>CP136056.1:314538152-317347872 GCA_032464435.1 Aegilops umbellulata | reverse complement strand
GGTGCTTTCCCCCCATCTTTACTAGCCAAAAAGTCCGCACCAAGTAGAGATACTACTTGTGAATCCAAAAACCCTTAAACCCAAATCTTATTTTTAAGAGTCCACCATACCTACGTAAGGATTGAGCAAGATCCTTCAAGTAAGTTATCATCAGTGCAATAAGGCAATAAAAATTGCTTCTAAAAGTGTAAGAGAAAATTCAGCGTTGTACGAACTTATGATGGAAAAGCAATAAAAGCGACGGGCTGCATAATAAAGGTTGCTATCATAAGGGGCAATATAACATGACGTTCTTTTGCACTAAGGGATTGAGCATACAAACAAATAAGCGCATGGCAACCTCTGATTCCCTCTGCGAAGGGCCTATCTTTTAATTTATGTATTTACTTTTATGCAAGAGTCAAAGTTTTTCTCTCTATTCCTTTTTACTTTTTTCTCCTTTGGCAAGCATCATGTGGTGAGGAAAGATCTAGGCACATATGTCCAGTTGAATATGGGTAGCATGAGTTATTATGGTTGACATCACCCTTGAGGTGAATACGTTGGGAGGCAAAACAACAAGCCCCTATCTTTCTATGTGTCCGGTTGAAATGTTTTGCTCATGTGTATGTAGTGAGTGTTAGCAATCATGGAAGACTATATGATGGTTTAGTATGTGGAGCTCTTACTTAGACTCCGTTGAATAAGTTGAATTGCAATTGCTTGGTGACTAAGAATATAGGTTGTTGGGTTTCAAGAGAGTTCATTGTTTAAACCTTATCATGTGAATTGGTTGCCACTACAACATGAGAAATTTTATGAGAAAGAATTGTTGTTATGATGCTAGGAAAAGTGATTGAAATTATCATTAATCAAACTTATACAATTTGCTAGCATTCACACTTCATAAATTACTTTTTTATCATTTACATACTCAAGGACAAGCTGGAATTAAGCTTGGGGAAGCTGATACGTCTCCAACGTATCTATAATTTATGAAGTATTCATGCTATTATTTCATCATTCTTGGGTGTTTTATAATCATTTTACAGCAAATTTATATCATTTTTTGGGACTAACCTATTGACCCAGTGCCCAGTGCTAGTTGTTGTTTTTTTGCTTGTCTTTTTACATCGCAGGAAATCAATACCAAACGGAGTCCAAACGCAACGAAACTCCACGGAGATTTTTTATGGACCAGAAGGGACCCAATGGGCCAGAGCTGCACCTGGGGGGGCCCCGAGGGGGGCACAACCCACCAGGGCCTCGGTGGCCTCCCGCACCCCCTCTTTGCACTATAAATTCCCAAATATTCCGAAATCCATCGGGGTTAACCTAGATCAGAAGTTCCACCGCCGCAAGGCTCTGTAGCCACCGAAAACCAATCTAGACCCCTTTCCAGCACCCTGCCGGAGGGGGGGGGGGATCATCTCTGGTGGCCATCTTCATCAACTCAGCGACCACCACGATGAGGAGGGAGTAGTCCACCCTCGGGGCTGAGAGGTTGCACTAGTGAAAGTACAGACCCTAGGCCTTGTTTTCAAGCATTGCAATATTGTTTTTGTGCCTGTTTACTATTTGCTACCTTGTTGTTTTTATTTATTCAGATTATAAAAATATATTTCTACGATCCATATTACACTTTTATCACCATCTCTTCGCCGAACTAGTGCACCTATACAATTTGTCATTGTATTGGGTGTGCTGGGGACACAAGAGATTTCTTGTATTTGGTTGCAGGGTCGTTTGAGAGAGACCATCTTCATCCTACACCTCTCACGGATTGATAAACCTTAGGTCATCCACTTGAGGGAAATTGCTACTGTCCTATAAAACTCTGCGCTTGGAGGCCCAACACGTGTCTATAGGAATAAAGTTGCGTAGTAGACATCAGTGGGTTGTGCCCCCCTCGGGGCACCCCCTAGGTGCTGCTCTGGCCCATTGGATGTCTTCTGGTCCATAAAAAATCCACAAAAAGTTTCGTGGTGTTTCAACTCCGTTTGATATAGATTTCTTGCGATGTAAAAAACAAGCAAAAAACAGCAACTGGCACTGGGCACTGGGTCAATAGGTTAGTCCCATAAAATGATATAAAGTTGCTATAAAATGATTGTAAAACATCTAAGAATGATAATATAACAATATGAATACTTCATAAAATGTAGATACGCTGGAGACGTATCACCCTCCCTATTGTTCGACCGTGTTCGTGTGTTCCTCACCGTGCCGAACGATGGAGCTAAATCCAGTAGATCACTGGTAGGGGGTCTGAGGTGGTAATCTTGGCTAGATGGTAATAGGACGAAGAAGTGACACATTGTTTACCTAGGTTCGGGCCCTCTCAAAGAGGTAAAACTCCACATCCTGCTTGTATTGTCTTGATTATGGATAGTCTACAAAGTACAAGTTGATCTACCTTGAGATCGTATGTGTGAATGAATCTACCTATGGTCTAAACCCCTCGGCTTGGGTTACACCTAGGTCGGTTACATCGGGGGATAAACATGCCAAGGATCACGTCTTGTCTTGGAGTACATGTAAAGTCTTTGGAAGATTCCATATTGAACATCCTGTGGGACCCAGTAAGTGTGGCTCACTTGGTTGATAGTTTGGGGGTACTCGTCCTAGCCCATACTTCGGGGATGACGTGGTTAGCACCTCCTAATTCACGACACCATTAGTATATAAAATGATGATTTCTAAACAGTTAATAACGCGTGCACTTTTCATCTTTCCAAGCTGACAATTTGGTCATTTTTGTGTAACTCACATGGTTATTTATTTCAGCATCAGAATTTGCACATGTATAATATACATCTATATGAACATGTTGATTTTTTTCAGAATTTTTTGAAACTTAAAAAATATCATTTTGACACTATTCAAAATATATGACTCACTAGCGCTTATCCTTCAAAATAACTTTTTGGGATAAGTGTCCACTTTAATGTGAAACAGTGAAAGGAAGGGACTTGGTCCTCATAGCGGGCTCCACTAGAGCCCAGTTTCAAAACAACCGATACATACCGGGGTGATCGCCCACTATGTATTACTACCAGGTTGACCCATTAGCGGGAGGAGTTGACTGCCTTTAGTAATCTTATGAAAACCTTCAGCTTAGTGTTCTGAAGGTTCCCGGAAAACTTTGTTATCATTTTTTTGCCCCCCCCCCTTTCTATTGTTTTTTCTCTTTTCTTTTTGAACATTTTTATTCATGGACATTTTTCAAATTCGCAAAAAAATCATAAATATTTTTAATTTCATGAAAATTTATAGTTTACAAAAAAAAATATTCGTGAAGATTATTCCAATTCAATGATTTTCTCATCCATGAACTTTTATTGAATTCACGATCTTTTTTTTGAATTCAGGAACATTTTTTGAAATTCAAGAACATTTGTACAGCTAACATTTTAATCACATTTCTTTTCTAATCTGTTAGCATTTTCTGAACTCGTGTATTTTTAGTTTTCCTTTCTTCAATTTGTGATTTTTTTAATTTATTATTTTTATTTTAAAATTCACAAACGCTTTGAGAATCATGAATAATTGTCAAATCTGTGATTTTCTTTGCAGATTTCGTGAACCTTTTTTATGTAGTCAACTTTTTAAAATTAAAATTAAACCAAAAAAATAAAGAAACAAAGTGAAATATGTCAAAAGAAAAACTGTCGTCCATGCATACGCTGGTTCACGACTTGTCGCCCGCTGGGCCATGCCCATGTAGGCGCACGCAGTGAGCTAGGCGAGGCATAACTCCTGCATTGGGTCATATATATCACAAGTTCTGTTATTTGACGCATGTTTGTTAGCGTCAAATAGACGTCTGAAGCGAGGCACAAATGGGTCAGCGCACATTTGTGAGCTCATCTCTACTTTTAATGAAGCAGTTGGTAATCTTGCTTTCAGATTTATTTTAGTCCCACATTTCATGGTTTTTCTTGGTACCTCCTCCCACCTCAGACTTAGCCACCACGAACCGAAAAAACCTGATGCTGACGCCCCTAACCAGCAAAAAAAAAACCTAAACCTATCGCCCGCACGATTCTGCCTGACTCACTGCCCTCATTCGCGGCCGCACTCCATCCCTTCGCTGCCGCCCTCGCACATCAAAGTCGCGGCCCTCCATCGGACCACCTACATCCCAGCCGCCGGCCACGTCTTTCCACCGCGCGTCTGCAGCATCCGTGGCGCGGCCTCCTCCTTCCCCTCCCTGCACCACACACTGCCTGCTGGATCTCGCCGTTGGGCGCGTCGGCCGCCCATCATCTCTGACGGCGGATCTGGCCGTGGGCGAGGAGGCCGAGCCACCTGCTCCAGTCACGGCCATCCTGACTCCGATCTGGCGCTCCTGGTATGTTCGCCTCCTCGTCCACCCCCTGCCCCGTCCAATTCATTTTGGTTCGTCCTTCATCCCGTCCACGCCAAAATTTTTACCTTATGTTGCCCCACCACCTCCTGTTCTGGATTCCTTTTGTAGCCTCTGTCGTGATCCTGTGGCGGCGGGATTGAGATGATGGAACTCGGCCACGGGAGAGGATGGTGTCCGTCGTGTGAGGGAAGATGAGTATGTAATCGTCAGTGTTGGAAACGATTGTTTGGGCAATGCTTCACGATGTATTGATCGGTGCAAAGCGCACGTATATATGGAGTACAAAGTGGGCCACAACCTCAACTATACAAAGACTAGGAGGTGGGCCAGGCTATACAATAGTCATGTACAAACCATATATTCAACACCCCCCCGCAGTCGAAGCGTCGCCGGAGACGCAAAGATTGGACCTAAACTCCTCGAAGATAGAAGGAGGCAGTCCTTTCGTCATGACATCGGCGAACTGCTGCGCCGTCGGGACATGGAGAACCCGAACGCGCCCAAGAGCCACCTGCTCACGAACGAAGTGTATGTCGAGCTCAATATGCTTCGTTCGACGATGATGGACCGGGTTGGCGGAGAGGTAAACGGCGGAGACGTTGTCTCAGTAGACGAGCATGGCCTTGTGAACATCACAAAGCAACTCCTGGAGCAGCTGACGGAGCCAAGAGCATTCGGCAACGGCGTTGGCCACTGCGCGATACTCAGCCTCGGCACTCGAGCGGAAGACTGTGGGCTATCGCTTGGAGGACCAAGAGATCAGAGACGGCCCAAGGTAGACACAGTACCCCGAGGTGGAGCGCCGTGTGTCGGGTCAATCAGCCCAGTCCGCATCAGAATAGGCGACGAGGTCGGTGGAGGCGGAGGCCGTCAGCGTAAGTCCCATGGACTGAGTGCCGCGTACGTATCGGAGGATACGCTTCACCAGAGTCCAGTGAGAGTCGCGCGGAGCATGCATGTGAAGACAGACCTGCTGAACAGCATACTGTAAGTTGGGGCGCGTCAGGGTCAGGTACTGCAGGGCGCCCACAATGGAGCGGTAGAAGGCCGCATCAGATGTAGGCGAACCCTCCAAAGCGGAGACCTTGGCCTTGGTGTCGACTGGCGTGGGAGCAGGCTTGCAGTTAAGCATGCCGGCTCGGTCGAGAAGCTCATGGGCGTAGCGCTGCTGATGCAGAAAGAACCCATCTGGTCGTCGAACCACCTCAATGCCAAGGAAATAATGCAGAGGACCCAAATCCTTCAGGGCAAACTCATCGCGAAGACGAGCTGTAAGCCGCTGGAGGAGTGCGATAGTGGAAGCCGTCAGTATGATGTCGTCGACGTACAGCAGCAAGTAGGCCATGTCAGCTCCGTGATGATACACGAAGAGGGACGCATCGGAGCGAGTCGATGTAAATCCGAGCGTCTGCAGGAAAGCGGCGATGCGCTGGTACCAGGCGCGAGGTGCCTGCTTCAACCCGTAGAGAGAACGGGAGAGCAAACACACATGATCAGGATGCGCGGCGTCGACGAAGCCAGCGGGCTGCTCACAGAAGACCTGCTCAGCCAGGTGGCCGTGCAAGAAAGCATTGGACACATCCAGCTGATGCACGGGCCATGCTCGGGACATGGCAAGCTGGAGCACGGTGCGGATCGTGCCCGGTTTGACAACCGGGGCAAATGTGTCGGTGAAGTCCACGCCCGCGCGTTGCCGGAAACCCCGAACCCCCCAGCGAGCTTTATAGCGCTCGAGAGTGCCATCCAGACGAGTCTTGTGCCGAAAGACCCACTTGCCCGTGATAATGTTGGCACGGGGCGGCCGAGGGACGAGCTGCCAGGTACGGTTCCGCTTGAGCGCATCAAACTCTTCCTGCATCGCAGCGAGCCAATGAGGATCCCGAAGGGCGGCTCGAGCTGACGATGGGAGAGGGGACGGCTCAGAGGCGGAAGCAGCGAGAAGGTACTCATCGCTGTGGTACCACGTGCTCGGCCGAAGGGTGCCAGCCCGAGAGCGAGTCATCGGGCGGGGCAGCACATCCAGAGGGGAGACAGGCGAGGATGAAGAAGAGCCCGCCTCCGATGTGACCGCTGCGGGCAGGGCCTCTGCGGACGAGGCCGCTGGCGAGGCGGCAGGCGAGGCCGCCGGCGTGGCGGCGGACGAGGCCGCTGTCAGGGTCGAGGCCGGGGACGCCGAGGTCGTCGCGGGCGTCGAGGGAGGTTGTGACGCCCTCGATTCAATCGTACACTAATCATGCACGCAAATGTGTACGATCAAGATCAAGGACTCACGGGAAGATATCACAACACAACTCTAGACAGAAATTAAAATAATACAAGCTTTATATTACAAGCCAGGGGCCTCGAGGGCTCGAATACACAAGAGTCAGCGGAAGCAACAATATCTGAGTACAGACATGAGTTAGACAAGTTTGCCTTAAGAAGGCTAGCACAAAAGCATCTACGATCGAAAAGGCAAGGCCTCCTACCTGGGAGCCTCCTAACTACTCCTGGTCATCGTCGGTCTCCACGTAGTAGTAGGCATCGGCGGTGGCATCTGGCTCCTGGGTTCCGACATCTGGTTGCATCAACCGGAAAGAAGAAGAAAGGGGGAAAAGGGGGAGCAAAGCAACCGTGAGTACTCATCCAAAGTACTCGCAAGCAAGGATCTACACTACATATGCAACATTATCAAAGGAAGGTTGTATATGTGGACTGGGCTGCAGAAATGACAAAATAGAGAGAAGGCCTAGTCCTATCGAAGACTAGCATCTTCTGAAAACCACCATCTTGCAGCAACAGGAGGGAGTAGAGTAGCATAAAGTAAAGTAGTAGTAATGTTATCAACCTCGGCCAGAGATCCTTTCTCGACTCCCTGCGAGAAAGTAATCCTAGAGCCATACTATCCAGTTATCATCACAATCCAATTCTCATCACAATCTAAATGCTTTTGAACTTGCTGTCACATCATGTATATCCTGCGCCGCTTCCCCTTGGGAAGGATTACTCCCAATTCTTGTGTGTAAACACATTTTCCTATCCAATCTTCTGATTAATCTAATGATCACCTTTTCTTTTCCATTGTTTTGTTTAACCTTTCTTGTGGTTTATGAGATCTAAGCAGTAATAGTTCCCTGCTTACGAAAACACCTCGGTGTACATTTTGTCGGTAAGACCTTGTTATTATTGATGTTGACATTTCAGTAACCACCGATGGACTAGAACATTGCCTATTGGTCCGCCTCGTTCAACGAGCAAGAAAATAGCTCTCTCCGTCCCTCGCCCTTGGTACCAACGTTGTTGGCAACATAACTGACAGTCTATCATCTGACAGCCTTGCTATCGGCCCCCTTTCTACTTTTAACCTCCATGGTGGGCCCATGACCCACAGTTCCACGGGATCGAAACCTGACTCTCCTATATATCCTTGAGTTCGAATTATCATATGCTCATGGCTTTGTGTGTTGTCATGAGCCATCGTCTGAGAGATGATCTATTCCCGATGCTCCGAACCCCTTCTCATACTTTGTTCAGGTATCGATCGTTTGTCCATTCGCTTAAAACTTCTTATTGTACCATCATATTTTGCTCTAGAAGTTTTTCTTAAATTTCAACTCGAGAGATACTTCTGTCACATTCCCTGCATTGTTCATCAGACAATTAACCCTATATGGGTCAGTTCTCCCGAAGTTACTCTTTACTTCACCACTTAAATCTCGGGACGAGATTTCTTGTAGTGGAGGAGATTTGTAACACCCGGAGAATCATACTACAGTAAACTTCTGCTAATGATGCTATGTCATCATGTTTTCCTAAGCCAAATTGCCCCTTGTTAAAAAACAAAGTCAATTTAAAATTCAAATGACAAGTCAAATTCTTATTTCCTCAAACCGCCAAATAAAAGTGTTCATTAGGTTGCGAATATTCATTAACTAATTGTCATGATGAAACCAACCTCATTTGGTTTCCCAAAATGCCTCTGGTTTTAAAACAGTGGCCCGGGAACATTTTTCCAGTCTTTTTAAATGTCAGCAAAATTCAAGTGGATTCCAAACTGCCTCAAAACTTTTGTACCAACTCAGTATATTGCAAAGTATTTAATGTGGCTAGTGGAACATTTTATGAAAATCATTTGGTGCTGACTAATCCAAGTCAGCAGCTCATTTAAAAAAACAAGAAATGAGAAAAATGGGCTGAAACTTACCTGGCCTGCGGCCCAAGACGGCCCAGCCCAGCCTTTCCTCTGTCGTGTTCTCCTCCCCCTGTTCGATCGACAGAGGGCGCGCGCCTGCGCGTCGCCGCCGGACCAGCTCGTCGTCCCGCGCCTCGTCAGCGCAGCGAGGGGATAAGGCTGACGCCGCAGTCCCTAGATATTTCCCGCCCCCCGCCCGCTCGCTCTCTCTCTCGGCCATGTGCTCACGCTCTCTCTCACTCTCTCTCGATCTCGAGCTCGCCCGAAGCTCGCCGCCGAGCACCGCTCGATCCCGCGGCCACCGAGCCCCTCCGGACTCGCCGAGCTGTCCTGGAGCTCCATCGCCGTCGTCCTCTTCGTCCGGTGCCATGGGGTGAAGGCGGGGAGCAGCAGAGCAGCGCCGACGACTCGATCCCCTTCTTCGGTCGCTGGATGCCGCCGCCGTCGATTCGGCCTCCCTCTGCGCTCCCGTTCACTCGAGGGCCTTCGTGTGCCGTGCCGTAAGCTCCAGCTCCCCCTCTGACCCCCGCTTAGTTCTAGGATGCGTCGTGTCGCCGTTTCCTTTGTAGCAGTAGCTCGCCGCCGCCGTTCGCCTCGCCGTCGCGGCCACTGACCGCAAGGCTCGTGCCCGTGCGTGCAGTCGATGCTCATGGAGCTCCCAAGCATCCAACACGCACGCCAACACCTCCCCTCTCACCCTCTAGTCGGCGCTGCCAGTGGAGCCCGAAGCTCCCGCCGTTCGAGCCGTCGCTACCCTTGCTGTCATGTCCACCTGAGCACATGGACGTGCTCAGGGCACTCCGGTGGTGCGGCTAGTGCCCTCCTTCCGCTCGCATTCGAGCCGTAGCTAAGTTTTCGTCGTTGGCCGAAGTCCGGCGCCGCCGCGGTGGTGGCCGTCGATGTTTCCGTCCGCCCGCTTACTCTGCTGCTACACTCGCCCTAGCGCGCCCCCTGCTCCTCCTCCCCTCCCACGCGTGGCGCTGCTGCTGCTGCTGCATCCTACTACTGCCGCTGCTTACTGTATTTTGTAGTTACTAGCTAGCTTTTCTAGTTTTACAATGACTAACACTATAGACAGTCCCTAAACGGTGGCTAACCAACTACTGACTTGGGCAAAATTAATATGAATAGAAAGTATACATGACAAACTCCATTTTATCCCACTGGACCAAATCCTTTCGATGCCTGGATTAAATCCTATCAAAATCGCAAAATGCTTTGTTTTGTTAAAAGGGAACAGAAATAACTCCTAGCTACGTGCTCTGTATGTGTATTCTGTAGGTACGTGTGACGTGTGTACAGCGTGTGTGTGGCCGGTGTGCCCATGTGTGTGGGGCTGCCCCAAAATTAGTTTAGGTCTGATTTAATTAGATGGATTAGTTTTAAGATTATTTTTGCTCCTTAACTGGTTTTATTAGTGCTAAGTTACTCTAGTAGTAGATGACATGTAGGCCCTCTTTTTTTTAAATAAGTTAGGTTTAGAGTCTATGACATGTGGGCCACACCTATCCTTTTGACTAGACAAATTGACTTGGTCAATTCGGATTAAACTAAATATAATAAATCCAGAAATTTCAGAAAATACTTAAAACATTGGAAAATCATAGAAAATTAACCGTAACTCCGATGAAAAAACTTTGTACATGAAAGATGCTCAGAACGACGAGACGAACCCGGATACGTAGCCCGTTCGTCTGCCACGCATCCCTAACCTATCGAACTCGCAACTTTCCCCCTCCGGCTCCTCTGCCCGAAAACGCGAAACACCGGGGATAATTTCCCGGAGGTTTTCCCCCTTCACAGGTATCATCCCATACCGCGTTAGGGCACCTCTAACGCCGTTACTTGTCATGTCATGCATCATTATGCATCTGTTTGCTTAAATATTTATTGTTTCTTCCCCCTCTTCTCTCGCTAGACACCGAGACCGACGCTGCTGCTACCCAGTTCGACTACGGAGTTGACGATCCCTCTCTCTTGCCAGAGCAACCAGGCAAGCCCCCCCCTTGATCACCAGATATCGCCTACTCTTCTCTATACTGCTTGCATTAGAGTAGTTTAGCATGTTACTGCTTTCGTTATTCCTATCCTGATGCATAGCCTGTCTTTGATACTGCTGTTGATACCTTTACCTGCAATCCTACTGCTTAGTATAGGATGCTAGTGTTCCATCAGTGCCCCTACACTCTTGTCCGTCTGCCATGCTATACTATCGGGCCGTGATCACTCGGGGGTGATCACGGGCATATACTATATACTATACACTGTTACATTACATGTGATACCGTTCGGAGATGGGGGCTGAAGGGGCAGGTGGCTCCATCCCGGTAGAGGTGGGCCTGGGTTCCCGACGGCCCCCGACTATTACTTTGTGGCGGAGCGACAGGGCAGGTTCAGACCACCTAGGAGAGAGGTGGGCCTGGCCCTAGTCGGCGTTCGCGATACTTAACACACTTAACGAGATCTGGGTATTTGATCTGAGTCTGGCCATTTGGTCTATACGCACTAACCACCTACGCGGGAGTAGTTATGGGTATCCTGACGTCGTGGTATCAGCCGAAGCACTTCGTGACGTCAGCGACTGAGCGGCGCGCGCCGGGTTGGACCGCGTAACGTGACTTCCTTTGAAATGGAGTTTGCTAGGTCTGCTCTCCGGCCGCGTACGCAACGTGCAGGTGTGCTCAGGGCGATGGGCCCAGACCCCTGCGCGCTTAGGTTTAGACCAGCGTGCTGACCTCTCTGTTGTGCCTAGGTGGGGCTGCGACGTGTTGATCTTCCGAGGCCGGGCATGACCCAGGAAAGTGTGTCCGGCCAAATGGGATCAAGCGTGTTGGGCTATGTGGTGCACCCCTGCAGGGAAGTTTATCTATTCGAATAGCCGTGTCCCTCGGTAAAAGGACGACCCGGAGTTGTACCTTGACCTTATGACAACTAGAACCGGATACTTAATAAAACACACCCTTCCAAGTGCCAGATACAACCCGGTGATCGCTCTCTAACAGGGCAACGAGGAGGGGATCGCCGGGTAGGATTATTGCTATGTGATGCTACTTGGAGGACTTCAGTCTACTCTCTTCTACATGCGGCAAGTCGGAGGCTGCCAGAAGCGTAGTCTTCGATAGGATTAGATATCCCCCTCTTATTCTGGCATTCTGCAGTTCAGTCCACCGATATGCCCCTTTACACATATATCCATGCATATGTAGTGTAGCTCCTTGCTTGCGAGTACTTTGGATGAGTACTCACGGTTGCTTTCTCCCCCTTTCCCCCTTTTCCTTTCTTCTGGTTGTCGCAACCAGATGTTGGAGCCCCGGATCCAGACGCCACCGTCGACGATGACTCCTTCTACGCTGGAGGTGCCTACTACTACGTGCAGCCCGCTGACGACGACCAGGAGTAGTTAGGAGGATCCCAGGCAGGAGGCCTGCGCCTCTTTCGATCTGTATCCCAGTTTGTGCTAGCCTTCTTAAGGCAATCTTGTTTAACTTATGTCTGTACTCAGATATTGTTGCTTCCGCTGACTCGTCTATGATCGAGCACTTGTATTCGAGCCCTCGAGGCCCCTGGCTTGTATTATGATGCTTGTATGACTTATTTATGTTTTAGAGTTGTGTTGTGATATCTTCCCGTGAGTCCCTGATCTTGATCGTACACATTTGCGTGCATGATTAGTGTACGATTGAATCGGGGGCGTCATATCATGGGCCATCTCCCCGGGAACTCCTGCACGTTGCGAACGCGGCCGGTGAGCAGACCTAGCTACCTACTTCAACAAGGCAGGCGCTTACGCAGTCCAACCCGGCGCGTGCCGCTCAGTCGCTGACGTCTATTAAGCTTCGGCTGATGCATACGACGCAGAACGCCCATACTATGCCCACGTGATGGTTAGTGCTATCAGGCCAGAGGCCCCTCGGATCAAATATCCAAATCGTAGTGGATTAGGAACGCGCGGTAACAAGCAGAGACTCACGAAAGATGTGACCCCGTTGCCCCGTCTCGAGGACTTGCGGCAAGGGCTAGGAATGCCCGGCCACGCCTCGTAATTATCTCGCGGGCACCCTCCAGGTCAACCCGACTCCACATCACTCGCAATTAAGCTCGCGCGGGTACCCCTCAGGGTCAACCCGTCTTTCCAAGTAACAGTGGTAAAGTCCAAGTATCCGTGTGTCCAAACATCAAGGGGAAAACCCGAGGAATCACCCCCGATGAATTCCACTAGATGTAATCATCAAGGTGAACGCAAGAGGATCACCCTCGAAGTTCACACTTGAGGGGTTGCACGACAAAGCCGTATCGGAAGTGGTTAAGGTGGAATCACCCTCGATGACCACGACCGAATAACTACACTACAGGGTAACATCAGAAGTGCTAATGAGGGCTCACCGCCGGCACTCGATAGTAACCCAGTAGTGTTGAGCAACTAAGGGAAAAGTGATGTGCGATGTCGGGGCCTGGTCTTCGATCCCGTTGATCGGGTCTTTGATGATGAAGCAGGGGCAACAAGGACAAGGTGGGGGTCACTGATGGATCACTAACCAACCTAGACTAAGCAGTTTAGGATAAACAGGTAAGGTACAACAGCAGATACAAAAGCAGGCTATGCATCAGAATAGGAGCAAACAATAACATTAGCAAAATCTAATGCAAGCATGAGAGAATGGAATGGGCGATATCGGGATGATCAAAGGGGGGGCTTGCCTGGTTGCTCTGGCAAGGAGGGGTCGTCGTCGACGTAGTCGATCACAGGGGCGGCATCGGTCTCGGGGTCTACCGAAGAGAAGAGGGGGAAGAAACAATAAATATAAAGCAAACAAGGCATCATAAATCATAACATGACAAAAAGCGGTGCTAGGGGTGTTCTAACGCAGTACTACACGTTGCAGACGGAGAGGGAAAACATCCGGAGGTGAATTCCTGGCGTTAGGCGGATTATGGAGAGAGGAAAGAGGGGGAAAGTTCCATGTTGAACATGCTAGGGGCATGTGACAGATGAACGGACCGCGTATTCGGATTCGTTGGATTTTTCTGAGCAACTTTCATGTAGAAAACATTTTCATCCGAGTTACGGATTATTTCCTACGAATTTCCGAAGTTTAAAGAATATTCTGAAATTATTATTAAAACTAAAAAAAGGGGGTTATTGCATCAGCATGACGTCATCATGATGTCAGCAATCAACAGAGTTGACCAAAGTCAACCCTGTCGTGTGGGACCGTTCTGTCATGGACTATCAACTAATTAACAGTTTTATTTAACTAATCAAGTTAATTAGGTTAATTAACAGGACTAATTAAATAATTAATTTTAATTATTATTATTTTATATATATACATATATATTTTTCTAAATCTTTTTTTAACAGAGGGCCAGGCCCAGCTGTCAGTGGCCCATAGGCCTTTAGCGGGTGCGGGCGTTATCTGGTGCGGGCGCCCGCACACCCGCACAGAGACGACGGAGGGCGGAGGCGGGGCGTAGCCACGGCACGACCAGGGGAGGGCGCCGGCCGCGGCAAGGAGGCCGGCCAGCGAGTGGAGGGGGGAGAGGGGATCGCGGTCGGAGCACAGCGGCGAGCAAGCGCGGCGACCGCGTCGGTGAACGGAGGCGGGTGTGCGGCCAGGCGGTGGAGTGCAGGCCGACGAGCCCCAGGTGAGCAACAGCGGCTGCAGAGGTCGGTCGGGCGCGAGTGCGCGGCCAGGGGAGAGCAAGGCGGAGGCGGGCTCGGTCGACGGCGGTGGCAGCGGCGCGTGGCTGGAAGCGGGCGAGCAGCCAGGGCACGGCGCAACAGGGGAGGGCGCGTGCGGCAGGGCAGCTCTGGCGGGCGCGGGCGGCTGTGCGTGCGGCAAGGAGGCTAGGCGGGGGCCGCGGCTAGAGCAGTGCGGCCATGGCGCAGACGACGGCGCGCGGGCGCAAGCAGCAGGCGGCGCAGGCGAGCAACAACAGCGCATCAGCTAGTGGCAAAAAGAGGAGAGCGGGGGCGCGCGGGGCGCGGACAGGCGTCGTGCGTGGCGGGGCTAGCGGGGCGGCCACCGGCGGCAGAGGCAAGCGGCAACGGCAGCAACAGCGCAGGAGTAGCGGCCGCACACACGCACGTACGCGTACACAGGGGGGTTCGGGCACGACGGTGATGGCGGCCTACAGCGCCTACGACGATAGATTGAGGACGGGAAGGGAGGAATCGGCGGGGAGGCTCACTGCGGTGCTCGTGGACGAGGTCGGGGGGCCGGAGGGAGTTGGGGCGGAGTGGATCGACGGTGGCAAGCTCGGGGCACCGAGGTCGAAGACGAGGTCGGGGCGGAGCTGCGGGGTCGGTCCGGCTCGTCCTGGCGCTCGAGAAGAACGGAGACGAGTGCGACCGTCCTCCTGGACGCCGTAGCGCAGCTCAGTGAGGCCTCGGATCATGGCAACGACGACGCGTTGGCGTTAGGCTCGGGCAGGAAGCTCCAAATCGAGAGGGAGCTCGATGGAGGGGGAAGAGTGAGCAGGGGAGTGGAGGGAAATATCTTCTCGGGGTGAGGGAAGCTGACGAGGCCAGGGACTCGGCCTTATCCCCTCGGCGACGAGATGCGGGGTGGCAAGGCGGTCGGGCGGCGATGGGTGCACTCTGTCCCGCCCGGTCGGAGGAATAGGAGGCGACCGGTGAGGGGGAGTGGGCCGGCCTGCTGGGATGGGCTGAGGCCCGTGGGAAGGCGAGGGGCTCTCCCACCCCTTTGCTTTTCCCTTTTTTTAATTACCAGAGAAGGAAAATGATTTATCGGGGGACCCTAATGATTTAGGAAAAATGTGGAACTAGATTATAGAAGTCGAGTGCATTTTTAGGCACTTCCTCAATTATTTTTGGGAGAGGTTTAGATTCATTTGGAATTTTCATAAATGAATTTGCATTTTAAATTGCTGGAATGGCACTGTTATAAATGTTAGTGTCCATTTTAGCATAAGAGTGATGTTGTTTTTCTTTACATAAAATTGTATTGGAATATTTGCTAAATGATGAACATTTTTCTAGCAACTTTTGTGCAACTTCAAATTTCACTTATGCTTTGAATTTGAATTCAGATGGGAGTTGAAAAGAGATATTGAAAAAAGGTGATTAAGCATTCTTTAGCCAAATGATTAGGCTTAACCACAGAGGGTTACTGTAGCATGACACTAGGGGTGTTACTGAGGAGCAGCCCCTAAGGCAGCCAGACGGGGAGAGACTCGACCCGTGGCGCGGGGGCACCCTCAAAGCCGGGAGGCGGCCCAAGAGAGGCACGGGGCCGGCCATCACCAGGAGCGGGCGAGGCCACATCATCCGAAGGTACCTGCTGGAACGGAAAAGCCATCTCATCAAAGTAAACGTGTCGTGAAGTGATCACCCGATGAGAGATAGGATCATAGCAGCGGTAGCCTTTGGTGTTAGGAGGATAGCCAAGAAAGATACATGCCACAGACCGAGGTGCGAGCTTATGAGGAGAGGTGGAAGCGATGCTGGGGTAGCACAGGCAACCGAAGATGCGAAGCTCAGCATAGGAGGGTGGCGTGCCAAACAAGAGGTGATGAGGGGTGAAGTTCCCGCGAGTGCGACAGGGACGAATGTTAATGAGGAGTGATGCGGTGGCAAGCGCGTCAGGCCAAAAACGTGGTGGCACGTTGGCGTGAAAGAGGAGGGTGCGTACGCAGTCATTTAGAGTGCGTAGCACGCGCTCTGCGCGGCCGTTTTGTTGCGAAGTGTACGGGCAAGTGAGACGAAAGATTGTGCCGTGTGTGGCAAGAAGATTGCGAATCGCAAGGTTGTCAAACTCCTTCCCGTTGTCTTTTTGCAACGCAAGAATGGGACGTCCAAACTGCGTGAAGACATAAGAGTAGAAGGCGGTGAGAGTGGCAACAGAGTCCGACTTTCGCCGCAACGGGAAGGTCCACACATAGTGCGAAAAATGATCAAGTATGACAAGATAATAATGATAGCCCGTGTTACTTGCAACAGGAGAGGTCCAAACATCACTATGAATTAACTCAAACGGGTATGATGCGACATGCAAGGAATTACTAAAAGGAAGACGAGCATGTTTGCCGAGGCGACAAGCATGACAAGTGTGATCGTCGATCTTATTACACGTGAATGAAAAACTCCGAAAAATATGGCGAAGGGTGGCGGTGTTGGGATGACCGAGACGAGCATGCCAAAGGTCCACTCTGGCGGATAGTGCCATGGGTGCAGCAGCGGATGAGGAAGGTGAGTGGACCGGGTAGAGCTCGTCGGGGCTGTCACATCGGTGGAGCACCATCCGGGTACGGGCATCCTTAACAGAAAAGCCAAACATGTCAAATTCAACGGTGACAGGGTTTTCACGTGTAAAAGAACGAACGGAAACAAGATTTTTAATGATGTCAGGAGAAACAAGCACATTAGAAAGAGATAATGGCATGGAGTTAGAAGGAAAAGCAGCATGGCCGACATGAGTAATGGGCATGGAAGAATCGTCACCCACGGTAATGCGAGCAGCGGTATGGACGGGGTGAGCGGCAAGAAGGTTACCGGGGTTGGCGGCCATGTGAGCCGTGGCTCCGGTGTCCATATACCAATCGCCAACGTCGGTGTACTGCTGCGGTATGGGGGCGGTGTGGAGAGCCGCTAGAAGCGCGGGATCCCAAGGCGCCGGCGGGAGGGCCGGGGCAGACGGCGCCGGCTGAGGCGGTGGCGCCACATACCCATAGCCCGAGGGGCCGTAGAGCGGCGCGGGCTGGTACGCCTGGGGGGGCGCATACAGGGCCTGATGAGAAGCCGGACGGGCGCCGAAGGAATCGGGGATGGGGGCACGCGGTATAGGCATGGAGTACGCGTGCACAACCCCGTCCAAGGATTCTGGCCGGCCTGCCAGGGCGCCGGCGGCAGCGGGTGCTGCGGCTGGCGGGGCGCCCCACCGGGGGCAGCGGGCTGCTGCGACTGCTGCTGCTTGCGGCCTCCGCGACCGCGGCGCCCGCCCCGGCGCTGTTGCTGCTCGGCGGGAGGCGGAGGAGCCTGAGGCGGTGCCTGTTAGGGAAACCCGGGCGGCGGCGGCGCCTGGAAGGGGCCCGGGGCGGGCCGCGGCAGTGGAGTCGGGCGGTGGGCGGCGCACCCCCTCGGGTGCCGGCGGTGAGGGCGGTGTGGGTGCCGCGGGTGCGTGACATCCGCATCCGCCGCTCCTCCAGCTTCAGGTACGCGACGATCTTGGGGAAGGTCGGGTTGGTGATGAGGGGGATGTTGGAGGCGGCGTTCCCGAAGTCATCGTTCAGGCCGGCGATGAGGGTGCTGAGGAGGAGCTCATCGGAGACCTTCTCGCCGAGGTCACGAAGCTCGTCGACGAGCTTCTTGAGGCGCATGCAATAATCGTCAACGGACGAGTCAAGCTGTTGGCACCCAAAAAACTCACCATGCAAGAAAACCTTGCGTTGGAGCGCGTTGTCGGTGAAGAGGCCATTGAGCTTGGTCCAAACGGCGTGAGCGTTGTCGTCGGCGGAGACCACCGTGTGGAAGAGGTCCTTCGAGATGGTGGTGTAGAACCAGCGGATGAGGGTGGCGTCGATCGCCGTCCACTCCTCATCGTCCTCCATGAAGCGGGAGTCCACGGAGCCATCTATGTGATCCCGGAGATTGTACTCACGGAACACGAGGGAGAAGTACGTCTTCCAGGCGTAGTACGTGGAGGAGAGATGGTCGAGGGTGACGGAAACCCGGGCGAGGATGTTGAGATCGCGGATGACGACGGGATCGGGACCTTCGAACGGGTTGGTGCGGCGGTTGCGGGAGGTACCGGTGGAACCGGGAGAGGCCATGGCTAAAGAGGGGGGTGGTGCGGCGGCGCGGGAGGGGCGGCGCGGCAGGGAGGGCGGCGCGGCCTGGGGGCGGCGCGGCGGGTGGCTGGCGGAAGCGTGTGCGGCGGCGGCAGACCAGGGCGGCGGCACGGCGGCGGAGGTTCGCGGCGGCGGCGGCGGCACGAGGTGGCGGCGGCACGGCGGCGGAGGTTCGCGGCGGCGGCGGCGGCACAAGGTGGCGGCGGCGGCGGGTGGCGGCGGCGGCGGCGATGGGATCGCGGCGGCGGCGGCAACGGCGCGGGTTAGGGTTAGGATCGTAGGTATGATACCATGTTGAAAACGATTATTTGGGCAATGTTTCACGATGTATTGATCGGTGCAAAGCGCACGTATATATGAAGTACAAAATGGGCCACAACCTCAACTATACAAAGACTAAAAGATGGGCCAGGCTATACAATAGTCATGTACAAACCATATATTCAACGGTCAGCCCGCTACCATACGCCGACGCCATCGTCCTCAACCAGCGAGGCGAGGATTGACATGCCATTAGGCAGGTACGACCCTCCAACCCTCTGGATTACAGCAAAAGAAAATTAGTATTGTCAACTGTGATGGAGACGCCGGACTCAAGGCTGACGTGTTTGCAGATCCTGGCTCCATAGTGCCGTCGTGCCGCTACTCCGGCCGCAGGTGGCCACTGAGACGACGTCCTACTCCTCCGTGTCCAGGTCGGCAAAGTTGCCGGCGTCGGGCCGCCGCTCCGGTGAGCTCTCGGCGGAGAGCAACCCGTCATGGCTGTCGGGGCACCGGCGTGCGGATCTGTGATATTCCCTGGCGGCCAAAAGAAGACGGGCTATGCAGTGAGGCGACTGAAGACAGTGGCCGCAAGTTTCAGTGCACACTGCAAGAGCTGTTCGATGACAACGACGTGATCGTGATATATCGGCCGACGCCGGCGTAAGTCTCTTGTTTGCAGTCGGTAGTTTCACGTGATGGCCGAGTGTGATGGAAAACTGCGAATCTTGCACAGCATCCAGCTGATGATCCAGGAACTACATGCATGCATGTGATGGACAAACATGTGTTATCGATTGAGAAACCAACCGTTCATGAGTCGATTCCTCCATTTAAGCGTGAATTAATAATTAACATAGGCAGTGGATGATGAAATCAGTGTACTCTTTTTTACGGGTGAAAATAAGTGTACTTTTATGCAAACGATTATGAGCCAGGGATGATGCTTCTGTGGTGCTTTTGAATTTGCTAACTGTTCTGTTCATACCCAGGTACACCATGGGATGTCTTCGTGATAATTGTTCTCCACATGCTTTTTTCAACGAAGCACTTCTCAATGTGTCTCCGAAGGCTTGCTTCTTTGATTAATGGTCTGGATGGATGACTGGGTGCAACCAAAACATTGTCATGTGTACATAGCAGGTACTCTGTCCGAAATTTTAGAGCAATTGAATTTTGGGTACTTTTATCGTAAATTTCCAATTGTATATATTTTGTTACATATTAATGATATTTTATTAATTAAATATAGTATTATTATTTCCAAAAGTTTAACTTGTGCATTTTTTTATCATGTTCTTAGAAAAAAATTAATATCTATAATACCAAATTTGTATCATTGGATCCATCGTGAAAAGTATTTACATATTTTATTAAAAAATTATTGCACATGTAGACATTTTATTCTACAACCTTTGACTTTTATGAAAATTGATGTACCTTATATTCTGGAATAGAGGAATTATTACACATGATGCATTTTAATTATGTATGCAGTCTTTGGTTTTCACAACAGTTGCCCAGATAAATTCCTCTTCCCCTCACACGTAGTAACTTTGTAAATCATTGTTTTCTTTATTGCATCTTCTAACTAATGCATCTCTGGTTCTCTTTATGTTAACAAAAACGATATAGTTACATGTTTCCAAGTCAAAATATGTGTGGGGGTACAGGTGGAAGTGGGGTGCCAGTCGGATGCGCCATTGACAGAGGTGGCAATTTAGGATCAGGGAGGCGAAGATTGTGGGTAGAGGATCCTAACAGCAAGAAGAAGAAGAAAAGGAAGAGGGGGGAGAGAGAGGATGAGAACGAGGATGAGGAGGAGGAGGAGGAGGAAGAAGAAGAAGAAGAAGAAGAAGAAGAAGAAGAAGAAGAAGAAGAAGAAGAAGAAAGTTGAAATGCTGCCCTAAATATATATGCTATAGGCACTTTCTGTATATACCCCGCTGCAACGCACGGGCAATTAGCTATAAAGAAAGAAAAATACTACTTTTCTGATGGAGGATGAGCTGTTGTGCGGATGCATGGCTCCACTGCAGCGTTGAGAGGGAGGGCACGTGTGCCACCGTGTCATGCTTCATTATCGTCCCCCTAGCCTGCTCGCAAGGCGCCGTGACCTCGATGGTAAAGATAAACTCAGATATATCCTTGTACATATTTATTAGGTTGGTCAGTTTGAGGACTTAGGCATAAGATTCATATTGATTTGTTGTGGTCAGTGAGAGTTTGGTTTCACTTCTCAACAGATTTTCTGTGGTACAGTCGTTTCAATCTGATCAGGATGTGCATCAAGTCTGCCCATCAATATCAGATGGTGGGATTGACGGGATTGAGAGTGCTGGTCTTGGAGGGGATTCATGAGACGAATTCGTGCGGCTAGAGTCTTTTTGCTAATGCTTTTCATTTAGCTGAATGTGACAAGAGCGACCCTCAGAATCACTCCAGAGATGATCCTGACAAAGTGGGCAGGTAGATGTTTCAGCTAGGAATGTTTGCAGATGGACGTGAAAGGAATTGTTCAGTACTCTCCTATTTAGTTTCACCATTTAGGAATTTATTGATATGGTAAGAATTGGTAGATTGGTTTGTGATGAAATGTTTCTTGAAAATAAATTCATGATAGGTTGGAGTGGGAGCAAAAATGGTTACAGTGCTCTTGTAGGACGATGTATTTTCTCCATGTAGTCTTGTAGCCTTCATGGAAGTCAGATTTTGTAGGTTTGTTTGTATATTTTTGCTTTGTTTCGGAAACCAAAGTAGTTCACTTTATCCATGTGTTTTTTCTTCTTCTCTGCACTCTACCCTTTGGGATGATCAATGCATTATTCTTTTTCAAAGTTTCTATTTGGAACTATTCTTTTATTAACCACTGTCGGAAAGTTTCACAAGAAACCTAAAAACTGTAATAGGTGGTCATTAAAAATTGTTTACCATATGTAATGAATGTTTGCCACAAGTTAGAAAACATAACTGGTTGTTAGTCGTTTATCAGTTCGTTTTGCTCATGGGCATATATAATTAGCTTTTTTCTTGTTTGCCACAAGTTTTTTTCTTGTTTTTTCACCTATGTGTTTCTGCAATATGTGTACATTCAAGTGCCAGAAGGTTTGTTCTCCCACTGTGTGGCACTAATATTTCATTTTTGTGGGTGAGATTTTTAACTTCTGGATGCGCGAATGGTTTGGAGATGGTGTTGCGCAGTGCTACTGGGTTATGCTATGACCACAAACATGCTTATGTGATGTGGTGCATCTGTTTTATACTTCAAGATGGATTCGGCGGTGCCAAGATGTGCCTCACCTATATCAACTGCGGCGGCACCAACCCTCTTGACAAATCCCAGGGAACTGATGTGTTTAGCATGTCTGTTGGCCTCAAGGACGACCAGTTCATCTACTTGTGGCACAAACCCTCTTGACAAATCACAGGGAACTGATGTGTTTAGCATGTCTGTTGGCCTCAAGGACGACCAGTTCATCTACTTGTGCAACCTATTCTGCTCCACCATGGGTACCCAGGGTCACCGATCATACACTGCATCGACTAACATTGATATCGTATTTTTTCCCATAGTTTTCTAATCTGGGTTCTAATGTATTTTTGTGTGTGTACATTATGGAGCACTCAGAAGATTCCAAAATAAGTTGCCTCTCGATTGGACATCTCGAAGCACGGGCTGGCGGGACTACAATTGGGCAAAGAGAGCTTTAGTAGGGTCGAGGTTGGCACCTCACCCGATGGTCACATATTCTTCATGGAAGGATGGAAGAAGTTCCTCACGAGAACATGACTTGAGGTATACGAATTACACCATGGCCCGAGATAATGTTCGACGAGTTTTGGACTTTCATGGGTTTTGTTACTCATTTCTCTGGTTTTTGTAACCAAACACATGCATGTGTGTGTGCTTCTGTGTGGCTAGAGGCCGCAGGAACCAGTATATAAAATTTGGTCTACCTTACTAATGATTATCAGTGTTGAATTTGTTAATGTTCTTTCCTTATTTATTTTTTGTTCTCTGTTTCAGTCTGTTGTGTCTGATTATTAGTCCCCCCTATAGCTTCGGTGTTCTTCTACAACAAATCAGAGGAGGTTTTGTTATGTTTTATATATTGTTAATTCTCCAAACAAGATCTGTAAAATCTCTCACTTGAATGTTTGTGTGCAGGAGTTAATCAACCTTTTGCCCGTTAGTATTCAGTTTTTTGACACACCTTTTCAAGGGAGTAGAAGGTACCTCATTCACTATTTTTTGAACATGTTACAGGTTTTTCAAGTGCTCACAGAAAAGTTTGTTGTTACTTCAAAAGGTTTTGTGTTGATCTGTTGCTTAGTCCAAAAAAATGAAATGTAGTCCCGTGGTTCTAGATGGTTAAAAATAAGAAGGTATATTGACTCTTGATTTTTTTCGCATCATTATATTGAGCCTTTTTTAGGATAACCTTTTTACTGTTGGAAATCATGGACTAAGTTTTGTGTGTACCGGAAATAGAGAACCTTGTTAACTATATTGTGGTGCAGAGTTGAATATTGTGTGGAGGTTAGTGTTGAAGAATATAAGTTCATTTGTGAGTGCCTTGATTTTGAACACTCTGATTTGCTGTGCAGCCACACACTGAAGGTATTACTAATGCTACATTGTACTTACGTTACTTGCTCTATTAAGCATGAGAGTTTATGATAGTTGTGTGTAGTTATAATTTTTCTAGGTTGATGCACACCTCTTTACGTTGAGCTACCTGTAACTTGCAAGCAAACACACTGCACTAGATGTTTGCTTGCTCCTTCTACTCCTAATTGTTGCACCGTTAATGGTCACTGCATCTGATATTGATCAATTAACATCATGCATGTACTTCCACACGACTGTGATGGCAAGAAGGCGTCAGATGTCTTAGTATGTTTATTGCTCCATGGTGTTGGGATTATCTAATTTTGCTGCACTTACAAAATTTATGATTATGTTGATCTTAGGTTACTCAGGCTTAAAGTTTCAAAAGTTAGAGTGTAGGCACATACATGTGGATTCAATCTCTTTTTCTTAAAAGCAACTCCAACGCAGTGACCCAAATCGTGTTCGTATGGGTCAGCCGAGCGGATGGATCGTGTCCGCAGTGACCCAACAGAGCTCGTGGCAGCTGGGCATGGTGAGGCGAGGCTGGGATGGGCGCGTGAGCGGTGAGGCGGCCAGGCGCGAGGAGGCAAGGCGACCGGGCGCGCGAGGCGGCTAGGCACGGCGAGGCGAGGCCGGGCCAGACGCGCGAGCACCTAGCAGTCGTGGCCGCCGCTTGCGTCGACCAGGAGCACACGCCCGCAGAGAGATGTCGTAGCCTGGCGCTGCCCGCCGCGGAGCTCACGAGGGACTCCTCTGTCATGGGCGGGCGCTGCCTTTGACGGCGCTCGCGAGGTCCATCTTGGGAACCATGGAGTCCAGAGTGTGGCGGCAGAGCATGGCGGCGGTGGTGACTATAGCTGCTGCTGCTCATAAGTCCGCTGCGGTGACTGTGACTGCTGTTGTTCTTGCTTGCGCGGTAGCAGTGACTGCAGATGCTGCTCATGCATCTGTTGTTCCTGCGTGCGCGTGGGTGCGGAGGTGATGGCGTTGCGGCGGCGGTGACTGCATTGGGCAAACGTTTTCGTCTGCACGCACATGAACGGACGAAATGGGTCGGTGCGTTGCAGTTGCTCTATCTCCCTGAAATTTTCATTCATTTGCTTTTAGGATGTAGGATGGAGCATAGTTTGTGTTATTGAAGATGCTTTCTACTCCCTCCGTTCCTAAATATAAGCCTTTAGTTTGTGATGTTGAAGATGCTTTGTACTCCTTGTCTCCTTCCATTCCTAAATATATGCCTTTTTAGAGATTCCAATATACTCTAAAATTTGTCTATATCCATCTGTATGTAGTCCGTATTGAAATATCTAAAAAGGCTTATATTTAGAAATGGAGAGAATAATAAACAAAAAAAGAAAGTAACATAAATTTATTGATCATAATTTTTTTTCTCCTAGGTGGGATTGGTAGCAAAGCTGTTGTGTTGGACTATGCAGTTCATTGGCCATGGAGTTTTTGAGGCAAGTCTCTATGATGCTATGTTTGTTGTGTTACTTGTGTAAGAGTGTAAGATGAGAATGATGCACCGTGTTTGCTATCTCTGTGTTACTTCAGATAAACTAAACTGCAGACTAATATCGCCCTGAGATGTGAGCATGAAATCCCGATGCTATGTTTTTGTGTAACAACATTATTAAGATGAGATCCGTTTTGTTGCATTTGTGTTGGTGAAGATAGAGTGAACTGTAGAGTAATACTATATTTTATGATAAAGATGCTTACTTGTAACATGGCACTACCTATAAGCTTTGGCGTATGCAAGCAGTGCATGTCCTAGTGCATCAATTTTGTGATACTTTGAACTTGACCAATATCAGGATTTTCCATAAGGGATATGATGGAAAAGATGTCATGGGTCAAAAAGTAGATCAAGTTTGTGTGTTCAAGGTTGCCAATGATAGCAGCAAGCCATGGTTATGCCAAATGAAAGTGCAACTCAATTAGCAATGATTTCATATCTAATATTTCTTTATTCCATTATCCGTGAAGTAACTAAACCTGTAAAATCAATATTTGCTGCTAAAGTTTCTTGGATTGTATTTTAACACGTTTGAGCATTGAAAATGAAAAGCAAGTGTTTGGGTCTGTGGTGGATATCCCTCTTACGTGATATCGTGATATCTAAAAAAGGGTTAATCAAAAATTGCATTTTTGAATAATAGAACTACCAAAATGTGGACTTGCTAATTTGTTTTTGAGGAACCTAGCACACCAGCAACGATCACTTGGCCCATGTCAAACATCCACCCCAGCCCACTAACCTGTCATCCACGTGATTTCTTATGGGCCAGTGTGTGGGGCCATGCACTGTGCAAATAACTAAATACCGATCAATACGAGACCTATAACATTGAATACCAGAGGGAAAAACGGACAGGGGCAGAATCACAAGGGTATGGGTGGCTAAGTTACAAGGCTCGTTGTCGCCCGAGCTCCGAAAGGAATTTTTGGGATGCTTCCCTTATGGTTTGCTCCGTCGTTGATGTGTGCTTCACGGATCGGCATGAACACAAATGGCACGAATCAAGACGGACAGGTGGTTGGTGGGGGACTACTTGGCGGTTCGTGGGAAAGTACCGTGTGAAGGAGAGAGGGCGCCATGACGAAGGTGAGGTGGGCATCATCCGACTTTAAAGGAGGGGGCTCTAGCGAGAAATATCCCGACGAAAAATCGAGCGGGAAGGGGAGGATCTGGCAGGAGATAGCATGACTGATAGTCCGGACAACCCCCCCCCCCCCCCTTTCCCATATGAGCTTGATTTTGGGGATCCCGGACTGTCTAGACGGTTGGATTTTGGGAAGCCCGCTAGGCGTCTATGATGTCCGAACACACCTGGACGTATAACGAAGAAATAAGCTTCAACCTTGAAGATGACATTAATCATTTATTTTATTCATTTGTATGCATTGTAACTCGTAGCAACGCATGGACTTCAATTGTTTGATAGCTGGCCTATGATACACAACATCTCATCGTGCAACATGGTAAGTAAGGTCGTTTGTTCATTGGTGTCATGGTTTACACGAGTCATGGGGAACACTCTTCATACATGACTCTTGTGTGCGACATTCGGTTACTAATGTCTGAGGACCCACGGGAGATTTCAATTACGCATATTAGATGTACTCAAAATAAAGTTAGTCATAGTCTCGCGGCTTACAGGCAGAGCACACCCCGTACTGCAATCTGGTTTGGTACGGGCACAGACAAAGTTGTAAATTTGTGTATGGCTGAAAAGCCGCCTTGAGTAATGAAATCTTCCTATTTCCCGTAAAAAAAAGAAGCTAAAGACACTATTCTTAATATTCTGCGAGAATTTTTTAAGCGCATCAAGTGAATCTTAATTTGTAACTAGTTTTAGTTAGATAATCTCTCCATATGTATACATCATCAGATTGCCTTTTTTGTTATCAATTTACGTTGCAAGTGAGGTGGACTTTAATTATTAGCCTATTATGCCTGTGCTATGCATTCTCTTCACGTGAAATTTAACATGCATTATGTTTATATAACTCCAGCAATATATTCAAAAGCCCGTGGCAACGCACGGGCACTCTACTAGTTTGAGCTAGCGGGTTTCCTTTGTTTTATCTCTATGGTTTTCATGACGGTTTTCTATAGAGATAATTAAAAACCAATATAAAAATATAAAATGTATATTAGAAAAACTGTTCAACATGTTTCTCGAAAAGAATCAATCTTTGTTAGAAAAATAATTGTATATTACAAGAAAAGTTCAGTAGACATTAAAGGAAGTTCACGGTATATTAAACAAAATGTTCAATGTGTATTTAAAATAAATTCATCATATATTAGAATTTTTGTACCATGGAGTAGTACAGAAATGTTCACTCTGTATTTTGAAATACTCATCGTATATTACAAAATGAAAAATGCAAAAGGAAAAACCCATAAAAACAAACCAGAAGGAAAAAAATAAAAATGTGAAAGGAAAAGAAATACTCCCTCCGTCTCAAAATATAAGAACGTCTTTAATACTAGCATAGTGTTAAAAACGTTCTTATATTTTAGGAAGAGGGAGTAAAAAACAAAGAAAAAAAGTAAAAAGAAAGAATCACAAACAGTACTAATAAAAATAACCACAAAGAGAAAAAGTGAAAAAAAAAACAACCTAAACAACATACACACGTGCAGCGGAGCCCCAAACAAGACTGGTTCGTTGTGTGTCGTTTGCGGGCGGAGGCTCAACTGTTTGACGCTCAAAGA
The DNA here is from genome assembly GCA_032464435.1 of Aegilops umbellulata. NCBI lineage: Eukaryota > Viridiplantae > Streptophyta > Magnoliopsida > Poales > Poaceae > Aegilops > Aegilops umbellulata. The sequence continues at coordinate 317,320,436 of CP136056.1, read as the reverse complement.
CGATAAATAGGATATATTCCCTCTAATCTAATAAGTACTATAGGGTTTTCTCGTGTTGCCGCTGTTGGCATCATCTGAGAATTTTAGGTCCCCTCGCCTCCGGCTGCCATCTTGGCGCTAAGAGGGGGGAGCTCGGATCTTCAAAATCTTTATGTTCTTCGTTAATGTCTAGTGATCATCATAATTTTTGCGAGAATAAATTTCCTCTCGTCCTTTTAGCGGTGACATGAAGTTTGAGAGTTTTCTGTCTTCACATATTCGATTATTCGGATCTGATAAGTTTATGTTGCTGTGTCAAGCTTTTTTTGTTGGTCTGATTCTTTGTGGAGGTGAAATCTTGCATCGACACCATGTTGAAGATATAGTGATTCGACGTCCTGCACTTGTAGGGGATTAGCCCCGGCCCAAGTATGTTCATCGATCAATGCTTCCCATCTTTTTGGATGGCCGACTCAAGGCGCTTTCAAAAAACCATTATTGATAATGTTCGTGCGGGTGAAAGAGTGACAACACTGTTGCTCCAGTCCAATTGCAATTTATTTACCAAAGTCTTTGGAGTATTTTTTCGAGTAGAGATTGATACCGTGAAGAAGGCGATTTAAGAGATTTCATTGTAATTCTTAGTTATAGGAGTTACTTTGTATTTTCTTGGATCTTAGGTCCAAACTAGTGTGCATGTAATTGTTATGAGTATGAACAAATTTACAGGTGTTTCTCAAAAAAATAATTCTAATAAGCGAAAATCCAAATCGGTGCCCAGGCTCATCTGCTCCTGGTCAAAAAAAAATTCAAAACAAATACTAGAAAAAATCAAAAAAATCCAATTTTTTTTGGTGTGATAGATAATTTGATACGTAATGTCCGCTCGAAATTTCAACTCATTTGGATATCTGAGCAGCTCTCGGCAAAAAAGACAAATCGAGTCAAAACAGTGCGTGGACAGTATACATTTTTACAGACCTCGATTTTGTCTTTTTTGCAGAGAGCTGCACAAATGTCCAAATGAGTTGAGATTTGCAGCGAACCTCACGCATCAAATTATCTACCACCCAATTTTTTTTTGGATTTTTTGGTATTTTTCTAGTATTTGTTTTGATTTTTTTCGTCAGTGCGGGTGCAACTGAGCCCAGGAGCAGAAACGCTGCACTCTCTAATAAGTACTTATTGTAATTTTGAATTGAGATTGGTAGAAAACTGCAACACTTATGGATGACATATATCATCTCCCGTGCAATGTTTTTAAGGTAACCATGCATTCCATTGAACTGAAGTGAGATTACAGGAACCCACAAACATGGAAACAACGAAACACACATGAACATGATAGACAGAGCCAGGGGAGATGAAAATACAAACATGACCTAAGGGCTCCTTGCACACGCCGTAAATGTCAACCATCTTCAACCTCCAACACCATCGAGACGCTCGCTAGACATAGAGGAGAAATGCCTCCATCGTTGCCATGGCCGGGAGGCATCATCCTCGTTGGGGCTTTGTGAACTGAAGACCAGGCTCACTGCACACAACAAGGCACATATCGTTGTGGCATATCAGCCAGGGGTTGCCCCCGTGCAATCCTGACTTTGGAATTGGAACTTCCCATTGACACCGTCGAGGAAGACTACCAGAACCGCCATCCAGGGACTACTTCCCTTGTTCCACTTAGGCCATTATGTTCCGCACACCGACGTCACCACCAAGAGAAGTAACCGCCAACCACCTCCTGAACAAGGCCACCATGCTCCTCAATGATATTGGAGAGCACGCCACATCATCGGGGACGGATGTAGCGACCCGACCTCAGATGGTAAAGTCTCTGTGCTCCGGTGTCATCCCTGGATCAGTAATGCTGACACCACACAGTACTTCGAAGGATTTATAGCAAAGTAGCAATCACACACTCATTACATCGGTATCTCAAAGAGATCTTATTACAATAAATATGGCTTAAGGCCATCTAAAAATAATAACAGCGGAAGGCTTGGAAGATAAGTGAGTCCATCAACTCCAACGGCATCACTGAGTATAGAACCACGACCTAAAAGCACCTTACTTGTCGTCTGAAAAGTCTGCAACATGAAAGTTGCAGCCCGAAAACGGGTCAGCACATGGAATATGCTGGCAATGTAACACATAGAGAGTAATGAATGATAAGCCTAAACTACATGCACATATGGCTGGTGGAAAAGCTCTATGGTTACAGTTTTGCGTAAAGCCAATTTTTCCCTACTGCAAAGGAATAGATTTTATTTAACTATCATGGTGGTTGAAACATCGAGAATGGTTGACAGCATTCCGATCCCAATTAAGTGAACAATTAAAACCCAACAATATTAATTAGAGTAACATGATGAGATTCACATGATATTCAAGTACTAGATACTCAAGTTGTCCATAACCGGGGACACGGCTAATCATGATCAGATTGTACACTCTGCAGAGGTTTGCGCACTTTTCCCCACAAGACTCGATCGCCTCCGTTTGGTTTCTCACACTACATGGTGTTTGAGAAACGGATAACCGAGACATAGTCTTTCAGAAGTGCTAGCACCTTACGTTTGGATAGACCGGTACACCTACTTTTCCCTACATCTGCTAGTCTACCCTGTAAGAGTTCGCACGACTTAATCAACTATGCCAGAGCCCATAATGGCTTGTGGCTACATACGGAACTTAGTAGCATGAATGATCTTATGATCCCTTTGAGCCTGGGTGGCGGTCAAAAAAAACAGGCAAGTCCTGATAGAAACCAGGTGCCTCAATCCACCCAGATGTGTATTTAAGTTGCCACCTTAGATAAAACCATTAATTAACAATACTCACATCTGTCATGGATATCACTCACCCAATCCACGTCTACTAGCATAGCATGGCATAATAAGCAAACGTAGAAGTAACTCCCAAAGGTTTCATAAGTAAAACAGGTAATAGGTACTACCTCAACTACTTCTCATCCCACAATTTAATTAGATCCTAATCATGCAATGTTTGAGGATTGATCTAATGCAACAAAACTGGGCAGTGGGAAAGTATGATCAAAGTGTTACTTGCCTTGCTGAGGATCCGCAAAACCTAGAGCTTCGAAATAACAGGCGGCGCACTCCGGGTGATCTATCGCAGACAAACAACAAGCATACAATAAGTACTCATCTAATGCACAGGTAAAACTCGAACGGAAAATCGAACCAGATAGTTCAACTTAAGAACTCCGGTTGCAAAAAGAATCGAATTCGAACAAAGCAACTGAAAACAAACGGCGGAAGAAAACAACTCGGTTCTAGCAATTTGAAACTAGGTCAAATTTTACAGTAGCAAAAACTTGTTTAAGTTGATTAGTCGGAACGGCGGTTTCGAAACGAAACTCCACGCGCTTGAATCACCTGATTCCGATAAACGAGCGAGAAGATAAACTAGAAAGAAGATTGGAACTGAAATCGCGATCAGAAAATCGCGGAATAAATCCGACGAAAAAGAAAAACAACGAACGGTTAAACGAACGGACGTTCATTAACCAAGAACAACCGGTGATCGCGTTCGTTAAGACGAACGGTCCGGCGAACGCTCGCTAAATAACAAAACCGAAAAAAACCGATCTAGGGTTTCGAAAAATAAATCGGAATGAGTTTTTTTTTAAAAAAAACCGAACCGGGGTGCGGGTGGCGCGGCGCGGGGCTACCTCGACGAGGCGGGGCTCCGGCGGGGCGGCGGCTTGCGCGGGGGCGACGGCGACGCGGGCGGCGGCGCGGCGCGGGCGGCGGCGCGGCACGAGCGGCAGCGGCGGCGGGGCTGCGCTGCTGCTGCTGCGAGGCGGGGAGGGCGGCGGCTTGGGGAGGAGAGGGGGTGGGGAGTATATAAAGGGGGGTGGGAAGGGTGGCTTGGGGGAGGGGGCAAGCAAGGGGAAGGGGGAGTCCGACTCGGACTAGGCCGGCGGCGGCGGCGGGCGGCGGGCGGCGGCGCAGTGCGCGCGCGCGGAGGCGGCGGTGCGGGCCGGCTCGGCCGGCTGGGCCTTTGGCCCAGGTGGGCGCGACGCATTTTTTTAAATATACGCGCAGAAAAATAAATAAATTAAAATCTAAACGAGCTCCAAAATTTACGAAGTAAATTTTCCCCGACTCCTAAAAATGAGTCGAACAAAATGAACTTTTACTCGGGGCCTAAATGCAATATTTTTTTGAAAAACTCGCATTTTTCCCTAATTCAAATAAAATACAGATAAACTCCAAAAAATCCAAAATTTGATTTATTTATTTAAATCTTCATTTTTCCTAAAATTGGGAAAGTCATATTATTCCCTTCTCATAATTTGGTTATTGGAAAAATAATTGAAGATAAAATAAATAAAATCAAATGATCCTCTTTTCAAAATTTGAGAAAAACTCAAATATGAAAATAACGAAATCTCCAACTCTCTCCGAGGGTCCTTGAGTTGCGTGAAATTTCTCGGATCAACCAAAATGCAAGAAAATATGTTATGCATGATGGTCTAGTGTATAACATGCCAAATTGAAAATTTGGGATGTTACAAACCTACCCCCCTTAAGATGAATCTCGCCCTCGAGATTCGGGTTGGCTAGAAAATAAGTGAGGGTGGTCCTTGAGCAAATCTTCTTCTCTCTCCCAGGTGGCTTCATCCTCTGAGTGATGGTTCCACTGAACTTTGCAAAACTTGATAACCTTGCTGCGGGTAACTCTGCTGGCATATTCGAGAATCTTAACTGGCTTCTCTTCATATGTTAAGTCATCCTTCAACTGAATCGCTTCAAGCGGCACTGTGTCTCTTAGCGGTACCTCCGCCATTTCGGCGTGACATTTCTTCAACTGAGAAACGTGGAATACATCATGAACTTCAAACAGTCCTTCTGGTAATTCCAACTTATAAGCAACTTCTTCCATACGTTGCAAAATCTTATACGGTCCAACGAAACGCGGTGCTAATTTGCCCTTAACTCCAAAGCGCTTAACTCCTCGAAGTGGGGATACTCAAAGATAAACTCTGTCTCCTGTTTCGTAGACTGTCTCCTTACGTTTAGAATCTGCGTAGCTTTTCTGCCTTGATTGGGCTACCTTGAGCCTATCGCGAATCAACTTAACTTTCCGTTCAGACTCCTTAATCAGATCGGGTCCAAAGAACTGACGGTGTCCAACTTCGTCCCATGACAATGGTGTCCTGCACCTCCTTCCGTATAAAGCTTCAAAAGGTGCCATCTTCAGACTGGTTTGGTAACTGTTGTTATAAGAAAACTCCGCATACGGCAAGTTATCGTCCCAACTAGATCCATAGTCTAGCGCACAAGCTCTCAGCATATCTTCCAAAATCTGATTGACTCTCTCAGTCTGTCCATCCGTCTGTGGGTGAAAAGTTGTGCTGAACTCTATTCTGGTTCCCAAAGTTTCATGCAACTGATTCCAAAACTTTGAGGTGAATTGGGTTCCTCTATCTGATACGATACTCCTCGGAACTCCATGCAAACAAATGATCCTGGTCATGTATATCTTTGCCAACCTAGCACTGGTGTAAGTGGTCTTAACTGGGATGAAATGTGCTACCTTCGTCAGACGATCAACTACTACCCATATCGAGTCATAGCCTGCCTTCGTCCTGGGTAGTCCTGTGATAAAATCCATGCTTATCTTATCCCACTTCCATTCGGGTATCGGCAATGGTTGTAACAATCCGGCTGGCTTCTGATGTTCTGCCTTCACTCTATGACACACATCACAAACTGCTACATAAGCTGCAATATCCTTCTTCATTCCGGTCCACCAGAATGTTTCCTTCAAATCCAAATACATCTTGGTATTTCCTGGGTGAATCGAATAGGGTGAATCATGTGCCTCTTGCAGAATCAACTTTCTGATCTCCGGGTCATTGGGCACATAAACACGGTCCTCAAACCATAGGGTATCGTGCTCATCCTCACGAAATCCCTTTGCTTTTCCTTCGCTCATTTTCTCCTTTATATCTGCAATCTCCTTGTCATTTTTCTGAGCTTCTCTGATTTTATCCATCACGGTAGATTGAATCTCCAACGCTGCTACATAGCCTCTCGGAACTATTTCCAAACATAGCTCACGAAGATCCTCGGCTAACTCCTTTGGTATTTCTCCCGTCATCAATGTATTGACATGGCTCTTACGGCTCAATGCGTCAGCTACAACATTAGCCTTTCCTGGATGGTAATGCAATCTCATATCATAATCCTTGATGAGCTCCAACCATCTCCTTTGTCTGAGGTTCAACTCCTTCTGCGTGAAAATATACTTCAAACTCTTGTGATCCGTGTACACCTCACAATGATTTCCAATGAGGAAATGTCTCCATGTCTTCAATGCATGCACTACGGCTGCTAACTCCAAATCATGCGTAGCATAATTTAGTTCATGAGGTTTCAGTTGTCGTGAGGCATACGAAACAACTCTTCCTTCCTGCATAAGCACTGCTCCAAGTCCTCGACGTGAAGCGTCGCAATACACCTCATAATCCTTGGTCTGATCTGGCAGAATCAACACTGGTGAGGAAACCAATCGTTTCTTCAACTCCTGAAAAATGGCCTCACATTCCTCAGTCCAATTAAACTTGGTATCCTTCTTCAACAATTCAGTCATAGGCTTTGCAATCTTTGAGAAATTCTCAATGAATCTCCGGTAGTATCCTGCGAGTCCAAGAAAACTCCGGATCTCTCCAACTGTCGTTGGTGCTTCCCATTCGGTTACGGTCTCAACCTTTGTGGGGTCAACTGATGTCCCTTCTCCGGATATAACATGTCCAAGAAATCCAACTTCCTTTAACCAAAACTCACATTTGCTGAATTTGGCATATAACTGATGTTCCCTTAGTTTCTCCAAAACCAAACGCAAATGTTCCTTATGCTCTTTTTCATTCTTTGAGAAAATCAGAATGTCATCAATGAACACTACGACGAACTTATCCAAGAACTCCATAAATACCTTGTTCATCAGGTTCATAAAATAGGCAGGTGCGTTAGTCAGTCCAAATGACATAACGGTATACTCATACAATCCGTATCTCGTGGTAAAGGCTGTCTTGGGTATGTCCTGCTCTCGAATCTTCAACTGATGGTACCCTGATCGCAAATCGATCTTGGAAAACACTTTAGCTCCTTGCAAACGATCAAACAGATCATTAATCATTGGCAGTGGGTACTTGTTCTTGATGGTTACTGCATTCAATCCACGGTAATCAACAACCATCCTTAACGATCCATCCTTCTTCTCCACTAAAAGTACGGGTGATCCCCAAGGCGAAGAACTTGGGCGAATGTAACCTTTATCCAATAACTCCTTAATCTGCTTCTTAATTTCCACCAAATCTTGTGCGGGCATCCTGTATGGTCTCTTCGATATTGGCCCAGTGCCTAGCAAAAGCTCAATCAAAAACTCAATGTCTCTATCCGGTGGCATGCCTGGCAATTCCTCAGGAAATACATCAGGAAAATCCTTCACTACTGGTACTTCCTCCTGTACGACTCCTGATAAAGAATTTACTTGTGTCCTGGTTGGCGTATGTCGGGATACATACTTGATCCTTCTTCCTTCGGGCGTTGTAAGCAAAATTGTCTTACTGGCGCAATCGATGTTTCCTCCATACATCGACAGCCAATCCATACCGAGAATTACATCCAAACCTTGAGATTCCAGAATGATTAAATCCGTTGGGAAAACATGCCTCCCTATACTTAATGGCACTTGAAAACATCCTTGTCTGGCCATGTACTCTGCTCCTGGCGAGCTTACTAGCATAGGTGTCTTAAGAATCTTAGTGGGCAGGTTATACTTTTCCATGAATCCCCTTGATATGTATGAATGCGATGCACCAGTATAAAAAAGAACAAGTGCAGTAAATGACTTAACCAAAAACTTACCGATTACTGCATCAGGCTGAGCTTCAACCTCCTCCACGCTAACGTGGTTCACCTGTCCCCTGTTGAAAGGGTTTGGCTTCTTTCCAGAGCTTCCATTGCCATTCTGGCCTTCGGGACATTCATTGGCATAATTTCCGGTCTTGGAACACTTGAAACAGGTGACTTGACTCATATCTCTCTTGGCTGGGGTTGATGGGGTGGTACGGTTCTGGCCGTTGCTTCCTCCATTCCCATTACCATTCTTGTGGCCATTATGGTTGTGCGAACCACTTCCTCCATGGGTATGCTGAAACTGAACTCCCGGTTTAGGGGTAGAACGGGGCTTCTGCTGGGCTCCAGAGTTATACTTCCCCTGTCCATACTTCCTCTTGCGGTTCTCAATCCGCTGTTGCTTCCCTTCAATCATGATGGCACGATCTACCAACTCCTGGTAGTTGTTGAAACTTGCTACCATCAACTGCATGCTTAGCTCATCATTCAGTCCTTCCAGAAACTTCTTCTGCTTAGCTGCATCCATAGCAACGTCATCTGGGGCATAACGTGCTAACTTGCTGAAGTCGTCAACGTACTGTCCAACTGTCCTTCCTCCTTGGCGTAAGTTGCGAAACTCACGCTTCTTCATGGCCATAGCTCCTGCTGAAACATGGGCAGTGCGGAAAGCTTGCTGAAACTGATCCCATGTGACAGTGTCAACTGGGTAAGTGGCTGTGAAATTCTCCCACCATGCTGCCGCGGGTCCGTCAAGCTAATGTGCGGCAAACTTCACTTTCTCAACATCTGTGTATCCTGCAGTGGTCAACTCCCTTCCTATCTTGCGGAGCCAATCGTCTGCTACTATCGGCTCGGTGCTACTGGAAAACACCGGCGGATTCAGCCTAAGGAAACGGGCTAGGTGATCAACAGGTGGCGGCGGCGGAGGGTTGTTGTTGTTGTTCTGTTGATTCTGGACTAACAACTGCATCAATTGGTTCTGCTGCTGGATCAACTGGGTGAGCTCCGGTGGGAATCCATTGTCACGTCTCGGAGGCATCTGAGGGTTTTAGAAAAGATGAGAATTTAAGAATAGAGTGAGGTCTAAGAGAAAACACTACCCAAATGCACATGAGACAAAATTCACACAAAGTCACTTCTTTCAATTCAAACAAGGGCTTACAAACGGTCTAGAACTATCGCAAAGGTGCTCGAACTATAATGTATACATGGGGAAAATACTACTAATAATTGGTGGTCATCTAGAAATTTGAATCGGTGGAAGACTCCATGATGTCTGCTCCAGCTTCGTCTTCAAAGTCGGGTTCACTTGGATCCGAATCGGTGTCGTCGATGATGATGTAGTTGTCCGGACATGCGACGTACTTGTCTTCCTTCTTGGATGCTAACCTCTCCTTGAGTTCTTCAATCTCCTGCTTGAGATCGACATTGTGCCTTGCTAGAGCTACGATCTCGTCCATGTAGTCCTTGCGTGTACCCTTCAGTTCTCCTTCTAGCTCGATGATCCTTGCCTTCGCATTCTTCAACTCTATCATATCATTGCACATCTGGTTCTCTTGGCGTCCAATGTGCTGGTTTAACTCCTGGATGAAAGCTGCAATGGATCTATCCTTCTTGATGCTGACTATCTCCCATTCTTCATCTCGGCGTCCGCAAATCTGGTAGATAGTGTCCTTGAGGTCTTCTTGATAAACTTCTCCAATGCGTCCCATGGTGATATGAGCTGCCATGCTCTTTCCCAGACTCCAGGTTGGTGCACTGAAAACACTATCTATAGGCTTCGTGATTGGCGCGAATGTCCTTCCCGGAACATGAGCTTGAATCTTCTAGCGCTCCTCTTCAGGCAGAGTGGCGTTGAAGGTCCCGGTGAAGCTTGGTAGTCCAATGTTCAGGTACTTGGTGACTTCCCTCAAGTGAAATCCAAAAGGTGTGCCTTCATCCGGTTGAGCGTACTTGATCTTCGCGTCCGTCATCCTAAAAGAGTAGAAAAGATGAGGAGTTAGAAAATGAGAGGAGAATAGTGATCTATGGCTTTAACTTAGTGGTCGTGTCCTACAGTCAGCGTGTGCTCTGATACCATCTTTGTAGCGACCCGACCTCAGATGGTCAAGTCTCTGTGCTCCGGTGTCATCCCTGGATCAGTAATGCTGACACCACACAGTACTTCGAAGGATTTATAGCAGAGTAGCAATCACACACTTATTACATCGGTATCTCAAAGAGATCTTATTACAATAAATATGGCTTAAGGCCATCTAAAAATAATAACAGCGGAAGGCTTGGAAGATAAGTGAGTCCATCAACTCCAACGGCATCACTGAGTATAGAACCACGACCTAAAAGCACCTTACTTGTCGTCTGAAAAGTCTGCAACATGAAAGTTGCAGCCCGAAAACGGGTCAGCACATGGAATATGCTGGCAATGTAACACATAGAGAGTAATGAATGATAAGCCTAAACTACATGCACATATGGCTGGTGGAAAAGCTCTATGGTTACAGTTTTGCGTAAAGCCAATTTTTCCCTACTGCAAAGGAATAGATTTTATTTAACTATCATGGTGGTTGAAACATCGAGAATGGTTGACAGCATTCCGATCCCAATTAAGTGAACAATTAAAACCCAACAATATTAATTAGAGTAACATGATGAGATTCACATGATATTCAAGTACTAGATACTCAAGTTGTCCATAACCGGGGACACGGCTAATCATGATCAGATTGTACACTCTGCAGAGGTTTGCGCACTTTTCCCCACAAGACTCGATCGCCTCCGTTTGGTTTCTCGCACTACATGGTGTTTGAGAAACGGATAACCGAGACATAGTCTTTCAGAAGTGCTAGCACCTTACGTTTGGATAGACCGGTACACCTACTTTTCCCTACATCTGCTAGTCTATCCTGTAAGAGTTCGCACGACTTAATCAACTATGCCAGAGCCCATAATGGCTTGTGGCTGCACACGGAAGTTACTAGCATGAATGATGTTATGATCCCTTTGAGCCTGGGTGGCGGTCAAAAAAAATAGGCAAGTCCTGATAGAAACCAGGTGCCTCAATCCACCCAGATGTGTATTTAAGTTGCCACCTTAGATAAAACCATTAATTAACAATACTCACATCTGTCATGGATATCACTCACCCAATCCACGTCTACTAGCATAGCATGGCATAATAAGCAAACGTAGAAGTAACTCCCAAAGGTTTCATAAGTAAAACAGGTAATAGGTACTACCTCAACTACTTCTCATCCCACAATTTAATTAGATCCTAATCATGCAATGTTTGAGGATTGATCTAATGCAACAAAACTGGGCAGTGGAAAGTATGATCAAAGTGTTACTTGCCTTGCTGAGGATCCGCAAAACCTAGAGCTTTGAAATAACAGGCGGCGCACTCCGGGTGATCTATCGCAGACAAACAACAAGCATACAATAAGTACTCATCTAATGCACAGGTAAAATTCGAACGAAAAATCGAACCGGATAGTTCAACTTAAAAACTCCGGTTGCAAAAAGAATCGAATTCGAACAAAGCAACTGAAAACAAACGGCGGAAGAAAACAACTCGGTTCTAGCAATTTGAAACTAGGTCAAATTTTACAGTAGCAAAAACTTGTTTAAGTTGATTAGTCGGAACGGCGGTTTCGAAACGAAACTCCAGGCGCTTGAATCACCTGATTCCGATAAACGAGCGAGAAGATAAACTAGAAAGAAGATTGGAACTGAAATCGCGATCAGAAAATCGCGGAATAAATCCGACGAAAAAGAAAAACAACGAACGGTTAAACGAACGGACGTTCGTTAACCGAGAATAACCGATGATCGTTAAGACGAACGGTCCGGCGAACGCTCGCTAAATAACAAAACCGAAAAAAAACCGATCTAGGGTTTCAAAAAATAAACCGAAACGAGTTTTTTTTTAAAAACCGAACCGGGGTGCGGGTGGCGCGGTGCGGGGCTACCTCGACGAGGCGGGGCTCCGGCGGGGCAGCGGCTTGCGCGGGGGCGACAGCGACGCGGGCGGCGGCGCGGCGCGAGCGGCGGCGGCGGCGGGGCTGCGCTGCTGCTGCGAGGCGGGGAGGGCGGCGGCTTGGGGAGGAGAGTGGGGGTGGGGAGTATATAAAGGGAGGGGGGAAGGGTGGCTTGGGAGAGGGGGCAAGCAAGGGGGAGGGGGAGTCCGACTCGGACTAGGCCGGCGGCGGCGGCGGGCGGCGGCGCAGTGCGCGCGCGCGGGGAGGCGGCGGTGCGGGCCGGCTCGGCCGGCCGGGCCTTTGGCCCAGGTGGGCGCGACGCATTTTTTTTAAATATACGCGCAGAAAAATAAATAAAATAAAATCTAAACGAGCTCCAAAATTTACGAAGTAAATTTTTCCCGACTCCTAAAAATGAGTCGAAAAAAATGAACTTTTACTCGAGGCCTAAATGCAATTTTTTTTAAAACTCACATTTTTCCCTAATTCAAATGAAATACAGATAAACTCCGAAAAATGCAAAATTTGATTTATTTATTTAAATCTTCATTTTTCCTAAAATTGAGAAAGTCATATTATTCCCTTCTCATAATTTGGTTATTGGAAAAATAATTGAAGATAAAATAAATAAAATCAAACGATCCTCTTTTCAAAATTTGAGAAAAACTCAAATATGAAAATAACGAAATCTCCAACTCTCTTCGAGGGTCCTTGAGTTGCGTGAAATTTCTCGGAGCAACCAAAATGCAAGAAAATATGTTATGCATGATGATCTAATGTATAACATTTCAAATTGAAAATTTGGGATGTTACAACGGAGCAGGAGGACACAAACATCTAGAGAAGATGTCGACGTCGTGGTCACGCCTACATCAACAAAGAAACTTAATCCTGTTGATTTGAAGGAGCGCCGAGCAGACACGGCACATAACTTCGAGGCGCCGCCGATGTGGGATTGGAGCCGATGCAGATTTATTCTCCTGCCCGCTGCCCCCACCATCCTAACAACGCAACAGGAAAAACCTTGCCCCTATGACTATTTACAGGCTAGGAAAGAACCGGGACACCCCTCGGTCGCCGAAGCGGCGGACATAGAGGAGAGATCCGCGCGCGGCCTTGCCGGCGCACATTTTGGGAAAACCGCCCTACCAAACCACCTATTCGTGGGGATAGAGGAAAACGGGAAAGGAGAACCGGGGAAACAACCAACGAGGGTTGTCTCCTCCTGTGACGGTTAGGGATGTAAATGGCAAATAAGCGACATCCGAAATTCCGTTTAATTAGATTTGCTAGCTCCACAGTTTTTTTATAAAAAGCAAATTATTGAATTAGTGAGGCTAAACAGGATTAAACGGGACCGGTTTACATTACTGTGTACGGTGTTGCGCGGAAAACCACCGTCGGGGCACCAAGAATACCCCGACAGTTCCAGCTGATCAATTTCATTGCTCCCGTCCGCCGGGACGACGAGAAAAAAAACGCACGGTCGACAGTAGCCGCCGGAGGACAGCAAACCACCGCCGTCAGTTCTGCTGCACGACAGGATACCTATAAAACCGGCAGGACCCACAACGCAGTGTCACATTTTATATTATACTTTTGGATTTTGGAATTCACCGTGTCCCAATTAACACACGATACCAACGTGCCAATGCGCACGCCAGCCCGCGAAGCAGCCGTACTTTTATCGGCCCCCCACCCCAAATCCCCCAATCCCTACACGACCAAAATCGAAGCTTCCACCAAGCGCCCGGAGCGCCCCCCTCGTGAAGCAGCCCGGATCGAATTGCGGCCGTCTCGATCATCTGCTCGATTCGACGCCGCCGGACGATTTGGGCGCGGAATCCGGAGGGGGGAATCTTTGCGCGCGGGCGGAGGCGATCGAGGGGAGCAGCCATGAGCGAGGTGTTCGAGGGCTACGAGCGCCAGTACTGCGAGGAATCCGCCTCCCTCTCCCGCAAGTGCACCGTCGCCTCCGCCCTCGATGGAGGTACGTGCCCACCGCCCCCCATGCCTAATTGTACCGGGGGATTTCTCCTCCCTTTTCGCCGCTGCTGGTTTCGTCTAACACGGTGAGATCTGATGCAGAGAAGAAGAAGCAGAGGCTCTCCGAGATCCAGTCCGGCGTGCAGGAAGCTGAATCGCTGGTAAATACCAGGTCTATTTTATTTATGAGGTTCCTTTGGCTACATGCCTATACGATTCTGCTGCCCTACATTCTGCCGTTGGGAGGATGTGATTTTGGGAGGCGTAGGTGAATGGGTGATTTGGGGCAAGTTGTATATGCCCTTGTTTCACTGCCATGTGGGGGCAGTATGTGATTTTTATTTCCTTCATGTATTTATTACAGATTCGGAGGATGGACCTGGAGGCTAGGAATACGCCGCCAAGCGTGAAAGCGGGTTTGCTAGCTAAGCTGCGGGAGTACAAATCTGACCTTAACAACCTCAAGAGCGAGCTCAAGAGGATCTCGGCGCCCAATGCCAGGCAAACTACCAAGGAGGAGCTCCTTGAGTCTGGCATGGCTGACACACTCGCGGTGAGCTCTCTATTCCTATTAATTCAATTGCCACATAGATACCTTTTAATTAATGTGGCACTATTAGGTGATTGGGTTGGTGCTGAAAGGATGATCAAAACTTCGTGACATCTAATATGTGGTACTATTAGATGAGAATTAACAAAGTCTTGTCTAACTCCCACACTGTTTAATTAATCAAGCAAGAAAGTAAAAGAAAACAAATCCACATGAATCTCCGCACGAAATCAAATGGTGGAGTTAGATGAGACTTAGTTAGATGAGAACTAGACACACCTATTGTTTATTCAATTGTGGCGGTATCCCTAATATTGGTCAGTGACAATATTGTGAATCTTATTGGCGCTTATGATCAGATTAATATACTGTATTTTGAACTTCTCTTGGACTACTTAGCTGTGATGCTGTTAGTAAAGCTGTACTTTACAATGCTGCACACTACTTGGTTATGTTTAGATTGTGTGCAGTGACACGGTTAACAATTCTGTGATGTACTATCTGACAGCATGCGAAATATGAACTTAAGTACTGCATATCGCACTACAATTGCCTTGTCAATTGGGCCATTCTCCACATATTGACATGTTTGGATGCTTATCTAGTCTGTTAAATTGCATTTTATATTTTGCGGTTGCAAAGAGGACCTTGTTTCTTAAAATGATGGTGATTGCAGTGACAATTCACCCCAAATAATGAAGATCACAATGACATTTTTCCCAAGATGCCCACCACAGTGGCTTTATTTTGTCTCATTAACCAATAGTTGACCACCCCTGCTGCAAAGGAGGCACTCTACATACTTTGCTGAGTTTTCCTAACATGAACAATTTCTTACTTTTGCATTGTCCTCTGGCCCTGCCTTTGGGATTGGACTCATGCTCCGCCACTGAATGCTGGAGTTAGAAAGTGTATAACTGATTATTCCCCCTATTTTAATTTATTTCTGAATTTTGATTCTAAAAAATGTCCATATTCTTCCATTGCACCGCTGTGCTGATTTGAATTCATTAGGACTTGTATCTGTATCCCCCTCACTGACTATGATTGCTTCGTAATCTTGAGTTATATTTCTTTGTTTTTACTAAATGAAGATATTGTTTTATGCAAAGTGACAGTGGAAACAGTGATGGAAACAATAACTCCTTGGCGTTTCCTATAAATATGCCCCTTTTGACCAATAAATGAGTACTACAATGTGTAGTTGTATCTTCAAGATACTTCTTCGCTGCATAGCTTGTTTCTGTAGCCTTATTAGAAAGTAAACTGCAGAGGGGAAAATCATATCTGCTGTGCAGAATGGTACTCCCTCCGTTCCGAATTACTTGTCACAGGTATGGATGTATCTAGATGTATTTTAGTTCTGCATACATCCATTTCTGCGACAAGTAATTTGGAACGGAGGGAGTATCTGTTCAGAACCAAAAGACAAAAAGAGAATTGTACCTCTTCTTACTGCATTATAAAAGAAAACGTAGTCCCGATTCAATCATTTTGAAAAGCTGCTTAATATATCGGGAAAAGGGAGTTATCCACCTTTTGTATTCCTGGATCTTGCAAGTTCTTGCAATGTTGTCTTTCCGTATTGTAGAAACAGTGTTCCCTGTCTTGACATATTTCTCTATTGATGTGAAGTGTATATATAATGCGGTATTATTATGTTTGTTCTGATTTCTTAAGTGGCGTCAAAGTTCTTGATGTTTGCTAGTTTTAGTACTCATGCTGTATTTGGGAATTCTTTCCTGGCTCAGGTGTCCACTGATCAGCGAGGAAGGTTGATGATGACAACTGAAAGACTGAATCAGTCCACTGACAGAATTAAAGAGAGCCGAAGAACTATGCTGGAGACAGAAGAACTTGGTGTGTCGATTCTTCAGGACCTTCATCAACAACGGCAGTCACTACTGCATGCTCACGATACTGTATGTATTCAGTCATAACTGCTTTATTGTAGTTTAGATATACTTCACTGAAATGTTATGCAAACCATTGTTGGCTATATAGCTCTTTTGTTCATCATTCCTTTCAGCCCGGTTGTTATTTCTGGCACTACTGATAGAGATCAGATCGCTATAGCCCATTATATAGGTTCTAGGTTTGATAATTTGCTAATGCTAAATATAATAATCATAGTTTTCATGTGTTGAATGCAGGATCTATTATCAAAATAGAGCACTGGTGGTTCTAGTTTATTAAATTCTGTTAGGTGCAGTGTAATAGCTTTGAAAGTGCCTCCACCTTGAGCAATTCTTTTACTTTTTGTTTTCTCGACCATTGAATGTTAGTATTATTTATAACCTACTTCCTGCACTCCAAATTAATTGAAGTTCTAGTTCTGTCCCAAGTCTAACTTCTTAAACTTTGACCAAGTCTATCGGAAGATATATCAACATCTACAACACCAAATTAGTTTAATTAGATTCATCATAATGTATATTTTAGAAGTGAATCAAATATCTCATTGGTTTATTCTCCTGGATATAAAGAGCAAACAGTGGGTGATCTCCCCCTTTACTAGCATGTGCATGTTATGATATGCATTTCTTGAAATATCACAATCTTTGTGCTCATTTAATCAGTTAGGTGCATTATCTAGAATTTCTAGTGTGTAATCTAAGATACTCTACAGCATGACCTTGTGTTTTATTTTGCATGACATCCCATTGCTCTATTTGTGTATGAATAGTGAGTATATTCTGGTACCTAGTAATGTGTCGCCGTACGGTCGTTGAGTGATGATAGCATAAAAGCCTGTAAAAGATCATTTATTCAGTCCCAGCGGTTCAAGGGCTTGGCCACTTGGGAATTTAGCTAATATTAGAAGTTAAAACAAATATCTCTTCCGTTTATTCTCTTGGATATTACATTATTAAGAGCAAATAGTAGCATTCCTTCAAGTAGCAGCGTATGCATGCCATGGTAATTGATACAATTGTTGAAATATCAGAATTTTTATTCCTGCAAAATTCATCAGTTAGTTACATAATAGAAGTTGTGAAATAGTGTGACTGTCATCCTTATTTGTTAGTTTGTTATGTTAACTTTGCTAACACCATTGCATACAAGCAAATGTTTGCAATAACCATGATTTGCTTCTTATTTACTTATTATCCTTATCTCTATTGGATTCAAAAGAAAGAAAAGAAAAGAAAAGAAAAGACCATACTTCTGTTAGTGACATGAGTCTGGTCTTGTTTACAGTTGCATGGGGTTGATGATAACGTTGGAAAGAGTAAGAAAATCCTGTCGGCAATGTCAAAGAGGATGGACAGGAACAAGTGGATCATTGGTGGAATCATTTCAGCTCTTGTTGTGGCCATCCTTATCATACTCTACTTTAAGCTCGCTCACTGAGCCAGCCAGGTAGGTCCTCCAAATTGTATGTGTTCAGTAAAATTGTGTGATAAGGTTGTCTGAACGCTGTACATTGGACGACATGGATTGTCCCTTGCAAGTTCATTGGTTCCCCAAACATGTTTATAAATATTTGATGAGTGGTTCATTGGAATGTCATGTATAGCAACACTCGTGTCAGGAGGTCAGTTGTGCCCGACCATTTTATGATGTAAAACTGTTCAGAAAAACAAAAGTGGAAAAGAAGATGTCCGACCTGCGTTGATATACTACTACCTGCTTGCATATGTTATACACATTCGAGGTCGCTTGTGCATACTGTCATGTTACACCGTATATAGGCCTCCCAGAATCTGATCCCCGAACTGTAGTCGTTGTCCACCGTCCAATTATTGTGATTAGCCAGCTCTGCACTCGGTTCGTTATCGTTGTCGAGGCTGGGTTGCGACAGACACCTTGTGAATTATTGTGCACGCAGCGTGGGGCAGCTGGTGTGCATGCAGAAGGGAGGGAAGGTGGCTGATCTGATCTAGCTAGGGTCGGCAAGTGGGCGGGTCGTATGCGATATGGCCGTATCTTAGGCTTTGATATGCTGCCCGTTTGGGTAAGGCCAGCATCAGGGCTTGATCGCGACGCCCAGGCTCGAGGATGATGCGTACGACTTTCCTTGTAGGGAAGGAAGGAACGCCCGAGAAATCTTGCGACGGGGGGATCGCATCTTTCTTTGCTGTGGTCTGCGAATGTTGAATAGGAAAGCGTCATCGAAGCCGTTTCATTTCCTCGGCATGCATTTATCTCCCGCTCACACAGCGTGTGAGCTCGCGAAGCTTTCCGAAGCGGCATCCATCAAATTCGATTCCAGAAGCTTGAAACGTCCTCCAACCGGAATCCGTTTCCTCACAAGGAAGGCGCGGGCGGATTGGCTTACTTCCTGACGACTGCAAACAGAAAACCACCACCCGGAAGAAAGAAACGCGAGCAGTCCTTTTCGATGGTTTTGAAACGGAAACCGGGTGCCGAACCGAACGGAACGGAGTGCATGCCCCGCGTGCTGCGTGGTCAAATGAGCCGTCATGGCATACTACGTCGCAGGCGGCGCTGCACCGTCTGGACGAGCCTGGGTCAGTCAGCCTCACGCCACGCCGACTCGATCGGAACAGTTTTAGAGTCCCAAGAGGCTAGGCCTCCAGTCAGGTGATGATGAGCAAGCTAGCCAACGAACGCCGCTTGCGGAATCACTGTTGACGGTGGTAAGCGTTTTGACTAAATGAACACAACCTATGCATGCAATTCATCAACCGAGCGTTCGTTCATCCTCTGGACTAGACGCAACATCGGCTCATACAGTGAGTTGCCGTCCAGGCCCGCCATCAAACGGCACTTGCTCCACCGCGCGCGCGCGATATTATTCCATTCCCACCCGTCTTCAACAACTCGTTGGATCATCCATCTTCTCCGGTCACTGGACCGAATGACGTACGGAGCCAGCCACCGATGGGGTCGGTATGTTGCACGGAGCGGCAAGGCAACGAGAAAAGCCTCAAGCCAAAACAACGGCTGACGGACACATGCAGGCGCATCCTGAAACCATGCAGGGAAAAAACAGGCAGAGAGGAAGAGCGTGTCCGCCTGTGCGTGCGTGCGTGCATGTGCCGAGCAATGAGAGCGCACCTTTCTCAAGGCGCACGCCTGGGCTTGGGTCGCGACGGGAATTGGGGCGGTGGGTCGTGAGAGAGAGGTGGCAGCGAGCGCGGGGAGCAGATGCAGACTGCGGCCTGCCGTGGCCGTGGCCGTGTGAGTGGCACACATGGCATGGGGATGGGGGGCAGCCCCAGAGGGAATGTCTTTTGGCGACGCGCGCGGGCTGCCGCTGCCGCCGCTGCAGCAGCCAAACCAAAGCGAGCGCCTGTGGCCTGTCTTTGGATGTGGTGGTACCGATGCTGCGATGCCATTCCTGCTGCCGCTGCCACTGCCACTGCACCGCGTCCCCAGCCCTAAAGCGCCCTGCAAAGCGCAACCACCTACCCCTCTCCCTCTCTATATCGGCAGCCGCACACATCTCAAAGATTTTGATTCGCCGTTTCGAAAGAAAAAAAAAGATTTTGATTCGTTGACGCGAGACCGATCGACCGCTTCAAGATGCACACGGAGTATGTTAGGGCGGGGACACCAAGCTGCTAGGCTAGTACGGGCCCAAATTCCTGTGCCTCGGGCTAGCTCCTCAGCTCTTAATCATGTGTGTCATGATTCCCATTCCGCCACTACGTACTTACAAGTGTTAACGATGATGCCTATGGTCTATGGAGACATGGAGTGGTACGGCCTAGCGGTTCTTGCATATGCACCGCGCCGGCGGACTGACAGCGCGTCTAGGGTTTTCACCGGGCCTGCTGGCTCTGCACGCGTCAGTCGATGCAGCATATCATATGCATGCATGCACCGGCTAGGCTATCGCAGCCGCAAAAGGGCCTTTCCGTGTTAACTTAATCCAATTCATTCCCACGCTTTTCTTTTTATCACCAGCATGCAGCAGAAAGCCTGGTCCAGCTGCCAGCATTACACGCTGCAGATAAGATAAAAAGACACGGGATATAGGATATATACTACATATATTCATAGCTACTGCATTAGATATGGAGATAGATCATAGGTGTAGCATCTAGATCATCCATCTTTGACAGGGAAAAGAAGGCTTGGCCTTTCTTTACATATCTAGCTACATATCTTCCTCGCCTCACTTAGCTCCTTTTTGCACTCGCACCTGGAATCGGGATTCGTTGCATTTGTGGGGTGCAAAAGGAGAAGAAGACTGCTGGTTAATCATCCCGGAACTGGAACAAAAGATACGGAGAGTCGGAGACCGACCAATGCACCGCCACGCAAGTTTGCCATGTTTGGGACCTCATCCATGTACCCAATGATTCACATTTGCAGCCATGGTAACTCTGCAACTGACGTCATGCATGCATGTGCAGCAAGCAATCGGACCATGATTGAGCGGAAGAAATCATCATGCATGCATGCATGCAGTATAAACGCTTTACATAGTTACACCCATTACCATTCTAAACTAACCTCCTATGCTATTATAAGATACCATATGATTCGCACATTTGTATTGTACCTATGCCAGCTCAGCCATTGTGTGAGTGATCGGCATGCATGCATGCATGCATGTGCGGCAAACGGATGATCCATGCATGTAAGGTTTAGTTACATAATTACACCGATTATACTATTCAAAGTAACTTCCTATGCTATTTTAGGATATAACTCATGGAAGAGAGGCTCTCACTAGGGACGAGGTACAATACCAGGAAAAAAAACCAAGAAATTTGAAAAAAAAAACTGGGATTTTGGGATATCAAACGTGGGTTCTCGATGTACTCTCGTCTGAAATTTGGTGAAAAAATACCAGAAAACATATTCGCGGCAAAAAAGACAAAAAATTCCTATGTATAGCAAAGCACTGTTTTAGTGCATTTTTTTCCGGGCAGTAATTCCTTCGCCACAGATACGTTTTTGGTATTTTTTCACGAAATTTCACACGGAAGTAGATTGGGAAACCGGGTTTGACATCCCGAAATTTTGGATTTTTTGATTTTTTAGGATTTTTTACAAATATTTTTCGTATAGGGTGCGGAGCACCCGAGAGCTCCTGTGTACTTTTCCTCTCACTAGTCACTATTAGTACGATTTTACATGCACGCCACGCCGGTCGTGTCCCAGCACTTTGATTCTAATACTCTCTTCGTTCATAATTATAAGTATTTCAACATGATCTACATACGGAACAAAATGAGTGAACCATCACGTTAAAATATGTCTATATACATCCGTATGTATTTTGTATTGAAATATTTAAAAAGACTTACATTTAAAACAGAGGGAGTAGAATACAAATGAATATCTCAATAGTTTCATATTTTTCATCCTTTTCTTCTCCATCCAATACATAATGATGTCCTGCCACCGGCACGGTCTCGATCTCACGCTTCACCTGAATTGCTTCCACGATGCAGCGGACCGATCCAAATTAATTAATTCTTGACAAAAGTACACGATGACACTAAACCTTAATTAGTATATATGTATACAGTACTGTACTAGCTAAGCACGTACGTAGTCTTGACACGACGACCTGAAACAGTACGAAACAGCAACATGTATAGACGACACTGAACAGTACTACAACAGTCTGGCAGAATTTCCATTAGGATTTCTGAAGACGGAAGAAATGTTGTTGTTATTTCTCGCAAATCCGAGAAACCCAGGGTTGTTGCTGTAATAATGCTGCTGTGAGTGTAACTGTAACCTGCCCGTGCTGGCGGCCGCGGCGGCGCTGGCGCCGGTGCTGCTCGTCGTTCCTAGGGTTTCCAGCGCCTGGACCTGGGACTTGAGGAACTTGAGGTAGCTGGCGGCCTCGTCCAGCATGGACGCCGTGTCCATCTTGCTCCCGCCGGGGACGAGCTTCTGCAGCACGCGGAGGCGGTCGCTCACGCGCTCCCGCCGGAGACGGGCCGCCACCGTCTGCGGGTCGCTCGAGATGCGCACGTTCTTGCGCCGTGGCTTGCTGCTGCCCGCCGCGGGGGGCTCCGTGACGAGGTTCACCGGCCGCATGGCCGCCGCGCGGTAGATCATCTCCTTCACCTGCGCCATCGCCTCCATGTCCGGCTTGTACCCGCCGGCCGCTCCGGCGTTGGTGTCCTGGCCGAACGTGATGCTCGTCGCTGTCGTGGTGGGGGCCTTCCGCTTTGTGCCGGCGTGCGGGAGCGGCGGCACCGTTGCTGCCGCGGGGCAGTCGTCGGCGGGTAGCTTCCGGCTCACGTGGAGCACTTGCTGTGCCGACGTAATCGTGGGGTGCGACGTCGTGGTGGGCGATATGGTGGACGTCGGCGACGCCACCTCGGTTACGTCGTGGCCGCCGCCACCGCCGCTGTAGTTGTTGGACTCCCCGGAGGAGATGTTACAGACGGTGGTGCCGCTGTAGCCGGAGAACATGGCGCCGTTGGAGACGGCCCCGGGGTCACCCTCCCCGCCGCACGGGAGCACCCCGGAGAAGGCAAGCGCCGAGTCGAGCAGGCCGTCGTGCGCGCTGGCGCCGTCGACGACGGAGGAGAACACGTCGACCCCCGAGCCAAAGAATCCCAGCGGGCCGTTATTAGCCGCTGCGCCTCCGACGGCAGCACCGTAGCTCGAGCTCACCTGGCCTCCTCCGCCGAAGTCGCACTGGAGCTGGCCGAGTAAGGCGTCGTCCAGGTCGAACCGGCCGCAGCTGAGCTGGCTGACAGGACGGGGCAGGTAGGCGTCGTCGTGCAGGCCGGGGCCGGACCAGCCGAAGGTGTCCATCGCCGCGCGCAACGCCGCCGCCGGGAGAAGGCTAATTAACTAGGCAGCGACTGGCTCAGGGATTCTGGGACGGCTGCACGTAACAGAGAGTGAAAGCGTTAGCATATTATTCTCGGCCGTAAATAGCTAGAGTGATACTATGAATGATGAGATTACGATCGAGCGGAGGCCGAGGGAATCAAAATTGAGGCATGGAGTGGAGGGGGCCGCGGCCGGGGTGGAAACGTGAACGTCAGGGAACAGTGTCACGCGGGCGTGGTATTGATGGGCGGACAAGGACGGCCGGCCGGGGGAGAGAAACCGGAGATGTCTCGAACCCCATAATTACACCGCCATCTGCTATACTCTACGACTTACTACCAATCTCAAGAATCCTACTCGACTTGCCATGCACATGTCTTTTTATGTGAAAAGTAGGTTATTACACCCCGCCGGCCTCAAATATTTTGCTGTAATATATAGGACTATATGGTACTGTACTAGTGCTAAGCAGCCTGATTAAGTGTGCATGCATAAAACCGCATTCTCTAACTATATGTGCTAGTCAATATGCGTATAGATTCTTTTCAGCTCGCCATACCTGTGAGATGAAACCGGATGGCTGGATGGAACAACAATGGGAGGCACCAGCTAGCTTCGCCGCCGATGGAGAAAGATTGATCCAATTCACAGGCCGGCAACTCCTTGGTCAGGGAGCTAGGACGCCGTCAAGAAACGCCGGCGACCAAGGCCGCCGAGAGACGCGCAGCGGGTTCGATCGACCTGGAACAAGCCAAGAAAGAGCCTGAGACCTCGAGCCAGCAAGAAGCAAATTTCTTCATAGACCGTACCCAACCAAGCAGGCTACCATGCATGAAAAGGAGGGGGAGGAGGAGGAGAAGATGCAGCCGGAGATTTGAAGTACTAGACACTGTGGATAGATAGACGTAGACCTACCTGCGTCTTGCAGAGAGGAGTAGACCACTCTAATGGCAACAGAGAAGATGATTGATCAATCGATGGCTTTGGACCTGATCGAGCAAGCCGGCCGGTCTAGCAACCTAGCTTACTTCCGGGAAAGAAGCTCTGGATCTATGCTATGCTAGCTCTGAGAAGGAGAGGGAGAAGACAGTACAGATCATACGTGTGGGATATGGTCCTCCTGTTGATGGCAGTATATGGGGCTTCTTATATAGATGGCTAAGCAATGTGTCTATGTGTCTATGATGACTCTATGTATAGTAGTAGCAAGCTCTCTCTGTGTGGAAAACGAGAGTAGTCGAAGCATATGGGATGGTTTCTCTTTCTCTCCCTAGCATAGCATAGCGTTCTCTGTTCCTGTGGGGCTGTTCAGTTGGGAAAGGATGATGATGAGTGGGCAGCAGAGCACATGAAGTTGCACAGCTGATGACGCGCTCTCATAAATACTTGTCCAAATCTGTAATCTTTATGTATCTTACCACACAGCTTACGCTTCTGTTTTCAACAATGCTTCATTTTGTTTTTTGCACTACCTACGTACGTAATCTGCAGTGCAGTGCAGGGGTTTACCCCATCACACTCTCACTACATATGTAGAACCTCCTAGCTAGCTCTTTGATTACAAAAATATCTGGAGAGACACATTATGTACATGTACTCAAATTAAACCGTCAAGTAAAAATGGGCTGTGTGCATGCAGAGGCAGGGAGAAATTCGTCGTCCGCTTTCTAAAAAAAGATCGAGCAAAAGGATTCCACTTACTCCTTAATTTGGTCTCTGATCTAAAGCATCCTGCTTGTTCCTGGGGCTCTGGTAGCCTTTTTTTGCCTTTGGATTCAGACTGAAGAATCAGAAGGCGTTGGTGACTGCCACACTGTCCTGTCCGTTTCAGCGGCAGTAACTTTTTGTTACTTTTTTTTTGAAAGACCACGAGGCACAAGGTGAAGGAGCAAGCTATGTTTGGTTTACCCGGCCCCTCTCGCTTACGCCTTTTGATACCTCTCATAAGCAATTTGTGCGGTTTTTTCTCTCTCTCTTGGACATAGATGATTCCCTACCAATATTATAAACAGTAAAAATGATCCGTTCCAACCATAAGTGTAGTACTCCCTTCGTCCAAAAATACTTGTCATCAAAATGAATAAAAATAGATGTATCTAAAATTAAAATACGTCTATATACATCCTTTTTTGTTCATTTTGATAACTAGTATTTCCGAACGGAGGAAGTATAAATTAACAGTGAAGCAACATGGATCTTACTAGTTAAATCCTTTTACAGAGAGCAAGATGACAGAGGATCTACATCAGGTTGCTGGAGAGTAGATGCAAATTGGGGGATAAGCAGACAAAACCATGACGACAAAGCAAGGAGAGGGAAACAAAGACCCCCGAAAAAACAAAGAGAAATTTAATGCCTGCATGTTTTCACATCCTTTTTTTTATTTTGGTTAAAACAAAGATAGGAGGGCCCATAAAATCTCTGTATATGATAGGGTCATGTAGAGTAGAGGACCACGCATTGATGATGATAGGCAACCGATTTCGTAAGATTTGGAGTCTAGAGCTTTGTTTACATGCGTGTATTATATATATATTTTAAAGATCTCCCACGAAATGGAGATGTTTGACAGTTTGGAGCATAGCACTTGCGTTAGCTTTGTGAGGGAGTGACGACATGTTGGTTGGTTAACCCCCTCAGTCAACAGTAAACATGAGTTTTTTTTTTTTGACGTTACAGTAAACATGAGTTGGACGTCAAACTAGTGCCGAGTATTTGTGCACATGGCAGGCTTTAACTCGCTCTGAATATGATACTGCCATTGTGTAAGGATGGGTACAAAGTTGTGCAAGTAATAAAATAAGAGCAGGTCAGAGGTCTGAATAATCTTGTTCTTTAGGGCGTTGCTGCAATGATAGCCTGGGAGAATTACAATTCTGGTATCCTTAAGGAAGGACGTTATCGTCTTTCAAGGAAAAGTAGCATTGTCGATCGATCTAGTGAACGTACGTTATTTAGTTTGCTTCCAACATATTGATTTGTCATGTACTGGCTCTTTTGATTGGGAGGCACGTGATATTGTCGTCACACGTACGCTTACCATCATGCTCACCTGTTATTATTTTTCTTGGCACTACTATGAATTTAAGTTTATTACTACTACACAATCTTGTTAGTTTGTTGATGCCTTCCATTTATAGAAGGCCCAGCCAACTTTTGTGCAGCAGGGCCGCAGTATAAGCAGTGGTGGAGGCGTGGGATACTGTACCTGCTAGTACATTGTAAGACAATGTATACAATAGTCTGTTTGTAACCTGTCTAGTTTGAGACATGACTCTAATTGCGTGTATACATTACAGACAACCTTCATACAACGGTTATACAGCTGTCTGTGAAAATCCTATAGGAAGTATAGAGAATAAGACTGCCAGAGATGTCATCCCACATCACTTCCCATGACCGGAGTGGCCCATCGTCTGTCCATCGTCGATGAGACTTGCCATACTCGTAGGCAGGAGCTCACCCTACAACTCAAGACGGCACTGACCAGCGTTCCACATAACCGAGCCAACACACATGCACCACAACACATCAAACTCAGCAACTGCCGAACATCACCGCCAAAGCCAACACTCCACCACTAGAAGAGAGGAAGATGGTGGACTCCAAAGATGGTGCCTTCGACAAGGTCACGCCACTAGAGCACCACGAACGATCGATCTGGAACAGAAAGGTTTTCACGCGGAGTACACAAAGGGAAGAGACACTGCAAGGATGCCTTCAAGAAGGACATGGCGCACCAAAGTGTTATCACCATTGGCACTGGCTGAGATAGGCTAGGCTCTAGCCCCTGCAAAAATACCGCCCCCCCCTCCCTAGATTTGAGCACAAGACATGCGCCGAGATGCCTGTCGCAGCCTAGCCCAACACAACAATCACCAGCCGCCGCACTGTCCAATCGGCCAAGGCAACAAAGTAGCACCAGAGTCACAAGCTCCCGTTGCGAGTACTCATGACTCCCACAATCAGGGTCGCCGCCCCGACGCCTGAAGACCAGCCTCACCCACCACCCAAAGGGTGAAAAGTGGCAAGGAAGGCCACCCAACTGCTGCGCTCGAGCATCTCCCCTGCCACTCCAACCACCAACCAATGTCAACCCAAGCAAGGACAGATCAAATAGGAGCAGATCTGACCGACTGAGCAGGAGATCAATCTCCTTGTTGAAGCACGGTCGGCAGCCGCCACACCGAGAGCCTCCATCCATGAATGAGAAACGCAGACATAGCCATCTCCGACAACGCTTGGAGGACGAAGTGAGGGTCGGGCCAACAACTCACTGTTATGTGACCTCTAGCTTGATAATGTTCTTGATTGATGATAGCTATCCAGGCTCTACAAATGAATTTTGATAACCAGCGAACGTTTGCTCAGAGGGCATGGAAAATCGAACATTTTCCATGGCAATTTATATTATCCGAGGATGGCAAATTTCTTTAGCAAGCATGGCAAGTTCGTTCAGTTCATTTTTTCGCCGGAAATTGCCATGCTTGTTGAAGAAATTTTCTATCCTTGCGACAACATAAATTGCCATGAAAAACGTTTGATTTTCCATGCTCTCCCGGTGAACGTCTGCACAATAGCTTTTATTTTGAAAAAATGCATAGATTTTGAGGTTACAGTCACATAAGCAAATAGTTCGTGCAATATGTAAAACAAATATTATTTTTGCAAATTTAATAGAATGCAAATTCGATGGGAGAGGATGCATAGGATCAGTTAATATGCAAGTACAAGTAGTCACTGAAGAATTATCATAAACATCACAAATTCATTAATTAACATGCAACACATAAACTAGCTTGATTAGACATTTCATTGTATCTTTAATCAAGAAACAGTGAGTTCCTCCCTAAAATATGAATACATAAACAACTTCAAACAGTGTAAACAAGCTGCTGAGCAACATTCTTTAGTGTGTACTGCTTTAGCAGTATACGAGACTGCTTTATTTCCCCCACAAAAAAGGAAAATAAGAGAGACTGCTTTATTTGATAGTCAGGTAGTCACATCGTCCCATGTTAGATCTAATCATAATAGTGTATCGAAAATGTATCCAAGTGTATAAAAGATTGTTGAATCATGCATCAACTTGGAGATAGCATGCATGCTCCCAGCCGGAGGTCTTCTTTTATTTATGAGATCCTAAGAATGCAGAACAAAACAAGACTTGCCCAAGAGTACAATGATGTGTCTAATCTTACATGATTTTAATTTGCATGATTGCATCACAAAAAGTTATAATGGATTCTTGAAGAGGTTTGTGTGGATGATAAATTTCCTATAGAATATAATACAAATGAATGCCTAGGAAAAAAATTGTGGGATTCAATCCTATGAATTAAAGGTGTTGGAGGAGCAGAGGGAGGACGTGAGTGGAAATTACGGGAAGAAAAGAGGCTCTGCCCACCAAAAAAATATTATATTTGTTACATTGTAGCCTCCCCCCCTCTCCCCCACGGTTGGAATGGTCAAACAAGTCTCCTCGTCGCTGTGGTTGACGTGGTGAAGTGTGGCCCCACATCGTCCCTAACCGTCAAACGAGTCTCCTTGTGAGTGCAGTTGGCGCAACAAAGTAGTGAGTCCCATAGAGGAGGAAACTACTCGAAGGAGACGGCAACAAGCGGAGACAATGCACAAATGCATACACCTAATTTCTTTGTAAACGATAGTGGCAGAGACTGAATTCACAAAGTTTCAGTGGCAGACCTCGAATATCCGAGTTCGATAGTGGCACAAACCAAAACCCCCTAATCTTATTGCTAGATCACCATGCATATTGATTGAACAAACTTCACCTTACCATCTACAAGTAGGTGCACGTAGAGGCGAAAGTCTTCTATTTCTCCCCAGCACAAATGATCTCGGGATGAATAGTAAAAAAAAGTAAAAACTTCTGATTTTTTTGGCAAACTTTGACAAATGTTTTGAGTGCTTGATTTTTTTTATCATGAAATGATATTCGTGAAACTTATGGCAAAAAAATCATGACTCTAAAATGTTTTAAAAAATAGCATTTTTGGAGCATTTATTTTGTTCTTTTTTTGCCACGACTTCCACGAATGTCATCTCATCATTTTTTTTGCAAGCACACAAAATATTTGTCAAAGTTTGGCGCAATTATCTTCCAGAAATATTTAATTTGTCATTATTTTTTTAGATTTTACCGTTCATCTCGGAGCATTTGAGCTCATGAGCAGATAGTCCTCGTTTCATGAACACTACTTACTGGATCCTAGTGGGTAGCCTCGTAGATAACAGTTAAGTATTCCGTTGTTTTTTCTATATATTTTTCCGATGGACAATCGCTCTTTCTGCAACCTTGTGACGTATTTTTTTTGAACATCAGTACATACACAAGCGCTCATATACACACGCATACACTCACCCTTATGAACGCACACATGCATACCCTACCCCTATGAGCACCTCCGAAAGACTGAGCCGGCATATCTCTACTCCTAATGGACGAATTGGTTGAATAGTCCCCCCACTTTCAACCGGTTTATTTTCAACCGGTTTTTCTTCGTCCCACCTCCCACCAGCCCCTCCCACCGGTTTTTCTCTTTTTTCGTCTGACCGGCAATACCCAACGTATTTATGGTAATCAATCATAATTAATCCACGTATAGTAATAAATCAATCCAGGTATGGTAAGGTCATAACTCAGGTATGATAATAAATTTAAATTACCCCAAAGGCTATCAATCCAGGTATGGTAAGGCCATAACTCGGGAATGGTTGAATAGTCCCCCCCACTTTCAACCGGTTTATTTTCAACCGGTTTTTCTTCGTCCCACCTCCCACCAGCCCCTCCCACTGGTTTTTCTCTTTTCTCGTCTGACCGGCAATACCCAACGTATTTATGCTAATCAATCATAATTAATCCACGTATAGTAATAAATCAATCCAGGTATGGTAAGGTCATAACTCAGGTATGGTAATAAATTTAAATTACCCCAAAGGCTATCAATCCAGGTATGGTAAGGCCATAACTCGGGAAATATCGAATATGGTAATAAATTTAAATTACCACCAGGTATGGTAAGGCTATCGATCCAGGTATGGCACGCCCTCACCTGATCACCTATCACAACGTATTTATGGTAATACCCAACGTATTTATGGTAATCAATCATAATTAATCCACGTATAGTAATAAATCAATCCAGGTATGGTAAGGTCATAACTCAGGAAATTTTGAATATGGTAATAAATTTAAATTACCCCAAAGGCTATCAATCCAGGTATGGTAAGGCCATAACTCGGGAAATATCGAATATGGTAATAAATTTAAATTACCACCAGGTATGGTAAGGCTATCGATCCAGGTATGTCACGCCCTCACCTGATCACCTATCACAATCTCCAGCCCCACGCACGCACCAAAGAACCCACCCGACACCAAACGCAGCTCCTCTCGATCCCCTCGAG
This sequence comes from Aegilops umbellulata, assembly GCA_032464435.1. Classification (NCBI taxonomy): domain Eukaryota; kingdom Viridiplantae; phylum Streptophyta; class Magnoliopsida; order Poales; family Poaceae; genus Aegilops; species Aegilops umbellulata. Next base: position 317,289,897 of record CP136056.1, on the reverse strand, counting down.
TAAATGCCGCCACCATCGTGCGATCTTCCTGACACAGACGCCGTCGCCGCCTCCTTCCCACCTACGACGTCCCCCACGTCCATGGTGACGGCGCTCGCGTCCTACACTGACCCTCCGCCTCATATAGGTTGGTCGTTGATGGAGTGGGATGTGCCGCTGCGGTTTGGGGAGGCGCAAGCACGATCTGGTTGGGATCTCAGTGTGGACTCGTTCTCTGCGATGAAGGATGGCGCTGCCTCCCTGGCAAATGGGATCGGAGGAAGGGGCTCTACGTCGTGAATGTCGGCGAGGCAGCGGGCGGCCGAAGGCGAGCCCGACGGTGAGCACGGGTGTTCGTCCCATGAAATAGGCGGCCACGGAGGGCGGATCTGAGGCCACCCCAATCGCCGGTGGCCCTTCCTCCCATCGCTCATCGCCTCCATTCTCTCTCTCCTCTAAATCTTTGTCGCCCCTGGCTGATTCTGGCCGACGCCATCCGGCTCTCGCATCGACCACCACCAGCACGGCTGCGGACGAGGCGCAACCGCAGACGCCGCCGCCGCCATCCTCATCCACCTCCTCCACCATCCAATATGAGGGGATGATAAATGAAAGATGCTGATTATAAATTTTGAAGAGCCCGTGGCAACGCACGGGCGTTATACTAGTCATCTTGAGATTTACGAAGTCATCGTAGGCACCTCGTCGTCGATGGGAACGTCTCCTCCCATTGAATGCGCATCGCCGAAAATTCTGAAATAAATCTAGAAATAAATGCGAGCACCAGTATTTGAACTTTGGTGGGCTGGGAATACCACGGTCCCTCTAACCATCAAACCATAGGTTGATTCGTCTTGTGACATATTTTTGCAGATGCATGCATGCGCGCATCTTGGCAGTGTGCTGTGTGCATTAGGCGTTACGTTTTGCCAAACATCGTTCTTGGGCAAACAAACTCAGTCGTAGGCGCATCGTAGAGAGCTGACTGCACCTACAAGTGGCTAATTTTTTTAAATAATACATTTTTTTATTAATTTACAGAAATATTACGCTGAAATTTTTTTTTAAAAAATAATACACCGTCGGCCCACTGCTGGCCGACTGAGCCCAGTCGGCCTACAGCAAGCCGAGTGGCAGTAGTCGGCCAGTAGCAGGCCGACAGCTGGCCCGCCTGACACGTGTCGGCCCCTGATTGGGCTGGCCACGTCGCGAGGGGGGGAGAGGGAGCTGTCGGCGCGGTCGTGCCCCTGTCGGCTTGCCGCGGGCCGATCAGCCAGCTGCTGGCCAACAGGGCGTGGCCCCACCTGGCGAGCGGCTGGCCCGGCCATGCCTTATCCTCTCCTCTCTGCCTTTCTCCTCTCTCCACGCGCAGCGCTGTTCTTCTTCTCTTCTTCCTTTCTCCTCTCTCTATACAAAAATGCCACCAATTAGTACACCCAAATGAGCCAGTTTTTTGCAGTTTTGGCACCGTGAATGGATTCAACTTAGCTAGGGCAGCCAAAAGAGGTCTCGATCTACTGATGGGGTAGCTCGTGGTGGTTGTGGTGAGCATTTTGGTGGAGGTGGTGGTGGTGATGTTGGGGCAGTGTGCTTGAAGCTCGTCGTTCGTCGTTCGTCGTTGGAGGCGGAGCACGGGCAGTTTGTTGGCCGCCTTTCGTCGTTCTTCGTTCGCACGCACGCTTCAAGGGTATATTTCAGCAAACATTTTATTTTTCGTAGGTGCTCCGGTAGTATTTGTTAATATGTTTCGATGTGAAATAAATTAGGTGTGCGATTATTGTTATTTGCTCCGTAGTGTACGTAAATATATTTAGATGTCAACAAATTTTTTATGTAAAAATGTGTAGCTGCTCCGATGATATTCCGTACTATATGTGGATGTGAAGTATTTAGTAGTGTCAGTATTTGCAGTAGCTCCGGTAAAATCCGTATTTAGGAGTGTCAGTATTTGGAGTAGCTCCGGTAAAATCCGTAATATAGTTGTAGTTGTAGGCAGTCAAATATTAAAATCTGTAAATATTTGTAGTTGCTCCGGCAAATATTTTGTAATATATATAGACATTTCTAATATTTGATAGTGAATTGTATTTCGTTGTTGAAAAAAAATAGGTGAGCCGAGATGTCTGATGTAGTGAAGGTCAGATTTTACTACGGTCCTGGTACTGTCCAAACAACTGAGATGGGAGCAGATCTGAGTGAATTTACTCACATAGAGGTGCCAATGAGCGCACCTCAAACATGGTCAGTCAGTCAGGTGAAAGAATGGATTGCGGCAAGTTTAGGTCTTGATACTGAAACACACACCGTCGGTGTTCATGCATTATGGACACGGTCAAGTACAATAATTTACTTTTATTTGAGGCCGATAGAGCAAGACTCCGATTGGGTGCGGTGGTTACAAGGTTGTGAACGAAGGAGATGCAATCCTATTGCTTTAGTGCTTCCCGTCGTGAAGGAGGTCACTGCACATGAAGGCGAGGGTGGCTACGATCCTGGTCATAGCAGTGTACGGAGGCAGTTATTTATGTCAAATGCTGGAGATGATGGTTACGAACAAGGACAGAGCAGTCAGGTAGAAGGAGGAAATGCTTATGGTTATGAACCAGGGCAGAGTAGTCAGGTAGAAGGAGGAAATGCCGATGGTGATTACAATGGCGAGGTGGACGCTGACGAGGTAGATGGGCACATGCAGGACCAGATGGAAGAAGAAGACACCGATGTTGAAAGGGGTCATGCCCATGATTCTGACGAGTCAGATGAAGAAGAAAATGCAGAGGAGGTCCCGAATCCTGCATGGTGGAATCATGACTTCTCATCTGCAATGACCGTGAATGATGGACATGATTCAGCTTGGCAATATCACCAGAACAATATTGCAACGGGTGCTATGTATCCGAACAAGCAAGCCCTGAAGGATGCAATAATTAATTGGGCAATGTCCACGCAAAGGGTTTTCACAGCTCAGGTGTCCAGTCAGAAATTCCTGACAATGGTATGCAAGAACGCAGATTGTCCCGCCAGGGTGCACGGCTTTCTTCCTAAGTATGGCACAAGTTGGGTGATAAGTGACTTAGTTAATCATACTTGTCTTATTCCCTGCATCCCTCAAGATCATGCCAACCTTTCATCCACGCTTATTGCGCGGTTGTTTTACGATGAGATAGTGCAGGGCAAAGCTATGGAAGTGAAGGCAGTCCAGACAAAAGTCTTCGCCAGGTTCAAGTACAGAATTTCTTATGGAAAGGCTTGGAGGGCTAAGCATGCGGCGCTTGAGAGGAGATTTGGTTCTTATTTTGATGCATATGACTCTGTTGTCCAGCTCCTCCACACCCTGCAGCAGCGGAATCCAGGCACCTATATCGATATCCAAGACATGTTCATGCCAGAGTTCCCAACTGTGAGGGTGCTGCATCGTCTCTTCTTCTCTTTCGGTGTATGCATCGAAGCTTTCAGGCATTGCCGACCGGTGATATGTGTTGACGGTACTTTCCTCACAGGCAAGTACAAGGGTCAGATCCTAACAGCCATAGGTCAAGACGGCCAAAATCAAGTCGTCCCACTCGCATTTGCTTTTGTGGAGAGTGAGAACATTGAAAGTTGGACATGGTTCTTCAGGCAGTTGAAAGTATCAGTTGTGAAGGAGAAGCCCAATGTGTGCATCCTTCACGACAGGCATGCAAGTATACTCAGTGCGATAAGGACACTGACAAACCCAGGCCCTGAGGAACAAGTTCCATGGCAGGACTTGCAGAGTCGTTGGTGCATGCGCCATCTGGGGGCTAATTTCTTCTCGCAGTTTAGAAATAAGAAACTGATGAATCTGTTCAAAAAACTAAGCAGAACCAGTTATGGAAGTACAATTTGATACGCGACAGACTTAATGTGTGCACGCAGAGACACGTGAGGGATAGGAAAGCTGCAAGAGATGCAGCGGTGAGGGCACATGTTGAAGCAGTAGCTGCACAGTTGGCAACAGGAACAGCGGCCGTGGAGGAGGAGCCTGTTGGGCTATGTGACTTGCCAGGTTTTGACCCACCTGGTACTAGGAGAAGGCTTGGGAGGTCGATTAAAACCTTCGAGCAGTGGATAGAGCATGAGCCTCTGGAGAGGTGGTCTTTGCTACATGACACACATGGAGCAAGGTACGGTGTCATGACAACAAACCTCGCGGAAACATACAATTTTGTCCTCAGAGGAAACCGGGCATTACCACTTACAGCTATCGTTGAGGGTATTTTCTATGGCACCGTCAAGTATTTCGGAGATAGACGTAAAAAAGCAGAGCAACATATCTTCAACAACCCGAATACACGGTATTGTGAAAGAGTCATAAAGTACATGGACAACAAGATGCAAAAAGCTAGGTCACACACTGTAGTCGCCATCGGTAATCAAGAAAGAAGGTTTGAGGTCCGCTTAGCCAACAACAAATTTGGATGTGCAAATGAGTTGAGGACGCATGAGGTGAAAATTGGTAATGAAGCCTGGCCAACGTGTGAGTGCACATGCAACAAACCGAAATTGCTTCACCTCCCTTGCTCACATGTACTTGCTGCTTGCGGGCAGCTTGGAATGGACGCAATATCGTTTGTGTCTCCATTTTTTCTAAAAGAGTCTGTCGTCAATACCTGGACCGGTGAGCTGATGGGTTTTCGATCAATGGGTAATTTCAACAGCGTTAACCCCGCTGAAAGGCGTTACATTCCAAACCCAGAGCATATGCGTACAAGTAGAGGCAGACGACAGTGTCAGCGCATCCGGAATGATATGGATGAATCTGAAGCAGGAGGTCCGACTAGGCAATGCATTCTATGCAATGAATTTGGCCATAGGGATACTAACTGTCCCACTTTCGTCACTGGGCGTGGACGAGGCAACCGGGGAAGAAGAGGAGGTAGAGGCAGTAGAGGAGTAAGGGCGAGAGGAAGAAGCTAAGCTAGCAGTAGTATGTTCTGAATTTGTATTAAGTGTGGCACTATGTTCTGAATTTGTATTAAGTGTGGCACTATGTTCTGAATTTGTATTAAGTGTGGCACTATGTTCTGAATTTGTATTAAGTGTGGCACTATATTCTGAATTTTTTTTAAGTGTGGCACTAAGTTCTGAATTTTTTTTTAAATGTGGCACTATGTTATGAATTTTTATTAAGTGTGGCACCGTGTTCTGAATTTTTATTAAGTGTGCAGGAATGTCGGGAATGTGGTTGCTGAATGGGGACATTGATAGGGGTCATCGTGCTGCGATATGGTCTGAGCGCAAGCTTGAGCCTCTGGTCACTCGTACTCCTAAGGAAAACTGGATGATACATCGAGGATGGCTTGAGCGGTACGTGCTTTGTTAATTTGCACACTGACATGCATATTAATGGGAGACACTAACCCAAATGTTCTCTGATGAAGGTTGAAATGGGCCGGCCTTTTACCTTTCGCGCGTCTGGTTGAGTCTATCCCGGGTGAGAAACGCCTCGCCATCGACGGGTCCTTGCTGAGCTGCTTAGTGGACCGTTGGAGGCCAGAGACCCACACGTTTCACTTCCGATGGGGAGAGATGGCCCCTACTCTGGAGGATGTGTCACTTTTGCTCGGACTACCATTGGCAGGTCATGCCATAGGACCGTTGGACGCACCGGCTGGTTGGGAGCGAGCTCTTACACAACGTTTTCATGGTGTTTTTCCGGATGCTCCGGATCCGGTATGGGAGCATCACGGACCAAAGTATGAGTGGTTGCTCAATTTCCGGGTAATTTCCCCTACCTCTTATCTTCAAGTTCTCGTGCATACAGTTTTACAGAAAATAATTGCGGCTTACTAAAAGTTTCTCTTTGATTAATGCAGATCCAGAACTTTCGGGCGCCGTTGACTGCGGAACAGATCACTCGGAGCCTGGAGGCCTACTTACTGTGGCTTTTCGGCAAGGTGATGTTCACGGAGAACCATGTCACCACTATTAGCGCGCTCTACATCACTATGGCACTCGAGATTGCGAGCGCTCAGACGGCAGATGATATCAGACAGAGGAGTTGGGGTTCGGCGGTCTTAGCGGCTACATACCGAGGTATGTGCAACGGTTGCCAGCTTACATCGAGAAAGCCAGCCCTTCTTGGATGCCCTCTATTCCTACAGCTGTGGTCGTGGGAGAGGTTCTCTATAGGGCGACCAGATGTACGTGTTCGTGAGCCTATAAACGCCATGTTTGATGTTGACGGCATCGACGTGCCTACTTTCGGTCTGTGTTGGACACGTCGCGAGGTATGCACCGTTTTGTAGTTTAATGCAACTTTTTTCTGCACAAGAGATAGTTCGATGCTAGCGGATACTAACTTTTGTTTTCTGCAGAGACGCTTTGCTAGTGATCAGACCAGGAAGGCATACACAACATTGAACGAGCAGTTCGATGCGTACACCGGGGTCATCTGGCAGCCCTATACGGAAGCAGCCATACAAGCGAGATACCCTGGTGGTATATCTGTGCTATGCACAAGGGACCGAGATTACTGGATGACAAAATCAAAGATCATCTTTGATGTCTTCGTTGAGGAGATGGCACAACAGAGGGTTATGAGGCAATTTGGTCTTCTGCAGTTGGAGCTGCCTCCTCCTACAGAGAACCCGGTGCCAGCACACATCCACAGGTATTAACCAGTTTTTCAATGTTGCATTATCTATCATAGTACTCCATTCGAAGCTTTAGGTAATTGATGAACACAGAACACAATTTTAGGACGACAAGGAAGGGCATGAATAGGACAACTGCTGACTGGCTAGTTAGACTAGAGCCGTATGTTATAGAATGGGAGACAGCAAACACAAATCTATGGCACGAGAATCACAATTTTGAGCTCGGTGAATTCAATCTCTATTTGCGGCGCTACATGACCGGAACCCGGTTACGCATCGTTGAGCACTCCAACCCAGAGGAGATACCGGATCCTACTCCGTCGGATATGTACCCGAGCTATGACACTTCGGGCTCTAGGCAGTACGCGGTAAGATATATTTTCTTTAAGTACTGGAAATTTGCAAGAAACAATCATTATTAATCGTCATGGAAATTTGCAGGCTTCCTTGACGTACGATGTCTACAACGACGTGACCACCTTTGGACGATCACTGTCGTCTGGACCTCTTCTTCAACACCGTCCACTGATACAGCCCTTCTTGGAACGAATTCAGAACAAGATACGGTCTGCGTACGAGGCTATCACGTGCACCCGGAGAACCGACGTTGTTCAGCACCAGCAGCAGCAGCCGCGTTACTCCACGCACCGACATCAACCACGTCCACGTCTAGCACTTCAGCCGACAGCCAGGCCACCCCGTCCTGATCAACCTGGCAGTTCAACGTGGCAGCAACCACAGCACTATGGTCCCACGTCGAGCTTCGTGTTTTCTCCACAGCCACAGCAGCACGGTCCCTCGTCTAGCTTCGTGTTTGAGCCAGAGCAGCCGTCACAGCCAGCAGGTATGTGTCTTCATATGTTATATTAGCAAAAATGTTAAAAATGTATATGAATGTTCATGATTTATACAAAAAATATCAGGAGCCTACGGATATCAGGCGTCTATGGCGGCATCACATGATACGTGGGGGAGTGATCAACATCCCGAGGAGAACATACAGTCTCAGATGTCGCAGCACACCCAGTGGATGAACATGTATTCCACTCCTCCACCAGGCCCCACACAGGATACACAGCATGACCAGGTAGAGTCTGAGATTCCTCCTCGTCAACTTAGGCCACCCGACAGGTGGGGATGGTTGCCGCTTCCAGATCCGCCTCCCCGCCAGGCCAGACGTCGTCACTGACGCTTCTATCTTTCAGTAGAGACATTAGCATCTATTTATGTGTGAGACTTATGTCTATTCTATGTATGAGACAAATGCCTATGTACTTATGTATGAGACATATGATTATCTACGCATGAGTCATTATCTATGTTAGTTTCAGACTATTCGCATATGTGAGTCAGTATTCCAGTTACATTTCCAAAGAGACTACAACCGATAATTAAGATACAAGCACATTTGAATTAAACTTAATAAATACAACTTACATACTACAAAATGAAATTAAGGTACAACATAATGCCCTACTTGTTGAGGTACAACTGGAATACAGCTTACATACTACATGAAGTCATCATCGTCATCCTCCGTTGATGCAGAACTCTTGCCCTTCGACGATGAAGAACTTTTGCCCTTCGATGATGCAGAAACCTTGCCCGTCGACAATGAAGAACTCTTGCACTTCGACGATGAAGAACCCGGAAGCGGCGGCATGAAGATATCATCTTCGTCCTCGCTCTCCTCAGTCCATAAACATGGATTATTTCTTGCAGTCGTTCTGAAAGTTTCACTCTTCGGCAGCACTACCCTCTTCCACCTTTCATCCAACCTAAGAAGTTCTTTGCGTACCTCCTCATAGGTCCTTTCAGGCCACCCAGACCTACGTAATTGGTGAGCCAACTCATTCATTATGGTGTCACTACCGGTGAGTTCGTCCCATGGAACTGTCCTATTGTCCATCCTGAAATCGCTAGCTAGCCTCAGAAGAGTCGCGCTCATCCCAGGGTGAAAACTACGATCGAAAGGATAATGGGACATCTCAACTACGCAACACTGGAATGCTTATCCACCTCTGTCTGAAGGGGGTTTTATAGATCATATTACAATCAATATACTCACATATCACGTGGGTTAAAAAATGTTTAGATTGATCATGACATTTTTAGAAAATATTCGCGTGTTTCTAAAAAAAGTTTATGAAAATTTCAGAAAAGCTATATAATTTTAAAAAATGTTGTGTGGTTTAAAAAAATGTTATTTCCATTAAAAATGTATTTGAAGAAATGTTACCATGTATTCATAACGTGTTAAAATATATAGTTTTAAAAAATATCATCATGTATTCAAAATAAGCATGCACCAGTCGGCCCACAGCAGGCATAGTCGGCCAGCTGCAGGCCTATCGGCCAGCTGCAGGCCTATCGGCCAGCTGCAGGCCGACTGGGCTTCCATCTGGTGGCCGACAGCCCAATCGGCCAGCAACAAGCTGATGGGCCACCAGTCGGCCTGCTGTGGGCCGACTGGGCTCAATCGGCCAGCAGTGGGCCGACGGTGTATTATTTTTGAAAATTCTTTTTTCAGCGTAATATTTCTGTAAATTAATAAAAAAAATGTATTATTTAAAAAAAATTAGCCTACAAGTGCATGTCCAACCACTTGATTTATGCCATCGTCCGTTTTATATATTGTATATTTTTGCAAGTTGCATAGAAAGTATCTCTACGTTGGGTGGCATCATTGTACACTCTATCACGTCTTCTCTCTCACCCGGCTGCTGTAGAATTTGAAAGTATCCTGATAAATGCCATACGTGTGTCATAAACACATAGCAACTCTAAATATTTTTTATTGCAAATTTAGAACGCGAGAATGACAATTTTAGTTGTCAAGTTCAAGTATGACAACTTTTTGGGGCAAGTTTCAGTTTTTTTAGGTTTGTTTTTTCTTTTCGGATGGCAATTTAAGTCGTAAAAAATGTCATATCCGGATTGCTTCGTGTCATACGTGTGTGGTATCATTTAAGATTTAAAGTGCAATGCATCTACATACCTACTACTATCTCTATATACCTGGCATACGCAGGTGGCCGGCCATCTGGTTTTGAGATTTTGTCATTCGCATCGGTTTCACAAATCCACAATTTTGAGGGGTGCGCGTATACACGGGGCTGAGGGCGTTGGACTGCACGGCATTCCGATGAGCAGATGATGACCATAGAGAATATAAAAAATGTTATATTGAAATCCATAGAAGTTTTTTCGCAAAAAAGGGAATCCATCAAAGTTGCCGTCTTCAGCAGTAAATGCACATTCATATTTCGACCCTTGAAGCTCATGGTGAAGACCCTGCAAAAGAAAAGAAGCTCATGGTAAGGAAACTAAATGGTCAGACGTATTATTCATATTTCGACCCGTGCTAGAAAGTTAGCTTGTAGTCTAGGAGTCAAATGGAAGGAAAAAAAGTACATACAAGGGAAGTTATGCCTAGAAAGAGAAGACATTTTTTTGGCAGTCTTCTCAAAAATAAATATGACTATATTTTAGAAAGGAGTGGTTGACATTGTGATGTGGGTCATACAGGATTTAGTAGCCAAATTCATAACTTAAGCTAAATTGCAACTTCGAGTCAACGAAGGCCCATGTGATAGTACTTCGAGTTCATCTATAAACACTTGGGATCCTAGATTATAATATCGAGCCGTTCAATTTACTTACGGTTCAAGGAGTGGTTGCTGCATGGTTTAGAGGAGTTCCGATGGTGGTGGTGGCCGGCTTTGTGGCTATCCGGTGGACTCCATGGTGCTTGGAAGATCTGCCGTCTAGATGGTGAGTTTGTGGTAAAAATCTGTGACTTGGCCTTTATTGGTTGGACACAGAAGGGACACACTTTCTTAGCTAGTACCTTGAAGGTGTGTGTTCGTGCCATTATTTGGCCTCGATTGATTGTGTACCAGCATTCCGGATGAAAATTCTTGTTCAAGCCGTCACAAGCTAAAATATGGCTAAATTTTGCCTGATTGAAGGCAATGTCGACGCGAGTGTGGTATCCCGAATTTAAAGTTGGGCATGGGACCGTTATCATGCAGCGAGATGAAAGTTCTCGTTTTCATGAATTTTCTGATTTAGTTCTACATGGGGTTAGCATTGGCGTACAAAAATATGAAAATAATAATGTAATCCGATATTTGTAGTACTATGTTCTTTTTACAGGCTACTTCATTACAAACAGTAGTCTACCGTATGGAGTACTACTACCATACAGTAGTCTAGTATGTGTGCAAAAAAGCCTCTTTGATTCATAGGATTGCAAAAACACAGGAATAGGAAAATTGTAGGATTGGAATGACATGTCCATTGAATCCATATAGAATTTCAGTTTGTTTGATTGTGTCATGGGAAAAACAAAGAATTTCTTCCAAGAGGTTGAAGTGGATGTTAGACTTCCTGTGAAATGTAGTATAAATGAATCCTTAGGAAAAAAATCCTATAGGATTCAATCCTACGAATCAAACGACCAACGTAGGAAAAATTCCTAAGGATTCTAATCCTTCAAAAATTCTATGAAAATCCTTTGAATCAAAGAGTGTATCGTATGGATAGTGTTGTCGAGCATTAAAGAATTGGTTATCCGGTATGTGCTACTATATTTATCTGTTGGTGATGTCAAGCTACATTGAAATTTCAAAATGATGAACAGCCTATATATACACTCATGAAAACATAATCTTGTGTCTCTTTGTTATTAGCAAACCGTGTCCTGCCGTCTGTTGCTTTCCCCCCGGAGAACCAGTGTGTAGTGTGGACAAATTGTGTTTGTTGTTGTATATGCTTGGCCTAGTTTAGCACGAGTTGGCAATGTTTTACCAGATAGCTACTGTAGAGTGTACGACCGTACAGTACATAACTTGCTATAGGATGTTGACCCAGCTTTTGTACTCTGATGGATAAATGATGCTCCGCTGGCAGTTAACAGTAATCGATGGCGATGGATGATAATTTCATGACGCGTTGTGTTCCTTGTCATTGCCATATTTGATTCTTTTGACTGGTTCTTCTGTGTTGTTTTCGTTCTCTGTAATAGTAGGAGTAGCAGACAATTAATCTGTTTTGGTTGGTAATCAACTCTTGTTAGTATATCCATCATTTATTATTGCAGTTCCCGAACAACTCAGACCGATCCGTCCCTGCGTTTTAATTCGCAGGTTTCGATCTCGCCCAGCAAGCAGATTCATCGCCTCCTCCGCGCCGTCAGTAGCGGTCACCAACGCTAGCCCATAAACGCCCACGATTGGTCACGCACTCAGTCGGTTCGCCGTAACCGATCGATCGGGAGACGGCCGATGGCAACGGTGCGGAGCCTGAGCTGCGCACACGCGTAACCGATCCGATCCATCGTTGCCACCGGCGGGCGACGTCCCGATCGGCCGGCGCTCGTACGCGCTGAAGCTGAACTCCGTTGATGATGTGCACGTCAAGGGTGAACGGAGTGACCAGCTAGCCATGGCTGCTACTGTTCAGTGACACAGTGCCCGAGGACAAAATCTCGCGGGAAACTGTACTACCGCATGACGCGAACCGGCTGGTCTATTATTCCATGACACTTGCGAGTCGTATAGGAAGCACAAGTGGTGGTTCGTAGCTAGTAGATCGGTAGGGATCTGTCTATTTTCGGGCGAGAGAAATGGCGCGGGTGCAATGAACAATGCGGCTAGACATGGGCATCAGTAGCTCACCTAAGACTACTACTCTTACTTGTAGCTTGTACGTGGATTACATTAGTGTTGTGCACTGCTCAGTTCGCTATCTGCTTCTCCTCCGACGCATATGTTTTGTGTTACCAATTCCTGGTCATTTCTGGCTGCACACAACACTATTGCAACATGGAATTGTTTGCGGGGAGGAGAACAATGTTGACTAAGGAAGGTCTTGGCGGTAAGCAACGTGGAGATCCCGAAGGCTGCTGCATGAAACAAACCACTAGCATGGTTGTGCGTCAATACGAGGATTGCTATACGATCATGGATGGAGAAGGTAGGAGTATTGTAGTATGTGGTACACCTCTATGTACGTATCTTTGCCATCGATGGATCACCTACTTTGTTGCACCAACTGATGGTTTTTCTTAACTCTACGAGGAGGTTTGGCGTAACGAACACAATCATTGTTGGAGCCTATTACTCCAACCAAATGCAACGGTCCGAACTACAGAAAGCAAAGGAGGGGTTTAATGGTGCATGGTCCATTGTACCAAGCTGCAAATCTCCGTCATTTAAGCTCGCTGATCCTACGATCGTTACTTGTCAGTAGGACACATCCATTCCACAAGCACCGTGCATGTGGTCTTGTTTCATAATTCACCTCGGTTGATCAAGAGGCCTTTCATTCGCAATAAATAAATAAATAAATAAAATCAAGAGGCCTTTGAGATGGTGCTTGTAGTCTTGTTTCATAATTCACCTCGGTTAACTCACATGTGTTACCTTGCAAAAAAAAAAAACTCACATGTGTTAGAATTAATGGGCCTGATCCATGTGTTTCTTTTTCAGAAATTCCTAAATTAATCCGAAAGGCGCATAAATAGATGGTATCAGATGATGCAAATTTTAGTCTCATGCCGCTGGTGGAGGAGGTGTGAGACCATTTTATATAGTGGGTTCTCCCCCACTATACTAAGTGATTGGTATGAGAAGAGAAAGAGAGCATCACATGCGCGCTTGCCTCGCCTTGCCTGACCGGCTGAAAGGTAGGGGGCGTGCTACACGCACATGAATAGTTTATCGAAATCCGGTCCATGGCCTTGCAGGAGCGCATCTTTCGTTTGCCGTTTAATTTTTTGGTTTCTTGTACAGTAAGTTTTGAATGGTTTCTTGACCATTAATTTTGGAAACCTACAAAGATTTGATCGTGATCGCGACATGAGACAACTTCGGTTCTCCAATATGTTAGGGTTTTGCCTCCTTTCGCTACTTGCGTCACTGCAGTCTACTTCATCCCAAGCGCCGGTGTGCACCGTCGAGTGGGAGAGCAGATCTCTGTAACCTCTCGTCCTTGTGATCGTGCACCAGGAAAGGGCGAATTAGGTTATTTGGAAGCGCTACGCGAAGTTCATCACCAATGGTCATGTTCCATCCAAGTCGGGTGATGTCGCGTACCGGCGTCTTCAACGCCGTCTGCTTTGACCGGTGTTAACCAATGTCGTTGTCAGCAACATCGCTTCTGCAGCAGCCATTACTTCTCTGGCTAAACCGACATGTATCAACAATGTTCAACGTCTGGCGGGTCGTATTGCGGCGCTGAGCTGGTTCATACACGCCAACTTCATCTACAAACGAACAATATGTGTGTGGTGATGCGATCATGTCTCTACTTATGGTTGTTTTTGCCTGTGTGATGCTTCTATTATGTTTGTCAAGTATGCCAGAGCTACGCATGAGAATAATTGTTTTAGTCATGAATTGTTTACGAGAATTAATCACGAAATTGTATAATTTCCCAACAATCCAAAAATCTAATTGTAGGCAATTTCCTGAGTTATCTATGGCTGGATTCATTGATGCTAACGCCAGATAAGTTCACTGGTGTGCACTTCCAAGAGGTGGCAAGTGAAGTCCACGCTCTAGCTTATTGCCCTGGAAATTTTCCATGTTAGTACTGGCATTCCAGAGAGAATCTCTGATGAAGATCAGAGAAAGTTCTAGGAAGTCACTATCTTCGTCGGGTACATTTTGAAGGTTCTTTTTGACCGTCTTGTGATGTGTACATGCATATACAAAATGGGAAGCAACTATGGAAGGCACTGAAGAATGCTAAACTCGGTGCAACAGAAGAAGAGAGTGAACTCTACACCATGGAGAGCTTTCATGACTACAAGGTGGACGACAACCGTTCTGTAGTTGAGCAAGCTCATGAGATATATTGCATTGTAAAGGAATTGGAACTCCTTAAGTGTGAGTTACCCAATAATTTTTTAATTGGGTGCATGACTGCAAAGCTACCTCCTTCATGGAGGAATTTCTTCACTATGAAACATAATAAGAGACAAGGGATATCAGTTGAAAATGTGATAGCATCTGGATGTTGAGGAGAAAGCTCGGGCTAAATACACAATTGAGAAAGGAGGTGAGGTCCAGTTTCAATATGGTTAAGAGATGCCTACAGAATAAGAACAAAGGGAATAACCAAGTGAAGGAAATATGCCCTAGAGGCAATAATAAAGTTATTATTTATTTCCTTATTTCATGATAAATGTTTATTATTCATGCTAGAATTGTATTAACCGGAAACATAATACATGTGTGAATACATAGACAAACAGAGTGTCACTAGTATGCCTCTACTTGACTAGCTCGTTAATCAAAGATGGTTATGTTTCCTAACCATGGACAAAGAGTTGTTATTTGATTAACGGGATCACATCATTAGGTGAATGATCTGATTGACATGACCCATTCCGTTAGCTTAGCACTTGATCGTTTAGTTTGTTGCTATTGCTTTCTTCATGACTTATACATGTTCCTATGACTATGAGATTATGCAACTCCCGTTTACCGGAGGAACACTTTGTGTGCTACCAAACGTCACAACGTAACTGGGTGATTATAAAGGTGCTCTACAGGTGTCTCCGAAGGTACTTGTTGGGTTGCCGTATTTCGAGATTAGGATTTGTCACTCCGATTGTCGGAGAGGTATCTCTGGGCCCTCTCGGTAATGCACATCACTTAACCTTTGCAAGCATTGCAACTAATGAGTTAGTTGCGGGATGATGTATTACGGAACGAGTAAAGAGACTTGCCGGTAACGAGATTGAACTAGGTAGGATACCGACGATCGGATCTCGGGCAAGTAACATACCGATGACAAAGGGAACAACGTATGTTTTTATGCGGTCTGACCGATAAAGATCTTCGTAGAATATGTAGGAACCAATATAAGCATCCAGGTTCCGCTATTGGTTATTGACCGGAGACGTGTCTCGGTCATGTCTACATTGTTCTCGAACCGTAGGGTCCGCACGCTTAAGGTTTCGATGACAGTTATATAATGACTTTATGAGTTTTGATGTACCGAAAGAGTTCGGAGTCCCGGATGAGATCCGGGACATGACGAGGAGTCTCGAAATGGTCGAGACATAAAGATCGATATATTGGACGACTATATTCGGACATCGGAAAGGTTCTGAGTGGTTCGGGTATTTTTCGGAGTACCGGGGA
Organism: Aegilops umbellulata; assembly: GCA_032464435.1. Lineage (NCBI taxonomy): Eukaryota > Viridiplantae > Streptophyta > Magnoliopsida > Poales > Poaceae > Aegilops > Aegilops umbellulata. Next base: position 317,274,143 of record CP136056.1, on the reverse strand, counting down.
GTTACGGGAATACGGGGGAAAAGTATTGGGCCTTATTGGGCCATACGGGAAAGAGAGAGGGGATGCCTAGGGCAGGCCGCGCCCCCCAAGGCCTAGTCCGAATTGGACTAGGGGGAGGGGCTGCGCCCCCTCCTTCCTTCCCTTCTCCTTTCCCCTTCCTTGTCTCCTACTCCTACTACATGGAAGGACTCCTAGTTGGACAAGGAAAGGGGGAATCCTACTCCCGGTGGGAGTAGTGTTGGAAATATGCCCTAGAGGCAATAATAAAAGCATTATTATTATATTTCCTTATTCATGATAATTGTCTTTATTCGTGCTATAATTGTGTTATCCGGAAATCGTAATACATGTGTGAATAACAGACAACAAACATGTCCCTAGTGAGCCTCTAGTTGACTAGCTCGTTGATCGATAGATAGTCATGGTTTCCTGACTATGGACATTGGATGTCATCGATAACGGGATCACATCATTAGGAGAATGATGTGATGGACAAGACCCAATCCTAAACATAGCATAAGATCGCATAGTTCATTTGCTAGAGTTTTCCAATGTCAAGTATCCTTTCCTTAGACCATGAGATCGTGTAACTCCCGGATACCGTAGGAGTGCTTTGGGTGTGCCAAACGTCACAACGTAACTGGGTGACTATAAAGGTATGCTACGGGTATCTCTGAAAGTGTCTGTTGGGTTGACATGGATCGAGACTGGGATTTGTCACTCCGCTTGACGGAGAGGTATCACCGGGCCCTCTCGGTAATGCATCATCATAATGAGCTCAATGTGATCAAAGTGTTTTGATCACGGGATCATGCATTACGGTACGAGAAAAGTGACTTGCCGGTAATGAGATTGAACGAGGTATTGGGATACCGACGATCGAATCTCGGGCAAGTAAAATACCGATTGACAAAGGGAATCGTATACGGGATTAATTGAATCCTCGACATCGTGGTTCATCCGATGAGATCATCGTGGAGCATGTGGGAGCCAACATGGGTATCCAGATCCCGCTGTTGGTTATTGCCCGAGAGTCGTCTCGGTCATGTCTGCATGTCTCCCGAACCCGTAGGGTCTACACACTTAAGGTTCGGTGACGCTAGGGTTGTGAAGATATGTATATGCAGTAACCCGAATGTTGTTCGGAGTCCCGGATGAGATCCCGGACGTCACGAGGAGTTTCGGAATAGTCCGGAGGTAAAGATTTATATATGGAAAGTCATCATACGGACATCGGGACAAGTTTCGGGGTTATCGGTATTGTACCGGGACCACCGGAAGGTCCCGGGGGGTCCACCGGGTGGGGCCACCTATCCCGGAGGGCCCCATGGGCTGTATGAGGGAGGGAACCAGCCCATAGTGGGGTGGTGCGCCTCCCCCCAAGGGCCCATGCGCCTAGGGTTTGGGGGAGGGGGGGGGGGGGGAAACCCTAAAGGGGGCGCCCCCCTTGCTTGGGGGGCAAGCCCCCCCTCCCTGGCCGCCGCCCCCCCTAGGAGATTCCATCTCCTAGGGCCGGCGCCCCCCAAGGGGTTATATAAAGGGGGGGAGAGGGGGCTAAACACCCTATGCCCTGGCGCCTCCCTCTCCCTCTCCAACACCTCCTCCTCCTCCGTAAGAGCACGGCGAAGCCCTGCCGGAGTACTGTAGTTCCACCATCACCACGCCGTCGTGCTGCTGCTGGAGCCTTCTTCCCCAACCTCTCCTTCCCCTTGCTGGATCAAGAAGGAGGAGACGTCACGCTTTCCGTACGTGTGTTGAACACGGAGGTGCCGTCCGTTCGGTACTAGATCATCGGTGAATTGGATCACGGCGAGTACGACTACCTCATCCACGTTCACTCGAACGCTTCCGTTGCGATCTACAAAGTGGTATGTAGATGCTATCTAATCTGAATACTCGTTGCTAGATGAACTCATAGATGGATCTTGGTGAAACCGTAGGAAAAATTTTAATTTTCTGCAACGTTCCCCAACAGTGGCATCATGAGCTAGGTCTATGCGTAGTTGTTCTTGCGCGAGTAGAACACAATTTGTTGTGGGCGTAGATGTTGTCAACTTTTCTTGCCGCTACTAGTCTTATCTTGCTTCAGCGGTATTGTGGGATGAAGCGGCCCGGACCAACCTTACACGTACGCTTACGTGAGACCGGTTCCACCGACTAACATGCACTAGTTGCATAAGGTGGCTGGCGGGTGTCTGTCTCTCCTACTTTAGTTGGAGCGGATTCGATGAAAAGGGTCCTTATGAAGGGTAAATAGAAGTTGACAAATCACGTTGTGGTTTTAACGTAGGTAAGAAAACGTTCTTGCTAGAACCCTAATTCAGCCACGTAAAACTTGCAACAACAATTAGAGGACGTCTAACTTGTTTTTGCATCAAGTGCTTTGTGATATGATATGACCAAAGTTGTGATGAATGATCTATATGTGATGTATGAGATGTTCATGCTATTGTAATAGGAATCACGACTTGCATGTCGATGAGTATGACAACCGGCAGGAGCCATAGGAGTTGTCTTTATTTTTTGTATGACCTGCGTGTCATTGAGAAACGCCATGTAAATTACTTTACTTTATTGCTAAACATGTTAGCCATAGTAGTAGAAGTAATAGTTGGCGAGCAACTTCATGAAGACACGATGATGGAGATCATGATGATGAAGATCATGGTGTCAAGCCGGTGACAAGATGATCATGGAGCCCCAAGATGGAGATCGAAGGAGCTATGTGATATTGGCCATATCATGTCACGTTTATTATTTGATTGCATGTGATGTTTATCATGTTTTGCATCTTGTTTACTTAGAATGACGGTAGTAAATAAGATGATCCCTCATAATAATATCAAGAAAGTGTTCTCCCTAACTGTGCACCGTTGCGACAGTTCGTTGTTTCGAAGCACCACGTGATGATCGGGTGTGATAGATTCTAACGTTCACATACAACGGGTGTAAGACAGATTTACACACGCAAAACACTTAGGTTGACTTGACGAGCCTAGCATGTACAGACATGGCCTCGGAACACAGAAGACCGAAAGGTCGAGCATGAGTCGTATAGAAGATACGATCAACATGAAGATGTTCACCGATGTTGACTAGTCCGTCTCACGTGATGATCGGACACGGCCTAGTTGACTCGGATCATGTAATACTTAGATGACTGGAAGAGGGATGTCTATCTAAGTGGGAGTTCATTAAATAATTTGATTAAATGAACTTTATTATCATGAACTTAGTCTAAAATTTTTACAATATGTCTTGTAGATCAAATGACCAACGTAGTCCTCAACTTCAACGCGTTCCTAGAGAAAACCAAGCTGAAAGACGATGGCAGCAACTATACGGACTGGGTCCGGAACCTGAGGATCATCCTCATAGCTGCCAAGAAAGATTATGTCCTACGAGCACCGCTGGGTGACGCACCTATTCTCCCTGCAGAACAAGACGTTATGAATGCTTGGCAGTCACGTTGCGATGATTACTCCCTCGTTCAGTGCGGCATGCTTTACAGCTTAGAGCCGGGACTCCAAAAGCATTTTGAGAGACATGGAGCATATGAGATGTTCGAAGAGCTGAAAATGGTTTTCCAAGCTCATGCCCGGGTCGAGAGATATGAAGTCTCCGACAAATTCTTTAGCTGTAAGATGGAGGAAAATAGTTCTGTCAGTGAACACATACTCAAAATGTCTGGGTTGCACAACTGCATGACTCAACTGGAAGTTAATCTCCCGGAAGAAGCGGTCATTGACAGAATCCTCCAGTCGCTTCCACCTAGCTACAAGAGCTTTGTGATGAACTACAATATGCAGGGGATGGTAAAGACCATTCCTGAGGTATATGCTATGCTGAAATCAGCAGAGGTAGAAATCAAGAAGGAGCATCAAGTGTTGATGGTGAATAAAACCACTAAGTTCAAGAAGGGCAAGGGTAAAAAGAACTTCAAGAAGGACGGCAAGGAAGTTGCCGCGCCCGGTAAGCAAGTTGTTGGGAAGAAGCCAAAGAATGGACCCAAGCCCGAGACTGAGTGTTTTTATTGCAAGGGAAGTGGTCACTGGAAGCGGAACTGCCCCAAATACTTAGCAGACAAGAAGGCCGGCAAAACCAAAGGTATATGTGATATACATGTAATTGATGTGTACCTTACCAGTACTCGTAGTAGCTCTTGGGTATTTGATACCGGTGCAGTTGCTCACATTTGTAACTCAAAGCAGGAGCTGCGGAATAAACGGAGACTGGCGAAGGACGAGGTGACGATGCGCGTCGGGAGTGGTTCCAAGGTCGATGTGATCGCCGTCGGCACGCTGCCTCTACATTTACCTACGGGATTAGTTTTAAACCTCAATAATTGTTATTTAGTGCCAAGTTTGAGCATGAACATTGTGTCTGGATCTCGTTTAATTCGAGATGGCTACTCATTTAAATCCGAGAATAATGGTTGTTCCATTTATATGAGAGATATGTTTTATGGTCATGCTCCGATGGTTAATGGTTTATTCTTAATGAATCTCGTACGTGATGATACACATATTCATAGTGTGAGTACCAAAAGAGTTAAAGTTGATAACAATAGTCCCACATATTTGTGGCACTGCCGCCTTGGTCACATAGGTGTCAAACGCATGAAGAAGCTCCATGCAGATGGACTTTTAGAGTCTCTTGATTATGAATCATTTGACACGTGCGAACCATGCCTCATGGGTAAAATGACCAAGACTCCGTTCTCAGGAACAATGGAGCGAGCAACCAACTTATTGGAGATCATACATACCGATGTGTGCGGTCCAATGAGTGTTGAGGCTCGCGGTGGCTATCGTTATGTTCTCACCCTCACTGATGACCTGAGTAGATATGGGTATGTCTACTTAATGAAACACAAGTCTGAGACCTTTGAAAAGTTCAAGGAATTTCAGAGTGAGGTTGAAAATCAACGTGAGAGAAAGATCAAGTTTCTACGATCAGATCGTGGAGGAGAATACTTGAGTCACGAATTTGGCACACACTTAAGAAAATGTGGAATAGTTTCACAACTCACGCCGCCTGGAACACCTCAGCGTAATGGTGTGTCCGAACGTCGTAATCGCACTCTATTAGATATGGTGCGATCTATGATGTCTCTTACCGACTTACCGCTATCCTTTTGGGGCTATGCTTTAGAGACTGCCGCATTCACTTTAAATAGGGCTCCGTCGAAATCCGTTGAGACGACACCGTATGAATTATGGTTTGGGAAGAAACCTAAGCTGTCGTTTCTGAAAGTTTGGGGATGCGATGCTTATGTCAAGAAACTTCAACCTGAAAAGCTCGAACCCAAGTCGGAGAAATGCGTCTTCATAGGATACCCTAAAGAAACTGTTGGGTATACCTTCTACCTCAGATCCGAAGGCAAGATCTTTGTTGCCAAGAATGGATCCTTTATAGAGAAAGAGTTTCTCTCGAAAGAAGTAAGTAGGAGGAAAGTAGAACTTGATGAAGTGTTACCTCTTGAACCGGAAAATGGCGAAACTCAAGAAAACGTTTCTGAGGTGCCTGAACCGACTAGAGAGGAAATTAATGATGATGATCAAGATGCTTCCAATCAAGCTCCTACGGAAATTCGAAGGTCCACAAGGACACGTTCCGCACCAGAATGGTACGGCAACCCTGTCTTGGAAATCATGTTGTTAGACAACGGTGAACCTTCGAACTATGAGGAAGCGATGGCGGGCCCGGATTCCGACAAATGGCTGGAAGCCATGAAATCCGAGATAGGATCCATGTATGAAAACGAAGTATGGACTTTGACTGACTTGCCCGTTGAGCGGCGAGCCATAGAAAATAAATGGATCTTTAAGAAGAAGACAGACGCGGATGGTAATGTGACCATCTATAAAGCTCGGCTTGTCGCTAAGGGTTATCGACAAGTTCAAGGAATTGACTACGATGAGACTTTCTCACCGGTAGCGAAGCTGAAGTCCGTCCGAATCATGTTAGCAATTGCCGCATACTATGATTATGAGATATGGCAAATGGACGTCAAAACGACATTCCTTAATGGTTTCCTTAAGGAAGAATTGTATATGATGCAGCCGGAAGGTTTTGTCGATCCTAAGAATGCTGACAAGGTGTGCAAGCTCCAACGCTCGATTTATGGGCTGGTGCAAGCATCTCGGAGTTGGAACATTCGCTTTGATGAGATGATCAAAGCGTTTGGGTTTACACAGACTTATGGAGAAGCCTGTGTTTACAAGAAAGTGAGTGGGAGCTCTGTAGCATTTCTCATATTATATGTAGACGACATACTTTTGATGGGAAATGATATAGAACTCTTGGACAGCATTAAGGCCTACTTGAATAAGAGTTTTTCAATGAAGGACCTTGGAGAAGCTGCTTATATATTAGGCATCAAGATCTATAGAGATAGATCAAGACGCCTCATAGGTCTTTCACAAAGCACATACCTTGATAAAATATTGAATAAGTTCAATATGGATCAATCTAAGAAAGGGTTCTTACCTGTGTTACAAGGTGTGAAATTGAGCTCAGCTCAATGTCCGACCATGGCAGAAGATATCGAAGAGATGAGCATCATCCCCTATGCCTCAGCCATAGGTTCTATTATGTATGCCATGCTGTGTACCAGACCTGATGTAAACCTTGTCGTAAGATTGGTAGGAAGGTACCAAAGTAATCCCGGCAAGGAACACTGGACAGCGGTCAAGAATATCCTGAAGTACCTGAAAAGGACCAAGGAAATGTTTCTTGTTTATGGAGGTGACGAAGAGCTCGTCGTAAAAGGTTACGTCGACGCTAGCTCCGACACAGATCTGGATGACTCTAAGTCACAAACCGGATACGTGTATATTTTGAATGGTGGGGCAGTAAGCTGGTGCAGTTGCAAGCAGAGCGTCGTGGCGGGATCTACATGTGAAGCGGAGTACATGGCAGCCTCGGAGGCAGCACATGAAGCAATATGGGTGAAGGAGTTCATCACCGACCTCGGAGTCATACCCAATGCGTCGGGGCCAATCAAGCTCTTTTGTGACAACACTGGAGCTATTGCACTTGCAAAGGAGCCCAGGTTTCACAAGAAGACCAGGCACATCAAGCGTCGCTTCAACTCCATTCGTGAAAATGTTCAAGATGGAGACATAGAGATTTGTAAAGTGCACACGGATCTGAATGTCGCAGATCCGTTGACTAAACCTCTCCCTAAGGCAAAACATGATCAGCACCAGAACTCTATGGGTGTTCGATTCATCACAATGTAACTAGATTATTGACTCTAGTGCAAGTGGGAGACTGTTGGAAATATGCCCTAGAGGCAATAATAAAAGCATTATTATTATATTTCCTTATTCATGATAATTGTCTTTATTCGTGCTATAATTGTGTTATCCGGAAATCGTAATACATGTGTGAATAACAGACAACAAACATGTCCCTAGTGAGCCTCTAGTTGACTAGCTCGTTGATCGATAGATAGTCATGGTTTCCTGACTATGGACATTGGATGTCATCGATAACGGGATCACATCATTAGGAGAATGATGTGATGGACAAGACCCAATCCTAAACATAGCATAAGATCGCATAGTTCGTTTGCTAGAGTTTTCCAATGTCAAGTATCCTTTCCTTAGACCATGAGATCGTGTAACTCCCGGATACCGTAGGAGTGCTTTGGGTGTGCCAAACGTCACAACGTAACTGGGTGACTATAAAGGTATGCTACGGGTATCTCTGAAAGTGTCTGTTGGGTTGACATGGATCGAGACTGGGATTTGTCACTCCGCTTGACGGAGAGGTATCACCGGGCCCTCTCGGTAATGCATCATCATAATGAGCTCAATGTGATCAAAGTGTTTTGATCACGGGATCATGCATTACGGTACGAGAAAAGTGACTTGCCGGTAACGAGATTGAACGAGGTATTGGGATACCGACGATCGAATCTCGGGCAAGTAAAATACTGATTGACAAAGGGAATCGTATACGGGATTAATTGAATCCTCGACATCGTGGTTCATCCGATGAGATCATCGTGGAGCATGTGGGAGCCAACATGGGTATCCAGATCCCGCTGTTGGTTATTGCCCGAGAGTCGTCTCGGTCATGTCTGCATGTCTCCCGAACCCGTAGGGTCTACACACTTAAGGTTCGGTGACGCTAGGGTTGTGAAGATATGTATATGCAGTAACCCGAATGTTGTTCGGAGTCCCGGATGAGATCCCGGACGTCACGAGGAGTTTCGGAATAGTCCGGAGGTAAAGATTTATATATGGAAAGTCATCATACGGACATCGGGACAAGTTTCGGGGTTATCGGTATTGTACCGGGACCACCGGAAGGTCCCGGGGGGTCCACCGGGTGGGGCCACCTATCCCGGAGGGCCCCATGGGCTGTATGAGGGAGGTAACCAGCCCATAGTGGGCTGGTGCGCCTCCCCCCCAAGGGCCCATGCGCCTAGGGTTTGGGGGAGGGGGGGGACCCTAAAGGGGGCGCCCCCTTGCTTGGGGGGCAAGCCCCCCCTCCCTGGCCGCCGCCCCCCCTAGGAGATTCCATCTCCTAGGGCCGGAGCCCCCCCAAGGGGTTATATAAAGGGGGGGAGAGGGGGCTAAACACCCTATGCCCTGGCGCGTCCCTCTCCCTCTCCAACACCTCCTTCTCCTCCGTAAGAGCTCGGCGAAGCCCTGCCGGAGTACTGTAGTTCCACCATCACCACGCCGTCGTGCTGCTGCTGGAGCCTTCTTCCCCAACCTCTCCTTCCCCTTGCTGGATCAAGAAGGAGGAGACGTCACGCTTTCCGTACGTGTGTTGAACACGGAGGTGCCGTCCGTTCGGTACTAGATCATCGGTGAATTGGATCACGGTGAGTACGACTACCTCATCCACGTTCACTCGAACGCTTCCGTTGCGATCTACAAAGTGGTATGTAGATGCTATCTAATCTGAATACTCGTTGCTAGATGAATTCATAGATGGATGTTGGTGAAACCGTAGGAAAAATTTTAATTTTCTGCAACGTTCCCCAACAAGTAGGACTCCCTAGGGCGCGCCATAGAGAGGGCCGGCCCTCCCCTCCTCCACTCCTTTATATACGGGGGCAGGGGGCACCCCATAGACACACAAGTTGATCTTCGTGATTGTTCCTTAGCCGTGTGCGGTGCCCCCCTCCACGATATTACACCTCAGTCATATTGTAGCGGTGCTTAGGCGAAGGCCTGCGACGGTTGAACATCAAGATCGTCACCACGCCGTCGTGCTGACGGAACTCCTCCCCGAAGCTTTGCTGGATCGGAGCCCGGGGAGCGTCATCGAGCTGAACGAGTGCCAAGAACTCGGAGGTGCCGGAGTAACGGTACTTGGATCGGTTGGACCGGGAAGACGTACGACTACTTCCTCTACGTTGCGTCAACGCTTCCGCTTCGGTCTATGAGAGTACGTAGACAACACTCTCCCCTCTCGTTGCTATGCATCACCATGATCTTGCGTGTGCGTGGGAATTTTTTTGAAATTACTACGTTCCCCAATAGTGGCATCCGAGCCAGGTTTTATGGTTTGATGTTATATGCACGAGTAGAACACAAGTGAGTTGTGGGCGATATAAGTCATACTGCTTACCAGCATGTCATACTTTGGTTCGGCGGTATTGTTGGATGAAGCGGCCCGGACCGACATTACGCGTACACTTACGCGAGACTGGTTCTACCGCCGTGCTTTGCACACAGGTGGCTAGCGGGTGTCAGTTTCTCCAACTTTAGTTAAACCGAGTGTGACTACGCCCGGTCTTTGCGAAGGTTAAAACAACACCAACTTGACAAACTATCGTTGTTGTTTTGATGCGTAGGTGAGATTGGTTCTTGCTTAAGCCCGTAGCAGCCACGTAAAACTTGCAACAACAAAGTAGAGGACGTCTAACTTGTTTTTGCAGGGCATGTTGTGATGTGATATGGTCAAGACATGATGCTAAATTTTATTGTATGAGATGATCATGTTTTGTAACCGAGTTATCGACAACTGGCAGGAGCCATATGGTTGTCGCTTTATTGTATGCAATGCAATCGCCCTGTAATGCTTTACTTTATCACTAAGCGGTAGCGATAGTCGTAGAAGTATAAGATTGGCGAGACGACAACAATGCTACGATGAAGATCAAGGTTGCGCGCCGGTGACGATGGCAATCATGAAGGTGCTTCGGAGATGGAGATCACAAGCACAAGATGATGATGGCCATATCATATCACTTATATTGATTGCATGTGATGTTTATATTTTATGCATCTTATCTTGCTTTGATTGACGGTAGCATTTTAAGATGATCTCTCACTAATTATCAAGAAGTGTTCTCCCTGAGTATGCACCGTTGCCAAAGTTCGTCGTGCCCAGACACCACGTGATGATCGGGTGTGATAAGCTCTACGTCCATCTACAACGGGTGCAAGCCAGTTTTGCACACGCAGAATACTCAGGTTAAACTTGACGATCCTAGCATGCAGATATGGCCTCGGAACACGGAGACCGAAAGGTCGAGCGTGAATCATATAGTAGATATGATCAACATAGTGATATTCAGCATTGAAAGCTACTCCATTTCACGTGATGATCGGTTATGGTTTAGTTGATTTGGATCACGTGATCACTTAGAGGATTAGAGGGATGTCTATCTAAGTGGGAGTTCTTAAGTAATATGATTAATTGAGCTTTAATTTATCATGAACTTAGTCCTGGTAGTATTAGCATATCTATGTTGTAGATCAATAGCTCGCGTTGTTGCTTTCATATGTTTATTTTGATATGTTCCTAGAGAAAGTTGTGTTGAAAGATGTTAGTAGCAATGATGCGGATTGGATCCGTGATCTGAGGTTTATCCTCATTGCTGCACAGAAGAATTATGTCCTTGATGCACCGCTAGGTGACAGACCTATTTGTTGGAAATATGCCCTAGAGGCAATAACAAAAGCATTATTATTATATTTCCTTGTTCATGATAATTGTCTTTTATTCATGCTATAATTGTGTTATCCGGAAATCGTAATACATGTGTGAATATATAGACACCAACATGTCCCTAGTAAGCCTCTAGTTGACTAGCTCGTTGATCAACAGATAGTCATGGTTTTCTGACTATGGACATTGGATGTCATTGATAACGAGATCACATCATTAGGAGAATAATGTGATGGACAAGACCCAATCCTAAGCATAAGCACAAAGATCGTATAATTCGTTTGCTAGAGCTTTTCCAATGTCAAGTATCTTTTCCTTAGACCACGAGATCGTGTAACTCCCGGATACCGTAGGAGTGCTTTGGGTATGCCAAACGTCACAACGTAACTGGGTGACTATAAAGGTATACTACGGATATCTCCAAAAGTGTCTGTTGGGTTGACACGAATCGAGACTGGGATTTGTCATTCCGTATAACGGAGAGGTATCACCGGGCCCACTCAGTAATGCATCATCATAATGAGCTCAATGTGATCAAAGTGTTTGATCACGGGATCATGCATTACGGTACGAGTAAAGTGACTTGCTGGTAACGAGATTGAACGAGGTATTGGGATACCGACGATCGAATCTCGGGCAAGTAAAATACCGATTGACAAAGAGAATTGAATACGGGATTGATTGAATCCTCGACATCGTGGTTCATCCGATGAGATCATCGAGGAGTATGTGGGAGCCAACATGGGTATCCAGATCCCGCTGTTGGTTATTGGCCAGATAGGTGTCTCGGTCATGTCTGCATGTCTCCCGAACCCGTAGGGTCTACACACTTAAGGTTCGGTGACGCTAGGGTTGTAGAGATATGAGTATGCAATAATCCGAAAGTTGTTCGGAGTCCCCGATGAGATCCCGGATGTCACGAGGAGTTCCGGAATGGTCCGGAGGTGAAGAATTATATATAGGAAGTGCAGTTTCGGCCATCGGGAGTGATCCGGGGGTCACCGGTATTGTACCGGGACCACCAGATGGGTCCCGGGGGTCCACCGGGTGGGGCCACCCATCCCGGAGGGCCCCATGGGCTGAAGTGGGAGGGGGAACCAGCCCTTAGTGGGCTGGTGCCCCCCCAAGGCCCACCCCCTGCGCCTAGGGTTGGAACCCTAGGGTGGGGGGCGCCCACTTGCCTTGGGGGGCACTCCACCCCCCTTGGCCGCCGCCCCCTTGGAGATTGGATCTCCCAAGGGCCGGCGCCCCCCAGGGGGCCTATATAAAGGGGGGGAGGGAGGGGCAGCCGCACCCTTGACCCCTGGCGCCTCCCTCTCCCCTGTCACATCTCTCCCTCTCGCGCAGACGCTCGGCGAAGCCCTGCTGCACGTGACAACTGCATCCACCACCACGCCGTCGTGCTGCTGGATCTCCATCAACCTCTCCTTCCCCCTTGCTGGATCAAGAAGGAGGAGACGTCATCCGCTCCGTACGTGTGTTGAACGCGGAGGTGCCGTCCGTTCGGCACTCGGTCATCGGTGATTTGGATCACGTCGAGTACGACACCATCATCCACGTTCCAGTGAACGCTTCCGCTCGCGATCTACAAAGGTATGTAGATGCATCCGATCACTCGTTGCTAGATGAACTCATAGATGGATCTTGGTGAAACCGTAGGAAAATTTTTGTTTTCTGCAACGTTCCCCAACAGTGGCATCATGAGCTAGGTCTATGCGTAGTTCTTTTTGCACGAGTAGAACACAATTGTTGTGGGCGTAGATGTTGTCAACTTTCTTGCTGCTACTAGTCTTATTTTGCTTCAGCGGTATTGTGGGATGAAGCAGCCCGGACCAACCTTACACGCACGCTTACGTGAGACCGGTTCCACCGACTAACATGCACTAGTTGCATAAGGTGGCTGGCGGGTGTCTGTCTCTCCCACTTTAGTTGGAGCGGATTCGATGAAAAGGGTCCTTATGAAGGGTAAATAGAAGTTGACAAATCACGTTGTGGCTTTTACGTAGGTAAGAAAACGTTCTTGCTAGAACCCTAATGCAGCCACATAAAACTTGCAACAACAATTAGAGGACGTCTAACTTGTTTTTGCAGCAAGTGCTTTGTGATATGATATGGCCAAAGTTGTGATGAATGATGAATAATATATATGTGATGTATGAGATCATGTTCATGTAATAGGAATCACGACTTGCATGTCGATGAGTATGACAACCGGCAGGAGCCATAAGAGTTGTCATTATTTTTTATGACCTGCGTGTCAATGGAAACGCCATGTAAATTACTTTACTTTATTGCTAAACGTGTTAGCCATAGTAGTAGAAGTAATAGTTGGCGAGCAACTTCATGGAGACACGATGATGGATATCATGATGATGGAGATCATGGTGTCATGCCGGTGACAAGATGATCATGGAGCCCGAAGATGGAGATCAAAGGAGCTATATGATATTGGCCATACCATGTCACTATTATTATTTGATTGCATGTGATGTTTATCATGTTTTGCATCTTATTTACTTAGAACGACGGTAGTAAATAAGATGATCCCTCATAATAAATTTCAAGAAAGTGTTCCCCCTAACCGTGCGCCGTTGCGACAGTTCGTTGTTTGGAAGCACCTAGTGATGATCGGGTGTGATAGATTCCAACGTTCACATACAACGGGTGTAAGACAGATTTACACATGCAAACACTTAGGTTGACTTGACGAGCCTAGCATGTACAGACATGGCCTCGGAACACAAGAGACCGAAAGGTCGCACATGAGTCGTATGGAAGATACGATCAACATGGAGATGTTCACCGATGATGACTAGTCCATCTCACGTGATGATCGGACACGGCCTAGTCGAGTCGGATCATGTTTCACTTAGATGACTAGAGGGATGTCTAATCTGAGTGGGAGTTCATTTTATAATTCGATTAGATGAACTTAAATTATCATGAACTTAGTCTAAATAAACTTTGCAATATGTCTTGTAGATCAAATGGCCCAAGCTAATGTCAACATGAACTTCAACGCGTTCCTAGAGAAAACCAAGCTGAAAGATGATGGCAGCAACTATACGGACTGGGTCCGGAACCTGAGGATCATCCTCATAGCTGCCAGCAAACAATATGTCCTTGAAGCACCGCTAGGTGAAGCACCCATCCCTGAGAACCAAGACATTATGAATGCTTGGCAGTCTCGTGTTGATGATTACTCCCTCGTTCAGTGCGGCATGCTTTACAGCTTAGAACCGGGGCTCCAAAAGCGTTTTGAGCATCACGGAGCATATGAGATGTTCGAGGAGCTGAGATGTTCCAAGGTCGATGTGATCGCCGTCGGCACGCTGCCTCTACATTTACCTACGGGATTAGTTTTAAACCTCAATAATTGTTATTTAGTGCCAAGTTTGAGCATGAACATTGTGTCTAGATCTCGTTTAATTCGAGATGGCTACTCATTTAAATCCGAGAATAATGGTTGTTCCATTTATATGAGAGATATGTTTTATGGTCATGCTCCGATGGTTAATGGTTTATTCTTAATGAATCTCATACGTGATGATACACATATTCATAGTGTGAGTACCAAAAGAGTTAAAGTTGATAACAATAGTCCCACATATTTGTGGCACTGCCGCCTTGGTCACATAGGTGTCAAACGCATGAAGAAGCTCCATGCTGATGGACTTTTAGAGTCTCTCGATTATGAATCATTTGACACATGCGAACCATGCCTCATGGGCAAAATGACCAAGACTCCGTTCTCAGGAACAATAGAGCGAGCAACCAACTCATTGGAAATCATACATACTGATGTGTGCGGTCCAATGAGTGTTGAGGCTCGCGGAGGATATCGTTATGTTCTCACTCTTACTGATGACTTGAGTAGATATGGGTATGTCTACTTGATGAAACACAAGTCTGAGACCTTTGAAAAGTTCAAGGAATTTCAGAATGAGGTAGAGAATCAACGTGACCGAAAAATAAAGTTCTTACGATCAGATCGTGGAGGAGAATATTTAAGTCACGAATTTGGCACACACTTAAGGAAATGTGGAATCGTTTCACAACTCACGCCGCCTGGAACACCTCAACGTAACGGTGTGTCCGAACGTCGTAATCGCACTCTATTGGATATGGTGCGATCTATGATGTCTCTTACAGATTTACCGCTATCATTTTGGGGATACGCTCTAGAGACAGCTACATTCACTTTAAATAGGGCACCGTCTAAATCCGTTGAGACGACACCGTATGAATTATGGTTTGGGAAGAAACCTAAGCTGTCGTTTCTAAAAGTTTGGGGATGTGATGCTTATGTCAGGAAACTTCAACCTGAAAAGCTCGAACCCAAATCGGAAAAATGCGTCTTCATAGGATACCCTAAGGAAACCGTTGGGTATACCTTCTACCTAAGATCCGAAGGCAAGATCTTTGTTGCCAAGAACGGATCCTTTCTGGAGAAAAAGTTTCTCTCAAAAGAAGTAAGTGGGAGGAAAGTGGAACTTGATGAATTATCACCTCTTGAACCAGAGAGTAGCGCAGCTCAAGAAAATGTTTCTGTGGTGCCTGCACCAGTTAGAGAGGAGGTTAATGATGATGATCATGAAACTTCGGATCAAGTTACTACTAAACTTCGTAGGTCCACAAGGACACGTTCCACACCAGAGTGGTACGGCAACCCTGTCCTGGAAATCATGTTGTTAGACAACGGTGAACCTTCGAACTATGAAGAAGCGATGGCGGGCCCAGATTCCAACAAATGGCTAGAAGCCATGCAATCCGAGATAGGATCCATGTATGAAAACAAAGTATGGACTTTGACAGACTTGCCCGATGATCGGCGAGCGATAGAAAACAAATGGATCTTTAAAAAGAAGACGGACGCGGATGGTAATGTTACCATCTATAAAGCTCGACTTGTCGCTAAGGGTTATCGGCAAGTTCAAGGGGTTGACTACGATGAGACTTTCTCTCCCGTAGCGAAGCTGAAGTCCGTCCGAATCATGTTAGCAATTGCCGCATACTATGATTGTGAGATATGGCAAATGGACGTCAAAACGGCATTCCTTAACGGCTATCTTAAGGAAGAACTGTATATGATGCAGCCGGAAGGTTTTGTCGACCCCAAGAATGCTAACAAGGTATGCAAGCTCCAGCGATCCATTTATGGGCTGGTGCAAGCATCTCGGAGTTGGAACATTCACTTTGATGAGATGATCAAAGCGTTTGGGTTTACGCAGACTTATGGAGAAGTCTGTGTTTACAAGAAAGTGAGTGGGAGCTCTGTAGCATTTCTCATATTATATGTAGATGACATACTTTTGATGGGAAATGATATAGAACTTTTGGACAACATTAAGGCCTATTTGAATAAGAGTTTTTCAATGAAGGACCTTGGAGAAGTTGCTTATATTTTAGGCATCAAGATCTATAGAGATAGATCAAGACGCCTCATAGGTCTTTCACAAAGCACATACCTTGAAAAGATATTGAAGAAGTTCAATATGGATCAGTCCAAGAAGGGGTTCTTGCCTGTGTTGCAAGGTGTGAAATTGATCTCAGCTCAATGCCCGACCACGGCAGAAGATATAGAAGAGATGAGTGTCATCCCCTATGCCTCGGCCATAGGGTCTATTTGTTGGTGAACGTTGCAGAAAATCAAAATTTTTCCTACGGTTTCACCAAGGTCCATCTATGAGTTCATCTAGCAACGAGTCATGTGAGAGAGAGATTGCATCTACATACCACTTTGTAGATCGCGAGCGGAAGCGTTCAACGAACGGGGATGAAGTAGTCGTACACACCGTGATCCAAATCACCGGAGATCCTAGCAACGAAAGCACGGCACCTCCGCGTTCAACACACGTACGGTCAGCGTAACGTCTCCTTCTTCTTGATCCAGCAAGGCAAAGGAGAGGCTGGGGAAGAAGACTCTAGCAGCAGCACGACGGCGTGGTGATGGTGGAGCCGTAGTACTCCGACAGGGCTTCGCCGAGCTCTTACGGAGGAGGAGGATGTGTTGGAGAGGGAGAGGGAGGCGCCAGGGCAAAGGGTGCGGCTGCCCCCCACCCCTCCCCCCTTTATATAGGCCTCTGGGGGGGGGGGGCGCCGGCCCTGGGAGATCTGATCTCCCAAGGGGGGCGGCGGCCAGGGAGGTTTCCCTTCCCCCAAGCCATCTAGGAGGTGCCTTCCACCACTAGGACTCCTCCCTTTTGGAACCCTAGGCGCATGGGCCCCTTTGGGGCTGGTTCCCCTTGGCCCATGCAGGCCAAGGCGCACCCCCTAAGGCCCATGTGGCCCACCGGGGCAGGTGGCCCCACCTGGTGGACCCCCGGGACCCCTCCGGTGGTCCCGGTACAATACCGATAACACCGAAACTTGTCCCGATGGCCGAAATAGCACTTCCTATATATAATTCTTTACCTCCGGACCATTCCGGAACTCCTCGTGACGTCCGGGATCTCATCCGGGACTCCGAACAACATTCGGGTTACTGCATATACATATCTTCACAACCCTAGCGTCACCGAACCTTATGTGTGTAGACCCTACGGGTTCGGGAGACATGCAGACATGACCGAGACGGCTCTCAGGCAATAACCAACAGCGGGATCTGGATACCCATGTTGGCTCCCACATGCTCCACGATGATCTCATCGGATGAACCATGATGTCGAGGATTCAATTAATCCCGTATACGATTCCCTTTGTCAATCGGTATTTTACTTGCCCGAGATTCAATCGTCGGTATCCCAATACCTTGTTCAATCTCGTTACCGGCAAGTCACTTTTCTCGTACCGTAATGCATGATTCCGTGATCAAACACTTTGATCACATTGAGCTCATTGTGATGATGCATTACCGAGAGGGCCCGGTGATACCTCTCCGTCAAGCGGAGTGACAAATCCCAGTCTCGATCCATGTCAACCCAACAGACACTTTCAGAGATACCCGTAGTATACCTTTATAGTCACCCAGTTACGTTGTGACGTTTGGCACACCCAAAGTACTCCTACGGTATCCGGGAGTTACACGATCTCATGGTCTAAGGAAAGGATACTTGACATTGGAAAACTCTAGCAAACGAACTATGCGATCTTATGCTATGTTTAGGATTGGGTCTTGTCCATCACATCATTCTCCTAATGATGTGATCTCGTTATCAATGACATCCAATGTCCATAGTCAGGAAACCATGACTATCTGTCGATCAACGAGCTAGTCAACTAGAGCTCACTAGGGACATGTTGTTGTCTGTTATTCACACATGTATTATTATTTCCAGATAACACAATTATAGCACGAATAAAGACAATTATCATGAATAAGGAAATATAATAATAATGCTTTTATTATTGCCTCTAGGGCATATTTCCAACAGTCTCCCACTTGCACTAGAGTCAATAATCTAGTTACATTGTGATGAATCGAACACCCATAGAGTTCTGGTGCTGATCATGTTTTGCCTTAGGGAGAGGTTTAGTCAACGGATCTGCGACATTCAGATCCGTGTGCACTTTACAAATTTCTATGTCTCCATCTTGAAAATTTTCACGAATGGAGTTGAAGCGACGCTTGATGTGCCTCGTCTTCTTGTGAAACCTGGGCTCCTTTGCAAGTGCAATAGCTCCAGTGTTGTCACAGAAGAGCTTGATTGGCCCCGACGCATTGGGTATGACTCCGAGGTCGGTGATGAACTCCTTCACCCAAATTGCTTCATGTGCCGCCTCCGAGGCTGCCATGTACTCCGCTTCACATGTAGATCCCGCCACGACGCTTTGCTTGCAACTGCACCAGCTTACTGCCCCACCATTCAAAATATACACGTATCCGGTTTGTGACTTAGAGTCATCCAGATCTGTGTCGAAGCTAGCGTCGACGTAACCTTTTACGACGAGCTCTTCGTCACCTCCATAAACGAGAAACATTTCCTTAGTCCTTTTCAGGTACTTCAGGATATTCTTGACCGCTGTCCAGTGTTCCTTGCCGGGATTACTTTGGTACCTACCTACCAAACTTACGGCAAGGTTTACATCAGGTCTGGTACACAACATGGCATACATAATAGAACCTTTGGCTGAGGCATAGGGGATGACGCTCATCTCTTCTATATCTTCTACCGTGGTCGGACATTGACCTGAGCTCAATTTCACACCTTGTAACACAGGTAAGAACCCTTTCTTAGATTGATCCATATTGAACTTCTTCAATATTTTATCATGGTATGTGCTTTGTGAAAGACCTATGAGGCGTCTCGATCTATCTCTATAGATCTTGATGCCTAATATATAAGCAGCTTCTCCAAGGTCCTTCATTGAAAAACTTTTATTCAAGTAGGCCTTAATGCTGTCCAAGAGTTCTATATCATTTCCCATCAAAAGTATGTCATCTACATATAATATGAGAAATGCTACAGCGCTCCCACTCACTTTCTTGTAAACACAGGCTTCTCCATAAGTCTGTGTAAACCCAAACGCTTTGATCATCTCATCAAAGCAAATGTTCCAACTCCGAGATGCTTGCACCAGCCCATAAATCGAGCGTTGGAGCTTGCACACCTTGTCAGCATTCTTAGGATCGACAAAACCTTCCGACTGCATCATATACAATTCTTCCTTAAGGAAACCATTAAGGAATGCCGTTTTGACGTCCATTTGCCATATCTCATAATCATAGTATGCGGCAATTGCTAACATGATTCGGACGGACTTCAGCTTCGCTACCGGTGAGAAAGTCTCATCGTAGTCAACCCCTCGAACTTGTCGATAAACCTTACCGACAAGCCGAGCTTTATAGATGGTCACATTACCATCCGCGTCCGTCTTCTTCTTAAAGATCCATTCATTTTCTATGGCTCGCCTTCAACGGGCAAGTCAATCAAAGTCCATACTTCGTTTTCATACATGGATCCTATCTCAGATTTCATGGCTTCCAGCCATTTGTCGGAATCCGGGCCCGCCATTGCTTCCTCATAGTTCGAAGGTTCACCGTTGTCTAACAACATGATTTCCAAGACAGAGTTGCCGTACCACTCTGGTGCGGAACGTGTCCTTGTGGACCTTCGAATTTCCGTAGGAGCTTGATTAGAAGCATCTTGATCATCATCATTAATTTCCTCTCTAGTCGGTTCAGGCACCTCAGAAACGTTTTCTTGAGTTTCGCCATTTTCCGGTTCAAGAGGTAACACTTCATCAAGTTCTACTTTCCTCCAACTTACTTCTTTCGAGAGAAACTCTTTCTCCAGAAATGATCCATTCTTGGCAACAAAGATCTTGCCTTCGGATCTGAGGTAGAAGGTATACCCAACAGTTTCTTTAGGGTATCCTATGAAGACGCATTTTTCCGACTTGGATTCGAGCTTTTCAGGTTGAAGTTTCTTGACATAAGCATCGCATCCCCAAACTTTTAGAAACGACAGCTTAGGTTTCTTCCCAAACCATAATTCATACGGTGTCGTCTCAACGGATTTCGACGGAGCCCTATTTAAAGTGAATGCGGCAGTCTCTAAAGCATAGCCCCAAAAAGATAGCGGTAAGTCGGTAAGAGACATCATAGATCGCACCATATCTAATAGAGTGCAATTACGACGTTCGGACACACCATTACGCTGAGGTGTTCCAGGCGGCGTGAGTTGTGAAACTATTCCACATTTTCTTAAGTGTGTGCCAAATTCGTGACTCAAGTATTCTCCTCCACGATCTGATCGTAGAAACTTGATCTTTCTTTCACGTTGATTTTCAACCTCACTCTGAAATTCCTTGAACTTTTCAAAGGTCTCAGACTTGTGTTTCATTAAGTAGACATACCCATATCTACTCAAGTCATCAGTGAGGGTGAGAACAAAACGATAGCCACCGCGAGCCTCAACACTCATTGGACCGCACACATCGGTATGTATGATTTCCAATAAGTTGGTTGCTCGCTCCATTGTTCGTGAGAACGGAGTCCTGGTCATTTTACCCATGAGGCATGGTTCACACGTGTCAAATGATTCATAATCAAGAGACTCTAAAAGTCCATCTGCATGGAGCTTCTTCATGCGTTTGACACCTATGTGACCAAGGCGGCAGTGCCACAAATATGTGGGACGATTGTTATCAACTTTAACTCTTTTGGTATTCACACTATGAATATGTGTATCATCACGTACGAGATTCATTAATAATAAACCATTAACCATCGGAGCATGACCATAAAACATATCTCTCATATAAATAGAACAACCATTATTCTCGGATTTAAATGAGTAGCCATCTCGTATTAAACGAGATCCAGACACAATGTTCATGCTCAAGCTTGGTACTAAATAACAATTATTGAGGTTTAAAACTAATCCCGTAGGTAAATGTAGAGGTAGCGTGCCGACGGCGATCACATCGACCTTGGAACCATTCCCGACGCGCATCGTCACCTCGTCCTTCGCCAGTCTCCGTTTATTCCGCAGCTCCTGTTTTGAGTTACAAATGTGAGCAACTGTATCAAATACCCAAGAGCTACTACGAGTACTGGTAAGGTACACATCAATTACATGTATATCACATATACCTTTGGTTTTGCCGGCCTTCTTGTCCGCTAAGTATTTGGGGCAGTTCCGCTTCCAGTGACCACTTCCCTTGCAATAAAAACACTCAGTCTCGGGCTTGGGTCCATTCTTTGGCTTCTTCCCGGCAACTTGCTTACCGGGCGCGGCAACTTCTTTGCCTTCCTTCTTGAAGTTCTTTTTACCCTTGCCCTTCTTGAACTTAGTGGTTTTATTCACCATCAACACTTGATGCTCCTTCTTGATTTCTACCTCTGCTGATTTCAGCATAGCATATACCTCAGGAATGGTCTTTACCATCCCCTGCATATTGTAGTTCATCACAAAGCTCTTGTAGCTAGGTGGAAGCGACTGGAGGATTCTGTCAATGACCGCTTCATCCGGGAGATTAACTTCCAGTTGAGTCAAGCGGTTGTGCAACCCAAACATTTTGAGTATGTGTTCACTGATAGAGCCATTTTCCTCCATCTTACAGCTAAAGAATTTGTCGGAGACTTCATATCTCTCGACCCGGGCATGATCTTGGAAAACCATTTTCAGCTCTTCGAACATCTCATATGCTCCATGTCTCTCAAAACGCTTTTGGAGCCCCGGCTCTAAGCTGTAAAGCATGCCGCACTGAACGAGGGAGTAATCATCGCAGCGTGACTGCCAAGCGTTCATAACGTCTTGTTCTGCAGGGAGAATAGGTGCGTCACCCAGCGGTGCTCGTAGGACATAATCTTTCTGGGCAGCTATGAGGATGATCCTCAGGTTCCGGACCCAGTCCGTATAGTTGCTGCCATCGTCTTTCAGCTTGGTTTTCTCTAGGAACGCGTTGAAGTTGAGGACTACGTTGGCCATTTGATCTACAAGATATATTGTAAATATTTAGACTAAGTTCATGACAATAAAGTTCATTTAATCAAATTATTTAATGAACTCCCACTTAGATAGACATCCCTCTACTAGTCATCTAAGTATTACATGATCCGAGTCAACTAGGCCGTGTCCGATCATCACGTGAGACGGACTAGTCAACATCGGTGAACATCTTCATGTTGATCGTATCTTCTATACGACTCATGCTCGACCTTTCGGTCTTCTGTGTTCCGAGGCCATGTCTGTACATGCTAGGCTCGTCAAGTCAACCTAAGTGTTTTGCGTGTGTAAATCTGTCTTACACCCGTTGTTTGTGAACGTTAGAATCTATCACACCCGATCATCATGTGGTGCTTCGAAACAACGAACTGTCGCAACGGTGCACAGTTAGGGGGAACACTTTCTTGAAATTATTATGAGGGATCATCTTATTTACTACCGTCGTTCTAAGTAAACAAGATGCAAAACATGATAAACATCACATGCAATCAAATAACAAACGTGACATGATATGGCCAATATCACATAGCTCCTTTGATCTCCATCTTGGGGCTCCATGATCATCTTGTCACGGGCTTGACACCATGATCTCCATCATCGTGTCTCCATGAAGTTGCTCGCCAACTATTACTTCTACTACTATGGCTAACGCGTTTAGCAATAAAGTAAAGTAATTTACATGGCGGTTCTCAATGACACGCAGGTCATACAAAAATAAAGACAACTCCTATGGCTCCTGCCGGTTGTCATACTCATCGACATGCAAGTCGTGATTCCTATTACAATAGCATGAACATCTCATACATCACATATAGATCATTCATCATTCATCACAACTTTGGCCATATCATATCACAAAGCACTTGCTGCAAAAACAAGTTAGACGTCCTCTAATTGTTGTTGCAAGTTTTACGTGGCTGAA
This sequence comes from Aegilops umbellulata, assembly GCA_032464435.1. Taxonomy (NCBI): domain Eukaryota; kingdom Viridiplantae; phylum Streptophyta; class Magnoliopsida; order Poales; family Poaceae; genus Aegilops; species Aegilops umbellulata. Next base: position 317,250,905 of record CP136056.1, on the reverse strand, counting down.
TTAGGGTTCTAGTAAGAACGTTTTCTTACCTACGTAAAAGCCACAACGTGATTTGTCAACTTCTATTTACCCTTCATAAGGACCCTTTTCATCGAATCCGCTCCAACTAAAGTGGGAGAGACAGACACCCGCCAGCCACCTTATGCAAGTAGTGCATGTTAGTCGGTGGAACCGATCTCACGTAAGCGTACGTGTAAGGTTGGTCCGGGCCGCTTCATCCCATAATACCGCTGAAGCAAGATAAGACTAGTAGCGGCAAGAAGAGTTGACAACATCTACGCCCACAACAAATTGTGTTCTACTCGTGCAATAGAGAACTACGCATAGACCTTGCTCATGATGCCACTGTTGGTGAACGTTGCAGAAAATCAAAATTTTTCCTACGGTTTCACCAAGATCCATCTATGAGTTCATCTAGCAACGAGTCATGTGAGAGAGAGATTGCATCTACATACCACTTTGTAGATTGCGAGCGGAAGCGTTCAACGAACGGGGATGAAGTAGTCGTACACACCGTGATCCAAATCACCGGAGATCCTAGCACCGAAAGCACGGCACCTCCGCGTTCAACACACGTACGGTCAGCGTAACGTCTCCTTCTTCTTGATCCAGCAAGGCAAAGGAGAGGTTGAGGAAGATGGCTCCAGCAGCAGCACGACGGCGTGGTGATGGTGGAGCTACAGTACTCCGGCAGGGCTTCGCCGAGCTCTACGGAGGAGGAAGAGATGTTGGAGAGGGAGAGGGAGGCGCCAGGGCAAGGGGTGCGGCCCCCTCCCCTCCCCCTTTTATATAGTCCCCTAGGGGGGGCGCCGGCCCTAGGAGATGCAATCTCCTAGGGGGGGCGGCGGCCAAGGGGTGGGGCTTGCCCCCCAAGCAAGGGGGCGCCCCCCTTTTAGGGTTTCCCCCACCCTAGGCGCGCATGGGCCCTGGGGAAGTGGCGCCCCAGCCCACTTTGGGATGGATCCTTTCCCACTTCAGCCCATGGGGCCCTCCGGGATAGGTGGCCCCACCCGGTGGACCCCCGGGACCCTCCGGTGGTCCCGGTACAATACCGATAACCCCGAAACTTGTCCCGATGGCCAAAACAACACTTCCTATATATAATTCTTTACCTCCGGACCATTTCGAAACTCCTTGTGAGGTCCGGGATCTCATCCGGGACTCCGAACAACATTCGGGTTACTGCATATACATATCTTCACAACCCTAGCGTCACCGAACCTTATGTGTGTAGACCCTACGGGTTCGGGAGACATGCAGACATGACCGAGACGGCTCTCGGGCAATAACCAACAGCGGGATCTGGATACCCATGTTGGCTCCCACATGCTCCATGATGATCTCATCGGATGAACCACGATGTCAAGGATTCAATTAATCCCGTATACGATTCCCTTTGTCAATCGGTATTTTACTTGCCCGAGATTCGATCGTCGGTATCCCAATACCTTGTTCAATCTCGTTACCGGCAAGTCACTTTTCTCGTACCGTAATGCATGATCCCATGATCAAACACTTTGATCACATTGAGCTCATTATGATGATGCATTACCGAGAGGGCCCGGTGATACCTCTCCATCAAGCGGAGTGACAAATCCCAGTCTCGATCCGTGTCAACCCAACAGACACTTTCAGAGATACCTGTAGTATACCTTTATAGTCACCCAGTTACGTTGTGACGTTTGGCACACCCAAAGCACTCCTACGGTATCCGGGAGTTACACGATCTCATGGTCTAAGGAAAGGATACTTGACATTGGAAAACTCTAGCAAACGAACTATGCGATCTTATGCTATGTTTAGGATTGGGTCTCGTCCATCACATCATTCTCCTAATGATGTGATCTCGTTATCATTGACATCCAATGCCCATAGTCAGGAAACCATGACTATCTGCTGATCAACGAGCTAGTCAACTAGAGGCTTACTAGGGACACGTTGTTGTCTGTTATTCACACATGTATTACGATTTCTGGATAACACAATTATAGCACGAATAAAGACAATTATCATGAACAAGGAAATATAATAATAATGCTTTTATTATTGCCTCTAGGGCATATTAAATTGTACCATCATGCTCTCTCGACGTGGGAAATATGCCCTAGAGGCAATAATAAAAGCATTATTATTATATTTCCTTGTTCATGATAATTGTCTTTTATTCATGCTATAATTGTGTTATCCGGAAATCGTAATACATGTGTGAATATATAGACACCAACATGTCCCTAGTAAGCCTCTAGTTGACTAGCTCGTTGATCAACAGATAGTCATGGTTTCCTGACTATGGACATTGGATGTCATTGATAACGAGATCACATCATTAGGAGAATAATGTGATGGACAAGACCCAATCCTAAGCATAAGCACAAAGATCGTATAATTCGTTTGCTAGAGCTTTTCCAATGTCAAGTATCTTTTCCTTAGACCATGAGATCGTGTAACTCCCGGATACCGTAGGAGTTCTTTGGGTATGCCAAACGTCACAACGTAACTGGGTGACTATAAAGGTATACTACGGGTATCTCTGAAAGTGTCTGTTGGGTTGACACGGATCGAGACTGGGATTTGTCACTCCGTATAACGGAGAGGTATCACCGGTCCCACTCAGTAATGCATCATCATAATGAGCTCAATGTGATCAAAGTGTTTGATCACGGGATCATGCATTACGGTACGAGTAAAGTGATTGCCTATAACGAGATTGAACGAGGTATTGGGATACCGACGATCGAATCTCGGGCAAGTAAAATACAGATTGACAAAGGGAATTGAATACGGGTTTGATTGGATCCTCGACATCGTGATTCATCCGATGAGATCATTGAGGAGTATGTGGGAGCCAACATGGGTATCCAGATCCCGCTGTTGGTTATTGGCCAGAGAGGTGTCTCGGTCATGTCTGCATGTCTCCCGAACCTGTAGGGTCTACACACTTAAGGTTCGGTGACGCTAGGGTTGTAGAGATATGAGTATGCAGTAATCCGAAAGTTGTTCGGAGTCCCGGATGAGATCCCGGATGTCACGAGGAGTTCCGGATTGGTCCGGAGGTGAAGAATTATATATAGGAAGTGCAGTTTTGGCCATCGGGAGTGATCCGGGGGTCACCGGTATTGTACCGGGACCACCAGATGGGTCCCGGGGGTCCACCGGGTGGGGCCACCCATCCCGGAGGGCCCCATGGGCTAAAGTGGGAGGGGAAACCAGCCCTTAGTGGGCTGGTGCGCCCCCCAAGGCCCACCCCCTGCGCCTAGGGTTGGAACCCTAGGGTGGGGGGCGCCCACTTGCCTTGGGGGGCAGTCCACCCCCCTTGGCCGCCGCCCCCTTGGAGATTGGATCTCCCAAGGGCCGGCGCCCCCCAGGGGGTCTATATAAAGGGGGGAGGGAGGGGCAGCCGCACCGTTGACCCATGGCGCCTCCCTCTCCCCTGTCACATCTCTCCCTCTCGCGCAGACGCTCGGCGAAGCCCTGCTGCACGTGACAACTGCATCCACCACCACGCCGTCGTGCTGCTAGATCTCCATCAACCTCTCCTTCCCCCTTGCTGGATCAAGAAGGAGGAGACGTCATCCGCTCCGTACGTGTGTTGAACGCGGAGGTGACGTCCGTTCGGCACTCGGTCATCGGTGATTTGGATCACGGCGAGTACGACTCCATCATCCACGTTCCAGTGAACGCTTCCGCTCGCGATCTACAAAAGTATGTAGATGCATCCGATCACTCGTTGCTAGATGAACTCATAGATGGATCTTGGTGAAACCGTAGGAAAATTTTTGTTTTCTGCAACATTCCCCAACACTATTGCAGGAGTAGATGCAGACGTTATGAACGTTTGGCTAGCTCAATATGATGACTACTTGATAGTTTAAGTGCACCATGCTTAACGGCTTAGAATCGGGACTTCAAAGACGTTTTGAACGTCATGGACCATATGAGATGTTCCAGGAGTCGAAGTTAATATTTCAAGCAAATACCCGAGTTGAGAGATATGAAGTCTCTAACAAGTTCTATAGCTAAAAGATGGAGGAGAATCGCTCAACTAGTGAGCATGTGCTCTGATTGTCTGGGTACTACAATCGCTTGAATCAAGTGGGAGTTAATCTTACAGATAAGATAGTGATTGACAGAATTCTCTAGTCAACATCACCAAGTTAGTAGAACTTCGTGATGAACTATAATATGCAAGGGATAACGGAAACAATTACCAAGCTCTTCATGATACTGAAATCGACGAAGGTAGAAATCAAGAAAAACATCAAGTGTTGATGGTTAACAAGACCACTAGTTTCAAGAAAAGGGCAAAAGGAAGAAGGGGAACTTCAAGAAGAACGGCAAGCAAGTTGCTGCTCAAGTGAAGAAGCCCAAGTCTAGACCTAATCCTGAGACTAAGTGCTTCTACTGCAAATGGACTGGTCACTGGAAGCGGAACTGCCCCAAGTATTTGGCGGATAAGAAGGATGGCAAAGTGAACAAAGGTATATTTGATATACAGATTATTGATGTGTATTTTACTAGTGTTCATAGCAACCCCTCGGTATTTGATACTGGTTCAGTTGCTAAGAGTAGTAACTCGAAACGGGAGTTGCAGAATGAACAGAGACTAGTTAAGGGTGAAGTGACGATGTGCATTGGAAGTGGTTCCAAAAAATTGATATGATCATCATCGCACACTCCCTATACTTTCGGGATTAGTGTTGAACCTAAATAAGTGTTATTTGGTGTTTGCGTTGGGCATGAATATGATTTGATCATGTTTATTGCAATACGGTTATTCATTTAAGTAAGAGAATAAATTGTTGTTCTGTTTACATGAATAAAACCTTAGATGGTTACACACCCAATGAAAATGGTTCGTTGGATCTCGATCGTAGTGATACACATATTCATAATATTGAAGCCAAAAGGTGCAAAGTTAATAATGATAGTGCAACTTATTTGTGGCACCGCCGTTTAGGTCATATTGGTGTAAAGCGCATGAAGAAACTCCATGCTGATGGGATTTTGGAATCACTTGATTATGAATCACTTGATGCTTGCGTACCATGCCTTATGGGCAAGATGAATAAAACTCCGTTCTCCAGAACAATGGAGCGAGAAACTGACTTGTTGGAAATAATACATACTGATGTATGCGATCCGATGAGTGTTAAGGCTCGCGGAGGGTATCGTTATTTTCTGACCTTCACAGATGATTTGAGCAGATATGGGTATATCTACTTGATAAAACATAAGTCTGAAACATTTGAAAGGTTCAAAGAATTTTAGAGTGAAGTGGAAAATCATCGTGACAAGAAAATAAGGTTTCTACGATTTGATCACGGAGACAAATATTTGAGTTACGAGTTTGGTCTTCAATTAAAACAATGTGGAATAGTTTCACAAATTCGTGCCACCTGGAACACCACAGCATAATGGTGTGTCCGAACGTCATAACCGTACTTTATTGGATATAGTGCAATCTATGATGTTTCTTACCGATTTACCACTATAATTTTGGGGTTATGCATTAGAGACAGCTGCATTCACGTTAAAAAGGGCACCATCTAAATCCGTTGAGATGACACCTTATGAACTGTGGTTTGGCAAGAAACCAAAGTTGTCGTTTCTTTAAGTTTGGGGCTGCGATGCTTATGTGAAAAAGTTTCAACCTGATAAGTTCAAATCCAAATCGGAGAAGTGCGTCTTCATAGGATACCCAAAAGAAAATGTTGGGTACCCCTTCTATCACAGATCCGAAGGCAAGATATTCGGTGCTGAGAATGGATCCTTTCTAGAGAAGGAGTTTCTTTCGAAAGAAGTGAGTGGGAGGAAAGTAGAAAACTTGATAAGTTAATTGTACCTTCTCCTTTATTGGAAAGTAGTTCATCACAGAAATCTATTCTTGTGACTACTACACCAATTAGTGAGGAAGATAATGATGATGATCATGTAACTTCGGATAAAGTTACTACCGAACCTCGTAGGTCAACCAGAGTGAGATCCGCACCAGAGTGGTACGGTAATCCTATTCTGGAGGTCATGTTACTTGACCATGACGAACCTATGAACTATGAGGAAGCGATGATGAGCCCAGATTCCGCGAAATGGTTTGAGGCCATGAAATCTGAGATATGATCCATGTATGAGAACAAAGTATGGACTTTGATGGATTTGCCCGATGATCGGCAAGCCATAGAAAATAAGTGGATCTTCAAGAGGAAGACGGAAGCTGATAGTAGTGTTACTATCTACAAAGCTAGAATTGTCGCAAAAGGTTTTCGACAAGTTCAAGGTGTTGACTACGATGAGAGTTTCTCACTCGTATCTATGCTTAAGTCTGTCTGAATCATGTTAGCAATTGCCGCATTTTATGAAATCTGGCAAATGGATAAACAAAACTGCATTCCTCAATGGATTTATTAAAGAAGAGTTGTATACGATGCAACTAGAAGGTTTTGTCGATCCTAAAGGTGTTAAAAAAATAAGCAAGCTCCAGCGATCCATCTATGGACTGGTGCAAGCATCTCGGAGTTGGAATATACGCTTTGATAAGTTGATCAAAGTATATAGTTTTATACAGACTTGCGGTGAAGCCTGTATTTACAAGAAAGTGAGTGGGAGCACTACAACATTTCTGATAAGTATATGTAAATGACATATTGTTGATCGGAAATAATGTAGAATTATTCTGCAAAGCATAAAGGAGTATTTGAAAGGAGTTTTTCAAAGAAAGACCTCGGTGAAGCTGCTTACATATTGAGCATCAAGATCTATAGAGATAGATCAAGACGCTTGATAAGTTTTTTCAATGAGTACATACCTTGACAAAATTTTGAAGTAGTTCAAAATGGAACAGTCAAAGAAAGAGTTCTTGCCTGTGTAACAAGGTGTGAAATTGAGTAAGACTCAAAGCCCGACCACGGCAGAAGATAGAAAAAGAATGAAAGTCATTCCCCATGCCTCAGCCATAGGTTCTATAAAGTATGCCATGCTGTGTACCCGATCTATTGCATACCCTACCACTGAGTTTGGCAAGGGAGTACAATAGTGATCTAGGAGTAGATCACTGGACAACGGTCAAAATTATCCTTAGTGGAATAAGGATATGTTTCTCAATTATGGAAGTGACAAAAGGTTCATCGTAAAGGGTTACGTCGATGCAAGTTTTGACACCGATCTAGATGACTCTAAGTCTCGATCTAGATACATATTGAAAGTGGGAGCAATTAGCTAGAGTAGCTCCGTGCAGAGCATTGTTGACTTAGAAATTTGGAAAATACATACGGATCTGAATGTGGCAGACTCGTTGACTAAATTTCTCTCACAAGCAAAACATGATCACACCTTAGTACTCATTGGGTGTTAATCACATAGTGATGTGAACTAGATTACTGACTCTAGTAAACCCTTTTGCTGTTGGTCACATATCGATGTGAATTATGGGTGTTACTCACATGGTGATGTGAACTATTGCTGTTAAATCACATGGCGATGTGAACTAGATTATTGACTCTAGTGCAAGTGGGAGACTGAAGGAAATATGCCCTAGAGGCAATAATAAAGTTATTATTTATTTCCTTATTTCATGATAAATGTTTATTATTCATGCTAGAATTGTATTAACCGGGAACATAATACATGTGTGAATACATAGACAAACAGAGTGTCACTAGTATGCCTCTACTTGACTAGCTCGTTAATCAAAGATGGTTATGTTTCCTAACCATGGACAAAGAGTTGTTATTTGATTAACGGGATCACATCATTAGGTGAATGATCTGATTGACATGACCCATTCCGTTAGCTTAGCACTTGATCGTTTAGTTTGTTGCTATTGCTTTCTTCATGACTTATACATGTTCCTATGACTATGAGATTATGCAACTCCCGTTTACCGGAGGAACACTTTGTGTGCTACCAAACGTCACAACGTAACTGGGTGATTATAAAGGTGCTCTACAGGTGTCTCCGAAGGTACTTTTTGGGTTGGCGTATTTCGAGATTAGGATTTGTCACTCCGAATGTTGGAGAGGTATCTCTGGGCCCTCTCGATAATGCACATCACTTAAGCCTTGCAAGCATTGCAATGATGTATTACGGAACGAGTAAAGAGACTTGCCGGTAACGAGATTGAACTAGGTATAGGATACCGACGATCGAATCTCGGGCAAGTAACATACCGAGGGAACAACGTATGTTGTTATGCGGTCTGACCGATAAAGATCTTCGTAGAATATGTAGGAACCAATATGAGCATCCAGGTTCCTCTATTGGTTATTGACCGGAGATGTGTCTCGGTCATGTCTACATTGTTCTCGAACCGTAGGGTCCGCACGCTTAAGGTTTCGATGACAGTTATATAATGAGTTTATGAGTTTTGATGTACCGAAGGAGTTCGGAGTCCCGGATGAGATCGGAGACATGACGAGGAGTATCGAAATGGTCGAGACGTAAAGATCGATATATTGGACGACTATATTCGGACATCGGAAAGGTTCTGAGTGGTTCGGATATTTTTGGGAGTACCGGGGAGTTACGGGAATACGGGGGAAAAGTATTGGGCCTTATTGGGCCATACGGGAAAGAGAGAGGGGATGCCTAGGGCAGGCCGGGCGCCCCCCAAGGCCTAGTCCGAATTGGACTAGGGGGAGGGGCTGCGCCCCCTCCTTCCTTCCCTTCTCCTTTCCCCTTCCTTGTCTCCTACTCCTACTACATGGAAGGACTCCTAGTTGGACTAGGAAAGGGGGAATCCTACTCCCGGTGGGAGTAGGACTCCCTAGGGCGCGCCATAGAGTGGGCCGGCCCTCCCCTCCTCCACTCCTTTATATACGGGGGCAGGGGGCACCCCATAGACACACAAGTTGATCTTCGTGATCGTTCTTTAGCCGTGTGCGGTGCCCTCCTCCACGATATTACACCTCAGTCATATTGTAGCGGTGCTTAGGCGAAGGCCTGCGACGGTTGAACATCAAGATCGTCACCACGCCATCGTGCTGACGGAACTCCTCCCCGAAGCTTTGCTGGATCGGAGCCCCGGGAGCGTCATCGAGCTGAACGTGTGCCAAGAACTCGGAGGTGCCGGAGTAACGGTACTTGGATCGGTTGGACCGGGAAGACGTACGACTACTTCCTCTATGTTGCGTCAACGCTTCCGCTTCGGTCTACGAGAGTACGTAGACAACACTCTCCCCTCTCGTTGCTATGCATCACCATGATCTTGCGTGTGCGTAGGAAATTTTTTGAAATTACTACGTTCCCCAACACCAAGGGGCCGCGTGCTTAAGGGGAGGGACCTACGAGATTGAATCCGACTTCGCTGGTCAGATATGATCTGACTAAGACTTCGATTTGGGTTGAGTAGACTTTGAGCCCATGGAGTCCTAATGGGCCTCATGAGTTGAGCCCACGGCACACGTCTATATAAGTGGATGGGTGCTACCAGTTTAGGTAACAAACGATCTCAGATCGTTGCATCGGCTAGGGTTGATCTAGCCACCTCCATTTAGCTCGGTTGTACGGTCAGACCTAGCAGCCCCTGGCCCAACGTTTCTTCCATACATGCAGATACCATTAGAGGTAGTGTATTTGTGTTGTTTTGGTGAGCCTGTTCGAGGGATCTGGCTATGGAGATTGGCGACGAGAAGGAGACGACTCCGGCGATATGCTACTGTGAATCTTCTTCCGCTGCTAGGACTGAGCATGTATCGTGGTAATCATGTGATCTATCTCCTAAGCATGCTCCTGGATTTTCTGCATGGCAGTGTTCGTTATGTAGACCAACACATTCCTCAATTCTAAGGGGATTAGGCCAACAACTTGAGTGCATGAATAAAGAAACAATAGGATTATGAACTCAATTAGCAAGTATTGAAGCTATCCGACATACATGGTTGACACACAATCTACCTTGATTATTAAAACGGTAGCAAAACCTGAATCAAATCCTACCGCTTCATTAAATTACTTATTTACTTCTGAAAATGATTTTGATTCTCTTGCAAAAAGGGTGAGATCTTTACAAGTTTCTGAAAAATTTGTATCACCTTACATAGAGCTTCCTAAAATTTAACATTTCACATCTGATTACACCAGTCTTAATATATTAGTGAAAGTTGTAAAACACACTCAGAAAGCTGCTATAAAAATGAATCTATTTTATCCTAAAAGACACACTTGCATGATATTGGGATAGATAAGAACACTGATATGCATAAACCGCCAATTTATCATGATCATTGTGGTAGGAGCCGGGGTAGAAGAGAGAAAGAGAGTCTAGAAATGTTGAATTTTATTTGAAAGGGGTATTGAAGAGGTCAAAGCTACCCATGAAACCCCTCTTAAAGATGAACTCTTTCAATTTTTGAATATTAGCTATGATGATAAAGAAAACTGGCTCGGAAAGGTAATTAATTTAGGTAGAAAAGATCTCACTGTTTCGGAGAGTGTTCAGTTTGATCATAATATTGTCAAAAAAGGTCGTCCCATTATTTTGCATGGAAAGACTTTTGATTATGATGATTGTACCCAAGGAGATCTAAATGAGGGACTGAACCAACAATATTATGTTTTAAACTTATGCATCAACAATCATATTGACTTTTTTGAACCATGCAGGAGAGCTGCATGTGTCCATTAAGATAGAAAGAAGTTTAGATCGTCAAAGATGGCAAACTGATACAATACCAAAGATAGCACAAACCAAAAGCATAATCAGAACCGAGACAATGAATAATCTAAGGATCACCGGCACGCGGGTCAATGATGAACGACCAAGGAAGACACTGGCAACCAAAACAAAGAACGAAGTAGGGGGACAATGGACATGCATGAAAGCCTAAGCATACACTGGAGGAGCTTGCAGCATCAAAGAGCAATGACAATGACCATGACAACAGAAGCACCAAGCCCTCTAGGATGGCATCCACTCCCAGCAGCAAGAGAAACCCATATGCACAAGTACAAGTAGAAGGATTGAAATGAGCGCAACATCCATTTGGTGAGGCAACATCCCCTGCCAACATGACCACCACCGTCCATACAATAAGAGGATGAGGGGGTCCGAAGGAAGGATCCTTCTCCGATGAAGGGACAGGCCAGGGCCGCCAGGTGGGCAAGCGGAACGTTACCTTGCCGGCAGAGACTGTGTACCAACCAAAAAGGGACATAGTGGCAGGAAGCCAGAGAGTTGGGGTGGAGGCTAGACCCTAACACCGAGGGCGAGGAGAAGCACCCAGATCGAGCAGAGGAGCCACCGCATGAAACGCCCTTGGAGAACATGACCCACGACCACGACCACAATAGTTGAACAACAGCATGAAACTGGTTGAAAGACCAGCCCCCCCACCCCTCGCTAACCTCCGCAGCGAGGAGGTAGTCATCCCCAACGGTGCATCCCATGGATTTGGCCGGAGGGCACTCAGATCTATAGCAAGAGGGATTTACTTATTTGTTGTAGCTTACCTTCTACTCCCTCCGTTTCTAAATATTTGTATTTTTAGAGATTTCAAATCGACTATCATATACGGATGTATATAGACATATTTTAGAGTATAGATTAACTTATTTTGCTCTATATGTAGTCACTTGTTGAAATCTCTAGAAAAATAAATATTTAGGAACAGAGGGAGTAGGAGATGGGAAAATGTACGGATTCCTTGGTTCACACACAAGAACATAGTACATTATTTCCTACAAAGAGCGATGGTTTTGGTGGTCGGGTGTATCTGCATCTGCGTTAACAATAAATTTAAAATTTTACACATTAAAGACGAGGGACTCTTGTAGGGGCTTGCAAATTTTCATGTTGAGAGATGATATCGGAGGTGCTCGGTACTAAAACAATTCGAGCGACCTCTAATTACAACTTTTTGTACCAAGCTCCTCGGATGTCATCTCAACGCGAAAAGTTGCAAGCACCTATAAGGGTCTCTCATAATCTTTGATGCATAAAAAGATAGCTTTTTATAAATTTATTTGGTATTTTATTCGAATTTTCTGTTCATCCGGGGAGCGTGTGACCTCGGAAATGAGTTTGGATTTCCAACTTCCTATCCTCCTTTTCTGAAATCTTACATAAAGTTTGCAGCTAACTACTCTACTCTGTGGAACCCCGTAAATAAATTCCATAATGCAGCAGGACCACCGGAGTAGCGATCTCCGACACTGAAGCTTCATTGATCCCACCATGTTCCGCGCTAGTGCTTCTAAAAGCAACCTCTCAGGTATCCTACGCGTGGACCATTTTGGCAACGCCCATAGGTTGGTTGAGTGATGAATCTACTTTCGCATCGGACTACCGGAATGCTACTGCCCACCATACCACTAGTTTCTACTCTCTCCGTCCCAAAATTCTTGTCTTGTAGATTTATCTATTATCTAACTTGGTACCGGAGTACTTTCTACATGATCGATAGCCAGCAAGATCTTCGTAGTAGTATTTCCTTTTGGCGGGATCCCGGTTCCTATATGATATGTATTGCGCACAGCTAAGCTGGGCGAAGTAAGAGCATTACTAACAGAACCCTCAAACCCTCACTAGCGTTTTAAGGGTCCAAAAATGATCTTTTTTGCACTTTTACGGGTTGAAAAATAGGGGCAAAGATTAGAACCCTCAAACTCAACCCTTATAACGGAATATTTTCCATGAACGACGTTGTCGTTGCGCACGGGAGGTCGACGGGGCGGCCGCCGGCGACGGGGGCGACTAGCAGCGGCGGCCGCGGGCGTGGGCGCGGGAGTTGGGAGGATTTTTCCCTCCGCGCGAGTATAACCGCCATATGAGGGTTGGAGTAGGTTTTGCTCCCCAACCCTTATTTTTGAGGATTGGAAGAGGGTTTGAGGGTTGGATCTTTAAGAAAAATTAAGGGTTTGAGGGTTAAGGGGTTCTAGTCTACGGCTTTTTTTCAACCAAAACTGTAAAAAAACAGTTATTTTTAGGGATTTGAGGGTTTGAGGTAAACCTGGTCATTTGTCGGGCCGGGTCGGGTTCGGGCCGGGCTTGACAAAGCCCGAAGGAAAAATCCCAAGCCCGAGCCCGGCCCGGCCCGGCCCGAAGTACATGAACAGTGACACTTTTTAATTAAATTAATTAATTTCGGGATATTGTATTAATTTATTATAACTATATTTTAAATAAAATATGTTTTTATATATATTTCGTGCTTTATTCGGGCTTTCGGGCCGAGCTTCGGGTCAGAAAATGGAGCCCGAGCCCGGCCCGAATGTCGTGCTTCGGGTTCGGGCTGGCGGGCCGGGTTGTCCATGACCAGGTCTAGTTTGAGGGCTCTACTAGTAATGCTCTAAGCAGGCCGCGCACTCTGCCTCCGGATCGAGCCCCCACATTTAATCGGCATGGCCGCTCGCTCCCGGTTGCTTCCTCCTCCGATCTGATCCCGCGCTCCGCGCCCGGCGCGCGCTCTGCCGTGCCCCGGTCGCCCCCGGGGAGGGCTACGCGAGATGGGCCGGACACGCGCCCAGCGGGAGCGCGCGCGGCAGGACACGTCCCTGTCGCTCGCACGGACCACCCCGGGGGCGCAGCCTGCAGGTCAGACCTCAATTATGGCGGACGCGCCCTCTCGCAGCTCCCCTGGCCTGCTGGGTCAGTTCAGCTCACCCGGCCGCCCAGAGCGATCGCTCCCGGCCCCCGGCCCCCCGGGGGATCCAAGAACCGGTCCCTGTACATGCACGCTGTCACTGGCCGGCTTAATGCTCTCGCCTTGTCCCCGCGCGCGCCCGCCGTCCCCGTCGTGTGCCCGTCGCGGTCGTAAGAATCCAGCGCGCGGCCTTGAGAGGGCTTCTGCGCCACCAGTTTCGCGGAGGCGGATCGCGGGCGGATACGGATTGGGGAGAGGGATGGGTGGTGGCTTTTGTTTCCGGGGCCGGATCACGTCGGCGTCGAGATGTGTCCGTGCTCATCCGAGAGGCGCGAATTGATGCACCAACCTCCACCTAGCCTAGCTCCACTTTGATGGCCGATGCCGATCGAGAGCGCGCGCTGGAAATGCACGTACGCACGCAGCGCAGCGCAGGAGCATTTCTCTGCCATTCCGCTGTGTTGAACATATGTAAAGGTCCGGGTTCTGTATGCAGTACCTGCCTGTAGTATCTGTCTCCTTCTGTATGTACGTATATCTTAGGAGACAAGATACCGGTCGCACCTCTTTACCTACATACATATGTCTAGTGTAAGATTAATCAATTATCGATGCACCAAATCATTCTCTACACGCTGGACATGCACCCATGCCCATTCCACTGCCTCTGATGAGCAGAACTTCTACTGCTTCTTTGCATCCTCTTCCTGGATCTCCTTCTGAATCTGATAGGGAGGCAAGAATAAATGGAAGCGGTATCTGGTCGGTCTTACCATTACTCCATTAGGTTACCGTTAGATGGCTAGCTGCAGTGGAGCCATATGAGTGCATGGAAATGTAGTTCCGGTTGCAGTGGCTCGATCTGCGCTCTTCACTCGCCGGCCCCGTGCTACTTACTCGAAGGTTGTTGTGCAGGCCGGGGACCAGCAGATCGATCTTCCTAGTCCAACCCCTCTCCTACCGAGCGATCTATCTGTGCATCATTCAACTGTTGGTCGTGTATTAATGGCTAATGTAAGGCGTAGTCAACACTTTTGAATGATTAAGCAGAGGCGTTAATCTGCTGTGTGCGGTGCATTGTATCTGTGGGAGGCGACTAACACGCAGCAGGTGGTCCAAGAGCAGACTAATTGCATCCTCCCTGCAAGTTGGTAATCGGTCAAACATCCACGGGAGGTTGACTCAAAAAATGATCGTTACTACGTCCACCCGGGGCCTCTCGTATTTTGGATTATATTTTAACCGTAGTTCTAACTAATAAAATGTATCCCCACAAAAAAATAATAAAATATAAATTATATGTAACAAAAATAATATCATTGTATAATTTTTTTATTGTGATAATTTTTTGTGACATGCATTAAATCTTTGCTAGTCAAAGATGTGGTCATATTTTTTGAAGCTTTATCATGTGACACTTAATTGGTATTTGGACTATGATTTCCAAAGAGGGAAATGAGAAAATGATTGTAAACATGCATACTGCTTCCTTCCGTTCCTTAATTGAGTATACGTCTTTCTTGAGATTTTGATATAAACTATATATGGATGTATATAGACGTATTTTAGAGTATAGATCCACTCATTTTATTTTTTATATAGTTCATATTGGAATCTTTAAAAAGATTTATATTTAGGAACGAAGGAAGTATGATAAAATGTCGGACCTGTTGCGGCGTAGGTATCAGAGTCTAGGGTATATACATACGTGTTTGAACTTTGAAGTATCGATGTTATCCATGTGCCGGTCTTTTGCCTCGGCAAGCAACACGCGTGCTGCCGACCTCTCGTAATTAATACTAACTTGGTGCTGATATTTTTCTCCGGTGCGGCGCCGAGCAGCTGGATCATTGCACCTCCAGGATGGGGCGCGAGTAGTGCAACGGAGACTTGGTGACTGTTGAGCGCCGGCCGCGTCCCGCGATTACATCAACAGAGACATTTCGAACGTAGAATACACCATCGACAAAATGTTAAGGTGGTGGATGCTAGGCACCGCCGCACCGGCCAACCAGAACCTTGACAGTCGCCTTTTCCGGATCCGGAGTGATGAGTTCATCGCATGCAAATTCTTCTTTTTGCACCTCGCGCCTGATAACAGTCAAGATTGGCATCAATGGAGTAACCCTAACCTACACAATCAACGAGCTACGGTTCGCTGAGGTGGTCCAGGCGATGACATTTACGGATCGGTAGCGAGTGAGACGGTCGCATCATGGCGTCGATTGCCACCTAGCTAGACGTGGCTGCCGATGCTAGATTCTATCCAGCTCGGCGAGAAAGATAGATCGACCACCTGCACCCCACTGGCCGACGGAGGGGTCGGTCGAGCCGGTGGCCTGGCCGCGAGCGCATGCGGCATGCTTCATGTCTAGTCGCCGGAGTGGTCCTCGGTCGATCGCTTCGTCGCCGGCGTCTGCGTATGCACAACGTACTTGTACGCGGCTCGTCGTGTCGGAGCTCGCCGTCAGGCGTGATGGAGATCAAGGCAGGGGCTGCTGCTGATTTCTGTCACTGGGAGTACGTACGGCTGCGCCGTGTCAATTTATTCTCCATGTTGGACCTTGGAACTTGGAATATGGACATTCACCACATATTTGGTGCTCATGCATTCTATACCATTTTTTTTCAGGGTTATGCAATCCATACAGGCGCTTCCTACTTGGTGGTTCAGGCGCCCGTTATAGGCCATTTTGCTAACGGGCGCCTGAAACGCAGACCCTCTCCTGCTTCACGGCGAGTCGAACTCTTGACCTCCATGTACGCAGCAGCCTGTAGTAACCAGCTGGGTTACAACGCCTTTTATGATTACTTTTCCCTTTTCCTCTCGTTCTTTTTTTTTTGCGGGAATGCCATCATGGCGGTTTATATTTAATGGGTAAATACGGATACATCGTTGAAGAGTACATCTACTAAAAATTTCGGAGGCTCCGACTTCCAAACAATAGTTTGAGAGTTCTCCGAGTTCCTAGACAACACATCTGCCGCCATATTGGCCTCCCTAGGACAATGATTAAATACTATAGAAGAAAAATTATGAGCTAAAAAGCACTCTTCATAGATGGCTGCTACAGGGCCCAACGAATTCCCATCATTATGCATCATGTCAATAACCTCCAAGCAATCTGCCTCTACATGAATTCCATTGCAACCCATCTCGTTAGCAAGAAGAAGACCATCTCTCATGCCCCGAGCTTCTGCCGTCGCCAGTCCTCAATGTAGAGGATTATGCAACTCACGATATATTGATCGGGTGCAATACGCACATATATATAAGTACAAAGGGTAGCCACGTCCTCAACTATACATGGAAGGAGGAGGGCTTGTTGTACAAGAAATACGCATATATATCTATATCTCAACCCCCCCCCCCCCCCCCCGCGCGCAGTCGAAGCGGCACCATGGTCGACGCAAATACTGGATCGGAACTCCTCGAAAGATGCAATAGACAGGCCCTTTGTCATGATGTCAGCAAATTGTTGGGACGTAGGGACATGGAGCACACGTATATGACCAAGAGCTACCTGTTCCCGAACAAAATGGATATCAATCTCAATGTGCTTGGTGCGTCGATGATGGACTGGGTTGGCGGAGAGGTAGACCACAGAAACATTGTCACAGTAGACAACGGTGGCCTTGTCAACCGGAGACAAGAGCTCATGTAGAAGCTGACGAAGCCAGGAGCACTCGGCGACGACGTTGGCAACGGCGCGGTACTCCGCTTCTGCACTGGAGCGGGAAACAACGGGCTTCCGCTTGGACGACCATGAGATGAGTGATGGTCCAAGGTAGACGCAATAACCAGAGGTCGAGCGGCGCGTGTCAGGGCAGCCGGCCCAATCAGCGTCAGAATAAGCCGTCATATCCAGAGAGGATGAAGCCTGAAGTGACAATCCAAGATCCAAGGTGCCACGGATATAGCGCAGAATGCGCTTGACCGCGGTCCAGTGAGCATCACGAGGAGCATGCTTATGGAGACACACCTGCTGTACCGCGTACTGGAGCTCTGGACGAGTAAGAGTTAGGTACTGAAGAGCACCAACAATCGACCTGTAGAACAGAGCATCTGAAGCAGGAGAACCATCTGTGGCAGAAAGCTTGGCCTTCGTATCGACAGGTGTGGTAGCCGGTTTACAGTTAAGCATCCCGGCACGGTCCAGAAGCTCGTGAGCATACTTCCGCTGATGAAGAAAGAAGCCATCTGCTCGACGAATAACCTCGATCCCGAGGAAATAGTGCAAAGGACCTAAGTCCTTAATGGCAAACTCAGCACGAAGACGATCAGTGAGCTGTCGAAGAAGGGCAGTCGAGCACGCTGTCAAGATGATGTCGTCGGCATAGAGCAGCAGGAAAGCAGTAGCATCACCCTGGTGGTAGACAAACAATGAAGCATCGGAGCGAGTGGAGCAGAAGCCAAGCTGAGTAAGAAGCGATGCGATGCGCGGGTACCACACGCGAGGAGCTTGCTTGAGCCCGTACAAGGACCGAGAGAGCAAGCACACATGATCTGGAGAAGACTCATCGACGAACCCAGTCGGCTGCTGACAGAACACCTGTTCCTCAAGATGACCATGAAGAAAGGCATTAGAGACATCCATCTGGTGCACAGGCCAGGAGCGAGAAACCGCCAGCTGAAGAACAGTCCGAATCGTGCCGGGCTTGACAACGGGAGCAAAAGTGTCGGTGAAGTCAACACCTGCTCGTTGACGAAAACCCCGAACGACCCAACGAGCCTTGTGTCGGTCAAGACTACCATCCGGATGAAACTTGTGCTTGAACACCCACTTCCCGGTAATGATGTTGGCCCGAGGAGGACGGGGAACAAGCTGCCAAGTGTGATTGCGTTGCAAGGCGTCAAATTCCTCCTTCATCGCGGCGAACCACATGGGGTCGCGAAGCGCGGAACGGGCGGAGGTCGGCAGGGGTGATGGTGACGAGGAAGACGTCGAAGCCACATAAGTGTACTCATCCGGAGGGTAGCGAGTGCTCGACCGATGGACACCCATGCGCGACCGAGTAACTGGGTCGGCGGGTGGGGGCACCATAGCAGCAACCTACGGTGGAACGGCCGGTGACGGGGCCGGCTGTGAAGTAGCCGGCGACATGCCCGGCGAAGAGGCCAGCGGTGACGCCGATGCAGGGACCGGCGAGGCCGGCGAGGGAGCCGGTGTAGACGCCAGCGAGGCCAGCGAGACCGGCGCATGGACCGGCGAGGCCGGCGAGACCGGCGCAGGGACCGGCGAGGCCGGTGAGACCGACGCATGGACCGGCGAGGCCGGCGCAGAACCCGGTGGTGAAGAGGCCGGCGAGGCCGGGGAGGCCGGCGCAGAACCCGGTGGTGAAGAGGCCGGCGAGGCCGGCTCGGAGGCCGGCGAGGCTGGCTCGGAGGCCGGCAAGCCCGGCGAAGCGGCGGGCAGAAGCCGGAGTGCCGCGCGATCGGGAGGCGCCCTACACCGTGGCAAGGAGCCAGGGCGGACAGGGTCGGCCAGAGAAGGGCCGGGCTCCGAGGAAGATGTCACATGTTGTTCCTGTTTAAACGGAAACAAAACTCGTCGAAATAAACATGCCGAGATGTGATGACACGGTGGGAAACCGGATCATAGCATCTATAGCCCTTTGTGTTAGCCGGGTAACCAAGGAAGACACAGGGAACGGAATGAGGAGCAAGTTTATGAGGAGAAGTGGCGGCTATACTAGGGTAACAAAGACAACCGAAAATACGAAGACCATCATATGAAGGAGGGGGCCCAAAGAGAAGTTGGTGTGGCGTAAAGTTCCAGCGGGTGCGACATGGACGAAGATTAATAAGGAGGGTGGCGGTAGCGAGAGCGTCGGGCCAGAAGCGAGGTGGCATGTATGCATGAAAGAGGAGGGTGCGGACGCAATCGTTAAGAATGCGAAGAATGCGTTCAGCCCGACCGTTCTGCTGTGAGGTGTAAGGACATGTAAGCCGGAAAATTGTGCCGTGTGCGGAGAGAAGATTGCGGATGGTGGTGTTGTCAAATTCTTTCCCGTTATCAGTTTGCAAAGCGAGAATGGGACGACCGGAGTGCGTAGATACATAAGAGTAGAAGGCGGTAAGAGTGGCAGCAACTTCAGACTTCTTACGCAATGGAAAGGTCCACACAAAATGAGAGTAGTCATCCAAGATAACAAGATAGTATGAAAAACCGGTATTACTAGCAACGGGAGAGGTCCAGACATCACTATGGATTAATTCAAAAGGTAACGATGCAACTGTGGATGAACAACTAAAGGGAAGGCGAACATGTTTGCCCAGATGGCATGCGTGACAAGAGTGCGCATCCGTTTTATTACATGTAAAAGAAAAATCCCTAATAATTTGACGAAGAGCGGTGGAGCTAGGATGACCAAGACGGGCATGCCAAAGATCGACGCCGGCAGAAAGAGCAACTGGCCCAGCATGTGTGGATGATGGAGGCTGGACGGAGTATGTGTCGTCGGGGCTGTCACAGCGGTGAAGAACCATCCGGGTGAGGGCATCCTTAACAGAAAAACCAACTTCGTCAAATTCCACAGTTACAGAGTTATCACGAGAAAGTTTACGAACATAGACTAAGTTCTGAATAAGTTCAGGAGACACAAGAACGTTATTGAGATAAAGTGGTCGAGAGTTCGAGGGAAAACTAGTGGAACCAATGTGAGTGATAGGAAGACCAGCACCATTACCGACAATGATACGAGAGGAAGTGTGTATGGGAGACACGGAAGAGAGATTACCCGGATAAGCGGCCATATGCGAAGATGCACCGGTGTCCATAAACCAGTCGCCACCACCGGAATAAGCCCCGGTCGGAGGCTGTTGATGAAGGGCAGCAAGCAGGGCCGGATCATAAGAGACCGGCGTGGGATAGCCCGAGTAGCCGGTCACTCCAGCGCTAGGGTTTGGCCCGCCATAGCCAACCGAAGCGGGAGAGTAGTAGGGCTGTGGGGCGACCGGACCGGGTTGCTGACTGGCGGAGAAGGCCTGATGACTGGAAGGGCCGGGCCCGAGGAGACTCGGAGCGGGGGGTCGGGGCATGGGCATGGTGCAGGCATGCACAAACCCTGTCCAGGGGTTGTGGCCGCCCCCCCCACGGCGGCGTCGGCTGCTGCTGGGTAGGCCCGACACGTGGCTGTTGTTCCTGTTGCTGGCCTTTGCCGCGACCGCGGCGCCGCTGGCGCGGCTGCTGCTGCTGCGGCGGGTGTTGAGGAAGAGTCGCAGGAGCCGCAGGAGCCGGAGGACGCGGCTGGTACGAGGCACCGTAGGCGCCGTGCGGCGCAGGAGGGGCCATGGGCCGGGGCGCCGGGAACGGCGCTGGAAAGCCGGGGGGCGCGCCCGCGGGTGCAGGGCCGCCGCGCGAGTAGCCGGCGGCGAAGGCGGTATGAACGGCACAGGAGCGAAGATGCTTCAACCGGCGTTCCTCGAGACGGAGATACGCCACCGCCCGCTCGTAGGTAGGGTTCGCCATGAGGGTGAGGTTGGAGGCGGCGTTGCCGAGATCCTCATTGAGGCCGGCGGTGAGGGTGGAGAGGAGCAGCTCGTCGCCCACCTTGAAGCCGATGTCATTGAGCTCGTCGGAGAGGGTCTTGAGGCGCATGCAGTAGTCGTCAACGGAGGAGTCATTTTGGTGACACCCGGAAAACTCATGCTGCAGAAAGACGATCCGTTGGAGCTTGTTGTTGGTGAAGAGGCCAACGATCATGTTCCACACCGTGCATGCATCGTCCTGGTCGCGAACGACGGTGTGGAAGATGTCCTTGGACACGGTGAGGAAGAGCCACCTGATGATGGTGGTGTCAATCGCCAGCCAGTCGGCGTCGCGGTTCAGGACGAAGTGGTTGGCGGTGCCGTCGATGTGATCCCGCAGGTTATACTCACGGAAGAAGAGATTGAAGTATGTCTTCTAGGCATAAAAGTTCGCCTCTTTGTGGGAGAGGATGACCGGAACGCGACGTTCGATGGGAACATCGCAGATGTAGGCAGGGTCGGGCAGCGTGGCAGCAGAGGAGCCGGCGGAGGAGTCAAAGGGGTTCGGCGGACGGACAGCCGGAGGAGTGGAGGCGGCGCTGCGGTGGGAGATATCAGAACCGGCGGACATGGCGGCTGGTTCGGTTTTGGCTGGGTAGGGTTAGGGTTTGTTGGGGAACGTAGCATAAATTCAAAATTTTCCTACGTGTCACCAAGATCTATCTATGGAGAAACCAGCAACGAGGGGAAGGAGAGTGCATCTACATACCCTTGTAGATCGCTAAGCGGAAGCGTTCAAGTGAACGGGGTTGATGGAGTCGTACTCGTCGTGATCCAAATCACCGATGATCCTAGTGCCGAATGGACGGCACCTCCGCGTTCAACACACGTACAGCCCGGTGACGTCTCCCATGCCTTGATCCAGCAAGGAGAGAGGGAGAGGTTGAGGAAGACTCCATCCAGCAGCAGCACAACGGCGTGGTGGTGGTGGAGGAGCGTGGCAATCCTGCAGAGCTTCGCCAAGCACTGCGGGAGAGGAGGAAGGAGAGATGCAGGGCTGCGCCATGGAGAGATCGGAACTCTTGTGTTGGCAGCCCCAAAACCCTCAAGTATATATAGGGGAGAGGGAAGGGGGTGCGACCCCTTTAGGGTTTCCACCCCAAGGGGTGTGGCTGCCCCAAACCCATCTAGGGTGGCGGCCAAGGGGGTGGAGAGGGGAAACTTGCCCCCCAAGCTAGGTGGGGCGCCCCCTCCCCAAACCCTAGGCGCCTTGGGCCCTTGTGGGAGGGCGCACCAGCCCACCTGGGGCTGGTCCCCTCCCACATGTGGCCCATGCAGCCCTCCGGGGCCGGTGGTCCCACTTGGTGGACCCCCGGGACCCTCCTGGTGGTCCCGGTACGTTACCGATAAAACCCGAAACTCTTTCGATGACTAAAACAGGACTTCCCATATATAAATCTTTACCTCCGGACCATTCCGGAACTCCTCGTGACGTCCGGGATCTCATCCGGGACTCCGAACAACATTCGGTAACCACATACAAACTTCCTTTATAACCCTAGCGTCATCGAACCTTAAGTGTGTAGACCCTACGGGTTCGGGAGACATGCAGACATGACCGAGAAGTTCTCCGGTCAATAACCAACAACGAGATCTGGATACCCATGTTGGTTCCCACATGTTCCACGATGATCTCATCGGATGAACCATGATGTCGAGGATTCGATCAATCCCGTATACAATTCCCTTTGTCTAGCGGTATAGTACTTGCCCGAGATTCGATCGTCGGTATCTCGATACCTTGTTCAATCTCGTTACCGGCAAGTCTCTTTTTACTCGTTCCGTAGTACATCATCCCGTGATCAACTCCTTGATCACATTGTGCACATTATGACGATGTCCTACCGAGTGGGCCCAGAGATACCTCTCCGTCACACGGAGTGACAAATCCCAGTCTCGATTCGTGCCAACCCAACAGACACTTTCGGAGATACCCGTAGTGCACCTTTATAGACACCCAGTTACGTTGTGACGTTTGGCACACCCAAAGTATTCCTACGGTATCCGGGAGTTGCACAATCTCATGGTCTAAGGAAATGATACTTGACATTTAGAAAAGCTTTAGCATACGAACTACACGATCTTGTGCTAGGCTTAGGATTGGGTCTTGTCCATCACATCATTCTTCTAATGATGTGATCCCGTTATCAATGACATCCAATGTCCATGGTCAGGAAACCGTAACCATCTATTGATCAACGAGCTAGTCAACTAGAGGCTTACTAGGGACATGGTGTTGTCTATGCATCCACACATGTATCTGAGTTTCCTATCAATACAATTCTAGCATGGATAATAAACGATTATCATGAACAAGGAAATGTAATAATAACCTATTTATTATTGCCTCTAGGGCATATTTCCAACAGTCTCCCACTTGCACTAGAGTCAATAATCTAGTTCACATCGCCATGTGATTGCAATGATTCCAACACCCATGGGGTTTGATCATATCTCGCTTGTGAGAGAGGTTACTAGTCAACGGGTCTGAATCTTTCAGATCCGTGTGTGCTTTACAAATATCTATGTCATATCCTAGATGCAGCTACCACGCTCTATTTGGAGCTATTCCAAATAACTGTTCTACTATACGAATCCAGTTTACTACTCAGAATAATCTGGATTAGTGTCAAAGCTTGCATCGGCGTAACCTTTTACGACGAACTCTTTTACCACCTCCATAATCGAGAAAATTCCTTAGTCCACTAGTTACTAAGGATAACCTTGACCGTTGTCCTGTGATCCATTTCTATATCACACTTGTACCCCTTGACTGACTCATGGTTTGGCACACTTCAGGTGCGGTACATAACATAGCATACTTTAGAGCCTACGACTAAAGCATAGGGGACGACCTTCATCCTTTCTCTCTATTCTGCCGTGGTCATGTCTTGAGTCTTGCTCAATACTCACACCTTGTAACACAGCCGAGAACTCCTTCTTTGCTGATCTATTTTGAACTCCTTCAAAATCTTGTCGTGGTATGTGTTTGTTTGAAAGTACTATTAAGCGATTTTGATCTATCCTTATAGATCTTGATGCTCAATGTTTAAGTAGCTTAATCCAGGTTTTCATTGAAAAACATTTTTCAAACAACCCTATATGCCTTCCAGAAATTCTACATCATTTCCGATAAACAATATGTCAACAACATATACTCATCAGAAATTCTATAGTGCTCCCACTCACTTCTTTGGAAATACAAGTTTCTCATAAACTTTGTATAAACCCAAATCTTTGATCATCTCATCAAAGCGTACATTCCAACTCCGAGATGCTTACTCCAGTTCTTAGAAGGATTGCTGGAGCTTTGCATACTTGTTAGCATCTTTCAGGATTGACAAAAATCTTCTGGTTGTATCACATACAACCTTTCCTCAAGAAAATCGTCGAGGAAACAATGTTTTGACATCCTATCTGCACAATTTCATAAATAATGCAGTAATCGCTAACATAATTCCAACAGACTCTTAGCATCGCTACGAGTGAGAAAGTCTCATCGCAGTCAACTCCTTGAACTTGTCGGAAAACATCTTAATGACAAGTCGAGCTTTCTTAATGGTGACATTTACCATCATTGTCCGTCTTCCTTTTAAAATCCATCTGTACTCAACAGCCTTACGACCATCGAGCCGTTCTGCCAAAGTCTACACTTTGTTTTCATACATGGATCCTCTCTCGGATTTTATGGCCTCGAGCCATTCATCGGAATCCGGGCCCACCATCGCTTCTCCATAGCTCGTAGGTTCATTGTTGTCTAGCAACATGACTTCCAAGACAGGATTACGTACCACTCTGAAGTAGTACGCATCCTTGTCATCCTACGAGGTTTGGGAGTGACTTGATCCGAAGTCTCATGATCACTATCATAAGCTTCCACTTCAATTGGTGTAGGTGCCATAGGAACAACTCCTGTGCCCTGCTACACACTAGTTGAAGTGACGGTTCAATAACCTCATCAAGTCTCCACCATCCTCCCACTCAAGTCTTTCGAGAGAAATTTTTCCTCGAGAAAGGACCCGATTTGAGAAACAATCCCTATTGCTTTCGGATCTGAGACAGGAGGTATACCCAACTGTTTTGGGTATCCTATGAAGATGCATTTATCCGCTTTGGGTTCGAGCTTATCAGCCTGAAACTCTTTCACATAAGCGTCGCAGCCCCAAACTTATAAGAAATGACAGCTTAGGTTTCTCTAAACCATAGTTCATACGGTGTCATCTTATCGGAATTACGTGGTGCCCTATTTAAAGTGAGTGCGGTTGTATCTAATGCCTAACCCATGAACGATAGTGGTAATTCGATAAGAGACATCATGGCATGCATCATATCCAATAGGGTGCAGTTATGATGTTCGGACACACCATCACACTATGGTGTTCCAGGCGATACTAGTCGTGAAATAATTTCCACAATGTCTCAATTGTGTACCAAACTCGCAACTCAGATATTCATCTCTATGATCATATCATAGATATTTTATCCTCTTGTCACGACGATCTTCAGCTTCATTCTGAAATTACTTGAACCATTCAATAATTCAGACTTGTGTTTCATCAAGTAAATATGCTCAGTATCTACTCAAATCATCTGTGAAGTAAGAGCATAACGATATCCACTGCTTGCCTCAGCACTCATTGGACTGCACACATCAAAATGTGTTACTTCCAACAAGTTGCTTTCTTGTTCCATTTTACTGAAACCGAAGCTTTCAGTCATCTTGCCCATGTGGTATGATTTGCATGTCTCAAGCGATTCAAAATCAAGTGAGTCCAAACGGTCCATCTGCATGGAGTTTCTTCATGCGTACATACCAACAGACACGGTTCACATGTCTCAATTTTTTCAGAAATGAGTGAGTCCAAAGATCCATCAACATGGAGCTTCTTCATGCGTTTTATACCAATATGACTTACATGGCAGTGCCACAAGTTGGTAGTACTATCATTACTATCTTATATCTTTTGGCGTGAACATGTGTATCACTATGATCGAGATTCAATAAACCATCCATTTTAGGTGCAAGACCATTGAAGGTATTATTCAAATAAACAGAGTAACTATTATTCTCTTTAAATGAATAACCGTATTGTGATAGACATAATCCAATCATGTCTATGCTCAACGCAAACACCAAATAACAATTATTTAGGTTTAACACCAATCTCGATGGTAGAGGGAGCGTGCGATGCTTGATCATATCAACCTTGGAAACACTTCCAACACATCTTGTCAGCTCACCTTTAGCTAGTCTCCGCTTATTCCGTAGCTTTTATTTCGAGTTACTAACACTTAGCAACCGAACCAGTATCTAATACCCTGATGCTACTAGGAGTACTAGTAAAGTACACATTCACATAATGTATATCCAATATACTTCTATCGACAGCCTTCTCATCTACCAAGTATCTAAGGTAATTCTGCTCCAGTGGTTGTTCCCCTTATTACAGAAGCACTCAGTCTCGGGTTTGGGTTCAACCTTGGGTTTCTCCACTAGAGCAGCAGCTGATTTGCCGTTTCATGAAGTATCCCTTCTTGCCCTTGCCCTTCTTGAAACTAGTGGTTTCACTAACCATCAACAATTGATGCTCCTTCTTGATTTCTACTTTCGCGGTGTCAAACATCGCGAATATTTCAAGGATCATCATATCTATCCCTGATATGTTATAGTTCATTACGAAGCTCTAGCAGCTTGGTGGCAATGACTTTGGTGAAACATCACTATCTTATCTGGAAGATCAACTCCCACTCGATTCAAGTGATTGTTGTATTCAGACAATCTGAGCACAAGCTCAACAATTCAGCTTTTCTCCCTTAGTTTGCAGGCCAAGAAAATCGTCGGAGGTCTTATACCTCTTGACGTGGGCACGAGCCTGAAATCCCAATTTCAGCCCTCGAAACATCTCATATGTTCCGCGACATTTCAAAAATGTCTTCGGTGCCTCAATTCTAAACCATTTATCATTACCGAACTATCATGTAGTCATCAAAACGTGTATGTCAGATGTTCGCAACATCCACAAACCACGTTCGAGGTCCAGCACACCGAGCGGTGCATTAAGGACACAAGCCTTCTACTGTCCGCATAATTGCTACTATCAACTTTCAACTATATTTTCTCTAGGAACATATCTAAAACAGTAGAACTAAAGCGCGAGCTTACGACATAATTTGCAAAGATCTTTTGACTATGTTCAGGATAATTAAGTTCATCTTATGAACTCCCACTCAGATAGACATCCCTCTAGTCATCTAAGTGATTACATGATCCGAGTCAACTAGGCCGTGTCCGATCATCATGTGAGACGGACTAGTCATCATCGGTGAACATCTTCATGTTGATCGTATCTACCATACGACTCATGCTCGACCTTTCGGTCTCTTGTGTTCCGAGGCCATGTCTATACATGCTATCTTTTGAGAAACCAGCAACGAAGGGAAGGAGAGTGCATCTACATACCCTTGTAGATCGCTAAGCGGAAGCGTTCAAGTGAACGGGGTTGATGGAGTCGTACTCGTCGTGATCCAAATCACCGATGATCCTAGTGCCGAACGGACGGCACCTCCGCGTTCAACACACGTACAGCCCGGTGACGTCTCCCATGCCTTGATCCAGCAAGGAGAGAGGGAGAGGTTGAGGAAGACTCCATCCAGCAGCAGCACAACGGCGTGGTGGTGGTGGAGGAGCGTGGCAATCCTGCAGAGCTTCGCCAAGCACTGCGGGAGAGGAGGAAGGAGAGATGCAGGGCTGCGCCATGGAGAGATCGGAACTCTTGTGTTGGCAGCCCCAAAACCCTCAAGTATATATAGGGGAGAGGGAAGGGGGTGCGACCCCTTTAGGGTTTCCACCCCAAGGGGTGTGGCTGCCCCAAACCCATCTAGGGTGGCGGCCAAGGGGGTGGAGAGGGGAAACTTGCCCCCCAAGCTAGGTGGGGCGCCCCCTCCCCAAACCCTAGGCGCCTTGGGCCCTTGTGGGAGGGCGCACCAGCCCACCTGGGGCTGGTCCCCTCCCACATGTGTCCCATGCAGCCCTCCGGGGCCGGTGGTCCCACTTGGTGGACCCCCGGGACCCTCCTGGTGGTCCCGGTACGTTAACGATAAAACCCGAAACTCTTTCGGTGACTAAAACAGGACTTCCCATATATAAATCTTTACCTCCGGACCATTCCGGAACTCCTCGTGATGTCCGGGATCTCATCCGGGACTCCGAACAACATTTGGTAACCACATACAAACTTCCTTTATAACCCTAGCGTCATCGAACCTTAAGTGTGTAGACCCTACGGGTTTGGGAGACATGCAGACATGACCGAGAAGTTCTCCGGTCAATAACCAACAGCGGGATCTGGATACCCATGTTGGTTCCCACATGTTCCACGATGATCTCATCGGATGAACCACGATGTCGAGGATTCGATCAATCCCGTATACAATTCCCTTTGTCTAGCGGTATAGTACTTGCCCGAGATTCGATCATCGGTATCTCGATACCTTGTTCAATCTCGTTACCGGCAAGTCTCTTTTTACTCGTTCCGTAGTACATCATCCCGTGATCAACTCCTTGATCACATTGTGCACATTATGATGATGTCCTACCGAGTGGGCCCAGAGATACCTCTCCGTCACACGGAGTGACAAATCCCAGTCTCGATTTGTGCCAACCCAACAGACACTTTCGGAGATACCCGTAGTGCACCTTTATAGCCACCCAGTTACGTTGTGACGTTTGGCACACCCAAAGTATTCCTACGGTATCCGGGAGTTGCACAATCTCATGGTCTAAGGAAATGATACTTGACATTTAGAAAAGCTTTAGCATACGAACTATACGATCTTGTACTGGGCTTAGGATTGGGTCTTGTCCATCACATCATTCTTCTAATGATGTGATCCCATTATCAATGACATCCAATGTCCATGGTCAGGAAACCGTAACCATCTATTGATCAACGAGCTAGTCAACTAGAGGCTTACTAGGGACATGGTGTTGTCTATGCATCCACACATGTATCTGAGTTTCCTATCAATACAATTCTAGCATGGATAATAAACGATTATCATGAACAAGGAAATATAATAATAACCTATTTATTATTGCCTCTAGGGCATATTTCCAACAGGGTTTTGGTGGCTAGCGGTGGTTGGAAGCAGCGGGGTAGAGCGATCGCGAGGCGGGCGTGCGAGGCAAGCAGGGTGATCGGTAGGCGGGCGTGGGCGAGCGGGAGGGAGTGCACGGCGAGGGGCGCGGAAGTGCGGGGCGAGCGGGAGGGATCGGGAGGCGAGGCTAGCTACGGCGGCGGCGAAGGATCTGCGACGCAGGCGTTGCGAAGGGGGCTAGCGGCGGCGGCTTCGGAAGCAACGGCAACACGGCTAGGGCAGGAATCGGGTTTAGGCTGATACCATGTAGAGGATTATGCAACTCATGATATATTGATCGGGTGCAATACGCACATATATATAAGTACAAAGGGTAGCCACGTCCTCAACTATACATGGAAGGAGGAGGGCTTGTTGTACAAGAAATACACATATATATCTACATCTCAACACTCAACAAAAGGGATATCACTTCATGAGGCAGCCAAGAATGTGCCTGTGTCACCGCGCAAGATAGCTCCAGTGCTTCCTGAACTGCCCTCATAGTCAAAACTTTGATCAATGTTGAGCTTCATCGGACCCTTTGGCGGCTTCTGCCACCCATGCCTCTTGATTTTTTGCTTTCTTAACCCTAGCTGTTGTGAAGTTTTTGGTTAGTGTTGCTACGGTCTTGTTGGGTCCTGCAAAATCTATTCATGAGTGAATCGGCGACTTTCCCACCAAATGTACCAAACAACCGTCATCAGAAGATCATTACGCTGCACACCTCCCACCGCTGATTGTAAAGAATTTTGTGAAAGAAGAAGATCGGCCAGAACCGCTCCTCCCTCCCTTTCAGCTGTACAAACCTCACTGATTAAAGAATCCAGACCAAGTATACGCCAGACTTCTTGCACCTGTGTGTATTGGAATAAAGCATGTTTTATACTCTCACAATCAGAGGTGTGAAGTGGGCATCGAGAGCTGTTAATCATGTGCCTGTTAGCTAGGATACCATGACAAAGGGATGGCACCCAATAAAGCTCTCCATACATTGATTTTAATCCTGGGTAGCACACATAATTTCCAAATGGTTTTCCAGATTGGACTAGTACTTGATCTTTGAACGAGTTTTTCATTCTCAACTTTCGTCTATGTTGGTGTTCCCATTCTTCATAGTAGGCCGACCTTATAGAAAAAATAACGTTCTTGTTGAAATGCCATGAGATAAAGTCCTCCATCATCCCAAGAGCCAACGGGATATTCATGATTCATTGTACATCAATAGGCCAAAACAATTCATTGAGCAACTGCTCATCCCACGTTCTATTATCTGTATCAGTGAGTTCAGAGACTTTGGTAATTACTCTGTTACCCCTCGGGGTCATTACTCGCCGTGTTGGGCTAATTGGGATCAATGGGCCATCCCAGATGTTTACCTGAGAGCCTTCCCCTACTCTCCATATGTGCTCCCTTTTTAAAGTTTGAATTCCACTCCACAAACTTTGCCATGTGTATGAGCTTCCTTTCTTAAGGCTGCAATTAAGAAGGTCGCCATCAGGGAAATACTTTTCCCTTAGAACTCTAGGACATAGTGATTCTGGTTCACATAGTAACCTCCAACACTGCTTTGCTAACAATGCCATATTGAAACAGTGCAAATCTTTGAATCCCATGCCCCCTCTATTTTTTTGGAACACACATATTCCACCACGCAAACCAGTTCATCTATTTTTTAATCTCATCAACTCCCCACCAGTACTTAGACATGGTTGTCGTAATGCTGTTGCAAATCTGTTTAGGAAAATTGAACACTGACATAACATAGGAAGGAATTGGTCGACTGACTCCTTTCGGTAACACTTCCCTACCACCAACAGATAACAACTTTGTCCTTTCTGTTGGGGAACGTTGCAGAAAATTAAAATTTTTCCTACGGTTTCACCAAGATCCATCTATGAGTTCATCTAAGCAACGAGTCATGGGAGAGAGATTGCATCTACATACCACTTTGTAGATCGCGAGCGGAAGCGTTCAACGAACGGGGATGAGGTAGTCGTACACGACGTGATCCAAATCACCGGAGATCCTAGCACCAAAAGGACGGCACCTCCGCGTTCAACACACGTACGGTCAGCGTAACGTCTCCTTCTTCTTGATCCAGCAAGGCAAAGGAGAGGTTGGGGAAGAATACTCCAGCAGCAGCACGGCGGCGTGGTGATGGTGGAGCCGCAGTACTCCGACAGGGCTTCGCCGAGCTCTACGGAGGAGGAGGAGGTGTTGGAGAGGGAGAGGGAGGCGCCAGGAGCAAGGGTGCGCAGCCCCCCTTCCCCTCCCCCTTTATATCGCCCCTTGGGGGGCGCCGGCCCTAGGAGATGGAATCTCCTAGGGGGGGTGGCGGCCAACGGTGGGGCTTGCCCCCCAAGCAAGGGGGGCGCCCCCCCCCCTCCTTAGGGTTTCCACCCTCTAGGCGCATGGGCCTCTAGGGCTGGTTCCCCTTGGCCCATGCAGGCCAAGGCGCACCCCCTAGAGGCCATGTGGCCCCCCTAGGCAGGTGGCCCCACCCGGTGGACCCCCCGGGACCCTCCGGTGGTCCCGGTACAATACCGATAACCCCGAAACTTGTCCCGATGGCCAAAATAGCACTTTCTATATATAATTCTTTACCTCCGGACCATTCCGAAACTCCTCGTGACGTCCGGGATCTCATCCGGGACTCCGAAAAACATGCGGGTTATTGCATATACATATCTTCACAACCCTAGCGTCACCGAACCTTAAGTGTGTAGACCCTACGGGTTCGGGAGACATGCAGACATGACCGAGACGGCTCTCGGGCAATAACCAACAGCGGGATCTGGATACCCATGTTGGCTCCCACATGCTCCACGATGATCTCATCGGATGAACCACGATGTCGAGGATTCAATCAATCCCGTATACGATTCCCTTTGTCAATCGGTATTTTACTTGCCCGAGATTCGATCGTTGGTATCCCAATACCTCGTTCAATCTCGTTACCGGCAAGTCACTTTTCTCGTACCGTAATGCATGATCCCGTGATCAAACACTTTGATCACATTGAGCTCATTATGATGATGCATTACCGAGAGGGCCCGGTGATACCTCTCCGTCAAGCGGAGTGACAAATCCCAGTCTCGATCCATGTCAACCCAACAGACACTTTCAGAGATACCCGTAGTATACCTTTATAGTCACCCAGTTACGTTGTGACGTTTGGCACACCCAAAGCACTCTTACGGTATCTGGGAGTTACACGATCTCATGGCCTAAGGAAAGGATACTTGACATTGGAAAACTCTAGCAAAAGAAGCGATCTTATGCTATGTTTAGGATTGGGTCTTGTCCATCACATCATTCTCCTAATGATGTGATCTCGTTATCAATGACATCCAATGTCCATAGTCAGGAAACCATGACTATCTGTCGATCAACGAGCTAGTCAACTAGAGGCTCACTAGGGACATATTGTTGTCTGTTATTCACACATGTATTACGATTTCCGGGTAACACAATTATAGCACGAATAAAGACAATTATCATGAACAAGGAAATATAATAATAATGCTTTTATTATTGCCTCTAGGGCATATTTCCAACAGTCTCCCACTTGCACTAGAGTCAATAATCTAGTTACATTGTGATGAATCGAACACCCATAGAGTTCTGGTGCTGATCATGTTTTGCCTTAGGGAGAGGTTTAGTCAACGGATCTACGACATTCAGATCCGTGTGTACTTTACAAATTTCTATGTCTCCATCTTGAACATTTTCACGAATGGAGTTGAAGCGACGCTTGATGTGCCTGGTCTTCTTGTGAAACCTGGGCTCCTTGGCAAGTGCAATAGCTCCAGTGTTTTCACAGAAGAGTTTGATTGGCCCCGACGCATTGGTATGACTCCGAGGTCGGTGATGAACTCCTTCACCCAAATTGCTTCATGTGCTGCCTCCGAGGCTGCCATGTACTCTGCTTCACATGTAGATCCCGCCACGACGCTCTGCTTGCAACTGCACCAGCTTACTGCCCCACCATTCAAAATATACACGTATCCGTTTTGTGACTTAGAGTCATCCAGATGTGTGTCGAAGCTAGCATCGACGTAACCCTTTACGACGAGCTCTTCGTCACCTCCATAAACGAGAAACATTTCCTTAGTCCTTTTCAGGTACTTCAGGATATTCTTGACCGCTGTCTAGTGTTCCTTGCCGGGATTACTTTGGTACCTTCCTACCAAACTTATGGCAAGGTTTACATCAGGTCTGGTACACATCATGGCATACATAATAGAACCTAAGGCTGAGGCATAGGGGATGACACTCATCTCTTCTATGTCTTCAGCCGTGGTCGGACATTGAGCTGAGCTCAATTTCACAACTTGTAACACAGGTAAGAACCCTTTCTTAGATTGATCCATATTGAACTTCTTCAATATTTTATCAAGGTATGTGCTTTGTGAAAGACCTATGAGGCGTCTCGATCTATCTCTATAGATCTTGATGCCTAATATATAAGCAGCTTCTCCAAGGTCCTTCATTGAAAAACTCTTATTCAAGTAGGCCTTAATGCTGTCCAAACGCTTTGATCATCTCATCAAAGCGAATGTTCCAACTCCGAGATGCTTGCACCAACCCATAAATCGAGCGTTGGAGCTTGCACACCTTGTCAGCATTCTTAGGATCGACAAAACCTTCCGGCTGCATCATATACAATTCTTCCTTAAGGAAACCATTAGGGAATGCCGTTTTGACGTCCATTTGCCATATCTCATAATCATAGTATGCGACAATTGCTAACATGATTCGCACGGACTTCAGCTTCGCTACCGGTGAGAAAGTCTCATCGTAGTCAATTCCTTGAACTTGTCGATAACCCTTAGCGACAAGCCGAGCTTTATAGACGGTCACATTACCATCCGCGTCCGCCTTCTTCTTAAAGATCCATTTATTTTCTATCGCTCACCAATCATCGGGCAAGCCTGTCAAAGTCCATACTTCGTTTTCATACATGGATCCTATCTCGGATTTCATGGCTTCTAGCCATTTGTCGGAATCCGGGCCCGCCATTGCTTCCTCATAGTTCGAAGGTTCACCGTTGTCTAACAACATGATTTCCAAGACAGGGTTCCCGTACCACTCTGGTGCGGAACGTGTCCTTGTGGACCTTCGAATTTCAGTAGGAGCTTGATTAGAAGTATCTTGATCATCATCATTAATTTCCTCTCTAGTCGGTGCAGGCACCTCAGAAACGTTTTCTTGAGTTTCGCCATTTTCCGGTTCAAGAGGTAACACTTCATCAAGTTCTACTTTCCTCCCACTTAATTCTTTCGAGAGAAACTCCTTCTCTAGAAAGGATCCATTCTTGGCAACAAAGATCTTGCCTTCGGATCTGAGGTAGAAGGTATACCCAACAGTTTCTTTAGGGTATCCTATGAAGACACATTTTTCCGACTTGGGTTCGAGCTTTTCAGGTTGAAGTTTCTTGACATAAGCATCGCATCCCCAAACTTTTAGAAACGACAGCTTAGGTTTCTTCCCAAACCATAATTCATACGGTGTCGTCTCAACGGATTTAGACGGAGCCCTATTTAAAGTGAATGCGGCAGTCTCTAAAGCATAGCCCCAAAAAGATAGCGGTAAATCGGTAAGAGACATCATAGATCGCACCATATCTAATAGAGTGCGATTACGACGTTCGGCCACACCATTACACTGAGGTGTTTCAGGCGGCGTGAGTTGTGAAACTATTCCACATTTTCTTAAGTGTGTGCCAAATTCGTGACTCAAGTATTCTCCTCCACGATCTGATCGTAGAAACTTGATCTTTCTATCACGTTGATTTTCAACCTCACTCTGAAATTCCTTGAACTTTTCAAAGGTTTCAGACTTGTGTTTCATTAAGTAGATATACCCATATCTACTCAAGTCATCAGTGAGGGTGAGAACATAACAATAGCCACCGCGAGCCTCAACACTCATTGGACCGCACACATCGGTATGTATGATTTCCAATAAGTTGGTTGCTCGCTCCATTGTTCCTGAGAACGGAGTCTTGGTCATTTTACCCATGAGGCATGGTTTGCACGTGTCAAATGATTCATAATCAAGAGACTTTAAAAGTCCATCTGCATGGAGCTTCTTCATGCGTTTGACGCCTATGTGACCAAGGCGGCAGTGCCACACATATGTGGGACTATTGTTATCAACTTCAACTCTTTTGGTATTCACACTATGAATATGTGTATCATCACGTACGAGATTCATTAAGAATAAACCATTAACCATCGGAGCATGACCATAAAACATATCTCTCATATAAATAGAACAACCATTATTCTCGGATTTAAATGAGTAGCCATCTCGAATTAAACGAGATCCAGATACAATGTTCATGCTCAAACTTGGCACTAAATAACAATTATTGAGGTTTAAAACTAATCCCGTAGGTAAATGTAGAGGCAGCATGCCGACGGCGATCACATCGACCTTGGAACCATTCCCGACGCGCATCGTCACCTCGTCCTTCGCCAGTCTCCGTTTATTCCGCAGCTCCTGCTTTGAGTTACAAATGTGAGCAACTGCACCGGTATCAAATACCCAAGAGCTACTACGAGTACTGGTAAGGTACACATCAATTACATGTATATCACATATACCTTTTGTTTTGCCGGCCATCTTGTCCGCTAAGTATTTGGGGCAGTTCCGCTTCCAGTGACCACTTCCCTTGCAATAAAAACACTCAGTCTCGGGCTTGGGTCCATTCTTTGGCTTCTTCCCGGCAACTTGCTTACCGGGCGTGGCAACTTCCTTGCCGTCCTTCTTGAAGTTCTCTTTACCCTTGCCCTTCTTGAAGTTAGTGGTTTTATTCACCATCAACACTTGATGCTCCTTCTTGATTTCTACCTCTGCTGATTTCAGCATAGCATATACCTCAGGAATGGTCTTTACCATCCCCTACATATTGTAGTTCATCACAAAGCCCTTGTAGCTAGGTGGAAGCGACTGGAGGATTCTGTCAATGACCGCTTCATCCGGGAGATTAACTTCCAGTTGAGTCAAGCGGTTGTGCAACCCAGACATCTTGAGTATGTGTTCACTGACAGAGCTATTTTCCTCCATCTTACAGCTAAAGAATTTGTCGGAGACTTCATATCTCTCGACCCGGGCATGAACTTGGAAAACCATTTTCAGCTCTTTGAACATCTCATATGCTCCATGTCTCTCAAAACGCTTTTGGAGCCCCGGCTCTAAGCTGTAAAGCATGCCGCACTGAACGAGGGAGTAATCATCGCAGCGTGACTGCCAAGCGTCCATAACGTCTTGTTCTGCAGGGAGAATAGGTGCGTCACCCAGCGGTGCTCGTAGGACATAATCTTTCTTGGCAGCTATGAGGATGATCCTCAGGTTCCGTACCCAGTCCGTATAGTTGCTGCCATCGTCTTTCAGCTTGGTTTTCTCTAGGAACGCGTTGAAGTTGAGGACAACGTTGGCCATTTGATCTACAAGACATATTGTAAATATTTTAGACTAAGTTCATGATAATAAAGTTCATTTAATCAAATTATTTAATGAACTCCCACTTAGATAAACATCCCTCTTCTAGTCATCTAAGTATTACATGATCCAAGTCAACTAGGCCGTGTCCGATCATCACGTGAGACGGACTAGTCAACATCGGTGAACATCTTCATGTTGATCGTATCTTCTATACGACTCATGCTCGACCTTTTGGTCTTCTGTGTTCCGAGGCCATGTCTGTACATGCTAGGCTCGTCAAGTCAACCTAAGTGTTTTGCGTGTGTAAATCTGTCTTACACCCGTTGTATGTGAACGTTAGAATCTATCACACCCGATCATCACGTGGTGCTTCGAAACAACGAACTGTCGCAACGGTGCACAGTTAGGGGGAACACTTTCTTGAAATTATTATGAGGGATCATCTTATTTACTACCGTCGTTCTAAGTAAACAAGATGCAAAACATGATAAACATCACATGCAATCAAATAATAAACGTGACATGATATGGCCAATATCACATAGCTCCTTTGATCTCCATCTTGGGGCTCCATGATCATCTTGTCACCGGCTTGACACCATGATCTTCATCATCATGATCTCCATCATCGTGTCTCCATGAAGTTGCTCGCCAACTATTACTTCTACTACTATGGCTAACGCGTTTAGCAATAAAGTAAAGTAATTTACATGGCGTTTCTCAATGACACGCAGGTCATACAAAAATAAAGACAACTCCTATGGCTCCTGCCGGTTGTCATACTCATCGACATGCAAGTCGTGATTCCTATTATAATAGCATGAACATCTCATACATCACATATAGATCATTCATCATTCATCACAACTTTGGCCATATCATATCACAAAGCACTTGCTGCAAAAACAAGTTAGACGTCCTCTAATTGTTGTTGCAAGTTTTACGTGGCTGAATTAGGGTTCTAGCAAGAACGTTTTCTTACCTACGTGAAAGCCACAACGTGATTTGTCAACTTCTATTTACCCTTCATAAGGACCCTTTTCATCGAATCCGCTCCAACTAAAGTGGGAGAGACAGACACCCGCCAGCCACCTTATGCAACTAGTGCATGTTAGTCGGTGGAACCGGTCTCACGTAAGAGTACGTGTAAGGTTGGTCCGGGCAGCTTCATCCCACAATACCGCTGAAGCAAGATAAGACTAGTAGCGGCAATAAAGTTGACAACATCTACGCCCACAACAAATTGTGTTCTACTCGTGCAATAGAGAACTACGCATTGACCTAGCTCATGATGCCACTGTTGGGGAACGTTGCAGAAAATTAAAATTTTTCCTACGGTTTCACCAAGATCCATCTATGAGTTCATCTAAGCAACGAGTCATGGGAGAGAGATTGCATCTACATACCACTTTGTAGATCGCGAGCGGAAGCGTTCAACGAACGAGGATGAGGTAGTCGTACACGACGTGATCCAAATCACCGGAGATCCTAGCACCGAAAGGACGGCACCTCCGCGTTCAACACACGTATGGTCAGCGTAACGTCTCCTTCTTCTTGATCCAGCAAGGAAAAGGAGAGGTTGGGGAAGAAGACTCCAGCAGCAGCACGACGGCGTGGTGATGGTGGAGCCGCAGTACTGCGACAGGGCTTCGCCGAGCTCTACGGAGGAGGAGGAGGTGTTGGAGAGGGAGAGGGAGGCGCTAGGAGCAAGGGTGCGCAGCCCCCCTTCCCCTCCCCCTTTATATAGCCCCTTGGGGGGGGCGCCGGCCCTAGGAGATGGAATCTCCTAGGGGGGGGCGACCAAGGGTGGGGCTTGCCCCCAAGCAAGGGGGGCGCCCCACTCCTTAGGGTTTCCACCCTCTAGGCGCATGGGCCTCTAGGGCTGGTTCCCCTTGGCCCATGAAGGCCAAGGCGCACCCCCTAGAGGCCATGTGGCCCCCCGAGGCAGGTGGCCCCACCCGGTGGACCCCTCGGGACCCTCCGGTGGTCCCGGTACAATACCGATAACCCCGAAACTTGTCCCGAT
This sequence comes from Aegilops umbellulata, assembly GCA_032464435.1. Taxonomy (NCBI): domain Eukaryota; kingdom Viridiplantae; phylum Streptophyta; class Magnoliopsida; order Poales; family Poaceae; genus Aegilops; species Aegilops umbellulata. The sequence continues at coordinate 317,212,183 of CP136056.1, read as the reverse complement.
GGCCAAAACAGCACTTTCTATATATAATTCTTTACCTCCGGACCATTCCGAAACTCCTCGTGACGTCTGGGATCTCATCTGGGACTCCGAACAACATTCGGGTTACTGCATATACATATCTTCACAACCCTAGCTCACCGAACCTTAAGTGTGTAGACCCTACGGGTTCGGGAGACATGCAGACATGACCGAGACGGCTCTCGGGCAATAACCAACAGCGGGATCTGGATACCCATGTTGGCTCCCACATGCTCCACGATGATCTCATCGGATGAACCACGATGTCGAGGATTCAATCAATCCCGTATACGATTCCCTTTGTCAATCGGTATTTTACTTGCCCGAGATTCGATCGTCGGTATCCCAATACCTCGTTCAATCTCGTTACCGGCAAGTCACTTTTCTCGTACCGTAATGCATGACCCCGTGATCAAACACTTTGATCACATTGAGCTCATTATGATGATGCATTACCGAGAGGGCCCGGTGATACCTCTCCGTCAAGCGGAGTGACAAATCCCAGTCTCGATCCATGTCAACCCAACAGACACTTTCAGAGATACCCGTAGTATACCTTTATAGTCACCCAGTTACGTTGTGACGTTTGGCACACCCAAAGCACTCCTACGGTATCCGGGAGTTACACGATCTCATGTTCTAAGGAAAGGATACTTGACATTGGAAAACTCTAGCAAAAGAAGCGATCGTATGCTATGTTTAGGATTGGGTCTTGTCCATCACATCATTCTCCTAATGATGTGATCTCGTTATCAATGACATCCAATGTCCATAGTCAGGAAACCATGACTATCTGTCGATCAACGAGCTAGTCAACTAGAGGCTCACTAGGGACATATTGTTGTCTGTTATTCACACATGTATTACGATTTCCGGATAACACAATTATAGCACGAATAAAGACAATTATCATGAACAAGGAAATATAATAATAATGCTTTTATTATTGCCTCTAGGGCATATTTCCAACACTTTCACCCTCTAATTCTGCTCAACACTCTGTCAACAAGGTGCTGGAAGCAATCAGACCTATCAACTCCCACAATGGGGGGCAACCCCAAATATTTATCCGTGATCGCTTCTGCCATAATATTTAAAGTTGTACACACCTCCACCCTAGTATCAACAGGAGTACATGGGCTAAAAAATATGCTTGATTTGGCCTCACTCACCAACTGCCCTCATGCCTCACAATAGTCATCAAGGACCCTCCGAAGACTTGTAGTATTTACAGAATCAGCCCTCATCACGATAAGAGAGTCGCCAACGAAAAGTAGGTGTGATACTGAGGGTGCATCTCGACACACCCTGGCTCGAAGTAAATTACCCGCTTCCTCCTCGTGTGAGATCAGGCTAGAGAGGCCCTCAACACAGAGAAAGAACAAGTATGGTGACAGTGGGTCTCCCTGCCCGAGCCCCCTAGAAGGGACAAAGTAGTCAAATAACATATTCTTAACTTGAACTTGGTACCTTATTGATCCGACGCGTTCCATAATTAGTGCCACCCAGTTGGGTGTGAATCCCAGTCGCAATAGGAGCTTCTCCAAAAAAAACCATTCGATTCTATCATAGGCCTTGTGCATGTCAAGCTTCACCGCACAAGTACCATACTTTCCAGTAGTTTTCCTCTTAATAGCATGATAAGATTCAAATGCCACCAAAAAGTTATTCGTGATCAAACGCCCTGGCACAAATGCACTCTGATTCGGTGAGATAATATCAGAGAGGAGATATTTACGACGACCTGCTAAAAGTTTTGAAATCAACATCTGGGTTATGCACCTTTGGGATGAGCACAATAGTGGTGTTGTTCCATCCCTCTTGAATCTTCCTCGAGTTTACAGCCAATAACACTTCATCTGTCAAGTCCTCCACTATAATATCCCAAAATCTTTTATAGAATACAACATGTAAACCGCTCGGGCTAGGCGCTTTAAATTCACCAATCTTGAGAGAGCTTTTTTGACCCCCTCCCGAGTGTACGGTTTATTCAGTTCATCATTCATTATGTCAGTTACACACGGTTTAACCTTATGTATAACAGTAGCGTCCGGTTCCAGAACACCAGATGTAAAGAGGTTAGAGAAGTCTGCTGGATGTACTTTGATCAGCTCTTGATCCTCTGTCCACTCACCATTCTCTTTCTGTAACCTCTTGATGAAATTCTTCTTCCTTTGACCATTAGCGACCCTATGAAAAAAATCGTATTTTGATCCCCACGAGTGAGCCAGTCGGCCCTTTCTCATTGGAGATAGTATATTTCTTCTTGCTCAAGTAGTTTCTCAATTTCAAGGTGCAGCTCATGTTGTTTTACCACTACCTCATCATTCAGTGGTCCTGGTAGGACTACATTAAGTTCTTTCTGGAGCTCATGCAGACTAGTTCTTGGCCCCTTAAGGACCTCCTTGTCCCAGCGGTGAAGCCCGGGATGTACGTCCGCTGTTGTTTCTGTAAACGATGCCATCCCCATCGCCTTGCGTCTGTCCCAGGCCACTTGCACTATTGTTTCAGTGTCCTCTTCAGCCAACCAGTGTGCCTCAAATTTACGAGGCCCACTTGGTCCTCTTGGTTGAACACCAAGTTGAAAATTAGTGTCAATCAGCACCGGCCTATGATCAGACTTGTCGAAGTCCTCGTTCGACACACCAAACGTAGGAAACATATCAGCCCAAGTGATATTGCGAGTAGCACGGTCTAGGCGTTCACGAATATGTCCACGCCGCCACGAGAATTTGTCACCTGTGTATCCTAAATCATCAAGCCCACAATCAGCAAGAGCGTCACTAAAATCTTCCATGCACCGTTACAGGCATGCATCACCACCATCTTTCTCATGGGCATATAGAATTTTATTAAAGTCTCCTTCTAACAGCCCCGGCAAGTCCATCGTTGCATGTAGTTGTCTCACATACTCCCATGAGAAATGTTTTCTTTCTCCACTAGGCTCACTATAGAAACTGGTGAAGTGCCAAGCCTAGCTATTACCTTCATTTATCCGAATATAAATATAGTTTGGATGTACTTCAGAAGAAGTAACATCCTGTTTAGTGTACCAAAACATACTAAGCCACCACTCCTGCCATCACTTTCTGACACTACCATTGCCTTGAACCCCAAACGTCTTCTGAGCTTTTCTGCCTTTGCTTTACTTAGATGTGCTTCAGGCAGAAAAAGTACATCCGGTCTTACCCGCCCTTGGATCCCCAAAAGCGCACGAACTGCCGCGGGCTTCCTCATCCCACAGCAGTTCCAACATACAAGTTTCATTGCGACCGCTCGGAGCTCTTTAAACGATCCCCTTCAGACACAAGAGATGAAAAAATCTTGACAAAGCAAGGGATGAAAAAATATTTTCTTTCTTCTTTTCTTTTTTTTCTTTTCTAAATTTTGTACACTTTTTCTAAATCCATGAACTCTTTCTTCAAATCGATGATTTTTTTAAATCGATCACCATTTTTAAAAATTTGTTAACCTTCAAAATTGATGAACTTTTCTTCAAATCGATGAACTTTTCTCAAAATCGATGAACTCTTTATCAAAATTGACAAACTTTTTTAAAAATTACTGTTTTTTTTAAAAACTATGATTATTTTAAAATTTGTGAACTTTTAATGAAAAACGTTGTAATTTTAAAATCTGATGATTTTTTTCAAATTTGATGAATTTTTTTCAAATTTGTGGTTTTTGAAAATTGATTAAAAAATTCTAATTCATGAAATTCTTTGAATTCGTGAACATTGTCTCATTCATGATTTTTTTTAAAAAAATATATGTGAACTTTCACTTTTTCTTCACTTTTTTTTCAAAAAATTCAGGGTTTCTAAAATCTTGTTGCAATAAATAGCACTGCTACACTTATTCTTAAATAGTTCGCGCTGGTAACATTCACTAGCTTCCGGTTGATCCAGTGGTTAGGCAACATGCACTCGAGCTAAACCTCCAGAGGTTGATTCCTCACGGGAGCAACATTTTTAGGTGATTTTTTGTGCTATAAATAATTTTATGCTGCGCTGCGTGTCCTGGGCCGGCCCACCACGTGCGGTAGTGAGTGCCAGCTGCCTGAACCAGTGTGAGGACTATGTCTCGCCTTACGCGAGTGCTACTTCCGTCTCGCTGAAGCAAATGCCTAAATCAGACTAGATTTTCGTGATCTCTACTCCTAATGGACGACTTGGTTGAATAGTCCCACCATTTTCGTCTAGGTTTTTTTCGTCTGGTTTTTTTTCGTCCCACCGCCCACCACCCCCTCCCACCGGTTTTCCTCTTTTCTCGTCTGGCCGGCAATACCCAATGTATCTATGGTAATCAATCCCAATTAATCTACGTATGGTAAGGCTATAAATTCAGAAATCTCAAATCAATCCAGGTATGATAAGGCCATAACTCAGGAAATTTCGAATATGGTAATTATATGTTAGAAAACAGAGGAAACCAACGCACGCATGATTCTCGGGATCCTCAATTCGCCACCAGGATCCACCCCCGACTATAATAAAATACCTAACCGCTCCACCATCGTGTCCCCGGATTATCTCGTTTTCCCACCGCCTCCGATGCCCCCCCGCTTTCCTCCTGCGATGCTGCCCTTCCTCACCTCTCCTCTCCTCTCTGTCTTCTATGCTACGGTTCAAAGGACGTCGCCGCCGCCCAATTCCTCCTTATCCCCCCTTACCAGGTTTCTAAATTCAGCCACCACCAAGGATGCACATCTACATGTGGATGGCTCCTCTTCAACCATGGCGAGCGACCGGGGAGGCGATGCGTGCCCTATCTAGGGCAGCAAGGAGGACCAAGCAGCGGCGACGGACGGCCCATTGCTTGTCACACTCCATAAAGGGAGCCCCACCGGCGGCGTGGGAACACGGATCGGTGTCACTGTCCTGCGCAAGCCATGGTCGACGGCTCCACGCACCGAGACCGAGCAGAGGTCACCGTCCGTCTTCGTCAGGTAAGCAATGTGATCCGCCTTTCCTCTTTCTTATCAGACCCATTTCATACTTCTGCCAGTTTTAATAAAATGGATCTGTTCGTGAATAATTTTCCTATATGGATGCAGAGCACGGACTCAAACAATTTACAGACCCATCTTGGTTAATTAGCTTCGTATATTTTATTGAGCAGATGCAGTGGCATAGCAGTTTTTCAGATCATATTTGCGCTTTAAATCTCAAACATGTCATCCATAAAAGCATATTTTATAATCATAGCATCACAATCCCTCTCTCGTGGGTGTGTTATTTGTTTCCACGCATCCTCTCCAATTATCCATGGTGCTCTTCTTGAATGTGGCAGCCCTTCTCCACTCCCGAGCAAGTATATGGATCCCAGGTTTTCCCTAACGTGTTGTTCCAACAACGCCATGAATGCTACCCAGAAACGCCATGCCTTCAGCTTCCACTAAGTTCTTTTACTGCTTTTTTAGGTGATTTTTTCATGCGATTTCTACTTCCAAAAAGTAGAAAATACCATCTAGATCAAATCAACGGAGTTTGTGGATTTCTGGGGATTGTTGCTACTCATCTCCATCTGGCCAGCGGTCTTTGGTGGCTGATTCTGAGGTACGACTTTTTTTATGTTAAATCCCATTTAGCTTTGCACGACCGGGTCTGGGTGGCTGTTGGACACCGGACACAAGGTACCCCTAACATCCAGGCCATTGGTTTCAAATGTTGGTATCTGGACGAGTAAATCATCTATGCATGGGCAGGGGCAGGTGTATAAAGAAACTACTGTTTATCAACAATCATACATCAGTGCTGTTGCATTGTATGAATTTCTGTTTATGATTGTTTTCGGGGGAGCCTTGTAGCCGTACTTCTGTGGTTCCTAACATGGTTGTAGGCTAGATGTTTCTGTTGTTTTATTTTTCTGTAGAATCTGCCCCTATTCACATGTTGTTACTAGGATATCTATTCTACTACCATCTTCATATGTAGCTGTGGAAATAAAATCAGAGAATGGTGTGATGTAGCTGCTTTACTCCTTATTTCTTATTTGAAATGCATTTTCTTCATGCAAACACCAGGGTTTGTTGAGTGGCAACATGTGGTGAGATGGACAACAACACAGCTTCGCATGGGGCAAAGGAGAATAAGTGCACATGTGATATTATCTACTTCGATTCCCTTCTTACAATGGTTGTATTCTGCTAACTTGCCATCTACTTACTAGAATTAGTCACAAATGATAGTGCAGTTTGAAGGTAAAATATTTGTGTTTTTCATTCTTCCATTGAATAGTCAGATCTATCCTTAATAAAGCATGTGCATCTAATGTCACCACCATAGAGATTCGATCTATTCACTTTGTCGTGCTTACACAGTAGTATTAGAGTCTGTTGCTGGTATTTTTGCACATCGATGACTGATTATTTTCTGTTTAAAATTCTAGACCACAACCTTTAATTATCTCTAGCGTGATCATGGAGTCTGATACCAACTGTTAATCAAGTTTCGTCGTTTTTTTTGCACTCAGCTCCATTCAGTGTGTAATACATTTACATTGGTTTCAAATAGTACAACTGCGGACATATCCACCTATCCAGAACACCCAACTATTTCATCCGGCGAACTGCGAAGAGCTTCTGTGTGCATCTCCGTTATGTTTAACTACGACAGGCTTATGTTATCTTATCGTGAACTCATTTTTCAGTTTGTGCCCAACCTGACTGCATGTAAATAGGTAATACAACAATTTTGTTCTTCCTTTTTGTTGTTGGATTGACTCACTATACCATCTCAAATGTCATTCCCTTTATAGCTAGCACATCATCTCCAAAGAATTTATTTAAGTTGAAATCCAGTAATTATATGTTGATCGCATAAGCAGGCTGATGGTATCTTGGTCGAATTTTTTTATTCCTTCTCTATGGAACTAAAACTGTTATTTACTGAATATATTGGATCGCAAAGAACTAAGTCTATGTACAATGTCTTTGGGCATATTCTGAATTTGCAGAATTAGCACAAACCTGAAAGCATATATGCAGCTCCCAGATGTTGCAGACTAGAGGAAGGGCAGGCACTCATGCGATACCATGTATCTGGTAGTGGTTTCGTTCCCCAGACGCCATGCATTTATTGTCTGGTTTGTACGTATTTGTTAGCTCTATGTTAACCTTCTTTTAGGTACTTCCCATGATTTTCTTTGTAGAAATATATATAGGTATATTTTCCCATAAAGATGCTAAATTTTGTTGGTCTTATTTATGGGATAGTGAAACCATCTTTGTGTGCACTTAATTGTCAGGTTGGACGCGCCGGGTGTGGGAGTTTTGAGCTGATTAACACCAATACTGCTTCTATATACACCTCTACTATTATTGCTTCTATGTTTCCTTATTGCATGTCTTTGTTTCCAGTAGGCCACGCCACCCTTTTCTACTAAGTTATATACACCCAATATGTTGGTGTTGTGGCCTGTATGTAGACGAAATATTTTAGGTCTGTATGAATAATTTCTATGTCATTTCATACAGTATCATGTTGACGCTATGAGCATCGATTGGCATATAATTAAGATGAAGGCTTCACTTTGTTTTCGGGTTTGTTTCCTGTGTTTACTGCCATCTTCACATTCCCTTGAGATACTTTAGCTGTCGCTACTCTTTTCATTTATGTAAAAAGTAAAATACATTTTCTTTGAAACTTGATTAGTTCAACTTCTAGACTATCTACCTTTTTGGGGACACTGCAGGACATGGTTAATTATCATGTCAGTGAATTCTGGCGAGAATGAACCAAGTGAGCTTTTGTAGCTGGTCTATTCAAAATGGATGAAGGGACCAGTTAGTGTACATATAAGTTTGCACTCTGTCTTCCTGCTCATTCGTGCAATGTGTTCATGGGAGACTTATTTTAGGAAAACATAAAAATATTTTTTCTTTCTGTGCGTACTACTCCGGCTTTCAAGTGCCAGGCTTCAATAAATCTGAAATTTCTATCGCTCGATTTGCAGTGTTTATTTTACGATTACCACTGGGAAATGCTTCCTTTTAATCATTTTTATCTGGTACACACCATTGTAAGTGTATTATTATAAGAAATCAAGTCCATTCTGGAAGAATATTCACTCATGATAGTTTTGAGTTTCGGTAAAACAGAATGTGTACATTCATTTTAAATTGTCCAATGGATAATAAATTGTTCCGCGTAAAAGAAAATGATGCTTACAAAAAATTATGCTCGATTAGGATGTGACGATGAGTGGTGCTACTTGGGATGATGGTCAATTAGGTAGAGGACACATCAATGGTGGGGTAGCTATAGGCATAGCTAATAGGTGGAGTAGGAGAAAATGTACATATGATGGTGATGTGAGCACATACACAGGAGTGAAGCTAGCGAAGATACAACAAGCTTACAGCGAGAAGATGATTTGGAGGAGAGGAGATGGGGGCCATGGTATAAATTTTAGAGGGTTAGGAAAAGGGTGTGCACATGATGGCGAAATGATCTGGAGTAAGCAAATGATAGAACAATGGTGTAGCCGAATGTGACGAGGGGGCGGGGGAAACCGGTCAAGATGGCGTCTGAGGTGATAGGAACCATGGCAGAATTGTGTCGGAGTAGTAAAAATTACTCACATGACAATGTGATGACATGGTGGCTTCAAGAATCTAGCAAAAGAACATGGAGGAAGATTATAGCTTGTATTCTTAATAACATGTGTGACATAGATAAAGAGAGTTAAATGAAACATATTGTGATTGATGGTTACATTGGTTTGTTATTCTGTAGCAACATATTTATATGAACTATTTTACCAATGAGAATGCTAGAGTAGGGTCCTGTGAAGGAAGACTACTAATAGAATAATAAAATATTTTTCAAAAGGTGGAGAAATTGGATCTGCCTTCTTTCGGGGGAGGGGGACATCATGGGTGGCGCATGCCTCCTCCCCCTTGATGGTGGTGGTGAATTGGCACTAACACTGGGACGTGATCAGGGCGGAGCACGGGGCGCTTGGCGGGGGACTCGTTGACGGTCCGTGGAGAAGTACAGTGTTTGAAGAGAGGGTGTCATGGCGAAGATGAGGCGGGCATCATCATGTTTTAAAGGAGAGGGAGAAGGGGAGGTTTTGGCAAAAAAACATAAAGGCCCGTTGTGAGGTGGAGTTTTTTGTGTTGGGGCCATGTGTTAGAGAAAAGAATAGTTTGGATAACCATATTTCTCCCCAACATATGGGCTGGATTTGGGGGAGCTTGGACTATTGAGACTATTGATTTTTGGGGAGCCTGCTATCGTCCATTTGACGTCAGCATAACATATGAGGGAGAAATGAGTTTGGACCTTGAAGACGACGTTAATCATTTATCTGGTTCATTTATATGCATTGTAGCCCGTAGCAACGCACGGGCGTTCTACTAGTATAGTATAATTTCTAACTATACAGTTTATACAAAAAAATACCCTAATCCTTTTTTCCTTCCTTGAAACTTGCGCTGTACCTATTAGGCCCGCCTGTTAGCAAACGTTTAAAAGAAGGAACAAAAATAACAAGTTTTGGGCTTTTTCTATTTGCCGCACGTTGCGGCAAAGTGTCGCTGCAACGAGAGCTCCTAACCGGCGCTCTCAGCGCCGGTCCCGAAGGGCGATGCGACTGGGCCGGCCCAGCAAAATTCCAACGGTACAGGCTGTTTTTCATGGGGGAGCGCCAAAAAGCAAAAAATAACAAAAATTTGTTCGCCTCAAGGATCGAACTCCCGTCAGGTTAACAGCATACAAGAACTGCTTACCATCTGACCAACGACGTGCTACTAACCAGTTCCAGAGCGAATTATTTAAGTACTTTTTCTAGCCACGCAATTTATTACACATGTAAACATTAGTGTAGCGCACTTTCCTATTTCGAGAAAAATGTCTATCGATTTTGAAAAAAGTTCATCCATTTGAAAAATAGTTCACAAAATCTTGGGAGAAAAGTTCACATATTTGAAAAAGGTTCATCAGAATTCAAAAAAGGTTCGTCAAATTTAAAAAAGTTCACCGATTTTGAAAACAGTTCATCAACTTTGAAAATAGTTCACGAATTTGAAAAACAATTCAGCAACTTTAAAAAAATATCATGATTTTTAAAAAAAGTTCATCGATTTAAAAATATATTCCAAAAGATTGAAAAAAAGTTCATTGAATTTGAAATAAAGTTCATGATTTTAAAAAATGTTCATCAAATTCAAAAAGAGTTCATCAAATAGGAAAAAAGTTCATCGAATTTGAAGAAAAGTTCATCGAAATTAAAAAACGTTCGTCAAATTTTTAAATAAGTTGAAAACAGTTCATCAAATTTGATAAAAGTTCATTGATTTTGAAGAAGAATTTCACAAATTTGATAAAAGTTCGTTAAACCTCGGAAGAAGAAAAAAGAAAACAGAAAAACGAACATAGAAGAAAAAAAGAAGGGAGAAAGAAAAAAAGAGGTAAATATAAGAAAGTTTGCACGTCAGGTTGGGGGTGTTCTGGTGGTAAGTGCAATATACAAAGAAGTAGGAGGTGTGCTGTTCGAATCCCAGTGCAACCCATTTCTTCAGCTTCTGTTTTTGAAAACTGGAATACCCTAAAAGGGCCGGCCCATACAGTAAATGGAGGCGCCGAATAGGATTCGGCCGCCGCAACTCACAGGCAGCGATCGGTACCGAGGGGCCGGGCCAATTTGCAGCTGTACGGAAGCTTTGTGTTTCCGGTTTTGGGAACATTCTAGATGTTTCCAGGCGGTTTTTTCCGGTTTGGGAACCTCCTAGAATTATCCTTTTTGCATTAAATTTATTTGCTGTTTTTCTTTTTGTCATTTAACAAAAACCTTATTTTGGCTCTGTTTAAGAAAAATTTTGTATAAGAAAATTATTTTGTGAATTTGTCTTACTTGTAGTAAAAACCTTGCTTTGATTCTATGACTTCGTTGGTTTTATTTGGATTTCTTTGTGTGTAAGATTGTGTGTTATTATAATTTACTTGCTGTTGTAGTAGAAATTTTATGATGGTATACTTATTTGTGTTATGTTTGACTCGATAGAATTTCCGGAGTGCGAGGCTTGCTATCACGAGTCGCTAGCGTACGAAGATCGTCAGCAAGGCAAGTCATTTGATCATGTTCTACAATTCCTATGTTTTATTGCATTAGTAGTATTTCCTCCCCACCATGCATGCAGTAGAAGAATTTTAAGTTATGTTCTTGAGTAGTATCATGTGGTAGGTTGAACCCGATTCCCCTTGTTACCAATGCCCGGGATGATGTAGTTTATTTTGCTATGCTCGTAGACGGGGTTGGTTGAGTGATTCATAAGGGAGATGTGAGAGTCAAGATGATGACAACCCCAAGACTTCAAGCTCAAGATGGAATTCAAATTCACTACTGGGTGGAGGACAGACTTGATGGGCACCCTGGAGAAACCAGCGGATGGCCAGGATGCATGGAGAAGCGCCATGACATCTTGCGGAAAGCTTCACCCAGCCACGAAGAGACGTATGGATACCCCTTGACCGGAAGCTTACCTCTGTAGCCGCAAGCCATTATGGGCTCTGGCTTGGTTGACCCTAGGCATGACTCTGGCCGGACGGTGCTACGAGATGTAGAAGAACGGTAGGATTAGATGGGCGCCGGCAGTGGCCCAGAGGAACTCTACGGAAGACCCTATTTCGTTCATCCCGTCTTCAAACACCAGGCAGTGCGAGGACATAAAGGAGGGAACGCTTCTTGCGGGTAAATTGCACAAGACTCTGCAGAGTAGAAACCTAATCGATTAGTCGTGTCCCCGGTTACGGACAACTGAGCCTCTGGAATTGGAGTATTTCGGAAATCTCAACACCGAACATAATTAATTAATTGATGGGTTATTAATAATTTCGGGTATGAGACATTGGTTGGCGGAACCATCTCAATAACAACCAATATTTTGAGTAATTGCAAGCAAGTCCTTTTTGTTGTAGGGAAAAATTGGCTTTTTCGCAAAAACTTAAACTTAGAGCCCCACAGCCAAATTGCATATAATATTAGCATTGTTATTATTGTCTTTCTCTATGACTTGCCGGCATATTCAAAATGCTGACCTATACGGCTGCAACGTCTCATGTTGTAGAGGAGTTTTCCGACTAGGAGTGAGGCTACGATCTACGCTCGGTGAGGCTACGATCTACGCTCGGTGATTGCCCTATAGAGTCAGATGGACTCGCTTATCGTCTATGCTTCCGTAGCATTTAGTTTTTCTCATGAGTTGGCCTTCGGCCGAATCTATTCTATTGTAATAAAGACTCTATATGAGAATCGTGTAACAAATCAGGTGTGATTGAATTTTAAATTTTTCATCAATGTACTGTGTGTGTGCCAACATGATCTTGGGATGGTACAGATACACAGAGACTTGGCCGATTTTGAGCCGAACCGTTACACTGAAGGCCCCTCTGGCCTTGTACTGAAGAGGATACTTTGGCTCCCAGATCCAGAAAGGTGGATGGAGCTTGGTAAACGCCTAGGGTCTAGGGAGGAGCGATCTTGTCCCTCCAATAAACAAACATCGCCTTTGAAGCAACGATCTTCAGACATGGGAACTGATCATTGACCAAGTAGAAGCACATGGGCGAAGCCTGTTTCTTTTTTTCTTTTATTTTTTGTTCCTCCAGCTTCTACATTTTATTGGTAAAAAGTTATTTAGAAGAGTCCCCGGTACTAAGTGTATCCTGGAGTTTCTTGAGTGGAAGCAGGTAGAGCCTAAGGGAAAGTCGCTTACGCAGGTCTGGTTGCGGTTTATAGGGGCTCCATCTAAGCCTCTACAGGATGCTCGAGTGGTGGCTAGTATGGGTATAATGGTTGGGAAGACAGAAAGAGTGGATATGGCTTTTACACGTGCCCATGGGGTGGCCCGGCTTTTAGTGAGTGTTCTGGATATTGAGTTCGTGCCTGATAAGGTCAACTGGACCTACAGGGGAGAGGTGTTCCCGCTAGAGATCGAGTTTGAGGACACTGAGCTATTTGCTGATGCGGTTAATGGTAACGATATTGACATGCACGACAGTGATGGCAATGCAGGGGCCAAGGGGGCACCGTCAGATGAGCCCACGCGAGAGGGGTCTAACGGTTCTCACCCAGCTACTCAGTTGCCTGGGGATGGGACCGGGGTTGAGCCCGCAGCATCACCAGTGGTGCCCATGACTACGCTGCGTTTTGGGTCCTTTGAGCCAGCCTCGGCACCTCCCAGACTCTGGAGTGACCGGGTTGATTCTGATGATATTCTTGAGCACACGCTCCCTCTATTGGAGTTTGAGGGGGATGCTGGATCTTTTGCTGGACGGTCGGCAAGGACTTTGGTTAGAGCTACGGAGGGGAGGCCGGAGGGTGCTTCTCTTGTCCTGGCGTCTCACGTGGACGCGACTCCGGTGTCGGAGACTGCGGGCGAGATGGGGCGTGGGGGAGGGGGATCGGGGCAGGTGGCCTCGTCTTCTCCCCTCCCTATCCCGATCTCGGTGGCGTCGGTGACGCCGGCCCCGAGGGGGTCGGCCTGTGCTGGGAGAGGGAGCCCGAGGCAGGCGGCCTCGGCTCCTGCTACTCCGGCGGTGGCGGTGACTCCTGCGGCAGCATCTGCGTTGGGGGGGAGCTGGGGCAGGAGGCCCTGGCCCCTCCTTCGTCCCCGACGGTCAGGAGGACCGTTTCTCCTTCGCCGACGGCCCATCCGTCTGAGCCGGCGGGTGCGGTGGGAGGAGGGCGCGGGCAGGCGGCCCCCGTCATCCCCTCTTCGCTCGTGCCCATGGCCGGGGTCCCCGGTGTGGGGCACCTGTCTGAGGGGTTCAGGAGCCCGCAGACGCCTTCTCTGGTAACCTCGGTAGACCCTTTGAGGGACTCAGTGCCAGGTTTTACTAGGGAGGAGGTTGTCGCGTTTGGCGGGATCCCGGACCCGATCTCGGCGGGGAGACGGATGAGTGCTCGCATCCTCGACATCTCGGAGGTGGATGATATGCAGCAGCGGTGCGCTATGAGGGCGGCCAGGCTTCAGGAGGCTGCATTATCTTCTGGTATGTCCGTCAACTTATCTAATTCCTTATTGCATTTTTCTAATGAGGAGATTATAAATAATGCAAACCAATTAGGAGTTTCACTAGGTGCTACGGATAGTGAGATTACTAATTCGGTGAATGATCTATTAGATTTGGAGGCGGAACGTGCCTTAGAGATTATTCGTAATCTTGCAGCAGTTAAACCAATGAATGATGATCAGATTAATGCGTTAGGGGTTAGAGTGCTCGATAATCTGTGTGCGGATCTAGCACCCCCCAATCATGACTCTGAGGAAGATGATGTACCCCTAGAGAATGATGCTAGTAGTATATGTGAACCCGGTTATGAGGACCGGGCGACGGAGCCTAGTAAACCAAAGCGTAAGTGGAAACGGAAGATGTATCCCGATTCCGCAGTTCACAGGAGTGCTAGGATTCGAACCACTAAAAAAATCCATGATAAAATATGAGAGGAATCTTTTGGAATAGCAGAGGTCTGAAGGACTTGGCTAATAGAAGATTCCTAGTTGAGTCAGCTTTAGAGCAGAGGTTAGATTTTGTTGCTCTATCGGAGACTGGTAGAGATAACTTTACGCCCCAGTTTCTTTCTTCTCTTGTGGGTGGTATTGATTTCGATTGGCATTGCCTCCCTCCGCGAGGAAGATCGGGTGGTATCTTACTCGGTGTGAGATGTGATTTGCTTGAAGTCCGAAGTGTAGTGATGGGCGACTTCGCGGTGAAGTTTCGAGTCGGGTCTAGGATAGATGGTTTTAACTGGGCTTTGGTGGCGGTTTATGGTGCCGCACAGCCCGAGCTTAAGTTTCTGGCGGACCTTGTTCGAATCTGTGGGTCGGAACAGCTTCCAATTTTAGTTGAAGGTGATTTCAATATCATCAGGAGGAGAGAGGAGAAGAACAATGATAACTTTGATGGCAGATGGTCGTTTATGTTCAATACCATTATTGAAAGTTTGGATCTGAGAGAGATAGAGCTTTCTGGTAGAAAGTTTACCTGGGCTAATGCTCTGCCAAACCCAACCAATGAAAAACTTGATCGAGTTCTTGCGAGCGTGGAGTGGGAACAAAAGTTCCCTCTGGTTACGGTGCAAGCTCTTTCGAGGGGAATATCTGATCACACACCCTTGTTCGTGGACTCAGGGGAGCCGAACCACGTGGGTAACAAGAACACCTTCTCTTTCGAGATGTCATGGTTCGAACGTGAGGGGTTCTTGGACTTGATTGCCAGGGAATGGGATAGAGGTGCATGAGGCAAGACTGCGATCGAGCGTTGGCAGAATAAGATTAGGCATTTGAGAAGTTCCCTACGAGGTTGGGCTAAGCACCTCAGTGGTGTGTATAAGATTGAAAAGGATAGACTCCTTACTCTTATACAGGCCCTGGACATAAAGGCCAAATCCACTATTTTACTGCCAGCTGAGCTTCAGGTTAAAAATGAGGCAGAGAAGAGGTTGAAAGAACTGCTCCGCGAAGAAGAATTGAAGTGGGCTTTGCGTGCTAAAGTCCGCAAAGTGGTCCAAGGGGACGCGAATACTCAATTCTTCCATTTGATAGCTAATGGTAAGCACAGAAAGAAGCGTACCTTTTAGCTTGAGCAAGACGAGGGCACTATTTTAGGTCAGGATAACCTAAAAACATATATTACCGACTATTATAAGCAGTTATTTGGACCTCCTGAGGATAATTGTGTGTCCCTCGATGAGTCCAGGACTGAGGATGTGCCTCAGCTATCGGCTGCCGAAAATGATATTCTGGTTGCCCCGTTCTCAGAGAAGGAGGTGTTTGATGCTATTGCACAGATGAAAAACAATAAGACTCCCGGACCGGATGGATTCCCGGCAGAGTTCTATAAAAAGTGTTGGCACATTATTAAGGGGGATTTATTACCTATGTTCCATGATCTGTTCTCTGGACAGCTTCAATTATTTCACTTGAATTTTGGGACTATCACACTGCTTCCTAAGAAAACGGATGCTGTGAGAATTGAGCAATTCAGGCCGATCTGCCTCCTCAATGTTAGTTTCAAAATTTTCACCAAGGTCGGGACTAACAGGCTCACACAGATTGCGCATTCTGTGGTGCAACAGTCCCAAACTGCTTTCATGATGGACAGAAATATCCTTGAAGGGGTGGTCGTCCTGCATGAAACACTCCATGAAATCCATTCCAAAAAATTAGATGGAGTAATTTTTAAGGTGGATTTCGAGAAAGCGTACGATAAGGTCAAATGGCCATTCCTCCAACAGTCATTGCGTATGAAAGGTTTTGATGAAGCCTGGCGCCGACAGGTTGAATCATTTACGCAAAAAGTGTTGGAAATATGCCCTAGAGGCAATAATAAAAGCATTATTATTATATTTCCTTGTTCATGATAATTGTCTTTATTCGTGCTATAATTGTGTTATCCGGAAATCGTAATACATGTGTGAATAACAGACAACAATATGTCCCTGGTAAGCCTCTAGTTGACTAGCTCGTTGATCGACAGATAGTCATGGTTTCCTGACTATGGACATTGGATGTCATTGATAACGAGATCACATCATTAGGAGAATGATGTGATGGACGAGACCCAATCCTAAACATAGCATAAGATCGCATAGTTCGTTTGCTAGAGTTTTCCAATGTCAAGTATCCTTTCCTTAGACCATGAGATCATGTAACTTCCGGATACCGTAGGAGTGCTTTGGGTGTGCCAAACGTCACAACGTAACTGGGTGACTATAAAGGTATACTACGGGTATCTCCGAAAGTATCTGTTGGGTTGACATGGATCGAGACTGGGATTTGTCACTCCGCTTGACGGAGAGGTATCACCGGGCCCTCTCGGTAATGCATCATCATAATGAGCTCAATGTGATCAAAGTGTTTGATCACGGGATCATGCATTACGGTATGAGTAAAGTGACTTGCAGGTAACGAGATTGAACGAGGTATTGGAATACCGACGATCGAATCTCGGGCAAGTAAAATACCGATTGACAAAGGGAATCGTATACGGGATTAATTGAATCCTCGACATCGTGGTTCAACCGATGAGATCATCGTGGAGCATGTGGGAGCCAACATGGGTATCCAGATCCCGCTGTTGGTTATTGCCCGAGAGCCGTCTCGGTCATGTCTGCATGTCTCCCGAACCCGTAGGGTCTACACACTTAAGGTTCGGTGACGCTAGGGTTGTAAAGATATGTATATGCAGTAACCCGAATGTTGTTCGGAGTCCCGGATGAGATCCCGGACGTCACGAGGAGTTTCGGAATGGTCCAGAGGTAAAGAATTATATATAGGAAGTGCTGTTTTGGCCATCGGGACAAGTTTCGGGGTTATCGGTATTGTACCGGGACCACCGGAGGGTCCCGAGGGGTCCACCGGGTGGGGCCACCTGCCTCGGGGGGCCACATGGGCTCTAGGGGGTGCGCCTTGGCCTACATGGGCCAAGGGGAACCAGCCCCAAGAGGCCCATGCGCCTAGGGTGGGGAAACCCTAAAGGGGGGCGCCCCCCTTGCTTGGGGGGCAAGCCCCGCCACCCCTTGGCCGCCGCCCCCTAGGAGATTGCATCTCCTAGGGCTGGTGCCCCCCCTAGGGGGCTATATAAAAGGGGGAGGGGAGGGGGGCAGCCGCACCTTGGTCCTTGGCGCCTCCCTCTCCCTCTCCAACACCTCCTCCTCCTCCGTAGAGCTCGGCGAAGCCCTGCCGGAGTACTGCAGCTCCACCATCACCACGCCGTCGTGCTGCTGCTGGAGCCATCTTCCCCAACCTCTCCTTTGCCTTGCTGGATCAAGAAGAAGGAGACGTTACGCTGACCGTACGTGTGTTGAACGCGGAGGTGCCGTCCGTTCGATGCTAGGATCTCCGGTGATTTGGATCACGGCGTGTACGACTACCTCATCCCCGTTCGTTGAACGCTTCCGCTCGCGATCTACAAAGTGGTATGTAGATGCAATCTCTCTCCCATGACTCGTTGCTTAGATGAACTCATAGATGGATCTTGGTGAAACCGTAGGAAAATTTTTAATTTTCTGCAACGTTCCCCAACAGTGGCATCATGAGCCAGGTCTATGCATAGTTCTCTATTGCACGAGTAGAACACAATTTGTTGTGGGCGTAGATGTTGTCAACTTTCTTGCCGCTACTAGTCTTATCTTGCTTCAGCGGTATTGTGGGATGAAGCGGCCCGGACCAACCTTACACGTACGCTTACGTGAGACCGGTTCCACCGACTAACATGCACTAGTTGCATAAGGTGGCTGGCGGGTGTCTGTCTCTCCCACTTTAGTTGGAGCGGATTCGATGAAAAGGGTCCTTATGAAGGGTAAATAGAAGTTGACAAATCATGTTGTGGCTTTCACGTAGGTAAGAAAACGTTCTTGCTAGAACCCTAATTCAGCCACGTAAAACTTGCAACAACAATTAGAGGACGTCTAACTTGTTTTTGCAGCAAGTGCTTTGTGATATGATATGGCCAAAGTTGTGATGAATGATGAATGATCTATATGTGATGTATGAGATGTTCATGCTATTGTAATAGGAATCACGACTTGCATGTCGATGAGTATGACAACCGGCAGGAGCCATAGGAGTTGTCTTTATTTTTGTATGACCTGTGTGTCATTGAGAAGCGCCATGTAAATTACTTTACTTTATTGCTAAACGCGTTAGCCATAGTAGTAGAAGTAATAGTTGGCGAGCAACTTCATGGAGACACGATGATGGAGATCATGATGATGGAGATCATGGTGTCAAGCCGGTGACAAGATGATCATGGAGCCCCAAGATGGAGATCAAAGGAGCTATGTGATATTGGCCATATCATGTCACGTTTATTATTTGATTGCATGTGATGTTTATCATGTTTTGCATCTTGTTTACTTAATACGACGATAGTAAATAAGATGATCCCTCATAATAATTTCAAGAAGTGTTCCCCCAAACTGTGCACCGTTGTGACAGTTCGTTGTTTCGAAGCACCACGTGATGATCGGGTGTGATAGATTCTAACGTTCACATACAACGGGTGTAAGACAGATTTACACACGCAAAACACTTAGGTTGACTTGACGAGCCTAGCATGTACAGACATGGCCTCGGAACACAGAAGACCAAAAGGTCGAGCATGAGTCGTATAGAAGATACGATCAACATGAAGATGTTCACCGATGTTGACTAGTCCGTCTCACGTGATGATCGGACACGGCCTAGTTGACTTGGATCATGTAATACTTAGATGACTAGAAGAGGGATGTTTATCTAAGTGGGAGTTCATTAAATAATTTGATTAAATGAACTTTATTATCATGAACTTAGTCTAAAATATTTACAATATGTCTTGTAGATCAAATGGCCAACGTTGTCCTCAACTTCAACGCGTTCCTAGAGAAAACCAAGCTGAAAGACGATGGCAGCAACTATACGGACTGGGTCCGGAACCTGAGGATCATCCTCATAGCTGCCAAGAAAGATTATGTCCTACGAGCACCGCTGGGTGACGCACCTATTCTCCCTGCAGAACAAGACGTTATGGACGCTTGGCAGTCACGCTGCGATGATTACTCCCTCGTTCAGTGCGGCATGCTTTACAGCTTAGAGTCGGGGCTCCAAAAGCGTTTTGAGAGACATGGAGCATATGAGATGTTCGAAGAGCTGAAAATGGTTTTCCAAGCTCATGCCCGGGTCGAGAGATATGAAGTCTCCGACAAATTCTTTAGCTGTAAGATGGAAGAAGATAGCTCTGTCAGTGAACACATACTCAAGATGTCTGGGTTGCACAACCGCTTGACTCAACTGGAAGTTAATCTCCCGGATGAAGCGGTCATTGACAGAATCCTCCAATCGCTTCCACCTAGCTACAAGAGCTTTGTGATGAACTACAACATGCAGGGGATGGTAAAGACCATTCCTGAGGTATATGCTATGCTGAAATCAGCAGAGGTAGAAATCAAGAAGGAACATCAAGTGTTGATGGTGAATAAAACCACTAAGTTCAAGAAGGGCAAGGGTAAAAAGAACTTCAAGAAGGACGGCAAGGAAGTTGCCGCGCCCGGTAAGCAAGTTGCCGGGAAGAAGCCAAAGAATGGACCCAAGCCCGAGACTGAGTGTTTTTATTGCAAGGGAAGTGGTCACTGGAAGCGGAACTGCCCCAAATACTTAGCGGACAAGAAGGTCGGCAAAACAAAAGGTATATGTGATATACATGTAATTGATGTGTACCTTACCAGTACTCGTAGTAGCTCTTGGGTATTTGATACCGGTGCAGTTGCTCACATTTGTAACTCAAAGCAGGAGCTGCGGAATAAACGGAGACTGGCGAAGGACGAGGTGACGATGCGCGTCGGGAATGGTTCCAAGGTCGATGAGATCGCCGTCGGCACGCTACCTCTATATCTACCTACGGGATTAATTTTAAACCTCAATAATTGTTATTTAGTGCCAAGTTTGAGCATGAACATTGTGTCTGGATCTCGTTTAATTCGAGATGGCTACTCATTTAAATCCGAGAATAATGGTTGTTCTATTTATATGAGAGATATGTTTTATGGTCATGCTCCGATGGTTAATGGTTTATTCTTAATGAATCTCGTACGTGATGATACACATATTCATAGTGTGAATACCAAAAGAATTAAAGTTGATAACAATAGTCCCACATATTTGTGGCACTGCCGCCTTGGTCACATAGGTGTCAAACGCATGCAGAAGCTCCATGCAGATGGACTTTTAGAGTCTCTTGATTATGAATCATTTGACACGTGCGAACCATGCCTCATGGGTAAAATGACCAAGACTCCGTTCTCAGGAACAATGGAGCGAGCAACCAACTTATTGGAAATCATACATACTGATGTGTGCGGTCCAATGAGTGTTGAGGCTCGCGGTGGCTATCGTTATGTTCTCACCCTCACTGATGACCTAAGTAGATATGGGTATATCTACTTAATGAAACACAAGTCCGAGACCTTTGAAAAGTTCAAAGAATTTCAGAGTGAGGTTGAAAATCAACGTGATAGAAAGATCAAGTTTCTACGATCAGATCGTGGAGGAGAATACTTGAGTCACGAATTTGGCACACACTTAAGAAAATGTGGAATAGTTTCACAACTCACGCCGCCTGGAACACCTCAGCGTAATGGTGTGTCCGAACGTCGTAATCGCACTCTATTAGATATGATGCGATCTATGATGTCTCTTACCGATTTACCGCTATCTTTTTGGGGCTATGCTGTAGAGACTGCCGCATTCACTTTAAATAGGGCTTCGTCGAAATCCGTTGAGACGACACCGTATGAATTATGGTTTGGGAAGAAACCTAAGCTATCATTTCTAAAAGTTTGGGGATGCGATGCTTATGTCAAGAAACTTCAACCTGAAAAGCTCGAACCCAAGTCGGAAAAATGCGTCTTCATAGGATACCCTAAAGAAACTATTGGGTATACCTTCTACCTCAGATCCGAAGGCAAGATCTTTTTTGCCAAGAATGGATCCTTTCTAGAGAAAGAGTTTCTCTTGAAAGAAGTAAGTGGGGGGAAAGTAGAACTTGATGAAGTGTTACCTCTTGAACCGGAAAATGGCGAAACTCAAGAAAACGTTCCTGAGGTGCCTGCACCGACTAGAGAGGAAATTAATGATGATCCTCAAGATACTTCTAATCAAGCTCCTATTGAAATTCGAAGGTCCACAAGGACACGTTCCGCACCAGAGTGGTACGGCAACCCTGTCTTGGAAATCATGTTGTTAGACAACGGTGAACCTTCGAACTATGAGGAAGCAATGGCGGGCCCGGATTCCGACAAATGGCTAGAAGCCATGAAATCCGAGATAGGATCCATGTATGAAAACGAAGTATGGACTTTGACTGACTTGCCCGTTGAGCGGCGATCCATAGAAAATAAATGGATCTTTAAGAAGAAGACAGACGCGGATGGTAATGTGACCATCTATAAAGCTCGGCTTGTCGCTAAGGGTTATCGACAAGTTCAAGGAATTGACTACGATGAGACTTTCTCACCGGTAGCGAAGCTGAAGTCCGTCCGAATCATGTTAGCAATTGCCGCATTCTACGACTATGAAATATGGCAAATGGACGTCAAAACGGCATTCCTTAATGGTTTCCTTAAGGAAGAATTGTATATGATGCAGCCGGAAGGTTTTGTCGATCCTAAGAATGCTGACAAGGTGTGCAAGCTCCAACGCTCGATTTATGGGCTGGTGCAAGCATCTCGGAGTTGGAACATTCGCTTTGATGAGATGATCAAAGCGTTTGGGTTTACGCAGACTTATGGAGAAGCCTGCGTTTACAACAAAGTGAGTGGGAGCTCTGTAGCATTTCTCATACTATATGTAGATGACATACTTTTGATGGGAAATGATATAGAACTCTTGGACAGCATTAAGGCCTACTTGAATAAAAGTTTTTCAATGAAGGACCTTGGAGAAGCTGCTTATATATTAGGCATCAAGATCTATAGAGATAGATCAAGACGCCTCATAGGTCTTTCACAAAGCACATACCTTGATAAGATATTGAAGAAGTTCAATATGGATCAATCTAAGAAGGGTTTCTTACCTGTGTTACAAGGTGTGAAATTGAGCTCAGCTCAATGTCCGACCACGGCCGAAGATATAGAAGAGATGAGTGTCATCCCCTATGCCTCAGCCATAGGGTCTATTATGTATGCCATGCTGTGTACCAGACCTGATGTAAACCTTGCCGTAAGTTTGGTAGGAAGGTACCAAAGTAATCCCGGCAAGGAACACTGGACAGCGGTCAAGAATATCCTGAAGTACCTGAAAAGGACTAAGGAAATGTTTCTCGTTTATGGAGGTGACGAAGAGCTCGTCGTAAAGGGTTACGTCGATGCTAGCTTCGACACAGATCTGGATGACTCTAAGTCACAAACCGGATACGTGTATATTTTGAATGGTGGGGCAGTAAGCTGGTGCAGTTGCAAGCAGAGCGTCGTGGCGGGATCTACATGTGAAGCGGAATACATGGCAACCTCTGAGGCAGCACATGAAGCAATTTGGGTGAAGGAGTTCATCACCGACCTCGGAGTCATACCCAATGCGTCGGGGCCAATCAAACTCTTCTGTGACAACACTGGAGCTATTGCACTTGCCAAGGAGCCCAGGTTTCACAAGAAGACCAGGCACATCAAGCGTCGCTTCAACTCCATTCATGAAAATGTTCAAGATGGAGACATAGAAATTTGTAAAGTGCACACAGATCTGAATGTCGCAGATCCATTGACTAAACCTCTCCCTAAGGCACAACATGATCAGCACCAGAACTCTATGGGTGTTCGATTCATCACAATGTAACTAGATTATTGACTCTAGTGCAAGTGGGAGACTGTTGGAAATATGCCCTAGAGGCAATAATAAAAGCATTATTATTATATTTCCTTGTTCATGATAATTGTCTTTATTCGTGCTATAATTGTGTTATTTGGAAATCGTAATACACGTGTGAATAACAGACAACAATATGTCCCTAGTAAGCCTCTAGTTGACTAGCTCATTGATCGACAGATAGTCATGGTTTCCTGACTATGGACATTGGATGTCATTGATAACGAGATCACATCATTAGGAGAATGATGTGATGGACGAGACCCAATCCTAAACATAGCATAAGATCGCATAGTTCGTTTGCTAGAGTTTTCCAATGTCAAGTATCCTTTCCTTAGACCATGAGATCATGTAACTTCCGGATACCGTAGGAGTGCTTTGGGTGTGCCAAACGTCACAACGTAACTGGGTGACTATAAAGGTATACTACGGGTATCTCCGAAAGTATCTGTTGGGTTGACACGGATCGAGACTGGGATTTGTCACTCCGCTTGACGGAGAGGTATCACCGGGCCCTCTCGGTAATGCATCATCATAATGAGCTCAATGTGATCAAAGTGTTTGATCACGGGATCATGCATTACGGTACGAGTAAAGTGACTTGCCGGTAACGAGATTGAACGAGGTATTGGAATACCGACGATCGAATCTCGGGCAAGTAAAATACCGATTGACAAAGGGAATCGTATACGGGATTAATTGAATCCTCGACATCATGGTTCAACCGATGAGATCATCGTGGAGCATGTGGGAGCCAACATGGGTATCCAGATCCCGCTGTTGGTTATTGCCCGAGAGCCGTCTCGGTCATGTCTGCATGTCTCCCGAACCCGTAGGGTCTACACACTTAAGGTTCGGTGACGCTAGGGTTGTAAAGATATGTATATGCAGTAACCCGAATGTTGTTCGGAGTCCCGGATGAGATCCCGGACGTCACGAGGAGTTTCGGAATGGTCCGGAGGTAAAGAATTATATATAGGAAGTGTTGTTTTGGCCATCGGGACAAGTTTCGGGGTTATCGGTATTGTACCGGGACCACCGGAGGGTCCCGAGGGGTCCACCGGGTGGGGCCACCTTCCTCGGGGCGCCACATGGGCTCTAGGGGGTGCGCCTTGGCCTACATGGGCCAAGGGGAACCAGCCCCAAGAGGCCCATGCGCCTAGGGTGGGGAAACCCTAAAGGGGGCGCCCCCCTTGCTTGGGGGGCAAGCCCCCCCACCCCTTGGCCGCCGCCCCCCTAGGAGATTGCATCTCCTAGGGCCGGCGCCCCCCCTAGGGGGCTATATAAAAGGGGGAGGGGAGGGGGGCAGCCGCAGCCTGGTCCTTGGCGCCTCCCTCTCCCTCTCCAACACCTCCTCCTCCTCCGTAGAGCTCGGCGAAGCCCTGCCGGAGTACTACAGCTCCACCATCACCACGCCGTCGTGCTGCTGCTGGATCCATCTTCCCCAACCTCTCCTTTGCCTTGCTGGATCAAGAATTAGGAGACGTTACGCTGACCGTACGTGTGTTGAACGCGGAGGTGCCATCCGTTCGGTGCTAGGATCTCCGGTGATTTGGATCACGGCGTGTACGACTACCTCATCCCCGTTTGTTGAACGCTTCCGCTCGCGATCTACAAAGTGGTATGTAGATGCAATCTCTCTCCCATGACTCGTTGCTTAGATGAACTCATAGATGGATCTTGGTGAAACCGTAGGAAAAATTTTAATTTTCTTTAACGTTCCCCAACAAAAAGGTAGTGTGGGAATTAAAGTTAATGATGACATAGGTCATTACTTCCAGACACATAAAGGCCTAAGACAAGGAGATCCGATGTCCCCTATCTTGTTTAACATTGTGGTGGATATGTTAGCAATTTTGATAGGAAGGGCTAAGGAAAATGGTCAAGTAGGTGGATTGGTACCTCATCTTATTGATGGAGGTGTATCCATCCTTCAGTACGCTGATGATACAATCATCTTTATGGAGCATGACTTGGCCAAGGCGAGAAATATGAAGCTTGTGTTATGCCTATTTGAACAATTGACCGGGTTAAAGATTAACTTTCATAAGAGCGAGTTGTTCTGTTTTGGTAGAGCCAAAGACGAACAGGAGGCTTATAGGCAATTGTTTGGGTGTGAGTTGGGAGAGTTACCCTTCTCTTACCTGGGTATTTCAATTCACCATCGTAGGCTGACAAACAGAGAGTGGAAGTGCATCGAGGACCGATTTGAGAAGAAAATGAGTTGCTGGAAGGGTAAGCTCATGTCATACGGAGGCCGATTAATCCTGATTAATTCGGTGCTCACGAGTATGGCTATGTTTCTCCTATCGTTCTTTGAGGTCCCAGTTGGTGTTAGGAAGAGATTGGACTTCTATCGATCGCGTTTCTTTTGGCAGGGTGATGAGCTTAAAAGAAAATATAGCTTGCTAAATGGGATATCATCTGTAGACCGAAAGACCAAGGGGGTCTAGGTATTGAGAATCTAGAAGTTAAGAATAAATGCCTTCTTAGCAAGTGGCTGTGGAAGCTCTCATCGGAGAATGATGCCATGTGGGCTCAAATCCTTCGCAGCAAGTACCTCCAGACAAAAACTTTGTCCCAGGTTACAGTCAGGCCGACCGATTCACCTTTCTGGAAAGGCCTGATGAAAGTCAAACAGTCCTTGTTTAATAGGATGAAGTTTGTTATTGGAAACGACACGAGTACACGTTTCTGGGAGGATACTTGGCTCGGCGAGACACCCTTGGCCATCCAATATCCATCTTTGTACCGTATTGTTCAACGACGTGAGGTGTTCGTCGCATCGGTATTTTAATCTATCCCCCTTAATATTCAATTCCGACAAACGCTAGCGGGCAATCGTTGGGAAGAATGGCTCCGTCTAGTTAGGAGACTGATGGAGGTCCAGCTTTCACAACAACCCGATGAATTACGCTGGAAATTGACTAAGTCTGGAGTATTCACTATTAAATCAATGTATATTGATGTTATTAATTCGAACTCCATTCCTACGTCCAAGCATGTTTGGGATGTCAAAGTTCCTTTGAAAATAAAAGTGTTTATGTGGTTTGTCCATAAACAAGTTATTTTAACCAAGGACAACTTGATAAAGCGTAATTGGACAGGACCTACTAGGTGTAGTTTCTGTGATCGGGATGAGACTATCAAACATCTCTTTTTTGATTGCCCGTTGGCCAAAGTACTTTGGCAGACGGTCCACATTGCTTTTAATACCAATCCACCGAATTCTGTTAACGCGTTATTTGGGACATGGCTTAATGAGATTGAGCCTGACTTAGCGAGACACATTCGGGTTGGAGTTTGTGCTTTGCTGTGGACTATCTAGACTTGCAGAAATGATTTGGTTTTTAACAGAATATCATGTATCCATTTTTTGCAGGTTATATTCCGAACTACGACACTGATCCGTTCGTGGTCGCTACTCACCCAGACGGAGGCCAGGGAGCATTTGGTTACTGGGTCTTTCCGCTGGGAGATGGTAGCTCGGGATATTTTCAACCGGTTTGGATGGCGGTCATGTAATAGGATAGGCATTTAGTTTACCTATCTAGTTTTAGCCAGCCGGTTGTGGCGTCTTTTCATGGCTAGTTGGTGTTTCTAGCCTTTATTGGCTCTGTGTGAGCTTTCTTTGCTTTTTTTTATTACTTTTGAAGACCTTTGGAACCATGTTGGCACTACTTTATTTGGTTAATAAGATGGCCGTATGCATCTTTCTGATGCAGAGGCCGGGTATCCCCTCTTTTCCAAAAAAGAAGTTATTTAGACGTAAATATGAAGTGACCTTGTATACACTGAGGCATTCTTTGGTTCATAGGGTAGGAAAATTATAGTAATAGAAAAATCATAGGAAATGAGATGAATATGAATAGGAAAAAACAATGCCCTTTGATTCACATCATAGGATTTTTTTTCATTGAGTCTAGGCTAATGTTTATTTTCTTACGAAATGTGGAGGATAGAAAGGAGGCCTGAGATGGAGGGAGTATCAACTATACTTAATTCCTGGTTCTAAGAATATATTTAATTGCTACCAAAAACTATATACAATTCCAAAGTAAGGTAGAACCAAATACTGACCAAGTAACTATAGATTACTGTCAAACAATCAAGGAATAATTAACAAATCTATTAAAATGAATCAGCTTGTCCGTACAATAAAGTACTCCCTCCGTCCCGTCCCAAAATATAAGAACGTTTTTTACACTAAAATATTAGTGTAAAAAACGTTCATATATTTTGGGACAGAGGGAGTAGAAGACAATATTGAACAGAGGAGCAGTCGGTGACATGCCAATGGCTTCTTGGGGCAATCAGGTTCACGACGTACGAGTTAGCAGGTTCACTTGCACGTAATCAGCAATACTCTGATCATGATACCACACCAGATCAGTTATAGCATTGCCATAGTAGGAGATCAGCAATACTTGTATTTGCATGTGCAATGATACTAACATGTACTGTGACAACACTGAATATGGTTTTATATCGGCATCACGAGATTCTATTCCTCGTAGCACAACACTCAGCAGGTCCACCATCTTAAATATCAAATAGTAGAATGATACTACTTAGTACTAAATGTTATACATTTCTTGGGCAGGATGTCAAGGAAGATTAGGTGTTACAACTACCAAAAATACAGATAATCTTCCAAGCATGACTTGGTAATAACAAAGCCAGGAACAGTTCACAAGTCAGCTACTAAAAATCTTTTTGATTTAAGCTCTGGTCCAAAGGTACACCTTGCTAGTGCAGCTTGAACAGGCAAGATAGCCAACTTTATATGGGTGTGCAGAAAGCCGGTTTGGAATGGATGTCATGTGTTCACTCCTAAGAAATGAGTTGTTCTGAGCCGAGAGGCCACTGTCATTGACATCAACTGAGATAATGTCTATTCCCTTGCTCATGTTTCCAACATATAGGTCGGTGTTGTTCCAGCCCCAGATTACCCTGCAACCATTGAATCTTGTTCGATCAATTACATTAACAAATACAGTAGTACTCATTTAAGATCACAGAAATAGGTGAGACGAGCTGTCATACTTGAATGCAGAAGGCCAAATGCCTGTCTGGTTATTATACTCCACACTATGCGAATTTTCAAAGTCATCCACGCAAAATACTCGGACAGTACCACAAATGCTGTAGCTAGAGCTGGATACAATGAGAATAACGTCATTTGAAAGGAAATAATCCAGAAAAACAGATTTATCATCCAGATGTCAGTAACAGTGCAGAATATTTTAACTCTGAAGCTAGGCACTACTAATGCTAAGAGATGAAAATACCCACGCAATGTTGCCAGAATATTGGATGAAAAGTCACAGCATAACAAAAACTATTTAAAATGATATCGAGTTATGTTGAGCTGCCAATCAAAAATCTCTACTATTAAAGGAGAATCGAACGTCGTGACGGTTCGACCTTCTCGCGCTACTCCCCCGCCTCGATCGATATCCCCGCCTCGCTGGAAAAAAAATCGCAGGAAATAGAACCCCACGTTCCATGGTAGCGAAAAAACCGAGATAACCCACACGTTCTCCACCTTCTCCCCGACCTGTCCATCTCATCTCCGGATCTCTTTGGCACAAATCCGAACAATCCGGCTCTCTCCTCTCCTCGCGACCGCGCGGCACCCTCCCTCTCTAGGTTGGCCATAGCCCGAGCCCCCGGGCGACGACCGTCCAAGCCACTCTACCGTCATGGATTGAAGGAGGCAGCGGCGGGGGGCGGTGCGGATCCCATCTTACCCTCCACCGTCACGTATGGAAGGAGGCCATGGCAACCAGCTGTGCGAAGCCAATCCTCCGCCTGGCAGTTATGTGCGTCTCCCTCCGCCGGAGCTTCTCTGCACATGTACGTTGTCTCGTCGGTCTCTTCATCCCTTCGGTCTGCATGCACCGGCACTGCTGACCCGTGGTTGACCAGCAGCGGAGGCGTGTGTCAGGAGTCTCTAGCCGCTGCATGCTACATTATCAGGTTTGATCTTCTGTTAAATCTTGATCCCTTCAGTTTCCGTTTGGAACATTCCATTCTTGTTAGTGATCATCAGGGATCCCATCAGCCCTCATATCTGGACAGATATATGGGGATTTTCATCCGTGTGTGGTTCAATTGGCATATTATTAGGCCTCTGATAAAATTGCCAAAAGGTGACCGCCGAATACCATCCCCTCACCGATCAGGCCTAGAAGATGGTGAAACTCTCACAAGGTGAACACCATGGGGTAAAGCTAGCTTATAATTTAGCGGCGGCGTGGTGTCATCATGGTCGGAGGAGGCAACTCATATGGGGATGCCAAGGAGATCAATCAGAATTCTATCGCTGTTGTTGCACCAAAATATCTTTACAGCTGCTATTTTTTTAAATATCCCAAATACAGATTATTTTGTCAATGCAACAACATGATCAATCTCAATCTGGGGCAATGCATTACTCATGGTATACTTAATAATTAAGTGGAGTTCCAAAAGCGACGGTGATGGTTGTGCCACCACCAACAGCAGAGAAGAAAGAGGCGTGGCAGTGGTGGTGCAGAAAGAGCGATAGAGAAGTGGGAGGAAACTAAGTAGCGGCATTGGTGTAAGGACTAAGGAAGAAGGGGAGAGCATGGAGAGCAAGATGAGGTTCTGGGCAATGCGACAGGGTAGTCGTTCCCTAAGCCTATCGGCATGACCCAATTCACTCCAATTTTTTTTCAGGTTCAGTTTTGTTAGCATTGGTGTTCACATTCTACTGTTCAGAGAAAAATATATTCATTATTACAGGGTGGAAGTTATCTGTACTTTTGTTTTGTACATTTTTACAGCTATACCTTAGTGGAAGTGAGCCAGGCCCTTGAAAAAAACTCACGGCAGTCACTTCGTTCAGTAATATTTTGCATGTATACCATGTAGGTTTCATTCACATCTAGCAAAAGACTCTCCAGACAACGGAGGTTTGCTTTGTAGACTTTACTAGCACAAATGCCCGTGCGTTGCAACGGGACATTGTTACCTCTCTAATATGCCAGCGAGTTTCTTCGATTGCATCAATGCTCGCATGCCCGCCTGCCCGCAGCCTGCCCCTCACGCGCTCCCGTACGCGACAATATCGGCGGCTCACCTGCCCGCCCACACGCAGCCTACCCTCACGCGCTCCCGTATGCGACGATATCGACGACTCACCTGCCCGCCTGCCCGTAGTCTGCCCTCACGCGCTCCCGTACGCGACAGTTGAGGCGGTTCGCCTGCCCGCCCGCACGCAAGCGGCCGTCCTGCGCACGGACACCTACCGACGTCCAGCACGCGGCCACGACCCACACGCTCGCCCGCAGTGCATGCAGCCCGCATGCTCTTCTGCGCCCACACGTCGCCCGGCCTCCCGCGCTCCTGCGCAGAATGCCTACGGCGGCTTGCCTGCAGCGCACGCAGTCCGCCCTCCTGCGCGCGAACGCCCGTCGGCGTCCATCCTAGGGCGGCAGCTGGGTACGCGCAAGCTCTGCGGCGGTGCACGCACATCAGCCATGGCATGACGCGGGCTACTGGTCTGACGCAGCGTGGGCGAGCTCCGGCGCGGTGCATGCGACAACTCCAATGCGGTGTGCGTGAGTTCCTTCCCATGGTTTTCTGGTCAAGTCACTACATGTGGGGTCCAGTGGAGGTGATCAGGTAGCCTCATATTGCCCCTAGATTTGAGATGGGTTTGAGATATGCCGGTCAGTCCAGGCGTTTAGGAAGAAAATTAGGTGTGCTATATGAAATTTTTTATCGGGGACATTTCTGGTGTTTGAGGAGGATATAGTGGGTGTAGATGCTCTAACCAGACTTCGTGGATGATAAACGTGCCTGACGTATTTCCATATATGCAGATACGGGAAGCACCTTTTGATAATTAGTCCACCACACACCATCGACGAACTGGGATGTCCCTCTCGCTTCCATTAATCCCTCTCATCGGATCATGTTTAGCCGTGATGCGTGTATGAGCCTGTTTATTAATCCCCGCTCTCTCTCTCTCTCTTTCATTTTCTTATTATTAGTTTATTATTTTCTCTTTCAACTCAAGCGAAGCTATGTCAGTTGGACACGCGCTCGGAAATCCTATCTACGCCTCTCGCGCGGGTGACGGGTGTTATTTGGCCCGACTCTGCTCTCTCACTCCATCCAACCTTATCTTCTCAGTCGGCTGCCCTTAACCTTGTCTCCCCAGGTCGCCCGCCCACGCGTTCTTCTCCACATACATGTGCAGAACTCCCACAACGCCCGCCCACCCAGCCCCTCCCCCATTCCCAGCCCTGTATCCAGATGGAATCGAGGCCACCACCGAGCGTCTCCTCCTGGCCCCTTCAGGAGCTCCCACTGCCGCCTGGAGCTCAAGCTGCCAGCCGTCCAAGGCCTACCCAGGAACGGATACGCGACGCCGTGCCTCGTCCTCGCACATGCCCGGCCGCGCCACCGGAGCCCCCCGCAGGTCGCGTGCCCGTCGCCCTCACCTTCACTCTTCTTCCCCTTTCAATTCTGCTTTATCCTCTCTGAATCTCTCTCTCTCTCTCTGTTCAAGTGCAGAGGGAGTGCTCCGCCACCCGCTGCTGTTCTACGCGTCGCCCCGCGCTCCCAAAGCTGGGAACCGGCTCCCCGCCTCCAAGTCCTCGGCATCGCCGTCCCGCGCTGCCTGCAGCCGCGCCAAGCCCAACTCGCGGCCGTGGAGCCCGAGCTCGTCAAGCACTTCAACTCCGCCGCCGCGCCATCTTCTTCAGGCGCGCGCTAGAGCATGAGCTCGCCCGCGCCCCACCTCTCTCTGCCGCTCCGTCCGCCGCCCGCGGTGCCGGGACCCGTCGCTGCCGTGCCCTGCATCGCTCTGTAGCCGCGCCGCCTGGGTCGATGCGGTCAGCGCTCCCAAGCCGTTGACCCCGTGCCAGGGGACGACTATTTCCTTCCATGTGTGCGCACCCGTGCTCCAGCCCGGTGGCATACTCGTGCCGCGGGGCCGTATCAGGCCTGTGCCTGGACGACGGAAGCCCCCCGTTGTCCGTGTGCTCCGGCCAGCTCCCCGTCTTGCTCAAGATCTCCTCGAGTCTTCCCGCCGAGGCCTTCCTGCGACCAACCTTTGACATGGGTCTCCTGCACGCCTCAGCGCGGACGCCCGCCACGACGCCAGCGGCAAGCGGCGGCACGTGCCCGGCGGTGGAGAACGGCAGGATAAGCGGCGAGACGCGCGGTGGTGAGCCAGTCCAATAAGAGATAAGGGTCGCGGGTATAATTTCTAACAAATGCAGGGGTTTTTATGCAAAAAGGAAACGTTTTTCTAGAGTGCCACTAAAACAGGGGCTGCGGGTTGATTTCATGTAAGGGGCTTTTTTGTAAAATGCGCAAGACGACGTACGGGCAGAAACCCAATTCTCTTTATTATTATTATATATATATATATATATATAATATATATATACATATATAGGTAAAGATAAAGATTTTCTAATACAGTCAAACTTCAGCATATATGTACTTTTTTTTATAATCAACACACACGTTCAATTGAACATACTACCCGCAGAGAAGTAGTCAGGCAAACATGCTTGCATTTCCTTAGATGGTATATAGGTCCGAATTAATGATTGTAGGTGTTGACATACTATGTACAATGTAAGAGAACGACATGGATGATATATTATTAGAGAAAAAAATGAAAGAATTAGGGTGGACGTTAATTTGCTGGAAGTGAGTACTCCACTACAATGCTTCTAATAGCTTTATAGTTCTATATATGATGCAAACCTATGTGTTCAGGAGCCGTTTTTGCTACAGAACTCTGAAGCATGTGGTTGAAGTAAACACTGGACGGAGAAAGACTTCGCATATTCAGCAGCAGACTCAAAGCTGCTGGTGCGAAAACAGAATTTGCACCGTACAACAGGCAAAGCCTCACTACAGAGTTCCGCCTAGGGATACGCTTTTTGCAAAGGTAATTGAGATTTTTTTGAATGATGATAATAAAGATTTATACTTTTAATACATGTTCCAGCTATAGGAGGATGCCAAGGAGATCAATCAGATTTCTTTACACATTAAGACATCGTCATCTTTTATTGCTACTGTTGCAGCACAATAGCTTTAGTGCCGCTATTTTTCAGAAAAATATCCCAATTTACACATTGTTTTGTCAATTTTAATTTTCAAACGGAGGTTTGTTTGGTAGACATTACTTTCTAAATATAGTTAAACTTAAACAGATATATACATTGAGCAGAGTCAAGTGAACATGCTACCGGCAGAAAGTGTCAATTAAAACATGATGTATTTTCTTAGTTCTTAGATGGTATGTAGGTCCTGCACTAATAATTGTAGGTGTTGACATATTATTTCTATTGTAAGAGAACTATGTGGATGATGCATCATTAGAAAAGATTGACAGAATTAGGATGGTTGTTATTCTGATGGACGTGATTACTCCACTACAATGCTTCTAATAGCTTTATAGTTTTATGATGCAAACCTATGTGTTCAGGAGCCTTTTTTTCTACGGAAATCTGAAGCATGTGGTTGAAGTAAATACTATACGGAGAAAGAGTTTGCATATTCAGCAGCAGAGCAGTGCAGGCTGCTGGTACAACAACAGAATCTGTCCAAGCTGAAGTGAAACACATACGGCAAACTGTCAATCTTGTATCGAATGAGAGCCAAAAATTGATGGTAACTTCCTTCATCTTATCAGGACAAGATAGGAAGATCTCCCGAGTACACGGTCGAGAGGAAGCTCGGCAAAGGGGGGCCCGACCATGTTTTCGTCAGCCGGTATTTAGCTGGTGCAACAGGATGGTCCACATGTGCGAGTGCTCAACAGGTGGGTGCTATTTTTACATGTTCCCTGCTTTCTTACTATACGCTTTGCCAAAAAAAAAAAAACTTTGGCGTCGGGTTTTGTACTCACTGATGTGAAGCCAGAGGAAAGCTAATTGCACATTTGTTCACGTTACTGCTTCTGTTTGTGGGTTGCAAGGACTTTGAGATTACCACATGTCCCCTGTTTAATTATCTATATTAAGGCGTGGCCTTCATGTGTAGCGATTTTTTCTAAGAAGCAACAAGAACCTACAATTCATTGGAGTTGGATAAAGAGTGCATATGTAACAAAAGCAGCTTCGAGCCCGAGGCAGAGACGAGGAAGGACAGAGATGTACCATCGTCATGCTTTATCTTCTTCAGGGTTGGGAGGGAGAAAGGGAAATGGTGATTTCCGGAGAGGGAGCAAGCGGGAGAACTGTAGTTTTTCAACGAATGTTGACAACTGAATGAACGCCTGCTGGATAAATTACATGATCTGAAAACTTGACGCTGTGTTGTTGCATATAAATAATTTATCATCCAGTATTCACCAGTCTCCCTGTGTTGTTCAAATTCCCTTCAGTGATGACAAAGCATGCCGGCAACTTTGAGTATATGTTTCTTATATATCATTGTCAGATTGTAAGATGTTGACGTGTTGTCCATCTTTCATTTTAAATGTCTCCAACACAGTATGGTTTTGAAGTTTCTGCACTTGCTTTGACCAGACAAAGGCAATTAACTCCAGGACTTAGCCAAATAGGAACACAAGGGAAAGAGGAATAAAAAATTATATTTGAATGGCCTGGTTAGTCCAAATCCGATGGATATCTTCCCAAGTCCTACTTATTTTGCAACATTCTATAGATTGATTTGTTATGCTGATTATATATCAAATGTTCCTCTCGGCTCTCGCACAAATTATGTACTTAATTCTGGGAAAGACGGTGGGAACAAATTCCATGATAAAGATATTTGTATATGAAAGAACCAACGTGCATAGTGGCAAGGATCGAAGGAATGGTCAACACATTGATATTTTGCATGGTAGGCATAACAGAATGAGATGTCGCACGGATAAAGTGGGTTTCGAGGCGTACATGATAATCGATGAGGGACAAGGCACTATTTTCCTAATGCATTGTATAGTTTACTGTTGTCACCGTAGCAACGCACGGGTATTTAGTTAATCTAGCGATATATTTGCACAACTCGCGAAAAGTCTAACAGTAACTTGCATAACGGTGGTTCAAGAAACATGTTTCTTAAATCAAAGAGGGAGGGGAACCTTCTAAGCAAGTTGAAGGGTAGGAAAATGGTCAGAAATAAAGTACCTTGTTACTGCTAACATGCGGCCACTAGGTGAGAAATAAGCTGACTGAGCAGATTTGTCAAGTTTGAAAACCTTCAGGCTATCTGGCTCCTTCCTTTTTATATTTCTCACATCCCATATACAGGCTGTTTGATCCGTTGAACTGGTAGCAAGCATATGTGGATTCTCCGGATGAAAATCTATTGAGTTGATTCTCTCCTCATGCACATCCCATGTAGTTAACACCTTACCCTCGCGCTCATCGAAAAGTGTCAGACCACCCTTTTCATCACCAAAATATAGGCATCGGGCACTATTTTTTGCTTGACAAAGCGAATAAACAGGCCGCTCCCATAAATGGACCATACTGTACTTCTCCTTCTCAAAGTCCATAAGACAAATTTCACCCTGATGGCTAGAGCTGTAAACCTGTAGCCAAGTAAATGAAATACACCACAAAATAGAATTACAATTGATAGAGAACATTCAATGAGATATACAACATCCAAATAACTATTTGCGCACTGGAAATGGGATAAATCCAACCTAATTTAGCTACCTTGATCATGATTAGCAGATGCACCTATTGGATGACTCTAACGTGGTGTCGCAAGAAAATGAAAAAAGGGCGGAAGGAAGAAGGTCACCTTGTGTGGTGCCGCCTGGTGCGCCACGATTGCTGACACAGGGCACTTGTGTGGCCAATAACTGAAGACGACCCCATCCACACCGTCGGCATCCTCCGAGACACCGTCGACGTCCCAGTACCCGATATTCCCCCTTTTGTCCCCCGCCGCCACCACGGTCCGGTCGGCGAGCGGGAGGACCCGCATCGACTCTATGCTACAGGGCACCACGTTTCTCACGTGCGCGCGCATCAGCACCATGTCCCTCCCAGCATCGAAGTCGTCCGCCGCACGAACCTTGGCCCCAGCCCCAGCCCCGCCCCCGAGGATGGAGGAGGCGAGCGAGGGTGAGAGGCTGAGATCCGGGGGCAGGTTGTCGGGAGCGATGCCGCGGGCGCGGCCGGAGGAGCGGACGGGGCCGGTCGGGGCCTTGGGCCTGACCTGATACGGTCGCTTTCGCTTAGGTTTAGCGAGGGCGGAGAGCTCGTCGGCCTTGCGGCGGAGGAGGGCAAGCTTTTCCTGGTTGCGCCGGATGTTGGCCTGGCGAAGGCGCTCGTAGTCGTTTTCCGCCATTGTTGTTGGGGGAATCTTCTGGTGGGCGTGGGTGAGGGTTTGGAGAGGGAAACGGCGGGAGGTATCGCGGAGCGCGGGGAGAGGAGTGTAGGACGGGGAAAAGGGGATCGGCTGATGAGGAGAAGAAGGAGCAGCAGCGTGGGATTGAGAGAAGGGCAGCAGGGAAGAGCAGCAGCACAAGAGACGAGGGGAGGAGCAGAGGTCGGGCGCAAGCAGTGCAGCAGCAAGGACGTGGGAAGAGGGAGCAGCAGCAGTTTTGTTTTTGTTTTTTGAATGTTGGAAGTTGACTACCAAATTCTAGGGGGGCAAGATGGGCAGGCATGGAGCAGAAAGGAAAGAAAAGAAGAAGAGGAGCAGCAACAGTGTTGA
Organism: Aegilops umbellulata; assembly: GCA_032464435.1. Taxonomy (NCBI): domain Eukaryota; kingdom Viridiplantae; phylum Streptophyta; class Magnoliopsida; order Poales; family Poaceae; genus Aegilops; species Aegilops umbellulata. The sequence continues at coordinate 317,175,138 of CP136056.1, read as the reverse complement.
GAGGAGGAGCAGCAGGCGAAGGACGAAGGACGGCAGCAGGGGCACTCTCGCGCGGAGGTCCAGCCACCCATCTAAGGGCAAATCCCCTCAAAAAAAATTCTAAGGTCAGAATTACAGATAACCTTCCAAGAGTCTGACAATTACAAGCTAATATTCCTGAATTATTAATTTAAGAAACTGATACGAACAACTTGCAAGCTATGTTCCTCAAATTGTTTAATCAAGCATACATTGAACCTGCCTAGGGCGTCCAAAAATAAATTCAAGATTATGCTATAATATTTACCTTAATATTAATACTTTTTACATGTTTACCGATTAGACTTGAAGATTAGAGATTTGGGCATAAAGTGGAAGTCAAGTAAGAATTTATATAAATTTTGTGGTGTGTCGTATATTTTTCTCCTAGTTCTTAGAATGAAACTAATTCGAACAATTAATTATGTCGACCGTCCTGCTTGAATCATACTACTTGGCCTATTAAGGGCCTGTTCGGCAACTGCCCAGCTCCTGGCTTCTCTGAATCAGCGGGCGAAGCTGGGCCGAACAGGTCAGCTCCCAGAAGCCAGCTTCCCAGATCTAAGGCGAGTCGTAGTGCAAAAACTGGGAGCGAGTGTTTCGTGGATCCCAGAAATCGTAGAAGTTGGAGTTCGAGTTATTTACGGCGAGCTGCCACCGCGAAGTGAAAGAAAACGCTTCGTCCAGGGAAGAATAGAACGCAGCAACTACCTTCGTTCCCTAACAGGCCAGAATCTAGCTTAATGGGCCAGCCGGCTACCAGCCCAAGACTAGCCAACTGGGATCTGGGAATTCTGCTGCCGAACGGTTTTTCTGATCTACAATTTTCGTCGGGAAGCTGGAGGTGAGATCGAGAAGCCGGATTTGAGGATTTCTGGGAGCTGGGCAGTTGCCGAACAGGCCCTAATTTTCTTTATTTCTTCTTCTATTGCATCGTGGTTTGATTTTTGGTTTCCTTTATAAGTCCGCCCCGGGTAGCTTCAAATCCTGGATCCGCCACTCATCCCATGCCACGAGAAAAGGCGCTTGACCCGGTTGTAAGTAGTATGAAATCCCGAGTGCCCGCCTGCCGCGCTGGAGTGCAACGCTCTGATCAGGTTCTGCTGTATGTCAGGGTCTTTCCCAATCCACACGCGCCTGTGAAACTTCAGGATCCGGTCTTGCAAGGAAAATCCTGGGTCACTGTCCGGAGCCAGCGCCAACTTTGTCACTGAGTAGCTGTGGTATCTTGCCGATAGCTTCGTTTGATTGCTTCGAGCCACGTAGGCTTGCACACCGAGATTGCTGCCATTTCTGTTTCCTGTCCGGGTGCGCGACGAGAAAGCGCATCCGCGGCTCTGTTGATTAGCCCCACCTTATACTGAATAGTGAACTGCAGCCCGACTAGTTTGGTGAATGCTCGCATGATGTATTGGCGTGTTGAGCCTCTGATCCGTCAGGTTGAGCAAGCTCTATTGGTCCGTCCGAACCACAAACTCTGCATGCTGGAGGTAGGGGCGCTAGTGATCCACTGTGAAGAGAAGAGCCAGGCACTCTTTTTCATAGGCTGACAGCCCAAGATTGCGAGGGGCTAGAGCTTTGCTCAAGTAAGCCACCGGATGGTTATTCTGCATAAGAACTGCCCCTATACTCGTGGCACTTGCATCCGTCTCCACAACGAACTGCTGCTGAAAGTTGGGTAGCGCCAGCACAGGAGCTTCGACCCGTGCTTTTTTGAGAGCGATGAAAGCTTCGTTGGCAGCTCGTGTCCACACGAACAGGGTATTTTTCCTAAGTAGGTTGGCGAGCGGCTTGCTGATAACGCCAAAGAACCGAACGAACTTCCTGTAGTACACAGCTAGACCCAAGAAACCCTTGAGTTCTTTTGTATTGGTTGGAATAGGCCACTGCTGCACATCCAGGACTTTGGTGTTGTCCATGGCCACTGCCTGATCACTGATGATATGCCCCAAGTAACTGATCTTTTGCTATGCAAAGGTGCATTTGGACATTTTGGCTTTGAGCCCATGTTGATGTAGGAGCCCGAGAACTTGTCGCAACAACTTTTTGTGAGCCTCCAATTCTTCTGTGTGAACAAGGATGTCATCCATGAAGACGAGCACGCCATGGCATAGCACGGGAGCGAGTACAATATGCATGCCCCCTTGGAATGTGCCTGGCGCATAGGCCAGTCCATATGGCATCACCCGAAATTGATAGTGGCCCAAATGAGTTTTGAAGGCTGTTTTATGTTCATCTTCTAGACGTAGCCTGATCTGGTGATACCCTGCACGTAGATCCAGCTTTGAAAACCATTTGGATCCAGCAATCTCATCCAATAGCTCACCGATGATTGATATTGGGTAAGTACTTTTGACTGTGATGGCATTCAAATGCCGAAAACCCACACAAAACCTCCACATCTGATCTTTCTTTTTAACCAGCAACACCGGCGAGGAAAAGGCACTGTTGCTGGGTACAATAAGTCCAAGGCGAAGCATCTCTCTGACTTGTGCTTCTATTTCATCTTTTTTCTCCAGTGTGTATCTGTACTGACGCATGTTGATGGGGTTTGCACCTGCAATGAGGGGGATGGCATGATCCCATTCTCTGTGCTCAAGTAGATTGGTCGGTTCTGCAAACACTGACTGAAAGTCATCGAGGATATGTTGTATCACTCGAGGCGCTCGTTTCCTTCTAGTTGTTTTGCTGCACAAATCATCACGATGTGCGCAATTGAGTTGCCTTGTTCCATCTTGAGGAGCTGCGACAAAGTGGCCTGCTGCACTTGTTGGACTTGCGGCTGTGGCCCCTTCAGCACAATTTGTTCCCCCTCCCGGTCAAACTGCAATGTTTTGGCTGCCCAGTCAACCAACATTGGTCCACACTGATCCAACCAGTCGATGCCTACCACCATGTCGTAGCAGCCCAATGACAAGACGAGAACATCAGTGGAGAACTTGTACCCCTGAGTCTGTCACTTGCAATGTGGTATAATTCTAGAACACTTGAGCACACTACCATCTACAATTTTGACTGACACTGGATCCATTGGCAACACCTGTTCAGCAAACAACTCTGCCACCGCCTCGCTGATAAAACTGTGAGAACTCTCTGAATCCACAAGTATGAGAACTTCATGCCCTTCGATCGCACCCAGGAATCTGACGGTGTGGGGTGTCGTTGCCCCCATTGTGGCCAGTTTGGATATTGACATAAGTTGTTCCTCTTCCGAATCTGATTCGTGCCGGCGCCGATCGTCCACTTTAGCTTCAAGCATTTCCCACAGCTCTTCAACTACATGAAGTTGGACCATGGCAGCGCATTGGTGGCCTTGCCCCCAACGCTCCACACATTTGAAGTAGAGCCCGCGGGCACGCCTGTAGTTGCGGAGCGCCGTGATGCGATCATCGCCCCATCCTGGATCTTGGCGACGATCCGATGCTCGCGCCACGTCTAATGCGCGATGATCCTCAGCGGCCGCTTGGGGCGCTTGTAACACCCCAAAAATTTGACCTTGTTTTATTAATTAAATTTTTTCCAGGAAATTAAATTTTTATTTTTTGGATTTTCTTTCGATTTCAGAACCATTCTTTTCTTTGTTATTGTGGAGTTTTTACCCCAAGTGAAAACTTTCCAAATATATTGTTAGACTTGTATACCCTCTCAAGAAAACATTTCTTTTATCAGTGGAATTAATTATATAATTATTTTTCCTGATCTTTATTTCTTTAAAAATGGTTTCCCATGGTTTTAGGGTCCCATTTGAACTACAACCCTTTGATAGATTCATGTCAAAATTTCACCAAAAATTGGGGAGGACATGTGATGTTCCTAAATCACTTTTATGCAAAAATCACTTTTAATCATTGGAAATTTTGAGCTCTACCCCAAGTTTTCAAATCTGGTCCAGTTTGTAAAATTGCACTACAACCTATTTAAATATTTCTTTAAAGCTTCCACCAAAATTATGGGATGTTAGTAGTAGTATATAATTCAACTTTATGCAAAAATCCACTGATGTTCTTTGAAAAATTTGAGTAAATCATCCTCATCTTCATTCTGGTCCAACTGGGTGATTTGTACTGCAACCATATTTTAACTTGCCCTTTTACTCATGATTCTTTCTCCTGCTTAGAGACCACCCTACCAAACCCTTAAGTTCATGAGAGTGGACCCATTGTAGTAATTTTGGTACATGAATTAATGCCATTTTCTTTCTGTCCAGATTTGGTTCTCTCAAAAACTTGCACTAACAAGTTTTTGTTTTTGACAAACTAACCTTGCCACCCTCTGTAGCATCTAAAGAGACACTGATCTGGAGATTTTGGCCACCCCAAGAGATGCCTAGAAGCCCATGGCAATCTGTCAAACACCTTGGGTGCATGGTCAGTTTTGACATGATTTTTAGTTTGCATTGTGAACTTGACCCTCTGACCCAACCAACTTGTCCACTAAGCTCCTAGCTAACCCTAACCTAGACCTGTTAATCCCCAGCCTCGCCCAAGCCCTCTAGCACGCGCTGGCATTGCATCGAGCACCTGACGTGCGTGCTCTAGGCGCGGCCAGAGCGCGCATTTTGCACGTGCGTGCGCCCGAGTCGCCGCCTCCCGCTGCCGCCTCCCCCACGTCCGTTCTGGCCCCTCCCCACTCACAGTCAGCGTGCCCCAACTCCTCCCGCATCGCAGAGCCGCCCCGGCTACCCCTGGCACCCCACAACGCCCCCGTCAGGTCGGCCATGGCGGCTAGCTGACGGCTGCAGCAAGCCCCGGCCGTGGCAGCGCCGCCCAAACCATATACGCGCGCCAGCTCGCCCCTTGAGCAGTGTGGAGTTCGTCGGAATGTGCCGGCCAACTCCACGTCGCCCTGCTAGCTACAGCGAGGCGGTTCGCCGATCTTATCTCCGGCCGCTGCAGAACCGACCTAGTCGCGCTATAAATAGGGACCCCGAGCTCATCTAGGCCTCAGGCAGCCTCAGGCCATCCCTCTAGAGCCCCCACGGCCAGCAATCGACGGTGGGAAGCTTTCTTCCTTGACTCCGGCCAGTTCGGCCGCCGCCACGCTCCGGCTCCGTTCATCGCAAACAGGCCCTCTCCCGTCCATCTAGTGCCCCCACCCGACTCCCCGTGATCGTTCGGAGCCACCCAACTCCTCAGCCTCGAACGGGAGCCACCGTAGCCCAAACCTCCAATTCCTCCCGAAGCCACCTCCGTCGCGGAGCTCGCCACCGGTGACTCCCTCCACCCCCGCCAACCTAGCGACCACTGGGAGGACCGTCCTGGTCTGGCAGATCCATCCCTGTCCTTGGAATCCCATGGGGAGCCACCATTCGTTGGCGGCGATCGCCGGAGCCCCGCCCCGCTCGAACAGAGGAGGAAGGAGGCGCGGGCGACTGGACAAACCTGACCAGTGGGCCCGAGGGACCCACTGTCAGTGACCCAGCCCCGCCGAAACGTGATTTAAGTGGAGGCATATTCCTCCAAATACGCCTTCGCTAGAGGAAAGCGTAAGACCCCCCCCCCCCGAAACGTTTTCTTTTTCTGGTTTTATTTAAAAACAGAATTTTGACTAAACTTTGACTGGCTATAACTTTTTAAATATAAGTCCAAATGAATTGATTCTTTTTCTCTTGTTCCTCAAATTCTGTCTAGTTTATTTTTGTATTTATTTGAAAATTTTCCAAACAACTTTTTTGTACTGTTTTTAAACTATGTGTTGATTCAAATTTTCTTTAAATAGGATTATGGAGAGAGAAGAAAACTTTCAAAAAAGTTTTGGAATGCACCCTGCCTCTCCACAACTTGAAGGCAAGCATTCTGAACCCTGGCATTATATTGTCTTGTGTTGTTGATACGGTTGCAACCCCACCTTGTCTCGGAGATTTCGTTAGTTTATGCGATGATACGATCATGCTCATAAGTGCATATTGATGATTCCATGCTGTTGGTATTTGATATGTTTGTGATAGCAATTACCCTCATATGCCTACCGGGAGGGATCCGGGAAAGTCTCTGTCTTGGGTAGACACGAGCTTGTCCCTAACCCTTCATCGAGACGGTTATGTCCGGTGGGGCATGGGGAGGTATGATGAGTGGTGGTTCTGTCTGATGGATGTGAAATATAATTCTTGTGCTAACCATGCAGGAAATGCTTTAACGTCCTAAGTCGACCATAGATCGAGTCTTATTCCAGTAACCCCCATACTTGTTTCGTACTACCACTTGTCCCTGCCGCAGGTAGGGTACGGTTCAGTATTTTGTCAACCCCTGTCCTAGCACACACCGTACAGAGAGGCCATGGTGGAAGATACCGACTGCATCCGGTAGGCATGCCACTTGGTCCGGGGGCATGGGTGTTTCTGGTTGGGACCGAGAGGGGGGCACCCCTTAGAGCACGCGATATAAGTTTGATCCCATGCTAAACGAGGTTGTAGCCTCCCTACTTAGAGTTTCGCTTGACGGGTGTCGTGGGTGATTCCAGACACCGGTAAGTTAGGCTGGTGTGTGCGGTCAGGTGTGTTTTTGAATGAAAGACCGTAGATGGAATTAGTCCCGATGGACTAAAGGAATCCGTTGCTAGTGGGTAAAGAGTACACCCTCTGCAGAGATTATATCTATTCGAATAGCCGTGTCCATGGTTAAGGACTACAGTCTGGGATAGGTCAAGTGTCGGTCTTAGTGTCGGTCTTCGAAGGAAAGATTGCTAGGCCAAAACATGGATCACGACTTGTGACACGTGATGATTATGATTACTATTATTATGGACTAACCATCTACATTATTTGACTTATTGAGTATCCCTGGGACGGTTCTACCTCCTGGATATTCACTGTGATTACTCCTTATAAGCCCTGTATGTGGTGTCGCTGAGACACCCGACTGTGGCATGCTTGTTATTCATTTACCTTATAAGCCCTTTATATGGTGTCGCTGAGACGCCCGACTGTGGCATGCTTGTTATTCATTTACCTTATAAGCCCTTTATATGGTGTCGCGGAGACGCCCGACTGTGGCATGTTTGTTACTTATTTACTTTATAAGCCCTTTATGTGACGTCGCGCAGACGCCCGACTGAGGCATGCTTTATATTATTATCCTTTCGAGGCGTCGCTTCAGACACCCGATCGGTGCATTTTATTTCTATTCCCTGATTGTTTATTCATGTTTTATTTGAATGACCTGCTCGCGTGCATCATGAGTTTTATTTCGTAACTGACGAATTGATCATAGAATGTTTCAAAGCATGATTATCAGTGGTTATATTATACCTGTGTTCTTAATGTTTGCGAGTACATTCAAAGTACTCACTGGCTTGTCCATGGCTATTGTCTTGGCCAGATTTCTTGCATGGAGAGGAGCATTGCGATGACAGCCCCGGAACCTACGCAATGGTGATAGCTGCCTCGTGAAGATAGGAGTTATCCAGGTCAGCTGTTCCTGTGGGAAATGGAGTCCCATAGACGCTGATGATCTGTAAACCGCTTCGCGATCAACCACTAGAAACCATTTGTTGTACTCATAGGCCAGAATGGTCTTGTACTACATATCTTGTATTTTGCTTGGAGTTTCTGTATCAAGTTGGTGCCTCATCAGCTAACAGTAATCCTGGGGCTGGTGAGCACAAGGGCCATTTTCTGGGAAATTATATCCCGAAAATCCAGTCCTGACAACCTTGGTATCAGAGCCAGGCTGACCATTGGCTAATCCTATCTTAGCCAGGTCGAAAAACCTAGGTTAACCAACCCACCAGACCTTAACCTAACCCGGGCCAAGCTTCTCGTGTAAGCTAGCCCCACGGTGACCCCGACACCTTTTGGCAGTCGGTGCCCAACCTATCAGCCTAGCCTGTCGATCATGCGCCAGTGACCGATACCTAAAGTATCTCATTTGCAAGCGTGCGAAGGAAGACTCCATCCCCTTTTTCTATAAAAAGGGCACGCTAACCTCAACCCAGCACATCACAGCCCCTACCCCAAACCAAGCTAAAATGCCTGGACCCATTGTTCACAATGAGACCACAGCAACGAACCTTGGAAGTTTTGTGACCGTGCTAGCCAACCTTACCCTCCGTGCCTTTGCATTAGAAGAGCCCCCAGAATATGTTGCGTACCAAGGGCCCATGAGCGGTGAGAGCCGCCAATTTTGGGCCACTGTGCACGTCTATGGTAGGGGTCTATCGCCAGAACGCCCCTACAGGTTCACCGGAAGGACAACTTCCTTTGAGCCACAAGCCATCCAACTAGCTGCTCGGGAGGCTATAGTTCAACTCCGACACTTGTCGCCCAGAGTTAACTGTCGCTCCTTCTATTACTACCCCAGCCGTGACGAGTATGGTAGGCCACCCCAGGTTGCCAACGGAGATCACGAGACGGATCCTGCATTATTGCATCTGGTGCGCTATGTAAGTGCACTAGAGGAACTGTTCAATCAAATCACCCTTGATCTGATCGCAGCTCGTGGGGAACTGATCCGCTGAGCCCCGGCAAGAAGAGAAGATGATCCCGACGCCGACAGCCCAGTCGTGCTGTTCGGACAACCACTCGAGACCTTGAGGTCAGCCCCAGCCATCGACCAAGGTGCTTTGGTGTCCCCAGAAGTGCTTCGTTGCCTTTTGGGAACACGCTCCAACGGGATTGTAGCCAACAATCCCCGCGATGGTCATCACCGCTACCCCGACCCTGCAGTTCCTCAACCCCCTCCAGCTAACCCCGATGGTGAAACCCGTGGAGAAGCCCCGACCTCTGCAAGGCAAGCCCGCTTGGATATAAATGAGGTAGACTAAGTCACTCGAGTAGTACCGAGTCTTAGTATGTCCACGCCCTGTAAGTGTGTGATCTTGTATTGCCATGTTTGAATGATGTCTGCTTGTGCGTCCCTATCTTTTTTAAATTTTAGCCATGCGTAAGTATGTTGGCGTACGATTGCATTTTTTTTATTCCGGGCGTAGCTACCAAAAACGAACCCCGACGGCACCCACAGTAATATGTCACTTTTGTGAGATATGTGTATCCGTGGTATTGACCCGACCCCATAGAACAGAACCGACAAACTAGTTGCCCCTCACCGTGATAAAGGAACCAACCCTGATGCTATATAAAAGACCACCTCGTGACCTTATCAGGTGCCCCTCACCTTGTGCACAACCCTCACAACCATTCCTTTGTCATGCCGAGCCCTAGTATTTATCTTAGAACTCCAGATGCAACCCCAGGCAGCTTTGTTAAAATATTGTGGGACTTTACCTGCAGTACCATGAGTTCTATCCATCCACCCCAGTACGAGTTGCTCAAATCGAGGATCACCCCATCCACCTCGAAATATTGGGCAGTGGTGCACATCCCTCCCACAAACCCAAACCAAGACCCAACGGAAGTCTCCTTCGTGGGGAAATCTATGCCGACTCCACAGATGGCCATAGAAGCTGCTGCGTACGAAGCACTTGCCCGCCTTTGATTCGCGGTACCCTATGCCAGCGAACGAGGGTATTATTATTTCCCGAGTTGTGCAGCACCCGGAGAAGTAACCTCTTTTCCCTGTGGACGAATTGAGAGAGACCCAGTACTGCCCAACCTTTCCTAGTATGTCATCGCGCAAGAGCGTTTGACCCAACGAGTAATGGGTTATCTCCAGAGCCTCGCTGATTTAAATCCTCAGATCGCCATCGGCAGACCACTGAGGCCCGACCAAGAGAGACGCGTTCATCGACTAGTCAATCCGCTTCTGCCGATAGAGGAAGAGTGTGCCCCAGTACCAGAGACGTTTTCTCAGGACCCTGTCCATTTGTCGTTTTCATTGTAAACATCATAGCTATGTTTATTTATGTGTTGCACCTTATGCTTCTACCCTAAGTTTGTGCTATGAGTAAACTATTTGGCTACAGCTAATGGGAGTATCTTTTGCAAAACAGCTTTTAGCAAATCTCGAGGATGAGATTTTTCTTAAGGGGGGTAGTGTTGTAACACCCCAAAATTTTGACCTTGTTTTATTAATTAAAATTTTGCCAGGAAATTAAATTTTTATTTTTTGGATTTTCTTTTGATTTCAGAACCATTCTTTTCTTTGTTATTGTGGAGTTTTTACCCCAAGTGAAAACTTTCCAAATATATTGTTGGACTTGTATACCCTCTCAAGAAAACATTTCTTTTATCAGTGGAATTAATTATATAATTATTTTTCCTGATCTTTATTTCTTTAAAAATGGTTTCCCATGGTTTTAGGGTCCCATTTGAACTACAACCCTTTGATAGATTCATTTCAAAATTTCACCAAAAATTGGGGAGGACATGTGATGTTCCTAAATCACTTTTATGCAAAAATCACTTTTAATCATTTGAAATTTTGAGCTCTACCCCAAGCTTTCAAATCTGGTCCAGTTTGTAAAATTGCACTAAAACCTATTTAAATATTTCTTTAAAGCTTCCACCAAAATTATGGGATGTTAGTAGTAGTATATAATTCAAATTTATGCAAAAATCCACTGATGTTCTTTGAAAAATTTGAGTAAATCATCCTCATCTTCATTCTGGTCCAGCTGGGTGATTTGTACTGCAACCATATTTTAACTTGCCCTTTTACTCATGATTCTTTCTCCTGCTTAGAGACCACCCTACCAAACCCTTAAGTTCATGAGAATGGACCCATTGGAGTAATTTTGGTACATGAATTAATGCCAATTTCTTTCTGTCCAGATTTGGTTCTCTCAAAAACTTGCACTAACAAGTTTTTGTTTTTGACAAACTAACCTTGCCACCCTCTGTAGCATCTAAAGAGACACTGATCTGGATATTTTGGCCACCCCAAGAGATGCCTAGAAGCCCATGGCAATCTGTCAAACACCTTGGGTGCATGGTCAGTTTTGACATGATTTTTAGTTTGCATTGTGAACTTGACCCTCTGACCCAACCAACTTGTCCACTAAGCTCCTAGCTAACCCTAACCTAGACCTGTTAATCCCCAGCCTCGCCCAAGCCCTCTAGCACGCGCTGGCATTGCGTCGAGCACCTGGCGTGCGTGCTCTGGGGCGCGGCTAGAGCGCGCGTTTTGCACGTGCGTGCGCCCGAGTCGCCGCGTCCCACTGCCGCCTCCCCCACGCCTGTTCTGGCCCCTCCCCACTCACAGTCAGCGCGCCCCAACTCCTCCCGCATCGCAGAGCCGCCCCAGCCACCCCTGGCACCCCACAGCGCCCCCGTCAGGTTGGCCATGGCGGCTAGCTGACGGCCACAACAGGCCCCGACCGTGGCAGCGCCGCCCAAGCCATATACGTGCGCCAGCTCACCCCTTGAGCAGTGTGGTGTTCGTCGGAATGTGCCGGCCAACTCCACGTCGCCCTGCTAGCTACAGCGAGGCGGTTCGCCGATCTTATCTCTGGCCACCGCGGAACCGACCTAGTCGCGCTATAAATAGGAACCCCGAGCTCGTCTAGGCCTCAGGCAGCCTCAGGCTATCCCTCTAGAGCCCCCACGACCAGCAATCAACGGCGGGAAGCTTTCTTCCTCGACTCCGGCCAGTTCGGCCGCCGCCACGCTCCAGCTCCGTTCATCGCGAACAGGCCCTCTCCCGTCCATCTAGTGCCCCCACCCGACTCCCCGTGATCGTGCGGAGCCACCCAACTCCTCAGCCTCGAACGGGAGCCACCGTAGCCCAAACCCCCAATTCCTCCCGAAGCCACCTCCGCCGCGGAGCTCGCCGCCGGTGACTCCCTCCACCCCGCCAACCTAGCGACCACTGGGAGGACCGCCTTGGTCTGGCGGATCCATCCTTGTCCTTGGAACCCCATGGGGAGCCGCCGTTCGTCGGCGGCGATCGCCGGAGCCCCGCCCCGCTCGGACAAAGGAGGAAGGAGGCGCGGGCGACTGGTCAAACCTGACCAGTGGGCCCGAGGGACCCACTGTCAGTGACCCAGCCCCGCCGAAACGTGATTTAAGCGGAGGCGTATTCCTCCAAATACGCCTTCGCTAGAGGAAAGCGTAAGCCCCCCCCCCCGAAACGTTTTCTTATTCTAGTTTTATTTAAAAACAGAATTTTGACTAAACTTTGACTGGCTATAACTTTTTAAATATATGTCCAAACGAATTAATTCTTTTTCTGTTGTTCCTCAAATTCTGTCTAGTTTATTTTCATGTTTATTTGAAAATTTTCCAAACAACTTTTTTGTACTGTTTTTAAACTATGTGTTGATTCAAATTTTCTTAAAATAGGATTATGGAGAGAGAAGAAAACTTTCAAAAAAGTTTTGGAATGCACCCTGCCTCTCCACAACTTGAAGGCAAGCATTCTGAACCCTGACATTATATTGTCTTGTGTTGTTGATATGGTTGCAACCCCACCTTGTCTCGGAGATTTCGTTAGTTTATGCGATGATACGATCATGCTCATAAGTGCATATTGATGATTCCATGTTGTTGGTATTTGATATGTTTGTGATAGCAATTACCCTCATATGCATCTCATGCCTACCGGGAGGGATCCGGGAAAGTCTCTGTCTTGGGTAGACACGAGCTTGTCCGTAACCCTTCGTCGAGACGGTTATGTTCGGTGGGGCATGGGGAGGTATGATGAGTGGTGGTTCTGTCTGATGGATGTGAAATATAATTCTTGTGCTAACCATGCAGGAAATGCTTTAACGTCCTAAGTCGACCATAGATCGAGTCTTGTTCCAGTAACCCCCATACTTGTTTTGTACTACCACTTGTCCCTGCCGCAGGTAGGGTACGGTTCAGTAAATTGTCAACCCCTGTCCTAGCACACACCGTACAGAGAGGCCATGGTGGAAGATACCGACTGCATCCGGTAGGCATGCCACTTGGTCCGGGGGCATGGGTGTTTCTGGTTGGGACTGAGAGGGGGGCACCCCTTAGAGCACGCGATATAAGTTTGATCCCATGCTAAACGAGGTTGTAGCCTCCCCACTTAGAGTTTCGCTTGACGGGTGTCGTGGGTGATTCCAAACACCGGTAAGTTAGGCTGGTGTGTGCGGTCAGGTGTGTTTTCGAATGAAAGACCGTAGACGGAATTAGTCCCGATGGACTAAAGGAATCCGTTGCTAGTGGGTAAAGAGTACACCCTATGCAGAGATTATATCTATTCGAATAGCCGTGTCCATTTTTAAGGACTACAGTCTGGGATGGGTCAAGTGTCGGTCTTAGTGTCGGTCTTCGGAGGAAAGATTGCTAGGCCAAAACATGGATCTTGACTTGTGACACGTGATGCTTATGATTACTATTATTATGGACTAACCATCTACATTATTTGAATTATTGAGTATCCCTGGGACGGTTCTACCTCCTGGATATTCACTGTGATTACTCCTTATAAGCCCTGTATGTGGTGTCGCTGAGACGCCCGACTGTGGCAAGCTTGTTATTCATTTACCTTATAAGCCCTTTATGTGGTGTCGCTGAGACGCCCGACTATGGCATGCTTGTTATTCATTTACCTTATAAGCCCTTTATGTGGTGTCGCGGAGACGCCCGACTGTGGCATGTGTTAGAATATATCTGAGGCACTCCATTGATCATCCGAGGACCAAGCAATCACATAAGCACGACGCCGAGATTTGTTAACGAGGTTCACCATCATGGCTACATCCCCGGGGCATGACTACGGGCGCTCATCCCCATGACACCATCACAATATCGCACCCCGGCCGCCCGGGCGCCGGCACACGCCGCCGGCTCCCCCGCATGCCCGTGCTATTATGTTGGCATAGGTTACATCGTGTGTCTAGCCCCGCTATATATGAGAGGCCTAGGATACATGTGTCCTATTAGGACACAAGTCCTACCCTGTCTACACACAGTCCAAAACCAAGTCCAATTGTAACTTATCTTGTACAATAATATTCGACACAATTATAACAAACTCCACCTTGGCGAATATTCTTCACCACCTTGAATTCATCCATGCGTCGAACCTCCATGTACATTGGACTTGAGATACGTGATGAGCACCGCTGCTACTTCCAGACTCCATATGGCTGCACCTGCAGCTGTAGTCCCTTCTCGTCTTCTTCATAGTCAACACTTGAGCAAAATTAAGTTTCTCATTACTCTACTTTGTGCTCCCAACTTCCGGAGTTTCCGTTCAACTCCATCACACACCGATAATTTATCTGCGTGAAAATGAACAACTCACATATTGGATGTCACATACAAGAGTTACCTGAACTCAACAACACTGCTCTTTCTTGACCGCCTGTCTGAAACTTGAAGGAATTTCACGGTCGCCCTGTGTCGCCCTGAGTCAAATTCACAGTTGTCTCATCCTTTTTCCTCGGATAGTCTTTGACATGTCCCATAGCTATAGCACTCCGCCTCCTTCTGTATTTGTCATCCGCACTTTGCCATGTGCACTGAACACCACAAAATATACAACCATGTACTCTCTCAACTTTTGACAATTTCAGACTTTCCACCACTTTCTTAATTTCTCCATGGTCAACTCATGTCCATCAACCGGCACCAATAGACCTAGTCACCAACTTGAATTCGGTACTCGTCAATACTGCTTCAGCACCCCCTGCACACTTTGTCTAACAACATATCTGACCACCAGTGTCCTGGCCTGTCGCTGTGTCCCGTGCTTACCGCACGCCTCGCCGCTATCACCGCGTCGAGTCTCTGCTGTCCTGGTCGAGTTTCCCGGGTAGCTAGCCCCCACTATCTCAACTCCCACTGCAGAGAACCATCGATCATCACCGACCGATGCCGAGTATCACGCCTCCATCAGACCACTGGCGCCCAGTCCGATCCACGTGTCTCTCGCTTTACCCACTGAAATAGGCTTCGACTCTCCGTTAACTTACGCCGTAGCCCCTCCATCAGCACAGAGTGTAGTCATGCGTCAGACTCCAGCTCCACCTTCAACATGACTCCATGGTGGTTGTACGTGCCACCCTCCCGCGCCCTGTGGACTCCAAGCTCTCATGTGCACCATCTTGAATCAACCCTGCGCAATAGTATGTCGAAGCCGCACAAGCCCTCAAGCCCGCACCACGTGTTTCCACGCCCTAGAAGTCGGCCACCATCAGCATCACGCTCCTATGTCGTCGTCGCTAAAATCACCGTCGTCTTCTGCTTTGACCGACATCCCCGTCGATCCGTTAGACAGTCCAGTCCGACCCAGCCGAAATTATCCGACTACTACCATGCTCCACCCTGCGTCGTGTCCGCCCGCACATCCCTCTGTGCATTGCTTAACGCCCTGTGTATGCATGGTCCCTGCCACGACACACTCCAAACTCCTCCGAGCCTTATACACGCGTCGCACATCACCGACCTCGTTCCCCCTTTATCTGCCATGTCAAACAACAACACCTTCAACCATCATGTCTTCTTCTCAGCGTACCATGCAAAGAACACTAGAAGCAGTCCCCTTTTAGTCTTCTCGTACATGTAGCAGCAAGCTCAAGCTCACCTTCATGCATGCAGCACCCGTAAATCTTTTTGACTATCTTCTTGTACTTTACTTTTCCACGCTATAGATCAACCTGATGATAGTTGGGACTCCCATGTTGTAAGACGATGTAGCAGCTCTTGGAAACGAATCCTGTTCCTTTTTTTCAAACAAATCTCTCTAGTTGCCTTGCAGCTTACGTACTTTCAGGAACTCCTCGATGCTGCCGAACAGCTCGTCCGCCTGCAGCACTCTGGCCGCACCACGCACCACCAGCGCCCATGTGCGCGTCTTTGCAGAGACACGCCCGCGTTGAACCTCATGTGGGCCACCGATCCGGGCCGCTGCCTCCTGCAGCGAACGCAGTTCCCCAGCCTGCCTTTGGTGTCTGCCCGCACACGCAGCCACCGCCCACGCTGTCCGTGTCAAGTACGCCGATGACTCTGCCCGCACGTTCCGCCGTCACTTTCGATCGAATCCAATCTACCCTCGATCGATCTCGCCGAGTTCCCGAACAGTTGCTGCTATCGCTTGCATGCTTTTCCGATCGCTTCCAATCTTGCTGACTAATTCTCAATCCCATCGTTCCTCCAAGCTAGCTTCTGACCTTTGATCTCTGCGGAATTTCCATGCTCACCGATCGCAGGACATAACAGCGGAACAAACCGATCTAATCTTTCAGCGACATCACCTCTAGATCAATTCAACAGCCTCTTCGAACCTTGCTCATGACACCACTTGTTAGAATAAATCTGAGACACTCCGTTGATCATTCGAGGACCAAGCAATCACATAAGCACGACGCCGAGATTTGTTAACGAGGTTCACCATCATGGCTACATCCCCGGGGCATGACTACGGGCGCTCCTCCCCATGACATCGTCACAATACCGCACCCCGGCCGCCCGGGCGCTGGCACACGCCGTCGGCTCCCCCGCGTGCCCGTGCTATTATGTTGGCATAGGTTACATCATGTGTCTAGCCCCGCTATATATGAGAGGCCTAGGATACAGGTGTCCTATTAGGACACAAGTCCTACCCTGTCTACACACAGTCCAAAATCAAGTCCAATTGTAACCTATCTTGTACAATAATATTCGACACAATTCTAACAACATGTTTGTTACTTATTTACTTTATAAGCCCTTTATGTGACGTCGCGCAGATGCTCGACTGAGGCATGCTTTATATTATTATCCTTTCGAGGCGTCGCTTCAGACACCCGATCAGTGCATTTTATTTCTATTCCCTGATTGTTTATTCATGTTTTATTTGAATGACCTGCTCGCGTGCATCATGAATTTCATTTCGTAACTGACGAAGTGATCATATAATGTTTCAAAGCATGATTATCAGTGGTTATATTATACCTGTGTTCTTAATGTTTGCGAGTACATTCAAAGTACTCACTGGCTTGTCCCTGACTATTGTTTTGGCCAGATTTCTTGCGTGGAGAGGAGCGTTGCGATGACAGCCTCAGAACCTACGCAATGGTGATAGCAGCCTCGTGAAGATAGGAGTTATCCAGGTCAGCCATTCCTGTGGGAAATGGAGTCCCATAGACATTGACGATCCGTAAACCGGTTCCGCCATCAACCACTAGAAACCATTTGTTGTACTCATAGGCCAGAATGGTCTTGTACTACATATCTTGTATTTTGCTTGGAGTTTCTGTATCAAGTTGGTGCCTCATCAACTAACAGTAATCCTGGGGCTGGTGAGCACAAGGGCCATTTTCTGGGAAATTATATCCCGAAAATCCGATCCTGACAGCGCTGGCAG
The DNA here is from genome assembly GCA_032464435.1 of Aegilops umbellulata. NCBI lineage: Eukaryota > Viridiplantae > Streptophyta > Magnoliopsida > Poales > Poaceae > Aegilops > Aegilops umbellulata. Next base: position 317,157,967 of record CP136056.1, on the reverse strand, counting down.
CACTGGCCGTGGGGGAGGTGCGCCCAATGCCAACAATGGTCGAATCAGGGCGCGGGGTGCACCCTGCTCGTGCCGCGGCTGATCCTTCCATGGCATGCTTGCCAAGAGCTCCTCCTGCAACGTGTCAAGAGAAAAGGCAGTATCCAAGTCATGGGGACGGTGTAGAGCTACACCGGCTTTAATCTCAATTTTCAGACCATCTAAAAACTGAGTTGTAAAAAACAAAGGATCAAAGGTTGAATTATGGGCAAGCAAATGGTGCATAAGTTCCTCGAACTGCTCCAAATATTCCGCTTTTGAACCCAACTGCCTAAGAGAGTTAAGCTGACGCAATGAGCCTGATACCGTTCCCGGCAAAATTTAGCACAAACGGTGACGCACAACTCCTCCCAAGTAAAGGAACCACGATGTGCTTCCTAGACCTGGAGCCAACGCGTTGCGTTGCCCGGGAAGTGTAAAGTAGCTACCAGAACCCACATGTCTCGCTGAATCCCATACACCTCGAAATATTTTTCGCATCTGGCCTTCCAAAACTGAGGATTGTCCCCGTCGAATGATGGGAAATCAAGCCGGGGAAGAGACCAACTGTGATGAGGAGAGTGAGGCGTGTGTGGCGAGTGCTGCTCTTGCTCCTGAATGACACCTACTGATGTATATGTAGGAAGTTCAAGGGGAGGTAGAGTTAATGCACCCTTGACCAGAGGAGGCACCAGGGTGGTGACCACCCTGTGAGCCAATCCCCCAAATTTGATGATGTCGTTGTGGCCACTTGGCCCATGGTGCATCGTGGCAGGCTTGGGATGTGCCGCCGCGGGACGCACCGCCGGATCCACCGTCGGATCCCCTTTTGCGCCGTTAGGGTCAGCCAGCGCGGGGTGAAGAGCGATCCGCCCCACTTGCGTGCGCAGTTCATTGAGTTGGTGTTGAAGATTCATCACCGTTGGTTGCCGCAGCTCCAGAGACGACTGGATCACCTCCAGACGCACGTCGTTGGCCGCGTGACCCTCGTTGACGGACTTGACAAGTGCGGCAATATGCTCCTCCATGGTCGCCGTTTTCTACGCTTGCTTGGTGGTGTAGCGGGGGCGGGGGTAGGCTGTCTCCAGGGCGACTGTCCTCTGATACCACTTGTGGACCTCGATCTAGGGTTAGGAGTAGAAAGGGAGAGGATGGGGAAAAGGGGATCGACTGATGAGGATGAAGAGCATGTTCGTTTCTTTCTTCAGATTCATTTACAATAATTCTCGATGCCTTCTCATCGGCTCGCCTACTCCCCTAAATACCCAGGCACGCAGGCCACACCACCCACTCCACTCACTAGGGCCTCATGCTTGGTCCACTGGTCAGCCCATCTCAGGCCCGCCAGTCTTCCGCCCTGTGTTGTCTGGGCCCGTCGACGCTATCGTGTTGCTGACCAGTGGGGTCACGCTAGCAGCCATGACAAGGAGTGGCGGCAAAGCAGAGCGCCGCACAATTTTGGGGACAGACGTTTGATGCATGGTGGTTTTCTAGAAAAATGCCACAGTACACTTTATTTAATCAGAAAGGTCCACAGGAATACAATGAAGGTCTGGTGGGTTTATAAGCCACAAATGGCGCCATAATCAAGACTAAAAGCATCCTTAGCGAGGTTGTGCGCCTCCAAATTAGTTGATCTACCTTTGAAGACGAAGGCACAATGGTCAAAATTGCTTGCAGCCTCTGTTATCTCCTTGACGGTGCTAAGCATATACTCCTCCTGTCCCGTGATTGATATTTTTCATAGACCATGCCCTAACAGTCGGAAGCAATGAGTACACGTGGTACGTATAGGTCTGAACCAAGTGAAAGCGCTTCCCGACATGCCAGTGCTTCCAGAGTAGCAGGATCCACAATCCCTGGAACCTTAACGACCAAAGCGCCTAAAAAGAGGCTAGTAGAATCTCATCAAATGGCGCTAAAAGAACCTTCCAAACTGCTCCTTGCGACTGCTCCATCTGTCGGTGTTCTGGGAATCGGGGTACCAGATTTGCCTGCCTGCGGCCCACAGCGTGGCTCCATCACCGGCCTGGTACGGCCCATCTTCAGCATCGACAACACAAGACCCTCGCGAGGGCCAAGCCTCGTGAGGCGGACAACGCCAAGACCTCCAGAAGGAGCGGCCTCCCTAGGCTGGCTCCTGAGGAGCGGAGATTCCTATGCAGGCACACACACCTCATGAGGTTAAGGTGATGCAAGCCATGACGACCAAGGCCAGGCGGGCGCCAGCGGGCACAATACAGCAGGTTTCCTCTTTGGTGCTAAGGAGGCAAGCGCAGACGCGGAGTCCTGAGGAATCAGCCAAAGGTTTCCATTTATGTGCTACAAGACCAAGACCGTCAGGATGACAGGACGGAGGTCATCGCTGAGCCCACCACGACGTTACGACCAGAAGCTCTGCACGCGAAGACCACCTTTCGTCAAGATAAGATGTACTATTTGCTCCCTTCAAACTTTGCCGTTGTGGGATCCCCTCCCGCCTCCATTTTGGGGGAAGAGGACCAAGGCCACTATAAATATAGGTTAGCCACCGCCATAGAAAGGGCTAATCGATCCGAACCCTCACCAACTCACACTAGCACAAGAACAAACCTCCTGATGTAGTTCTCCCTCTGTACTAGTGTATTGGTATTTGACACCACAGCCGAGTCGTTCCGGCACATGCGTGCTTGTTGTAGGGAGTTAGGTGTAAAACAGAAAAGTGAGAAGGGCTTGGATGTAATTGTAAAGTGTATATACTGGGAGGAGAGTGAATGGATCGGGAGTGTGGGTTCTTCCAGAAATCTCTGTTTTCCCCTTTTCTGCATGAGTGCTGGAGAGGTGAGATCTTTAAATTAGACAACATGGTATCAGAGCAAGGCAAGAAATTACTCCACTGTCACTCGGATTGACAGTGTTGTGTGCTTGAGGCGGAGGCGGAGGTGGAAGTGCCGGTTCTGAGTCAAGGTTGTGGGGGTGTTGGGCATGGTGCTGCCCGTGCTGGAGGCTGCGGAGGTGAATCTGTGGGGGAAGACGCGGGATTTGGGCAACCGTGGTGCTTCCCGTGCTAGGGGCCGCAGAGGTGAAGCTGTGGCGTCTAGGGTGCTTGGAGGAGGTTCGGACCAGCAACTGTTGGACTCTCTGGTTTGACTTGGTGTGGAGCGGACAACTGGTCACAAGGGTGGTCGATCCTGAAGTTAGAATATTTTTAGGCTGCTAATGAAGACCAAAGAGGTGAGCTACAATGGCTGAGAAGGATAGTGCTCCAACTGGAGTCGCAACAGGAGAGCTTGCAGCTATGTTGCAAGCCATGGATGAGAAATACAGGCTGTTGTTTTAGGCTATTGGGAAGCAAGGAGGGAGTACAAAATCAGAACCAGAGATTAAAGAAGAGATCCATCCACTGCAGGTGCCACTGGTAAAGTTAGAAGGGTCTGAAACCTATGCAAGTTGGGCAGAGCATGTAGAGACAATTCTTGTCTCAAGAAGGCTAGAGGGCTATATCCTTGGGGCAATTAAAAAACCAGAGGATGAGAACTCTAAGGAAGGACAGAGGTGGAAGATGACCAACGCATTGGTCAGAGCATGGCTGTTGAGTTCACTTTCACCCCAAATTGCCAAGCAGGTGGAAAGGATTAAGGAGGCGTCGGAAATTTGGCGGCTATTGAAAGGTACGTATTCTGGAGTCGGCAATGAGATGCTTGCTTGTTGAATTCAGAGCGAGTTGCAGGTGTTGAGTCAGGGTAATAAATCAGTTGTGGAGTATGTGTTTGATTTGAAGAGATTGTGGAATGAATGGACTATTTTGATCCAATTGAGATGGAGTGTGGCAAGTGTATTGAGAAACTTAACAAATGGACAGAAAGGAGACGTGTAAGGGACTTCCTAAATGGACTTAATCCTAAATTTGAAAATAGGCGGGCTGCACTACATGGTAGCGGAAAGCTACCTACACTTGAACAGGCAATCTCAGCTATTGTTCGTGAGGAAACCAGGTTGAAATTAGAGGCAGCCGGGTCAGTGACATAAGGCATCATGCATCGGTGATCAGCACTCTATGCAGCAGATGATGGAAATTATCAAAGGCCAGGATCAAATATAGCCGAGAAGAAATGTTTTGAGTGCGGTCAGCCAGGACAGTTAAGGTTTTCATGCCACTGCAAAAAAATACACTTCCGTGATAATACGTGTTTGTCACAGTAGGTCGCGTTTTCTGTCATGCATGTACATCCATGACAATTTTATGACAGAATCAAGATAGTCATACCTGTGCTGTCCTAGAAGTGTTCCCTGACATTACCAAAATTATCATCACGGAAGTGTCCACTTCCATGAAGATAAATCGCGTGTCATAAAAGTGCTTCGTCAAGGGTGACCGACACGTGGCATCCACCATAACGGGTAGCCGTTAAGCTATCGGATTCCGGTTTGGATCCGTTAAGCCGTTAACAACCTGGACCAATGGGGATTTTCCACGTGTAAAATTCTCATTGGCCGGAGGAACCACGTGTCGGCTCACCGTTGGGACAGATGTCATCCACTCATTGGACAGGAGGTGCCTATGATAGGTCGACACGTGGCATGACCCAACAGTGGCCCATTCCGATGAAAAAGGCCGGCCCAGTAAGAATTAGCAGGCCGGCCCATATAAGGCCTACTTGTGTCAGGTCCATTTAAGCCCACGGCACATACGAGATGTGCCAATTCGGCCCGTCAATGGTCCGTTAACGATTTGACACCATTGTAGCCCATCGTCAGTTCGAGCCCGTTAATAGCCCGCTATATATTTGGGCTCAATATCGGCCCGATGTGGTTTCGGCCTGTTAACGGCCCATTCAAGGGATGTGCCAATTTTCAGGATGTACATCTTTCAACCTTTTAGCGACCCATTTAAGTGTTGGGCCAATTCCCGGCCCGGTGTGTCTTTCAACCTGTTGACGGCCCATAAATGAGTTGGGCCATTTGTAGTCGCACCTAAGTTTTGGCATTTTAATGGCCCATGATCTTCATGTTCCAATACCAGCCCGGTTTCTCTTTCGGCCTGCTAAAGGCCCACAACACAGTTGGGACATTTACAGTACGACCTGACTTTCAGCCTCTTAGCGGCCCATGCTCTTCATGGTCCAGTACGAGCCCGTTGTCTCTTTCGGCCTGCTAAAGGCCAAAGTATAGTTGGGCCATATGTAACCCGACCTTAGTATCGGCCTGTTAACGACCCGTGAAATCAAATGGGCCCACCTGTTGCCCGCTTCGATGTCGGCCTGCTACCGACCCGGGAGGTAAGAGGGCCGACTATTAACTTTTGGCCTAGTAACGGCCCATTAACTTAATGGGCCCACTAAAGTTCGTACATGTGTTTAGGCCCAATTAGATAATTTGAGCCCATTACGACGAGCAATTATGCACAGGACCAAAACCGATCAAGCAAAGGTACGACATACAAGGAAAAACACTGCACATCCAGCATATATTACAGGAAATTACATTCACTGGGAAAACAAAGATTGATGCCAGTGCAAATAAATGAACAGAACCTAACGATCTACAACATCACAATCTGCAACCTCAGCGCGGATGACGCCCATAAGCATGTGGGCAAGTTCTTGCTGCTTTGCTACATTGTCTCTGAAAACACTGATCAGTTGTTGTTGCGCACGAATGTGCACCTCTGATTCCTCCACCATTTCCATCATTGGTCCAGCCATTATTTGGTTCACAAACATACATTTTTTCCATTGCATTCGAGACAGAGGAAACTGAACAGATTTAGATGGCGATTTTGGCAAGCTTGTATTATTGATAGTGGAGAGTGTCTCAACCACTACATCATAACATAAATTAGGAGGGGAACCGAACAGATTAATCAAGAGTTATTGCCATATTACCTGGCCTAAATTTATTGGAAAGAAACAATGGGGTTGCCTTGCTGTTTTCAGAGTTTGTCTTCTTATGTTCAGTAGCCTACACCAAATTAACACACTATCATTGCTATCATTGGCCAGGTCAGATAATAGGAAAGCAACATTGACACAACAAATGTTTGGGCAACCAGACCACGCCAGCCTACACCAAATTAACACAATATGGCACAACTATCATCAGCCAAGTAAGGTAATACGAAAGCAACATTGACACAATGAATGAATGGGCAACCAGGGCAGCACTACAATTCTGTAATGTGCATGATATGAGATAGTACACTCATGCAGCTCAGTATGCAAAAATACCAGGCAATTTTCCTTGCAAAAATCAACATTGTCGCCTTTAACATTTTGCTACAACTAATTTTACATCAGATAAAGGTTGGATTCATGCCGATTAACAAAATACATGTTGATGTAAAAATATAGTGATATACAATAGGTACTTACATCAGCATTGGAGCACAGAGAAGTCCCGCAAGATACTTTCCTCGAATACGATCCCAATGGAGGAAGTCTTGTATCGTTTAACGGTTTAACCTTATTTTCTAAAAGAGAGATGGGTAAAAAACATGTAGAAAATATGATCAGAACGCTATAAAATTTCATGATGCGGGGATAAGCACACGCTTCTTAGAATGGAGTTGACATATTTTTGCTGGACTGGAGCAGACTAGTTCTTTGGCCACTGGAATCTGCTTATTATCAGTGGGAGTTGGGTTTCTGTGTGCTGGAGCAGTATCTATGAAAACTGGAGTTGGTTTATTATCTCCTAGCGTTTGGATCTTTTGCAAAGACCTGGTTTGTAACCCTTCAGATTCTAACATAGTCGTATTCCCCTTGCATGCCCTATATAGAAGAATGGTGCTTCAATTATAAAACATGCTACAGCAGAGATGGAATAGGTACTGAAGAATAGAAAGGCATGACATATTGACATGTATTCCCTCCATCTGGAAATAAATGGATGGGTCTAGGCGTATTTCAGTTCTAGATACATCCAGTTTTATCCATTTTTGCGACATGTAATCCGGACGGAGGGAGTATGATGTAAGAGCTAGGGATATGATAGGACAATAGTGTAAAAAACACTACTTGAATGTAAAAGTGTATGCTAGCGGAATACATACAGAAAAACACTAAGGTAGCATATGTATGTATGATTGGGAAACTAAGATGGCATTGCAACAGACCAGTAGAACAACACTTCAATGTAAAGAAAAGAACATGGTATGGTAGACAGATGAAGTACATACCGATGAACAACAATGCATAAGATATTCAGAAGCATGATGTCCAAACTAAGCAGATGGCATTGCGATAGAGTAAAATGACAGTACTTGAATTTGAAAACATGTTATCATGAATGGAATAGGTACTGAAAAACAGGAAGGCATGTCATATTTACATGCATGATCAGCAGGCTAAGCACAAGGCATTGAAACCGAGTAGATGCACTCCAGGACATTATATGCATGTTGTACCCATATCAAGGGCCAAGCTAGAGCAAGGACCTTGTGGGGTGAATGATAACCCACAAGTATAGGGGATCGCAATAGTTTTCGAGGGTAGAGTATTTAACCCAAATTTATTGATTCGACACAAGGGGAGCCAAAGAATATTCTCAAGTATTAGCAGCTGAGTTGTCAATTCAACCACACCTGGAAACTTAGTATCTGCAGCAAAGTGTTTAGTAGCAAAGTAATATGATAGTGGTGGTAACGGCAGCAAAAGTAAAGACAGCAAAAGTAATGTTTTTGGTATTTTGTAGTGATTGTAACAGTAGTAGCGGGAAAGTAAATAAACGTAAACCAGTATATGGAAAACTCGTAGGCATCAGATCAGTGATGGATAATTATGCCGGATGCGGTTCATCATGTATCAGTCATAACATAGGATGACACAGAACTAGCTCCAATTCATTAATGTAATGTAGGCATGTATTCCGTATATAGTCGTACATGCTTATGGAAAAGAACTTGCATGACATCTTTTGTCCTGCCCTCCCGTGGCAGTGGGGTCCTATTGGAAACCAAGGGATATTAAGGCCTCCTTTTAATAGAGAACCGGAACAAAGCATTAGCACATAGTGAATACATGAACTCCTCAAACTACGGTCATCACCGGGAGTGGTCTCGATTATTGTCACTTCGGGGTTGCCGGATCATAACACATAGTAGGTGACTATAGACTTGCAAGATAGGATCAAGAAATCACATATATTCATGAAAACATAATAGGTTCAGATCTAAAATCATGGAACTCGGGCCCTAGTGACAAGCATTAAGCATAGCAAAGTCATAGCAACATCAATCTCAGAACATAGTGGATACTAGGGATCAAACCCTAACAAAACTAACTCGATTACATGATAAATCTCATCCAACCCATCACCGTCCAGCAAGCCTACGATGGAATTACTCACGCACGGCGGTGAGCATCATGAAATTGGTGATGGAGGATGGTTGATGATGACGACGGCGACGAATCCCCCTCTCCCGGAGCCCCGAACGGACTCCAGATCAGCCCTCCCGAGAGAGATTAGGGCTTGGCGGCGACTCCGTATCGTAAAACGCGATGATTTCTTCTCTCTGATTTTTTTCTCCCTGAAAGCCAATATATAGAGTTGGAGTTGGCGTCGAAGGGTGTCCAGGGGGCCCATAGTAGGGGGCGCGCCCTAGAGGGGGGGTGCCCCCACCCTCGTGGACAGGGTGTGGCCCCCCTGGTCTTCATCTTTGGCGAGGATTTTTTTAATTTTTTCTAAGGTGTTCCGTGGAGTTTCAGGACTTTCCGAGAATATTTTCTTTCTGCACATAAAACAACACCATGGTAGTTTTGCTGAAAACAGCTTCAGTCCGGGTTAGTTCCATTCAAACCATACAAGTTAGAGTCCAAAACAAGGGCAAAAGTGTTTGGAAAAGTAGATACGACGGAGACGTATCAACTCCCCCAAGCTTAAACCCTTGCTTGTCCTCAAGCAATTCAGTTGACAAACTGAAAGAAAGAAAGAAAAACTTTTACAAACTCTGTTTGCTCTTGTTGTTGTAACTATGTCAAGCCAGCATTCAATTTTTCAGCATATATCATAACTAACCATATTTGCAATAATTCTCAGGTCTCACAATTACTCATATCAATAGCATAATCAACTAGCAAGCCATAATAATAAACCTCGGATGACAACACTTTCTCAAAACAATCATAATATGATATAACAAGATGGTATCTCGCTAGCCCTTTCTGAGACCGCAAAACATAAATGCAGAGCACCTTTAAAGATCAAGGACTGACTAGACATTGTAATTCATGGTAAAAGAGATCCAATCATATTCACACCCAACATAGATTAATAATGATGAATGCAAATGACAGATGTGCTCTCCAGCTAGTGCTTTTTAATAAGAGGGTGATGACTCAACATAAAAGTAAATGGATAGGCCCTTCACAGAGGGAAGCAGGGATTTGTAGAGGTGCCAGAGCTCGGTATTGAAATAGAGATAAATTGCATTTTGAGCGGTATACTTTCATTGTCAACGTAACAACTAAGAGATGGCGATATCTTCCATGCTAAACAAATTATAGGCGGTTCCCAAACAGAATGGTAAAGTTTATACTCCCCCTCCACCAACAAGCATCAATCCATGACTTTCTTGAAACAATGAGTGTCTCCAATGTACATCAGGTCCCAGGGGGAGTTTTGTTTGCAATTAATTTTGATTTAGTTTGAATAAAGCATGGGACTGGGCAACCCGGTGACCAGCCATGTTCTCGTGAGTGAGGAGCGGAGTCCACTCCTCTTGAGAATAACCCGCCTAACACGGAAGATAAGGACAGCCTTGGTTGATACATGAGCTATTCGAGCATACAAAATAGAATGTTTATTTGAAAGTTTAGAGTTTGGCACATACAAATTTACTTGGAACGACAGGTACATACCGCATATAGGAAGGTATAGTGGACTCATCTGGAATAACTTTGGGGTTTAAAGGGATTGGATGCACAAGCAGTATTCCCGCTTAGTATAGGTGAAGGCTAGCAAAAAACTGGGAAGCGACCAACTAGAGAGCGACAACAGCCATGTACATGCATTAAAATTAATAAACATTGGATGCAAGCATGAGTAGGATATAATCCACCATGAACATAAATATCATGAAGGCTATGTTGATTTTGTTTCAACTACATGCGTGAACATGTGCCAAGTTAACTCACTCAAATCATTCAAAGGAGGATACCACCCCATCATACCACATCATAACCATCTCAATAGCATGTTGGCACACAGGTAAATCATTATAACTCATAGCTAATCAAGCATGGCACAAGCAACTATGATCTCTAATTGTCATTGCAAACATGTTTATTCATAATAAGCTGACTCAAGAACGACGGACTCATCATATTTACAAAAACAAAAGAGGTCGAGTTCATACCAGCTTTTCTCATCTCAGTCAGTCCATCATATATCATCATAATTGCCTTTCACTTGCACGACCGAATGGTGTGAATAATAATAAGAGTGCACGTGCATTGGACTAAGCTGGAATCTGCGAGCATTCAAGAAACAGGAGAAGACAAGGCAATATGGCTCTGGGTTAAATCAACAATAATGCATATAAGAGCCACTTCAACAATTTAATCATGGTCTTCTCCTACTGACCCCAAAGAAAAGAAAAGAAATAAAAACTATTTACATGGGAAAGCTCCCAACAAGAAAAAGAAGAATGGGAAATATTTTTGGGTTTTCTTTTTAATTACTACTACAGCAGAAAAGTAAACTATTATTAATTTTTTTGGTTTCTTAAGGTTTATCAAACACATAAGAAGAAAGCAGGAAAAAGAAAATAAACTAGCATGGATATTATAGTGAAAGAGTATGAGCACCGACATCTAGCAATGAGTGTGTGTGAACATAAATGTAATGTCGGTGAGAAATACGTACTCCCCCAAGCTTAGGCTTTTGGCCTAAGTTGGTCTATTGCCAGGGATAGCCTGGCGGATACCCGTATGTGTAGTTGGGATCATACTGTGATGAGGAAGATTCGGACTGCCACTGACTGACAGCCATCTCTGGATCCCAAGAATAAACAGATTGTCGTGGAGGCTCATCTTGTGGTTCTGGTTCCGGGGCTGGTGCAGGATTTTTATAGGCTTGGACAGCAGCCCACGTAACAATATAGGGACCTGCAAAATCAAACAAAGAAGGAGCAGGCAACATAATAGTTTCAGGATAATGTTTATCAAAGTATAACTTGTATTTGAGCTCTCCATTCTTGTCCTTAACAAGAAAATCATGGGCTATCATGCTCTTATAGTCTAGATAAGCATTGGGCAGCAATTTTTCTTCTTTCTCATAATGCCTAATAGCTATGTTAAAGTGTGCAGCAAGGTGAGAAGCACAAATGCCTCCAAAGATGGGGCCTTTAGTACGGTTCAGACTCAACCGCCTAGCAATAATTCCGCCCATACTAACAGTTTTGTCGTGGTATAAACCATGGAACAAAATGATAATATCAGGAACGCTAAAGTTCCCACAGTTCCCACGACCTATCAAGCGTCGACTAGCAAATAAAGCAAAATAGCGCAACACAGGAAAATGTATGCTAGTGATCCTTGCATCAGAAACCTTCCTGGTTTCTCCCACAGAGATAAGTTTAATAAATGGTTCCAACACCTTACTGGGTGGTTCCTCTAAAGTACCCTCAGGGGGTATGTTGTAGACTGCGCAAAATTCAGACAATGGCATTTTCTTCACAACGTCATATAAATGAAACTCTACCGATGGAGGTGATTCTTTAGGGAAAAAGTAGAAGTTTTGCACAAAAGTATTTGTGAGTAAGAGATACTGTGGACGTTGGTCACGGACATAGTCAGTGAGGCCAGCATTTTCAATCAATGAATAGAAATCCTCATAAATCCCGGCCTCTCTCAAGCAATTATCAAAAGGCCATTCACACGGCCGGATTTCCGCGGTACGAGGCAAATTATATTTGGGCCTCTGAGCTTCTTCATCTTGTTTATCCTTTGAACTTCGGCTCGATGAGCCCCTCAAAATTCTCTTCATCATTTTCTGAAATAATCTGAAATTTTTAGTAACTTCAAACAAAAGTGAACCAACTTCAATAAAACTGATAGCAACTACTCGTACAAGTGCCTAGAGCCTATATCAAGCATTAGAACTACTTGGAACCATATAAATTTGACATGCAAGCTCAAGAACATGGTCACCTATGCAGCACAAATTTGCAAAGAATAAAGCACTAGAACAAAAATTAATTGGACCAATGAAGGAGTCACATACCAAGGAACAATCTCCCCAAGCAGTTTTGCGAGAGGTTCTTTGAGCAAGGAGATAAAAAATCACAGCAAAAGTGGCTGGAACTCATGCTTGAGTTGGTTTTTCGGGTTTGTGCGGGACAGAGGAAGAAGATGGGTGCTGTGATAAGTGGAGGAGGGCCACCGTGGGCCCACGAGGCAGGGGGGCGCGCCCTAGAAGGGGGGCGCGCCCACCACCCTCGTGGCCAGGTGGCAGCTCCGCCCGTGGTAATTTTTGCACAGTAAATCCTCAAATATTCCCGAAAAAATCATATTAAATTGGCATGGCATTCAGAGGACTTTTATTTTCGGGATATTTTTATATTGCACGGATAAGCCAGGAAACAAATAGAGAAATACTAATTTTGCTTTATTTCTACTAAAGAACAGAAAATATAAAGAGGGTACAGAAGATTGTGCTTCTAGTTTCATCCATCTCATGCTCATAAAAAAGAATCCACTAACAAGGTGGATCAAGTCTTGTTAACAAACCCATTCCGATAATCATGAAATCAGAGAAATTTCGAATGACACTAAGTTACCTCAACGGGGATATGCACATCCCCAATAATAAGTATATCATATTTCTTTTTGACGGTAGGAAGAGGAAATTCAAAACCTCCAAATTTAATCGATGGAATTTTTCCAATTTAGTTGATACTATGAACTTGAGGTTGTTTCCTCGGAAAGTGTACCGTATGCTCATTACCATTAACATGAAAAGTGACATTGCCTTTGTTGCAATCAATAACAACCCCCGCAGTATTAAGAAAAGGTCTTCCAAGAATAATAGACATACTATCATCCTCGGGAATATCAAGAATAACAAAGTCCGTTAAAATAGTAACGTTTGCAACCACAACAGGCACATCCTCACAAATACCGACAGGTATAGCAGTTGATTTATCAGCCATTTGCAAAGATATTTCAGTAGGTGTCAACTTATTCAAGTCAAGTCTACGATATAAAGAGAGAGGCATAACACTAACACCGGCTCCAATATCACATAAAGCAGTTTTAATATAATTTCTTTTAATGGAGCAAGGTATAGTAGGTACTCCAGGGTCTCCAAGTTTCTTTGGTATTCCACCCTTAAAAGTATAATTAGCAAGCATGGTGTAAATTTCAGCTTCCGGTATCTTTCTTTTATTAGTAATGATATCTTTCATATATTTAGCATAAGGATTTGTTTTGAGCACATCAGTCAATCACATACGTAAAAAGATAGGACTAATCATTTCAGCAAAGTGCTCAAAATCCTCATCATCCTTCTTCTTGGATGGTTTCGGAGGAAAAGACATGGGTTTCTGAACCCAAGGTTCTCTTTCTTTACCATGTTTCCTAGCAGCAAAGTCTCTTTTATCATAACGTTGATTCTTTGATTGTGGGTTATCAAGATCAACATCAGGTTCAATTTCTACATCATTATCATTACTAGGTTGAGCATCATCATGAACATCATCATTAGTATTTTCATTAGGTTCATGTTCATTACCAGATTGTGTTTCAGCATCAGACATAGAGATATCATTTGGATTATTAGGTGGTTCAGCAATAGGTTCACTAGAAGTTTGCACAGTTCTATCATTTTTCTTTTTCTTCTTCTTAGAAGAACTAGGAACATCAATATTATTTCTCTGAGAATCTTGCTCGATTCTCTTAGGGTGGCCTTCAGGATACAAAGGTTCGTGAGTCATTCTACCGGTTCTAGTAGCCACTCTAATAGCATAATCATTTTTCTTACTATTCATTTCATGGAGCAATTCTTTTTGGGCTTTAAGTACTTGTTCTACTTGAGTGGTAACCATAGAAGCATGTTTGCTAACAAGTTTAAGTTCACCTCTAATATTAGCCATATAATCACCCAAGTATTTAATCATATCAGATTCATATTTCAATTGTCTACCAAAATAAGCATTGAAATTTTCTTGTTTGACAATAAAATTATCAAACTCATCAAAGCATTGCCTCGCAGACTTATAGTGAGGGATATCACCTTCATCAAATCTATAGAGAGAATTTACCTTTACTACCCGTGTCGGGATATCGAGATCAGGAGGTTCTTCAGTAAATAAGTGATCAAGTTCATATGTTTCTTCGACAGGCGGTAGATTAAGACCATGTATTTCTTCAATAGGAGGTAAATTCTTAACGCCTTCAGCTTTAATACCTTTTTCTTTCATAGATTTCTTTGCCTCTTGCATATCTTCGAGACTGAGGAATAGAACACCTCTCTTCTTCGGAGTTGGTTTAGGAATAGTCTCAGTAATTGGAGCGGGAGCTGGCTCAGGAGCTGGCTCAGGAGCTGGCTCAGGAGGTGCCGCATTACTCTCATTCGTCAACATATTATTCAATAGAATTTCAGCTTCATCCGGTGTTCTTTCCTTGAAAAGAGAACCAACACAACTATCCAGGTAATCTCTGGAAGCATCGATTAGTCCATTATAAAAGATATCAAGTATTTCAGGTTTCTTAAGAGGATGATCAAGCAAAGCATTAAGTAACTTGAGAAGCCTCCCCCAAGCTTGTGGGAGACTCTCTTCTTTAATTTGCACAAAGTTGTATATTTCCCTTAAAGCAGCTTGTTTCTTATGAGGAGGGAAATATTTAGCAGAGAGTAATAAATCATATCCTAGGGACTATGCACACAACCAGGATCAAGAGAATTAAACCATATCTTAGCATCACCCTTTAATGAGAACGGAAATATTTTGAGTATATAGAAGTAACGCGATCTCTCATCATTAGTGAACAACTATATCATTTGACTTAGTAAGATGTGCCACAACAGTTTCAGATTCATAGCCATAAAAAGGATCAGATTCAACCAAAGTAATTATATCTGGATCAACAGAGAATTCATAATCCTTATCAGGAACACAATAGGTGAAGTTGCAAAAGCAGGATCAGGTTTCATTTTATCTCTAAGTGATTCTTTGTTCCATTTAATCAATAACCTCTTAAGCTCATATCTATCTTTGCAGGCTAAAATAGCTAAAGAAGAATCTTTATCAAAAAGATAACCCTCAGGAATAAGAGGCATATTTTCATCATCACTTTCATCATCGTATTCAGATTCATCAATTTCTCTTTCTCTAGCCCTAGCAATTTGTTCTTCAAGAAATTCACTAAGGGGCACAGTAGTATCAGGCATAGAAGCAGTTTCATCATAAGTATCATGCATAGCAGAAGTGGCATCATCAATAACATGCGACATATCGGAACGAATAGCAGAAGCAGGTTTAGGTGTCGCTAACTTACTCATAACAGAAGGTGAATCAAGTGCAGAGCTAGATGGCAGTTCCTTACCTCCCCTCGTTGTTGAGGGATAAATTGTTGTCTTAGCATCTTTCAAGTTCTTCATAGTGTCCAGCAGATATAAATCCCAAGTGACTCAAAGAATAGAGCTATGCTCCCCGGTAACGGCGCCAGAAAAAGGTCTTGATAACCCACAAGTATAGGGGATCGCAACAGTTTTCGAGGGTAGAGTATTTAACCCAAATTTATTGATTCAACACAAGGGGAGCCAAAGAATATTCTCAAGTATTAGCAGCTGAGTTGTCAATTCAACCACAACTGGAAACTTAGTATCTGCAGCAAAGTGTTTAGTAGCAAAGTAATATGATAGTGGTGGTAACGGCAGCAAAAGTAAAGACAGCAAAAGTAATGTTTTGGTATTTTGTAGTGATTGTAACAGTAGCAGCGGGAAAGTAAATAAACGTAAACCAGTATATGGAAAACTCGTAGGCATCGGATCAGTGATGGATAATTATGCCGGATGCGGTTCATCATGTATCAGTCATAACATAGGGTGACACAGAACTAGCTCCAATTCATCAATGTAATGTAGGCATGTATTCCGTATATAGTCATACATGCTTATGGAAAAGAACTTGCATGGCATCTTTTGTCCTACCCTCCCGTGGCAGCGGGGTCCTATTGGAAACTAAGGGATATTAAGGCCTCCTTTTAATAGAGAACCGGAACAAAGCATTAACACATAGTGAATACATGAACTCCTCAAACTACGGGCATCACCGGGAGTGGTCCCGATTATTGTCGCTTCGGGGTTGCCAGATCATAACACATAGTAGGTGACTATAGACTTGCAAGATAGGATCAAGAACTCACATATATTCATGAAAACATAATAGGTTCAGATTTGAAATCATGGCACTCGGTCCCTAGTGACAAGCATTAAGCATAGCAAAGTCATAGCAACATCAATCTCAGAACATAGTGGATACTAGGGATCAAACCCTAACAAAACTAACTCGATTACATGATAAATCTCATCCAACCCATCACCGTCCAGCAAGCCTACGATGGAATTACTCACGCACGGCGGTGAGCATCATGAAATTGGTGATGGAGGATGGTTGATGATGACGACGGCGACGAATCCCCCTATCTGGAGCCCCGAACGGACTCCAGATCAGCCCTCCCAAGAGAGATTAGGGCTTGGCGGCGGCTCCGTATCGTAAAACACGATGATTTCTTCTCTCTGATTTTTTCTCCCTGAAAGCCAATATATAGAGTTGGAGTTGGCGTCGAAGGGTGTCTAGGGGGCCCACGAGGTAGGGGGGCACGCCCTAGAGGGGGGTGCCCCCACCCTCGTGGACAGGGTGTGGGCCCCCTGGTCTTCATCTTTGGTGAGGAATTTTTATTATTTTTTCTAAGGTGTTCCGTGGAGTTTCAGGACTTTCCAAGAATATTTCTTTCTGCACATAAAACAACACCATGGTAGTTCTGCTGAAAACAACATCAGTCTGGGTTAGTTCCATTCAAACCATACAAGTTAGAGTCCAAAACAAGGGCAAAAGTGTTTGGAAAAGTAGATACGACGGAGACGTATCAGTGAATAGGATACATCAACTTTCTGCAAGTCATGTGAGGAACTGCCTTTACATGTTCCATCATATTGGGTATCATTGACGTCAAGTTTGTTGGCCGTTACATTGCTCCGTGAGGTTCTTGTGGATAAATTAGTGTGTGCAATTATATCTGACATACATGGAAGACAACTGATAACCCACAAGTATAGGGGATTGTTTGTAGCCTTCTTCTATAAATAAGAGTGTCGAACCCAACGAGGAGCTAAAGGCAGAACAAATATTCCCTCAAGTTCTATCGACCATCGATACAACTCTACGCGCACTTCATGTTTACTTTACCAAAAACAAGTATGGAACTATTTTGTAGGTGTGATGCTAGAACTACTTTGCAAGAATAAAACTAGAAGTACTTTGCAAGATAATAAAAGTTAGGTGTTTGGTAAAAGGGTTTGTGTCAAGAAGAAAGTTATTTGTCCCTAGGCAATCGATAACAAGTACCGGTAATCATTCTTGCAATTTTATATGAGGGAGAGGCATGAGCTAACATACTTTATCTACTTGGATGATATGCACTTATGATTGGACCCCTAGCAAGTATCCGCAACTACTTGAAGGAAATATGCCCTAGAGGCAATAATAAAGTTGTTATTTATATTTCCTTATATTATGATTAATGTTTATCATTCATGCTAGAATTGTATTAACCGGAAACTTAGTACATGTGTGAATACATAGACAAAACAGACTGTCCCTAGTATGCCTCTACTTGATTAGCTCGTTAATCAAAGATGGTTATATTTCCTGATCATAGACATGTGTTGTCATTTGATGAACGGGATCACATCATTAGAGAATGATGTGATGGACAAGACCCATTCGTTAGGTTAGCATTATGATCGTTACAATTTCATTGCTACTGCTTTCTTCATGACTTATACATGTTCCTCAGACTATGAGATTATGCAACTCCTGAATACCAGAGGAACACCTAGTGTGCTATCAAACATCACAACGTAACTGGGTGATTATAAAGATTCTCTATAGGTGTCTCCGATGGTGTTTGTTGAGTTGGCATAGATCGAGATTAGGATTTGTCACTCCGATTGTCGGAGAGGTATCTCTGGGCCCTTTCAATAATACACATCACTATAAGCCTTGCAAGCAATGTGACTAATGAGTTAGTTGTGGGATGATGCATTATGGAACGAGTAAAGAGACTTGCCGGTAACGAGATTGAACTAGGTATTGAGATACCGACGATCGAATCTCGGGCAAGTAACATACCGATGACAAAGGGAACAACGTATGTTGTTGTGCTGTTTGTCCGATAAAGATCTTCGTAAAATATGTAGGAACCAATATGAGCATCCAGGTTCCGCTATTGGTTATTTACCGGAGATGACTCTCGGTCATGTCTACATAGTTCTCAAACCCGTAGGGTCCGCACGCTTAACGTTCGAAGACGATCAGTATTATGAGTTTATGTGTTTTGATGTACCAAAGGTTGTTCGGAGTCTCGGACGAGATCACGAACATGACGAGGAGTCTCAAAATGGTCGAGACATAAAGTTTGATATATTGGAAGGTTATATTCGGACACCGGAAAGGTTCCGGGATTCACCGGATGAATACTGGAGTACCGGGGAGTTACCGGAACCCCCCGGGGGGTCAATGGGCCTTCATGGGCCTTAGTGGAAATAGAGGGCAGCGAGGGAGCTGTGGGGCACGCCCCCTAGGCCCAAGCCGAATTGGTTTAGGGCTTGGGGGGCCGGCCCCCTCTTTCCTTCTCCCCTCCTCCTCTTTCCTTACCCTCCTAGTTGGACTAGGAAAGGGGGAACCTACTCCTAGTAGGAGTAGGATTCCCCCCTTGGGGCGCACCCTACAAGGCCGCCGGCCCCTCCCCTTGCTCCTTTATATACCTGGGCAGGGGCACCCTAGGACACTCAAGTTGATTGTTTAGCCGTGTGCGGTGCCCCCCTCCACAGATTTCCACCTCGGTCATATCGTTGAAGTGCTTAGGCGAAGCCCTGCGCCGGTAGCTTCATCATCACCGTCACCACGTCATCGTGCTGGATCTAGAGTTTGTGGGACGTCAACGAGCTGAACGTGTGCATATCGCGGAGGTGCCATATCTTCGGTGCTAGGATCGGTCGGATCATGAAGACGTACGACTACATCAACCGCGTTGTCATAACGCTTTCTCTTACGGTCTACAAGGGTACATGGACAACACTCTCCCCTCTCGTTGCTATGCATCACCTAGATGGATCTTGCGTGTGCGTAGGATTTTTTTTTGAAATTACTGCGTTCCCCAATAGTGGCATCCGAGCCAGGTCTATGCGTAGATGTTATATGCACGAGTAGAACACAAAAGAGTTGTGGGCAATAATAGTCATACTGCTTACCAGCATGTCATACTTTGATTCGGCGGTATTGTTGGATGAAGCGGCTCAGACCGACATTATGCGTACGCTTATGCGAGACTGGTTCTACCGACGTGCTTCGCACACAGGTGGCTAGTGGGTGTCTGTTTCTCCAACTTTAGTTGAATAGAGTGTGACTACGCCCGGTCCTTGTTGAAGGTTAAAACAACAAATTTAATGAAAAATCGTTGTGGTATTTGATGCGTAGGTAAGAACGGTTCTTGTTAAGCCCGTAGCAGCCACGTAAAACTTGCAACAAAAAGTAGAAGATGTCTAACTTGTTTTTGCAGGGCATGTTGTGATGTGATATGGTTAAGACATGGTTATATGAATTGTTGTTTGAGATGATCATGTTTTGTAGCACAGTTATCGGCAACTGGCAGGAGCCATATGGTTGTCGCTTTATTGTATGAAATGCAATCGCCATGTAATTGCTTTACTTTATCACTAAGCGGTAGCGATAGTCGTAGAAGCAATAGTTGGCAAGACGATAACGATGCTTCAATGGAGATCAAGGTGTCAAGCCTGTGATGATGGTGATCATGACGGTGCTTTGGAGATGGAGATCAAAGGCACAAGATGATGATAGCCATATCATATCACTTATATTGATTGCATGTGATGTTTATCCTTTATGCATCTTATTTCGCTTAGTTCAGCGGTAGCATTATAAGATGATCTCTCACTAAATTTAAAGGTATAAGTGTTCTCCCTGAGTATGCACCGTTGTGACAGTTTGTCGTGCCGAGACACCACGTGATGATCGGGTGTGATAAGCTCTACGTTCACATACAACGGGTGCAAGTCAGTTTTGCACATGCAGAATACTCGGGTTAAACTTGATGATCCTAGCATATGCAGATATGGCCTCAGAACACTGAGACCGAAAGGTCGAGCGTGAATCATATAGTAGATATGATCAACATAGTGATGTTCACCATTGAAAACTACTCCATCTCACATGATGATCGAACATGGTTTAGTTGATATGGATCACGTGATCACTTAGATGATTAGAGGGATGTCTATCTAAGTGGGAGTTCTTAAGTAATATGATTAATTGAACTTTAATTTATCATGAAGTTAGTACCTGATAGTATTTTGCATGTCTATGTTGTAGATCAATAGCTCGCGTATAGCTCCCCTGTTTTATTCTTGATATGTTCCTAGAGAAAAACTATGTTGAAAGATGATAGTAGCAATGATGTGGACTAGGTCCGTGATCTGAGGATTATCCTCATTGCTGCACAGAAGAATTATGTCCTTGATGCACCGCTAGGTGACAAAACTATTGCAGGAGCAGATGCAGATGTTATGAACGTTTGACAAAGCTCGGTATAATAACTACTTGATAGTTTAGTACACCATGCTTTGAGGCTTAGAACTGGGACTTCAAAAATGTTTTGAAATGTCACAGAGTATATGAGATGTTCCAAGAGCTGAAATTTGTATTTCAGACTCATGCCCGAGTCAAGAGGTATGAGACCTCTGACAAGTACTTTGCCTACAAGATGGAGAAAAATAGCTCAACCAGTGAGCATGTGCTCAGAATGTCTGAGTACTAGAATCGCTTGAATCAAGTGGGAATTAATATTCCAGATAAGATAGGGATTGAAAGAGTTCTCTAGTCACTATCACCAAGTCACTGGAACTTCGTGATGAACTATAATATGCAAGGGGTGACGAAAATGATTCCCCATGCTCTTCGCGATGCTGAAATCGGCGAAGGTAGAAATCAAGAAAAGCATCAAGTGTTGATGGTTGACAGGACCACTAGTTTCAAGTAAAAAGGGCAAGGGAAAGACAGGGAACTTCAAGAAGAATGGCAAGCAAGTTGCCACTCCCATGAAGAAGCCCAAAGCTAGACCCAAGCCTGAAACTGAGTGCTTGTACTGCAAAGGAAATGGTCACTGGAAGCGGAACTGCCCCAAATACTT
The DNA here is from genome assembly GCA_032464435.1 of Aegilops umbellulata. Classification (NCBI taxonomy): domain Eukaryota; kingdom Viridiplantae; phylum Streptophyta; class Magnoliopsida; order Poales; family Poaceae; genus Aegilops; species Aegilops umbellulata. The sequence goes on along the minus strand of CP136056.1, from coordinate 317,136,539 downwards.
GGCGGATAAGAAGGATGGCAAAGTGAACAAAAGCATATATGATCAGTGGCGGAGCCAAGGGGGGGCGAGCAAGGGCCTGCCCCCCCTAACGATCGAGCAAGCAGTCGCCAGCTTCAAGGTAATTAGCGATAGCAAGGGTGAACACTTGTACCTGGCCCCCTATCACCTGAACATAAATTCTAGGAAAGGCAAAGGGCCCATGAGAAAGCCCACCAATGGCCAGATGGCCTCCTCCGCTAGTAGTTTCCTAGATGGTTGTGCTCTCCCGTGATTAGCGAGTGTGTGGGATTAGCCCTTCGGCCGCTGCATGCCATCTGCTCCCTCTGCCCACCCTGCTCAACTGAGGATCAGATTGGATTCAAACGGCGACACATGTGCTTCACTCGTCGATTCTTTAGGCTCGAGCCAACGTACTAAACATGCCAAGGTTAAGACCCTGCAGTATACCCTAATCTTTCTCAATTCCTTATTTCGTATGTGTCGAACTTATACATCTGATTTTTTTAACACAACTTATACACGAGATTTTATTTATTTTGTTTGGGCGATCTGTGATGATGTGAGAGTTTCCATATTGTATTTGTTCAGGAAATCACCGTAATGCAAATTATCATATAGACTAGTTCCTATATGTGGTGCAAAGATTTCATATGACAAGCTTATACACAATATAGCGAAATTTCGAAACTTCAGTTCAGCGGCTATGAAGAGAAAAGAGCTAGTACCAAACATCATCAAGATTAATTCATTTCGAAGCATCTTGCTGCAATTAGTTATAACTATCCCACTCTCAACGGCGAGCGCAAACCAGTTTTTTTACCATTAAAATTATGAAAACACGTCTTAGAAGTAAAAGGTGAGATGGCTTGCTTTGTTATTGGTTGATACTCTACATTGAAAGATAATTATCAGATGCCTCGTTTTTCTAATAAAATGTGGCAGGGGAAACCCCTTTTCAAAAAAGAAAATTGCAAATCAACAGCTAAGGCACCCTTCTGATGAAATTATTATTATTATTCTTTTTACTATAAACCATGGAGGCAAATTTAAACTAAAACAAATGTAATGATATTTATATAGCACCAAAGCACTACCTTTCTATAGTACTATAAAAAAATTGCGCTAGATTTTTTTTCCAACTTGGCTTGGCCCCCCTATGTCCAAATCCTGGCTCCGCCTCTGTATATGATATACATGTTATTGATGTGTACTTAACTAGTGTTCATAGTAGCCCCTGGGTATTTGATACTGGTTCAGTTGCTCTGATTAGTAACTCGAAACAGGAGTTACAAAATGAACAAAGACTAGTTGAGGGCAAGGTGACAATGTGTGTTGGACGTGATTCCAAGGTTGATAAGATCACCATCGTACACTCCTTTTACCTTCGGGATTAGTGTTGAACCTAAAATAAATGTTATTTGGTGTTTGCGTTGAGCATAATATGATTGAATCATGTTTATTGCAATACGGTTATTCATTTAAGTCAAAGAATAATTGTTATTCTATTTACATGAATAAAACCTTATGTGGTCATACACCCAAGGTGAATGGTTTGTTGAATCTCGATCGTAGTGATACACATATTCATAATATTGATGCCAAAAGATGCAAAGTTGATAATGATAGCGCATATTTGTGGCACTGCCGTTTAGGTCATATTGGTGTAAAGCGCATGAAGAAACTCCATGCTGATGGGCTTTTGGAATCACTTGATTATGAATCACTTGATGCTTGCGAACCATGCCTCATGGGCAAGATGACTAATACTCCGTTCTCCGGAACAATGGAGCGAGCAACGGACTTATTGGAAACAATACATACTGATGTATGTGATCCGATGAGTGTTGAGGCTCACGGCGGGTATCATTGTTTTCTGACCTTCATAGATAATTTGAGCAGATATGGGTATATCTACTTGATGAAACATTTGAAAAGTTCAAAGAATTTCATCGTGAAGTGGAAAATCATCGTAACAAGAAAATAAAGTTTCTACGATCTGATCACGGAGACGAATATTTGAGTTACGAGTTTGGTCTTCATTTGAAATGATATGGAATAGTTTCGCAACTCACACCACCTGGAACACCACATCGTAATGGTGTGTCCAAATGTCATAACTGTACTTTATTAGATATGCCGCGATCTATGATGTCTCTTACCGGTTTACCACTATCGTTTTGGGGTTATGCATTGGAGACAGCTGCATTCACGTTAAATAGGGCACCGTCTAAAAATCCATTGAGATGACACCGTATGAACTGTGGTTTAGCAAGAAACCTAAGCTGTCGTTTCTTAAAGTTTGGGGTTGCGATGCTTATGTGAAAAAGTTTCAGCCTGATAAGCTCAAACCCAAATCCGAGAAGTGCGTCTTCATAGGACACCCAAAAGAAACTGTTGGGTACACCTTCTATCACAGATCCGAAGGCAAGATCTTTGTTGCTAAGAGTGGATTATTTCTAGAGAAGGAGTTTCTCTCGAAAGAAGTGAGTGGGAGGAAATTAGAACTTAATGAGGTAATTGTACCTTCTCACGAATTGGAAAGAAGCTCATCACTGAAATTAGCTCCAGTGATGCCTGCACTAATTAGTAAGGAAGTTAATGATGATGATCATGAAACTTCAGATCAAGTTACTACCGAACCTCGTAGGTCAACCAGAGTATGATCCGCACCAGAGTGGTACGGTAATCCTGTTCTAGAGGTCATGTTACTTGACCATGACGAACCTACGAACTATGAGGAAGCAATGATGAGCCTAGATTCCGCAAAATGGCTTGAGGCAATGAAATCTGAGATGGGATCCATGTATGAGAACAAAGTGTGGACTTTGGTGGACTTGCCCGATGATCGTCAAGCCATTGAGAATAAATGGATCTTCAAGAGGAAGACAAACGCTGATAGTAGTGTTACTATCTACAAAGCTAGACTTGTCAAAATAGGTTTATTGACAAGTTCAAGGTGTTGACTACGATGAGATTTTCTCGCTCGTAGCGATGCTTAAGTCTGTCTGAATCATGTTAGCAATTGACACATTTTATGAAATTTGGCAAATGGATGTCAAAACTACATTCCTTAATGGATTTCTTAAAGAATAGTTGTATATGATGCAACCAAAGGTTTTGTCAATCGTAAAGGTGCTAACAAAATGTGCAAGCTCCAGCGATCCATCTATGGATTGGTGCAAGCATCTCGGAGTTGGAATATATGTTTTGATGAGTTGATCAAAGCATATAGTTTTATACAGACTTGCGGTGAAGCTTGTATTTACAAGAAAGTGAGTGGGAGTGCTACAGCTTTTCTGATAAGTATATGTGGATGACATATTGTTGATCGGAAATGATGTAGAATTTTCTGGAAAGCATAAAGGAGAGTTTGAAAGGAGTTTTTCAAAGAAAGACCTCGGTGAAGCTACTTACATATTGATCATCAAGATCTATAGAGATAGATCAAGACGCTTGATAAGTTTTTTCAATGAGTACATACCTTGACAAGATTTTGAAGTAGTTCAAAATGGAACAGTCAAAGAAGGAGTTCTTGCCTGTGTTGCAAGGTGTGAAATTGAGTAAATACTCTAAACCCGACCACGACAGAAAATAGAAATAGAATGAAAAATCATTCCCTATGCCTCAGCCATAGGTTCTATAAAGTATGCTATGATGTGTACCAAACCTATTGTGTACCTTGCCATGAGTTTGGCAAGGGGGTACGATATTGATCCAGGAGTGGATCACTTGACAACGGTCAAAATTATCCTTAGAAGACTAAGGAGATATTTCTCGGTTATGGAGGTGATAAAGAACTCGTCGTAAAGAGTTACGCTGATGCAAGCTTTTACACCGATCCGGATGACCTTGAGTCTCAATCTGGATACATATTGAAAGTGAGAGCAATTAGCTAGAGTAGCTCCATGCATAGCATTGTAGACATCGAAAAATTGAAAAATACATGCGGCTCTGAATGTGGTAGACCCATTGACTAAGCTTCTCTCACAAGCAAAACATGATCACACCTTAGTACTCTTTGGGTCTTAATCACATAGCAATGTGAACTAGATTAATGACTCTAGTAAAACCCTTTGGGTATTAGTCACATGGCGATGTGAACTAATCACATGGTAATGTGAACTATCGGTGTTAAATCACATGGCGATGTGAACTAGATTATTGACTCTAGTGCAAGTGGGAGACTAAAGGAAATATGCCCTAGAGGCAATAATAAAGTTGTTATTTATATTTCCTTATATCATGATAAATGTTTATCTTTCATGCTAGAATTGTATTAACTGGAAACTTAGTACATGTGTGAATACATAGACAAAACAGAGTGTCCCTAGTATGCCTCTACTTGACTAGCTCGTTAACCAAAGATGGTTAGATTTCCTGACCATAGACATGTGTTGTCATTTGATGAATGGGATCACATCATTAGAGAATGATGTGATGGACAAGACCCATTCGTTAGCTTAGCATTATGATCGTTACAATTTCATTGCTACTGCTTTCTTCATGACTTATACATGTTCCTTAGACTATGAGATTATGCAACTCCCGAATACCGGAGGAACACCTTGCGTGCTATCAAACGTCACAACTTAACTGGGTGATTATAAAGATGCTCTACATGTGTCTCCGATGGTGTTTGTTGAGTTGGCATATATCGAGATTAGGATTTGTCACTCTGATTGTCGGAGAGGTATCTCTGGGCCCTCTCGGCAATACACATCACTATAAGCATTGCAAGCAATGTGACTAATGAGTTAGTTGCGGGATGATGCATTACAGAACGAGTAAAGAGACCTGACGGTAACGAGATTGAACTAGGTATTGAGACACCGACGATCTAATCTCGGGCAAGTAACATACCGATGACAAAGGGAACAATGTATGTTGTTGTGCGGTTTGACCGATAAATATCTTCGTAGAATATGTAGGAACCAATATGAGCATCCAGGTTCCGCTATTGGTTATTTACCGGAGATGAGTCTTGTTTATGTCTACATAGTTCTCGAACCCGTAGGGTTCGCACGCTTAACGTTTGATGACGATCAGTATTATGAGTTTATGTGTTTTGATGTACCAAAAGTTGTTCGGAGTCCCGGATGAGATCACGGACATGACTAGGAGTCCCGAAATGGTCTAGACATAAAGATTGATATATTGGAAGGTTATATTCGGACACCGGAAAGGTTCCGGGGTTCACCGGATAAATACCGGAGTGCCAGGGAGTTACCGGAACCCCCCCGGGGGTCAATGGGCCATCATGGGCCTTAGTGGAAACAGAGGGCAGCAAGGGAGCTATGGGGCGTGCCCCCCTAGGCCCAAACCGAATTGGTTTAGGGCTTGGGGGGGGGGGCGACCCCCTCTTTCCTTCTCCCCTCCTCCTCTTTCCTTTCCCTCCTAGTTGGACTAGGAAAGGGGGAACCTACTCCTAGTAGGAGTAGGATTCCCCCTTGGGGCGCACCCTATGAGGCCACCGGCCCCCTCCCCTTGCTCCTTTATATACGTGGGCAGGGGGCACCCTAGGACACACAAGTTGATTGTTTAGCCGTGTGCGGTTCCCCCCTCCACAGATTTCCACCTCGGTCATATCGCTGTAGTGCTTAGGCGAAGCCCTGCGCCGGTAGCTTCATCATCACCGTCACCACGCCGTCGTGCTGACTAAACTCTCCCTCGACCTCAGCTGGATCTAGAGTTCATGGGACGTGACCGAGCTGAACGTGTGCAGATCACGAAGGTGCCGTTTCTCCTGTGCTAGGATCGGTCGAACCGTGTACGACTATATCAACCGCGTTGTCATAAGGCTTCCGCTTACGGTCTGCGAGGGTACGTGGACAGCACTCCCCCCTCTCGTTGTTATGCATCACCTAGATGGATCTTGCATGTGCGTAGGATCTTTTTTTGAAATTACTGCGTTCCTGTCGGTGTACACAAGGAGGGGCGCACTTTTGTACCCCTTTACCTGTGCACGGGCAGTCGGAGCCGCGCCCACGATCACACCAAGCAGAACAGGGGAGGTGAGCCAAGGTAAGACCGAAGCCCAAGATAACCAGAGCAACGCCAAGGCCAAGACCACAAAGAGCAGGGGGACGAAGCAGGTTCCCCTGGCAAGACCCTTGCCGGGGCAGCCTCAGCAGCCCCGGCAAGACCCTTGCCGGGCAGCTTGCCCCACACCAACAGCGCGAGCCACCCTTGAACCCACGGTCTCCAACATCATGTTGGGCCAAGGCTCGGGAGGCACCTACATGGCGGCATGCAGATCTTTATGAAGACAAGGAACACTCAAGATCAGTTGAGGATTAGAAGATGACGATCCTCGGCAGGATCCTTGCCGAGGAAGGCCACCAGACCCCCGGCAAGGTCCTTGCCGGGGATGACAGCGCCCCATGACAAGACCCTTGCCGGGCCACCCGGCAAGGCCCTCACCAAGGACGCCAGCAGGGCCACCGTCAGGCCCACGCCAACCAAGTTTCCACCGCCGTTCGCATGCAGCTACCAGCTCAACCAGCTGAGCAGGCACCTGCGTGGCAACATGCAACTCCCGGGCCAACTCGTCAAAGCGCCTGCATGGCAGCATGAAGATCTTCGTGGAGGCTCCACCATCGCGCCACCCCAGCTGCCTGCCTGCCTACATGGCACTGCATGCCTCACTGGCCAGGGCGCGTGTCGAAGCAAGGAGGAGCGGCGACGGACGGCACGGGCCTCGCCCCCGTCCCTGGTAAAGTTAGGGGACACCTAAGCTACGCATTAAATGCGCCTTGTCCTGTAATGCGAGCGATAAGCTCATAGCACCGTGCGCCTTTCCACCTCCTGTGTGCCACTGTGGCAGCCCCTTTCGACTATAAAAGGAGGCCCATGGCATACTGGAGAAGGATTCGGCTCTTTCGAACCACACACTCACCACAGCTAGTTCGAGAGCTCAGGAACTCTCTGAAATACACCCACCAAAGCAGGACTAGGGTTTTACGCATCCTCGCGGCCCGAACCTGGGTAAATGATCCTTGTACTGGTTACTAATCCTGCTCTTTTCGCAACCCCGCGCCCCAGCAACCGTAGTAGGGATTCTTGTGATCCCATAGGTGTCGTTCCACACCGACATCCTTGGCGCGCCAGGTAGGGGGCGCAATTGTGGGAATCTGGTCTAGTAGCTAGCCTAGCGTTTCTTCATCGCCATGGCTCCCAAGAAGGAGATGGCCAGGAGAACGGGGCGCCGCCTGCGAACATGAAGGACGCCAGTGCGGCAACAGAGAAGCGAAGTCATTCAGAGCTTTGAATTATTTCCTTTTATATATAAGGTTATCGTCCTCCGAGATCTTGTCTATGTATGAAACCTGCATGCAAAGGGGCCCTCCCGCAATTGGCAACGCCCTTGTTCTGTTTCGAGTTCGCTCAATAGCTCAAAGCGGCCGCGTCGAGAGTGGCGGGGTAGCCTTCCGCACTTGGCAATGCTCGTGACTCTGACCCGAGTCAAACTCGACAGTTTGGGGGGCCGCGCTAAGGGCGGTAAGGTGGTTCGCCCAGCAGCAAGCACACCCAGCGGGCCACTGGGGACCTGTCCCCAAGATGCCGCCCTGGGTTTACGTGCCGGACATACAAAGGAAAATCGAACAAGAAAATAACATGCATAATATCAAAAGTGTTGCAGAGTCATATTACATCAATTGTTGTTGCGGTTCTAACTAGAGATAGCAATTTTCTTGGTTGTGAACCTGCAGTGGCGATAAGAAACGTGGTGCCTAATCCCGGCGCTGGCCCTCCACCCTCAGAATTCCGCCGACGCGGCCGATGATGGGCTTGATGCGCTCCCTGAGCGGCGCGAGGTCAGTACCCTCTGGCATGCTCTCCAGCGCGGTGTCGAAGTCGAGGTCGGGGTGCCAGTGTGCCACCTTGGTGAGAACCTTGGTCATGGCACCCTGGCAAAGCCTCCGGGCCTCGTCGGCCAGCGAGGCCGCCCAGTTGGCGTGAAGTTGTTCCAGGGCCCCGAGAACACACTCGAAGAACAAGGTCAGCTTGGCGTTGGTGGTCCTGTTGTGCTCTGGGGCATACCTCATGCTTGGCATCCCCATGGTAGCCAGCTGCGCGGTGATCCTGCCGGCGACGTCCTGAAGATGGCCGATCCAGCGGTTCACACCCTCCTTGAGATCCTTATGCTCGGCGGCCTTGTCCTTCCGCAGCTGCTTCTCAGTCTCCAGCTCCTTGGCCAGGGTCCCCTCCCGGGCTTGGGCCTCCGTGAGCATCCCCTCGAGGCCCTCCAGCTTCAGCGTGAGGTCCTTGAGGGACTTGTTGGCCTCGGATAGCTCCCCGACCTTACCGGTGGCCGCGCCCTACGCCTCCGTTAGGGTGCTGTTGAGCGTATCCTTCTCCTGGGACAGCTTCAGGTCCAGCTCCTTAAGCCTGACCCGCTCCGCCTACAGCTCCTTCACCTTGTCGGCGTGAACCTGGGCCTGGGCATCGAGCGCCTCTTTGTGCCTCTGCTCCAGCTCACTGGTCCGCTGCAATACAAGCTTCTCCACTTCTTCGTCCTTGTCGCGGAGCGTGGCGGCAAGCTTCTCCTTGCACGCAGCAAGGTCCTCCTCCTGGGAGTTCAGTGCGGCCTGGTGCTGAGTCCGGGCAGCCTCGGCTGCCGCGACCAAGCCCTCCGCCATCTCTTGGGCCTTCTTGATGTCAGCCAGCTTCATGTTGAGCTCCACGTCGCGCTTGGTCAGCTCGCCCTGGGCGGCTTTCAGCTTGTCGCAGGTCTGGCAAAACCATTCCTGCGTCTTGGCGACGCGCTTCTGGAGGTCCACCTCCGCCTTCTCCACCAATGCCGTCCTGGACTTGACTTTGTCCAGGCGGGCGCGGTGGAGTGCCTGGAGCCTCGGAAGTTGGCGCCCATGGCCTGGAGCAGCCGCTCCTCCTGGGGGCCGTCGCCACCGACGCTCGGCTCGACGACGACCTCAAGCCCAACGGCAGCAAGAACTTCGTCATCGAACACCTCTCCCTCGACGGGTGTCCTGGTGCTCGACACGCCTGGAAGGTGGACGAACAAGTCGTCACTCACCCTCAGGTACTTGCCGGAGCCGGAAGCAGCGGAGGAGGAAGGCTGGTCATCAGCCACCACCTCCTCCTCCTCCACGGCAGGACCCTTGCTGGTCTCCTCAGTGGCGTCCTTGCCGGCCTCCCTGACAAACCCCTTGGCGGCGTCCTCAGCAGCGCCCTTGGCGTCCTCCTCGGCGGCGATCTTCTCGGCGTACGCCTCGGCGGCCTTGGCGACATCCTCGATGACGGTGTCCACGTCCTCTGGGTTCACCAAGGAGGGATCTGGACACCAAAGAAGGGAATGAGGCAAGGCCAAAGCCAAGAACCAGGAAGGAAAAGGAAAAGGGACGAAAGGAGAGCGACTTACCAGCGCTAGTGCCAGGCTGGGAAAAAGAAGTCCCCTCCCCGCCAACATTTGGCGTCGAGGCAAAGCCGCCGGCGCCCAAGTTCTCCTCCTCCTCTTCCTCCATGTGCGTGGGCTCGGTGCTTGGCGCCCTTGCCGGGGACGCCCCTCGAGGCGGTGTGGTCGATGGGGGCGGCGTGTTGGGAGTAGCCCCTTGCGGCTCCTCCTGCTGCTGCTCTCCTCCTGCGTACCTGGCAAGGTCAACACCAAAGTGTCGTGCCCCTGACACATGTCGATAAGGGGAGAGTGATGAACTTACGCTGGGGGCTGGGCCGGGGGCTGCTGTCCGGGCTGCTCAACACCACCAGTGGTGCCCTTGAAGTACCAGCCGGGGGCTGGCCGCCCGCCGAGGTCTTGGCCCTCTTCACTCTCGGGGCCAGTGTCTCCGTGTCCCTGCCAAGGTGGAAACAAGTCAAGACAAGTGACACAGATTGAGAGAGGCAGAGATGGCGGGAAGGAGCCAGATACTTACTCGTTATCCGCCTCCTCCTCTGCTGTTTTCCTCTTCCTCCTCAGGCTGAGGGATCCATAGTCGAAAGTGACCCCCGCGTCGGCGTCTGCCGGAGGAGGGGAGGAGGGCGGAGTCTGCGGGCGCGTGGACGAAGAAGAAGCAGATGCCTTCTTCCTCGCTGCCGCGGCCTTCACCACCTTCTTAGCCGCCGCGGCCCTCTTTGACGCGCGGCCTCCTCCGGGGATTTTGGCCGCCGTGCCGCCCTGACAGGCTGTACCGGCTCGCCGGAAGCAGCCCGTCGCAGGACTCGCCCTCTCCCCGTGGACGGAGGGTCAACAGCCCCGGCCTCCTCCTCCTCCGACGACTCGTCGACCGCTTGCTCAACCAGAGGAGCCTCGGTGCCGGTGCTGCTGGCCCCCCCAGCGGCCGCCGCCCATCGGGCGAGCTCCTCCTCCTCCGCGGCCATCGCGGCCTTGTCCTCCACACTACCGGCGTTGCCGGCCTCCTCGGCAAGTTGCACCTCCCTCGCCCTGGCGGCGATGTAGTCCAGTTCCACCTGGGTGGTATCCTGGATGAGCAGCTGCTCGGTGTCGGCGTTGATGTACTCCTCATGCAGGGTGTCGAAGAACTGATGCGCCTCGGCGTCATCCGGCTCGGCCTAGCTCGGGTCAGGCCCATGCGCGCTGCAGTCCGGCATCATGGCGATGATGTCGGTCCGACGCGAGTTGTTGCACAACGGGACCACTCCCGCCGGCAACTTGAATAAGGACCCCTTGAAGACCTTGCCGGCCTTCGCGGCGGCCATCGCAACCTTGCCGGTCCGCTCGACCTCGCCGTCACGGCCCACATCGAGCTAGAAAATATGCTGGCAGAAATGGACATGCCCCATCACCGTGAAGTTGTGGTCGAGGTCGGGGCGAAGACGCATAATGTCAGCGGGGTTGGTAAAGAGCCAGGCTGGCCTCCCCTTGTTGTGAAGTGGGGCGATTTGGCGGCGGATGATGTCCGCCCCGATCATCTCGAGGGTGAGCCCGGGCTCGGTGAGCCGGAGGATCCTGATGGTGGCGACCGTGAGCTACTCATCATCAGCATCGACGTCACTCCAATCACTTTTGCAGACCGACGGCGCTCGACGAACTTCGCAGAACGCCGACGGGTCCTTCTCCTCGATCCAGCACCACCGGCCCCGCCATTCTTCCCACCTCTTCTTCATGGCGCCCTCCGGATACGCTCCCTTGGACCTTGAGACCCAGACAATGCAACCGGAGATGGCGCCCACTTGTTGGATCCGAGGGGAGAAGTAATGGCGAAAGAGCGCCATGTTGGGGTGCACCCCGGCGAAGCCCTCGCAGAGATGTGCGAGAAGGCCCATGCACGCCACCGCATTCGGGGTAAAATCCAGGAGGCGGAAGCCATAGGTGTGCATGATGTCGCTGAAGAAATCAGAGAAAGGAGGACAGAGCCCGCAGGAAAAATAATCGACAAAGAAGGGGTACTGATTTGGGGCATCCTCGGCGCAGTCGGCGGGGATGACGCACATGGCTGGATGCCCCGACTTTTCTCCCCCCGTCTTCACCCCCCACAGGGGCCTGAAGGCTTCCCGAAGCTCGAACACGTCAACTGTCGAGGGGAAGAAGGCGGACTGCGTCCGCTGCACCGCCAGCGCACTCTCCGGCGTCTCCGCTGCTCCGGCGTCCTTAGCCACCCCCTTGCCCTTAATGGATTTCGGCGCCATGGCGGCCGGGAAAGAAGGGCAAGGCAGAGGGCGGCGAGAACGGAACAGCGGCGAGCGAGAGCGAAGCTTGGGGAAGAAGAGGAAGACAAGCGGAGGCTTCCGAGTTTGGGATTGCTTGAAGGGTAAAAGGAACAGTGCGCCCACGGTTTCCCCTTTTTATGGGGAAGGTGCGGGTCGCGCCGCCCATTTACTACGATGTGACGCATGCGTGCAGGAACTGCCCCACGCATGCCACCCACGTCACGCGCACCCCTCCACGCTACGCCGCACCGCGTGCGGGTCGTGGGAAGCGCAGCGCGTGAAAAGTTTTACCGCGGTAAAAACCGCCCCGCCTTCCCGCGCACTGTTTTGGTCCTGGCCCAACAACGTGTTGCGCTTATGTGTGGCCCAAGCCCGGGGGCTCCTGTCGGTGTACAAAAGGAGGGGCGCACTTTTGTACCCCTTTACCTGTGCACGGGCAGTCGGAGCCGCGCCCACGGTCACACCAAGCAGAACAGGGGAGGTGAGCCAAGGTAAGGCCGAAGCCCAAGATAACCAGAGCAACGCTAAGGCCAAGACCACAAAGAGCAGGGGGACAAAGCAGGTTCCCCCGGCATGACCCTTGCCGGGGCAGCCTCAGCAGCCCCGGCAAGACCCTTGCCAGGTCAGCTCGCCCCACACCAACAGTGCGAGCCACCCTTGAGCCCACGGTCTCCAACATCACGTTGGGCCAGGGCTCGAGAGGCACCTCCATGGTGGCATGCAAATCTTTGTGAAGACAAGGAACATTCGAGATCAGTTGAGGATTAGAAGACGACGATACTCGGCAGGATCCTTGCCGAGGAAGGCCGCCAGACCCCCGTCAAGGTCCTTGCCGGGGACGACAGTGCCCCACGACAAGACCCTTGCTGGGCCACCCGGCAAGGCCCTCACCAAGGACGCCAGCAGGGCCATAGCCAGGCCCGCGCCAACCAAGTTTCCACCGCTGTTCGCATGCAGCTGCTAGCTCAACCAGCTCAGCGGGCACCTGCGTGGCAACATGCAGCTCCTGGGCCAACTCGTCAAAGCGCATGCGTGGCGGCATGCAAATCTTCATGGATGCTCCACCACCACGCCACCCCAGCTGCCTGCCTACCTACATGGCACCGCATGCCTCACTGGCCAGGGCGCGTGTCGAAGCGAGGAGGAGCGGCAGCGGACAGGACGGGCCTCGCCCCCGTCCCTAATAAAGTTAGGGGACACCTAAGCTACGCATTAAATGCGTCTTGTCCTGTAATGCGAGCAATAAGCTCATAGCACTATGCGCCTTTCCACCTCCTCTGTGCCACTGTGGCAGCCCCTTTCGACTATAAAAGGAGGCCCATGGCATACTGGAGAAGGATTCGGCTCTTTCAAACCCCACAATCACCATAGCTAGTTCGAGAGCTCAAGAACTCTCTGAAATACACCCACCAAAGCAGGACTAGGGTTTGACGCATCCTCGCGGCCCGTACCTGGGTAAACGATCCTCGTGCTGGTTACTAATCCTGCTCTTCTCACAACCCCGCGCCCCGGCAACCATAGTAGGGATTCTTGTGATCCCATAGGTGTCGTTCCACACCGACAGTTCCCCAACACTACTAAAGAACATTAAGGTCATGAAACCCAACCATAGCATTAAGTATCAAGTCCTCTTTACTCCCATACGTCATACCCCACTTACTCGGGTTTAAGCTTTTGTCACTGAGGGAGTCCTGGATTAGGGGGTGTTCGGATAGCCGGACTATACCTTCAGCCGGACTCCAGGACTATGAAGATACAAGACTGAAGACTTCGTCCCGTGTCCGTATGGGACTTTCCTTGGCGTGGAAGGCAAGCTTGGCGATGTGGATATTCAAGATCTCCTACCATTGTAACCGACTTTGTGTAACCCTAACCCTATCCGGTGTCTATATAAACCGGAGGGTTCTAGTCCGTAGGACAACTTCATCATACAACAGTCATACCATAGGCTAGCTTCTAGGGTTTAGCCTCCTTGGTCTCATGGTAGATCTACTCTTGTACTACCCATATCATCAATATTAATCAAGCAGGAGTAGGGTTTTACCTCCAGCGAGAGGGCCCGAACCTGGGTAAAAACATCCTGTCTCTTGTCTCATGTTACCATCCGCCTAGACGCACAGTTCGGGACCCCCTATCCGAGATCCGCCGGTTTTGACACCGACATTGGTGCTTTCATTGAGAGTTCCTCTGTGTCGTCGCTTTTAGGCCCGATGGCTCCTTTAATCACCAACAACGATACGGTCCAGGGTGAGACTTTTCTCCCCGGACAGATCTTCGTCTTTGGCTGCTTCGCACTGCGGGCCAATTCGCTTGGCCACCTGGAGCAGATCGAAAGCTACGCCCCTGGCCATCAGGTCAGGTTTGGAAGCTTAAACTACACGGCAAATATCCGCGGGGATTTGATCCTCGACGGATTCGAGCCACAACCAGGCGCGCCGCACTGTCTCGAGGGGCATGATCTAGCTCTGCCGCCGAACAGTGCCCTGGAGGCTGCACACGCACCGGTTCCGACCCTTAATTCGGAGCCTATTGCGCCAGTCGAGGATAAACAGTTGGACGTCACCTCGGGGGCTGCGATCTCAAAGGCGATCGAGCCGAACGCCAGCCCCGCACCCGGCAATACCTGTGACTCTGAGGATCCGGATTCCACTCCGGACTCCGAACCCCCCGCGCCCCTGCCAATCGAATCCGATTGGGCGCCGATAATGGAGTTCACCGCCGCGGACATATTTCAGCACTCGCCCTTCGGCGACATCCTGAATTCTCTAAAGTCTCTCTCTTTATTAGGAGAGCCCTGGCCAGACTACGGTCAGCGAGGATGGGATACGGACGATGAAGAAATTCAAAGCCCACCCACCACCCACTTGGTAGCTACTGTCGACAATTTAAACGACGTGCTCAACTTTGACTCCGAAGATATCGACGGTATGGACGACAATGCAGGAGACATATATGAACCAACGCCTATAGGGCATTGGACGGCCACCTCACCTCATGATGTGTACATGGTAGAAACCCCTAAAGGTAGCGACCACGAAGAAAATGGGGATAGAGCGAAGGATCAATCCCTCGAAAAACAATCAAAGCATCGGCGCAAACGCCGACCCAAGCCCCGCCTCGACACAGACCCAGCCATAGAGCAGGATGAGCCAGCAGGCGACGAGCATGCCCTAGAGCAACCGTCCGAACGTGGCAGCTCGGATGAAGAAACCGAGCATCCCTTCCTTGGGGAAAATGGCATTCCGGACAACCTTACGCCGGATAAACCCGCGGAGAAGAAGAACCTCCACAAGAGGCTCGTTGCAACCGCACGCAGCCTGAAAAAACAAAAGCGGAAGCTCAAGACTGCAGAAGATGCACTCAGGATCAGATGGAGTAAATCAACACTCAACAGCACAAACAAATACGGCGATAGTCGCCGCACTAAAAGCTATCCGAAGCGAAAGCTACTGCCTGAATTCGACAAAGAGGCCTTAGATCCCTCGCACTCAAAAAGTAAGAAAGCCACACGGTCGGATAGACGACCCCATAGCCAGCTTAAAATGGCAAATGTCGCCGCACTTAAGCCGGCACGCGACCCACTTACGGATTCACATAAAAAAGATGGCCCAGCCAGGTCCATTTATGGGCCAAGAAAGCAAGCTGTCGTAAGCAATGCAATAAAACCATCATCAGAATCCAGCACACCCAAATACAGGGGCGCTGCACATCCCCTATGTTTCACCAATGAGGTCCTGGATTATGAATTTCCAGCGGGATTCAAACCCATAAACATAGAGGCATATGATGGAACAACAGACCCTGGAGTCTGGATAGAGGATTATATCCTCCACATACACATGGCTAGAGGAGATGATCTCCACGCCATCAAATATTTACCACTAAAGCTTAAAGAACCAGCCCGACATTGGCTCAAAAGCCTTCCTGAAAACATAATTGGAAGCTGGGAAGAGCTCGAGGACGCTTTCCGAGAAAAGTTTCAAGGGACTTATGTCCGTCCTCCAGATGCTGACGACCTCAGTCACATAACACAACAGCGCGGAGAATCAGCTCGGCAATTCTGGAATAGATTCCTCACTAAAAAGAATCAGATAGTCGACTGTCCGGATGCCGAAGCCTTAGCAGCTTTCAGGCATAATGTCCGAGACGAATGGCTCGCCAGACACCTCGGCCAAGAAAAGCCAAGAACAATGGCAGCACTAACAAGCCTCATGACCCGCTTTTGTGCAGGAGAGGACAGCTGGTTGGCCAGATGCAGCCCCAGCGACCCAAGTACATCCGAAACTAGGGATGGAAATGGAAAACTGCGACGCAATAAGGACCGTCGCTGGACTAAGGAAAGTCTGAAGAGCACGGCAGTCAACGCCGGATTCAAAAGCTCACGACAAAATCAGACAAAGCCGCCCCTCCAGGATAACAGGGATGATCCATCCAATTTAAACAAAATCTTGGACAGGATATGTCAAATACACAGTACTCCCGGGAGGCCTGCTAACCATACCCATAGAGATTGTTTGGTTTTCAAACAATCCGGCAGACTCAACGCCGAACACAAGGGGCTCGAAACACCAAGTGAGGACGAAAACGACCCCCAAAAGCAGAGCACCAGGAAACAAAAGAACTTCCCACAAGAAGTAAAGACAGTAAATTTACTTCACATAACAAAACATGCGGCGCCCATAAAGGTACGCACCACACGACCTATCCCAAAGGGGTCCCGCCACTGGTTGTAAAAACCAATCATCTTCGATCAACTGGACTATTCTAGAAGTATCAGGAACGCAGTTTGGTCTGCCTTGGTACTCGATCCAATAATCGGCGGACTCAAGTTTTCAAATGTCCTTATGGACGGCGGCAGTGGACTAAACCTGATATATCAGGACACAATCCGTCGCATGGGGATAGACCCAACAAAAATCCGTCACAGCAAAACCTCCTTTCAAGGGGTAACGCCAGGTCCGGACACCCGGTGCATGGGTTTTCTCCGGCTTGAAGTTACATTCGGCTACCCCGATAATTTCCATCGTGAAAAGCTAATATTGAACATCGTCCCATTCTCAAGTCGCTATCAAGCACTACTAGGACGCGAAGCTTTCACCCGCTTTAACGCGATACCGCATTATGCATCTCTAACGCTTAAAATGCCCGGTCCACGAGGCATCATCTCTTTAAAGGGGAAGCATTGAGGTGCGCCTCCCCCAAGCGGAGGACTGTGCGGCCGCTTTGACAGCCGCACAGTAAAATGGCTTCACCGGCCAAAAACTTCGGAATAGGTCCTTAAAGACCACGAACGCGGATAGACGAGTTCGGTACAAAATTATAATTGATGCAGGCTTAGTGGCCATATACCTCCACACTAGGGGCTCCGTACATATACAATAAGAGACAATAAAGCTCAATTTTATATATTTTACTTTATACTTTGTTTATTTTAAAATCTTGTTCGGCACGACCCATATTCAACTCAGTTCCTCTCTTTTACAGATGAACGTCGTGCGGCGCCCGTCCAGCATACGACACAACGGAGACACAGGCGCAGACGTGCAGTAGGGACCCGTCCTAAGGATTCTTTTCAGATTAAGACCCCGCGTAAACCGTTTTTACTGTCTCTTGTTGCTACATATCCCCTGGTTTTCTCTGCTATAACCAAGGAGGAGGCTGGCGTCTTGGCATGTGGCTACGTCAGAATTTTCGCGCGTACCTGGACACTAGGGGCTTTTTAATAAAGAGTGCTGTTTTGCCCGCACTTATAAAGACCGAACACCTTAGAGAGTGTTTGGCGTCGCGAGTTTTGGCATTATATGCATCAGCTCCGAATCATGTCTTTGGTCAAATGTTGGGTTGCCCGGCTCCTGAGTTCGACTACCTTACGTTCCGCTCTATCGGCTAAGGTAGCACCAAGAGAACTACTGCGATTGTGCCCCGGTTAGGCCGGGCGAGCACCTCAGTAGAGAAAGCCGAAAACTGACTGTCATGATGTAGCGTGAGACTGGTCAGGCACTCGATGACCTACCGGAATCTATAGGATTCCTCCGCTTTAACGAAGGGTTGTTTCCCGGCCAGGCACATACGCGCCCCGAACTCGGGCGAGCGTAGTCGCCACCAAGGGGCTACCTAAATAGTCCCCCTGTCAAGCTCCTATGGCTAAGTGAAAGTGTTAAAGCATTATAGTCCGGTTGCCTGGCCCGCTGCGCTATCACCTCCTTTGTAGGACCAAGACGTTGGATTAAGTGTGAAAATGCGTCTTCTACGAGCACCCCCGCACTATGTGCGTGGGGGCTGAAGCCAACGACTGCCATCTTTCAGATTTTGTATATATATCTTAAAACGGCCGCACATGAGGTGTTCCCAATACTTGAAGGCACAAGTATAAAAGGCCACTACAATTTATCAAAATATTGCTTTATAATTACATATGCTATTATAACATATTATCCTTCGAGCACTGCGTCTCTATTACACGAGCGCCCTCAAGGACTTCCTGAAAATAGTGCTCGGAGGGTACTCGGCTTTTGTCCGAATCTCGGGACGCAACAATGGTGGTCTCCATCTCGGCCCAGTATGTCTTGACACGGGCAAGAGCCATCCGTGCGCCCTCTATGCATGCTGACCTCTTCATCGCATTGATACGCGGCACCGCGTCAAGGAATTGCTACACCAAGCTGAAATAACTCTTCGGCTCCGATCTCCCCGGCCATAGATGACCCATGACGTACTTCATGGCGAGTGCGGACAACCTATTCAGTTAGGCCCATTGAGCCAGGCGATCGTCCACTGCCAGTGGATGCTCTGGATTGTGGAACTGCGACCAGAAAAGCTTTTCCACTTCGCGATCTTTTAGATCTCGAAAGTGTTCGGTCGCATCAGGAGCACTTGCTGCCAAATCCAGATAGGTGTCCTCCACACTCCACATCTGGTCTAACGGAGCAAACTTCGGATCGCAAAACTTCCTCCGTAGCATAAAGGGCTTTCCAGCCGCAATTTGTTCGGCCTGACGCAGTTCCTCCTTCGCAGCTCTCATCGCAGAGAGAGCGTCCTTGGCATCAGCAACGGCCTTCTCCAAGTCCGTCTACCTTGCCCGGTCTTCTTCTTCAAGAAGCTTGCAACGGTCAGCAGCACGCTCTAACTTCACGGTCATCTCGGCCATCTCCTCCTTGCTTCGGCAGTGAGCAGCCTGTTCAGCTCTCAGCTCTTCAAGAGCTTTCTGGGCAGCCACATTGCTCTTTCGGGCTTGTTCCTTAGCTCGAGCAAGTTCTGCCCTAAGATTCTCCACGGCGGCCGCACCATCTGCGTCAAGCACACACACTGTAAGACAATGGCATAAAGCTCCTCTTACCTGATGCCGCCCGAGGAATCACATACCTTGAGCCTCATCAAGCCGCTTGTTGACAAGCATGATGTCGGCATCTGCCACGTCCAGTTGCCGCTTTAGTTCGGCAAAATCATCAGTTCGGCTCGATTCCGGACACCTCGCCACCTACATTCAAAGGCGACACCTTAGACCTGGGATTATGATCCTCTGCGTGCCGTCATTTCTAGACAACGCGCAGAGTCTCAGGGGCTACTATCTACACAGGGCGCAGCTTACTTATGCGCAACTGACAAAAGTGTACATTATCTAACGTACCTCAAAACCCGTCAGTAAACTTTTGACGGCTTCATGCAATCCGCTTTCTGCGGATGAAATCCTTTCAATCACCGTGCCTATCAATGCACGGTGATCCTCTGAGATAGAATCTCGCCCCAGCAGAATCTTTAGCTCCTCCGGCCGAGCACCAGACGGTGCCGGATTTGTCCTATGGCCTCTTTCGAAGGCCGGACGCGGATAATCTTGGGGGGCCATATGGCTATCTTCCGCCCCTGCCAGATTCGGAGGAACCCTCCGCGACGACACCTCAGCGTCGCCTGCCTCACTAGGCGGTACGGCAGGGGGAGGCATCCCGCTCTCCATCATCTCCGGAAGAAGATCCCTCGAAGATGAGCTCTGCTGAGAAGGGCAGAGGTCCGAGCTACAAGGTAAAATTTCGGTTAATCTTCTCAGATATAAATCAAGGATTTCTCTCATCCCTCAAAAGGGAAACCTTTCTCTACTTGTGGCTCGCTGGAGGGCTGATCCCTTTGAGGGCGTAGTTCGGCCGAGGAACTCCCCAGCGTCGGACCCTCTGACGAGGACTTGTCCCCCCGCTTCGAGGCCATGGTCTCCGGGTCGTCAGAGGCGGCCCTCTTGTTCCGCTTAAGAGAGGAATTGTCAGTTCCTCCCTCCGAATCAGCCTCCTTCGAGGAGGCCATAGTTCCCTTGTTCTTCCCCTTACTTCCCTCCAAAGGCATTATCTTCAACATCCTGACAAGCACGGGATCCGGCCTGGTTTCGGGAAGGGGAGCCGGACACCTGATCAGCTTTGCCTTCGCTTTCCACTCCTGTTTAAAAGGACAACTCTTTTAGGGGCAAGTTTATGACAATTATATGGATAGCATGTCCGGGCACAAGGTTACTTACTTGAGTATCCGGGCAATTGCAGCTTAGGCCTGCGTCCTCGGTCAAATCCGTACACATCGCTTGTGATCCGAAGAGCAGTTTATACATCTCCACGGGCATTGTGCCCATGAAATTCTGGAGAGCCCGCGGTCCCTCTGGATTAAACTCCCACAGGCGAAGGGAGCGACGTTTGCCGGGCAATATCCGGTGAATCAACATGACCTGCGTCACCTTGACCAGGCTGAGGTCTCCTTCTAAGAGATCCCTAATGCGGCCCTGCAACAAGGGCACGTCTTTGGGTACCCCCCAATCTAACCCTCTCACAAATGGATCCATTGGGAAGCCTAACCCTCGCACGGAGGAACGCTTCACACATGACGATGAATGAGGAAATATGGAGGATGGACTCCGGAGCTAAGTCGTGGAATTCCAGCCCGTAATAAAATAGCAGCCCCCTCACAAAGGGATCCATTGGGAAGCCTAACCCTCGAAGGAAGTGAGACATGAACACCACGCTCTCACCGGGCTGGGGACTGGGAATGGCCTGCCCTTGAACAGGCAACCTATGCGAAATTTCGCCGGTCAGGAACTTAGCCTCTCTCAACTTTAGCACGTCCTCTTCCGTGACGGAGGAGGGCGTCCATCGGCCTTGAAGGTCAGAACCGGACATGGTCGAAGGTCCGAAGCGCCTGGAATCAGGAGCCTAGGGTGTTGGAACTCGGGGCGACGGGCGAACTCGTTTGAGGAAAAAAGGAGTAAGGCCTTGGTCTCTTTATAAGAGATTGAATGCCAAGAGCCCCCCCCCCCCGTAACCGCTTGGGACTCGCCTTTAATCGCGGAAACATGATAACGGGCACGATTGGGTTACCCACGTCCCTATTGATGAGAATCCTGTAAAAAGGGGCACACGATCTCTGCTTTGACAAGACGTGCCAAGGAAACCGCCTCGCAAAACGTGCTGAGGTGGAAAAGTAAAAACGATTCGAGTAAAGGACTTGGCCGTAGTGTGATGCCACGCTGCGGAATACGTCAGCAGATTAGATTTGTGTTAATATTATTCTTTCTATGGCAATATGTGGAAACTTATTTTGCAGAGCCGGACACTATCCTTGGTGTTTAAAATCTTCTTGAAGAACTTGGAGGAGGAACCCGCCTTGCAATGCCGAAGACAATTTGCGCGCCGGACTCGTCGTCATTGAAGCCTGGTTCAGGGGCTACTGAGGGAGTCCTGGATTAGGGGGTGTTCGGATAGCCGGACTATACCTTCAGCCGGACTCCAGGACTATGAAGATACAAGATTGAAGACTTCGTCCTGTGTCCGGATGGGACTTTCCTTGGCATGGAAGGCAAGCTTGGCGATGCGGATATTCAAGATCTCCTACCATTGTAACCGACTTTGTGTAACCCTAACCCTATCCGGTGTCTATATAAACCGGAGGGTTCTAGTCCGTAGGACAACTTCATCATACAACAATCATACCATAGGCTAGCTTCTAGGGTTTAGCCTCCTTGATCTCGTGGTAGATCTACTGTTGTACTATCCATATCATCAATATTAATCAAGCAGGAGTAGGGTTTTACCTCCATCGAGAGGGCCCGAACCTGGGTAAAAACATCGTGTCGCTTGTCTCCTGTTACCATCCGCCTAGACGCACAGTTCGGGACCCCCTACCCGAGATCCGCCGGTTTTGACACCGACAGTCACTCTCGCAACCCACACTACAAAAAAATACACTTCCGTGATGATACGTGTTTGTCACAGTAGGTCGCTTTTTTTGTCATGCATGTACATCCATGACAAATTTATGACAGAATCAAGATAGTCATACCTGTGCTGTCGTAGAACTGTTCCATGACATTACTAAAATTATCATCACTTTCGACGATAAATCGCGCGTCACAGAAGTGCTTTCGTCAAGGGTGACCGACACGTGGCATCCACCATAACGGAACACCGTTAAGCTATCGGGTCGGGTTTTGGATCCGATAACCCGCTAATAGCCCCGACCAATGGGAAATTTCCACGTGTGAAATTCTTATTGGCCGGACGAAACACATGTCAGCTTGTCCGTGGGCCAGATAGGCGCCTATGATACGTTGACACGTGGCACGGCCCAACCGAGGCCCATTCCTGTGAAAAGGCTGGCCCGTTTGACTTGGTAAAAAGCTGGCGGGCCGGCCCATGGAAAGCCTGTTAACGACCTGTTCGCACATAGCCCATTTGTAGCCCGCTAACCCAAGGCCCGTTACACCCTATCCGAATTAGGCCCAGTAGCGTCATCTGGGCCATCCAATATGATTCCAGCCCGTTTTCACTTCTGGCCCATGTATGGCCCATGACGTCTTTCGGCCCATATGAGGCCCTATGTAACTCTTGGCCTATTAACGGCCCGTGGTGAAAGTGGCCCGTAATGAACAGTGTATCACTTTACACCCATTAACGGCCCGTGGTGAAACTGGCCCATAATGAACAATGTATCACTTTCTACCCATTAACGACCCGTTATTCCGTTAGGCCGTTTCTAGCCCATGTTATCTTTCGGCCTTCTTAGAGCCCATTTATTCTTGGGCTCATTTCCAACATTCGTTTACTTACGGCCCGTTACTGTCATTTTCTGCTTGTGGGCCAAATTCAGCCCGTGGTTATAGTCGGCCCGTTTGTGGTTCGTTAATACGTTGGGCCATTTTCATAGCGTCATCAAATATGGCCTATTAACGATGGCCCGTTACGGTTGGCCCATGAACGGACGATTCCAACTCTAGACCGTTTACGGCCATAATGCGGCCTGTTATTGGCCCATGTTTGGCCAATCGATCATATGGCCCGTATAAGGCCCATTGATGATACGACCTGTAGAAGGCCCATTGTTTCTACGACCCATAGAAGGCCTACTGTTTCTACGGCCCGTAGAAGGCCTACTGTTTCTACGGCCCGTAGAAGGCCCACTGTTTCTACGTCCCATAGGAGGCCCAGTGTCACTACAGTAAATATTAGCCCATGGTTATTGTGGCCTAGTTTTAAAAAATAGGTTATTGCAGCCACAGTTAACCGCGGAAAAAGAACTGCAATGACTACAAGCAAACAAATAAACAAGACAACAAGGAAATAAATAAGCAAGCAACTAACGCTAGGCTATCATGGCTATTACACATATTACATCCACTGGGCATCAAAGTTCGCCACCAGTGCAAATATAGGGAACAAAGTAGCATATCATATACGCTGGCCGTCAAAATTGGCCACCAGTGCAAATAAACGCGGCAGCAAAACAAGAGCATAACTGAAACAACTTCAGAAGAGCTCAAGAAACGTTATCCTGGGTATCCACCATGCTGGCAACAAGCTTAGCAAGCTGGTTAGCTTTGTCGTGTTTGGCGCTAAAATCCTCCAACGCTTGCTGTTGCACCAGAAAGTATGCATCTGAATGCTCCAGGGACTTCCGCAGTCCTTCCGCTTCTTGTCGCAGCACAGCTGATCGATGTCTTTCAGCTTGTAGTTGAGACTCAAGAAACTGAACTGATTCAGATAGTGAGTTTGAATAGCTTGTGCAAGCGGTAGTGGCCAGTAACTCCAACAATAAACCAAGACAGGATGTGTCACTATCCTGAACCTTATCTGCATTACTTCCTTTACCGTTGCTTAATAAGGCACTCTTCCCCAATATTCTGTCAGCATTCTAAAAGAAGAAACAAGCAGACACATAACAAGTTTAGCATGTACTACTATATGAAACTCATTTCGGTGAACCAGTTCATTAGTAAGGTGGACAGGATTAAACTACCAAGTCTTCTATTGCCAAGTACTAGTACATAATAAAAGCATCAAACAAACATATATCTATGTCCTATGGTAGCAATGGAATCTTAAATTAGAACAGTTGTTCTTCAGGTTTAGGCACTTGTTCTACATGAACAGAGTGCAGTAAGACGCAAGAATATAATACTTAAAAATAGAAAATGAGTTCATAGACCTTACCACATTCTTGGTTCGGGACCAGTACAGAACAAGGCGTTCCCAGTCATCATCCAGTAAATGTGTCTCAGGAGAACGTAAGGGAATTTGATGAGTTTCTTTGCTGGTGAAGTACGTTTTCTTCAGGTAATTCTGATACTGCCACCAAGCATTCTTGAAGATAGCAGAGGTATTAGCACAGGTTACCTCATCCTGAGTTTCCAAATCGGTCCTTCTCTATAGAGAAAAATGGGAAAATTTGTTGTATTATAACCATCATGGAGGTAGGACGTATGGAACGAAGCAAAGTAATTGCCATGAATAACATTACTTACACATAACTCCTGGACAAACACCTGCAACTGGCATTTTCCTTCATCTTCAGTATAATATTTCCAAGATGGGAAGATACGCACATACGATTTAATAACATCAAATGCGATAGATGCTAAACTACAACTAGCTGGTTGTGCTTCCTCCACAGGAATAGGCGTACTAACTGGTGGAGTTGGGGTTCGCCGTGATAGTGCTGGCCCTTTGGGCACTGGAGCTGCCTTACTAACTGCTCTTGTTTGGGAGCTCTGTGGTGGAGATGGTGATGTGTTAACAGGAACTGGGTTACTATCGGCTGGGGTTGGGGTTAGATTGGGTGAAGCTGGTTCTCTGTCCATCGTAGTAGGGGTACAATCTGCGAGAGTTTGGGTTATGTGTGGTAGGGCTGGTTCTTGTGCATGTACAACCGGGGTGCTATCTCCACCAAGAGGTAGCACTGTTTTATTTGAAGACCGTGTTTTTAGTCCGCTAGATACTGGCATCACCCGCTCCAATTCAAATGGCTGATAAACAAGAAACATAGTTGCATGTACATACATTGTATGACAGACAGATGCAATAGATAGTGTGGAAAAAAGAGGGCATGCAATAGTTGACATGTATATTGTTTAACTAAAACGGATAACATGACATAATTTCACATATATGATGGCTATCTAAACTGGATAGCATAGCATAACATAATTCAAAGATATGATGAATAACTAAATAGGATCGCACGACATAATTCACCTACATGTTATCTAAGTAATCATGATCACATCATTTAATTCACACATGTGATTTATATGCTAAACAGAGGGCATTCGATATGATGTCTGAACTAAGAACATGGTGTTGAATATTGTGTATATGATGTCTAAACTATGCAATGCAAGACACTGTATGCATGATATGAACAGTATAACCATGCCAAGTTAGAGCATACACCTCAGTGGGGGAATAGGACTGGTCATCTGTGTCTGAATCCTTCTCTGAGGAGCTATCAGGACCCAACAAGAGATCTGCTTCGACAGGTAGCACTGTCTGCTCTGAAGGCCTTGTTTTCACTCCAGATTTTTCCATCTCCCACCCAAATGGCTGATTCACAGGAAGAGTAGTTTAATGTACAAACATTGTCGACAAATGGAAATGTAATGAAGAAAAGGAAGGGCAAGATATCATTCAAATATATGATGCCTGGTTAAACAGGATGGCATTGCACATTTCACATATATTATGGCTGGCTAAAAGACATGAGACTGCTTAATTCCCATATATGATATAGAAACTAAACAGGTGGCATTACATAACATGTCTAAACTAAGTAGATGACATATATGATGTCAAAAGTTGGCACTGCAAGGCAACATATGCATGATATGACTAACATCATCATGCCAAGGTAGAGCAAACACCTTGGGGGGTAAATAGGAGTGGTCAGCGGCGTCCGAATCCGCCTCAGAACAGATATCTTCCTCTGGATTACAATCTGGAGAGGGGTGGGGAGGGTTTGCCATTGAACCCACCATGGAGCGATGTCTGCATGACATTGTATTGCCGCGCAAAACTCTTCTCTTTTTCTCTACATGTTCAGCATGACTGTGTACAATATCTGACATGCATACGAAAAAATATGGTGAGATTATGTAAGGAGAGCATGCAGAAATTTAGAGTGATGGTAACAACCAGTGGATCGATGTTTTTCCGTTGAACCAAAATAGCCCTAATGGATCGGCGTGAATCTATAGTAATAAGTGATGCAACAAGTGTACAACCTCTTTGCCGTAGCCGTGTCGACCTCAGCATCATTGGGTTGGTCGCTGAAGCATTTGAGGCAGAGGTGGCTGTCGGAGGTGTGGAGGAAGATCTGAGGAATCTGTAGACGGCGTCCAGGGCACTGCTCTATTGTGATGGATCGTTCTGTCGTTGGAGCAGCTCCGATGAGCCGTAAGACGCCAAGGCTGAAGCAGCACAAGACAGACATCGTCAATCTCAAGTGGGATTCTAATAGCATCTCCAATAGATGATGCAAAATGGATGTAAAATTTACATCACCAAAAACCACCTGACTACAACAGATGAGGTAAAAACTGTTGACTCTGAACTTAACTGTCGAAACTAAAATTTATTGTGGAATCTGAATGCTACTATCGAAACTGAATGCAATGGTAGCAGAGAGGCACTTGACATATAGTTTAGGGAGGGCCTGCAGTTCATCTTCAACCTACACCCCCCTGAGCCGCCAGCCACCACTGGCCGAACCGCCGGCCCCAGCGCTGCCTCGCCGCCCCGAAACAACTCGCCACCGCCGCCCCAGCCAGCCCTCTAGGACCCCCGCCCCCACCGTGAACCCTAAGATAGATAGTGGGGTACCTCTCCGGCGAGCCCCCGTCCCCGCTGCGGGTGGTTCTTCCTTAACTCCGGCGAGCCCCCCCAACCCCTGAAAATCGACTGACCCAAAAGTCGATTCAGTCAACTGAAGTGTGGCTTAATCGGAGCAGAGCAGCAGCATGAGCGAGGGGGAGAGCGGCAGCAGCAGCTGGGCGAGCGAGCGATCGAGCGAGAGCCGAAGCAGCAGCAACAGCAGATCCGGCTGGTATGGATGCCGCCGCCGCCGAAGGGGCCTCGCACTGGGGGAGAGCCGCCGTGGAGATGTCGCCCGCGGCGCCGGCTTCAAGGTAGCCACTCCATGGGGGTGCGAGATGGAGCACCGTCGGTGCCGGGAGGTCGAGTTAAGGAGAAGGCGCGATGCGATGAGTGTACAACCTATTTGGTGGCGCCGAGTAGGCCTCGGCTTTGTCCGAGGAGTCGGTGAGGATGTTGCGGTTCCGGTGGAGCAGGTTAAGGCGGCGCTGTGGGGATGGAGCAGCCGCGATAGACGAGGCGATCGTTGGAGCAGCTCCTTGGAGGTGGAGGGCGGGGCGACTGAACCGGCGGGACGGCGAGATGGACGACGGATCCTCATCCGGGGAGGTGGACGAGGGACGTCGAGCTGTTGCGGTGGACTACGTCGTCGGGGAAGAGGCGCCGGCTGGGCAGCGGTGACGTGGCCGACGGAGGAGGGTGGGGTTTAGCGGCTGGAGAGGTTATGGCGGCCTGGCATTTCGAATGGCGAAAAGGGGGTGATGGGAGGGGGTGAAGCATGACTTAGGAATGCGCTTGACCAAAATGTAGGGTGTGTTACAAAAGTACCCCCCACCGATTTGAACTAGCGGTGCTTTTGGATCAGGGTTAGAAGGGGGATTTCTCGTGTCGGGATTTGGCAGCTGGAGGGAGTTTTCGTGCGCGTTGTAATTTTGGGATAGCAAGGCGCGGGTTGTGAAGGCGCCAGTTTTGGGAGCACGATATCTGAATTTTCGGGATATAACAAGACGCGGGTTTAATTTTAGGGACAAGCCTAACGTGTCGTAATATTGTACTTGTACGTACCAAATCAATTCGCACTTCCCTCAACCAAAAAGAAAACGAAAAAAATAAAACTATTCACACCACACAAAGAGAGAGTCTTGCCCCATTTTACTATACAAATGCTATTCAAAGCTACTCCCTCCTTCCATCTATATAGGGCCTAATGCGTTTTTTGATGCTAACTTTTGGTCAAATATTAGAGCAATGATATATGACATGCAACTTACACAAAGCACACTGTTAAATTCGCCTGTGAAAAGTTCTTTCAATGATATAATTTTCACATTGTGCATGTCATGTACTATTAATCTTGTCAATAGTCAAAGGCGGTCTTAAAAATCTCATTACGCCCTATGTAGATGGAAGGAGGGAGTATGAATCCATGTTATGTCCGATTAAATTTTTTCGCTTGTTGTATAATGGATGTAACCTACTCATACCAACATTTTAGTGCATTCCAAATGTCTATACTACCGCTGCAATTTGAACTAAATTTGAATTCGTTTCTCTATTTGGATAAGAATCTACAATCATGATTGTTGCCAACTTCAACCATCATAGTTTCCTTGCTATCCGCCAGATATAAATCAGACGGCCTATAATGCAGGATGGCAAGGACACCATCATCAACAACTCCTTTTTTTATAAGAGTAGAGATAAAATATATTAAATGTAGTATACCATGTTCATAACCACACCATGTGTATCACCGTTATATATATTCACACATCCGTCGGTTTGAAACACCATGATAAATTCTTCAAATATCCGAATTCACTTTTTATAATGAAGTATATATGATCTCTATTCGTCTTTTACACTCACACAACCCCCTTATCTTTGTAGCTGGCTCTAACTTTCTCTTATGCATGCACACGCCCGCATCCCTCTCATGCTCCCTCAGCATTCTCTAGCTCCATCGCGCAAATTCGTCTTTTCACTTTAGGTCGTTCACCCACGGTGTGTGTAGGCCCCCTAGCTCCTTCTTTACGGCACACATCGATCGATATGCCTCTCTAGCCAGGTGTGCCTAGCACAAACACAAGCTTCCCCTCTTCTCTTGTCACCGTCCATGCCTCACTCCCACCACTCTTTTCATCGTTCTCGTACTCGCACACTCCTCCCCCTCGATATAGTATGCCTCTCGTACCACCTCCTACATGCATCCCTCTCTCTCTATCCTTCTCCTCGTGCCTCATTTGCTTCTAACACACACATGCATGTATACCGATCGATCTCCCAACATATACCTAGATCGACTTTAACTACCCCCCCATCGATCGACGTACCTCACAAGTTATGTCTCTCCTTTCTCTTACAAAGGGCGATTGATCTTCCTATGTAGTTACGTCTGCTTACCACAGCCACATCGTCCCCCCTCATCATTCGTGCATGCCTCCTGACCCGTCTCTCACACACACGTGCACAGACAACAAGCAGCCATCTCCTATCTTATTGATATTGCGAGCGTGCCCTCCATTTGTCTAGCAAGCCTATCCCACCATTTGTTAGAAGCAACTCCACTACCACCCCTCCAACACTCTAGCTCTCTCTCTCTCTCTCCCAACCTTATTCATCTCCTGCACATATGCATGGATGCCGATCGATCTCCCTTAATACATGAGGCAGATCAATCTCCTTAACACATGAGGTAGGCCTATCTCCTCCTCCACACATATACCAGCCATTGTACCTCTATAGTTATTTGGGCTTCCCTCTTCCCCCACCACACACCGATAGTTGAGCGCTGCAGGTAGGTATCCATGTCACAGAGACAAACTGCACATGTCCCATCTCACGTTCCAGTAGGCCAGCCACTCTATATCTTTGACGTGGGCACACACAAATTCGATGGCACTCTTTATCGATCGCGCGTGCGCACACACACACATCATCCCTCTCTTCGGTTCTATAGACACCTCAAGCCGATGATACCTCCACTCTCTTCTCGTGGATCGCCCCCTCTATATATATGTTATATCCAGGACTCTATTTCACACACATTGCATATGTTAATTTTCTTGATTGACCCCCCCCAAAACTCTCAAGAACCCACACACTATATCTCTCTAGGTTTGTATCTCTCTCACACAACCCCACGTAGGTGGTGTGCGTATACAAGAAGAGAATAGGTGCACCGTGCATGTACTCACGCTTCGTGCCCAGCCACACCCGCGCAGGTACACGGTGGAGCTCATTTCTTTACGAAATGACAACCCACGTGCTAATTTGAACGCCTGTAGCGGTTGTTTACCTAGGGAGGTCGTGTACCACGTGTGCACGAAACAAAGTTCGACTTGACGCATTGCTGCGTTATTTTTAAATAAAGTTATAGTGCTCAATGGCACGTCCACAGAATATAAAACGATTTTTATGGAGGAAAAGGTAGTCCTCTCTTCAGAGTATCTCACACAAGGCTCCGGTGGCCTCTCTCTCTCTCTCACCATTGGTCTCTGATCCGGCCGCATCCCGTCCGCCAGGGGAAAGGGAGTGCGGTGGCCTCTCTCTGTCTCTCACCGTTGGTCACTGATCCGGCCGCATCCCGTCCGCCGGGGGAAAGGTAGTGCGGTGGCCTCTCTCTCTCTCACCGTTGGTCACTAATCCGGCCGCATCCTGTCCGCCGAGGGAAAGGGAGTGCGGTGGCCTCTCTCTTTCTCTCATCGTTGGTCACTGATCCGGCCGCATCCCGTCCGCCGGGGGAAAGGAGTGCGGTGGCCTCTCTCTCTCACCATTGGTCACTGATTCGGACGCATCTCGTCCGCTGGGGGAAAGGAAGGAAGTGCATCATTTATCCGTTCGACGGCGCCGAGGCAACACGTCCCGATCTGCGGTACACGCCGTTCTCTCTGACCAAGCTCCGGCGCGGCAGGGCCTACGCCACCTGCTCGCAGATTCCACCCGCCGCCGCTCACCTAATTACATCGCGATGACCTCCAGGTATCCCCTCCGGCCTTGCTCCACTGCCCGTTTTCCCACGTCGCTGCATGTGGATCTTCCATAGTTCTTTGCCCAAAACGTAGCTCGTCCGGCGTACTTTCCATATTGCATTCTCGTCCTCACACCGTTTTAGACAAACACAACCATGTTGTTATCTTCCCTTAGGACAAGGAATATGCTTCTTTTTTGTCGTCGCATGTGTCATCAACTGTTATTGGCCAGTAATTGTTTCCTTTCTACCTCTTTTTTGCAAACAGGGCTATCCATTTCACCTCGTTGCTATTGCGACCTTTTAGTGAATTGCACAAATCACTTTTTTCTTAAGAGTGTTTTGTGCAGTTGTACTAAAATGCCACACGGGCAACATCTCTACATTTTAGTGCGACTGCACAAAGGGAGATTGGTTTTGCTCTATCCTCCTCATCCAACTCCGAGCCTAATCTTCTCCAACTAGTCAGTCTTAAGAGAGACCGCAAAGGTGACCGACTTCTATTTGTGTGTTTATTATTTCATCAGCAGTCCTCTATTATCGTAATCACACTTGATATCTTTGGAACAGGGACGCTCAGCTCTATTTTAGTGGAACTGCACAAAATGATTGGAATGTTGCATGCTCCAGACAGCTACTTTTTTTCCCAACATGCCTTGTTGATTTAGACAGAGCTGGGGGGACTTTGCTGCTAATGAAAGCATGGATCAATTTTAATTTAACACCTTCTCACAACTTTGTCTTTAGTTGTGATGTAATTATTAGCTCTGATCTGCTAATAATTGACATGCATTAGCAAGGAAGTTAGTTTTTTATTGTTTCCGAAAGAGCATCGATGGCAAGACACGCGAAACAAAAGCTGAAAGCTCACACCATTGTACAATTTCATGTCGCTGGTAAATTATTTGTATAGTATGATCAATTATGTAAACAAATGATGGAAGCTTGATAGCATTGCCAGAAGTCTCTTCATCATCCGGGTCCATGTGCCATGCACGAAATTATACTCCTTCGTTCCTAAATATTTGTCTTTTTACAAATTTCAAACGGGCATATTTTAGAGTGTAGATTCACTCATTTTGCTCCGCATGTGTACTCCCTCCGTTCCTAAATGTTCTGTTCGTCTTAACAGAGATTTCAACATATTTTAGAAAGACAAATACTCCGGAGTATATTTAAGAACCGAGGGGGTAGTGCACAACCGCATGGGAGACTCAGCCCGGTCGTTGCGCTGCATTGATAGTGAGTAATGAGCAGTCAAATCATAAGCCCCACCTTCCCCACTGTAAGTTGCTCTGAAGAAGCAACCATCAATACGCTCTTCTTTGTATCTGCTCATACTACTCCATTCGTCACTGTTTATACAGCGCGCTTCAAAAAAAAATATGTGGGACCAAGGCGGCTAGCGATCGGCCTGAAAAATAGCATTGGTAGTTATAGCACGGCGTCTATTACTAGAGGGAATAATGCATACACACATGCATGCAGTGCTTCCACCCCGGGTACACACATGCATGCACTCCGTAGTAGTACAGTACATGGAGAGAAAATTGTGGACTTGATTGCGGTTACCACGCCCTAATTAATTGATCATTAAACCAAACGCGTCTAAAGTCTCTCTGGTGGTGGAAATGCATTGAGAGAAATGTATCATAATGAAGCGCGCCCTGTAAACTTTGACGGAGGGTGGAGTAGTACTCCCTCCGTCTAGGTGAGTAAGTCACCTTACAAAATCCAGATTTTCCCAAAACCATAAGGCGTGTAACATTCAATTCTCCTTGATCCCCTCCTAGGATCATTCACGAGTGCGCTCTTTCCTCCTCGTTTCCCTCCGCTACCTCGTTCTCCTCCCTGTGGAAACCACTGCATGCATTGCGGTTGTGCGTTGATTAGGGAAAAGATTGAAGACGGTTTTGCATGCATGCGTTGATTAGGGAGTACGTGGGCCTGCATGGAGAGCTGAAAAGGCTTGGGATTAAATGCTAATTTTGCTTTCCTTTGTCCCGGTGCTGTGATTGGAAGTTTAGCTCATCCCGGTGCTCCTCATCGCCCAATCTAAATCCACCTAGGTCGCGCTGCTACTCCTAAGGTGACTTACTCACCTAGACGGAGGGAGTATGAAGGTGCAAAACCAAGTACGCGTACTAGTACTGCGCTTGTCTCTTCACCCCTTTGTGAAGTCGAACAATGATGGTACTCCGGATGTTGGGTACTACACTATATGCCTCTGACAATCTGACACCGAATGGACTGATGCATGTCCACCGAGGGTAGGTCGCATTAGTCAAAAGGCATAAGCGAGCTTCACCTTGTCCTGCAAGCTTCTCCTCGTTCTGCGAGTTGACGGGACACACCAAAAAGTAGTGCTAGTCCATACTCCCTCCTTTCTGGTTAATATGGCTTAATCTTTTTTGCAGGTAAATGAGAGAGCTTTATTCATATATAAGCATCCTTAGGACGATCAGCCAAGACAATGGTCACTAGGAAGCCAAAAAAAGAAGTAGGGAGCAAGGTGTTTCATCAAGCCAGCTCTCGGCCACATTCAAAGTGCAGCAAGCACGGTTTGAACGAAGATACGCCGCAAGATTTGCTGACCTGTTTACATGCTGAATAACAAAAAAAGAGGAAATATTACTAAGCGCTACTATTTGTAACATGATATGAGCCAGAATTAAGCGAGAATTGTGGCGAGTGTTCCATGCAATCAACTTCCGTTATCACATGCGAGAACCCTCGAAGAGAACCTAATGTGTTGAAGATTGCTTTATCACATTTTAAAATTATAATAAGAGTGCAGACGCTCCTCCATCCGGTTCCTAGTATTCCAGTATAGTGTAGTATGCTTCTGGCAATCTGACACCGAATTAACTGTTGCACATCCACCGCCTGAGCGAGGGAGATGTCGGATCGTGGGTTCCGGCAGACCCTTAAGGTTCGAACTCTGGGGTGCGCGCGGAGATTCTGCCCTCTACCTCTCCGTCTCGCAAGGATC
This sequence comes from Aegilops umbellulata, assembly GCA_032464435.1. Classification (NCBI taxonomy): domain Eukaryota; kingdom Viridiplantae; phylum Streptophyta; class Magnoliopsida; order Poales; family Poaceae; genus Aegilops; species Aegilops umbellulata. The sequence continues at coordinate 317,102,848 of CP136056.1, read as the reverse complement.
TAAACTACCAAAAGAACAACACAAAAGACACAGAGTTTATACTGGTTCGGGCCACTGGTGTGGTGTAATACCCTACTCCAGTGTGGTGAGGTGGATTGCCTCTTGGGTTGATGATGATCAATAGTACAAGGGAGAACAGCCTCGCGAGGGCGTGTTCTAGTTGGGACGATGAACCACTAGGGGAGTTCAGCCGCCCTTCTCTCTCTCTCCTTGCTCGGATTCTAGATACCAGATGCCTCTACCCTGGGGGTGGCTAGTCCTATTTATAGGCGAAGGCCTTGGGCCTCTTCGCAAATATTGAGCGGGAAGGGCGCCAACAATTGGCCAATTCAAAGGGGAACATACAGTACACTTATCCTGACCAAAGTTGGTCCTCGCCTGCCAAAGGCCCTGTGGTGACGCCGCACTGGGCTCCACGATGAGCTCATTCCCACCGTTGGACTGGTCTTGGTCTCGTTGCACCGAAATGGATGCCTTTGCTTGATCCTCTCGCCTGCGCTTGCCCCCTTTGCACCAAACAGGAAAGGGGAGGACACTGTGCGGTCTGGCGCCCGCCTGGCACCCTTGGTCATCATGGCTTGCGTCATGGGCACCTCGCGAGGTACCCTGCCTTGATCTCTCCGCCTCCTCCTGAGCCAACCTAAGGAGGCCGCGCCCGAGGAAGCGTTGTGTCGTCCTCCCCGCGAGGCTTGGCCCCTCGCGAGGGTCTTGAATCTTGCGTTGATGAAGGTGGGCCGTACTGGGCCTTCAATCGAGCCACGCCGCGGGCCGCAAGCAGGCAAGTCTGGGGACCCCCGTTCCCAGAACACCGACAGGAGAGCTTGCATTATTCAAAAGTTTCTCCTTGTCCTGCGAGCCACCGCACGCAATGTTCTCCCGTCCTGCAACCTTCTCCTCGTTCGGCAAGTTGACGGGACACAACAAAGTAATGCTAGTCCATGCTGCCTCCTCTCCGGTTAACATGGCTTAATTTCAAACGAGATAAATACACTGTCTGTCACTGTATATTTGTAAAAATATGGTCAGTGGACTTCATAATGTGCTCATTGGGCTCAATATATATATTTTCTGGTGTTCATACGGTCAGTAGCTCACCTGACTGAGTATGTGTGTGCGTGCGCGTGTAGGTGGAGCACTTGAGCGTCATCGTGTGTGTTCCGTCGTGTGCTCGGACATGCATGCATTAGGGCGTCGCGCGCGTTTTTGCGTCCATGTGTACGTGTGACTGTTGCATACACGTAGGGGGAGTACTGAAAGTGCTTGTTATCGACTAGAGGGGGGTGAATAGGCGATTTTTATGAAAGTCTTCAAAACGTAAAGGTTTCAAAGACAAACATCAGAAATGAACCTATTGATATGCAGTGGAAGATAAACTACACAAGGCAAGCCATAGTCAAGTATGCAATAACGTGTGTGTACGATGACTAATGGCATCTAGGTAGTAAGGATCAGGGTGGAAGATAGTATGAAGCCAAACAGCAATGGTAGTCAAGCAATGAAGTCAAACAGGTATGGCAGGTAGGCAATGACTTCACGAAGACAAACAGTAAGTAAAGGGAAGAGAGAATAGAACCAGTCACTCGGTGAAGACACATGATTTGTTTGACCAGTTCTAGTTGCTGTGACAACTGTACATCTGGTTAGGGAGGCTGAGATTTAAATCAGAAGACCGCGTCTTCACCTTATTCCCCTTGAGCTAAGAACACACAGTCCTCGCCCAATCACTCTGGTAAGTCTTCAAGGTAGACTTCCAAACCTTCACATACTTCGTTCACCGGCAATCCACAATGGCTCTTGGATGCTCAGAACGCGACGCCTAACCGGCTGGAGGATACACAGTCCTCAAGTGTAATAAGTCTTCAGGTCACACAGACAGAAAGACTTCAGTGATGCCTAACACTCTTTGGCTCTGGGTGTTTTGGGCTTTGTCCTTGCAAGGATTTATCTCTCTCAAAGGCTTCGAGGTGGGTTGCTCTCAAACAACAAAAACCGTGCACTAACTCTGAGCAGCCCCCAATTTATGGTGTAGGGGGTGGGCTATTTATAGACACTAGGCAACCCGACCTGATATGTCCGAAATGACCCTGGGTCACTAAGGAACTGACACGTGTTCCAACGGTCAGATTTCAAACACACGCGGCAACTTTACTTGGGCTACAAGCAAAGCTGACTTATCCAGCTCTGGATAAGATTTGCTCTCATTGTCTTCGCTCGAAGACATAGGATTTGGGTTGAGCATCACTTCAGTCACTCTGACTGTATTCACTTGGACCCCACTTAACAGTACGATGGTTCCTATGACTCAACAAAGAAGAAAAGGAAAACAACGAAACAACTAAGTCTTCGCGCTCCATAGTCTTCATAGAGTGTCTTCTCATGTCATAGTCTTCAATATGAAGATCTTCATATACCACCATTGCCTTCAATGTCTTCACACATTTTTAGGGGTCATCTCCGGTAGGTAAACCGAATCAATGAGGGACACTACCTATGTTATCCTGCAATTCTCACAAACACATTAGTCCCTCAACCAAATTTGTCGTCAATACTCCAAAACCAACTAGGGGTGGCACTAGATGCACTTACAGTCTCCCCTTTTTGGTGATTGATGACAAACTGGTTGAAGTTTTCAACGGGGATAAAGTATGTGAAATTGTAAAGGGTAGAGGATTGTCTTCATAAGTTTCAAAGGCTCCCCCTGAAGATGTGCATATAAGTAATTTTCTTTTGGAATGCAAATGCACATGGCAGGTTGTACTTGTGGAGATCCTCTTCAACTTATGACGACAATTCATCATGCATGATAAGATATAACGAAGATTATGACATGCATAATGAAAAATGGACGTCTGCAGAATGACCTAAGTGCGGAAGTTATCATCGCACATGCGGAATTTATCATCGCATCACAGAATATCAAATAAGTAGTAGACGACCATCAAGTTTAAGTGTTACAACTCAAAGAACCAAATCTATTAAAACGCGAGAGTTGTAAACACTAGGCAAAATATAAAGCAACCGCCCATATGAACCCGCTTGAAGACTATCAAACTCATACGCTTCTCCCCCTTTTGTCAGTAATTACCAAAAAGGTTTGAAGACATAGAGCATCTACTCGTCCCCATGAGGAGTAGGTGAAGCAGCAGGGTTGGTGTTGTCGTTTGGCGGTGCAGACGAGCTTGGTGCAGTGTCGACTCGTGCAGAAGGGGTCAGAGAAGTAGCATCGTCTTCTTCATCGATCACTTTGGCGTTAACAGTTGCAGCAGAAGAGGAATATTCAGAGTCTTCAAGAGATGGAGTGCGACGTAGGACATCATTCCGTGGAGGAGTGGAGTCAAACTTGAATTTTTCTGTGAAGCCATCATCTTGAAGATCCGCTTCAGCACTGAGGAGTGTCAAACTCTTCCATGATCGCCGACACGTTTCATGCGTGACAAAGGCATTCTTGGTGGCAAGATTGCGAATGCGATTGACATCCACCAAGAGGCTTTGCATTTGGCGCTTGAGCCATTCATGATGCTTATCATGTTTCTGATGAAGGGTAACCAGAAGCTCTCGGTCATTGAGAATGCGGGAGCGCTTCTTAGGCCTTTGTGCAATGGTGCTCTCAGTGGCTTCTGTTTGCGCACGATGAGGCATGCGAGTAATCCCAGCCAGAGGGTAGACTCGAGCGACATCTTGAACTCCTTCAACAGACAAATCAACATCTGGCATGAATATGATATGATTGCGTGCAGAGGGTTAATAGTTGAAGGCAGAGTGAAGCTTGATCAGACGCATGATCCAGGGAGCATAGAACTTCAGACCAAAAATGTCAGAGCCAGATGCAGCAAGTTGGCGAATGAAGAAGTCTTGGGCATTGAAGCGTTTGCCATGAAGAATATGGAAAACTAAAGTCTTCATTGCGCCTTCCAGCTTGGCATTAGGAGAGTGTCCTTTGATAGGCCAAAGAGTTCGCCTGAGTATATGATAAATGGTGCGGGGCAGATACTCAAGGTCTTCAACAAAGAACACCTTTGGGTATTCAGCATCTGGAGGCAATGGCTTCATCATGCTGAGCATCTGACTCATATTGGGTTTAGGCTTGTGGAAGATGCTCTCCATAGCATCATTGTGAAGCTGACAGCCAGGCTCATAAAGATCATCTGCGGAGGGCAGGCCAGTTAGCTCAATGACATCAACGGCTTTGGCTTCATGATGAACATTTCCTGTCATCCACTCAAGAACCCATGTCTTTGTGTCTTTGGAGTAGCCACGGATATGAAGAGTGGCATAGAATTGGAGCAATAATTCTTCGTTCCAGTGCTCCTTATCAGTGACAAACTGCAGCAGGCCGGACTCTCTGAAGCAGTCCAGAGCCTCTTCCAGACAGGGCAGACCAGTGATGGCTTCAGTATCAAGACGCATGTGTGGGAAAATGCGGCCTTGATTGTACATAATGCATGAGTAATAGCTTCGCTGCTGATAGCTCCAGAACCGATCAGAAGAGATCCTTGCTTTTGAGTAAGTGTTCTTTGCACTGTCAAAGAAGGTATTGTGTGCCTTGAAGCCATTGATATTGAATGATCCTGGTGCTGATGCAGTACCTGGAAACCTTGGCAACCTGGGCGTTGGCTTCTGAACCCGTGGCCTGTGCTCAACATGGTATTCAAACTGAGGACCAGTAGCAGGCGGAGGAGTCAGAACAGGCCATTTGACAGAAATGAGCTGACCATAGTTGACAGCTTGCTCGATAGTGTGTGGCCTTGGTGGCGGAATAGGAGCAGAGGCGTCAACAATGGCTTCAGGTTCAGATGCAGCATTGGCTTCTGGCACATTTGTTGGTGCAGGCTCCACATTTGCTTCAGCCATGACAACGTCATAGGCTTCATTGGTGTTGGTGGTGGCAGCCTGAGGATTTTCAACCTCCACTTGATGAGCTGGAGGGTCGGGCACTGGCAGGTTCACTTCAGGAACCACATCATCTTCAACGAGGGGAGTTGGGACACGTTCATCTTCTTGTCTTTCATCGGCCGATGCAGCCGGAATGTCTTCAGCACCTTTGGCTTCAGACTCTGAGACGTTCACAGTGGGAGTGTGTCGGTGTACTAAAGTAGGGGTACCTTAGTACCTCGAACTTGTGCACGGGCAGTAGTAGCCTCCCGCGGCAAGGCCTGCCAGGGGAGCGACAAGAGTCTCCACGGCCCTTTCCGGGCCGGACGAAGGCCAAGTGATCGAGCCTAGAAGACCAAGCCCCGACAAGAGGAGCTTGCCGGGTCGAGAAGGCAAGGTCCGGCAAGAGGAGCTTGCCGGGCCAAGGCGACAAGGCCCCGACAAGAGGAGCTTGCCGGGACGACTAAGCCGAAGCACCAAGGCCCCGGCGGGAGGAGCTTGCCGGGACGGCCAAGCCAAGGCACCCCAAGAGAAGCCCGCCGCGGCGCGCCGCGCGCCCCGGCAAGGCCTGGCGAGCGACAAGCTCCCAAGTGCGGCAAGCCACTTGCCGCGGCAAACCACCACATCAGGCCCGCGCTCCAGCTCACCTGCCCACGCGTCGCTCTGGGGCTTCCCCGGAGGCACGTGGCGAGGCGCCGCGCAACCTGAGACGCGCGGTGGCATGCGACGTTGGCAGAGTCGCCCCCGTGGCGAGCGGAGGCGCTCCTAATGGTCCGCCTCGGCACTGTTCAGGCGATCCAGACGGGCATTTAATGCCTTCGTCCCCCGCCGTCAGAGTTAGGTGCGCTAGCACTGTGCGGCCACTATTCACACAATCCCTTGCCATTTTTACCCTCACCTGCGTCGCTCCCTGTGGGAAACCCCTTGGCATATAAAAGGAGGCCCATGCGCACGTAGAGGGGGATGGGACCCAATAGGCCCTCGCCTACGTCCAGCTCCAGCTCTCTGTAGCTTCTTGCGCTCCAGAGCAAGAACCCGAATCAACCAGACATGCAGCAGTAGGGTTTTACGCATCCATGCGGCCCGAAGCTGGGTAAAATCGTTGTGTGTGTGTCGCCTCGATCTGCTCTTTGTGCATCCTCCGCCCCCGCCGAACCGACAAGGGGCTCCGTCCCCATAGGTGCTCGTGGAGGCCAGATATCCCCGACATCTTTGGCGCGCCAGGTAGGGGATACGTCGAGGTTGTGCGAACCAGATTCGGCGACCACAGGCAAGCTCAGGTATGGCCAGGTACCTTTCCGCTCCAGCCCGCGGAGCGGAGGCATTCCTCCTCACGGACCCGTGCGCGGCCCTCCTCGAGTACCCACTCGCGCAGAGTCCGGGCAAGAGCAGCTGCTACTTGAGGAGGACCGCCTTCCGGCCGCTGAGCGAGTCTCTCGCCTCCAGCAAACTCTGTGCCGCTCCCATAGCCGCAGAAGTTAGCGCCGGAAGTTGCGGGAAAGGCGACCTCGTTCTTCAGCGAGCCCAGGCCGCCAAGATCCAAACGAGTCGACGCCGACCGTGGGAGGGGCCTCGCCCGCGCGGCAGTCGGAACCGTTCCGTCGGCCATCCTCTCCGTCCAAGTCTTGCCGCAGTTGCATGTAATCCTTGGTACAGAGGCGGGCGCAGAGCCCGAGCATAGCCTATGTGCCCCGCACATCTTGTCGATTTCGCGCCTCTCCGCTTGGCGCAGGCATCATTCGACACGTTTGTGCAGCACTCGTCTCCGGCAAGCGGTGGCAGGCCGTCAGGCCCCGAGCCTGGGCTGGGCGTCGCCCGAGGAAGCTGCGCCTTGCCGGACGGCAAACGACAGAGAAGCTAAGTTGCCAAAGTTTGAGCGACTAAGCTCCTTTTTATTCTTAAATTATCTTCCTCGAACGACCGAGCTTCGTATGGGAAACCTGTGCGCGGAGGGGCCGGCTCGTGGCTGGTTGCGCCCTTATTTCGTTTCGAGCCCCGCTCAACGACTTAAGTGTGCTACATCCCGAGTAGTGTCCTTACTTGTTTCGAGCTTGCTCGGCAGCTTGAGCGTGCCGCGACTGCAGTCGCCACGCCTACCGCGCCCCGAGCCTGCTCAACATTTAAGTGAGTTGCGCCAGCCGCGGCAAGGTTTCTTGCCGGTGGGAGCCCCGTCAGCGGGTTGCTGACGTCCCGCACTCGGCACCCGTGGCAAGGCGGAGACTTTCGCCGACAAGTTCCTGTGAGCATAGGGCGCGAACGTACGAAGCATAAAGTCAAACGAGGGAGATAACAGCGCAATGAACTGCCTAAGATAAAAGTTATATTACAAAATGACTTGCCGCTGCCCTAATCAGCTGTTTCTACGGCGTGCTCAGCAGCGACAGGAGAAGAAAAGAAAGAGGTGGGCGGCCTAATCTGCGCGGTCGCCCTCGACCCGTCTGATCCCCGCCACCCTTTCCACGATGGGGGTGACGAGGGCCCTGATCTCCGTCAGGTCAGCATCTTCCGGCAAGTGCCTGAGGACGTTGGTGAGCCTGATGGTGGGCTTGCGGAAGACGATCTTCACCAACACCCTCTCGAGGACCCCGGAGACGGCTTCCCGCGTCTCCTCGGCCAGCTGTTCTGGGATCTTTTCCCGGAGGTGCCGGAGCACCCCCACCAAGCCCTTGAAGAAGGAAGTGAGCTTGGCGCTCGGCGGGACGTCCTCGCCGGAGGGGTACTCGTGGCCCTCCATCCCCAACAGCTTCAGCTCCTGGTCGATGGTGGAGGCGATGTCGACGAGGCCTTCCGTCCACCGCTCCACCGTCTCTCGGAAGGCATTCTGGGTAACGGCGGTGCTCCTCAACAGCTCCTCGTTGCCAGCAACCTCCTTCCGCAAGGCCGCTTCCTGCTCCTTGGCGCTCTCCAGCGCCTTGGCCAGGGTGTCCAGCTTCAGCTCGAGGACACCCTTGGAGTTCTTGGCGGCGTCGAGCTCCTGGATCTTCTCGGCGAAGCAGCCCTGCAGCTCGCCAAGGGAGTGAGCGCCCTTCTCACGCTCTAGTTTGAGCGCGGCAAGCTCCTCGCCGCTCGCCTTGAGGTCGCTGACGAGCTGCGCCACCCTCGCCTCCAGCTCCCTCTTAGCGACCTCGGCGGCCGCGGCGGCATCCTGCGCTTTCTGCAGGTCCCCTCCAAGCTCCTGCTCGCGCGCGGCAACCTCCTCCTCGTGGCTGGCGAGGCTGGCCCTCTGCTGCACCAGCTCGCTTTCCCGCGCGGATAGCCCCGCAGCGGCAAGCCTCTGCTGCTCTTCGGCCTCTGCCTTCTCGAGGAGAAAGGCCGTCCGCGCCTCGTCGAGCAGCCTCCGCTCCCCCGCCAAGGACCGGAGGGCCTCCTGCTTGAGCTCCCGGAGCTCCCCGGCACGCTTCTCCATGTCCGCGCCGGCCTTCGCAACGAGGGCCTCCTGGCGCTCCACCTTGGCCTGCCGGGCGCGGTAGAGCGACACAAGCTTCCGGAGCAGCCGCTCCTCCTCGGGCTCGCCGCTGCCGGTGCTTGGCGCGTCGACCACTGTCAGCCCGACGGAGGCGAGCACTTCTCCGTCCAAGGCCTCCCCCTCGACTGGCGCCCTGGAGCTAGGCTCCCAGGGGAGCCTGATGAAGACGCCATCGCCGGCCTGCAGGTTGGCGCCTGCCGGGGGCTCCTCGGGGCCCGACGTGGTAGCAGCAGCGGGATCGCCGGACTGCGGAGTGCTTGACGCCTCAGCCTCCCCGGGGCCGTCGGCATGGTCGCCGGTCCCCTCGCCGCCTGCTGCCGCGGCGCCCTTGGCGGCTTCAGCCTCCTCGCCGCCTACGGGGTCGTCGGTGCCTTCTGCCTCCTCGATGACGACAACGTCGTTGCCATCGCCACGCGTGCCCTCCTCGACGACGACCTCGATCTCCATCGGGTCCGCGGTGGGCGGGTCTGATGGCCGGAAGAGGGGAGAAGAGTCAGCTGAATAGCCGACAAAGAAGCTCATAAGGAAAGATAGCCAGGGGAAGTTTTCCGTGAAGGGGGGCTTACCGGTGGCAGGGTCCGTAGCCGCGGCCTCCGCTGCCGGGGGATCGCTGGCCGTGTCCCTCGCCGGAGATCCCTCCCTTTCCGGAGAGGTCTTCCTTGCCGGGGGCTCCTCCCTTGCCGGGGAGGTCTCCCCTGCCGGGGGCTCCTCCCTTGCCGAAGATTTCTCCCTAGGCGGGGTGGTCGAAGCGGACGGCGCGGCGGGAGTGCCCCCCGGGGTCGCCTGCCGGGGCTGCTCTGCTCCTACCCAACGACAACAACAACAGCCACATGTTAGCGAAGAGAAGGAAAGCTCGCGCGCGCGCCAAACGGCAAGAGCTAGCCGTGCCCTCACCCTGGGGGCTGCGCTGTGGGCTACCCTGCGGGCCCGCTGCCAGGTCCGGCAAGGTCGTCTCCGGCACCTCCCCAGTTGCCGGAGGAGATTCGCCCTCAAGGACGACTAGCGGGATCTTGGCCCTCTTCGCCCTCCTCTGGGCCAGCGTCCTGAAAAGGGAACGGTTTCGGGGGAGGGATGAATGGGCTGCGAAACAAGGCAAAGCAACAGAAATCAAGAAGATACAGGCTCTACCAGGAACTTACTCTCCGTCCTCCTCTTCGTCGTCGGAGCTGAGCGCGGAATAATCAAAACCCGGCTTGCTCCAGGCGCGAGGAGACAGGAGAGTGGGTTCCCGGGACCGCTTGGCGGGGGCGGTGGACGACCCCGCCCCCGTTGCCGCCGCGGAACGAGGAGCGGCAGGAGCAGAAGTCGTGGCCCGTGAGGACCCCGCTCCCGCTGCTTCAGAGGCGCGCGTCACCCGGGGCCGCGGTTGCTGGTCGGCCTGCCGCACCACCTCTCCGGCCCTGCGGAGACGCCTCCTCAGCTGGGCAGGGGGCTCCGCCTGCGACGAGCTGCCCGGGAGCTGCGAGGAGGGCGCGTCCGCCTCCGGCAAGCCACCCGCGTCCTGGGCGGGCTCGCCCGCACCACCGTGCCCGGCTGGCTCCTCCGCGCCGGCGAGCTCCATCTGGTCGGCGAGGCTCTCCGCCTCCGCCGCGTCTGCCTCGGCCAGGGTGAAGCCAGACTCGCCCGCGGCCGCGGCGGCCGCCGCCTCCTCCATCCTGGAGGCGATGTAGGCCAGCTCCTCGGGGGTGGTGTCCCGCGTGAGGCCCCTCTTCTCGTCGGGGTCGACCGGCACCTCCTCCAAGTTGTCGAAGAAGGCCTGCACGACGTCGTCCGCCGGCTCCTGCCAGGTCGCGTCGATCCCGTGCGAGTCGCACAGCGGCATCATCGCGAGGATGCGGCTGAGCGCCGAGTTGTTGCACAGGGGGACGACGCCCGGTGGCAACTTGAACCATTGTGGGTGCTCGGAGTCATGCTTGAACAGCTCCTTCAACACTCCGTCGAGCTCCAGAACGGTGAAGTTGTAGTTAAGGCCCGGGCGCAGCCTCATGATGTCCGCCGCGTTTTGGAATTCCCAAGCCGGTTTCCCCCTCTCCTGCAGGGGGGCGAGACGCCGGCGAAGGAAATCCGCGCCGACGGCGCCGACGGTGAGCCCGGCAAACTTGAGGCGCAGGATGCGGGTGGCGGCAATCTTCAGCTTGGCGTCGTCCGGGGCCAGGTCGCTCCAGTCGCGGCCGCGCACCACTGGAGTTCGCCGCACGGCGGTGAACGGCGGTGGATTCTCCTCGATGATCAGGCACCACTCGGCCCTCCACTCCTCCCATCTGCCACGGAGTTCCCCCTCCAAGTAGGCCTCTTTCTTGCCGGTCCTGGAGACCCAAGCTACTCCGCCGGACAGCGGCTCTCCTTTCTCCACCCGGGGAGTAAAGAAGTGCCGGAAGAGGGCTATGTTGGGGCGGACTCCGACAAAGTTCTCGCAAAGGTGTGCGAAAACCGCCATTGTCAGAACGGCGTTGGGGGTGAAGTCAAGGAGGTGGAGGTTGTAGGTGTGCATGATGTCGCAGAAGAACTCAGAAAAAGGCGGGCAGAGCCCGCAGAGGAAGAACACGGCGAAGAAAGGGTACCCGGTCGGGTACAGCTTCTGGGCGATGGCGGGAAGAACTCGCGTGCGCGGGTGCGCTCGCGTCGTCGTCGACCAGAAGAGGAGGTATTCATTCTTCAGCCTCAGCGCGTCAAGCTGAGGAGGGAACGTCGCCGTCTCCTTCCGAAGCGCTTCCAGCCGCAGCGCCTCGGCTGACTTCACGGCCTTCCCCTTCGCCTTGTCGCTCTTCGGGGCCATGGCCGAAACGGGGAGGGGGAGTTGTCGGCGTTGGCGGCGCCGGGGGCTGCGAGAGCGAATCGCTGCTTTCTCTACCAAGGAGGGGGTGGCGGAGATTTTCGAGGAACAGCAACCAGCGGGATGGCGAGCTGCCCCTGTTCCCCTCCGCTTATAAAGGGGGGAAGGAGCGGGGGCGGACGTTCCGCCTTTCCAAACGAAGAGATCGTGCCCGACGTGACGCATGCCTGCGGGCCTCAAGCCCCGCGCACGCCACCCACGTCACGCACGCCTCGCATGCCTCGCCCCCACGACGCCGTGATAAGCGCGCGCCACTTAGGGAGGGCGCGACGGACGCGGAGTTAAGGAGCAGCGCAACCCAGGCCACGCGTGCCCGTGCACTGTTAGGGCCTGGCCCAACAACGCTCGGCACCGTGTATGGCCCAGGCCCGGGGGCTCCTATCGGTGTACTAAAGTAGGGGTACCTTAGTACCCCGAACTTGTGCATGGGCAGTAGTAGCCTCCCGCGGCAAGGCCTGCCAGGGGAGCGACAAGAGTCTCCACGGCCCTTTCCGGGCCGGACGAAGGCCAAGTGATCGAGCCTAGAAGACCAAGCCCCGGCAAGAGGAGCTTGCCGGGTCGAGAAGGCAAGGTCCGGCAAGAGGAGTTTGCCGGGCCAAGGCGACAAGGCCCCGACAAGAGGAGCTTGCCGGGACGACTAAGCCGAAGCACCAAGGCCCCGGCGGGAGGAGCTCGCCGGGACGGCCAAGCCAAGGCACCCCAAGAGAAGCCCGCCGCGGCGCGCCACGCGCCCCGGCAAGGCCTGGCGAGCGACAAGCTCCCAGGTGCGGCAAGCCACTTGCCGCGGCAAACCACCACATCAGGCCCGCGCTCCAGCTCACCTGCCCACGCGTCGCTCTGGGGCTTCCCCGGAGGCACGTGGCGAGGCGCCGCGCAACCTGAGACGCGCGGTGGCATGCGACGTTGGCAGAGTCGCCCCCGTGGCGAGCGGAGGCGCTCCTAACGGTCCGCCTCGGCACTGTTCAGGCGATCCAGACGGGCATTTAATGCCTTTGTCCCCCGCCGTCAGAGTTAGGTGCGATAGCACTGTGCGGCCACTATTCACACAATCCCTTGCCATTTTTACCCTCACCTGCGTCGCTCCCTGTGGGAAACCCCTTGGCATATAAAAGGAGGCCCATGCGCACGTAGAGGGGGATGGGACCCAATAGGCCCTCGCCTACGTCCAGCTCCAGCTCTCTGTAGCTTCTTGCGCTCCAGAGCAAGAACCCGAATCAACCAGACATGCAGCAGTAGGGTTTTACGCATCCATGCGGCCCGAAGCTGGGTAAAATCGTTGTGTGTGTGTCGCCTCGATCTGCTCTTTGTGCATCCTCCGCCCCTGCCGAACCGACAAGGGGCTCCGTCCCCATAGGTGCTCGTGGAGGCCAGATATCCCCGACAGAGTGGCATCTGGAAACACTTGACGTGCAACAGATTGTGGGGGCACTTCTCCTTCTGGAACGCTCTGGGTGGTGACTTGAGGCCTTTGTCCTTTGCGAAGCCTGCGCAATGCTAGCGACGCCTTTGGAGATGGAGTTGGCTGGGCCTCAAAGTCTTCCTCTTCTTCTTGTTGCTGGGGAGTAATTGGGGTTTCTTGTGGTTGTGGGTGATCAGCGCACGAAGCATCCTGTGCAATTGGCGTCAGAGGACGACCAATGCTGATGAGTTCGCTGTTCGTGAGAACAGGCGATGATACCAGGTTGTGTTCGATCTAAGGAAGGACTTCATCATCTTCAACATTGTCGTGGTGACCAATGTCTTCAGCAGCGGTGGGGTCAACTGCTGGAATGTCTTCAGCTTCATGAGCCTCTGTGGGAGCCGGCTCATGAACTATCATCCGTCGTTCTTGGTGTTCAGAGGCAGGCGAACCATTGATATGGGTTCAACAACCAAGGGCTCTAAGGGAGCATCCCTATCCTTCTTGGTTCTGCGCTTCTTCTTGGAGGGAGCAGCATCAGAGGCTTCAGTATTTTTCCTTTTCTTGGTTGATCTGACCTTTGTCTTCGAGCCGGTCATGCTAGTTGAGAAGACAATGTGCGGCTCTTCCTGCCTTGAAGGAGCAGTTTGGTCAGTCGATGGCTTTTTCTTCTTTGCAGCCATTCTTGGGTCAATACCAGGACGACCAAGTGCCTTGCGCTTCTCAGCCTCATTGTAGGCTTGCACACATTTGTCAACCAGGCTCTTCATGCGCTCACGAGAACCTTTAGCTTCTTCACGCTTCTTGACAAAGGCTTCTTTGATCTCGTGCATCATAACTTTGAAGTTTTTGACATCTTGCATGCTGAGCTTTTCCATATGCTTCTTGAACTGAGCTTTCTCATAGTCAATCTTGTGTTTCAGTTCAACGATGCGCTAAGCGAGAGCAAGCTCTGAAGCAATGGCTCCATTGAAGGAAACGCTGAGCCCAATGGGAAGTTGCAGATCGTCGAAGCTGAGATTTGGTGAGGCAAACCCACTCATCAATGAAGTTGTGAATGATTGCCACATCAAAGAGAGGCAAATCATTGAAGATTTTTGCTTCTTCCTTGCTCTTGATCAGTTGCTCAAGGGCATCATCTGCAAGATCTTCATCACTGGACAGATCAATGTGCTCTTCACGCAGAATGGCAACAGGGGTCAGTGCCTGATCAGTATGCTTGACGAGTTTCTTCTTCTTCTCCGTCTTCTTGGATATGCGTGACAAATCTTCAGACTGCACACTGTCTTTAGGAGGTGCAGTGGCCAGCGGCTTCGCATGTGAAGCTTTTGGTGGAACAACTGATCTTGAAGCCTTAGCCTTCTTTGGCTTCTGAGGCTTTGGGGCAGGAGGTGCTTCATCTGTGTCAGCCTCTTCAGAAGCGTCCCCAACAGCAGCTCCTTGGACTGCAATGTAGGTGAGGAGACCTTGAAAATCATAGAAGGGGCCAATCTCGTTTTGATCAGCTTCACGAGTGCCATCCTCCCTTGGAGCAGATGGGCCAGGGTTGAAGTTCAAACCCAGTGACTTCTTGTTCTCTTTTGCTGATGCCTTAGCAAATTGAAAGTTGCGTTTGAAAAGGTTGTCATCGCGATACCACAAGAGAGAAGTGGAGTCGGCATTTGCAGGCTGAGATCCTCTGACCATGCACGGGTAGAACCCTTGTTCAATAGCTTCACCTTTGCTCTTGTGTTGAAGACCTGTGTAAGTGATATCTTCCCAAGGACACTTTATCGCATTCTTTTCAGCGTATTCCTTGGTCATGAAGCGGTACTTGAACCATTCCTCAGCCCAATATCTTCGAATCCATTGGATTCGTGTCTTGCACTGATTGTAATCCTCCTCAGGATCTGTCTTGTAAAGCTCTGAGAGGTCATCAGGCAAATCTCTTGATGTTCCTCCTCGACGCTGTCTGCCACCCTTTCTGACTGATTTCTCTGCAGCCATGTACTTCAAACTGAAAGGTTTCAATACGTTCAAAGGCTTCAAAGGCTTTCGCTTGCTAGACAAACAGGAACTGGCTTCGGGAGAATTTATGTGATGCTGTAAAAATTCTGCAAACGAATGCAGACTATGAGAACCAAGGGATTCTCCCACGGACATGTACCTGTGACAGCATTAGAGATGCGAGGGAAGGGGAAGAGGTCATATGCATTCTCAGAAGATTTTGAAGATAAACTAGTTTGAAGACATTGACCTCATGATGCGAAGACATTCACTTATATGTTGAGAGTTGGTTCCAGATTTGTACGAATCCGCGAATAGGTACAAGTGAGGAATCTAACTTGTTATGAAGCTTAAGTGAATATGCTAGGCAATATGAGATGCAGACAGAATGGATCTAACTCGTATAGGCAGAAACCTATTTTGGTAGATAGGATGAATCTTAGAAGATCAAAAAGATGGTAAAAAGAGAGTTTTATTTACCACACGAAGAACTGCTAGATGGGAAGAGTAGGAGACCGAGCAGTTCAATCCACCGTGCCCTAACTTGGCGACGGAGGACACCTACGGCGGCAGCGGAGAGGACGATGTCAGCGGCCGGCATGAGGACGGCGTCGGAGAAGTCACGGCAGCTAAGCGCTTCGTCGCCGGCGTCGTCGAGAGCTAGCGGTGGCGCTAGGGTTTTGACAAGGTGGAGAGGTGGAAGAAGTTTCTTTTACCACAGGGGACAAGTATTTATAAGGAAGTGGGCGGCACAGCGCAATTACGCAGGTGCCCCTGGCGGTTCACATTTGACGGGCACGTGGCATGCATGGAACATACATAGAGTTATCCCACGTTCCCACGCCCGCCAGGTTTGTCGGATAGACGTTCCAGCTTCTCCGGATTTCAGGCAATAAGAATGACACATTTAACATAGATTTAATGTTTGTCTCTGTATCTTCTGCTGACAAGGACGCAGAGAAGACATTCGACAGTTTCAATAGAATGCATATGATTTGGACAGATAGAGTCTGAGATTGGAAGCATAGACAGATTAGGGTCCGATCACATTCACTTAGTTCAAAAGATTCAACAAGAAAACATAGCTATAAGTGAATGCTGTAGAGGACAGAACACTAGTAGATATATATCAAACATCAGTCGAATCAACATAGTGAAGATAATCACAAAGATAAAGTAAATTTGAAGACAAACCAAATACAAAGACATTCAAATGCAACGTCATGAGTGAAACACTTCAAACAGAAAGTTTGGTGGTGGCGTTACCCACCGTATAGGAAGTATTAGACCCAGACACGGCGCACAATTATCGTGGCGCTCCAAAGTCAAATTCCATGTTAATGTATTCACACTCAGAATGTAAGTCTTCATTGATTGAAGATATACTTTACTTCGTGTGTTGCACATCTAAGTCATCAACATGCATAAGTGTTAGGATGTGTGCCTGATCACAGGACATTTGAGGATTCCAAGATATTTAGCTCACACCGTAACTTGCAAAACCTTTTCTCGTCCAAGGGCTTTGTGAAGATATCTGCCAATTGCTCTTCAGTGTTGACGTGAATGATATCGATATCTTTCTTCATGACATGATCTCTGAGAAAGTGATGACGAATTTCAATGTGCTTTGTCTTCGAGTGCTGGACTGGGTTGTTGGCAATCTTGATGGCGCTTTCGTTGTCGCAGAAGAGAGGTACTTGTGTTAGAGTGATGCCATAGTCCTTGAGAGTTTCCTTCATCCATAGAAGCTGAGCACAGCAAGATCCAGCAGCAATGTATTCAGATTCAGCAGTTGAGAGTGACACGCAGTTCTGCTTCTTTGAAGACCAACAGACAAGTGATCGTCGCAGAAAGTGACATGTGCCTGATGTAGACTTGCGATCCACCTTGTCACCAGCATAATCAGCATCCGAAAATCCAACCAGATCAAACTCTGAGCCCTTTGGATACCATAATCCTAGTGTTGGGGTGTGAGCCAAATATCGAAGAACTCGCTTCACAGCTAGGTGATGCGACTCCTTTGGCGCCGCTTGGAATCGAGCACACATGCAAACACTAAGCATAATATCTGGCCTAGATGCACATAGGTAAAGTAAAGAACCAATCATGGAGCGGTATACCTGTTGATCGAACTCTTTACCATTTTCGTCGGGACCCAGATGATGTTTGGCTGGCATTGGCGTCGTGTAAACTTTACAATCTTGCATTCCAAACTTTTTTAGGCAATTTTTGAGGTATTTCTCTTGAGATATGAAGATGCCATTCCTTTGCTGACGAATTTGAAGACCAAGGAAGAACTTCAGCTCACCCATCATGGACATCTGATATTGCTCTTGCATCATGTATCCAAACTCATCACTGTACTTTTGGTTGGTGCAGCCGAAGATAATGTCATCCACATAGATTTGGCACACAAACAGTTCACCATCATATGTCTTCGTGAAGAGTGTAGGATCGAGGGATCCAGGTTTGAAGCCTTTGCTCTTCAGGAAATCTTTGATTGTATCGTACCAAGCGCGAGGAGCTTGTTTGAGGCCATACAGTGCTTTGTTTAGTTTGTACACTATATCAGGATGTTTTGGATCTTCAAAGCCGGGTGGTTGTGAAACGTATACTTCTTCTTCAATGTTGCCATTGAGAAATGCACTCTTCACATCCATTTGATAGAGCAGGATATTGTTGTGGTTAGCATAGGCCAGCAATATGCGGATAGCTTCAAGTCTAGCCACAGGAGCAAATGTTTCATCGAAGTCAATCCCCTCAACTTGAGTATATCCTTGTGCAACGAGACGTGCTTTGTTTCTGACGACTTGGCCATGCTCATCTTGCTTGTTTCAATATATCCATTTTGTTCCAATGATGTTATGCTTACGAGGGTCAGGACGCTTGACAAGTTCCCAAACATTGTTCAGCTTGAACTGATGAAGCTCTTCTTGCATTGCTTGAATCCATTCAGGTTCCATAAAGGCTTCAACAACTTTCTTGGGTTCTGATATTGACACAAAAGAAAAGTGACCACAGAAATTTGCTAACTGCGTTGCTCTTGAACGAGTAAGTGGACCAGGTGCATTGATGCTATCAATTATCTTCTCAATTTGCACTTCACTTGCAACACGAGGATGAGCTGGGCGAAGAATTTGTTCTTGCTGATCATTGTCATCATTGGGAGGATTGTCTTCAGGCTGAGCATTGTCTTCAGATTGGTTTGGTGCAGAAATGATAAGTTCCTCTTCAGGCTGTGCTTCAGCAGGCATGATTTCACCAGTTCCCATTAGCTTGATAGACTCGTTGGGTGAAGCTTCTTCAAGATTACTTGGCAGGAGCTCTCTTTGTGACCCATTGGTTTCATCAAACCGCACATCTACAGTTTCGACGATTTTGTAGAGATAGAGGTTGAAGACTCTTTAAGAGTGTGAATCCTTTCCATAACCGAGCATGAAGCCTTCCTGAGCTTTTGGTGCAAATTTTGACTTGTGATGGGGATCCTTGATCCAGCACCGTGCTCCAAATACTTTGAAGTAGCTTACATTTGGCTTCTTGCCAGTGAGGAGCTCATAGGATGTTTTGTTCATAAGCTTATGGATATAAACACGGTTGATGATGTGGCATGCTGTATCAATAGCTTCAGGCCAGAACTTTCTTGGTGTTTTGTATTCGTCCAGCATCGTCCGAGCCATCTCAATGAGGGTTCTGTTCTTGCGCTCTACGATGCCATTTTGCTGAGGTGTGTAAGGAGCAGAAAACTCATGAGTGATCCCCATTGTATCCAGATAAAGATCAAGTCCAGTGTTCTTGAACTCAGTGCCGTTGCCACTTCTGATATGCTTGATCTTGACTCCATAATTGTTCATGCCTCGATTGGCAAAACGTCTGAAAACATCTTGCACTTCGGTCTTGTACAGAATTATGTGCACCTATGTGTATCTTGAGTAATCATCAACAATGATGAAGCCATAGAGACAGGCAGTCGTAGTGAGAGTAGAGTAGTGAGTAGGGCCAAATAAGTCCATGTGTAGCAGCTCGAAGGGTTGAGACGTAGTCATGATTGTCTTCGCAGGATGCTTGGCCCGAGTCATCTTTCCAGCTTCGCAGGCACTGCACAAATGATCTTTCTTGAACTTGACATCTTCAATGCCAATGACATGCTTCTTCTTGACGAGCGTATGTAAGTTCCTTATCCCAGCATGCCCTAGCCTCCGATGCCATAGCCAGCATTCTGAAGCTTTTGTAAGAAGACATCTTGCAAGCTGTGGACCTGCTGAGAAATCTACCATGTACAGATCATCTTTCCTGTACCCTTCAAAGACCAGAGATTTGTCAGATTCCATTAGTACAAGGCAACGATATTTTCCAAATATTGCAACCATGTTCAGGTCGCAAAGCATTGAGACAGACATTAAGTTGAAGCCAAGGGATTCAACAAGCATCACTTTATCCATGTGCTGATCCCTTGAGATTGCAACTCTACCTAGACCCAATACCTTGCTTTTACCAGTGTCAGCAAATGTGATGTGACTCTTATCAGATGGACGTAAGGTTGAGTCCATGAGAAGACTTTGATCACCAGTCATATGATTAGTGCATCCGCTGTCCATAATCCATTCTGAAGCACGAGGTGTCATACTCTGCATTGCAGTTAGGAGGATAGGCTTCACCAAGAGAATTGTGAAGCATAAACATTTGACGAGCAAGAGGATTATGGAAGCTCAGATCAAGATTAGGACTGATAGGATGAATGGCAAGCGATTCAGGAACAAAATACATAGTGAGACCATTTGGGCATTTGATCTTGCGCCCTACAAGATATTTTAGGTCCCCAGCAATAGCATCAGACGCCTTTGATTTTCGGCTGGAGACCTTTCCCTACAAAAGAAAGTTAATTCTTCTTAACCACCCACATATTTAGGGGTGGCTTAGAAGCAATGAGTCTAAGTGCAGCATCTGAGATCTTCGGCTTTGGAGCCCTAGCAAATAGCCTTGCAGGAGATGAACGATACTCATATGAATAAGCAGAAAAGTTCTTAGTTTGATGAACATAGCGGTTTGAAGATACACGCTCATATTCATAGGTTTGAGTACGGTTTCCCTGCAAAACATTGGCGTTAGGGTGACTCAGGCGAGTCCTCTATCTGTATGAAGCCTTTGGACCATATGAAGCCTTTGGTCTGGGATTTGTCTTCTTCCCAGGTGGTGTCATGATGACATTCACTGGAAGCTTCTCAAGACAGCTTTTGGGTACCCAGATCTTCTTCATAGGTGGCCCATTCCTGCAGTTAGTACCAATATATCTGGCAAACACTTCACCATTCTGATTCTTGAATTGTTTATAGTTTGCATCAAAGGATTCATCAATGATGACAGGGTTAGCACAGGTAGAGCCAGATAAGGTGGATGGATCCACTGAAGGTCCCTTTGCAGCAACCCATGTGGTTTTGGGATACTGCTCAGGCTTCCAGTAGGAACCATCAACATTCATTTTCCTCTCGAACCCAACACCCTCTTTCCTAGGGTTTCGGTTCAGAATCTGCTTTTTGAGGACATCGCAAAGTGTCTGATGCCCTTTCAGGCTTTTATACATCCCTGTTTCAAGTAATGTCTTCAACCTAGCATTTTCATCAGCAATAGTAGTGGTATCCTCTGCAGAGGGGTTAGTTACCACATCAGTAGTTGAAGACAATGCAACAGCAGTAGTAGTGGAACATCCAGCAACAGAGGTAGCGATATGACGCTCAAGGCATTTTAGACATGGTGGTTCAAATCCATCCTGAGCGGGACTGATCTGTTGAGCGCATAGTGACTCATTCTCTTTTTGAAGATCTTCATGAGCCGCTCTCAACTTCTCAAGCTCTTGCTTCCTTTGAAGATAATCATAGGAGAGCTTTTCATGAGTGGTTGTGAGCGTATCATGACGACTTTCAAGTTCTTGATACTTAGCATGAAGATTTTTTATGTCTTCAACTAAGGACTGTGAACGAGTCATTTCCGCGTCCAAAAGGTCATCGCTTTTGTCTAACAGTTTTTGAGTATGTTCCATAGCCTTTTGTTGTTCAGTTGCAATTTTAGCAAGTGTTTTGTAGCTAGGCTTGGATTCACAATCAGAGTCATCTTCACTAGATGTTTGAAAGTAAGCATCGCGTGATTTTACCTTGGCACCATGTGCCATGAAGCAGTAGGTGGGAGTAGGATCATCCTTATCATCAGCTTCAGCGTTGGTGTGGGAGTCATTGTCTTCAGTGTTGAGGATGGACTTGGCAACATAGGCAGTGGCTAGAGCCAGACTTGCAACACCAGGGTCGGACTCCCCCTCCGACTCCACCTCCGCCTCCTCAGAAGCAGACTCCTCCTCTGAATCCATTTCCTTCCCAACAAAAGTACGAGCCTTGCCAGATGAGCTATTCTTGTGAGATGAAGACTTTGATGAGGACTTGGAAGAAGACTTTGAAGATTTCTTCTTTTTCTTGTCATCAGAATCATATTCCTTGCTCTTCTTCTTCTTCTTCTTCTTCTTCTTCTTCTTCTTCTCGTTGTCCCACAGTGGACACTCAGAGATGTAGTGTCCTGGTTTCTTGCACTTATGACATGTTCTCTTCTTGTAGTTATGAGTAGAAGCTTCATCATTTCTTGAGCTAGATCATGAAGACTTTCTGAAGCCTTTCTTCTTAGTGAACTTCTGGAACTTCTTCACAAGCATAGCAAGTTCCTTTCCAATGTCTTCATGATCATCAGAACTGCAGTCAGATTCTTCTTCAGATGAGGAAACAACTTTTGCCTTCAAAGTGCGAGTTCGGCCATATTTGGGACCATTGATTTCTCTTTTCTCAGATAGCTGGTACTCATGTGTGTTGAGCCTCTCAAGTATATCAGACGGATCGAGTGTCTTGAAGTCAGGACGTTCTTGTATCATGAGGGCAAGGGTGTCAAAGGAGCTGTCAAGTGATCTCAGTAGTGTCTTGACGATTTCATGCTTGGTAATCTCAGTGGCGCCGAGAGCACGAAGCTCATTTGTGATGTCAGTGAGGCGATCAAACGTGAGCTGGACATTCTCATTGTCGTTTCCCTTGAAGTGGTTGAAGAGGTTGCGAAGAACACTGATCCTTTGATCTCTCTGGGTTGAGACGCCTTCGTTGACCTTGGATAGCCAGTCCCAGACTAGCTTTGACGTCTCTAGAGCACTCACTCGGCCATACTGTCCTTTGGTCAGATGACCACAGATGATGTTCTTGGCAGTGGAGTCCAGTTGAATGAACTTCTTGACATCAGCAGGGGTGACACCTTCATCAGTATTGGGAACGCCGTTCTTGACGACATACCAGAGGTCGACATCAATGGCTTCAAGATGCATGCGCATCTTATTCTTCCAGTAGGGATATTCCGTTCCATCGAACACGGGGCAAGCAGCGGAGATTTGATTATCCCTGCAGTCGACATAGCTAAAACTCCAGGTGGTTAAACCGAATCACACAGAACAAGGGAGTACCTTGCTCTGATACCAATTGAAAGTGCTTGTTATCGACTAGAGGGGGGGGGGTGAATAGGCGATTTCTATGGAAGTCTTCAAAACATAAAGGTTTTGAAGACAAACATCAGAAATGAACCTATTGATATGCAGCGGAAGATAAACTACACAAGGCAAGCCATAGTCAAGTATGCAATAACGTGTGTGTACGATGACTAATGGCAACTAGGTAGTAAGGATCAGGGTGGAAGATAGTATGAAGCCAAACAGCAATGGTAGTCAAGCAATGAAGTCAAACAGGTATGGCAGGCAGGCAATGACTTCACGAAGACAAACAGTAAGTAAAGGGAAGAGAGAATAGAACCAGTCACTCGGTGAAGACACATGATTTGTTTGACCAGTTCTAGTTGCTGTGACAACTGTACATCTGGTTAGGGAGGCTGAGATTTAAATCAGAAGACCGCGTCTTCACCTTATTCCCCTTGAGCTAAGAACACACAGTCCTCTCCCAATCACTCTGGTAAGTCTTCAAGGTAGACTTCCAAACCTTCACAGACTTCATTCACCGGCAATCCACAATGGCTCTTGGATGCTCAGAACGCGACGCCTAACCGGCTGGAGGATACACAGTCCTCAAGTGTAATAAGTCTTCAGGTCACACAGACAGAAAGACTTCAGTGATGCCTAACACTCTTTGGCTCTGGGTGTTCTGGGCTTTGTCCTCGCAAGGATTTATCTCTCTCAAAGGCTTCGAGGTGGGTTGCTCTCAAACGACAAAAGTCGTGCACTAACTCTGAGCAGCCCCCAATTTATGGTGTAGGGGGTGGGCTATTTATAGCCACTAGGCAACCCGACCTGATATGTCCGAAATGACCCTGGGTCACTAAGGAACTGACACGTGTTGCAACGGTCAGATTTCAAACACACGCGACAACTTTACTTGTGCTACAAGCAAAGCTGACTTATCCAGCTCTAGATAAGATTTGCTCTCATTGTCTTCGCTCGAAGACATAGGATTTGGGTTGAGCATCACTTCAGTCACTCTGACTGTATTCACTTGGACCCCACTTAACAGTACGGTGGTTCCTATGACTCAACAAAGAAGAAAAGGAAAACAACGAAACAACTAAGTCTTCGCGCTCCATAGTCTTCACAGAGTGTCTTCTCATGTCATAGTCTTCAATATGAAGATCTTCATATACCACCATTGTCTTCAATGTCTTCACACATTTTTAGGGGTCATCTCCGGTAGGTAAACCGAATCAATGAGGGGCACTACCTGTATTATCCTGCAATTCTCACAAACACATTAGTCGCTCAACCAAATTTGTCGTCAATACTCCAAAACCAACTAGGGGTGGCACTAGATGCACTTACAAGTACGTGTAGGGGCCACTAAGGAGCAGTCAAATCACACAGTAAGTTAGTCGGAAGAAGCAACCATCATTTCACTCTTGAATGACACGTACGCAATATAAAATGGAGCAGTCGCGTGCACCCGGAAGCGGCGCGGGCGACGCTCTCTCGGGCGGCGCGCCGCTTCAATGCCGGCGCCAGTGAGAGGTCGCGTCCGCTCTAGCCGGGCATGAATGCGGCACTGACCGTTTCGGGCGGGAAGCACGCGCGGGTGATGGAGAGGGTTCGGGTTGGTCAGGACCGGCCGTTGCAGCGGTCCGGACGTGCGCAAACAAGAGATGATGTACGTTATTATTGCTGCGTATATAATTAAGAACGTAAATAATGTGCCAGTTGGAAAAATATGATTGGAGATGGAGATGGAAATGGAATTTTACGTAAACACGGATATGCATGTCTATGTCTATGTGTGTGCGTGCGACGACTCTCGCTACCTGGAAGCGGGGGCATGTTTTTGATCGAGTTTTCTTTCTTGGTACGTTAGAAAATCTGTTTGTCTAATTCACATCTAGATGTTATTTAAGGATATCACATGTAAGCTCCCACAAGTATATAATGTAGCAACAAGAAACAAAAAAAACTAGGAAAAGACCACAAACAGAGTGGACATCAACTTATATGTGACATAACTATGTCACATCTAGATGTGTCCTAGATAGACCCCCAAAAAATTGTCCGCCAGTTTTTGTTTCTTTTTTCCAGGAATGCGCGTATTCTATTTAAAACCACTGCTATGGAGAGATTTTTTTTACTCCATTATAGCCTCTTGTTTGATAGAGTTTCTCGCAACTCGCTCTGTCACCCTCTCCTTATCAAAACAAGATGACAGTGTCCACTCTATCTCTCTCCTCACTGGTGGTCACAGATCCGGCCGAATCCCGTCCGCTGCGGGAGGTGAGGAGGTGCAGCGTTGACGTTGTCGCCGTCGGCGACGGAGGAAGCCGATGCGCACCGTCCTCTTGGAGCCGGCGCTGGCGTGAACGAAGATCCTCCTCGCCCTTGTTCGCTGCCATCGTGTGGGCAGATCCCGCCCGCCCGCCTAAACGACATCTCGCCCACCTGAGGTATAACTTCTTGTACTGCTCCAGCTCCCCAGGTCGCTGCGTGCGGGTTTTCTTCTATGCGACTACTCCCCAGCTCCCCATGCATAGTAGCTAGGGTTCGTCGGCTATTCCAACATCACCTACTACTAGAGGAAATGCCACTCAAAAAGTTTTCCTGATTTATGCCTCGGTGAAGGTATACATGTTGTTTCGACAAAAAGTACATGGTGGTTGTGCGGTCATTGTCCATATGGTGGTAGTACTATGACTAGTTAAATGAAGAAATGCTTTTTTTTCTCGGGTATCCTGGTTTAGTTCCCATCAAGATAATTATGATGCTTCTGTTTGTTGGTGTACTTTTCATTAATTCTTATTGACAATTGAGATGTCGTTGCTAACCCTTTTTTATATTTTTGGAAACAGCGATGCGTGTCTCCATACTCGGGCATGTCTTCCTCAATTTTAGTGGAACTGCACAAAATTGGATGGCCATTGTTGTTCTGCCTCACTGTCCTCTGCCACGTGGTTCTTCCTTCCTCGAGCTTGATTACTGAGAAGAAACAGACCACAGTGAGGATTTGTCGAATTTCTTAGGTGCCTCACCCTAACTTGATGCCAAATGGATGATGCATCACCACGATGACCTATCGATGCTCATGGTTGCGTCGGCTGGTGAAGCTGATCGATTTTCGACGAAAAACAAGTTGTCTTCCATCAGTAGCTAGTCAAACTTTGTAATACTCTCAAACCTTTCCGATATTTGAAATTAAATTTCTTTATTTGTACACACTCTCACACGTTTCCGATAATTTGGCGCATGTGTGGTTGTTCACTTAAGGGAGGGTAGTGTACCACATGTGAAGGATAGGAAGTGCGACCAGGACGCGTGGGCGTGGATCGTTAGTTCATCGGAAGTAGTACTAGTTTTCTTCACTGTACATTAAATAAAGAGTTTCGTTTCGTACTTACACAATTTAAAACGATTGTCATGGAGAGAATAAGAAAACCACTCCACTATATTTTAGTCATATACATGAGAGTACTATATGGACACAACTTCATTGACTTAGTGGACCTGCCTTTGGATTTACGACAGGTGGGCCCAAAATGTGGCTGGCTCACCTGTCATACAGCCAAAGGCAGGTGCAGTGAAGGCACCGGAGCTCAGTCCGTACTACAGTAGTATATATATAAGCAGGAGCCTCAGCGCTTGTTCGCTAGTGTTTGCACTCTCCACACGCTGGCCGCACTACATATATGTTACACGCTGGAGGCTCAACGTTCATTTGCTAGGGTTTGCTATATTCACAGTCTCTCACCCTATCTTCACTAGATCTAAACAACATTGCGTTGGCCTCTTGTCTCTCTCTCCCCCCTCACAGCTGGTGAAGGAGGCGTCTGTATCCCATCGCACCGGGAAGGGGAGGAGGTGCAGCGTTCACTCTATCGCCTTCGGCGAGGGAGGCAATCCACTACCGGCTGCATTGTTCTCTTTCACCCAGCGCCTGTGCAGGAGGGCCACCGACCCCTTCTTCCTCGCTGCCATACGTAGTGTGGGCAGATCCGGCCTCCCGTCGCACGCCTTGCCACATCCCGACGAACCTAAGGTATAAGTTTCTTTGAAACCGTCGTTGCTCTAGCTGCATGTGGATCTTTTTCGATTTGTAGTTGAATCTAGGTCTTGGTTCAAAGAGGAAAGAAGGGTGCGGTGGGCTGGAGAAAGAATCTAGGACGTGGTTCAATGAGGAAAGGAGGGGCGGAAAGTAGTATAGACTGGCTATCCAGCCGCTTTGTAGGTCGAAAAGGGAAAAAGGGGGTAACCCAGTACACACATCTGTAAGGAACCGATCTCTTTGTTGAAAAGGGAAAGAAACTGGGGGGTCGGGTAGTTTGTGCACGACTAGATTTGCTGCCCTCACATAGGAAGAAGGTTCAAAGAGAACAAATATGGGACCAACGCATATATGCTGCTTGGCTACATACTTTGCATCACCCATTTATACGTGTGGACGCACATGGTGCTGGCATGTCCCATGCAGCTATTTTGCTGTTGTTAATCTAAGAATGCCGCTGGAAAATTGAAGCAATGCCACTGTTAAAAGTAAATTACATTTTTTAAAGAATGTTGTTTCAAGAGAATGTCTCTGTTAATATGAATCAATGCAACTGTTTTAAATAAATGATGAATTGAAGCTATCGTATTGCTGTCTTTTCCCATTAAGTAGTGAACAAAAATGGGACCAACCCAGACATGATGCTTGTTGCTTTGTTACAACAAATTCAGCATCACCCCTTTATAAGCCAGTAATTGATGCCACTCTCAGAATTAACTACTGATCTATTTTAAGAGAATTTCTCTGTTAATATGAATCAATGCAACCGTTTTAGAAATGCTACTGTCCTATACTTTGTTTTCCATCAAGATAAGGTAGATGCTTCTTTTTGTGGCCGCATGTTTCATCCTCCTTTATTGGCCAGTATTTGTTTTCTTTTTTGCCTCTTAAAACAGGGATATCTATTCAACTTGTTGCTATAGAAAACTTAAATGTCACACCGACAACTTTGCTTGATTTCAGTGCAACTGCACAAAACTTGATTGGATTTCCTATTCGTGTTGGTAGATTCGTATTTTATCTTGGTCGTCTCATGAAAGGTCAGTACAGGCCTTCATCCACATGATTGTGCAGTGTGCTTTGAGATGTTGTGCTACTTGTATTGGTACTGTTTTAAATAAATGATGAATTGAAGCTATTGTATTGCTGTCTTTTCCCATTAAGTAGTGAACAAAAATGGGACCAACCCAGACATGATGCTTGTTGCTTTGTTACAACAAATTCAGCATCACCCCCTTTATAAGCCAGTAATTGATGCCACTCTCAGAATTAACTACTGAATCTTATTTCAAAACTGCAACACTTGTTAGGGATTGGTAGGATTACCATTTTTGTGGCCACATGTTTCATCCTCCTTTATTAGCCAGTAATTGATTCCTTTTTTGCCTCTGTTTATACAGGGATATCTATTCAACTTGTTGCTATTGCGACATTTTGCTTCGCTACGCGTAACACTTTGCTTGATTTCAGTGCAACAACACAAAACGAGATTGGATTTCCTATTCGTGTTGGCAGATTCGTATTTTATCTTGTGTGCGTCATGGCAGGTTGGTACTTGCCTTCATCCACATGATCGTGCAGTGTGTTTTGAGATGCTGTGCTACTTGTATTGGTACTGTTTTAAATACATGATGAATTGTAGCTATTGTATTGCTATCTTTTCCCATTAAGTAGTGAACAAAAATGGGATCAACCCAGACATGATGCTTGTTGCTTTGTTACAACAAATTCAGCATCACCCCCTTTATAAGCCAGTAATTGATGCCACTCTCAGAATTAACTACTGAATCTTATTTCGAAACTGCAAAACTCATTAGGGATTGGCGGGATTACCATTTTTGTGGCCGCATGTTTCATCCTCCTTTATTAGCATGTAATTGATTCCTTTTTTGCCTCTGTTTATACAGGGATATCTATTCAACTTGTTGCTATTGCGACATTTTGCTTCGCTACACGAAACACTTTGCTTGATTTCAGTGCAACTGCACAAAACGAGATTGGATTTCCTATTCGTGTTGGCAGATTTGTATTTTATAGTTGTCGGTCTCATGAAAGGTCAGTACAGGCCTTCATCCACATGATTGTGCAGTGTGCTTTGAGATGTTGTGCTACTTGTATTGATACTATTTTAAATAAATTTTGAATTGAAGCTATTGTATTGCTGCCTTTTCCCATTAAGTAGTGAACAAAAATGGGACCAACCCAGACATGATGCTTGTTGCTTTGTTACAACAAATTCAGCATCACCCCCTTTATAAGCCAGTAATTGATGCCACTCTCAAAATTAACTACTGAATATTATTTCAAAACTGCAACACTTGTTAGGGATTGGCGGGATTACCATTTTTGTGGCGGCATGTTTTATCCTCCTTTATTGGCCAGTAACTGATTCCTTTTTTCCCTCTGTTAAAACAGGGATATCTTTTCAACTTGTTGCTATTGCGACATTTTGCTTCGCTTAATTTTGGTGGAACTGCACAAAATGAGACCGGATTTCCATATATGTGTTGAGATCTCTGTGAGATCTTCCTCACGAGTTGTTTCAAATCTTGGTCTTGAATGGTCAGTACCGACCTTCCTCCGAATTAACTACTGAATCTTAGTTCAAAACTGCAAACACTTGTTAGGGATCGGCAGGAGTACCATTTCTGTTAGGGATTGGCCGGAGTACATGTTTAAGAAATGTATTGTTCAGATAATGTCTCTATTATTATATATCAGTTACAGACTTACAGTGTTTTACAAATGGTACTATCCTGCTTTGTAGTTCTTTCTACATGTTTAACCAAGGTATTGTTAAGATAATGTCTTTGTTAAAATGAATCAGTCGCATTGTTTTAGGAATGATACTTTTCTGCTTTTTCGTTCCTTATACATCTTGAAACTAGGCATTGTTAAGATAATGTCTCAGTTAATATGAATGAATCACACTGATTGAGAATTGCTACTCTCCTGCTTTGTTTCCCATTAAGATAAGGTAGATCAGTAGATGTTTTTCTTCTGGGAGTACAAGTCATCAACCGTTATTTCTCAGTAATTGTTTCCCTTATACCTTTTGTTGCTTACAGGGATATCAAAATTAAAGCTCGGTTTTATTCCGACTTTGATTTTAGTTCAACTGCACAAAAGGAGCCAATGTGTCCAAGGCAAACTGCTGCATTACTGGGTCCAGTTGGTCGTTCCACTTTGCAGAAAGAAGCAGTCACTGTTTGCGCTACATTATAGAAGGAATGACCGAGAAGCTTTACAGAGTATTATTAGACACCGGTGACATGACTAGTCTGCAGAGACCATTGGCAATTTAACAACACATGGAGTGCCTCCACGATCATAGGCATTACATATTTTGAATGAGAAAAGCTTGTCAAAGTTTAATCATTGATGTTAGCAAGAAGCGACAGGACTCCACGATCATAGGCATTACATATTTTGAATGGGAAAAGCTTGGCAAAGTTTAATCATTGATGTTAGCAAGAAGACGTTAGTTTAATATATTGGAATTGGAAAACCTTGTCAAAATTTGCTTATTGATGTTAGCCAGAAGCGTCGAGTGTTTTTTCCTATTCCCGTGTTCAGTTTAGAAGTAAATAGTTACTCTGCTGAGATATTCCTGTGTGAAGAGTTTGTTCTGAATATTGTCTATGTAATGCCAGGCCTTGTGTTTGATTGCAAAGTTGAGCTTGGAATGTTGTGGCATGCGGCATCACGAGCTGTTCACCGTGCCTCCTGATAATAATGCTTCGTATTGTTTTGCATGTTGATCTAATGCCAGTGATTTGCTTGTTA
Organism: Aegilops umbellulata; assembly: GCA_032464435.1. Taxonomy (NCBI): domain Eukaryota; kingdom Viridiplantae; phylum Streptophyta; class Magnoliopsida; order Poales; family Poaceae; genus Aegilops; species Aegilops umbellulata. The sequence continues at coordinate 317,072,978 of CP136056.1, read as the reverse complement.
AGAAGATCATCCTCTTCTGTTGTTTCCGTGCTTAAGAAGTTCATCGTCTGATGTTTCATTCATAGCCTATACGACAAGTCGGGTAGGCTAGACGTGAAACCATATGATCTTCCGACCAACTCCTGATATTAGGCCGTGATTGGATCGTCGTTTTCCAACCAAAACCGCTTGTAAAACTGACGCTTGTAAATTAAAGCAGATGGTCTCGGGCAAAGGCGCTTGGTTGGTCGATTTCGACTAGTAAAATATTGGAAGTACTTGACACACGATAAAAACGTTGAACGACACTCGAACGATTGCTAATCCAGCCGTTAGCTGCTGTTTCAGCCATGCCCATGGATGGCATGATACGCACGTCGTGCATGTATCGTCTGGTAATGTCATCCATATAGCAGTGCTCATAAAATATACACTGGTCTCTCAAATTACACGCGTAACCCGCCGGTTTTACTTACAGACCTCGGGCCCTCGGTTTCATTACGCCTGTATTTTACGCGTTGTTTTTGATGATGAGTAAATTACACTTGTATGTTAATACAGGTTTGTAATAAACCAGAGCTCCCAAGCGCGGCCTTACCGTTTCATGCCGTCTCAGTTTCTCGAAGGTGCTCATAGGTGTCCGATGATCCTGGCTTCCTGAATGAGTAGCGGGCGCTGTATCAGACCATCTGTAGGGCCCGCGAGGCCCTCTCCGTTGTCCTTCGAGTTGTTGCGCTCGCCGTGGCGCTGAGCATTGTTAACATCGTCAACGAAGATGAGGATTCAGGAGATGACTTTATTTTGACTGGATGACACTAGGGACCCACTAGGGCCATAGCCGTACGTACGCAAGTGCCCCCTTATTATGTACAACTATATATTTTTTGCTTTCTCCTGGTTTCCTGACATCACGGTCCCGCACCATTGTCAACCTATGTAGTCAATATAAACGAGAGAATTGCACAAGGTGCGGCCGACAGCTGGGACCAAGCAGCTCGAGCAGTATTTGTGTTTTTGAGGCGTGAGCACTGCAGAGTTTTTCTTGGCGATGATTTCGTTGTTGTTTAGAGGAGAGCAGGGTATTAACTGGGCGGGCTGTGGCCCGTCTAGCCCAGGCCAGATATCCAGCCCATATACTAAATTTTTCAAGACGAAAATGGCTAGCCCAGCTATACGTCTTTTTGAGGAATACCCACTGGGCTGCAAATCTTTCCTAGGAGGGATGCATTAGGCTTAATAGGAAAATGGGCTTTAAAAAATAATAAATGGGATGTAATTATAAAAACCGGGCAGTAACTATAAAAAAATGCACCAAACACGAAATTATTTTATAAAATATTATCTATGGATTTTGAAAATCTTAAATTTTCATTGTTGCGCGCGCAATGTTTCGTTAGATTTTTACGCAATACAAATTTATATTTAATCTGACTAGAAATTTCGTGATAAAAATATTTCGGAGCCCATCAAAATGTGGGAAATTTTATTGAATTATGTCTTCAACGGTTGGTTGAAATTATTAATCATTGTCCTAGCTAGAAAATGGGCTGTACTTTTAACAAACTGTAAATGGGCTATTGTAAATTCCATTAGAATTCCAAAATGGGCTGTACATCCTTACAAAACGTAAATGGGATATAAGTTCTCTGCACACACTTGTGGGCCTACTAAGTGACGCGTCCCCTAAAACAATAAGTTGACGCGTATGCAAGGCTTTGCCAACTTATTATAGTCAACACACGGTTCTAGCAACAGTAGCCGTTGGATGTCTATCCAACGGATGTCGTGCTTCTTCTTCAATTTCGGATATTCTTAGCTTCGGCCGCCCAAAAAATGATTCCTCCCCCTGACATCTGGGTCGCACCGTTTCGGAGGCTGACCTATGGGTCTACTAAGTTGGAGCGTACCAAGGGCTTTGTCAACATAGTCAATAATAAACGTTTCTAGCTTTAGTGACCGTACGATGTCCATCCAACGACCATAGTGCTTCTTCAACCTCTGGTCTTCTTGCTCCAGCCGCCCAAAGTAGCGTCGGTCGTGCCGCCTGCTCCTGCCTCCTATGGCCGGCTGTGCTGCCGCGGAGGCCTCACCGCCCCCATACTACTCCCACCGCTGGCCAGGCCATCCCTCCACTCACCCACGCCCCCTGTTATTCTGCGGCGACGGCAGCCTCACACCGCAGCCGAACCAGTGAACCCTCATACTCCTCTCCGCGCGGGCTTCCACTGCTGCGTCTTCCCCGGCTCCGCGTCATCCCCTTCCAGGCCTCGCCGTCGTCCAGACCAATGCCCTGGTGCTCTCGGCGCGGCGTGGTCCACGTGGTCAACGACCGACTTCCATCGGAAGAGTACTGTACGTGGAGAGGCTGACAGCTGGGTCCAGGCGGCTGCAAGGAAGTGCCTCCTTATTACGCGCAAAATAATTATTCTTCCAACTTACAGCAGGGACCCACCGGACGGGCCACCTTATTTCGTGAAAAAACGTTGCCCCCCTGACTGCTCGGACCCACCGGACGGGCCAGCGTATTTCGCGAAAAAAAACGTTCCCCCCGCTGTCAGCTCGGGCCCACCGGAAGTGCCTCCTTATTACGCACAAAAAATGAATACTCCCCCTGCTAGCTGGGACCCACCATGGTGGGAGGCTGACTTGTGGGCCTACTAAGTTTACAGGGACGGGGGCCTTTGTCAACTTTAGTCAATATGAATGATTCTAGCTCCAGTGACCGTACGATGTGCATCCAACGGCCGTAGTGCTTCTTCAACCTCTGGTCTTCTTGCTCCAGCCGCCCAAAGCAGCGCCGGTCGTGCCGCATGCTCCTGCCTTCCGTGGTCGGTTTTGCTGCCGCGGAGGCCTCACCGCCCCCTACTATTCCCACCGCCGGCCAGGCCCTGCGGCGACGGCATCCTCACACCGCAGCCGAACCAGTGAACCCTTGTACTCCTCTCCGCGCGCGCGGGCTTCCACTGCCGGGTCTTCCCCGGCTCCCCGTCGTCCACCGCCCTGGTGCTCTCGGCGCGGCGTGGTAAACGTGGTCAAGGAACGACTTCCATTGGACGTGGACTGTACGTGGAGAGGCTGACAGCTGGGTCCACGGCCGCAGCAAGGAAGTGCCACCTTATTACGTGCAAAATAATTATTCCTCCACCTGACAGCGGGGACCCACCGGACGGGCCATCGTATTTCGCCCCCCTGACTGCTGGGACCCACCAGCTACATCTTCGCGGGCAAGGAAGTGCCTGACAGTCGGGACCCACCTGGTCGAAGCGTACGTAGCGTTGTCATTCTGGTCGCGAACGTGTACGTACATATATACTGGTGGATGTAGAGGCGCGCACGTGTCGTAGTAGAGGCGGCCAGGGTGCAAGAAAGAAAATACGGCCACGTATGTGTACATACGGGCGGGGTCTCGAATGCTTACTCGCGCATACGTACGGCGAGGGCTCGTGTACATGGCTGGGTCAGAACGGAGAAACAGCGTCGTGGTCGTGTTCATGGGTCGGAACGGAATGCGTGGTCGTGTTCATCGGGAGGGGCTTGGACGGAAGAGGCGATGGAAACGAGGCGTGGCATACCGCACAACGGAGGAAACATACCTCCTACGGTCGAAATGGGGGTCCTGTTGATTGGGAGGGGTGTGGCGTACCGCACAACGGAGGAAACGGACCTCCTACGGTCGAAACGGGGGTCTTGTTGATCGGGAGGGGTGTGGCGTACCGCAAAACAGAGGAAACGGACCTCCTACGGTTCGGGAGGGGTGTGGCGTACCGCAAAACAGAGGAAACAGACTTGTGTTGGAGCGCTACGGTCGAAACGGGGGTCCTGTTCATCGGGAGGGGTGTGGCATACCGCAAAACGGGACTCCACGGGATACTGTTCATCTCCACCGTCGACCCCCTCAAGCCTCCACGAGCTACTGTTCATCCACCGTCGACCTCCTCCAGCCCCCACGGGCTCCTGTTCATCCAGCCTCCACCGCGCGCTACTCCACCGGCTACTGTTCAACCACCCCTCCACCGTCTACTGTTCATCCAGCCCTCCACACCACGGGGTCCTGTTCAACCACCCCTCCAAGGGCACCCCTCCACCGTCTACTGTTCATCCTGCCCTCCACACCACGGGGTCCTGTTCATCCACCCCTCCACGGGCACCCCTCCACCGTCTACTATTCATCCAGCCCTCCACCACACCACGGGGTCCTGTTCATCCAGAGGCAACGCCGCCGCTCACTGTTCATCCAAACCCCCCGCAACGCTCATTGTTCATCCCATCGATCGGCTTCAGTTAGTAGTAGGAGCCAGGGAATCGCTCGATCGGGTTCAGTTAACAGCCATCGATCGATCGCTCGGGTTCAGTAACGCGTAGCCTACAGTGCAATCGCTCGGGTTTAGTTAGAGCCCAACGCCTCGCTCGGGTTCAGTTAGAGCCAACGCCTCACACACATGCGCGTACGTGTACGAGATAAACGCGCATCGCTCGGCCCCCGACCTCCCACCGTAACCGGGAACTCCCCGAAATCTTCCCCCCTCGCTTCTACCACGGTTTTTTCCGTCATGGACGGCCCAAAGAATGTCATGCAGCTGCGTCTCCGGCCCAGGACGAAAAGCCCATTTTCTGTCATGATTTTTTGTCCTAGAAGTAGGAGCCCGCCACATCTATGACGATACCGGGTTTTGTCACAATTATCGTCATAGAAGTGTCATATGTATGACAGAAAAAAATTCGTTCGGCCCAAAATGTCACGGATGTGTCTTTTTTTGTAGTGCCACCATAAGCGAACCCTGAACATATTGCAACACCCTACAGCGGGGCCCCTCACGTTTGGCAAGAATGAAGGGCACTGTAGGACAACACCATAAATAAAATATACAATCATACCAACCAAGATAACGATTAACCCACATGACAAAAAGGATCTACTCAAACAACATTGGATAACCATAGTCATTGGGAAATAATATATGGATTTGAGCACTATGTTTAAGTAGAGATTATAGTGGGGGGAAGAGGTGTTACACCGCTGCATAGAGGGGGAGAGATTGGTGTTGACAGTAGCAAGATTGTTGATGTAGATCGCCGTCCCGATCGTTCCCCGACGGCACTTCGGCGCCACCGGAAGCGAGGTGGAGAGAGCCCCCTCCTCCTTCTTCTTCCTTGGCCTCCCCCTAGATGGGAGGAGAGTTCTCGTCTGGTCCTTGGTCTCCATGGTAGTAGAGGGGCTCCCGCCCCTCTGAGATTGGATCTCCCTCTCTGTTCTCTTCTATTTCTCCTTCCCCTGATCCGGTCGAAAACCGTTTCTTATATTCCAGGAGATCCGTAACTTCGATTGCGCTGAGATTTTAACACGATTTTTTCCGGATATAAGCTTCCTTGCTCCCGAAGTAGAGCTCCAACTGACGTTCGAGGAGGGCACAACCCAGCACCACGCGCCAGGGGCCTCTAGCGCGCCCTGGTGTCTTGTGGGTTGTGTGGGCCTCCGTTTGCGGTGATTCCAACTCCCAAAAATCACATATATTCCAAAATAATTCTCTATGAAATTTTATTGCATTTGGACTTCGTTTGATATGGATTTTCTGTGATACAAAAAACATGCAAAAAATAGGAACTGGCACTGGGCACTGGATCAATAGGTTAGTCTAATAAATCATATAAAAAGTTGCCAAAAGTATGTGAAAGTTGTATAATATTGGCATGAAACAATCAAAAATTATAGATACGACGGAGACGTATCAGCATCCCGAAGCTTAATTCCTGCTCGTCCTCGAGCAGGTAAATGATAAAAAAGATAATTTTTGATGTTGAATGCTACCTAGCATAAACTTGATCATATATCTAGTCATGGCATGAATATTAAGACATATGTGATTCAAAGCAATAGTCTGTAATTTGACATAAAGACATCAATACTCAGGCATCCCAACAAACAATCATGTCTTTCAAAATATCAATGCTAAAGAAAGCTATCCCTACAAAATCATATAGTCTTGTCATGCTCTGTCTTCTTAACACAAAGTATTTATCATGCACAACCCCGATGACAAGCTGAGCAATTGGTTCATACTTTTTAACACGCTTCAGCTTTTTCAACTCTCACACAATACATGAGCGCAAGCCATGGATATAGCACTACAGGTGGAATAGAGTAAGATGATAGGGGTAAATATAAAGAAGACAAAAAAGTAAGAAAGTCTCACATCGATGCGGCTAACCAACGGGCTATGGAGATGCCCCTCAATTGATATCAATGCGAGGAGTAGGGATTGCCATGCAACGAATGCACTTAAGAGCTATGAGTGTATGAAATCTCAATATGAAACTAAGTGGGTGTGCATCTACTCCTATAATGAAAATTTCCCACTAGTATATGAAAGTGACAACATAGGAGACTCTCCATATGAAAAACATAGTGCTACTTTGAAGCACAAGTGTGGTAAAGGATACTAACAATGCCCCTTCTCTCTTTTTATTTATTTTTTCCTTTTTCTTTTCCTTTCTTTTTTCTTTCCTTTTTTTCTTTTTCTCTCATTGTTCGGAGTCTCATCCCGACTTTGTGGGGGAATCATAGTCTCCAACATCCTTTCCTCACTGGGGCACTGCTCTAAAAATGAATATTGATGATCATCACACTTCTATTTACTTATAACTCAAAAGAAATAAAAATTACAACTCGATGCCTATGACAAAATATGACTCTATATGAATGCCTCTGGCATTGTACCAGGATGTGCAATGATCTAGCGTAACATGTATGAAAAATGATGAATGGTGGCTGAGCCACAACTACTATGTCAGCTATATGATCATGCAAAGCAATATGACAATGAATGCTCAATTCATCAAACGAAAGCGGTGGAAGTTGCATGGCAATATATCTCGAAATGGCCATGGAAAAGCCATAATAGGTAGGTATGTGTAACGCCCTCGATGCGGCTATATCTCCCACGTGTCGAAGCACGACTTAGAGGCATAACCGCATTGAAAGCAATGTCGCAAGTGAGGTAATCTTCACACAACCCATGTAATACATAAGGGAAAAAGATACATAGTTGGCTTACAATCGCCACTTCACGCAAATACATGAATAAAACATTACATCATACAGTTACAATCAGGGCCCGACCTACGGAACCAAAATAACAGAAGAAACCCCAAAAGCGACAAAGGTCCCCGATCGACCCCAACTGGGCTCCACTACTGATCGACTAGAACGAAACAACACAATGAACAAGATCTTCATCGGGCTCCTCCTTGAGCTCGGATGCGTCACCTGCACGGTTTCATCGGCACCTGCAAACTGGTTTTGGAAGTATCTGTGAGACACGGGGACTCAACAATCTCACACCCGCGAGATCAAGACTATTTAAGCTTATAGGTAGGGTAAAAGGTATGAGCTGGAGCTGCAGCAAGCGACTAGCATATATGGTGGCTAACATACGCAAATGGGAGCGAGAAGAGAAGGCAAAGCACGGTCGAACAACTATGATCAATAAGTGATCCTGAACTACTTACGTCAAACATAACTCCAACAACCGTGTTCACTTCCCGGACCCCGCCGAGTAGAGACCATCACGGTTACACACGCGGTTGGTGTATTTTAATTAAGACCAACTTCGGGTTTTCTACAACCGGACATTAACAAATTCCCATCTGCCACATAACCGCGGGCACGGCTTTCGAAAGTTCAAACCCTGCAGGGGTGTCCCAACTTAGCCCATGATAAGCTCTCGCGATCAACGAAGGATATACCTTCTCCCCGGGAAGACCCGATCAGTCTCGGAATCCTGGCTGCAAGACATTTCGACAGCAATAAAACAAGTCCAGCAAAGCCGCCCGATGCGCCGACATCCTGATAGGAGCTGCACATATCTCGGTCTCAGGGCAACACCGGATGAGACATCCTACGAGTAAAACCAAGCCTCGAGTTTCCTCGCGGGGGCCCCGCAGTCTGCTCGGTTCGGACCAACACTTAGACAAGCATTGGCCCGGGGGGGCTAAATAAAGATAACCCTCGGGCTGATCAAACCCAAGGGAAAGGGATAGGTGGTAGGCAAATGGTAAAACCAAGGTTGGGCCTTGCTGGAAGAGTCTTATTCAAAGCAAACTGTCAAGGGGGTCCCATAAATCACCCGACCGCGTTAGGGACGCAAAATCCGGGAACATAACACCGATATGACGGAAACTAGGGCGGCAAGAGTGGAACAAAACACCAGGCATAAGGCCGAGCCTTCCACCCTTTACCAAGTATATAGATGCATTAATTAAATAAGATATATTGTGATATCCCAACAAGTAAACATGTTCCAATCATGGAACAACATCTCCATGTTCCAACAAGGAACAAACTTCATCTTCACCTGCAACTAACAACGCTATAAGAGGGGGCTGAGCAAAGCGGTAACATAGCCAAACAACGGTTTGCTAGGTCAAGGTGGGTTAGAGGCTTGGTTTAACAATATGGGAGGCATGATAAGAAAGTGGTAGGTATCGCAGCATAGGCATAGCAAAAGAGCGAGCAACTAGCAAGCAAAGATAGAAGTGATTTCGAGGGTATGGTCATCTTGCCTGAGATCCCGCAAGGAAGAAGAACGAGTCCATGAAGAAGACAAACGGACGTAGACGAACGGATCCTCACAACTCCAGAACGAAACCGAAGCTAACGAGAGAAGCAACCCGGAAACAAGCAAACAACATAGTAAACAACCACCACATAAACATGGCATGATATGCGAGATGTGGTATGCAATGCATATGCAAGCTCCGGAAGGAAAAGATGAACAAGGCATAATCTTGGCAAACCAAGTATGCCACTGGAAAGGTGAGGTGATTTCGGTTGAAATCGATATAAAGATCACCGGAATCGGATGCACGGTTTGCAAATGACAAGCAAAACAAGAATGACAATAATCTGCCATTAACAGCATGATGCTACTTAGCAAGCAACAAGAAACTAAGCTACTGCACCCAAACATATCAACAAAGCATATGACAGTAATCTACTCAAGATGCTTGACAAAAGATGAACACTGAGCTACGGCTAAATCACACCACAACAGGTTCAAACAAGCATGGCAAAAGTGCAAAAGATAACAGGTTCACAGACTTAGTGAAAATAACAACATGCCAGAAATTAACGTCGGTATGACATGTTTAGAGCAATGAAACAACATGCTACAGGAACAGGACATGGCAAAACAAGGCATGGCATGAATCTACTCAAATCACTTAACAAAAGTCCCTTACTGACTATAAGCCAAAAAGGGATCAGAAAATATAATAGCACCCATGTCAAATAAGCAATTTTCGTTACAGATTTCAGACTTAGCAGAAAAACTGGACATGTCAAGAACAGATAACAAGTAGGCATGTTTACGAGCTCGATGCACTCATTACAGAGCAATACATGATAATCTAAGCATACATCCATCAAGAAGACATGGCATATAAGCTAGACATGGCAAGAACAACAATATATCATGCAAGGAACAACTACAACAAGCTTGGCAAAATCGAATAACATGTAAACAATCTGCCAGTAACATTTTATAGCAAAAGTAGAGCTCGATTGACTCAAGCTATTGCACTCCATAAATACAAAAAAAGGCATGGATGGATAGAGAAAATCCATATGTTCAAAACACTCTTACTGATCATGCTCAAAAGAGGCATAGATCTCTCTGAAATAACAAGAACACATGGCATAAAAATAACAGCAGGACATGACTTAGTGAAAATACTAAGTCTCTGAAATCAGCAACAATAAGTACCCTAGTTTGCAAGCTTGTGCTAGTCACCACAAAGAACACAAAAATACATGGCATAAACCTCTGGAAAGATGGCATGGCATTTTACAAAACACATGTAGGACTCAACTTCATAGGATGCACACATCAATCATGGCAAAAATGACAAAAGTGCAAGTACTGAAACAGATCTGGAACTAACATCACATAGCCCTCTTCCAACAGCATTTCTGGAATCAAGATGAGCTCAAATGAAAATGATGCAATGATATGAAATGATGTACTCATCGAGGCGAACAATTTGACATATTACACGCACGAAACGGAGCAGTATGCAGAGAGTTATGGCATGAGGAACATGTCATGATAATGCAGCAGATCCGGGGACTTGGCCAAAATTTACCTCCGCGAAAAGTCAACGCGGGACGAAGTGGTACCGGGACGGAGGGATCCGGGGCGACGGGGGCGCGTTTGGATCGGGGGCTGGGTGGATCTGGTCCACCCCGGGCCAGATCTCGCCGAAGTGAACTCCGGCGATGGCGTGCGGCTCCGGCGAGGCCGGTGGGTGGCTTGCCGCGGCGGGCCAGGCCGCGGAAGACGCGGCGGCAACGAGGGAGAGGGGCGGCGCGCGGTGAGGCGAGGAGCTCCAGCGACGGAGCGGCGTCCGGCGACGGTTGGCGCGGAGGGCGGCGGCGGGGCGGAGGAACGGCGGCGGGCGGCGGCTGGCAGGCACGGCGGCGGCGAGCGGACGGCGGCGGCGGCGCGGGCTCGCGTGGGCCCGATCCGGGTCCCACGGGCCGCGCGGTGGAGAGAGGAGAGAGAGGGTGAGGTGGCGCACTGGGATTGGGCGCGGGGGCGGCGGCGATGAGGTGGCGCGACGCCATTGGCCGAGGTGAGGTGGCCGGTGGACATGTCCGGCGCGGACGGATGTGTCCGGCGGCGGAAAGGGAGCGGGGCTAGGGTTTCTTCTGCCATTTGGACGGGGGAGGCACATATTTATAGGTAGAGGGGGCTAGGAAGCTCCAAATGGAGTGCGGTTTTCGGCCACGCGATCGTGATCGAACGACCGAGAGGATAGAAGGGGTTAGGATGGGTTTTGGGCCACTTAGAAGGGGGTGTTGGGCTGCACACCAAAGAGGCCTTTACGGTTGCCCGGTTAACCGTTGGAGTATCAAACGACCTCCGAATGACCCGAAACTTGACAGGCGGTCTACCGGTGCTATACCAAGGCCGCTTGACAAACCTCGGTCCATTCCGAAAAATTTTAATACCCGCTCACGGAAAAAGGTAAAAGGGGACGCCGGAGGACGTAGGAGCGCCGGATTGCAAAACGGACAACGGGGAAAATGCTCGGATGCATGAGACGAACACGTATGCGAATGCGATGCACATGATGACATGATATGAAATGCAGATGATGACATGGCAAAGTGTAACACGCAAGCACATGACATGGCAACGACGGCGAATAACTGGCGGACACCTGGCGTAACGAACCCGGGGCGTTACAGTATGGTGGCTGTTTTGAGGAAGATATAATAAGTCTTACGTGTGATAGAGCGTATCATATCACGGGGTTTGGATGCACCTGCGAAATTTGCACCATGTCTCGACGTGAGAAAGGGCAATGCACGGTACCGTAGAGGCTAGCAAATTGCGGAAAGGCAAGAGTGCGTATAATCCATGGACTCACATTAGTCATAAAGAACTCATATACTTATTGCAAAAGTTTATTAGCCCTCGAAGCAAAGTACTACTAGGCATGCCCCTAGGGGGATAGATTGGTAGGAAAACACCATAGCTCGTCCCTGACCGCCACCCATAAGGAGGACAATCAATAATAAATCATGCTCCAACTTCATAGCAAAACGAGAGACTATACGTGCATGCTTCAGGAATCACAAACCTTAACACCAATATTCTTACTAACCACAACCGTTTACTAGTACCTCCCACATATTCCATCTCTATATCTCAAAACTATTGCAAGGAATCAAACATATTCAGTGATCCATAAGTTTTATGTAGGATTTTATGACTAACCATGCAAATGACCAATTCCTTTTGACTCTTTAAATAGATCTAAGTGAAGCATGAGAGTTTAATTCTTTCTATAAAAGACCATGCTCTAATAAATATAAGTGAAGCAAAAGAGCATTCTTCAAACAACAGTTTTCTATGTGAAGAGAAACAGGCAATCCAAACTTCAAATGATATAAGTGAAGCACTTGAAGCATTCTATAAAGCCACACTCAAAATATATAAGCGAAGTGCAATGGGCATTCTACAAATAAACCATGGATTATCTCATACCAGCATGGTGCATAAAAGAAAATTTAAAAATAAATGCAAAAGACGCTCCAAGATTTGCACATATCATATGAACAAAACGAATCCGAAAACATACCCATACTTGTTGAAGAAAGATGGGATGCCTTCCGGGGCATCCCCAAGCTTAGACGCTTGAGTCTCCTTGAATATTTACTTGGGGTGCCTTGGGCATCCCCAAGATTGAGCTCTTTCCTCTCCTCCTTCTCCTCACATCGAGACCTCCTCGATCTTCGAATACTTCATCCACACAAAACTTAACCGAACTTTTAGTGGCGGGGTTAGTGAATATGTCAATGAAATCCCATCATGTACTCCTGTAACATTATTGTATAATTATAAACAAACATTACCCACTATATGTTATCACAATTCTATGGCCTCAAGTCAAGGAGGCTTCAACAAGAATTCAAACATATGCAAATAATGAAGCTATAACAACAATCTGTGAAAACATGACAGTCTGTAAAGATTTGAACATCCACCATACTTCTGTAACTCTAAAAATTCTGAAACAAATAGGGAAAATAAACACTTTGTATAGGAATACTGTGCAAAAAATTTCATAACCATTTGACATTCCAGTTAAAAATGTAAAGACGTGCACTACAACCAAGGTTTCTGTTTCGCACCGCAAAAACCAACAAGCAATTTGAACATCCTAAAGGAAAATCAAGGCACATTATTTTTATAATACAATGGAATTGTACAAGGGGATAATTATTTTTGTTGAAAATTTTCTGCAATTAAGATTCACAAAGTTTCCATGAGCATGAACAAAGTTCAAGGACGATCCCCGCCTTTCACAATGCTCGTCTCTCTCACTTTTGCTTTTCTTTTTGTGAAGTTTTAAGCCCTCCCCCCCTATATCTTTTGTTTTTAAACTTTATAAAAGCACTCAACAGAAATAAAAGACTCTCTAAAACTTCCGGGTTGTCTCCCTGGTAGTGCTTTCTTTAAAGCCATTAAGCTAGGCATAAAGTGCTCAAGTAATGGATCCACCCAGATCCCAAGGTATATCAAAGCCTATTTGAATCAACAATGATTTAGCATTTAGTAGTGAGCACAAAGCAACATATATCAAGCAATGACGAAGTCTGACTCTCTTCCTATGGATCAGCATGTCATACAAGAACATTTCATGCACATCAAGTAAAGGCCAATACATAACATAAGAAGTTTCTTGCAATTCTTTCGTGTTGGAAACATAAAGAGGCGGAGATGTAGTTCCTCTCTCATAATAATTGCAAGTAGGAGCAGCAAGCACATGCATATTATATTCATCAAAATCATCATGTGCAATGGTAAAAGGCAACCCATCAATATAATCCTTAACAAGAGCAAACTTCTCTGATATAGTGTAGTTGGGAGAATTCAAAAAGGTAATAGGACTATCATGTGTGGGTGCAATAGCAACAATGTCATTCTTAACATAAGGAACTATAGCAAGTTCATCTCCATAAGCATAATTCGTATTGGCATCTTGGCCACAAGCATAACAAGCATCAAGTTCATCAAAAAGGGATATTTCAAAAGAATCAATGGGATCATAGCATTCATCCTTCGGTAAGCATGAAGGGAAATTAAACAATGTATGAGTTGAAGAGTTACTCTCATTAGAAGGTGGGCACGGGTAGCTAATCCGCTCTTCATCCTTTTGTTCTTCGCTCTCCTCATCATCTTTTTCATCCAATGAGCTCATAGTTTCATCATTTTCTTCTTCCATAGACTCCTGCAAAATATTAATCTCTTCTTGGATAGCGGAGACTCTCTCAATAAATGCATCAATATCAGAATTGTATTTAATTATCATAGCAATATTTAAGGATAGCAAAATTTTCAGGTCTATAAACTGGATCATCAAAATCTTCAAACTTTTCAAACAAAGATTCGATTGTATAAGCACCCTTAAAAGCAACAAATTCTTCTGTTCATTCCACATCATAGTAATCATATATATTGTTAGCATTAGAAGATAAGGTTTCATTATCATTAAATTCTCATGAAAAGGGAAGATGTGGAGTGTTCATCCTAGAGCAACAAGTATAATCATATCTCAAGCATAGCTCCCGAGCATACCAATGCAACATATAAATTTGATGCCATAAAAGTTTCCCTTTTTGTGTGAACCGGTAATCCCTAAAGTATTCACGTTGATCCAATGTTACTCCCATTATCATGTTGAATGGGGTTTTCTCAGGATTATCAAAGTAGTGTTTAATATTTTCCACATAACGGGCATCGAGGGTTTTAGGAGGTTCCCCATCTCCATGAGTAGCAAGTACAACTATTTTTTTGATGTTTCGTGTTCCATATCCATAACTAAAGATAGAGAACAACTTAGAACAGAAAATAAAAGTTACTTAGTGATAAAGCAAACAAGCACACATGAGAATATTCACCCCACGCTATTGCTCCCCGGCAATGGTACCAGAAAAATGTCTTGATAACCCACAAGTATAGGGGATCGTTTGTAGCCTTCTTTGATAAATAAGAGTGTCGAACCCAACGAGGAGATAAAGGAAGAACAAATATTCCCTCAAGTTCTATCGACCACCGATACAACTCTACGCACACTTGACGTTTGCTTTACCAAAAACAAGTATGAAACAATTTTGTAGGTGTGATGTTAGAACTACTTTGCAAGAATAAAACTAGAAGTACTTTGTAAGATAGTAAAAGTTACGTGTTTAGTAAAAGGTTTTGTGTCAAGAAGAAAGTTATTTGTCCCTAGGCAATCGATAACAAGTATCGGTAATCATTCTTGCAATTTTATATGAGGGAGAGGCATGAGCTAACATACTTTCTCTACTTGGATCATATGCACTTATGATTGGACCCCTAGCAAGCATGCGCAACTACTAAAGATCATTAAGGTCGTGAAACCCAACCATAGAATTAAGTATCAAGTCCTCTTTACTCCCATACGTCATACCCCACTTACTCGAGTTTAAGCTTATGTCACTCTCGCAACCCACCATAAGCGAACCATGAACATATTGCAACACCCTACAGCGGGGGCCCCTCACGTTTGCGCGAGAACGAAGGGCACCGTAGCACAACACCATAAATAAAATATACAATCATACCAACCAAGATCACGATTAACCCACAGGACAAAACCGATCTACTCAAACATCATAGGATAACCATAGATCATCGGGAAATAATATATGGAGTTGAGCACCATGTTTAAGTAGAGATTACAGCGAGGGGAAGTGCTGTTACACCACTGCATAGAGGGGGAGAGTTGGTGTTGACGGTAGCAAGATTGTTGATGATCGCCATCCCGATCGTTGCCCTGGCAGCACTCCGGCGCCACCAGAAGCGAGGGGGAGAGAGCCCACCTCCTCCTTCTTCTTCTTCCTTGGCTTCCCCCTAGATGGGAGGAGAGTTCCCCCTCTGGTCCTTGGTCTCCATGGTGGTGGAGGGGCGGGAGCCCCTCCGAGATTGGATCTCCCTCTCTGTTCTCTTCTGTTTCTCCTTCCGCTGATCTGACCGGAAACGTTTCTTATATTCTGGGAGATCTGTAACTCCGATTGCGCTGAGATTTTAACATGATTTTTTTCGGATATAAGCTTCCTTGTGCCCGAAGTAGAGCTCCAACCGACGTTCGAGGAGGGCACAACCCACCACCATGCACCAGGGGCCTCTGGCGCGCCCTAGTGTCTTGTGGGCTGTGTGGGCCTCCGTTTTGCGTTGATTCCAACTCCCAAAAATCACATACATTCCAAAATAATTCTCTGTGAAATTTTATTGCATTTGGACTTTGCTTGATGTGGATTTTCTGCGATACAAAAAAAACATGTAAAAAACAGGAACTGACACTGGGCACTGGTTCAATAGGTTAGTCCAATAAATCATATAAAAAGTTGCCAAAAGTATGTGAAAGTTGTATAATATTGGCATGAAACAATCAAAAATTATAGATACGATGGAGACGTATCAACAACTAGTAGTTAGATTTATGTAATGAGTGCCTGTAAGAGACGACATAAATAGTAGGACTGGGTTTAACTAGCAGCAACATGTCTCAAAAGCTAAAGGGAGAACACAGATGAAAGCTACAGAATATGTATCGTTTGTACTCGAGATTAACTAGATGGCACACAAAAGTATTAAAGAACAACATAGGTAATACTAGAAGTGGTATAATACTATAATCACCAGCCTATGGGGTAGCTTTGGCTGATGGATGATAACTATGGAACAACGTTACCTAAAGAACAAGTCTCTTAGCTGAACTATGAAACAACGTTAACTCCTGAACAAGACCCGTAAGAGATCAACATGTACAGTGAAATGTGATAATCTATTTTCCATGCTTAGATGAATAACAAAGCCATAAATGTTGCACAAAAATAATATGAGGGTACAACCTATCTGGGTGCCATCCATAGGAGTGAGCATCATGTGCTGACTTGTCGATGGCCCTGCAGTTGTTGTGGTTGTCCATGTCGGGCACACACATTCAATGCAGGGAACTGTTGAGTGGGGACTATAGCTCCCTTATGGTGTATGCTTCCCTTGTTGGAGCAGCTGCGGTGAGTCGTAAAACGGTGTGGCTGAAGATGCAGAAAACGCATAATGTTAAGAACGACACATCTCTCTGGTCTGCAGAAATACCCTAAGAGATCAACAACAAGGTACGAGAGTGGTCACAAGTTGTTGACTGAAGACTAAATTGGGATCACACAGTTTTGTTTTATTTTGGTACTGTCCGATCTACGCCGGATGTCTTGATGGCCGTCTTGTGCCTCCCGGCTGACACTATTCGGAATATTCCCCAAAGACCTAGCGACCACCAACAGAGCAGCCTGCCTCCACCGGCTGTGGCCCCGACCAAAACCCCGCTCCCCGCCCCACCGCACTGTTGTGGTTGCGCCACCCCCGAGCCAATCCACAAAGACTCACTGTCATCCAGATCTGGCGGCGGCAGTACCTTCAACCCATGCAACTCTAAGATAGCCATCTAAGCGCTGCTTCCACGGCGAACTTGCGCCCCGCACCCTTACGTTAGATACCAGCCAACCAGTATCCTAGGAGCTTCGCCACCTCAGCCCAAAATAAAAATTCAGACAACTGACGCCTAAATAAAGTGATTTGAGATGAGGGTGCGACCTATCTGGCGGCCCGGTGAAGAAGGCAGCTCCAACTGTCGAGTCGGTGAGGCCGGCGCTGTTGCGGTGGCTACCAGCGGCAGGGAAGCAGAGATGTCGCGGCGGTCGACGGCTACGGGGAAGCAGCACCGGGGCTCTGGACGGATCCGAAGTTGGAGCCGCTCCGGCGCCGTGAACAACAGCGGGGGTGAATCGGCTCCGGTACGGTTCACGCGGCCGCCGTCGAGGCAGCTCCGGCAGCACGGAGTAAGAGGCAGACGGTCCAGTGCATGACGGCAAATGGAAAACGTCTCCGGCATTAGGGAGGAGGGTGGATGTGAATTTGGTGCGGTGAGGGCGCCATGGAGGAGGGGCTGAGGTTTCGTGGCTCGAGAGAAGGGAGCTTCCGGGGAGAAGGTGATTTGGCGCCCAAGAGCTATGAATAGGGAATTGGGAGGGGGAACCATGTCTTACGGACGCATTTGTCTGAAATATGTGTGTGTGTGTGTGGGGGGGGGGGCGGGAGTTACAGTTCTACCCCTGCCTTTAGGCTTCTCGGCTTGGGTCTGTGTACTGAGGGTCGGGTATAGTAGAGTAACTTTGCTTCTCCCAATTAGTGGGCGCGAGCGATTTCGGGCGAGGAGGGAGTGTTTTGAAATATAGTGGGCGCGAGCGATTACGGGCGAGGAGGGCGTGTTTTGAAATAGTGAGCGCGAGCTATTTTGGGCGAGGAGAGGGTGTTTTGCCGACCATGGTTTATGAATTATTCGGCACATGTCATTTCGGCCGAGGAGAAGGCGCGCTTGGATGAAGTTACGGACCTACCCTCGATGTACAACGGGCCAATTGATGCGTGTCCCACATAGGCCGGTAATTTTGCGTCTCCCATTTATTTGCTTGAGCGAATTCCACCAAGCAGAGGGTGTTTAACGGTTCATTCAAATTTTGGGAGAACGAGCATCCACGTCTACCTTACCATTTGAATCAAATTTTGAAATATTAGCTTGCCACTTGTTTTTTAGATGGAGAGATGATGCTCGGGAGTAATGTGTTTTTACATGCTCGTTACTAAGGATTTACTATATGACAAATAGTTGACCCACTCAAAAATGGGAATCAAACCCAAAATGAAATATCTCGATTCAATGAAATAGCTCGTTCACCATGTCCAAATAGAGAACTAAATCCAAAATTGAGCACCTCAATCAAGTAGCATGTTGTACAATATTACAGTACTCCATGAACATGTTGAAAGTCAAATTAATGAACTTGTTTGATGCATATCTCCGTTCATCTGTGGATTGCAGACAACATGTTCTCCAATTTAAACATTTGAATGCAAGCTTATATCGAAACATGGTTTATATCAGTCTTTGATGCATAAAACGTGACCTCCCCCTCTCCCGGACTCCTGCTCTCTCTCTCTCTCGCCGACAATCTTCAATTCTGTCGCACGCATCCAACACACAAACCTTGTTGGTCCCTCTCCCTCTCTCTCCATGTCTCTCTCTCTCTTTGTGTGTGTGTGTGTGGGGGGGGTCTTTCTAGTTCACATGCATATATACTCCATCTATAGGTCTCTCTCGCACACTATGTATGATTCTCTAGTCCAAGCTAAATATCTTGGGTGCACTCACCGTACGCACACAAATTCCTTGGCTCGTTGCCCGTAACTCTCTCACGCACCACTCTGTCGTCTCGGAGCTCTTCCCTCTCTCTCAAACTCTCCATCTCCCTGGGTCACACATACACATGCATATCTCACTCGCACTTGATAAACCCATCTAAAACTATATATCTCTCCCTCGTTCTCTCTCCATCTCACACGCACACACACACACAATCTCATGCCTAGCCAAGTATGATGGACTCTCACTCAATTGTAGGCACACGCAGTCCCCCCTATATGTATATGACTAGCTAATCTTAGTCTCCATCACAAACATGTGCATGGTCTATCTCGATTTCTCTAGGGGAATCTTTCTATGGCGCACGCACCTCGTCCCTCGATCTCCCACCCATATAGTCCCCTCATGAACTCGAGGGGATCTCTCTATCACAAACACACCCTCTCTCCCTCCCCATGCGTCCATGTTCTCCATGCGTCCCTCTCGACCTTTGTTACTTGTTGGCCAGACCTCTACTGGACATGTGCTATAGGGGTGTCTCTCTCCGTTGCAACCAATCACGCACTAGCTATCTTCGTGTATCTCCTCACCTCGCTTTTCTATCTCGGAGATGCATGCGTGATATGTTTGCATAAGAAACAAACAAAAACACACTCTCTCTAATCTATCATTTTTTGTCCCTTTCTCTTTCACACACATACTCTTTTTGCACACTCACTCATTCTCCTTCACACACACTTGATCTCTCTCGACTTAGGCACTCTCTTCGGTCCATAGCATATAGATTTATTGAAAAGTCAAACATCACAAAGTTTGACCATGTACGTGGAGAAAAACATTTACATCTAGAACGACAAACATATACCATTAGATTCATCATGAGATGTAGTTTCGTATGATGTAACTTTGGTATTGTAGATATAAATAACATTTGCGTAAACCTGGTCAAAGTTTCCAAAGTTCGACTTCTAAAAAATTTATATGCACTGCATTATCGAGCGGATGGAATATCTCTTTCCCCCTCTCAGCTATCTGACTCACCACTCAGCCTTATCGGGGCTCCTCTATATCTCTCAAACTTGATATCTCCCTGGCTCACACGTACACATGTCTCGCTAGCGCTACATAAACCCATCTAACACTCTCTGCCCTTGTTCTCTCTCTATGTGACACCCCCTAAGTACCATAATCCCTCACTCCATCATAGGCGCACGCACTCCCCCCTAAGTTTGATTATCTCTCACTAGCCATAATAACACACATATTGTTTCCTTCCATCCATACGTCTATCTCGATATCTCTCAGGGTATCTTCTATCACGCACACACCTTGTCACTCGATCTCCCACCCATGTAGTCCCATCACGATCTCCAGGGGATCTCTCTATGACAAACATACACTCTCTCCTCCCCATGTCTGCATTTTCTCCGCACGTCTCTCTCGACCTCTCTCCCTTGTTTGTCAGACCCCTCTTGGCCACGTGCTAGGGGTCTTTCTCTCTCGGTTGCAAACAACCACACACTATCTCCTCACCTTGCTTCTGTTTCGAAGATGCATGTATGATATGTTTGCATAAGACACACATGCTTTTTCTCTACTTTTATCGTGTGTTGTCCATGTATCTTTCTCACACGCACACACATTTTTTTCAATCACTCTTTCTATTTCACACACACTCTCTCTAGTTAGGTACTCTCTCACGTCCATAAGCATATGGATGTTTTGAAAAGTCAAACCTCAGAAAAGTTTAACCAGGTATATGTGGAGAAAAACATTTACATCTGGAACGATTATTAGATTCATCACAACATGTAATTACTTCATATTATCATTTATCTTTGGTATTGTAGATATAAGTAAATTCTTTATAAACTTTGTCAAAGTTTCAAAAGTTTGACTTTAAAAAAAATGTTGGCACTACATTATCGAATGGAGGGAGTAGCTCTTTCTCTCTCTCTGCTATCTCTCACGGGCCTCCCCTCTCACTCGAACTCTCTATACCGATGGATTATACGGTCACTGTGTCAGGTATAGCTCCGTATATTGTTTAGTTGACCGGTTAACCAGTCCACATGCTGCCTTGTCAGCTCGTGTTCTCTATCTTCGTGTGCTGGCCCATGTGGCAGTGCGTGAAAATAAGTAAACTAGAGGCCCATCTGACACGCGGTGAAGTAAAGAAAGTTGAAACCACTCGGGGTAGCACCCCACATGCTAGTAAATTGAGGGCACACTTCTTCCGCGTGAAGGACGCACTCGCGCACAATTCACCACTGCGCGGCGGCATGCACAGAAGGACACACTCGCGCACACCCTGCAGGCCAGCACACAACACACGCCAGCACACATGTACACCGGCGTTGCCACCGGTTGAGATGGACGGCGAGGCAGCCAACAAGCGGAGGCGGCTCGAGCCAGAACCGCATCCGGCGAGCCTGGACTTCATCAGTAGCCTCCCCGACGACATGCTGCTCGTCATCATCGGCCTCCTCCCCACCAAATTAGCCATGTGGACTGTCCTGCTCTCCTGGCGGTGGCGTCCCCTCTGGCACCGCGTCCCCCTCAACATCACCATCGACAGCTGCCTCTGCGAAGGGGATTGCAAACTCATGGCCCTAGTCTCCAAGATCCTTTCATCGCACCCTGGGCCAGCTAGACGCCTTGACATCCGCATGTTCAGTACCAACTGCAAGGTCCAAGCCAAGTTCGACGAGTGGTTCTTATCCCCCGCCCTAGATCAGCTCGAGGAGCTCAGCTTTGAAACTGGATGATGTCGCTATCTACCGCCGTTCGTGCTCCGCCTCACGCCAACACTGCGCCGCGCCAGCTTCAGCTCCTTCTATCTTCCCCAGATTAATGTCGCGCCCGCCCTTCTTCTCCCTCAACTCAAGCAGCTCGACCTCTTCGACGCTGGCATCTCGAAGAAGGCTATGGAGCACCTGCTCCGCAGCTGTACTGCACTCGAGTACCTTTGCCTTGAGCAGATCCACGGGTTCATTAGCCTCCACAACGCCTCGATGAATCTCCGATGGATTTATGTGTCTTGCTAGCCCCGCAACAAGATATCAATTGGGAAGAGATCACTCCAGCTATTCCACGTTATGGTCATTGAGAATGTGCCTTTCCTTGAGAGATTGCTTGTATCTGATCTAGAAGGTCCAACAAAAATCAGGGTCATTGACGCGCCGAAATTGACAGCGTTGGTGTACTCGTCTGCCAAATTCTCCGAACTCTTTATTGGATCAGTAATCGTTCAGGTACAACACTCATCTTCTTCTCCGTCTTCTTGAAATGCACATTTTTAAATTTCTTCTTGATGTATTTACGACTGTCTTCCAGAAAATGATTCCCACAAGCTTGACCCAGTCTATGCGCGCAGTGAAGATCTTGGCAATAAAATCTATCGGCCCCAATCTGGATCAAGTTGTTGGATTCCTTACATGCTTTCCGTGCACGGAGAAGCTACTCATCGAGGTGAAACTTCTTTCCTATTAGCAAATGGTAATCACAACGTAGCTCAATCTTTTTTTCACAATTTTCCCAATTTACGATGACAAGTGTAGTGTTCAAAACTGCATCTACGCACTGCACCGAAAGAAATGTTTTTAGTATTTTTTTCTCACGTGATAACATGTATCTTTTTTTGTTGTACTACTATAGTAGCCTAGGCTAGTCATACTGGAAAGTAACTTAGACTAGTAACTCTATGGTTACCCTAAGAGCAAGTACTACCTCCGTCCCAGTTTACTCTTCCTATTTTGTAGTATCAAAATTTTACCATAGATTTAACTGACAAAATATTAATGCATGTCACTAAAAATTATATCGTTGGATTCGTATTTGAACATAATTTCAAATGGTATAATTTTTGGTGACATGCATTGGAATTTTCTTAGCTAAATCTATGGTCAAAATTTTACACTAAATATGAGGTAGTATAAAAGTGGGCTATAACGACCCTCCACTATGTAGGCTAAAACACGTGCCAACTTCACTTGTGATGCATTTGGCATCGATGCCCCTCCATTGCTCACTTGGTGCCCCACTGGATCACCTACTTTGCTTCGATGCCAAATTAACTCACGCAATGAAAAACACTTGCGTGGGAGAGGGAGAGGACTGAGGCAATAAAAAAACACTTGTTTGGGAGAGTGAGAGGCTGGTGCAGTTGGTTTGATTGATTTGTTTATACATGTGGGTCTGTGTGCATAGCGGTGCCAACTCTCTCACATCACGAGAGCGGTGCTAAGACATCGATGCGTATTACGTGGCATACTTTTGAGAAATGTGGCATCAGCCACATAGTGGAAGGCAACAAATGCCCAAGTTCTTCACGTGCTCCTAGGTAAATGAGAGGAAAGAGAGAGAGAGAGAGAGAGAGAGAGAGAGAGAGAGAAAATATCACTAGCTAGCCAACCCTATTGTATGAGCGAATGATATTGGTACCTCTTGATGACACGACAATCTTATACAGCCAGCTGCTCTAATATGTTCTCTTCTTTTGCAGATAAAAAACCCGTAAGTAAAAATGTGCTGCACTATAACAATCTCATCGAATGCCTTGATCTCCATCTTACAGAAATTGATTTGATCAACTACCGAGGCAGCACATCTGAGATTAAATTGGCCAGGTTCTTTGTTCTGGAGGAAAGTGTGCTCAAGGTAATGAGGTTTGGCGTTCTCTGGCGCAACAATGAATGGCGTGCTGATCACCGCAAGCGTCTAAGCCTAAATGACAAAGTCTCCGCAGAAGCTGAATTTGTTTTTGAAACATCTAGTGGCCAGAGACTCGAAAATTTATTTGCCCATTAGTTACTTGTCAGGGCGGTGGATTTTAGTTTGTATGATAATGCTGCATCCACCTAAAGTAATGAAAGTTCTTACGTAAACTTCCTAGTAATTCCCTCTTCATAGGTGCAGCATTACTCCTAACATTTGTAATATAAGTTTGAAACTTGTAATGTCGTGTCCTATTCCTGTGTTTTCAAAATCCTGCGAATCAAAGAGGTCCTAAGTTGGTGATGATGTTGTGCCTGCCATCTTTCACCAATAGCCGTCGGATCTAGATCTGACACATACAAACCAAACTTCTGTAGTTTTACAAAAAGATGCCCGCACTTGTTCCATATTTATAGACAACTCCTTCTCTCTCACAATCAGCCTTATCTCCTCCCGACCACATCTAGAAGGCCATGGAAAAATCCGGCGCGATGGCCACTGCCGGTGCCATCCACCCCAATCTTGGTGTTCCATGCAATGCACGGGCATCTACGCACGGGAAATTATGTCGAACACGGCTAGTTGTAAGTAGGCTAGATCTACAGCCATGATGATAGTGACTGTAGACGGTGAGGCTGACTATGGTATGCCGAAAACAACGCCTACACTCAGGTGTCATCTCCGGCGCAGGGTCTTGTCACTTCACCGTGAGGAGCAACACATAATAATTTGACCAACGAGTAGTACAATACTACTACATTGGTAGTACTACTACTAGTACTAGCACCACCGTCTGGATTTAGGAGTACTACCATGTCCGTCTGGATTTAGTATTTGACTAGCAATATATAGTAATGCATGTCACCAAAACGGTATTACTCCCTCTGTAAATAAATACATGGTGTATTGTTTTATTCCTTCCGGTAGATGGCTCAAATCTGAAGTCTCATCAATCAGACTACTATTGTACTTACCGACCGCTCAGCTTTGTAAGCTACCAACAAAAAATTGCAATCAAAGACTACTATTGTACTCCCTCCGTATTAGTCATTAGTCATGTTATGAAAACCAAATAGTAATCCCAAAACTTTTAGGCGCAATGCATTAACTACCCACCTCGTTCCCTGTTTTTGCCATGAAAAAAGAAGCACCCAATACGAGACGTGGGTGCGTATGCATCCAATGACTTGAGACTACTCCCTCCGTCTAGGTGTATAAGTCATCTTAGAGCAAGTGAAAAAGAGGAGTGGGCTCTCATGCAAGAGCATAGCAATATGCGGATTCCTAGGCTGATACAATAAATATGAAGAAAGAGAGAGAGAGAGAAGATGAAAAAAAGTAGTACTCTTATAGCTAGCCTTATAGCTAACCTTATTGTATGAGTGGCTACAAGTCATGGATCTATATGACATGGCAACATCATATAGCCAACATCTGGCTATACTATTAATCATGCTCGTAGGTTGTGCACCATGACCAAGACGAAGGGGAAAGCGAGAGAATTTAATGTCTTTTTTATAATTAATAGCATTACATGCAATGAACTAACCACTGCATGTCATGTTTGGTAGTCTCAAGTCATTGAAAGCATGCACGACCCACATCTCTCATTGGTTGATATGTCATGAAATAAGAAACGAGGAGGGAGTTAGTGTACCGTGCCTAAGTGTTTTGGGATTATTTGATTTTCGTAAGGTGACTTACACAACATTTTTTGTTACATGCATTAACATTTTATTAGTTAAATCAAAGGTCAAAACTTGGCGCAAAATGCAAAGGGGACCAATAAACCAGTAAACATCAAAGTTCTCTCGTTTGGCCCCAACTAGAGGTCCGGTGAGATGACTATACTGCAACGGCACGGAGGAGGACGCAACTTCATTGACTTACTACACCTGCCTTTCGGTGTATGACGCGTGGGCCCAACAGGTGGCTGGCCCACCTGTCATATAGCCAAAGGCAGGTGTAGTTAAGGCACCGGAGCCCCATCCTACAGGGACGCAGCTTCATTGACTTATTGCACCTGCCTTGGTGTATGACAAGTGGGCCCAATAGGTGGTCGGCCCACCTGTCATACAGCCAAAGGCAGGTGCAGTTAAGGCACCAGAGCTCAGTCACACAGGGACGCAGCTTCATTGACTTACTGCACCTCCCTTTGGTGTATGACAGGTGGGCCCAACTGGTGGCTGGCCCACCTGTCATACAGCCAAAGGCAGGTGCAGTAGAGGGCCAAGGAGTAGATGTCCAACACACACATGAATGCAATGCAATCTACACTTCTCATATAAAGGCTCCCTGCCAGTCCAATCTACGAAATCCTACGCACCTACGCACCCTAACCAAGGGCAAGAGTGATCACTCCAATCGCAAGATCAGTTGACTAGTAGCTAGACCCATGGAGGCGATGAGCGCGAGCATCAGCCGGCTTTGGCAGATGGTCCACAACACTGGCATGCGGCCCAACATCGAGGAACGTCTCTAGGTCGTGCTTGAGGCCGCAAGGGCGAGAGGCCGCATGGATGACAGCTTCGTCTCCTTGTTCGATGAGGTCCTCATCGGCTTCCTCGACAAGTTCACCGTCGTTAAGAAGCTCGCGGACGACCATGATGTACGCCTCCATCCCACGCGCCCAGGCTCTGCGATGCCCGCCACCCTCAACGGCCTCTATGGTGACAACCTCTTCGACGCACTGGTGGCCCTGCGACTGCCCAGCGTCGTGCCGGAGAATGTCCACCTCGAGGTCGTGCTCGCCGCAGAGCACCTGCCGCAACAAGACACCGTCGACATAATCACCCACGTCTATGCAAAAATCATCTAGAAGGACTACTACGTGCCAGGGGAGGACGATAGATCGCTGACCTTCTTCTTTTTGGACCACAGGGCAACCTTGGACGTCCTGGTTCAGAAGCACGTTGAGCTCGCCGCCAACGCCGCTGCTCCTCACACGTCGGTTGGTGACCCAGCGCACTAGGGCGTGAGGATGTCGTTGATGGATCCGTATATATGTATCTTTATCTTTCCGTCAAATCCATGTAGTAGTATATGGTACTACTAGTAATTCTCTTACCTTTCGCATTAACTTCATAATTTTCGTACATCATGCATGAACCGCGCCAGAACCAAACTTCTCATTACTCTAGGGAAAATCATTATTTCTATCTATCGGTCGCGCCATGGAGCAGAACCAAATTTTACAAGTTACAAGTTCAAAAGGAAAAGCCTGCCGTGTTTGTGTCGCATCCCCATATGGTTGGTCCGGCATGCCGCTCAAGGGGGAATGTGTGTTGTGTT
The DNA here is from genome assembly GCA_032464435.1 of Aegilops umbellulata. Taxonomy (NCBI): domain Eukaryota; kingdom Viridiplantae; phylum Streptophyta; class Magnoliopsida; order Poales; family Poaceae; genus Aegilops; species Aegilops umbellulata. Next base: position 317,046,200 of record CP136056.1, on the reverse strand, counting down.
GCATTTTCACTTACAAGTGGGACCGCAGTTGAGCAAACCGACTATCGGCAAACCCCCACCCCACCCACCGCGCGATGGCTTAGAAAACAGGAGGGAGAAGAAAAGGCTGTAGCACAGACTCCAAGAAAATTGGTGTCATATGGGACTCTTGTGGGTGGCGTGTGCCGTACTGCTAGACGTGAATGCTAGTTATGGCCCATGCCACCCCATTATATCAACCCTATATCGAGGTGCTGGTTACGTAGAACAAATTTACGTTGAATTTTTTATTTAGTTGCCAATTATTTTTCTGACCGAGTGCAGACGAGTCTTGATAACCCACAAGTATAGGGAATCACAATAGTTTTCGAGGGTAGAGTATTCAACCCAAATTTATAGACTCGACACAAGGGGAGCCAAAGAATATTTAAAGGTATTAGCAGCGGAGTTGTCAATACAACCACACCTGGAGATTAATTATCTGCAGCAAGTAATCAGTAGCATAGTAATATGATAGTTTTGATAATAGTGACAACAACAACGGTAACTGAGGGAGTCCTGGATTAGGGGGTGTTCGTATAGCCAGACTATACCTTCAGCCGGACTCCAGGACTATGAAGATACAAGATTGAAGACTTCGTCCCGTGTCCGGATGGGACTTTCCTTGGCATGGAAGGCAAGCTTGGCGATGCGGATATTCAAGATCTCCTACCATTTTAACCGACTCTGTGTAACCCTAACCCTATCTGGTGTCTATATAAACCGGAGGGTTCTAGTCCGTAGGACAACTTCATCATACAACAATCATACCATAGGCTAGCTTCTAGGGTTTAGCCTCCTTGATCTCGTGGTAGATCTACTCTTGTACTACCCATATCATCAATATTAATCAAGCAGGAGTAGAGTTTTACCTCCACCGAGAGGGCCCGAACCTGGGTAAAAACATCGTGTCCCTTGTCTCCTGTTACCATCCGTCTAGACGCACAGTTCGGGACCCCCTACCCGAGATCTGCCGGTTTTGACACCGACATTGGTGCTTTCATTGAGAGTTCCTCTGTGTCGTCGCTTTTAGGCCCGATGGCTCCTTTAATCATCAACGACGATATGGTCCAGGGTGAGACTTTTCTCCCCAGACAGATCTTCGTCTTCGGCGGCTTCGCACTGCGGGCCAATTCGCTTGGCCACCTGGAGCAGATCGAAAGCTACGCCCCTGGCCATCAGGTCAGGTTCGGAAGCTTAAACTACACGACAGATATCCGCGGGGATTTGATCCTCGACGGATTCGAGCCACAACCAGGCATGCCACACAGCCTCGAGGGGCATGATCTAGCTCTGCCGCCGAACAGTGCCCTGGAGGCCGCACACGCACCAGTTCCGACCCTTAATTCGGAGCCTATTGCGCCAATCGAGGATAAACGGTTGGGCGTCACCTCGGGGGTTGCGATCTCAAAGGCGATCGAGCCGAACGCCAGCCCCGCACCCTGCATTACCCGTGACTCCAAGGATCCGGATTCCACTCCGGACTCTGAACCCCCCGCGCCCCTGCCAATCGAATCCGATTGGGCGCCGATAATGGAGTTCACCGCCGCGGACATACTTCAGCACTCGCCCTTCGGCGACATCCTGAATTCTCTAAAGTCTCTCTCTTTATTAAGAGAGCCCTGGCCATACCACGGTCAGCGAGGATGGGATACAGACGATGAAGAAATTCAAAGCCCACCCACCACCCACTTGGTAGCTACTGTCGACAATTTAAACGACGTGCTCAACTTCTACTCCGAAGATATCGACGGTATGGACAACGATGCAGGAGACATATATGAACCAACGCCTATAGGGCATTGGACGGCCACCTCACCTCATGATGTGTACATGGTGGAAACCCCTAAAGGTAGTGACCACGAAGAAAACGGGGATAGAGTGAAGGATCAATCCCTCAAAAAACAATCAAAGCGTCAGCGCAAACGCCGACCCAAGCCCCGCCTCGACACAGACCCAGCCATAGAGCAGGATGAGCCAGCAGGCGACGAGCATGCCCTAGAGCAACCGTCCGAACAGGGCAGCCCGGATGAAGAAACCGAGCATCCCTCCCCTGGCGAAAATGGCATTCCGGACAACCTTACACCGGATAAACCCGCGGAGAAGAAGAACCTCCACAAGAGGCTCGTTGCAACCGCATGCAGCCTAAAAAAACAAAAGCGGAAGCTCAAGACTGTAGAAGATGCACTCAGGATCAGATGGAGTAAAGTAATCAACAGCGCAGACAAATACGGCGATAGTCGTCGCACTAAAAGCTATCCGAAGCGAAAGCTACTGCCTGAATTCGAGGAAGAGGCCTTAGAGCCCTCGCACTCAAAAAGTAAGAAAGCCACACGGTCGGATAGACGACCCCATAGCCAGCATAAAACGGCAAATGGCACCGCACTTAAGCCGGCACGCGACCCACTTACGAATTCACATCAAAAAGTGGCCCAGCCAGGTCCATTTATGGGCCAAGAAAGCAAGCTCTCGTAAGCAATGCAATAAAACCATCATCAGAATCCGGCACACCCAAATACAGGGGCGCCGCACATCCCCTATGTTTCACCGATGAGGTCCTGGATTATGAATTTCCAGCGGGATTCAAACCCGTAAACATAGAGGCATATGATGGAACAACAGACCCTGGAGTCTGGATAGAGGATTATATCCTCCACATACACATGGCTAGAGGAGATGATCTCCACGCCATCAAATATTTACCACTAAAGCTTAAAGGACCAACCCGGCATTGGCTCAAAAGCCTTCCTGAAAACACAATTGGAAGCTGGGAAGAGCTTGAGGACGCTTTCCAAGCAAATTTTCAAGGGACTTATGTCCGTCTTCCGGATGCTGACGACCTCAGTCACATAACACAACAGCCCGGAGAATCAGCTCGGCAATTCTGGAATAGATTCCTCACTAAAAAGAATCAGATAGTCGACTGTCCGGACGCCGAAGCCTTAGCAGCTTTCAGGCATAACGTCCGAGATGAATGGCTCGCCAGACACCTCGACCAAGAAAAGCCAAGAACAATGGCCGCACTAACAAGCCTCATGACCCGCTTTTGTGCAGGAGAGGACAGCTGGTTGGCAAGATGCAGCCCCAGCGACCCAAGTACATCCGAAACTAGGGATGGAAATGGAAAACTGTGACGCAATAAGGACCGTCGCCGGACTAAGGAAAAAAGTCCGAAGAGCACGGCAGTCAACGCCGGATTCAAAAGCTCACGACAGAATCAGACAAAGCCGCCCCTCCAGGATAACAGGGATGATCCATCCAATTTAAACAAAATCCTGGACAGAATATGTCAAATACACAGTACTCCTAGGAGGCCTGCTAACCATACCCACAGAGATTGTTGGGTCTTCAAACAATCCGGCAGACTCAACGCCGAACACAAGGGGCTCGAAACACCAAGTAAGGACGAAGGCGACCCCCAAAAGTAGAGCACCAGGAAACAAAAGAACTTCCCACAAGAAGTAAAGACAGTAAACTTACTTCACATAACAAAACGTGCGGCGCCCATAAAGGTACGCACCGCACGACCTATCCCAAAGGGGTCCCGCCACTGGTTGTAAAAACCAATCATCTTCGATCAACTGGACTATTCTAGAAGTATCAGGAACGCAGGTTGGTCTGCCTTGGTACTCGATCCAATAATCGGCGGACTCAAGTTTTCAAATGTCCTTATGGACAGCGGCAGTGGACTAAACCTGATATATCAGGACACAATCCGTCGCATGGGGATAGACCCAACAAGAATCCGTCACAGCAAAACCACCTTTCAAGGGGTAACGCCAGGTCCGGACACCCGGTGCATGGGTTTTCTCCGGCTTGAAGTTACATTCGGCTACCCCGATAACTTCCGTCATGAAAAGCTAATCTTCCACATCGTCCCATTCTCAAGTCGCTATCAAGCACTACTAGGACGCGAAGCTTTCGCCCGCTTTAACGCGATACCGCATTATGCATCTCTAACGCTTAAAATGCCCGATCCACGAGGCATCATCTCTTTAAAGGGGAAGCATTGAGGTGCGCCTCCCCCAAGCGGAGGACTGTGCGGCCGCTTTGACTGCCCCACAGTAAAATGGCTTCACCGGCCAAAAACTTCGGAATAGGTCCTTAAAGACCACGAACGCGGATAGACGAGTTCGGTACAAAATTATAATTGATGCAGGCTTAGTGGCCATATACCTCCGCACTAGGGGCTCCGTACATATACAATAAGAGACAATAAAGCTCAATTTTATATATTTTACTTTATACTTTGTTTATTTTAAAATCTTGTTCAGCACGACCCATTTTCAACTCAGTTCCTCTCTTTTACAGATGAACGTCGTGCGGCGCCCGTCCAGGATACGGCACAACGGAGACACAGGCGCAGACGTGCAGTAGGGACCCGTCCTAAGGATTCTTTCCAGATTAAGACCCTGCGTAAACCTTTTTTACTGTCTCTTGTTGCTACATATCCCCTGGTTTTCTCTGCTATAACCAAGGAGGAGGCTGGCGTCTTGGCATGTGGCCACGTCAAAATTTTCGCGCGTACCTGGACACTAGGGGCTTTTTAATAAAGAGTGCGGTTTTGCCCGCACTTATAAAGACCGAACACCTTAGGGAGTGTTCGGCGTCGCGAGTTTTGGCATTATATGCATCAGCTCCGAATCATGTCTTTGGTCAAATGTTGGGTTGCCCGGCTCCTGAGTTCGGCTACCTTACGTTCCGCTCTATCGGCTAAGGTAGCACCAGGAGAACTACTGCGATTGTGCCCCGGTTAGGCCGGGCGAGCACCTCAGTAGAGAAAGCCGAAAACTGACTGTCATGATGTAGCGTGAGACTGGTCAGCCACTCGATGACCTACCAGAATCTATAGGATTCCTCCGCTTTAACGAAGGGCCGTTTCCCGGCCAGGCACATACGCGCCCCGAACTCGGGCGAGCGCAGTCGCCACCAAGGGGCTACCTAAATAGTCCCCCTGTCAAGCTCCTATGGCTAAGTGAAAGTGTTAAAGCATTGTAGTCCGGTTGCCTGGCTCGCTGCGCTATCACCTCCTTTGTAGGACCAAGACATTGGATTAAGTGTGAAAATGCGTCTTCTGCGAGCACCCCTGCACTATGTGCGTGGGGGCTGAAGCCAACGACTGCCATCTTTCAGATTTTGTATATATATCTTAAAACGGCCGCACAGGAGGTGTTCCCAATACTTGAAGGCACAAGTATAAAAGGCCACTACAATTTATCAAAATATTGCTTTATAATTACATATGCTATCATAACATAGCATCCTTCAAGCACTGCGTCTCTATTACACGAGCGCCCTCAAGGACTTCCTAAAAATAGTGCTCGGAGGGTACTCGGCTTTTGTCCGAATCTCGAGACGCAACAACGGTGCTCTCCATCTCGGCCCAGTATGTCTTGACACGGGCAAGAGCCATATGTGTTCCCTCTATGCATGCTGACCTCTTCATCGCATTGATACGCGGCACCGCGTCAAGGAATTGCTGCACCAAGCAGAAATAACTCTTCGGCTCCGATCTCCCCGGCCACAGATGACCCATGGCGTACTTCATGGCAAGTGCGGACAACCTATTCAGTTCGGCCCATTGAGCCAGGCGATTGTCCACTATCAGTGGACGCTCTGGATTGTGGAACTGCGACTAGAAAAGCTTTTCCACTTCACGATCTTTTAGATCTCGAAAGTGTTCGGTCGCATCAGCAACACTTGCTGCCAAATCCAGATAGGTGTCCTCCACACTCCACATCCGGTCTAACGGAGCAAACTTTGAATCGCAAAACTTCCTCCGCAGCATAAAGGGCTTTCCAACCGCAATCTGTTCGGCGTGACGCAACTCCTCCTTCGCAGCTCTCATCGCAGAGCGAGCGTCCTTGGCATCAGCATCGGCCTTCTCCAAGTCCGTCTGCCTTGCCCGGTCTTCTTCTTCAAGAAGCTTGCAACGGTCAGCAGCGCGCTCTAACTTCACGGTCATCTCGGCCATCTCCTCCTTGCTTCGGCAGTGAGCAGCCTGTTCAGCTCTCACCTCTTCAAGAGCTTTCTGGGCAGCCACATTGCTCTTTCGGGCTTGTTCCTTAGCTCGAGCAAGTTCTGCCCTAAGATTCTCCACGGCGGCCGCACCATCTGCGTCAAGCACACACACTGTAAGACAATGGCATAAAGCTCCTCTTACCTGATGCCGCCCGAGGAATCACATACCTTGAGCCTCATCAAGCCGCTTGTTGACAAGCATGATGTCGGCATCTGCCACGTCCAGTTGCCGCTTTAGTTCGGCAAAATCATCAGTTCGGCTCGATTCCGGACACCTCGCCACCTACATTCAAAGGCGACACCTTAGACCTGGGATTATGATCCTCTGCGTGCCGTCATTTCTAGACAACGCGCAGAGTCTCAGGGGCTACTATCTACACAGGGCGCAGCTTACTTATGCGCAACTGACAAAAGTGTACATTATCTAACGTACCTCAAAACCCGTCAGTAAACTTTTGACGGCTTCATGCAATCCGCTTTCTGCGGACGAAATCCTTTGAATCACCGTGCCCATCAATGCACGGTGCTCCTCTGAGATAGAAGCTTGCCCCAGCAGAATCTTTAACTCCTCCGGCATAGCACCAGACGGTGCTGGACTTGTCCTATGGCCTCTTTCGAAGGCCGGACATGGAGAATCTTGGGGGGCCATATGGCTATCTTCCGCCCCTGCCAGATTCGGAGGAACCCTCTGCGACGACACCTCAGCGTCGCCCGCCTCGCTAGGCGGTACGGCAGGGGGAGGCGTCCCGCTCTCCATCAACTCCGGAAGAAGATCCCCCGAAGACGAGCTCTGCTGAGAAGGGCTGAGGTCTGAGCTACAAGGTAAAATTTCGGTTAATCTTCTTAGATATAAAGCAAGGATTTCTCTCATCCCTCAAAAGGGAAACCTTTCTCTACTTACGGCTCGCTGGAGGGATGATCCCTTTGAGGGCGTAGTTCGGCCGAGGAACTCCCCGGTGTCGGACCCTCTGACGAGGATTCCCCCCCCGCTTCGAGGCCATGGTCTCCGGGTCGTCAGAGGCGGCCCTCTTCTTCCGCTTAGGATAGGAATTGTCGGTTCCTCCCTCCGAAGCGGCCTCCTTCGAGGAGGCCATAGTTCCCTTGTTCTTCCCCTTACTTCCCTCCAAAGGCATTATCTTCAACTTCCTGACAAGCACGGGATCCGGCCTGGTTTCAGGAAGGGGAGCTGGACACCTGGTCAGCTTTGCCTTCGCTATCCACTCCTGTTTAAAAGGACAGCTCTTTTAGGGGCAAGTTTATGACAATTATACGGATAGCATGTCCGGGCACAAGGTTACTTACTTGAGTATCCGGGCGATTGCAGCTTAGGCCTGCGTCCTCGGTCAAATCCGGACACATCGCTTGTGATCCGAAGAACAGTTTATACATCTCCACGGGCGTTGCGCCCATGAAATTCTAGAGAGCCCGCGGTCCCTCTGGATTAAACTCCCACAGGCGAAGGGAGCAAAGTTTGCCGGGCAATATCCGGCGAATCGACATGACCTGCATCACCTTGACCAGGCTGAGGTCTCCTTCTAAGAGATCCCTAATGCGGCCCTACAACAAGGGCACGTCTTTGGGTAACCCCCAATCTAACCCTCTGCTGACCCATGATGTTAGCCGTGGCGGGGGACCCGAGCGAAAGGCAGGAGGCGCCACCCACTTGGTGCCCCTGGGAGCGGTGATATAGAACCACTCTCGTTGCCACAAACCAAGCTCCTCTTGAAAAGAGCCCTCGGGCCATGGAGCATCAACATTCTTGCTTATAACAGCACCTCCACACTCTGCGTGCCGTCCCTCGATCATCTTCGGCTCCACTTTAAAAGTCTTGAGCCATAATCCGAAGTGAGGGGTAACACGGAGGAACGCTTCACACATGACGATGAATGAGGAAATATGGTGGATGGACTCCGGAGCTAAGTCGTGGAATTCCGGCCCATAATAAAATAGCAGCCCCCTCACATAGGGATCCATTGGGAAGCCTAACCCTCGAAGGAAGTGAGACATGAACACCACGCTCTCACCGGGCTGGGGACTGGGAATGGCCTGCCCTTGAACAGGTAACCTATTCGAAATTTCGTCGGTCAGGAACTTAGCCTCTCTCAACTTTAGCACGTCCTCTTCTGTGACGGAGGAGGGCGTCCATCGGCCTTGAAGGTCAGAACCGGACATGGTCGAAGGTCCGAAGCGCCTGGAATCAGGAGCCTAGGGTGTTGGAACTCGAGGCGACGGGCGAACTCGTTTGAGGAAAAAAGGAGTAAGGCCTTGGTCTCTTTATAAGAGGTTGAATACCAAGAGCCCCCCCCCCCCCGTAACCGTTTGGGACTCGCCTTTAATCGAGGAAACGCGCTAATGGGCACGATTGGGTTGCCCACGTCCGTATTGATGAGAATCCCGTAAAAAGGGGCACACGATCTCTGTTTTGACAAGACGTGCCAAGGAAACCGCCTCGCAAAACGTGCTGAGGTGGAAAAGTAAAAACGATTCGAGTAAAGGACTTGGCCGTAGTGTGATGTCACGCTGCAGAATACGTCAGTAGATTAGATTTGTGTTAATATTATTCTCTCTATGGCAATATGTGGAAACTTATTTTGCAGAGCTGGACACTATCCTTGGTGTTTAAAATCTTCTTGAAGAACTTGCAGGAGGAACCCGCCTTGCAATGCCGAAGACAATTTGCGCGCCGGACTCGTCGTCATTGAAGCCTGGTTCAGGGGCTACTAAGGGAGTCCTGGATTAGGGGGTGTTTGGATAGCCGGACTATACCTTCAGCCGGACTCCAGGACTATGAAGATACAAGATTGAAGACTTCGTCCCGAGTCCAGATGGGACCTTCCTTGGCGTGGAAGGCAAGCTTGGCGATGCGGATATTCAAGATCTCCTACCATTGTAACCGACTCTATGTAACCCTAACCCTATCCGGTGTCTATATAAACCAGAGGGTTCTAGTCCGTAGGACAACTTCATCATACAACAATCATACCATAGGCTAGCTTCTAGGGTTTAGCCTCCTTGATCTCATGGTAGATCTACTCTTGTACTACCCATATCATCAATATTAATCAAGAAGGAGTAGGGTTTTACCTCCATCGAGAGGGCCCGAACCTGGGTAAAAACATCGTGTCCCTTGTCTCCTGTTACCATCCGCCTACCCGAGATCCGCCGGTTTTGACACCGACAGTAACAGTAACAGTGATAGATGTAATTTGTAGCAAGTGTAACAGTGATGATAGCATTAGTAACGCAGCAAGATCAATATAAATAAATTCGTAGGCATTGGATCGATGACTTGTTGGATGATATTCATCATGTGACAGTTATAACCTAGGGCAATACGGCAGTAGCTCCAGCTCATCGATATAATGTAGGCATGTATTTCGTAAATAGTCATACGTGCTTTATTAAAAGAACTTGCATGACATCTTTTGTCCTACCCTCCCGTGGCAGAGGGGTCCATATTGGAAACTAACGGATATTAATGCCTCCTTTTAATAGAGAACCGAAACAAAGCATTGACACATAGTGAATACATGAACTCCTCAAACTACGGTCATCACCGGGGTTGTCGGATCATAACACGTAGTAGGTGACTATAACTTGCAAGATCAGATCTAAAACATGGATATAATGATGAATTCATAAACGGTTCAGATCTGAGTTCATGGCACCCGGGCCCAAAGTGACAAGCATTAAGCATAACAAAGTCATAGCAACATCAATCTAAGAACATAGTGGATACTAGGGATCGGGCCCTAACGGTACTAACTCGATTACATGATGAATCTCATCCAACTCCTCACCGACCAGCGAGCCTACGAAGGAATTACTCACTCCCGGTGGGGAGCATCATGGAATTGGCGATGAAGATTGGTTGGTGATGACGAAGAACGAAGATCCTCCTCTTCGGAGCCCCAAACGGACTCCAAATCTGCCCTCCCGAGGAAGAACAGGGCTTGGCGGTGGCTCCATCTCGTGGAATGCGATAATTCTTTCTCCCTGATTTTTTCTCTGAAAATAGGAATTTATAGTGTCAGGGTTGAGGTCTGCGGGGCCACCAGGTGGGTACAACACACCTGGGCATGCCACAAGAGGGTGGCGCGCCCTGGTGGGTTGTGCCCACTCAGGGGCCCCTCTCTGGTGGTTCTTGGCTCCAGGAATTCTCTTTTATTCCATAAAAAAATCCTCGCAAAGTTTCGTTCCATGTCGAGAACTTTTATTTCTATACAAGAACAACACCATGGTAGTTCTGCTGAAAACAGCGTCAGTCTGGGGTTAGTTTCATTTAAATCATGCAAATTAGAGTCCAAAACAATAGGAAAAGCGTGAGGAAAAGTAGATACGTTGGAGACGTATCAACTCCCCCAAGCTTAAACCTCTGCTTGTCCTCAAGCTATTCAGTTGATAAACTGAAAGTCAGAAATAAAAACTTTTACAAACTCTTTTTCTCTTGTTTGCATAAATAAGCTTAAACAGCACCCAGGTTTTCAGCCAACATTATAACTAACCATGTAAACAATAACATTTAAAGATTATAATGATTCATATCAATGACATAATCAACTAGCAAGCAATAATAAGATATCTCAAACAGCAACACATTGTCAAAACAACCATGACATAATATGACAATAGTGGTATCTCGCTAGCCCTTTCTGAGACCGCAAAACATAAATGCAGAGCACCTCCAAAGTTCAAGCAACGACTAAACATGGCAAATTTGTTTTAGATCTTCTTCTTGTGAGTTGTTTGATTCTGCATCATGAGAGGTAAGAATTGGCCTTCTTTCACATTATTGTGCAGTGTGCTTTCATATGTTGTTCTACTTATACGGTAATATTGCTTGATTTTAGTGAACTGCACAAATGGAGACCAGACTTCCAATCTGTATGTGCACCGTAATATCCCATTGAGGTAAGATAATGATATTTCATAAGTGTTGGCCTGTATTTTGCTACTGTCATCAAATATTAATGTCGTTGTTTAGTGCTATACTTGTGCTCCCTAATTGACATGCCAAATCTTACACTGAAGGCGAAGCTTGTCTATTATTGAACCAAGTGATGAAGGGGAAGAACAAGCGGAAGAAAAACATAAATCAACTCCCGGTGCTGTAATGAAGCACTACAACTGTGATGACACAAGTAATGATATAGTTTTGCATCTTAATTTATTGCTATGGATGGAACGAGCAATTGTTTTGCCACTGTTTTGATGCCACTCTTAATGTAATATGTAATTATCTATACTTGTGCAAACAGGGATCTTGTTTGAAGATATCATATATTTTAGTGGAACTGCACAAGAAGATGTTGGAAACATTAAACTAATCGAGGAGTATATCGTAAGCATGGAAACCACGGTAGATAATAACGGATGGTTCCCGAGAAGTGCTTCATCTGTATGCTCTACACAATAAGCCTCCTGACAAAGGTTGGTATTGGCCCATGGATTTCATCCATATGATTGAGCTTTCTCATCTCTATTGGTGTTGTGCTACTGTTTAGATAATGTCATGAGAAAGTGGTATTGTCCTCGAGAAGTGCTTAATGTGTGATGTTTTAATTATTTCCTTTCCTTTTTTCGAGCAAACAGGGATGCAAAATTTAGTTTTTCTCTTGTCTTTGCACAACAGGATCATCCTCTTCATATCAGAAAGAAGCAGTTGAAGGATGGTTACATTACTACCCACAAGAACAAACTAACTTCAGCTCAGAAGGACTCACAGATCTCCATCTTTGTTGTTGTGATGGCCAATACAATGTTGTTCTAGGATTCTTTCCAGCGAGTTCCAATTTTTTAGATGTGTGCTCCGCATGGATCATGTAGGTTGCCTGTTTAAACAGTCAATTCATAGTACTATTTGCTTTATACTAATCACTTTTTGTATTATGCAAACATGGATGCGCAGCTTGATTTCAATGGGAACTATAGAAAATGTTCTGATGGTTTGTGCCCTCCATTATAGTTCATCATGCACAATACATCGAATGTTCTCGAATCATTCATTTCCACCTCCAACCACAAAATTAGCTACAGGAAAGGAGGTGTGGATATGTTCAAGGTGTTGCAACATAAAAAGGCGCAATCGTACAAGCTATGCGTGAAGTTGGTTGGTTTTAGTGGAACTGCAAAAAAAAAGAACAACTGGTTTATTTTGCACAAGGTGACGTGTCAACACTAAAAAAAGACACATCCGTGACATTTTGGGACAAACGAATTTTTTTTGTGTCATACATATGAAATTTCTATGATGATAATTGTGACAAAACCCGGTATCATCATAGATTTGGTGGGCTCCTACTTCTATGACAAAAAATCATGATAGAAAATGGGCTTTCCGTCCTGGGCGGGCCGGAGACGCAGCTGCATGACATTCTTTGGGCCGTCCATGACGGAAAAAACATGGTAGAAGCGAGGGGGAGGAAAATTTCGGGGAGTTCCTAGTTACGGTGGGAGGTCGGGGGCCGAGCGATGCGTGTTTCTCTCGTACACGTACGCGCGTGTGTGCGAGGCGTTGGCTCTAACTGAACCCGAGCAAGGCGTTGGGCTCTAACTGAACCCGAGCGATTGCACTGCAGGCTACGCGTTACTGAACCCGAGCGATCGATCAATGGCTATTAATTGAACCCGATCGAGCGATTCCTTCGCTACTACTGCTAACCGAAGCCGATCGATGCTGCCTCTGGGATGAACAGTGAGCGTTGCGGGGGGGGGGGGGGGTTTGGATGAACAGTGAGCGGTGGCGTTGCCTCTGGATGAACAGGACCCCGTGGTGTGGTGGAGGGCTGGATGAACAGTAGACGGTAGAGGGGTGCCCGTGGAGGGGTTGTTGAACAGGACCCCGTGGTGTGGAGGGCTGGATGAACAGTAGACGGTGGAGGGGTGGTTGAACAGTAGCTGGTGGAGTAGCGCGCAGTGGAGGCTGGATGAACAGGAGCCCGTGGAGGCTGGACGAGGTCGACGGTAGCCCGTGGAGGCTGGAGGAGGTCGACGGTGGAGATGAACAGTATACCGTGGAGTCCCGTTTTGCGGTACGCCACACCCCTCCCGATGAACAGGACCCCCGTTTCAACCGTAGCGCTCCAACACAAGTCCGTTTCCTCCATTTTGCGGTACGCCACACCCCTCCCGATCAACAGGACCCCCGTTTCGACCGTAGGAGGTTCGTTTCCTTCGTTTTGTGGGACGCCAGACCCCTCTCGATGAACAGGATCCCGTTTCGAATGTGGCCGGTAGAACTCAAGGCCGTTTCCTCCATTCTGCGGTATGCTAGGCCTCGTTTCCATCGTCTGTTCCGTCCAAGCCCTCCCGATGAACACGACCATGCATTCCGTTCTGACCCAGCCGATTGGCTCCCACGCGTTCTGTTGCCTCCCGATGAACACGACGCATTCCGTTGCCTCCCCATGAACACGACGCATTCCGTTGCCTCCCCATGAACACGATGCATTCTGTTGCCTCCCCATGAACACGACAACGACGCTGTTTCTCCGTTCCAACCCAGCCATGTACACGAGCCCTGGCCGTACGTATGCGCAAGTAGGCATTCGAGACCCCGCCCGTATGTACACATATGTGGCCGTATTTTATTTCTTGCACCCTGGCCGCTGTACGTACGTGTACATTCTACGTGCGCGCCTCTACTACGACACGTGCGCACCTCTATATCGACCAGTATATATGTACGTACATGTTCGCGACCAGAATAACAACGCTACGTACGCTTCGACCAGGTGGGTCCCGACTGTCAGGCACTTCCTTGCCTGCGAAGATGTAGCTAGTGGGTCCCAACAGTCAGGGGGCGAATAGTTTTGTTTTTGCCCGGACGCACTTCCTTGCATGCGAAGACGTAGCTGGTGGGTCCTAGCAGTCAGGGGGCGAATCATTTTTTTGCCCGGACGCACTTCCTTGTGTGCGAAGATGTAGCTGGTGGGTCCCATCAGTCAGGGGGAAATGTTTTTTTCGCGAAATACAGTGGCCCGTCCGGTGGGTCCCAGCTGTCAGGTGGAGGAATCGTTATTTTCCACGCAATAAGGAGGCACTTCCTTGCTGCAACCATGGACCCAGCTGTCAGCCTCCCCACGTACAGTCCACGTCCGATGGAAGTCGTTCCTTGACCACGTTGACCACGCCGCGCCGAGAGCACCAGGGAGGTGGACGATGGCGAGGCCTAGGAAGGGGTCGACGCGGAGCCGAGGACGACGCGGCAGCGGAAGCCCACGCGGAGAGGAGTACGAGGGTTCACTGGTTCGGCTGCGGTGTGAGGCTTCCGTCGCCGCAGGGCCTGGCCCGCGGTGGGAATAGTAGGGGCGGTGAGGCCTCCGCGGCAACACATTCGGCCACGGGAGGCAGGAGCATGCGGCACGACCGACGCTGCTTTGGGCGGCTGGAGCAAGAAGACCAGAGGTTGAAGAAGCACTACGGCCGTTGGATGGACATCGTACAGTCACTGGAGCTAGAATCATTTATATTGACTCAGTCGACAAAGCCCTCCGTCCTCGTCAACTTAGTAGGCCCACTTGTCAGCCTCCCACCAAGGTGGGTCCCAGCTAGCAGGGGGTATTCATTTTTTTGTGCGTAATAAGGAGGCACTTCCGGTGGGTCTGAGCTGACAGCAGGGGGAATGTTTTTTTCGTGAAATACGGTGGCCCGTGATACGTCCATTTTGCATCATGCTTTTATATCGATATTTATTGCATTATGGGCTGTTATTTCACATTATGTCACAATACTTATGGCTATTCTCTCTTATTTTACAAGGTTTACATAAGGAGGGAGAATGCCGGCAGCTGGAATTCTGGGCTGGAAAAGGAGCAAATATTAGAGACCTATTCTGCACAACTCCAAAAGTCCTGAAACTCCACGGAATATATTAAAAGAAATAAAGAAAAATCCTCGCCAAAGATGAAGGCCAGGGGGCCCACACCCTGCTCACGAGGGTGGGGGGCGCCCCCCCCTCCTAGGGCGCGCCCCCTACCTTGTGGGCCCCCTGGTGGGTCTCCGGCGTCCATCTTATCCTATATGAAGTCTTTCGATGAGAAAAAAACCAGAAGCAACCTTTCGGGACGAGACTCCGCCGCCACGAGGAGGAACCTTGGCGGAACCAATCTAGGGCTCCGACAGAGCTGTTCTGCCGGGGATACTTCCCTCCGGGAGGGGGAAATCATCACCAACGCTCCTCTCATCGGGAGAGGCCAATCTCCATCAACATCTTCACCAGCACCATCTCATCTCCAAACCCTAGTTCATCTCTTGTATCCAATTCTTGTCTCAAAGTCCGGGATTGGTGCTAGTAGGTTGCTAGTAGTGTTACCTTGTAGTTGATGCTAGTTGGTTTATTTGGTGGAAGGTCATATGTTCAGATCCTATATGCATATTATTACCCCTCTGATTATGAACATGAATATGCTTTGTGAGTAGTTACGTTTGTTCCTGAGGACAAGGGAGAAGTCTTGTTATTAGTAGTCATGTGAATTTGGTATTCGTTCGATATTTTGATAAGATGTATGTTGTCTAGCCTCTAGTGGTGTTATGTGAACGTCGACTACATAACACTTCACCATTATTTGTTCCTAGAGGAAGGTGTCGGTGTCAAAACCGGCGGATCTCGGGTAGGGGGTCCCGATCTGTGTGTCAAGGTCGGATGGTAACAGGAGACAAGGGACACTTTATTTTACCCAGGTTTGGGCCCTCTCGATGGAGGTAAAACCCTACTCCTGCTAGATTAATATTGATGATATGGGTAGTACAAAAGTAGATCTACCACGAGATCAAGGAGGCTAAACCCTAGAAGCTAGCCTATGGATATGATGATGGTTATGATGTGTTCGTCCTACGGACTACAACCCTCCAGTTTATATAGGCACCGGATAGGGTTAGGGTTACACAGAGTCGGTTACATTGGTAGGAGATCTTGAATATCCGCACGCCTATCTTGCCTTCCATGCCAAGGAAAGAACCTTCCGGACACAGGACGAAGTCTTCAATCTTGTATCTTCATAGTCCTGGAGTCCGGCTGGAGATATAGTTCGGCTATCCGAACACCCCCTAATCCAGGACTCCCTCAGTAGCCCCTGAACCAGGCTTCAATGACGACAAGTCCGGCACGCAAATTGTCTTCGGCATTGCAAGGCGGGTTCCTCCTCCAAATTCTTCAAGAAGATAATAAACACCAAAAAATAGTGTCCGGCTCTGCAAAACAAGTTTCCACGTATTGCCATATAGAGAATAATGCAAACACAAATCAAATCTGCTGACGTATTCCGCAGTGCGTCATAACACTGCGACCAAGCCTTCTGTATGGATTATTTTTTGTTGTTCTACCGCAGCACGTTCAACGAGGCGGTTTCCTTGGCACGTCTTGTCGAAGCAGAGATCGTGTGCCCCCTTTAACGGGATTCTCATTAATACGGACGTGGGTAACCCAACCGCGCCATTTATCACGACTCTTGGGAGGCAAGCGAGTTTTATTAGGCCGGTGGGGACGCATAGCTGCATCCGCCCATATAAGGGGATAAGGATCCACCTTTTTACCTACGCCTTCTTCCTCCTTTGCCTACCCATCTTTTTCGCACCCGAGCTCCAGCGCCCGACCGCTTCCCAGCTCTAACGCCGGAATGTATCCGAGCTCCAACGCCGGACTATGTATCCGAGCTCCAACGCCGGACTGTATATTCGAGCTCCAATGCCGGACTATATCCGAGGTGTCATAAATCACCTTGGTTCGAAGAAGTTTGAAGGAGTTTAGCCGAGCTTAATGCCGGAAATGCCCTCTATGGAGCCGGCCACTAGCACCCAAGCTTTATGCCGGACTGCTTCCGAGGTGGCGCACCACCCCGAATGTGGGCCGATTTTTGTCAGTATTTTTGATTGGTGCAATTTATTCTCTGCCGAGATATATAGCCAATAGCCCTCAAGGTGGGTATCGGTCTAAAACCCGAGATGCACATGAAGGATGACATAAGACCGCTGATCCTAGTAGCCGCTGAGACTCAGGTCGATTTGCAAAATCGGCCTGAGGATCAAGTCCTAGCTCGGCAGAATACTTCGGGACACAAAAAGCGGCGTGCTCAGTCCTCGAGACTCAGGTTGGGTGCGGCCGACCAACCTGAGGATCAAAATCTCCTTGGAAACTATATTGCACATAAAATTTTCTGCATTGGACAAGCAATGCAGTAGCCCCCGAGACACTGGTCGGGTGGCAACACCAGATGAGGGGATCAATATGCCCCTTTAATATGTTTAAATAATAAGCCCGAAGCCCAGTAGCCCCCGAGCCTTAATGCGGGCACGGGTGGCCGAATTAAGGATCAATATCCATAGTAAAATCACAAATTGTGTGTTATGACTCTATGTATCCAAGTACTTTACGTCATTTAATGCTCGGATCCGCATTGTACAAAACTTTGTTGACCGACCATCGGCTTCCACCTCCTCGGCCAGTAGCCGAGGAGTGTTTGTCTTACTTTATAAAGCCTTTATGAGGGCAAAGATTTACGGCAAACAAGGCAATCTGGCCATACGGTTTTATAAACAAAAGTACGCGGAGAGATATGTTATATTACTGTTTAACAGAAGAAATGTCTTCCAAAGAAAATAGTCCCGCTATCGGTTCCTTTCTTTGGGTTGTCATGCTAAGCATGATCATAAAGCCTCAGCTCCAATGTAAGAGCAAAATATCGAGGATTTAGTTTGGGAGGCCAGTTAATAGCCCCGGTAGTGTTCGGCGACAGTTGAGGTCAAGCCGTAAACACTTCGGCCAATGTTATGAATGGCCCATAGTCATCGGATCGCTGACCAGTTTACGCTTATTGTGACAGTCAGTTTTCGGCTTTCTCCACTGAGGTGCTTGACCATGCGAGCTGGAAGCACAATCGCAGTGGTTCTCCCTTTGCACACCTAGCCGAACAAAGCGGAATGTAGGAGGCAAGCACAGGAGGCGGGCAACCCAACTATTGACCGAAGACACAATTCAAAACCGATGCATATATAGCAATATCCGAGAATGTTTTTGCCGAATCCATAAAGGTGTCCGGCGTTGCACTGCAAGACTAATGCTGGAAAAGCACAAATAGTTTAAAAGTGCCAAAAAGCTTGGAAAACCAAGAAACGTTAGTAAAAACATGACGTCCGAACAATATCAAGTGTTCGGTGCCAACCCGAAAATTGGTCTTAGAAAAAAGAAGTGCTTCTATCGTGCTTTAACATGATACATCCTATCTCAAGACTTCGAGCGGGTCAGCCTACGGCTTCAACCTCCTATCCCGAGGGCGGAGTACTTCTCATCAGGCCAGTTTCGCAAACTAAACTCTAGCGGCTTTTGAGAGAGAAATTAGGCTCCCCGACTAGTGACCGCACACTCATGTCGAAAAAAGGAGTGATAAATAATAATAATAAAACTTTGCAACAACTAAGAAGAAGAATACTTATTATAAAACAGCTCAAATAAACTTGAGAGCCCCCAAGTGACTTGGGTAGGAGAATGATTGCATGTACCGAAGTACTTATATCATATATATGTTCAACCGAACTTTGAACGCGTCTTAACCGACCGTCGGCTTCTCCCTCTTCGGCCAAGGACCAAAAAGTGTTATGTACTCCATCGGTCAAGAATATCGATGGTGTTTCCAATAACCAGGCAATCAGGCCATAAGGCTGTAACAGACAAAGCGCGCTCAGGGAACTTATGCTATATTACTGCAAAGAGTAAGAAGCATCTTCGAAGAAAATAGTACCCCCACCGATACCTTTCTTTGGTGCTCATTGTTATTATGAGACTTGTGCAATAGATTTTTTGTACTCATGAGTTCCGTTGTGTGCCGACCATCATTGAAAACTATAAGAGTGCTAGCTTTCGGCTTCACCCAGTCTGAGGTCCGGCTCGGGCGAACCGATCGTGACAATCACAGAGGTGCTCCCTTTACTCCCTAGCCGAACAATCGGGAACGTAGGGGTAAACACAGGAGCGAGGCAACCCAGCTTGCAAATCGCTTAAGTCAATATGGTGCATATTGTGGTGTAATATACGAACAAGGAAC
Organism: Aegilops umbellulata; assembly: GCA_032464435.1. NCBI lineage: Eukaryota > Viridiplantae > Streptophyta > Magnoliopsida > Poales > Poaceae > Aegilops > Aegilops umbellulata. Next base: position 317,027,124 of record CP136056.1, on the reverse strand, counting down.
GAAGCCGTACAAGTATAATCATATGCAACAGGAAAAACTTCATAAAGGAAGCCCCCAAGTAAACGGGGTATTCGAATTTATGTGCAACAGGAAAAACTTCACAAACAAAGTATTCCCGGTAGGACTGTAAATTAGACAGCCTGTTAGATGGTATTGAAGAGGAATACGAATAGTTAGAGTGACTTTATAATTATAAGTGACATGTGTAATGCCTTCTAGCCGGATTGTAGATCGTTTGTCGTTGCCGACCTTTTCGCTTCGACCTCGGGACCTGACGGTCCGGAGTGTGTCTGAATACCCTAACGGTTATATAAGAACCGGGGTATGCATGGAGACCAGGCGTAGGGGTCATCGGTGCTTTATCAGACAAGTGCCCGACTAGTTATGTTATATTACATGGTTAGTAAGAAACATCTTCCAGATAGAATAGTTCCGTTAAGGGTTCCTTCCGCTGGGGTGGCATGCCCTAAAGTGCATGTCCGGACTGCAAATGCAGGAAAATCATCTGGGGGCATGTATATTACTGAGTAAAAAGGTTCATCTTTAGTTCACCGACCGAATATTCCCTTAAGAACGCTAGCTTTCGGCTTCACCCAGTCTGAGGTAAACATCCGGCTTATCCGGCAGTAGCAATCGCAGAGGTGCTCCCTTTACCGCCTAGCTGAACAATCGGGAATGTAGGGGTAAGCACATGAGCCAGGCAACCTAGTTTGGCCAAAACTTAAGTCATATCGATGCATATAATGGTGAATAAGAGGTACATGCGGAAGTGTGACACATGTGTTGGGCATAAAGCCCGTATTAATAAGCTTTTGTTAAAGAAGCCCCCAGGTATAATGATCGCGGGTAGCGCGTCAAGTATGTGTGAACAAAGTTTGGACAATTTTTTTTTACAAGCAACTTTTTTTTCAAAAAAGTATAACGCTTGGTCGAACCAAACACAAGTTAGAATTTAAAGCTTTGAGCATGAAAGCGACTTAGCTGGTTAATGTGTTCGCAGTCCGAGCTTGATGCGGGACAAGGTTCTATCCCCCAAGCTGGTCCCGAGGTGGCGGAGCGGAGAGCTTGACACGCCGAAGTGGTGACATAGCACGGTCGATGCAGACGGGCAGAGTGACGCCGAAGTGTCCGGAGTAGGTTGATGAAGAGATGATGAATCCTCCGTTCCAGCCGAGATGTCGAAGCCTCGAGGCCAGTCGATGAGTCGAAGTAGTCCGGCGTGATGGACACCGGCTTGAAGGGGCAACAGTGCGGCCCTGCCGATGCAGGCCGTGACGTGGTAGATGCCGGCTTGATGAAGCGACCGTGCGGTGATGCCGGTATGCCCGCTTCGTGTAATCCGTGGGGCGGCGATGTTGGTGATGATTTGTCCTTCGTGATGCCGGACTCTTGTTCGGCTTGCCGAGATGATGATCCGAAGAAGTTGAGCTCGGCTCAACAAAGTGACAACGTGTCCAGCATAGGTCGGTAGCCGTGGAGCAATATTGTCGGACTGGTTTGACACCAGCAATGATGTTGAAGATCATGTTCAAGAGATCTTAAAGTTAGTGGAATGTGTTCGGGAACAATACACAATATCCCATACAAAACTTCCTTCAAAAAGGATGTCCAAAATCCCATTCATAAAAAAGATGAATTCGGGTCGGATTCGTTCTCGCGCAGAAAACAGATCCAAAAAGTGATGCACTAATCGAAAGGTTCCCGGAGTTCGGACGGTCGGATCAAGCTGAAATTTGGAGGGGTGGTAGATATGGGAATTCCGCAGCCGATCAACGGTTGGATCTTCCAAAGGACGTCCGAATTAGAAGCTGGACACCACGGCCTAAACTCGTCCAGATTCCCGTCCAGATTTGACAGGGCTCCGGTATATTATGGATTGCCGGAGATTCCTCCATCGGAACTCGACGAAATTTTCCAGGGTTGTTGTAGACTCAATTCCGCACAATTACACCAAAGTGATCGTCAAAGCGATACTCGAGGAGGTGGCGGCAGAAGATACGAGTTCGCTGTCCAGAAAAACAGCGCGGTCGCTTGAGGGCAATGTTGACGTTGAGCCCCCGAGCTTCATGGATGATTCCGAGATCGGAGTTGATGTTTGATGAAGGCCCTCGTCCGAACACGGAGCTGGTGACAAAGATGCCGAAGTCGCAGTTGATCTGCAGGCGAGCCATCGATCCTTTTGTCGATCACACAACGGAACTCTCAATGAAAGCACCAATGTCGGTGTCAAAACCGGCAGATCTCGGGTAGGGGGTCCCGATCTGTGCGTCAAGGTCGGATGATAACAGGAGACAAGGGACACTTTATTTTACCCAGGTTCGGGCCCTCTCGATGGAGGTAAAACCCTACTCCTGCTAGATTAATATTGATGATATGGGTAGTACAAGAGTAGATCTACCACGAGATCGAGGCTAAACCCTAGAAGCTAGCCTATGGATATGATGATGGTTATGATGTGTTCATCCTACGGACTACAACCCTCCGGTTTATATAGGCACCGGATAGGGTTAGGGTTACACAGAGTTGGTTACATTGGTAGGAGATCTTGAATATCCGCACGCCTAGCTTGCCTTCCACGCCAAGGAAAGAACCTTCCGGACATGAGACGAAGTCTTCAATCTTGTATCTTCATAGTCCTGGAGTCCGGCTGGAGATATAGTTCGGCTATCCGAACACCCCCTAATCCAGGACTCCCTCAGAAGGCATTGGGAAGTAATAAGTAGATGATGGGTTGCTAGAGTGACAGAAGCTTAAACTCTAGTTTATGCGTTGCTTCGTAAGGGGCTGATTTGGATCCATATGTTTCATGCTATGGTTAGGTTTACCTTAATACTTTTGTTGTAGTTGCGGATGCTTGCAATAGAGGTTAATCATAAGTGGGATGCTTGTTCAAGTAAGAACAGCACCCAAGCACCGGTCCACCCACATATCAAATTATCAAAGTACCAAATGCGAATCATGTGAACGTGATGAAAACTTGCTTGACGATATTCCCATGTGTCCCCGGGAGCGCTTTTCCTATTATAAGAGTTTGTTCCGGCTTGTCCTTTGCTACAAAAAGGATTGGGCCACCTTGCTGCACTTTATTTACTTTTGTTACTTGTTGCTCGTTACAATTTATCTTGTCACAAAACTCTCTATTACCACTTGTTTCAGTACTTGCAGAGAATACCTTGCTGAAAACCGCTTATCATTTCCTTCTGCTCCTCGTTGGGTTCGACACTCTTATTTATCGAAAGGACTATGATAGATCCCCTATACTTGTGGGTCATCAAGACTCTTTTCTGGCGCCGTTGCCGGGGAGTGTAGCGCTTCTGGTAGGTGGAATTTGGTAAGGAAAAATTTATATAGTGTGCCGAAATTTATTGTCACTTGTTACTATGGAAAGTAATTCTTTGAGGGGCTTGTTCGGGGTATCTTCACCCCGTCCAGTAGAGCAAATAGTTGCTCCTCAACCTACTGAACCTATTGAAAATGAAACTCCTTTTGAATTTCCTTCGGGTATGATGGAAAAACTGCTAGCTAATCCTTTTACAGGGGATGGAACAAAGCACCCTGATGAGCACTTAATATATGTGGATGAAGTTTGTGGATTATTTAAGCTTGTAGGTATACCCGATGATGTTGCTAAGAAGAAGGTCTTCCCTTTATCTTTGAAGGGAGACGCATTGATATGGTATAGGCTATGTGATGATATGAGATCATGGAATTATAAAAGATTGAAATTGGAATTTCATCAAAAGTATTACCCTATGCATCTTGTTCATCGTGATCGCAATTATATATATAGTTTTTGGCCTCGCGGAGGAGAAAGCATCGCGCAAGCTTGGGGGAGGATTAAATCAACGTTATATTCATGCCCCAATCATGAGCTCTCGAGAAAAATAATGATTCAAAGTTTTTATGCTCGGCTTTCTGAAAACAATCGCACCATGCTCGACACTTCTTGTGCTGGCTCTTTTATGATGAAGACTATTGAATTTAAATGGGACTTATTGGATAGAATTAAACACAACTCTGAATATTGGGACCTCGAGGAAGGTAAGGAGTCAGGTATGACACCTAAGTTTGATTGTGTTAAATCTTTTATGGATACCGATATTTCCGTAAGTTTAGCACTAAATATGGACTTGACTCTGAGATAGTAGCTTCTTTCTGTGAATCTTTCGCTACTTAGGTTGATCTCCCTAAGGAGAAGTGGTTTAAATATCATGCTCCCATAGAAGTAAAAGTAGATGCACCTATTAAAGTTGAAGAAAAGATTGTCACTTATAATGATCCTATTGTTCCTACTGCTTATGTTGAGAAACCACCTTTCCCTGTTAGAGTAAAGGATCACGCTAAAGCTTCAACTGTTGTTCGTAAAAGCAATATTAGAACTTATACACCTCCTGAGCAAGTTAAAGTAGAACCTAATATTTCTATTGTTAAAGATCTCTTGTCTGATAATATTGATGGGCATGTTATTCAGTTCGATGGTGAAACTGCTAGAATTGCTAAGCCTTGTGATAAAGATAAACATAGACCTGTGGTAGGCGTGCCTGTTATTTCTGTTAAAATAGGAGATCATTGTTATCATGGCTTATGTGACATGGGTTCTAGTGCTAGTGCTATACCTTATGACTTGTATAAAGAAATCAAGCATGAAACTGCACCTGCTAAGTTAGAAGATATTGATGTCACAATTAAACTTGCCAATAGAGATACTATTTTAGCGATGGGAATTGTTAGAGATGTTGAAGTCCTGTGTGGGAAAACTAAATATCCTGCTGATTTTCTTGTTCTTACTTCCCCACAAGATAGCTTTTGTCCCATTATATTTGGTAGACCCTTCTTGAACACTGTTAACGGTAAGATAGATTGCGAAAAGAAAGTTGTTACTATTGGCTTGGATGATATGGTTCATGAGTTTAATTTCTCTAAATTTAGTAAGCAACATTGTGAGGAAGAATTACCTAGTAAGGATGAAATTATTGGTCTTGCTTCTATTGCCGTACCTCCTAGTGATCCTTTAGAACATTATTTGCTAGACCATGAAAATGATATGTTCATGAATGAAAGAAGGGAAATAGATGAAGTATTCTTTAAACAGGAACCTGTTCTGCAACACAATTTGCCTGTTGAAATCCTAGGGGATCCTCCTCCACCCTAGGGTGATCCCGTGTTTGAGCTTAAACCGTTGCCTGATAATCTTAAATATGCTTATCTTGATGAAAAGAAGATATATCCTGTTATTATTAGTGCTAACCTTTCAGAGCATGAAGAAGAAATATTATTGAAAACTCTGAAGAAGCACCGTGCTGCTATTGGATATACTCTTGATGATCTTAAGGGCATTAGTCCCACTCTATGTCAACATAAAATAAATTTGGAAGCAGATGCCAAACCAGTTCGTGACCCTCAACGACGTCTTAATCCTAAAATGAAAGAGGTTGTAAGAAAAGAAATACTCAAGCTTCTGGAGGCAGGTATAATTTATCCTTTTGTTGATAGTCAGTGGGTAAGTCATGTCCATTGTGTCCCTAAGAAGGGAGGTATTACTGTTGTTCCTAATGATAAAGATGAATTGATTCCACAAAGAATTATCACAGGTTATAGGATGGTAATTGATTTCCTCAAATTAAATAAAGCTACTAAGAAAGATCATTACCCCTTACCTTTTATCGATCAAATGCTAGAAAGATTATGCAAACATACACATTACTGCTTTCTAGATGGTTATTCTGGGTTCTCTCAAATACCTGTGTCGGCTAGAGATCAATCAAAGACTACTTTTACATGCCCTTTTGGTACTTTTGCTTATAGACGTATGCCTTTTGGTTTATGTAATGCACCTGCTACCTTTCAAAGATGCATGATGGCCATATTCTCTGACTTTTGTGAAAAGATTTGCAAGGTTTTCATGGACGACTTTTCCGTCTATGGTTCCTCTTTTGATGACTGCTTGAGCAATCTTGATCGAGTTTTGCAGAGATGTGAAGAAACTAATCTTGTCTTGAATTGGGAAAAGTGCCACTTTATGGTTAATGAAGGTATTGTCTTAGGGCATAAAGTTTCTGAAAGAGGTATTGAAGTTGATAAAGCAAAGGTTGGTGCTATTGAAAAGATGCCATGTCCCAAGGACATCAAAGGTATAAGAAGTTTCCTTGGTCACGCCGGATTTTACAGGAGGTTCATTAAGGACTTTTCAAAAATTTCTCGGCCTCTGACTAATTTATTACAAAAAGATGTACCATTTGTCTTTGATGATGATTGTGTAGAAGCATTTGAAATACTTAACAAAGCATTAGTCTCTGCACCTGTTGTTCAGCCACCTGATTGGAATTTACCATTTGAAATTATGTGTGATGCTAGTGATTATGCTGTAGGTGTTGTTCTAGAGCAAAGAGTTGATAAGAAATTAAATGTTATCCATTATGCTAGTAAGACTCTAGACAATGCTCAAAGAAATTATGCTACTACTGAAAAAGAACTTTTAGCAGTTGTATTTGCTTGTGATAAGTTCAGACCTTATAATGTTGATTCTAAAGTAACTATTCACACTGATCATGCTGCTATTAAATATCTTATGGAAAAGCAAGATGCTAAACCTAGACTTATTAGATGGGTTCTCTTGCTACAAGAATTTGATTTGCATATTGTCGATAGAAAGGGAGCTGAGAACCCCGTTGCAGATAACTTATCTAGGTTAGAGAATGTTCTTGATGACCCACTACCTATTGATGATAGCTTTCCTGATGAGCAATTAAATGTTATAAGTACTTCTCGTAGTACTCCTTGGTATGTTGATTATGCTAATTATATTGTTGCTAAGTTTATACCACCTAGCTTCACATACCAGCAAAAGAAAAAGTTCTTCTATGATTTGAGACATTACTTTTGGGATGACCCACATCTTTATAAAGAAGGAGTAGATGGTGTTATTATACGTTGTGTACCTGAGCATGAACAGGAACAGATCCTACGCAAGTGTCACTCCGAAGCTTATGGAGGACACCAAGCTGGAGATAGAACTGCACATAAGGTATTGCAATCTGGTTTTTATTGGCCTACTCTCTTCAAGGATGCCCGTAAGTTTGTTTTGTCTTGTGATGAATGTCAAAGAATTGGTAATATTACTATACATCAAGAAATGCCTATGAATTATTCACTTGTTATTGAACCATTTGATATTTGGGGCTTTGATTATATGGGACCTTTTCCTGCCTCTAATGGATATACACATATTCTAGTTGCTGTTGATTATGTTACTAAGTGGGTAGAAGCTATTCCAACTAGTAGTGCTGATCATAACAATTCTATTAAAATGCTTAAAGAAGTTATTTTTCCGAGGTTTGGAGTCCCTAGATATTTAATGACTGATGGTCGTTCACACTTTATTCATGGTGCTTCCCGTAAAATGCTTGCTAAGTATGACGTTAACCATAGAATTGCATCTCCTTATCACCCGCAGTCTAGTGGTCAAATAGTATTGAGCAATAGAGAGCTCATATTAATTTTGCAAAAGACTGTTAATAGGTGTAGGATCGGAAGTATGTCTAGAGGGGGGGGGGGTGATTAGACTACTTGACCAAATAAAAATCTATCCTTTTCCCAATTTTAATTCTTGGCAGATTTTAGCTATATTAGCACAAGTCAAGCAATCTTCACACAATTCAAGCAAGCATGCAAAGAGTATATGAGCAGCGGAAAGTAAAGCATGCAACTTGCAAGAATGTAAAGGGAAGGGTTTGGAGGATTCAAACGCAATTGGAGACACGGATGTTTTTGTCGTGGTTCCGATAGGTGGTGCTATCGTACGTCCACGTTGATGGAGACTTCAACCCACGGAGGGGAACGGTCACGCGAGTCCACAGAGGGCTCCACCCATGAAGGGTCCATGGAGAAGCAACCTTGTCTATTCCATCATGGCCGTCGCCCACGAAGGACTTGCCTCACTAGCGGTAGATCTTCATGAAGTAGGCGATCTCCTTGCCCTTACAAACTCCTTGGTTCAACTCCACAATCTTGTCGGAGGCTCCCAAGTGACACCTAGCCAATCTAGGAGACACCACTCTCCAAGAAGTAACAAATGGTGTGTTGATGATGAACTCCTTGCTCTTGTGCTTCAAATGATAGTCTCCCCAACACTCAACTCTCTCTCACAGGATTTGAATTTGGTGGAAAGAAGATTTGAGTGGAAAGCAACTTGGGGAAGGCTAGAGATCAAGATTCATATGGTAGGAATGGAATATCTTGAGCTCAGCACAAGGGTAGGTGGTTCTCTCTCAGAAAATGTGTATTGGAAGTGAAGATCTGTTCTGATGGCTCTCTCCATGAATGAAGAGTGGGTGGAAGGGTATATATAGCCTCCACAAAAAAATTAACCGTTAGACACAATCTGCCAAACTCGGTGGGACCGAATCGTTAAACTCGGTCGGACCGATTCAGCAAACCTAGTGACCGTTAGGATTTTCCGTGGGACTGAGATGCAACTCGGTAGGACCGATATGGTTAGGGTTAGGGCATAACGTAATCTCGGTGTGACCGATTACACAAACTCGATGGGACCGATTTTGGTAATAAGCTAACCAGAGAGTTGGTCAGGCAAACTCGATGAGACCGATTACACAAACTCGGTGGGACCGATTTGGTAATAAGATAACCAAAGGATTTGCATTGTAATCTCGGTAGTACCAATTGCACAAACTCGGTGAGACCGATTTTGGCAATGGTCATATACAGTGAGATTTCAATCCCATCTCGGTGAGACCGAGATCCCTATCGGTGAGACCGATTTGCTAGGGTTTGTGGCAGTGTCTACGACATGTGAAACTCGGTGGGGCCGAGTTTGACTTTAGGTTTGGGTCATATGTGTATATGGAAAGGTAGTTGAGGATTTTGGAGCATATCACTAAGCACATGAAGCAAGAGGTTCATTAAGCAACACCTCATCCCTCCTTAATAGTATTGGCTTTTCCTATGGACTCAATGTGATCTTGGATCACTAAAATAGAAAATGTAGAGTCTTGATCTTGAAGCTTGAGCCAATCCTTTTTCTTTAGCATCTTGAAGGGGTTCCACATCCTTTGGTCCATGCCACTCCATTGTTGAACTTATCTGAAACATACTAGATAAAAGTGTTAGTCCAATAAGAGATATGTTGACATTAATTACCAAAACCACCCAGGGAGCACTTGTGCTTTCAATCTCCCCCTTTTTGGTAATTTATGACAACATATAGATCAAAGCTTCGAAAAATGATAATAAGAATGGAATATATCGTCGATTTGAGAAGTATGTGATAAGTAAGAGCTCCCCCTAAATTTGTGCATATTTAAGATTTGCTTTGGACTGCAAATGCACATTGAGTTAGGATCATGGGTTACTCTTCCATGTCACATACATCTTGATGGAGCGCTCAAAATGATAAGAGTTAAATGCATGCACTCATCACCAAGCAAAGTGAAAGATCAACATAGGGATAAATTGATAGTAACATCCAACAAGCATTAAGTGTAGCTTATGATCAAACACATGATCATCAATGTCTCACAGATAAAAGCATAGTATCTCAAGCACTCAAAAGCAACAAAAAGTTCAACCAAGAATACAAGAGAGAACAAATGCAAACTCTCTCTGTCGAAGCCTATGATCTATACATTTTTCTCCCCCTTTGGCAACAAGTTACCAAAAAGTTCATAGAAAATGCATAGCACTAAACGACTCTCAGGCTTGGTCTTCACGTGGTGGAGTCCAGATGACACCAAGGACGAAGGCTTCGGTTGAAGTAGTTGGAGCTGCTGGGGTAGGAGCTGGAGCTGGTGGAACAGAAGTTGTAACTAGTGCAGAAGTGGTGGCTCTAGTGTCAGGAACTGGTACTGCAGATGATCTCTGAGCTCTGGGCACCCTGGCAAATGCATCAGTTGTGGTCTTGCCCTTCCTCTCCTGCATATCTTCTTGTAGTTGTTCCACAGCAGACTGGATCTCTGTCACCTTCACATCTAGGCCATAGAACTTTTGTTCCATGATTCTTTCCAAACTCTGTTGGTTTTGAGTTAGGGTGGCCAGTCCTTTCTCAATCCTCAGAGTGGATGCTATCAGGTAACTTAGCTGCTCCTGCTTGTTCTTCAAGAAATACTCAGATGCCTCCTCTTGAGTTGGCATCCTGGCAGCTTTCTCCATCTTTGCCTTCTCCTTCTGTGCTTGAGCATGTGCAGATGATGGTTTATCCTTGTCCATGACAACCTGATTGTCTTTAAAGTCTGGATGGATGGGCAGGTGTTCCTTGTCCAGCAGGTATGTGCCTGTGCCCATCTTTGAGTTTATCAGCTCTTGAATTTGTGGGGCATATCCACAGCTCCTCTTCTGATCAGCTGCTGTTCTCTTAATGGTCTCTACCATGAGGCTCATCACCTTGAACTTCTGTGGCACATCAAATACATGGAGCATGTTTATTGCATGGCCTCGGATCATCTTGTGATCACCTGACTTGGGCAATAGAGTGTGCCTCAGAATCCAATTAATAGTTGGCAGCCCTGACAGAAGATAATGCACTGAGCCAAACTTGAAAGTATCAAGTGCCTTTTTTTATCTCCCTGTACATGTTGGACATGGAATTGTGATCCATCTTCTTCTTGGCATATATGTCCAAGTCATCTTCCTGCTCTTCTGGGGCATTAATGAGCTGTGCCCACTCAGCAACTGTTGACTGATATCTGGTTCCTTCTGACATCCACACAATCCTGCCATCTGGATAGAAATGTGCTGTGGAGTAGAATTGCATGATTAGCTCTTCATTCCACTTTGTGAGCTTCTGCCCAACAAAGTCTGCAACTCCACAACCCTTGAAGCTGTCATATACTCCAGCATAGTGCTCTTCATTCTCCTTGATGTACTCCCAATCAACCCATCTCATGTCACAAACTATGGGCTTCTTATCAAGCAGCACTGTCTCATAGAAATCCTGCTGTTCCTTGGTATGAAACCTGTAATCCACAGCAGTTCTTCTCCTTGAAGCATATGGATCTGCTTCTCTCCACTTCTTCAGCCCTGAATCTCTTCTAATCTTCATGTCCTCAGCCACAGGATGAGCATCATTGTGGTCTGGGATCTTGGGCTTAAGCTTCCTGAGCACTTGACCTTCTTCTTCTTCAGCAATGTCAGGCACTGGGGCCTTGTTCTTTTCAGCAGCAGATATGTTCCTGGTATTTCTCTTTGGTGCATTCTTGGTCTTAGATGCAGCTTTGGGTGCTTCCTTGGGCTTGGATGCAGTAGCCCCTGACCTTATGGCATCACCCATGAGTTTCTCTGCCTTAGGTGCTGGTGCAGCAACCTCTTCTTCTTCTTCATCTGATGAATGTTTTTCAAACTCAGCCATTGGATCAACCTTCTTGCACCATCTGCCCCTTTTTCTTTCCTTCTTTTCTTTCACAGCCTCATCTTCTGCAGTTGACTTGGAAGATCTCTGAGAAGATGCCCTGGCTTTGGACATTGGTTGTCTCCCTGCTGTCCTTTTGATTTTCGGTCCGGGCTTTGTGGCTGCAGCTGAGCCATACTCTTTCTTGAGTACCTTCTTCTTGGATGTGGCTTCCTCTTCTGCCACATAGCCCTCATCCTCTGACTCAGAGGTTCTCTTATTGTGTGCTCTAGTGGCAGCTTTGGGCAAGTTGCTTGGGGTGCTCCTGCTACCCTCATCAGAACTGCTAGAGGGACTAGTGCCCTCACTCAAATGAGCCCGCTCCTCAGATTTGTTCTGACTATCACTCTGATCAGACATGTTGAAGTTCAGACTGCTGACCCTGTGAATAGTTTATAGATGAGATAGAGTGGATGAGCATCACAAAATGCAGAGATTTTTGCAAAATAAATAATCAAAAACTTAGTTTTAGTTTTCCATAGAAAGCATTTCGGATCGATCGATCTGCAAACTCAGTGATACCGAAGCAGCTTTTGGAACCAAAACTAGTGAACTCGATCAGACCGAGTCACAGTTCGGTGGCACCGAGACTGCTAGGGTTTCACAGAGTCCTAAACTCGGTCTCACCGATTTGTAATTCTCGGTCAGACCGAGAACCACATGTGCAATGGCCGTGGCCGAATCGGTGGAACCGAGTTCCGCAACCCGGTGGGTCCGAGATGATTTCAGCGGAAACCTAAACCTAAATTTTCGAATCTCAACTATTCTAAGGATTGTTTTGACTGGATAGGAGTGTTTCAATCGTGGCAAGATTCATTAAGAACACAATGTGCTAAGATTTGGACGGGGAATAGCATCGTGATCGAGTCCATACCCTAGTTCGGCGGCGGACTCGCTACGGCGGCAACGGCGGAGACGAATTCCGTTGACGGCGGCGGAGACCAGCGACTGGAGGCGGCTGGCGACGAGGAGGATGATCCGGAGACCAAGTTGGCAGAGCGAGATATGCGCGGGCGAAGGGGTTTCGGAGAAATTTCCAAAATTTTGCCCGTGAGTATATATAGCCCGACCCTATCGGTGTGACCGAGTGGAACAACTCGGTGGTACCGAGATGCATAACTGTTGACAGTTATAGCAACTCGGTGTGACCGAAAAGTTCAAATCGGTTGCACCGAGATGAAAACCTAGATCGACTTAGTGATCTCGATATGACCGAAATGGAGGAATCGGTCAGACCGAAAAGCACAAAGAAGTTTTGGAAGTTTAAGTCTATGACAAATCGGGGACTCCGAGTGCTCCTCACACAGAGTGGTTTGAATCTGACTTGATCAAATTTTGTGATGTAGCATGAATAGAGTTTGAGACGAGAAGAGCATAGATAGCTAGAGAAGGTTCTTAGGCATTCTTGTCCATCTACTTGGCAACAAAAGGAAAAACCAATCAATCCAAACAACAAGTGGATGTCCTTGAATGAGTAAAATATGCTCTCAACATGCTCACATAATAAAATGGTAATTGAAATATGTGGCAAAGCATGCACAACCAATTCTAGCATCTATCAAGCAATTGGCGATGTCTAGGTCATCTATATATGAGTATGTTGACTTAGGAGTCAAATGAGAACATTTGATCATAGGTCATACTCATCGTTTAAGCACAAGTGGGGTTACCACTTTTACATAAAGCATTGTTCTGTACACATCATTAGAGTTGCTTTAGCTCAATTCTTAGAGTAAATCTCCCCCTAGATGTGATATCCCCCCTAAGAGGGATGAACTAACCTGGGGTTTTGTCGATGATGACTTGATGTAGATGTTGAAGATGTGGATGCTCAATCCTGATGTAGATCACTTGGAGCTATCCATTGGAGTGAATTGCACTTTCAATACCTTTTTCCTTGACTTACCAACAAGAGGGTTTCTGACTCCTTGAACTAGTACAAGATGTGGAAGTTGATTGCACTTGTTCTTGCCAAAATGGTAGGAGTGAAGTATGTTGGCGGAGTCACCCTCAAGAATTCTCTAGTTCTTCTTCTTTTGGATCCACACCATCTTGATGGGAATCCTTGGAGTTGTAGTCGTACTTGATGAAGTGGAACTTGAAGTAGTCTTGGGAATCCACTTGACTAAGGTCTTAGGAGCTTCTTCAAATGCATCAATTTCCTCTTGAAGCTTGTCCTTGCCTTTTAGCTTGTAGTCTTGTGGTGGAAGATCATCTTGAGCTTGTGTCCCTTTGAAAGAAGTAGGATCATACTTATCTTGTTGAGGAACAAACTTTGTCTTGGGGTATTGATCTTCTTCCCACTCAACTCCATTGGCATTGAACTTTCATTCAAAACCAACACCTTGATTCTTCCGGTGCCTTCCTTGCTTGCGTACAATTTCCTCGAATTGCTTACTCCCGGCAAGGCTCTTGTACACTCCTTTCTCTATAATTCCCTTCAATAGGCTATTTTCTTGCTCAAGTGTAACTTGGCTAAGAGAATCATTAGTGGAATCAAGATAACTACTAGAAGCAACAATATTGGATTTAACATGATCATTGTTACTACTAGAGGAAGAATCTTTCTTGTTCTTGTTACTAGACTTGACTTGAGACATGTAAGTGGATAAGAGTAAACGCTTGGCAATGTAAGAAGAACTTTTCTTACAAAGGTCATTATTGATTGCTTTTAATAACTCATGCTCTTGCTCAAGGTTGAGCTTTTCAAAGCGTAATTTCTCATGTGTCCTTAAAAGTTCTCGATGATCTTCTAAGATAGTTTCATGAGCTAACTTAAGAGTGTTTAGTTCTTTAGTTAGAGACTCAATCTTTTCCTTATCATTGTCATTCGTTTTATATTGATTAGCATGATTAATTGGCGTTTCATCATAGTATTCATCACTAGAGTTGTCAACAAGTAAATCATCATCACCTAACAAGTCATCTTCATCACTATTGAAATCAATATACTCGGGGTGTGATACCTTTGGGCCTTTAGCCATGAAGCATGTTCCAACTCCTTCATTTGGTGAGTCAAATATGTCGTAGGAGTTGGTTGACACAAGTGCTAGACCGGCAACACCTTCATCTTGAGTATATTCGGAATCGGAGTGATAACTTCTCTCGGAGTCGGAGCCGGATACCCATTCACCAACATGAGCTTGATGTCTTCATTTTGTGTAGCTCCTTGATGACTTGTCCTTTCTTTTCGAATCCTTGCTTCTCCGTGAGTATCTTCATTCATAACGATCATATCTACTCCTTCTTTCTCTAGATGGTGATTCCTCTCTTCGGCTTCTTCTTTTGGGAGAGTCTTCTCTTTTCTTGTAGGGAGCCGTACACTCATTGGAATAGTGTCCGGGTCTTCCACAATTGCAGAAGTTTCGCTCTCGATTAGAAGATCTTTTGTCATTGTAGGACCTTGACTTGGAGCTTCTATCTTTGCTTCTACTCTTGTAGAACTTGTTGAAGTTCTTCACCATTAAGCTCAATTCTTCATTGAAGATTTGCTTCACACTTGATGATGTGGGAGCTTCACATGGGGCTTTGTAAGCACCACTTGATTTTTTGTGAAGTTCCTCTTTATCCTTGAGTGACATCTCATGAGCAAAAATTCTTCCAATGAATTCTGTTGGCTTGAGATCTTTGTAATTGGGCATCATTTGGATCAATGTGCACACAATATCATATTTTCCATCCAAGGCTCTTAGGATCTTCTTGATGATGAATCTATCGGTCATCTCTTCACTCCCTAAGCCGGCAATCTCATTTGTTATAAGAGCAAGCCTAGAGTACATTTCAGCGACACCTTCACCATCCTTCATTTTGAACTTGTCAACTTGACTTTGAAGCACATCCAATTTGGATTCCTTGACGGAGTCGGTACCTTCGTGCATATCAATCAAAGTATCCCAAATTTCCTTTGCATTCTCAAGACGGCTGATTTTGTTGAATTCTTCGGGGCACAATCCATTGAAGAGAATATCACAAGCTTGAGTGTTGTATTGCAGCATCTTTAACTCTTCCGCGATAGCTTCACGGTTTGGTTCTTTCGCATCGAAGAAGTCACCTTGCAAACCAACACACACAATAGCCCAAACGGTGGGGTTATGTCCAAGAATATGCATTTTCATTTTATGCTTCCAACTAGCAAAATTATTACCATCAAAGTAAGGACCTCTACGGTGATAATTTCCCTCGCTAGACACCATACTCTCCTAGGTTGTGAAACCAAGGCTATGACCACCAAAAGCTATGGAAATCAAAGCAAATGGAGACCAAAGCTCTGATACCACTTGTAGGATCGGAAGTATGTCTAGAGGGGGTGATTAGACTACTTGACCAAATAAAAATCTATCCTTTTCCCAATTTTAGTTCTTGGCAGATTTTAGCTATCTTAGCACAAGTCAAGCAATCTTCACACAATTCAAGCAAGCATGCAAAGAGTATATGAGCAGCGGAAAGTAAAGCATGCAACTTGCAAGAATGTAAAGGGAAGGGTTTGGAGGATTCAAACGCAATTGGAGACACGGATGTTTTTGTCGTGGTTCCGATAGGTGGTGCTATCGTACGTCCACGTTGATGGAGACTTCAACCCACGGAGGGGAACGGTCGCGCGAGTCCACGGAGGGCTCCACCCACGAAGGGTCCATGGAGAAGCAACCTTGTCTATTCCATCATGGCCTCGCCCACGAAGGACTTGCCTCACTAGCGGTAGATCTTCATGAAGTAGGCGATCTCCTTGCCCTTACAAACTCCTTGGTTCAACTCCACAATCTTGTCGGAGGCTCCCAAGTGACACCTAGCCAATCTAGGAGACACCACTCTCCAAGAAGTAACAAATGGTGTGTTGATGATGAACTCCTTGCTCTTGTGCTTCAAATGATAGTCTCCCCAACACTCAACTCTCTCTCACAGGATTTGAATTTGGTGGAAAGAAGATTTGAGTGGAAAGCAACTTGGGGAAGGCTAGAGATCAAGATTCATATGGTAGGAATGGAATATCTTGAGCTCAACACAAGGGTAGGTGGTTCTCTCTCAGAAAATGTGTATTGGAAGTGAAGATCTGTTCTGATGGCTCTCTCCACAAATGAAGAGTTGGTGGAAGGGTATATATAGCCTCCACACAAAATCTAACCGTTAGACACAATCTGCCAAACTCGGTGGGACTGAATCGTTAAAAACGGTCGGACCGATTCAGCAAACCTAGTGACCGTTAGGATTTTCAGTGGGACTGAGATGCAACTCGGTAGGACCGATATGGTTAGGGTTAGAGCATAACGTAATCTCGGTGTGGCCGATTACACAAACTCGGTGGGACCGATTTTGGTAATAAGCTAACCAGAGAGTTGGTCAGGCAAACTCGATGAGACCGATTACACAAACTCGGTGGGACCGATTTGGTAATAAGCTAACCAGAGGATTTGCATTGTAATCTCGGTAGTACCGATTGCACAAACTCGGTGAGACCGATTTTGGCAATGGTCATATATAGTGAGATTTCAATCCCATCTCGGTGAGACCGAGATCCCTATCGGTGAGACCGATTTGCTAGGGTTTGTGGCAGTGGCTATGACATGTGAAACTCGGTGGCTCCGAATAGGAAGAATCGATGGGGCCGAGTTTGACTTTAGGTTTGGGTCATATGTGGATATGGAAAGGTAGTTGAGGATTTTGGAGCATATCACTAAGCACATGAAGCAAGAGGTTCATTAAGCAACACCTCATCCCTCCTTAATAGTATTGGCTTTTCCTATGGACTCAATGTGATCTTGGATCACTAAAATAGAAAATGTAGAGTCTTGATCTTGAAGCTTGAGCCAATCCTTTTTCTTTAGCATCTTGAAGGGGTTCCACATCCTTTGGTCCATGCCACTCGATTGTTGAACTTATCTGAAACATACTAGATAAAAGTGTTAGTCCAACAAGAGATATGTTGACATTAATTACGAAAACCACCCAGGGAGCACTTGTGCTTTCAATAGGTCTAGAAAGAATTGGTCTAAGAAGCTTGATGATGCGTTATGGGCCTATAGAACTGCATATAAAAATCCTATTAGTATGTCTCCGTATAAAATGGTTTATGGAAAAGCACGTCACTTACCTCTCGAACTAGAACATAAGGCATATTGGGCTATTAAAGAGCTCAACTATGATTTTAAACTTGCCGGTGAAAATAGTTTATTCGATATTAGCTCACTTGATGAATGGAGAACCCAAGCATATGAAAATGCCAAGTTGTTTAAAGAAAAAGTTAAAAGATGGCATGACAAAAGGATACGAAAGCGTGAGTTTAATGTAGGTGATTATGTATTGCTATACAACTCTCGTTTAAGATTTTTTGCAGGAAAACTTCTCTCTAAATGGGAAGGCCCCTACGTTATCGAAGAGGTCTATCGTTCCGATGCCATAAAAATCAACAACTTCGAAGGCACAAATCCGAAGGTGGTAAACGGTCAAGAATCAAACATTATATCTCAGGTAATCCCATAAATGTTGAAACCAATATTATTGAAACAGTAACCCCGGAGGAATACATAAGAGACACTTTCCAGACCGTTTCAGACTCCGAAAAGGAATAGGTATGTGGTACGGTAAGTAAACCGACTCCAAAACAATTTTAAGGCAATATTTCTCCGCTTTGGAATATTAAGAAAAATAGAAAATTAAGTAGCAGTCCGGGAAGGACACGAGGGCCCCACGAGGGTGGTGGGCGCGCCCTACTCCTCTGGGCGCGCCCCCTACCTCGTGAGCACCTCGTGTGCCTTCCGGACTCCGTTTTCTTGCACGATACGTATTTTGGTCGGTAAAAATTTATTATATATTCTCCCGAAGGTTTGGACTCCTGTATCACGCAATTATCCTATGTTTTTGTTTCGAGTTGTTGCTACTGCAGATTAGAGCAAGATGTCTTCGCAAGAGTTAGTCGGGGAGAGCCGGGGTATCTAATTCGGCACCGGAACCAAGGGCAAACAGCGACGCTGACCACTTTGGGCCAGCAAACGAGGAAGAGATGGAGGCTGACTTAATGAGGGTAGATGCCATGGGGGATCAAGAAGTCACCTCTCGCTTCCGAGCTGGATTCACGATAGGGGAACTACAGAGCTCAGCTATTCCAAACTCGGTTATCCCTTCCAATGTTAGATTTCTTTCTTATGAAAACATGAAGAGAAGTGTCACTTGTTCTCCCGCAGCTATGCAACACCCTTGGGTGCAAGGAGCTTTAGCCGTCACAGGAAAGCTTCATAAGGAAATAATGGACCTCAAGCAGCAAGTCAATAAGCTCGAGGAGAAGAACCACATCCTGAGGGGAATCATCGCCAAGAATATTACACCAACAACAAAGAAGGAGACATAATCACATGGGTATGGGCACTCCCCTTGGCAACTGCCAAGCTTGGGGGAGGTGCCCCGGTATCGTATCACAATCACAACTCCTATCTTTACCGTTTTCTTAGTTCGATCCTATTAGTAGTATCTTGATCTAGTAGACTAAAGTTTATGGCATGATCTAGTTTTGAGTTTTGCTTTATGATCTCTCTATGTAATCGAGTCCGTGAGCTATATATAATAAAGATTAGTGTTGAGTCAAGGGCTTGATTATTTTGCCATGATCTTGGGTGAATAAAAGGAAAGAGAAAAAGAATAAAAAGAAACAGAGAGTTCATATTGATCTTATTGAGAGTAATGACTTCACATAGAAAGAGTATGATGATTAAAAGTTGTTGGGAGTTGACAGACATAGCTTTGGTCATCGTTGCAATTAATAGGAAGTAATAAGGAAAGAGAGGTTTCACATATAAATATATTATCATTGACATCTTTTATGATTGGGAGCACTCATTAAAATATGACATGCTAAAGAGTTGATGTTGGACAAGGAAGACAACGTAATGAGTTATGTCTTTCTTATATCCAAGATAAAGTATATTGTCATGGATCCTCTAACTTGTTGAGCTTGCCTTTCCCCCTCATGCTAGCCAAATTCTTAGCACCAAGTAGAAATACTACTTATGCTTCCACATACCCTTAAACCAGTTTTGCCATGAGAGTCCACCATATCTACCTATGGATTGAGTAAGATCCTTCAAGTAAGTTGTCATCGGTGCAAAGCAATAAAAATTGCTCTAAATATGTATGACCGATTGGTGTGGGAGAAATAAGCTTTATACGATCTTGTGATGTGGAAGTAATAAAAGCGGCGGACTGCATAATAAAGGTTCATATCACAAGGGGCAATATAAAGTGACGTTCTTTTGCATTGAGATTTCGTGCATCCAACCATAAAAGCGCATGGCAACCTCTGCTTCCCTCTACGAAGGGCATGTCTTTTATTATTATCCTCTACCTTATGCAAGAGTCATGGTGATCTTCACCTTTCCTTTTTCATTTTATCCTTTGGCAAGCCCAGCATGTTGGAAAGAACATGATATATATATCTAATTGGATGTAGGGGAGCATGAAGTATTATTATTGACATTACCCTTCAGGTAAAAGGTTGTGGGGCAAAACTATAAGCCCCTATCTTTCTCTGTGTCCGATTAAAACTTCGTAACCACAAGTATTGCGTGAGTGTTAGCAATTATGAAGGACTAAATGATAGTTGAGTATGTGGACTTGCTTTTTAGCTCTGACATAGACTCTTTCCGATGTTACGATAAATTGCAATTGCTTCAATGACTGAGATTACAGTTTGTTGGAGCCCAATAAGGTTTCTGATTCATACTTTTGCATTGTGAATAGATCATCACTTGAACATAAGTAATCATATGACAAAATCTATATATGTTGCTATTATGAGAATAATCATGATGCCTTCATGTCTGTATTTTATTTTTATCGACGCCTCTACCTCTAAACATGGGGACATATTTATTGTTATCGGCTTTTCGCTTGAGGAGAAGCGAGGTCTAAGATTGGGGGAGTTGATACGTCCATTTTGCATCATGATTTTATATCGATATTTATTGCATTATGGGCTGTTATTTCACATTATGTCACAATACTTATGGCTATTCTCTCTTATTTTACAAGGTTTACATAAGGAGGGAGAATGCCGACAGCTGGAATTCTGGGCTGGAAAAGGAGCAAATATTAGAGACCTATTCTGCGCTACTCCAAAAGTCCTGAAACTCCATGGAATATCTTCAAAGAAATAAATAAAAATCCTCGCCAAAGATGAAGGCCAGGGGGCCCACACCCTGCTCACGAGGGTGGGGGGCGCCCCCCCTCCTAGGGCGCGCCCCCTATCTCATGGGCCCCCTGGTGGGTCTCTGACGTCCATCTTCTCCTATATGAAGTCTTTCGATGAGAAAAAAACCAGAAGCAACCTTTCGGGACGAGACTCCGCCGCCACGAGGCGGAACCTTGGCGGAACAAATCTAGGGCTCCGGCAGAGCTGTTCTGCTGGGGATACTTCCCTCCGGGAGGGGGAAATCATCACCATCATCATCACCAACGCTCCTCTCATCGGGAGAGGGAAATCTCCATCAACATCTTCACCAGCACCATCTCATCTCCAAACCCTAGTTCATCTCTTGTATCCAATTCTTGTCTCAAAGTCCGGGATTGGTGCTAGTAGGTTGCTAGTAGTGTTGCCTTGTAGTTGATGCTAGTTGGTTTATTTGGTGGAAGATCATATGTTCAGATCCTATATGCATATTATTACCCCTCTGATTATGAACATGAATATGCTTTGTGAGTAGTTACGTTTGTTCCTGAGGACAAGGGAGAAGTCTTGTTATTAGTAGTCATGTGAATTTGGTATTCGTTCGATATTTTGATAAGATGTATGTTGTCTAGCCTCTAGTGGTGTTATGTGAACGTCGACTACATAACACTTCACCATTATTTGGGCCTAGAGGAAGGCATTGGGAAGTAATAAGTAGATGATGGGTTGCTAGAGTGATAGAAGCTTAAACTCTAGTTTATGTGTTGCTTCGTAAGGGGCTGATTTGGATCCATATGTTTCATGTTATGGTTAGGTTTACCTTAATACTTTTGTTGTAGTTGCGGATGCTTGCAATAGAGGTTAATCATAAGTGGGATGCTTGTTCAAGTAAGAACAGCACCCAAGCACCGGTCCACCCACTTATCAAATTATCAAAGTACCAAACGTGAATCATGTGAACGTGATGAAAACTAGCTTGACGATATTCCCATGTGTCCTCGGGAGCGCTTTTCCTATTATAAGAGTTTGTTCCGGCTTGTCCTTTGCTACAAAAAGGATTGGGCCACCTTGCTGCACTTTATTTACTTTTGTTACTTGTTGCTCGTTACATTTTATCTTGTCACAAAACTATCTATTACCACTTGTTTCAGTACTTGCAGAGAATACCTTGCTGAAAACCGCTTATCATTTCCTTCTGCCCCTTGTTGGGTTCGACACTCTTACTTATAGAAAGGACTACGATAGATCCCCTATACTTGTGGGTCATCAGCCCGTCGGGTGGGTCCCAGCAGTCAGGGGCAAACGTGTTTTTCGCGATATACTGGTGGGCGTCCGGTGGGTCCATGCTGTCAGGTGTAGGAATAATTATTTTCTGCGTAATAAGGAGGCACTTCCTTGCGGTTGCCATGGACCCAGCTATCAGCCTCTCCACATACAGTATTCTTCCGATGTAATTCGGTCGTTGACCACATTGACCACGCCGCACCGAGAGCACCACGGCGCAGGACGACGGCGAGGCCTAGGAAGGGGACGACGCGGAGCCGGGGGAGATGCGGCAGCGGATGCCCATGCGGAGAGGAGCACGAGGGTTCACTGGTTCGGCCGCGCTGCCGTCGCCGCAGAATAATAGGGGGTGTGGGTGAGTGGAGTGGAGGGATGGCCTGGCCAGTGGTGGGAGTAGTATGGGGGCGGTGAGGCCTCCACCGCAACACATCCGGCCACGGGAGGCAGGAACAGGCGGCACAACCGGCGCTGCTTTGGGCGGCTAGAGCAAGAAGACTAGAGGTTGAAGAAGCACTACGGCCGTTGGATGGACACTGTACGGTCAGTCGAGCTAGAATCGTGCATATTGACTAAGTTGGAAAAGCCCTTCGTCCCTATCAACTTAGTAGGCCCACTATACTGGGTCCCAGCTAGCAGGGGGAGTATTCATTTTTTTGTGCGTAATAAGGAGGCACTTCTTTGCGTGCGAAGATAAAGCTGGTGGGTCTGAGCTGTCAGCGGCGGTAACGTTTTTTTTGCGAAATAAAGAGGCCCTTTCGGTGGGTCCCGGATGTCAGGTGGAGGAATCATTATTTTGCGCGTAATAAGGAGGCATTTCCTTGCGTGCGGTCGTGGACCCAGCTATCAGCCTCTCCACGTATAGTCCACTTCAGATGCATGTCGGTCGTTGACCACGTTGACCATGCCATGCCGAGAGCACCAGGGCGGTGGACGACGGCAACGCCTAGGAAGGGAACGACATGGAGGCAGGGAAGACTCGGCAGTTGTTTTTGTTTCCCACGCGGAGGGGAGTCCGACTATACGAGGGTTTACTGGTTCGTCTGCCGTCGCCAGAGAATAATAGCAGGTGTGGGTGAGTAGAGGGATGGCTAGGCCAGCGATGGGAGTACGGTGGGGCGGTGAGGCCTGCGCGGCAGCACAGCCGGCCTCGGGGAGAAGGGAGCAGGCAGTCCCGCCGGCGCTTGTTTGAGCGGCTGGAGCAGGAAGAGCAGAGATTGAAGAAGCACGATGGCCGTTGGATGGACATCCAACAGTATACAGGCCATATGTGGAAAGCCTCAAATATGTGGAAAACAGCATACAACACATCTACCATTATTTCAAATAATTTACAGCCCATTTGCTAATTCTTACGGGTTTTTTGGAGCCCATATTATTTTTGTTAGCATTACAGCCCATATTGTGGCCACGGTTAAAAAATTATACGAAAGTTTGCATATGTCGGTGCGGTCTGAACTGTTTTTAATCCTGAAATTTCGAGTCACATTCAGACCGATTTTAAAAATAAATGTATATCAATATAAAATCCAATAAATTGTCCACGCATAAAAATCAATGCAATTTAAAATCTCGAAATGAAAAAAAGATATTTGAAACTAATTGCCGGTTTGATGTGTTTTAAAAATGTACAACCCATTTCTCATTACTGATAGGCCATTTTCTCGGCCAGCCGAATGAAGCTCTCCTCGTCTTGAAAGATTTGCAGCCCAACAGGCCTGATAAAGCGACTTACTTGACAAATCACAAAAAACTGGCCTAGCCATTTTCAGAAAGAAAAAAAACTACTGGGCTGGTCTGTGGTAAACATAAAAGAAAAGGCTGTATAGATAAGCCAGAGTGTCCCGCACAACCCAGTTGATACCCTGCTTCCGTCTCAAAAACAAATTAGATAAATGCCACTCCAACTATGATGATTCATAAAAATGCCACTGCAATTTCCAAACTTTGAAAAGTGCCACTGCAATTTTTGCAAACTTTGAAAAACGCCACTGCAGTTTGCAAACTTTGAAAAACGCCACTCCAGACTGCGAAAAATGCCACTAGAAATGGCATGAAATGACATTTTTCAAAGTTTGGAAATTGCAGTGGCATTTCTCGGATACACCAGATTTGGAGTGGCATTTATCAAATTAACCCAAAACAAAAATAACCGGGCGAGCTGCTGGGTCCCTGGTGTCAGCCGCTCGTTGTGCAATTCTCTCGTTTATTGACTACGTTGATAATGGCATGGGACCCAGATGTCAGAAATCCACTAGGAGGAGCCATTTTTTTATTGGCTTGAAATAAGGAGGCACTTGCTTGCGTACTGCCATGACCTTGGCGGGTCCCTGCTGTCATCCTCTCCACGTACAATCATCTCCTGATTGTGTATGCGTCAACTTGCTAGGCCCACAAGTCAGCCTCCAAACCCGTGGAGGACAAATACAACCCATTTAAAAAAATAATAGCTCATTCCATACGTTCAAACGGAAAGTTCAACATTCATAGAAAAGTAACAGGTCTGATCCACATATAGAGTACTGAACTTCCATGTTGACAACCATCATAGCCAAGTTAACTATCTACTCCCACTAATACTCTAGTAGCGTACAAGTACTAACTTACTCTTAGCTAACTAGACGATGTCGACCGCCATCTGTGGTACACGCTAAACGCAGGCACCGGCGTCGTGCGCCTCGCCTCGGACTTGCAAGAGGTGCGATAGGGCGCGTTGCTCGTGCGCGTTGGCCCTTTCCATGCCGCCGTGGTCCACCGAAGCTTCGGCTTCCAAGCGGGAAACCCACTTGACGAGCTGGTAGTAAAAATCGGCGTCGCGAACGCGTGCGTGCCCGACAGCCTCCAGGGCTATTTGCCGGGCGCCGACCTCCATGTAGTTGGCCCAGTTGCGGGCGCTCTGCTCGCGACTCAGAGCGTCGGTGCGCTGCTGCTCCATGTCCCGCTGGCGGCGCAAATCGGCGATACGCTGCTCCTCCACCAGGCGGTCGCGCTCCAACAACTCCTGCTCCTCCGCCATGCGGTCGCGCTCCAACAACTCCTCGATCTCCGCATTGCCATCTAAAGACAGATAGAATGCCTCCTCCCTCCGTCTGCCTTCCGGTGAAAACCCGAACACTAGTTCCGGCGGTGACCGCCTCCAGTGTTGCCTACCGCGGACGGGCGGGGGCATGGCGGACGTGGCGAGCGACATCGGGCTGCTGGGGGCTTATGAGGATATGGCGAGTTGGGTCACGGTGGCACCGGAGAAGGCCGGGAAACAATACTTATAGGCGGAAGGTAGCGCGACGGTCATCGAAATTCAATGCATAATGGCTTAGCGCGCCAGCTTGCCATGGAAAACTAGAGAAACTGAAATTATGACTGTGTTGTCCCGTCCCGTATGGGTCGCACGCCGGCATGGCGGTCAAACGAGTGCACTCGATTCATCTCCCTCCTTGTCAATAATGATTACATGGATTTAAAGCGTATCTTTTTTTGCATCAGTTAGCTGCCTTAATTACGGCCGGCTGCATGCAGGCACTCAGAATCGCTCGCAGGCAGTACGCGAAGCAGCATGCAACGAGTCACAGCCGAGGGCACGCATGTAGCCACTTAAATCGCTGGAATTAATTAGGCTTAAACTTCTGCATGCCGTTAATTATTGCCATGCCTTGGTCTTGCTGCTTTGCTCACGGGACTAATAAATCCCAAATGGAGGGAGTACCTTGGTTGGTGAGAGGTTTGAATTAAGCTCTGCAAACCGGAAAGGAGGTACTAGTACGTGCGTGATCCGCTATTTATCCGTGTAGGATCGATAGTGTAGCTTGTCAGTTCTTCAGAGGTAGGCATTTTTATTGAAAAAACTGCCACTTCGTGTCTTGCGTCGCAAATAAAACTGCCAGGAGCGCATTTATAGGCTAGCTAGTGATCAAACAGTAACTTGTAAACACTGAGCGAACAGAAATAAGTAATTGTTAATGCATCTCAATGATTCACAGATCATATACAAATATGTAGCTCCAAAAGCAAAGATCAGCACTTCGGATCTTGCGTCGCAACTAAAACTAACTAGTACGATTCCCATACATAAGATCAACATGTTAATGCATCTCAATGATTCACAGATCATATACAAATATGTAGCTCCAAAAGCAAAGATCTAGAAAAAACATCTGTTCTTCCTACTAACATGGATGCTTCTCTTGGCCAACATTTAGTACAGACTGAAAGACAAATTTGTTTGTGAAGTCTACAATTCCTCTTGCAAATGTAAGTGGTTTCACCAACAGCTGGAACCATGAGAATGAACCACACATGATGGAGGAACATCCACTGCAATATGATTTGGTCTTCTCTCGATCACACCGCGAGACTATTTTCGGAATACAAACTTTAACTTAGGCAAAATGATGCCCATTGTATAATCAGACCAAAGCAATGAAGCACCTAGTGTTGGCCAATAAATAGTATAGTACTACTTTTTTGCAGTCCATGAAGTGACTATCCAATCTTTCTGTGTCTATTTTCAAATGGCACTTCATGCAGTGACTATACTATTCTCTTGTGCAGTTCAACCAAAATTGCAGACACTTTGTTTGTTTGCCAAATAGCAACGGGCAGACATCTCTGTCTGCACAATACCAAGCAGCTAGTAAACATATACCACACCTTGTATTTTCGGTTTAAACATGTCTCTTCCGCTTAGCATCGATCATATTCTACACTGGACAAGCTGATACAGTTATGTTTTGCCCTGGACAATTTCATATTGAATTGAATTTGCTGGTTCAGAGCAGAAATATAGCGCCTATTCTTCATCAGACCAAGGATATCCATGTTCGCAGTGATGGAAGAGGTGAAATCGATACAACCAAAATTGAGCATCCAATCATTGAATCATGTCCAGCACCTCCAATGTAGGTCCACCCTGCCAATAAATTCACATGCAAACCACTAGTATTACTATCTAATGACAGTACAAAAAGAAGAGCAAGATAGTAGCAAACCATGTACCTTCGTAATGAACAGCTCATAGTGCCACCAATTGGATATAAAGGTTTGGAAAAAAACATGCTCCTAATGTTGAACCAGTTGGACTTTTTGTGCAGTTCCACTAAAATCGAGCATCCCTGTTTGCATAGATATTGAAAGTGTGATTACTCTAAAAGTGGCACTAGTTGAAGCATAGACTCACAAATATAAGCATTCCAATTTCTTAATGGGAAAAGGTAGCAAGACTGTCTCTAACCACCTGTTTGAAGGAATAAATAAAGCAACAGTGGCTGATGTCAGGAAGGCATACATAGTTTTTTCTGGAAACGTGAGCCATTCCTGACATTTCCTCTTCTTTTAAGCAAATTTTGTGTAGTTCTACTAAAATAAAATGCCATCGCCACCTTAACAATTCAGTGACACTGTACAAAAGGAAATGACTTAACATTACATCATGATGTCAGGTATGTAGTCGACAGGCATTAGAGACAAACATATAGACCTCCTCCGATAACATAATGAACATTAATTTTAACAAAGGTGTGACTAGCTTTACCGGGATAATTTGAGTGAACTCTACACCCTTTGTTCCTTAATATAAACGTTTTCGTGGTTCAATTTAAAGTACCCAAACATCTAGTATTTAGAAAAACAGGTAGTAGTTTTCTTGAGCACATATCTGGGAAAGCTTGCCACACTTTATTTATGTCCATAGCTAATGCAACACCATTCGAATACTACAAATATACACTAATCCAGTGGCTAGTGCAACAGTAGAGTAGTTAGTTTATTACAGGGTACAGTACAATGGTTTTACTAAACAGATTTCAATAAACTCTAGCACTGGAAGGTTTCTATAAGAATTAACAATACAAAATGCAAAGGTAACAAGTTTCAGCATTGGTATACTAGCTGTGCATGAGCATTAAACCAAATACAAAAGTCTGAAGGTAACTAGCATTATTAACTAATGACAGTATAAAAAAATTACAAACCATGTACCTCCAAGGTAAATATCATTTCGAACTCGGGGGGACCTTAAAAATTGCTGTCCCAATCTTGATAATTGATCAAACATAAAAACTTGATCGAACGAATCAAGAGAACAGCTGGAGGAGGAGGTGCCCACTCTTGACCTTTCCTCTTGTCTTCATAATTGTCTGTGCAGTTTAACCAAAATAAAATGACATCAGCGCCTTGGCATTTTGGTGACACTGTACAAAAAAATTAACTTATCTCATGAAAGTGAGGTATGTAATCCAGAAGCATTAACAGTGCAAAAATCTGAAGATAGCAACAAGTTTCATCGTTGGTATACTGGCTATGCAACAACATTAGAATGCCTTAGCTGAAAAATCTTTAATACATCCACAATCAACAGCTAACCCTGAAATAATCCAGTGACATTAAATGGCATTGCTTAAATTTATGGGTGGCAATAGACTGAGAGCGGCATTAGTTAAATGTGGCATCACTTTAGCAGTAGCATTGCTTGACTTGACTGCTGGCGTTATACTAACAGCAAAAAAAGTGGCAATAAGAGCATGGGAGGCCCATTCGGACAGTGGGTGCACCAGTACGATGTACCTCCACGGACGCAGAGTGGTGAGGGAGGTATGGTTGCCCAGAGCAACAAATATCCAGGCAGCATATGTGGATTACGTCCCATTTTTGTTCTCTTTAGCCACCTTTTTCCTATGCGAGGACAACAAACCGATCGACCTGGTCATTCTCTATGCGTTGTCATGCCTTTCTACCCTTCTTCAACCAAGAGACACGAGACTCGTTCCTTAGCTACTGATTTTCCCCTTTTCAACCTAGATGCGGGTTCGATGCCTACTCTCTTGGACAGTACAGTCTCCCTTCCTTTCCTTATTCAACCCAGACATGGATTAGTCTGCATGAAGTAGGGTTTCTTTAATAGTGCAAATTATGGTTTTCGTCTGCGTGGCCAGCAGAGCAGAGGATAGCAAATTGGGAAGATGGTGGAGTGGAAAAAGATCCACATGCAACGACGTGGAAGATGGGGCAATAGAACAAGGTTATGGTTCGAAAAGAGGTAGCATACCTGAGGGTCGGCGGGAAGTGGCTTCACTCGTGGTCGTCGTCCTCCACACACACTACGGTAGCGAGCTTGGGGACGGAGGCCATCCCGCGAGAGCACTAGGTCTGAGAGGATGGCCTTGTCGTCAGTGCGTGACCTCGCTCGCCGATGATGAGTGCGTCAATGCTGCACATCCTTTTCTTCCCCGGCGGATCTGTGACCACCGGTGAGGAGGGAGAGAGGGGCCGTCTTTTTTAGATCTGGAGAGAGGGTGGTAGTGTGAGAAGCAAGTGGGCAGCCCTTAGCAAGAAAGCGCTGAAGCTCCAGCCTATATATCTTTTTTATACTACTAGTACTGAAGGTGCAGTAGTGGTAGAGTAGTTTATATTTTCTCTGCGTACAGTACCAGTTAGTCGTGCTTCAAAACTGATTGGCACGCCATTAAAAAAATAAAGGTCGGTAACTAATGCGGCACCTTGGGCCAACGCGGCCAGATCGCATTTTGCACGAGAAATTACACACCATGTTTCGTTGACATGTGGTCCCGTTCCAACATATCAGTGAGACGACGGCGAGTAGTAGTAGTATTAGGCCGGGGCGCCTCTTCGTGAACCGTGGCAAACTCGCAACCGTCCACCGACTCTACGCCTTTCCCTCTCGATTTGGAACTGCTGTCGCACACTCTTCCTCTCCCTCCTCCATTTTCCTTTAGCCCTCCACCCTTTCTTCTGCCATTGTTCGATCGTCTTCTCCATGGAGGAAGCAGGTCGGAAACGACCCCTTATTCTTGCCCCGATCTGAAAGATGACACGGTGCAGGAACTCTGTCGGGGGATATCGGCCTCCACGAGCACCTATGGGGACGGAGCCCCTTGTCGGTTCGGCGGGGGGGGGGGGGGGCGGAGGTTGCACAAAGAGCATATCGAGGCGACACACACACACACAACGGTTTTACCCAGCTTCGGGCCGCATGGATGCGTAAAACCCTACTGCTGCTTGTCTGGTTGATTCGAGTTCTTGCTCTGGAGCATAAGAAGCTACAACAAGTTGGAGCTGGACGTAGACGAGGGTCTACTGGGTGTCCTTCTTCCGGTCTGGATCCCTTCTATCATTCGGTCCCCCCCTACATGCGCATGGGCCTCCTTTTATATGCTAAGGGGTTTTCCACAGGTAGCGATGCAGGTGAGGGTAAAAATGGCAAGGAACTGTGCGAACAGTGGCCGCACAGTGCTATCACACCTAACTCTGACGGCGGGGGACAAAGGCATTAAATGCCCGTCTGGATCGCCTGAACAATGCCGAGGCGGACCGTTAGGGGCGCCTCCGCTTGCCACGGGGGCGACTCCGCCAACGTCGCATGCCACGCGCGCGCCCCAGGCTGCGTGGCGCCCCGCCACGTGTCTCTGGGGAAGCTCCAGAGTGACGCGTGGGCAGGTGAGCTGGAGCGCATGCCTGAGGTGGTGGTTCGCCGCGGCAAGTGGCTTGCCGCGGTGGTTGTCTTGCCGCACCTGAGAGCTTGCCGCTCGTCAGGCCTTGCCGGGGCGCGCGGCGCGCCGCGGCGGGCTTCTCTTGGGGTGCCTTGGTTTGGCCGTCCTGGCGAGCTCCTCCCGCCGGGGCCTTGGTGCTTCGGCTTAGTCGTCCCGGCAAGCTCCTCTTGCCGGGGCCTTGTCGCCTTGGCCCGGCAAGCTCCTCTTGCCGGACCTCGCCTTCTTGGCCCGGCAAGCTCCTCTTGCCGGGGCTTGGTCTTCTAGGCTCGATCACTTGGCCTCCGTCCGGCCTAGAAAGGGCCGTGGAGACTCTTGTCGCTCCCCTGGCAAGCCTTGTCGCGGGATGCTACTACTGCCCGTGCACAAGTTCGGGGTACTAAGGTACCCCTACTTTAGTACACCGACAAACTCATTGATTGGTGTGACGTCATCACCTCGGCTAGCATGGCAGGTTCGTTCAAGCCCATTCTCGACTCAACTAATAACATCATTACAAGGAACCCAAGATTCAAGGATCAGTTTGATCTCCCCTATCTTCTTCGCCGTGACCCTGATGACTGGCGCCGGCACGACAGAGGCCTCGCCCTGTGCAAGTTGATGCCGCTTGATTATGAAACGTATGATGTTAAGATGCCATCGCTTGAGGGCAAGGCTTGGGCGGGTGAAAATGGAGATTGGGTTGTTTACATTGGGTCTAACCGCGAGTGGGAACTTGTGAATGTGTACACTCGTGACCGGGTTCCACTTCCAAAAATCTCAGAACACTGCCCAGAGGTTGAGCACACCGGTAATGTACGCACGTTCAAATATGATCATGGTGACTGTCTTGTACGGAAGATAGCAATTTGTCGAGTTCCCAACCGCTCTTGGAATTACAACAACTATGAAGTTGTTGCTATCTTTGACAAGCTTGTTGCCATCCTTAGTGGTTTGACTCGATGGATATTGCTCAATAATCAGCTTCTATGCACGAATGAGTACTGTGATGCAATTCAATACGAGGGCCTTGTGTTTGCTGCCACCACTCGTGGCACTCTTTTTGCATGGTATCCTCATAGTTTTGGTACTTTTGTCTTCCACCATAATTATAATTGTTTCATCCACATGCATGCGGGTTAGCAAGTTTCCCTTTACTAATTAACCTTCTTCTTGTGTTTCCAAGGTCCTGTGAACATCCCACCACCTATACTTGAAATTTTTTATAACCAAGGGGGAGATGCTGATGGTGATGATCACGAGCAGCGCCCATATACTCTGTGGCGCCTGGCAACTAATTCCGATGGATCACCTCTTCTTGTGTGTATACAGCCCACTGATGATGTTACTGCTAAGGAAGCAGGTGTCTCCCATGGTCGCACTCTCCGGACCTATTGCATGGTATTCGGGATGGATACTAGTGTGCTAGCGCCAACTCCTTCTCCCTGACACAGAATTGATATTCTTGGAGAAAACTCGCTCTTCCTTGGACAAAACTATCCTATGATGGTGAAAGGCGATCCAACTGTTGTTGACACAACGTTACTAGAACCATTTATGAGAAGCAACTGTGTCTATACCTCGGACATTTGGGTGGCTCCCTACCCTGGTACTGATATAGTAGGCCGCTTCAGCCTGGATGATCAGTCCTGCATTGGTCTCTAGATCGACAATGGATGGCCCGTCCCAGAGAATCACTTGTGGTTCAAAGCAAGCGTTTCCAACGCCGCGGAATGGTTGAGTTGAAGTTCATTTCATGGCTTGTTATTTGTTGTGTGGTGAAAACTTTAGTATTTATAATGTATCCTCGTTGTCGATGTGGGTTGATGACATGTTGTATGTAATAAAATGATATGCCTGTGATAAACTTACTAAATTTATGAATGGCTTTCGAGTCGCTTCTGTGAGTGAGTGGTGCGACGAGGCAAAAAAATATTTTCCGAATACATAATTGTACGTGCATTACAACAGGTTATCGGATGAGGCCAATCAACAATAGTAGTACACTATCTGTACTAGCTTCACATGCGTCGCGCGTCAGGCGGGTGTTTTTACTATAGCCATATGTTAATGTGTTCGTACGTAACCAGCACCTCGAATCCTCGATACTAGTACTATATAGTAGGAGTAAGTAGTAGGAGTAGTAGGGTGGCATGGGCCAGAACAAGCATTCACGTCCAGGAGTACGGCACACGCCACCACCACGACATCCATCTGACACCATATTATTTCTTGGAGTCCGTGCTAGAGCAATCTCTTCAACCTCGTCGTTTCTCTAACTTCAGCCATCACGCAGCGGGCGAGGTGGGGGTTTGCCGATAGTCGGTTTCCTTAACTGCGGTCCCACTTGTAAGGCCAACTCCAATGCACCAACCCAAACGGACCTCCGTTTTGCACGAACTCCAACGATAATTTTGACTATAAAAGCAAGACCAAAGAAAATAAGAACCACAAGAATACATTTTACTACTCCTGTAAGTTGGATTAGTGCCTTCTCGATGCATTCATTGTTGATATGCGGAGGCTCGATCTTGCCTGCTTCTTTCTTCTTCGAGTGTAAAGAAGTAGACGTTGCTTCCTCGCATCTAGTCTCATGTCTAGCCTCTATTCTAGTAGGAGTATCAACAAGTGCACTAATCTCATCTCTAGCCTCTGTGCTACTAGCTAAAAGTGATAGAACATGTACTAAATTGCGCTCTATCAATATATGGATGTACTCTTCTTCCCAATACAAAAACTTGCATCCATTGTACTCCCTCCGTTGCACAATACATGCCTTCTATTTGTCAAAATATATATGTATCTAGACATGTTTTAGTATATAGGTACATCCATTTTTGGACAAATGGAAGTCAAGTATTTTGGAACGAAGGGAGTACACAATAAAATTTTTGAGTTAGCACAACTAGTCTAATCCGAGAGCACAACCGAAGATTTGGTCGGGTTCTTCCTCCCTTTTGCCGACACGTGGGACATCCAGCATCCAGGTCATGTCATGAAAGAAAATAGAGTGGTAGTTGAAGCCACGAGATGTGCATCTTGGGTTAAACTGTAAATAGAATCTTACTACTCTTGAGTAACTCCAAAAGCGGCCACCGAAGATCTTTATTGGATTTGTTTTTCATCACCAGCACGTCGAGGTGAAAGATGTGTAGGTTCAATGGGTCCTCTTGCGTTTTCAATGACATGTGGGGCTGCATGTGAGGAAACAGACGATGGGCTCCACGCGTCCGCTGGCTGGCTGAGAAGAGAGATAGAGGAGGGCTGAGCACGGACTGCAGGAAATTTGTTCTACGTACCTCGATATAGGCTCGATATAGTGGGGTGGCATGGGCCATAACTAGCATTCACGTCTAGCAGTACGGCACACACTACCCACACGAGTCCCATCCGACACCAATTTTCTTGGAGTCCGTGCTACAGCCATCTCTTCTCCCTCCTGTTTACTCAGCCATCGCGCGGTGGGCGGGGTGGGGCTTTGCCGATAGTCGGTTTGCTCAACTGCGGTCCCACTTGTAAGTGAAAATGCAACACCGCACGCATTCCCGCTTGAGCGGCATGCCGGACCAACCATGTGGGGGTGCGACACGAACACGACAGGCTTTTCCTTTTGAACTCGTAACTTGTAAAATTTGGTTCTACTCCATGGTGCGATCGATAGATAGAAAATAACGATTTTGCCTAGAGTAATGAGAAGTTTGGTTCTGGCACCATTCATGCATGGAGTACGTACGAAAATTATGAAGTTGATGCGAAAGGTAAGATAATTACTATAGTATCATATACTGCTACATGGATTTGACAGAAAGATAAAAATACATACGGATCCATCAACGTTCAATGACATCCTCACGCCCTAGTGTGCCGGGTCACCAACCGACGTGTGAGGAGCAGCGGCGTTGGCGGAGAGCTCAACGTGCTTCTAAACAGTGTCGTTGGTCAAATTATTACGTGCTGCTCCTCACAGTGAAGTGACAAGACCCTGCGCCAGAGATGACACCTGAGTATAGGCGCTGTGTTCAGCATACCATAGTCAACCTCACCGTCTGCAGTCACTATGATCATGGCCGTAGAGCTAGCCTGCTTACAACTAGCCCTGTTCGACATAATTTCCCATGCGTAGATGCCCGTGCATTGCACGGGACACCAAGATTGGGGGTGGATGGCTCCGGCAGCGGCCATCGCGCCAGATTTTTCCACGGCCTTCTAGATGTGGTGGGGAGGAGATAAGGCTGATTGAGAGAGGCAAGGAGTTGTTTGTAAATAGGGAACAAGTGCGGGCATCTTTTTGAAAAAAATGGAGAAGCTTGGTTTGTATGCGTCAGCTCTAGATCCGACGGCTATTGGTGAAAGATGGGAGGCACAACATCATCACCAACTCAGGACCTGTTTGATTTGCTGGATTTTGAAAACACAGGAATAGGACACGACAATATTACAAGTTTCAAACTGATATTACAAATGTTAGGAGTAATGCTGCACCTACGAAGAGGGAATTACTAGGAAGTTTACGTAAGAACTTTCGTTACTTTAGGTGGATGCAGCATTATCGTAGAAACTAAAATCCACCGCCCTAACAAGTCACTAATGGGCAAATAAGTTTTCGAGTCTCTGGCCACTTGATGTTTCAAAAACAAATTCAGCTTCTGCGGAGACTTTGAAACTTACCACAAGCTCGCCGATCACCAGAGCGTGTGTCCTTCAGTTTCCTAGTTTCTTTTGATGTAATAATCGGTTTAGGATGTGGATTGTGTCGTCGGTTGTGAAATGTTGGGTTCTAGCGCGGATGTTTGGCCTTTGTTGGCCTCTTGGGATGTTGTGATTTCAATATGGTAGCTTTTAGTCCTTCATGTTAGGCTGGAGTTGTGCTGAACTTCTTGTGAATGGTGGTGGTTTTCATTAATGAAAATCAGAAGGGCAAGCCCTTCTTTGATTAAAAAAATTTAATCGTCCTTATATATTCATCAGTCTTGCTATAAGTCGCAGTAGATGCTATATAGGTCCGTCGGATCTTACATCAAGATCCGTGCTTTCAGATTTTCTTTTTTCTCTCTTAAATCTCAGTCGAGTGAGACATAGCCACGCCATTAAACAGAGGCTCGGGCGCCATTAATGGAGACCTTGGGAGAGAGGTGGACGGCAGATGGAGGTCAAAGGGCTCTCCTCCCGATAAGCACGCGCAAGGGTCTGATCGAACGCCTCTCATACTCAAATAGCTACCCTACACGGCGCCTCCTACCTAATAAAAATGGGGACGCGTGGTGGCACGTAAATGGTACTAGTAAGTAGAACACCCATAGTTTCAATAATACTTGTGTTTCCGATTGTAACGTGACAGCGCTTGTTCTAAAATTACTTTGTTGATTGTTAATGTGCGTGCCTTCGCAAATCGGACTACAAATTTACCACTGCATATTGATGCCATGTCAAGGCACCAAGCCAAGTTTCATTATTTTCATGCGTGTTTTGAATTTACAGGAATTAAAAAACTAAGTTTCTCAATGTTTCCAACCCAGCCACGACGCCCAGAATTTTGAATTTCATTCCCATTTATTGCATGGAACCTAGAAATTTACCCAAGGACACACATGTGATTTTTCAACCAACTTTGGTGCACTGGAACATGTGCTTGTATTTCAAATTTGAATTATTCACACAAAGGTGCCATGTTCCCTCCTAGAACCACGAGCCTTCTTGAGAGAAGCTCCGATTTGCAAGAAGCTTATACCAAAAAAAATTAACCACGGCATGGTACTACCATGACATGACACCATGCCAAGTTTCATGATTTTAAAACCAAGTTTCTCAATGTTCTCGACCGAGCCATGATGCCCGGATGTTTGAATTTTATTCTCATTTTTGCATGGGACCTACCGTGCGTTCCCTGCTCGAGCGTTTGCTGATTTAGGTCACTGCTTCCCTGCTACTAGTGCTCGAATGCCCTAAACATCTATTGCAATGCTCTGTTACTAGTTCAATCAGTTTCGACAGTAAATTTCAGTTTCGACTGTGAAGTTCATTTTCTTCAGTTAAGTTCAGAGTGAACAGTACTTACAGCATCTGTCGGACCGGCCGTGGCGCGGCTGATGCATTTTATATCTAGCACTTTTTGGTGATGTATTTTGCATCATCTATTGCAGATGATATTAGGGTCCCACTTCAGATTAACGTTGTCTGTCTTGTCATGATTCAGCCTCGTCGCCGTACACCTTAGCGGAGCTGCTCCAACGATGGAACCGTCCATCACAGCGGAGCAGTACCCTCGGCGCTGTTTCCAGAGGCCTCGGATCTTCTTCCCCGCCTCCGACAGTCACACCAGCATCATCACCATCCTCCACGTCCAACCCAATGATGCTGAGGTCCACAAGGCTATGCCAAAGAGGTTGTACACTCGTCGCATCACTTTGTTTCTCCATTCCTCTGTTCTTTCGATTCATGTGAGCCAAACACCCAGGTTGACTGAAATCCTATGTTTCCAAATGCTCTGTTTTGCACGTGCATTCCTATCCTATTCGTGTGTTTTTCCTGTCCCTGCGTTTATAGAATCCTCCAATTCTAAGGAACCCTTACAGATTTACTTCATTTTCAGATAGGCGTCAAAGAAAACTCTGTGTGTTATGTCCTGCTCATGTCGTGCCGTCATCCACCCCACCTGAGGTGCACCATCGACAGAAGCGTTCACTGCAGCAGAGATCCCCCCTGCAGACTTCCTTTCACCGCCTCAGATCATCTTGTTGGAAATATGCCCTAGAGGCAATAATAAATTAGTTATTATTATATTTCCTTGTTCACGATAATCGTTTATTATCCATGCTAGAATTGTATTGATAGGAAACTTAGATACATGTGTGGATACATAGACAACACCATGTCCCTAGTAAGCCTCTAGTTGACTAGCTCGTTGATCAATAGATGGTTACGGTTTCCTGACCATGGACATTGGATGTCATTGATAACGGGATCACATCATTAGAAGAATGATGTGATGGACAAGACCCAATCCTAAGCCTAGCACAAAGATCGTGTAGTTCGTATGCTAAAGCTTTTCTAATGTCAAGTATCATTTCCTTAGACCATGAGATTGTGCAACTCCCGGGTACCGTAGGAATACTTTGGGTGTGCCAAACGTCACAACGTAACTGGGTGGCTATAAAGGTACACTACAGGTATCTCCGAAAGTGTCTGTTGGGTTGGCACGAATCGAGACTGGGATTTGTCACTCCCTGTGATGGAGAGGTATCTCTGGGCCCACTCGGTAGGACATCATCATAATGTGCACAATGTGATCAAGGAGTTGATCACGGGATGATGTGTTACGGAACGAGTAAAGAGACTTGCCGGTAACGAGATTGAACAAGGTATCGGGATACCGACGATCGAATCTCGGGCAAGTACAATACCGCTAGACAAAGGGAATTGTATATGGGATTGACTGAGTCCTTGACATCTTGGTTCATCCGATGAGATCGTCGTGGAGCATGTGGGAGCCAACATGGGTATCCAGATCCCGCTATTGGTTATTGACCGGAGAACGTCTCGGTCATGTCTGCATGCTTCCCGAACCCGTAGGGTCTACACACTTAAGGTTCGATGACGCTAGGGTTATAAAGGAAGTTTGTATGTGGTTACCGAATGTTGTTCGGAGTCCCGGATGAGATCCCGGACGTCACGAGGAGTTCCGGAATGGTCCGGAGGTAAAGATTTATATATGGGAAGTCCTATTTTGGTCACCGAAAGGGTTTCGGGTTTTATCGGTAACGTACCGGGACCACTAGGAGGGTCCAGGGGTTCCACCAAGTGGGACCACCGGCCCCGGAGGGCTGCATGGGCCACATGTGGGAGGGGACCAGCCCCAGGTGGGCTGGTGCGCCCCCCTCAAGGGCCCAAGGCGCCCAGGGTTTGGGGGAACCCTAGAAGTGGGCGCCCCCCCTTGCCTTGGGGGGCAAGCCACCCCCTCCTGGCCGCCGCCCCTCCTCAGATGGGATCTGAGGGGCCGCACCCCCTCTCCCTTGCCCCAATATATATGAAGGGGGTGGGAGGGCAACCGCACCATTGTGCTGGCGCAGCCCTCCCCCTCTCCCAAGTTCTTCTCCTCTCCCGCGGTGCTTGGCGAAGCCCTGCAGGATTGCCACGCTCCTCCACCACCACCACGCCGTTGTGCTGCTGCTGGATGGAGTCTTCCTCAACCTCTCCCTCTCTCCTTTCTGGATCAAGGCATGGGAGACGTCACCGGGCTGTACGTGTGTTGAATGCGGAGGTGCCGTCCGTTCGGCACTTGGTCATCGGTGATTTGGATCACGACGAGTACGACTCAATCCACCCCGTTCACTTGAATGCTTCCGCTTAGCGATCTACAAGGGTATGTAGATGCACTCTCCTTCCCCTCGTTGCTGGTTTCTCCATAGATAGATCTTGGTGACACGTAGGAAAATTTTGAATTTCCGCTACGTTCCCCAACAGTGGTATCAGAGCCAGGTTTATTGCGTAGATTCTTTGCACGAGTAGAACACAAAGTAGTTGTGGGCGTTGATTTTGTTCAATATGCTTACCGTTACTAGTCCAATCTTGATTCGGCGGCATTGTGGTATGAAGCGGCCCGGACCGACCTTACACGTACACTTATGTGAGACATGTTCCACCGACTGACATGCACTAGTTGCATAAGGTGGCTAGCGGGTGCCAGTCTCTCCCACTTTAGTCGGATCGGATTCGATGAAAAGGGTCCTTATGAAGGGTAAATAGCAATTGACATATCACGTTGTGGTTTTGCGTAGGTAAGAAACGTTCTTGCTAGAAACCCATAGCAGCCACGTAAAACATGCAAACAACAATTAGAGGACGTCTAACTTGTTTTTGCAGGGTATGCCATGTGATGTGATATGGCCAAAAGGATGTGATGAATGATATATGTGATGTATGAGATGATCATGTTCTTGTAATAGGAATCACGACTTGAATGTCGATGAATATGACAACCGGCAGGAGCCATAGGAGTTGTCTTAATTTATTTATGACCTGCGTGTCAACATAAACGTCATGTAATTACTTTACTTTATTGCTAACCGATAGCTGTAGTAGTAGAAGTAATAGTTGGCGAGACAACTTCATGAAGACACGATGATGGAGATCATGATGATGGAGATCATGGTGTCATGCCGGTGATGATGATGATCATGGAGCCCCGAAGATGGAGATCGAAAGGAGCAAAGTGATGATGGCCATATCATGTCACTATTTGATTGCATGTGATGTTTATCATGTTTATACATCTTATTTGCTTAGAACGACGATAGTAAATAAGATGATCCCTCATTAAAATTTCAAGAAAGTGTTCTCCCTAACTGTGCACCGTTGCGAAAGTTCGTCGTTTCGAAGCACCACGTGATGATCGGGTGTGATAGATTCTCACGTTCACATACAACGGGTGTAAGACAGATTTACACACGCGAAACACTTAGGTTGACTTGACGAGCCTAGCATGTACAGACATGGCCTCGGAACACAAGAGACCGAAAGGTCGAGCATGAGTCGTATGGTAGATACGATCAACATGAAGATGTTCACCGATGATGACTAGTCCGTCTCACGTGATGATCGGACACGGCCTAGTTGACTCGGATCATGTAATCACTTAGATGACTAGAGGGATGTCTATATGAGTGGGAGTTCATAAGATGAACTTAATTATCCTGAACATAGTCAAAAGATCTTTGCAAATTATGCCGTAAGCTCGCGCTTTAGTTCTACTGTTTTAGATATGTTCCTAGAGAAAATATAGTTGAAAGTTGACAGTAGCAATTATGCGGACAGTACAAGACTTATGTCCTTAATGCACCGCTCGGTGTGCTGAACCTCAAACGTGGTTTGTGGATGTTGCGAACATCCGACATACACGTTTTGATGACTACATGATACTTCGGTAATGATAAATGGTTTAGAATTAAGGCACCGAAGACATTTTTGAAATGTCGCAGAACATATGAGATGTTTCAAGGGCTGAAATTGGGATTTCAGGCTCATGACCACGTCAAGAGGTATAAGACCTCCGACGATTTTCTTGGCCTGCAAACTAAGGGAGAAAAGCTCAATCGTTGAGCTTGTGCTCAGATTGTCTGAGTACAACAATCACTTGAATCGAGTGGGAGTTGATCTTCCAGATAAGATAGTGATGTTTCTCCAAAGTCATTGCCACCAAGCTGCTAGAGCTTCGTAATGAACTATAACATATCAGGGATAGATATGATGATCCTTGAAATATTCACGATGGTTGACACCGCGAAAGTAGAAATCAAGAAGGAGCATCAATTGTTGATGGTTAGTGAAACCACTAGTTTCAAGAAGGGCAAGGGCAAGAAGGGATACTTCATGAAACGGCAAATCAGCTGCTGCTCTAGTGAAGAAACCCAAGGTTGAACCCAAACCCGAGACTGAGTGCTTCTGTAATAAGGGGAACAGCCACTAGAGCAGAATTACCCTAGATACTTGGTAGATAGGAAGGCTGTCGATAGAAGTATATTGGATATACATTATGTGAATGTGTACTTTAATAGTACTCCTAGTAGCATCAGGGTATTAGATACCGGTTCGGTTGCTAAGTGTTAGTAACTCGAAAT
Organism: Aegilops umbellulata; assembly: GCA_032464435.1. Classification (NCBI taxonomy): domain Eukaryota; kingdom Viridiplantae; phylum Streptophyta; class Magnoliopsida; order Poales; family Poaceae; genus Aegilops; species Aegilops umbellulata. Next base: position 316,986,204 of record CP136056.1, on the reverse strand, counting down.
AAAAGCTACGGAATAAACGAAGACTAGCTAAAGATGAGCTGACGAGATGTATTGGAAGTGCTTCCAAGGTTGATCTGTTCAAGCATCGCACGCTCCCTCTACCATCGAGATTGGTGTTAAACCTAAATAATTGTTATTTGGTGTTTGCGTTGAGCATAGACATGAGTGGATTATGTCTATCACAATACGGTTATTCATTTAAAGAGAATAATGGTTACTCTATTTATTTGAATAATACCTTCAATGGTCTTGCACCTAAAATGAATGGTTTATTGAATCTCGATCATAGTAATACACATGTTCATGCCAAAAGATATAAGATAGTAATGATAATACCACCTACTTGTGGCACTGCCATGTAAGTCATATTGGTATAAAACGCATGAAGAAGCTCCATGTTGATGGATCTTTGGACTCACTCTTTTTGAAAAGGATTGAGACATGTGAACCATGTCTATTGGTATATACACATGAAGAAACTCCATGCAGATGGACCGTTTGGACTCACTTGATTATGAATCGCTTGAGACATGCAAATCATACCACATGGGCAAGATGACTGAAAGCTTCGGTTTTAGTAAAATGGAACAAGAAAGCAACTTGTTGGAAGTAACACATTTTGATGTGTGCAGTCCAATGAGTGCTAAGGCAAGCAGTGGATATCGTTATGCTCTTACTTCACAGATGATTTGAGTAGATACTGAACATATTTACTTGATGAAACACAAGTCTGAATTATTGAATGGTTCAAGTAATTTCAGAATGAAGCTGAAGATCGTCGTGACAAGAGGATAAAATATCTATGATATGATCATAGAGATGAATATCTGAGTTGCGAGTTTGGTACACAATTGAGACATTGTGGAAATTGTTTCACAACTAATACCGCCTGGAGCACCATAGTGTGATGGTGTGTCCGAACATCATAGTTGCACCCTATTGGATATGGAGCATACCATGATATCTCTTATCAAATTACCACGATAGTTTATGGGTTAGGCATTAGAGACAACCACATTCACTTTAAATAGGGCACCACACAAATCCGTCGAGACAACACCGTATGAACTATGGTTTAGAGAAACCTAAGCTGTTGTTTCTTAAAAGTTTGGGGTCACGACGCTTATGTGAAAAAGTTTCAGGCTGATAAGCTCGAACCCAAAGCGGATAAATGCATCTTCATAGGACACCCAAAATAGTTGGGTATTCCTCCTGTCTCAGATCCGAAAGCAATAGGGATTGTTTCTAGAATCGGGTCCTTTCTCGAGGAAAAGTTTCTCTCGAAAGAATTGAGTGGGAGGATGGTGGAGACTTGATGAGGTTATTGAACCGTCACTTCAACTAGTGTGTAGCAGGGCACAGGAGTTGTTCCTATGGCACCTACACCAATTGAAGTGGAAGCTTATGATAGTGATCATGAGACTACGGATCAAGTCACTGCCAAACCTCGTAGGATGACAAGGATGCGTACTACTTCAGAGTGGTACGTAATCCTGTCTTGGACGTCATGTTGCTAGACAACAATGAACCTACGAGCTATGGAGAAGCGATGGTGGGCCCGGATTCCGATGAATGGCTCGAGGCCATAAAATCCGAGAGAGGATCCATGTATGAAAACAAAGTGTAGACTTTGGCAGAACGGCTCGATGGTCGTGAGGCTGTTGAGTACAGATGGATTTTAAAAGGAAGACGGACAATGATGGTAAATGTCACCATTAAGAAAGCTCGACTTGTCGTTAACATGTTTCCCGACAAGTTCAAGGAGTTGACTACGATGAGACTTTCTCACTCGTAGTGATGCTAAGAGTCTGTTGGAATTAGCAGGTACTGCATTATTTATGAAATCTTGCAGATAGGATGTCAAAACATTGTTTCCTCGACGATTTTCTTGAGGAAAGGTTGTATGTGATACAACCAGAAGGGTTTGTCAATCCTGAAAGATGCTAACAAGTATGCAAAGCTCCAGCAATCCTTTTAAGGACTGGAGTAAGCATCTCGGAGTTGGAATGTACACTTTGATGAGATGATCAAAGAATTTGGGTTTATACAAAGTTTATGAGAAACTTGTATTTCCAAAGAAGTGAGTGGGAGCACTATAGAATTTCTAATGAGTATATGTTGTTGACATATTGTTGATCAGAAATGATGTAGAATTATGGAAAGCATATAGGGTTATTTGAAAAGTGTTTTTCAATGGAAAACCTAGATTAAGCTACTTGAACATTGAGCATCAAGATCTATAAGGATAGATCAAAATCGCTTAATAGTACTTTCAAATGAACACATACCATGACAAGATTTTGAAGGAGTTCAAAATAGATCAGCAAAGAAGGAGTTCTCGGCTGTGTTACAAGGTGTGAGTATTGAGCAAGACTCAAGACATGACCATGGCAGAATAGAGAGAAAGGACGAAGGTCGTTCCCTATGATTTAGTCGTAGGATCTAAAGTATGCTATGTTGTGTACCGCACCTGAAGTGTGCCAAACCATGAGTCAATCAAGGGGTACAAGAGTGATCCAGGAATGGATCACAGGACAGCGGTCAAAGTTATCCTTGGTAACTAGTGGACTGAGGAATTTTCTCGATTATTGAGGTGGTAAAAGAGTTCGTCGTAAAGGGTTACGCCGATGCAAGCTTTGACACTAATCCAGATTATTCTGAGTAGTAAACTGGATTCGTATAGTAGAACAGTTATTTGGAATAGCTCCAAATAGAGCGTGGTAGCTGCATCTAGGAGATGACATATATATTTGTAAAGCACACACGGATCTGAAAGATTCAGACCCGTTGACTAGTAACCTCTCTCACAAGCGAGATATGATCAAACCCCATGGGTGTTGGAATCATTGCAATCACATAACGATATGAACTGGATTATTGACTCTAGTGCAAGTGGGAGACTGTTGGAAATATGCCCTAGAGGCAATAATAAATTAGTTATTATTATATTTCCTTGTTCATGATAATCGTTCATTATCCATGCTAGAATTGTATTGATAGGAAACTCAGATACATGTGTGGATACATAAACAACACCATGTCCGTAGTAAGCCTCTAGTTGACTAGCTCGTTGATCAATAGATGGTTACGGTTTCCTGACCATGGACATTGGATGTCATTGATAACGGGATCACATCATTAGAAGAATGATGTGATGGACAAGACCCAATCCTAAGCCTAGCACAAAGATCGTGTAGTTCGTATGCTAAAGCTTTTCTAATGTCAAGTATCATTTCCTTAGACCATGAGATTGTGCAACTCCCGGATACCGTAGGAATACTTTGGGTGTGCCAAACGTCACAACGTAACTGGGTGGCTATAAAGGTACACTACAGGTATCTCCGAAAGTGTCTGTTGGGTTGGCACGAATCGAGACTGGGATTTGTCACTCCGTGTGACGGAGAGGTATCTCTGGGCCCACTAGGTAGGACATCATCATAATGTGCACAATGTGATCATGGAGTTGATCACGGGATGATGTGTTATGGAACGAGTAAAGAGACTTGCCGGTAACGAGATTGAACAAGGTATCGGGATACCGACGATCGAATCTCGGGCAAGTACAATACCGCTAGACAAAGGTAATTGTATACGGGATTGACTGAGTCCTTGACATCGTGGTTCATCCGATGAGATCATCGTGGAACATGTGGGAGACAACATGGGTATCCAGATCCCGCTGTTGGTTATTGACCGGAGAACGTCTCGGTCATGTCTGCATGCTTCCCGAACCCGTAGGGTCTACACAGTTAAGGTTCGATGACGCTAGGTTATAAAGGAAGTTTATATGTGGTTACCGAGTGTTGTTCGGAGTCCCGGATGAGATCCCGAACGTCACGAGGAGTTCCGGAATGGTCCGGAGGTAAAGATTTATATATGGGAAGTCCTGTTTTGGTCACCGAAAGGGTTTCGGGTTTTATCGGTAACGTACCGGGACCACCAGGAGGGTCCAGGGGGTCCACCAAGTGGGACCACCGGCCCCGGAGGGCTGCATGGGCCACATGTGGGAGGGGACCAGCCCCAGGTGGGCTGGTGCACCCCCCTCAAGGGCCCAAGGCGCCCAGGTTTTGGGGGAACCCTAGAAGGGGGCGCCCCCCCTTGCCTTGGGGGGCAAGCCACCCGCTCCTGGCCGCCGCCCCTCCTCAGATGGGATCTGAGGGGGCCGGCCCCCCTCTCCCTTGCCCCTATATATATGAAGGGGGTGGGAGGGCAACCGCACCATTGTGCTGGCGCAGCCCTCCCCCTCTCCCAAGTTCTTCTCCTCTCCCGCGGTGCTTGGCGAAGCCCTGCAGGATTGCCACGCTCCTCCACCACCACCACGCCGTTGTGCTGCTGCTGAATGGAGTCTTCCTCAACCTCTCCCTCTCTCCTTGCTGGATCAAGGCATGGGAGACGTCACCGGGCTGTACGTGTGTTGAACGCGGAGGTGTCGTTCGTTCGGCACTTGGTCATCGGTGATCTGGATCACGACGAGTACGACTCCATCAACCCCGTTCACTTGAACGCTTCCGCTTAGCGATCTACAAGGGTATGTAGATGCACTCTCCTTCCCCTCGTTGCTGGTTTCTCCATAGATAGATCTTGGTGACACGTAGGAAAATTTTGAATTTCTGCTACGTTCCCCAACAGTGGTATCAGAGCCAGGTTTATTGCGTAGATTCTTTGCACGAGTAGAACACAAAGTAGTTGTGGGCGTTGATTTTGTTCAATATGCTTACCGTTACTAGTCCAATCTTGATTCGGCGGCATTGTGGGATGAAGCGGCCCGGACCGACCTTACACGTACACTTACGTGAGACAGGTTCCACCGACTGACATGCACTAGTTGCATAAGGTGGCTAGCGGGTGCCAGTCTCTCCCACTTTAGTCGGATCGGATTCGATGAAAAGGGTCCTTATGAAGGGTAAATAGAAATTGACATATCACGTTGTGGTTTTGCGTAGGTAAGAAACGTTCTTGCTAGAAACCCATAGCAGCCACGTAAAACATGCAAACAACAATTAGAGGACGTCTAACTTGTTTTTGCAGGGTATGTCATGTGATGTGATATGGCCAAAAGGATGTGATGAATGATATATGTGATGTATGAGATGATCATGTTCTTGTAATAGGAATCACAACTTGCATGTCGATGAATATGACAACCGGCAGGAGCCATAGGAGTTGTCTTAATTTATTTATGACTTGAGTGTCAACATAAACGTCATGTAATTACTTTACTTTATTGCTAACCGTTAGCTGTAGTAGTAGAAGTAATAGTTGGCGAGACAACTTCATGAAGACACGATGATGGAGATCATGATGATGGAGATCATGGTGTCATGCCGGTGACGATGATGATCGTGGAGCCCCGAAGATGGAGATCAAAAGGAGCAAAGTGATGATGGCCATATCATGTCACTATTTGATTGCATGTGATGTTTATCATGTTTATACATCTTATTTGCTTAGAACGACGATAGTAAATAAGATGATCCCTCATTAAAATTTCAAGAAAGTGTTCTCCCTAACTGTGCACCGTTGCGAAAGTTCGTCGTTTCGAAGCACCACGTGATGATCGGGTGTGATAGATTCTCACGTTCACATACAACGGGTGTAAGACAGATTTACACACGCGAAACACTTAGGTTGACTTGACGAGCCTAGCATGTACAGACATGGCCTCGGAACACAAGAGACCGAAAGGTCGAGCATGAGTCGTATGGTAGATACGATCAACATGAAGATGTTCACCGATGATGACTAGTCCGTCTCACGTGATGATCGGACACGGCCTAGTTGACTCGGATCATGTAATCACTTAGATGACTAGAGGGATGTCTATATGAGTGGGAGTTCATAAGATGAACTTAATTATCCTGAACATAGTCAAAAGATCTTTGCAAATTATGCCGTAAGCTCGCGCTTTAGTTCTACTGTTTTAGATATGTTCCTAGAGAAAATATAGTTGAAAGTTGACAGTAGCAATTATGCGGACAGTACAAGACTTATGTCCTTAATGCACCGCTCTGTGTGCTGAACCTTGAACGTGGTCTATGGATGTTGCGAACATCCGACATACACGTTTTGATGACTACATGATAGTTCGGTAATGATAAATGGTTTAGAATTGAGGCACCGAAGACATTTTTGAAATGTCGCGGAACATATGAGATGTTTCAAGGGCTGAAATTGGGATTTCAGGCTCATGACCACGTCAAGAGGTATAAGACCTCCGACGATTTTCTTGGCCTGCAAACTAAGGGAGAAAAGCTCAATCGTTGAGCTTGTGCTCAGATTGTCTGAGTACAACAATCACTTGAATCGAGTGGGAGTTGATCTTCCAGATAAGATAGTGATGTTTCTCCAAAGTCATTGCCACCAAGCTGCTAGAGCTTCGTAATGAACTATAACATATCAGGGATAGATATGATGATCCTTGAAATATTCACGATGGTTGACACCGCGAAAGTAGAAATCAAGAAGGAGCATCAATTGTTGATGGTTAGTGAAACCACTAGTTTCAAGAAGGGCAAGGGCAAGAAGGGATACTTCATGAAACGGCAAATCAGCTGCTGCTCTAGTGAAGAAACCCAAGGTTGAACCCAAACCCGAGACTGAGTGCTTCTGTAATAAGGGGAACAGCCACTAGAGCAGAATTACCCTAGATACTTGGTAGATAGGAAGGCTGTCGATAGAAGTATATTGGATATACATTATGTGAATGTGTACTTTAATAGTACTCCTAGTAGCATCAGGGTATTAGATACCGGTTCGGTTGCTAAGTGTTAGTAACTCGAAATAAAAGCTACGGAATAAACGGAGACTAGCTAAAGATGAGCTGACGAGATGTATTGGAAGTGCTTCCAAGGTTGATCTGTTCAAGCATCGCACGCTCCCTCTACCATCGAGATTGGTGTTAAACCTAAATAATTGTTATTTGGTGTTTGCGTTGAGCATAGACATGAGTGGATTATGTCTATCACAATACGGTTATTCATTTAAAGAGAATAATGGTTACTCTATTTATTTGAATAATACCTTCAATGGTCTTGCACCTAAAATGAATGGTTTATTGAATCTCGATCATAGTAATACACATGTTCATGCCAAAAGATATAAGATAGTAATGATAATACCACCTACTTGTGGCACTGCCATGTAAGTCATATTGGTATAAAACGCATGAAGAAGCTCCATGTTGATGGATCTTTGGACTCACTCTTTTTGAAAAGGATTGAGACATGTGAACCATGTCTATTGGTATATACACATGAAGAAACTCCATGCAGATGGACCGTTTGGACTCACTTGATTATGAATCGCTTGAGACATGCAAATCATACCACATGGGCAAGATGACTGAAAGCTTCGGTTTTAGTAAAATGGAACAAGAAAGCAACTTGTTGGAAGTAACACATTTTGATGTGTGCAGTCCAATGAGTGCTAAGGCAAGCAGTGGATATCGTTATGCTCTTACTTCACAGATGATTTGAGTAGATACTGAACATATTTACTTGATGAAACACAAGTCTGAATTATTGAATGGTTCAAGTAATTTCAGAATGAAGCTGAAGATCGTCGTGACAAGAGGATAAAATATCTATGATATGATCATAGAGATGAATATCTGAGTTGCGAGTTTGGTACACAATTGAGACATTGTGGAAATTGTTTCACAACTAATACCGCCTGGAGCACCATAGTGTGATGGTGTGTCCGAACATCATAGTTGCACCCTATTGGATATGGAGCATACCATGATATCTCTTATCAAATTACCACGATAGTTTATGGGTTAGGCATTAGAGACAACCACATTCACTTTAAATAGGGCACCACACAAATCCGTCGAGACAACACCGTATGAACTATGGTTTAGAGAAACCTAAGCTGTTGTTTCTTAAAAGTTTGGGGTCACGATGCTTATGTGAAAAAGTTTCAGGCTGATAAGCTCGAACCCAAAGCGGATAAATGCATCTTCATAGGACACCCAAAATAGTTCGGTATTCCTCCTGTCTCAGATCCGAAAGCAATAGGGATTGTTTCTAGAATCGGGTCCTTTCTCGAGGAAAAGTTTCTCTCGAAAGAATTGAGTGGGAGGATGGTGGAGACTTGATGAGGTTATTGAACCGTCACTTCAACTAGTGTGTAGCAGGGCACAGGAGTTGTTCCTATGGCACCTACACCAATTGAAGTGGAAGCTTATGATAGTGATCATGAGACTTCGGATCAAGTCACTGCCAAACCTCGTAGGATGACAAGGATACGTACTACTTCAGAGTGGTACGTAATCCTGTCTTGGACGTCATGTTGCTAGACAACAATGAACCTACGATCTATGGAGAAGAGATGGTGGGCCCGGATTCCAATGAATGGCTCGAGGCCATAAAATCCGAGAGAGGATCCATGTATGAAAACAAAGTGTAGACTTTGGCAGAACGGCTCGATGGTCGTGAGGCTGTTGAGTACAGATGGATTTTAAAAGGAAGACGGACAATGATGGTAAATGTCACCATTAAGAAAGCTCGACTTGTCGTTAAGATGTTTCCCGACAAGTTCAAGGAGTTGACTACGATGAGACTTTCTCACTCGTAGCGATGCTAAGAGTCTGTTGGAATTAGCAGGTACTGCATTATTTATGAAATCTTGCAGATAGGATGTCAAAACATTGTTTCCTCGACGATTTTCTTGAGGAAAGGTTGTATGTGATACAACCAGAAGGGTTTGTCAATCCTGAAAGATGCTAACAAGTATGCAAAGCTCCAGCAATCCTTTTAAGGACTGGAGTAAGCATCTCGGAGTTGGAATGTACACTTTGATGAGATGATCAAAGAATTTGGGTTTATACAAAGTTTATGAGAAACTTGTATTTCCAAAGAAGTGAGTGGGAGCACTATAGAATTTCTGATGAGTATATGTTGTTGACATATTGTTGATCAGAAATGATGTAGAATTCTGGAAAGCATATAGGGTTATTTGAAAAGTGTTTTTCAATGGAAAACCTGGATTAAGCTACTTGAACATTGAGCATCAAGATCTATAAGGATAGATCAAAATCGCTTAATAGTACTTTCAAACGAACACATACCATGACAAGATTTTGAAGGAGTTCAAAATAGATCAGCAAAGAAGGAGTTCTCGGCTGTGTTACAAGGTGTGAGTATTGAGCAAGACTCAAGACATGACCACGACAGAATAGAGAGAAAGGACGAAGGTCGTCCCCTATGATTTAGTCGTAGGCTCTAAAGTATGCTATGTTGTGTACCGCACCTGAAGTGTGCCAAACCATGATTCAATCAAGGGGTACAAGAGTGATCCAGGAATGGATCACAGGACAGCGGTCAAAGTTATCCTTGGTAACTAGTGGACTGAGGAATTTTCTCGATTATTGAGGTGGTAAAAGAGTTCGTCGTAAAGGGTTACGCCGATGCAAGCTTTGACACTAATCCAGATTATTCTGAGTAGTAAACTGGATTCGTATAGTAGAACAGTTATTTGGAATAGCTCCAAATAGAGCGTGGTAGCTGCATCTAGGAGATGACATAGATATTTGTAAAGCACACACGGATCTGAAAGATTCAGACCCTTTGACTAGTAACCTCTCTCACAAGCGAGATATGATCAAACCCCATGGGTGTTGGAATCATTGCAATCACATAACGATGTGAACTGGATTATTGACTCTAGTGCAAGTGGGAGACTGTTGGAAATATGCCCTAGAGGCAATAATAAATTAGTTATTATTATATTTCCTTGTTCATGATAATCGTTTATTATCCATGCTAGAATTGTATTGATAGGAAACTCAGATACATGTGTGGATACATAGACAACACCATGTCCCTAGTAAGCCTCTAGTTGACTAGCTCGTTGATCAATAGATGGTTACGGTTTCCTGACCATGGACATTGGATGTCATTGATAACGGGATCACATCATTAGAAGAATGATGTGATGGACAAGACCCAATCCTAAGCCTAGCACAAAGATCGTGTAGTTCGTATGCTAAAGCTTTTCTAATGTCAAGTATCATTTCCTTAGACCATGAGATTGTGCAACTCCCGGATACCGTAGGAATACTTTGGGTGTGCCAAACGTCACAACGTAACTGGGTGGCTATAAAGGTACACTACTGGTATCTCCGAAAGTGTCTGTTGGGTTGGCACAAATCGAGACTGGGATTTGTCACTTCGTGTGACGAAGAGGTATCTCTGGGCCCACTCGGTAGGACATCATCATAATGTGCACAATGTGATCAAGGAGTTGATCACGGGATGATGTGTTACGGAACGAGTAAAGAGACTTGCCGGTAATGAGATTGAACAAGGTATCGGGATACCGACGATCGAATCTCGGGCAAGTACAATACCGCTAGACAAAGGGAATTGTATACGGGATTGACTGAGTCCTTGACATCGTGGTTCATCCAATGAGATCATCGTGGAACATGTGGGATCCAACATGGGTATCCAGATCCCGCTGTTGGTTATTGACCGGAGAACGTCTGGGTCATGTCTGCATGCTTCCCGAACACGTAGGGTCTACACACTTAAGGTTCGATGACGCTAGGGTTATAAAGGAAGTTTGTATGTGGTTACCGAGTGTTGTTCGGAGTCCCGGATGAGATCCCGGACATCACGAGGAGTTCCGGAATGGTCCGGAGGTAAAGATTTATATATGGGAAGTCCTGTTTTGGTCACCGAAAGGGTTTCGGGTTTTATCGGTAACGTACCGGGACCACCAGGAGGGTCCAAGGGGTCCACCAAGTGGGACCACCGGCCCTGGAGGGCTGCATGGGCCACATGTGGGAGGGGACCAGCCCCAGGTGGGCTGGTGCGCCCCCTCCCCCCCTCAAGTGCCCAAGGCGCCCAGGGTTTGGGGGAACCCTAGAAGGGGGCGCCCCCCTTGCCTTGGGGGGCAAGCCACCCCCTCCTAGCCGCCGCCCCTCCTCAGATGGGATCTGAGGGGGCCGGCCCCCCTCTCCCTTGCCCCTATATATATGAAGGGGGTGGGAGGGCAACTGCACCATTGTGCTGGCGCAGCCCTCCCCCTCTCCCAAGTTCTTCTCCTCTCCTGCGGTGCTTGGCGAAGCCCTGCAGGATTGCCACGCTCCTCCACCACCACCACGCCGTTGTGCTGCTGCTGGATGGAGTCTTCCTCAACCTCTCCCTCTCTCCTTGCTGGATCAAGGCATGGGAGACGTCACCGGGCTGTACGTGTGTTGAACGCGTAGGTGCCGTCCGTTCGGCACTTGGTCATCGGTGATTTGGATCACGACGAGTACGACTCCACCAACCCCGTTCACTTGAACGCTTCCGCTTAGCGATCTACAAGGGTATGTAGATGCACTCTCCTTCCCCTCATTGCTGGTTTATCCATAGATAGATCTTGGTGACACGTAGGAAAATTTTGAATTTCTGCTACGTTCCCCAACACATCTTCCATGTTGCCGGCAGCCATGCCAACTACTTTACCATCATCGACTGAGCAGATGAACCTGAGGGCTACACAGTTCCGGAAGAGAGGTCGCAGTCTTTCGTGTTTGCTTACGTTATACATCGGTTATTATTACCTGCTACTTTATCATTCAATCTTGAGTTTTGAATTGCCCATGGGTCTCATATCGAGCCAGCAACGAATAGTATCTGTCTACTATCTGGTTCATCTGGGGTCTTCTATATGGTTGATGTTGGGTGGGCAACAAACAATAGATGATCCATTGTCTATCTTTTTAAACTGAAGCTATAATCTACCTGCTATCATTAGTTTTGGATCCATCCTCTCGTTTGCTACCATCAGTCTTGATTTTTGCATGCACCCCTTAGGCCTTACAAAATCTAATTATTTTTATTATTATGCATGTCAGATATTGCACACAATTGTACTGAACATGTAGAGAAAAATAGAAGACGTTGCGTGCGAATATAATGTCATGCAGACACCGCTCCATGGTGGGCGAAGTGCCCCCCTCCTGCATTTCCAGATTGTATTCCAGAGGAAGATAACTGTTCATATGGAGATTCAGAAGGAGCTGACCACGCCTGTTTACCACCTGAGGTGTTTGCTCTAACCTGGCATGCTGATGTTGGTCATATCATGCATATGGCGCCTTGCATTGCTTACATTATACATCTTATATGTCATCAGGGAGTATATGGGAATTATGAGATGCCATCTTCTTTAGCCAGACATCATATACGTGAATCATGCAATGCCATCCTGTTTAGCCAGTCATCGTATATGTGAATTGTATCGTGCCATATTTTTTTCCATAATGTATTCCATTTGTCAACAATGTTTATACATTCATCTACTCTTCATGTGCATCAGCCATTTGAGTCGGTCATGGGAAAATCTGGAGTGAAAACAAGGTCTTCTGAGCAGTCAGTGCTACCTGTCGATGCAGATTTCTTACTGGTTACAGATAGCTCCTCAGAGGAGGATTCAGAGAGAGATGACCAGTCGTATTCCCCCCCGAGGTGCATGCTCTAACTTGGCTGGGTTATATTGCTCATATTATGCATATGGTGTCTTGCATTGCCATGCCATCTTCTTAGATTAGACATGCTTTGTGTGAATGCCTCCTATTTGCTTTCTATACCAGATATGTGAATTATGCAATGCCATGTTTTTCAGCCAGTTATCATATATGTGAATTATGCACCGCCATGGAGCCAGTCATCATATATGTCAATTATCTCATGCCATCTTTTTTTCATTATGTATTCCATTTGTCGACAATCTGTGTATATTGAACTACTCTTCATGTGTATCAGCCATTTGAGCCAGTTATGGAAAAATCTGGAGTGAAAACAAGGTCTTCAGAGCAGGCAATGGTACCTGTTGAAGCATATATATCAATGGTTACAGGGAGCTCCTCAGAGGAGGATTCAGAGACAGATGACCAATTCTATATCCCACCTGAGGTGTATGCTCTAAGTTGCAATGTTTATATTTCTCATATGATGCATATGGTGTCTTGCAATGCTTAGTTTAGACATCATATGCACAATATTGAATTCTATCTGCTTAGTTTAGAGATCATACATGCGAGTGCCAGCTGCTTAGTATATGAATCAATTCTGTCAATTATATCATGCCATCCTGTATACTGAGACAACATGTATGTGAATTATTTCATCCCAACCTATTTTAGAAAGACATCATATAGTTTTGTCATGTTATCCTGTTTAGGTACTCATCATATGTTGAATTATGCCATTATATCCTATTAAGTTATCCATCATATATCTGAAACTGTGTCATGCTATCTTGTTTAGTTAGGCATCATATATGTGAAATTGTGTCATGATGTCATGTTTGGTTAGACAACATATATGTGAATTTCCACATCTGTCTATCATACAATGTCTGTACGTTCAATTTCTTTTCTTGTTTATTAGCTATTTGAATTGGAGGGGGTGATGGCAGTATCTAAGGGAGCAAAAACCCATTCTTCACAAAAGATAGTTCTACCCATCGATGCAGATAGAACCATGGTTGTATTGGCCCACAAACTAGCCCCACAACACATAATCGAGACTCTTCCAGATTGCACACTTACACCGTTGGGCAGAGAACCAGCTACAACCCATCTAACCGCAACCCCAGCGAATAGTAACCCACTTATAGTTGACAAAGCACCATGTCCACCACAGAGTACCCCCACACGAGCAGTTTGTAAAGCTACTGCAGTGCCCAAAGCACGAAGACCACCACAGCTAACCCAAACTCCACGTTTAAAGCAGAAGAGCAACTGTTCTCAGGTCAGATTCCGTAGCTATGGTCCATACTCCTTTGCTGTTGCATCACTGTATTTACTCATACCAACTACTTTCGAATTTGAAGGATCCAATTGAAACCCCAATGGCGCAACAGGTATGTTTTAAACCTATTTCTTTAACTGGATTGTTGTTCTAACTTCTTGCTCTATGTTGATTTCAGTTTAAGTTGTATAAACAGTTATGTTCTCATGTGATGCACATTACAAGTGCTGCCCATGTTGTGTAGTTTCTCACACTTATATTCTGTCTATGCTCCTGTGTCTTAAAAATACATGAGTTAAACTGTGTCTCTATCTTGATTAGGGAACATAAACTAGAATGATATGGACAATACAATGACCATATTACATAGATATATGTTTGTTTCATGCTGTTATCCTGTCCACCTTACTACTGAACCGGTTTACCAAAATGAGTTTCGTATACTACAAGCAAAACATGTGATGTGTCTGCTTGTTTCTCTTGTAGTATGCAAACAGAATATTGGAGAAGAGCACCCCACTATGCAATGGTAGAGAAAGTAATGCAGGTAAGATAGTGAGACAACCCTGTTGGTCTCCAAGAAAGGTGATAAAAACGATCTTGTAGACAGTTAGAAAACCCCACAGTCCCGCGTTGATGTAGTGTTCGAGTTACTCGACAGTACCGCTGGCACAAGCTCTTCGAACACGCTGCCTGAATCACTTTGGCTTCTTCAGTCTCAGCTACAAGCTGAAAGGCATCAGTTAGCTGTGCTGCGGCAAGAAGCCGAAGGACTGAGGAAGTCCCTGCAGAATTCAGATGCGTACTTTCTTGTGCAACAGCAAGCGCTGGAGGATTTAAGCGCCAAACAAGAGAAAGTTGATAAGCTTGCTAAGCATCTTGCCTGCATTATGGGTACCCAGGATATTGTTTCTTGAACTCTTCTGAAGTGGTTTCAGTTCTGGACTTGTTTTGCTGTGGCGTTTATATGCTGCTTTGTTCCCTATATTTGCACTGGTGGCGAACTTTGATGCCTAGTGGATGTAATATGTGTAATAGCCGTGATAGCCTAGCATAAGTTGCTTGCTTATTTATTTCCTTGTTGTCTTGTTTATTTGTTTGCTTGTAGTCAGTGCAGTTATTTTTCTGTGGTTTGCTAGTGGCTGCAATAACCTATTCTTTAAAACTAGGCCACAATAACCATGGGTTAATATTTACTGTAGTGACACTGGGCCTCCTACAGGCTGTAGAAACAGTGGGCCTTCTACGGGCCGTAGAAACAGTAGGCCTTCTACGGGCCATAGAAACAATGGGCCATCTACGGGCCATAGAAACAATGGGCCTTCTACGGGCCGTGTCATCAATGGGCCTTATACGGGCCGTATGATCGATTGGCCAAACATGGGCCAATAACATGCCTCATTATGGACGTAAACGGGCTAGAGTTGGAATCGTCCGTTCATGGGCCGACCATAACGGGCCATCATTAATAGGCCGTATTTGATGACGCTATGAAAACGGTCCAACGTATTAACGGACCACAAACGGGCCGACTGTAACCACGGGCTGAATTTGGCCCACAAGCAGAAAATGACAGTAAGGGTCCGTAAGTAAACGAATGCTGGAAATGAGCCCAAGAATAAATGGGCTCTGAGAAGGCCGAAAGATATCATGGGCTGGAAACGGCCCAACGGAATAATGAGCCGTTAATGGGTATAAAGTGATACTCTGTTCATTATGGGCCAGTTTCACCACGGGTCGTTAATGGGTGTAAAGTGATACGCTGTTCATTACGGGCCAGTTTCACCACGGGCCGTTAATAGGCCAAGAGTTACATAGGGCCTCATATGGGCCGAAAGACGTCATGGGCCATACATGGGCCAGAAGTGAAAATGGGCTGTAATCATATTGGATGGCCCAGATGACGCTACTGGGCCTAATTCGGATAGGGCGCAACGGGCCTTGGGTTAGCGGGCTATAAATGGGCTATATGCGAACAAGCCATTAATAGGCTTTCCATGGGCCAGCCCACCACCTTTTGACCAAGTCAAACGGGCCGGCCTTTTCACAGGAATGGGCCTCTGTTGGGCCGTGCCATGTGTCGACGTATCATAGGCGCCTTCTGTCCAATGAGTGGATGCCATCTGTCCCAAGGATGAGTCGACACGTGTTTCTTCCAGCCAATGATGATTTTACACGTGGAAAATCCCCAATGGTCGGGGCTATTAATGGGTTATCGGATCCAACACCCGACCCGATAGCTTAACGGCGTTTCGTTATGGTGGATGCCACATGTCGGTCACCCTTGACGAAAGCACTTCTATGACGCGCTATTTATCGTCATGGAAGTGGACACTTCCGTGATGATAATTTTGGTAATGTCACGGAACCCTTCTACGACAGCACAGGTATGACTATCTTGATTCTGTCATAAATTTGTCATGGATGTAGATGCATGACAAAACACGTGACCTACTATGACAAACACGTATCATCACGGAAGTGTATTTTTTTTGTAGTGCAATGTCCGAACTGATGGCAAGCCCCACCCATTCCACAATCGTAGGCATTTGATATTTTGGAATGGGAAAACCTTGTCAAAGTTTGCTCATTGATGTACGCAAAGACATGCATTTTATATTTTGGAATGGGACAACCTTGTCAAATTTTGCTAATTGATGTTAGCAAGAAGACATGCGTTTGATACTTTCAAATGGGACGCCCTTTGCTTTCAGCAACATCGATCAGTTTTTCTTTATTCTTTAGTTATGTAGTAAATATATGCTCTGACATTTGAATCACTGAGATGCATATTCATCTATTGTTTTGAATGTTCTCTATGAATTGCCAGGCATGTGAGTTTGATTGCAATGTATAGGGACGATAAAAAGCTGCTCAAACTTTCTGTATGTGTGAAACTGCTGCAAACGAGGTGATCACCGTGCGTCCTGGGAATAATGCTAGTACGTATTGTTTTGCATGTTCATCCAATTCCAGTGATACAAGAATTTGAACTAATCAAACTAAATTCATTCATATAGGGCCATATCTATATCTATATCTATAATTATCTATCTACTACTCTTATAAAAAATAGAGTTGGTGATGATGGTGTGTCTGCCATCTTGCAATATAGGCCGTCCGATCTATATCTGACGGATAGGAAGGAAACTATGGCAATTTTGCAAAAAGATACCCACACCCCTCTCCACATTTGCAGATAAGGCCTTCCCTCGTTCATCCTTTTCTCTCAAAATATAAACTACTCATACAAATGCATCTTGATGTTCCGTGCAATGCACGAGCATCTTGCTAGTCTACTAGTCTTATAAAAAACAGAGTTGGTGATGATGGTGTGCCTCCATCCTGCAATATAGGCTGTCCGATTTATATCTGACGGATATGAAGTAAACTATGGCCATTTCGCAAAAAAATACCCACACCCTTCTCCACATTTGCAAATTAGGCCTTCCCTCGTTCATCCTTTTCTCCCCCATGATAAACTACTCATACAAATTCATCTTGATGTCCCATGCAACGCATGGGCCTCTTGCTAGTTTCATATAAACATGCCGGATTTCTTTACATTTCATACATTCTTCAACTAAAAATGGGTGCACTAGAGGTATAATTAATTAACCTAATCTATGATCTCTGGCGCCCATTTCCCGTGTCCGGCTGAGCCAAACAGAAGCTTATTCTCCAGCACAGCTCTTCGACTCCGTGTCGCTGCCAAGAAGCTAATCGGCCATCAATGTTCAACCTGTCAAGCTTGGCTTCAACTGGAGGGTAGCAACGGTGGCCTTACTTGGACCCAAGAGGCGATGACCTACCATGTTCTATTCTTCCCCATTTTCTGTGTGGCACAGCCTTGCTGGCAGTGGGGTGAGGCCTCGATGGAGCTGGCGATATCCTCTATCTCATTGCCAGCAGGGCGGCGCCTCGGCGGAGCAGGGGAAATTCTCCCCCTCATTGCCAGCAGGGTGGGGCCTCGGCGGAGCCGGCGATGTCCTCTGCCTCGTTGTTGGCAGGGCGGGGCCTCGACGGAGTAGGGCCTCGCCGAAGCCGGCGAAGTCTTCCGCCTCATCGCCGATCTCGCCAAACAGCGCCTCGCCCGCTTGAAAGTGCAACTATCTCTGGGTGGTTTCGGTAATTCCTAACAACATATAGCTCATTGAGCTAATGCTATTTCAAGATAAACATTTCAGGAAAGATCAATGATTGGCATGGCATGGATGAGAAAAGTGGACCCCTCAAAATACTAAGGACAAAGGATTGGCTCAAGCTCAAAGCACAAGACTCTACATTTTTCATTTTAAGTGATCCAAGATCACATTGAGTCCATAGGAAAAGCCAATACTATCAAGAGGGGGTGAGGTGTTGCTTAATGAGTTTCTTGCTCAAAGTGCTTAGTGATATGCTCCAAAAACACTCAACTACTTTCTCACATCCACATATGTTCCAAACCAAAATTCAAACTCGGCCCCACCGAAACTGTCTATCCGGCGCCACCGAGTTCAATTGACATAGCCACAGCCAGAAACCCTAGTCTTTTCGGTCTCACCGA
The DNA here is from genome assembly GCA_032464435.1 of Aegilops umbellulata. Classification (NCBI taxonomy): domain Eukaryota; kingdom Viridiplantae; phylum Streptophyta; class Magnoliopsida; order Poales; family Poaceae; genus Aegilops; species Aegilops umbellulata. The sequence goes on along the minus strand of CP136056.1, from coordinate 316,967,910 downwards.
TAGGGATCTCGGTCTCACCGAGATGGGATTGTAATCTATCTGTTTCCCTTCGTAACGTTTCGATCAAACCGAGATGAGCGATCCGTCCCACCGAGATTGCAATACAAACACTCTGTTTCCTTTTCGTAACGTTTCCGTCCAACCGAGATGAGCGAATCGGTCCCATCGAGTTTGCCTGGCCAACTCACTGTTTGTCTATTACCAAAATCGGTCTCACTGAGTTTGTGTAATCGGTCTCACCGAGATTACGTTATGCCCTAACCCTAACGAAATCAGTCTCACCGAGTTGACGTATCGGTCCCACCGAAATACCTAACGGTCACATTATGAACCAAATCGGTCTGACCGAGTTCTCTGAATCGGTCCCACCGAGTTTGGTGATTTGTGTGTAACGGTTAGATTTTGTGTGGAGGCTATATATACCCCTCCACCCACTCTTCATTCATGGAGAGAGCCATCAGAACATGCCTACACTTCCAACATACATTTTCTAGGAGAGAACCACCTACACTTGTGTTGAGGTCAAGATATTCCATTCCAACCAGATAAATCTTGATCTCTAGCCTTCTCCAAGTTACTTTCCACTCAAATCATCTTTCCACCAAATCCGAATACTGCGAGAGAGAGTTGAGTGTTGGGGAGACTATCATTTGAAGCACAAGAGCAAGGAGTTCATCATCAACACACCATTTGTTATTTCTTGGAGAGTGGTCTCTCCTAGATTGGCTAGGTGTCACTTGGGAGCTGCTACCTCTTGAGCACTGCGTTGGTCTTCCCTTGAAGAGGAAAGGGTGATGCAGTAAAGCAGCGTAAGTATTTCCCTCAGTTTTTGAGAACCAAGGTATCAATCCAGTAGGAGGCCACGCACGAGTCCCTCGCACCTACACAAACAAATAAATCCTCGCAACCAACGCGATAAGGGGTTGTCAATCCCTACACGGCCACTTACGAGAGTGAGATCTGATAGATATGATAAGATAATATTTTTGGTATTTTTATGATAAAGATGCAAAGTAAAATAGAAGGCAATAAAAATAACTAAGTGTTTAAAGATTAATATGATGGAAAATAGACCCGGGGGCCATAGGTTTCACTAGTGGCTTCTCTCAAGAGCATAAGTATTATAGTGGGTAAACAAATTACTGTTGAGCAATTGATAGAATTGAGCATAGTTATGAGAATATCTAGGTATGATCATGTATATAGGCATCTCGTCCGAGACAAGTAGACCGGCTCCTGCCTGCATCTACTACTATTACTCCACACATCGACCGCTATCCAGCATGCATCTAGAGTATTAAGTTCATAAGAACAGAGTAACGCTTTAAGCAAGATGACATGATGTAGAGGGATAAACTCATGCAATATGATATAAACCCCATCTTGTTATCCTCGATGGCAACAATACAATACGTGCCTTGCTGTCCCTACTGTCATTGGGAATGGACACCTCAAGATTGAACCCAAAGCTAAGCACTTCTCTTATTGCAAGAAAGATCAATCTAGTAGGCCAAACCAAACTGATAATTCGAAGAGACTTGCAAAGATAACCAATCATACATAAAAGAATTCAGAGGAGATTCAAATGTTGTTCATAGATAAACTTGATCATAAACCCACAATTCATCGGTCTCAACAAACACACCGCAAAAGAAGATTACATCGAATAGATCTCCACAAGAGAGGGGAGAACATTGTATTGAGATCCATAAAGAGAGAAGAAGCCATCTAGCTAATAACTATGGACCCGAAGGTCTGAGGTAAACCACTCACACATCATCGGAGAGGCTATGGTGTTGATGTAGAAGCCCTCCGTGATCGATGCCCCCTCCGACGGAGCTCCGGAATAGGCCCCAAGATGGGATCTCACGGGTACAGAAGGTTGCGGCGGTGGAATTAGGTTTTTGGCTCCGTATCTGGTAGTTTGGGGGTACATAGGTATGTATAGGAGGAAGGAGTACGTCGGTGGAGCAATGTGGGGCCCATGAGGGTGGAGGGCGTGCCTGGGGGGGGGGGGGGTTAGGCGCGCCCCCTACCTCGTGCCCTCCTGGTTGATGTCTTGACGTAGGGTCCAAGTCCTCTGGATCACTTTCGTTCCAAAAATCACGTTCCTAAAGGTTTCATTCCGTTTGGACTCCGTTTGATATTCTTTTTCTGCGAAACTCTGAAATAGGAAAAAAACAGCAATTCTGGGCTGGGGCTCCGGTTAATAGGTTAGTCCCAAAAATAATATAAAAGTGTATAATAAAGTCCATTAATGTCCAAAACAGAATATAATATAGCATGGAACAATAAAAAATTATAGATACGTTGGAGACGTATCAGGAGCCTCCGTCAAGATTGTAGAGTTGAACCAAGGATTTTGTAAGGGCAAGGAGATCGCCTACTTCGTGTAGATCTACCAGAGTGAGGCAAGTCCTTCGTGGGCGACGGCCATATGGTGGGATAGACAAGGTTGCTTCTTCGTGGACCCTTTGTGGGTGGAGCCCTCCGTGGACTCGCACGACCATTACCCTTCGTGGGTTGAAGTCTCCATCAACGTGGATGTACGATAGCAACACCTATCAGAACCACAGATAAAAAATCTCTGTGTCAACATTGCGCTTGCTCCCTCAAACTCCTCTCTTTACCTTCATGTGCAATTGTTTTACATTCCGCTGCTATACTCTTAGAATTGCATGTGTAGGTTCATTGCTTGACTTGTGCCAAGAACTAACATTGGGAAAAAGGCTAGATTTTTATTTGGTCAAGTAGTCTAATCACCCCCCTCTAGACATACTTTCGATCCTACAAGTGGTATTAGAGATTTGGTCTCCATTTGCTTTGATTTCTATAGCATTTGGTGGTCATAGCCTTGGTTTCACAACCTAGGAGAGTATGGCGTCTAGCGAGGGAAATTACCACCGTAGAGGTCCTTACTTTGATGGTACAAATTTTGCTAGTTGGAAGCATAAGATGAAAATGCATATTCTTGGACATAACCCCGCCGTTTGGGCTATTGTGTGTATTGGCTTGCAAGGTGAATTATTTGATGGGAGAGAACCGAACCATGAAGCTACCGCGAAAGAGTTGAAGATGCTACAATACAATGCTCAAGCTTGTGATATTCTCTTCAATGGATTGTGCCCCAAAGAATTCAACAAAATCAGCCGCCTTGAGAATGCAAAGGAAATTTGGGATACTTTGATTGATATGCATGAAGGTACCGACTCCGTCAAGGAATCCAAATTGTATGTGCTTCAAAGTCAACTTGACAAGTTCAAAACGAAGGATGGTGAAGGTGTCGCTGAAATGTACTCTAGGCTTGCTCTCATCACAAATGAGATTGCCGGCTTAGGAAGTGAAGAGATGACCGACAAATTCATCATCAAGAAGATCCTAAGAGCCTTGGATGGAAAATATGATACCGTGTGCACATTGATCCAAATGGTGCCCAATTACAAAGATCTCAAGCCAACGGAAGTCATTGGAAGAATTGTTGCTCATGAGATGTCACTCAAGGATAAGGAAGAGCTTCATAACAAGTCAAGTGGTGCTTACAAAGCCTCATGTGAAGCTCCCACATCATCCAGTGAGAAACAAACCTTCAATGAAGAATTGAGCCTAATGGTCAAGAACTTCAACAAGTTCTACAAAAGTAGAAGCAAGGAAAGAAGTTCCAAGTCAAGGTTCTACAATGACAAAAGATCTTCTAGTTGTGAGCGTAATTGCTACAATTGTGGAAGACCCGGAAACTATTCTAATGAGTGTACGGCTCCCTACAAAAGAAGAGAAGATTCTCCCAGAAGAAGAAGTAGAAGAGAAGAATCACCACCAATAGAAAGAAGGAGTAGAGATGATCGTTATGAACGAAGACCCTCTTTGAGAAGCAAGGATTCGGAAAGGAAGGACAAGTCATCAAGGAGCTACACAAAAAGAAGACATCAAGCCCATGTTGGTGAATGGGTATTCGGTTCCGACTCCGACCATCACTCCGAAATAAGTTATCACTCCGACTCCGAATATACTCAAGATGAAGGTGTTGCCGGACTAGCACTTGTGACAACCAACTCCTACGACATATTTGACTCGCCAAATGAAGGAATTGGAAGATGCTTCATGGCTAAAGGTCCAAAGGTAACACACCCCGAGTATGTTGATTTCAATAGTGATGAAGATGATTTGCTAGGTGATGATGATTTACTTGTTGACAACTCTAGTGATGAAAACTATGATGAAACGTCAACTAATCATGCTAATCAAGATAAACCGAATGATGATGATAAGAAGGAGATTGAGCGTCTGACTAAAGAACTAAACACTCTTAAGTTAGCTCATGAAACTACCTTGGAAGATCATCGAGAACTTTTAAAGACTCATGAGAAGCTACGCTTTGAGAAGCTCAACCTTGAGCAAGAACATGAGTTTTTAAAGGCAATCTATGATGATCTTCGCAAGGAAAGTTCTTCTTACATTGCCAAGCGTTTACTCTTGTCTACTTACATGCCAAAAGTTAAATCTAACAATAAGAACAAGAAAGATTCTTCATCTAGTAGTAACAACAATCATGCTAAATCCAATGTTGTTGCCTCTAGTAGTTCTCTTGATTCCACTAATGATTCTCTTATACAAGTTACAGTTGAGCAAGAAAATAGCTTATTGAAGGGAATTATAGAGAAAGGTGTTTACAAGAGCCTTGCCGGAAGTAAGCAATTTGAGGAAATTGTACGCAAGCAAGGAAGGCACCGGGAGAATCAAGGTGTTGGTTTTGAACGAAAGTTCAATGCCAATGGAGTTGAGTGGGAAGAAGATCAATACCCCAAGACGAAGTTTGTTCCTCAACAATAGAAGTATGACCCTACTTCTTTCAAAGGAACACAAGCTCAAGATGATCTTCCACCACAAGACCACAAGCAAAAAGTCAAGGACAAGCTTCAAGAGGAGATTGATGCATTTGAAGAATCACCTAAGGCCTTGGTCAAGTGGGTTCCCAAGAGCACATCAAGTTCTACTTCATCAAGTACAACTACAACTCCAAGGATTCCCATCAAGATGGTGTGAATCCCTACGAAGAATAATTAGAGAGTTCTTGAGGGTGACCCCGCCAACATAGTTCACTCTTATCATTTTGGTAATGACAAGTGCAAACAACTTCCACATCTTGCACTAGTTCAAGGAGTCAAAAACCCTCTTGTTGGTAAGACAAGGGACAAGGTAACCTAATGCTTCCATGGACAACATCTTGTGTATACATCACTCTATGTCTATGGATATCCTTGCTTGTTCCTTGTGGGACTAACCTGTGTAGGTATTGAAAGTGCAACTCACTCAAAATGATTGCTCTGAATGATCTACATCAACTTTGAGCATCCACATATTCAACACCTACATGAAGTCATCATCGACAAAACCCAAAGTTAGTTCATCCCTCTTAGGGGGGATATCACATCTAGGAGGATCTTGACTCTAATCAATTGAGCTAAAGCAACTCTAATGGTGTGAACACAACAATGCTTTATGTAAAAGTGGTAACCCCACTTGTGCTTAAACGGTTAGTATGACCTATGATCAAATTTTCTCATTTGACTCCTAAGTCAATATAATCATATATAGATGACCTAGTCATGGCCAATTGTTTGATCGATGCTAGAGTGTTTGTGCATGCTTTGTCACATATTTCATTTGTCATTTTATTGTGTGAGCATGTTGAATGCATATTTTTACTCATTCGAGGACATCCATTTGTTGCTTTGATTGTTTGGCTTTTTCTCTTTTGCCAAATGGATGGACAATAATGCCTAAGAACTCCCTCTAGCTATCTATGCTTTTCTCGTCTCAAACCCTATTCATGCTACATCACAAAGTTTGATCAAGTCAAATTCGAACCACTCTGTGTGAGGAGCACTCGGAGGTCCCGATTCGTCATAGACTTAAACTTCCAAAACCTCTTTGTGCATTTCGGTCTGACCGATTCATCCTTTTTGGTCCTACCGAGATAACTAAGTTGATCTAGGTTTTCAATCTCGATGCAACCGAATAGAACCCTTCGGTCACACCGAGTTGTTCCATTCGGTCACACCGACAAGGTCAGGTTATATATACTGACGGGCCAAATTTTGGAAAAAATTCCAAACCTCTTCGCCCTCGCGTAACCTGCTTTGCCTCCTCGGGTCTCCGTATCGTCCTCTCACTGCCAGCGACCTCCCGCCGCTAGTCTCCACCGCCGTCAACGGCAATCTGCCCCGCCGTTGCCGCTGTAGCAAATTCGCCGCCGAACTAGGGTACGAACTTGATCTTTGTGCTAATCCATAACTTTAATTCTTAGCACATTGCTTTGCCATGATTCTTGCCACGAATGAAATCATCCTGTCCAGCGAAAACATCCCGTAGATTAGTTTTGATTAGAAAATTTAGGGTTAGGTCTCCACCGAATTCGTCTCGGACCGACCGAGTTGTAGAAATCGGTCTCACCGATTTGGCTTAGGTCATAGCACACACGTTTTCGGTCTGACCGAGTTCGATTTCTCTGTGAAACCCTAGCAGTCTTGGTGCCACCAAACTGTGACTCGGTCTGACCAAGTTCACTAGTTTAGGTTCCAAAAGCTGTCGGTATCACCGAGTTTACAAATCGGTAGCTTCGAAATGCTTTCTGTGGAGAACTAAAACTAAGTTTTTGAGTCATCTGTTTTGCAAAACTCCTGAACTTTGTGATGTTCATCTTCTCTACCTCATCTATAATCTATTGACAGGGTCTGCTGATAGTTTTCTTGCAAGATGTCTAACCAAAGTGACAGCCAGAACAAGTATGAATAGTACGTGGAGATGATTGAGGGTTCTGATCCCTCTAGCAGCTATGATGATGGCAGCAGGAGCACACCAAGTAACTTTCCAAAGGCAGCTACCAGGACAAGCAAGAAGAAAACTTCTGATTCAGAGGATGAAGATTATGTGGATGAGGCCACTTCAAGGAAAAAGGTGCTGAAAAAGGAGTATGGCACAACTACTGCAACAAAGCCTGGACTGAAAACGAAGGCTCCAGCAAGAAGAGTTCCAATGTCAAAACCAAGGAAAGTTGCCACAGGTGAAACCATGAAGTTCACCATTGAATCTGAAGAAGAAGCAACAGGTGAGGATAAGAAAAAGAAAAGGGCAAGAACCACTACTGCCAGAGTTCTTGGCAAGCCCTCAATGAGGATTGATTCTGAAGAAGAAGAAGAAGAAGAAGAAGAAGAGCAGGAGGATGCTGCACCAGCACCCAAAGCTCAAAAGCTCATGGGAGATGCAATAAGATTAGGGGCTTCTCCATCTAAGCCCAAATCTGCTCCCAAGGCTGCTGCTCCAGCTCAAAAACCCCCTAAACCCAAGAGAAGCACTAGAAACATCCCTGCTGAGGAGAAGAACAAGGTACCAGTGCCTGAAGCTACTGCTGCTGAAGAAGATGACTCAGTTGTGTTGAGGAATCTAAAGCCCAAGATCCCTGACCACAATGATGCACATCATGTTGCAGAGAACATGAAGATCAGGAAGGACTCAGGACTGAGGTTATGGAGACAGTCTGATCCATATGCTGTCAGGAGGAGGACTGCTGTGGACTATAGGTTTCACACCAAGGAACAACAAGACTTCTATGAAACAATCATGCTTGACAAGAAGCCCATTGTGTGTGACATGACATGGGTTGACTAGGAGTACATTAAGAAGAATGAAGATCACTATTCAGGTGTATATGACGGCTTCAAGGCATGTGGAGTTGACACATTTTTTGCTCAGAAGCTCACGAAGTGGAATGATGAGCTCATCATGCAGTTTTACTCCACTGCCCACTTCTACCCAGATGGGAAGATCATTTGGATGTCTGAAGATACTAGGTACCAATCTTCTGTTGAAGAATGGGCTTAGTTGATCAATGCCCCAGAGGAGAATGAGGATGACTTGGATATTTCTGCTGAGAAGAAGAAAGACCACAACACAATGGCCAACATGTACAAAGAGATCCCAGATGATGCTTTGGACACTCATAAGTTTGGATCTCTCCACTTTTTGTTGTCTGGTCTGCCTACCATAAATTGGATTCTCAGGCACACTCTGCTCCCCAAGTCAGGTGATCACAAGATGATCAGAGGACATGCTATCAACTTGCTACATTTGTTTGATGTGCCTCAAAAATTCAAAGTCACGAGTCTGATTGTGGAGACAATCAAGAGGACAACAACTGATCAGAAGAGAAGTTTTGGGTATACCCCACATGTTCAGGAGCTCATCAACTCCAAGATGGGCAAAGGCAAATATCAAATGGACAAGGAGCACCTGCCCATCTACCATGAATTTGAAGACAACACTATAGTCATGACTGAAAATGAACCATCTTCAGCTCAAGCACATGAGAAGAGAGAGAAGGCAAGGGCAGAGAAAGCTGCAAAGATGCCAACTGTTGAAGACGCATCTCAAGTGTTCTTGAAATCCAAACAAGATCAACTTGGATATCTGATCCAATCCACTTTGAGGATTGAGAAGGGCTTGGCCACCCTGACTCAAAACCAGGAGAGTTTAGAGAGGATCATTGAGCAGAAGTTCTATGATCTGGATGTCAAGGTAACTGAGATCCAAACTGCAGTTGAGCAGCTACAAGAGGAAGCAGAGGATAAGAAGGGCAAGTCTACCACAGATGCTTTTGCTAGAGTGCCCAGAGGACAAAGATCTGCTGCAGTGCCCGTGACAGATACTAGAGCAACAACATCAGCACCAGCAGGTACAGCTCCAGTGCCACCTCCAGCAGCCACTCCACCAGCTCCAGCTACATCAACAGAAGCTTTCGTTCTTGGAGTCATCTCAACACCTCCTACCGAAGATCAAGCGTGAGAGTCGTTTAGCACTATACATTTTTAAACTTTTTGGTAACTTGTTGCCAAAGGGAGAGAAAAATGTATAGATCATAGGCTTCGAGAGAGAGTGTTGCTTTCTTATCTCTCTTGCTATTTTGGTTGAAACCTTTCATTGTGTGCTTATGTGAGATACTTTATGTGCTTGTGAGATACTCGTTTGATCATGTGTTTGATCATATGCTACCAGTAATGCTTGTTGGATGATATTATCTATTATATCTCTATATGATCATTCACCTTGCTTGGTGATGAGTGCATGCTTTTAACTTCTATCATTTTGAGCACTCCACCAAGATGTATGTGACATGGAAGAGTAGCCCATGATCCTAATCGATTGTGCATTTGCATTCAAAAGCAAATTTTAAATAATGCACAAATTTAGGGGGAGCTCTTGCTTATCACATACTTCTCAAAGCGACGATGTTTTTCAATCTTATTATCATTTGCAGAAGCTTTGATATATATGTTGTCATCAATTACCAAAAAGGGGGAGATTAAAAGTGCAACTATCCCTGGGTGGTTTTGGTAATTCCTAACAACATATAGCTCATTGAGCTAATGCTATTTCAAGATAAACATTTCAGGAAAGCTCAATGATTGGCATGGCATGGATGAGAAAAGTGGACCCCTCAAAATACTAAGGACAAAGGATTGGCTCAAGCTCAAAGCACAAGACTCTACATTTTTCATTTTAAGTGATCCAAGATCACATTGAGTCGATAGGAAGAGCCAATACTATCAAGAGGGGGTGAGGTGTTGCTTAATGAGTTTCTTGCTCAAAGTGCTTAGTGATATGCTCCAAAAATCCTCAACTACTTTCTCACATCCACATATGTCCCAAACCAAAAGTCAAACTCAGCCCCACCAAAACTGTCTATCCGGCGCCACCGAGTTCAATTGACATAGCCACTGCAAGAAACCCTAGTCTTTTCGGTCTCACCGATAGGGATCTCGGTCTCACCGAGATGGGATTGTAATCTCTCTGTTTCCCTTCGTAACGTTTCGGTCAAACCGAGATGAGCGATCAGTCCAACCGAGATTGCAATGCAAACACTCTGTTTCCTTTTCGTAACATTTCGGTCCAACCGAGATGAGCGAATCGGTCCCACCAAGTTTGCGTGACTAACTCTCTGTTTGTCTATTACAAAAATCGGTCTGACCGAGTTTGTGTAATTGGTCTCACTGAGATTACGTTATGCCCTAACCCTAACGAAATCACTCTCGCCAAGTTGACGTGTCGGTCCCACCGAAATACCTAACGGTCACATTATGAACCAAATCGGTCTGACCGAGTTCTCTGAATCGGTCCCACCGAGTTTGGTGATTTGTGTGTAATGGTTAGATTTTGTGTGGAGGCTATATATACCCCTCCATCCACTCTTCATTCATGGAGAGAGCCATCAGAACATGCCTACACTTCCAACATACATTTTCTGAGAGAGAACCACCTGAACTTGTGTTGAGGTCAAAATATTCCATTCCAACCACATAATTCTTGATCTCTAGCCTTCCCCAAGTTGCTTTCCACTCAAATCATCTTTCCACCAAATCCAAATCCTGTGAGAGAGAGTTGAGTGTTGGGGAGACTATCATTTGAAGTACAAGAGCAAGGAATTCATCATCAACACGCCATTTGTTACTTCTTAGAGAGTGGTGTCTCCTAGATTGGCTAGGTGTCACTTGGGAGCCTCCGTCAAGATTGTGGAGTTGAACCAAGGAGTATGTATGGGCAAGGAGATCGCCTACTTCGTGAAGATCTACCCGAGTGAGGCAAGTCCTTCGTGGGCAACGACCATGGTGGGATAGACAAGGTTGCTTCTTCGTGGACCCTTCATAGGTGGAGCCCTCCGTGGACTTGGGAAACCGTTACCCTTCGTGGGTTGAAGTCTCCATCAACATGGATGTACGATAGCAACACCTATCGTAACCACGGATAAAAACTCTCTGTGTCAACATTGCGTTTGCTCCCTCAAACTCCTCCCTGTACCTTGATGTGCAATTGTTTTACATTCCGCTGATATACTCTTAGAATTGCATGTGTAGGTTGATTGCTTGACTTGTGCTAAGTTGCTAAAATCTGCCAAGAACTAAAATTGGGAAAAGGCTAGATTTTTATTTGGTCAAGTAGTCTAATCACCCCCCCTCTAGACATACTTTCGATCCTACACCGCTTCATCTTCCTCTTTGTAGGCGGCCGCAACCTCCGCCACCCACATGCGGTACCGCCAGTGCCCGAGGCAGCTCTCGTGGGCTGAGCGGTACGACTCAAGCAGTGCCTCCTGCTCCGCCCGCTCCGCGGTGATATGCTCCTCCACCTGCAGGTGCTCCTGCAGGACATGGTGGTTGTAGCTAGGCGGTGTCGGCCTGACCCTCCTGGACCTGATCCTCACGCTTCTGCCTCACCATGTCCATGTATTGGGCATGGGCCTCACCGATGGTCATGGTGCCATGCACCAGCGAGGATGGCGCGGAGGAGGGGGTTGGCGCTGGATCGTCGACTACCACATTCTCCATTGGGACGTCGTCGTCCTCCAGTTGCCTACTGGCCAGCCAGTCGGCAACAATGGCTGCCATCTCCTTCTGGTTTGTCGTCCGCCTGTCCCAAGAGCGCTGGAGCGCGACGAAGCCATGGTGGGAGTGGTGTGGACAGGAGAAAGGGAATGGAGGCGGATAACTGCGGCTTTGGCCGGCGCAGCAGTTTATATAGCAATGGTGGGCGGCAGAGGGACTGAGGTTGGTGCCAGAGTAGCTGCCTCGACAACTGCGTATCATTAATGCAGGCGGTAGACGGACGGACGACATTTGTGTCATTTGAATGCGGAGCAATCGCCTACACCGTGAAGCAGCGCGGGCGGCGCTGACCGTTTCGGGCAGAAAGCGTGCGCGGGCGAGGGAGGGTGTTGATACGTCTCCAATGTATCTATAATTTTTTATTGTTCCATGTTGTTATATTATCATTCTTCGATGTTTTACAATCATTTTATATCAATTTTTGGTACTAACCTATTGACATAGTACTTAGTGCCAGTTGTTGTTTTCTGCATTTTTTTTACATTGCAGGAAATCAATACCAAACGGAGTCCAAACGCAGCGAAACTTTTTGTTGATTTTTTTGGACCAGAAGACATCCAATGGGCCAAAGAAGTACCAAAGAGGGAGCCCAAGGTGAGCACAAGACACCAGGGCGCGCCTGGAGGCCCAGGCGCACCCTGGTGGGTTGTGCCCACTTCGGTGGCCTCCCGAACCGTCTCTTTGCTCTATAAATACCCCAATATTCCAGAAACCCTAGGGGAGTCGATGAAAATCAATTCCAGCCGCCGCAAGTTCTAGAACCACCAGATCCAATCTAGACACCATCACGGAGGGGTTCATCATGTCCAATGGTGCTCTCCGATGATGCGTGTGTAGTTCTTTGTAGACCTACGGGTCCGTAGTTAGTAGCTAGATAGTTTCCTCTCTCTCTCTCTCTCTCTCTCTCTCTCTCTCTCTCTCTCTCTCTTTTGATTCTCAATACAATGGTCTCTTGGAGATCCATATGATGTAACTCTTTTTGCGGTGTGTTTGTTGGGATCCGATGAACTTTGAGTTTATGCTCAGATCTATCTTTTTATCTGTGAGAGTTATTTGAGTCTTCTTTGATCTCTTATATGCATGATTTCTTATAGCCTCGCATTTCTTCTCCGATATTTGGGTTTTGTTTGGCCAACTTGATCTATTTATCTTGCAGTGGGAAGAGGTGCTTTGTGATGGGTTCGACCTTACGGTGCTTGATCCCAGTGAAAAAAAGGGGAACCGACACGTATGTATTGTTGCTATTAAGGATAACAAGATGGGATCTGTTTCTACATAAATAGATCTTGTCTACATCAAGCCATCGTTCTTATTGCATTACTCCATTTCTCCATGAACTTAATACACTATATGCATGCTGGATAGCGGTCGATGTGTGGAGTAATAGTAGTAAATGCAGGCAGGAGTCGGTCTACTAATCTTGGATGTGTTGCCTATATAATGATCATTGCCTAGATATCCTCATGATTATTTGAAGTTTTATCAATTTCCCAACCCACCGTTTGCTATTTTTCTCAAGAGAAGCCACTAGTGAAATCTACGTCCCCGGTCTCTTCTTTATTATATTTTCCTTTGCAATCTATTTTTATTTGCTTTTATTTTCATATCTATATTTCCAAAAACCCAAAAATACCTTGCTGCAATTTATTCTTCTTTATTTCATCTCGCGTTACCGCGAGATCTATTTATCCAATCTATCATATTTTTATCCCGTCTACTTGCCAATTTCGGGCGTCGTTACCCGAAAGGGATTGTCAACCCCTTTAATACGTCGGGTTGCGAGTATTTGTGATTTGTGTGCAGGTGCCGTTCACGTGTTGTGTGGTTCTCCTACTGGTTCGATAACCTTGATCTCATCACTGAGGGAAATACCTACCGTTATTGTGCTGCATCATCCCTTACTCTTTGGGGAAATACTGACGTAGTTCAAGCAGTAATGCAGCGACCCGACCTCAGACGGTCAAGTCCCTGTGCATAAGTGTCATCCCTGGATCGATATTTCTGACACACAAAGTACTCGGGGATTTATAACAGAGTTCAATCACACACTTATTACATCGAGTGTCTCAAAAAGAGTACTTATTACAATAATATGGCTAAAGGCCGTCTAAATAAGATAAATGCAGAAGCATCGAAGACAAATGAGTCCATCCAACTCGATGGCAAAACCGAGTGCACGACAACGACCTAGTGCACCTTACTCTTCGTCTGAAAATTCTGCAACATGATACGTTGCAGCTGTGTAGGTCAGCACATGGAATATGCTGGCAAGATAACACTATAGAGCAATGAACAAATAACAGCTAACTCTACATGCATATATGGCTGGTGGAGGCTCTATGGTTATCATTTGCATAAAGTTAGTTTTTCCCTACAACAAAGGAATATATTTTATTTAACTACAAAGTTTGTTCAAATATTGAGAAGGTACCCCCAACTCAATTCCAAAATAATATTAATAACCCAACAAATTAATTAAATAAAGTGATGAGATCAAATCAACAATTCAAGTACAAGATACTCAATATGTCCATAACCGGGGACATGGCTAACCATGATTAGTTTATACACTCTGCAGAGGTTTGCGCATTTTTTCCCACAAGACTCGATCTCCTCCGTTGTATTTCTCGCACTGCATGATGTTTGAGAAACGGATGATCGATACACAGTCTTTCCGAGGAGGTCCCCTTAACCGATAGATAGGCCGGTACACCTACAATCCCCTACATTTGCTAGCCTATCATGGAAAGGTTTCCCACAACTTACTCAACTATGCCAGAGCCCATAATGGCTTGTGGCTGCACAAGGAGGTTTCTAGCATGAAAAATCTTATGATCCCTTTGAGCCTGGGTGGCATTCCATAATGTGATCACACGGGTACTCCGGGATCCCCTTGGGCAAACACTGGGTTCTCCAGGTGCCAACAACCAATCCATCCAGACGTATATTGAAGTCGCCACCTTAAGTTTCCCTTAATTAATAATAACTCTCACATCTTTCATGAATCTCACATACCAAACCACGTCTACGAGCATAGCAAAACAGTATAAGCATAACGAAATAATAATACCCTGGGTTTGATATAATACAATAGGTTCCTACCTCATCAACTACTTCCCAATACCCACATGTTATCTCCTAACCATGCAGTGTTTGAGGATTGAAACAATGCATAAAAACTGGGTAATAAAGGGATATGATCAAAGTTTTACTTGCCTTGCCGACGATCAAAAAACCCTAGTGATTCGTAGTAGCAAGCCCCGCACTCCTGAAACTCTATCGCGAACAAACAATAGCATACATAAGCACTCAAGCATAATATGCAAAGGTACAACCAAAAGAAAAGATCTAAGCAGAAAGTTCAAGTGAAGAGCTTCGAATTTGCAAAAAGAATCAATCGAATCGGAGTCACAAAACTCAAACTACTATCACAAGAAATTCGAATTCAAATCTTCTTGAAACTAAATTTTGAATTTTCAAAATCAAGTTAAACTTGTTTATCTGAGTAGAGGAGAACAAGACGAAGATTTTGGCATTGGTTTCACTGGATTTGGATGAACGAGCAAAAAGTAATAAGGGTTTGAGGATCAGGGACTAATCTATAAAGAAACTATTCGTGGATAGGTCCCTGGCTGAAAATAAACAGAAAAAGAATTATCTATCAGACGAACGTCCGCTAACAGAGACTAATGAATGAATTTGTCGGCGTTCTGGGAACGGGGGTCCCCAGACTTGCCTGCCTGCGGCCTGGGGCGTGGCTCAAGGGGGCCCAGCATGGCCCATCTTCATCAACACAGACCCAAGACCCTCGCGAGGGGCCAAGCCTCGCGGGGTGGACGACACGGAGCTGCCTCAGGCACGGCCTTATCAGGCTGGCTCGCGAGGAGGCGGAGAGATCAAGGCGGGGTACCTCACGAGGTGTTCATGATGCAAGCCATGACGACCAAGGGCGCCAGCCCGCGCAGTGTCCTCCCTTTCCTCTTTGGTACAAAGGGAGCAAGCGCAGGCGGGAGGATCAAGCAAAGGCACCCGTTTCGGTAGAACGAGACCAAGACCAGCTCCGCGACAAGGAGGAAGTCATTGTGGAGCCCAAGCCAACGTCATCACCAGAGCCTTTGGCAGGCGAGGACCAACTTTAGTCAGGATAAGTGTACCAGATGTTCCCTTTCAAAATGGCCAATTGTTGGTGTCCTTCCCGCTCAATATTTGGGAAGAGGCCCAGGGCCTTTGCCTATAAATAGGGCTAGCCACCCCCAGGATTTGGAGGACGGATCGATTGGCAATCAGATCAGAGAGAGAGAGAGAAAGAGAGAGAAGGGCGACTGAGCTCCTCCTTGCAGCTCATCGCCCCGGCCAAGAACAGACCCTCGCGAGGCTGTTCTTCCTTGTATTGTTCATCATTAGCCCAAGAAGCAATCCACCACACCACCACACTGGAGTAGGGTATTACACCACATCGGTGGCCCGAACCAGTATAAACCCTGTGTCTCTTGTGTTGTTCTTATCGTAGCTTAGATCCTTGCGAGGCAGAGGGGTACAGGTAGGTAGGAAGCGTAATATCTGCGTGCACCCCAGAGTTCGAACCTTAAGGGGCTGCCGGAACCCGAAATCCGACATTTGGCGCACCAGGTAGGGGTGCGCCGGAATCCACCTTCTACCGCTTCGTGCCCCGTCGCGTCGTCATCACCATGTCCCGCGACCAGGCGGGCAACCCAGATCCATGGGCGACATGGCCCGCCCTCATAGAGCCGCTCGCTTCGGGCGACCCCGTGCCCCAGGCAGCTTGCGGTCTGCAGGGCGCTGCGGGCCGCGGGCGACGCGGACAGGCTTCGACGGCCCTCACACCGCGGCAGGCGCGGTCGGCAGCAAGGGCCTCCAATCATGCCGCGACCACGACACCGTACACTCGACGGGAGCAGGCGAACTCGAGGGCTGCGCTCATGGTGGCCCGGGAGCTGCTGCAGTATAGGCTGCTGGAGGGCGGCTGTGACGTGTTGCTGGAGCGGGTGGCAGAGCTCCTGGGCTTTGCCGCCTCGGGGGCTCACCCCTTCTGCGTCCAGCTCCCATCTCAAACCCAGGGCGGCCCGCGCGGGGGCTCTGCGCGCGCCCGCGGGCTCCAAGGCCACTCCAACGCCAGCGAAGCCGCGGGCGCCGAGCCAGCGGCGGCGCTGCCCCCGCTCCCGGTCCACGAAGAAGAAGGACTCGACGTGGCCCACGGCCCAAGTGGACAGCCGCGCTACCACCCCACGGTGGGCGCATCAAGCAGAGCTGCATGGCACGCGTGGCACTGCGACGTGGCCTTCGGGATGACGGCGCCAGAAGAATACGTGCCCCACATGGTGGACCAAGGGCACCCTCACGAGGGCAAACAAGGCTCGCTCCTCAGCCCAAACTGGGGGGACGAGGCGCCAGAAGTTGAGCTCTTCCAGGAGCCCCGAGACGGACCCACTGGCCATGCTGGAGGCAACGAATATCGGGTACCGCTAATTCCTCAGGAGCAGGCGTACGCTAATCATGGATCGCAGGAGGTGCAGGTCACCACAGCGAACAGCTGCCCGCTCCCGCGGTCTCCTACCCCTCGGGAGGAGGGTGCAGGGGGCTGCAGGAGAGGGGCAGAGAGCCGACATCACCACCGCAGCGTTCGAAGCAAGGCGTTCTCAGGAGGTAGGCCCTCCGCTGGGGAGGTGCCTCAGGGCCTGCCCCTGGCGGAGGACCCGTGGTCGTCGGGGGAACCGCTGGCGACCGCTCTACCCCATCGGCGGCGTCCTGGTTTCCGGTCGTCGTTGATGGCACTAGAGTGTGGCGCAAGGCGGGGCCCTCGTCTGGCGATATGAAGCAAGGCTGGTACATGTGAAGAAGGCCCAGTGCCTGTGAAGCTCGCCGCCCCGTGACACTCTCACGTAATAATGAGTGGGGTTGTACACGCCCCGGAGTCTTAGGGGTGCCGGCCTTAGGCCCTGGGGCTCCCTCCAACGCCCAGTGGCAGCACTTAGCTCCGCGCTGGTGAGAAGACGTCCAAGACTAGATTAGGTGCCGGACGCGGCCTTTTATTTGCTTTCATTGCTTTCCCCTTTGGTTGTTACTTTTCCCCGCTGGATTTAAGTTGGATTCAAATTTGAGATTTGCGTGTGGTCGGGGAAGGGGTGCTTAGTCTTGTTCGAGCAATCTCTCACGTTTCGGTTACACTTCGCCTCAGCTGCCTCCCCTCCTGAGCCCCTCGCGAGCCGGGTCAGGCCTAGCTTGCGCGCAGCCTGGACTGCCGCCGCCACGTCCTCTCAGGAGGGTCTTTTACTGCAGATCTCATGGATTCGGTCAACGAATGCTCGGGACGCTACAGCCCCCCACAGGCTACCTCAGGGCTCGGGCGAAACAATGGTAAACTAGCCAACTGGCACGTTGCTTAGCCAACCGCTTGGCATGGGCTCATGGTCAATGTAACATCTACTAATACGATAAATGCAAGTTTTACATGAGGGGCTGCCCCTCCCAAAATGCTCTCACAGCTATCAGGCCAAAACCTGAGTTCTATTCATGCAGGGTACAGAAACAGGAACGATGCATAATCAGTCGGATAAATCCCCCAATGCGTCCTCAGGAGCGCCTCCCGAACCGTTGCTGGCGTCGCTGGGCTCGCTATCGCTGTCTGCGTTGCCACCAGCGGCGTCAGGGCCGTTCACCACGCCGCCCTCGTTGGCAGCCACGATCACGCCATCGTTGCCTGAAGCGAAGGCCCTGACAAGAGCATCCACATTGTCTTCCACCCAGTGCACCAGGTCGTCCCGGATGGCCTGGGGGACTGGGGCGATGGCAGCGTCAAAGTCGAAGTGGGGATCCATGTTCCTGAGGTGGCTGAAGACGCGAGAAAAGGAGCGCCCGAGCAGGGCGCGGCTCCTCTCCTCCACCAACCTGTCGGCCCTGACCGACCGTTCCTCCAGCTGCGTCACCACGTCGGTGAAGAACTGAAGATTGCCGGCGTAGTTGACTGCGTGTGGCTCGCCGACAACCGCCTCGCAGATGTTACCCAAGGCTGTGTTGGCTCTTTCCCGGAGCGTGGTGAGCATGGGGCCGTGCTCATGCTCCAGGACCCGCCGTTGGCGTATCTCGTCCTCATTCTGGCGCGCGACGGCTTCAGCCTCCTCCACCCGATGGCAAAGAAGGAGCACTTCGGCCTGGGAGGTGGTTGACTCCCCTTGCGACACCTCAAGGGCGGCCCGAAAAGCATCGTCCTGCCACATCACTTCCTCCAGCTTGGCCCTCAAGGCAGCAGTCCTACCTTCAGCCTCGACCCGGATCAACTCCAGCTTTCCCTCGAACTCGCGCTCGAGGTTCAGGCGCGCAGTCGCCACCTGACGCCTGACCTCCTCCAGGACACAGGCTTCCCGTGCAGCGACATCATCCTCCGCATGCGTCACCAAGCGCTCCCTCATCTCCAAACGCTCGTACTCGCGCGTATGTTTGGCGGCTTCCAGCGTCAGCGCCTCCTCACGCTTCTGGAGCCCTGCCGGGTCGCCAGAGGCCACCTTCATCGACGCAAGGGCTGCCTCGCGCAGCTCCACTTGCTCTTCCAGTGAGTGGCACCGGGCCAGGAGCTCCCGAGCCCACTCCTCCGCAGCTTCTCTTCGCCGGTCAGCCTCCCGGGCCTCCTCAGCGGCCCAAGATTGGGCCTCACGAGAGGCCGCCAACGACGCCTTGGCCTTTTCATCGTCAAGATCGCGCTGATGGCGCGCGAGGGCGACGGCGCCCTCCAGCTCGCGCCTCTCTGCAGCCAGGCGCAGGCCCTTGCCTTCAAGGCGCGCGTCTTCATCAGCAAGCTCCTCACCAAGCAGGTCCACCGCGTCCGCCGCCCTTCGAAGGAATCCTTGGCGAAGAGAGCGACGCTCCCGAGCACGCTCACGCACGTCTTCCACACCATCACCTGCCCCAAGCAAGCGCCAGAGGCCACGGATCGGCACTCCCCCTCCGGGCAGGGGGCTGGGGGCTGGCACCCTCGCGACGGTCGGGCACACCACGCCAGGAGCCCGGCCTGGAGCCAGCCCGCCCCCAGATGAAGAGCGCAGGGAGCGCCTCAGCCAATCGTAGTCCACGACCAGGCGAGAAGCCCACGGCAGGCTGGCCATGCCCCGAGAAGGCCCGTGAAGGAAGACCGCGGGGTGCGTAGGGCCTCGATGCACCTCGGGACGGTTCGCCCCTCCGATCGCCCTCACTACAAGGGCTGTGCTGCTCGGAGCACTCAAGGACGGAGGAGGGAGCGAAGCCAAGGGGGACGGAACCTCAGCCATCTCTGCGAGCTCGGCTGGAAGGGGCCTGCGGAGCAAGGATCAGCAAGAGCAACAGAAAGATCAGGAGCTGGAGAAGGAGAAGGCTTACTCATAAGTGGCGAAGTAATTCCTACGCTTTAGCAGGCAACAAGGGTAATCGTCGCCCAGGGCCTCCCTTTTCTTCCGGAGGGCCTCAAAGTCCACGCGGAAGCGACCCAAGAGCTGAGCGCAAGGATCAACCTGCGACGAGGGCGAAGCATCAAGGTGATCCGCGTCAGGGGCACCTGCCTGGTGCGCACTGCCGGTCGCCTCGCCCGAAGGAGAAACTGGAGCCTCAGGGGCCTCATCCGCAGGCGCTGAGGGAAGCTGCTCGCCGCTCTCGGCCTCGGCGGCACGGGCCCCAGCAGCTGCTCCCTCATGAGCATCACCCAGCGCTGTCACCCCGTCGGGAGGCCCCTCGGCCTCTGGCGCCTCATGCCTCCCTGCCCCGCCACTTGAGGAAGAGTCGCCTTGGCCGACTGGAAGGGCAGTCACCATCACTGGGTTCTTGCGAGGCCCCTGGAGGCCGGCGGGGCGCGGCCCCCATTCATCACAGATAGGCATCTGCTTCACAAAATCGTCCCTGTTCTGGCAGAGGTACAGCAGGGCCCCTCCCCGCTGGATGCTGCCCGGGTTGGGGTCACCAGTCAGGATCAAGAGCACTGTCCTCAGCACCTCAGGCGTCAGATCCTCTTCCTGGAGCCTCATACGATCACCACGCCCACTGAAGGCCCACATCCGGCGGGAGTGGCGTTGGAGAGGAGCAATGCGGCGCAACAGGAACTCCTTCACCACCTTGGGCGCTGTCACGCCGATCGTCTTCAAGAACGCGAAGCAGTGCCAGACGAAGGCGAGCCGGGGGCTCTCGAGCGTCTCCTGGCCCCAACCCGAATTGGGGACAGCAGGCGAGGTTGGCTTCGACAGCAGGGGGCTGGGCACCCCAACATCAACATACAGCCACCGCTCGCGGAACCCAGCCGAAGGCGAAGGGAGCCCGAAGTCGATCCCTGAGGCCACTGTCTCAGACGCGGCGACGAAGCTCACGCACGCCGAGCATTGGGTAGGGTCGACAAGGCGCAGAGAGAAGAAGTGGCGCAGCAAGGCAACCGAAGGAAGGATGCCCATCATTGCCTCGCAAACAAAAGCGAAGACCGAAAGAAGGGTGATGGATTCAGGACCTAGATGCATCATGTGGATCTGGTAGTGGGAAAGTACGGCCCTGAAGAAATCGGAAAAGGGGGGAACCAGACCCGCCCACAGGGCATCAGCAAAATAATGGACCTCGGTGATTATCCTATCAGTGGGGAAGTGACACGTGGGCCAGGCCGTCGTCCTCCCGCACTCGTTGAAGATAGTAGCCAGAGCCGAGCTGACCTTGCCCAGGCCCTCTCGATTGAGTATGATCGACCGGCCGACGGCGGGGGCCACCAACGGCGGCGAGCGAGGCGGAGGCGTGGGTTTCTTCCCTCTTCCCTTCTTCGTCGGAGCCATGGCAATGGGAAGGGGGAGAGAAGGTTCGAGATCGGGCTGAAAACAGGAGCTGGAGTTCGAGCGGAGGAAGGACAGAGGGCGCATGAACAAAAGAAAGGGAGCGGCTGTGTACAACTACGAGTCCGCCTAGCATGGCACGGAATAAGGGGGCGTGGGGGAACAGTGCCGCCCACGTCCAATCAACCGCCACGCGGCTCCCAAGGCCGCTGGCTGTTAGGGCCCGCGGCATTTCGCCCTTGCCCTTTCGCTTCCCTGCACGGCCAAGTCCGGGCGCGTCTTGGGCCCGGGGGATACTGTCGGCGTTCTGGGAACGGGAGTCCCCAGACTTGCCTGCCTGCGGCCTGCGGCGTGGCTCAAGGGGGCCCAGCATGGCCCATCTTCATCAACACAGACCCAAGACCCTCGCGAGGGGCCAAGCCTCGCGGGGCGGACGACACGGAGCTTCCTCAGGCGCGGCCTTATCAGGCTGGATCGCGAGGAGGCGGAGAGATCAAGGCGGGGTACCTCACGAGGTGTTCATGACGCAAGCCATGACGACCAAGGGCGCCAGGTGGACGCCAGCCTGCGCAGTGTCCTCCCTTTCCTCTTTGGTGCAAAGGGAGCAAGCACAGGCGGGAGGATCAAGCAAAGGCACCCGTTTTGGTGCAACGAGACCACGACCAGCTCCGCGACAAGGAGGAAGTCATTGTGGAGCCCAAGCCAGCGTCATCACCAGAGCCTTTGGCAGGCGAGGACCAACTTTAGTCAGGATAAGTGTACCAGATGTTCCCTGTAGGATCGGAAGTATGTCTAGAGGGGGGGTGATTAGACTACTTGACCAAATAAAAGCTACGCCTTTTCCCAATTTTAGTTCTTGATAGATTTTAGCAACTTTTAGGACAAGTCAAGCAATCATCACACAATTCAAGCAAGCATGCAAAGAGTATATAGGCAGCGGAAAGTAAAGCATGCAACTTGCAAGAATGTAAAGGGAAGGGTTTGGAGAATTCAAACGCTATTGGAGACACGGATGTTTTTCCCGTTGTTCGGATAGGTGGTGCTATCCTACATCCACGTTAGTGGAGACTTCAACCCACGAAGGGTAACGGTTGCGCGAGTCCACGGAGGGCTCCACCCATGAAGGGTCCACGAAGTAGCAACCTTGTCTATCCCACCATGGCCATCTCCCACGAAGGACTTGCCTCACTAGCGGTAGATCTTCACGAAGTAGGCGATCTCCTTGCCCTTACAAACTCCTTGGTTCAACTCCACAATCTTGTCGCAGGCTCCCAAGTGACACCTAGCCAATCTAGGAGACACCACTCTCCAAGAAGTAACAAATGGTGTGTTGATGATGAACTCCTTGCTCTTGTGCTTCAAATGATAGTCTCCCCAACACTCAACTCTCTCTCATAGGATTTGGATTTGGTGGAAAGAAGATTTGAGTGGAAAGCAACTTGGGGAAGGCTAAAGATCAAGATTCATATGATAGGAATGGAATATCTTGGTCTCAACACAAGGGTAGGTGGTTCTCTCTCAGAACATATGAGTTGGAAGTGTAGATGTGTTCTGATGGCTCTCTCCATGAATGAAGAGGAAGTGGAGGGGTATATATAGCCTCCACTTAAAATCCAACCGTTACACATAATTTACCAATATCGGTGGGAACGAATCAACAAACTCGGTCGGACCGAAAAGGTAAACCTAGTGACCGTTAGATCTTTTCGGTGGGACTGACATGCATCTCGGTAGGACCGATATGGTTAGGGTTTGGGCATAACGTAATCTCGGTGAGACCGATTACACAAACTCGGTGAGACCGATTTGGTAATTGGCTAACCAGAGAGTTGGTCAGGCAAACTCGGTGGGACCGATTTGCTCTTTCGATGAGACCGAAAAGTTACAAAAGGGAAACAGAGAGTTTGCATTGCAATCTCGGTGGGACCGATCCGCTCTTTCGGTGAGACCATCTCGGTGAGATTGCAATCCCATCTCGGTGAGATCGAGATCCCTATCGGTAGAACTGATTTGCTAGGGTTTTGTCAGTGGCTTATGACAAGTGAAAACTCGGTGGCGCCGGATAGAAAGAATCGGTATGACCGAGTTTGGCTTAGGGTTTAGGTCATATGTGGATATGGGAAAGTAGTTGAGGATTTTGGAGCATATCATTAAGCACATAAGGCAAAGAGCTCATTAAGCAACACCTCATCCCTCCTTGATAGTATTGGCTTTTCCTATGGACTCAATGTGATCTTGGATCACTAAAATGTAAAATAAAGAGTCTTGAGCTTTTGAGCTTGAGCCAATCCTTTGTCCTTAGTATTTTGAGGGTTCCACTTTCACCATCCATGCCATGCCAATCATTGAGCTTTCCTGAAATAATTGTCTTGGAATAGCATTAGCTCAATGAGCTATATGTTGTTATGAATTACCAAAACCACCTAGGGATAGTTGCACTTTCAATATCCCCCTTTTTGGTAATTGATGACAACATATAGATCAAAGCTTCGACAAATGATAATAAGAATGAATTACATCGTCGCTTTGAGAAGTATGTGATAAGTAAGAGCTCCCCCTAAATTTGTGCATATTTAAGATTTGCTTTGGACTGCAAATGCACAAAGAGTTAGAATTATGGGTTACTCTTCCATGTCACATACATCCTGGTGGAGTGCTCAAAATGATAATAATGAAATACATGCACTGATCACCAAGGAAAAGTGAATGAACACATAAGATAGATAAGGTATATCAAGCATGCATAAGTGTAGCTTATGATCAAACACATGATCATCAATGTCTCACAAGCATATCAAAGTATCTCGACCAAAAGCAAACAAAGTTTTAAGGACCACCAAATAAAAGCAAGATAGAATAAAAGCAACACTCTCTCTCTCCCGAAGCCTATGATCTATACATTTTTCTCCCCCTTTGGCAACAAGTTACCAAAAAGTTCCTAGAAAATGCATAGTGCTAGATCGACACTCAGGCTTGATCTTCAGGTGGTGGTGGAGTCTGGATCACTCCAAGGACGAAGGCTTCCGTAGATGCTGTTGGAGTTGGAGCTGAAGTGGATGCTGGAGCAGGTTGGGTTGGTGCTGCGGCTGGTGCTGAGGCGGTTGCTCTTGTGTCAGGAACTGGCACTGCAGATGACCTTGGACCTCGTGGCACTCTGGCAAATGAATCTGTGGTTGTCTTCCCTCTCCTCTCCTGCATGTCATCTTGGAGTTGCTCCACTGCAGTCTGAATCTCTATCACCCTGATATCCAAGTCATAGAACTTCTGTTCTACGATTCTCTCTAAGCTTGCCTGGTTCTGAGTTAGGTTGGCCAAACCTTTCTCAATCCGCAGGGTGGATGCAATCAGGTAACTAAGCTGCTCTTTCTTGGTTTTCAAGAAGTATTCAGATGCCTCCTCTTGAGTTTGCATCCTTGCAGCTTTCTCCTTCCTTGCCTTCTCCTTCTGTGCTTGTGCATGGGCTGAAGATGGTTCATCTTTGTTCATCACAACCTGGTTGTCCTCGAAATCTGGATGGATGGGCTGATGTTCCTTATCCAAAAGATATATGCCAGTGCCCATCTTGGAGTTGATCAGTTCCTGGATCTGAGGGGCATATCCACAGCTCCTCTTCTAGTCTGCTGCAGTCCTCTTGATTGTTTCTATCATAAGGCTCATGACTTTGAACTTCTGAGGCACATCAAAGATATGAAGCAAATTGATTGCATGGCCTCTGATCATCTTGTGATCTCCATACTTGGGCAACAGAGTGTGCCTTAAGATCCAATTGATGGTTGGCAATCCTGACAGAAGATAGTGTACAGATCCATACTTGAAAGTTTCAAGTGCCTTGTCAGGGATCTCTTTGTACATGTTGATCATGGAGTTGTGGTCCATCTTCTTCTTGGAATAGACATCCAAGTCATCTTAATTTTCCTCTAGGGCATTGATAAGCTGTGCCCACTCAGCAACTGTTGATTGGTACCTCGTACCTTCAGACATCCAAACAATCCTCCCATCTGGATAAAAATGTGTTGTGGAGTAGAACTGCATGATAAGCTCCTCATTCCACTTTGTGAGCTTCTGCCCAACAAAGTCAGCTCCTCCACATGCCTTGAAGCTATCCTGCACTCCAGGGTAGTGCTCTTCGTTATCCTTGATGTATTCCCAGTCTACCCATCTCATATCACATACAATTGGCTTCTTGTCTAACAAGACTGTCTCATAGAAGTCCTGATGTTCCTTAGTGTGGAACCTGTAGTCAACAGCAGTCCTTCTCCTGGTAGCATGGGGATCCTCAGCTCTCCATTTTCTCAATCCAGAGTCTCTCCTGATTTTCATATCCTCAGCCACAGGATGAGCATCATTGTGGTCTGGGATCTTGGGCTTCAACTTTCTCAGCACTTGGCCTTCCTCTTCTTCAGCAGGTTCTGGCACTTGGGCTTTGTTTTTCTCAGATGCTGGGATGCTTCTTGTATTCCTCTTTGGTTTTTGCTTTGGAGCTGGCTTGGCCTTGGAAGCAGACTTGGGGGCTTCCTTTGGCTTAGATGCAGCTGCTCCTGATCTAATGGCATCACCCATCAGCTTGGGTGCCTTAGGTGCTGGTGCAGCACCTTCCTCTTCCTCTTCTTCTTCTTCATCAGAAGAATGTTGTTCAAATTCTGCCATAGGATCTACTTTCTTGCACCATGTGCCTCTTTTTCTTTCTTTCTTCTCTACGGCAACAACTGGTTCTTTGGGAGTGGACTTCTCAGGAATCTTGGTTGAGGCTCTGGCCTTTGGCATTGGTTGCCTGCCTGCTGGCCTTTTGACCTTTCAGCCTGGCTTGGTGGCTGCAGCTGAGCCATATTCTTTCTTCAGCACAACTCTCTTGGAAGTTGCCTCTTCCTCTGCCACATAATCTTCATCCTCTGAGTATGAAGTTCTCTCCTTTCTCTGTCTTGTGGCAGCTTTTGGCAGATTGCTAGGGGTGCTCCTGCTGCCATCATCTGAGGAACTGGAGGGACTAGTACCCTCACTCATGTGCACAAGCTGCTCTAACTGATTCTGACTATCACTTTGATCTGACATGATGAACAAGCTGACTGCTGACTGTTGACCCTGTGAATAGTTTATAGATGAGGTAGAGTGGATGAGCATCACAAAATGCGGAGATTTTTGCAAAAAGAATGATTCAAAAACTTAGTTTTAGTTTCCCACAGAAAGCATCTCGGATCTACCGATTTTTAGACTCGGTGATACCGAAGCATTTTTTGGAACCTAATCTAGTGAACTCAGTCAGACCGAGTCACAGTTCGGCGGCACCGAGACTGCTAGGGTTTCACAAAGTTCAAAAATCAGTCACACCGATTAGTTACACTCGGTCAGACCGAGTTTCACTTGTGCAATGGCATAGGCCAAATCGGTGGGACCGAGTTTTTCAACTCGGTGCGTCCGAGATGGTTTCGGCGGAAACCTAACCCTAAAATTTTCGAATCAACGCTAATCTATGAGTTCTTTGATTGGATAGAAGTTTATCAATCGTGGCAAGAATCATTATGATCACAATGTGCTAGGAATCGGATTGGGGAATAGCACAAAGATCGAGTCCGTACCCTAGTTCGGCGGAGACTCGCTACGGCGGCAACGGCGGGGTTGATTCCCGTTGACGGCGACAGAGACCAGCGACTGGATGCTGTTGGCGGCGAGGAGACGATCCGGAGACCATGTCGGTAGAGCGAGCTATGGCGCGGGCGAAGAGGTTCGGAGAAATTTCCAAAATTTTGCCCGTGTCTATATATAGCCCGACCCTGTCGGTGTGACCGAGTGGAACAACTCAGTGGCACCGAGATGCAAAACTGTGTACAGTTATTGCAACTCGGTGTGACCGAATAGTTCAAATCGGTTGCATCGAGATTAAAAACTTAGATCAACTTGATGATCTCGGTAGGACCGAAGGTGGGATATCGGTCAGACTGAGAATCACAAAGAGGTTTTGGAAGTTTAAGTCTATGACGAATCGGGGACTCCGAGTGCTCCTCACACAGAGTGCTTCGAATCTGACTTGATCAATTTTGTGATGTAGCATGAATAGAGTTTGAGACGAGGAAAGCATAGATAGCTAGAGGGGGTTCTTAGGCATTCTTGTCCATCCACTTGGCAAAAGAACAATAAAACCAAACTATCAAAACAACAAGTGGATGTCCTCGAATGAGTAAAATATGCAACCAACATGCTCACACAATAAAATGGCAATTGAAATATGTGACAAAACATGCACACCCAATTCTAGCATCTATCAAGCAATTTGTGATCACTAGGTCATCTATATATGAGTATATTGACATAGGAGTCAAATGAGAACATTTGATCATAGGTCATACTCATCGTTTAAGCTCAAGTGGGGTTACCACTTTTACATAAAGCATTGTTGTGTTCACATCATTGGAGTCGCTTTAGCTCAAGTCTTAGAGTAAGGCTCCCCCTAGATGTGATATCCCCCCGAAGAGGGATGAACTAACCTTGGGTTTTGTCGATGATGACTTCATGTAGATGTTGAAGATGTGGATGCTCAATGTTGATGTAAATCACATGGAGCTATCCTTTTGAGTGAATTGCACTTTCAATACCTACATGGGTTAGTCCCACAAGGAACAAGCAAGTATATCCATAGACATAGAGTGATGCACATACAAGATGATGTCTATGAAAGCTTTTAGGTTACCTTGTCCCTTGACTTACCAACAATAGGGTTTGTGACTCCTTGAACTAGTGCAAGATGTGAAAGTTGATTGCACTTGTTCTTGCCAAAATGATAAGAGTGAAGTTTGTTGGCGGAGTCACCCTCAAGAACTCTCTAGTTCTTCTTCTTTTGGATCCACACCATCTTGATGGGAATCCTTGGAGTTGTATTCGTACTTGATGAAGTGGAACTTGAAGTAGTCTTGGGAATCCACTTGACTAAGGTCTTAGGAGCTTCTTCAAATGCATCTATTTCCTCTTGAAGCTTGCCCTTGCCTTTTTGCTTGTAGTCTTGTGGTGGAAGATCATCTTGAGTTTGTGTCCCCTTAAAAGAAGTTGGGTCATACTTCTCTTGTTGAGGAACAAACTTTGTCTTGGGGTATTGATCTTCTTCCCACTCAACTCCATTGGCATTGAACTTTCGTTCAAAACCAACACCTTGATTCCTCCGGTGCCTTCCTTGCTTGCGTACAATCTCCTCGAATTGCTTACTTTCGGCTAGGCTTTTGTACACTCCTTTCTCTATGATTTCCTTCAATATGCTATTGTCTTGCTCAAGTGTAACTTGGCTAAGAGAATCATTAGTGGAATCAAGAGAACTACTAGAAGAAATAATATTGGATTTAACATGATCATTGTTACTACTAGAAGAAGAATCTTTCTTGTTCGTGTTACTAGACTTGACTTGAGGCATGTAAGTGGATAAGAGTAAATGTTTGGCAATGTAAGAAGAACTTTTCTTACGGAGATCATCATTGATTGCCTTTAAAACCTCATGCTCTTGCTCAAGATTGAGATTTTCAAAGCGTAACTTCTCATGAGCCCTTAAAAGTTCTCGATGATCTTCGAAGATAGTTTCATGAGCTAACTTAAGAGTGTTTAGTTCTTTAGTTAGAGCCTCAATTTTCTCCTTATCATTGTCATTCGTTTTAGCATGATTAATTGACATTTCATCATAGGATTCATCACTAGAGTTGTCAACAAGTAAATCATCATCGCCTAACAAGTCATCTTCATCACTATCAAAATCTACATACTCAAGATGAGTTACCTTAGGACCTTTGGCCATGAAACATCTTCCAATTCCTTCATTTGGCGAATCAAATATGTCGTAGGAGTTGGTTGACACAAGTGCTAGACCGGCAACACCTACATCTTGAGTATATTCGGAGTCGAAATGATAACTTCTCTCGGAGTGGTTGTCGGAGTCGGAGCCGGATACCCATTCACCAACATGAGCTTGATGTCTTAGTTTTGTGTAGCTCCTTGATGATTTTCCTTCCTTTCCGAATCCTTGCTTCTCCGTGAGTATCTTTGTTCATAACGATCATCTCTACTCCTTCTCTCTCGTGATGGTGATTCCTATCTTTTGCTTCTTCTTTCTGGAGAATCTTCTCTTCTTTTGTAGGGAGCCGTACACTCATTGGAATAGTGTCCGGGTCTTCCACAATTGTAGCAGTTTCGCTCTCGACTAGAAGATCTTTTGTCATTGTAGGACCTTGACTTGGAGCTTCTATCTTTGCTTCTACTCTTGTAGAACTTGTTGAAGTTCTTCACCATTAGGCTCAATTCTTCGTTTAAGTTTTGTTTTTCACTTGATGATGTGGGGGCTTCACATGAGGCTTTGTAAGCACCACTTGATTTGTTGTGAAGTTCCTCTTTATCCTTGAGTTACATCTCATGAGCAACAATTCTTCCAATGACTTCCGTTGGCTTGAGATCTTTGTAATTGGGCATCATTTGAATCAATGTGCACACGGTATCGTATTTTCCATCCAAGGCTCTTAGGATCTTCTTGATGATGAATCTGTCGGTCATCTCTTCACTCCCTAAGCCGGCAATCTCGTTTGTGATGAGAGCAAGCCTAGAGTACATTTCAGCGACACCTTCACCATCCTTCATTTTGAACTTGTCAAGTTGACTTTGAAGCACATCCAATTTGGATTCCTTGACGGAGTCGGTACCCTCGTGCATATCAATCAAAGTATCCCAAATTTCCTTTGCATTCTCAAGACGGCTGATTTTGTTGAATTCTTCGGGGCACAATCCGTTGAAGAGAATATCACAAGCTTGAGCGTTGTTGCAGCATCTTCAACTCATCTGCGGTAGCTTCACGGTTTGGTTCTTTCCCGTCGAAGAAGTCACCTTGCAAGCCAACACACACAATAGCCCAAACGGCTGGGTTATGTCCAAGAATATGCATTTTCATTTTATGCTTCCAACTAGCAAAGTTAGTACCATCAAAGTAAGGACCTCTACGGTGATAATTTCCCTCGCTAGACGCCATACTCTCCTAGGTTGTGAAACCAATGCTATGACCACCAAAAGCTATGGAAATCAAAGCAAATGGAGACCAAAGCTCTGATACCACTTGTAGGATTGGAAGTATGTCTAGAGGGGGGTGATTAGACTACTTGACCAAATAAAAGCTACGCCTTTTCCCAATTTTAGTTCTTGACAGATTTTAGCAACTTTTAGGACAAGTCAAGCAATCATCACACAATTCAAGCAAGCATGCAAAGAGTATATAGGCAGCGGAAAGTAAAGCATGCAACTTGCAAGAATGTAAAGGGAAGGGTTTGGAGAATTCAAACGCTATTGGAGACACGGATGTTTTTCCCGTGGTTCGGATAGGTGGTGCTATCCTACATCCACGTTAGTGGAGACTTCAACCCACGAAGGGTAACGGTTGCGCGAGTCCACGGAGGGCTCCACCCACGAAGGGTCCACGAAGTAGCAACCTTGTCTATCCCACCATGGCCATCGCCCATGAAGGACTTGCCTCACTAGCGGTAGATCTTCACGAAGTAGGTGATCTCCTTGCCCTTACAAACTCCTTGGTTCAACTCCACAATCTTGTCGGAGGCTCCCAAGTGACACCTAGCCAATCTAGGAGACACCACTCTCCAAGAAGTAACAAATGGTGTGTTGATGATGAACTCCTTGCTCTTGTGCTTCAAATGATAGTCTCCCCAACACTCAACTCTCTCTCATAGGATTTGGATTTGGTGGAAAGAAGATTTGAGTGGAAAGCAACTTGGGGAAGGCTAGAGATCAAGATTCATATGGTAGGAATGGAATATCTTGGTCTCAACACAAGGGTAGGTGGTTCTCTCTCAAAACATATGAGTTGGAAGTGTAGATGTGTTCTGATGGCTCTCTCCACGAATGAAGAGGAGGTGGAGGGGTATATATAGCCTCCACTTAAAATCCAACCGTTACACATAATTTACCAATCTCGGTGGGAACGAATCAACAAACTCGGTCGGACCGAAAAGGTAAACCTAGTGACCGTTAGATATTTTCGGTGGGACTGACATGCATCTCGTTAGGACCGATATGGTTGGGGTTTGGGCATAACGTAATCTCGGTGAGACCGATTACACAAACTCGGTGAGACCGATTTGGTAATTGGCTAACCAGAGAGTTGGTCAGGCAAACTCGGTGGGACCGATTTGCTCTTTCGGTGAGACCAAACAATTTTAAAAGGGAAACAGAGAGTTTGCATTGCAATCTCGCTGGGACCGATCCGCTCTTTCGGTGAGACCGAAAAGTTACGAAAAGGAAACAGAGAGATTGCAATCCCATCTCGGTGAGACCGAGATCCCTATCGGTAGAACCGATTTGCTAGGGTTTTAGCAGTGGCTTATGACAAGTGAAAACTCGGTGGCGCCGGATAGAAAGAATCGGTATGACCGAGTTTGGCTTAGGGTTTAGGTCATATGTGGATATGGGAAAGTAGTTGAGGATTTTGGAGCATATCATTAAGCACATAAGGCAAAGAGCTCATTAAGCAACACCTCATCCCTCCTTCATAGTATTGGCTTTTCCTATGGACTCAATGTGATCTTGGATCACTAAAATGTAAAATAAAGAGTCTTGAGATTTTGAGCTTGAGCCAATCCTTTGTCCTTAGTATTTTGAGGGTTCCACTTTCACCATCCATGCCATGCCAATCATTGAGCTTTCCTGAAATAATTGTCTTGGAATAGCATTAGCTCAATGAGCTATATGTTGTTATGAATTACATAAACCACCTAGGGATAGTTGCACTTTCATTCCCCTTCAAAATGGCCAATTGTTGGCGCCCTTCCCGCTCAATATTTGGGAAGAGGCCCAGGGCCTTTGCCTATAAATAGGCTAGTGTAGGACCTTTAAGTATGTCTAGAGGGGGGCTGATTAGACTACTTGACCAATAAAAACTTAACCTTTTCCCAATTTTAGAGTTTGGCAGGTTTTAGCTACTTTAGGACAAGTCAAGTAATCATCACACAATTCAAGCAAGCATGCAAAGAGTATATAGGCAGCGGAAAGTAAAGCATGCAACTTTCAAGAATGTAAAGGGAAGGGTTTGGAGAATTCAAACGCAATTGGAGACACGGATGTTTTTGGCGTGGTTCGGATAGGTGGTGCTATCCTACATCCACATTGATGGAGACTTCAACCCACGAAGGGTAGCGGTTGCGCGAGTCCATGGAGGGCTCCACCCACGAAGGGTCCATGAAGAAGCAACCTTGTCTATCCCACCATGGACGTCACCCACGAAGGACTTGCCTCACTAGTGGTAGATCTTCATGAAGTAGGCGATCTCGTTGCCCTTACAAACTCCTTTGTTCAACTCCACAATCTTGTCGGAGGCTCCCAAGTGACACCTAGCCAATCTAGGAGACACCACTCTCCAAGAAGTAACAAATGGTGTGTTGATGATGAACTCCTTGCTCTTGTGCTTCAAATGATAGTCTCCCCAACACTCAACTCTCTCTCATAGGATTTGGATCTGGTGGAAAGAAGATTTGAGTGGAAAGCAACTTGGGGAAGGCTAGAGATCAAGATTCATATGGTAGGAGTGGAATATCTTGGCCTCAACACAAGGGTAGGTGGCTCTCTCTCAGAACATATGAGTTGGAAGTGTAGATGTGTTCTGATGGCTCTCTCCACGAATGAAGAGGAGGTGGAGGGGTATATATAGCCTCCACACAAAATTCAACCGTTACACACAATTTACCAATCTCGGTGGGACCGAATCAACAAACTCGGTCGGACCGATTTAGTAAACCTAGTGACCGTTAGTGATTTTCGGTGGGACTGACATGCAACTCGGTAGGACCGATATGGTTAGGGTTAGGGCATAACGTAATCTTGGTGAGACCGATTACACAAACTCGGTGAGACCGATTTGGTAATAAGCTAACCAGAGAGTTGGTCAGGTAAACTCGGTGGGACCGATTTGCTCTTTCGGTGAGACCGAAATGTTACAAAAAGGAAACAGAGAGTTTACATTGCAATCTTGGTGGGACCGATCCGCTCTTTCGGTGAGACCGAAAAGTTACAAAAAGGAAACAGAGAAATTGCAATCCCATCTCGGTGAGACCGAGATCCCTATCGGTAGAACCGATTTGCTTAGGGTTTGGAAGTGGCTATGACATGTGAAACTCGGTGGTGCCGGATTGAAAGAATCGGTAGGTCCGAGTTTGGCTTTGGGTTCAGGTCAAGTGTGGATATGGGTAAGTAGCTGAGGGTTTTGGAGCATATCACTAAGCACATGAAGCAAGAGGCTCATTAAGCAACACCTCATCCCTCCTTGATAGTATTGGCTTTTCCTAAAGACTCAATGTGATCTTGGATCACTAAAATATAAAATGAAGAGTCTTGAGCTTTTGAGCTTGAGCCAATCCTTTGTCCTTAGCATTTTGAGGGATCCACTTTCATCATCCATGCCATGCCAATCATTGAGCTTTCCTGAAATAATCATCTTGGAATAGCATTAGCTCAATGAGTTATATGTTGTTATGAATTACCAAAACCACCTAGGGATAGTTGCACTTTCAATCTCCCCCTTTTTGGTAGTTGATGACAACATATAGATCAAAGCTTCGATAAATGATAATAAGATTTAGAACATCGTCGCTTTGAGAAGTAAGTGAAAAGCAAGAGCTCCACCTAAATTTGTGCATATTTTAAAATTTGCTTTGGACTGCAAATGCACAAAGAGTTAGAATCATAGGTTACTCTTCCATGTCACATACATCTTGGTGGAGCGCTCAAAGTGATAAGAATTGGATACATGCACTCATTACCAAGAATAGTGAATGATCACATAAGATAGATAGGATAATATCAAGCATGCATAAGTGTAGCTTATGATCAAACACATGATCATCAATGTCTCACAAGCATATCATAGTATCTCAACCAAAAGCAAACAAAGTTTAAAAAACCACCAAATAAAGCAAGGGAGAAAAAAAAGGCAACACTCTCTCTCTCTCGAAGCCTATGATCTATACATTTTTCCCCCTTTGGCAACAAGTTACCAAAAAGTTCCTAGAAAATGCATAGTGCTAGATCGACTCTCAGGCTTGATCTTCTGGTGGTGGTGGAGTCTGGATCACTCCAAGGACGAAGGCTTCTGTAGAAGTGGTTAGAGCTGGAGCTGAGGTGAATGTTGGAGCTGGTTGGGCTGGTGTTGTAGCTGGAGCTGAGATGGTGGCTCTGGTGTCAGGAACTGGCACTGCAGTTGACCTCTGAGCTCGTGGCACTCTGGCAAATGCATCAGTTGTAGTCTTCCCTTTCCTCTCCTGCATGTCGTCTTGAAGTTGCTCCACTGCAGACTTAATCTCTGTTACTTTTACATCCGAGTCATAGAACTTTTGTTCCATGATTCTCTCTAAGCTCTCCTGATTCTGAGTGAGGGTGGCCAGTCCTTTCTCAATCCTGAGTGTAGATGCAATCAAGTAACTAAGCTGCTCCTGCTTTGTTTTCAAGAAATACTTAGATGCCTCCTCTTGAGTTGGCATCTTGGCAGCTTTCTCCTTCCTTGGCTTCTCCTTCTTTGCTTGAGCTTGAGCTAACGATGGTTCATTCTCATTCATCACAACTTGATTGTCCTCGAAATCTGGATGAATAGGCAAGTGTTCCTTGTCCCACAAGTAAGTGCCTGTGCCCATTTTTGAGTTAATCAACTCTTGGATCTGAGGGGCATAACCACAGCTCCTCTTCTAATCTGCTGCAGTCCTCTTGATAGTCTCTACTATGAGGCTCATGACCTTGAATTTCTGAGGCACATCAAATATATATAGCAAGTTAATGGCATGACCTCTGATCATTCTGTGATCTCCAGACTTGGGCAATAGTGTGTGCCTAAGGATCCAGTTGATCGTAGGCAGTCCTGACAACAAGTGTTTTACGGACCCAAGCTGGTGAGTGTCAAGATCATCTACTGGAATCTCCTTGTACATATTTGCCATTGAGATATGATCCATCTTTTTCTTGGCATAGACATCCATGTCATCTTCATTTTCCTCTGGGGCATTGATCAACTTTGCCCATTCCTCAACAGTTGATTGGTACCTTGTACCTTCAGACATCCATGTTATCCTTCCATCTGGGTAGAAGTGTGCTGTGGAGTAGAATTGCATAATAAGCTCCTCGTTCCACTTTGTGAGCTTCTGCCCAACAAAGTCAGCAACTCCACAAGCACTGAAGCTGTCTTGCACTCCAAGATAGTGCTGCTCATTCTCCTTGATGTAGGTCCAGTTGACCCACCTCATGTCACAAACGATAGGCTTCTTATCCAACAAAACTGTCTCATAGAAGTCCTGTTGTTCCTTTGTGTGGAACCTATAGTCAACAACAGTTCTTCTCCTTGTAGCATATGGACCTGCTTCTCTCCACTTTCTTAACCCTGAGTCTCTTCTGATTTTCATGTTCTCAGCCACAGGATGAGCATCATTGTGGTCTGGAATCTTGGGCTTGAGTTTTCTCAGAATTTGTCCTTCTTCTTCTTCTCCAACAGCTTCAGGCACTGGGGCCTTGTTCTTCTCAGCAGCTGGTGTGCTCCTTGTATTTCTCTTTGGAGCTGACTTGGCCTTGGAGGCAGCTTTGGGTGCTTCTTTGGGCTTGGATGCACTAGCCCCTGATTTTATAGCATCACCCATAAGCTTGCCTTAGGTGCTGGTGCAACAACCTCTTCTCCTTCTTCTTCTTCAGAAGAATGCTTTTCAAACTCAGCCATTGGATCAACTTTCTTGCACCATCTGCCCCTTTTCCTTTCCTTCTTCCCTTCAGCGGCAACTAGCCCTTTGGGTGCAGGCTTTTCAGGAATCTGAGTTGAAGCTTTGGCCTTTGGCATAGGCTGCCTACCTGCTGTCCTTTTGATTTTCAAGCCTGGCTTTGTGCTTTCTGCTGAGCCATACTCCTTCTTGAGCACTACTCTCTTGGAAGTAGCTTCCTCTTCCTCTGCCACATAATCCTCATCCTCTGAGTCTAAGGTTCTCTTCTTCTTTTGTCTGGTGGCAGCTTTTGGCAAATTTCTAGGGGTGCTCCTGCTGCCTTCATCAGAAGAACTGGAGGGACTAGTGCCCTCACTCATGTGCACTTGCTCTTCTGACATGTTCTGGCTGTCACTCTGATCAGACATGATGTAAAACTGACTGCTGACCCTGTGAAGAGTTTATAGATGAGGTAGAGTAGACGAGCATCACAAAATGCATAGATTTTTGCAAAAGAATGATTCAAAATCTTAGTTTTAGTTTCCCACAGAAATCATTTCGGATCTACCAATTTTTAAACTCGGTGATACCGAAGCAGTTTTGGAACCTAAACTAGTGAACTCGGTCAGACCGAGTCACAGTTCGGTGGCACCGAGACTGCTAGGGTTTCACAAAGTTCCAAAATCGATCACACCGATTAGTAATTCTCGGTCAGACCGAGTCTCACTTGTGCAATGGCATGAGCCAAATCGGTGGGACCGAGTTTTTCAACTCGGTGCGTCCGAGATAGTTTCGGCGGAAACCTAACCCTAAAATTTTCAAATCAAACCTATTCTACGAATTGCATTGACTGGATAGGAGTGTTTCAATCGTGGCTAGGATCAATAAGATCACAATGTGCTAGGAATCAGATGGGGAATAGCACAAAGATCGAGTCCATACCCTAGTTCGGCGGAGACTCGCTACGGCGGCAACAACGGGGTTGAATTCCGTTGACGGCGATGGAGACCAGCGACTGGAGGCGGCTGGCGGCGAGGAGACGATCCGGACACCACGTAGGAAGAGAAAGCTATTGCGCGGGCGAAGGGCTTCGGAGAAATTTCCAAATTTTGCCCGTGTCTATATATAGCCCAACCCTGTTGATGTGACCGAGTGGAACAACTCGGTGGCACCGTGTAAGTGCATCTAGTGCCCCTTAGTGATTTTGGTGTATTGAAGACTTATAGGTTAAGTGTCTAATGCGTTTATGAGTGTACACAGGTCTATAAGTCTATGAGGAGTTTGATATTTACAGAGAAAGTCGACCCCTAAAAATGAAGTTCTTCGACTGAAGACTTTGATATACTGAAGACTTTCTAAAGACTTTGAAAGTGAAGAAATTGGTGTGATCTTGAAGACTTGGTATTCATTCGAGGAACATGAAGCGTGAAGACTTTTGTTTTCGTAGTTTCATTTTCTCTTTCTTGAGTCATAGGAAACACCGTACTGTTAAAGGGGGTCGAGGAAATACTAAGGAGAAAATTTCCATGTGATGCTCAACTCAAATCCTACACCTACCAATCCCTTCGAGTGAAGCCATTGGAAATCTCATAAAGTTCAGTCAATTTCTTCAGTGACAGAGACGCAGTTCTTCTGGTCACTAAGGACTTTGCTCTGACTGAGGAGTTAGGAATTCGCTAGTGCGAATTTCCTACACAGTGAGGAACATGATA
This sequence comes from Aegilops umbellulata, assembly GCA_032464435.1. NCBI lineage: Eukaryota > Viridiplantae > Streptophyta > Magnoliopsida > Poales > Poaceae > Aegilops > Aegilops umbellulata. Next base: position 316,930,294 of record CP136056.1, on the reverse strand, counting down.
GCCCTGAGGAATTTGAACCTCAAATTTACGACTGTTGCTGTGCTACGCGCCAGCTGTCCCAAAATATCTTATCCACATAACGGTCATATCATTGAAGGGCATTTATGTCTTATCATGTCGGGCTGCTCCCTAGGCTATAAATAGCCGCCCCCTACAACCACTAGCTGGTTGGCTGCTCCGAGAGAAACTGACACTTGTCATTTGAGAGCAACCCATCCTCCAAGGACTTTGAGCGAAAATCATCAAGTGAGGAAAATCCAAACCCGAACCCAAACACCTACGAACCCAAAGTGATTGAGCATCACTGAAGAGTTTGATCCTTTGTGGATCCGATGCTTGTTACCTTTGAAGACTGTGCTTCTTCCAGACGGTTAGGCATCAAGGTCTAGAGCATCCAAGAGGAATTGTGGATCGCTGAGTAACCAAGTCTGTGAAGGTTTGGAAGTCACCTGAAGACTTACCACGAGTGATTGGGCGAGGACTGTGTGTCCTTAGCTCAAGGAGAGTACGGTGAGGACTGTGTGTCCGGGACTAGGTGTCCTCGAGTTTAAATACTCAGCCGCTCCAACCAGATGTACAACTGAGACAACAGTTGGAACTGGTCTACCAAATCATTGTCTTCACCAAGCTTACTGGTTCTATTTCCTCAACACTTTCATTTCCTCATTACTGTGTTGTGTGTTTGTTCATATCTGTGTTTGAAGACTTTGACTGACGACTTTCTCAACTTCCCCAGTTCAATTTCTTCAGTCTGTTTTGTCTTCATCTAGTGTTATCCTGTGTTCACACTTTCTGTACTCTGTGTTTGTCATCATTTCATCATGATGACTTTGTTTGAATTCTGTTATGTTTTCATCTGAGTACTTATTCCGCTGCTAGTAGTTCTTCGCTAAGGAATTTCCTCACGATCAAATTCCTCAGTGAAGAATTTTATAAAAATCGCCTATTCACCCCCCTCTAGTCGATATAACGCACTTTCAATTGGTATCAGAGCGAGGTACTCCCTTGTTCTGTGTGATTTTGGTTTAACCGCCTGGAGTTTTAGTTATGTCGACCGCAGATATGAAGAAAGTGCCATGCCCCATCTTTGACGGTCATGAGTATCCCAAATGGAAGGCCATGATGAAGAAGCGTCTCATGGTGATGAACAGTGAGCTCTGGACCGTCACTGAGATTGGTCTGACCAATCTATGCAAGATGGCGGAAGCTGATGACATTCGCAAGTACACTCAACTCAACCTCATAGCGAAGGCTATCATCTGCTCCAGTCTGTCTCGAAACCAGTTCAGAAACATCATGCATCTCGATCAGGCGAAGCTTATCTGGGACCGTCTCTCTGATGTCTATGAAGGCCATTGAACCTGTCATGATCCTTGGTTCGAGGACTTTAAGGAATCTCTCAAGTCAATGACATTTGAACCAGAATCATCATCCTCCTCACCATGTCTCATGGCAGATGGTGAACAGGTAACTGAATGCTATCTGTCTGAATATAGTGATGATGAATCTGGTGATGAATTTGGACCCAACTATGTCAAACTTGCCTCACTTGCTGCAAAACAACAAAGAGCTTTGGAAAGAGCTAACAACATGCTTAGTAAGAGCAATGATATGTTGGGTGAAGAAATGGATCAATCACAAGCTTTGGCCGAAAGTCTTCAGAGACTTCATTCTAAGTATGACTCTCTTCAAGATCAGCATAACTCTCTCTTGTCCGATTTTGAGAAGATAAGAGTGAGTTATGAAGATCTTCAGAAGGAGCGCGATTCATTACTTGCTCAACAAATCAGCGCTGCTCAGGAAGAATTTATTCCTCCATGTTTAAAATGAATTGAACGAGAATCTGCTAATTCCTCACCTGAATGTTTAAATGCTTCAAATGTTACAAATTCTTCACCTACCTCTGCTATCACTAATTCCTCATCTGAGGACATTTCTAGTATCACTGACGATGCAGGGCTGAAGGAATTGTACATGACAGGCATGTACAAAAGCCTCAAAGGGCATCAGACTCTTTGTGATGTGCTTAAAAAGCAGATCCTCAACAGGAACCCTAGGAAAGAGGGCATTGCCTTTGAGAGGAACCTCAATGCTGATGGTACATATTGGAAGCCTGAGCAGTACCCCAAAACCTCATGGGTTGCTGCGAAGGGACCTCCAGTTGATCCATCTAATTTATCTGGCTATACATGTGAATCTTCTCATTCTTCTGATGAGTCATTTGACTCCAACTATAAACTGTTCAAAAATCAGAATGGTGAAGTATTTGCTAGATATGTTGGCACTAACTGCAGGAATGGTTCTCCTATGAAGAAAATCTGGGTTCCCAAAAGGTGCCTTGAAAGTCTTCAGGTGAATGTCCTCATGACACCACCTGTGAAGAAAAGGAACCCCAGATCAAATTCTTCATATGGACCAAATTCTTCATATGGATCTAAGTTCTCATACGGACCAAATTCCTCAAGGGGATTAAATTCCTCACATGGATCAAAATCCTCATATGAACATCATCGTGCTAACAACTCTGTTTCGCAGGGAAGAGCCAAGGACTATGAATATGAGCATTATTCTTCAAATTATTATGTTCATAAGTCCTCGAAGAATTTCTCTGCTTATTCATATGCTTACCCTAACCGCTCTTATGTGAAATGAAATGGTTTGGCCGCTATGCCACCATTCTCATATGGAGCTCGCAGAGTAATGAACTCTTTGCCACCCCTTCAGATGTGGGTGGTGAAGAAAAGGAACTAATATCTTATGTAGGGTCAGGTCTCCAGACGTACCGTAACGTCTGAAGAATTTGCTGGGGACCTGACAAAATGCTTGAAAGGACGCAGGCTAACCATGATGAAATGAACTTCCATTTCACACGTCCTCCCTCAGTTTTGTTTGTCTTACTGCTTGATGAAATTGATCTGATGAATTGTGATATCATATTCTTCACTGCTGAAGTATATGAGACCGTAAGTTGCACTAATTCATCTGCAGGATGATCAACCCAAAGCCACTGAATGGGTACTTGATAGTGGATGTACAAATCACATGACTGGTGACAAGAATCTTTTGATGGATGGTCCCTTATCATCGTCACATATGAAGCATATCATCTTCGCTGACAAAAGCAAAAGTCAGATTCACAACCCGCCGTGTGCCTACTTGCAAAAGCTTCAGAAGGATGGCTATGGCATCGACGACTTGGTCATGCAGGCATGAGGAATTTGCACACGCTTGCGAAGAAGAAGCATGTCATTGGCATTGAGAATGTCAAATTCCTCAAGGATCACTTGTGCGATGCCTGTGAAGCTGGAAAGATGACCAAGGCCAAGCATCCAACAAAGACCATCATGACCACTACTCGACCATTTGAATTGCTTCACATGGATCTCTTCGGTCCTAATCAGTATTCCTCTGTTTCAAATGAAGCATCTCAATACGGCTTTGTCATTGTTGATGACTACTCTCGTTACACATGGGTACACCTTGTCTCTTACAAAACTGAAGTGCAGGAAGTCTTCAAACGATTTTCCTCGAGGGCTTCAACCAACTTTGGTGTGAAGATCAAGCACATCAGAAGTGACAATGGCACTGAGTTCAAGAATTTGGGTCTCGATGACTATCTTGATGAACTTGGTATTACTCATGAATTATCTACTCCTTATACTCCTCAACAGAATGGCGTTGTGGAACGCAAGAACAGGACTCTTGCTGAGATGGCTCGCACTATGCTTGACGAATACAAAACACCTCATCGTTTCTGGGTTGATGCAATTGATACTACGTGCCATATCATCAACAGAGTATATCCTCACAATTTCTTCAAAAAGACTGCCTATGAACTCCTCACTGACAAGAAACCCAATGTGAGTTATTTCAAAGTCTTCAGTGCTAAATGATGGATTAGAGATCCTCATCACAACTCTAAATTCGCACCGAAAGCACATGAAGGTTTTATGCTTGGTTACGGAAAGGACTCGCACACCTACAGAGTCTTCAACAATGTTTTTCACAAGATTGTTGAAACTGTAGATGTGCAGTTCGATGAAACTAATGGCTCGCAAAGAGAGCACCTACCTTCTGTGATAGATGAACCAGCACCTGAGGATTCTATCAAACACAAGGCTACTGAAGATGTCATTCCTACTAAAGAATCTGCTGAAGAATTCATTCCAGAACGTGAAGAACATCGAGCTGATGCACCTGAAGAAAATGATGAGGAAATTGATGCTGAAGAAAATGCTGATCAAATTCCTCAACGACAACCAGCTCACCCTCGCGTTGCAAAAGAAGTGCAAGTGGAGAAGATCATCGATGACATTAGAGCACCAGGTCCTCTCACACGCTCAAAAGCTTCACACTTATCTAACTTTTGTGGGCACTTTGCTTTTGTCTCTATCACAGAGCCCGCTAAGGTAGATGAAGCATTTCTGGAGCCTGAGTGGATTCAGGCCATGCAAGAAGAATTACATCAGTTCAAGCTCAACAATGTATGGGAACTAGTCAATCGTCCCGATCCTCGCAAGCACAACATCATTGGCACAAAGTGGATCTATCGCAACAAGCAAGATGAAAATGGTGTTGTGGTGAGGAATAAGGCTCGACTAGTAGCTCAAGGCTACACACAGGTTGAAGGAATTGATTTCGATGAAACTTTTGCACCTGTTGCTAGACTTGAGGCTATTCGAATATTACTTGCTTATGCTAACCATCATGATATCATCTTATATCAAATGGATGTGAAAAGTGCATTCCTCAATGGTAAGCTTGAGGAACAAGTATATGTTGCTCAACCTCCAGGTTTTGAAGATCCAAAACATCCTGACAAAGTCTTCAGACTTAACAAGGCCCTCTATGGCCTCAAGCAGGCCCCATGGGCGTGGTATGATACATTGAAGGAATTCTTCATGAAGAAAGGCTTCACACCCGGTTCACTCGATCCCACTCTCTTTACTAAATCTTATGATGGTGAACTGTTTGTGTGCCAAATATATGTTGATGATATCATCTTTGGCTATACTGACCAACGTTATAGTGATGAATTTGCCTATATGATGAGTGAAGAATATCAAATGTCTATGATGGGAGAGTTGAAATTCTTCTTAGGTCTTCAAATTCGTCAACAGCGCAATGGCATATTCATATCTCAGGAGAAATACCACAAGGATGTCCTGAAGAAATTCGGCATGCAAGATTGCAAAGGCATCAAAATTCCAATGCCCACAAATGGTCATTTATGCACTGATGAAAATGGTACTGACTTCGATCATAAGGTATATTGCTCCATGATTGGCTCTTTATTGTACTTATGTGCATCTAGGCCAGATATAATGCTTAGTGTTTGCATGTGTGCCCGATTTCAAGCTGCACCAAAGGAATCACACCATAAGGCTGTGAAGCATATTCTTCGATATCTAGCTCACACACCAACACTACGATTATGGTATCCCAAGGGCTCAGATTTTGATCTCATTGGATATTCTGACTCTGACTATGCTGGTGACCGTGTGGACCGCAAGTCAACATCTGGTACTTGTCATTTCCTCGGACGATCCTTGGTCTGTTGGTCCTCGAAGAAACAGAACTGCGTATCACTGTCTACTGCTGAAGCTGAGTACATTGCTGCTGGTTCTTGTTGTGCTCAACTGCTATGGATGAAGCAAACACTCAAGGACTATGGTATCAACGTGAAGAATGTGCCTCTCCTCTGTGACAATGAGAATGCCATCAAGATTGCTCACAACCCAGTTCAGCACTCGAAGACAAAGCACATTCAGATTCGTCATCATTTTCTTCGTGATCATGTGTTGAAGGGCGACATTTCTATTGAGCATGCGAAGACTGAAGAACAGCTAGCCGATATCTTCACTAAGACCTTGGGTGAGAAGAGATTTAGCAAGTTGCGGTGTGAGCTAAATATCTTAGAGTCTTCGAACGTACTTTGAAAAGGCACTCATCCTGACACTTATGCAAAATTGATGACTTAGATGTGCAACACATGAAGAAACGTTCTTCTTCAATCAATGAAGAATAACACTCTAAGTGTGAAGAAATTAATGAAGAATTTGATTCTCAGAACCCTACGACAATTATACGCGGTGTCTGAGATCATCATTCTTATACGGTGGGTCACACCACCACAAAAGTTGAAAATCTTCAATTTGAGTTTTTCCTCAGCTTTTGAAATTCCTCAGTTGTTCAAATTCTTCAACTTGCAAAATCTTCACTTGTGCCGTCGTTTTTATTCATTGGCTATATATATATATATATATATATATATATATATATATATATATATATATATATATATATATATATATATATATATATATATATATGAGTTTATGTCCTCTACAGCATTCACTTATAGCTATTTCTTCAAGTTGGATCTTCTGCTAACTGAATGTGATCGGACCCTTCCCCTCTATGCTATACTCAATCCAATCTGTTCACAAATTCTTCATGTGCGTTCTATTTGAAACTCGTTCAAATTCTTCACTGTGTCCTTGTCAGCTGAAGAAATTGCGAACGGAACGTTAAAACTGATCTTATCCAAACTTTCGGTTTTGCCGCTCAAACCGTTCCGCATCCCACGATGCATTATTTTACTCACCCACGATCTTACACGATCTCCACTACACAGTACGTGGGTGACACATGTCGTGAGAAGGAGAACGGCCAGGGGCACGTTCGTCCCAAATCTTCGGACGAGCGGTTTTTCACCGTGGCTATAAATACCCCTGTCCCCTTCCTCACTTCTTTTACCCCGCTCGAGCTTCCGAACCCTAGCGTCGCCGCTACTCCATCATCGCCGGTGAGGAAGAGCTTCACTGCCTCGACCTCGTCGCCGTCGTACTCGCGCCGACTGCGGAAATCTTCACCTCCGCCGCCGCTGTAGACGTCTTCCTCCGCCAAGTTAGGGCGTGGAAGATATGCATCGACGAACTTCCCTGTTTCAACTCACAGTTCGTCGTGTTCTTCGTTTCAGGGTAATTAAAAGCTACTTTTACTGCCCTCTTTGATTCGAAACTTTTATACAAAATCTTCAAAGGTGTTTTATTCTTCAAATCCTTACACACAAAACACCTCACAAGTTATCTGTTCTTGATTCATTTCCCTAAGCATCAATTTCTTCAAAGATTCCTCAATTGTGTGGATCCCCGATCTATACAACTCTGGAACCTAAGATATAGCGCGCTTAGTGAAATTCTTCAAGACGCATCTGGTCAAATTCCTCAAACTTGTTCTTTATTAAAAACCCTCTGAGAACGCATATGACCTCTCCAAATTCCTCGCAACTATACTATGTTCACAGGTACACATGTCCGCTGCTGAATCATTAGGTTCTCATCAACTTAACTCATTTGCAGCGTTCCTCGAAGAAAAGTTGCATACTTCTTCAGAGAACTCAATTGTTCAAATTCCTCAACTGAAGAAAATGGCTGATGGTAAAAGGCCTCAGAAAGGAGGAAAGAAGCCTGAGGTTATGACTGCATTTGAAATCCCTGAGGATATTTATAAAGATTACTACACGCCTGATGAATCCAAATTTGGCAAAGAAGATAAAAATCAGCGCAAGGTGCGCATCCAAAGGATTGAAAGGAGATGGGCACGTGAATGGAGGGAGTACAGGTACGTCACTCCCAAGTACATGAAGAAATTCGCACTGAACCCTCCATGCCCAAGAGCCCCATTGGCACCTGGCCAAGTGGCTGATCCCACTAGCATCAAGCGCGGTGAGGATTTTCCTACAGAATGGGCCAAGCGCCAAGCTAAATTGGCAGGGCAAGCCAGAGAAGCAGTGAGGAAATTTATTGAAGACTCTGCTGCTGCTGCTGCCACTGAGGCCTCTGTCAAGCCGAGGAAATCAATGCCCAAGAAGCCCGCTCGCAAGCCAAGTGCTTCACCAGCAATGCCCTCACAACCAAGTTCCTCTACAATGCCCTCACGGCCAGACACCTCAAAATCTTCAAAGCAAATTCCTCATGCTGCTCCTGCTCCACCAAAATCCTCAGCACCTCCTCCACAATCCTCAGCTGTCCCGACAAAGTCCTCAGCACCTGTGCATCTGGCCTCGTGCCAAAGGACTACTGGCGTCTCTATCGCCTTTGGTGTCTCAGCTAGTTCCTCAGCTGCACCAAGTTCCTCAGCTGGACCCTCTCTGCTGAAGAAAAAGGCTACTGCTGGACGCGGACCTCGCCCAAGTCCCAACAAGAAGCAGGTAGTCTTTACTGTACCATCTGATGATGATGAAGCTGATGAAGAAGAACTTGATGAAATCATCAGAGACCGCCAAGAAAGGGCTGCTAAAGCCAAAGGCACACATGTGCCCCTACTACTGGATCCAAGGGCGATCCTTGATTACATCAATATTTGGCATAAGGATCCCAACACACCTATGCCTGATTTCAAGCTGACACCTGGCCAAAGTCACATGTTGACTCACTTCATCCAAGAGGAGAAGTGGAAATATGATAGGGCCAGGCAGATCAAGAAATCGCAGTATAGGAAAGAGAAACTGCCGAGGAAAAATGTTCTCACAATGAAGCCTGAAGAACTCATCAAGATGCAGGCTGACATCAAAGCCCTCAGCGATGACTTTGATGCATACTATGCTGACTGGAAAGGAGCAAAAGTCAGGTTTGTGAAACTGACTGAGAAATTCACCAATGTTGCAGCCCCATCGCAACAAGAAGTTCCTCAAGCCAAAGCATCTGTTCAGCCCACTGAAGAACATGCCAGCACCGCTGATGACTTTCAGGCTGCTGAAGAAAATGCTAGTTCCAGGGCTGATGACTCCACTCCAGCTACTGAAGAAATTGCCAGGGCATCCACTAGTGGTGCGCCTGAAGAACCTGAAAAAGAAAAGACAACTGCATCAGTTGCTCCTGAGGAAAATCAACCAGATTCCTCAGCTCCACCTGCGCCTACACCAACTCTTATCCTTCCATCTGCCTTGGATGTGAAGAAAACCAAGGCTACAGAGCGAGCTGCAGTGAAGAAAAGGAAAGCATCAAATGCTTCAGAACCTTCAGCTCCCAAGAAGATGAAGCCAATGACTAGCTCATTTGCAAATCCCATTGATGTTGTTCCTGTCTCATCCATGCCATCAAAGGACCTTGTTCCTTTTGGTGAAGACTATGAGATCCCAAGTGGATCAGATGAAGAAACTCAATCTGCTGCTTCCTTAGAGCGGATTGATGAAGAAATTGAAGTGGATTCAATCCCTTCAACCCCAATGGTCTCATCACCAATGCGTCAGTTTGATGCTGAAGAGGCTGGTGTTGAAGAAATTGATGATGAAGATGTGGATATTGGAAGCACAACTCCAGTGATGAATGATGACTTTTGGGAAAGTCAGCATCCCAATTCCCCACTCTTCACCCCACTGCAGAAAATTCCTCACTCCCCTGCACCAACTGTTCATATGGGCTCTGAAGAACTCATCCCACTGCATCTGTGAATGAGGAAATTCCAGCCACTAGTGCTGAAGAAACTGCTGCCGAAGCTGAAAAGGTGACTGCACCTGAGGAGAAACCAGAAATTCCTCAGCCTGAAGAAACTTAGATCGTGATTCCTGAGGTTGTGATGCAACTCACTGACACTCCTCTACCGAAGCCAAAGGATCCGTTCTCAAGGAAGCAAAAATTCAAGGCTGAAGACTTCTTTGGCGAGCACGTGTTCTTCACTGAATACAACCCTTATGACTCTGCTCGCATAAGGAAGAGGTGTTTCTGGACAGCAAGTCAAGCAAATTTCTATTCCTCAGTGCTTTTCAACAAGGACAAAGTCTTCGACCATGCACATATTCCTCATGTGGATATGGAGTCCATGCCGTGCTTCACGCCAGTCCTCGGTGTTCTTCACGACGCTGGACTGCTCAATTTCTGCACTGACATATGTGATTGGAATGAAGAACTCATTCTTCAGTTCTATGCAACATTGCACATCACCGGCAACTCTGAAGATGTCAATTCATGGGTTCTGGACTGGATGACTGAAAACACCCACTATAAGGCCCCATCATCTGAATTGCTTCGTGCCCTTCCTCTGAGTCCACCCATTGAAGATGCACGTTGTATTTACAATGAACCTGAGCTTTCAAATCACTATATGCAAGTGCTGATGAAGCCTTTGAAGCCAGGGCAGGCCCCTCGAACCACATTCCTCGTCAAGGAATTGTTGTATGTGCCTAAGACTATCTATCGGATTCTAACAAAGACAATGAGTCCCATCAAAGGCCACGACTCAAGTGATGAAGAAGTCGTTGGCATCATGAAGAACATGCTTTTCAACATCTGTCACGGCGTTCCCGTCAACTTCCATGATTTCTTCATGAGGACTTTGGCAAATATCGCTATGTCGCCATTTGAGCTGAAGCCTTATGCACCTTGGATTATGAGATTCATCAGGAAAAGGTCTTCACTCAACTACAAAGATGAAACTCTCAACCACTGCAGCTACTTGCCTCCCATTGAAGTCCTCAAACGGACATTTTCCTCAGCTGAAGAAAAGGGAAAGGCTACTGCTGTGATCGATGAAGGCATTCGTCCATTGGATGGTAAATTTCGCAAGGCCGCATCTTATTCCACCAATGATGACTCTGCCGCCAACACTGCCAAGCCAAATCCTCAAGCCACAGCACCCAGGGTGATGACTGATCGTGAGTTACTCCTCAGTCTTCATCAAAAGGTTGATCGCAATCACAAATGGGTCAAGCGTCAGTTTGGTTCAATTCTTCACAATATGACTTCAACACACAATGCAGTGAAGAAAAACCACTACTACCTTCATGAAACCCTCAACCGCACCTGGGCTGTTCTGTCTCAAGTCTACAACGCTGATGATCTGAAGAAAATGGGTCTCAATGAAGAATTTGCCTGGTCTGCACCTCCTCCGAAGAAATACAAGAAGGTCCCATTTCCTTCTTTGGTGGCCAGTTCATATTCTTCATCACGCGACACTGATGAAAATGAAGACTTGGACGACACTGCGGCAGGCCCTACATCAACAACCGACCCCAACAAACTGACGCCAACGTTAGTCCTCAATTTCGATCCTTTAGGTCATTCGATGACAAAGGGGGAGAAACCTGAGTTAGTCTTCAAGCGGGTCTATAATTATGGGCATTTTTTATCTGCTACGTTACAACTCTCGTTCTTACGAAACTTTTATTGGATTGAGTTGTAATCTTAAACCCTATGGTGCGCTGATACTTTTGTTGCACTATACTCTGATACTTTTGATGCGCTATTCTGCATGCTTATTCCTCATTAATATTATCGCACGCATGCTGAATTACATCAGGCACCATATTTCATCATGCATTTCAAATTCTTCCTATTATATATCAAATGCGTGTATGAATTACAAGATATAGGGGGAGATCTCCATGATTCAACTCTTCAAGTGTCTATTGCTTCAAAAGCAAATTCCTCACTATGCACATCTTCAGGGGGAGTTCTTCTATATCTTGCAATCAAATTCCTCAATATCAGTATTTACACTTCATATATTTTTCCCCGTTGAAAACTTAACCTATGTTGTCATCAATCACCAAAAAGGGGGAGATTGTAAGTGCATCTAGTGCCCCTTAGTGATTTTGGTGTATTGAAGACTTATAGGTTAAGTGTCTAATGCGTTTATGAGTGTACACAGGTCTATAAGTCTATGAGGAGTTTGATATTTACAGAGAAAGTCGACCCCTAAAAAAGAAGTTCTTTGACTGAAGACTTTGATATACTGAAGACTTTCTGAAGACTTTGAAAGTGAAGAAATTGGTGTGATCTTGAAGACTTGGTATTCATTCGAGGAACATGAAGCGTGAAGACTTTTGTTTTCGTAGTTTCATTTTCTCTTTCTTGAGTCATAGGAAACACCGTACTGTTAAAGGGGGTCGAGGAAATACTAAGGAGAAAATTTCCATGTGATGCTCAACTCAAATCCTACACCTACCAATCCCTTCGAGTGAAGCCATTGGAAATCTCATACAGTTCAGTCAATTTCTTCAGTGACAGAGACGCAGTTCTTCTGGTCACTAAGGACTTTGCTCTGACTGAGGAGTTAGGAATTCGCCAATGCGAATTGCCTACACAGTGAGGAACATGATAGCCCTGAGGAATTTGAACCTCAAATTTCCGACCGTTGCTGTGCTACGTGCCAGCTGTCCCAAAATATCTTATCCACATAACGGTCATATCATTGAAGGGCATTTATGTCTTATCATGTCGGGCTGCTCCCTAGGCTATAAATAGCCGCCCCCTACAACCACTAGCTGGTTGGCTGCTCCGAGAGAAACTGACACTTGTCATTTGAGAGCAACCCATCCTCCGAGGACTTTGAGCGAAAATCATCAAGTGAGGAAAATCCAAACCCGAACCCAAACACCTACGAACCCAAAGTGATTGAGCATCACTGAAGAGATTGATCCTGTGTGGATCCAACGCTTGTTATCTTTGACGACTGTGCTTCTTCCAGACCGTTAGGCGTCAAGGTCTAGAGCATCCAAGAGGAATTGTGGATCGCCGAGTGACCAAGTCTATGAAGGTTTGGAAGTCACCTGAAGACTTACCACGAGTGATTGGGCGAGGACTGTGTGTCCTTAGCTCAAGGAGAATACGGTGAGGACTGTGTGTCCGGGACTAGGTGTCCTCGAGTTTAAATACTCAGCCGCTCCAACCAGATGTACAACTGAGATAGTAGTTGGAACTGGTCTACCAAATCATTGTCTTCACCAAGCTTACTAGTTCTATTTCCTCAACACTTTCATTTCCTCATTACTACGTTGTGTGTTTGTTCATATCTGTGTTTGAAGACTTTGACTGAAGACTTTCTCAATTTCCTCAGTTCAATTTCTTCAGTCTGTTTTGTCTTCATCTAGTGTTATCCTGTGTTCACGCTTTCTGTACTCTGTGTTTGTCTTCATTTCATCATGATGACTTTGCTTGAATTCTGTTATGTTTTCATCTGAGTACTTATTTCGCTGCTAGTAGTTCTTCGCTAAGGAATTTCCTCACGATCAAATTCCACAATGAAAAAATTCATAAAAATCGCCCATTCGCCCCCCCTCTAGTCGATATAACGCACTTCCACACCGAGATGCAAAGCTGTATACAGTTATTGTAACTCGATGTGACCGAATGGTTCAAATCGGTTGCACCGAGATCGAAAACGTAGATCGACTTGATGATCTCGGTAGGACCGAAAATAAGATATTGGTCAGACCGAGAGTCACAAAGAAGTTTTGGAAGTTTAAGTCTATGATGAATCGGGGACTCCGAGTGCTCCTCACACAGAGTGGTTCGAATCTGACTTGATCAAATTTTGTGATGTAGCATGAATAGAGTTTGAGACGAGAAAAGCATAGATAGCTAGAGAAGGTTCTTAGGCATTCTTGTCCATCCACTTGGCAAGAGAAAAGAAAACCAATCAATCAAAACAACAAGTGGATGTCCTCGAATGAGTAAAATATGCAACCAACATGCTCACACAATAAAATGGCAATTGAAATATGTGGCAAAGCATGCACAACCAATACTAGCATCTATCAAGCAATTGGCGATGACTAGGTCATCTATATATGAGCATATTGACTTAGGAGTCAAATGAGGACATTTGATCATAGGTCATACTCATCATTTAAGCACAAGTGGGGTTACCACTTTTACATAAAGCATTGTTGTGTTCACATCATTAGAGTTGCTTTAGCTCAAGTCTTGGAGTAAAGCTCCCCCTAGATGTGATATCCCCCCTAAGAGGGATGAACTAACCTTGGGTTTTGTCGATGATGACTTCATGTAGATGTTGAAGATGTGGATGCTCAATGTTGATGTAAAACAATTGGAGCTATCCATTGGAGTGAATTGCACATTCAATACCTACATGGGTTAGTCCCACAAGGAACAAACAAGAATATCCATAGACATAGAGTGATTCACACACAAGATGATGTCCATGAAAGCTTTTAGGTTACCTTGTCCCTTGACTTACCAACAAGAGGGTTTGTGACTCCTTGAACTAGTGCAAGATGTGGAAGATGATTGCACTTGTTCTTGCCAAAATGATAAGAGTGAAGTATGTTGGCGGAGTCACCCTCAAGAACTCTCTAGTTCTTCTTCTTTTGGATCCACACCATCTTGATGGGAATCCTTGGAGTTGTATTCGTACTTGATGAAGTGGAACTTGAAGTAGTCTTGGGAATCCACTTGACTAAGGTCTTAGGAGCTTCTTCAAATGCATCAATTTCCTCTTGAAGCTTGTCCTTGCCTTTTTGCTTGTAGTCTTGTGGTGGAAGATCATCTTGAGCTTGTGTCCCCTTGAAGGAAGTAGGATCATACTTCTCTTGTTGAGGAACAAACTTCGTCTTGGAGTATTGATCTTCTTCCCACTCAACTCCATTGGCGTTGAACTTTCGTTCAAAACCAACACCTTGATTCTTCCGGTGCCTTCCTTGCTTGCGTACAATTTCCTCGAATTGCTTACTTCCGGCAAGGCTCTTGTAGACTCCTTTCTCTATAATTCCCTTCAATAAGCTATTTTCTTGCTCAAGTGTAACTTGGCTAAGAGAATAATTAGTGGAATCAAGAGAACTACTAGAAGCAACAATATTGGATTTAGTATGATCATTGTTACTATTAGAGGAAGAATCTTTCTTGTTATTGTTACTAGATTTGACTTGAGGCATGTAAGTGGATAAGAGTAAACGCTTGGCAATGTAAGAAGAACTTTTCTTGCGGAGATCATCATTGATTGCCTTTAAAAACTCATGCTCTTGATCAAGATTGAGCTTTTCAAAGCGTAACTTCTCATGAGCTCTTAAAAGTTCTCGATGATCTTCGAAGATAGTTTCATGAGCTATCTTAAGAGTGTTTAGTTCTTTAGTTAGAGCCTCAATCTTCTCCTTATCATTATCATTCGTTTTATCTTGATTAGCATGATTAATTGACGTTTCATCATAGTATTCATCACTAGAGTTGTCAACAAGTAAATCATCATCACCTAACAAGTCATCTTCATCACTATTGAAATCAACATACTCGGGGTGTGTTATCTTAGGACCTTTGGCCATGAAGCATCTTCCAACTCCTTCATTTGGTGAGTCAAATATGTCGTAGGAGTCGATTGACACAAGTGCTAGACCGGCAACACCTTCATCTTGATTATATTCGGAATCGGAGTGATAACTTCTCTTGGAGTGGTTGTCGGAGTTGGAGCCGGATACCCATTCACCAACATGAGCTAGATGTCTTCGTTTTGTGTAGCTCCTTGATGACTTTTCCTTTCTTTCCGAATCCTTGCTTCTCCGTGAGTATCTTTGTTCATAACGATCATCTATACTCCTTCTCTCTCTAGATGGTGATTCTTCTCTTTTGCTTCTTATTTTTGGAGAATCTTCTCTTCTTTTGTAGGGTGCCGTACACTCATTGGAGTAGTGTCCGGGTCTTCCACAATTGTAGCAGTTTCGCTCTCGACTAGAGGATCTTTTGTCATTGTAGGACCTTGACTTGGAGTTCTATCTTTGCATCTACTCTTGTAGAACTTGTTGAAGTTCTTCACCATTAAGCTTAGTTCTTCATTGAAGGTTTGTTTCTCACATGATGATGTGGGGGCTTCACATGAGGCTTTGTAAGCTCCACTTGATTTGTTGTGAAGTTCCTCTTTATCCTTGAGTGACATCTCATGAGCAAAAATTCTTCCAATGACCTCCGTTGGCTTGAGATCTTTGTAATTGGGCATCATTTGGATCAATGTGCACACGGTATCATATTTTCCATCCAAGGCTCTTAGGATCTTCTTGATGATGAATCTATCGGTCATCTCTTCACTCCCTAAGCCGGCAATCTCATTTGTGATGAGAGCAAGCCTAGAGTACATTTCAGTGACACCTTCACCATCCTTCATTTTGAACTTGTCAAGTTGACTTTGAAGCACATCCAATTTGGATTCCTTGACGGAGTCGGTACCTTCGTGCATATCAATCAAAGTATCCCAAATTTCCTTTGCATTCTCAAGACGGCTGATTTTGTTGAATTCTTCGGGGCACAATCCGTTGAAGAGAATATCACAAGCTTGAGCGTTGTATTGCAGCATCTTCAACTCTTCCGCGGTAGCTTCACGGTTTGGTTCTTTCCCATCAAAGAAGTCACCTTGCAAACCAACACACACAATAGCCCAAATGGCGGGGTTATGTCCGAGAATATGCATTTTCATCTTATGCTTCCAACTAGAAAAATTAGTACAATCAAAGTAAGGACCTCTACGGTGATAATTTCCCTCGCCAGACGCCATACTCTCCTAGGTTGTGAAACCAAGGCTATGACCACCAAAAGCTATGGAAATCAAAGCAAATGGAAACCTGGATTTGATACCACTTCTAGGACCTTGAAGTATGTCTAGAGGGGGGGTGATTAGACTATTTGGCAGATTTTAGCTACTTTAGGACAAGTCAAGCAATCATCACACAATTCAAGCCAGCATGCAAAGAGTATATAGGCAGCGGAAAGTAAAGCATGCAACTTGCAAGAATGTAAAGGGAAGGGTTTGGAGAATTCAAACGCAATTGGAGACACGGATGTTTTTGGCGTGGTTCGGATAGGTGGTGCTATCCTACATCCACGTTGATGGACACTTCAACCCACGAAGGGTAACGGTTGCGCGAGTCCACGGAGGGCTCCACCCACGAAGGGTCCACGAACAAGCAACCTTGTCTATCCCACCATGGCCGTCGCCCACGAAGGACTTGCCTCACTAGCGGTAGATCTCCACGAAGTAGGCGATCTCCTTGCCCTTACAAACTCCTTTGTTCAACTCCACAATCTTGTCGGAGGCTCCCAAGTGACACCTAGCCAATCTAAGAGACACCACTCTCCAAGAAGTAACAAATGGTGTGTTGATGATGAACTCCTTGCTCTTGTGCTTCAAATGATAGTCTCCCCAACACTCAACTCTCTCTCATAGGATTTGGATCTGGTGGAAAGAAGATTTGAGTGGAAAGCAACTTGGGGAAGGCTAGAGATCAAGATTCATATGGTAGGAGTGGAATATCTTGGCCTCAACACAAGGGTAGGTGGCTCTCTCTCAGAACATATGAGTTGGAAGTGTAGATGTGTTCTGATGGCTCTCTCCACGAATGAAGAGGAGGTGGAGGGGTATATATAGCCTCCACACAAAATCCAACCGTTACACACAATTTACCAATCTCGGTGGGACCGAATCAACAAAGTCGGTCGGACCGATTTAGTAAACCTAGTGACCGTTAGTGATTTTCGGTGGGACTGACATGCAACTCGGTAGGACCGATATGGTTAGGGTTAGGGCATAATGTAATCTTGGTGAGACCGATCACACAAACTCGGTGAGACCGATTTGGTAATAAGCTAACCAGAGAGTTGGTCAGGTAAACTCGGTGGGACCGATTTGCTCTTTCGGTGAGACCGAAATGTTACAAAAAAGAAACAGAGAGTTTACATTGCAATCTCGGTGGGACTGATCCGCTCTTTCGGTGAGACCTAAAAGTTACGAAAAGGAAACAGAGAAATTGCAATCCCATCTCGGTGAGACCGAGATCCCTATCGGTAGAACCGATTTGCTTAGGGTTTGGCAGTGGCTATGACATGTGAAACTCGGTGGCGCTGGATTGAAAGAATCGGTAGGTCCGAGTTTGGCTTTGGGTTTAGGTCAAGTGTGGATATGGGAAAGTAGCTGAGGGTTTTGGAGCATATCACTAAGCACATGAAGCAAGAGGCTCATTAAGCAACACCTCATCCCTCCTTGATAGTATTGGCTTTTCCTAAAGACTCAATGTGATCTTGGATCACTAAAATATAAAATGGAGAGTCTTGAGCTTTTGAGCTTGAGCCAATCCTTTGTCCTTCGCATTTTGAGGGATCCACTTTCATCATCCATGCCATGCCAATCATTGAGCTTTCCTGAAATAATCAGCTTGGAATAGCATTAGCTCAGTGAGCTATATGTTGTTTTGAATTACCAAAACCACCTAGGGATAGTTGCACTTTCAGCTAGCCACCCCCAGGATTTGGAGGATGGATCGATTGGCAATCAAATCAGAGAGAGAGAGAAAGAGAGAGAAGGGCGACTGAGCTCCTCCTTGCAGTTCATCGCCCCGGCCAAGAACAGACCCTCGCGAGGCTGTTCTTCCTTGTATTGTTCATCATCAGCCCAAGAGGCAATCCACCACACCACCACACTGGAGTAGGGTATTACACCACATCGGTGGCCCGAACCAGTATAAACCCTGTGTCTCTTGTGTTGTTCTTATCGTAGCTTAGATCCTTGCGAGGCGGAGGGGTACAGGTAGGTAGGAAGCGTAATCTCCGCGCGCACCCCGGAGTTCGAACCTTAAGGGTTTGCCGGAACCCGAAATCCGACAGAATTCGTTCGCTAATAGAATGAATCGGGTGAACGTTCGCTATTTAATCTAACAGAATAAAAAAATAAACCGATCTAGAAGAAAAATCAAAAAAATAAAGAACCGGATCGGTTTTTAACGGTTCAGCGGTTTTCGGCGAATCGGTGGCGGATCGGAAACGGCGGCGGTGGCGGCAAGCGGGGCGGCGGGCGTCGGCGGGAGGCAGCACGGGTGGCATGCGACTGCAGGGCACGCGCGGGCGACATGCGGCAGCAGCAGCGGCGACGCGGCGTTCGGCGGGAGGCGGGGCTGCGGCGTCGGCTGGTGAGGAGGACGGGGTTGCGGAGCGGCGGCTTATAAGGAGGGGGCAAGGCCGACTTGGGGAAGGGGCGAGGCCAAGGCGGCGGCGGCTCGGACTCCTGCCGGAGTCCGGCACGAGGACGGCGGCGGTGGCGGTTGCGAGCTGGGCCGGCCCAGGAACCTTTTTTTAATAATTTCACCGAAAAATAAAAATACAAAATAAAAATCCAAAAATCCCAAAAATAATTTTCGCGGTCTTCTCCTAATATTTAGGACAATGTGAACATTTTTCTGGGCTAAAATACAATTTTTAGAAAATGCAATTTTCCCTAATTTAACAGAATAAAATCTCAAATAAAATTCAAATAAAATATAGTATTATTCAAAATTAAGTTTCCATTATTTTCTCGCTCTTTTGAAGAAGTCATATTATCTTCTCTCATTATTTTATTTATTTTGAAATAATTGGAAAAATAATTTCAAATAAAAGTCCCCTTGATCAAATTTACCAATTTTGAAAATTCAAAAATGGAATTTTATGAAAACCTCCAACTCTCTCAAATGGTCCTCGAGTTTCTTAAGGTCTCTAGGATCAAAATGTTCAATTAAAACCAATTCAAAATGCAAGAATCATGGATGCATATGATGACCTAGTGATTAACATCCAAATTGAAAATTGGGATGTTACAAGAAATCAAAAGTAATTTCTAGCACCGTTGCCGGGGAGACATCATCAACATCTACCATGTTCCTAATCACAAATCTCATCTCCTTGAAATTCACATTATTTTCCATTTGCCTCTCGTTTTCCTCTCTCCCACTTCATAAAAATTTGCAGTTTTATTCGCCCTCTTTTTTGTTCGTCGTTTTCTCGTCAGATCTGTTTTTGCGAGCGTTCTTGTTTGCGTAGTCATGATGCCTCAAAGAAAATATTACGATGTTCATTACCCCAATATTTTGCTCGAAATTGAGAAAAGTACTAAGGAATATATAACTACACAATTTGAGCACAATAAATATTTTACCGAAGAACTTAAGGAGCACTCTCTTGTGCTAGATGTTATAACAAAACAACTTGATGATATTAGTAGAGAAGTTTGCAATCTCCAATCTAAGTATGCTCTTGCTGAAAGTTTGCTAGGCAAAATATCCGATGCTCAAGCTACCCTAGAGATAACCCACAAGTATAGGGGATCGCAACAGTTTTCGAGGGTAGAGTATTCAACCCAAATTTATTGATTCGACACAAGGGGAGCCAAATAATATTCTCAAGTATTAGCAATTGAGTTGTCAATTCAACCACACCTGGATAACTTAGTATCTGCAGGAAAGTATTTAGTAGCAAAGTAATATGATAGTAGGGGTAACGGTAACAAAAGTAAACGGTAGCAAAAGTAATATTTTTTTGGGTTTTGTAGTGATTGTAACAGTAGCAACGGAAAAGTAAATAAGCGAAGAACAATATAGGAAAAGCTCGTAGGCATTGGATCGGTGATGGAGAATTATGCCGGATGCAGTTCATCATGTAACAATCATAACATAGGGTGACACAGAACTAGATCCAATTCATCAATGTAATGTAGGCATGCATTCCGAATATAGTCATATGTGCTTATGGAAAAGAACTTGCATGACATCTTTTGTCCTACCCTCCCATGGCAGCGGGGTCCTAATGGAAACTTAGGGATATTAAGGCCTCCTTTTAATAGAGTACCAGAACAAAGCATTAGCACATAGTGAATACATGAACTCCTCAAACTATGGTCATCACCGGGAGTGGTCCCGATTATTGTCACTTCGGGGTTGCCGGATCATAACACATAGTAGGTGACTATAGACTTGCCAGATAGGATCAAGAACTCACATATATTCATGAAAACATAATAGGTTCAGATCTGAAATCATGGCACTCGAGCCCTAGTGGCAAGCATTAAGCATATCAAACTCATAGCAACATCAATCTCAGAACATAGTGGATACTAGGGATCAAACCCTAACAAAACTAACTTGATTACATGATAGATCTCATCCAACCCATCACCGTCCAGCAAGCCTACGATGGAATTATTCACACACGGTGGTGAGCATCATGAAATTGGTGATGGAGGATGGTTGATGATGACGACGGCGACGAATCCCCCTCTCTGGAGCCCCGAACGGACTCCAGATCAGCCCTCCTGAGAGGTTTTAGGGCTTTGCGGCGGCTCCATATCGTAAAACGCGATGAATCCTTCTCTCTGGTTTTTTTCCCTGAAAGCAAATATATAGAGTTGGAGTTGAGGTCGGAGGAGCTCCAGGGGGCCCACGAGGTAGGGGGGCGCGCCCTAGGGGGGCGCCCCCCACCTCGTGGCTAGGGTGTGAGCCCCCTGGTCTTCATCTTTTGCAAGGATTTTTTATTAATTCCAAATAGAAGTTCCGTGAAGTTTCAGGTCATTACGAGAACTTTTGTTTCTGCACATAAATAACACCATGGAAAGTCTACTGAAAACAGCGTCAGTCCGGGTTAGTTCCATTCAATTCATGCAAGTTAGAGTCCAAAACAAGGGCAAAAGTGTTTGGAAAAGTAGATACGACGGAGACGTATCAACTCCCCCAAGCTTAAAACTTTGCTTGTCCTCAAGCAATTCTGTTGATAAACTGGAAGTGATAAAGAAAAGCTTTTACAAACTCTTTTTGCTCTTGTTGTTGTAAATATGTAAAGCCAGCATTCAAGTTTTCAGCAAAGATTATGACTAAACACATTTGCAATAACTCTTAGGTCTCATGTTTACTCATATCAATAGCATAATCAACTAGCGAGCCATAATAATAAATCTCGGATGACAACACTTTCTCAAAACAATCATGATATGATATAACAAGATGGTATCTCGCTAGCCCTTTCTGAGACCACAAAACATAAATGCAGAGCACCTTTAAAGATCAAGGACTGACTAGACATTGTAATTCATGGTAAAAGTGATCCAATCATAGTCATACTACCCAATATAAATTAATAGTAATGAATGCAAATGACAGCTCAGCTCTCCAGCTAGTGCTCTTTAATAAGACGGTGATGACTCAACATGAAAGTAAATAGATAGGCCCTTCGCAGAGGGAAGTAGGGATTTGTAGAGGTGCCAGAGCTCGGTTTTGAAATAGAGATAAATAATATTTTGAGCAGCATACTTCCATTGTCAACATAAGAACCAAGAGATGGCGATATCTTCCATGCTACACACATTATAGGTGGTTCCCAAATAGAATGGTAAAGTTTATACTCCCCCTCCACCAACAAGCATCAATCCATGACTTGCTCGAAATAACGATTGTCTCCAACTAGCAACAGTCCCAGGGGGAGTTTTGTTTGCAATTAATTTGATTTAGTTTGCATAAAGCATGGGACTGGGCATCCCGGTGACCAGCCATTTTCTCGTGAGTGAGGAGCGGAGTCCACTCCTCTTGAGAATAACCCGCCTAACATGGAAGATAAGGGCAGCCCTAGTTGATACATGAGCTAATCGAGCATACAAAACAAAATGTTTATTTGAAGATTTGGAGTTCGGCACATACAAATTTACTTGGAACGGCGGGTAAATACCGCATATAGGAAGGTATAGTGGACTCATATGGAATAACTTTGGGGTTGAAGGGATTGGATGCACAAGCAGTATTCCCGCTTAGTACAAGTGAAGGCTAGCAAAAGACTGGGAAGCGACCAACTAGAGAGCGACAACAGTCATGAACATGCATTAAAATTAATAGAGATTGGATGCAAGCATGAGTAGGATATAATCCACCATGAACATAAATATCGTGAAGGCTATGTTGATTTTGTTTCAGCTACATGTGTGAACATGTGCCAAGTCAAATCACTTAAATCATTCAAAGGAGGATACCACCCCATTATACCACATTACAACCATTTTAATATCATGTTGGCACACAAGGTAAACCATTATAACTCATAGCTAATCAAGCATGGCACGAGCAACTATGATCTCTAATTGTCATTGCAAACATGTTTATTCATAATAAGCTGAATCAGGAACGATGAACTAATCATATTTACAAAAACAAGAGAGGTCGAGTTCATACCAGCTTTTTTCATCTCAGTCAGTCCATCATATATCGTCATTATTGCCTTTCACTTGCACGACCGAACGATGTGAATAATTATAAGAGTGCACGTGCATTGGATTAAGCTGGAATTCCCCCAAGCTTAGGCTTTTGGCTAAGTTGGTTCATTGCCAGGGATGGCCTGGCGGATATCCGTAGGTGTAGCTGGGGTCGTACTGAGATGCAGCGGTTATCGCCTCCTGAGCTGCAGCGTGGCGGCGAGCTGCCTCCGCCCTCCTCTCGTACTCATCTGCCTCCTCTCTGGTAATAAAATGTCTTCCTTTGGCCTCCTCACAAATGTACTAGTGAGATAATGGTATTGGCTGCACTTCTCTGCCTCGAAGCTCACAAGATCAGCGTTACGCAAATATGCGTTGAATTCCTCCTTGATTCCCGCTCGATCCATAAAATTTTCTGAAGGCCATTCACAGGGCCGCACTGGAGCGTCCCTTGGTGGTTCATCGTTTGCATCACGCATTTCAAGCCTAGGTCCTTGCTTCTTTGAAGAACCACCTTGGAACATTTTCCTAAGCATATTTATTCCTCTGAAAAATCTCTTAAATTTTTAGTAACTTCAAGCAAAAGTGAACCAAGCTCAATAAAATTGATAGAAACTACTCCTACAAGTGACTAGAGACTATATCAAGCATTAGAACTACTTGGAACCATATAAATTTGACATGCAAGCTCAAGAACATGGTCACCTAGGCAGCACAAATTTGCAATGAATAAAGCACTAGAACAAAAACTAATTGGACCAATGGAGGAGTCACATACCAAGGAACAATCCCCCCCAAGCAGTTTTGTGAGAGGTGCTTTGAGCAAGGAGATCGAAAATCGCAGCAAAATGAGCTAGAACTTGTGCTTGAGCTGGATATTGGTGTTTGTGGGAGGAAGAAGGAGTGTATGGGTGCAGGAATAAGTGGAGGAGGGCCACCGTGGGCCCATGAGGCAGGGGGTGGCCCTGGGGGGTAGGGCGCGCCCTCCACCCTCGTGGCCAGGTGCTTGCCCCTCCTGCTGTGTTCTTAGTGCCAGATATTCTCAAATATTCTAGAAAAAAATCATATTTCATTTTCAGGGCATTTGGAGAACTTTTATTTTCGGGGTATTTTTATATTGCATAGATAAATCAGAAAACAGACAGAAAATACTATTTTTACTTTATTTCAACTAAATAACAGAAAGTAGAAAGAGGGTACAGAAGGTTGTGCCTTCTAGTTTCATCCATCTCATGCTCATCAAAAGGAATCCACTAACAAGGTTGATCAAGTCTTGTTAACAAACTCTTACCGAATAACATGGAACCAGAGAAATTTCGAATAACACTATGTTACCTCAACGGGGATATGCACATCCCCAATAATAAGAATATCATATTTCTTCTTGACAGTAGGAAGAGGAAATTCAAAACCTCCAAATATAATTGATGGAATTTTTCCAATAGAGTTGATAATATGAACTTGAGGTTGTTTCCTCAGAAAGTGTACCGTTTGCTCATTACCATTAACATGAAAAGTGACATTGCCTTTGTTGCAATCAATAATAGCCCCTGCAGTATTCAAAAAAGGTCTTGCAAGAATAATAGACATACTATCGTCCGCGGGAATATCAAGAATAACAAAGTCCGTTAAAATAGTAACATTTGCAACCACAACATGCACATCCTCACAAATACCGATAGGTATAGCAGTTGATTTATCAGCCATTTGCAAAGATATTTTAGTAGGTGTCAACTTATTCAAGTCTAGTCTACGGTATAAAGAGAGAGGCATAACACTAACACCGGCTCCAATATCACATAAAAAGCAGTTTTAACATAGTTCCTTTTAATGGAGCATGGTATAGTAGGTACTCCTGGATCTCCAAGTTTCTTAGGTATTCCACCCTTAAAAGTATAATTAGCGGGCATGGTGGAAATTTCAGCTTCCGGTATCTTTCTTTTATTAGTAACAATATCTTTCATATATTTAGCATCAGGATTCATTTTGAGCATATCAGTTAATCGCATACGCAAAAAGATAGGTCTAATCATTTCAGCAAAGCGCTCAAAATCCTCATCATCCTTTTTCTTGGATGGTTTCAGAGGAAAAGGCATGGGTTTCTGAACCCATGGTTCTCTATACTTACCATGTTTCCTAGCAACAAAGTCTCTCTTATCATAACGTTGATTCTTTGATTGTGGGTTATCAAGATCAACAGCAGGTTCAATTTCTACATCATTGTCATTAGTAGGCTGAGCATCCTCATGAACATCATCATTAGCATTTTCATTGGGTTCATGTTCATTACCAGATTGTGTTTCAGCATTAGAAATAGAGATATCATTTGGATTCTCAGGTGGTTCAGCAATAGGTTCACTAGAAGCATGCAAAGTCCTATCATTTTTCTTTTTCTTCTTTTTAGAAGAACTAGGTGCATTAATATTATTTCTCTGGGAATCTTGTTCAATTCTCTTAGGGTGGCCTTCAGGATACAAAGGTTCCTGAGTCATTCTACCAGTTCTAGTAGCCACTCTAACAGCATAATCATTTTTCTTACTATTCATTTCATTGAGCAAATCATTTTGAGATTTAAGTACTTGTTCTACTTCAGTGGTGACCATAGAAGCATGTTTATTATTGAGTTTAAGTTCACCCTTAACATTAGACATATAATTACCCAAGTGTTCAAGCATACCCGAATTGTATTTCAATCGTCTACCAAAATAAGCATTGAAGTCTTCTTGCTTCACCATAAAATTATCAAACTCATCTAAGCATGGGCTAGCAAACTTAGTAAGAGGGATTTCAGCTTTATCATATCTATAGAGAGAATTTACCTTTACTACCTATGTCGGGTTATCAAGACCATGAGTTTCTTCAATAAGTGATGGATTAAGATCACTAGTCGCCAACCCGTGCGTTCGCACGGGCTAGTTTTTTGAAATATATCCACTCGTGTGCGCATGCAACAAAAAGTTGTATATTTTCCATCTTGTTTCATTTCCATCACAGTAGCAACAACTTATAATTTTGAAATCTGGTATTGATATATCCGAAAAGAAAATATTTTATTTGTGTTTCCAACATTTGCTTTTCTTATATAGGCCGTGCCTCACATATATACGTTTAAATCATTTCTATTGTGTTTCATACCATTTTACGTCCATACATTGTATGTCCTATATAGGAATTGCGTGCCTATACACTCCAGTGAGAATTCATTGATTCTTAGTTAGTACAATATCGAGAGTAGGTCAGCTTATTTCATTGTTGAATGGATTTAAAATAGGAAATTTGTTACCATAAAGTATCTTGTGACCTCGATGATAGATTTATAAACACTTATATTCTACTTGGGTTTGTAAGTACATATTATCAATGGAAGTGAATGATGGGCAAAAGGGTTCTGCGTAGAAAGTTGTTGGCTGAAATGATATGGCCAACATAGTATCATTGAATTGTGTAATGTATTATTAATTCTTGCCGAGTTGTCTATATACAAATAATTTATTTTGGAAATGTACCATGGTGAAATGTAAGTTTTCATAAACAATCATATTAACGCTAAAAGAAACACAGTAAATTCTAAATTGTTAAAAAAGTGAGGAAGCAACAAACCCGCATGATCTAGGAGGCCTCAAATCTCTATACTGCTCATCGTCGACTGGCCTTCTCTACTTAGCCTACAGGCCACGACGACGTTTGTTGTCGTCCGTGCCACCTGGAAGAGTAAGTTAGTAAAGTATTCCATGATGACCTCCAGCAACTTGAGGCCATCGCTCATAATATGGGGTCTGGTATCCTCTGCTAGTGTTGTCCTCGCTCACAATTTATCTAGAAGACATCCCATGAAACGTAGCTGAAAATTTGCAACCTTTATCTAGGGTTCGCGATGCATCCCCCCTTCTGGTCTTCTGGATTTTAGAGCAAACATCTCCTTGTGGATTTCGGCTAACACCACTGCTCATGCTTGTGATTTGTGTTATAAATAGTTAATTTTACACAAATTTATTAGATCATCCTAGTAAAAAAATTAGTAAGAAACTTATGAAAAGTAGGGCACACATAGACGTTGTTCTTTGTGCTGGCATCCTTTTTGACATCTCAATCTTTTGATTTACCGAGCACGATAAAATTTTGGAAGGTAATGCACATTGTTTGCCTGCATTTCACATGTCAAACTGAAATGAGTATCCCTTATTGGGTCATGCTTAGATCAACTCAAGTGAAACTACAAAATATAATACAGAAAGGACAAATTACTCTCTCGGTGCACATATGTTGTAATGCAAAATTAGGTCATATCATGAGCGTACTTCGATTATTGAAAACCAATACTTCATGAATAATGCCGCAATAATAAAATAATATGTTCGAGTTGCATCCGTCTAACATAACCAACCATGCAAACCACAAATTAGTAGACACAAAGATAACCCGGAGAATAAGAACAAATGGTCCTATCTATAAACCATGTTTACGACTTCATGTATTGGCCTACAAACATCATCATCCCACCTTAATAATAATGCATCTTACTGAAATATAACTTTTCCATCAATTCACTATAAAGTGGAGGATGGCATCCCATGGATTGATTAGTAGCATAATCCCATGGATCGATTAATTGACACCTTAATCGCATGGACTGTCAGAGGATGCAGATGCAGCAAGTAAAATACAGACCTAATACATCAGACGTTGAGATGTGGTATATATGGGTACACATGTCCAACACAAATTATACTGTTGTGCACACAATACAGACAAAAACGCACTCCTAGTCCAGTAAAATACAGACCTAATCCATCAGACGTTGAGATGTGGTATATATGGGTACACACGTCCACCACAAATTATACTGTTGTGCACAAAATACAGACAAAAACACACTCCTAGCCAAGTATGTTGCTACGGTTGCACGACTAAATATAAATGTTATTATTTCAGTGCACGCATGCTATTGTTTAAACAACTGGAGATGCAAAGATTGGGAGAGAAGTTTTGCATGCATGAAAGCTGTTGCATGTGGTTGTATGTTGGATCGGGGGTTGCAACATATAAATCGTGATGCTAAGCAGCGGGATCAATCATGGAGCACTAACCACTAGACGGCTCCTGATCAAACTCGCTCGCGCCAAGAAACTTCTATGAAATTGTAAACAAAAACAGTAGATCACACCATGACACACACAAAATTAAGGCCGTAAATTTTTAATTTGGGTCACTATACGTACCATGTGGGTAGCGCATAATTAAGGATGAACCCTTCTTTATGATCCATCTCCAAATGTCTGAGTCATAAGATGTTAAACTGGATGCTTTGGATCTAATCAAAACATATCACGAAGAATTGAAACTTAAGTCACAACACACTTTTAATTCTGGATCTGACATATGATCATCTGCACGCATCCATATTTGTACAGTTCATGGGGCTGCTACCATACAGAAAATTCTTAAGCAATTTTCTTTCAGCTACTGGAATTGAGCATCCCATATCAACTCTACAGAAATTTCATCTGGATTTTTCTTTCAGCTACTAGAACTGAGGGTTCAGATTAACCCTTTCTCAATCTCGACCATATTAACTTAACACCTGCATGCACATGCCTGCTTTTATTGTACAAATATATCTCCTAGCAACCATGTCAAACGGCATCATAGTTCCTGCTGTCCTGCACCGTTGGCATGTTCTTATCTTCTGAATCCACCTCTTACTGAAAGTTAATCTGCCATCCAATTAACCACTGGAAACCAATCATGTTTTACTTCCCTTCTTTCCGCTTTTATGGATATCATATTCTCCATATCATGCGTCAAGATGTTTCTTCTCTGCAATTCCTTCAGTACCATATACACCATGTGCTCGTCCTCAACCACAACGAAAACTTCGGATGCAGGTGATATTAATACGCAGATTTTAGAACCATCATGGATGGGGATTTCTAGAAAACGCATCAAGCTAGCAATCAACCAAGATATACGTCCAAAGTCACCTTCCTTACCTAGATGTCTGTTGTCTGCTAGCTAGGTCGCCTCCTTCTAATGCTAACATCTACTAAGAAGCCCTAGCTCTTCTGAAGGATTTTCAACAATCATGGATGGGGATTTCTACAAAATGCATCAAGCTAGCAATCAACCAACACGTTCATGCAAAGTCAGCTTGTTTAGGCTAGATATACCTCTTGTCTTCTAGCTACGTGGCTTCCTTGCAGCTCTAGCTCCTCTGCTTGAAGAAGTCGGTGGTGCTTGCGTGGACCTGCCCCCAATTTAGAGCAGCATGCCAGCGATAATGATAATAAGATAGAAGCACAACTGGTGCGGCTCAGCAGCCTTGAACCACCACTGCTGCTCTTCCTCATCAAGGAGAAGACCAAGAAGTTCCGGGCGCACGAATGGATCCGAAGACAACCTGAAAAAATGCAGGAGAATCTAGAAGTCAGTTAGCAAGAGATAGCCACATAGCAAAACCTAGAAACTTTGGTAACACCCATGAGCTATGCACAAATAGAGGGGCACAATTCCCCCTAGATCGAAGGAGAGGCCAGTGGACGTACGGTCTAAGGCCTTGACCACTGGAGGAAGGAGATGGCCAGATGGGGGTCAGGGGTTACCATGGGAAGCATAATCCATGTATCTTACGTATATAAAAAATGAACAGGTTGGCCTTCGGGAAAGATAACATGATGCGTAAAAATATATCTAAAGATAAAAAGAAACATCTATTTTTTTTCAATATGTGTCTAAATAACTATTTTTAGACGCAACTTGATGGCATCACTACAAAAAAAGACACGTCCGTGACATTTTAGGCGGAACAATTTTTTTTTCTGTCATACATATGACACTTCTATGACGATAATTGTGACAAAACCCGGTATCATCATAGATGTGGTGGGCTCCTACTTCTATGATAAAAAATCATGACAGAAAATGGGCTTTTCGTCCTGGGCGGGCCGGAGACGCAGCTTCATGACATTCTTTGGGCCGTCCATGACGGAAAAACCATGGTAGAAGCGAGGGGGAAGAAAATTTCGGGGAGTTCCCGGTTACGGTGGGAGGTCGGGGGCCGAGCGATGCGCGTTTCTCTCGTACACGTACGCGTGTGTGTGCGAGGCGTTGGCTCTAACTGAACCTGAGCGAGTGCACTGCAGGCTACGCGTTACTGAACCGGGCGATCGATCAATGGCTATTAACTGAACCCGATCGAGCGATTCCTTCGCTACTGCTGCTAACTGAAGCCGATAGATGGGATGAACAGTGAGCGTTGCTGGGGGTTTGGATGAATAGTGAGCGGTGGCGTTACCTCTGGATGAACGGGACCCCGTGGTGTGGTGGAGGGCTGGATGAACAATAGACGATGGAGGGGTGCCTGTGGAGGGGTGGATGAACAGGACCCCGTGGTGTGGAGGGCTGGATGAACAGTAGACGGTGGTGGGGTGCCCGTGGAGGGGTGGTTGAACAGGACCCCATGGTGTGGAGGGCTAGATGAATACTAGACGGTGCAGGGGTGCCCGTGGAGGGGTGGTTGAACAGGACCCCGTGGTGTGGAGAGCTGGATGAACAGTAGACAGTGGAGGGGTGGTTGAACAGTAGCCGGTGGAGTAGCGCACGGTGGAGGCAGGATGAACAGGAGCCCGTGGATGAACAGTCGCAGGTGGAGGCTGGAGGAGGTCGACGGTGGATGAATAGTAGCTCGTGGAGGCTAGAGGGGGTCGACGATGGAGATGAACAGTATCCCGTGGAGACCCATTTTGCGGTACGCCACACCCTCCCGATGAACAGGACCCCCGTTTCGACCGTAGGAGGTCCGTTTCCTCTGTTTTGCGGTACGCCACACCCCTCCCGATCAACAGGACCCCCGTTTCGACTGTAGGAGGTCCGTTTCCTCCGTTTTGCGGTACGCCAGACCCCTCCCGATGAACAGGATCCCGTTTCGAATGTGGCCGGTCGACACAAGGCCGTTTCCTCCGTTCTGCGGTACGCCAGGCCTCGTTTCCATCGCCTGTTCCGTCCAAGCCCTCCCGATGAACACGACGCATTCCGTTGCCTCCCCATGAACACGACGCATTCCGTTGCCTCCCCATGAACACGACGACGATGTTGTTTCTCCGTTCCGACCCAGCCATGTCAACGAGCCATCGCCATACGTATGCGTGAGTAGGCGTTCGATACCCCGCCCGTATGTACACATACGTGGCCATATTTTCTTTCTTGCACCCTGGCCGCATCTACTACGACACGTGCGCGCCTCTACATCCACCAGTATATATGTATGTACATGTTCGCGACCAGAATGACAACGCTACGTACGCTTCGACCAGGTGGGTCTCGACTGTCAAGCACTTCCTTGCGTGCGAAGATGTAGCTGGTGGGTCCCAGCAGTCGAGGGCAAACATTTTTTCGCGAAATACGGTGGCCCGTCCGGTGGGTCCCCGCTGTCCGGTGGAGGAATAATTATTTTGCACGTAATAAGGAGGCACTTCCTTGCTGCGGCCGTGGACTCAGCTGTCAGCCTCTCCACGTACAGTCCACGTCCGATGGAGGCCATTCCTTGACCATGTTGACCACGCCGCGCCGAGAGCACCAGGGCGGTGGATGATGACGAGGCCTAGGAAGGGGATGACGCGGAGCTAGGGTAGACGCGGCAGTGGATGAGTACGAGGGCACTGGTTCGCTGCGGTGTGAGGCTGCCGTCGCCGCAGAGTAACAGGGGGTGTGGGTGAGTACAGGGATGGCCTGGCCAGTGGTGGGAGTAGTAGGGGCGGTGAGGCCTCTGCCGCATCGCAGCTGGCCACGGGAGGCAGGAGCACGAGGTACGACCGGTGCTGGTTGGGCGGCTGGAGCAAGAAGACCAGAGGTTGAAGAAGCACTACGGCCGTTGGATGGACATCGTACGGTCACTGGAGCTAGAATCGTGCATATTGACTAAGTTGACAAAGCCCTCCACCACCGTCAACTTAGTAGGCCCACAAGTCAGCTTGCCACTATACCAGGTCCCAGCTAACAGGGGGAGTATTCATTTTTTTGTGCGTAATAAGGAGGCACTTCCTTGCGTGCGAAGATATAGCTGGTGGGTCTGAGCTGTCAGCGGCGGTAACGTTTTTTTCGCGAAATACAGAGGCCCTTTCGGTGGGTCCCTGATGTCAGGTGCAGGAATCATTATTTTGCGCGTAATAAGGAGACATTTCCTTGCGTGCAGCCGTGGACCCAGATGTCGGCCTCTCCACGTACAGTCCACTTCAGATGCATGTCGGTCATTGACCACGTTGACCAGGCCGCGCCGAGAGCACCAGGGTGGTGGACGACGGCGAGGCCTAGGAAGGGAACGACACGGAGGCAGGGAAGACTCGGCAGTTGTTTCCCACGCGGAGGGGAGTACGACTGTACGAGGGTTTACTGGTTCGTCGCCGGAGAATAACAGCAGGTGTGGATGAGTAGAGGGATGGCTAGGCCAGCGATGGGAGTACGGTGGGGCGGTGAGGCCTGCGCGGCAGCACAACCGGCCACGGTGATGAGGGAGGAGGCAGTCCCGCCGACGCTTGTTTGAGCGGCTGGAGCAGGAAGAGCAAAGATTGAAGAAGCACGACGGCCGTTGGATGGACATCCAACAGTCACTGCTTATGCGTCAACCTTTTTTTTTAGGAAAGCCTCAAATCTGTGGAAAACAGCATACAACCCATCTGCCATTATTTCTAATAAGTTTCAGCCCATTTGCTAATTCTTAAGGTTTTTTTTGAGCCCATATTATTTTTGTTAGCATTACAACCCAAATTGTGGCCACGGTTAAAAAATTATACAAAATTTTGCATATTTCGGTGCGGTCCGAACTGTTTTTAATCCCGAAATTTCGACTCACATTCAAACTGATTTTAAAAATAAATGTATATCAATATAAAATCCAACAAATTCTCCACACATAAAAATTAATGTAATTTAAAATCTTGAAATGAAAAAAAGATATTTGAAATTAATTGCCGGTTTGATGTGTTTTAAAAATGTACGGCCCATTTCTCATTATTGATGGGCCATTTTCTCGGCCAGCCGAATGAAAGTTCTCCTCGTCTTGAAAGATTTGCAGCCCAACAGGCCTGACAAAGCGATTTTCTTGGCAAATCACAAAAAACTGGGCTATGGCCGTGGACCCAGCTGTCAGCCTCTCCACGTACAGTACTCTTTCGATGGAAGTCGTTCCTTGACCACGTTGATCACGCCGCACGGAGAGCACCACGGCGGTGGACGACGGCGAGGCCTAGGAAGGGGACGACGCGGAGCCAGGGAAGACGCGGTAGTGGAAGCCCGCGCGGAGAGGAGTACGAGGGTTCACTGGTTTGGCTACCGTGTGAGGATGCCGTCACCGCAGGGCCTGGCCAGCGGTGGGAATAGTAGGGGCGGTGAGGCCTCCGCGGCAGCACAGCCGGCCACGGGAGGCAGGAGCATGCGGCACGACCGACGCTGCTTTGGGCGGCTGGAGCAAGAAGACTAGAGGTTGAAGAAGCACTACGGCCGTTGGATGGACATCGTACGGTCCCCGTCAACTTTGTTGGCCCAAAAGTCATCCTCCCACTATGGTGGGTACCAGCTAGCAGGGGGTATTCATTTTTTGTGCGTAATAAGGAGGCATTTCCTTGTGTGCGAAGATATAGCTGGTGGGTCCGACATGTCAGTGGGGGGAACGTTTTTTTGCGAAATACAGAGGCCCTTCCGGTGGGTCCCAGCTGTCAGGTGGAGAAATCATTATTTTGCGCGTACAACCCACGGCCGATGGATGTCGTTCGTTGACCAAGTTAACCAGGCCGCGCCGAGAGCACCATGTCGATGGACGACGGCAAGGCCTAGGAAGGGAACGACACGGAGCCGGGGAAGACTCGGCAATGGTTGCCCACGCGGTGGGGAGTACGAGGGTTTACTGGTCCGGCTGCTGTCGCCGGAAAATAACAGGAGGTGTGGGTGAGTAGAGGAATGGCCTGGCCAGCAATGAAGTAGGGTGGGGCGGTGCGGCTTGTGCGGCAGCACAGCCGACCACGGAAGGCGGGAGCAAGCAGTCCCACCGGAGCTGGTTTGGGCGGCTGGAGCAAGAAGATCAGATATTGAAGAAGCAGCACGGCCGTTGGATTAACATACAACGGTCACTGTTGCTAGAATCGTTTGTGGACTAAGTTGATAAAGCCAAAGTACACGTCAACCTAGTAGACCCACAAGTCAGCCTCCAAATCTGTCCTAAACAGCATACAACCCGAAATTTCTAGCCAGATTCAAATTAATTTTAGATCTAAATATACCTTAATTTAAATTCAATGAAATTTTACCCGCACAAAAACAATGAAATTTAAAATATCAAAATCCGAAAGAAAACAGTATTTTGGAACTAATTGTCTGTTTGCTGTATTTTTTCATTTTATAGCCCATTTATTATTACTTATAGCCCATTTCTTATTACTTATAGCCCATTTTCTGGGCAAAATGCATCCCTCCTCGTCTTGGAAGATTTCCGGCCCAGCAGGGCGTAGAAAAGCAAGTAGGCCTACGTTGGTTATTTTGCAAAAAACAAAATTGCTGGCTAGCAATTTTCAGAAAGGAAAAAAACAAACTGGGCTAGTTATGTTCTAAACATATGAAATAAAAGCCTGGGCTAGAAGGGCCACGGGTCCCGCACAACCCAGTTGATACCCTTCTCTGTCCTGAAAAAACAAAATTACTGCACGCGACGCTGGGTCCCTACTATCATCCTCACCGTGTACAGTCATCTCCATATTCCTCTCGGTTGTTGGCCATGTTGACAACACTGGAAGGCGGCGCCGCGCCGAGCGAACCAAGGCGGAGGACGATGGTGAGGCCTCGGACGGGAACGAACAGGAGCTTGGGCAGATCACAGCCAGTCGTGGGAGGCGGGAGCAGGCGGTCCCGCCGGCGCTGGTTTGGCTTTGGCGGCTCGAGGAAGAAGAGACTGAAGAAACGCGACAGACGTTGAATGTCAATCCAACGGTCAAGGTTGGCACAATCGTTTGTTGACTAAGCGGACACCAAGTAGCATACTTTTTTATATATAGGAAGAAAACTGCGAGGAAAATGTGTTCGTCTGCCGTCCTCCTCACAGGGAACGTTCACCACATAAGTGACTAGCACCCTTGGTTTTCAACCAAGAGGTCTTGGGTTCGAGTCCCAGGAGCTCTCAATTTTGTCCTCCTTCCTTCCTCGCAAAAGAAGGGAAAGAAAATCAAAGACTTGGGAAGGCGTACAGAACAAGCTAGTGTACCAGTAAAGAGACGTTGCCGAGTTTTAGAAAAAAGAAAGACGTGCTCCTGTAGCTGGTTCGAATCCAAACCTAGACTATGACTATATATGGTGCTATGCTACTCTGCAAGTAATGAAACTGACATATCCAACGTTCGCTTCTCCTCTTCTCTACTTACTCTGCCTAGCATCAGAAGCTCTGGCCGCAGCAACCATGTCCGCTGGCTGCTCGTCAACCTTCTCTTCAGCAGGCAACAACGAGATATGCGCCAAGTCGCAGCCCGTACCATCGCCTGTGGGTCTCATCACACCCTCGTCGGCACGCGCACCGCAGCCGATTGCTCATCGCAACCCGCTGCCGTTGGTGTGGTGCCACTGCTGCAAATCACGCAGAGTCATCCATCGCGTCTCAACCACAATCCGCAATCCTGGCCGAGTCTTCTACAAATGCCCGAATCATGGGGTAATAATATGTTTAAGTGTAGTTCTGCTGCTTTCAGTTGCTGATTTTTTTAATAGTTTGGTTGATGATCTACCAATTTGATTCGTGCAGAAAAGGGAAGATTCGTGTTATTTGTATTTCTGGGAAGTTGATGATGTGGGGGAATGCAACTACGCTGATTATTTGGTTAGCCAAGGAATCCTAATACCAGCAGGTTGGGGTGTTGGACAAGTAACTAAAGGAACGACAGAAGAGGAAGATGCAGAGCAGAAGGTTAAAGATGCAGTTCCTCTGATCATGGCCAAGCAACAGCTGCTGAACGGCCTTGACAACAATGAGGAGATGAAAGAGCTTGTGAAGATAATGGGCAAAATCGATGTGCTCTGTAGGATGATTGTCTCTTTATTTGTAGTGTATGTAGCACTCGTGATGTATTCAGTGGCTACGACATGAGCACTTTGCTGAAACTAGTAATGAATGAAACCTGTGTAGCATGCTGGGCCTAGTGTTGTGAACACCTAATGATTTCTATTAATGGAAATCAAGGGGTATCCCCTTTTGCTCACATAAATAAATAAATAGCAGAGGCCCTGTCGGGTCAGCTTTGTTCTCATTCAAAGACGTCGAGCAAATTGCAGTCCAACAACAAACTATGTCATCAAATTCAAGTTTTACAGCCAAATATGAGTACAACTAAACAACAATGTCATCATGTTTTAGTTGTCATACAATCAGCAAACACAAATCAGCATACATAACAAGTGATGTTCTCACAGCAAAATACTAAACAACATGTTCATCAGATTTCAGTTGTCATAGCAAACACAATTTCACATAGTAGATAAAAAACGTCTTCTGACAGGCAAATACGACAAAAGCAATGTAATCATCATCCACAGCAGCAGCGCTAACATCTTCGCCATGTGTATCAGTCTAAATCGTAATTCCCCACGGTGTCATCTTCTTCTTCGTCCTCAACGTCCTCGAACGTTGGCTTCTTCCTGATCAACTCTTGTATGTCCACAGCACGACAGGCAATCTTTTCGCCGGCGTCATTGACGTGATGGTTCTCAAAGATATTTGGAACATCTGTGTTATCTTGTACATCAGGAGCAGTGTAAGCATCATCTTGTTGTGCAACTTCATTAAGCGAATTCCTCTGCTCAAACCTTTGCAATACTCTCCAGTCATCGCTACGTGCAAATGTGTCTTCCAAGAAAAATATCTGTGTTGCTTGATTTGCCAAAATAAAAGGCTCGTTGGTCTGGTACGCCGCCTTGACATTGATGGATTTGAAATAATCATCAGCTCTGGATATTGCGATCCTAGAAAACAGGTTATACCAACGACAGCACAATAGAACCACACACTGATGATCTTCGAAACTGGAGATATACTGCAACTGAACAATGTCTGTTATGTTAGCATACATTTTAGTTATCTCTTTGTCATACATATCCGTGCTTATGATGGCACTGTTTTGTGTCTTCCTGCCTTCGTCTCGTGCAAGGGTGTTGTAGCGCACATCTCCAACTGTCGGCGTTCTGGGAACGGGGGTCCCCAGACTTGCCTGCCTGCGGCCTGCTGCGTGGCTAAGGGGAGGCCCAGCACGACCCGTCTTCATCAACACAAGACCCAAGACCCTCGCGAGGGGCCAAGCCTCGCGGGGCGGACGACACGGTGCTTCCTCTGGCGCGGCCTTGTCAGGATGGCTCACGAGGAGGCGGAGGGATCAAGGCAGGGTACCTCACGAGGTGCCCATGACGCAAGCCATGACGACCAAGGGTGCCAGGCGGGCGCCAGACCGCGCAGTGTCCTCCCTTTCCTCATTGGTGCAAAGGGGGCAAGCGTAGGCGAGAGATCAAGCAAAGGCATCCATTTCGGTGCAACAAGACCAAGACCAGTCCAACGGTGGGAAGGAGGTCACCGTGGAGCCCAGAACAGCGTCACCACAGGGCCTTTGGCAGGCGAGGACCGACTTTAGTCAGGATAAGAGTACTGTATGTTCCCCTTCGAATTGGCCAATTGTTGGCGCCCTTCCCGCTCAATATTTGGGAAGAGGCCTAGGGCCTTAGCCTATAAATAGGACTAGCCATCCCCAAGGATGGGGGATGGAGTACCCAGAATCCGAGCAAGGAGAGAGAGAGAGAAGGGCGGCTGAACTCCCCTAGCAGTTCATCGTCCCAGCAAGAACACGCCCTCGCGAGGCTGTTCTCCCTTATACTATTCATCATCATCAGCCCAAGAGGCAATCCACCCACCACACTAGAGTAGGGTATTACACCACATCGGTGGCCCGAACCAGTATAAACTCTGTGTCTGTTGTGTTGTTCTTTTGGTAGTTTAGATCCTTGCGAGACGGAGAGGTAGAGGGCATAATATCAGCGCGCACCCCAGAGTTCGAACCTCAAGGGTCTGCCGGAACCCGAAATCCGACATTTGGCGCGCCAGGTAGGGGTGCGCCGGAGTCCACCTCTCTACCGCTCCGCGTCCCATCGCACCATCATCACCATGTCCGGCGACCAGGCGGGCGACCAAGATCCATGGGCGGCGTGGCCCGCCCGCGCGGAACCGCCCACCTCGGGCGACCCCGCGCCCCAGGCAGCTCGCGGTCCACAGGGCGCTGCGGGCCGCAGGCGGCGCGGACAGGCTTCAGCAACCCTTACGCCTCGGCAAGCGCGGTCGGCAGCAAGGGCCTCCAATCATGCCGCGGCCATGACACCATACACCCGCCGGGAGCAAGCAAACTCGAGGGCCGCACTCACGGTGGCCCGAGAGCTGCTGTAGTGTAGGCTGCTGGAAGGCGGTCGCGACGTGCTGCTGGAGCGGGTCGCCGAACTCCTGGGCTTTGCCGCTTCGGGGGCTCACCCCTTCTGCATCCAGCTTCCGCCTCAAGCCCAGGGCGGCTCCCGCGGGGGACCCGCGCGCTCCCACGGACCTCTGGGCAACCCCGGCACCAGCGAATCCGTCGGCGCCGGATTGGCAGTGGCGCTACCCCCGCCCCCGGCGCGTGAGGGAGAAGGACTCGGTGCAGCCCACGGCGCCGGCGGGCAGCCGCGCTACCACACCGCGGTGGGCACGTCGAGCAGCGCCGCATGGCGCATGGAGCACTAGAGCACGGCCTTCGGGGTAGCGGCGCTAGAAGAATACGTGCCACACATGATAGACCAAGGGCACGCTCACGAGGGCGAACAAGGCTCGCTGCTCAGCCCAAGCTGGGGATACGAGACACCAGAAGACGAGCTCTTCCGGGAGCCCCGGGACGGCTCCGCCGGCCACGCTGGAGGCGACAATTATCGGGTACCACTAATTCCTCAGGAGTAGGCATACGCTAATCATGGATCGCAGGAGGTGCAGGTCGCCGTAGCAAGTATCTGCCCCGCTCCCACAGTCTCCTATCCCT
Organism: Aegilops umbellulata; assembly: GCA_032464435.1. Taxonomy (NCBI): domain Eukaryota; kingdom Viridiplantae; phylum Streptophyta; class Magnoliopsida; order Poales; family Poaceae; genus Aegilops; species Aegilops umbellulata. Next base: position 316,891,472 of record CP136056.1, on the reverse strand, counting down.
CGGGAGGGGGGCGCAGGGGGCTGCAGGAGAGGGGCAGGGACCCCACATCACCACCGCGGCGTTCGGAGCAAGGCGTTCTCAAGAGGTAGGCCCTCCGCTGGGGAGGCGCCCAAGGGCCTGCCCCTGGCGGAGGACCCGTGGTCGTCGGGGGAACCGCTGGCGACCGCTCTACCCCACCGGCGGTGTCCTGGTTTCCGGTCGTCGTTGGTGGCACTAGAGTGTGGCGCAAGGCGGGGCCCTCGTCTGGCGATATGAAGCAAGGCCGATACCTGTGAAGAAGGCCCAGTGCCTGTGAAGCTCGCCGCCCCGTGACACTCTCACGTAATAATGAGTGGGGCTGTACACGCCCCGGAGTCTCAGGGGTGCCGGCCTCAGGCCCTGGGGCTCCCTCCCACGCCCAGTGGACAACACTTAGCTCCGCGCTGGTGAGAAGACGTCCAAGACTAGATTAGGTGCCGGACGCGGCCTTTTGTCTGCTTTCATTGCCTTCTTCTTTTGGTTGTAACTTTTCCCTACTGGATTTAAGTTGGATTCTAATTTGAGATTTGCGTGCGTTCGGGGAAGGGGTGCTTAGTCTGGTTCGAGCTATTTCTTGCGCTCTGGTTACCGCTTCACCACAGCTGCCTCCCCTCGCGAACCCCTCGCGAGTCGGGTCGGGCCAGGCTCGTGCGCAGCCCAGACTGCCATTATCTCTCCTTCTCGAGAGGACTTTCCGGTACCTGCGGAGGATGTCCCTTTATGAAAAGGCCCGGAGCCTGTGAAGAAGGCGAATGCCTGTGAAGCTATCGCGTTTATGAAAAGGCCCGGAGCCTGTGAAGAAGGCGAATGCCTGTGAAGCTATCGCGTTTATGAAAAGGCCCGGAGCCTGTGAAGAAGGCGAATGCCTGTGAAGCTATCGCGTTTATGAAAAGGCCCAGAGCCTGTGAAGAAGGCGAATGCCTGTGAAGCTATCGCGTTTATGAAAAGGCCCGGAGCCTGTGAAGAAGGCGAATGCCTGTGAAGCTATCGCGTTTATGAAAAGGCCCGGAGCCTATGAAGAAGGCGAATGCCTGTGAAGCTATCGTGTTTATGAAAAGGCCCGGAGCCTGTGAAGAAGGCCAGCACCTGTGAAGCCCCTTGCTAACAGCACCTGCGCATCCTACGATTTCAACTAGAGAACACTCAGGACACGACGTCCTCCCACGAGCTGCCTCGGGGCCTGCGCGAAACAAAGGTAAACCAACCAGCCACCAGGCGCGGATGCTCGCACAATATAATAGCTGCTAATACGATCTACACAAGTTTTACATGAGGGGCTTCCCCTCCCAAAATGCTCTCACGACCATCAGGCCAAACACCTGAGTTCTATCCATGCAGGGTGAAAAGACAGGAGCAACACACAGTCAGTCTGACAAATCCCCCAGGGCATCCTCGGGAGCACCTCCCGAGCCGCCGCCGGTATCGCTGGACTCGCCACCGCTACCTGCACCGTCGCCAGCGGCGTTAGGGCCATCCACCACACCGCCTTCCTCGGCAGCCATGATCACGTCGTCGTTATCTGAAGCGAAGGCCTTCACAAGAGCGTCCACGTTGTTTTCCACCTAGTCCGCCAGGTCGCCTCGGACGGCCTGGGGGACTGGGGCGATGACGGCGTCGAAGTCAAAGTGGGGATCCATGTCCTGAAGATGGCTGAAGACATGGGAAAGGCGCGCCCGAGCAGGGCGCGGCTCCTTTCCTCCACCAACCTGTCGGCCCTGGCCGACCGCGCCTCCAGATGCGTCACCACGGCGGTGAAGAATTGCAGGTTGCCAGCATAGTTCATCGTGTGCGGCTCGCCGACAGCCGCCTCGCAGATGTTGCCCTAGGCTGCGTTGGCCCTCTCCCTGAGCGTAGCCAGCATGGGGTCGTGCACGTGCTCCAGGACCTGCCGCTGGCGTATCTCATCAGCGTTCTGGCGCTTGACGACCTCGGCCTCTTCCACCCGCTGACAAAGACGGAGCACCTCGGCCTGGAGAGTAGCCGACTCCTTTTGCGCTGCCGCAAGGGCGGCTCGGGAAGCGTTGGCTCGCTGTGTCACCTCGTCCCGTTGGGCCCTCAGGGCTGCGGTTCTCCCCTCAGCCTCAACCCGGATCAACTCCAGCCTCCTCTCAAACTCGCGCTCGAGGCCTTGGCGCGCTACCGCCACCCGACGACTAACCTCCTCCAGGACACGTGCCTCCTGTGCAGTGACTTCATCTTCCGCCTGCATCACCAGGCGCTCCCTCGTCTCTAGCCGCTCGTACTCGCGGGTACGTTCAACGGCTTCCAGCGTCAACGCCTCCTCACGTCTCTGGAGCTCAGCTGGGTCGCCAGAGGCCACCCTCATCGACGCAAGGGCCGCCTCGCGCAGTTCCACTTGCTCCTCTAACGAGTGGCATCGGGCCAGGAGCTCCCGAGCCCGCTCCTCCGCAGCTTCTCACCGTCGGTCGGCTCCCAGGGCCTCCTCAGCGGCCTGGGATTGGCCGCCCAAGAGGCCTCCAACGCCGCCTTCGCCTCTTCACCATCAAGGTCACGCTGATGGCGCGCGAGGGCAACGACAACTTCCAGCTCGCGTCGCCCAGCAGCCAGGCGCAGGCCCTCGGCCTCCAGACGCGCGTCTTCACCGGCGAGCTCCTCCCCAAGCAGGTCCACCGCATCGGTTGCCCTTCGAAGGAACTCTTGGCGACGAGCACGACACTCCCGAGCGCGCTCGAGCACGTCTTCCGCACCATCGTCCTCCCCAAACTGGCGCCGGAAGCCGCAAATCATCGCTCCCCCTCCGGGCAGGGGGCTGGGGGCTGGCGCCCTCACGACGGCCGGGCGCGCCGTACCAGAAGCCCGGCCTAAGGCCAGCACATCTTCAGTAGAAGGGCGAAGGGGGCGCCTCAGCCAGTCGCAGCCCGCGGCCAGGCGGGGAGCCCATGGCAGGTTGGCCGTGTCAAGCGAGGGCCCGTCAAGGAAGATCACAGGAAGAGAAGGGCTGCAGGGCACCTCGGGACGGCTCCCCCCTTCGTTCGTCCTCACCACAAGAGATGTGCTGCTCGGAATGTTTTGGGGCAGCGGGGGAGGTGAAGCCAAAGGAGGCAGAACCTCAGCGGCTCCCACGACCTCGGCAGGAAGAGGCCTGCAGAGCAAGGATCAGTAGACGCAACAAGGGGATCAGGAGCCAGGAAAGAAGAAGGCTTACTCATCGGTGGTGAAGTACTTCCGGCGCTTCAACAAGCGACAAGAGAAGTCATCACCCAGGGCCTCCCTTTTCCTCCGGAGGGCCTCGAAATCCACACAGAAGCGGCCCAGGAGAAGAGCGCAAGGATCAACATGCGACGAAGATGGAGCAGCAGAGCGGACCGTGTCAGGAGTGTCTGCCTGACGCATGCTGCCAATCACCTCGTCAGAAGACACGGCTGGGGCCTCAGGAGCCTCGGCCCCAGGCGCTGGAAGTAGCTGCTTGCCGCCCACATCTTCAGCAGCACGGACCTCGGGAGCCGTTCCCTCGAGGGCATCGCCGGGCGCCGTCACCTCCTCGGGGGCCTTCTCGGCCTCCGCCACCTCATGCCTCCCTGCTCCGCCACTCGAGGAGGATTCGCCTTGACCGACCAGAAGGGGGGTCACCACCACAGGGTTCTTGCGATGCCCTTGGAAGCCAGCGGGGTGCAACCCCCATTCATCAAAGGAGGGCATCTGCTTCACGTAGTCGTCCCTGTTCTGGCAAAGGTACAGCAGGGCCCCTCCCCGCTGGATGTTGCCCGGGTTGGGGTCACCAGTCAGGGCCAGGAGCACTGTCCTTAGCGCCCCAGGTGCCAGGTCTTCTTTCTGGAGCCTCATGCGGTCGCCGTGCCCGCTGAAGGCCCACATTCGGCGGGAATGGCGCTGGAGAGGGGCAATGAGGCAAAACAGGAACTCCTTCACCACCTTGGGCGCCGTCACGCCGAGCGATCTCAAGAACGTGAAGCGGCACCAGACGAAGGTGAGCCGGGGGCTCACGAGCGTCTCCTGGCCCCAGCCCGAGTTGGGTACAGCCGGCGAGGTTGGCTTCGCCAGCAGGGGGCCGGGCACCCCGACATCGATGTACAACCACCGTTCGCGGAACCCCGCAGGAGGCAAAGGAAGCTTGAAGTCGATCCCCGAGGCCGCAGTCTCAGACGCGGCGACGAAGCTCACGCACGTTGAGCATTGAGCGGGGTCAGCAAGGCGCAAAGAGAAGAAGTGGTGCAGCAAGGCAACGGAAGGAGGGATGCCCATCATCGCCTCGCAGACAAAGGCGAAGACCGAAAGGAGGGTGATGGATTCAGGACCCAGATGCATCATATGGATCTGATAATGAGAGAGGACGGCCTTGAAGAAATCAGAAAAGGGGGGAACCAGACCCGCCCACAAGGCATCAGCGAAATAATGGACCTCAGTGATTATCCTGTCAGTGGGGAAGTGAGACGTAGACCAGGCCGTCGTTCTCCCACACTCGTTGAAGGTGGTGGCCAGAGCCGGGCTGAGCTTATCCAGGCACTCTCGATTGAGTATGATTGATCTACCGACGGCGGGGTTCACCGAGGGCGGCGAGCGGGACAGAGTCATGGATTTATTCCCTTTCTCCTTCTTCGTCGGAGCCATGGCGATGGGAAGGAGGGGGGAGATGTGAGATGTGATTGGAGACAATAGTCGGAGTCCAAAGGGAGGAAGGACAGGAGACGGTCAAACAGCAAGAAGTGGAGCGGCTGTGTACAACTCCAAGTCCACTTAGCAAGGCGCAAAATAAGGAAGCGTGGGGGAACAGTGCCGCCCACATCCAATCAAATCGCCATGCGGCGCCCAAGGCCGCAGGCTGTTAGGGCCCGCGACGCTTCGCCCTTGCCCTTTCGCCTCTCGGCACGGCCAAGTCCGGGCGCGCCTTGGGCCCGGGGGCTACTGTCGGCGTTCTGGGAACGGGGGTCCCCAGACTTGCCTGCCTGCGGCCTGCTGCGTGGCTAAGGGGAGGCCCAGCACGGCCCGTCTTCATCAACACAAGACCCAAGACCCTCGCGAGGGACCAAGCCTCGCGGGGCGGACGGCACGGTGCTTCCTCTGGCGCGGCCTCGTCAGGATGGCTCACGAGGAGGCGGAGGGATCAAGGCAGGGTACCTCGCGAGGTGCCCATGATGCAAGCCATGACGACCAAGGGTGCCAGGCGGGCGCCAGACCGCGCAGTGTCATCCCTTTCCTCTTTGGTGCAAAGGGGGCAAGCGCAGGCGAGAGGATCAAGCAAATGCATCCATTTCGGTGCAACAAGACCAAGACCAGTCCAACGGTGGGAAGGAGGTCACCATGGAGCCCAGAACGGCGTCACCATAGGGCCTTTGGCAGGCGAGGACCGACTTTAGTCAGGATAAGAGTACTATATGTTCCCCTTCGAATTGGCCAATTGTTGGCGCCCTTCCCACTCAATATTTGGGAAGAGGCCTAGGGCCCTAGCCTATAAATAGGACTAGCCATCCCCAAGGATGGGGGATGGAGTACCCAGAATCCGAGCAAGGAGAGAGAGAGAGAGAGAGAAGGGCGGCTGAACTCCCCTAGCAGTTTATCGTCCCAGCAAGAACACGCCCTCGCGAGGCTGTTCTCCCTTGTACTATTCATCATCATCAGCCTAAGAGGCAATCCACCCACCACACTGGAGTAGGGTATTACACCACATCGGTGGCCCGAACCAGTATAAACTCTGTGTCTGTTGTGTTGTTCTTTTGGTAGTTTAGATCCTTGCGAGACGGAGAGGTAGATGGCATAATCTCCGCGCGCACCCCAGAGTTCGAACCTCAAGGGTCTGCCGGAACCCAAAATCCGACACCAACAACGCAAGATTCATAATGTCTTACCCGAGTATCAGGACCCATTGCTAGTGAGTAAAGGGGATCATCAACTGCCTGCTCATCCTCCCCCATCTTCTTAACCTATGGTTAGAAAATACACAAGCTGATCATGGTATGTACTCAATATATTAAAAAAAACGACAGTGCACTTCAAAAGCTTACATGGTTCTTGAACCATTTCGCAAATCCTGCCATAACCAGTTTGTCAATGTTTCTTGGATTTTGCGGCAGTAACTCCTGTTTGTAGATGCTGCACAACATAGTGATCGTGTCAAACATCTAAATATATAAGAATGTGTTGTAAGTTTAGTAGATTACGATGTATAAGCTACGGTATTGCACTTACTTGATATATGGTAGTATCTCAGGACAGTTATTCAACACATACCAAACCATTTTGTCCAAATCTTTAGGTTTGTCCTCTTGTCGACTCTTCCCTGTAACTCGAATAGAATAATCGAAAACATTGAGCCCGGGATTGTCTTCACCCACCTCTTTGCTAAGCTGATCAGCTGTTTCAATGTATTTTCAGCAGAATGTCAACGCTTCTGTAGCAATGTAGGCCTCTGCAATGGAACCCTCGGGTCTAGCTCTGTTCCTAACCTAGCCCTTGAAAGTGCCTAGCCGCCTTTCAATAGGGTACATCCAACCATACTGTACTGGACCTCTAAGTAGTGCCTCATCAGGTAGATGAACAGCCAAATGCACCATCACATCAAAGAAGGCTGGAGGATATATCTTCTCAAGGTCGCATAGGATAGTTGGTATCTTGTCTCTAAGACGCTCCAAAGCATCTATCCTGATATTCCTACTGCAGAGTTCCCTGAAGAATTGTCCCAACTCTGCAACTGCTCTGTATAAGTCAGGGCGGCCCAATCCTCTAAGGATAACAGCTAAAACCCTTTGAAGTAGGGCGTGGCAGTCATGAGTTTTCAACCCTTGTACCTTGTTTCCATCTGCACTGACTCTCCTTTCAGGGTTGGAAGCAAATCCATGTGGGAATCTCACACGTGACAGGACCTCGCAGAATTCTTTTCTTTTTACCTTGTCCAAGACGTACACAGCTGGTGCCATATCCCATGGTTTACCTTCATCTTCCCCCTGCAAATCTTGTCTGATACCCACGTGTGTCAAATCAATCCTAGATTTTAAGGTATCTTTCGTCTTGCCTTCAATATTAAGAAGTGTGCTGATAATGCTGTCACATATATTTTTCTCAATGTGCATCACATCAAGATTATGCCGCAGATCCAAATCTTTCCAATACTCCAAGTCCCACCAAATGGACCTGCGGGTAAACAATAATCTCTCTTCTACCCTGCCACGCTTCCTTTTCCCGCTACCATTATCAGGATGGTTTCCTGGTGTAATATGCCTGACCTTCTCTAATTCCACTTGCAACTCATCGGCGGTGAGCCTCTTTGGCGCCTCACGATTTTCATGCTTTGCATTGAACACATGTCTTCGGTACTTTCTAGGAAGCGGCTTGTCCTTGGCAAGGAAATGGCGGTGTCCAATGTAACAGATCTTGCTAAGTATTGCGTATGACAGCGGATTCCTGTCACAACGAACACATGCATTGTAACCATGTTTCGTTCGCCCTGACATAGTGCCCAAAGCCGGATAATCATGGATGCACCAAATTATAACAGCACGCAAAAAGAAATCAGCTGGTGGGCTGCTATATAGGTCTCGAGTGAGAACACCCTTCCATAGCTGTTGAAGTTCCTCCACAAGAGGCTCCATGAACAAATCAAAATCCTTTCCAGGACTTTTTGGACCTGGGATGAGCAAGGCCATCATGTAGTTTGATTCTTTGGTGCAGACATTTGGAGGCATGTCGTAAGGGATAACAAGCACTGGCCACATGCTATATGTGGCGCTCTGGTGGCCAAATGGGTTAAATCCATCTGAAGCTAAGCCAAGTCTAATGTTTCTCGGGTCAGCAGCAAACTCTTTGTGTTTATCATTGAAGCTTTTCCACTCAGTACCATGAGATGGATGGCTCATTACATTCTGATCTCTGTACTCCTGGTTCCTAGAATGCCACAGTACATCCTCTCTTGTTTCAGCATCATGAAACAACCTCTGCAATCTTGGTGTAATTGGAAAATGTCTCAGAACATTATGAGGAATCCTCTTCACAGCATCGCCATCTTTCCATCTTGATGATTTGCATTTCGGGCATTCACTTAAGTTGGCATAATCCTTCCGGAGTAGAACACAATTATTCTTACAAACATGGATCATATCATATCCAATTCCAACTGCACGAAGGAAATTCTTCATTTTACTGTAGGTGTGTGGCAGCTCAGACACATCTGGGAAAGATTCGAGGAAAGCAGCCAACATCGCATCGAATGATTTGTTGGTCATCCGCTCAGATGTCTTCACCTGAAGAAAGGTGACCATAGCTGAGAATACTGACAGCTTATTTCCTGGGGTGACAGCAACGTTGCATTGTTCCAACATGCGGGCCCACCACTTTTCTTCTACAGGTGAAAGTTCACGGAATGCACGAGCATTTCGTAGCATTGTTTCAATGTTGGTCAAACTCACTGGCTCCTCCACCACCACCTCCTCCTCCTCTTCCACCTGAGCATCAGGCAGATCAAGATGGTGATCTGCTGCTTCCACGTAGTCAATAACATTGACGTTCACAGCTTCACCATGATGAACCCACCTAGTATATGTGACCGACATCCCATACAAGTGTAGATGATTTTGCACAGTTGACTGGGGTCTTGTAACTGAATTCATACAGCTGCTACACGGGCAGAGCACATCTGATTTCGGACCACCCTACTCAGCTCTGATAAAGTTCATGAAGTTTTCAACCCCCTCGACATATGCAGCGGAGAATCTTCGAGCAGAAGTTATCCAAGTCCTGTCCATCTATTAGACATACAAATTAGTTCTTCTACTAGATATTACAAGAAAAGCATATATGCTTTTTTATGAAGTCCAGAAAAAAATACCTAGGTCGATGTCTAAAGCTATGGCAAGATATTTGGACGAGCAGATCTAAGTAACGAAATATATGTAAAGCTAATTCAGCAAACAGATTTGAGTGCCAAATTATGGCAGGCTGTTTCAGCAATCAATGAGGCCGAGCACACAGCCATCGAACTATCGAAGGCCATCACAGCAACAAAGATCGAGTATAAAACGGTGTAGAGCTATTTCACCTAATAGATTAGCTACTAGACCATGGCAATCTACGTCACAATAAATATATGGCAGGATATTTTAGCAACTAATCGGCCTTGGCATGCCATCTCAGCTAAGCAGATTGAGTGCAGAACAGGGCAAGGAAGCTTCTTAAGCAGAGCATATTGACAGTAAACTACTTCGGCAAACAGTGATATTAACAGTGTCTATCAGCTAACATTCAGCGCTACACCGACATGAACGGGACCTCAGTCTAGAATGCGCGTACCGTGGGAGAAGCTGACCGACATGCGTCTCCACACGAACTTCGCCAGCGGTGGCGGCGCTGACCGCCGTGCGCCTCCACAAGAACGCAGCCAGAGGAGGCGGCGCGGCTAGAGGACGGTAGTCTACGAGAGCGTACTGTGGGAGCGAGAGGATCGTCGAACCGCGGCGCCGACGTATCGGCGCGGCGGGGAGGGCGGCTTTGGCAGAGCGAATGGAGTGTAGAGGGACAGGGGGAGGGGGTTTGGGGAATATTATTGGCTAGTTGGCCGAAGGGCGGTTGAATCGGATTTAGGGGGAATTTTTGGGTGTGGGGGGGAGGATTTTCGCGCGGTGGGCGGGGGGAGTTTGGCGCATGGTCGTTTTCTCCAAGTGCAGTCCCACGTGTCAGTGAAGAGGCAAGCCGAAGCGCGTTCCGTTTGCGTGAGCCGTGTGCAGGCCCGAACGTGTGTGGGGTGCAATGCGACCGCGACAGGAGTGCTGTGAGTGTACCACATTTATTCCTTTTAAACTAGGTGCTTCGCCCCCTCAAAAAAATTTGTTGCTTCGCGCGATCCATCGATACTACTACTAGTAATACGGTAATCCCGACTAAAACGGCGCGACCGGGTCTTTTCCCGCGCGATATGCTGGGAGGTTGGCTTAGTTGGGTTTTTTAGGACGAGTAATGCTACACCTACATAATCCTAGTTACGTAATTAACGTAATGTGAAATGTGTGAGCTGTTGATTGTAGATTGGGGGGAGGGAGGGGCCCACCACCATGAAAATCAGGGAGGAGAGAGAGAGGCAATTTACGTTAACCCTTTCGTAGGTTCCCGTAGATGTAGAAAGATGTGTCTGGTCCTGCAATACAGGCCGCCTGATCTATATCTAACGGATAGGAAGGAAACTATGACAATTACCCGCACTCTTGTCCACATTTGTAGATAAGGCTTTCCCTCGTTCATCCTTTTCTCCCACAAGATCTTGATCTTCCGTGCAACGCACGGGCATCTTGCTAGTACTCCTACAATATGTATATTATTGTGAAAGTTCATATACACCGGCCGAGATTAATGCAAACACGACAGATTTTCATTACATTTCGAACTTTTATAGGACAAAAAAATAAAAGAAACCCGACCCTAAACCTATTCTACGGCGGTGACCGACGTCCTCCATCTGTGATCTCCATGTACGAGGGCGGGGTTCGAGACCCATGAAGTGAAGGTGCGGTCTCCGGCGAGGAAAAGTAGAACACAGGAGACGGACCGGCCAGTTGGCACACCATGCCCTGCCGCCTCCCATGCCCTACTCATCCTCGGAGGAGTCCCCGACCTCGGCGGTGCCGGACGTTGGACGGCGGCAAGTAGGACGCATGGCTGACAGTGCTCCCGTCGTTGGCCGCCAGCATGGCCACCGCTTGTGCGGCGACTTGAGCAAGGGCGGCGACCTCGAGCTCCATCCCCGAAGACAAGCTTTCCCGCAGAGTGTTTGCGCTTGCGGTCATGGCGGATGTGGTTCCAGGTAGGAGGACGATGCGTTATGGTGTGGAGGTTAGCTGGGCGTTGCCGCTTTAAGTAGCGCATTCCGGTGAGGCCAAGCGTCCAAGTGCGTCATTAAGTCGCCGCAGTTGGTTCCTTGGGCACCGAGCCTCTTAAAGACGACATACGAACGAACGACATGAATGCGGGCAGCTGGCGCCGGCTGGGAACACACCGTGTGACGGCGCGAGGGACGAGGGTTTTGGTGTGCCAGGGTAGTCAGCTGCGGTCGTGGCAACGTTGGATATGCCCTTTGCTCACATGCGATCCCCGCATGTCATTGAAAAAGCAAGACGACCCGGCATGGTGTCAGGTCCAGAGGATGCAGTTGGCTGCGCTACACCACTCCGCGGACGCGTCGCGTCACCCCGTGCATCCTCGACAAGCCGGGTGTTGGGGTGTGTTTGATTGTGGCCAAAGTGCACCTTGCCAAAATTTTGGTCATGACCAAAAGATTGGTCTTTGTTTGGATGGTTGCCATTTTTTTGGCATGCCAATGAACTCTAGCCAACTCTAGTTCATTTTTCTTGCCAATGTCGGCCAAATCATGGGCAACCAATACCTCAACCAAAATTTTGGTCATGACCCAAACATTGGTCTTTGTTTGGATGGTTGCCATTTCTTTGGCATGCCAATGAACTCTAGCCAACTCAAGTTCATTTTTCTTGCCAATGTCGGCCAAATCATGGGCAACCAATACCTCAACCAAAATTTTGGCTACCCAATGCTTTGATGGGGCAACCTTGGGCACAAACCAAACATACCGTTGGTCGTGCCACAACACTAACGCCACCCTCGGCAAACTGAAACCGACCGTGTCTAGCGACGATATGATCATGTCGCTCACCGCGGTCGCTGTGTCCAGAGGCGGTGTTGGAGCTGCGCCCCATTGTTGGCCCCAACGACCCACATGAATGGTTGTCGGTGGCGAGGAGGTCGTGGGCCAGCTCCTCCATTGGACTAGTCTGCGCTACGTCGTCCCGACGGGTGTGCCCCACATGTCTGTTTCCCTGTTTTCCCGGCCATATTCGAGCGGCAGTGCTCCACGTTGCGCATTAGGCCTTTCACTATGTAGGCCAAGCGAGACAACTTATTGTTTATTTGAGCCGTTCAAGTATAATCATGTGGCGTTTGCTTATTTCTCATTCCTCTCCAACCCTCTTCTCCGTCGATCATATCGCCCTCCAGTCAAGTCCATCCTCCTGCATGCCTCATTTGAACATTCCGCTGAGTATCATTCGGATGTACCCACCCTAGTCCTCTTTCAATAGATCTCTGGAGCCCAAGATGAAATCGAGAGGGAACGAGTGGGGGCACGTGATACCTAAGGCGGATTCAAAATTTTGAACCGGTGATCATAGCATCCGCAAATCATATATAAAGGGTATTCAATGTTCGTTTCGTTTTTGAACATACAATATACTCCCTCTTATCCTTTCTACTCCCTCCTTCCATCTATATTGGGCCTAATGCATTTTTCAAGACCGCCTTTGACTATTGACAAGATTAATAGTACATGACATGTATAATGCAAAAATTATATCATTGGAAGCTCCTTTCACATACGAATTCGATGTTATACTTTGTTTAAGTTGCATGTCATATATTATTGCTCTACCTTTTGGTCAAAGTTAGCCTCGAAAACGCATTAGGCCCTATACAGATGGAAGGAGGGAGTAGTTTACATATAAGTTTTATGTGTAGTAAAAGTATATCTACTTTGATAAAAAAGGTATCAACATTCAACAACGCCCAATCAATATTGTTAGATTCGTACATACTCCTAGATTTGTACTCGAGATGGTTTCCAATTTGACTATTGACAAGATTAATAGTAAATGAGATGTATAATGTGAAAATTATATCATTGGAAACTCCTTTCACATACGAATTTGACCGTATGCTTTGTGTAAGTTGCATGTCATATATTATTACTCTAACATTTGGTCAAAGTTAGCCTCGAAAAACGCATTAGACCCTGTATGCTTTGTGTAAGTTGCATGTCATATATTATTACTCTAACATTTGTGTAAGTTGCATGTCATATATTATTACTCTAACATTTGGTCAAAGTAGTATAGTGGAAGTGGATCCTCTGACGTAGGTATCCCTGCCATACCCTCCCTTTCGGTCACTTACTGGCGGACCCCATGCTTGCTAGGCCCCGCATGTCAGTTACTCAATGGGTTTGGACACGTCAGCGGATCCTAATCCATAGTATACTCCCTCTGTTTTTATTTACTCCGCATAAAACGGAGGGAGTGGTGGTATAATAAATGACGCGGGCGAGGGAGGGGGAGGGACGTCAGTTCGCTCTCAACTGCGGTCCCACAAGCGAGCGAAAACACAAGACGAAGCGCGTTCCATTCGGTGAGCGACGTGGAGGTTCCAGCGTGCCGGGCTGCAACGCGAACGCGAGACCGGTCGTCACCGGAACCACTATTCACACCAGAACCTTCGCTGCTCGGCCGACGCCAGCCACTGCCCTAAAACCACACCAAATCTCCAACCCATTCCCCCACCTTTCGATCCCCTAGCCCGCATCAAGCGTCCCCTAGTTCACCGGAAAGCCATGGTGCGCCGCAAGATCATTTACTACAAGATGCTGACGCCGGAGCGCCGCGCAAAAATCGCGGCGGCGGTCGGCGCCACAGACCTCCGTTCCCAAGCTCGCTTTGCGGCGGGCCAATCCCCGAGTTCTCTAGAGTCAAGCTACGAGGAGGAGGAAGCCGATCCAATGTTCATGGCGGAGGTCGCGACGCAGAAGGCCCCCGATGGGTATGAGACGATGGACGTTGACTTCGTGTTGACGTCTGAGTCCCCCATGGTGCAGGCGGACCAGCGGTTCAACATGGCGATACTAAAGGAGGACAAGGAGGCAGAGGTTCAACTCGACGCGGAGCGCGCGCATGCCGCTGCCATCGAGGCTCTCTTGTAGGCGGAACCGGATGTCTTGGATGTGAACCGGGCGGCGAAGGCTCAATTTGAGGCGGAGCATGCGGATGCCGCTGCCATCAAGGCCCTCCTGCAGGCGGAACCGGACGTCCTGGACTTGCACCGGGCGGCAGAGGCTCGACTGGACACAAAGCGCGCAGATGCCGCTCTCATTGACGCCCTCCTGCAGGCGGAACCGGACGTCCTGGACTTGAACCGGGCGGCGGAGGTTCAACTCGGCGCGGAGCGCGCGGATGCCGCTGCCATCGAGGCCCTCCTGCAGGCGGAACCGGACGTCCTCGACTTGAACCGGGCTGTGCTCTCGTCCATGCAGAGCACCCGCATGCTCCGCTTGAACGAGTAGCTGGAGGCCGAGGACAACCACGGTGCGGAGACACACGTTGGCAGCGCCAGCTGGTTCGCGCCGGCAGCCAAAGACGATGAGGCCGTCTCTTTCCGCGAGTAGTGATAGTTTTTCTTTATGTTGTTGTTTTCATGGATCTTTTGCTGTGTAAAAACATATATTTGTTATGCAAGTCGCCTGACTTGGGTCAGTCTACCATTTCAGGCGGTTGGATGAATATCCGATGTCTCCTAACCCTTGTTTCCTTCTTCCTCACCTCTTCTTCTTCTCCAACAGACCACCGCAGGGGCTGTACGGATACTCCCCAACATGCGGTTGGATAAACATACTCCATGAACAAAAATTATGTGTCAGCGATAGGATGGCTGGGTTTGGTGTGTTCACATGCAACAGCACGTGTCAGTGAGGGTGCGTTCCCTTGGTTGGGTTTGCGGCGTGCAGGAGCGACTGTGTGAGGGTGCGGTGCGACCGCGGCGTGCAGGAGCAACCGTGTGAGGGTGCGGTGCGACCGCGATAGCCGTGCGCAAGTGTACCTCCTTCTCATTTTAAAAACTTTAGGCAAGCTTGGAAAAAAGGTGTGGCGAAGTTTGGCAATGCAAGGCTAGACCCAAACAGGATAAGTACGTACGTACTAGGAGTACTAGTGTTAAATAAGAAAGGCTGGGTTTTCCTTCGTGGGATTTAATCGATACAAATCCTTGTTTCACGTGTCAATTAATGTGTATTTTATTCTCCAAAGACCAAAGAGCTAACCATCTCACTCCTCATCGCTTGATTAATGCAGCGCCATGCAAACCAACCTTCTCACTTCCGCATGCATGCAGGGGATATTAATGTCCTTGGTTGCTAACCCCATCAATTTTGCCTCGATTAGTGTTAGTGGCCCTTTCCAAATTGTAATTTTGATATACTGGCCTTGTGTACAAAAAAATGGAGGTAGTAACTATATTTGACTTCCTTCCCCATTGCGGTGACGTCGACGATATTTTTTTGGGTGGTTTGGCGAAGTGCGTTCGACGGAGAACACCATTGAGGGAGACCATGGTAAGTCGTTCGCAAGTGCCACCTACAAGCCGTGACAACCGCGTTATTTGCATCCAGGAAGTCCTTTACTAGTACTACTAGGAGTAACTAATGCGGTGAGATGGCTTCTCGAAGAAGACGATGGAGAAGCGGAGTCAGCGAAGAGTGAAATGATGGTTGCTTCGTCCGTGCTTTTGTGATTTGACGCCTCACTACTTTGTGATTTGTGATAGAAGGGACAGGGGAGTAGACTCTGTGCTCTATACTGTACTACATGCGTCCAAGCATGGGAGAAAGAGGAGAGACGTTGCATTTTTCTATTCCTTCAATCAATCAATCAGGGAGCTTCGGTTCCATCTTTTTGGCTTTGGCAACACCATCCACAATTGTTCCCACGATGCCAAAAGCTATTTTCACATTTGGCTACACATTGTGGATGCCCTTAACCATACCACTTGGTTTTGCTCCTGTGTGCTATCTATACAAATCTCAATTATATTGATCTAAAAAATTATAGAATCGAGATTAGTAAAAAGGAGGTGATTTTGCCGCGCGGATGGCGGGGGAGGTTTCTTATTTGAGCAATGCTACATCCACGTAATGGTTTACGTAAAGTTACAAACTGATGTGATGTGGGACTATTTGATTAGATTAAAGGAGAGGATTAGGCCCACCCCACCTGAAAATCAGGGGGGCATATATAGATTAGATGCAAAGTATACGTAGCAGCTACTTAGCCCTTTGTAAGTCTAGGATTAAGCTTCTTATTTTTGGAGGACGTTGTCCTGGCGGTTTGCTAACATGCGGTCCCACGTGTCAGTGCTTTACCAAGCCGATCCGCGTCCCACATGAGGCAGAACAACGGCAGAAGCAACACGTGGTTAAGTTGAAGAAGATGATGGAGAAGCGGATTCAGCAACGAGTGAAATGATGGTTGCTTCGTCCCTCCAACTTAACTACGGGAAAGGTGCAGCTTTGTGATTTGACGCCTCATTGCTCATTACTACGCCAGCGCCATGACTGGGGTGCTTCACCCCGGCTACTCTGCACTGTATTCCGGTATGGCATGTGGACCCAGTAGCTTGATGTCCCACATGTCGGCGAAAGGGACTAGAAGATTTATGAAAGCGAGCGCTCCACTCTTACGACGGAGGAGTAGACGACACGACGGCCCAGTGAACTGTCACTTGTACTATATAGTACTAGTATAGTTTTGTTGTTTCGTACGATCCATCGATACAAACCCGATTAAATAGGAAAGGGCAGGATTTTTCCTGCGCGGTAGACGATACTGGCCATACATTTCAAAGGCAATTTTAATGTATGCAAACTGAATAATTATAAGTAACAATATGATATCTAGTAAAACTAAAAACACATATGATTTATTGTGTTAGAGTGTAGTAGTAGTGTTGTATTGCATAGTTGTTAGATGTAACATGTGAGAACGTGTAGAGATGTAGTTTTGGATGGCCTACAGAGAGAAAAGCGTAATACGGTCACCGAACTTCAGAATAAGCTGATTACGATCACTATATACGTTTTGCGGTGATTATACGGTCACTTGCTCACAGCTCAGCATCCGATTGCACTCTGTTGACCGACCAAATAGTCTACGTGGCGCCATGTTGACTAGTTAAATTGACCACGTTCATTGTGGGTCCCACCTGTCAGTTCGCATAGGCAAAAGGTCATATAAACACAAATTTACGCAGGCGCGACAAGGCTCCAACCCGTGCGCGAGAATTTCCTGGTTGTGTATGTGTCTGTCAGGGCCTGATGTGTGCGCATGCACGTGTATGTTGAGCACTTGAGCGTGAGAGCGTGTGTTGGTCGTGTGGTGTACTGGTGTGTGCATGCATGCGTCCGTGTGTGCGTGTGAGTGTTGCGTGCATGCGTGTGAGTGTTGCGTGTGTGCGTGGCTGCGTGTGTACGTGTGAGTGTTGCGTGCGTGTGTGGGTGCATGTGTTTGTTTTAGTGTTGCGTGGATGCAGTTCGTGTGCATGCGTGTGTGTGTGTGTGTATAATCACCACACCAGCTCATGTGTGTTAAAACAGACGGCTCAGCATACCAATACAAGGCCACCTTGTCTGCTGTGCCCGCGGTCATGACTTCGAACCACCGTCCAAATATATTTTTGTCGTTTATTTTCATTCTTACTAGCAAGATGCCCGTGCGTTGCACGTAACATCAAGATGCATTTGTATGACTTGTTTATCTTGTGAGAGAAAAGGATGAACGAGGGAAGGCCTTATTTGCAAATGTGGAGAGGTGTGTGGGTACCTTTTGCAAAATTGCCATAGTTTCTTTCCTATCCGTCAGATATAAGTCGGACGACCTATATTGCAGGGTGGCAGGCACACCATCATCACCAACTCTGTTTTTTATAAGAGTGTATTTTATGTATTTTATAAGAGTGTAGATGTAGAGTAGATAAAAGTCGACAGGTGGGCATGATGGTAGTGAGATAATGTGATGCAACACTAGAGGTGCCACGTGGAGCGTTCAACTGGTCAACTAGTCATGTCATGAGCAAATACAGAGTTGTACGGTGAGCCCGTGACAGCAGAATAACCACTAAACGTAAATGGTGACCGTAATGAGTGGATTCTGAAGTCCAATGTACGTATCGTGCTTTCGCTTCAAATACAGTGATCGTCATTGTCACATCCCTAGCTTTACCTTGGCCTTGGACTAGCTTGGTTGTTGCATCATGTTTAAATTCAAATGAAATTTGAATTGAGGAATTTTCAAAGCCTCAGAATCCTTTTAAAAATGATCAAGATAAAATTGCTTCAAATAAGTCCAAGAAAATGTTCCTGTTATCCTCTGGAAATATTGGCAAGAGGTAAAATCCAAACCAATATTTTTGGTGTCTCAGAAACATTTATTTTGGGCATTTGAATTAAATCAATAGCTATTTGAATTGGATTTACATCTACTATTAAATAAATATAGGTCCAATAATTCTGAAATATCTTGTGGAGCTTTGGTTTAATTCTTTTAGCTTCTAAAAAATATTTTCAGAAGCAACAAAATTGAATTGGTTTCAAAACCAAATTCAAAACAAACCTGCAAAATAGAAAACAAACAGAATTAGAAAAAACAGAGAGACAGAGGAAAAACCCACCTGGCACTTACCGCAGCCCGCTAGCCGGCCCAGCCCACCAGGGGCTCCTCCCTGTTGTCTTCCCCCTTGCCAGGAGGACGAGCGCATGGCCGGCACGTGCGAGCACGCGTCCGGCCACCTCCTGTTTGCTTGCCGCTGCTGGAGTCGGCCCCTAGCGCCACGTGCATCGCCCAACCTTCCCTTGGACCTCTCTCACTCTCCCTCGGCTTCCTCCGCCTTATCTGCTCTCTCCCCGCAAGCGCCTGAGTGGAGCTAGTCGCCGCTGTTCACTACCACCGCGTCCAGCGCCTCTCCCTCGACCTCCTGCCGTGCCTGCGAGCTCCGTCTCGACGCCCCCGATCCCCTCTATTAGCCACGAGGCCCCGGACGCGCTGCAACGCCGCCGTCGATGCTTTTCCCCTCCTCGGCCGCCGGAGATCGACCTCGCCGCCCCGCTCAGCTCCGGCCTTCCCCAAGCTCGCCGTCTGCACCATTGCGACTGCCGTAAGCCTCTCCCTCGAACCCCCTCTCTGTTGTCCCGTTTTCACGCCATAGCTCCTATTTCACTGACGACCGAAGCCCGCCACCGCCATGGACTTTGAGCCACGTGCTCCCGAGCTTCGCTTCTCGCCCTAGTGGCACAGACGTGCTCCTGATGACCCCACGACGCCGTCTATGCCCTTGGTTGAGCTCCCCGTGCTCCGCCATGCCGCGCCCATGCAAACCCGTAGCTGCGCTGCCGCCAAAACTGATCGCCGGTGAGATTCCGGCCGCCCCGCGACCCCCTGTCTGGCCCATTGGATGCGCCCGAGCAAGGGCTTCTCCCCAATGCTTTCTGCATGACAAACCGCGGCCCCTAGCGCTTTCACGACGCACGTCCGCGCGGCAAATGGTCGTCGGCGGCTGAACGCCGGCGGGCCGACGTGGCAACGTCGTTAATTGCTAATAACCCTGCTGATCACCCTCTAGAGCCACTAACATGTGGGCCCCACTGCCTGTTTACGTTAGTTTAATTTCTGTTTAGTTTAGTTCATAACCAATTGGACCCACCTGTCATCATTGACTTTGCTTACGTGTACGTTGACTGGGCCCACCTGCGTGTGACCCTAGCCTGCACCTGGTCACTGACGCATGGACCCCACTGGTCAAGTTTGACATGGACCAGCCCCGTTGACCTGCTGACGTCACAATGACACAGTGCTGACGCAGTAATGCCCTTTTTTGGATTTATTCTTATTTAGGAAATTCCAGAAAATAGTGCTAACTTCAAAATTCATAGAAATTCAAGCGTAACTCCAAATGAAATAATTTATATATGAAAAATGATCAGAAAAATCCAATATTTCCATCTATACCATTTTCATGCATGTTTAAACAACTTATACCTGCTGATAAGGTCAAATCAATTAAATGGCATTTGAATTTCACATATGTAGTTTGAATTTGAATCTCGGATTCAAACCAACTCCATTTAATCTGTTGCTAGCTGCATTAGCTCAAATCACAGCATATTGACATGTCATGATCATGCATCATATTGTGGATTGCATTGTTTGTGTTTCCTTTTCTGTTGCCGGAACTTGTCCGCTCTTGATAGACGTGGTTGCGATGATGTGATCGATGACACCAATGAAGAACTATACTATCTTCAGAAGTGCCAGGCAAGCAAAAACCCCTTGTTCATTCCGATACAATCCCACTCTCTCGCTCCTGCTCTCTTTTACTGCATTAGGACAACAACGATTCATCGGTTACTTGCTGCGGTAGTTGAATCCCTTTCCTCTGCATGACCTGTCATTGCCACAGTAAATAGATGAAACCCACTAGCATGAGTAGGAGTTGTTTGAGCCCTGATGTGTCTGCTCATTCATGCTTGTTTGTCATGCCTGCTATTGCTTAGAGTTGAGTCAGGTCTGATTCATCGGGGATGAATTGGAGGTGTGTGAACATGTCCTACTGTTGAGAGCTAAGTGTGTGAACACGATTTGGTAAAGGTAGCGGTGAGAGGCCATGTAGGAGTACATGGTGGGTTGTCTCATTGAAACCGTCCTGAGGAACCGAGTTCTGTGTTTGTGATCCATGAACAGCTACTACCACACATTGGGATCCTTAATTGACTCTCTCAACTTATTAATCGCCTTGATCTCTGTCCAGGAGTTGCAACTAGTTTCTGGTGTTTGTAGGATATGTGTTGGAGGCCGTGCGTAGCGCTGACCCTAGGGGTGGGCTATGATGCGGTAGATACACCATGGCACGGTGTACCGAGCGCCCGTTTCGTGTCTCGGGAACCCTGCACACATCGTTTGGGGCTGTGAGCGACACTCCGGCCAGATCTCCTCGCGGATGGAACCCGAATAGGCGATAAACCTGGACAAGACACTTGTGTGGTTAGTCAGGTCGTGGCCGACTCCCTCGCCAGGCTTCCGCTTGAAGGTTGCCGAGATACACGACGTGCACATGGTGGTAAGTGGCGAGACCGTGTGTGAAGAAGTACACCCCTGCAGGGTTATAAATGATCTATTCGAATAGCTATGTCCGCGGTAAAGGACTTATGGGTTGCCTGTATAGTTCATAGACAAGTGAAAGTGGATACTCTAAAATGCGCAAGATAAGCGTGAGTGCTATGGATGGCGTTCTCGTAGGGAGACGGGAGCGGATCCATAATGGCGTATTGATATGGTGAATATGTGGACTCGTGTGCGCCACCTCAAAAGAGTTGCTTGCAGTCGTAGTTCAGGTTAGCCACTGAGTCAAAGCTAGCTTGCTGCAGTTAAACTCCACTACCCCCTTTGTTGATACCGATACATATGTAGTTAGCTCTGAAGTAAGTCTTGCTGGGTACATTTGTACTCACATTTGCCTATTTTATGTTTTGCAGAGAGACGTTAGTCTCGCTAGTAGTTCCGTGTGGACTTCGACATTTAGCTTGGTACCTCAGCTACGATCTTGTGCCCTCGGCAGGATCTAGTAGATAGTCAGGCTTCTCAGCCTTTTTCATTTGTAGATGTCCATACTCAGACATGTTAAGCTTCTGTATGTGCTTTGACTTGTATGCTCTGAATGTTGGGTCATGAGACCCATGTTTGTAATATCTCGCTCCTCGGAGCCTAATGAATAAATACTTTGAGTCGTAGAGTTATGTTGTGATGCCATGTTGTATTTACACATATCGAGCATATTGTGTGTATGATTGAAATGCTTGGTATGCGTGGGATCCGACAACCTAGTTGTTTATCCTTGGTAGCCTCTCTTATGGGGAAATGTAGTATTGTGCTTCCATGAGCCATAGTAGTCCGCTACAGCCCGGTTCACCGGAGTCCTGCTAGCTCAGCACTACTGCTCCGGAACACTTGACTGGCCAGCATGTGATTCACTTCGTTCATGTGTCTGTCCCTTCGGGGAAATGTCACGCGGTGACATCCAGAGTCCTGCCTAGCCTGCTACAGCCCGGGTTCCCGGAGTCCTGTTAGCCCAGTGCTACAGCCCGGATTCGCACGATGTTGACCGACATGCTCGATGTTGATTCATGTATGCCTGGCCCCGTAAGTTAGTGCCACTTTGGGTTCACGACTAGTCATGTCGGCCCAGGTTCTCTGTCATATGGATGCTAGCGACACTATCATATATGTGAGCCAAAATGTGCAAACGGTCCCGGGCCATGGTAAGGCGACACCCGTGGGAATACCGTGCGTGAGGCCGCAAAGTGATATGAGGTGTCACAGGCTAGATCGGTGTGACCTAGAATCGGGGTCCTGACAGTGTTGGTATCAGAGCCTGACTGCCTGTAGGATTACCAAGCCAAACTAGTCGAAGTTGAGTCTATAAATGCTTTAGCTATATAAGGGAATTGATTGTGGAAGGGAACGTAAGGCTCTTTTACTCCTTTACCTTATGCCCTTCTGATCTGAGTCACCCTCTTCTCTTCTATGGGGATTAAGAACTAGGCTTCTCATCTTTCTATCAGGATCACGTGTTACTAATCCGTAGACTTGCAGGATTGATGGATTCAAGTCTCAGTTCAGTTTCTATTACTTATGTATGTTCATAGTTGGCCTCAGAACCTTGATATTGTGATGTTAAGTGGTTATGCCACCATTTTGCATGATGTCTCAAATCTTTTTGAGCATTTATAGCCGTTATGTTGTCCGATTCATCCCAGGTTTCTAACTAGTCCGATGCATTTGCAAATTTCTTCTTCCCGTTACTGACTTTCCTTTGGGCCAGTTTAACCACACTAATCGGTGAGGTGAGGTACTCTGTTGCCTCGACATATATGTTGGAGCTATTATTATGACCCTAGGTGTTTTAGGGAGTCACCTAGTAATCTAGCCATGTTTTTGTGTTTCCGGTGTGATGATTCTGGCCACCATTCTCGAAAGCATCCCGTGATGCCATTTAGTAGTAGGTATTATACTCCTGGGTTCTTGACCCAAGATTCACTCTACTTACTTGGTGTTGATAGTGTTGCTCGTACCTTTAGGATATTAGTAACCTTTGCGATAGTCCTCGAGGTCCGTGGTATTTCCTTCTTCCAAATACCATGAACTGCCTATGACAGAAGTTCTTTCAAACCAAAAGATCACAATAAGAGTGCTCTTGATGAGTTCTTCGTTCTACATTGTGAATCCGCCAGTTCCACCTCTCTGCATGGGATATCCGGGAGAAATATGTTGAACCTGTTCGGCATACTAATCCATGCATCCACAACTTAGAAAAACATATGTTCCTTTGAGTTGTCCCTCTTTAGTTGTCTTCTGACCTTCGTCTATCAATTGATAGTCAAGAGTATGCGTGCATTCGTTCATCGATGCCTATTATTCTTGTGGTCCATCAAGCCATTCTAGTTCAGAATGACTAGGAGAAACAAACTCCAATACCTCATCCATTTCTAGGATTGGGTCAAAGCAGTTGTATTCCGCAGATCAAATGCAATCAAGCTTTGGTCTGTTCTACCCTGAAGTATTACCCACTTTATGTCAGGAACATCATGAGAATTTCACCTTCTCTTATGAATTCTTGGCACAGTAATACTTCTCGCCATCATCATTCGCTCCTTGGTTCCGTGTTGTTGCAACCGGAATACCGACAAGTGAATCGTGATGTGTGAAATCAATACTCCTAGCAACCCCGTTGCTTGGTGGTTAATGGATGATAATATCATTCTTGGTGTGTTGATTATGGAATCATCATTCTAACCGTGCTACCTAGTCCTTA
Source organism: Aegilops umbellulata (assembly GCA_032464435.1). Classification (NCBI taxonomy): domain Eukaryota; kingdom Viridiplantae; phylum Streptophyta; class Magnoliopsida; order Poales; family Poaceae; genus Aegilops; species Aegilops umbellulata. The sequence continues at coordinate 316,868,033 of CP136056.1, read as the reverse complement.
TTTCTAGTGCACTCCTCGATCAATCCCTCACTATTTTGATCATATCATCTTGCCCTGAAAAGCAAGGTTGTTCTTGAGCTTAGTAACATATCGGTGGTTCGTGATGTTCCGAATATCTTCTCGGAAGTATTACCAGGTTGTCACCTGACCGCTATGTTGAGTTTGTGCTCATGTTGGTTTTCCTCCAAACCACCCATTCTCCAAGAATCTGTGCTGGATACCCCTAAGCCAGTTGGTTAAGCTAAACAACAACTTGGAGAGTTGGAAGATGAAAGATTGTCTGACTTAGTTCATCACTAAGGGATATCCTTGTGTGTGTATATTGAAGAAAGATGATATCTCCATCGATTGGTCCTCGTGATCAGTTGTTGGATCTATTGCCTTGTCAAAATTTTGACTTGAGTATGGGCTATTGCCAAGTCAAATCAGAACCAACGATGTTCGTAATGTTGTCTTACTCGTGGTTGATCCCTCGAGCATACACCATTACATCCTTTGGTCTGACCAATGCTATCACCGTGTTCACATGATGGTGGAAGTCCAGTGATATGGAAATTCCGATGAGTTGCTGTTGAGCCCATCAACAGCATTTTGTCTCCCCCATGATTCATGTTTAACATCAACCTAGTGTTGAGAACTTTGTAAGCAATGCCTTCGTGTTCCGTTCATGAAGCTTATGCTTGGATGAAAGAAGTGACTTTCTCCAAGTTCACGTGCATTAGGTGTAAGTTGCTGCCATGAATTTGAGAAAGGTTTGTTTTGTTTCCCTTGGAATCATCCCAAATCAGTCATGCATGCGTGCGAAGTATTCTATGGTTTGGTAGATTAATTACCTCCACTCCATATGTGTTCCTAGCACACCAAGCTACTGATTGATTTGTTCGAGGAAAAGAAGTTGCTGTGCGAATACTAGTTCATGCACAAGACTCTGACATCCTCGATGATGGTTCCCCACCTGAACTCGGTAGCGTTTTATTATAATACTACCACGTGGTCATGCTTGTCTAGAACAACATGTTCACATGTGTATAGCAGAACCGGATCATGTTTTGGAGCTTGCTATCGTAGTTCATCTCCCAAGGATCTTGCAACGTTATCTCGTCGATTTGTGTTGCAACTCTTCTTTTCAGACATGTGAGTCTGAAGTATCCTGTTTCTAACTAGATCTGAATCTCAGGCAGATGTGATGGTTGGAACACTCCCAACATTTGCATTTTGTTCCCAGCTTGCACCCCATCGTGCCAATTTTCCATGGGATGGCCTTCTCAGCAGTTGCTGTCCAGGATCATCCTCAAAAGTGGTCCTGTCATGGGTCCCATCCATTTCCGGTGATAAGCAAAAGTCATCCATTGTGTTATCTTCAACTAGGTAGTCCACATCATCCATCCTAGTCCGAGTATGCCATTCTTCCGAGCTCCTTCAAGTAATCGGTTGCAAATTGCCTTGGGCTGGTATGAAGATTTTCAATGATCTATGTATCAAAAGTAATTCTTTTTGCCACTTAAGGGAATAATTCTACGAGCCACCTTCCCTAAGGTGCCCCGTTATGGAGTCATGGCAATTAACTCCTCGCTACTTTGAAACCCATGCACCATATTATTTAAGCATGGAATTGTTGCCTATCAAATTGAACCTTTGTTATCAGTTTCTTTCCATCCGTCTTGATGTGTGTTTTGTGCCTCATCTCAAGAGATGTTTCCAACGTCTCACTCCATGAGTTGATCTTGAGTGCTCGATCTTCGAGGAGATCGTTTCTTGTAGAGCTTATATCTGTCATCAACGCGTTGAATGAAGATCTCGAAAGCAAAGACGTCAAGATCGCTATGATGCAGTGAAGCTACTTCTTCGAGAAGGGCAGTTGGATCGAGAAGATTGTGATAGTTTGTGACCTCCTTTCTTCTTACCTCAAGTCTTGAATCTCGGGACGAGATTCTTGTTTAGTGGGGGTGAGTTGTCACATCCCTAGCTTCACCTTGGCCTCGGACTAGCTTGGATGTTGCATCATGTTTAAATTCAAATGAAATTTGAATTGACGAATTTTCAAAGCCTCGGAATCCTTTTAAAAATGATCAAGATAAATTTGCTTCAAATAAGTCCAAGAAAATGTTCCTGTTATCCTCTGGAAATATTGGCAAGAGGTAAAATCCAAACCAATATTTTTGGTGTCTCAGAAACATTTATTTTGGGCATTTTAATTAAATCAATAGCTATTTGAATTGGATTTATATCTACTATTAAATAAATATAGGTCCAATAATTCTGAAATATCTTGTGGAGCTTTGGTTTAATTCTTTTAGCTTCTAAAAATATTTTCAGAAGGAACAAAATTGAATTGGTTTCAAAACCAAATTAAAAAGAAACATGTAAAATAGAAAACAAACAGAATTAGAAAAAACAGAGAGACAGAGGAAAAACCCACCTGGCACTTACCACAGCCCACTGGCCGGCCCAGCCCACCAGGGGCTCCTCCCTGTCGTCTTCCCCCTTGCCAGGAGGACGAGCGCGTGGCCAGCGCGCGCGAGCACGCGTCCGGCCACCTCCTGCTTGCTTGCCGCTGTTGGAGTCGGCCCCGAGCGCCACGTGCATCGCCCAACCTTCCCCTGGACCTCTCTCACTCTCCCTCGGCTTCCTCCCCCTTCTCTGCTCTCTCCCCGCAAGCGCTCAAGTGGAGCTAGTCGCCGCCGTTCGCTGCCACCGCGTCCAGCGCCTCCCCCTCGACCTCCTGACATGCCTGCGAGCTCCGTCACAACGTCCTGACCCCCTCTACGAGCCACGAGGCCCCGGACGCGCTGCAACACCACCATCGATGCTTTTCCCCTCCTCGGCCTCCGGAGATCGACCTCGCTGCCCCGCTCAGCTCCGGCCTTCCCCAAGCTCGCCGTCTGCACCGTTGCAACAGCCATAAGCCTCTCCCTCGAATCCCCCTATCTGTTGTCCCGTTTTCATGCCGTAGCTCCTATTTCACTGACGACCGAAGCCTGCCACTGCCATGGACGTTGAGCCACGCGCTCCCGAGCTTCGCTTGCTCGCCCTAGTGGCACAGACGTGCTCCTGGTGACCCCATGACATCGTCTATGCCCTTGGTTGAGCTCCCCGTGCTCCGCCACGCCGCGCCCATGCAAACCCGCAGCTGCGCCGCCGCCAAAACTCATCGCCGGCGAGATTCCGGCCGCCCCGCGACCCCCTGTCTGGCCCATTGGATGCGCCCGAGCAAGGGCTTCTCCCCAATGCTTTCAACACGACAAACCGCGGCCCCTAGCGCTTTCCCGACGCACGTCCGCCACGGCAAATGGTCGCCGGCGGCTGAACGCCGGCGGGCCGACGTGCCAACGTCGTTAACTGCTAATAACCCTGCTGATCACCCTCTAGAGCCACTGACATGTGGGCCCCAGTGCCTGTTTAGGTTAGTTTAATTTCTGTTTATTTAGTTCATAACCAATTGGACCCACCTGTCATCATTGACTTTGCTGACGTGTACGTTGACTGGGCCCACCTGTCTGTGACCTTAGCCTGCACCTGGTCACTGACGCGTGGACCCCACTGGTCAAGTTTGACCTGGACCGGCCCCGTTGACCTGCTGACGTCATAGTGACGCAGTGCTGACACAGTAATGCCCTTTTCTGGATTTATTCTTATTTAGGAAATTCCAGAAAATAGTGCTAACTTCAAAAATTCATAGAAATTCAACCGTAACTCCAAATGAAATAATTCATGTATGAAAAATGATCAGAAAAATCCAATCTTTCCATCTGTACCATTTTCATGCATGTTTAAACAACTTATGCCTGCTTATCAGGTCAAATCAATTAAATGGCATTTGAATTTCACATATGGAGTTTGAATTTGAATCTCGGATTCAAACCAACTCCATTTAATCTGTTGCTAGCTGCATTAGCTCAAATCACAGCATATTGACATGTCATGATCATGCATCATATTGTGCATTGCATTGATTGTGTTTCCTTTTCTGTTGCTGGAACTTGTCCCCTCTCGATAGACGTGGTTTCGATGATGTGATCGATGACACCGATGAAGAACTATACTATCTTCAGAAGTGCCAGGCAAGAAAAACCCCCTTGTTCATTCCGATACAATCCCACTCTCTCGCTCCTGCTCTCTTTTACTGCATTAGGACAACAACAACTCATCTGTTACTTGCTGCGGTAGTTGAATCCCTTTCCTCTACATGACCTGTCATTGCCACAGTAAATAGATGAAACCCACTAGCATGAGTAGAAGTTGTTTGAGCCCTGATGTGCCTGCTCATTCATTCTTCTTTGTCATGCCTGCTACTGCTTAGAGTTGAGTCAGGTCTGATTCATCGGGGATGAATTGGAGGTGTGTTGTCAGGACCCCGATTCCAAGTCACATCAACCCAGCTTGTAACACCTCATATCACCTTGAGGCCTCACGCACGGTAATCCCACGGTGTCGCCTTACCATGGCCCGGGACCGTTTGTGCCTTTTGGCTCACGTATATGATGGTGTCGCTAGCATCCATATGACAGAGAACCCGGGCCGACATGGCTAGTCGTGAACCCAAAGCGGCACTAACCCATGGGGACAGGCATACATGAATCAACCTCGAACGTGTCGGTCAGCAGCGTGTGAACCCGGGCTGTAGCACTGGGCTAATAGGACTCCCATAACCCGGGCTGTAGCAGGCTAGGCAGGACTCCGGATGTCACCGCGTGACATTTTCCCCCGAAGGGACAGACACAGGAACGAAGTGAAGCATATGCCGGCCAGTCAAGTGTCCAGAGCAGTAGTGCTAGACTAGCAGGACTCCGGTGAACCGGGCTGTAGCAGACTACTATCGCTCAGGAGGCACTAGACTAAATTTCCCCATATGAGAGGCTGCCAAGGATAAACAACTAGATTGTCAGATCCCACTCATACCAAGCATTTCAATCATACACACAATATGCCCGATATGAGTACATACAACATGGCATCACAACAAAACTCTACAACTCAAAGTACTTTATTTAAAAGGCTCCGAGGAGCCTTACATAACATGTTCATACAGATAGGGGTCACACGACCCGACACTCAAGTCATACAATCATACAAGCACATGCGAAAGCAGACTAGTCTGAGTACTGGCACTAGAAAGAAAGAAGGCTTGACGAAGCCTTTCTATATACATCAGCCCTTCACAAGTCTTGTACCACCACCTGGGTGGCTAGTCACTCGTCAACGTCGAGGTCTACATAGAACCCATCGAAGGGGGCGGTGTTGTCGTCTGAAAACATTAATTAAATAAACATGAGTACGGAGGTACTCAGCAAGTCTTACAACAGAATCCTACTATACATGCACATTCTCAAGAAGGTAGTGGAGTTATTGCAGCAAGCCAACTTTGTCTCATGGCTAAGCTATCCTACGATAGACACAACTTGTAAAGCATTTGTCGCACACGAGTCCACTAATCACCAACACAATACTCCACCGTGGATCCTCTCTCGTGAACCTACGAGAGGGCCATCCGCGGTACTCACACTTATCTTGAGGCTTTTAGTAGTATCCATTTACTTGTCTATGAACTGCATAGGTGACCAAGTAGTCCTTTACCGCGGACGCGGCTATTCGAATAGTTTTATACCCCGCGGGGGTGTACTTCTTCACACACGCTCTCACCACTTATCGCCGCTACACGACGTGTACTCGGCAACCTTCAAGCAGAAGCCCAGCAAGGGTGTCGGCCACGACCTGACTAAACACACGAGTCCCTAGTCCAGGTTTATCGCCTATTCGGGTTCCATAAGCAGGGAGTCCGGACGAGGTTTCCACTAACGGCCCCGAACGATGTGTGCAGGGTTCCCGAGACACCAAACGGGTGAATCGGTACACCGGCCACGTGCCTACCGCAACACAGCCCACCCCTAAGGTCAGTGCTGCGTGCGGCCCCCAGCATACTACAAACACCAGAAACTACTTTACAACTCCCGGACAGAGGACAAGAGTGGTTAATAAGTCGAGAGGGTCCATTGGTTTCGGGCCCAATGTGTGGTAGTAGCTGAATCTTAAATCACACACACAGATCTCAGTTCTTAAGGACGGCCTCAATGAAACAACCCACCATGTACTCCTACATGGCCTCTCATCGATACCTTTACCAAAACATATTCAACACTTCACTCTCATTACCGACACAACCTGTCACTCTAGTTCATCATCCCGATGAGCCAGACCTGACACAACTCTAAGCATAGCAAGCATACCATGGTAGGAAACACAAATATGGCTCAATCAACTCCTACACATGCTAGTGGGTTTTATCTAGTTACTATGGCAATGACAGGTCATGCAAAGGAAGTGGGTTCAACTACCGCAACACACAGCAGTTTGAATCGCGTTGTCTTAATGTAGTAAACAAGAGCAGAAGCGAGAACATGGGTTTGTATCGGAATGATCAATGGGTTGCTTGCCTGATGTAGTGTAGTAGGGTACTGCCCTTTAGACGGATATTCGGGGTTATCCTCGGAGGCAGAACCTACCACGAAAGACACACCGAACATAATCAACACATGACGATATGCAACAATATGATGCATGCTATGACATGGCAATATGAATGTGTCCTGGCCTAATGCAAGCTAGAACAGAAAGGAATGAACTCATTTGAATCAAAGATTCAAATGTTAGTTCATTTAACATAGCCATATTAGTGCATTATATTATATTTCTCAAAAAGCAAGGTTAACTTGTTCTGTCATGCATGGAACCATTACCAATGGATAGATTGAATTTTTCTGATCATTTTTCATATATAAGTCTTTCCATTTGGAGTTACAGATTAATTTCTATGAATTTTTTAAGTTTGCAACAATTTCTGGAATTTCCTATATAAATATAAATCCAAAAATTAGTTATTGCGTCAGCAGTGCGTCAGGGTGACGTCAGTGGTCAAAGGGGACGTCTAGGTCAACCTGACCAGTGGGTCCCGTGTGTCAGCAGTCATTTGAACTAACTAAATTTAGTTAAAACTAATCTGAGTTAATTAGCAGAGGGGGGCCCACTTGTCATAGACTCAGGGGAGTCAACCTGGGCCCACCTAGTCAAAGTGAAAGGTCAAACACGCCGGTGTTTAGCCGTCGGCGAGGCCAGACGTGGCGGTGAGATTGCATTAGTGCGTTCCGGCGACCAAATGAGTGGCGGAGGGCATCTACGTGTAGCTGGGAGCAAACCGCGGCGTTTGGTGGTGGTGGTTGAGCTCGGGGTGGCCGGGAACATCGCCGGCGACGACCTTGGCGGTCGCCGGAGTCAGGTGAGGTCGAACCCGAGGCTACGGGGCACGGCGAGGCACGGGAGGTGGTGCATTGGACTCATGGGGGTGCGGTAGAGTTAGTGGACAAGGTGGTGAGGCCTGTGGGTGGCCGGAGTCGCGTCGGCGACGAGCTCCGCGGCGGCGTGTGTGGGTGAGCTTCATGCAGTCGCTATGGTGCACAAGACGGCAAACGGAGAGTACAGGGAGGTAGCTGAGCTCACGGCGAACACAAAAGTGCAAACGACGTGGTTGGGGACGAACTGATGCGGCGGAGACGACGAAGGGGATCTGCGGCGGCGTTCGGTGAAGATGAGCTCGAAGAAGATGAAGCAGGGCTCGCGAGCGCTCGGGGCTCGGGCTGCTCGACGGAGTCGACGACGGCGGGGCTGTTGGACACGGTGGCTCGGTACGAGGACGACGGTGGACGCGGTTTCACGATGGCGCAGGCGCAGCAGCGTCGGCCATGGCGGAGGGAGAGCGAGAGAGAGAGGCAGGGGAGAATGCGAGATGTCCACGGGGTCGGGGCGGCGGCGTGGAGCCTGCCCAGGTGTCCAGGGGCGCGGGCGGCAAGCAGCTGACGCCGTGGCGAGCTCGTGCTCGCCGGCGTCACCTCTGTGCCTGCCTGGCGAGGACGAAGCAACTGGCTGGCATGGGCCAGCACAGTGCTGGGCCAGTTAGGTGGGCTGCGGCCAGGTAAGTTCCCTCCTTCTCTTTATTTCTGTTTTTCTATTTTTCTGTAAGTTTGTGGCTTTATTAAAAATAGCTAGGCACGTCTAAAAATCCTGAAAATAATCAGAGGCTCTGTTTAGAAAATCTCCAACAGCCCACACTTATTTTCAGAATTATTTGAGCATTCAAAATATTTACTAGCATTTAAATGCCCAAATGACATAAGATTTAAATCATTGACCTTCTATTGACCTAGAAAATTGTTCACAAATTTTGCCAGAGGTTCTAACCCAAAGACAAAGAGGGTGAACTTTTTAGAAGGGCTTTTCAGGTTCATTGAAAATATTTTTAGTAAACCTTAGTTGAATTCAGAGGGGTTCTGGGGTTCTGTCCTCCCCAATTCAAGTTTCTGATGAAAGGTAGACATGATGCAACACTCTAATGCATGGACTAGCTAGGATGTGACAACTCACCAACACTCAAAAGAATCTCGTCCCGAGATTTAGGATCCGTCGGGAAGAAGGTGGGGTGCTCAAGCCGATGACGATGCTCCCTTTCCCAAGTAGCTTCTTGCTCAGAATGGTGTGACCATTGAACCTTGAGAAACTTGATATTCTGGCGTCGAGTGGTACGCTCGGCTTGATCAAGGATACAAACAGGATATTCTCGATATGTGAGATTATCTTGGAGATCAAGCGTTTCGTGGTCCACTCCACGGATAGGATCCGAGAAGCAACGCCTGAGTTCAGAAACGTGGAGTACATCATGAACTCTGGAAAGATGCGGAGGTAGTTCCAATGTAACAAGGAGCCAATTTGCCTTTGATACCAAATCGATGGGTTCCCTTCAAAGGAGTAACCCGAAGGTAAGCCTTCTCGCCAACTTCATAAGACATAGGCTTATGCTTGCGGTCATATTGGCTCTTTTAACGAGATTGGGCCGTTTTCAATTTCTCATGGATAATGCGAACTTGCTCTTCTGCTTCCTGGATCATATCCGGGCCAAAGAGTTGTCTTTCCCCGGTTTCTGACCAGTTAAGAGGCGTTCGACATTTTCGTCCATAGAGAACTTCGAAAGGAGCTTTGCCCAAGCTAGCTTGATAAATATTGTCATAAGCGAACTCGGCGAATGGAAGGCATTTCTCCCAATTCATATCGAAAGAGATGACAGAAGCCCGAAGCATGTCTTCCAGGATTTGATTGACTCGTTCTACTTGACCACTTGATTGGGGATGGAAGGCGGTGCTAAAGGAGAGACGAGTTCCCATAGCATTTTGGAAAATTTGCCAAAATCGAGAGGTGAAGAAACTTCCACGGTCTGAGTTAATCTCCAATGGAACACCATGAAGAGACACTATTCGGGAGATGTACAAATCAGCTAGCTGGCTAGCGGTTATACTCTCACGAACGGGTAGGAAGTGGGCTACTTTGGAAAGACGATCGACAATGGCGAAGATAGCATTATTCCCTCTCTTGGTCCTGGGAAACCCGGTAATGAAATCCATACCGATTTTATCCCATTTCCATTTAGGAATAGCCAAAGGTTGAAGGGTGCCAGCAGGCCGTTGATGCTCTGCTTTAACACGACGACAGACGTCGTAGTTAGCAATGTATTGAGCGATTTCTCTCTTCATCCTAGTCCACCAAAACCTCTGGCGTAGGTCTTGATACATCTTAGTGCTACCGGGATGAATGGTGAGAGGGGATTCATGAGCTTCCTTAAGGATCAATCGCCTCAGGTTGCGTAACTTGGGAACCACTAGACGGTCTCCAAAGAACACGACACCTTGATCATCAATGGAGAAACAATCAGCGACTCCTTTCTTGATGTTTCTCTTGATACGGGAGATTCTCGGATCTACCTTCTGTGCCTTGATGATCTGATCCGCAAGGTTAGGTTTCGCCACCAGGGTGGAAAGAAATCCTCGAGGAACAATGTGAAGGTTAAGCTTACGAAATTCCTCGTGCAGAAATGGTTGACTTTGTTGTAACATCAGGTTGTTACAATAAGATTTACGGCTTAGTGCATCAGCCATGACATTGGCTTTGCCTGGGGTGTAAGTTATTCCTAAGTCGTAATCCATAATCAACTCGACCCAACATCTTTGCCTGAGATTCAAATCCGGTTGGGTGAAGATGTATTTCAGACTTTGGTGATCGGTGTAAATTTCGCAACGATTACCAAGAAGGTAATGTCGCCATGTTTTGAGTGCATGGACCACTGCTGCAAGCTCCAGATCATGTGTGGGATAGTTATCCTCATGTGGGCGCAACTATCGAGAAGTGTAGGCAATCACATGACGATCTTGCATGAGTATGCAACCTAGTCCTTGTCGCGAGGTGTCGCAATAGATAACAAAGTCCTTAGAAAAATCTGGTGGTACAAGTACGGGAGCAGATGTCAGGCGTCTTTTCAGTTCCTGAAAGCTGAACTCGCACTGTGGGGTCCACTCGAACTTTTTATCTTTCTTGAGGAGTTAAGTTAGAGGTTTAGCAACCTTGGAGAAATTCTCAACGAAGCGGCGACAATAACTCGCTAAGCCAAGGAAACTCCGAACTTGCTTGACCGTTTTAGGTGGAGTCTAGTCAAGGACGGCTTGAACTCGCTAGAGATCGATAGCAATGCCCTTACCAGAGATTACATGGCCCAGATAGGTCACTTCTGGCAACTAGAATTTGCACTTAGAGAATTTGGCATAAAGGCGATACTCTCGAAGTTTCATTAATACTAGCCTTAGATGTTCGACATGTTCTTCCTCATTCTTCGAGTAGATGAGTATATCATCGAGATATACCACGACGAATTTATCCAAATACTGCATGAAGATCGAGTTCATTAACCGAGAGAAGGTGGCTGGAGCATTGGTTAAACCGAAGGACATGACGGTGTACTCATATTGGCCATAACGAGTAACAAAGGCTGTTTTAGGAATGTCCCCGTTCTTGATTTTGATTTGATGGTAGCCGAACCTCAAATCCATTTTGGAAAAGACTGAGGATCTAGCGAGCTGATCATACAGATCGTTGATCCTGGGGAGCGGATACTTGTTCTTGATGGTGACCAAATTGACAGGTCGGTAATCTACAACCATCCGATCTGTTCCATCCTTCTTCTTGAGAAAGAGGACGGGGCAAGCCCATGGAGAAGAACTAGGATGGATGAAACCCTTTTGCAAGGACTCATCAAGTTGTTTCTGAAGCTCGACTAGTTCTAGGGGTGCCATCTTATAAGGTCTTATAGAGATTGGGACGGTTCCTGGAACAAGGTCTATCACGAACTCGACATCTCTGTCAGGTGGAACACCTGGCAGTTCCTCTGGAAAGACATCCGGGAAGTCACGGACTACTGGAATATCTTCAAGGTCTGGAAGGGGGTTGGCATTTAAGGAGTAGAGCTGATGCTCAGACACTCGGGTCAAAACATTGACTGTCTTGCCCGATGGATGGGTGAGTTGAACAGTTCTAGTGGAGCAATCTATCTTAGCGTAATGGGCTGACATCCAGTCCATACCCAAGATGATGTTTATGTCCGAGGACTTGAGAGCTATTAGTGATGCAAGAAAGACCAATCTATCGACAAGAATTTCATTCCCATGACTTATTCTAGAGGTTTGCCATCTAGAACCAGGAGTTTGAATTTCCATGGAGGTGGGCATGTCACTAAATGTGGTGTTGTGCAATTGAGCATAGCTCTCAGAAATAAATGAATGAGATGCTCCACTATCAAAGAGATCAGTTGCCGGATGGCAATTAACAAGGAGCGTACCGAGAACGACGTTGGGATCCTCATGAGTTTCTTCAGCTGAGACGTAGTTGACATGGCCACGAGCAATGGTGGCTGGCTTGGCGTAGAGCACCTTTCCTGCTGGCTTGCCACGACCAACAGACTTTCCAGGCTGATTGGGGTTGTTCTGGGGACACTCACGGATGTAGTTACCCGTCTCCCCACACTTGAAACAAGTTATCACATTGGGGCGTGGAGCAGCATTAGCAGCAGGGCCACCATAAGTCTTGGGCGGTACATACTGCTGGTTGGGGCGAGGCGCCTCAAAGGATGGCCTCGAGTGAACCTGGGTGGCAGAGCGGTGTTTGGAATCTACACCCGGCGCTTCTGGGATCCAGAGCCGGATGAAGATCCAAAGTCATGGGAGTGCTTGCATGAAGCTTGAAAGTCAGTTTGTCCTGTCTCAGCACTGATGGCCTTGTTGACTAACTTCTGGAAGGAGGTGCACTCGTGCAGACAAAGGTCACGGTGAAGCTCGGGGCTAAGACCCTTGCGGAACCTTTCCTGCTTCTTGGCGTCGGTGGATACCTCTTCAGGAGCATCCTCATCTTGAACGCCTCAACGACAGTCTTCACCAACTCACCACTTAGAGTGGGGGCATCCTAACATGCCCCCACATTGTAAACAATGGTAATACGTCAGGACGGTGGGAGGAACCCTCAACCCACTCAAATGTGGTGACCACAGACCCTCTACAGCAAACTCTTTCCGCCATGACATGCGTCCCGTCCTTGGTGGGGATCTCGCCCACAATTACAGGTGATGGCAGACATGGCTGCATCATCCACTTGGCACCATGCGCCACCCCGTTATGTCCAAGTGCAGGGTCATCAATGCAGCCGCTAACTGGAGCTCGCCGGAGGTGACTTGTCACTCATCCAAGGCAGGTTACCTTCCACACCATCGCCGACATGGAGGGGCCCCAAGGCGGGGTCCCGAATAACCTTCATCAACACGAAGTGCCCACAAGGCAGGCCATCCACCTCCACTGACATGGAGCTCGGGCAGGCATGACTCCTTTTTCACCTCCATCGACACAAATTATGAGTGTTTTGCTTTATGTGACTTGGGTGCTAGTGTTTCTACAATTCCAAAATCTTTATGTGATGTGCTTGGTCTTATCGATATTGAAGAATGTTCTTTAAATTTGCACTTGGCGGATTCTACTATTAAAAAGCCTACGGGAAGAATTAATGATGTTCTTATTCTTGCAAATGCCAATGCGGAGCTAGCTCGAAGGTAGAGCACCTTCTACACCACCGTCAACATGTAGCTCGCATAAAGTCGAGTGTCGTCTACATGTCCTCGGATCCTGCCCAAGGCCAACGTACTTTCTGCATCATGGTCGACACGGAGCTCGCCTAACAGCAGACATCTTCTACACCACCTCAAAGCTCATCCGAGGCGGGGTGCTATCAACCAGCCACAACATGGAGCTAGCCCAGGGCAGGGCACCTACACCGCCATTGACATCTAGCCCATCGATGTCGAGGCACCATCTACACCAGCATCGACGTGGCACTACTGCAGGATGCTGCTAATGCGACACTACGATCAGAGACCCTTCGACGTAACTGTGTGCGATGCCATAATCGCAAATGATGGTGTAAAAAAACCATCAAAAAGGTGTGAAACATTTGCGATGGAGGATGCATCAAACACGGTTCAGATTTTAGTTGTGTGTGCGATGCAGGGCATACGGTTTAGCTCAATTAACTGTTTGCGATGAGGAGGAACAAAAGAAACAGGCAACCAGATGAAGGTGTGTGTGATGTACAACATACAGTTCACTCGGATGAACTGTTTGTGATTAGGCAACACAAAAGAAACAGTCAGCCAGATCAAAGGTGTGTGCGATATACGGCATGCGGTTCACTTGGATGAACTATTTACGTTGAGACATGAGAACAGAAACAGTTCAAATGAACAAGATGTGTGTGACACGAGGCAAACATGTCTATAATCGGAAACGTGTGCGAAGACCGATAACAAAAAAGATGATTACTGCTAACAAGTCGTGTGTGTTGTGAGCAAACGATTGCTGGTATACAATTGTGAGTGATTGATGAAAACATCACTGACGGGTTCCATTGTTTAGTCCGTGTGCGATGTGATTTTCTTTGACCGCACAACATCTACGCTCTGTCTATAGAGCATCAACATATATACTTAAAAAGACAGCATTGCATAACCAAATTAAGCATACAATTACACAAGTGACTACACACATAACATTTCCACACACTAAAGTAAGCAATTACATGCATACTAAAGTAGGAGAAACGAGGGTCCAATTAAGCATCTACTTATTGTTGCGACGACGCTTGCCATTGCTCTGCTTCCAGCTGGATCCCTGGCCGTTTTGGGGAAGGAGGCACTTCCTCGTGTCAATGATCCGCCTGTACATGTCGTAGCTCGTGTATGCCTCCTTGGCCGCGTACACGACGTGAGCTTTGTCGAGTTTCTCCATCTAGGCCGAGTGCCAGGCACGCTTGTCCTTGTTGCACGAATCCTTCATGTCTCTGTAGTAGGGGTCGATGATGGCCTCGGTGAGGTGTACTAGTGAGTCCTTCTCATGCTCCTTGCTGCCCCAAATCTTGTATTGGCCCTGGATGCCGACAAGATTCTGGCAGGCGATGCCCGAACTCTCGAGCGCCTTTACATCGTTGGTGATGTCCACCGTAGCGAACATGTAGTGGGGGCTGTTGCGAACCTGGCGAAACACTCGCAAGGCCTTGTGGCCAGGCAGTAGTGGTAGACGAGGATGTGGTGGCGCACGCACATCTAGGCGACGACGACCATGGGACGGGACCCGGCACGAGCGCGGGTGTACTCGGGGTCGAACCCGACCACCTTGTACTTCTCCTGGGCAAGCAACAACTCCATGATGTGGATGGAGTGCTCCACCTAGACCGGGTCATTGGTGCACACCACCAAGAGGTCCATGAACCTTCTGTGGGTGTCCACCACGGCATGCATGGTGAACTGCTGCTCGTCATCAGCAGCAGCTCAGAGCGCCATTGGAGTCGCGCAGGATACCCTCTAAGAATTTCTCGTGGTGGGTGTGCTTCTTAAAATGGTGGGGTGTGATCGAAAGGTTGAAGATACACAAGGGTTAAATGGCCGCTGTAATAAATGGGGGCCGGCCGGCTTGTAATCGTCACGTCTTGTCACAGCGTTCATAGCGGAGGATTCTAGTGCATGCTTGACAACACCGCACCGCACGTGTGGGCTCGAAGAGGCGCCAAATGTATCGTCGGTGAGCCTGTTCCAGCGCTAACGCGCTATTTACCACACAAACTTCCCGCCCGGCTAGTTTGGCCACGCATCGGCTAGAAGAGGGACAAATCGTGGGCGTTTATTGGCAAAAGGCTTTTTAAAAACGAAGTGTGTGGAATGACATCGATCATAAGTTTACCCATGGGTGATGAGGTCAAAGTTACACAGAAGGGTGATGATGGACACTCGATTGTGATAATTAATTTTGCGCTCTACAGTGCACACGGTGGAAGAAACCAACTGTGTGCAATAATGTCAAAGACCGCAGTCGCGTTAGCCATACAGATCATGTGTTGTGAGATCGACAAGGTAAACTGATTCGAGAATGGTTAATAAAATCTAAGACCATTGCATATTAAGGTCAAAATAGTGCTAGCAATATACGAATCTCATACGAGGGCATTTCAACGATTGTACCACAAAATCTTGAAATGTTACAAGGTTCAAATTCCAGAGTTATACGGCTCAAATTCGAAAATTACAAGGTTCAAACTGATATTAGAAATCAAATTCAGCTCAACAGCTGCAAACGCTCGCGCTGATCCACTGAACATGGATATTAGAGAGGTTCAAACTAATATCACCGCTTCTAAGTCTGGTTTCAAAAACTCACAATTTTTGCAAAGGGGTCAGCCACTAAGAAGTCATGTATGGGGTTGACACAATGACTTTCGATTACTCTGTCATATGAAGTTCCAAAATGAAATTCAGCATTTTTGGAGCCTACTCCATTTTGCCGCAGGCGCCGGTGTTGATCAACAAACCATTCATTTTTGCGAAATAAATGTAGGGTGAACCTCATTTCCTTCAGCACCCTTGCTCTGAGAACAAAGAACCCGGCAAATACAATCTCCGGTAAGGTCCCTCGGTAGTTCTTCAAAGTAATTTCTGAGAGATGCAGATCTAGGCATTCGATGTGATTGTTATATTGTATCACATTATCCACCACTGGGCCTGATCTCATCTGCAAAATAAGAAAACGTGTTAGTGCCTACATGCAGTTTTGAGCATTACTACATGGCTATTTAGTTTGCAGGATTTGTAAAATGCACTATCATGCCATCTTCGGTCTAACATGATTAACATGGGCATTTGATTACATTCTAGAAAAATGTAGCCTTGTTCACAAGAGGTTGGAGTGGATGAAAAGTTCCCTAAGAAAACTTGTACAGATGAATCCAAAGGAGAAATGCTTATTGATTGTAACCATATGGATCAAGCAACCAATATGGGGGGCATGTATTTACTGAAATCCTCGAAAAGAACCTTCAGAAATCGTAGTACATTGTCATTGTAAACTTGGAAAAGGTGTCACAAATTGAACTCCCTTATGGTTAACATTTAACAGGAAAGGAACATCACCTCGATATATAGCTTCTCCAGACACGAAAAGCATCTCAGGAAACTCACAACTTGCTCCAGGTTGGGGCCGATAGATTCTAGTGCCAAGACCTTCACTGTGTGCAGTTTCGGGGTCAAGCTTGTCGGAATCATTTTCTAATTGACAGACGAACAAACATCTTCAAAATTAGAAATAATGTTAATTTGTATAAGGAGAGGTAGAAGGCGGCTGTTGTACCTGAACGGGTGTGGATACAATAACAAGTTCTGAGTATATGTGAGATGAGTAGCCCACCACTGGCAATTTTGGTGCAGAAATGACATTGATTCTTGTTAGACCTTCTTGATCAACTACAAGTAATCTCTCAAGTGCAGGTGTGTCCTCAATGACCATACCGTGGTACACATCTTGTGATGTCTTCCCGCCACACCAGCAACACACATAAATAGTCCGGAGAGTCATTGAGGTGATGTGGAAGGTACTCAACCCATTGATCGCCTAAAGACGAAGGTACTCAAGTGCAGTACAGCCACGGAGCAGCGCTCCATGTCACCGTTTGAGAGGCGGATGGCGACGAGCTCAAGGTGCTTCAGTCGTAGTAGAATAAGAGCGGGCGCGTCATTAAGGGGGGATGGCAGTTCCTAAACTTGGCGACGCGCAGCATGGGCGTGAGGTGGAGTGCGGACGTTGGCAGTGATTGCATATGCCCATCATCAAAAGTGAGCTCCTCGAGCTGATCTAGGGCGAGGGATCGAAACCAGTCGTCAAGCTTGGCTCGGTCCTTGCCGTTGGAATGGAACTTGCCCATTCTAAGGCCTTTGGTTGGGCCGAGGTGACTGCCGAGGATCTTGGAGAATGCATCCAAGCTTTTGCAATAGCCATGGCAGAGCTCGTGGGTGTCGATGAGGTCGAGAGGGCTGGAGTTCCATAGGGGGCGCCATCGCCGGGAAAGGACGGTTGTCCGCGCCCCATATTTGATTGGGAGGAGGGAGATGATGACTCTCAACATATCATCGTGGAGGCTGCTGATGAAGTCTACGCTTGCTGGAGTCACTTGCGGTTCTAGCTTGCCCCACCTCCGCTTGTTGGCAGCACCGTTCTCCACCTCCGGAGTCTCCTTGTCAGCGCGCTTTCTGATAGAAATGGGAGTACAGGGAATATTTAGTTAAAACAGGGCAATAGAAAAGTGTATTGGTAACTAGAAGTTATTAGGTAGCTATATAGTAAGAAAAGGGAATAACAATTGGTTTCTTAAATACTACACAATTCATTTGACATTGCTGGGTAAGTCAACATATGCAGATAGTTGAAAAGAAAACTTACTTTGAACAAAGTCGGGACGGATGATTTTGTCAGGGAAGTTAGCATATATATCATGACCAGGCCCTTTCATGTGCAGTCCAATTTTAGTGCCAGCTTTCAGTACATAAAACTTAGAAATTTCTTTCCAAAAGCCAGTGCGAAAATAGGAGTCACCATGTTCATCAAGTCTTACAATAGCAATGATTGTAAATCCATGGTTTGTGTGCAGTATGACATTCGTGGAGCCTTGATCTATGTAAAGGGATAAATGTGCACTACATAATCTGTTGCATAGCAAGGGATGTGCTACAGAAAATGGTAGGATTGTTAAATAAAATATGGTAACATCCAAATATGGGCCCAAATTGAAAGAACTGTACAGCAGTTGAAATCGAAGGACACAAATCTATAATTAAACAGATAGGGTAAAAATGATGTCATGGAAACATGAGAGTAATCGAAAGAACAATACATCATTAATTTGACTAATATAGAAAGAAGAGGGGGAAAATCCCCTTTGACGTATATGGTGCATGTGGCACCTTTTATCCAAATGTAGCAATATTTAGAATATGTTCAGGAAAGTAGGCCATACCGACCGATTTAGGGTGAGATTGAACATACCGCGTGCGTCCTCAAGTTATCTGGTACAGTGAGATGGAATCTCTAGGGGAGGTCACAAAGTCCTAAAGTGTCGGCGCATTGTACATTCTATGAATGAAAGAAAACCCTCAAATCAGCTCGAATAAAAATGAATTCACGGTAATTTACGCTGGGTGATTAAAGGAGGCAGATGAACTGGGATAAGAGATGCGATAATATCTCATTAAATTAGTTACCTTGTCGTCCATGAGAAAGAACACTTAGTACGACAGATTCCCCAACCGAGCGGAGCTAGGTCGACCGCGAGCAGCATCGAGAAAGTCGATGGCGATAGGCGGCGGCAAGCGGAAGTGGCAAAATTGCAGTGGGATTTGCCGGCAGC
Organism: Aegilops umbellulata; assembly: GCA_032464435.1. Taxonomy (NCBI): domain Eukaryota; kingdom Viridiplantae; phylum Streptophyta; class Magnoliopsida; order Poales; family Poaceae; genus Aegilops; species Aegilops umbellulata. The sequence goes on along the minus strand of CP136056.1, from coordinate 316,849,403 downwards.
CTGGCGGCAGCGGCAGGTGTCGAGCTAAGTGTTTACCGCCGTGATAGGCGGTGCCATGGCACAGACGAGGAGGAGCTTGTGCAGGTGTGAATGGGGACCGTAACACAGGGGGTGGTGGGTGATACGTCTCCAATGTATCTATAATTTTTGATTGCTCCATGCTATATTATCTACTGTTTTAGGCAATATTGGGCTTTATTATCCACTTTTATATTACTTTTGGGACTAACCTATTAACCGGAGGCCTAGCACAGATTTGTTGTTTTATGCCTATTTCAGTGCTTCGAAAAAAGGAATATCAGACGGAGTCGAAACGGAACAAAATCAACTGGAGAAGTTATTTTTGGAAGGAAACCTACCGGATAGTCTTGGACCCTATGTCAGAAGATGAAGGACGTGCTCACGAGGGTAGGGGTGTCGGCGTTCTAGGAACGGGGGTCCCCAGACTTGCCTGCCTGCGGCCTGCGGCATGGCTCGAATGGAGGCCCAGTACGGCCCATCTTCATCAACACGAGACTCAAGACCCTCGCGAGGGGCCAAGCCTCGCGGGGAGGATGACACAACGCTTCCTCGGGCGCGGCCTCCTCAGGTTGGCTCATGAGGAGGCGGAGAGATCAAGGCAGGGTACCTCGCGAGGTGCCCATGACGCAAGCCATGACGACCAAGGGTGCCAGGCGGGCGCCAGACCGCACAGTGTCCTCCCCTTTCCTCTTTGGTGCAAAGGGGGCAAGCGCAGGCGAGAGGATCAAGCAAAGGCATCCATTTCGGTGCAACGAGACCAAGACCAGTCCAACGGTGGGATGAGCTCATCGTGGGGCCCAGAACGGCGTCACCACAGGGCCTTTGGCAGGCGAGGACCAACTTTGGTAAGGATAAGTGTACTGTATGTTCCCCTTCGAGTTGGCCAATTGTTGGCGCCCTTCCCGCTCAATATTTGGGGAGAGGCCCAAGGCCTTTGCCTATAAATAGGACTAGCCACCCCCAGGGTAGAGGCATCGGGTATCCAGGATCCGAGCAAGAAGAGAGAGAGAGAGAAGGGCGGCTGAACTTCCCTAGCAGTTCATCGTCCTAGCCAAGAACAGGCCCTCGCGAGGCTGTTCTCCTTTGTACTGATCATCATCATCATCAGCCCAAGAGGCAATCCATCCACCCACAAAACTAGAGTAGGGTATTACACCACAACAGTGGCCCGAACTAGTATAAACTCTGTGTTCTTTGTGCTGTTCTTCCGGTAGTTTAGATCCTGCTGAGACGGAGAGGTGGTGGGCAGAATCTCCGTGCGCACCCCAGAGTTCGAACCTTAAGGGTCTGCCGGAACCCCCGATCCGACATTTGGCGCGCCAGGTAGGGGTGCGCCGGAATCTGTCTTCCACCGCTCCGTCCTTCTCCGGCCGCCGCACCCATGTACGGCGCCGGTCGGGCCCGCGTCGCCCCAGCGGTCCTTGCCGGTGAGCGTCCTCGTCGTCCCTCATCGCCCGCCATCGGCACCGTCGCCAGCCCGGCGGGGAACAAGCAGCAAGCACCACCCCAGCATCCGCCTGTGCGACGGGGCGACTACGCCACAACATCGACACCTCCGGTCGTTGCGGCCCTCCTAGGCTGCTCGCAAGCGCCGCCCACGAGTCGCCACGTCAAGCCGTTTGCCCGCCGCGTCAGCACCGCTTCCACACGGCAGGGGGCTTCCTCGGACCGGGAAGCGCGCGAGGACGATGTGACCTTCAGCTCGGAGGACCACCCCACCAACTTGGCGGGCTCGGGTGTGCTCCCCCTGTTGTGCACCCCCACCGTCTGCCAGGTGGCCGTGACCAGAACCCTCATCGATGGCGGCGCGGGCCTCAGTATGCTTTCGGTCGAGGCCTTCAATCTCTTCTGCATACCCCGGGAGCGGCTGCGGCCCAGTCAATCTTTCTCGGGCGTCGGGGGCGGATCGTCCGACTCCTTGGGACAGATTCGGCTCCCGGTAACCTTCGGCACCTATGACAACTTCCGCACGGAGATGGTCGACTTCGACATCGCCCCCATTGGCCTCCCTTACAACGCCATCCTCAGTTACCCGGCGCTGGCTCAGTTCATGGCAGCCACGCACCCGCGGTACAACCTCATGAAGATGCCCGGGAGCAGCGGTACCCTCACCGTGCACGGAGACACCAGGGACGCCTTGCGAGTACTTGAGCTCGCCTTCAAGGCGGCGGCATCGGCGCAGCCTGCCGACGCGGAGGCCCCTGAGCCCAAGGGGGCTGTGCCCGGCAAGAAAAGCAGTTGTTCACCCAGGACAAGGCGGAAACCAAGCAGATACCCTTGGACGAGGACGGGTCTTCCGGTGCCATTTTCACCATAGGCGCCAACCTTGAGCCTGAGCAGGAGGAGGCCTTGGTCAGGTTCCTGCGCGCGAATAAGAAGGAGTTCGCTTGGGAGCCCGATCAGTTGGCAGGGATTCCCAGGAGTGTCATTGAGCATCACCTCAACGTGTTCCCGAATGCGCGCCCCGTGAAGCAGAAGGCCAGGCGGCAGTCCGCAGAGAAGCATGCCTTCATTGTCCAAGAGACGTGCAAGCTAGAAGCCGCTGGGGTCATTCGCGAGGTCCGATACCCGGATTGGTTGGCCAACCCCGTCGTTGTGCCTAAAAAGGGGGGGAAGGAACGCATGTGCGTCGACTTCACCAATCTCAACAAGGCATGCCCGCAAGATCCGTTTCCGCTCCCCCGCATCGACCAGATCGTCGATTCCACCGTAGAGTGCGACCTGCTATGCTTCCTGGACGCCTTCTCCGGATATCACCAGATCAGAGTGGCGGTGGAAGACGTTGAAAAGACCGCCTTCCTGACCCCGTGCGGGGTATACTGCTATACCTGCATGCCGTTCGGACTGCGTAACGCAGGAGCTACCTTTCAGCGGCTGATGCACATCACCTTGGGCCCGCAACTCGGAAAGAATGTCGAAGCCTACGTTGATGACATTGTGGTAAAATCTCGGGAGGCCAAGACCCTGATACAAGACCTGGAGGAGACCTTCGCGAGCCTCGACACAGTAAGCTTGCGACTCAACCCGGAGAAATGTGTGTTTGGCGTCCCCTCGGGCAAGCTCTTGGGATTCCTCGTGTCCCATCGTGGCATCGAGGCCAACCCAGAGAAGGTCAAGGCGGTCGAGGACATGAGTCCGCCAAAGACCCTCAGAGAGATGCAGAAGCTCACTGGGCGCGTGACCGCACTAGGGCACTTTATCTCCAAGTTAGGGGAGCGAGCGTTGCCTTTCTTTCAGCTGATGAAGAAAAAGGGGCCCTTTGAATGGACTGAAGAGGCAGATAAGGCATTTCAAGACCTCAAGAGGTACCTGACCAGTCCCCCAGTCATGGTGGCTCCGCGCCCTCAAGAGCCCCTGCTGCTCTACCTCGCCGCCACTCCTTACTCCGCCAGCGCAGCCCTGGTGGCGGTTAGGGAGGAGCGCCAAACCAAGACCGCAGCGGCAACCCGAGGCAAGGCAAGACGGGAGCACGGAAAGCCTGCAGAAGCCACAACCGCAGTTGAGGAGGGTCGGCTGCCGAAGAGCACACCAGAGGCAGGAGAAGCCACACGCTCGGATGGTCCGCCTCCCGAGGCCGCGTCATCTCGTGAGGCATCCCTACCTCCCGAGGGCGCTGGAGCTCCAGATGCTCTCCGCCTGGTTGAGCATCCAGTTTACTTTGTTAGCACGGTGCTGCGGGACGCGAGGGCACGGTACCCAATGCCTCAGAAGCTCCTCCTCGCACTACTGGTGGCCTCACGCAAGCTGAGTCACTACTTCCAGGCCCATCCCATTAAGGTCGTCTCATCGTACCCCCTGGAGAGAGTGCTCAGGAGCCCTAACTCAGCAGGAAGGGTGGCCGAGTGGAACATAGAACTGCAGGCGTTTCAACTCGAGTTCAGCACAACTAGGGTCATCAAAGGAGCAGCATTAGCGGATTTCGTGGCTGAATGGGCGGAGGCACCAGGCCTCAAGGACAATGAGGATCGGTCCCTCTCTCCAGGGAGTGAGGCGCCTGAAGGCTGGGTCATGTATTTCAATGGGGCGTTCTCCAGGCATGGCGTGGGGGCTGGCGCGGTGCTGATATCACCCACTCAGGATAAGCTCTACTATGTTGTACAGCCCTGTTTCTAGCATGGTGAAAAGGTCTCCAACAACATAGCAGAATATGAGGGTCTGATAGCCGGATTAAAAGCCGCGGTAGCTCTGGGGGTGAAACGCCTCATCGTCAAGGGCGACTCGCAGCTCCTTGTCAACTTCTCCAACAAGGTATAAGAGCCGAAGGACGAGCATATGGAAGCCTATCTAGCGGAAGTCCGCAGGATGGAAAAACAGTTCTGGGGGTTGGAACTGAAGCACGTGCCCCGTGGCACCAATCAGGAAGCCGACGACATAGCCGGGCGGGCATCCAGGCGATTGCCACAGGAACCAGGCTTCTTCGAAGAGCGGCTCTTCAAACCCTCGGCACAGCCAACGTTGTCAAACGTCGCTCAGCCTCGAGAGGAGCTCCCTCGGCCGCCAGCCTCGGGAGCCCCGATCTGTGGACCGACCTCAGGAGCGCGTCTACTCCTGACGATGGAACCTCGGGAGGAGTGCTGGATCACAGAACTCCGGAGTTATTTAACACAAGGGACCCTACTGGAGAAGGAAGAGGAAGCAGAGCGTGTGGCGCGGCAGGCCACGGCATACTGCCTCAGAGATGGAGAGCTCTACCGGAAGTGACCAAATGATCTGTCTCTATGCTACATCTCCCGGGAGCAAGGAAAGGGACTACTAGAGGACATACACGTCGGAGACTGCGGGCATCACTCATCATCACGAACCCTCGTCAGCAAGGCATTCCGTAGCGGGTTCTACTGGCCGACCGCGCTCAACGACGCAGTCGAGTTAGTAAAGGCTTGCGAGGCCTGCCAGTTTCATTCTAAGCAGATCCATCAACCGGCGGGGGGGGGGGGCTGCAGACTATACCCCTCTAATGGCCATTCGCAGTTTGGGGGTTGGATATTCTGGGCCCGTTCCCTTGGGCGCCAGGGGGCTACCGCTTCCTCTACGTCGCCGTTGATAAGTTCACTAAGTGGGAAGAAGTGGAGGCCGTTCGTACCATCCCCGCTGGCTCCGCAGTCAAGTTCATCAGGGGTATCGTGAGCCGGTTCGGGGTGCCGAACCGCATCATCACAGATAACGGTTCACAGTTTACCAGTAATCTCTTCAAAACATACTGTGCTAACCTTGGGACGCAGATATGCTACGCTTTGGTGGCGCACCCGTGGAGCAATGGGCAGGCCGAACAGGCCAACGCGGAGGTCCTGAGAGGCCTCAAGACCAGGACGTTCAAGAAGAAGCTGGAGGCTTGCGGCAGAGGTTGGTACGACGAGCTGCAGTCCGTATTGTGGTCCATCCGCACGACCGCGACCAAACCAACTGGGGAGACCCCGTTCTTCCTGGTCTACGGAGCTGAAGCGGTCCTCCCTCACAAGGTCAGGCGTCACTCCGCACGGGTCCTAGCGTTCGACGAAGCGCAGCAGGACGCCATGCGGGGGATGGACCTCGTACTGGGGGAGGAACGCCTTCGGGAAGCCGCGTTGCAAGCGGCGAGGTACAAGCAGGCGCTGCGACGATATCATTGCCGCAACATCCGCCCCAGGACCCTCGAGGTAGGAGACCTCGTGCTCAGACGGGTTCTCTCCAGGGAGGGGCTGCATAAGCTCTCTCCCATGTGGGAGGGCCCGTTCAAGGTTGTTCATGTTTCCAGGCCAGGCTCCGTGCGCTTGGAGACCCAAGAGGGGGAGCCGATACAGAACGCGTGGAACATCCAGCACCTCCGGAGGTTCTACCCCTAAAAGGCCCAGAGCCTGTGAAGAAGGCGAACGCCTGTGAAGACCTTCCCTTTTTGGAAAAGGTCCAGAGCCTGTGAAGAAGGCGAACGCCTGTGAAGACCTTCCCGTTTTGGAAAAGGCCCAGAGCCTGTGAAGAAGGTGAACGCCTGTGAAGACCTTCCCTTTTTGAAGGCCCAGAGCCTGTGAAGAAGGCGAACGCCTGTGAAGACCTTCCCTTTTTGGAAAAGGCCCAGAGCGTGTGAAGAAGGCGAACGCATGTGAAGACCTTCCCTTTTTGGAAAAGGCCCAGAGCCTGTGAAGAAGGCGAACGCCTGTGAAGACCTTCCCTTTTTGGAAAAGGCCCAGAGCCTGTGAAGAAGGTGAACGCCTGTGAAGACCTTCCCTTTTTGGAAAAGGCCCAGAGCCTGTGAAGAAGGCAAGTGCCTGTGAAGCTGATCACCTCTAAGAAGAAAGGCCCGGAGCCTGCGAAGAAGGCCAATGCCTGTGAAGCTCGCCGCCCCGTGACACTCTCACGTAATAATGAGTGGGGCTGTACACGCCCCGGAGTCTCAGGAGCGCCGGCCTCAGGCCCTGGGGCTCCCTCCCACGCCCAGTGGCAGCACTTAGCTCCGCGCTGGTGAGAAGACGTTGAAGACTAGATTAGGTGCCGGACGCGGCTTTTTTATTTGCTTTCCGCAGTTGATGTGTTTATTTGCATCTGAAATCTTATCGAAACTATCGCCGTTGTCGATTTGTGGTTCGTTGATTTTCGCTCCCCGTTTTGATTTCTCTCATGAAAGGCCTCGCGAGGGATGGAACTCGAATGCCCTCGTGAGCGTTTCCGCCCTATCCGCTTAAAGGTTTCACGGCCCGGGCCCTCTTCAGGAGCACCCCTCCAGTCCGTGCCCCTCGGGCACCGCAACACGCGCATAGGGCCTGGGTCGGTCGCCCCCCCCCCCCCCCCCCCGGCTGGGGCCGAAAACTACCTATGCGAGGGCAAATAGTTGAGAGGCGCAACAACAAAGTCAAGGTAATGGCTACAACGGCAATGATTCTCAAACACGCCCCCGCGGGGCTCCATGCAGCTGTTTTGTCTTACATAGGAAGCAAAAGGAAAAGGAAAAGGCGAGCCCGGCGTGGCCCGCCTCGCATCGGCCTGCAGAGGCGACGCAGGATGCCTCCGGGGCTCAGGCGAACTCCCTCTCGCGCTTCACCGGGGCGCGGCGACGGACGGATGAACAGCCACCCCCCAGGCAGGCGCGACGGCGAGGGGGCTGGCTGCGGCCACCGCTGGAGGAGCCGCCCGAAGAAGACTTGGTGGAGCCTGGGGAGCGCCGGGCGCCGCCATCGGAGCGGGCGCTGTCTCCTCCATCGTCGTTGGAGTGAGGCCCCTGGCCACGGTCATCGCCCTCGGGGCAGCATCCTGCGCGGCGACCATCTTCCCCAAACACCCTCACATAAAGGGTGCCGTCGCCGTCGAACTTGAAGTGCAGGGTGCACCGCTGGCCCAGGCCGCGCGCGCGGGCAAACGTCTGCCAGCCGCGGGTCAGGGCCCCATTCCCGGAAGGGGAGACCTCAAGCGAAACCCAGGAGGCCCTGCTGCAGCAACCGTCAGCCTGAAGCCAGAAGCCGCACCGGGCGCTGGCCGGCAGCTCGCCGATGAAGAAGCAAGGGAGCTGGAGCCAGGTGTTGGTCAGGTCCGCCGACCACACGACGAACTCCGGCAGCACCTCCGCCGAGCGAAAGCGCGGCCTGGGGGGCCGCGCAGTCACAGCCTGCCTCCCCTTGGCAGTCGAGCGCTCACCACCACGCGGAGAACCATCCCTGTGGCTACAGGGAGCCGCAGCGGGGACCGCAGGATACTTGCGGGGACGACCCCGGCCGCGCTTGGCCGGGGGGAGTCGGGCCCCGCCCGACTAGCCTTCCCCTTCTCCGCGGCTGAGAACCTCTTTGGAGCCATGCGAGCGGTGGGTGGCAAGAGAGAGGAAGAAGAAGAGATGCAGGAAGGGGCGAACTGGCGGAGCTTACGCGGCCCCATACTTATAGCCGAAGAGGGCCAACCGTCGAGCACCACGATTGTAGGTAATAATGACCCATATCTACGCATGCAGGGACTAGTCAAGTCACACAGTTGCCAGAACATCGTGGGGAAGCAGAGACGCCCACGTCCTGTCAAACCGCCACGCGGCGCCCAAGGATGCAGGCTATCAAGACTCGCGGCGCTTCGCCCTTGCCCTTTCGCCTCTCGGCACGGCCAAGTCCGGGCGCGCCTTGGGCCCGGGGGCTACTGTCGGCGTTCTGAGAACGGGGGTCCCCAGACTTGCCTCCCTGCGGCCTGCGGCGTGGCTCGAATGGAGGCCTAGTACGGCCCATCTTCATCAACACGAGACTCAAGACACTCGCGAGGGGCCAAGCCTCGCGGGGAGGACGACACAACGCTTCCTCGGGCGCGGCCTCCTCAGGTTGGCTCATGAGGAGGCGGAGAGATCAAGGCAGGGTACCTCGCAAGGTGCCCATGACGCAAGCCATGACGACCAAGGGTGCCAGGCGGGCGCCAGACCGCACAGTGTCCTCCCCTTTCCTCTTTGGTGCAAAGGGGGCAAGCGCAGGCGACAGGATCAAGCAAAGGCATCCATTTCGGTGCAACGAGACCAAGACCAGTCCAACGGTGGGATGAGCTCATCGTGGGGCCCAGAACGGCGTCACCACAGGGCCTTTGGCAGGGGAGGACCAACTTTGGTCAGGATAAGTGTACTGTATGTTCCCCTTCGAGTTGGCCAATTGTTGGCGCCCTTCCCGCTCAATATTTGGGGAGAGGCCCAAGGCCTTTGCCTATAAATAGGACTAGCCACCCCCAGGGTAGAGGCATCGGGTATCCAGGATCTGACCAAGAAGAGAGAGAGAAGGGCGGCTGAACTTCCCTAGCAGTTCATCGTCCTAGCCAAGAACAGGCCCTCGCGAGGCTGTTCTCCTTTGTACTGATCATCATCATCATCAGCCCAAGAGGCAATCCATCCACCCACAAAACTAGAGTAGGGTATTACACCACAACGGTGGCCTGAACTAGTATAAACTCTGTGTTCTTTGTGCTATTCTTCCGGTAGTTTAGATCCTGGTGAGACGGAGAGGTGGTGGGCAGAATCTCCGTGCGCACCCCAAAGTTCGAACCTTAAGGGTCTGCCGGAACCCCCGATCCAACATTTGGCGCGCCAGGTAGGGGTGCGCCGGAATCTGTCTTCCACGGCTCCGTCCTTCTCCGGCCGCCGCACCCATGTACGGCGCCGGTCGGGCCCGCGTCGCCCCAGCGGCCCTCGCCGGTGAGCGTCCTCGTCGTCCCTCATCGCCCGCCATCGGCACCGTCGCCAGCCCGGCGGGGAACAAGCAGCAAGCACCACCCAGCATCCGCCTGTGCGACGGGGCGACTACGCCACAACATCGACACCTCCGGTCGTTGCGGCCCTCCTGGGCGGCTCGCAAGCGCCGCCCACGAGTCGCCATGTCAAGCCGTTTGCCCGCCGGGTCAGCACCGCTTCCACACGGCAGGGAGCTTCCTCGGACCGGGCAGCGCGCGAGGACGATCTGACCTTCAGCTCGGAGGACCACCCCACCAACTTGGCGGGCTCGGGCGTGCTCCCCCTGTTGTGCACCCCCACCGTCTGCAAGGTGGCCGTGACCAGAACCCTCATCGACGGCGGCGCACCCCAGAGTTGTGCTCCCCCTAGTATAAACTCTATGTTCTTTGTGCTGTTCTTCCGGTAGTTTAGATCCTGGTGAGACGGAGAGGTGGTGGGCAGAATTTCCGCGCGCACCCCAGAGTTCGAAACTTAAGGGTCTGTCGGAACCCCCGATCCGACAAGGGGCGCGTCCACCCCCCTGGGGCGCACCCCCCTGCCTCGTGGTCCCCCTTCGGTCCACTGATGTACCCCTTGCACCCATATATAGCTACATATCGTAAAACTTCCAGAACAGAGATTAGATCTGGAGTCCCGCTGCCGCAAGCCTCTGTAGCCACCAAAAACCAATCGGGACCCTGTTCCGGCACCCTGCCAGAGGGGGGATCCCTCACTGGTGGCCATCTTCATCATCCCGGCGCTCTCCATGACGAGGAGGGAGTAGTTCACCCTCGGGGCTGAGGGTATGTACCAGTAGCTATGTGTTTGATCTATCTCTCTTGTGTTCTTGATTTGGCACGATCTTGATGTATCGCGAGCTTTGCTACTATAGTTGGATCTTATGTTTCTTCTCCCCCTCTTCTCTCTTGTAATGGATTGAGTTTCCCCTTTGAAGTTATCTTATCGGATTGAGTCTTTAAAGATTTGAGAACACTTGATGTATGTCTTGCGTGGGATAACCGTGGTGACAATGGGTTATTCTATTGATCCACTTGATGTATGTTTTGGTGATCAACTTGCGGGTTTCGTGACATTGGGAACCTATGCATAGGGGTTGGCACACGTTTTCGTCGTGATTCTCCGGTAGAAACTTTGGGGCACTCTTTGAGGTTCTATGTGTTGGTTGAGTAGAAGAATTGAGATTGTGTGATGCATATCGTATAATCATACCCACAGATACTTGAGGTGACATTGGAGTATCTTAATGTGTTATTCTAGTACGAACTCTAGGGCTGTTTGTGACACTTATAGGAATAGCCCAACGGATTGATTGGAAAGAATAACTTTGAGGTGGTTTCGTACCCTACTGTCGGTGTACTAGAGTAGGGGTACCCTAGTATCCCGAACTTGTGCACGGGCAGTCGCAGCGCCCCACGGCAAGGCTTGCCGGGTGACCGCCAAGGACCCCCGTGGTTCCTTTGGAGCCATTCAAGACCAAAGTATTCAAGCCAAGAAGACAAGGCCCCGGCAAGAGGAGCTTGCCGGGAAGGCCACTCAAGGCACAAGACCCCGGCAAGAGGAGCTTGTCGGGAAGGCCAACCAAGTCATATCAAGGAACTTGCCGCGACGCGCCACGCGTCCCGGCAAGACCCGGCGAGCGACAAGCTCCCGGACGCGGCAAGACAACGGCCGCGGCAAGGCGTTTGCCGCGGCAAGCAACCACTCTGTACCCGCGCTCCAGCTCACCCACCAACGTGTCGCTCTGAGACCTTTCCAGGCGCACGTGGTGGGAGGCTGTGCAGCCAGGGGTGCACTGCGGCAAGCGGCGCTGACAAGATCGCCATCGTGGCGAGCGGTGGCGTCCCTGACGGTCCCCTTTCTGCACTGTTTGGGCGACATAGATAGGCATTTAATGCCCTTGTCCCCTGCCGTCAGGGTTAGGTATGATACACTGTGTAGGTAGCTGTACCTACCGCAGCACCTTTTCCATTTTTGCCCCTGCCTACGTTGCCACCTGTTGGAGACCCCTTGAGCATATAAAAGGAGGCCCATGCACAACGTAGAGGAGGAGGACAGCAGAACACTCACGCTCGATCTCGTTAGCCGCCTGTGTGTACTGTAGCACTCAGCGCTCCCGAGCAAGAACTCAATACAAACCACAAAGCAGCAGTAGGAGTATTATCTCTCCGGAGAGCTCCAAAGCTGGGTAAAACCGCGCTCGTGTGCCTCGCCTCGATCTGCTCTTCGTGCGACCTCCGCCCCCCGCCGAACCGAAAAGGGGCTCCGTCCCCATAGGTGCTCGCGGAGTCAGTTTCCCCGACATCTTTGGCGCGCCAGGTAGGGGGCGTCGAGGTTGTGTGAACCTGATCCGGCGTTCACACGAGCTAGATCTTCATCGACTTCATCGACATGCCGCCGAAGAAGAAGGCTTCGGAGGCGGCTGCTCCGTCCACGTCGAACCCACCGCCGCCGGAGCAAACGGCTGGTGGGGAAGGCGCCGGCGGAAGAACGGGCGTCGACGGGGGAGCCCATGGTGCTGCCAGGTCCAAGGACAAGGCTGCGCTACCCATCGGAAGTGTAGCCGGCTCCCACGACGACCGAGCGTCCGCAGATGCACCGCGCCCATCTCAGGAGGCGCAGGACCAGCAGCGTCGTGGTACCCACGGTACCATAAGCTCGCTGGACCCAGATCGAGCTGGCGGATCTCGGGATGCTCCAGGCCAGCATGCACGCCAACGTGCTGGCGCGAGCGAGGCACGGTCGCTTGGACGGGATATTGCTCCTTCTAACGCAGTTAGGAGTCTGAGCATATCCCGCTCCTCGCACCGTTCGCCACCGCTACCCGCCACTCCAGTAGAAGCTTTGGCGTGAGCTCAACTGCTCCTAGACTTCCCTCCAACAGCGGACAAGATCGACGACTGGAGGGCCACCATTCAGAGTCTCATCGGCTTCGCCAACGGCGACACTCCACGGCAGCCGACTGCGTCGCAGCCGCGGCAAGTCAGCCAGGCGCGACCCGATGGCGACAAGACAGGTGGGGGTGCAACCACCGTGCACTCTCCGCCCCGAAGGCCAAGATCGCCGACTCGCCGGGCCCACCGCGACAGCGACTCCACTGCTTCATCAGATCCGCGAGCTCGCCGCGATTAGCGCCAAGTTCTTCACGAACGACAGCAAGAAGACGCTCGTACTCGCATCAAGCGCCGAAGAGAAGCGCGACGTCAGTCAGACCAGCGCGCTGGGCCCACTGTCGACATGCATGCGCCAGGGGAACCAGGCGACCTGCCGTACGCGGTAGGTTGCCCAGCGTTTACCCGTGAGCTGCGGCAAGTCCAGTGGCCCAGCACGAAGAATTTCAAGCCCGACATACCTTCCGCAAGTACATCCAGAGATTCAGCCAAGTGCAACTCAACATCCCAGATGTCCACCCCGGCGCAGTCATCAGCGCGTTCCATCAGAACATGCGTAACCGCAGGATGCGGGAGGAGATGGCGATGTGCAAGATCAGAGACGTCAGTGAGCTGTATGCCCTGGCCGACAGGTGTGCATGTGCTGAAGAAGGAAGGAAACTCCCCAGAGAGAGTACAGGAATAGGAGGATCTGACAGTGATGATGCAGCCCCGGCAAAGAAAAACCGGCGGCGGAACAACAAGAAGAGAAAAGGCAAAGATGTGCTAGTTGTTGAGCAGTCCGGCAGCGAAGGTGGCGCCAAGAAAGCCAAGGATTGTAGCTCCGACAAGGAGGTTGCCGCATGCGCCAACTGCCAGGCTGTGGCGGCCGCCGACAAGCAGGACGGCACCAACAAACAGTACTGGAAGATTCACCGCACCAAGGGCCATGACCTCCAGAGCTGCAAGAAGGTCGAGCAGCTTGTCGAGCTGCAAAAGGCCGAGTACGAGCGACGCGACAAGGAGAAAGCCCAAGGAGGTGCTGGAGGATCCGGTACGAAGCGCACCGGCCGGGGAGGATGCCGCGGCAAGGACAAGCAGCGGCAAGGAGACAGACCTCCCCGCGGCCGCGACAAGGATGAAGACGACGACGACGAAGACATGGATGATGACGAGACCGGTGAGCAGGAGTTCCAGAAAGCCACAGAGGTCTTGTGCGTTGACAGCGGTGCTTCTCTGCATACTTCACACCGCCAACTCAAGCAGTTGGTGCGGGAAGTCAATGCGGCAGAACCACCCGTTGAGTCACGCAAGCTTCTGAAATGGTCCAGCACGCCTATCATCTTTGATATTGAGGACCACCCTGATCGCACAACTGCTGTCGGGTGTTTGCCGATGTTGGTCTCACCAACAATCCGCAACCTCAAGGTCACTAAGATGCTAGTTGACGGCGGGGCCGGCTTGAACCTGATCTCCTCCGCTGTGCTCCGGAAACTCCAAGTCCCTGACAGCGAGCTCGAAGAGACCGGCACATTCCAAGGAATCAACCCGGGAAGGAGCAAGCCGAAGGGGAAGATCATGCTGCCGGTGACATTTGGCAGCGAGTTGAACTTCAGGACTGAGAGGATCACTTTTGACGTTGCCGATTTTCCATTGCCTTACAATGGGATTCTCGGTCGTCTAGCGCTCGCCAAGTTCATGGCGGCCTCTCACTACGCGTACAACATGCTGAAGATGCCAGGCCCGATAAGTGTCATCTCTGTCCCTGGCAACAAGAAAGATGCTCTTATCTGTGCCGACAAGATCTACCAGGAAGTAGCAGCCGCAACGGATCATGAGACACTTGCCGCTGAAGCTCCCGGGAGGAAGAAGAAGACCAAGTCCGGCAAGAGTTCTGATGCCCACTCCGGCAAGCGCACCTCTTCGGAGTGTTGCGCTACCGTTGAGGACGCACCATCGAGCTCCACCGGCAAGTGTAAGAAGGCAATGGTAGCTCCGCCAGTGACCAAGAAGGTGTCCGCCAAGGAGGACGGCACTAGTGGTACTTTCACCATCAGTGCCACTCTCGACCATAAATAGGAAACTGCGCTCATTGCTTTCCTGCGGGCGAACGTCGATGTGTTTGCGTGGAAACCGTCTGACATCCCCGGTGTTCCCAGGAAAGTAATTGAGCACCACCTTGCCGTCTGTCCTCATGCGCGGCCCGTCAAGCAGAAAGTCAGAAAGCAAGCAGTGGAGCGCCAAGAATTCATCGCAGAGGAGATCAAGAAGTTGGAAGCAGTAGGCCTCGTTAGAGGAGTTCTCCATCCTACGTGGTTGGCTAATCCTGTAGTCTTGTGCAAGGCAAACGGGAAATGGAGGCTGTGTATCGACTTTACCGATGTCAATAAAGCTTGTCCCAAAGACCCATTTCCCTTGCCGCGCATCGACCAGATTGTTGACTCCACGGCCGGATGTGACTTGCTTTCGTTTCTTGACGCATACTCAGGATACCATCAGATCTTCATGGCAGAAGAGGATGAGGAGAAAACCGCATTCATCACTCCCTGTGGCATGTACTGTTTCATACGGATGCCTTTCGGTTTGAAGAATGCTGGTTCAACATTTGCAAGGGTCGTCCATACTGCTTTTGAACCGCAAATACACAGAAATGTGGAAGCCTACATGGATGATATAGTGGTCAAGAGCAGGGACAAGTCAACTTTGATTCAAGATCTAGAAGAGACTTTCGCAAATCTGCGCAAGATCAGCCTCAAGCTCAACCCCGAGAAGTGCGTGTTTGGAGTCCCTTCCGGCAAGCTTCTCGGGTTCTTCGTGTCTCAGCGGGGAATTGAAGCCAATCCTGACAAGATCAAGGCCATTGATCAGATTGAAGCACCGAAGCGCGTCAAGGATGTGCGGAGACTTCCCGGCTGCGTGGCAGCTCTCAGCAGGTTTATCTCTAAGTCTGCTGAGCGCGCCTTGCCGTTTTTCAAAATTTTGAAAAAGGCAGGTCCAATGAAATGGACTCCGGAAGCGGAGGCTGCGCTGCAGGACTTGAAGAGATACCTGTCCTCCACTCCAATACTTATCGCACCTAAGCCACAAGAGAAGTTGCTGCTGTATCTGGCGGCAACCAATCAAGTGGTTAGTGTTACGTTAGTAGCGGAGAGGGAGGCAGATGATGAGCCAGCAACCACGGCAAGCGCATCTCCCCGACAAGCTCTGGTCCCGGCAAAGATGGATCTGCGCAGGCGCCCGAGGAGATACAAAAGAAAATGGTGCAGCGCCCAGTCTACTTTGTCAGTTCCCTTCTGCAGGGGGCTAGGTCAAGGTACTCTGGTGTGCAGAAATTGCTTTTCGGCCTTCTCATGGCCTCGAGAAAGCTGCGCCATTACTTCCAAGCACATGAGATAACAGTTGTCACTCGCTTTCCGCTGAAGAGGATACTGCAGAATCCAGAGGCAACAGGCAGGATTGTTGAGTGGGCACTGGAACTGTCAAGCTTTGGCCTGAAGTTTGAGAGCACTTCAACTATCCAGAGCAGAGCATTGGCAGAATTCATAGCAGAGTGGACGCCAACGCCCGACGAAGAAGTTCCAGAAATGAGCATCCCCGTCAAGGAGGCAAGCAAAGAGTGGCTGATGTACTTTGATGGTGCTTTCTCGCTGCAAGGCGCCGGTGCTGGCGTGCTGCTTGTCGCACCCACCAGAGAGCACCTTAAGTACGTAGTCCAGATGCACTTTCCCAAGGAGCAAGCAACAAACAATACTGCAGAGTATGAAGGATTGCTTGCCGGTCTCAGGATCGCGGCAGACCTTGGGATCAAGAAGCTCATTGTCAGGGGTGACTCGCAGCTTGTCGTCCGCCAAGTGAACAAGAATTATCAGAGTCCGTTGATGGAAGCTTACGTTGATGAAGTGAGGAAGCTAGAAGAGCACTTTGTCGGCCTATAGATGGAACATGTTCCAAGAGCTCAGAACGACATTGCCGATGGCCTGTCAAAGTGCGCAGCACTTAAGTTACCTATGGAACCAGGGATCTTTGTGCTCAAGCTGACTCAACCGTCTGTGACGCCATCAACTAGACAGAGCAAGAAGAGGAAGTTGATTTCTGGTGACTATTTTCCGGCAGAGCTTCCCGAAGCCGTCGCCAAAAAGGTCCCCAAGATCAACACCAAGAGTGCTGGGGAGCAGTCTGCTCCGGCAAACCCCAGGGTTTGTTCCGTTGAAGCAGACGCTCCCGAGAAGTTTTGCTCCGGCAAGCTTGCGGGGGAACGTCAAGCTCCGGCTGAGCCGCAATTTCTCGCCGTAGAAGCGGATGTTCCCACAGCAGCATATGTGCCTTTAGTCCTTGTTGTCGAGCCACAAGCTCCAACATGGGCGCAGCAGATCATCCGTTTCCCTCAGACAGGAGAACTTCCCGAAGAGCAAGAAGAAGCGGAAAGAGTAGCCCAGCAGTCAAGTATGTACCAGTTTGTCGACAACGCACTGTATAGAAGAAGACTCAACGGTGTGAAATTGAAGTGTATTCACCGGGAAGATGGACAGAAGCTGTTGGCAGAGATACATGGAGGCATTTGTGGTCACCACATCGGCGCAAGAGCACTTGCCGGCAAAGCTTTCCGGCAACGTTTCTTTTGGCCGATAGCCCTCCAGGATGCAACTGCACAAGTAACCAAGTGTGAAGCGTGCCAGTTCCATTCCAAGCAGATACGCCAGCCAGCTCAAGCTCTCCAGACGATCCCTTTATCCTGGCCATTTTTGGTCTGGGGGCTCGACATCCTCGGCCCCTTCCCCCGAGCAGTCGGGGGCTTTGAGTACTTGTACGTCGCAATCGACAAGTTCACAAAGTGGCCGGAAGTGGAAGCAGTGAGGAAGGTGACAGCACAGTCAGCAGTCAAGTTCTTCAGGTCGATTGTTTGCCGATTTGGGATCCCTAACCGGATCATCACCGACAACGGTACACAATTCACGAGCCGCACCTTCATGCAGTACGTCCAAGACCTTGGCGCCAAGGTCTGCTTCGCTTCTATTGCTCACCCCAGGAGCAACGGTCAAGCGGAGAGGGCAAATGCTGAAGTGCTGCGTGGACTCAAGACCAGAACTTTTGACAGGCTGCACGGGTGCGGAAGAAACTGGATTGAGGAGCTGCCGGTGGTTCTTTGGTCGATCAGGACGACGCCAAATCGAGCCACTGGCCAGACACCTTTCGCTCTAGTCTATGGAGCAGAGGCAGTTCTCCCCACGGAACTCGTATACGGGTCGCCTCGAGTGCTCGCTTATGATGAGCTTGAGCAAGAGCAGCTGCGACAAGATGACGCGCTGCTCCTTGAGGAGGACCGTCTTCAGGCTGCTGTACGAGCTGCTCGCTACCAGCAAGCTTTGCGCCGCTACCATAGCCGCAAAGTTAACGCCAGAAGTCTCGAGGAAGGCGACCTTGTTCTTCGGCACGTTCATTCCGCCAAGAATTCCAACAAGTTGACGCCGAAGTGGGAAGGCCCTTATCGGGTGAAACGAGTCACTAGGCCCGGCGCTGTCCGCCTTGAGATCGAAGATGACATTCTGGTGAGCAACTCCTGGAACATCGAGCATCTTCGTAAGTTTTACCCGTAAGGCGCGGTTGCCGGACCCTGCTCCGGCAACCACCTTTTGTACAAGTCTTGCCGCTGTTGCATGTAATCCTTTGTACAAAGCCAGGCGCAGACCCTGAGTGTAGATGAAGCGCTGGCGCCCTAAGTTATAGCATGCATGCTAGGTCGAGTCTCGTCCTTGGTTAGGGTTGATAGTGCTTAGTAGCGGCTAACCCCTAGCTTAGAGGTCGGGTGTGCGTCCCTTTGCCTTTCTTTCGTTTCCCTTGGTTCGCAGGGCTCGCATATCCTGGCCGGACCACTTGAGGATGAAAAAGAGAAGGAGGACGGACCAGCATCTGGACCCCGGCAAGCCAGTGTTGCCGGGGGCTGCAAGTACAAAGACTCACCCACGGCAAACCAGAGTTGCCGGGGGCTGCAATCTCAGATAAGTTTTTCATCCCTTATCATGCATTCTCTTATGGACTGAGGTACGCGAAACCTCGTTTCTTCCTAAAAGCTACCGTGCTCCCTTAACTCTAGGCCCTAGGGCTCGTTCCCGGGGCCAAGTTTGGTCGTAGTCGCGGCAGCAAAGGGACGAAACGAGGAGCCTGAACCCGCCTCATCCCTGCCTCCGCCAAAAGCGTGATAAAGGTCGAGCGACGTGGGAAAAAGGCAGGGCCTGCTGCCGGGAAAAGAAGTGTCTATCTTAAAGATATAAAGGATTTGCTCCTTGACGTGGGTTCCACCCACAAGACAAGTGACCCGGCAAGCATCCCCTTTTCATAAAAAAAACATTCCACTCAGGTACAGTCCATAGAGAATGAAAAACATGAATGATGGGATTACAAGCTTTAAATGCAGCTAAGGCCTGAGGGCTTACAAATTAAAAAGAGATAAGGTGCCCGTAATCCCTTTCTTGTCCCTCTCTTCAGGAGGCAGGTCAAGGAGGCGAAAAGGGCAAAAGGGGCGCCTAGGCGAGCTACAGGTGGCAGAAGACACCAAGAGAACATCTCGGTGGTCGTCCAAAGGCTGGATGGTGATGGCGGCGCCGGAGGCAGGGCTCGAAGACGAGGCGGCATGACGTCAACACGCTGTCGAGGGCGTCGTGCCCACGTACTCCGAGTTGACGGCCTTGCCGCCTGCCCTCTTCCTCTTCCGCAGCCTCCCTACGCCAGCCGCCCAAGGAGACGACCCCGAGAAGCTCAAGGAGCCGGCGACATGGATGATGGGGTCGCCGGTGCCACACGGAGCGGCGCCCGACACCTAGTCGGACCCGTCATCCTGCCGCCTGCTACCCTCATCGTCGCTGCCGCTGTCCTCCTCGTCACTCCCGCCCGAGGAGGAGTCTTCACTATCAGAGGAGCCCTCCACGCAGCACCTTGCCCGAGTCCCGAAGCACCCGAAGACCTTGACGGAGAGGAGACCGCCCTCCATCAGCTTAAAATGGAGGGTGAGCCCGTCCGTCAAGCTGTGGATATGGGCGAATGTCTTCCATCCTCGACCAAGATACATCACATTAGGGGCCGGGAAGTCAACGCGGACTCGCGTACCGCTGATTCCACAGCCCCTCATGTGCAACCTCAGTGTCTCGGGCGGGTCCAACTCCATCTCGCTCGCAAATGGAGTCGGGAGACGAAGGCGACGATGAGGCGGCCGACGCAGCCTGACAAAGAACTCGCAAGGGTCGTCCCCGATATGGCCCGCCATGGGAAGAAGAGCCGCTGGCGGAGGCGAGGCCGGCGAGCCGCCTCGTCCACCTCTTCCCCGAGCGCCTCGGCCTCGCCCTCGACCTCGCCCGCGGCCTCGCCCCCTCCCTCTTCCCCTTACGGCTGGCTCTGCCACCACGGGTACCGGAGAGGGAGGGACGCGTTGTCTAGCGGCGACCCTCGCCGCCACCGTTGAAGGACCAGGGTTCCCTTTCTCCATGGCGAATGAGAGAGAGGGGAGCAGAAGCTGAAGGAAAGAGGAGATGAAAGAATACAGGCTTCCGTCCCCCCCCCTCCCGCTCCTTATAAAGGAACAGGGTGGGGGCTCGGCCGCCCCGCTCAGCTAATCAAGACACGGAAGGAGCAGGGAACTGGGACCGACCCGCTGCCTCGACCCACGACGGCCCGGTTTCCCGCCTCCACCGTTCGCCACCCCAAGCGCATGGAGGCCGCGTGGCAGGCGTACAGAACCGAGGCGGCGGATGAGGCGACCTCTTCCCACCCCATGATCGTGGGGAGTGGACACCTCGAAGACCACGCCTCCACGCCTCCCTCCGTTTATGGGGAAGGCGCGAACTGCCCCTGTTTTCCCTGCTGGGAGGGGGCGGACGTTTCACCTTTCCGAATAAAGAAACCACCCACGACCTCTCCCACGACTCCGCAATTGACGCGTGCCATTCGGGGAGGGCGCCGTGGATGCGGAGTAAGAGCGACATGACCCAGGCCGCGCGTGCCCGTGCCCTATTTTGGGCCTGGCCCAACAGCGCTCGGCACCGTGTGTGGCCCAGGCCCGGGGGCTCCTGTCGGTGTACTAGAGTAGGGGTACCCTAGTATCCCGAACTTGTGCACGGGCAGTCGCAGCGCCCCGCGGCAAGGCTTGCCGGGTGACCGCCAAGGACCCCCGTGGTTCCTTTGGAGCCATTCAAGAACAAAGTATTCAAGCCAAGAAGACAAGGCCCCGGCAAGAGGAGCTTGCCGGGAAGGCCACTCAAGGCACAAGACCCCGGCAAGAGGAGCTTGTCGGGAAGGCCAACCAAGTCATCTCAAGGAACTTGCCGCGACGCGCCATGCGTCCCGGCAAGACCCGGCGAGCGACAAGCTCCCGGACGCGGCAAGACAACAGCCGCGGCAAGGCGTTTGCCGCGGCAAGCAACCACTCTGTACCCGCGCTCTAGCTCACCCACCAACGTGTCGCTCTGAGATCTTTCCAGGCGCACGTGGCGGGATGCTGTGCAGCCAGGGGTGCACTGTGGCAAGCGGCGCTGACAAGATCGCCATCGTGGTGAGCGGTGGCGTCCCTGACGGTCCCTTTTCTGCACTGTTTGGGCGACATAGATAGGCATTTAATGCCCTTGTCCCCTGCCGTCAGGGTTAGGTATGATACACTGTGTAGGTAGCTGTACCTACCGCAGCACCTTTTCCATTTTTGCCCCTGCCTACGTTGCCACCTGTTGGAGACCCCTTGAGCATATAAAAGGAGGCCCATGCACAACGTAGAGGAGGAGGACAGCAGAACACTCACGCTCGGTATCGTTAGCCGCCTGTGTGTACTGTAGCACTCAGCGCTCCCGAGCAAGAACTCAATACAAAGCACAAAGCAGCAGTAGGAGTATTATCTCTCCGGAGAGCTCCGAAGCTGGGTAAAACCGCGCTCGTGTGCCTCGCCTCGATCTGCTCTTCGTGTGACCTCCGCCCCCTGCCGAACCGAAAATGGGCTCCGTCCCCATAGGTGCTCGCGGAGTCAGTTTCCCTGACACCTACCATAATCTCTTCGTTTGTTCTCCGCTATTAGTGACTTCGGAGTGACTCTTTGTTGCATGTTGAGGGATAGTTATGTGATCCAATTATGTTATCATTGTTGAGAGAACTTGCACTAATGAAAGTATGAACCCTAGGCCTTGTTTCCTATCATTGCAATACCGTTTACGCTCACTTTTACCACTTGCTACCTTGCTGTTTTTATATTTTCAGTTTACAAAAACCTATATCTACCATCCATATTGCACTTGTATCACCATCTCTTCGCCCAACTAGTGCACCTATACAATTTACCATTGTATTGGGTGTGTTGGGGACACAATAGACTCTTTGTTATTTGGTTGCAGGGTTGCTTAAGCGAGACCATCTTCATCCTACGCCTCCCACGGATTGATAAACCTTAGGTCATCCACTTGAGGGAAATTTGCTATTGTGCTACAAACCTCTGCACTTGGAGGCCCAACAACGTCTACAAGAAGAAGGTTGTGTAGTAGACATCAAGCTCATCTCTGGCGTTGTTGCCGGGGAGGCTAGGTAAGTGAAGGTATATCTTTAGATCTTGCAATCGAATCTTTTTGTTTCTTGTTTTAGCACTAGTTTAGTTTATAAAATAAAACTACCCAAAAAATGGAATTGAGTCTACCTCATACGCTTCACCTTTTTAATATCTTCCGTGAGAATGATGGGAAGGAAAATTGTGCCAAAATATTAGAAGAAGAATGCATTAGAATGTTTGGCACTAAATCTTTGAACGATGAGCATGTTTGCAATGTTTTTAGTATGAATTCCTTGAATATCCATGATGCTAATGATATGCAAAGCCACAAGCTTGGGGATGCTATGTTTGATGAAGATGATATGTTTAGTCTCCCAAGTTTTGATGAGAATATTTATTATGATGAAAGCATGTCTCCTATCTATGATGATTATTGTGATGACACGTATGCTATAAAGAATAATGAAAACCATGAAACTTGTCATCTTGATCTTAATTTTCAATCATATGATAGTTATTTTGTTGAGTTTGCTCCCACTACTATTGATGAGAACAAATTTGCTTATGTGGAGAGTAGTAAAATTTCTATGCAAGTAGATCATGAAATGAATGTTTTAGGTGCTGGTTATATTGTTGAATTCATTCATGATGCTACTTAAAATTACTATGAGGGAGGAATATATGCTTGTAGGAATTGCAATAACATCAAGTTTCCTCTCTATGTGCTTAAAGTTTTGAAGTTATGCTTATTTTACCTTCCTATGCAAGTTGATTATGGTTCCCATAAGTTGTTTGCTCACAAAATCCATATGCATAGGAAGTGGGTTAGACTTAAATGTTCTAGTCATATTCTTCATGATGCTCTCTTTATGTTTCAATTCCTATCTTTTATGTGAGCATCATTGAAACGTTAGCGCTTGTTGGGAGGCAACCCAACTTTATTTTACTTTCTTGCTTTTCGGTTCTGTTTAGGAATCAGTAACCCATCTAGCTTCTGTTAAGATGTGGTTTTATGTTTTAATTAGTGTTTGTGCCAAGTAGAACCTTTGGGAAGACTTGGGTGAAGTCTTTATGATCATGCTGTAAAAAAATAGAAACTTTAGCGCTCACGAGATTAGCTAGAACTTTTTACTGGAGAGTGATATTTAGTTGATTCTTTTTGCAGATGATTACTAGACAAATTCCTCAGTTCCACCAATTTATTTTAGAATTGTTTTAGTTCCAGAAGTTTGCGTTAGTTACAGATTACTACAGACTGTTCTGTTTTTGACAGATTCTGTTTTTCGTGTGTTGTTTGCTTATTTTGATGACTCTATGGATAGTAAAATAGTTTATAAACCATAGAGAAGTTGTAATACAGTAGGTTTAACACCAATATAAATAAAGAATGAGTTCATTATAGTACCTTGATGTGGTGTATTGTTTTCTTTCGCTAACGGAGCTCACGAGTTTTCTGTTAAGTTTTGTGTTGTGAAGTTTTCAAGTTTTGGGTAAAGATTCGATGGACTATGGAATAAGGAGTGGCAAGACCCTAAGCTTGGGGATGCCCAAGGCACCCCAAGGTAATATTCAAGGATAACCAAGCGTCTAAGCTTGGGGATGCCCCGGAAGGCATCCCCTCTTTCGTCTTCATTCATCGGTAACCTTACTTGGAGCTATATTTTTATTCACCACATGATATGTGTTTTGCTTGGAGCGTCATTTTATTTTATTTAGCTTTGCTTGCTGTTTGAATAAAGTATCAAGATCTTAAATTATTAAATGAGAGAGTCTTCACATAGTTGTATAATTATTCAACTACTCATTGATCTACACTTATATCTTTCGGAGTAGTTTGTCGTTTGCTCTAGTGCTTCACTTATATCTTTTAGAGCACGTTGGTAGTTTTATTTTGAAGAAATAGATGAACTATCATGCTTCACTTAGATTATTTTGAGATTCTTAAATAGCATGGTAATTGCTTGAATAATCCTAATATGCTAAGCATAAATGATTTGTAAAAATTCTTATGAGTGTGTTGAATACTAAGAAAAGATTTAAGCATGATAATTGTTTTGAGATATGGAGGTGATAATATTAGAGTCATGCTAGTTGAGTAGTTGTTAATTTAAAGAATACTTGCGTTGAAGTTTGTGATTCCCGTAGCATGCACGTATGGTGAACCGTTATGTGACGAAGTCGGAGCATGATTTATTTATTGATTGTCTTCCTTATGAGTGGCGGTCAGGGACGAGCGATGGTCTTTTCCTACCAATCTATCCCCCTAGGAGCATGCGCTTAATACTTTGCTTTGATAACTTCTAGATTTTTGCAATAAGTATATGAGTTCTTTATGACTAATGTTGAGTCCATGGATTATACGCACTTTTTCCCATCCTTCCACCATTGCTAGCCTCTCTAATACCGCGTACTTTTCGCCGGTATCATACACCCACCATATATCTTCCTCAAAACAGCCACCATACCTACCTATCACGGCATTTCCAGAGCCATTCCCAGATATATTACCATGCAACTTTCCACCGTTCCGTTTATTATGACACTCTCCATCATTGTCATATTGCTAGCATGATCATGTAGTTGACATCGTATTTGTGGCAAAGCCACCATTCATAATTATTTCATACATATCACTCTTGATTCATTGCATATCCCGGTACACCGCCGGAGGCATTCATATAGAGTCATATCTTGTTCTAAGTACCGAGTTGTAATTGTTGAGTTGTATGAAAAATAAAAGTGTGGTGATCATCATTTTTAGAGCATTGTCCCAAGTGAGGAAAGAATGATGGAGACTATGATTCCCCCACAAGTCGGGATGACACTCCTGACGAATCAAAAAAAGGAGAAAAAGAAAAAAAATGAGAAGAAAAGAGAGAAGGGACAATGTTACTATCCTTTTACCACACTTGTGCTTCAAAGTAGCACCAAGATCTTCATGATAGAGAGTCTCCTATGGTATCACTTTCTTATACTAGTGGGAATTTTACATTATAGAACTTGGCTTGTATATTCCAATGATGGGCTTCCTCAAAATTCCCTAGGTCTTCGTGAGCAAGCGAGTTGGATGCACACCCACTTAGTTTCTTTTGTTGAGCTTTCGTATACTTATAGCTCTAGTGCATCCGTTGCATGGCAATCCCTACTCACTCACATTGATATCTATTAATGGGCATCTCCATAGCCCGTTGATACGCCTAGTTAATGTGATACTATCTTCCCCTCTTTTTGTCTTCTCCACAACCACCATTCCACTCCACATATAGTGATATATCCATGGCTCACGCCCATGTATTGCGTGAAGATTGAAAAAGTTTGAGAATGTCAAAAGTATGAAACAATTGCTTGGCTTGTCATCGGGGTTGTGCATGAATTAAATACTTTGTGTGGTGAAGATGGAGCATAGCCAGACTATATGATTTTGTAGGGATAACTTTCTTTGGCCATGTTATTTTGAGAAGACATGATTGCTTTGATTAGTATGCTTGAAGTATTATTATTTTCATGTCAATATTAAACTTTTGCCTTGAATCTTATGGATCTGAATATTCATACCACAAGTAAGAAGAATTACATTGAAATTATGCCAAGTAGCACTCCGCATCAAAAATTCTTTTTTATCATTTACCTACTCGAGGACGAGCAGGAATTAAGCTTGGGGATGCTTGATACGTCTCCAACGTATCTATAATTTTTTATTGCTCCATGCTATATTATCTACTGTTTTAGGCAATATTGGGCTTTATTATCCACTTTTATATTACTTTTGGGACTAACCTATTAACTGGAGGCCCAGCCCAGATTTGCTGTTTTATGCCTATTTCAGTGTTTCGAAGAAAAGGAATATCAGACGGAGTCGAAACGGAACGAAATCAACTGGAGAAGTTATTTTTGGAAGGAAACCTACCGGATAGACTTGGACCCTACGTCAGAAGATGAAGGAGGTGCTCACGAGGGTAGGGGCGCGCCCCCTGCCTCGTGGCCCCCCTTCGGTCCACCGACGTACCCCTTGCACCCATATATATGCCTACGTATCGTAAAACTTCCAGAACAGAGATTAGATCTGGAGTTCCGCCACCGCAAGCCTCTGTAGCCACCAAAAACCAATCAGGACCCAGTTCCGGCACCCTGCCGGAGGGGGGATCCCTCACTGGTGGCCATCTTCATCATCCCGACGCTCTCCATGACGAGGAGGGAGTAGTTCACCCTCGGGGCTGAGGGTATGTACCAGTAGCTATGTGTTTGATCTCTCTCTCTCTCTCTCTCTCTCTCTCTCTCTCTCTCTCGTGTTCTTGATTTGGCACGATCTTGATGTATCGTGAGCTTTGCTATTATAGTTGGATCTTATGTTTCTTCTCCCCCTCTTCTCTCTTGTAATGGATTGAGTTTCCCCTTTGAAGTTATCTTATCAGATTGAGTCTTTAAAGATTTGAGAACACTTGGTGTATGTCTTGCGTGGGATAACCGTGGTGACAATGGGTTATTCTATTGATCCACTTGATGTATGTTTTGGTGATCAACTTGCGGGTTTTGTGACATTGGGAACCTATGCATAGGGGTTGGCACACGTTTTCGTCGTGATTCTCTGGTAGAAACTTTGGGGCACTCTTTGAGGTTCTATGTGTTGGTTGAGTAGAAGAATTGAGATTGTGTGATGCATATCGTATAATCATACCCACAGATACTTGAGGTGACATTGGAGTATCTAGGTGACATTAGGGTTTTGGTTGATTTGTATCTTAAGGTGTTATTCTAGTACGAACTCTAGGGCTATTTGTGACACTTATAGGAATAGCCCAATAGATTCATTGGAAAGAATAACTTTGAGGTGGTTTCGTACCCTACCATAATCTCTTCGTTTGTTCTCCGCTATTAGTGACTTTGGAGTGACTCTTTGTTGCATGTTGATGGATAGTTATGTGATCCAATTATGTTATCATTGTTGAGAGAACTTGCACTAGTGAAAGTATGAACCCTAGGCCTTGTTTCCTATCATTGCAATACCGTTTACGCTCACTTTTGCCGCTTGCTACCTTGCTGTTTTTATATTTTCAGTTTACAAAAACCTATATCTACCATCCATATTGCACTTGTATCACCATCTCTTCGCCGAACTAGTGCACCTATACAATTTACCATTGTATTGGGTGTGTTGGGGACACAAGAGACTCTTTGTTATTTGGTTGCAGGGTTGCTTAAGAGATACCATCTTCATCCTACACCTCCCATGGATTGATAAACCTTAGGTCATCCACTTGAGGGAAACTTGCTACTGTCCTACAAACCTCTACACTTGGAGGCCCAACAACGTCTACAAGAAGAAGGTTGTGTAGTAGACATCAGTGGGCACGGTGAGGGTTTTTGTGACGTGGGGATGGTGAGGGTTTTCTTTCCCACAAAGAATTTTGGGGGCAACAGATTGCTAGAGCGAACCGTGTTAGATTGACGCAACAGGCAAAATGAAAGGAATTGCACACGGTCCCAATTTTGGGAACCGTGTGTGATTGACGTACTACCTCCGTCCTGGTTTATTGGTCCCCCTTTGTAATTTTTACCAAATTTTGTCCAAATATTTAACATACTCAGACATAGATAATAAGCGTACACGTACATAAGCATAGTTCAACCGTAAGTACATAGTTCAACGGTCATTAAGCATACTCAAGCGTACATAGTTCGATCCATCCCACATCTCATCTCACATGTCGGCACGATCCTGAAGCTTCTCCAGGTACTCGACGTACGCGTCGTGCGCCATCCTGCGAGAATACTTCTCCTTGAAGGAGCCAACGGCCCGTCCTCCTGCATGCGCCAGAACACTTAGATACGCTTTATGAAGCTTGTGGTTGCAAAATGGGCATCCATAGCCATCATACCAGATCCTAATACGCCTGTTATGCATTCCCGCATAAAGCTCCCTCAGGATTCGCCTCTTGTACCTCCTCTGGGCATCTTCATCCTCACTGTCCACATCATCAGACGACACCTATACAAATAGTAAAAAAAATTGACTCAAATCATTGATTACATGTCGTGAAGTAGGATTAGGAATTTATGGCTATTTATTTATACATATCTAGAGATTATGGTTCAATTTTTAAGCACAGACATCTATGTGCGGACCAATCTTGAAGGAAATAATGGCACAAACATACGTCGGTCATTCAAAATCAATTGTCAAGTCCTGGCTAGGAATTATTAGCACAAATACTAACCCTAGTTGGCTACTAGTAGAAATCATTTCCATAGATGAAACAACTAATCACTTATCACCTGTACCATTCAAATAATCAATACACTACACGGATCTAACGAAACTTACTCAGATTTCATGGATTGGGAGAACATAACCATATGATTTCTATTCCAAAAAGGGGGAGGCAGGAGTAACCTGAGAAACTCTATGATCTATTTGACACATAAATGGGTATAGATGACTAACCAGCTGTGCGTCGTCATCGGGGTCGTCGCCGGAGTGGTCGTCAGAGTCGTCGCCATAGTGGTTGCCGGGGGTTGGGTGCGACATATGCCAATGGATGGCTTAGAGCATCTCCAGCTGGCCTCCCAGGAAGCCTCCCCAAGGCACTTTTTGGACCCAGGCGGACAAAAAACGCCCCACTCGGGCCCCCAGAGACACGTTTTTCGCCGGATTTTGATAGATTTACGGCCGGCGCTACCAACCCAAACCCAGCCCCCCGGAGGGTAGCTGGGGACGCCGGCAGATGACTTTTGCATGCACAGGGCCACTCGTCATCCCCTCTCTCTACCCTATCTCTTCTCTCTCCTCTCCTTTCTTTATTTTCTTTCTCCTCTCCTCTCCCTTTCCTTCCACACAGCGCGCATGGCCGGGGCAGGGCTCGCGGACCATCTCCTTCCTTCTCGCTTGGGTGCCATGGCCACCATCCTCGCAAGATCCAGCCCATCTCCTCCGCGTCCGCGGAGTGGGCGTTCCAGCGGACCCGGTCGGCGCCGTCGCTAGCCGCCGAGTACGCGGGCGTCCCGCTCAAGCACTGGTGGGACTGGGGCCTCCGATGGCTGAGGCTTCGCCGGCGACCTGGAGATGAACGAGGAGGAGGCGGTCGCGCTCAGCCGGGGCACCTGGGCTTGCGCTCCGGGGTCCGCCGCGTCGTCGCGTCCGACCACTCGCTGCCCACCACGCAGCGCCTAGAGCGCAAAGCCCGCGAATGACGCCGCCACGACTGCACCCGCCGTCGCGACGCCGGCCACGGCCCCTTGTGGAAGCAGGTGCGGTGCTTGGCATTCTTCCGAGCATGCTGGACGGGGCGCGGTCCGGCGGGCAAGGCGTGGCCGGGGCAGAGTGTACCACGGCCACGGCCAGCTCAGGCACCGGTACTCGGGCGCCACAGCCAGCTCGAACCGCCGCAGCACCACGGCCATGTTGGTGTACCGCGGGATGGTCGTGCCGGCGTCGTCGACGGTGATGTCGTGCAGGGCCTGCCGCTGCATGTTGGGGGACGGCGGGTAGAGGCAGAGCACCTCGCTGAGGACCCATCCCATCTTGGTGAGCTTGGAGAGCGCGGCAGCATCGAGGGGCCCGTCGGCGGTGACCTCGCGGAGCTTGTCCCGGAGCACGCGCTGCCACTCGTCATCAACCTCTTCTTCCCGTGTGGGCGGATTCCGACGCGTCCGGCGTGGGTGGGACAGGCACGGCATGGCGGGCGCGGCCGTGGGCGAGCGGCAGGCGATGCGAAGGCAGCCTGCCCTACGGTGACGAGTGGATAAGTGTGTGGGTGGCCAACGAGTGGACATTTTCTCGTTCCCAGGGAAAAAAATTCGCCGGCAGCCCCCCAGGCGGCGAAAAAAATGCCTCCTGGGGGCTCAACGGCTGGAGATGCTCTTATCATGGTGGGAGCAAGTAGAACGTCACCGGTGCCTGGAAGCGGGATGAGGCGTAGACACGAATGCCGGCACACTTTACCCAGGTTCTGGGCTCTCCTAGGAGATAACACCCCTAGTCCTGCTCTGCGGGGTCTCCGCATGATCACTAAGGCTCTAGTGAGTACAATGGTGCTCCTCGAGCTGTATGCTGGAGGTAGAAGAAGGCAGGCACGCTCTCTCCTTCCTCCAGGTATGAGTCTAGTTCTTATAGGTTGGGAACCCTTTGCATGGGTGCCCTGGGGGGTTTATATAGGCCTACCCCCCAGGGGTACAATGGTAATCTGGCTGGGTGTAGGACCCGGCTGTCAGTGTCTCTGATCGCCGGCTTCTCCGTCGGCTGCTGGGGCCCACTGCCTGGTGGGCCCCGCCGACTGGTCTGGTACGGAGCCGACAGGCCGCTCCCGCCGCTCGCGGGTCTTGCCGGCTGCTGATTACTATAGCTGTGATGCTAATGACACAGGCTTGGTCAGGGGAGCGTGGCTACAGTCCCGCCGCCTGGTGGGAGATCAGTGTAGCCACACCGTATCTCATCTGGTTAAT
Organism: Aegilops umbellulata; assembly: GCA_032464435.1. NCBI lineage: Eukaryota > Viridiplantae > Streptophyta > Magnoliopsida > Poales > Poaceae > Aegilops > Aegilops umbellulata. The sequence goes on along the minus strand of CP136056.1, from coordinate 316,819,417 downwards.
GGTGTGCAGGCCCCGAGGGAGGGGCGGGCCGACTGCTAGAAGTCGGCCTCCCTCGGGTCCGACTAGTCAGGCTTCCACCGTCTTCCGGGCTATCTCTGCCCAGTAGGGCCCGCCGGGCCCGCCGCCTGCAGGCCGTACCAACAGGCCGTCATGGGAACAGGGCTCCACCTACCAGTGGTGACGTCAGGGGCGGATTGGCAACAGTGCCGCGCCGGGCGGAGATCTCCGCCTGTACGGAGCACTGTGGCCACGCCCGGCCCTGGATACGGGGGTGATGGGCTACACTTTAACCTCACCCTGTCTTGTCTTCTTAATGGGGGTGCAGACTCTAAGGACGTTGTGGGCCGCCTGCTAGAGGTCGGCCTCCCTAGAGGCCTCCTGCAAAGATTCAGTCCGTCTTGGTGCCGCCATCCGGAGCTTAGTCGCCTTCTGGCAGCCCGCCGCTTGGGCCAGCCGGCCATCAGAAGGCGGCGCTTCATCTTGAGGTTCTGAGGGGCGCAGCCAGGCCTAATGTCTTGAAAGGTTCAGGGACTCGGGTAGGCTACCCGTGGCCCATTACTCGGGCAGTAGTCCCCGAAGCTGGTGAGGTGCCGCGGCTGAGGAGCCGAGGAGCCTCAATAGTTTCTTTCCCCGGGTGCTCTGGACGGAAGCTTCATTTGACTCCTGGCAAGCCGCCTGGTGGGAGTCGGCCATGTCCAGTCAGATTTGTCTGAAACTTCGAACGCAACGGCGGGAACTAGGTGGCGTGCTAGCTAAGCTTCCAGGCCCGTCACCCGTCGTGGGCATGCCACATGGCGTCAGCCAGCCGGGCCAGCCTGCTAGCCCACGCGTGCGACGGGACACGACAGTAGGCTGGGCCCACCACCACCGGGCCTAGGCACGCGAGCGGATCCGCTGTGGCCGAGGCAGGCGGTTGAGCTTCTTCGCAGAGTTACTGCGCGCAGTAACTCGCGCGGAAAACGCAGGGACGTGGGGTCGTGGGCATAGTTAATCCCACGATCCCACGCCCGCCCCCTCGGCTTCATAGCCCGTCGGCTATAAGTAGGGGGAGGAGGGGGAGCGGCGGAGCACGCGCGCCCCTCCGCCCCATTCTTGCCTCCTTCTTCCTCTTCTTGCCGCAGCGCCCCCGAGCTCCGCCGGAGTGCTGCCGCTGCTCGTCTCTGTCGAGCTCTTCCGCCCCGAGCCCTCTTGGCCCTGCTCCGATCCTCAGCTCCCCTATCGGGCCATTAGCCTCGTCGAGCTCTTCATGGCTCGCGAGCGGGGAGGAGATTGGGACGGGTCGAACGTCAATGAAGACCACATCTCTTTACTTTGCGACACGCGGCGCCTTCCTGGCGCAAACTACATGAAGACGCGCGTGCCTCCTGCAGGGGAGATCTTGCTGGCGCCGGGGGAGGGCGAGCAGGTCATCTTTCACTCGCACTTCATCCGCGACTTCGGCCTGCCGGCGAGCAGCTTTCTCCGCTCGTTCCTCGAGTTCTACCATCTCCAACCTCATCACATCACGCCCAACACCGTGATGCTTCTGTTCGCCTTTGTCACGATGTGCGAAGGCTACCTCGGCATCCTCCCCACAATGGAGTTGTGGGGAGCGTTCTTTTATACCAAGCTGGGAACCTCCGTCCGGGAGGTGGCAGCCCAGTGCGGAGCCTTCGCCACGGTGCACCGTCCATATCCAAGGAACGCCTTCCCCTCCATCAAGCTGCCACAGTCGGTCAAGATGTGGCAGCAATCTTACTTCTACGTGGAGAACGTCGACCCAGCAGTCGACTTCATCAACCTGCCGGCCTATGAAGCCGGCCCGCGAGCTGAGCCTCGGGCCAACTGGGGCTACAAGCCGAAGCCGGTATCAGCAGACGGCGCCGCCGCCTTCAACCGACTCCCGGTGATGACTGAAGCCGAAGGCCTCAAAGCGTTCGACTTGTTGGTCGCCTTCGTCGTGCGCCGGGTTCTCCCGCTCCAAGGTCGGCCTCACTTGATCAGGCGGATGAGCGGGCACCGCGACCCATGCCAGCTGAGTACCAAGGAGATGTCGGCTGTTGAGGTGGCGAACTTGGTGAATGAGATCTCCGACCTCAAGCTGGAGGGTCCTGGCAGTTCGGCAAGCAGTCGTACTCCCGCGCGGACCCGCCACCAGCCGTAAGATTTTCAATCTTTCCTTTCATCAATAGCTCGTCTTGATTCCATCTTGCGGTCTTGAACAGTCGGCCTCTTGCCCTTTGAAACAGATCTACATGTCTGAGGCGACAGCTGCCATCATGGGGCGGGTGGCCCCTATGCACCGGACCGAACTGTGAGCGACGTGGACGACCCTGACCTGGGGGTGGGCGCCTTGGAAGACAACGCCACACGCGGCGTCTATGGAGCCGGTGGCTCCGAGGAAGGCGGCTTCGAGACTTGGCCTAATGATGACGATGAGGAAGACGAGCCGCGCCCTGCACGAGGCGCCGGCAGGGCGGACGCGGACCCCACCGCTGAACTGATCGCTCGAGGCGGCACGCGAAAGCATAAACAAGGCGCCGCCTTGTTCGGTAGCGCGCCGAAGAAGGCCAAGAATCCGACCGCCGCGACCAGGCGGAAGGAGGCCGCCGCGAAGGCGGGAAAATATCAGAAGCTCCTCAAGGCGCCTCCCATGGTGTCGGCGTAAGTATCTTTTCTTATGCTTTTATTTCGTGTCGATTCTTTCTGAGCTTCCTCTCTTCGTCTTTCTTGACTTAATGCCCCGCTCTCTCTTGAGAAGTCGGCCGCTGCCTCCATCATTGGGTCGGCGGAGACCTCCACCACCACCCGGTGAATCGACCCGGCCGCCGACCTCCGGGAGGCGCGGGAGCGAAACGCGCGGGAGGTCCGCGAGGAGCAGGAAGCCGCCCGCCTGGAGAAGGCGAAGGCGGACAAGGCGGAAGCAGCCGCCTTGAAGAAGCTGGAGGAGGCCGAGGCCGCTGCCGCGGTGAAGGAGTAGGCCGAAGAGGCCGCGTGCCGCCAATCGGCGTTATTTGTCATCCCTTTAAACTCCGCGCTGCCGCCACAAGAGTTCTTGGCGCCGACTGGGGGTGCCGGCGATGAGCACCCGATCATGGAGAGGGACAGCGGCGATGTCGTCATGCCAGACGTGGCCGTGCCTCCGCCACCACCATCTGGATGGGCGCTAGACGAGCAGCCGGCGGACCCGCCGGTGCCGCCAGCCGGAGACGAGATGGTGACGGGCCCGACTCCCGAGGTCCACACACCATTGCTCCGCCGGTTCACAAAGGCGGCTTCGGCTCCACGTCCGCTGGAAGCCGGTGCCGCGAGCTCTTCGATTCCGGACGCCGAGGCGACCAGCGCCATGCCCGCTGATTGGGTGCGGGGAGGCGGGACGGGCCCTTTGAATCAGGCGATCCTGGACGTCCAAGGCAAACTCCGAGCCGAGGCTAACGCCCTGAAGCAGTGCAACCAAGTGCTACCTCTTGAGTACTGCGTTGGTTTTCCCCGAAGAGGAGAGGATGATGCAGCAAAGTAGCGTAAGTATTTCCCTCAGTTTTTGAGAACCAATGTATCAATCCAGTAGGAGGCTACACTCAAGTCCCTCGTACCTGCACAAAACGATAGCTACTCGCAACCAACGCGATTAGGGGCTGTCAATCCCTTCACGGTCACTTACGAGAGTGAGATCTGATAGAGATGATAGATAATATTTTTGGTATTTTTGATATAGAGATGCAAAGTCAAAAGTAAAAGGCAAAGTAAAAAGCAAAACAAGATTAAAGTGATGGAGATTGATATGATGAGAATAGACCCGGGGGCCATAGGTTTCACTAGTGGCTTCTCTCGAGAGCATAAGTATTCTACGGTGGGTGAACAAATTACTGTTGAGCAATTGACAGAATTGAGCATAGTTATGAGAATATCTTGGTATGATCATGTATATAGGCATCACGTCTGAGACAAGTAGACCGACTCCTGCCTGCATCTACTACTATTACTCCACTCATCGACCTCTATCTAGCATGCATCTAGAGTATTAAGTTAAAAGGAGAGTAACACTTTAAGCAAGATGACATGATGTAGAGGGATAGTTTCATGCAATATGATAAAAACCCCATCTTGTTATCCTCGATGGCAACGATGCAATACGTGCCTTGCTGCCCCTTTTGTCACTGGGAAAGGACACCGCAAGATCGAACCCAAAGCTAAGCACTTCTCCAATGGCAAGAAAAACCAATCTAGTAGGCCAAACCAAACTGATAATTCGAAGAGACTTGCAAAGATAACCAATCATACATAAAAGAATTCAGAGAAGAATCAAATATTATTCATAGATAGACTTGATCATAAACCCACAATTCATCGGTCTCAACAAACGCACCACAAAAAGAAGATTACATCAAATAGATCTCCACGAGAGAGGGGGAGAACATTATATTGAGATCCAAAAAGAGAGAAGAAGCCATCTAGCTACTAAGTATGGACCCGAAGGTCTGAGGTAAACTACTCACACTTCATCGGAGGGGCTATGATGATGTAGAAGCCCTCCGTGATGACAGCCCTCTCCGGCGGAGCTCGGGAACAGGCCCCAAGATGGGATCTCGTGGATACAGAAAGTTGCGGAGGTGGAATTAGGTTTTTGGCTCCGTTTCTGATCGTTTGGGGGTACGTAGGTATATATAGGAGGAAGGAGTATGTCGGTGGAGCAACAGGGGGCCCACGAGGCAGGGACGCGCCCCCCAGCCCTCTAGGGCGTGCCCCCCCACCCTCGTGACCACCTCTGTTACTTCTTGGAGTAGGGTCCAAGTCTCCTGGATCACGTTTGGTGAGAAAATCACGTTCCCGAAGGTTTCATTCCGTTTGGACTCCGTTTGATATTCTGTTTCTTCGAAACACTGAAATAGGCAAAAAAACAGCAATTCTGGGTTGGGCCTCCGGTTAATAGGTTAGTCCCAAAAATAATATAAAAGTGGAAAATAAAGCCCAATATAGTCCAAAACAGTAGATAATATAGCATGGAGCAATCAAAAATTATAGATACGTTGGAGACGTATCACCAAGCGTTCCTGGAGTCGCGAGCAGTCGTCCGGGTATACTTCTTGCTTCTTCATTTTTAATTCTTGTGTTTCTCTATGGGGGCGCGCCAGCGTACCCACTAGGTGTAGTCCCCGAGTTTTGGGCCGGCTGCTGAGCACGCGGCTCGGAACTTTAATTGGCAAGCTTCGAGTACTAACATTGTCTTATATCTTCACTGTAGGATTATCAAAACCTTCGCGCGGCTGCCTTCAACTCCAAAGTCCAGGAGCTAAATCAACGGACCGTCGACTTGTCGGAAAGCCGGAGTAAGTCTTTCTCTTTCTCTGCGGGGGCACGCTGGCGCACCCGCGGTCTGTAATCCCCGAGATTCGGGCCGACTGCTGAGCAGTCGGGCTGGATCTCCTGGGCAACTGTTCTTGTTCTTTGTTGATATTGATAACTTCTTTCTCTGCGGGGGCGCGCTGGTGCACCCGCGGGCTATAGTCCCCGAGATTCGGGCCAACTGCTGAGCAGTCGGGCCGGATCTCCCCGACGACTGTACTTCTTCTCTGTTGGCTGCTGATGCCTTTTCCTTTCTCCCTTCTTGCAGAGGCCAATGCTGCCCTCCGGTAGTAGCTGGGCGAAGCCAACACCGCCTTGCGCGCCAAGGAGGTGGAGTTCAACGAGCTGGCCCAAGAGCGTGACCGGCTGACCACGCAACTGGCGGAGCAGGCGGAGCTTCTCAAGAGAGCCCAATAGGAGGCGGAGGCGAAGGAGTCCAATCTCCTTGCTGAGTTCGAGACCGAACGCTCCGCCTGGACTGATAAGGAGGCATTGCTGACTGCCGACTTTGGCGAGATTGAAGACATGGTTGACGGTAAGCTTCCTTCTTTACTCTTTCTTCGAGCCTCTAGCTTCTGATCAAGCCGGCTTCTTGTTTCTAATTTTGGCTTTTTTGCTTTCTGTTTGAGCATACTTCTTCCCCAGTCACTCTGGCGCTGCCAATCAGGCCATCGAGGCCGATCGCGAAGGGCAGAGGGCGGAAGGTGCGAAGATCGCTGCCGACGCCCCCCCCCCCCGTACCCTTAGCGAACAGCTTCTCAGCATCCAGGCCCATCTTCGGCCAGCTCATCAGATGATGCGCCGTCTTTAGCATGTCGGCACCCAGGCGATCACTGCCCTGTGGCCATACATGCCGGCTCCACGTACACCCAGCCGGACTGCCGACTGGCTGGAGGTGGCGGTCGGTCGTCTTGAGGCCTGGAAGGGCTCCTCGGCCCGCCTGGAGCACGCCGGGACTTGGAGTTCGTCAAGGCGTGGTACCCTGGGCTAAATCTAGCCCAGTTGGCCACGCTTCAACTGGAAGCCCAAGAGGAGCTGGTGGCGGTGGACCGTGATCTTGTCCAGCGGGCCGTGGCGATCGCCGAGTACACCAACACCAGCGTCTTCGTTCCTGAGCTGGCTGAGAACGGCACCAAGGCGCCGCAGGAGTGGTTCGGGCTGAACCCAGAGGATGGCGAGGACTCGGCCGAAGTGATCGACTCTAGCGACGAGGGAGAAGACGAGGAGCACGAGGAAGGTGAAGAGGAAGCGCTAGAGGTTGAAGCGGACGGCCAGCCTCAGCCCGACCGCGCCTCCAGCAATGAGCCACGCCCGAGCGAGCCGCATGCTGCTGAAGGCGACCAAGCGGAGACCGACCAGCCGGCCGTTCCACCAACCGGCACCACCGACTCCACCGTTCCGCCGAACCCGTCTGCTGCTCCCTAGGCTGCCAACTTATCTTTTGTTTTTCATGCTTTATCAGTCTCGACAAACTTTGTTAGCTTCGCACAATTCCACCCGTGGGGTGTATTTCAAACTTCTATTGAATGTTGGCCAAGGGCCTTTTGATATGTAAATATGATCGCCGAGTTCTATATTTCCTTGCTTTCTGCTCCTTGGCTTTTTTCCTTTGCCGCCCTCCCTGGCCTGCCGTTTGGTCAGCCAAACAGTCGCTCTGCGGACTGCGGCTGGGTTCAGTATTCGACCGCTTTGGGAAGGTAAGTACTTAGCCGATTAGAGCTTTTTAGCAAGTTAAATAGAAGTCGGCCGGCAGCAGCCGGTCGGCGAAGCGGGAAGCCTGCTTGAACTATGTGCATGCTTTGGGTCCTTAGCCATTTTTCATGCGGACAGCCTTTCTGCCTTAACTCCTGCCGACCAGACAGTTGCTTTGCGAGCTGCGGCTTCTGGCAGGAGAAGGCTTAAGTGCCAACACAATACTTGTCCGGCTGCAGGAAGCATTACATAGTACAAGGCGGCGAGTCCCCGGGTCGACTGGTCGAACTTGGTGCCAGACGGACTAATGAAATAACACATTCGTAGGCATAATACTTATCATATAGATAAAGAGGGTAGTCCCCGAGCTCTTCTCGGGGGACCCGGAGTCTTCGTACTTAATACAAAAGGTAGTGTGGTGCATACTGCATCAACTGTAAAACCTTTGAAGGAGATTCGCATTCTGTGGCCGCTCCGTCTCCTTGCCGGAGTTGTCTCTTTTGCGTGCTCGAGGCTTCTGAGCATCGATCAGGTAGTAGGAGTCATTGCCCAACACTTTACTGATGATGAAGGGGCCTTCCCAAGGTGCCGAGGGCTTGTGTTGGCTGGCTGTTCGCTGGATCAGCTGGAGCACAAGGTCTCCCTCTTGGAAAGATCTTGGCTTGACCTTCCGATTGTAGTATCGGCGCAGGCTCTGCTGGTAGATGGTGGACCAACTGAGTGCCAATAGCCGGCCCTCTTCCAGCAGATCGACGCCATCCTCCCGTGCTTCTTTTGCCTCCTCTTCGGTGTACATGGTGACTCGGGGGGAGTCGAATTATATGTCCATCGGGAAGACGGCTTCGGCACCGTAGACAAGGATGAATCGCCAGCGAACAAGCGAACGACAATGCCGTCACAGGCATGTGGCCCTGTGATCCTGGCTTCCTGAATGAGCAGCGAGCACTGTATCAGACCATCTGTAAGGCCCGCGAGGCCCTCCGCCGTCCTTCCAGTTGTTGCGCTCGTCATGGTGCCGTCGTCTCGCGTTGTCAACATGGTCAACGAACATGAGGAATCAAGAGATGACTTTAATTGGAGAGGATGACAGTGGGGACCCACCAGGGCCATAGCCGCACATACACAAGTGCCTCCTTATTATATAGAACTATACTTTTTTTGCTTCCTCTTGGTTTCCTGACAACACGGCCCCACACCATTGTCAACCTATATAGTCAATAAACAAGAGAATTTCACAAGGAGCGGCCGACAGCTGGGACCCACAGCTCGAGCAGTATTTGTGTTTTTGAGGTGTGAGCAGAGTTTTTCTTGAGCGATGTTTTTATTGTTTCTCAGAGGATATCACCTTGGTGGGCCTGTCTAGCCCAGACTATTATTTTATGTCGACCAAATATCCAGCCTAGATATTAATTTTTTTCAAGCTGAAAATGTCTAGCTCAACAATACTTTTTTAGGAATACCTAGCCCAGGTCAACTTGTTATTCTCCGTCCCGCTGGGCTGCAAATCTTTCATAGGAGGGGTGCATTAGGCTTAATAAGAAAATGGGCTTTAAGAAATAACAAATGGGATGTAATTATTAAAACTGGGTTGTAACTATAAAAAATGCACCAAACACGTAATTATTCAAAAAAAATATTGTTGGATTTTGAAAGTTCTAATTTCATTACTTGTTGCGCGCGCAATATTTCATTGGATTTTTACGTTATACAAATTTATTTTGAAATTATATTTAATCTGACTTGAAATTTTGGGATAAAAATATTCCGGATCCCCTAAAAATGTGGGGAATTTTATTCAGTTCTGTTTTGAGCGTTTGGTTGCAATTATTAATTGTCCTAGCTAGAAAATGGGCTGTAATTTTAACAAACCGTAAATGGGTTGTAGTAAATTCCATTAGAATTCAAAAATAGGTTGTACATTCTTACAAATTGCAAATGGGCTATATATTCTCTGCCACACACTTGTGGGCCTACTAGGTTGACGCGTACGCAAGGCTTTGTCAACTTATAGTCAACACACGATTCTAGCAGCAGTGGTCGTTGGATGTCCATCCAATGGATGTCGTGCTTCTTCTTCAATCTCGGATATTCTTGCTTTAGACGCTCAAACCACCACCGATGGTACTGCGTGCTACCGCCTCCCGTGGCCGGCTGTGCTGCCATGCAGGACTCACCGGCCCACCCTACCCATCGTTGTCCAGGCCATTCCTCTACTCTCCAACACCTCCTGTTATTTTTTGGCGATGGCAGGTTCACACCGCAGTCAAACCAGTGAACCCTTGTACTCCCCTCCGCGCGGGCATCCACCTGCCTCGTCTTCCCTGGCTCCGTGTCGTTCCCTTCCTAGGCCTCGCCGTCGTCCACCGCCTGGGTGTCCGCGTGGCGTGGTCAACATGGTCAACGAATGACACCCATCGGAAGAGGACTCTACATGGTGAGGCTGACAGATGGACCCACCAACTACATCTTCGCACGCAAGGAAGTGGGTCCATATTATGGGCAAAAAATGATTCTTCCCCTGAAAGCTGGGACCCGCCAGCTATATCTCCGCATGCAAGGAAGTGCGTCATTGTCCTCCCTAACAGCTGGAACCCACCCGGTCGAGGCGTACGTAGCATTTTTTGTCCATAATATGGTCGATCAGTCTCTCTGCAACGATGAACCGTGGCCAAGCAAGCAGCGGCACGTGTAGTAGTAGAGCCCCCGATGCAGTCCCTTCTAAACTGTGTACACGTACGTACAACCAGATGCCAAAAAATATGGCCACGTACGTACATATGGGAGGAGTCTCGAACGCCTACTCACGCATACATACGGCCAGGGCTCGTGTACATGGAGAGGCAACAGACGGTAGCAATGGTGTCTTATTCATCGGAAGCCAACCGGCTGGGTCGGAACGGAGAAACTACGTCGTGTTCATCGGGAGGCAACAGAATGTGTTGTGTTCATTAGGAGCCAACCGGATTGGACGGAACAGCCGAAACAGGGTCTGGCTTACCGCAGTACGGAGGAAACGACCTTCTATTCGACCAGCTACAGTCGAAATGGCATCCTGTTCATCAGGAGGGGTGTGGCGTAATGCAAAACAGAGGAAACAGACTTGTGTTGGAGCGCCTACAGTCAAAACGGGGTCCTGTTCATTGAGAGGGGTGTGGCGTACCAGAAAACGGGACTCCATGGGCTACTGTTCATCCACTGTCAACTTCCTCCAGCCTCCACCTGCTATTGTTCATCCACCATCAACTTCCTCCAGCCTCCACCTGCTACTGTTCATCCACCATCGACTTCCTCCTGCCTCCACCAGCTATTGTTCATCCACGGGGTCCTATTCATCCAGCCTCCACCGGCTCCTGTTCATCCAGCCTCCACCGGCTCCTGTTCAACCAGCCCTCCATGGGGTCCTATTTAACCAGCCCTTCATGGGTGAGGGAGTCCTGGACTAAGGGGTCCTCGGGCGTCCGACCTGTTAGCCATGGGCCGGACTGATGGGCTGTGAAGATACCAAGACCGAAGACTTTACCCGTGTCCAGATGGGACTCTCCTTGGCATGGAAGGCAAGCTTGGTGACCAAATATGTAAATTCCCTTCTTTGTAAACGACTCTGTGTAACTCTAGATCCTCCCGGTGTCTATATAAACCGGAGGACTTAGTCCGGAGAGGAGAGATTCATGACCATAGTCATACAGGCTAGACTTCTAGGGTTTAGCCATCACGATCTCGTGGTAGATCAACTCTTGTAATACTCATATTCGTCAAGATTAATCAAGCAGGAAGTAGGGTATTACCTCCATAGAGAGGGCCTGAACCTGGGTAAACATTGTGTCCCCAGTCTCCTGTTACCATCGACCTTAGACGCACAGTTCGGGACCCCCTACCCGAGATTCGCCGGTTTTGACACCGACATTGGTGCTTTCATTGAGAGTTCCACTATGCTGTCCCCAAAAAGGTTTCGAGGGGCCCTTCAATCGTCAACAATGACGCTGTCCAAGGAGAAACCTTCCTCCCCGGACAGATTTTCATATTCGGCGGCTTCGTGCTGCGAGCCAACTCGTTTGGCCATCTGGAGCAGATCGATAGCTACGCCCCTAGCCATCAGGTCAGATTTGGGAGCTTGAACTACGTCGCGGACATCCATGGAGATTTGATCTTCACTGGATTCGAGACCGCAGCGATCGCTCCTGGTCACCTCGATGAACATGACCTAAATCTGTCATCGGACCACATTTAGGAGATAGCTCTTGTAACTGCTCTGGCCTTAGATCCGGAGCATACGGCACCATCCAAGGACTGGAGGTTCAACCCCACCACGGAGGCCACAGATTCCCCGGCGTTGGAGCCACACATGGACGTAACCTCGCACGATACCTGTGTCACCGGAACTCCGGACTCGTCTCTGGTTGCAAGTTCCGAACCATGTGAGTCCACGGATGCCGAACTTGATCGTTTATCGATCTTCGAGTTTAGCACCGCAGACATCTTCTAGCACTCGCCCTTGGGCGATGTGCTAAGCTCATTAAACAACCTGTCCTTGGCGGGGGACTCACAGCCGAACTATGTTCGGTTCAAACTAGGGGCTGATGATGGAGAATCTCGCTTCCCACCCGCCACCCACTTCATAGCCACAGTCGAGGATTTAACCGACATGCTTGATTACGACTCCGAAGACATCGACGGTATGGACGACGATGCTGATGAGGAGCAAAATCAAAGTCCGCCATTCACTGGATGCTGGACGGCCACTTCTTCGTACGATGTGTACATGGTGGACACACCCAAAACAACCAACGACGATGACAAAGAAAATCCAGTCGAGAGTAAACTCCTGATACACAGCAAAAACGTCGGCTTCCTCGGTGCCGCTCTAAGTCACGTCGTTCAAAAGTCAGCAATGCTGGCACTAGAGAAAATAATACTCCGGATGATGCCGAAAACAATAAAGACCTTGCTAAAGTAACATCCGAACAGGAGGAGCAAGAAAACGGGCAAGCTAGCCCCGACGAACAGGCCAGGCCCATCGACTCGGAGGACGGTAGTTATCGTCCGCCCTCCAAGGATGAGGAAAGCCTCGACAACAAAGATTTCATCGTGCCCGAGGAACCTCTCGAGCAGGAGCGCTTCAAGCGCCAGCTAATAGCCACCGCAAGGAGCCTGGAAAAGAAGCAGCTGTAGCTTCAAGCCGACCAAGATCTGCTCGTCGACAGGTGGGCTGACGTTCTGGCAGCCGAAGAATACGGCCTCAGATGCCCAGCCAAGAGTTACCCAAAGCGAAGGTTGCTACCTTAGTTCGATGAAGAGGCGCCAGAGCCCATACCTCCCTCGCGTAATGCGGCTGACCAAACACTACGCAGTCGGGACAGTGCAGCGGACCGACCACCTCGTGGTCGGGATAGAGCGGCAACTCAAGCCGAACAGCAGCCCGCCCCAACGCCATGAAAAAATAGAGACAAAACAGTTTGGGGTCATACATACGACCTCCGACAGACCCTGGATAGCAGAGCAGGATACACCTGATCGATTTACGAATCGCGAGGACGTTCTTCGACACGTGATGATGGCTACCTATTCGGACGTGACAAACCTAGTCACGCCCGGGCCGACAACCGCAGACGAACTCCATCGGAGCTACGTCACAACGCAGCCAGGTATAGAGGCGCCGGACACCCTCTTTGCTTCACTGATGAAGTAATGGATCACGAATTCCCTGAAGGGTTCAAACCCGTGAATATTGAATCATACGACGGGACAACTGATCCCGCAGTATGGATCGAGGACTTTATCCTCCACATCCACACGGCCCGCAGAGATGACCTCCATGCTATCAAATACCTCCCACTAAGGCCTAAAAGACCAGCTTGGCACTGGTTAAACAGCCTGCCGAAAAATTCTATCGGCAGCTGGGAGGACTTGGAAGAAGCCTTCCTCGACAACTTCCAAGGTACATATGTCTGGCCACCAGACGCCGATGACTTAAGCCACATAGTCCAACAACCTGGAGAATCGGCCAGGAAATTCTGGACTAGATTCCTAAACAAAAAGAACCAGATCGTCGACTGTCCGGATGCCGAAGCCCTAGCGGCCTTTAAACATAGCATCCGCGACGAATGGCTCGCCCGCCACCTCGGCCAAGAAAAACCAAAATCTATGGCAGCCCTTACGGCACTCATGACTGTCAGATGTGGGGTTCCAGCAAAACCCTTAAGGTTCGAACTCTCGGGTGCGCGCGAAGTTCTTTCCCTCCTACTGATCTACGCCCTAGCTCACTAAGATCTCGTGGACAAACTCGACGAACTCACAACATAGAAAGACATGAGAGTTATACTGGTTCAGGCCACCGCTGTGGTGTAATACCCTACTCCAGTGTGTGGTGGTGGATTGCCTCTTGGGCTGATGATGAACAGTACAAGGGGAAGAATAGCCTCCTGAGGTTGAGGTGTTCTTGTGCTTGTCGAACTTGTGTGGGTGAGGTGCTTCCGAATGCGTTATCAGATGCCCTCTACTGTGGTGGCTAGTTCTACTTATATAGGCCTTGGTCCTTTCCCCAAATATTGAGCGGGAAGGGAGCCAACAGCAGCGGCCAATTGAAAGGGGACAGCTAGTACAAGCTATCCTGACAAAAGTGGTCTTTGCCTGGAAAAGGCTCTGGTGATGACGCCGTCTTGGGCTCCATGGTGACCTCCGTCCTGCCGTCCTGCTGGTCTTCGGTCTCGTTGCACCGATATGGAAACCTTTGCCTGATGTCTCGGTACTCCGCGCATGCGCTTGCCTCTTTAGCACCAAAGAGGAAACGAGGACATTGCGCGCGCTGGCACCCGCCTGGCTCCATGTCGGATCCTGATCGTCATGGCTTACGTCACGAGAGCCTCGCAAGGTTTGCCCCGCCTTGATATCTCCGCTCCTCACGAGCCTGCCTGGAGAGGCCGCCCCTGAGGAGGTCTTGCGTCGCCCGCCTCGCGAGGCTTGGCCCCTCACGAGGGTCTTGAATGCCTTGTTGATGAAGATGGGCCGTACAGGCCTGCTAGCGTAGCCACGCCATGGGCCGCAGGCAGGCAAGTCTGGGGACCCCCGTTCCCAGAACGCCGATAGTAGCCCCCAGGCCCAAGGTGCGCTCGGGCTTGGCTTCAAGGCGAAGCCAAAGGTCAAGTACGGAGCGCCGCGGGCCCCAAAAGCATGCGGCCTCGGTCGACGCGTGGCGGTTTGATTGGACGTGGGCGTCTCCACTTCCCCATGCTGCCTCAGCAACTGCCCGAATTGACAAGTCCCTGCGACATGCAAGGAAAACCATCATTACCTGTGATCGTGGCGGTGCCGGTTGGCCTTATTCCACTATAAATGGGGAGGGGCGGAGCCCCCGTCGCCCATCTCTTCTCGGTTCACTCTCTTCTTCCTCCTTGCTCCACCGCTAGCAGCAATGGGCCCATCTGAAGGTTCTCCGCTGAAGAGAAAGGAAAGGCCCCCCGCGATGATCCAGGGCCGCTCCCGCCAAAGAAGAGGTCGGTCCATCGTCGCTACGAAGCGGCGATGCAGGTGGTGACAAGGCCTTGGTGCGAGCGGCCTCCTCTAGGGTATCCGCTTCCCTTGTACGCCCGAGCCGAGGACTCAGGAGGGCGGAACGACGATCGGCACCGCCCGTGCCGTGTCCGCGGTCGCCGCGCCATGGCGACACGCACCGTCGCCCGTGGAATCCACGCCTCGGATTCCTCGCGCGAGCTCGTGCTATGGACGCCGATGCCCCCAAGCTCTTGGATCTGCTTCCCATGGTTCTTCTCCGACATGATGCCGCCGAGGGGGCCTCTCGAGCTCTGGCTGCAGCATGTCGACTGCAACGCTCCAGCGACCTAAGCAGAGATTGAAGCGGTCCCCACCGGCAAGATCTTCATGACCCGCGGCTGGGGCGAGGTTGCACGGGTTTGTCATGCGGAAGGCGCCCTCGCGGTCCACTTTGAGTACGACGGTGCCTCCATGCTCTTCTTCAAGGTCTTCGACACGGAGGGCTGCCGCCTGGAGTGTTGCCCTGGAGGGGAGCGCCCGGTTGACGCGCGCTCTGCTCATGGCTACTCCAGCAGCAGCAGCCCCTTGGAGTCTAGCGATTCTCCTGAGCTTTATGAGACTGCGGAGACAAGCGATGACAGCTACGTGCCACCGAGCTCTCGCCGGGCTTGAAATAGGGTCGCGGCATCCAGCCGCCGCCGCTGCTGATCTGGATGGGGTCGGCGCCGTCCTCTTGTAGCCCACTGTTGATGATGGCGTCCGCCACGGGAGGGTGTAGATAGGATTCCTCTTAGTTCTTGCTTTTGTTCCCTGTGAAGAGTCGTGAAGAACCCCGTGGGGGTGTGTAAAGGGTTTGTAATGTCTTTTACGTATGTATTCCCTGTTATGAAAATTTGCGAAGGCATGTCCTGCTAAGGCTTGGTCTCCCCTTTCCACCCTCGCGGTAGCTTGTTGCTCTACGCTGACAGGTCCTGGTCCCTAGGCAGGCTGCAGCCGTCGCTGGTATGCCAGGTCGCATGCCGTGGTCAAGGCCAGGAGGTGAGCGGCCCGAGGTCCAGTAAGAGCCCCTGAGGCGCAATGCTCAGGAGGTCCCCTTTAGCGCTCAAGCAACCATGGTAAGGCAAGAAAGGGATGCGAGGTGGCCGCAACAGGGATGCAGCGAGCGTAACGCCTAGGTTCCAACAACTTAGTTGTCCCGAGCTCGTGACTTATCTTGGCAATTTGGGGTCGACTCTCTGCGTTACACCAGACCTGTGCGCAATCATCCGTAGCATAGCTAGGCTAGGCCCGTACCGGTCCTCCCACTTCCAATGCTTTCCTTCGTGCTCTACGTCCTCAGGTCCCGGCCCTCGAGCGAGCTCAGCCGCCGCTGGTATGTCAGGTCGCGATGCCATGGACAAGGCCAGGGGGTGAGGGCTGGAGAGCCAGTAAGAGCTCCTGAGTCGCGATGCTCAGCAGCCCCCCTTTTAACGTGCAAGCGGATTACTTTGAAGAGGTGGGAGCTCGCGGTGCCGCCTGGTGCTATCCTCGTGATATTCCTGCGAGCCAGCACAAGGGGAAACACGGTTTTGCCGTTATGGTTGCTAGTCTACCGCTGGTTGCTTTGTGAGGAGATGAAGGCACTGAGGGCCTGGTGAGGTGACGTGTGTGGGGAGTGCTGCGAGCCAGAGCTCGACCGCTCAGGTTTGTCCATGTGGCAGGGACGGACCCATGCACCAGCGTCGTGCCTGTGTGAGGAGGCTCCGTGCGAGGCGACGATCGAGCAGGTGGTAACCATAGGCAGATTAAGCATGGAAGGCAAATCAGCTTGGGTAAATGCAGAAAGATACATGCCACTGGGTCAGGCCCAAGTGGCTTGGGGATGATGCAGCCCGAGGGGCGCCCCCAGCAAGGTAAGCTAAAGACATAAGAAAAGGATACACGCCACAGGGACGGACCCACACGGCCTGGGAATAATGCAGCCCGAGGGGCGCTCCTAGCTAAACGAACTTGGAGAATGTCACCTGGTTTTGTTGACGAAGGAGAGTTGGGGCAGCTGAAGGTACGCGGCGAAGGAATGTCTCCTCACGAGCCACCCGGGCCCTGAGCCTCGGGAGGCTCTGGGGGCTCAGGTGGTTCCCTGAGGACCGTCTCCATCTCTGCCAGGACGGCGTGGTGCCTGGCTTCCTGAGCCGCCAGGACACGCCGCCTGTTGAGCTGATAGGCTGACGACACGCTCGGCAAGCCGAAGGGCATGCGAACATAGCTGTGTGGTGGACCCTCGCAACGGCCCACACGCGAAGGCCAGAAAAGCTCCTAAGATGCGGCCCTGTTGAGCCCTGGAACGTCGATGCAGACGCACATCCCGGCGTCCTCGCCTGGATGGGGAATTGCGCCTTGTGAGCGGCGGTCGCCGCGCATGGCCCTTGCGTCTTGCAGTTCCTGAGTGGTCTAGGTGATGAACTCCTGAGTGGTGGGCACTCCTTGCCCTGTATTCTCCTGAGGGAAACGTGCCGCGAAGCACGCCTCCAAGTGGTGCCCAAGCGCCTCCCTCGTGATGTTGGCAAGGTCTGAGGCCCTCCAGAAGAGACCCCCGAGCCCTGCCCGAGGAGGGCACCGGGCGCGCCTTCCTATGCGATGGAGGGAGGCGCCCCTGGAGCGGGCGCTGATCCTGACGAGCCTCCAGCTGCGAGGCCATCCTCCTGAGATCCTACACGGCGCAACTGCTTCTTCTTCTTCTTGGGGAGGGCCTCAGGAGGGCCCTCGCCTTTGCTGTCGGGTTCGTCAATTGTTGCAGCTCGGAAGGCGCGCTCGAGGGAGCGCACCGCGTCTCTCTCTTTGCATGGGACCGTGATGATTCCGCTGCTTCCCGGCATCTTGAGGACGTTGTAGCCGTGGTGTGTGACCGCCATGAACTTGGCCAAGGCTGGATACCCAAGGATAGCGTTGTATGGCAGGCGAATGTGCGCGACGTCGAAGTCGATGAGCTCGGTGCGGTAGTTCTTGTGTTCCCCGAAGGTGACAGGGAGGCGGACCTGCCCTATCGGTGTGGTGGAACCGTCAGTCACTCTTGAGAAAGGCTTGGTAGGCGGAAGCTGGTCATAGGGTACTTGAAGGTTGTCAAACATGTCGACGGACAGGACGTTGAGCCCTGCGCCGCCGTCGATTAGGGTCTTGGTGACTTGCATGTTGTTGATGACTGGTGAGCAAAGCATCGGGAGGGCGCCAGCGGTGGCTGCACACTTGAGCTGGTCTGCCGAGTTGAAAGTGATGGTGCACTGGGACCACATGAGCGGTCGCGTGGCCTCGAGCTTGGGGAGGACTGCATTCACTTCACGAGCAAACTGCTTGAAGATCCGCTGCGAGGCTGGGGCCTGGGCTCCGCCCAAGATGCAGACGATAGCACGTGGCTCCTGGAAGCCCCCAGCCCCCTCGACTTGATGGTGGGCGTCGTTCCTTCTTGGCAGTGGCGGCAGTGGGGGAATACTGGCGTTGCCCTGAGGACGGTCCTCGCGAGGCTGGTCTCTCCAGGCGCCCTCGCGAGGATGATCCTGCCAGCGGTCCTCACGAGGCCGGTCGCGCCACTCCTGGCGCGGGCCATGGTCGTCCCAGTGCCCGCCACCACGTCCTCCTCCCCGTCCATAGCCCCGGTCGCTGCACTCGGGGCATCGACCGTAGCATCCTTCGCGAATGGCTCTGAGCTCTTGATAGTCGCTGGTGTAGTGGGTGTTCAGGTTGTGGAAGGCGCAGAACGGCTGGCTGTTCTTGGATGACTCGGGTTGATCTCTTCCTCGCTTGGTGTCCGGCTCTGCTATGAACACGACTGCTTCCTTGCGCTTCACGTCCTTGGCCTTGGCCTTCTTCTCCTCCTCACCCACAACTGGTAGCTCGAGGAGGGAGAGGCGCCCCTCCTCAGCTCTTGCGCACTTGGTCGCCAGGTTGAACAGCTCCTGAGATGTGCACAACTCCTCGTGGATAGCAAGCTCCTCCTTCATCTTGATGTCGCGGACACCATCGGAGAATGCGGAGATGATGGCCTCATCCGTCACCTTGAGGATCTTGAGGCGGGTGTTGTTGAAGCGCTGGATGTACTTCTAGAGGGTCTCTCCTAGTTGTTGCTTGATGCGGCGCAGGTCTCCCGCGAACGGCGGGCGGTCACGAGTGCCCTGGAAGTTGGCGATGAAGCGGTCGCGCATCTCGTCCTAGGAGGAGATCGAGCCTTGCGGCAGGTTCAGTAGCCAGGAGCGGGCACCATCCTTGAGAGCCATAGGAAACCAGTTCGCCATGACTTTCTGGTCGCCGTTGGCCGCTTCGATTCTCAGCTCATAAAGCTGCAGGAACTCCGCGGGGTCGAGGGTGCCGTCATAGCGAGGAGGCAGATCTGGCTTGAACTTGCCCGGCCAGGCAACACTACGCAGCTCGGGGGTGAAGGCGCGGCAGCCGGCCGTGGTCGCCGGGGCCCGTCTCAGAGGTGGAGCTTGGACTTGACGAGGTCCGTGTGTCGCCACCGCAGGCAGTGCGCGGTCTTGGCGAGGCGGCGCAGGGAGCGTGGGTGTAGCTTCTCACGACCGAGGGATTTCTTGGCAGCTTCTCTCTTCGCACGCGGGCACCGGGCGCGATGGGTCGCGTCGTGGGGCCGCGCGCCTTGGCGCCAAGGCACCGTCTTGGGGAAGAGGTGGTGGAGGCGCTCCATGAGCCGCGTCGCCCGTGGCTAGCGAAAGGTGAGGCACAGAGAGGGACGGCACCGGGGAGCCCCCTACGGCACGGACGAGCTTGGCGACGCAGTCGTGCCAGTCCTCGTAGAGGTCGTGGACCGGGTGGTAGCGCATGAGTTCGTTCACCCTGAGGAGCGCAGCCTGCGCGTCCATGGGAGCGCGACGTTCGTGGGACGAGGAACCGGCCGGGGTCAGCGATGGAGTGGCGGCGCGACCGTCCTGCTGCACCAATGGGTGCAGCGAGGATGCTTGCTGCTCGTTCCCCGCCGGGCCGGTGGCGGTGTTAGCGGCAGGAGACGGAGAACGGCGGGGTGGCCCGCCGACAGGAGCCGTCTGAGCAACGGGGGCGGTGAGGGCAGCCCGGCGCTCAGCACGAGCACGGCGTGCGTCAGCCATGGAGACGACGGAGCGATGGAGCGACGATCAACGGAAGGGAAGCTACGGCACACCCCTACCTGGCGCGCCAAATGTCGGATGTGGGGTTCCGGCAAAACCCTTAAGGTTTGAACTTTGGGGTGCGCGCGAAGTTCTTTCCCTCCTACCGATCTACGCCCTAGCTCGCTAAGATCTCGCGGACGAACTCGACGAACTCACAACACAGAAAGACACGAGATTTATACTGGTTCGGGCCACCGTTGTGGTGTAATACCCTACTCCAGTGTGTGGTGGTGGATTGCCTCTTGGGCTGATGATGAACAGTACAAGGGGAAGAATAGCCTCCTGAGGTTGAGGTGTTCTTGTGCTTGTCGAACTTGTGTGGGTGAGGTGCTTCCGAATGCGTTATCAGATGCCCTCTACTGTGGTGGCTAGTTCTACTTATATAGGCCCTGGTCCTCTCCCCAAATATTGAGCGGGAAGTGAGCCAACAACAACGGCCAATTTGAAAGGGGACAGCTAGTACAAGCTATCCTGACAAAAGTGGTCTTCGCCTGCAAAAGGCTCTGGTGATGACACCGTCTTGGGCTCCATGGTGACCTCCGTCCTACCGTCCTGCTGGTCTTCGGTCTCGTTGCACCGATATGGAAACCTTTTCCTGATACCTCGGTACTCCGCGCCTGCGCTTGCCTCTTTAGCACCAAAGAGGAAACAAGGACACTGCACGCTGGCACCCGCCTGGCGCCCGCCTGGATCCATGTCGGATCCTGATCGTCATGGCTTACGTCACGAGAGCCTCGCGAGGTTTGCCCCGCCTTGATATCTCCACTCCTCACGAGCTTGCCTAAGAGGCCGCCCCTGAGGAGGTCTTGCATCGCCCGCCTCGCGAGGCTTGGCCCCTCGTGAGGATCTTGAATGCCTTGTTGATGAAGATGGGTCGTACATGCCTGCTAGCATAGCCACGCCGTGGGCCGCAGGCAGGCAAGTCTGGGGACCCCCATTCCTAGAATGCCGGCAATGACCCGCTTTTGCGCAGGTGGGGATAGCTGGCTGGCTCGTAGCAAAAACACAGCCAGCGAGGCAGGCCCCTTCGAGGTCAAAAATAGCAACGGCAAGCTCCGATGTAATAGACACAAACGCCGAAGCAATGGTGATAATGCCGACGACAGCACAGTCAATGCCGGATTCAGCGGCTCCAAGTCCAGCCAGTGAAAGAAACCATACAAAAGAAACAATCAGGGACCATCCAGCCTGGACCGCATACTCGATCACCCATGCCAGATACATGGCACCCCAGACAAACCATCCAATCATACCAACAGAGATTGTTGGGTTTTTAAATAGGCCGGCAAATTAAACATCGAGAACAGGGAAAACGGATCACAAAGCGAGGATGATGACGAGGATCCCCGGCAACCAAACACAGGGGGACAGAAGAAGCTTCCCCCTCAAGTCAAAACAGTGAACATTGTATATGCTACACACATCCCCAAAAGGGAGCGCAAGTGCGCACTAAGGGACGTCTACGCGATAGAGCCAGTCGCCCCAAAGTTCAATCCATGGTCGTCATTCCCGATCACCTTTGATCGACGGGACCATCCGACTAGTATCCGTCATGGCGGTTCAGCCACACTAGTCCTCGACCCAATCATTGATGGATTTCACCTGACGCGCGTCCTTATGGACGGAGGTAGCAGCCTCAACCTGCTTTATTAGGATACAGTGTGAAAAATGGGCATCAATCCATCACACATCAAGCCCACAAAGACTACCTTCAAAGGAGTCATACCAGGTGTAGAGGCCCGTTGTACAGGCTCAATCACGCTAGAGGTTGTCTTCGGGTCTCCGGACAATTTCCGAAGTGAGGAGTTAATCTTCAACATCGTCCCCTTTCGCAGCGGCATTCGCTCAATTCAATACTGCTCGAACGAAGCGCGTTCGCTCGATTCAATGCAGTGCCACACTATGCTTATCTCAAGCTCAAGATGCTCGGTCCATGCGGCGTCATCACGGTTAACAGAAATATGGAACGCTCACTCCGCACAGAAGAGCACACAGCTGCCTTAGTAGCAGAAGTACAGAGCGGCCTTCTCAAGCAGAACCCTAATTCAGCTGCCGAGCCCACGGACATCGTTAAGAGGTCTGAACTACCCTGCAGTAGGACAGCTCGGCTCGTCAGGAGCTCGACTAGCAATCCGGCCTCCATCTCAGTCCCGATCAAGCAGTGGCCTTCGTGCCGCTCGTACATAACTACGCACTCAAAATTCCATGGGCATCAACGGAGGCATAGCTAGCTTCTGATCCATAGTGTGGCTCAACCAACACCGGATACACACATACTTTCACTTCTACTTTTTCCTTTCAGGTCTCAATCCCGCAGGCCACATCCGATGGCTTGATCATGGTCCTCTCGAAGGACAAACACACCAAGACGGCAAGAAACACAGACATATGGGGGACTTCTCTAGGTGGTTTTGTTAAACGATCACTCTACCTGTTTTTCAGGACCCACATGCAGCTCAGCATTGGTTTTGGCATGTTAAAAAGCATGTTGCTCATCGCACTACTTGTATCAAATGGGCCTTAACGTATTAATCAAATTACAACGGAAACAGCGTGGCCCGAGCTTTAGGGCCCTGGCCTATTATCTTTGCACCCTCATTGTTTTCCTTCCTTTTTTTCTTTCTTTCCCTCCTGTGAGTAACCTCATCAGATATCACCCATACACTTTGGTACGTTTCATATTCGCTAGGGGCTTCATAGCACCATGCACTATGGCAACAAAAGTCTGAACACTTATTTATAGTATAGTTCGGCACCCCAAATTTAGCACTATATGCATTGGCTCCGAATCATGTCTTTGGTCAATAGTTGGGTTGCCCGGCTCCTGTGCTTGCTACCTTACATTCAGCTATATCGACTAAGGTAGTAAAGGGAGAACTACTGCGATTGTGCCTTGGTTTATCCAAAGGAGCACCTCAGTAGAGAAAGCCGAAAACTAACTGTCATGATACGGCGAGAGCCGGTCGGCTGTTCGGAGGTTGCAAATTGTTGGAGATTTCTCCTGCATTACGTGAAGGATCGGTACTTCCCGATCAGACGCTCATAGCACTCTGGTTAGGATACTAGGGGATGCGCCCATGTTTTATTGTAAAACTCCTATGGCTAAGTGAGGGCGTTCAAGCCGCATAGTCTGATTGCCTGGTTCGTTGCGCTAAACAACTCCTTCAAGGACCATATAATTGGATCAAGATTGTTTAGATCCCATCCCGAACACCTCCGTACTACCTACGTGGGGGCAAAAGCCAACGACTGGCCAACCCTCAGATTTCATATAACACGGCCGCACAGGACGAAAAAATTAAAACATAACAAGCATTATATTACAAAACGACTTTGTTTCATCATACAAGGCAAGGACAACATGAATGTATTCATTCGAAAATAATGTATTGCCCACACTGCATTGCTACAATGCGAGACCCCTCTAGGACATCCGCAAAATAATGCTCGGGTGTGCGGTGCTCCTTGCCCTCTGGCGGCCCCCTCGTCAGCTCGACGGCATCCATCTTCGCCCACCACATCTTGCAACGAGCGAGGGCCATGCGCGCACCTTCAATACAGGCCGACCGCTTCACGACGTCCAGCCGAGGACAGGCGTTCACCAGCCGCTTCACGAGTCCAAAGTTGCTGCCGGGCATAGCTTCGGCTGGCCATAGCCGGATTATCAAATCCTTCATGGCTAGTTCGGCCACCCTATGCAGCTCCACCAGCTGTTTCAGCTGATTGGTGAAGGGCACGGGATGCTCTGGCGCAAGATACTGCAACCAGAACACTTTCTCCATGGAGCTCCCTTCTTCGGCTCGGAAGAACTCCATAGCGTCAGACACACTGCGCGGCAGATCTGCGAAGGCTCATGAAGAACTCTGAATCCGAGTTAGTAAGAAATACTTTTTCTTCATATACTTACTTTGCATACTAAACACCTTACCCACCGCGATCTTCCTAGCCTCTTGGATCTCCTGGAGGGCACCCTAGGCTTCAACCCGGGTCGCTTCCGCACTTTGACGAGCCTTGGAGAGTTCGGTCTCTCGAGCCGAAATATCGCCCTCTAGGGTCTCGTACTTCTTCACCGCGTCCTGGAGCTCTTGCTGAACCTCATTCAGTCGGGCCTTCAGTTTCTTGCGAGTGGCCTGCTCCTTGATAGCTTTCCCCTCGGCTTCGGCCAGGGCCTTCTTCAGGGCCTCGACCTCGGTCATCGCTTCTATATATATATATATATATATATATATATATATATATATATATATATATATATATATATATATATATATATATATATATATATATATATATATATATATATATCTTGACACTTCAGTCAATGCATATCATTTTACCTTTTTAAATATAAAACGGGTTATCACATACCTTGTTTTTCTTGAAGCTGCCTCCTCACCTGGCTGAGCTCCCCCTTGGCCTGCAACAGTCTCTGCTTCAGTCCGGAGACTTTGGTAGTATGTGAGTGAGGGAGTCCTGGATTAGGGGGTGTCCGGATAGCCAGACTATACCTTCAGCCGGACTCCAGGACCGTGAAGATACAAGATTGAAGACTTCGTCCCGTGTCCGGAAGGATCTTTCCTTGGCGTGGAAGGCAAGCTAGGCGTGCGGATATTCAAGATCTCCTACCATTGTAACCGACTCTGTGTAACCCTAACCCTATCCGGCATCTGTATAAACCGGAGGGTTGTAGTCCGTAGGCGAACCATCATCATACACAATCATACCATAGGCTAGCTTCTAGGGTTTAGCCTCCTTGATCTCGTGGTAGATCTACTCTTGTACTACCCATATCATCAATATTAATCTAGCAGGAGTAGGGTTTTACCTCCATCGAGAGGGCCCGAACCTGGGTAAAATAAAGTGTCCCTTGTCTCCTGTTACCATCCGACCTTGACGCACAGTTCGGGACCCCCTACCCGAGATCCGCCGGTTTTGACACCGACATTGGTGCTTTCATTGAGAGTTCCTCTGTGCCGTCGCGATCAGGAAGGATGCCTCTTCCCGTCTTTAAATACGGCACCGTTACAAAAGGAGCCTTGGCTGTCGGCCAAACTCTCCGGCTAGGTGGTTTTCTCGCAACCGCCTGTTCGGTTGTTGCGCCGACGGTGACCTCCCGGGTCATCGAAAGCAACCTCCACGTCGGCTCAGAACTCGCCGAGCAATTGGATCCAATGGAGCTCTCTTTTGTAAACGAGCTCCTGGATCGCATCGCCGCACTGGGTGTCGCTACAAATTACGACCAGGTTGGGCTTAAACCCGATCTAAGAGAAATTAACTCTCCCCAAGTCACCCACCACGTTGCTGTGGTGGAGACACAATGCGGCGACCCTTCATCTATCTTAAGGACTAGCTATGTCCGAATTCCCGAACCCTCCATGCCGGATATCCGCGGAGGGGAGGATACAATCCAAGACCTGAGCTTAAAATCAGGCAAATCGGATAACATCCAAGACTCCGGATCTCAGAATTCGGAAGTTCTTCGGCCTCCGAACAGCAAACTGGGCGAGGTCTCAGATTCAAGGACACCTGCCCGCCCGATCTTAAGCGATCTTTCCCAAATCAGGCAAATGCCCGAAGAAACAGTACATCATTACTGGGCCAGATTCCTCCAGGTTATGAACAAATAGCTCCGGAAATAACGACATTAAGCTCAATCCGGAAAAATGCGTTTTCGGCGTTCCAGCCGGAAAGCTCCTGGGCTTCATTGTATCTGGTAGAGGAATTGAAGCAAATCCAGCTAAAATCCGAGCTTTGTCACAATTGGATGTCCCAAAAGACCTCAAACAAATACAGAAACTCACCGGATGCGTGGCGGCTTTAAGCCGCTTTATCTCCCGCCTGGGAGAAAAGGCATTGCCCCTTTACCGCCTCCTTAGGCGCACCGAACACTTCGAGTGGACAGACGCTGCCACGGTCGGACTCGAGGAAATAAAGGCCATCTTGGCAACAAACCCAGTCCTGGCCGCGCCGAACACTGGCGAACCCATGCTATTGTACATTGCCGCAACTCATCAAGTTGTTAGCGCAGTACTCGTCATCGAGCAGGCAACGGATGGACACGAACTCCCCCTTCAAAGGCCTGTTTACTACGTGTCCACTGTCCTCACACCATGCAAATCACGGTACCCGCATTACCAAAAGATTGCATACGAGGTGTTTATGGCATCCCGGAAGCTACGACACTACTTTCAAGAGTGTTCTATAACAGTAGCCTCGGAAGTACCACTCAACGATATTATCAACAACCGCGATGCAACGGGCCGGATAGCAAAATGGGCCATAGAGCTCCTCCCGTTCGACATAACCTACAAACCACGGCGAGCCATTAAATCGCAAGTCCTAGCCGACTTCGTCGCCGAATGGACAGAGGCCGAACTCCCTAAAGAGTACGGCACATATTCAAACTGGATCATGCATTTCGACGGCTCCAAAATGTTGGCCGGACTGGGGGCTGGCATTGTTTTGACGTCCCCTACAGGAGACACAGTCCAATATGTACTCCAAATTATGTACACGGACTCCAACAATGCAGCCGAATACGAGGCCCTTCTACACGGTCTCCGGATGGCAGTATCCATGGGCATTCAATGCCTAGAAGTACGCGGGGACTCAAACCTCGCGATATCCCAAATAAATGGCGACTTCGACGCCAAAGACCCAAAAATGGCAGCTTATCGCAATGCCGTCCTAAAAATGTCAGTTTGGTTCGAGGGACTGGAGTTTCACCATATAGCCCGAGAAAATAATCAGGCAGCGGACGTCCTGGCACGCATCGGAGCAAAACGAGATGCAGTCCACCCCCCCCCCCCAACATCTTCTTAGAAAGATTATTCAAGCCATCTGTAGCATGGGAGGGGGAACCCTCGGATAACAGTCCGGACACAACCGCACAACCCGACGCCGAACAATCTGACATAATCGGAGGCCCTGCCACCGAAATCACACCTTCAGCCCACATAATAATGGCGGTCATCGCCCCATGGACAGAACCATTCCTAGCCTACCTTACTAGGCAGGAAAACCCAGAGGACCAAAACGAGGCACGCTGCATAGTGCGGCGATCTAAAGACTATAAAGTCCACGAGGGAGAGCTCTATAAGAAAAGCACTACAGGAGTCCTTCAAAGATGTATCTCCAAAGAGGAAGGGCGGAGTCTGTTGGCTGAAATTCATGCCGGACTCGGTGGCCACCACGCCGCAGCTTGGTCCCTTGTAAGCAAGGCTTTCCGTACAGGCTTTTATTGGCCGACGGCCCGAGCAGACGCTCATGACTTAGTCAAACGATGCGTCGGTTGCCAGCTCTTTGCAAACCAAAGCCATATGCCGCCCAACGCCCTCCGAACTATCCCCATCACTTAGCCTTTTGCGGTCTGGGGGCTTGACATGGTGGGACCCCTTAAAGGTGGAACCCACAAGAAAAAAATACTTATTGGTCATGGTGGATAAATTCACCAAATGGATAGAAGCCAAGCCTGTTAAGACGGTCGAATCCGGACCTGTGATAGACTTCATATCTGGGGTCGTACACCGTTACGGCGTCCCTCACAGCATCATCACCGATAACGGCACAAACTTCACCTCGGACGAAGTAAAGCTGTGGTGCAAAAACATGGGCATTAAGCTCGACTATGCTTCTGTCTATCACCCACAAACTAACGGTCAGGTCGAACGTGCAAATGGTCTCATCATGAGCGGCATTAAACCCAGACTAGTGCGGTCCCTCAAGGAATCTAATACGCACTGGGTGGAGGAGCTCGACTCCGTACTCTAGGGGCTGTGAACCACGCCGAATCGTACCACCGGATTCACACCATTCTTTACGGTGTACGACGCAGAGGCAGTTCTGCCCTGCGACATAATTCATGAGTCACCTCGAGTGCGCATGTACGAAGAAAGAGAAGCCGAGCTTGATCGGCAGGACAACCTGGACGCCTTAGAGGAGGAGCGCGACATGGCTAAAGCCCGTTCCGCATTTTATCAACAGCAGGCTCGAAGATATCAAAGCAGAGAAGTACGGGCCAAAAATTACAATGTTGGCGAACTAGTTCTACGCCTACCGGATAAGAAAAAGGACAAACTCAAGCCCAAATGGGAAGGTCCCTTCATAATTGACCAAGTCCTGACTGGTGGAGCGTACCGCCTGCGAGATGCGTCGGATAACCGACTAGAGCTGAACCCATGGAACGTCGCACGTCTCCGAAGATTCTATGCCTAGCGCCGGACTTTGTGTTTGTCTCCTTCCTCTGTCCATTTTTATATATTTTTTTCTGTTTTTATTTGTCTCCTCCCACTCTTTCCTTTTATAGCCCTTAAAGGCTCATCATGTGACGCGCTACCCGCGCTCCTTGAACCTGGGGGCTTCTTTAATAGAAGCTTATTTATATGGGTTTCACGCCCAACGCATGCGTCAGACTTCCGCATGCACCTTTTCTTCACCATTATATGCATCGATATGACTTAAGTTTTGGCCAAGCTGGGTTGCCTGGCTCCTGTGCTTACCCCTACGTTCCCGATTGTTCGGCTAGGCGGTAAAGGGAGCACCTCTGCGATTGCTACTGCCGGATAAGCCGGATGTGTACCTCAGACTGGGTGAAGCCGAAAGCTAGCGTTCTTAAGGGAATATTCGGTCGGTGAACTAAAGATGAACCTTTTTTACTTATACATGCCACCAGATGTTTTCCTGCATTTGCAGTCCGGACGTGCACTTCAGGGCACGCCACCCCAGCGAAAGGAACCCTTAACGGAACTATTCTCTCTGGAAGATGTTTCTTACTAACCATGTAATATAACATAACTAGTTGGGCACTTGTCTGATAAAGCACTAATGACCCCTACGCCTGGTCTCCATGCATACCTTGGTTCTTATATAACCGTTATGGTATTCAGACACACTCCGGACCGTCAGGTCCCGAGGTCGAAGCGAAAAGGTCGACAACGACAAACGATCTACAATCCGGCTAGAAGGCATTACACATGTCAATTATAAATTACATAGTCATCCTGACTGATTGTATTCCTCCTCTATACCATCTAACAGGTTGTCTAATTTGCAGTCCTGCTGGGAATACTTTGCGGCCAATTCTACCTGGCCATACACTAAGCTCACAGGGATATCCTTCCCGTCAGGCCCCACCGGTCTGACCTCGGCCATGTGAGTGGGGTCAGCCTTCGTAAAGCGGGTCTTCACCATGGCCCAGGCCTCCCTAGCGCCCTGCCAGCAGGCTGATATCTTCCACAACCGGAAGCGCCGCCGAGCTCCCTTCAACTTCTCCGCAAGTTCTCCAAGGCCCTCAGGTATGGAGTGGGCAGGCCACAAGGCTTGGGCAATAGCTCGCATCGCCTGCCGAACTCGTTCGTGCAGTTGCGAGAGTTCGGGAAGAAGATCGCCCGTTGAACCGGGCATCTCCTCTGCAGGAGGACCTGTCAGCATACCTACAGACATAAATCTGTTAGTCGTCTTCCTTGTCGAACTCCTTTTTCAAGAGTTCGCTTAAGCACCTACTAAAAATGCCGCGTCGAAGTCGTTGATTCTCCTTATTGGAGTCCGACAGCTGGCCACGAACATCTTTTAGTTCAACATCCAGCCTGGTGTTGGCATCCTGGAGATCATTCTTCTCCCGCCTCACCTTTGTTAGCACGCTTTCACCAGCCTTTAACCGGCGTAGAAGTTGTTACCTGTCCGGATCGAGTCCGGCGCCATCTGCAATACCATTTGTCAGATTGGCACTTAAATCCGCACAATACTAAATATTCTGGTGTATTGTTTACCTGCAGGGGTCTCTTTAGACCCCCCTGCTGCCGTTAGTGCGGCCTCTAGTTGGGCCCTGCACCTTTCCAGCTCCTGGGACAGCGCGGTGTTCTTCTCGGTAAGAAACTGCATGTTATATGATTCTCGAATCAGTTATTTCCACTGCTTCAAGTCTCGGGGGCTACTGGCATATCTATATTTACCAAAATTTTCTTACCCGTATGTCTTTTACATACTGCTCCGTGGCTCTGGCTAAACCATTTTGAGCGGCACGGAGGTACGCGTCTCCCGAATTGAAGGCATCTAAAGCCTCCTGGGAGAAACAAGCGTCGCGAAGGACTGTCCGGCGACGCCTGTGGTTCATGGCACTCTCCACCTCGGAATGGGTGGCAGACAGCCTGTCCGCATCCTCTGATGGAGGAGCGTGCGGTGCGTGCCTTGCGCGGGCCTCCGCTTCCGGGCCGGGCGTTGGAGTCTGGCTGGTG
Source organism: Aegilops umbellulata (assembly GCA_032464435.1). NCBI lineage: Eukaryota > Viridiplantae > Streptophyta > Magnoliopsida > Poales > Poaceae > Aegilops > Aegilops umbellulata. The sequence continues at coordinate 316,789,551 of CP136056.1, read as the reverse complement.
GAGGCGCGATTGGCAACCTCTCCGGATATAGTCTGGCGAGGTCTCTTCGTCCTGAAGATAGCACGAATGTTAATATACCCTAGAGGAGTAAAACACCAGGGAAAAAGAGAGGGTACGCCATACCTTTGCTCTGGCACCTCAGTCCGGACTACGTTCCTTTTTGCCCCACGGGGCCCTGCGGCCCCCCGCCGGCTAGCTGCAGCGGGGTCGGCTTCCCGCCTCGGGAATCTCCCCTACAAAGCACGGTTGCTGTCAGAACAACCAAACCCGTGAAAACGGAACCCCTCTTAAGGGGGTAAAGCTCCGGTATTTGTCACCTGGGAGGCTGGGATTAACCCTGGGTAATCAGCTATAATAGCTACCAAGGTATTGTCCTTGCTTAGCTGATAAAACACTCCGTCGATAAACTCCACCGCTAAGTCCGGATCCTCTTCGGAGTCCGGATCAAGGGACCGTTCTGGGTCCTCTGGCTGCGGAGGACGGTTGTTTATGTTTTTTACCTCCTGACGCACGTCCTGCGTTGAAGTCGTTAGACTGCCTATTTAATCATGGGAATGTAAAATGAATAGGGAAGCACGACTGTCCGCTTACCCAATTCGGAGGACTATACATGGAAAATCCGCCCTGCGGGTCGACGCGGAGGAATTCCTCTTCTTCTCCCTTGTACAAAGAGGATAAGATCTTCATTAGAGCGGCAGGCGAGTCCGGCCCTTTACGGCCGTGACGGGTGGTGTCATCTTCCCTGTTGAAATCCCACATGGGGTGGCTTCTGTATTGGAGCGGCTGCACCCCCTGCATAATGCATATGGACATGACTTTAATCATGGTTAGTCCGGAATGAGCCAGTAGCTTAATCCGGCCCATTAAGTACAGGACGTCTCTGTCATTTTCTCTCTGAGAGCTCCGAGGGCGCCAGCTCAGGCGTTTCTTCAGGGGAGCATTGTTGAACTCAGGGAGACCGGCCCAGATAGGGTCCAGCAGGGGGACGTCGTCTATGTAAAACCATTCTGAAGGCCAGTCCTCGGACGCCTTCTTCGGGGTTCGGACGGGTATCCGGTCCCGGCGATGCGCCATACTTCGGCTCCGCCCACTTGATATATGGACCCCTCTTGGGAATGGGGCACCAGGCATAATATCTTCTTCCACAGCGCGAAATGAGCCTCGACGCCTAAAAATAGCTCGCAAAGAGCAACGAAGCCCGCGATGTGTAACACGGAGCCGGGCGTAAGGTGGTGCAGCTGGAGGCCATAGAACTCCAGAAGCCCGCGGAGAAAGGGGTGAATTGGAAATCCCAGTCCCCTTATTAGATAAGGGACCAGGCACACCCGCTCCCCTTTAGAGGGACTAGGTGAGTTCTCCGCTTGTTTTCCGCCTTGATAAGTGGCGAGTCCGGCTCGGACCGAGACCATATAGGCTTGAAGGAGAAATCCCTTGGCTTGGAGCGACACCAATTCGCTATGCGGGATGGAACAACTCTCCCAGTCTCCAGGGATAGGACTAGAAGGGCAAGAGGAGGAGCTACGGCGGCTGGCCATGTTGGAATGGATCTTTGCTGGAGACGCTCTGATGATTTCTCGCAGAAGGGGAAGGTGTGGTTTGGATCTGAATCCTCATCCTGTTAGATAGGCGGCTCGTTTATACGGCTAGGGTCTTGGATGTAAAACTGCCCCGGCTTCTCGCATTCGTTTGACACGTGGAAGGCGGCCAATATTGGGCGTGAAAGCCAAGGAGCGCTGCATTATAAAAATCGGACGTTATACCCGCAGGTACACAAAGTTTGAAGGAGAACCCGCCTTGCAATGCCGAAGACAATCTGCGCGCCGGACTCATCGTCATTGAAGCCTGGTTCGGGGGCTACTAAGGGAGTCCTGGATTAGGGGGTGTTTGGATAGCCGGACTATCCCTTCAGCCGGACTCCAGGACCGTGAAGATACAAGATTGAAGACTTCGTCCCGTGTTCGGAAGGATCTTTCCTTGGCGTGGAAGGCAAGCTAGGCGTGCGGATATTCAAGATCTCCTACCATTGTAACCGACTCTGTGTAACCCTAACCCTATCCGGCGTCTATATAAACCGGAGGGTTGTAGTCCGTAGGCGAACCATCATCATACACAATCATACCATAGGCTAGCTTCTAGGGTTTAGCCTCCTTGATCTCGTGGTAGATCTACTCTTGTACTACCCATATCATCAATATTAATCTAGCAGAAGTAGGGTTTTACCTCCATTGAGAGGGCCCAAACCTGGGTAAAATAAAGCGTCCCTTGTCTCCTGTTACCATCCGACCTTGACGCACAGTTCAGGACCCCCTACCCGAGATCCGCCGGTTTTGACACCGACAGTGAGGCTGCGGCCAACAGCGACACCTGCGTATTCATTTCAGACAAGTTTAGTTAGTTTCCTCCAATGAGGGATTGATCCTCTGTCTGGTTTCTTCTTTCCGGACACCGGACAGTGTCTCAGGGGCTACTGTCTATATTGGTATTTTCTCTTTTTGTGTCGCTTACCTCAAAACCTGTCAGCAGGTTGCTGCAGGCTTCGGTTAGTCCGCTCTTGGTGGACTGAACCCTTTCAATCACCGTGGCCATAAGAACACGGTGCTCATCACAATGGAAGCGCCTCGCAGCACTTCCAGCAGATTATCTGGTGCCCCTGGTTAGACAGGGGTCACCAGCGGAATAGGCATACCCCCCTTCTTTCGAAGGAGGTTGCGTACCGGATCCTGGAGCCGTATCGGTCTCCGGAGTCGAGTCCGGCTGAGGGCCGAACTGAATACGGCCCTCATCCCCAGTCTCCATGGGGATTGGCTCCCCCTGGTGTTCGGTGACGGAGCGCCTTTTGGCGCCTCCTGAGCCTCTCCCCGGCCTGGGAAGGTCCGTTGGGAGAGCACCTGGTCGTCTCCCTTGGCCTTGGGAGAGTAAGCGGTCGGCGGTGTCTCGCTGGCCATCTCCTTTGAGTCCAACGAGCCTCTTGATGAGGATCGTTGGGAGTTGTCGTGGGCCGGACTGCAATAGCATAATTAACCATGTCAATACGACAAAGAGGAGAGGTTAGATCTATGTGCATATACGAGTCTTAGCACTTACGATGCGGCCCGAGGCTTAGTGTGGGGGCGTCGCTCCGTACTGCTGTCGACATCCCATGCAGAGCTGCCCGCGAGCGGACCTTTCCCCTTCTTGGGCGCCTCCGCCTCCAGAATTGTGGACGCTGCCCTCTTTTTTCTCCCCCCATCAGGGGGAGAGTCGCTCTCCTCCTCCTCATCATCGTCTTCATCGTCTTGGGCGACGGAGGAACGGGTCTTGTCTTCGGACGACACGCCCGAAGCGCCCTTGCGGCGGGGCCACTCCGGACCCCCTTGGCCTTCCCCGTGGCCTTCTTCGCCGGCGCCGTATAGGGCGCCGGCACCAGCATCTTCGCTAAAATGCAAAATGACTGGTTCTTCAGGCAGCAGAGCTGGACACTGGATCTTCTTCGCCCTCTCCATCCATCCCTGAAGAAGCAATGACAGTAAAAGTTCAGATATCCTCCTTGAAACAAACAATTAGAGGACGCGTTAAAAACTTACCTCGTTGGCGGGGTGGTTAATATCGTGCCCACTGTCCGAATCCGTGGCTGGCGGTATCTCGTTGACCTTGAAGAGCAACTTCCAGGTATCTTTGTGAGTTGTCCCGAAGAGCCTCTCCAGGGTTTGGTGCCTCTTCGGATTGAACTCCCAAAGGGGCGTTTTCGGCTTTGGCAGGGGAGGATCCGGCGAACCAGCATCACTTGGATTACGTCGACGAGCTTGACATCCTTGTCCACCATGCTTTGAACGTGCGTCTGCAGTGCTATCAACTCATCTGGCGAACACCAGTTCGAGCTCTTGTCGACCCAGGAGGTGAGTCGCAGGGAAGCATCAGAGCTAAATTCGGCAACCGCGGCCTAGTTTGTGCCGCGGGGTTCTGTGATGTAGAACCATTGTTTCTGCCATTCCTTGACAGTCTCCACGAAAGTGCCTTTCGGCCAGGAGACATTGGCCAGCTTACTCACCATGGCTCCTCCGCACTCCGCGTGCTGGCCATCCACCACCTTTGGCTTCACATTGAAGACTTTGAGCCACAGCCCGAAGTGGGGTTGGATGCGGAGGAAGGCCTCACACACGATGATGAACGCCGAGATGTTGAGGAAGGAGTTCGGGGATAGATCATGGAAGTCTATCCCGTAATAGTACATCAACCCACGGTCCAAAGGGTGGAGTGGAAACCCTAGCCTGCGGAGGAAATGAGGGATGAATACCACCCTCTCATTGGACTTCGGCGTGGGGACAACTTGTCCCTGGGCCGGAAGACGGTGGGCGATTTCCTTCACCAAGTACCCGGCCGCCCGAAGCTCAGTAATGTCCTTCTCCTTGACGGAGGAGACCATCCACTTGCCTTGGCCTTCGGATCCGGACATGGTTGAGTGCTAGCTTGAGTGGGAAGAAGATGAGAACTTGGGCACTGGAGCTCAAGAGTGGAAGGGCAGAGGAAGAGAGAAGGCGTGGAAGAAGAAGGGGGAATCCTTATCCCCTTATAAATGCAGTGAATATCGAACGCCTCCCCACTCGCCTATTCCCAAGGGTTGTTTAAACAGGCATGGTTGGGTTACCCACGCCCGAATTGATGAAAATCCCGCAATAAGGGGACACGGTCTTTGCTTTGACAAGACGTGCCAATGGAAACAACATCTCGAAACGCAGGACGGTGGACAAAAACGGTTCGATGTAGTGACCAAACAGATGTGATGTCATCTTGCAAAAATTTGTCAGCAGATGGGACTCGTGGGATGCGTGTGTGGTGCGTGTGTTACAAGTCCGGACACGTTCAATACGTCCGAAGACTATCTTGGAGTTCGGAAGGAGGAACCTGCCTTGCAATGCCGAAGGTAGATCTACGCGCCGGATACCTTGTCATTGAAGCCAGGTTCAGGGGCTACTGAGGGAGTCCTGGACTAAGGGGTCATCGGGCGACCGGCCTGTTAGCCATGGGCCGGACTGATGGGCTGTGAAGATACCAAGACCGAAGACTTTACCCGTGTCCGGATGGGACTCTCCTTGGTGTGGAAGGCAAGCTTGGCGACCAAATATGTAGATTCCCTTCTTTGTAACCGACCTTGTGTACCCTAGATCCTCCCGGTGTCTATATAAACCGGAGGACTTAGTCCGGAGAGGAGAGATTCATGACCATAGTCATACAGGCTAGACTTCTAGGGTTTAGCCATTATGATCTCGTGGTAGATCAACTCTTGTAATACTCATATTCATCAAGATAAATCAAGCAGGAAGTAGGGTATTACCTCCATAGAGAGGGCCCGAACCTGGGTAAACATTGTGTCCCCAGTCTCCTGTTACCATCGACCTTAGATGCATAGTTCGGGACCCCCTACCCGAGATCCACCGGTTTTGACACCGACAACGGGGTCCTATTCAACCAGCCCTTCACGGGGGTCCTATTCAACCAGCCCTCCACAGGGTCCCTCAACCGGCTACTGTTCATCCACCCCACCTCCTCGATTGGGGTCCTGTTCATCAGCGGCAACGGCCGCTACTACCACGGGATCATGTTCATCCAACCCCCACCGGGGACTGTTCATCAAGAGGCAGTTTCGATTGGCTTCAGTTAGCAGCAGTAGCGAAGGAATCACTTAGGTTCAGTTAACAACCAAGGGATTGATCGGGGTTCAGTAACGTAGCTAGTGCAATTGCTCGGGTTCAGTTAAAGCCCAACGCCTCGCTCGGGTTCAGTTAAAGCCCAACGCCTCGCACACACACGCGTACGTGTATGAGGGAAACGCACAATCCCTCTATGCATCGCTCGGCCTCGACCACCCACCGTAACCGGGAACTCCCCGAAATTTTCCTCGCCCTCGCTTCTACCATGATTTTTTCCGTCATGGATGGCCCAAAGAATGTCATGCAGGTGCGTCCCCGGCCCGCCCAGGACGAAAAGCCCATTTTATGTCATGATTTTTTGTCATAGAAGTAGAAGCCCACCACATCTATGATGATATGTGCTTTTGTCACAACTATCGTCATAGAGGTGTCATAAGCATGACAGAAAAAAATCGTTCGTCCCAAAATGTCACGGATGTGTCTTTTTTTGTAGTGAGTGCACATGCCATCATCTAATATTGTAGAATATAATGCATCCTATACGCAATTGCATAATTCCGGCAACACCTTAATGACAAAAGAATCTAAAAGTATTGTGGAGCAATCCCTTTCAGGATGGGAAGTGTCTAAATTAAAAAGGGATATAGCCCGAAATAATAAGATTAGTGCTATTTGCCTTGAAGAACATGATAAGGGGCTAGTTCCTGATTATAATGCAATAAAAGCTAGAGTTTTCCAAGAAGATGAATCTTTGCCAAATGGTAAAATTGGTGAGAAAAAATATGGTTTTACAACAATGCATATGCCTTCACCTAGTACTACATCATATTATACACCCTACACAATTGCATAGTTTCGATAACACACATCTGTCATTACCGAAAGAATCTAAAAGCATTGGGAGGCAATCATATCCGGAGTGGTTTGAAATTGAGAAAAATCTTAAAGCCAATTTTGTCGCTCGCCGCCAGAAACAGATAGAAAAAGAATTGGCTCAGATAAAAGAAGCATTGCCAATTGGTAGTATCAATGAAAAGAAGGATGATTCGGAACATGAAAGTGCTTTGGTTTAAAAAGCCGAATCAAGTAGTATATATTTTGAATCCATCAAATCCAAAGAGGCAAGTAGTATTGATAAAGGGCATGGAAAGCATGGCTAAACGACCAATCTTGATTTTTCTGAAGTTAATGGAACCTAGTTCCTGCCCTATGAGTTTCATGCCATAGAAGTCGACAAGCCTCAAGAACAAGAACAAGTAGTCGAACAAAGTTCAGTTGACAAGGATCTTTAAAGTAATAATGCAAGTGTAAGAGATCAAAGTTTACAATGACAATGTACTACGATTTCTGAAGGAGGTTTGGAGGATTTCAGTACATACATGTTTTCCCCAAATATTGGTTGCTTGATCCATATGGTTACAATCCATAAGCATTTCTCCTTTGTATTCATCTGTACTATTTTTCTTAGGGAATTTTTCATCCACTCCAACCTCTTGTGAAGAAGGCTACATTTTTCTAGATTGTAATCAAATGCCCACGTTAATCTGTTGGATCGAAGATGGCACAATAGTGTATTTTTACAAATCCTGCAAACCAAATAGGCCTGAAGTAGTGTTCAAAACTACATGTAGGCACTAACACATTTTCTTCTTTTGCAGATAAGATTAGGCCCAGTGGTGGGTAATGTGATACAGTATAACAATCACATCAAATGCCTAGATCTGCATCTCTCAGAAATTTCTTTGAAATCATACCAAGGGACCTTACTGGATATTATATTCGGCAGGTTCTTTGCTGTCAGAGCAAGGGTATTGAAGGTAATGAGGTTTGCCCTACATTTTTTGGCAAAAATGAATGGTTTGTTGATCAGCGCTGGCGGCCGCGGCAGAATGGAAAAGGCTCCGGAAAAGCTGAATTTCATTTTGGAACTTCAGGTGACAAAGTAATCGGAAGTCATTGTGTCAACCCCATACATGAATTCTTAGTGGTTGATCCCTTTGCAAAAATGATGAGGTTTGGAAACCAGTCTTACAAGTTGTAATATAAGTTTGAACCTCTCTTATATCCATGTTCAGCGGATCAGTGCGGGCGTTTGCAGATGAATGAGCTGAATTTCATTTCTAATATCAGTTTGAACCTTGTAATCTTCGAATTTGAGCCATATAACTCTGGAATTTGAACCCTGTAATATTTCGAGCTTTTGTGGTACAATTGTTGAAATGGCATCGTATGAGACTCGTATATTGGTAGTACTATTTTGACCTTAATATGCAATGGACTTAGATTTTATTAAACATTCTCGAATGTCTTTCCCTTGTCGATATCATCGCAAACAATCTGTATGGCTAACTCGATTGCGATCTTTGACATTATTGCACACAGTTGGTTTCTTCAACCGTGTGCCCTGTAGAGCGCAGAATTCATTATCGCACTCGAGTGTCCATCATCAGCCTTCTATGTAACTTTGACCACTTCACCCACGGGTAAACTTATGATCGAAGTCATTCCACACACTTCATTTATACAAAGCTTTTTGCCAATAAATTCCCATGATTTGTCCCTCTTCTAGCCGATGCGTGGCCAAACTAGCCGAGCAGGAAGCTTGTGTGGTAAACTGCGCGGTTGCGCGGGAACAGGCTCACCAACGATACATTTGGCGCCTCTTCGATCCCACGCGTGGTCAAACAAAATGCGTGCGGGGTTCTCACGCATGCATTGGAATCCTCCGCTATTAACGCGGTGACAATATGTGACGATTACAGGTCGGCCAACCCCCATTTATTACAGTGGCCTTTTAACCATTGTGTCTCTTCAACCTTTCGTTCGCGCCCCACTATTGCAAGAAGCACACCCACCACGACAAATTCTTAGAGGGTATCCTACGCGGTCCAATGGCGCTCTGAGTGGCTGCCAACGATGAGCAACAGTTCACCATGCATGTCGTGGTGGACACCCACAGAAGGTTCACGGAGCTCTTGGTAGTGTACACCAACAACCCAGTTTGGGTGGAGCATTCCATCCACATCATGGGGTTGTTGCTTGCTGAGGAGAAGTACAAGGTGGTCAGGTTCGACCTCGAGTACACCTGCGCTTGTGCCGGGTCTCGGCCCAAGGTCGCCGTCGCCCAGATGTGCGTGCGCAATCACGTCCTCGTATGCCACTACTTCCTGGCCACAATGTCTTGTGAGCGTTTTGCCAGGTTTGTCAACAGCCCCCGCTACATGTTCTCCATAGTGGACATCACCGATGATGTTTATGTGCTCAAGAATTCGAGCATCGCCTACCAGAATCTTGTTGACATCCAGGGCCAATACAAGATCTGGGGCACCAACGAGCATGAGAAGGACTCACTAGTTCACCTCGCTGAGGCCATCATCGACCCCTACTACAGAGACATGAAGGATTCATGCAACAAGGCCAAGCGTGCCTGGCACTCGGCCTGGATGGGGAAACTCAACAAAGCTCATGTCGTGTACGCGGCCAAGGAGGCGTACATGAGCTACGAGATGTATAGGCGGATCATTGATATGAGGAAGTGCCCCTTCCCCAAAATGGCCAGGGATTGATACATCTCCAACGTATCTATAATTTATGAAGTATTCATGCTGTTATATTATCATTCTTGGTTGTTTTACAATCATTTTATAGCAACTTTATATCATTTTTTGGGACTAAACTATTGACCCAGTGCCTAGTGCGAGATGTTGTTTTTTGCTCTCTTTTTTTCATCGCAGGAAATCAATACCAAACGGAGCCCAAACACCGTGAAACTTTTTGTGGATTTTTTATGGACCAGAAGACATCCAATGGGCCAGGGCAACACCTGGGGGTGCCCCGAGGGGGCACAACCCACCAGGGCACGCCTGGGCCCCCAGGCGCGCCTTCGTGGGTTGTGCCCACCTCGGTGGCTTCCCGCACCCCTCTTCACCCTATAAATTGCCAAATGTTCCAAAACACTCGGGGGTAACCCTAGATCAGAAGTTCTGCCGCAGCAAGGCTCTATAGCCATGAAAAACAATCTAGACCCCGATCTGGCACTCTGCCAGAGGGGGAAATCATCACCGGTGGCCATTTTCATCATCCCGGTGGCATCCATGATGAGGAGGGAGTAGTCCACCCTCGGGGCTGAGGGTTTGTACCGGCAGCTATGTGTTTAATCTCTCTCTCTCTCTCTCTCGTGTTCTTGAGATGTCACGAACTTGATGTATGGCGGGATTTTTTAATATATTTGGATCAGATGGTGTTTTCCCCTCTCTATCTTGTTGTGATGAATTGATTTTTCCCTTTGAGATTTCATTTTATCAGATTGAATGATTTTATGGATTTGAGAGCACTTGATGTATGTCTTGCTATGAGTAACCATGATGACAATGGGGTATCATATTGATTCACTTGATATGTGTTTTGGCACTCAACTCGCGGATTCCCGAGGTGACATTGGGGGTAATCTATGCAGTCGGCATTCTCGGAACGGGGGTCCCTAGACTTGCCTGCCTGCGGCCTGCGCGTGGCTCAAGTGAGGGCCCAGCGTGGCCCATCTTCATCAGCTCAAGCTCAAGACCCTCGCGAGGGGCCAAGCCTCGCGGGGCGGACAACAGGAAGCTTCCTCAGAGGCAGCCTCATCAGGCAGGCTCGCGAGGAGGCGGAGAGATCAAAGCAGGGGTACCTCGCGAGGAGCCCGTGACGCAAGCCATGACGAATCAAGACCAGGCAGGCGCCAGCCTGCGCAGAGTCCTTGTTTCCCTTTCGGTGCAAAGGGGGCAAGCACAGGCCAAGGCATCAGGCAAAGGTTACCATTCTGGTGCAACGAGACCAAGACCAGCCATACGGCAAGACGGAGGTCACTGTGGAGCCCAAGACGGCGTCACCATCGGTGCTTTTGGCAGCCGAAGACCACCTTTGGTCAGGATAACTTGTATTAGATGTTCCCCTTCAAAATGGCCAATTGTTGGTGCCCTTCCCACTCATTTTTTGGGAGAGGCCCAGGACCTCTATAAATAGAGCTAGCCACCACGGAGTAGAGAGGGAGGGGAAAATCCGTTAGAGGCATCTAGGAATCTGGTAGAGCTCAAGTAGAGAGAGAGAGAGAGAGAGAGAGAGAGGCGACTGAACCCACCCAAGTAGTTCATCGCACCAGCTCAAGAACACCTCTCGCGAGGCTATTCTACCCTGTACTATTCATCATCAGCCCCTGAGGCAATCCACCACACCACACATTGGAGTAGGGTATTACACCACAACGGTGGCCCGAACCAGTATAAATCTCGCGTCCCTTGTGTTGTTCATCATTTCCAGCTTAGATCGCTCGGGGGATCGGACGTAGAACGGTAGGGGAGAGACTTCCGCGCGCACCCCAGTGTTCGAACCTCAAGGGTCTGCCAGAACCCGAAATCCGACATTTGGCGCACCAGGTAGGGGGTGCGCCGGGGTTTCTTCCTCCCGCCAACCCGCTCTCCGCCAACATCGCATCCCGCCCTCATGGCGGACAACGCGCCGCCCGCTCCGGCGACAGATGCCGGCGCTGGGGCCAGGGGGCTCCAGGCCTTGGCCCCCACCTTGCGACAGGTGCAGTGGTCGCGCAAGTTCAAGCTCGAGATGCCGCCGCGCTACAACGGCGCGACGGACCCGCTGGTTTTCCTGCTGGCGTACGAGGAGGCCATCCTCAGGGCCGGGGGCAACGACCGGCTGATGGCCAACTGGTTACCCATGGCCCTCACCGGCATCCCTCGCATGTGGCTCCTCCACCTGCCGACAACTTTTGTGACCTCCTCGGGGGAGCTCTGTGACCTCTTCCTCGCCCGCTTCGCCGCACTAGCGCCGCCCGTCGTCGCGGCGCTCCTAGGAGGCTCCCAAGCGCCACCCTCGAGCCACCATGTCAAGTCGTTCACTCGTCGGGTCAGCACCAACTTCAAGCGTCAAGAAGCTCCCCGGGGCTGGGCGGCGCCGGAGGCCGATCTGACCTTTGACTCGGATGACCACCCCTTCAACCCCATCGGTTCAGGCGCGCTTCCGATGCTGTGCACCCCCACCATCTGCCAAGTGGCCGTCACCAGGACCCTCATCGACGGCGGTGCCGGCCTCAACGTGCTCTCGGTGGAGGCCTTCAGCCTCCTCCACGTGCCACCAGAGCGGCTCCAACCTAGCAGGCCTTTCTCGGGCGTCGGGGTCGGTTCCACCGTTCCCCTGGGACAGATCCGCCTCCCAGTGACTTTCGGCACCTACGACAACTTACGCATGGAGCTGGTCGACTTCGACATCGCCCCCATCGGCCTCCCATACAACGCCATCCTCAGCTACCCGGCCTTGGCCCGGTTCATGGCAGCAACTCACCCGGCGTACAACCTCATGAAGATGCCCGGGAGCAGCGGCGTCCTTACTGTGACAGGAGACACAAGGGATGCGCTTCAGGTGCTCCGGCTCGCATTCAGGGCGGCTGCAGTGGCGCAGCCCGCCAGCGCCGATGCCCTTGAGCCCGAGGGGGCTGCTCCCACTAAAAAGAAGTAGTTGTTCACCCAAGACAAGGCGGAAAACAAGCAGGTGCCGGTTGACAAGGACGGATCTAGTGACACCACCTTCACCATAGGAGCCAACCTTGAGCCCGAGCAGGAGGAGGCCCTGGTGAGGTTCCTGCGCGCGAACAAGAAGGAGTTCGCGTGGGAACCTGATCAGCTAGCAGGGGTCCCGAGGAGTGTGATTGAGCATCACCTCAACGTATGCCCCAACATGCGTCCCGTAAAGCAAAAGGCGAGGCGACAGTCGGGTGAGAAGCAAGCTTTCATCATCCAGGAGACCAAGAAACTGGAAGCAGCAGGAGTTATCCGTGAAGTCCACTACCCTGATTGGCTGGCTAACCCGGTCGTCGTGCCAAAAAAGGGACGAAAGGAGCGCATGTGTGTCGACTTCACCAACCTCAACAAAGCATGCCCGCAGGATCCGTTTCCGCTCCCTCGCATCGACCAGATAGTCGACTCCACCGTAGAGTGTGACCTGTTGTGCTTCCTAGATGCCTTCTCGGGCTATCACCAGATCAAGATGGCAGTGAAAGATGTGGAGAAGACGGCTTTCCTGACCCCATGCGGAGTGTACTGCTATACATGCATGTCGTTTGGGTTACGCAACGCAGGCGCGACTTTTCAGCGGCTGATGCACATCGCCTTAGGACGGCAGCTCGGGAGGAACGCTGAAGCTTACGTCGACGACATTGTGGTGAAGTCTCGGGAGGCAAAAACCCTGATACGGGACCTGGAAGAAACCTTCGCGAACCTCGACGAAGTGGACCTACAGCTCAACCCGGAGAAGTGTGTGTTTGGAGTCCCCTCAGGAAAGCTCCTTGGTTTCCTCGTGTCCCACAGGGGCATCGAGGCCAACCCGGAGAAAGTCAAGGCGGTCGAGGACATGAGCTCGCCAAGGACCCTCAGGGAAATGCAGAAGCTCATCGGGCGTGTAACCGCGCTGGGGCGTTTCATCTCCAAGCTGGGGGAACGAGCGCTGCCCTTCTTCAAGCAGATAAAGAAGAAAGGCCCTTTCGAATGGACTGAAGAGGCCGACAAGGCATTCCAAGATCTCAAGAGGTACCTTACCAGCCCACCAGTGATGGTAGCTCCGCGCCCACAGGAGCCCCTGGTGCTCTACCTTGCGGCCACCCCCTACTCCGCTAGCACAGCACTGGTGGCGGTTAGGGAAGAGCGGCGAGCCAAGGCCACGTCGCCCGCCCGGACTGAAACAGAGCAAAGCCAGGAGGGCCTCGCGAGGACCACAAGCATAGCTGGAAGGGAACAACCGTAGCAGGAGAGCTCACTTGGGGCAGTAGAGGCCCCTTCAGGCGACCAAGCCCTGGGGGCTTTGTCGCCTCAGGAGACGCCTCGATCTCAGGAGGACGCAACCCGCGCCAGCACCCTCAACCTCGTCGAGCATCACATGTACTTCGTCAGCACGGTGCTACGGGATGCAAGGGCACGGTATCCCATGCCCCAAAAACTTCTCCTGGCGCTATTGGTGGCCTCACCCAAGCTGCGGCACTACTTCCAAGGCCATCCCATCAAAGTCGTCTCAGCATACCCCTTGGAGAGGGTACTCAGGATCCCCAACTCAGCTGGAAGGGTCGCTGAATGGAACATTGAACTGCAGGCATTTCAGCTGGAATTCAGCACGACCAGGGTCATCAAGGGGGCCGCACTGGCGGATTTCATGGCAGAGTGGACAGAAGCGCCGGGTCTCGAGGCAGGTGAAGGCCGATCGCTTTCCCCTGGAAGTGAAGCACCGGACAGCTGGGTCATGTACTTCGATGGGGCGTTCTCCCGACACGGTGCTGGGGCCGGCGCAGTGCTCGTATCCCCTACTCAGGACAAACTCTACTACGCCGTGCAGCTCTGCTTCCAGCACGGAGAAAAGGTCTCCAACAACATAGCAGAATACGAAGGCTTGATAGCATGCTTGAAAGCCGCAATCGCCTTGGGGGTAAAGCGCCTCATCATCAAGGGAAATTCATAGATCCTCGTCAACTTCTCCAACAAGATATACGAGCCAAAGGACGAGCACATGGAAGCCTACCTAGCAGAGGTCCGTAAGATGGAGAAACAATTCTGGGGGCTGGAGTTGCAGCATGTGCCTCGCGGCACCAATCAGGAGGCTGACAACATCGCCAAAAGGGCGTCCAGGCGGCTGCCTCAGGAGCCTGGCGTCTTCGAGGAGCGACTCTTCAAGCCCTCGGCGATGCCATCACTGCCAAGCATGGCGCAACCAAGGGAAGAGCTCCCTCAGCCGTCTGCCTCAGGAGCTCCAGTCTGCGGCCCGGCCTCAGGGGCGCGCCTGCTCCTGGCGTTGGAGCTTCAGGAAGGGTGTTGGATCCCGGAGCTCAAGAACTACCTGATGCAAGGCACCCTACCGGAGAACGAGGAGGAAGCGCAGCGTGTGGCGCGGCAGGTGTAGGATCAGAAGTATGTCTAGAGGGGGTGATTAGACTACATGACCAAATAAAAACTTAACCTTTTCCCAATTTTAGTTCTTGGCAGATTTTAGCAACTTTAGGACAAGTCAAGCAATCATCACACAATTCAAGCAAGCATGCAAAGAGTATATAGCAGCGGAAAGTAAAGCATGCAACTTGCAAGAATGTAAAGGGAAGGGTTTGGAGAATTCAAACGCAATTGGAGACACGGATGTTTTTCCCGTGGTTCGGATAGGTGGTGCTATCCTACATCCACGTTGATGGAGACTTCAACCCACGAAGGGTAACAGTTGCGCGAGTCCACGGAGGGCTCCACGCACGAAGGGTCCACGAAGAAGCAACCTTCTCTATCCCACCATGGCCATCGCCCACGAAGGACTTGCCTCACTAGCGGTAGATCTTCACGAAGTAGGCGATCTCCTTGCCCTTACAAACTCCTTGGTTCAACTCCACAATCTTGTCGGAGGCTCCCAAGTGACACCTAGCCAATATAGGAGACACCACTCTCCAAGAAGTAACAAATGGTGTGTTGATGATGAACTCCTTGCTCTTGTGCTTCAAATGATAGTCTCCCCAACACTCAACTCTCTCTCATAGGATTTGGATTTGGTAGAAAGAAGATTTGAGTGGAAAGCAACTTGGGGAAGGCTAGAGATCAAGATTCATATGGTAGGAATGGAATATCTTGGCCTCAACACATGAGTAGGTGGTTCTCTCTCAGAACATATGAGTTGGAAGTGTAGATGTGTTCTGATGGCTCTCTCCACGAATGAAGAGGAGGTGGAGGGGTATATATAGCCTCCACACAAAATCCAACCGTTACACACAATTTACCAATCTCGGTGGGACCGAATCAATAAACTCGGTCGGACCAAAAAGGTAAACCAAGTGACCGTTAGAGATTTTCAGTGGGACTGATATGCAACTCGGTAGGACCGATTGAAGGAAATATGCCCTAGAGGCAATAATAAAGTTATTATTTATTTCCTTACATATCATGATAAATGTTTATTATTCATGCTAGAATTGTATTAACCGGAAACATAATACATGTGTGGATACATAGACAAACAGAGTGTCACTAGTATGCCTCTACTTGACTAGCTTGTTAATCAAAGATGGTTAAGTTTCCTAACCATAGACAAAAGGATTTGTCATTTGATTAACAAGGTCACATCATTAGTTGAATGATCTGATTGACAAGACCCATTCCATTAGCATAGCACCCGATCGTTTAGTATGTTGCTGTTGCTTTTATCCATGACTTATACATGTTCCTTTAACTATGAGATTATGCAACTCCCGTTTGTCGGAGGAACACTTTGGGTGCTACCAAACGTCACAACGTAACTGGGTGATTATAAAGGAGTACTACAGGTGTCACCAAAGGTAGATGTTGGGTTGGCGTATTTCGAGATTAGGATTTGTCACTCCAATTGTGGGAGAGGTATCTCTGGGCCCTCTCGGTAATGCACATCACTTAAGCCTTGCAAGCATTGCAACTAATGAGTTAGTTGCGGGATGATGTATTACGGAACGAGTAAAGAGACTTGCCGGTAACGAGATTGAACTAGGTATTGGATACCGACGATCGAATCTCGGGCAAGTAACATACCGATGACAAAGGGAACAACGTATGTTGTTATGCGGTCTGACCGATAAAGATCTTCGTAGAATATGTAGGAGCCAATATGGGCATCCAGGTCCCGCTATTGGTTATTGACCGGAGACGTGTCTCGGTCATGTCTACATTGTTCTCGAACCGTAGGGTCCGCACGCTTAAGGTTTCGATGACAGTTATATTATGAGTTTATGAGTTTTGATGTACCGAAGGAGTTCGGAGTCCCGGATGAGATCGGGGACATGACGAGGTGTCTCGAAATGGTCGAGACGTAAAGATCGATATATTGGACGACTATATTCGGACATCGGAAAGGTTCTGAGTGATTCGGGTATTTTCGGGAGTACCGGGTAGTTACGGGAGAAGCAATGGGCCTTGATGGGCTTTAGTGGGAAGAGAAGAAAGGGCAAAGGGGCTGCTGCGCCCCCCCTTCCCTCTGGTCCGAATTGTACTAGGGAAAAGGGGGCCGGCCACCTTTCCTTCTCCTCCACTTCCTTCTCCCTTCCTCCCCTCTTGGTGGACTCCTACTAGGACTTGGAGTCCTAGTAGGACTCCACATCCTGGCCACACCAAGCCTTGGCCGGCCTCCTCCTCCTCCATCCTTTATATACAGGGGCAGGGGGCACCCCATAGACACACAAGTTGATCTTCGTGATCGTTCCTTAGCCGTGTGCGGTGCCCCCCTCCACCATATTCAACCTCGGTCATATCGTTGCAGTGCTTAGGCGAAGCCCTGCGCCGGTAGTACATCAAGATCGTCACCACGCCGTCGTGCTGACGGAAATCCTCCCCGAAGCTTTGCTGGATCGGAGCCCGGGGATCGTCATCGAGCTGAAAGTGTGCCAAGAACTCGGAGGTGCCGGAGTAACGGTGCTTGGATCGGTCGGATCGTGAAGACGTACGACTACATCAACCGTGTTGTTATAACGCTTCCGCTTTCGGTTTACGAGGGTACGTAGACAACACTCTCCCTCTCGTTGCTATGCATCACCATGATCTTGCGTGTGCGTAGGAATTTTTTTGAAATTACTACGTTACCCAACAGTGGCATCCGAGCCTGGTTTTTATGGTTTGATGTTATTTGCACGAGTAGAACACAAGTGAGTTGTGGGCGATATAAGTCATACTGCCTACCAGCATGTCATACTTTGGTTCGACGGTATTGTTGGACGAGACGATCCGGACCAACCTTACGCGTACTCTTACGTGAGACCGGTTCCCTCGACGTGCTTTGCACATAGATGGCTTGCGGAAGACTGTCTCTCCAACTTTAGTTGAACCGAGTGTGGCTACGCCCGGTCCTTGAGAAGGTTAAAACGGAGTCTATTTGACAAACTATCGTTGTGGTTTTGATGCGTAGGTAAGATGAGTTCTTGCTTAAGCCCGTAGCAGCCACGTAAAACTTGCAACAAACAAAGTAGAGGACGTCTAACTTGTTTTTGCAGGGCATGTTGTGATGTGATATGGTCAAGACATGATGCTATATTTTAGTGTATGAGATGATCATGTTTTGTAACTGAGTTATCGGCAACCGGCAGGAGCCATATGGTTGTCGCTTTATTGTATGCAATGCAATCGCCCTGTAATGCTTTACTTTATCACTAAGCGGTAGCGATAATCGTAGAAGCATAAGATTGGCGAGACGACAACGATGCTATGATGGAGATCAAGGTGTCGCGCCGGTGACGATGGTGATCATGAGGGTGCTGCAGAGATGGAGATCACGAAGCACAAGATGATGATGACCATATCATATCACTTATATTGATTTGCATGTGATGTTTATCTTTTATGCATCTTATCTTGCTTTGATTGACGGTAGCATTATAAGATGATCTCTCACTAAATTATCAAGAAGTGTTCTCCCTGAGTATGCACCGTTGCGAAAGTTCTTCGTGCTGAGACACCACGTGATGATCGGGTGTGATAGGCTCTACGTTCAAATACAACGGGTGCAAAACAGTTGCACACGCGGAATACTCAGGTTATACTTGACGAGCTATGCATATAAGATATGACCTCGGAACACGGAGACCGAAAGGTCGAGCGTGAATCATATAGTAGATATGATCAACATAATGATGTTCACCATTGAAGACTAATCCATTTCACGTGATGATCGGTTATGGTTTAGTTGATTTGGATCACGTGATCACTTAGAGGATTAGAGGGATGTCTATCTAAGTGGGAGTTCTTAAGTAATATTATTAATTGAACTTTAATTTATCATGAACTTAGTCCTGGTAGTATTAGCATATCTATGTTGTAGATCAATAGCTCGCGTTGTTGCTTTCATATGTATATTTTGATATGTTCCTAGAGAAAATTGTGTTGAAAGATGTTAGTAGCAATGATGCGGATTGGATCCGTAATCTGAGGTTTATCCTCATTGCTGCACAGAAGAATTATGTCCTTGATGCACCGCTAGGTAACGGACCTATTGCAGGAGCAGATGCAGACGTTATGAACGTTTGGCTAGCTCAATATGATGACTACTTGATAGTTTAGTGCACCATGCTTAACAACTTAGAATCGGGACTTCAAAGACGTTTTTAACGTCATGGACCATATGAGATGTTCCACGAGTTGAAGTTAATATTTCAAGCAAATATCCGAGTTGAGAGATATGAAGTCTCCAACAAGTTCTATAGCTAAAAGATGGAGGAGAATCGCTCAACTAGTGAGCATGTGCTCAGATTGTCTGAGTACTACAATCGCTTGAATCAAGTGGGAGTTAATCTTCCAGATAAGATAGTGATTGACAGAATTCTCTAGTCACCATCACCAAGTTAGTAGAACTTCGTGATGAACTATAATATGCAAGGGATAACGGAAACAATTCCCAAGCTCTTCGTGATGCTGAAATCGACGAAGGTAGAAATCAAGAAAAAAAATCAAGTGTTGATGGTTAACAAGACCACTAGTTTCAAGAAAAGGGCAAAGGGAAGAAGGGGAACTTCAAGAAGAACGGCAAGCAAGTTGCTGCTCAAGTGAAGAAGCCCAAGTCTGGACCTAAGCCCGAGACTGAGTGCGTCTACTGCAAAGGGACTGGTCATTCGAAGCGGAACTACCCCAAGTATTTGGTGGATAAGAAGGATGGCAAAGTAAACAAAAGTATATTTGATATACATGTTATTGATGTGTACTTTACTAGTGTTTATAGCAACCCCTCAGTATTTGATACTAGTTCAGTTGCTAGGATTAGTAACTCGACATGGGAGTTGCAGAATAAACAGAGGCTGGTTAAGGGTGAAGTGACGATGTGTGTTGGAAGTGGTTCCAAGATTGATATGATCATCATCGCACACTCCCTATACTTTCGGGATTAGTGTTGAAACTAAATAAGTGTTATTTGGTGTTTGCGTTGAGCATAAATATGATTTGATCATGTCCATTGCAAAACGGTTATTCATTTAAGTTAGAGAACAATTGTTGTTCTGTTTACATGAATAAAACCTTCTATGGTTATACACACCAACAAAATGGTTTGTTGGATCTCGATTGTAGTGATACACATATTCATAATATTAAAGCCAAAAGATGCAAAGTTAATAGTGATAGTGCAACTTATTTGTGGCACTGCCGTTTAGGTCATATCGGTGTAAAGCGCATGAAGAAACTCCATGCTGATGGAATTTTGGAATCACTTGATTGTGAATCACTTGATGCTTGCGAACCATGCCTCATGGGCAAGATGACTAAGACTCCGTTCTCCAGAGCGAGCAACTGACTTATTGGAAATAATACATACTGATGTATGTGGTCCGATGAGTGTTAAGCTCACGGCAAGTATCATTATTTTCTGACCTTCACAGATGATTTGAGCAGATATGGGTATATCTACTTGATGAAACATAAGTCTGAAACATTTGAAAAGTTCAAAGAATTTCAGAGTGAAGTGGAGAATCATCGTAACAAGAAAATAAAAGTTTCTACGATATGATCGTGGAGGAGAATATTTCAGTTACGAGTTTGGTCTTCAGTTAAAACAATGTGGAATAGTTTCACAAACTCATGCCACCTGGAACACCACAACATAATGGTGTGTCTAAACGTCATAACCGTACTTTATTGGATATAGTGCAATCTATGATGTTTCTTACCAATCTACCACTATCGTTTTGGGGTTATGCATTAGAGACAGCTACATTCACGTTAAAAAGGGCACCATCTAAATCCGTTGAGACGACACCGTATGAACTGTGGTTTGGCAAGAAACCAAAGTTGTTGTTTCTTAAAGTTTGGAGTTGCGATGCTTATGTGAAAAGGTTTCATCATGATAAGCTCGAACCAAATCGGAGAAATGCGTCTTCATAGGATACCCAAAGGAGATTGTTGGGTACACCTTCTATCACAGATCTGAAGGCAAAATCGTTGCTAAAGATGGATCCTTTCTAGAGAAGGAGTTTCTCTCGAAAGAAGTGAGTGGGAGGAAAGTAGAGAGACTTGATAAGGTAATTATACCATCTCCCTTATTGGAAAGTAGTTCATCACAGAAATCTGTTCTTGTGACTTCTACACCAATTAGTGAGGAAGATAATGATGATGATCATGTAACTTTAGATCAAGTTCCGCACCAGAGTGGTATGGTAATCCTATTCTGGAGGTCATGTTACTTGACCATGACGAACCTACGAACTATGAGGAAGCGATGATGAGCCCAGATTCCGCGAAATGGTTTGAGGCCATGAAATCTGAGATATGATCCATGTATGAGAACAAAGTATGGACTTTGATGGATTTGCCCGATGATCGGCAAGCCATAGAAAATAAATGGATCTTCAAGAGGAAGACAGACGCTGATAGTAAATGTTACTATCTACAAAGCTAGAATTGTCGCAAAAGGTTTTCGACAAGTTCAAGGTGTTGATTACGATGAGAGTTTCTCACTCGTATCTATGCTTAAGTCTGTCCGAATCATGTTAGCAATTGCCGCATTTTATGAAATCTGGCAAATGGATGAACAAAACTGCATTCCTTAATGGATTTATTAAAGAAGAGTTGTATATGATGCAACCAGAAGGTTTTGTCAATCCTAAAAATGCTAACAAAATATGCAAGCTCCAGCGATCCATTTATGGACTGGTGCAAGCATCTCGGAGTTGGAATACACGCTTTGATAAGTTGATCAAAGCATATAGTTTTATACAGACTTACGGTGAAGCCTGTATTTACAAGAAAGTGAGTGGGAGCACTACAGCATTTCTGATAAATATATGTGAATGACATATTGTTGATTGGAAATAATGTAGAATTATTCTGTAAAGCATAAAGGAGTGTTTGAAAAGAGTTTTTTCAAAGAAAGACCTCGGTGAAGCTGCTTACATATTGAGTATCAAGATCTATAAAGATAGATCAAGACGCTTGATAAGTGTTTTCAATAAGTACATACCTTGACAAGATTTTGAAGTAGTTCAAAATGTAACAGTCAAAGAAAGAGTTCTTGCCTGTGTTACAAGGTGTGAAATTAAGTAAGACTCAAAACCCGACCACAGCAAAAGATAGAAAGAGAATGAAAGTCATTCCCTATGCCTTGGCCATAGGTTCTATAAAGTATGCCATGCTGTGTACCAGATCTATTGTATACCCTACACTGATTTTGATAAGGGAGTACAATAGTGATCTAGGAGTAGATCACTGGACAGCGGTCAAAATTATCCTTAGTGAAATAAGGATATGTTTCTCGATTATGGAGGTGACAAAAAGGTTCGTCATAAAAGGTTATGTCGATGCAAGTTTTGACACCAATCTAGATGACTCTAAGTCTCAATCTAGATACATATTGAAAGTGGGAGAAATAAGCTAGAGTAGCTCCTAGCAGAGTATTGTTGACATAGAAATTTGCAAAATACATACGGATCTGAATGTGGCAGACCCGTTGACTAAGATTCTCTCACAAGCAAAACATGATCACACCTTAGTACTCTTTGGGTGTTAATCACATAGCAATGTGAACTAGATTACTGAATCTAGCAAACCCTTTGGGTGTTGGTCACATATCGATGTGAACTATGGGTGTTAATCACATGGTGATGTGAACTATTGCTGGTAAATCACATGGCGATGTGAACTAGATTATTGACTCTAGTGCAAGTGGGAGACTGAAGGAAATATGCCCTAGAGGCAATAATAAAGTTATTATTTATTTCCTTACATATCATGATAAATGTTTATTATTCATGCTAGAATTGTATTAACCGGAAACATAATACATGTGTGGATACATAGACAAACAGAGTGTCACTAGTATGCCTCTACTTGACTAGCTTGTTAATCAAAGATGGTTAAGTTTCCTAACCATAGACAAAAGGAGTTGTCATTTGATTAACAAGGTCACATCATTAGTTGAATGATCTGATTGACAAGACCCATTCCATTAGCATAGCACCCGATCGTTTAGTATGTTGTTGTTGCTTTTATCCATGACTTATACATGTTCCTTTGACTATGAGATTATGCAACTCCCGTTTGCCGGAGGAACACTTTGGGTGCTACCAAACGTCACAACATAACTGGGTGATTATAAAGGAGTACTACAGGTGTCACCAAAGGTAGATGTTGGGTTGGCGTATTTTGAGATTAGGATTTTTCACTCCAATTGTGGGAGAGGTATCTCTGGGCCCTCTCGGTAAGCACATCACTTAAGCCTTGCAAGCATTGCAACTAATGAGTTAGTTGCGGGATGATGTATTACGGAACGAGTAAAGAGACTTGCCGGTAATGAGATTGAACTAGGTATTTGTCGTGGGTTTGTCACGGCAGATGTCCTAGCCAAAGGACTTAGTCGTGGAGCCATCGCAACTGGTTAACTCGAAGGGGTTAAAGCGGACACAGGGACGCAGAGAGTTTATACTAGTTCGGCCCCTTCGATGAAGGTAAAAGCCTACGTCTAGTTTGTGGTGGAATTGATGAAGTCTCGATGACTAGGGAGCAAATAAGCTTCGCCTAGGCCTCGAGTTGTGTTCCCCCTTGAACCGATATCAGGTCATCCCCTTATATACATGGGTGACGCCCGTCGGTTCATAGAGTCCCAATCTCCGGTTTATACTCGTACCCGGGTTGGTCTCTTGCTTATTCCTAACTTACAATACAAGTTGTACACAGGCCGGTTTACGGCTACAGATGTTAAACCGACTATGGCCTCGGGCCTTTACATAGCCTCCTGGGCTTTAACATTCTTGAGCTACTGATGAAATTAACCCGGCCCAGACGGCCGGTTTAGGCCCAGTAGTAATATCCACAACATTAGGCCCCAGGTTGATTTGAATGATCTCATGTCAACCCTTAGCATAAACCTTCATATTTGGCATCTTCCCTGCATTGCTAAACCGATATGTCGTCATTTTCTCTAGTGGCCGTAAACCGGCATGACATCATCATGAAGCTAGCTTTTATGGTGCCTTCTTTGTTTAACCAATTCGCAATAATCAAGGTGATAGCTCTGCTTCCGAAACCCGTGGCTCCTGGATTCGCGCGCCCGATACACGTGCCTTGCCTTATAAATAGGGGTGAAAGGTCATTTCTTTCTCCCCTTCATCCCTTTCCGCTTCGTCTTCTCTGCGCCGCCAGCCTCAAAGCTCCGCCGCTGTCGCTGACTTCTGCATCACCTCGGGCCGCTGCATCAACCTGACTGGACAAGAGAAACTGCGGCGTTCTTCCGCACCCCTCGGAGCTCCGGTGAGATCCCATCTTCTCAACTCAGACCCGCCTCTAGGGTTTACTGTGTTCTTCCCGTTCCTCGATTTCTTCGCGTTCTTCGCGTTCCTCACATTCTTCGCATTTAAACTGGGATATACCTTTAGATGACCCCGCGACTTCTGCTCCGTTCAGTAGCAGTTTTCCGCCTCTATTTTCAGGGTAATATACTTAGATCGTAGATCTGATCCACAGTTTTGACCTTGCTGTTCTTGCACAATCTTCAAAAGCTCATGAGTTTTTACCCCTTTTATGAGATCGCCTCAGATCCAATATCACACTGAGACAATGTGAAACCTGTTTCTGCACACCTGCTCTTTTGCATTTCCAACTGTTCCACGGTCTTCGATCTAGCGGTTTAACCTTGTTGTAGAAGATCACCAAATCGGTGCATACCATTAGTCCCCTTGTTGAACCGCCAGTAATCCTTTGGTAGACCGCACCGCTTTACTAATGTCAGATTGTAATTGATTTCCTCCGGTTTAACATTGATAGCATCAACATGATAAAATCTGTGCAGAACATAAATCCTGAACCGGAATCATTTTCATTTTGTAGACTTCCCCATGGCTAAGCAAGTGTATGAGTGCAACTGGGCTCCTTCCCGGGTCACAGAAACTCAACTGAATAATCTAGTCCTGACCGGTGCTTTGAGCAGCAAAAACGCGATTCATTGGAGGGTGCCAGGCAAAGAGTGCCCCCCTACACCCCGAGACGGAGAAGTCGTTGTATTCACGGATCACTTAGCCCGCGGTTTCAACCCGCCCGGTTCAAAATTTTATCGCGACGTTTTGGCTAATTTCCAACTCCATCCACAAGATATTGGCCCCAATTCTGTCACTAACATATGCCACTTTCAAGTGCTCTGTGAGGTGTTCTTTCAAGAGGAACCTACAGTTGAGTTGTTCCGAGATTGCTTTCACTTAAACCGCCGCACAGAATTTACTGATGGCTCCAACATGGAACTGGGTGGCGTGTCAATCCAGAAGAGGAAAGAGGTCACTTACCCTCATGCGAAATTGCATAGTCACCCCCAAGAGTGGAATAACTCCTGGTTTTACTATAAAGACACCTCCCCAGAGAACGAGAATATCCTGCCCGGTTTTCGTCCAGAACGGCTCAGCAACACTCACTCCTTTCCTCAGAGGTTGACTGCTAAAGAGAGGAGTAACTACGCTCCCCAACTGTCCAAACTCAGAGCCTTCATGGCCAACGGTTTAACAAGAGTCGACCTCGCTCGTTGCTGGATATCTTGGAGTATACTGCCACTCAGTCAATGCTCCGGTTTGATGTGCGAATACACAGGCAGTGTTGATGATCTGTTACGTCATGTAAACATCCAGCTTACGGATGAAGAGGTCACCGAAGCCGTAAAGAAGATTCTAAATGAACCGGAACGCGTCTGTGCACGAACTGGCCTTCTTCCCTTCTGCGCCATCAATAAACCACCAGCGGTAAATCAAAATTTCTTCTCATTAAGTCTGATGTTATCTTGTGTGCGTATGATTGATTCTAATATCTGTTGACACAGGGTGATGACCCGTTTTGGAGCAAAAAACTCCCTCAAGGAAAAGCGGATAAACCAGAGAAATCGACCCGGCCTAAGACGAGAGTCGTCAAAAAGCCTGCTCACAAGAGGAAAACCACGGCCTCTTCCGATCCTGCCGATGATGAGGTAGGTAATCCGGGGTTTGAAGCTAAACTTGACTCCCTCAGTTTATTGTTTGTGCAGTTTACTGACGATGCAATTTGTCAGGATGATGCCGAAGCAAGCCATGCTGACGATGCAGAGGTAATTACTATTTCTTCTAATTCAAGCCTTCTGCCTTCCCCCAAAATCCGTCAGGCGAACCGCAAAGTTAAATTTTCCCATCCTCTTGCTTACTTGGATCCCAACTTTCTTATGAAGACCCGTCAGCACGAGGTGCGTCGTACAACCCGACACAGCGGTCAGGTAGTTACCTCCGCCGGTTTACCGAACTGTCCGGTTCGGAGACGTCGTTCAGAGGTCTCTAATTTGCTTGTCAATATTTGTCCTAAAGCGGGCTGTTTTCGTCAACCGCTTAATCCGTCTGAC
Organism: Aegilops umbellulata; assembly: GCA_032464435.1. Taxonomy (NCBI): domain Eukaryota; kingdom Viridiplantae; phylum Streptophyta; class Magnoliopsida; order Poales; family Poaceae; genus Aegilops; species Aegilops umbellulata. Next base: position 316,763,584 of record CP136056.1, on the reverse strand, counting down.
TCCGATTATCAGGTCACCTTGCACTCCTCCTCTGGCGAGTCAACTGGTACTCAGCTGCCTCCGCTCAAAACCGTGCTTGGGTAAGCTTGCCTTTCTCATCAAGTTGTCCATTGTTGTAATCTTCAACATATGCTGTCTTTAACTTTGCTGCTTTTTTCAGAGCTAAACCGAGGCCGAGCAAAAAAGCTCGCCAAGACAAAACAGGAGAAGAAAACGCTCCTCCTGAACCGGACACTGCCCCGAACGTTGAAGCGACCATCCCTGAAGATGTAATTGATGACCCATTAGTCCGAGATGAAGTCGTTGTTCCTGAAGAAGGCTTTGTTAACCCCTCCGGCCCAGCGGATCAACCAGCCAGTCCGATTCGTGCTGAGAAAACCATTAGTTCCTCAAAGCCTACCGAAAAACCGACCGTACCAGTCCAGACCGGCGACCACAAAGATGACGAAGTCATGATTACTGGCATAGGTCGTACTGAACCGGGAAATCCCATCGCTTTGGCCAAGCACACTGCTTAAGAAGAAATTTCTGCTTTAAGTAAAGGTAAATGGGATGTTGATCTGGCAACGTACTCCGCTCTTGGTGCTCAAGACATTCATTCTGGCTATTTAAACCGGCTATATACTAGCCGTGACTATGAAGCCAATCTTGTGAAGATGATGAAAGACAAATTCGAGGTAACTTCCATGCCCTCACTCCTGCTTCTTACCACCGTAACCCCCAAGGGTCGGTTTAACTTTATCATAATTGAATCGACACTTGTAATCATCATACCGTAGCATCCGAAATATCATTAGAGCAAATAGCCATTAGCCCCCAAGTGCCAAGTTGAATATTTGTATTGAGCTTGGGACTTTGATAATTAACTGATAACTTGAGATCAAATAAGCATTAGCCCCCAAGTACAAAGTACCTAACTTGTTATGTGCTTGGTACTTCCTTTGTTTAAACCGTATAACTTGTCGGACTGCAGGCTGAACTGAAGGTCAAAGAGAGCCAAATCGCTGATCTTCAAGAGAATGTGAAGTCCCAGCAAGCAGAAACTTCCAAAGCCAAGGAGGAACTAACCAGCGCTTTAGGCAGCATGGAACAATTGAAGGAAGGTTTTAAGAAGGAGCGGGCTGACTGGGCCACAGAAAAAGCCGCTTTAACCAAGAAGATTGAAAACGCAGAAGCTGCCCTTAAACCGGTAACGGATGAATTGACCAGCGTGAAGCGACAGGTGCACGCAATGACTGCAGCCATCTTTGGTAAGCCTCTTGTGACTTGTGCAATGACCTTGATTCTTCTATAAAACAGCTCGGTTTATGACCTGCTGATCGTATTACAGGCACTCGCATCAATCACTTGGGATCAGATGTGCGTATGAAGCTGAAAGCGGTCTATACTTTAGTCGAGCAGCTGTATACGGGCGCACAGCGGATTATCACCACTGCTTCACACAACAATCCGGCGCCCACATTGATCCAGGACACACTGAAGAGGTTGTCGATGCTCCCTGCTCGGATTGAAGAGTTAAAAAGATCTGCTGCTCGAACCGGAGCCATTAATGCCTTAATCCGGGCCAAAGCATGGGTGCCTGATTTTGATCCCGTTGAAGCGGCTCAAGGCTATCCTAGCTTAAAGGAGGATGGCTCCGAATTCGATGAAGAAGAATTGAGAAAGATAAACCGGCCAGTGCGCCCTCTGGCCTGCCAATTGGTAGAAGAGGCAAACTTGTCTCATTATCAAGCCCAGTATGACGATCAGAACAAGCGGGTAGCTGTGCCAATCCTTGAAGCGGAAAACTTAATTCCTCCAATCCGTAAGCACACCTATGCCCCTGATATTGAACCGTCGTCACTGATACATGAGGAAGCTATCTTTCAAGCATTAACGGGGATCGATTGGACCACTGTTGACTTCCAGCCGCTGGGTAGGGAGGAGGAAGCTGAAGTGGCGCAGGATGATCCAGAACCATCAAACCGGAATGGCACGCAGGCGTGAACCGAGGGAAGTTTTAACTGGTTTCCTTTTGATACTTTGTCAAGAAACAATCATCTTATTTGGGCACCATGTTGCCTTGTAATAGGATAGACCGTACTTTCTGCTTCATGAGATGCCTTCACGCATCAGTACTGATACCCTCCTTTGGAAAATCATTATTGCCAACTTATATCTCCTGCGATCACAAAATTTTACACTACCAGGGCGGTTGTACCGTCATCCGGTTTGTGAATCTTTATATAGATACGCAAGGAAACTTGCAAGTATGATCAAACTTTTGTGATACGAAATACCTGCCATATAATGGGCATGAAATAGGCGTTTGTAGCCAATGTTGAAGCGGGAGTTGATAACTCTTAAACCGTCATGGGAGAATCAAACCCCTGTGTATATAACATCGGTTTACAATGTAAACCGTCCTTTAATGATAGCAACCTTTTGTTGCTCGAAAAAGGATATTTAGCAGAAAAACTCAAACCGAGCCAACAATCTCAGGTTTTTGAAAAAGAGGGCCGTGTTCCGCCAAATTGGCTATGTTGAACCGGTGCAGAATATTGTCGGTTTAAGAGAAAAGCAATAAACTATCAACTCTTAAAAAAGGAAAGAGAGCAAAATACGGTGACAAAAACCTTTTGCAAAAGAAGAGCTCTATTGAGCTTGGTCAGATGGAATTACCATGGTCAAACGCAACCAAGCCCCCCGAAGGTGTAGCGATGGTGCCAGTCAGCCAGGACCCCAAAATGACGCGTGGCATTATGCCGGCCAAGTGGCATTGCTATGGTTCGGGTTCGACCAAGCCCCCAAATGACTCTAAGGCCCGTAGGCCGACCAAGAGGCGTGACCGGTTCAGACGTGACCGTGTCCCCAAATGATTCTGGTGGCTTTCGCCGGCCAAGAGGTATTGCATCGGTTCGGACACGACCGAGCCCCCAAATGACTCTGGTGGCTTTCGCCGGCCAAGAGGTATTGCATCGGTTCAAACATGACCGAGCCCCCAAATGACTCTGGTGGCTTTCGCCGGCCAAGAGGTATTGCATCGGTTCAAACATGACCGAGCCCCCAAATGACCTCATAAGGATAGCTATGTTCTCTTTGGTTCGAACACGACCTATGTTTGAACAGGAAGCCTCAAGTGATCTTGTTAAGACTTGCAAGGGGTAAACCGGATGTTGCTTAAAGACAACCCCGTGTAACCACACATGATATAAAAGAACAGATACCCCGCTTTAGCTGAGGATCCGGTTTATTATAATATATACATAGTCATGATATGTACATAAGCAGAGCCCATGGCTCAAGTATAGTAAGGCCGAAGATGAGCTATATTCCACGGTCTGTCGGTCTCTTGTCCTGATTTGCGTGAGTCTTTGTGCTCTCGAACATCTATCAGGTAGTATGAACCATTGTGTAGATTCTTGCTGACCACGAAAGGCCCTTCCCAAGGTGGAGACAATTTATGCATCTCGGTTTGATCTTGAATAAGTCGAAGCACCAAATCTCCCTCTTGAAAGGTTCTGGTCCTGATCCGACGACTGTGATAGCGACGAAGATCCTGTTGGTAGATCGATGAGCGGGCAGCTGCTATGTCTCGCTCTTCATCTAGCCGGTCCAAAGCGTCATGTCTAGAACTTTCGTTGTCTGCTTCAACGTAAGCCGCCACACGAGGTGAATCATGACGGATGTCACTAGGAAGAACTGCCTCTGCCCCATAAACCATGAAGAACGGCGTATACCCAGTTGACCTGTTAGGCGTGGTGTTGATGCTCCATAACACAGAGGGTAACTCTTCGACCCAACAACCCGGCGTCCGCTGCAAAGGAACCATAAGCCTGGGTTTAATGCCTCTCAAGATCTCCTGATTAGCTCTTTCTGCTTGACCATTGGACTGTGGGTGCGCCACTGATGACACATCAAGGCGGATGTGCTCTCGTTCGCAAAACTCTTTCATGGCACCTTTAGATAAATTGGTACCATTGTCTGTGATGATACTGTGTGGAAAACCAAACTGGAAAATCACTTTTTTGATGAACCAAACCGCGGTGGCCGCATCACATTTGCTAACGGGCTCTGCCTCTACCCACTTTGTAAATTTGTCCACCGCCACCAGAAGGTGGGTCTTCTTGTCCTTGGACCTTTTGAAAGGCCCAACCATGTCCAACCCCTAGGTTGCAAACGGCCAAGTAATTGGAATCATCCTCAATTCTTGAGCCGGGACATGAGCGCGTCTTGAGAATTTTTGACAACCATCACACCGCCTGACCAGATCCTCCGCATCAGCATCAGCAGCCAGCCAATAGAAACCGTGACGAAAAGCTTTTGCCACTAAAGACTTTGAACCGGCGTGGTGACCACAATCTCCTTTGTGGATCTCACGCAAAATTTCACGGCCCTCCTCAGGAGATACACACCGTTGAAACGCTCCTGTCACACTGCGATGATGTAGTTCGCCGTTTTCAACTACCATGGACTTGGACCGCCGTACTATTTGCCTGGACAGAATCTCAACCTCTGGCAACTCCCCTCGGTTCATGTACGCCAGGTAAGGAAGCGTCCAATCCGGGATGACATGTAATGCCGCCACCAATTGAGCCTCTGGGTCAGGAACCGCCAAATCTGCTTCGCCAGGCAGTTGAACTGACAGGTTGTAAAGCACATCAAGGAACACATTAGGTGGTACCGGTTTATGCTGTGAACCTAGTCGACTTAAAGCATCCGCCGCCTCGTTCTTTCGTCGGTCCACATGGTCCACCTGATAACCTTTGAAGTGACCTGCGACCACATCAACCTCACGACGATAAGCAGCCATGAGTGGATCTTTAGAATCCCATGTACCAGACACCTGCTGGGCCACCAAATCAGAGTCGCCAAAGCACTTAACCCGGCTTAAATTCATCTCCTTAGCCATCCGGAGGCCATGGAGCAAGGCCTCATATTCTGCTGCATTGTTAGTACAAGGGAACATTAAACGGAGAACATAACAAAACTTATCACCTCGTGGGGAAGTTAATATGACTCCAGCCCCCGATCCTTCCAATTGACGTGATCCGTCAAAATGAATGGTCCAGTAAGTGTGATCCGGCTTCTCTTCAGGGACTTGCAACTCCGTCCAATCATTGATAAAATCCACCGATGCCTGAGACCTTATCGCAGTGCGAGTGCGGTCCAAGCTCAATAGCCCACTTGGCAATCCGACCAGTCGCTTCCCGGTTCTGGATGATATCACCCAAAGGAGCAGAACTGACCACCGTGATAGGGTGGCCTTGGAAATACTGCTTCAGCTTCCGACTTGCCATAAAAACTCCATATACTAGCTTTTGCCAATGCGGATATCGTTGTTTGGATTCAATAAGCACCTCGCTGATATAATAAACCGGACGCTGAACCGGGTATTCTTTGCCTGCCTCCTTCCGCTCTACCACAATAGCCACACTGACCGCGTGAGCGTTAGTAGCTACATACAACAGCAATGGTTCCTTATCAGTGGGAGCAGCGAGTACGGGCGGATTGACCAACTGTCGCTTTAAATCCTCGAACGCCTGATCAGCGGCAGAACTCCAGACGAATTGATCCGTCTTTTTCAACATTTGATACAGAGGAATTGCTTTCTCTCCGAGGCGGCTGATAAACCGGCTTAACGCAGCAATTCTGCCTGCCAGACGTTGGACGTCATTGATGCATTTCGGTTTAGCTAGAGAGGTGATAGCCGTAATTTTTTCCGGATTAGCCTCAATTCCCCTGTTGGACACCAGGAAACCCAATAGCTTGCCAGCTGGTACACCAAAGACACATTTGGCCGGATTGAGCATCATCTTGTATGTCCTTAAGTTATCAAAGGTCTCCTTCAAATCATCGACCAACGTTTCCTTCTTCCTTGACTTGACCACAATGTCATCCACATAAGCGTGCACATTACGGCCAATCTGCTTGTGGAGACAATTTTGCACACATCATTGATAAGTTGCCTGGGCACTTTTGAGCCCAAAAGGCATAGATACATAGCAGAAGGCTCCAAAGGGAGTAATGAACGCTGTCTTCTCCTGGTCCTTAACCGCCATCTTAATCTGATGATAACCGGAGTATGCATCCAGAAAGCATAAACGCTCGCAACCCGCCGTAGCATCAATGATTTGATCAATACGGGGGAGGGCAAAAGGATCTGCAGGGCAGGCCTTATTAAGATCTGTATAGTCCACACACATACGCCAAGTGCCGTTTTTCTTAAGGACTAGCACCGGATTAGCAAGCCATTCAGGGTGAAAAACTTCAACGATGAAGCCAGCTGCTAAGAGCCTGGCCACCTCTTCTCCGATAGCCTTTCTTCTCTCCTCGTTGAACCGACGGAGGAACTGTTTCACCGGTTTGTATTTAGGATCCACATTAAGGGTGTGCTCAACGAGTCACCTCGGTACACCTGGCATGTCAGAGGGTTTCCATGCGAAGATGTCCCGATTCTCACGGAGGAACTCGATGAGCGCACTTTCCTATTTTGGATCCAGATTGGTACTGATGCTGAATTGCTTGGATGAATCACCAGCTACGAAATCAACAAGCTTGGTCTCCGCGGCTGATGTGAATTTTAAAGCCAGATCATGCTCTGTGGTAGGCTTCTTTAAAGGAGTCATATCCGTCAGATCAACATTATCTTTGTAGTATTTGAGCTCCTCAGTAGCACAAACCGATTCTGCATAGGCGGCATCTCCTTCTTCACACTCCAAAGCAATCCTGCGACTCCTGTGAACCGTGATGGTTCCCTTGTAGCCTGGCATCTTGAGCTGCAGATATACATAACAGGGTCGTGCCATGAATTTGGCATAAGCCGGCCGACCAAACAGGGCATGGTACGGGCTTTGGATCTTCACCACCTCAAAAGTTAGTGTTTCTGATCGGGAATCGTGATCATCTCCGAAAGCCACCTCCAATGCTATCTTGCCCACGGGATACGCAGACTTGCCTGGCACCACGCCATGAAAAACCGTGTTTGAAGGCCGTAGATCCTTATCCTTGAGCCCCATACGTCGAAAGGTCTCATAGTATAGGATGTTAATACTGCTACCCCCATCCATGAGCACCTTGGTGAACTTATAACCTCCTACCTGAGGCGCCACCACTAAAGCCAGCTGACCCGGATTATCCACCCGAGGAGGGTGATCCTCTCTACTCCAGGTGATCGGCTGCTCTGACCATCGTAGATATCGGGGTACGGCCGGTTCAACAGAGTTAACTGCCCTCTTCCGGACCTTCTGGTCTCGCTTGTCCAAGCTAGTGGTGAATACATGATATTGGCCACTGTTTAGCTGCTTTGGATTGCTCTGGTACCCCGACTGCTGCTGATTATAGCCCCCTTGATCATTTTGGTTATGTTGATTACCATGTCCGCCCGGATTGCTATTCCTGCTCGGATTACCATTAAACCCTAAACTGGAGTTTCCTCCACCGTGGCTCGACCCGGATCCTGAACCGCCACCAGGATTGTGATCATACCGGAAGGCGTTGGAATTCTTGAACTCTCGCATGATGTAACAATCCTTCCATAGATGGTTTGCCGGTTCCTCCGTCGTTCCATGCTTTGGGCAGGGCTGATTCAACAAACTATTTAAGCGCTCTGGATTGGGGCTGGGTCCGCCACCGCGGCCTTTGCCCCTACGCTGCCGGCCCCTGTTCTGCACATTGGTGTTAGCCACAAAATCCATGGAACCATCCGCTTTACGCTTGCCTCCAACGCTGCTCCCTGGGTGGTGCTGCTGTCCTCTGGAGTTGCCGTTCTTCTTTCCCTTCCCTGCCTTTTCATCATCAGACTCGGGATCCTTGGTACTATCAGAATCAGCATACTTTACCAAAGCAGCCATGAGAGTCCCTATGTCAGTGCAATGGCGCTTCATTAGTCCTAATTTCAATTTTAAGGGCCCAAACCGGCAATTGCTTTCCAAAGTCACAACTGCAGTGTCAGCATTGATGCGGTCTGATGAATGCAAGATTTGCGAAACGCGGCGCACCCAATGAGTGGTTGACTCTCCTTCCGCCTGGACGCAGGCGGCCAAGTCCACTATCGACATGGGCTGCCTGCACGTATCTTTGAAATTACTGATAAACCGAGCTCGCAATTGAGCCCATGAACCGATGGTATTGGGTGGCAGGCTTTTTAACCAAGTGCGGGCCGTTCCTTCAAGCATCATAGTAAAATATTTCGCACATGCAGCTTCATCTACATCAAGCATCTCCATGGCCATCTCGTAACTCTCCACCCACGCCTCCGGGGGTTGATCTACTGTATAACTCGGTACCTTGCGCGGCCCCTTGAAGTCCTTAGGCAGGCGCACATTGCGCAAAGTAGGTATGAGGCAAGGCGCCCCCAAAGCGCTAGAAGCAAGCCCTGGTTCGACCGAAGTGGTGGGACGAACCGGCGTAAGCTGGCGGGTCTGATGTGCTGCCAATTCGGCTTCCCTGCGTGCACGGGCCCGGTCTACCAACTCCTGAGCATCGGGAGCCGGATTGTCGCCGCGGGGCACTCCACGCCATGCATTGCTAGACTCAGCTTGTTCTTCCATGTGTATGTTATAACTCCGGGTTGGACGTGGAGTAGAATGAATCCGCTCGCGGCTGTATGAATACGCCTCCTGTTGGACCAGCGCCGTTCTGAGGAGCTCCTTGACCCGGCGCGTCTCTATTGCCTGTAATGAATCTCCCTCGACCGGAATAGCCTCTAGACGCGCCGCCGCAGCAACAAGATTATCCAGCGGGTTGGAGTAGTGATCCGGGGGTGTGGTCACAATCCGCGGCTCTGGGTTATAACGGGGCAGATCTATTATGCGGGGCTGAACCGGCGCGCCTGTCCCGGGCGCCTCTGCTCGGTTTACCACTGGTTGATTACTGGTCCCTGCTCCAGGAGTATTGAAAAGATCCCTTCCTTCAAAAACCGGTGGCAGGCGGGACCGATATTTCCTCCTCATGACCTCCTGCGAAGCGTTCTGATCCAGCATGAACTTATAGGCTTGTGCGTCCAAAGCGGCCCGTTCCGCAGTCATCCTGACCTCCTCGGCTGCCAAATCCGCCTTGGCCTGGCTAATCTGTTCTCTCACCTTTGCAATCTCTGCGTTATGAGCATCCCGATCTGCCGGATTAGCCTCTGTCAAAAGCGCTGCCAGTGCGTCGAACAGATCGGATAATACTTGAACCGGTGGGCGCACAAAACCTCCTGCTCCGGCAGCCGTTGAACCGGAAACCATTGCTGCGGCCGTCGATGACTGAGGCGCTACTTGAGTACCGGCCATGAATATACCGACCCGGCTAGGCAGATCAGAGGGGTCTGGAATACTGTTGCCGTCGGAACAGCCCCCAATCCGACCATCATGCACTTGATACAAGGACTCAGTTTCCCCGGCTGACGACTCATCACCGGAATAAACGACGGTTTCGCCACCAGATGCTGATTCGTCCTCATAGTTTCGCCCGTGGATGACTCCCACAAAGGCACGCTTTACGGCTGGCTTAACCCGGGCAGGTCGTGCACGCTGAGCTGCTCGATGAGGTCGGTGCAGGTGTCCAGCTGAGGGCCCGGTTCACCAATCTTGCCGATGAAAACGTGTATACCGCCAAAGGGGACCCGGTACCCGTACTCAATTGAGCCGGCCTCGGGGCCCCAGCCTGCGTCGTCGATGTAGATCTTGCCGCGGCGACTCTTGGTCATCCGGCCCACGGCATATCCCTTGAGTCCTTCAAAGCGGCCCTCCAAGAATTTGAAACCATCGTGCGATAGCCCCACGGTGGGCGCCAACTGGTCGTGGGTTTGTCACGGCAGATGTCCTAGCCAAAGGACTTAGTCGTGGAGCCATCGCAACTGGTTAACTCGAAGGGGTTAAAGCGGACACAGGGACGTAGAGAGTTTATACTAGTTCGGCCCCTTCGATGAAGGTAAAAGCCTACGTCTAGTTTGTGGTGGAATTGATGAAGTCTCGATGACTAGGGAGCAAATAAGCTTCGCCTAGGCCTCGAGTTGTGTTCCCCCTTGAACCGATATCAGGTCATCCCCTTATATACACGGGTGACGCCCGTCGGTTCATAGAGTCCCAATCTCCGGTTTATACTCGTACCCGGGTTGGTCTCTTGCTTATTCCTAACTTACAATACAAGTTGTACACAGGCCGGTTTACGGCTACAGATGTTAAACCGACTATGGCCTCGGGCCTTTACATAGCCTCCTGGGCTTTAACATTCTTGAGCTACTGATGAAATTAACCCGGCCCAGACGGCCGGTTTAGGCCCAGTAGTAATATCCACAACAGTATTGGATACCGACGATCGAATCTCAGGCAAGTAACATACCGATGACAAAGGGAACAACGTATGTTGTTATGCGGTCTGACCGATAAAGATCTTCGTATAATATGTAGGAGCCAATATGGGCATCCAGGTCCCGCTATTGGTTATTGACCGGAGACGTGTCTCGGTCATATCTACATTGTTCTCGAACCGTAGGGTCCGCACGCTTAAGGTTTCAATGACAGTTATATTATGAGTTTATGAGTTTTGATGTACCGAAGGAGTTCGGAGTCCCGGATGAGATCGGGGACATGACGAGGAGTCTCGAAATGGTCGAGACGTAAAGATCGATATATTGGACGACTATATTTGGACATCGGAAAGGTTCTGAGTGATTCGGGTATTTTCGGGAGTACCGGGTAGTTACGGGAGAAGCAATGGTCCTTGATGGGCTTTAGTGGGAAGAGAAGAAAGGGCCAAGGGGCTGCTGCGCCCCCCCTTCCCTCTGGTCCGAATTGGAATAGGGAAAAGGGGGCCGGCCACCTTTCCTTCTCCTCCACTTCCTTCTCCCTTCCTCCCCTCTTGGTGGACTCCTACTAGGACTTGGAGTCCTAGTAGGACTCCACATCCTGGCCGCACCAAGCCTTGGCCGGCCTCCTCCTCCTCCATCCTTTGTATACAGGGGCACGGGGCACCCCATAGACACACAAGTTGATCTTCGTGATCGTTCCTTAGCCGTGTGCGGTGCCCCCCTCCACCATATTCCACCTCGGTCATATCGTTGCAGTGCTTAGGCGAAGCCCTGCGCCGGTAGTACATCAAGATCGTCACCATGCCGTCGTGCTGACGGAACTCCTCCCCGAAGCTTTGCTGGATCGGAGCCCGGGGATCGTCATCGAGCTGAACGTGTGCCAAGAACTCGGAGGTGCCGGAGTAACGGTGCTTGGATCGGTCGGATCATGAAGACGTACGACTACATCAACCGCGTTGTTATAACGCTTCCGCTTTCGGTTTACGAGGGTACGTAGACAACACTCTCCCTCTCGTTGCTATGAATCACCATGATCTTGCGTGTGCGTAGGAATTTTTTTGAAATTACTACGTTACCCAACACCGATATGGTTAGGGCATAACGTAATCTCGGTGAGACCGATTACACAAACTCGGTGAGACCGATTTGGTAATTAGCTAACCAGAGAGTTGGTCAGGTAAACTCGGTGGGACCGATTTGCTCTTTCGGTGAGACCGAAAAGTTACAAAGGGGAAACAGAGAGTTTACATTGCAATCTCGGTCGGACCGATTTGCTCTTTCGGTGAGACCGAAAATACAAAAGGGAAACAGAGAGATTGCAACCCCATCTCGGTGAGACCGAGATCCCTATCGATGAAACCGATTTGCTAGGGTTTGGCAGTGGCTTATGACAAGTGAAACTCGGTGGCGCCGGATGAAAAGAATCGGTAGGACCAAGTTTGGCTTGGAGTTTAGGTCATTTGTGGATATGGGAAAGTAGCTGAGGATTTTGGAGCATATCATTAAGCACATAAAGCAAAAGGCTCATTAAGCAACACCTCATCCCTCCTTGATAGTATTGGCTTTTCCTATGGACTCAATGTGATCTTGGATCACTAAAATGTAAAATGAAGAGTCTTGAGCTTGAGGCTTTAGCCAATCCTTTGTCCTTAGCATTTTGAGGGTTCCACTTTCACCATCCATGCCATGCCAATCATTGAGCTTTCCTGAAATAATTATCTTGGAATAGCATTAGCTCAATGAGCTATATGTTGTTATGAATTACCAAAACCACCTAGGGATAGTTGCACTTTCAATCTCCCCCTTTTTGGTAATTGATGACAACATATAGATCAAAGATTCGACAAATGATAATAAGAATGAATTATATCGTCGCTTTGAGAAGTAAGAGCTCCCCCTAAATTTGTGCATATTTAAAATTTGCTTTGGACTGCAAATGCACAAAGAGTTAGAATTATGGGTTACTCTTCCATGTCACATACATCTTGGTGGAGCGCTCAAAATGATAGTAATGAAATACACGCACTCATCACCAAGGAAAAGTGAATGACCACATAAAATAGATAAGATATATCAAGCATGCATAAGTGTAGCTTATGATCAAACACATGATCATCAACGTCTCACAAGCATATCAAAGTATCTCGACCAAAAGCAAATAATGTTTGAAAAACCACCAAATAAAGCAAGAGAGAAAAAACAACACTCTCTCTCTCGAAGCCTATGATCTATACATTTTTCTCCCCCTTTGGCAACAAGTTACCAAAAAAGTTCCTAGAAAATGCATAGTGCTAGATCGACTCTCAGGCTTGATCTTCTGGTGGTGGTGGAGTCCTGATCACTCCAAGGACGAAGGCTTCCGTAGACGTGGTTGGAGTTGGAGCTGAAGTGGATGCTGGAGCTGGTTGGGCTGGTGCTGTGGCTGGAGCTGAGGCGGTGGCTCTTGTGTCAGGAACTGGCACTGCAGACGACCTCGGACCTCGTGGCACTCTAGCAAATGCATCAGTGGTAGTCTTCCCTTTCCTCTCCTGCATGTCATCTTGGAGTTGCTCCACTGCAGTCTGTATTTCTGTCACCTTGATATCCAAGTCATAGAACTTTTGTTCTACGATTCTCTCTAAGCTTGCCTGGTTCTGAGTCAGGGTAGCTAGTCCTTTCTTAGTCCGCAGGGTGTATGCAATCAGGTAAGTGAGCTGCTCTTGCTTGTTTTTCAAGAAGTACTCAGATGCCTCCTCTTGAGTTGGCATCTTGGCAGCTTTCTCCTTCCTTGCCTTCTCCTTCTTGGCTTGTGCCTGGACTGACGATGGTTCATTTTCATGCATCACAACTTGGTTGTCCTTGAAATCTAGATGGATAGGCAAATGTTCCTTGTCCAACAAGTATGTGTCTGTGCCCATTCTTGAGTTGATCAACATCTGGATCTGAGGGGCATATCCACAGCTTCTCTTCTGATCTGCTGCAGTCCTCTTTATAGTTTCTACTATGAGGCACATGACTTTAAACTTTTGAGGCACATCAAAGATATGTAGCAGGTTGATGGCATGACCTCTGATCATCCTGTGATCTCCAGACTTGGGCAAAAGTGTGTGCCTAAGGATCCAGTTGATCGTAGGCAGACCTGACAACAAGTGTTTTACTGACCCAAACTGGTGAGTATCAATATCTTCTGCAAGAATTTCCTTGTACATATTTGCCATAGAGTTGTGATCCATCTTCTTCTTGGCATAGACATCCAAGTCATCTTCATTCTCTTCTGGGGCATTGATCAATCTTGCCCATTCTTCAACAGTTGAATGGTACCTTGTACCTTCAGACATCCATGTGATCCTTCCATGTGGGTAGAAGTGTGTTCTGGAGTAGAATTGCATAATCAGCTCCTCATTCCACTTTGTGAGCTTCTGCCCAACAAAGTCAGCTACTCCACAAGCTCTGAAGCTATCTTGCACTCTAGGGTAGTGCTCTTCATTTTCCTTGATATATTCCCAATCAACCCATCTCATATCACATACAACTGGCTTCTTGTCTAATAAGACTGTCTCATAGAAGTCCTGTTGTTCCTTAATGTGGAACCTGTAGTCAACAGCAGTCCTTCTCCTGGTAGCATATGGATCTTCTGCTCTCCATTTTCTTAGACTAGAGTCTCTCCTGATCTTCATATCCTCAGCCACAGGATGAGCATCATTGTGGTCTGGGATCTTGAGCTTCAACTTTCTCAGCACTTGGCCTTCCTCTTCTTCAACAGCTTCAGGCACTGGGGCCTTGTTCTTCTCAGCAGATGGTATGCTCCTTGTGTTTCTCTTTGGTTTTGGCTTTGGAGCTGGCTTGGCTTTGGATGCAGCCTTGGGGGCTTCCTTGGGCTTAGATGCAGCTGCCCCTGTTCTTATAGCATCACCCATCAGCTTGGGTGCCTTGGGTGCTGGTGCAGCATCATCTTCTTCTTCTTCTTCATCAGAAGAATGTTGTTCAAATTCAGCCATGGGATCAACTTTCTTGCACCATCTGCCTCTTTTCCTTTCTTTCTTTGCTTCAGCTGCAACTGGCTCTTTGGGTGCAGGCTTCTCAGGAATCTTTGTTGAGGCTCTGGCCTTTGGCATGGGTTGCCTGCCTGCTGGCCTTTTGACCTTTAAGCCTGGCTTGTTGCTCTATCTTGAGCCATGCTCTTTCTTGAGTTCAACTTTCTTGGAAGTTGCTTCCTCCTCTGCCACATAATCCTCATCCTCTGATTCTGAGATTCTCTTCTTCCTTTGCCTTGTGGCAGCTTTTGGCAGGTTGCTGGGGGTACTCCTGCTGCCTTCATCTGAAGAGCTGGAGGGACTAGTGCCCTCACTCATCTGCACTGGCTGCTCTGACAGGTTCTGGCTATCACTCTGGTCTGACATGATGAACAAGCTGACTACTGACCCTGTGAATAGTTTATAGATGAGGTAGAGTGGATGAGCATCACAAAATGCAGAGATTTTTGCAGAAGAATGATTCAAAAACTTAGTTTTAGTTTCCCACAGAAAGCATTTCGGATCTACAGATTTTAAAACTCGGTGATACCGAAGCAGTTTTTGGAACCTAAACTAGTGCACTCGGTTGGACCGAGTCACAGTTCGGTGGCACCGAGACTGCTAGGGTTTCACAAAGTTCCAAAATCGGTCACACCGATTAGCAATACTCGGTCAGACCGAGTTTTACTTGTGAAATGGCATAAGCCAAATCGGTGGGACCGAGTTTTTCAACTCGGTGGGTCCGAGATGGTTTCGGCGGAAACCTAACCCTAAAGTTTTCGAATCAAACCTATTCTATTGAGTTCATTGACTGGATAGGAGTTTATCAAACGTGGCAAGAATACATCTGATCACAATGTGCTAGGAATCGGATTGAGGAATAGCACAAAGATTGAGTCCATACCCTAGTTCGGCGGAGACTCGCTATGGCGGCAACGGTGGGGTCGATTCCCGTTGACGGCGACGGAGACCAGCGACTGGAGGCTTTTGGCGGCGAGAAGACGATCCGGAGACCACGTAGGCAGAGCGAGCTATCGCGGGGGCGAAGGGGTTCGGAGAAATTTCCAAATTTTTGCCCGTGTCTATATATAGCCCGACCCTGTCGGTGTGACCGAGTGGAACAACTCGGTGCCACCGAGATGCAAAACTATATACAGTTATTGCAACTCGGTGTGACCGAATGGTTCAAATCGGTTGCACCGAGATCGAAAACATAGATCAACTTAATGATCTCGGTAAGACCGAAAGTGGGGTATCGGTCAGACCGAGAATCACAAAGAGGTTTTGGAAGTTTAAGTCTATGACGAATCAGGGACTCCGAGTGCTCCTCACACAGAGTGTTTCGAATCTGACTTGATCAATTTTGTGATGTAGCATGAATAGAGTTTGAGACGAGAAAAGCATAGATAGCTAGAGAAGGTTCTTAGGCATTCTTGTCCATCCACTTGGCAAAAGTAAAATAAAGCCAAAACAATCAAAACAACAAGTGGATGTCCTCGAATGAGTAAAATATGCGACCAACATGCTCACACAATAAAATGGCAACAGAAATATGTGACAAAGCATGCGCAACCAATTCTAGCATCTATCAAGCAATTGGCGATGACTAGGTCATCTATATATGAGTATATTGACATAGGAGTCAAATGAAAACATTTGATCATAGGTCATACTCATCGTTTAAGCTCAAGTGGGGTTACCACTTTTACATAAAGCATTGTTGTGTTCACATCATTAGAGTTGCTTTAACTCAAGTCTTAGAGTAAAGCTCCCCCTAGATGTGATATCCTCCCTAAGAGGGATGAACTAACCTTGGGTTTTGTCGATGATGACTTCATGTAGATGTTGAAGATGTGGATGCTCAATGTTGATGTAGATCACTTGGAGCTATCCTTTTGAGTGAATTGCACTTTCAATACCTACATGGGTTAGTCCCACAAGGAACAAACAAGTATATCCATAGACATAGAGTGATGCACACACAAGATGATGTCTATGAAGGCTTTTAGGTTACCTTGTCCCTTGACTTACCAACAAGAGGGTTTGTGACTCCTTGAACTAGTGCAAGATGTGGAAGTTGATTTGCACTTGTTCTTGCCAAAATGATAAGAGTGAAATATGTTGGCGGAGTCACCCTCAAGAACTCTCTAGTTCTTCTTCTTTTGGATCCACACCATCTTGATGGGAATCCTTGGAGTTGTAGTCGTACTTGATGAAGTGGAACTTGAAGTAGTCTTGGGAATCCACTTGACTAAGGTCTTAGGAGATTCTTCAAATGCACCAATTTCCTCTTGAAGCTTGTGCTTGCCTTTTTGCTTGTAGTCTTGTGGTGGAAGATCATCTTGAGTTTGTGTCCCCTTGAAAGAAGTAGGATCATACTTCTCTTGTTGAGGAACAAACTTTGTCTTGGGGTATTGATCTTCTTCCCAATCAACTCCATTGGCATTGAACTTTCGTTCAAAACCAACACCTTGATTCTTCCGGTGCCTTCCTTGCTTGCGTACAATCTCCTCGAATTGCGTACTTTCGGCAAGGCTTTTGTACAGTCCTTTCTCTATGATTCCCTTCAATAAGCTATTTTCTTGCTCAAGAGTAACTTGACTAAGAGAATCGTTAGTGGAATCAAGAGAACTACTAGAAGCAACAATATTGGATTCAACATGATCATTGTTACTACTAGAGGAAGAATCTTTCTTGTTCTTGTTATTAGACTTGACTTGAGGCATGTAAGTGGATAAGAGTAAACGCTTGGCAATGTAAGAAGAACTTTTCTTGCGGAGATCATCATTGATTGCCTTTAAGAACTCATGCTCTTGCCCAAGGTTGAGCTTTTCAAAGCGTAGCTTCTCATGAGCTCTTAAAAGTTCTCGATGATCTTCGAAGATAGTTTCATGAGCTAACTTAAGAGTGTTTAGTTCTTTAGTTAGAGCCTCAATTTTCTCCTTATCATTGTCATTCGTTTTATCTTGATTAGCATGATTAATTGATGTTTCATCATAGTATTCATCACTAGAGTTGTCAACAAGTAAATCATCATCACCTAACAACTCATCCTCATCACTATTGAAATCAACATACTCAGGGTGAGTTACCTTAGGACCTTTGGCCATGAAGCATCTTCCAATTCCTTCATTTGGTGAGTCAAATATGTCGAAGGAGTTGGTAGACACAAGTGCTAGACCGGCAACACCTTCATCTTGAGTATATTCGGAATCGGAGTGATAACTTCTCTCAGAGTGGTTGTCGGAGTCGGAGCCGGATACCCATTCACCAACATGAGCTTGATGTCTTCGTTTAGTGTAGCTCCTTGATGATTTTTCCTTTCTTTCCGAATCCTTGCTCCTCCGTGAGTATCTTCATTCATAACGATCATCTCTACTCCTTCTCTCTCTTGATGGTGATTCTTCTCTTTTGCCTCTTCTTTTTGGAGAATCTTCTCTTCTTTTGTAGGGAGCCGTACACTCATTGGAATGGTGTCCGGGTCTTCCACAATTGTACCAGTTTCGCTCTCGACTAGAAGATCTTTTGTCATTGTAGGACCTTGACTTGGAGCTTCTATCTTTGCTTCTACTCTTGTAGAACTTGTTGAAGTTCTTCACCATTAGGCTCAATTCTTCGTTGAAGTTTTGTTTCTCACTTGATGATGTGGGGACTTCACATGAGGCTTTGTAGGCACCACTTGATTTGTTGTGAAGTTCCTCTTTATCCTTGAGCGACATCTCATGAGCAACAATTCTTCCAATGACCTCCGTTGGCTTGAGATCTTTGTAATTGGGCATCATTTGGATCAAAGTGCACACGGTATCATATTTTCCATCCAAGGCTCTTAGGATCTTCTTGATGATGAATCTGTCGATCATCTCTTCACTTCCTAAGCCGGCAATCTCGTTTGTGATGAGAGCAAGCCTAGAGTACATTTCAGCGACGCCTTCACCATCCTTCATTTTGAACTTGTCAAGTTGACTTTGAAGCACATCCAATTTGGATTCCTTGACGGAGTCGATACCTTCGTGCATGTCAATCAAAGTATCCCAAATTTCCTTTGCATTCTCAAGACGGCTAATTTTGTTGAATTCTTCGGGGCATAATCCGTTGAAGAGAATATCACAAGCTTGAGCGTTGTATTGTAGCATCTTCAACTCATCCGCGGTAGCTTCACGGTTTGGTTCTTTCCCGTCGAAGAAGTCACCTTGCAAACCAACACACACAATAGCCCAAACGGCGAGGTTATATCCAAGAATATGCATTTTCATTTTATGCTTCCAACTAGCAAAATTAGTATCATCAAAGTAAGGACATCTACGGTGATAATTTCCCTCGCTGGACGCCATACTCTCCTAGGTTGTGAAACCAAGGCTATGACCACCAAAAGCTATGGAAATCAAAGCAAATGGAGACCAAAGCTCTGATACCACTTGTAGGATCGGAAGTATGTCTAGAGAGGGGTGATTAGACTACTTGACCAAATAAAAACTTAACCTTTTCCCAATTTTAGTTCTTGGCAGATTTTAGCAACTTTAGGACAAGTCAAGCAATCATCACACAATTCAAGCAAGCATGCAAAGAGTATATAGCAGCGGAAAGTAAAGCATGCAACTTGCAAGAATGTAAAGGGAAGGGTATGGAGAATTCAAACGCAATTGGAGACATGGATGTTTTTCCCGTGGTTCGGATAGGTGGTGCTATCCTACATCCACGTTGATGGAGACTTCAACCCACGAAGGGTAACGGTTGCGCGAGTCCACGGAGGGCTCCACCCACGAAGGGTCCACGAAGAAGCAACCTTCTCTATCCCACCATGGCCATCGCCCACGAAGGACTTGCCTCACTAGCGGTAGATCTTCATGAAGTAGGCGATCTCCTTGCCCTTACAAACTCCTTGGTTCAACTCCACAATCTTGTCGGAGGCTCCCAAGTGACACCTAGCCAATCTAGGAGACACCACTCTCCAAGAAGTAACAAATGGTGTGTTGATGATGAACTCCTTGCTCTTGTGCTTCAAATGATAGTCTCCCCAACACTCAACTCTCTCTCATAGGATTTGGATTTGGTAGAAAGAAGATTTGAGTGGAAAGCAACTTGGGGAAGGCTAGAGATCAAGATTCATATGGTAGGAATGGAATATCTTGGCCTCAACACATGAGTAGGTGGTTCTCTCCCAGAACATATGAGTTGGAAGTGTAGATGTGTTCTGATGGCTCTCTCCACGAATGAAGAGGAGGTGGAGGGGTATATATAGCCTCCACACAAAATCCAACCGTTACACACAATTTACCAATCTCGGTGGGACCGAATCAATAAACTCGGTCGGACCGAAAAGGTAAACCTAGTGACCGTTAGAGATTTTCGGTGGGACTGACATGCAACTCGGTAGGACCGATATGGTTAGGGTTAGGGCATAACATAATCTCAGTGAGACCGATTACACAAACTCGGTGAGACCGATTTGGTAATTAGCTAACCAGAGAGTTGGTCAGGTAAACTCGGTGGGACCGATTTGCTCTTTCGGTGAGACCGAAAAGTTACAAAGGGGAAACAGAGAGTTTACATTGCAATCTCGGTGGGACCGATTTGCTCTTTCGATGAGACTGAAAAGTTACAAAAGGGAAACAGAGAGATTGCAACCCCATCTCGGTGAGACCGAGATCCCTATCGGTGAAACCGATTTGCTAGGGTTTGGCAGTGGCTTATGACAAGTGAAACTCGGTGGCGCCGGATGAAAAGAATCGGTAGGACCGAGTTTGGCTTGGAGTTTAGGTCATTTGTGGATATGGGAAAGTAGCTGAGGATTTTGGAGCATATCATTAAGCACATAAAGCAAAAGGCTCATTAAGCAACACCTCATCCCTCCTTGATAGTATTGGCTTTTCCTATGGACTCAATGTGATCTTGGATCACTAAAATGTAAAATGAAGAGTCTTGAGCTTGAGGCTTTATCCAATCCTTTGTCCTTAGCATTTTGAGGGTTCCACTTTCACCATCCATGCCATGCCAATCATTGAGCTTTCCTGAAATAATTATCTTGGAATAGCATTAGCTCAATGAGCTATATGTTGTTATGAATTACCAAAACCACCTAGGGATAGTTGCACTTTCAGCAGGCCACGGCTTACCGCATCCAGGATGGGGAGCTCTATAGGAAGTGGCCAAATGACGTGTCTCTGCGTTGCATCTCCAGAGAGCAGGGGAAGGAGCTACTAGCGGACATACACGGCGGAGACTGCGGGCACCACTCGTCGTCACGAACCCTCGTCGGCAAGGCATTCCGTAGTGGATTCTACCTGCCCACAGCACTCAACGACGCCGTTGAGCTTGTGAAGGCTTGCGAGGCCTGCCAGTTTCATGCCAAACAGATCCATCAGCCTGCGGGGGGTGTGTAGACTATACCCCTCTCATGGTCGTTCGCGGATTGGGGGCTGGACATTCTGGGCCCATTTCCTCGGGCGCCAGGGGGCTATCGCTACCTCTACGTCACCGTGGACAAGTTCACCAAGTGGGCAGAGGTGGAAGATGTCTACACAATCCCGGCAGGCTCCACAGTCAAATTCATCAAGAGCCTCGTGAGCCGATTTGGGGTGCCTAACCGCATCATCACCGACAATGGTTCGCAGTTCACCAATAATCTCTTCAAAACATATTGTGCTAACCTTGGAACGCAGATATGCTACGCTTCGGTGGCACACCCCCGGAGCAACGGTCAGGCCGAGCAAGCCAACACGGAGGTCCTGAGGGGCCTCAAAGCCAGGACCTTCAAGAAGAAGCTGGAGGC
The DNA here is from genome assembly GCA_032464435.1 of Aegilops umbellulata. Lineage (NCBI taxonomy): Eukaryota > Viridiplantae > Streptophyta > Magnoliopsida > Poales > Poaceae > Aegilops > Aegilops umbellulata. The sequence continues at coordinate 316,742,550 of CP136056.1, read as the reverse complement.
GTGCGGCAGGGGCTGGTACGACGAGCTCCAGTCCGTGCTGTGGTCAATCCGCACAACTGCGACCAAGCCGACTGGCGAGACCCCGTTCTTCCTCGTCTACGGAGCAGAGGCTGTTCTCCCTCACGAGGTCAGGCGTCGCTCCGCACGGGTCCTGGCGTTCGACGAGACGCAGCAGGACGCCATGCGGGGGACGGATATCATGCTGGGGAAGGAATGCCATCGGGAAGCTGCGCTGCGAGCAGCGAGGTATCAACAGGCGCTACGACGATACCAATGCCACAACATCCGCCCCAGAACTTTTGAGGTAGGAGATCTTGTGCTCAGACGGGTTCTCTCCAGGGAGGGGCTGCACAAGCTCTCTCCCATGTGGGAGGGCCCGTTCAGGGTTGTTCATGTTTCTAGTCCTGGCTCCGCGCGCTTGGAGACTCAGGAGGGAGTGCCCATCCAGAACACATGGAACATTCAGCATCTCCAGAGGTTCTATCCCTGAGCGAGGCCTAGCATTTTGGAAAGGCCCGGTGCCTGTGAAGAAGGCAAACGCCTGTGAAGCTACCGCGTTTTGGAAAGGCCCGGTGCCTGTGAAGAAGGATAACGCCTGTGAAGCTGTCACATTTTGGAAAGGCCCGGTGCCTATGAAGAAGGCAAACGCCTGTGAAGCTGCTGCATTTTGGAAAGGCCCGGTGTCTGTGAAGAAGGCAAATGCCTGTGAAGCTGCCGTGTTTTGGAAAGGCCCGATGCCTGTGAAGAAGGCCAATGCCTGTGAAGCTCGCCGCCCGTGACACTCTCACGTAATAATGAGTGGGGCTGTACATGCCCCGGAGTCTCCGGAGTGCCGCCCTTGGGCCTCGGGGGCTCCCGTCCACGCCCAGTGGCAGCACTTAGCTCCGCGCTGGTGAGAAGACGTCGAAGACTAGAATAGGTGCCAGACGCGGCTTTTTCATTTGCTTTCTGCAGTTGGCATGTTTATTCTTGTTTGAAGTCTTATTGGAGTTGTTGGAGTTCATGGCTTGAGACCCTCTGTCTTTTTCACTCGTTTGCCTCGTTCTCTCTCGTGTAAGCCTCACGAGGAAGGTTTGTGGGCACCCTCGCGAGTGTTTTCTGCCCCAGTCATTTGAGGCTTTCCTGTCCGAGTTCTCTGCGGGAGCACCCCTCCCGGTCCGTGCCTCACAGGCATCACGGCACGAGCGCAGGACCTGGCTGATCGCCTCCACAACCCCGACCGAAAGTTACCCCTCCTGCTGATCCTTGCAGGGCATGAAGCGTGCGGCGAAGCCTCGGCCTCGCGAGGCGGGGACCGCGTCAGGCCCCACCAAGCTGAAACGATCCCCGCACGCGGGCTAGCGGCGCGGAAACACAGCGCAGAAATAGCGGAAGCAGCATGGTCATTAACAGCAATAGTTCTAACGCACCCCCGCGGGGCCCTATGCTACCCTCCTTTTGCGCAGGAGAAGAAGAAAATCAAAATAGGCACGACTCGCCCGTCACCAACCTACAACGAAAGCTCGAGCTGTTCCTGGGGCTCAGGTGGACCCCGCCTCTCGCTTCACCAGGGCGTGACGGCGGGCTGACCCGCTGCCTTCACCCAGGCGGACACGATGGCGCGGGGGCTGGTCGCGGCACCCGCTGGAGGAGCTGCTGCCTGAGGGAGAGTGGCTGAAGCTTGGCGAACCTCGAGCACTGCCGCTTGTACGCCTGCTGCCGTCTTCATCCTGGTCAGTACCAGGGCTGGGCAGGCGACCGCGATCATCGTCTTCGGGGCAGCACCCCGCGTGGCGACCGTCTTCCCCGAAAACCCTCACATAGAGGGTGGCGTCGCCGTCAAACTTGAAGTGCAGGGTGCACCGACGGCTCAGGCCGCGTGCGCGGGCAAACGTTTGCCAGCCGCGGGTCAGGGCCCCATTCCCAGAAGCAGAGACCTCCAGCGAAGCCCATGAGGCCCTACTGCAGCAACCATCCGCCTGAAGCCAGAAGTCGCATCGGGCGCTGGCCGGCAGCTCACCCACGAAGAAGCGGGGGAGCTGGAGCCGGGTGCTGGTCGGATCCGCCGACCACACGACGAACTCCGGCAGCACCTTCGCTGAGCGAAAGCGCGGCCTGGGGGGCCGCACGGACACAGCACGCCTTCCCTCGGCAGCTGGGCGCTCGCCGTCGCACAAGGAACCGCCTCCGTGGCCGCGAGAAGCCGCTACGGAGGCCGTGGGATGCTTGAGAGGACGACCACGGCCACGCTTGGTCGGGGGAGAGTCAGGCCCCGCCTGGCAGGCCTTTCCTTTCTCTGCGGCTGAGAACCTCTTCGGAGCCATGGGAACGGCGGGTAGCCAAGAAGAAGAAAAAGAGGAGTAGCAGGAGGGAATGAACCGAAGCAGCTCACGCAGCCCTGTACTTATAGCCGGAGGAGGCCAACCGCCAAGCACCATGGTCGCAGGTAATCATGACCCGTTCCTCTACATGCAGGGACTTGTCAAGTCGTGCGGTCGTCGAGGCGTCGTGGGGAAGCGCAGTCGTCCACGTCCAATCAACCGCCACGCGGCGCCCAAGGCCGCAGGCTTTTGGCGCCCGCGGTGCTTCGCGCTTGCCCCTCCGCTTCCCTACTAAGCCAAGCTCACGCCCGCCTTGCGCCCGGGGGCTACTGTCGGCGTTCTGGGAATGGGGGTCCCCAGACTTGCCTGCCTGCAGCCTGCAGCGTGGCTCAAGTGGGGGCCCAGCGCGGCCCGTCTTCATCAGCTCAAGCTCAAGACCCTCGCGAGGGGCCAAGCCTCGCGGGGCGGACAACAGGAAGCTTCCTCAGAGGCAGCCTCATCAGGCAGGCTCGCGAGGAGGCGGATGTGACGCCCCCGATTCAATCGTACACTAATCATGCACGCAAATGTGTACGATCAAGATCAGGGACTCACGGGAAGATATCACAACACAACTCTACAAATAAAATAAGTCATACAAGCATCATAATACAAGCCAGGGGCCTCGAGGGCTCGAATACAAGTGCTCGATCATAGACGAGTCAGCGGAACCAACAATATCTGAGTACAGACATAAGTTAAACAAGTTTTCCTTAAGAAGGCTAGCACAAACTGGGATACAATCGAAAGAGGCGCAGGCCTCCTGCCTGGGATCCTCCCAACTACTCCTGGTCGTCGTCAGCGGGCTGCACGTAGTAGTAGGCACCTCCGGAGTAGTAGTCGTCATCGACGGTGGCGTCTGGCTCCTGGGCTCCATCGTCTGATTGTAGCAATCGGATAGAGAGATGGGGGAAAAGCGGAAACAAGGCAACCGTGAGTACTCATCCAAAGTACTCGCAAGCAAGGAACTACACTACATATGCATGGATATATGTGTAAAGGGCCATATCAGTGGACTGGACTGCAGAATGCCAGAATAAGAGGGGGATAGCTAGTCTTATCGAAGACTACGCTTCTGGTCGCCTACGTCTTGCAGCAGGTAGAAGAGAGTAGACTGAAGTCCTCCAAGTAGCATCGTATAGCATAATCCTACCCGGCGATCCCCTCCTCGATGCCCTGTTAGAGAGCGATCACCGGGTTGTATCTGGCACTTGGAAGGGTGTGTTTTATTAAGTATCCGGTTCTAGTTGTCATAAGGTCAAGGTACAACTCCGGGTCGTCCTTTTATCGAGGGACACGGCTATTCGAATAGATTAACTTCCCTGCAGGGGTGCACCACATAACCCAACACGCTCGATCCCATTTGGCCGGACACACTTTCCTGGGTCATGCCCGGCCTCGGAAGATCAACACGTCGCAGCCCCACCTAGGCACAACAGAGCGGTCAGCACGCCGGTCTAATCCTAAGCGCACAGGGGTCTGGGCCCATCGCCCATAGCACACCTGCACGTTGCGAACACGGCCGGAAGAAGAACTAGCCCCCTTAATACAAGAGCAGGCTTACGTTCCAATCCGGCGCACGCCACTCAGTCGCTGACGTCATGAAGGCTTCGTCTGATACCACGGCGCCGAGTGCCCATATCTTTCCCGCGTAGTTGGTTAGTGCGTATAGGCCAGTAGCCAGACTCAGATCAAATACCCAGATCTCGTTAAGCGTGTTAAGTGTCCGCGAACGCCGACAGGGCCAGGCCCACCTCTCTCCTAGGTGGTCTAAACCTGCCATGTCGCTTCGCCTCAAAGATCCACTCGCGGGTACTCCTACGAGCCGACCCGTCTTTGTTCACCACATGTATCATGTATAAAGTATAGTATATACCCGTGATCACCTCCCAAGTGATCACGGCCCGATAGTATAGCACAGCCGACGGACAAGAATGTAGGGCCACTGATGATAAACTAGCATCCTATACTAAGCAAGTAGGATTGCAGGTAAAGGTATCAACAGCAGTATCAAAGACACGCTATGCATCAGGATAGGAATAACGAAAGCAGTAACATGCTACACTACTCTAATGCAAGCAGTATAGAATAAAGTAGGCGATATCTGGTGATCAAGGGGGGGATTGCCTGGTTGCACTGGCAAGAGAGAGGGGTCGTCAACTCCGTAGTCGAACAGGGGGTCGCCGGCAGTCTCGGGGTCTACCGGAAAGAAGTAACGGAGGGGGAACACAATAAATAACAGAGCAATCAAAGCATCACAAAGCGTAACATGGCAATATGCGGTGCTAGAGGTGACCTAACACAATAGGAGGTGTTACCGGCGAAGGGGGAAAACATCTGGGAATGTATCCCCGGTGTTTCGCGATTCCGGACAGATGAATCAGAGGTGAAATGTTGCAGGTTCACTATGCTAGGGATGCGTGGCAGTCGAACGGGCTGCGTATTCGGATTCGTCTCGTCGTTCTGAGCAACTTTAATGTACAACGTATTTTCATCCGAGCTACGGTTTATTTACTATTAATTTTTAAAGTTTTAAATCATTTTCTAATTTATTATTAATTATTTTAATGCAACATTATCCAGAATAGTGCTTGCTGACGTCAGTATGATGTCAGCATGACGTCAGCGGTCAACAGAGGTGTTGACTGGGTCGATCTGACGGTGGGTCCCGCATGTCATTATTTGTTAACTAATTAACCAGGTTAATTAGTTTAGTTAACAGATTAGTTAAGTTAATTAACAGTAGTTAATTAGTTTAATTAGTTATTTGGTTAATTAAACACAATTAATTTAGTTAAATAATTAATAATTTTATTTATTATTATTATTATTATTGTTTTCTTTTGTTTCCTTGAAAAATACAGGGGTGTGGGCCCCTCTGGTTAGTGGCACAAGGCCAAGCCCACCCGGGTGCACTCGCGCACACGTGCGGAGGCAAGCCGGTGGCGAGCGGCTACGGCGCTTGGTCAGCGAACAGCGGCAGCAGCGGCGAGCTCGTTCGAGAGAAGCCAGTGACGCGGTTCATGGTAGTAGGCAGCATCACGGCGGCGCTAGGCAGCAGCAGCTACGGCTGCGAGCGGGGTGCAGCCGAAGGGAGAGGCGCACGGTTAGAGCGACAGTGAGCACGGGGCCATGGCAAAGCGCGGGCACGGCAGTGGGGGCGCGTGACCAAGGGGCTCACGGGCGCAACGATGCCGATGCGAGCTCGCCGGACCTCACGGGGCATCGGACGGCGGGTACGGCGGAGGCGCGGGCGAGAGGAGCTCGGCGCAGGCATGGCCTGGGCAATGTTCAGCGCGAGTGGGGCCGGGGTGAGCGAGGCAACCACAATGACGAGCAAGGGGAAGGGGAGGACAAACGGGTCCTCACCGACGTTGGTGAGCAGGGGGCGTCGAGGTGCGTGGAGGCCGTTCGGGGAGGAGGACGGGGCGACAGGGCGAAGACGGAGACAAGGTCGTCGACGGAGAGGGACGGCGGCGAAGACAGCACTGGTGGAGATGACGATGTCCGGGGCGAGCGCGGCGACGGCGGTCCGGCGGGGAGATGGGCTCGGAAAGGCTGCCCCGATGCAGATCGGGCAGGGAGAGGGATGAGGAAGCGAGGCAGAGGGCGTCAGGGTCCTCAGGCGGGGGGGACTCCGGGCGGCGTCTTGGCGGTGGCGTGGATGGAGCCCCGATCCAGATCGGATCGGGAGGGGAGGCGAACATGGGGGGGAGTGAGGCGATGGGTTGGTTAGGGTTTCGCTTTAGCGGGGGGTTATGGGGGAGTGGGGGCCGGCCTGGGCTAGTGGGCTGGCCGGCCAGCTGGGTCAGTGGGCCGTGATGAGGAGGGTTCTCCCTTTCTGTTTCTTTTGTTTTATTTTTCCTGTTAATTAGTTTTTCTATTCTATTTACTATTCATTTTAGTTTTTTTTACTATAAAACAACATCTAATGTAGTGTTACTAATTATACCATTGCCAATACTAGTTAGGCATTTAAAAAAAACAGTTTGTAATCTTATAACTTGAAAAGGTATTTAATTAATTGTTCTACTAGTTGTTTTGGTTAATTTAGAGCATTGAAACATTGCATAAAAATGTGGATTCTCCACCATAATTTCCTATGCATTATTTGTCTCACTCCGAACATTTTAGTTTTAATAGTTGAAAACTTTTATTGTTTGCTTGACTTTGAATTTGAATTCGAACCGGTTTCGAACTAACACGAGATTAGCAACAGAAATTAAGGTGACGTGGCATCATTAGCCGAGGTTCACTGTAGCTTAACTATCCGGGCGTCACAATTCTCCTCCACTACAAGAAATCTCATCCCGAGATTTAAGAGGCGGAGTAATGGGGGGAAGGTTCTGGTTAAGAAATTCTAACGAGTCTTCTCGGTTGTGGTTGGTCTTCTCGAAGAGGTCGATCCATTACATTGATGTCTTCATTTCTCTGCTTTAGGTCATCATAATGAAGTTGTCGTCCTTTCTTCAACATCTTCACCGTACTTACGAAAGGGTAAGAAGGGAAAAATCTATAAAGATGGATTCTAACAAGATCGAGCATCAGACGGTTAACTCAAGGGAAGAAGCATAAGTATCTCTCGAATTGAAACTTAAGTTTATATCGAAAGCCAAGTAAGAAGGTACCATGAGAAGTTTCAAACGGATAGGCAATCGTTCGATGCCTAATCAAAAGGTGAAAGTGTTGGAAATATGCCCTAGAGGCAATAATAAAAGCATTATTATTATATTTCCTTGTTCATGATAATTGTCTTTATTCGTGCTATAATTGTGTTATCCGGAAATCGTAATACATGTGTGAATAACAGACAACAACGTGTCCCTAGTAAGCCTCTAGTTGACTAGCTCGTTGATCGATAGATAGTCATGGTTTCCTGACTATGGACATTGGATGTCATTGATAACGAGATCACATCATTAGGAGAATGATGTGATGGACGAGACCCAATCCTAAACATAGCATAAGATCGCATAGTTCGTTTGCTAGAGTTTTCCAATGTCAAGTATCCTTTCCTTAGACCATGAGATCGTGTAACTCCCGGATACCGTAGGAGTGCTTTGGGTGTGCCAAACGTCACAACGTAACTGGATGACTATAAAGGCATACTACGGGTATCTCCGAAAGTGTCTGTTGGGTTGACACGGATCGAGACTGGAATTTGTCACTCCGCTTGACGGAGAGGTATCACCGGGCCCACTCAGTAATGCATCATCATAATGAGCTCAATGTATAAGTGTTTGATCACGGGATCATGCATTACGGTACGAGTAAAGTGACTTGCCGGTAACGAGATTGAACGAGGTATTGAGATACCGACGATCGAATCTCGGGCAAGTAAAATACCGATTGACAAAGGGAATCGTATACGGGATTAATTGAATCCTCGACATCGTGGTTCATCCGATGAGATCATCATGGAGCATGTGGGAGCCAACATGGGTATCCAGATCCCGCTGTTGGTTATTGCCCGAGAGCCGTCTCGGTCATGTCTGCATGTCTCCCGAACCCGTAGGGTCTACACACTTAAGGTTCGGTGACGCTAGGGTTGTGAAGATATGTATATGCAGTAACCCGAATGTTGTTCGGAGTCCCGGATGAGATCCCGGACGTCACGAGGAGTTTCGGAATGGTCCGGAGGTAAAGAATTATATATAGAAAGTGCTATTTTGGCCATCGGGACAAGTTTCGGGGTTATCGGTATTGTACCGGACCACCGGAGGGTCCCGGGGGTCCACCGGGTGGGGCCACCTGCCTCGGGGGGCCACATGGGCTCTAGGGGGTGCGCCTTGGCCTACATGGGCCAAGGGGAACCAGCCCCTAGAGGCCCATGCGCCTAGGGTGGGGGAAACCCTAAAAGGGGGGCGCCCCCTTGCTTGGGGGGCAAGCCCCACCCCTTGGTCGCCGTCCCCCTAGGAGATTGCATCTCCTAGGGCCGGCGCCCCCCCCCCTAGGGGGTTATATAAAGGGGGGAGGGGAGGGGGCAGCCGCACCCTGATCTTTGGTGCCTCCCTCTCCCTCTCCAACACCTCCTCCTCCTCCGTAGAGCTCGGCGAAGCCCTGCCGGAGTACTGCAGCTCCACCATCACCACGCCGTCGTGCTGCTGCTGGAGCTATCTTCCCCAACCTCTCCTTTGCCTTGCTGGATCAAGAAGAAGGAGACGTTACGCTGACCGTACGTGTGTTGAACGCGGAGGTGCCGTCCGTTCGGTGCTAGGATCTCCGGTGATTTGGATCACGATGTGTACGACTACCTCATCCCCGTTCGTTGAACGCTTCCGCTCGCGATCTACAAAGTGGTATGTAGATGCAATCTCTCTCCCATGACTCGTTGCTTAGATGAACTCATAGATGGATCTTGGTGAAACCGTAGGAAAAATTTTAATTTTCTGCAACGTTCCCCAACAGTGGCATCATGAGCTAGGTTTATGCGTAGTTCTCTATTGCACGAGTAGAACACAATTTGTTGTGGGCGTAGATGTTGTCAACTTTCTTGCTGCTACTAGTCTTATCTTGCTTCAGCGGTATTGTGGGATGAAGCGGCCCGGACCAACCTTACACGTACGCTTACGTGAGACCGGTTCCACCGACTAACATGCACTAGTTGCATAAGGTGGCTGGCGGGTGTCTGTCTCTCCCACTTTAGTTGGAGCGGATTCGAAGAAAAGGGTCCTTATGAAGGGTAAATAGAAGTTGACAAATCACGTTGTGGCTTTCACGTAGGTAAGAAAACGTTCTTGCTAGAACCCTAATTCAGCCACGTAAAACTTGCAACAACAATTAGAGGACGTCTAACTTGTTTTTGCAGCAAGTGCTTTGTGATATGATATGGCCAAAGTTGTGATGAATGATGAATGATCTATATGTGATGTATGAGATGTTCATGCTATTGTAATAGGAATCACGACTTGCATGTCGATGAGTATGACAACCGGCAGGAGCCATAGGAGTTGTCTTTATTTTTTGTATGACCTGCGTGTCATTGAGAAACGCCATGTAAATTACTTTACTTTATTGCTAAACGCGTTAGCCATAGTAGTAGAAGTAATAGTTGGCGAGCAACTTCATGGAGACACGATGATGGAGATCATGATGATGGAGATCATGGTGTCAAGCCGGTGACAAGATGATCATGGAGCCCCAAGATGGAGATCAAAGGAGCTATGTGATATTGGCCATATCATGTCACGTTTATTATTTGATTGCATGTGATGTTTATCATGTTTTGCATCTTGTTTACTTAGAACGACAGTAGTAAATAAGATGATCCCTCATAATAATTTCAAGAAGTGTTCCCCCTAACTGTGCACCGTTGCGACAGTTCGTTGTTTCGAAGCACCACGTGATGATCGGGTGTGATAGATTCTAACGTTCACATACAACGGGTGTAAGACAGATTTACACATGCAAACACTTAGGTTGACTTGACGAGCCTAGCATGTATAGACATGGCCTCGGAACACAGAAGACCGAAAGGTCGAGCATGAGTCGTATAGAAGATACGATCAACATGAAGATGTTCACCGATGCTAACTAGTCCGTCTCACGTGATGATCGGACACGGCCTAGTTGACTCGGATCATGTAATGCTTAGATGACTAGAAGAGGGATGTCTATCTAAGTGGGAGTTCATTAAATAATTTGATTAAATGAACTTTATTATCATGAACTTAGTCTAAAAAATTTACAATATGTCTTGTAGATCAAATGGCCAACGTAGTCCTCAACTTCAACGCGTTCCTAGAGAAAACCAAGCTGAAAGACGATGGCAGCAACTATACGGACTGTGTCCGGAACCTGAGGATCATCCTCATAGCTGCCAAGAAAGATTATGTCCTACGAGCACCGCTGGGTGACGCACCTGTTCTCCCTGCAGAACAAGACGTTATGAACGCTTGGCAGTCACGTTCCGATGATTACTCCCTCGTTCAGTGCGGCATGCTTTACAGCTTAGAGCCGGGGCTCCAAAAGCGTTTTGAGAGACATGGAGCATATGAGATGTTCGAAGAGCTGAAAATGGTTTTCCAAGCTCATGCCCGGGTCGAGAGATATGAAGTCTCCGACAAATTCTTTAGCTGTAAGATGGAGGAAAATAGCTCTGTCAGTGAACACATACTCAAAATGTCTGGGTTGCACAACCGCTTGACTCAACTGGAAGTTAATCTCCCGGATGAAGTGGTCATTGAAAGAATCCTCCAGTCGCTTCCACCTAGCTACAAGAGCTTTGTGATGAACTACAATATGCAGGGGATGGTAAAGACCATTCCTGAGGTATATGCTATGCTGAAATCAGCAGAGGTAGAAATCAAGAAGGAACATCAAGTGTTGATGGTGAATAAAACCACTAAGTTCAAGAAGGGCAAGGGTAAAAAGAACTTCAAGAAGGACGGCAAGGAAGTTGCCGCGCCCGGTAAGCAAGTTGCCGGGAAGAAGCCAAAGAATGGACCCAAGCCCGAGACTGAGTGCTTCTATTGCAAGGGAAGTGGTCACTGGAAGCGGAACTGCCCCAAATACTTAGCGGATAAGAAGGCCGGCAAAACAAAAGGTATATGTGATATACATGTAATTGATGTGTACCTTACCAGTACTCGTAGTAGCTCTTGGGTATTTGATACCGGTGCAGTTGCTCACATTTGTAACTCAAAGCAGGAGCTGCGGAATAAATGGAGACTGGCTAAGGACGAGGTGACGATGCGCGTCGGGAATGGTTCCAAGGTCGATGTGATCGCCGTCGGCACGCTACCTCTACATTTACCTACGGGATTAGTTTTAAACCTCAATAATTGTTGTTTAGTGCCAAGTTTGAGCATGAACATTGTGTCTGGATCTCGTTTAATTCGAGATGGCTACTCATTTAAATCCGAGAATAATGGTAGTTCTATTTATATGAGAGATATGTTTTATGGTCATGCTCCGATGGTTAATGGTTTATTCTTAATGAATCTCGTACGTGATGATACACATATTCATAGTGTCAATACCAAAAGAGTTAAAGTTGATAACAATAGTCCCACATATTTGTGGCACTGCCGCCTTGGTCACATAGGCATCAAACGCATGAAGAAGCTCCATGCAGATGGACTTTTAGAGTCTCTTGATTATGAATCATTTGACACGTGCGAACCATGCCTCATGGGTAAAATGACCAAGACTCCGTTCTCAGGAACAATGGAGCGAGCAACCAACTTATTGGAAATCATACATACCGATGTGTGCGGTCCAATGAGTGTTGAGGCTCGCGGTGGCTATCATTATGTTCTCACCCTCACTGATGACTTGAGTAGATATGGGTATATCTACTTAATGAAACACAAGTCTGAGACCTTTGAAAAGTTCAAGGAATTTCAGAGTGAGGTTGAAAATCAACGTGATAGAAAGATCAAGTTTCTACGATCAGATCGTGGAGGAGAATACTTGAGTCATGAATTTGGCACACACTTAAGAAAATGTGGAATAGTTTCACAACTCACGCCGCCTGGAACACCTCAGCGTAATGGTGTGTCCGAACGTCGTAATCGCACTCTATTAGATATGGTACGATCTATGATGTCTCTTACCGATTTACCGCTATCTTTTTGGGGCTATGCTTTAGAGACTGCCGCACTCACTTTAAATAGGGCTCCGACGAAATCCGTTGAGACGACACCGTATGAATTATGGTTTGGGAAGAAACCTAAGCTGTCGTTTCTAAAAGTTTGGGGATGCGATGCTTATGTCAAGAAACTTCAACCTGAAAAGCTCGAACCCAAGTCGGAAAAATGCGTCTTCATAGGATACCCTAAAGAAACTGTTGGGTATACCTTCTACCTCAGATCCGAAGGCAAGGTCTTTGTTGCCAAGAATGGATCCTTTCTAGAGAAAGAGTTTCTCTCGAAAGAAGTAAGTGGGAGGAAAGTAGAACTTGATGAAGTGTTACCTCTTGAACCGGAAAATGGCGAAACTCAAGAAAACGTTCCTAAGGTGCCTGCACCGACTAGAGAGGAAATTAATGATGATGATCAAGATACTTCTAATCAAGTTCCTACTGAAATTCGAAGGTCCACAAGGACACGTTCCGCACCAGAGTGGTACGGCAACCCTGTCTTGGAAATCATGTTGTTAGACAACGGTGAGCCTTCGAACTATGAGGAAGCAATGGCGGGCCCGGATTCCGACAAATGGCTAGAAGCCATGAAATCCGAGATAGGATCCATGTATGAAAACGAAGATATAGAAGAGATGAGTGTCATCCCCTATGCCTCAGCCATAGGTTCTATTATGTATGCCATGCTGTGTACCAGACCTGATGTAAACCTTGTCGTAAGTTTGGTAGGAAGGTACCAAAGTAATCCCGGCAAGGAACACTGGACAGCGGTCAAGAATATCCTGAAGTACCTGAAAAGGACTAAGGAAATGTTTCTTGTTTATGGAGGTGATGAAGAGCTCGTCGTAAAGGGTTACGTCGACGCTAGCTTCGACACAGATCTGGATGACTCTAAGTCACAAACCGGATACGTGTATATTTTGAATGGTGGGGCAGTAAGCTGGTGCAGTTGCAAGCAGAGCGTTGTGGCGGGATCTACATGTGAAGCGGAGTACATGGCAGCCTCGGAGGCAGCACATGAAGCAATTTGGGTGAAGGAGTTCATCACCGACCTCGAAGTCATACCCAATGCGTCGGGGCCAATTAAACTCTTCTGTGACAACACTGGAGCTATTGCACTTGCCAAGGAGCCCAGGTTTCACAAGAAGACCAGGCACATCAAGCGTCGCTTCAACTCCATTCGTGAAAATGTTCAAGATGGAGACATAGAAATTTGTAAAGTGCACACGGATCTGAATGTCGCAGATCCGTTGACTAAACCTCTCCCTAAGGCAAAACATGATCAGCACCAGAACTCTATGGGTGTTCGATTCATCACAATGTAACTAGATTATTGACTCTAGTGCAAGTGGGAGACTGTTGCAAATATGCCCTAGAGGCAATAATAAAAGCATTATTATTATATTTCCTTGTTCATGATAATTGTCTTTATTCGTGCTATAATTGTGTTATCCGGAAATCGTAATACATGTGTGAATAACAGACAACAACGTGTCCCTAGTAAGCCTCTAGTTGACTAGCTCGTTGATCGATAGATAGTCATGGTTTCCTGACTATGGACATTGGATGTCATTGATAACGAGATCACATCATTAGGAGAATGATGTGATGGACGAGACCCAATCCTAAACATAGCATAAGATCGCATAGTTCGTTTGCTAGAGTTTTCCAATGTCAAGTATCCTTTCCTTAGACCATGAGATCGTGTAACTCCCGGATACCGTAGGAGTGCTTTGGGTGTGCCAAACGTCACAACGTAACTGGGTGACTATAAAGGCATACTACGGGTATCTCCGAAAGTGACTGTTGGGTTGACACGGATCGAGACTGGGATTTGTCACTCCGCTTGACGGAGAGGTATCACCGGGCCCACTCAGTAATGCATCATCATAATGAGCTCAATGTGATCAAAGTGTTTGATCACGGGATCATGCATTACGGTACGAGTAAAGTGACTTGCCGGTAACGAGATTGAACGAGGTATTGAGATACCGATGATCGAATCTCGGGCAAGTAAAATACCGATTGACAAAGGGAATCGTATACGGGATTAATTGAATCCTCGACATCGTGGTTCATCCGATGAGATCATCGTGGAGCATGTGGGAGCCAACATGGGTATCCAGATCCCGCTGTTGGTTATTGCCCGAGAGCCGTCTCGGTCATGTCTGCATGTCTCCCGAACCCGTAGGGTCTACACACTTAAGGTTCGGTGACGCTAGGGTTGTGAAGATATGTATATGCAGTAACCCAAATGTTGTTCGGAGTCCCGGATGAGATCCCGGACGTCACGAGGAGTTTCGGAATGGTCCGGAGGTAAAGAATTATATATAGAAAGTGCTATTTTGGCCATCGGGACAAGTTTCGGGGTTATCGGTATTGTACCGGACCATCGGAGGGTCCCGGGGGTCCACCGGGTGGGGCCACCTGCCTCGGGGGGCCACATGGGCTCTAGGGGGTGCGCCTTGGCCTACATGGGCCAAGGGGAACCAGCCCCTAGAGGCCCATGCGCCTAGGGTGGGGGAAACCCTAAAAGGGGGGCGCCCCCTTGCTTGGGGGGCAAGCCCCACCCCTTGGTCACCGCCCCCCTAGGAGATTGCATCTCCTAGGGCCGGCGCCCCCCCTAGGGGGTTATATAAAGGGGGGAGGGGAGGGGGCAGCCGCACCCTGATCTTTGGCGCCTCCCTCTCCCTCTCCAACACCTCCTCCTCCTCCGTAGAGCTCGGCGAAGCCCTGCCGGAGTACTGCAGCTCCACCATCACCACATCGTCGTGCTGCTGCTGGAGCTATCTTCCCCAACCTCTCCTTTGCCTTGCTGGATCAAGAAGAAGGAGACGTTACGCTGACCGTACGTGTGTTGAACGCGGAGGTGCCGTCCGTTCGGTGCTAGGATCTCCGGTGATTTGGATCACGGTGTGTACGACTACCTCATCCCCGTTCGTTGAACGCTTCCGCTCGTGATCTACAAAGTGGTATGTAGATGCAATCTCTCTCCCATGACTCGTTGCTTAGATGAACTCATAGATGGATCTTGGTGAAACCGTAGGAAAAATTTTAATTTTCTGCAACGTTCCCCAACACTGGCATCATGAGCTAGGTTTATGCGTAGTTCTCTATTGCACGAGTAGAACACAATTTGTTGTGGGCGTAGATGTTGTCAACTTTCTTGCCGCTACTAGTCTTATCTTGCTTCAGCGGTATTGTGGGATGAAGCGGCCCGGACCAACCTTACACGTACGCTTACGTGAGACCGGTTTCACCGACTAACATGCACTAGTTGCATAAGGTGGCTGGCGGGTGTCTGTCTCTCCCACTTTAGTTGGAGCGGATTCAATGAAAAGGGTCCTTATGAAGGGTAAATAGAAGTTGACAAATCACGTTGTGGCTTTCACGTAGGTAAGAAAACGTTCTTGCTAGAACCCTAATTCAGCCACGTAAAACTTGCAACAACAATTAGAGCACGTCTAACTTGTTTTTGCAGCAAGTGCTTTGTGATATGATATGGCCAAAGTTGTGATGAATGATGAATTATCTATATGTGATGTATGAGATGTTCATGCTATTGTAATAGGAATCACGACTTGCATGTCGATGAGTATGACAACCGGAAGGAGCCATAGGAGTTGTCTTTATTTTTTGTGTGACGTGCGTGTCATTGAGAAACGCCATGTAAATTACTTTACTTTATTGCTAAACGCGTTAGCCATAGTAGTAGAAGTAATAGTTGGCGAGCAACTTCATGGAGACACGATGATGGAGATCATGATGATGGAGATCATGGTGTCAAGCCGGTGACAAGATGATCATGGAGCCCCAAGATGGAGATCAAAGGAGCTATGTGATATTGGCCATATCATGTCACGTTTATTATTTGATTGCATGTGATGTTTACCATGTTTTGCATCTTGTTTACTTAGAACGACGGTAGTAAATAAGATGATCCCTCATAATAATTTCAAGAAGTGTTCCCCCTAACTGTGCACCGTTGCGACAGTTCGTTGTTTCGAAGCACCACGTGATGATCGGGTGCGATAGATTCTAACGTTCACATACAACGGGTGTAAGACAGATTTACACATGCAAACACTTAGGTTGACTTGACGAGCCTAGCATGTACAGACATGGCCTCGGAACACAGAAGACCGAAAGGTCGAGCATGAGTCATATAGAAGATACGATCAACATGAAGATGTTCACCGATGCTGACTGGTCCGTCTCACATGATGATCGGACACGGCCTAGTTGACTCGGATCATGTAATGCTTAGATGACTAGAAGAGGGATGTCTATCTAAGTGGGAGTTCATTAAATAATTTGATTAAATGAACTTTATTATCATGAACTTAGTCTAAAAAATTTACAATATGTCTTGTAGATCAAATGGCCAACGTAGTCCTCAACTTCAACGCGTTCCTAGAGAAAACCAAGCTGAAAGACGATGGCAGCAACTATACGGACTGGGTCCGAACCTGAGGATCATCCTCATAGCTGCCAAGAAAGATTATGTCCTACGAGCACCGCTGGGTGACGCACCTGTTCTCCCTGCAGAACAAGACGTTATGAACGCTTGGCAGTCACGTTCCGATGATTACTCCCTCGTTCAGTGCGGCATGCTTTACAGCTTAGAGCCGGGGCTCCAAAAGCGATCTGAGAGACATGGAGCATATGAGATGTTCGAAGCGCTGAAAATGGTTTTCCAAGCTCATGCCCGAGTCGATAGATATGAAGTCTCCGACAAATTCTTTAGCTGTAAGATGGAGGAAAATAGCTCTGTCAGTGAACACATACTCAAAATGTCTGGGTTGCACAACCGCTTGACTCAACTGGAAGTTAATCTCCCGGATGAAGCGGTCATTGACAGAATCCTCCAGTCGCTTCCACCTAGCTACAAGAGCTTTGTGATGAACTACAATATGCAGGGGATGGTAAAGACCATTCCTGAGGTATATGCTATGCTGAAATCAGCAGAGGTAGAAATCAAGAAGGAACATCAAGTGTTGATGGTGAATAAAACCACTAAGTTCAAGAAGGGCAAGGGTAAAAAGAACTTCAAGAAGGACGGCAAGGAAGTTGCCGCGCCCGGTAAGCAAGTTGCCGGGAAGAAGCCAAAGAATGGACCCAAGCCCGAGACTGAGTGCTTCTATTGCAAGGGAAGTGGCCACTGGAAGCGGAACTGCCCCAAATACTTAGCGGACAAGAAGGCCGGCAAAACAAAAGGTATATGTGATATACATGTAATTGATGTGTACCTTACCAGTACTCGTAGTAGCTCTTGGGTATTTGATACCGGTGCAGTTGCTCACATTTGTAACTCAAAGCAGGAGCTGCGGAATAAACGAAGACTGGCTAAGGACAAGGTGACGATGCGCGTCGGGAATGGTTCCAAGGTCGATGTGATCGCCGTCGGCACGCTACCTCTACATTTACCTACGGGATTAGTTTTAAACCTCAATATTTGTTATTTAGTGCCAAGTTTGAGCATGAACATTGTGTCTGGATCTCGTTTAATTCGAGATGGCTACTCATTTAAATCCGAGAATAATGGTTGTTCTATTTATATGAGAGATATGTTTTATGGTCATGCTCTGATGGTTAATGGTTTATTCTTAATGAATCTCGTACGTGATGATACACATATTCATAGTGTCAATACCAAAAGAGTTAAAGTTGATAACAATAGTCCCACATATTTGTGGCACTGCCGCCTTGGTCACATAGGTATCAAACGCATGAAGAAGCTCCATGCAGATGGACTTTTAGAGTCTCTTGATTATGAATCATTTGACACGTGCGAACCATGCCTCATGGGTAAAATGACCAAGACTCCGTTCTCAGGAACAATGGAGCGAGCAACCAACTTATTGGAAATCATACATACCGATGTGTGCGGTCCAATGAGTGTTGAGGCTCGCGGTGGCTATCGTTATGTTCTTACCCTCACTGATGACTTGAGTAGATATGGGTATATCTACTTAATGAAACACAAGTCTGAGACCTTTGAAAAGTTCAAGGAATTTCAGAGTGAGGTTGAAAATCAACGTGATAGAAAGATCAAGTTTCTACGATCAGATCGTGGAGGAGAATACTTGAGTCATGAATTTGGCACACACTTAAGAAAATGTGGAATAGTTTCACAACTCACGCCGCCTGGAACACCTCAGCGTAATGGTGTGTCCGAACGTCGTAATCGCACTCTATTAGATATGGTACGATCTATGATGTCTCTTACCAATTTACCGCTATCTTTTTGGGGCTATGCTTTAGAGACTGCCGCACTCACTTTAAATAGGGCTCCGACGAAATCCGTTGAGACGACACCGTATGAATTATGGTTTGGGAAGAAACCTAAGCTGTCGTTTCTAAAAGTTTGGGGATGCGATGCTTATGTCAAGAAACTTCAACCTGAAAAGCTCGAACCCAAGTCGGAAAAATGCGTCTTCATAGGATACCCTAAAGAAACTGTTGGGTATACCTTCTACCTCAGATCCGAAGGCAAGGTCTTTGTTGCCAAGAATGGATCCTTTCTAGAGAAAGAGTTTCTCTCGAAAGAAGTAAGTGGGAGGAAAGTAGAACTTGATGAAATGTTACCTCTTGAACCGGAAAATGGCGAAACTCAAGAAAACGTTCCTGAGGTGCCTGCACCGACTAGAGAGGAAATTAATGATGATGATCAAGATACTTCTAATCAAGTTCCTACTGAAATTCGAAGGTCCACAAGGACACGTTCCGCACCAGAGTGGTACGGCAACCCTGGCTTGGAAATCATGTTGTTAGCCAACGGTGAGCCTTCGAACTATGAGGAAGCAATGGCGGGCCCGGATTCTGACAAATGGCTAGAAGCCATGAAATCCGAGATAGGATCCATGTATGAAAACGAAGATATAGAAGAGATGAGTGTCATCCCCTATGCCTCAGCCATAGGTTCTATTATGTATGCCATGCTGTGTACCAGACCTAATGTAAACCTTGCCGTAAGTTTGGTAGGAAGGTACCAAAGTAATCCCGGCAAGGAACACTGGACAGCGGTCAAGAATATCCTGAAGTACCTGAAAAGGACTAAGGAAATGTTTCTCGTTTATGGAGGTGACGAAGAGCTCGTCGTAAAGGGTTACGTCGACGCTAGCTTCGACACAGATCTGGATGACTCTAAGTCACAAACCGGATACGTGTATATTTTGAATGGTGGGGCAGTAAGCTGGTGCAGTTGCAAGCAGAGCGTTGTGGCGGGATCTACATGTGAAGCGGAGTACATGGCAGCCTCGGAGGCAGCACATGAAGCAATTTGGGTGAAGGAGTTCATCATCGAGCTCGAAGTCATACCCAATGCGTCGGGGCCAATTAAACTCTTCTGTGACAACACTGGAGCTATTGCACTTGCCAAGGAGCCCAGGTTTCACAAGAAGACCAGGCACATCAAGCGTCGCTTCAACTCCATTCGTGAAAATGTTCAAGATGGAGACATAGAAATTTGTAAAGTGCACACGGATCTGAATGTCGCAGATCCGTTGACTAAACCTCTCCCTAAGGCAAAACATGATCAGCACCAGAACTCTATGGGTGTTCGATTCATCACAATGTAACTAGATTATTGACTCTAGTGCAAGTGGGAGACTGTTGGAAATATGCCCTAGAGGCAATAATAAAAGCATTATTATTATATTTCCTTGTTCATGATAATTGTCTTTATTCGTGCTATAATTGTGTTATCCGGAAATCGTAATACATGTGTGAATAACAGACAACAACGTGTCCCTAGTAAGCCTCTAGTTGACTAGCTCGTTGATCGATAGATAGTCATGGTTTCCTGACTATGGACATTGGATGTCATTGATAACGAGATCACATCATTAGGAGAATGATGTGATGGACGAGACCCAATCCTAAACATAGCATAAGATCGCATAGTTCGTTTGCTAGAGTTTTCCAATGTCAAGTATCCTTTCCTTAGACCATGAGATCGTGTAACTCCCGGATACCGTAGGAGTGCTTTGGGTGTGCCAAATGTCACAACGTAACTGGGTGACTATAAAGGCATACTACGGGTATCTCCGAAAGTGTCTGTTGGGTTGACACGGATCGAGACTGGGATTTGTCACTCCGCTTGACGGAGAGGTATCACCGGGCCCACTCAGTAATGCATCATCATAATGAGCTCAATGTGATCAAAGTGTTTGATCACGGGATCATGCATTATGGTACGAGTAAAGTGACTTGCCGGTAACGAGATTGAACGAGGTATTGAGATACCGACGATCGAATCTCGGGCAAGTAAAATACCGATTGACAAAGGGAATCGTATACGGGATTAATTGAATCCTCGACATCGTGGTTCATCCGATGAGATCATCATGGAGCATGTGGGAGCCAACATGGGTATCCAGATCCCGCTGTTGGTTATTGCCCGAGAGCCGTCTCGGTCATGTCTGCATGTCTCCCGAACCCGTAGGGTCTACACACTTAAGGTTCGGTGACGCTAGGGTTGTGAAGATATGTATATGCAGTAACCCGAATGTTGTTCGGAGTCCCGGATGAGATCCCGGACGACACGAGGAGTTTCGGAATGGTCCGGAGGTAAAGAATTATATATAGAAAGTGCTATTTTGGCCATCGGGACAAGTTTCGGGGTTATCGGTATTGTACCGGACCACCGGAGGGTCCCGGGGGGCCACCTGCCTCGGGGGGGCACATGGGCTCTAGGGGTGCGCCTTGGCCTACATGGGCCAAGGGGAACCAGCCCCTAGAGGCCCATGCGCCTAGGGTGGGGGAAACCCTAAAAGGGGGGCGCCCCCTTGCTTGGGGGGCAAGCCCCACCCCTTGGCCGCCGCCCCCCTAGGAGATTGCATCTCCTAGGGCCGGCGCCCCCCCTAGGGGGTTATATAAAGGGGGGAGGGGAGGGGGCAGCCGCAACCTGATCTTTGGCGCCTCCCTCTCCCTCTCCAACACCTCCTCCTCCTCCGTAGAGCTCGGCGAAGCCCTGCCGGAGTACTGTAGCTCCACCGTCACCACGCCGTCGTGCTGCTGCTGGAGCTATCTTCCCCAACCTCTCCTTTGCCTTGCTGGATCAAGAAGAAGGAGACGTTACGCTGACCGTACGTGTGTTGAACGCGGAGGTGCCGTCCGTTCGGTGCTAGGATCTCCGGTGATTTGGATCACGGTGTGTACGACTACCTCATCCCCGTTCGTTGAACGCTTTCGCTCGCGATCTACAAAGTGGTATGTAGATGCAATCTCTCTCCCATGACTCGTTGCTTAGATGAACTCATAGATGGATCTTGGTGAAACCGTAGGAAAAATTTTAATTTTCTGCAACGTTCCCCAATAGAAAGGGTTTCAGGACAACGAGAATAAGTATTGTGTCTGATACCAAAATAGATCACTAGGAAGGCGGCCCGTGATTTACATACATAGCCAGGCTCGAGAAATAACTTTGGGGAACAGGGATATACAGAAGAGTCAGGTTTTGATCCTGTGGATCTATGGGTTATGGGCCCACCATGTGGGTTAAAAGTAGGAAGGGCGCTGACCTCTTGCACAGTCATGATAGCAAGGCATGCCAGAGAATACCCTGTCAGTTATGTCGGCAACAACATCGGTACCAAGGGCGAGGGACGAAGAGAACCATTTTCCCACTCGTTGAACGAGGCGGACCAATAGGCAAAGTTCCTGTCCATCGATGGTTACCGGAATGTCATCAATAATAGTAACAGGGCTACACCAAATAGGATGGTACACTGAGGCATTTACATAAGCAGGGAAATATTACTACTTATATCATATAGGTCACAAGAAAGGTTAACCAAAACAATGGAAAGGAAAATGTGATTGTTACATTAATCAGACCATTGGAAAGGAAAAGGTGGTTATACTCATTAGAGTATATCTTTCCCAAGGAAAGGCAGAGCAAGATATTAAGGATTTGGCTCCAAGTATATTACCATTTAGGTAAAGGGGAGAGGAATTTCATGACATTACCCAAACAAGAGTGTTTGAATAGTTGATAAAGATAATTTAGCATTGTGCTTCAAATGTTCTTATTGATGATAGGAGTACCACAGTCGTGCTTCGAGATAGCATTGACATGGTCTTCAAGCAAAGGTCGGACTTTGGATACTCAAAAGGATCCATCGAAAACAACTTATTGAATAAGTCTTATAGTTTCCTAATGGAAGAATGGATAACCTTGCTGAAAATGAATCTATAACAATAGGCCCTCCGGCTAGGTGTGCTAGGCACGACAATACCTTAGCGGGTCACATAATTACCATTGTTATAACTCTTGGAAATATGTTCCAACCATCATATCTGACCGCGATTCAGATTTGATTGGTGTCAGGATAACTCAGACTCGGGATGCCTGAGAAGAAAGGTGCAACACACATTGTCGAGATGACATTGTAAGATTCTCGGGAAATGTACTATGGAAGCGAGTTCCGAAACAAGAGCTCATCATTAAACCAATGAAGGGATAAGGAGGTAGCTGATGAACTCAGTGAAAATTCATCGAGACTTCCAAAAGATGGGTTTCCACAATTATGTGAACAAGGAGATAACATTAGTCAGATCAAACGATATAATGATGTATGCTCGAGGAAAACATACACAGTTAAACATTGGTTGAAAGGCGCACCCGAAATATGGGCTTAGGTAGCATGATCAATGTTAGAATGGTGATTTGATAACCAATGGTCTAAGAATGAAATATCGACCATTAACTTCAAAGCAATAGGGTCGCTAGAAGTTTTGAAGTCGCACACCATAGTTCAATTGCCGGTTTTCCGGTTAGGAACAACACGGGGACCAAGGAATGAACGGATATGGCAAGAAGTATCACCTGTATCAAGAATTCTTAAGAGGTTGTGAAATTCTCACGACATTCTTGACATAAAAGATGGTAATACTCCAAGGTAAAGAAGAACAAATGATGGATAGCAAGAATCTCAAGGTATAACACAAAACACGAACAAGTTTGTGTTGATAGGAAGGCAATAAAGTGGTCGATGATAAAACAAATCGTCGAGGGAAAGGATGGTATTTCTCATCATGAATTCAATTGATATAATGGAAGAGCTCAGAATGCTCATGATGATCACGACACATTTGTCGAGAGATCTCATGAAGATGTAATCGATCGGTGATGACATCAAGTTGAAAGGGATGATGAAGCGACAAGTTATAGGATCAATATATAAGATGCAAGCTCGGAACCAAAGTTGCCTTTCAAGACAAGCAACATGATGTTGAAAGCTCGACGTAAGTCGTGCTCACACACTGAAGAATTCGTGCACCAGAGAAGGACGAGGTAGCACAGTCAAAGATAGCAAGACCAGGATGCAGCCGATAGTCTAGGAATGACCAGATTGAGTTCAGAATTTCCCAGTAAAAATACTAGGGGTATTTGATTTGTAGTGCGGAATAATTTCACTAGTCGGGGTCCTCGGTTGACAACAATCCATAACCTGTAGAGTGATTACGACAAGGAAAGACATTACTACAACAAAGTTAGTAAGATGTGGTGCAATGGCAAGACATCTTCGAGATACCAGGGGGTAATACTCAAAGGTAGAACATGATAGAAGTTAGAACCGGTTCATTGACCTATGACAGTAGATACTTCAACCTTGCCAAAAATAGACGAGACACTGGAATGAATTCCCATCAGATATATTAGATCAGGACAACATGGTCAGAACCATAATTGTAAGGAATCAATTCAAGAATACCGAAAGAATCATACAGCTGGATAATCATTTTGCAAGAAGCTTCCGAGACGGTCTACATCATTTTCATGGGCATGAACTCAAAGTTCAAGTCGACTCCCACTTCTTTAATGCATATCATTTCATTCACCTCTCACTTTGATAAAACTGTAGTGTTGGAATTTTATCTGGTAGAACACCGGAAGAGTAAGACTTGTGAAAACTTTCGAGTTCTCACGGATTAGGGGAAGGCATAGGTTCAACTCATCGGGCGTCTTAGTAACATATACCACAAGTTTCAAAAGTAAAAAACACAAGCTCGAAAGCAGAGCATGGTTGGCCAAGTAGAGGATACAATTTACCAAAGGCATTATGTATCAGGGGAAGAACTCACAAGGTGATTGAATATGAAGGACACTGTCGGATAACAATCCAACAATGAATCGGGCGACCCACAACGGAGCTGATGTGAGTATCGATACTCACTCAGAGGAAGAAAGAATGCAGAGGCATCAGGTTGAAGAATCACTTGATTAGTCTGATGCTTAAATAGAATGAAATTATGGTTTCCAAACGAAGGATCAGAAGCAGACGCTCTGATCAAGGATGGACAAGTTGGATAGACCAGAGGCTCAATTGACGACAAATAGTTTGGTCGAGAACCAGCTCATGTTCGAAAATGATGTCTGAGCCGGAAAGATAATTTAGAAGGGTTGATAGATGATTGTGTGCATTCGCACACATGTTGAATCAATAGGATCAAAATGACGGTGTCAAAACATACTAGCGAATATTGCCAGATATATGGGAAGCATCCATAATGCAAGTAGGCAAGTATTTGCAGAGCAATAAAGCTGCTAAGGATTTTCGGAGGACTGGATAGTATTTCAAAGACTTTTGTGAAACACCTAAACAACTGGGGATGAGCGGATACTCGAAAAGTGCGAGAAATTATTCTTAGGGGTATTCAGGTGGCAAAGAACTGCAAGGCAGTAGGCACAAAATATTCTCGGGGTATCTTGTAATAACAAGATCGACTGGGAATAAAGGTAAGCACGACAGGTGTAAGTATTTATCCATAGGGATATTTCGGTGGAAGGGAATTGCAAAAGCAACGGGCACAAGGTCTCGAGAGAACATCGGAGATTATCTTCGGAATCTTCTGGTGAAGCAGTCGATCATCTGTAGTTAAGGGCTCTCCGGCAGGAAGTGGTAACGAGAACCTAGAGTTTTATT
This sequence comes from Aegilops umbellulata, assembly GCA_032464435.1. Classification (NCBI taxonomy): domain Eukaryota; kingdom Viridiplantae; phylum Streptophyta; class Magnoliopsida; order Poales; family Poaceae; genus Aegilops; species Aegilops umbellulata. Next base: position 316,717,696 of record CP136056.1, on the reverse strand, counting down.
TTAGCAAAATCATTTAACCCGAATAGAAGAGAGATCAGAGTCCCAGAGTATAGGTCGAGGAATAAAAGATCCTAATACCACCCAATGGCGACGTGGGCCCATGGGCCGCATAGCCAAGTTAGTAAAACAGTTTTCATCGACTAGACTCAACTTCGGCCAAGGAGTTGGAAAGGGGGATTCCTACAGGCAGTCGGCTCTGATACCAACTTGTGACGCCCCCGATTCAATCGTACACTAATCATGCACGCAAATGTGTACGATCAAGATCAGGGACTCACGGGAAGATATCACAACACAACTCTACAAATAAAATAAGTCATACAAGCATCATAATACAAGCCAGGGGCCTCAAGGGCTCGAATACAAGTGCTCGATCATAGACAAGTCAGCGGAAGCAATAATATCTGAGTACAGACATAAGTTAAACAAGTTTGCCTTAAGAAGGCTAGCACAAACTGTGATACAATTGAAAGAGGCGCAGGCCTCCTGCCTGGGATCCTCCCAACTACTCCTGGTCGTCGTCAGCGGGCTGCACGTAGTAGTAGGCACCTCCGGAGTAGTAGTCGTCATCGACGGTGGCGTCTGGCTCCTCGGCTCCATCGTCTGATTGCAGCAATCGGATAGAGAGATGGGGGAAAAGGGGAAACAAGGCAACTGTGAGTACTCATCCAAAGTACTCGCAAGCAAGGAACTACACTACATATGCATGGATATATGTGTAAAAGGCCATATCAGTGGACTGAACTGCAGAATGCCAGAATAAGAGGGGGATAGCTAGTCTTATCGAAGACTACACTTCTGGTCGCCTCCGTCTTGCAGCAGGTAGAAGAGAGTAGACTGAAGTCCTCCAAGTAGCATCGTATAGCATAATCCTACCCGGCGATCCCCTCCTCGATGCCCTGTTAGAGAGCGATCACCGGGTTGTATCTGGCACTTGGAAGGGTGTGTTTTATTAAGTATCCGGTTCTAGTTGTCATAAGGTCAAGGTACAACTCCGGGTCGTCCTTTTACCGAGGGACGCGGCTATTCGAATAGATTAACTTCCCTGCAGGGATGCACCACATAACCCAACACGCTTGATCCCATTTGGCTGGACACACTTTCCTGGGTCATGCCCGGCCTCGGAAGATCAACACGTCGCAGCCCAACCTAGGCACAACAGAGCGGTCAGCACGCCACTCTAATCCTAAGCGCACAGGGGTCTGGGCCCATCGCCCATAGCACACCTGCACGTTGCGAACGCGGCCGGAAGCAGAACTAGCCCCCTTAATACAAGAGCAGGCTTACGTTCCAATCCGGCGCGCGCCACTCAGTCGCTGACGTCACGAAGGCTTCAGCTGATACCACAACGCTGAGTGCCCACATCTTTCCCGCGTAGTTGGTTAGTGCGTATAGGCCAGTAGCCAGACTCAGATCAAATACCCAGATCTCGTTAAGCATGTTAAGTGTCCGCGAACGCCGACAGGGCCAGGACCACCTCTCTCCTAGGTGGTCTGAACCTGCCCTGTCGCTTCGCCTCAAAGATCCACTCGCGGGTACTCCTACGAGCCGACCCGTCTTTGTTCACCACATGTATCATGTATAAAGTATAGTATATACCCGTGATCACCTCCCAAGTGATCACGGCCCGATAGTATAGCACAGCCGACGGACAAGAATGTAGGGCCACTAATGATAAACTAGCATCCTATACTAAGCAAGTAGGATTGGAGGTAAAGGTATCAACAGCAATATCAAAGACAGGCTATGCATCAGGATAGGAATAACGAAAGCAGTAACATGCTACACTACTCTAATGCAAGTAGTATAGAATAGAGTATGCGATATCTGGTGATCAAGGGGGGGCTTGCCTGGTTGCACTGGCAAGAGAGAGGGATCGCCAACTCCGTAGTCGAACAGCGGGTCGCCGGCAGTCTCGGGGTCTACCGGAAAGAAGTAACGGAGGGGGAACACAATAAATAACAGAGCAATCAAAGCATCACAAAGCGTAACATGGCAATATGTGGTGCTAGAGGTGACCTAACACAATAGTAGGTGTTACCGGCGATGGGGGAAAACATCCGGGAATGTATCCCCGGTGTTTCGCGATTCCGGATAGATGAATCAGAGGTGAAATGTTGCAGGTTCACTATGCTAGGGATGCGTGGCAGTCGAACGGGCTGCGTATTCGGATTCGTCTCGTCGTTCTGAGCAACTTTCATGTACAAAGTATTTTCATCCGAGCTACGGTTTATTTACTATTAATTTTTAAAGTTTTAAATCATTTTCTAATTTATTATTAATTATTTTAATGCAACATTATCAAGAATAGTGCTTGCTGACGTCAGCATGACGTCAACGGTCAACAGAGGTGTTGACTGGGTCGATCTGACGGTGGGTCCCGCATGTCATTGTGTGTTAACTAATTAACCAGGTTAATTAGTTTAGTTAACAGATTAGTTAAGTTAATTAACATTAGTTAATTAGTTTAACTAGTTATTAGGTTAATTAAACACAATTAATTTAGTTAAATAATTAATAATTTTATTTATTATTATTATTGTTGTTGTTTTCTTTTGTTTCCTTGAAAAATACAGGGGTGCGGGTCCCTGTGGTCAGTGGCACAAGGCCAAGCCCACCCGGGTGCGCTCGCGCACACGTGCGGAGGCAAGCCGGTGGCCAGCGGCTACGGCGCTTGGTCAGCGAACAGCGGCAGCAGCGGCGAGCTCGTCCGGGAGCAGCTAGTGCCGCGGTTCATGGTAGTAGGCAGCATCACGGCGGCGCTAGGCAGCGGCAGCTACGGCTGCGAGCGGGGTGCATGTCACGACCGGTTTTCCAATAAAAATATTTATTGAGAAACCAATTTTTAGAATCCAGTTTGAGATAAAACCTCCTCACTGGTAGACAAACTTTTGATACAATAAGCCAGTAGCATCAAATATATTACAGGGTTGAGCTGATGATGCTCAACAGTTTATTACAAGCGTGCCAATAATTATACATAAAGGCGATTATGACACAAGGGAGTGGTGGCATACTACTGACTCGCAAATATGGTAGTGGTGGAGTAACACAGTGGGAGTGGATATGTGACTCTCAAACTATCATCCCATCGAGCGTCGAGGTGAGGCTCGATGAATTTATTTGGGTTGCGGAAGCGGGTATAAAACAGTGACCAAGTCCAGGGTCGCACGAGACTGACTGGGACTCCTCTAGGCGTCGGACTCGCTATCGAACTCCTCATCCATGAGATCACCTTCGTCAGCATCTGGCCAAATCAACAAGCCAGTGAGTACTTTGAAGTACTCGCAAGACAGTTCGGACGTAAGATATAACAAATGCATGCATGAGTGCGTCACGATTTAATTACCAATGCACATTCAAAGTAATATTAGGCAGGGTAAGTAAAAAGGGAAACGGCGGTAGTCCGCCTGGAATCCCAACAGTAAAGTAATGGAAACCAAACGAGTGTCTAGAGCGACGCCACGAAGGTAAATTAATAAATGAAAGAAAAATCATGCCACAGTCGGGCGTCCTAGCGACACCACATATAGGGCTTTAAAAGAAATGCCACAGTCGGGCGTCTGAGCGACACCACATAAAGGGCTTTAAAAGAAATGCCATAGTCGGGCGTCTGAGTGACACCACATAAAGGGCTTTAAAAAAAATGCCGCAGTCGGGCGTCTGAGTGACACCACATAAAGGGCTTTAAAAGAAATGCCGCAGTCGGGCGTCTGAGCGACACCACATAAAGGGCTTTAAAAGAAATGCCGCAGTCGGGCGTCTGAGCGACACCGCATAAAGGGCTTTAAAAGAAATGCCGCAGTCAGGCGTCTGAGCGACACCACATAAAGGGCTTTAAAAGAAATGCCGCAGTCGGGCGTCTGAGCGACACCACATAAAGGGCTTTACTGACAAGGAATAATAATTATAATTCAACTCTTGAAAATAAACGGGTTAGTCCATCCACAAGAATAAACGTTTAACTGATCTTAGTGCTCATGGTCCCACCGGATAATCTGTCACCAAAACTGGCACATGTCAGTTAGCACGGAACTTGGATATAGATAAGATGATTTGAGGATATATGACTCTACAGAGTTTGTACAAAATTTCTCACAGTTAACGGATTTCCGTAGTCACAAAGGCTAGTTCCGTTTACGATATTTCAGAAGGAAACACAGCTAACCAGTACACACCCATCCAACCTCTCGATGCCAGGAATCACCCTCGACATCGTCCAAGAAAAACTTTTGAGACGGGGAGATCACAATCTCGAATAGCATGGGATCAAATTTATATACGCGCGCTCTAAGGGGTGCCCCCCTCTCGGTCCCAACCGGAAACACCCATGCCCCCTGACCGGATGACTGGCTTTAATCCAGGGCCATGGAACCATCATCCCGGCCTCTCCTTTTTGGTGTGTACCAAGAAAGCGGTTTGCGACTTACTAAACCATATCCCTTTCGGGAAACATGTGGTAGTACAGGGAGGGGAAATGGATACGAGCCCAACCGATACGGGTTGGTAATGAAGTAAACCTGCATGGCATAAGACTGGCATGCTACCACACTGTCATCTTACCCACCTTCATGCCAACACATGGCCTTGCATACTCACATCCAACAAGGTATGGATCATCGAACTTACTTGTCTCAACAATGCATAATATACAGTTCATCGGTATGCTCCACAACATGCCATGAAACTAACTAAATACAAAACATGCCAAGACACTCATCATATCAAAAGTTCAAACATGCTTGTCTGGTTCAGAGTAGTCGGAGTCTAGCTCGGTGAAGTTTGCGGTCCCGTCACCTCCTTCGGTATCTACGGTATAAAGAGAATATACGCGCTATCGTGAATACCGAGAGTTGCACAAAAATTATTCCAAATAATCTTCAAATAAATCTGATAAAAAACTAGACAAAATTTTGAAGAGAACAGAAAAAGAATCACTCAAAAATATGTTTCTGTTAAAAAGTTATAAAGGTATTTGCCCAGGGACCCATCTGTAATGAAACAGAAACTTCCCAGGGTCTTATTTATAAAAACAGAAAACATTTCAGTCTCAAATACGCCGGCTCAGAAGAGAAGACGTATTTTGCCCGAATACGCTTTCAGAAAACGATTCGAAAAAGAGAGGAATCTGACGGGGCGGTCCCACCCGTCGGGTTTGAAAACCGAAGCGGGGCTTTTGGCGACAGAGGGCCGCGGCGATCGCCGGCGGCGATCCACGGCGAGGCAAAGGGATCGGAGGTTACCTCCGTGCTCACGGTGCTGTTTCGCGTCGGGTGGTGGTCGAGGTGGTCGCCGGCGTGCACCGTGTCGACGGTGGCCCTTGCTCCGGCGGACGGCGGTTCGGACGAGGGTGAAGCTCGCCGGAGAGGGCTGCAAAGATCAAATTGAGGAGGTGGTCAAGTATCTGGTAGCTAGAGGAGGTGCTTGACGGAGTTTGGGCACCGGAGATGACCTCACCACAGTGAATCGAGCTGGAGCCCGAGGCGGACGGAGGTGGCCGGAGTCGAGGAAGAAGGGTTCCTCGAGGCCCCTCCAGTGGCCAGGCGGGGTGTGGTGAGGTGGTGGAGCCGTGCGGGAGTGAGAGCGGGCTCGGGGGCGCTATATATAGCCACCCCGAGGCGGTTGCCGAGAACGGGGTTCTCCGGCAAGAGATTACGGCGGCGCAGGGCTTGGTCGGGAGGGTTTAGGAGTTGAGCGCCGTCGTGGAGGTCCACTGAGTCTGTTTAGGTGCCAACGGCGTCGGGTTTTGCTGGCTGAGGTGGAGTTCAACGGAACGGAGCAGCGCGGACCCGTCGGCGGCAGAGAGCGTGCGTTGTGCATGCCGCGCCACGGCGACCATGCTGCATGCGTGCGCTGGCGTGGAGAGGGCCACGCGGAGCCACCAAGGAGCTTGGGCGGCGCCGTTCTGCTTCCTGCCAGCCGTTACGGCAGTTCAGCCGCCGCAAGACACGCCGGCGCAGGCGGGCCAGGGCGCCACCGACGCCGGGAAGCTGCCAAGCGCGCGTGCGGGGCTTCGGACAAGCGAGCCAGGCGGCGAGCAACGTGCCAAAGGCACTGTGATCTCATGACTGCACTTAACTGGCGAAGATCGTCACTGAAACTCTGAATTTGCCTGAAAGTGTCTGAAACAGTGCATGCAAGGTGTTCGACAGAATGTTTCTGGCTTGTAGGAATTTTTCCTTGGTCTGATTTTTGGTAGAGTGACTTCTCATTGCTCCAGTAGGCTGCCTGATTTTTGGTGGAATTATTGGAGAAGTGTAGATATGAATTTCACCAAATTTGGCAAATCTGGTCCAAACTTGCAGGGAGGTAAGTTGAAAAATTTGAAAAGAAGATGAGTGGATCAAGATGGTTCTGTGTTGTGGGTACAAAGGACTAGCCAGTAGAGTTGGTTTTACATCCAAACACAAATTCTACAAGGAACTTGCTTTGTAAATGGGTCAGGCTCAAATTAGAGGTCAGAAAAGATTTGAGAGGTGAAATAATCAAAATAAAATCCAAAACTTGTTTGGATGAGTTGGGACAGGGAATTTGAGTTGTTAACAAGGAGGAGAGGAGGTTTTGGAGTGGTTTCACTGCATGGGCAAAAATACAAGGTCATGGGTGGTTATCAAAAGAATGAAGATCCCAAATTTTCATAGAGTTTTCTTTTCAAAAAGAAAAGATTGAACTCCCAAAAATAATTTGAGAAGAGAACCAATCAGAGGAGAAGTTTTAAAAAGGTTAAACCCAAAGTTTGAAGAAGATAACAGAAATAACAATCCTAGCCAAAGAAAAAGATTTTTAAGAGGATTGTTTTCCTGAAAATTTTAAAAGGCCTCATTTCACAAAAGAAAAAAAAACAGCAAGGTTTTTGCTAAAACCAAATAAAAATTTTGGAGTGTCACAGTGCAGCGGGAGGGAGAGGCGCACGGTCAGTGCGACCGTGAGCACGGGGCCATGGCAAAGCGCGGGCACGGCAGTGGGGGCGCGTGACCAAGGGGCTCACGGGCGCAACGATGGCGACGCGAGCTCGCTGGACCTCGCGGGGCATCGGACGGCGGGTACGGCGGAGGCGCGGGCGAGAGGAGCTCGGCGCAGGCATGTCCTGGGCAGTGTTCAGCGCGAGTGGGGCCGGGGTGAGCGAGGCGACCACGATGACGAGCAAGGGGAAGGGAAGGACGAACGGGTCCTCACCGACGTTGGTGAGCAGGGGGGCGTCGAGGTGCGTGGAGGCCGTTCGGGGAGGAGGACGGGGACGACAGGGCGACGACGGAGACGAGGTCGTCGACAGAGAGGGACGGCGGCGAAGACAGCACTGGTGGAGACGACGACGTCCGGGGCGAGCGCGGCGACGGCGGTCCGGCGGGGAGATCGGATCGGGGAGGCTGCCCCGATGCAGATCGGGCAGGGAGAGGGATGAGGAAGCGAGACAGAGGGCGTCGGGGTCCTCAGGCGGGGGGGACTCCGGGCGGCGTCTTGGCGGTGGCGTGGATGGAGCCCCGATCCAGATCGGATCGGGAGGGGAGGCGAACATGGGGGGAGTGAGGCGATGGGTTGGTTAGGGTTTCGCTTTAGCGGGGGGTTATGGGGGAGTGGGGGGCGGCCTGGGCTAGTGGGCTGGTCGGCCAGCTGGGTCAGTGGGCCGTGATGAGGGGGGTTCTCCCTTTCTGTTTCTTTTGTTTTATTTTTCCTGTTAATTAGTTTTTCTATTCTATTTACTATTCATTTTAGTTTTTTTACTATAAAACAACATCTAATGTAGTGTTACTAATTATACCATTGCCAATACTAGTTAGGCATTAAAAAAAACAGTTTGTAATCTTATAACTTGAAAAGGTATTTAATTAATTGTTCTACTAGTTGTTTTGGTTAATTTAGAGCATTGAAACATTGCATAAAAATGTGGATTCTCCACCATAATTTCCTATGCATTATTTGTCTCACTCCGAACATTTTAGTTTTAATAGTTGAAAACTTTTATTGTTTGCTTGACTTTGAATTTGAATTCGAACCGGTTTCGAACTAACACGAGATTAGCAACAGAAATTAAGGTGACGTGGCATCATTAGCCGAGGTTCACTGTAGCTTAACTATCCGGGCGTCACAGCGGAGAGATCAAGGCAGGGGTACCTCATGAGGAGCCCGTGACGCAAGCCATGACGAATCAAGAACAGGCGGGCGCCAGCCTGCGCAGAGTCCTTGTTTCCCTTTCGGTGCAAAGGGGGCAAGCACAGGCCAAGGCATCGGGCAAAGGTTACCATTCTGGTGCAACGAGACCAAGACCAGCCGGACGGCAAGACGGAGGTCACTGTGGAGCCCAAGACGGCATCACCATCGGTGCTTTTGGCAGCCGAAGACCACCTTTGGTTAGGATAACTTGTACTAGATGTTCCCCTTCAAAATGGCCAACTGTTGTTCCCGCTCATTTTTTGGGAGAGGCCCAGGGCCTCTATAAATAGAGCTAGCCACCACAGAGTAGAGAGGGAGGGAAAAATCCGTTAGAGGCATCTAGGAATCTGGTAGAGCCCAAGTAGAGAGAGAGAGAGAGAGGCGGCTGAACCCACCCAAGTAGTTCATCGGACCAGCTCAAGAACACCTATCGCGAGGCTGTTCTACCCCTGTACTATTCATCATCAGCCCCTGAGGCAATCCACCACACCACACACTGGAGTAGGGTATTACACCACAACGGTGGCCCGAACCAGTATAAATCTCGCGTCCCTTGCGTTGTTCATCGTTTCCAGGTTAGATCACTTGGGGGATCGGACGTAGAATGATAGGGGAGAGATTTCCGCGTGCACCCAAGTGTTCGTACCTCAAGGGTCTGCCGGAAACCGAAATCTGACATATGCATAGGGGTTGATGCATGTTCTCGTATTTTGTTTCTCCGGTAGAAATCTTGGGGCACTCTTTGAGGTTCTTTGTGTTGGATTGAGTATTATGAATCTGAATTTGCTTTGGTGTTATTTTAGTGCGAACTCTTGATACATCGATCGGAAAGAATAACTTAACGTTATTTTAGTACGAACTCTTGATAGATCGATCGAAAAGAATAACTTGGTGTTATTTTAGTACAAACTCTTGGATAGATCGATTGGTAAGAATAGCTACAAACAATTTCTTATTATGTTCTCCGCTAGATAGGAACTTAGGAGTGATTCTTCATCACACGTTGAGGGATGGTTATATCATCCAATTATATTAGCATTGTTGAGAGAATGCACTAGCGAAAGTACGAACATTAGGCCTCATATTCAAGCATTGCAATACCGTTTGTGCTCCATTTTATCAATTGCTACCTTGCTGTTTTTTATTGTTCCTATTACAAAAACCCATTTCTACTATCATTACTACGATTTTATCACCATCTCTTCGCCGAACTAGTGCACATATACAATTTACCATTGTATTTGGTGTGTTGGGGACACAAGAGACTTTTTATTATTTGGTTGCAGGGTCGTTTGAGAGATACCATCTTCATCCTACGCCTCCCACGGATTGATAAACCTTAGGTCATCCACTTGATGGAAATTTGCTACTGTCCTATAAAACTATGCGCTTGGAGGCCCAACACGAGTCTACAAGAACAAGTTGTGTAGTAGACATCAAATTCTTTTCTGGTGTCGTTGCCGGGGAGGTGAGTGCTTGAAGGTATATCTTTAGATCTTGCAATTGAATCTTTTAGTTTCTTGTTTTATCGCTAGTTTGGTTTATAAAAAGAAAAGTATAAAAAATGGAATTGAGGTGGTCTCATATTGTTCATCTTTATAATGTCTTTCGTGGAAATGATGGAAAGGAAAATTGTGCTGAATTGATAGAAGAAGAATTCAATAAAATGTTTGGCATAAATGATGAGTATGATTGCAATGTTGTTAGTATGAATTCTATGAATATCCAAAATACTAATGATGATTGCACTAGTCGTGTTAAAAATGTTTCTTATATGCATGTCAATTTTTGTGGAGTGCATAAAGTTTGTGAAGACATGCCTTATAGGGAAGATAGATTTCGTAAGAAGCATAAACATGATAGAACCAATTCTTCTCTCTAAGTGATAGATGAATTTGCTACAAAATTATGTTCTCTTTGTCCTATTACTTGTGAACTTTGCAATAAGGTTGGCCATCTTAATTTCCAATGCAAAAATTTTCATGATCGAATCATGGCCAAATATTGTAATGATTTGATCACCCTTGAACTTTATAATGCGCTTTGTCTATTTTTCGAGAGTGAAGAATTGACACATAAAAATAGTTGGTTTGAAGTATTCATTCTCACGGATGACATTGAAACTAATCTAAAAAATATCTATATGTTTTGCATGGTAAATTGCAATGAGAATGCTTATATTGCCAACTATAGAAAGATGGGGAAACCAATATAATATAAAAGGAATACTAATGAAAGGGTAAAGATTTCCACTTTCCCTCCTATTGTCTCTCATGATGAAATAGGTGACCAGGAGGAGCTCCCTATTCAACCATTTTCATCAATAAGAAGCTCGAAGAAATTAATTAAACCCACACATGATGTGGCGAAGAAGAAGAAAAGAAGAAAGAATAGAGGTAAAATGGTATCTCTCCCAAATAATGTTGCTCCTATTATTGTTGTCCCTCATGAAAATGAATCGAAAATAATCATGGAAGATGATGCACCTGATGATGATATTGCTTCTTTGTCTTATGGCACAATGTCCGAGAGCACTATTGATGATGATTTTGTTATGCCTATTGCTTGTTGTGATGATTATGGTTGGGAAGATAATGATACTTCTTATAATCTTGGAAATCTTTTTGGCACCAACTTGGGAATTATGATGATAGCAATTGTTATACTGTTGGTGCTATTCATATTATTAATGATGAGAGTGATTATGCTTGTGATATGCCAAGCCACAAGCTTGGGGATGCTATGTTTGATGAGAATGACATGTTTAAGAATTTATTTGCTGCAATTAATGTTTGTCCCAAGCTTGGGGATGCTATGCTTAATGAACATGATATTTTTAGTCCCCTTACCTTGAATGATCAAATTTACTATGATGATTGCATGCCTCCTTCTTATGATGATTATCGTGATGATACTTATGTTATAAAAAGTAGTGAGAATTATTGTCATAATTTTGAATATCCTTTTAATGAACATTACTCTTTTAATGTGGAAATTTTTTATAGTATTCGAGTTTCCTATGATACTCCCACCATTGTGAGTGAGAAGAAATTTTCTTATGTGGAGAGTAATAAAATTTCTATGCTTGTGGATCATGAAAACAATGTTTTATGTGATGGTTATATTGATGAATCTATTCATGATTCTACTGAAAATTATTATGAGAGAGGAACTTATGATTCATGATGCTCTCTTTATGTTTCAATTCTTATCTTTTATGCGAGCATCATTGAAATCATCATGCCTAGCTTAAAAGGCATAAAAGAAAGCGCTTGTTGGGAGACAACCCAACACTTTTACCTACTGTTTTTATGTGTTCACATGATTAGGCTACTGTAGTAACCATGTTTTATAGCTTTTGTTTCAATAAAGTGCCAAGTGAAGCCTTTGGGATAGTGTGGATGACAATTGACTTGCTTCTGTGCAAAAACTGAAACTTTTGCGTCCAGTGTAGAAATTCTTATATTTTACTGGAACATGGAAAAATTCTAAAAAAATTACAGTTGATGGGTATACAAATTCCCTACGTTGTCCTAATTTTTTAGAATTTGTGGAGTAGCCGAAGTATGGTTGGAGTACAGATTACTACAAACTGTTCTGTTTTTGATAGATTCTGTTTTCAATGCATAGTTTGTTTGCTTTCTAGTTTCTATGGCTTATTTTGCTCAATATAAATTGTGGAAATATATGGTATAGTAGGCATTGTGTGAGAAAAATTGTGAATCTTGTCTTTGGCAGTACCAAAAGTAAGTGGTTTTACTCTTTATCATACTAATCTATCTCACGAAGTTCCGTTAAGTTTTGTGTCATTGAAGTCTTCAAGTTTTGGGTGAGATATCGATATGAGGAGAATAAGGAGTGACAAGACCCTAAGCTTGGGTGTGCCCAAGGAACACCAAGGTAATATTCAAGGAAGATCCAAGCAACTAAGCTTGGGGATGCCCCAGAAGGCATCCCCTCTTTCGTCTTCAACATTATCGGTAACCTCACTTGGAGCTATGTTTTCATTCGTCACATGATATGAATTCTACTTGGAGCATCATTTTATTTTGTTAGGATTTGCTTGTTGTTATTTAGAATAATGTTTTGCATCTTTCATTTCAATAAAAGCGGCAAGGATAGCCTTTACCATGCTTATTTTGCAAGTCTATTTGTTGTTGTTTCAAAACAGAGAGTTTATCGCTGTTGCAAAATTCCCTAGAAAAGCAAGAATGTGATAAAATGCTGAAACTTTTTGCAAAATAAGATATGATAAATTTTCTACAGTGTGGTAAATTTGCATAGTTTTTAGAGTTAAATAAGTATTGGTACTCTTGCATTCTTTACAAACTGTACTGTTTTGGCATATTGTTGTTATGTTTGCTTGTTTAATGATTCTGTTTGAGGATATGAGTATTAAATATGCAGAGACATTTAGTATGCAATGTTGAATAATAATTTTAGTGATTTGGTACAGTATAGAATGATGAGGTTTTTGCATTGGTTTATACTAACTTATCTCACGAGTTCTTGTTGAGTTTTATGTGGATGACATTTTTAAGATTTAGGGAAACCGTGATATAAAAGGAATTAAGGAGACATGAAAGCTCAAGTTTGGGGATGCCCAAGGCATCCCAAGATAATATTTCAAGAAGTCTCAAGCATCTAAACTTGGGGATGCCCCGGTAGGCATCCCACCTTTCTTCTTCAACAATTATCAGTTAGTATCAGTTGAGCCTAAGTTTTTGCTTCTTCACATGATGTGTGCTATTCTTGGATTGTTATTTTATTTTGTTTTGATTTTTTCTAGCTGTTTTAATAAAACACTTAGATCTGAAAGTTTTTTTAAATAAAATAGAGTCCTCAAATAGCTACCCATTTACATAACCACTCGCTTGATCTTCACTTGTATCCTTTTTGGAGTAGTTTGTCATTTACTCTTGTGCTTCACTTATATCCTATGAGTAAATTGTTGAATGAATGAATATCATGAAGTTGAAATTATTTGTTCATATCATGCCTAGTGTCGGTGTCAAAACCGGCGGATCTCGGGTAGGGGGTCCCGAACTGTGCGTCTAAGGCGGATGGTAACAGGAGGCGGGGGACACGATGTTTACCCAGGTTCGGTCCCTCTCGATGGAGGTAATACCCTACTTCCTGCTTGATTGATCTTGATGATATGAGTATTACAAGAGTCGATCTACCACGATATCATAGAGGCTAAACCCTAGAAGCTAGCCTATGGTATGATTGTTGGTGTCCTATGAACTAAACCCTCCGGTTTATATAAACATCGGAGGTGGCTAGGGTTACACAGAGTCGGTTACAAGGAAGGAGATCTACATATCCGTATCGCCAAGCTTGCCTTCCACGCCAAGGAGAGTCCCATCCGGACACGGGACGAAGTCTTGAATCTTGTATCTTCATAGTCCAACAGTCCGGCCAAAGGATATAGTCTGGCTGTCCGGATACCCCCTAATCCAGGACTCCCTCAGTAGCCCCTGAACCAGGCTTCAATGACGATGATTTCGGCGCGCAGATTGTCTTCGACATTGCAAGGCGGGTTCCCCTCCAAATTCTGAATACCTGCTGAGTAGTGTCCGGCTCCTCATAAATGTTGCTCTTCTTGGCTTCCGCGCCCAATAAGGGATATCTTCCACGTGTCGAGTGAATGTGAGAAGCCAGGGCATTTTTGCATTTGCCACCCTAGCCATGTAAGTAAACTGTCTATTAAAGAGACGGGGATTCTTAGATCCAGATCACACCATCCTCCCACGGCAAGTATCCATCAGAGCGCGCTCGGAGAAGTCCATTCCAACATGGCCGGCCATCGCAGCTCCTCCTCTCGCTCCCGTAGCCCTAAGCCCGGTGATTGGGAGAGGTGTTCCATCTCGCACAGCCGATTAGTAGAGTTACAGACCCAGGGATTTATCCCCCCAGCGTACATGGTCCCCGTTCGAGCCGGGCTCGCCACCTATACTGGCGGGGAGCAAGCGGAGAGCTTCCCCAATCCTTCCAAGGGGGAGCAGATATGCCTTGTCCCTTATTTATTGAGGGGGCTTGGATTTCCAATCCATCCGTTCCTTCGTGGGCTCCTGGAGTTTTATGGCCTCCAGTTGCACAACTTCACCCCCGCTTCCATATTACACACTGCTGGTTATGTTGCCCTCTATGAGCTGTTTCTGGGCTGCGAAACTCATTTCGAGTTGTGGAAGAAGCTATTCTGCCACGTGCCCCGTACACAGAAGGGGTCAATATACCAAGTGGGCGGAGCCAAAATATGGCGCATCACCGGGACCGGATACCTGTCCGGTACCCCAAAGAAAGACTGGCCTTCGGAGTGGTTTTACATGGAGGACGTCCTGTTGGAAATATGCCCTAGAGGCAATAATAAAAGCATTATTATTATATTTCCTTATTCATGATAATTGTCTTTATTCGTGCTATAATTGTGTTATCCGGAAATCGTAATACATGTGTGAATAACAGACAACAATATGTCCCTATTGAGCCTCTAGTTGACTAGCTCGGTGATCGACAGATAGTCATGGTTTCCTGACTATGGACATTGGATGTCATCGATAACGGGATCACATCATTAGGAGAATGATGTGATGGACAAGACCCAATCCTAAACATAGCATAAGATCGCATAGTCCGTTTGCTAGAGTTTTCCAATGTCAAGTATCCTTTCCTTAGACCATGAGATCGTGTAACTCCCGGATACCGTAGGAGTGCTTTGGGTGTGCCAAACGTCACAACGTAACTGGGTGACTATAAAGGTATACTACGGGTATCTCTAAAAGTGTCTGTTGGGTTGACATGGATCGAGACTGGGATTTGTCACTCCGCTTGACGGAGAGGTATCACCGGGCCCTCTCGGTAATGCATCATCACAATGAGCTCAATGTGATCAAAGTGTTTGATCACGGGATCATGCATTACGGTACGAGAAAAGTGACTTGCCGATAACGAGATTGAACGAGGTATTGTGATACCGACGATCGAATCTCGGACAAGTAAAATACCGATTGACAAAGGGAATCGTATACGGGATTAATTGAATCCTTGACATCGTGGTTCATCCGATGAGATCATCGTGGAGCATGTGGGATCCAACATGGGTATCCAGATCCCGCTGTTGGTTATTGCCCGAGAGCCGTCTCGGTCATGTCTGCATGTCTCCCGAACCCGTAGGGTCTACACACTTAAGGTTCGGTGACGCTAGGGTTGTAGGGATATGTATGTGCAGTAACCCGAATGTTGTTCGGAGTCCCGGATGAGATCCCGGACGTCACGAGGAGTTCCGGAATGGTCCGGAGGTAAAGAATTATATATAGGAAGTGCTGTTTCGGCCATCGGGACAAGTTTCGGGGTTATCGGTATTGTACCGGGACCACCGGAGGGGTCCCGGGGGTCCACCAGGTGGGGCCACCTGCCTTGGTGGGCCACATGGGCCTTAGGGGTGCGCCTTGGCCTGCTTGGGCCAAGGGGAACCAGCCCCAAGGGCCCATGCGCCAAGGAGACTTGGAGAGGGAAGAGTCCAAAGAGGGGAAGGCACCTCCGAGGTGCCTTGGGGAGGATGGACTCCTCCCCCCCCCCCTTGGCCGCACCCCTTCCTTGGAGGAAGGGGCAAGGCTGCGCCCTCCCCCCCTCTCTTGCGCCTATATAAAGGGAGGGGAGGGAGGGGTGGCCGCACCCTATGCCCTGGCGCCTCCCTCTCCCTTTCCAACTCCTCCTCTTCCGTAAGTGCACGGCGAAGCCCTGCCGGAGTACTGCAGTTCCACCATCACCACGCTGTCGTGCTGCTGCTGGAGCCTTCTTCCCCAACATCTCCTTTGCCTTGCTGGATCAAGAAGGAGGAGACGTCACGTTTTCCGTACGTGTGTTGAACGCGGAGGTGCTGTCCGTTCGGCACTAGATCATCGGTGAATTGGATCACGGCGAGTACGACTACCTCATCCACGTTCACTTGAACGCTTCCGTTGCGATCTACAAAGTGGTATGTAGATGCTATCTAATCTGAATACTCGTTGCTAGATGAACTCATAGATGGATCTTGGTCAAACCGTAGGAAAAATTTTAATTTTCTGCAACGTTCCCCAACAGTGGCATCATGAGCTAGGTCTATGCGTAGTTCTTCTTGCGCGAGTAGAACACAATTTGTTGTGGGCGTAGATGTTGTCAACTTTTCTTGCCGCTACTAGTCTTATCTTGCTTCAGCGGTATTGTGGGATGAAGCGGCCCGGACCAACCTTACACGTACGCTTACGTGAGACCGGTTCCACCGACTAACATGCACTAGTTGCATAAGGTGGCTGGCGGGTGTCTGTCTCTCCTACTTTAGTTGGAGAGGATTCGATGAAAAGGGTCCTTATGAAGGGTAAATAGAAGTTGACAAATCACGTTGTGGCTTTTACGTAGGTAAGAAAACGTTCTTGCTAGAACCCTAATTCAGCCACGTAAAACTTGCAACAACAATTAGAGGACGTCTAACTTGTTTTTGCAGCAAGTGCTTTGTGATATGATATGGCCAAAGTTGTGATGAATGATGAATGATCTATATGTGATGTATGAGATAATCATGCTATTGTAATAGGAATCACGACTTGCATGTCGATGAGTATGACAACCGGCAGGAGCCATAGGAGTTGTCTTTATTTTTTGTATGACCTGCGTGTCATTGAGAATCGCCATGTAAGTTACTTTACTTTATTGCTAGACGCGTTAGCCATAGTAGTAGAAGTAATAGTTGGCAAGCAACTTCATGGAGACACGATGATGAAGATCATGATGATGAAGATCATGGTGTCAAGCCGGTGACAAGATGATCATGGAGCCCCAAGATGGAGATCGAAGGAGCTATGTGATATTGGCCATATCATGTCACGTTTATTATTTGATTGCATGTGATGTTTATCATGTTTTTGCATCTTGTTTACTTAGAACGACGGTAGTAAATAAGATGATCCCTCATAATAATTTCAAGAAAGTGTTCACCCTAACTGTGCACCGTTGCTAAGGTTCGTCGTTCCGAAGCACCACGTGATGATCGGGTGTGATAGGTCCTTACGTTCGCATACAACGGGTGTAAGCCAGATTTACACACGCAAAACACTTAGGTTGACTTGACGAGCCTAGCATGTACAGACATGGCCTCGGAACACAGAAGACCGAAAGGTCGAGCATGAGTCGTATAGAAGATACGATCAACATGAAGATGTTCACCGATGTTGACTAGTCCGTCTCACGTGATGATCGGACACGGCCTAGTTGACTCGGATCATGTAATACTTAGATGACTAGAAGAGGGATGTCTATCTAAGTGGGAGTTCATTAAATAATTTGATTAAAATGAACTTTATTATCATGAACTTAGTCTAAATATTTACAATATGTCTTGTAGATCAAATGGCCAACATAGTCCTCAACTTCAACGCGTTCCTAGAGAAAACCAAGCTGAAAGACGATGGTAGCAACTATACGGACTGGGTCCGGAACCTGAGGATTATCCTCATAGCTGCCAAGAAATATTATGTCCTAAGAGCACCGCTGGGTGACGCACCTATTCTCCCTGCAGAACAAGACGTTATGAACGCTTGGCAGTCACGCTGCAATGATTACTCCCTCATTCAGTGCGGCATGCTTTACAGCTTAGAGCCGGGACTCCAAAAGCGTTTTGAGAGACATGGAGCATATGAGATGTTTGAAGAGCTGAAAATGGTTTTCCAAGCTCATGCCCGGGTCGAGAGATATGAAGTCTCCGATAAATTCTTTAGCTGTAAGATGGAGGAAAATGGCTCTGTCAGTGAGCACATACTCAAAATGTCTGGGTTGCACAACCGCTTGACTCAACTGGAAGTTAATCTCCCGGATGAAGCGGTCATTGACAGAATCCTCCAGTCGCTTCCACCTAGATACAAGAGCTTTGTGATGAACTACAATATGCAGGGGATGGTAAAGACCATTCCTGAAGTATATGCTATGCTGAAATCAGCAGAGGTAGAAATCAAGAAGGAGCATCAAGTGTTGATGGTGAATAAAACCACTAAGTTCAAGAAGGGCAAGGGTAAAAAGAACTTCAAGAAGGACGGCAAGGAAGTTGCCGCGCCCGGTAAGCAAGTTGCCGGGAAGAAGCCAAAGAATGGACCCAAGCCCGAGACTGAGTGTTTTTATTGCAAGGGAAGTGGTCACTAGAAGCGGAACTGCCCCAAATACTTAGCAGACAAGAAGGCCGGCAAAACCAAAGGTATATGTGATATACATGTAATTGATGTGTACCTTACCAGTACTCGTAGTAGCTCTTGGGTATTTGATACCGGTGCAGTTGCTCACATTTGTAACTCAAAGCAGGAGCTGCGGAATAAACGGAGACTGGCGAAGGACGAGGTGACGATGCGCGTCGGGAATGGTTCCAAGGTCGATGTGATTGTCGTCGGCACGCTGCCTCTACATTTACCTACGGGATTAGTTTTAAACCTCAATAATTGTTATTTAGTGCCAAGTTTGAGCATGAACATTGTGTCTGGGTCTCGCTTAATTCGAGATGGCTACTCATTTAAATCCGAGAATAATGGTTGTTCTATTTATATGAGAGATATGTTTTATGGTCATGCTCTGATGGTTAATGGTTTATTATTAATGAATCTCGTACGTGATGATACACATATTCATAGTGTGAATACCAAAAGAGTTAAAGTTGATAACAATAGTCCCACATATTTGTGGCACTGCCGCCTTGGTCACATAGGTGTCAAATGCATGAAGAAGCTCCATGCAGATGGACTTTTAGAGTCTCTTGATTATGAATCATTTGACACGTGCGAACCATGCCTCATGGGTAAAATGACCAAGACTCCGTTCTCAGGAACAATGGAGCGAGCAACCAACTTATTGGAAATCATACATACCGATGTGTGCGGTCCAATGAGTGTTGAGGCTCGCGGTGGCTATCGTTATGTTCTCACCCTCACTGATGACTTGAGTAGATATGGGTATGTCTACTTAATGAAACACAAGTCTGAGACCTTTGAAAAGTTCAAGGAATTTCAGAGTGAGGTTGAAAATCAACGTGAGAGAAAGATCAAGTTTCTACGATCAGATCGTGGAGGAGAATACTTGAGTCACGAACTTGGCACACACTTAAGAAAATGTGGAATAGTTTCACAACTCACGCCGCCTGGAACACCTCAGCGTAATGGTGTGTCCGAACGTCGTAATCGCACTCTATTAGATATGGTGCGATCTATGATGTCTCTTACCGACTTACCGCTATCTTTTTGGGGCTATGCTTTAGAGACTGCCGCATTCACTTTAAATAGGGCTCCGTCGAAATCCGTTGAGTCGACACCGTATGAATTATGGTTTGGGAAGAAACCTAAGCTGTCGTTTCTAAAAGTTTGGGGATTCGATGCTTATGTCAAGAAACTTCAACCTGAGAAGCTCGAACCCAAGTCGGAAAAATGCGTCTTCATAGGATACCCGAAAGAAACTGTTGGGTATACCTTCTACCTAAGATCCGAAGGCAAGATCTTTGTTGCCAAGAATGGATCCTTTCTGGAGAAAGAGTTTCTCTCGAAAGAAGTAAGTGGGAGGAAAGTAGAACTTGATGAAGTGTTACCTCTTGAACCGGAAAATGGCGAAACTCAAGAAAACGTTTCTGAGGTGCCTGCACCGACTAGAGAGGAAATTAATGATGATGATCAAGATGCTTCTGATCAAGCTCCTACTGAAATTCGAAGGTCCACAAGGACACGTTCCGCACCAGAGTGGTACGGCAACCCTGTCTTGGAAATCATGTTGTTAGACAACGGTGAACCTTCGAACTATGAGGAAGCAATGGCGGGCCCGGATTCAGACAAATGGCTGGAAGCCATGAAATCCGAGATAGGATCCATGTATGAAAACGAAGTATGGACTTTGACTGACTTGCCCGTTGAACGGCGAGCCATAGAAAATAAATGGATCTTTAAGAAGAAGACAGACGCGGATGGTAATGTGACCATCTATAAAGCTCGGCTTGTCGCTAAGGGTTATCGACAAGTTCAAGGAATTGACTACGATGAGACTTTCTCACCGGTAGCTAAGCTGAAGTCCATCCGAATCATGTTAGCAATTGCCGCATACTATGATTATGAGATATGGCAAATGGACGTCAAAACGGCATTCCTTAATGGTTTCCTTAAGGAAGAATTGTATATGATGCAGC
Organism: Aegilops umbellulata; assembly: GCA_032464435.1. Taxonomy (NCBI): domain Eukaryota; kingdom Viridiplantae; phylum Streptophyta; class Magnoliopsida; order Poales; family Poaceae; genus Aegilops; species Aegilops umbellulata. The sequence continues at coordinate 316,697,358 of CP136056.1, read as the reverse complement.
CGGAAGGTTTTGTCGATCCTAAGAATGCTGACAAGGTGTGCAAGCTCCAACGCTCGATTTATGGGCTGGTGCAAGCATCTCGGAGTTGGAACATTCGCTTTGATGAGATGATCAAAGCATTTGGGTTTACACAGACTTATGGAGAAGCCTGTGTTTACAAGAAAGTGAGTGGGAGCTCTGTAGCATTTCTCATATTATATGTAGACGACATACTTTTGATGGGAAATGATATAGAACTCTTGGACAGCATTAAGGCCTACTTGAATAAGAGTTTTTCAATGAAGGACCTTGGAGAAGCTGCTTATATATTAGGCATCAAGATCTATAGAGATAGATCGAGACGCCTCATAGGTCTTTCACAAAGCACATACCTTGATAAAATATTGAAGAAGTTCAATATGGATCAATCTAAGAAAGGGTTCTTACCTGTGTTACAAGGTGTGAAATTGAGCTCAGCTCAATGTCCGACCACGGCAGAAGATATAGAAGAGATGAGTGTCATCCCCTATGCCTCAGCCATAGGTTCTATTATGTATGCCATGCTGTGTACCAGACCTGATGTAAACCTTGCCGTAAGTTTGGTAGGTAGGTACCAAAGTAATCCCGGCAAGGAACACTGGACAGCAGTCAAGAATATCCTGAAGTACCTGAAAAGGACTAAGGAAATGTTTCTCGTTTATGGAGGTGACGAAGAGCTCGTCGTAAAAGGTTACGTCGACACTAGCTTCGACACAGATCTAGATGACTCTAAGTCACAAACCGGATACGTGTATATTTTGAATGGTGGGGCAGTAAGCTGGTGCAGTTGCAAGCAAAGCGTCGTGGCGGGATCTACATGTGAAGCGGAGTACATGGCAGCCTCGGAGGCAGCACATGAAGCAATTTGGGTGAAGGAGTTCATCACCGACCTCGGAGTCATACCCAATGCGTCGGGGCCAATCAAGCTCTTCTGTGACAACACTGGAGCTATTGCACTTGCAAAGGAGCCCAGGTTTCACAAGAAGACTAGGCACATCAAGCGTCGCTTCAACTCCATTCGTGAAAATGTTCAAGATGGAGACATAGAAATTTGTAAAGTGCACACGGATCTGAATGTCGCAGATCCATTGACTAAACCTCTCCCTAAGGCAAAACATGATCAGCACCAGAACTCTATGGGTGTTCGATTCATCACAATGTAACTAGATTATTGACTCTAGTGCAAGTGGGAGACTGTTGGAAATATGCCCTAGAGGCAATAATAAAAGCATTATTATTATATTTCCTTATTCATGATAATTGTCTTTATTCGTGCTATAATTGTGTTATCCGGAAATCGTAATACATGTGTGAATAACAGACAACAATATGTCCCTAGTGAGCCTCTAGTTGACTAGCTCGGTGATCGACAGATAGTCATGGTTTCCTGACTATGGACATTGGATGTCATCGATAACGGGATCACATCATTAGGAGAATGATGTGATGGACAAGACCCAATCCTAAACATAGCATAAGATCGCATAGTTCGTTTGCTAGAGTTTTCCAATGTCAAGTATCCTTTCCTTAGACCATGAGATCGTGTAACTCCCGGATACCGTAGGAGTGCTTTGGGTGTGCCAAATGTCACAACGTAACTGGGTGACTTTAAAGGTATACTACGGGTATCTCTGAAAGTGTCTGTTGGGTTGACATGGATCGAGACTGGGATTTGTCACTCCGCTTGACGGAGAGGTATCACCGGGCCCTCTCGGTAATGCATCATCACAATGAGCTCAATGTGATCAAAGTGTTTGATCACGGGATCATGCATTACGGTACGAGAAAAGTGACTTGCCGATAACGAGATTGAACGAGGTATTGTGATACCGACGATCGAATCTCGGACAAGTAAAATACCGATTGACAAAGGGAATCGTATACGGGATTAATTGAATCCTTGACATCGTGGTTCATCCGATGAGATCATCGTGGAGCATGTGGGATCCAACATGGGTATCCAGATCCCGCTGTTGGTTATTGCCCGAGAGCCGTCTCGGTCATGTCTGCATGTCTACCGAACCCGTAGGGTCTACACACTTAAGGTTCGGTGACGCTAGGGTTGTAGGGATATGTATGTGCATTAACCCGAATGTTGTTCGGAGTCCCGGATGAGATCCCGGACGTCACGAGGAGTTCCGGAATGGTCCGGAGGTAAAGAATTATATATAGGAAGTGCTGTTTCGGCCATCGGGACAAGTTTCGGGGTTATCGGTATTGTACCGGGACCACCGGAGGGGTCCCGGGGGTCCACCAGGTGGGGCCACCTGCCTTGGTGGGACACATGGGCCTTAGGGGGTGCGCCTTGGCCTGCTTGGGCCAAGGGGAACCAGCCCCAAGGGCCCATGCGCCAAGGAGACTTGGAGAGGGAAGAGTCCAAAGAGGGGAAGGCACCTCCGAGGTGCCTTGGGGAGGATGGACTCCTCCCCCCCCCTTGGCCGCACCCCTTCCTTGGAGGAAGGGGCAAGGCTGCGCCCTCCCCCCCTCTCTTGCGCCTATATAAAGGGAGGGGAGGGAGGGGTGGCCGCACCCTATGCCCTGGCGCCTCCCTCTCCCTCTCCAACTCCTCCTCCTCCGTAAGTGCACGGCGAAGCCCTGCCGGAGTACTGCAGTTCCACCATCACCACGCCGTCGTGCTGCTGCTGGAGCCTTCTTCCCCAACCTCTCCTTTGCCTTGCTGGATCAAGAAGGAGGAGACGTCACGTTTTCCGTACGTGTGTTGAACGCGGAGGTGCTGTCCGTTCGGCACTAGATCATCGGTGAATTGGATCACGGCGAGTACGACTACCTCATCCACGTTCACTTGAACGCTTCCGTTGCGATTTACAAGGTGGTATGTAGATGCTATCTAATCTGAATACTCGTTGCTAGATGAACTCATAGATGGATCTTGGTGAAACCGTAGGAAAAAATTTAATTTTCTGCAACGTTCCCCAACACGTCCCCCTTCCAGATCCCATTCGGATGGGCCTTCCCGAGTTCGATAATGCCCCTTTGAAGAAACGCCACAGATGGCGCCCACGGAGCCCTCGGGGGGAAGATAACGGAGAAGTCCTTTACCTGATGGGCCGGATAGAGACGCTGGCCAAATCAGGATTGACAATAACCGAGGTTATGTCCATATGCATAAGCGGGGGTGCAACCACTTCAATATCGGGGGCAACCCATGTGGCACTTCAACGGAGAAGATGATGCCACCCGCTGCGGCTGTAAGGGGCCGGACTCAGTCACTTCTCTGGCGAAGATTCTGTCCGATATGTTCAAAGGAGAAGAAGAGGAGTTCCTCCGCATCAAGCCGCGAGATGGATTCTCCATGTACAACCCTCCAAGCTGGGTGAGCTGCAACTTTTTACTCCCAATCTTCCTGCATTCTTCGTCATGAGTATTTACCTTGCCATTTCATAGCAGGAACTGCGAAAAGCTGTAAGGGAGGTCCACATCCCGCCTCCACAACCGGAGAACCCTGACCGGGCCCTCGACCCCGGACTCGAAGAAGATCCGGACACATTTGTGGAGCTTATTGACAGAACGTTCTATCAATTAAGCTGCGACGGTGTCATGGTGGCCATCATAGCCGATTATCCAGGACTGCTCCCTGCATCGCATGTAAGTAAAACCAGAGTCCTTACTTCCAAGAAGGATCCCTTTTTCCGCACTTCACCTACCACACACATACAGTGCTTTACAGGGAAGGCTCTCGGGACACCACGCTGAACCCGCAGTGACTCGCCAACAAGGAGCACCGAAGCTGGGTAGGCTTAAAAGGAAGGCGGTCAGGACTAAGACGCTGTCGCAGAGGTACGAAAGAGAACCCCGCTCCATGGTAGTCGTCTTTTGAGAGTATAATAACGACCATATTTCTTAGCAAAAAAAACACTCGCCGAACTATATCCGGAGAGGTTGCCGGCCACGCCTCTACCAGTCAGGTTCCCGAGCCAGTCATAGAGGCAGATGCTCGTATGGGACTACCGCCGGGTGCTCCTCCTACAGAGGATGCGGATAGGCTATCCGCTACAAATTCTGAAGTGGAGAGCGCCATGAATCACACGCGTCGCCGGGCCGTACTTCGTGACGCTTGTTTGTCCCAGGAGGCGTTTGATGCCTTCAACTCGAGAGATGCGTACATCCGAGCTGCCCAGAATGGTCTTGCCCGAGCTACAGACCAGTATGTAAAGGATATACGGGTAAGAAAAATGTAATAGTTATGTATATCAGTAGCCCCTGAGACTTGAAATAGTTGGCACAACTGATTTAAGGATCATTGTTCGCATAGGATCTTACGGAGAAGAATGCCCAGTTGTCTCGAGAGCTGGAGGAATGTAGGGCCCAGCTTCAGGCCGCAGGTACCGCAGCAAAGGAGTCCGAGAAGGCCCCGTCGGGTAAGACTTGCTTTTATTGCAAATAATGTCATGTACCGGGTAGTATGCGGTATGCGTGAAAATCTAATAATAGATTGTGGAGATAATCCCGGAGTGAGTCCGGATGAGCAACACGCCAAACGATAGCTGAAGGCTGGCGAGCGTGTGCTTACGAAAGTTAGGTGGGAGAAAATCAGTCTCCAAGATGCCAACATCCAGCTGAGCGTGGAACTGAAGGATGTTCGAGCTCAGCTTGCGGACTCCGTGAAGGAGAATAAGCGGCTTCGACACAGCATTTTCAGTAAGTGCTTGAACAAACTTCTTGAAAGAGTTCGGCGAGTAAGACGGCTAACAGAGTTATGTCTGCAGCATGCTGACGGGTCATCCTGCGGAGGAGATGCCCGGGTCTGCGGGTGATCTTCTACCAGAGCTCTCCCAACTGCACGAACAAGTTCGGCAGGTGATGCATGGTATTGCCCAGGCCTTGTGGCCATCCTCCTCCCCACCAGGAGGCATGGGGGAGCTTGTCGAGAAGCTCAAGGGAGCGCGGCAGCGCTTCCGATTATGGAAGATATCTGCCTGCCGACAAGGTGCAAGGGAAGCCTTGGCCATGGTGAAGACGCGATATACCAAAGCTGACCCAAACCACATGGCCGAGGTCGGACCTGTGGGGCCCAATGGGAAAGAGATCCCCGTCAGTTTGGTGTATGGCCAAGTAGAATTAGCTGCAAAGTATTCCCAATAGGATTGTAGGCTAGACAACCTATTGGATGGTATAGAAGAAGAATTTAGTCCGTCTAAGTGATTGTGTACTTCAAGTGACATATATTGTCCCTAGCCGGATTGTAAATCATTTGTCATGGTGGACCTTTTCGCTTCAACCTCTGGACCCGATAGTCCGGAGTGTTTCCGAATACCCGCTCAGTTATGTAAAAACAGGGGTACGCGTGGAAACCAGGCGTAGGGGTCATAAGTGCTTGAACAGACAAGTACCCAACTAGCTATGTTATATTACATGGATAATAAAAAACATCTTCCAGGGAGAATAGTTCCGTTAAGGGTTCCTTTCCCTGGGTACGCATGCCCTAATGTGCATGTCCGAACTGCGAAAAAGAGACACAGGCTTATAAACATCTGGGCGCATGTATCAAAATAAAAGTCATATTTTGTTCACCGACCGAACATTATCTTAAGAACGCTAGCTTTCGGCTTCACCCAGTCTGAGGTACACATCCGGCTGACCCTGCAGTAGCAATCGCAGAGGTGCTCCCCTTATGCCCTAGCCGAATTAACGGGAACGTAGGGCATACACAAGAGCCAAGCAACCCAGCTTGGCCAAAACTTAAGTCATATCGATGCATATAATGGCGAAAAAAGGTACATGTGGAAGATTAACACATGTGTGGGGCATAATGCCCAGAAAAATAGTTATATTAAGCTTCTGTATAGGAAGCCCCCAAGTATAATGAGTGCGGTTTAGTGCGTCAGGATTGTGTAGTTGTCGGCGCTCTGGGAACGGGGGTCCCCAGACTTGCCTGCCTGTGGCCTGTGGCGTGGCTCAAATGGGGGCCCAGCGTGGCCCACCTTCATCAACACAAGGCTCAAGACCCTCGCGAGGGGCCAAGCCTCGCGAGACGGGCGACACGGCACTTCCTCAAGCACGGCCTCCTTAGGCTGGCTCGCGAGGAGGCGGAGAGATCAAGGCGGGTACCTCACGAGGTGCCCATGATGCAAGCCATGACGACCAAGGATGCCAGGCGGGCGCCAGCCCGCGCAGCGTCTCCCTTTCCTCTTTGGTGCAAAGGGGGCAAACGCGGGCAAGAGGATCAAGCAAAGGCACCCATTTCGGTGCAACGAGACCAAGACCAGTCCAACGGTGGGAAGGAGGTCACCATGGAGCCCAGGACGACGTCACCACAGGGCCTTTGGCAGGCGAAGACCAACTTTAGTCAGGATAAGTGTACCAGATGTTCCCCTTCAAATTGGCCAATTGTTGGCGCCCTTCCCGCTCAATATTTGGGAAGAGGCCCAGGGCCTTTGCCTATAAATAGGACTAGCCACCCCTAGGGTAGAGGCACCTGATTCAGTATCTAGAGGCATCTGATCGAGTACCAAGAAACCAGTAGGGCATCGAGAAACCAGCTAGAACATAGCAACGCACTCAGAGAGCAAGAAGGGCGATCGAACTCCCCCTAGCAGTTCATCCCCTAGCCAAGAACAGACCCTCACGAGGCTGTTCTTCCTTGTACTATTCTTCATCATCAGCCCAAGAGGCAATCCACCCACCACAAACTAGAGTAGGGTATTACACCACAATGGTGGCCCGAACTAGTATAAACCCTGTGTCTCTTGTGTTGTTCTTCTCGTAGTTAGTTCTTTGCGAGACGGAGAGGTAGAGGGCACGATCTCCGCGCGCACCCCAGAGTTTGAACCTTAAGGGTCTGCCAGAACCCATGATCCGACATTTGGCGCGCCAGGTAGGGGTGCGCCGGAGTCTGTCTTCCACCGCTCCGCTCTCCTCCGACCGTCGCATCCATGTCTGACGCTCGTCGGGCCCACGCCGAGCGCCGGGCCGCCATCGCTTCCCGCGTCGTCCAGACGGCCCCCGTCGGTGGGCGTCCTCGTCGTTCCCCGTCGCCCGCCGTCAACGCCGCCACCGGCCCGGCGGGGAACGAGCAACAAGCATCCTCTCAGCACCCGTCCATGCGGCGAGATGGCCGCACCGCCACTCCGTCGCTCACCCCGGTCGGTTCTTCATCGCACGCGCTTCGCGCGCCCTTGGAGGCTCGAGCTGCGCTCATCGCGGCGAACGAGCTCCTGCGCTACCGCCCCGTCGACGATGTCTACGAGGAGTGGCTCGACCGCGTCGCCGAGCTCGTCCGCGCCGCAGGTGGCTCTCCTGCGCCTTCCGCACCGCTGCGCCGCACCCCGCCCCGCATGGGCAATGAAGCCCCGGGGGCATTCCAGCCGCCTCCTTTCCAAGAAGATGCCATGGCCCCAAGGCGCGCAGCTCCTGGGCGGAACCCGCTCCGTCATGCGCCGGCCCAGCAGGAACGGAGCTGCCAAGAAGTCCCGCGACCGCAAGAGGCCGCCCGGGCGCTCCCAGCTCTGGTTCGCCGAGACCCCGCTTCGGCTCCGGCGCGTCAAGACCCCGTGCTGCTCCCAGCTGCAGCGCAAGGGGACCCGCAAGGCCAAGCTCTCCCTCAACCAAAACCTCCCGCGGTCACCGCTGGCTGCCGCGCCTACACCGTCGAGCTGCGCGGAGTCGCATGGCCCGGCAAGTTCAAGCCGGACCTGCCCCCTCGCTACGATGGCACGACTGATCCCACAGAGTTCCTCCAGCTTTACGAGCTGGGAATTGAAGCTGCCAGCGGGGACGAAAAGGTCATGGCGAACTAGTTCCCCATGGCGCTGAAGGAAGGTGCTCGCACTTGGCTCCTGAACCTAGCTCCACGCACGATCTCCTCCTGGGACCAGGTGCGTACTCGCTTCATCGCCAACTTCCAAGGTACCCGCGACCGGCCTCCCGCCGTGAGCGACATGCGCCGCATCAAGCAGCAACCTGGAGAGACCCTGCAAAAGTACATCCAGCGCTTCAACAGTGCGCGCCTCAAGATCCCGAGGGTGTCCGAGGAAGCCATCATTTCGGACTTCTCCGATGGCGTGCGCGACGTCAAGATGAAGGAGGAGTTGGCGATGCATGAAGACCTCTGAACCTCCCTAGAGCTGTTCAACCTGGCGACCAAGTGCGCCAGGGCTGAGGAGGGACGCCTCTTCCTCCTCGAGCTGCCTGCCGCAGACCCAGAAGAGAAGAAGCCCAAGGCCAAGGACGTGGAGCGCAAGGGGACTGCCGTGCTCGCGGCAGAGCCGAACACCAAGCAGGGCAAGGATCTGCCCGAATCCTCCAGGGCAACCGGTACTGTGTGTACCACGACCTCCACACCCACAACACCAATGAATGCCAAGAACTCCGCGCCGTGCGAGAAGGAAGAGTCGGCCGACGCCCTGACCGTGCTGACCGGGGCTACGGCCGAGGAGGAGGAAGGAACCCGGGACGCTGGGAAGATCGTGGCCCACGTCAAGGCTAGCGTGACCAACCTCGCGAGGACCGCTGGCGTGACCTGCCTCGCGAGGGGGACTGGAGGGATCATCCTCGTGAGGATCGCCCTCATGGCAACCCAGGCCTGCCGCCTTTGCCGCCTCAGCCAAGAAGGAATGAAGACCGCCACCAAGACGAGGGGGCTGGGGGCTTCCAGGAGCCTCGCGCCATCGCCTGCATCCTGGGCGGAGCTCAAGCCCCAGCCTCTCAGCGTATCTTCAAGCAGTTTGCTCGCGAAGTGAATGCAGTTCTCCCCAAGCTCGAAGCAACGCGTCCCCTCAGGTGGTTGGCCTGCACCATCACGTTCAGCTCAGCAGACCAGCTCAAGTGCGCGGCCACGGTCGGATTCCTCCCAATGCTTTGTTCCCTAGTCATCAGCAACGTTCTGGTCACCAGGACCCTCATCGACGGAGGGGCAGGGCTCAATGTCTTGTCTGTGGAAACATTCAACAGCCTCCAAGTGCCCTATGACCAGCTTCAGCCAACCAAGCCCTTCTCCGGAGTCATCGATGGTTCCACAGTCCCGATCGGGCAGGTCCGCCTCCCAATCACCTTCGGGGCCCGCAACAACTACCGCACCGAGCTCATCGACTTTGACGTCGCCCACATCCGCCTGCCGTACAACGCCATCCTCGGGTACCCGGCGCTGGCCAAGTTCATGGCCGTGACTCACCGCGGCTACAACGTCCTCAAGATGCCAGGAAGCAGCGGCGTCATCACGGTGCCCTGTGAAGAGAAGGATGCAGTGTGTACCCTGGAGCGAGCCTTTCAGGCCACGTCACTAGAAGACCCAGATCACGGAAGCAGGAGGCTTCCTGAGACCACCCCCAAGAAGAATAAGACAACGTCAGGCTCAGCCCCTCAGGAGGCAGGCCCTTCAAGGCCCGTGTCTGCCCAGGGGGATCCTCCTTCAATCGCATAGGAAAGCGCGCCCGGCGCCCTCCTCAGGCAGGGCTCGGGGGCTCTCACCTGGAGGGCCACCGACCTAGCCAAGGTCACGAGGGAGGCGCTTGGGCACCATGTGGAGGCGTGCTTCGAGGCACGTTTCCCTCGAAAGGAAGCTAGGGAAAGAAGGTCAGACCAACAGGAGTTTGTTAACAAGGCCACTCAAGAACTACAGGAGTCAAGGATCATAAGAGGTTGCCGTCGCCCACCAGCTGTGGCTCCCCATCCAGGCGAGGATGGTGGGATGCGCGTCTGCGTCGACGTACCGGGGCTCAATCAGATCGCCACGGCGGAGCGCCTCTGGCCCTCACAAGTGGGGCGCTGTGGAGGACCACCCCACAGCTATGTTCGCATGCCTTATGGCCTGCCGAGCATGGCTGCAGCGTACCAGCGCCTCATGAGGAGCGTCTTGGAGGCGCAAGAAGGCAAGAGTTCCACAGCCCTGGCGGAGATGGAGGCTGCTCACGAGGAGCCACCAGCGCCCCCGGAGCCTCCCGAGGCCCCTGGGCCTGGGGGCTCGTGAGGATCGGCTTCCGCAGCCCACTGAGTCTGCTGCACCAACGCCACTGCACCAACGACATCTTCAGGTGACATCTTTCAAGTTTCATTCCCAGCTGGGAGCGCCCTCCCAGGGTTGCGTCATTCCCAGGCCGCGTGGGTCCGTCCCTGTGGCATGTATCCCTTTTTATCTTTTCAGTCGCTAGCTTGCTTTGCTGGGGGCGCCCCTCGGGCTGCATCATCCCCAGGCCACTCGGGCTAGGCCCAGCGGCATGTATCCCTTCCGCGTTTATTTCCAATTATGCATCATGCTTGATTACTTGATGCCGTCCACGGCACCTTTTCTTCTTCATGTCGACCACTTGCACGTTAAAGGGGGGGTGCATGAGCATCGCGACTCAGGGCTCTTACTGGCTCTCCAGCCCTCACCCTCTGGCCTTGTCCACGGCATCGCGACCTGGCATACCAGCGACGGCTGAGACAAGCTCGAGGGCCGGGACCCGAGGACGTAGAGTGCCGGCATCTAACCAGATTTTGCAGGAACACATCTCAAGATACGGCCCAGTGCCAGGAGCAACCCGCCTAGAGGTAGGGCCTCGTGAGTCCCGCGCTGGCTCACGGGTGCCCAGATACACCTCACCTAGCTCTACCGTGCCAGCCACGTGTCAGGGCGGGGCTTTACACGCCCCGGGGGCTCCTCCCGGAGGGGAGCCCCCTCCCACGTACCAGTGGAAGCACCATGCTCCGCGCTGGCTGACGACACTGCCGAGGAGCGGCTATGCCCGTACACATACGGAAGCGCTATGCTCCGCGCTGGTGATAAACAACTGAGGGTGGCCTCCGGGCCGCGTTAACCTCAGGGAGCCCCGAGCTCAGTGGCCGGCCTCGTCGCAACGCCTCCCCCCGGGAGCGCCGCGCGAGGGGGCTGGGCACGGGGGCTACGACTGGGTCACGCTCAGCCATATGCCCCAGCCAGGCCCCTCGGGCCTGGTTTCATCGCACGTCTCTCCCCGAGCGGAGCCAAGGTATGAAGGTCGTTTGTGTGTCAAGGGGGACTCCTGAGCATCGCGACTCAGGAGCCTAACTGGCTCCATAGCCCCTCACTCCTTAGCTCCGAAAGGCTATGCTGGGTGAGGTACGCGCGGGGTCGGGCTCTGCAGACGTAGAACGGTAGCCCCGCCTACATTCCATCTCATGCTGTTCGCGCGTCAAGGGGGACTCCTGAGCATCGCGACTCAGGAGCCTAACTGGCTCCGTAGCCCCTCACTCCTTAGTTCCGAAAGGTTGTGCTGGGTGAGGTACGCGCGGGGTCGGGCTCTGCAGACGTAGAACGGGAAACGCACCTACATCGCGCTTCCCTACTTGTTGTTCGTGCGCCAAGGGGGACTCCTGAGCATCGCGACTCAGGAGCCTAACTTGTCACGTGGCCCCTCATTCCTTTGGTCCCGTCCTGGTTTCCGGTCGGGGCTGATGCTGGGTGAGGCATGCGCGGGGCCGGGCTCTGCCGGCGTAGAACATAAGCAAGTAGAGAAGGGGAACATAAAAATTCAAGGAACTTAAAAGTAAATACTACAACCCATACTGGCGCCTTGGTACCAAACGCAAATTTAAATGCCTCCCCGAGGCGTCGTGCATGTGCAGGAATCGAAAGAAGAACAGGAACGATAGCGGAGTCACTTGTCGGCAGCGGAGTCACGTGGAGTGGCTTCACCTTGTGGGGTAGTGGGGCCGGCAGCGCCTCGCTTCGGCTTGGTGCTGAAGGCTCGGAACTTCCTTAGCAGCGCCTCTGCGCGCCCCTTCACGGCCTCGACAGCGGCAGCAGCGCCCTCGCCGCTCACCGGCTCCAGCAGGCTGTCGAGGTCGGCGCTGGGATCGCGAAGGTAGACATGGGCGAAGACCCGCGTCAGCGCGGCAGAAGACAGGACTCGCGCCTCGGCCTCAGCCGTGGGGGCGAGTCCAAGGGCGACATCTCCAAGAGCCTTCACCAAGAAGGGAAGCAGTTTGGCGGGGCCGTCCCCGTCACTAGCCAGCGGGCTATCCAGGCCACTCTCGTAAAGCGTCTTCAGTGAAGCGCGAGCATCCTTCTCCATGTCCGCGAAGGCCACGCGATCCTCGGCGAGGACCCGGGCCTTGGCGTCCAGCTCGGCCTTCGTCGTCTCCAGCTCCTTCTTCAACGCGCCTAGGTGGCTGCGGCGCTTCCTGAGCTTCGCCTCCCGGTCCTCGAGTGCCGCCTTGCGAGCTTTCACCCCCTTCTCCTGCTCTTGGCGAAGGCGGGTCTCCTCTGCAAGCTGATTGCGAAGGCCTTGCAACTCGTCCTCCAGCTCCTTGAAGTGGCCGCGAATGCCAACCGCCTCTCCCAGGGCCACATCATGGGCAGCCTTCGCCTCGAGGGTGGCCTCCCTCACCCCTTCACAGGGCGTTGAGGCCTGAACCAGCGCTGCCCGAATCGAGGCGTCGGAGCGAATCCACCCCGAGGCCATCTCTAGGCGCCCGGCCACCAGGCGAGGGTCGGCGCCTAGAAGATCCTACCGCAGCCGGTCCAGTCCAGCAACAGCCCGCTCCAAGATGGAAGAAGAAGGCGGAGAAGCATCAGTGTGCTTCAAGGCAGCACGAGGGGTCGTGGAAGCAGCGGCAAGTGGAACGGGAGGAGAAGGTAGCGGCGGCGAGGCTGCAGTATCCCGAGACGGAGTCTGCTGCGCCTCCCCAGCCGTAGCAGCAGCACCAGGCAAGGGCACCTCTGGGGTCGATCGAGCCATGGGGGCTGACGCCCCGGCCAGCTCGGCCAAGCCCCGCAAGGACGAGTGGGCAGGAGAAGCCCGTGCGTCGCGGTCACCCTCCCCTGCAGGCGGAGGTGTCGCCACAGCTGGGGCCCCAGGGGCTCCCTTCAGCTTCTTCGCCGCGGGCGCCAGCCTGCTCAGGAGAGGTAATCGTCAAGCCTCGTCGGCGGAACAAGAAACCAGGGATCAAGGATCAAGCACTTACAGGTCATCGCCAGAAAGCTACAGCGGTCTCCTCCCAAACTTGAAGCCGGAGAGCCGGCTGGAGGGGTCGACCTCGGAAGCAGAAGGCGCGTCAGCGGTTCGCCCCAGAGTTAGGGCGGACCCGCGGGGAATCAACCCGGTCCTGCCCTTCTTCGGGACCGGGGGTGAGCTCCCGCTGCCCAGCACGTCGTCATCATCGTCATCATCGCTCAGCGAAAGGCGGAGAGCGCGGGGCTTGCGCTGGAGTGGGGGAGCCCTAGACTCTCCGTAAGTCGCCTCGGAGTTGGGACCTCCCTCCCGCTCCTCCTCGCCCGCTCCTCCGCTGGAGTCGCCGGAAGACACATCCACCAGCTCCTCGGGAGCCACCACGGGCACGAGCCCGTCCCCGTTGCAGACGGGCATGGACTTCACCACTTGCTCCCAATCGTCGCGGAGGAATAGGGGCGAAGGCGCGCCCTCCAGCCTTGCTACCTCGCCACCGACCAGGGATTGGAGAACCACAGTCACGTCCTCTTCGCCCATGGCTGCGGGGCTCGAGTGAGGCCTCCACATCGGGGGAGAGTACTGTCGAAGCGGAGCCAGCTGGTGCTCCAGGAACTCCCTCAGCAGTGACGCCCCGGTCAGCTTCGCCGTCGCCATGTTGCTGGCTTCAGATCGGCGTCCATCTTCGCCAGCATCGACTTCACGCAGGGATCCGTGAGCTCCGCTCGGCACCAGTCGCCCGAGCTCACGGGCGGCTCAGTGGGAAGGGTCAACTGAGGGTGGACGCGCCCGGCGTCAACCAATACCCACTTGCTCCGGAAGCCCTCGATCCTCTTCCCCGGATTCGAGATGGCCATGGAGCTGCCGCACGCGACGAAGCCCGCGCACGCAGAAGGGGAACCTTTGGAAGTCCGGAGGTAGAAGTAATGGCGCAGCAAGGCCACCGAAGGCTGCACCCCCACGTGAGCCTCGCAGTAGTAGGCGAAGATCGCTAGAAGAAGGATGGAGTTGGGGTGGAGATGCAGAGCTTGCAAGTTGTAGTGACGGAGGACGGCGAGGAAGAACTCAGAGAAAGGAGGCACCAGGCCCGCTGTAATGGAGCTCACGAAGAAAGGATAGAAGGTGCTCCCTTGGCCTTCAGGGGCATCGGAGCCGACCTTGAACATCTGCGCCCCGTCAATGCCCTGCGCCGCAGCCATCCGATGCAGTAGGGCGAGGCTCGCCTCCGACATGTTGGGCGAGTCCAAAGCAGGCGAGAACCAAGCTTCGGTCGGGGCCCGGCGAGGCGCCATGGCTACCTGGGTTGAGCAGGTGGAGCAGATCTGGAAGCTTGGAGGAAGGGAGGAGAAACGCAAGAAAGGGGATCTGAGCAGCGGATGAAGAAGGAGAAGAACAAAGCCCGAGCGGATGCCACACCTTTAATAACTTGCGCAGTTGCAAAAGCGCCTACGTCCAATCAACCACCACGCGGCGCCCAAGGCCGCAGGCTGTTAGGGCCCGCGGCGCTTCGCCCTTGCCCTTTCACCCCTCGGCACCGCCAAGTCCATGCGCGCCTTGGGCCCGGGGGCTACTGTCGGCGTTCTGGGAACGGGGGTCCCCAGACTTGCCTGCCTGCGGCCTACGGCATGGCTCAAATGGGGGCCCAGCATGGCCCGCCTTCATCAACACAAGGCTCAAGACCCTCGCGAGGGGCCAAGCCTCGCGAGGCGGACGACACGGCGCTTCCTCAAGCACGGCCTCCTTAGGCTGGCTCGCGAGGAGGCGGAGAGATCAAGGCGGGTACCTCACGAGGTGCCCATGACGCAAGCCATGATGACCAAGGGTGCCAGGCGGGCGCCAGCCTGCGCAGCGTCTCCCTTTCCTCTTTGGTGCAAAGGGGGCAAGCGCGGGCGAGAGGATCAAGCAAAGGCACCCATTTCGGTGCAATGAGACCAAGACCAGTCCAACGGTGGGAAGGAGGTCACCATGGAGCCCAGGACGGCATCACCACAGGGCCTTTGGCAGGCGAAGACCAACTTTAGTCAGGATAAGTGTACAGATGTTCCCCTTCAAATTGGCCAATTGTTGGCGTCCTTCCCGCTCAATATTTGGGAAGAGGCCCAGGGCCTTTGCCTATAAATAGGACTAGCCACCCCCAGGGTAGAGGCACCTGATTCAGTATCTAGAGGCATCTGATTGAGTACCAAGAAACCAGTAGGGCATCGAGAAACCAGCTAGAACGTAGCAACGCACTCAGAGAGCAAGAAGGGCGATCGAACTCCCCCTAGGAGTTCATCCCCTAGCCAAGAACAGACCCTCACGAGGTTGTTCTTCCTTGTACTATTCTTCATCATCAGCCCAAGAGGCAATCCACCCACCACAAACTAGAGTAGGGTATTACACCACAATGGTGGCCCGAACTAGTATAAACCCTGTGTCTCTTGTGTTGTTCTTCTCGTAGTTAGTTCTTTGCGAGACGGAGAGGTAGAGGGCACGATCTCCGCGCGCACCCCAGAGTTCGAACCTTAAGGGTCTGCCGGAACCCGTGATCCGACAGTAGTCAAGACACAAGTTAGCCTTTTAAGGCTTTAAGGAGAAGTAAAAAGGAAGAAAGAAAGAGAGAAAAGACAGGTAACGGATGTGCAAAAAATTGACGGGGGTAAGGAGACGAACATAGAGTCCAGCACTAGGCGTAGAATCTTCGGAGGTTGGCTGCGTTCCATGGGTTTGGCTCGAGTCGATTGTCCGACGCATCCCACAGACGGTACGCTCCACCGGTCAGAATCTGGTCAATAATGAAGGGACCTTCCCATTTGGGCTTGAGCTTGTTCTTTTTCTTCTCCGGCAGGCGTAGAACTAGTTCGCCAATGTTATAAGTTTTGGCCCGTACTTCTCTGCTTTGATACCTTCGAGCCTGTTGCTGATAGAATGCGGAACGGGCTTTTGCCACGTCGCGCTCCTCCTCCAGGGCGTCCAAACTGTCCTGCCGATCGAGCCCGGCCTCTTTCTCTTCATACATGCGCACTCGAGGTGAGTCATGAATTATATCGCAGGGCAGAACTGCCTCTGCGCCGTACACCATAAAAACGGTGTGTATCCGGTAGTGCGATTCGGCGTGGTCCGTAGCCCCCATAGTACGAAGTCGAGCTCCTCTACCCAGTGCGTGTTTGACTCCTTTAAGGACCGCACTAATCTGGGTTTGATGCCGCTCATGATAAGACCATTTGCTCGCTCGACTTGACCGTTGGTTTGCGGGTGATAGACATAAGCAAAATCGAGCTTGATGCCCATGTTGCTACACCAGAGTTTTACCTCGTCGGCTGTAAAGTTCGAGCCGTTGTCAGTGATAATGTTGTGGGGGATGCCATAACGGTGTACAACCCCGGATATGAAGTCTATAACCGGTCCGGATTCAGCCGTTTTAATGGGTTTGGCTTCTATCCATTTGGTGAATTTATCCACCATGACCAGTAAGTATTTTTTCTTATGGGTTCCCCCTTTGAGGGGTCTGACCATATCAAGCCCCCAGACCGCAAAGGGCCAAGTAATGGGGATTGTTTGGATAATGGTAGGTGGCATATGGCTTTGGTTTGCAAAAAGCTGGCAACCGACGCAATGTTGAACAAGGTCCTGTGCGTCTGCTCGGGCTGTCGGCCAATAAAAACCTGTACGGAAGGCCTTGCTTACAAGGGCCCGGGCTACGGCGTGGTGGCCGCCGAGTCCAGCATGGATTTCTGCCAAAAGCTTCCGCCCTTCCTCGTTGGAGATGCACCTTTGAAGGACTCCGGTAGTGCTTTTCTTATAAAGCTCTCCCTCGTGGACCTTGTAGGCTTTAGACCGCCGCACAATGCAGCGTGCCTCGTTTTGGTCCTCAGGTAGCTCCTGCCTGGTTAGGTAGGCCAGGAATGGTTCTGTCCACGGGGTAATGACGGCCATTATCACGTGGGCTGAAGGCGTTATTTCGATGGCAGGTCCTCCGATTGTGTCAGAGTGTTCGGTATCTGGTGTTGTGGCCGGGTTCGGGCTATTATTACTGGTGTCCCCCTCCCATGCCACGGATGGTTTGAACAGTCTTTCCAAGAAGATGTTAGGTGGGACGGGGTCGCGTTTAGCGCCAATGCGGGCGAGGATATCCGCCGCTTGGTTGTTTTCCCGAGCCACATGGTGGAATTCAAGCCCTTCGAACCGAGCTGACATTTGGAGGACGGCGTTGCGATAAGCCACCATTTTCGGATCCTTGGCATCGAAGTCTCCATTTATTTGAGATATTGCAAGGTTCGAGTCCCCACGCACCTCCAGGCGTTGAATGCCCATGGAAACTGCCATCCGGAGACCATGTAACAGGGCCTCGTATTCGGCTGCATTGTTAGAGTCTGTGTATAATATTTGGAGTACATATTGGGCTGTATCTCCGGTGGGGGATGTCAGGACGACACCAGCCCCAAGACCAGCCAGCATTTTAGAGCCGTCAAAGTGCATGATCCAATTGGAGTACGCGTCGTACTCTTTAGGGGGTTCGGCTTCTGTCCATTCAGCGACAAAATCGGCCAGTACTTGCGACTTAATGGCTTGCCGAGGTCTGTATGTCATGTCGAACGGGAGGAGCTCGATAGCCCATTTGGCAATCCGGCCCGTGGCATCGCGGTTGTTTATTATGTCGTTGAGTGGTACTTCCGAGGCCACCGTGATTGAACACTCTTGAAAGTAGTGTCGTAGTTTCCGGGATGCCATAAATACCGCGTATGCTATCTTTTGATAATGTGGGTACCGTGATTTGCATGGAGTGAGGACAGTGGATACATAATATACCGGCTTTTGAAGTGGGAATTTATGTCCGTCCATCTCTCGTTCGACGATGAGTACTACGCTTACAACTTGGTGAGTTGCCGCTATATATAATAGCATTGGCTCACCGACATTTGGCGCGGCCAGGATTGGGTTGGTAACCAAGATGGCTTTTATTTCTTCCAATCCGGTTGTGGCCGCGTCCGTCCACTCGAAGTGTTTGGTGTGCCGAAGAAGGCGATAAAGTGGTAATGCCTTTTCTCCTAGTCGGGAGATAAAGCGACTTAAGGCTGCCACGCATCCGGTTAACTTCTGGATTTGTTTGAGGTCGGTTGGGATAGCCAACTGGGATAGAGCTCGGATTTTGGCCGCATTTGCTTCAATTCCTCTACTGGAGACTATGAAGCCTAGGAGCTTTCCGGTGGGCACGTCGAAAACGCATTTTTCCGGATTGAGCTTGATGTCGTATGTCCGAAAATTGTCGAACGTGAGCCTCAAGTCTTCTATTAAGGATTCGACGTGTCTGGTTTTAACTACTACATCGTCTACGTATGCCTCCACTGTTTTGCCAATCTGTTTTTCCAGGCATGTCTGAATCATTCGTTGATACGTTGCCCCGACATTTTTGAGCCCGAAGGGCATTGTATTGAAACATAAAGGGCCGTATGGAGTTATAAATGTCGTTGCGGCTTGATCGGACTCCACCATCTTAATTTGGTGGTAACCGGAGTATGCGTCGAGGAAGCACAATGAGTCGTGTCCTGCGGTGGCATCGATAATTTGATCGATGCGGGGGAGGGGAATGGATCCTTGGGGCAAGCCTTGTTAAGGTCCTTGAAATCGACACATAGGCGCCATGATTTATCCTTCTTTGGTACCATCACCAGGTTTGCTAGCCAGTCCGGATGTTTTATTTCTCTAATGAATCCGGCCTCCAGTAACTTGGCTAGCTCCTCTCCCATGGCTTGTCGCTTAGGTTCAGAGAAACGCGTAGAGTCTGCATGACCGGCTTGAATCCTTTTAGGATGTTAAGGCTATGTTCGGCCAACCTGAGTGGGATTCCTGGCATGTCTGAAGGATGCCAGGCGAATATGTCCCAATTCTCGCGCAGGAACTCCCGTAGTGCAGCGTCTACAATGGGGTTTAACTGTGCCCTGATGGATGCTGTTTTTGTAGGGTCCGTTGGGTGGACCTGGAATTTGACTATTTCATCTGCTGGTTTGAAAGAGGTGGACTTGGATCTTTTGTCGAGTATCACGTCGTCCCTGTCCACTGTTGAGCGCAGCGTAGTTAATTCCTTCGCCGCGAGGGCTTCGGATAATGACTCGAGGGCCAGCGCGGCTGTTTTGTTTTCGGCGCGGAGTGCTATGTCCAGATCACTAGCTAGAGCGATGATTCCATTGGGCCCGGGCATTTTGAGCTTCATGTACCCGTAATGGGGTATGGCTTGGAAGATCGTGAATGCCTCCCGCCCTAGAAGGGTGTGGTATCCGCTACTGAACAGGGCCACTTGGAATGTAATTTCTTCAGACCTATAATTATCCGGAGTGCCGAATACCACATCCGGTGTGATTTTCCCGGCACAACGTGCCTCCCGACTAGGGATGATTCCTCTGAAGGTCGTGCTGCTTTGCTCAATGCGGTTTCTGTCTATTTCCATTTTTTGAAGAGTCTCCTCATAAATGAGGTTTAATCCGCTGCCGTCGTCCATGAGCACTTTAGTAAGCCGAAAGCCGCCCACAGTTGGACTAAGGACCAAGGCGGCTGGTGCTCGGGCTGTTCGGAATTTAGGTTCGTCACTGGCATTGAAGGTGATAGCCGTGTCGCTCCATGGATTTATTGTTGCCACATGGCAGACTTCGGCAAGGCTGTAGAGTGCTCGCTTACGCCTATTATTTGAGGCGAAGGTATCGAAGACTGTCAATATTGTATTGTTATCCGTGGGATGGTGCTCTGTGGTGTTTTTAATGAGGAGATCCTCACCGCTCTTGGCCACCTGCCGGAGTACCCAACATGCTCTAAGGCTGTGTGTTGGTATGGTATCCGTTGTACTGTGGATTTTGCAGGGCCCATTAAGCCATCCCTCCAATATGGTTCCACGCCCTGTAGTGGGATTTTGCTTCTTTGTAATTGAGTCGGGCGACTTATGAGAGTGCACCCTTTTTGTTCGGACTGGGGGTTTTGTCAGAGCCGGATTATCCCAAAATTTTGTTTGGGTTTTCCAGGCGCTTTCCATCGCACAATACTTCCGTACTATGGCCGCCAAGTCAGCGAAGCGTGCTATGTCACGGTGACTTATGGCGTTGAGGGTTCCCTTGTCCATGCAATTATTGCAAAAGAATGAAATTGCCTCTTCCTCCCGACAGTCCTTGACCTTGTTCATTACAAGGAGGAATCTGGCCCAATAGTGATGTACTGTCTCCTGGGGCTCTTGCCTAATGTGAGAAAGATCGTTTGTATCTGGGTGGGTGGGTGGATTTAAGTCCGGACCTTGACCTGATTTGAGACCCAGGGACGGGGGAGTTTCCGATCTTGGAAGTTCGGGCTCCGGGACATTGCTCAGTGGGTCTGGCCTGCTGCTTGATTCTAGGTTCAGGGTTTGGGCGATGTCCTCCCGTGAACGAGTATCCGGCTCGAAGAGCCCGTGAATCCGGACACAGTTTGTCCTCAGGATAAAGGAAGAATCGCCGCATTGCACCTCCACCACCGCTATCTGATGGGTGACCGGCGGAGAGTTAATCTTCCTTTGGTCGGGTTTAAGCCCAATCCGATCATAGTCCGTAGCGACTCCCAAACCAGCGATGCGATCCAAGAGCTCGTTCAAAGAGGAGAGCTCCGTTGGATTCATCCGCTCGGTAAGTTCCGAGCCGATGTCGAGGCTGTTTTCGATGACCCGAGAAGTCATCGTCGGCGTAGAGGCCGAATGGGCGATCATGACGAAGCCGCCTATCGGAGAGTTTGGCCTACAGCCAGGGCTCCCCCAGAGGTAATGTTGTCCCTGACAACGAGACGAGCCATCCTTCCATACGATGACGGCACACTGGAACTCTCAACGAAAGCACCAATGTCGGTGTCAAAACCGGCGGATCTCGGGTAGGGGGTCCCGAACTGTGCGTCTAAGGCGGATGGTAACAGGAGGCGGGGGACATGATGTTTACCCAGGTTCGGGCCCTCTCGATGGAGGTAATACCCTACTTCCTGCTTGATTAATCTTGATGATATGAGTATTACAAGAGTCGATCTACCAAGAGATCAAGGAGGCTAAACCCTAGAAGCTAGCATATGGTATGATCGTTAGTGTCCTACGGACTAAACCCTTCGGTTTATATAGACATCGGAGGGGGCTAGGGTTACACAGAGTCGGTTACAAGGAAGGAGATCCACATATCCGTATCGCCAAGCTTGCCTTCCACGCCAAGGAGAGTCTCATCCGGACACGGGACGAAGTCTTCAATCTTGTATCTTCATAGTCCAATAGTTCGGCCAAAGGATATAGTCCGGCTGTCCGGATACCCCCTAATCTAGGACTCCCTCACCTAGTGATAGCTTCACATTGGGTTTAGAAAGTGAAATCTTTTGAAGCTTGACAATCATAATATTGGTCATACAAGCAATTCATGAATGATTACTATAAGGAAGAGACCTTTCACATGCAAATACACTATCTTGGAAATCTTTTGTGATTGTGAGCCCCCATCAAAATATTATATGCCAAAGTTGTTGACTTCGACAAGGAAGACAACGTAATGGTTTATGTTTGTTCATATTCACATAGAAGTTATATTGTCATAGATCCTTCGACATGTGATGCTTGCCCCCCATGTTTGCTAGCCAAAAATTCTACACCAAGTAGAGATACTACTTGTGCATCCAAAAACCCTTAAACCCAAATCTTATTTTCAAGAGTCCACCATACCAACCTAAGGATTGAGTAAGATCCTTCAAGTAAGTTGTCATCGGTGCAATAAGGCAATAAAAATTGCTTCTAAAAGTGTTAGATCAATTAGTGTAATAGAAAATTGAGCGTTGTACGAACTTCTGATGGCAAAGAATAAAAGCGATAGACTGCATAATAAAGGTTGCTATCATAAGGGGCAATATAATGTGACGTTCTTTTGCACTAAGGGATTGAGCATACAAACAAAAAGCGCATGGCAACCTTTGCTTCCCTCTGCGAAGGGCCTACCTTTTACTTTTATGTATTTACTTTCATGCAAGAGTCAAAGTTTTTCTCTCTATTCCTTTTTATTTTTCTCTTTTGGCAGGCATCATGTGGCGAGGAAAGATCTAGGCACATATATCCAGTTGGATATGGGTAGCATGAGTTATTATTGTTGACATCACCCTTGAGGTGAATACGTTGGGAGGCTAAATTATAAGCCCCTATCTTTCTGTGTGTCCGGTTGACACGTTTTGCTCATGTGTATGCGGTGAGTGTTAGCAATCATAGAAGACTATATGATGGTTGAGTATGTGGAGCTCTTACTTAGACTCTGTTGAATAAGTTGAATTGCAATTGCTTGGTGGCTGAGAACATAGGTTGTTGAGTTTCAATAGAATTCGTTGTTTGAACCTTAACATGTGAATTAGTTGCTACTTTAACATGAGAGGTTTTATAAGAAAGAATTGCTATTATGGTGCTAGGAAAAGTGTTTGAAATTGTCATTGATCAAACTTGTGCACTTTGCTAGCATTCACACTTCATAAATTATTTCTTTTATCATTTACCTACTCGAGGACGAGTAGGAATTAAGCTTGGGGATGTTGATACGTCTCCAATGTATCTATAATTTATGAAGTATTCATGTTGTTATATTATCATTCTTGGATGTTTTACAATCATTTTATAGCAACTTTATATCATTTTTTGGGACTAACCTATTGACCTAGTGCCCAGTGCCAGTTGTTGTTTTTTTGCTTGTGTTTTACATCACAGGAAATCAATATCAAACGGAGTCCAAACACCGCAAAACTTTTTGTGGATTTTTTATGGACCAGAAGACATCCAATGGGCCAGGGCAGCACCTGGGGGTGCCCCGAGGGGGGCACAACCCACCAGGGCGCACCTCGGCCCCCATGCGCGCCCCGGTGGGTTGTGCCCACCTCGGTGGCCTCCCGCACCCCCTCTTCGCCCTATAAATTGCCAAATATTCCAAAACCCTCGGGGGTAACCCTAGATCAGAAGTTCCGCTGCCGCAAGGCTCTATAGCCATGAAAAACCAATCTAGACCCCGTTCTGGCACTCTGCCGGAGAGGGAAATCATCAGCGGTGGCCATTTTCATCATCCCGGTGGCCACCATGATGAGGAGGGAGTAGTCCACCCTTGGGGCTGAGGGTTTGTACCAGTAGCTTTGTGTTTAATCTCTCTCTCTTTCTCTCTCTCTCTCTCTCTCTCTCTCTCTCTCTCTCTCTCTCGCTCTCTCTCTCTCTCTCGTGTTCTTGAGATGTCACAATCTTGATATATGGTGGGCTTTGTTAATATAGTTGGATCATATGGTGTTTTCCCCTCTCTATCTTGTTGTGATGAATTGAGTTTTCCCTTTGAGATTTCATTTTATCGGATTGAATACTTTTATGGATTTGAGAGCACTTGATGTATGTCTTGCTATGAGTACCCATGGTGACAATGGGGTATCATATTGATTCACTTGATATGTGTTTTGGCACTCAACTCGCGGATTCTCGAGGTGACATTTGGGTAATCTATGCGTAGGGATTGATGCACGTTCTTGTCTTTTGTTTCTCCGGTAGAAATCTTGGGGCACTCTTTGAGGTTCTTTGTGTTGGATTGAGTATTATGAATCTGAATTTGCTTTGGTGTTATTATAGTACGAACTCTTGATAGATCGATCGGAAAGAATAACTTAACGTTATTTTAGTACGAACTCTTGATAGATCGATCAGAAAGAATAACTTGGTGTTATTTTAGTACGAACTCTTGGATAGATCGATTGGAAAGAATAGCTACAGACAATTTCTTCTTATGTTCTCCGCTAGATAGGAACTTTGGAGTGATTCTTCGTCGCACGTTGAGAGACGGTTATATGATCCAATTATATTAGCATCATTAAGAGATTGCACCAGCGAAAGTACGGACACTAGGCCTCATTTTCAAGCATTGCAATACCGTTTGTGCTCCATTTTATCAATTGCTACCTTGCTGTTTTTTATTGTTCCTATTACAAAAATCAATATATACTATCATTACTACGCTTTTATCACCATTTCTTCGCCGAACTGAACTAGTGCACCTATATAAATTACCATTGTATTTGGTGTGTTGGGGACACAAGAGACTTTTTATTATTTGGTTGCAGGGTCGTTTGAGAGAGACCATCTTCATCCTACGCCTCCCACTGATTGATAAACCTTAGGTCATCCACTTGAGAGAAATTTGCTTGTCCTATAAAACTCTGCGCTTGGAGGCTTAACACGAGTCTACAAGAACAAGTTGTGTAGTAGACATCAGGGATCCAGCCGGAAGCAGAGCAATGGCAAGCATCGTCGCAACAAGAAGTAGATGATTAGATCCTTGTTTCTCCTAGTTTAGTATGCATGTAATTGCTTACTTTGGTGTGTGGAAATGTTATGTGTGTAGTCACTTGTGTAATTGTATGCTTAATTTGGTTACGCAATGCTGTCTTTTTTAAGTATATATGTTTATGCTCTATAGAGAGAGCGTAGATGTTGTGCGGACAGAGCAAATCACATCACACACTGACTAAACAATGGAGCCTATTGGTGATGATGTCATCAACCACTCACAATTGTATACCAGCAATCGTTTGCTCACAACACACACGGCTTGTTAACAAGAATCGTTTGTGTTTTTATCGGTCTTCCCACACATTTCTGATTACTGTCCTGTTTCCCGCTATCACACACATTTTGTTAAGTTAAACCATTTCTGTTGTGTTAGCTAATGCAAACAGTTCATTCGAGTGAACTGTATGACGTATATCGCACACACCTTGATCTGGCTGACTATTTATGTTGTGTTGTCTAATCATAAACAGTTCATCCAAGTGAACTGTATGCCGTATATCGCACACACCTTCATCTATCTAACCGTTTCTGCTATTATGCTCATTGCAAACAGTTAACTCGAGTGAACCGTATGCCCCGCATCGCACACGCAACTAAAATCTGAACCATGTTTGATGTATCCGCCATCGCAAATGTTTTGCATCTTTTTGATGGTTTTTTACATCTTCGTTTGCGATTAATGCATCGCACACAGTTTCGTTGAAGGGTCTTTGATTGTAGTGTCGCGTTAGCAACATCTTGCAGTAGTGTGAGCACCCTGTGATTGATAAAATTTTATATGATGAAGATCTTATGATGAGATATATTTTTCATGATCATCATACTTTTGATGAAAATGCTAAAAAGGAAGTCCCTCCTTTATATATTATCCAACAAGTTTTCAATGGTATAAATCAGCAATATTCTTGGATCGTAAACGGGAATCAACAAGTATTTGAAGGAATTTTCCTTGAGAATGCTAATTTTTTGATAGATGATGTGTTCCCGATTGCTTTTGAAAGGCCTCCTAATAAACACATACCTCAAGATGTGAAAACTAAAGATGACAATACTTGAAACTATGCATTTCGCCTAGTTAGGGGCGTAAAACAATAGTGCTTGTTGGGAGGCAACCCAATAGTTATCTTATTTTTCTTGTTCTCTTTTATGTTCTTTTGTGTCCACATAATTATGCTATTGTTATGATTTGTGTTTTTATGTTTTAATTAGTGCTTGTGCCAAGTAAAACCTTTAGGTTGATTTGGTTGATAGTTGACTTGATTCCGTGAAAAAACAAAAACTTCTACGCCCAGTACTAGAATTCTTTAAATTCACTAGAACGTGATAAAATTATGAATTTTTTACACATGATTTATATACAAATTTCCCACATTTTACTAATTTGTCGAATTTTTTGGAGTAACAGAAGTATTGCTTTGTTTAGATCATTACAGATTGTTCTGTTTTTGTTGCATAGTTTGCTTGTTTTACGCCCGAGCTCCATGGACGATTCTTCAATGATCTCGTTTGAGATTTGAGCTGATGATAAAGACACCCATCCGATGTCGACGATCCGACGCGGAGCGTAGTTCTCGGTCCAGCCAAGGTGATCGGTCGAGCCGGCGACAAAGATGCCAACGTCGATGATGAAGTTCGGTTCCGACGTGTAGACCGCGTCAGAGCCGATCTGAATTCCCATCGCACTGCGGTGACTGCCAGTGGGGACCTGCATCGGCCACCAATGTCGGTGCTAAATCCGACATATCTCGAGGTAGGGGTCCTGAGCTAGGCGTCTTGAGACTGAATTCTTGGCAATTTTTCACAACACGTATGTTAAACCCTCGGATGTCGAAGACCTGACAAAAGGGCATATCATATATGATAATTATTAAGAAAAATAGTAGATAGTACAATAGAAGGACAATAAGACACAAAATGAACTTCATTTTTGTTTACATCGAATCATACTGGTCATCTTCCTTCGCTTTCTCGTCAAACAGGCAGTAAGTGATAGAGATACCTTATTGTGGAACAAAGCGAATGAAGAGGTCGAAGTCGTCGCGCCAATAACTACCAACTACTTTCATTGATACACCAACTGCCAAGATCCAAAGATAACCAACAGATCTTGCGACACTGACATGTCCATTTTGCATCATGTTTTCCTACTGTTATTTAGAGTGCTTTTAGTCATTATAACACTTTGTGGAGCAATTCTAATGTCTTTTCTCTCTTAATATGCACGGTTTACATGAAGAGGGAGATTGTCGGCAGCTGTAATTCTGGGCCTGAAAAAGCTACGTCAGAGATACCTATTCTGCACATATCCAAATGAGCTGAAATTTCACAGAATTTTATTTTGGAATAAATAAAAATTATTCGAGAAAATAAGTACCAGAGGGGGGCACCCAGGAGCCCACCTACCCCCTGGCGCGCCCCGGTGGGTAGTGGCCCCCTAGCCTGCCTCCGGTGCCCATCTTATGGTATATAAGCTCATTTGCCCTAGAAAAAATAAGGATAGGTCCTTCGGGATGGAGCGTTGCCATCTCAAGGCGGAACGCAGGAGCACTTTTGCTCTATGGCGGAGGGATTCCGCCAGGGATACTTCCCACTGGGAGAGGGAAATCGAAGCCATTGTCATCACCAACAACCATCTCGTCGTGGGAGGATCAATCTTCATCAACATCTTCACCAGCACCATCTCATCTCAAACCCTAGTTCTTCTCTTGTGTTCAATATTTGTATCAAATCCTCATATTGGTATCTGTGGGTGACTAATAGTGTTGATTACATCTTGTAAATGATGCTAGTTGGTTTATTTGATGGAAGATTATATGTTCAAAGCCGTTAGGCTATTTAATATCCCTCTAATCTTGAGCATGAATGTGATTTATGAGTAGTTGCTTTTGTTCATGAGGACATGGAAGAAGTCTTGTCATAAGTAATCATGTGAATTTGATATTCTTTCAATATTTTAATGATACATATGTTGTGATTCCTTTGGTGGTGTTATGTGAACATCGACTACATGACACTTCACCATCTTTGAGCCTAAGAGAATGCATTTTGGAGTAGTTATTAGATGATGGGTTGCTAGAGTGACAGAAGCTTAAACCCTAGTTTATGCGCTATTCTGTAAGGGGCTGATTTAGATACATATGTTTAATGTTGTGGTTAGATGTTATTTTAATTCTTCTTTCGTAGTTGCGGATGCTTGCGAGAGGGGTTAATCATAAGTGGGAGGCTTGTTCAAGTAAGAACAACACCCAAGCACCGGTTCACCCACATATCAAATTATCAAAGTAGCGAGCACGAATCAAACAAACATGATGAAAATGACTAAATAAAATTCCCGTGTGTCCTCGAGAACGTTTTACTTATTATAAGAGACTGTTGCGGCCTGTTCTTTGCAACAAAAAGGATTGGGATACCTTGCCGCACTTATTATTACTCTTGCTACATGTCACTTGTTACAAATAGTCTTGCTACCAAACTATCTGTTACCGACAATTTTAGTGATTACAGAAAATACCTTGCTGAAAACCGCTTGTCATTTTCTTCTACTCCTCGTTGGGTTCGATATCCTTACTTATCGAAAGGACTACGATTGATCCACTATACTTGTGGGTCATCAAACACCTACCCTCAAACACCCTTCACTGACGACGAGTCGAGGTAGAGTGAGGCCAAAGAGACCTTATTCCGTCATAGCCGCCGACGCCACTGGGGAAACAAACACTAAAGAAAAACATGAATAAAAAGGCAATGAAGAGGACCAATGAAAATTTTAGTATGGTAATATATGTGCACCTTCTAGCTTAGTGGACAATGGTAAGTGACAATTGTGTGGCAGTTAAGCTTAACTATCAAACACTTCCCTCGTCCCCTCTAATTACATGCATGCATTAATTAGGATGACTCCCCCTCCTCCCACATGCACTCCTCTCTCTAATTATATACATGCATGCACTAGAGGACAAAAAACAGATGTCATCCTAAATTCTCTCTATTTTGGAAATTTACAATGTTTTGTAGTTCAAACCATTGGTCCGATACAAAATCTGTTTTCATGTAAAAAAATCACCACAATGAGATCTAAGAAACTACATACCACGTTGGTATGCTTCAATGACTTTTTTGTCAAAATTTACGACCCATTGGGATACATAAGTTAACATGCCTATGGTATGTATGTCATCGTGGTATTTTCACCAAACTTACCAAGGCGTAAAAAAGGTTTTCCCACCCTTCTCCACATGCACATGCATGTATGCATTAGAAGACAAAAATACAATGTCATCCTAAGTTCTTCCCATTTAGAAAATTCAATATATTTTGTAGGTAAAACCGTTAGTCCGATTCAAAAACCATTTTCACAACAACAAAAAATCGTTAAGGCGAGACCTTCTAAACTAGATCTCATGTTGGTATGTTATGTCGAATTTTTTTGAGTCAAAAGGTTACAACACTTGGGCTAAGTTACCATGCATGTGATGTGTATATTACCTACTATTTACATAGAAGTTACTAGAGGTATGTTTAAAAAAAACCTCAGGGGACAAAAGGTTACCACGGTGTTCTTGCACGAGTTATCATATATGTGGTGTGTACATTATCAAGGTATTTACACAAGAGCTACCGCAGGAATGTTTTTCTACATCTTTTATCCCGGGGTCAAAAAGTTACCGCAATGTTTGTACGTGAGTTATCAGCTCCATGCGCATACATTATCATGTTATTCAGACAGAAGTTATCTGGCGTATGTTTTTCAATAGTTTGTACCCCAGGGTCAAAATTTACCGTGGTGTTTTTTTAACACGGTACAGACGCAAGTGCTCATATATACGTGCATACACTCACCCTATGAACACACACACTATCCATATGAGCACCTCCGAGAGACTGAACCGGCATATCATCTTCAGATTTTACGAAGTTAACGTAGACGCCTCGTAGTTGACGGGAACATCTCCTCCCACTGAACACGTATCGCCGGAAAGCGGAAATCCTAAAATAAATTCAGGATAAATGCGCCACGGTGTTTGTACATGTGTGGTCAGCTTTGCTATGCGTATATTACCACGCCTTTTACACACAAGTTATTGGGGTTATGTGTTCAACAACTTTTCCCCCTCTCAAAAGTTATGTGGTGTTTTGTACATAAGTTATAAGCTATGTGGTGCGTATATTATCATGCTATTTATATAGTATGTCTTCAATAACTTTTTTCACATGTCAATGTTAACACGGTGTTGTACGAAACTTATCAGGTCAACAACGCATATATTATCATACTATTTACACAGAAATTGCAAAGGTCATATTTTCAACAAATTTTCCCCTAGGTCAAAGTTACCACAATGTTTTTGCGCAAGTTGTCATTTTTGGAGTGCGTGTATTACTGTGCTATTTGCATAGAAATTATCGGGAGTTTGTTTTTCAAATAACTTTGTTTCACTGGTGCAAAAAATGAGCCATGCTAATGCTAGTGATCCAGTGGCCAGCACCTACAGAAAAGACCCAACCCTCATATTCATCTTCTTTCTTCCCACATTCGCACCACCCCCCCCCCCCCCGCCGACACTCGTCTTCCTTGGACCTCGCCACGCACCGTCATTGTTTCCACCCTCCCCCCTTCGACCAGGTCAGCCGCCGCCGACCACGGCGCCTCTCTTCCTCACACCAGATCCAGCACGCTCCCTCTCAACCACATCCATCCGTCGTGAACGGCTGGGCCTCATGGATGTCGGCTCCATCCTCTCAAGCATGGGAGAGGAAGCCCTATGTTTCTGCTCAGCCGTGAGCATTCTTCCCCTAGTGACTTCTACTGCTACCCATCAGCAAGAGAGAAGAGAAGAGGAGAGAACAAAAAATGGGAGGGAGATCGATTAGGTTGGGCGCCACGACAACAACCGGTGACCTCCCCTCCCCTCCAGCTTCCTACACGCCTTTGTCCAAGACGGAGGTCAAGAGCTTCAACGTGCCTCTGCTCGACGCGATGGACAAATGCCATGAGGTCAACAAAGGCGGCTTCAATTTCATCTGTCACCACACGGATATCTCGCCCCATCTTCGAGGGAGGGGCAACTTGGAGGTGGGTGGTGGATGCGGTGACGATGGCCGCAACGGCCGCCGAGGCGGTGGCCTTGCGTGCGTCGAAGTGAGGAAGAAGTCGCGCAATGGAGAAAGAAGTCGGGGATTTAAATCAGACGGCGACGAAACCATTCGTAGTTTTGTAAAAAATATTAGGTGTGCCAGTTATAATTTATGTTATCGTAATTAATAAAATCATAAAGAATGGACGGTGTGTTTTTTGTGTGGCTCGTGATGAATTCGCGTAAGTAATATCTTGCTTTTGGTCCATACGAATCTCAAGGAGAGGGTGAAGGGTGGAGATAGTCTTGGCCGGAGTACTTATCCCTTTTGAGTTCTTATACGTATTCGTACTACTCCGGGGGAGCATTTCATAGCAAATAAAGAGAAAAAAAACCTCGAAAAGGCCATCAGTTAGATTAGGGTTTCTGGTCGGCTAGTTCATACGGCGAGGAGCACGGGAAGGGAGGCGGAACTCGGGAGAGGAGATGGGTGCGCCGAAGCAGAAGTGGACGTCGGAGGAGGAGGAGGCGCTGCGGCGCGGCGTGCTCAAGCACGGCGCTGGCAAGTGGCGCACCATCCAGAAGGATCCCGAGTTCAGCCCCGTCCTCTCCTCTCGCTCCAACATCGACCTCAAGGTACCATCCATCCCCTGAAGCACCGCGCCGCTTCCCATGTACTACCTCGCACAAGCGTGCCTGCGGCCCGCTCGTCGCCTCGGCAGATTCGGTATGGCCAAACGCTTTTTCGGCCAAGCGAGCCTCCCGTGGCGCTGCTCGTGATGTCGCCGCCTGACTTGTGTGCGATGCTCTGTTAGCCCTTTGGTCATCGTAGGATGCCTAGTGATTCCCGGACCGGGGATATGGGGGTAGATTTAGGGTCGGGCAGACGAGAATCTGATCCCGATACCTCAAGCTTGAGGGGACTTGGTGTAGCTTAGTTTCCGTCATGTGATTTTGCCCAATGGTATGTGGTGCTGCGTTGGGAGGGAGGGTGAATGTTTTATAATCTGGAGTGTACAGTAAAAGGTAGTCTTTTTTCTCATATCTGTGAACTATTGGTGGTCGAAGTAGTTGAATTTTATGTTGTCACTGGTCATGGGATGGTGCTGTGTCTACAGAAAGAATTGACTTTATGAAGCATATATCTCGCTGATGTAATTCTGTCATTTATGCTGCTCAGAGTGCAGGAGGGAAATAAGGTGATGTCATTGGGTGTGCTCGTGTCATGGGTTTTTGGAGGTGTAGGAGGTTGGGATTATTGAAAAAAAGAGGCATTTTCTTCTTTGTGAAAGGTGCTGGTAAAATAGTTGGATTTGGTTTGTGATGCTAGCTTGCTGCTCGTGGGACAATTGCTTATTTGCTTTGCAAAAGAACTAAAGAAGTGTTTTTTTATGGATCCCTTGCTTGATGGGAAATGCAATTAGCTAAGCACATAGAAGTTCTAGCGTAAGAGCTGTGCAGTTATGTGATGCCTGCAGAGACGATTCAGATTGAGTAAGTTTTGATGGACAGGATTCAGCCTCGAGTAAGGCGCCACATCGGGAAGGGAATAACTGAATAGGGCCCTCAAGAAGTTGCTTTTAGCATCACATTTAACCAGCAAATTACTTCACTAATAGGACAACTTCTTGCAGTTGAATTATTTCCATGGTTTTAGTTGGGAGTTTGTTCTTTCTCTGTTAGGCACCCTTCAGACTATGTTGTTGAGTTGTACTCATTTAGTTACAAAAAAATCTTACTCCAGGTCTTTAGCAAGTTGAACACAGATAAGAAATCAGAAACTGTTACCACTTACAATTTTCTTCTTAACAATTCCTCCAATGTAATCGGTAATCCAGTCCCAACCAGTTTAATTAAAACCAGACCCCCCCCCCCTCCTCCCCCCTACCAGGTCTTCGATAAACGCAACCCAGCCTGGTAACCTGCCATATTTATGGGTTTTCCAAACGCTGGTCCGAGCACCAGGAATAGCCTGATTAAATGTTAGTACAAGGGCAAGTTTGAAGACGGGCATAAATATTTTTGTTGAAAATCTAAAACATTATCTATTTTGTAACAGTGGTGAAATATGTTTTTCTTTATGTTTGAATGATGAATACACTCTTAGCAGTAGAAATATTATTCTAAATTGTGCCTGTCCTTATAGTCTATATCTGTAGTTTTACTGGTGTGATCTGTTT
The DNA here is from genome assembly GCA_032464435.1 of Aegilops umbellulata. Classification (NCBI taxonomy): domain Eukaryota; kingdom Viridiplantae; phylum Streptophyta; class Magnoliopsida; order Poales; family Poaceae; genus Aegilops; species Aegilops umbellulata. The sequence continues at coordinate 316,664,912 of CP136056.1, read as the reverse complement.
CCTTCACTGGAACCACAAGTTCCTGGCATGACAATATACTAGGCAAGCTAAATCTTGAATTAAAGTACTGTATAAATTGTATACCATATTCATGGAAGCCATTTGAGTCCTAGATATAGACACAATCTACTGCTCAGATTGAGAAATTGTGTTCTATAATTTGATTTATAGAAATTTATGCAGTGGGCAAAGTACATGAGCTTACTCCTAGATATTTCTCCTGTTCTCCAGATACATTGTATGAACAAGCCAATAGATAGACTTAGAAAACGCGAGGAATTATATATTGCTGTTCCAGTGGTCCAATTGTTTCTTCAAGTAGTACTCATGAGGTGCATGCTGCAAATTGTTACACACCTGGCAACTTTGTTTTTTCTGAAGCGGCATTTATGTCTTTTTCCTTTCATAAGGGCAGAATGGGGAGAAAAGTACATCAGCTTCCTTTATGAAATTGGTTGATAACGTCATGGCATGAAATGTGGTGCGTACCGTTTGGTGGTATAACTGAGAGGAAACTTATTTTTTGCAATCTTCCATGCATACAATCCAAGGCAGTAATACTTTCAAATTTTAGATTGTTTGTTATGATAGTTCTGCCATTTGAGGAGCATGAGGATAGTATGTAAGTTCAGTTGTACCTTCAGATTTTACCATGTTTAATGACACTATGCTCTAGCTTACCTGATTGAAATTGATCTGCGACTTTCAGGACAAATGGAGGAACTTGAGTTTTAGTGCAAGTGGACTGGGTTCAAGGGATAAACAAAGGGTTCCAAGGCCGAAAGCACCTTCGTCCTCCCCATCACCTAGCCCGCAGCTTCTGCTTCTCTCAGCCCCGAATAATGTTGCCGAGGCTTCTCCACCAGAAGATTGTGAAAAAAGCCCACAGGATGACAAGACTCCGAGTCCAAAGTTGTCTTACTTAAGCCATATGCCTTTAAACTTTCGTTACAAAACATATACTTTTAAGCGTCTGCTTATTCTGGAAGACAAGCATAGTACTATTAATTCAATACTTCTATTCAAGAGTTAGTGCATGATCACGTGATACATCAAGGACGTTTCTACTCATCCCATGTTAGATAAATCTACTCTTATATTTCTTCCTATTAGAGGAATATGATTCTGTCTAATGATCACAAGATGAATTTTCAAAGAAAGCAGTAGGAATGACCAACACAAGGATATGCCAGCTAAAAGTATGATATTGGTATAAAATGAATACAAACAAGTAGACATGGTAAGAGTGTAGTTAAATGACAGATGTTGACAGACTCAGGTCAACAAGATAAAAGTCTTGTGAGCATTAGTAAGCATTCTTATTTTTTATCGCATTGAGAAGTATAACTGCATCATTTCTCCCTGACACAAGTATTTTAGTTTGCGATCTGATTACGTCTACCTATTTGCATATTAGGTACAGTTCCATGATCCTGGAAGCTCTCGGTGAACTGAAAGAGCCAAATGGTTCAGAAGTTGCTACAATTTGCAATTTCATAGAGGTTGAGCATCTTTTTTATTTCATTCTGTTGTAGTATTTTTTTTGTCTCATCTTTTTGAGTTCATTCAAGTTTTGCTCAGGTATACAACTAACATCGTACAAGTGAGAATTATAAGCATTTTCCATCGCTTGATTTGCTTGCAGGAGAAAAATAATTTGGCTTTAAAGTATTCTGAAAATATTGTTGGTAATGAGAGCTAGTGAACTACGTTAGGTGAACAGATTAATCTAGCCATTTTTCACATAGATATTGCCATATAACCTGATCTTTGACATGGTGAAAAAGATGTGAGCCCATGTTTCATAACCTGTTTTATTTATGAATTTTGCATGAAATTTTATTTATTGTTGAGAGTCCTTTACATCAAGGATGCTCCTAAGATTGCCTTGACTGCTACAGGAATATTTTGTTTTTGTGGTTTGCATTTGTCCTGGTTTGTACTTTGCAGTACTTATGTTTCATAATTATGTTGCATTGCTAGGATAATGGTAGGTTGCTGATGTTATCTTTGTGCCATACATGCAGCAAAGGCATGAGGTGCAACCAAATTTTAGAAGGTTGCTTTGTGCCAAATTACGAAGGCTTATAGGCGTGAACAAAGTTGAGAAGGTGACAATATTTTCATTATTATGAAAACGAGACTACCTATGGGTGCTGAAGTAGTTCTTCTGTTAGCTTGTTGGGGGTCTGAAGAAATGGGAGGGAACTTGCCTTGACTAGCCACTGTCAGGGCTATCTTCCCTGCCTTGGTAGAGAGGCTCCTAGGCTTAGTTGAACTTCTAATTCTTCATCGCTTAATTGCAAACTGGGTTCATGGTCTCTCTTTTATAGGGAAGACTGACTTGCCCCCCCCCCCCCCTATAACTCACCTTCCTAACTCATTTCTTTCTCTTTCTAACTAACTACCTGGTCGACTACTGCTGGTGCGACTGTTATGTGTCTCTTGCTTGTTTGAACCCATTCCATTAGGCCACGACATCTCCAATTTTCCTTTTCACTTTTTTTGCGTATCTTGCTTACTTTTCTCCCTTCAAACTACGACAGGACTCTTACCAAATCCACGCGAATCTTAATTCTCCGCATGGATTATGCTGGGATCCCACATTCCTTAATAACCCAGACCAGAATATTCATATCTGCTGGGTAGAGTATTGGTGGGAATACAAGGGGTATAGGAAGTCTCGTTGTGCCAACTTTGCCGCAGATGTTGTGATTTGGACCTCTTCCAATTTAAGCATTGACGATATGTGGAATTCAGATTCTTTAGTTTGGCTGTCAAAATTGGCACGCTGCATCTCAAGTTACGAGTTATCTTATGTGGAGCTCGACATGAGATTCAAGTTTGTATTGAGAATGATATATTTTTGTAGGAATACTTTGGTGGCTGGATCCAAACTATACGTTTAGTTTACCAGCCATGCAATATCCTGGAATCCCCTCTAATTTTTGAGCTTGTTTGTGCGTTTTGAATTGAAGATGTGAAAGGACCTTTAGATTAGATGTAACTAACGATAATCTTTTCTGTCTTAATGTGAACAGATTGATAAGTCCTATAAGCTGACGGATTCATATGCAAAAAGGGCTCTGGCTCCGATGAAAGATCCATCTCTAAAGAAGAAGGATTCAGCCAAGTCATCCAAGGCAGCAAAGGGTCTAGGCCAGTCGAGTCCTGCACTGGACGCAGCTGAAGCTGCAGCGATGAAAGTAGCCGACGCGGAGGCCAAATCGCACCTCGCAAACGAGCACATGATGGAGGTTGAAAGGATCGGCAAGATGGCCGAGGAGACCGAGTCTCTCCTCGAGCTCGCCTCAGAGCTCTACGAGCGATGTATGCCATACTCATCCTCCAGCAATTTTTAACCTTTCGCCTTGCCATAGTATCTTTCCCATCATCATATAACCCCCGGTGACGTTTCAGGTTCAAGAGGAGAGGCGCTCACTATACTGCAAGTGGCGCACAGGGAGTTTTGATGGTGTTGTCGACCCCGTCAGCTGCGCGCCGACATCTGCTCTCTTGTATATGGATGGATGGAAGCGTTGGCCCAGGCTGTTGTCTTCTTGCCCGCGTGTTGTCTCTGTGTTGTATCATAACTCGAATCAATTCGTTGGTTGTACCTGAGAGGGCATTCCTTTCATTGCCTAGGAATGATTTTAAGTTGGTGCATTTTGGATACTGTCCTGTGTTGAAATCAGGGAATAATGTGTATCTCGCCCTGCCGCCTTTTCCTGTATGTACTCTAATGCAAGTTTGGCCATATGCTCCCTCCTTGGCAAAATCAAAATCTTCTCCCTGGTCCTAGATTGGTCTCACGACGCGGTTGCACAATGTCCGCCTCGGGAGTATTACTGGCAGTCATGTTTCTGTCCCGAGGACAAGCAACTTGTCTCCCAGGTGAACAGTAGATTCAAAAAATAGAAGTTAAATTTAAAAATTCTGAATTTTTTTTGGTAAAATATAAGGAATGTTTGTGGTAAAATTTCTGAATTTGTAGTGTATTCAAAAAATAGAAATGAATTTAAAAATTCTGAATTTATGCTTAAATTCATCACGAAATCACAAAGGTAGAAGGCTTGGTAAGAAAAAACGGAATCGATGCTTTGGAAATGTTACTTTCAAATGCATTTTGGAGCTTTGTTTTCTTTTTGCCACCACTTCCACCAATGTGGTTTCGTGATGAAATTTTATATGCACAACAAACATTTCTTAAAGTATGCCGCAAAAAAATCAGAACTTTTTAATTTTTTTTCTATTTTTTTGATTTTATTGTTTACACCAAGAGCATTTGAGCCTGAGTAGGGCTGGATTAACGAGCTGCTCTGCTCGTTCGGCCCTTTATCATTAAGCTCGTTATTAATAAGCTCGTTAATATTAGTGAGCTAAAACCTCTGTTCGGCTCGGTTCGGTATGGGCTAGTTATGCTCGCGAGCGTTCACGAGTGCTAGTTAAGGTAATAAACATCACAGAAGAATCCCATGATACTATAAAAAAATTCACAATGAAATAACTTAAACATAGATGTTACCCATAAAAAAATCATAACCGTATAAATTAAACAAGGACATTATGTTCTCGGCTGCTGGCTCCTGGTTGACTCTAGGGTCTCCTCGCGACTAGCTCCTAGGTCTAGGAGAAGTGTCGAAGTGGGCTGGGGGCTGACCCCCTAGGTTGGGCTAACTAGCAACTCTTTTGATAGTGTGCTGATTTAAGCTAGAGGTCTCATGTTAAACTTTCAAAAATTATCCAGCTAAATGAGTTAGCTCGTGAAACTCGTTTGCTCGCTCATTAAACTCGTTAATCTTAACGAGCAAAAAACAATGTTAGGTTCATTAACTAACGAGCACGATCCGAAACGAGCCGAACTATCGAGCGCTCATTATGCTCGCGAGCTTCGAGCTTTTCGTCCAGCCTATGAGCCTGGGTGAAGAATGGTATTTTCGCTTGTCTGCTTTGTCCTTTGTTATTATTGTTATTAGTGCCTCCGTTTCATAATTCTTGCTGTGGTTTTAGTATCAATCGAAACGGAGGAAGTAGGGGTATTGTTTTGCGGATGTGAGGGCTGCTTTGCTTTTGGTGGATGCTTAACGTACAGACTGTGATCTGAAATCATGTGACGCTGCCTTCTTTGTATTACATGGCCCGATGGTTGGCCTTTGTCGAAAGAAGGCACCTAAAAGCAGATTCGCCCATGGTTTTTGTCCTCTGCGATGCACTTTGCTCCGTCGGTCCAACTTATGAGCACTCATCTTTTCAAGTTTTTTTTCTAGAAAAACAGAAAAAGACCTGTCCAAGTTTTTGTGAGCGGACGACAAGTTCAAACATTTGTGCCATCCAGAGCGTTTCTCCCTCCCTCTCTCTCTCTCCGATTATAAAATCAGATTTTGTATCTTATGGATAGATGGTTAGAGCATCTACGAGCGGACCTAACTAAATCCGCCACGTAGACCTCCGCGGAAATGCCGGGAGCCGACAATGACCGGTCAACAGTCAAATATTTGATGTCACAATCGGATGCCTCATTACAAATCATCAAATGCATACAACCAAATGCAACGTAAAATCTAGTCTAAATCTTCGCTGCGGCCGTACTTGTTGTTCCCTCCGTGTCCTCTTCCGGCGGTCGTGGAACAAGCGAAGTGAAGATCCGGTCGCCGGTGAGGTAGGGTAGGACATGAAACACGGACTGGCCCACATGGGGCACGAGGCGCCGCCATCTTAGCCACAGCCGTACTTGTTCCCTATGTATCCTCGTCTGACGGTCGTGAGACACGTGAAGTGAAGATTCGGTCATCGGTGAGGCAGGGTTGTACACGAGACACGGAGTGGCCCACATGGGGCACGAGGCGACGACATGAGACCGGAATGTCGCCGGTCAAGGTGAGGTCTATGATACATGTGGACGAGCAGGCCTCATCCAAGGTGGTTGTGCGCCTCCGGCTCCGCGCCCTCTGTCGCGAGGGCTGTTGTGGCCTCCCTCGTCCTCTGTCTCGCACTGGGGCACGCACCGTGTCCACAACCCAACGCCTCGACTCCACAGCGGACGGGTTGTGAGAGAAGCCACTATTGACCTTCGAATCGGAGCCCGACACCGTGGGAACACCACAACATTGGAGGGGTTGTGGCACCAGGCAGTGGTCACTGCCTTCGGCGAAGCCGCATTCACGTGCCTTGAGCCTCCGGCGCCGGTGGATCCAAGCGCCATTTGAGCGGTCGGGCGCACTCCTCCCGAGAGCGGCGGAGAGCCATGCAGACGACCATCTCCTCACCGGCCACGCAAGGAACAAGGCCTAGTTGACAGATAGGGGATCTCGGAGTCCCATCCACTGCCTGACATGTCTGAGACGACCGGAGTTCGCCGGAGAGGAGCTTGGGGATGGAGAGGATTGGAGTGGAATAGAGTGACTAGGGTTTGATCCGGAGTGCGGTCGGAGTGGGTCGTGGTGGGCCTGATCCGACATGACAGACGCTTCTGAGCGTCTTTATATCCGCCCCAGTTATCGGCCCCTCCGTTCCTAAATATAAGTCTTTTTGGACATCTTAAATGGACTACAACGTACGGATGTATGTAGACATATTTTGGAGTGTAGATTCACTTATTTTGCTACGTATGTAGTCGTCTATTAAAATCTCTAGAAAAAATTAGATATGGACACCCATATGTTTGGGTCAGGTTTGTCGTATCCGACTATGTGACATATTTTTGTCCAGTCCGAGTCCGGGTCGTTTAGGACCTTTACGAAGGGTTCGGTTGCAGTGTTGTATAGAGACTCTTATTTGTGGTTTTCTTCCGGTTGTAATATCGCGTGATGTAGAGAGAAACCTCCCAATAAATAAACGTATCTTTGGTACGCTTACGAACAGGGAATAGGTAGCCCAATAACAGATCCGATCCGCCTCCGCCTCGCGTTCCACTACCCGGCCTGTCGCCTAGTCTTCTCCCCCAAATCTCTCCCTCAAACCCTACAGCCGATCCAGCCCTCCCCACCGCGCCGATCGCCATGGCCGCCCCCAACAACGACCCCGCCGCCGCCAGCGCCAGCGCCTCCACCAGCGACGCCGCCCTCGCCGCGCCGGAGGACACCTCGATCGAGGCGCTGGCGCGGCGCGTGCAGGAGCACATGACCCTCGCCAACAACCCCACCGCCCGCCGCCACAAGTTCTGGGAGACGCAGCCCGTGGGCCAGTTCGGCGACGTCGCCGACGTCTCCCTCCCCGACGGCGCCATCGAGCCGCCCTCCCCGCTCTCCGAGGTCCGCGCCGACCCCTACCCGCTCCCCGCCGCCTTCGAGTGGTTCACCTGCGACCTCGACGACGACGCCCTCCTCACCGACCTCTACGCCCTCCTCGCCCACAACTACGTCGAGGACGACGAGAACATGTTCCGCTTCAACTACTCCCCGGCCTTCCTCCGCTGGGCGCTCCGCCCCCCCTCCTTCTTCCGCGCCTGGCACATTGGCGTCCGGGCCAAGGAGTCCAAGAAGCTCGTCGCTTTCATCTCCGGCGTCCCAGCGCGCATCCGTGCGCGCGACGACGTTGTCCGCATGGCCGAGATCAACTTCCTCTGCGTCCACAAGAAGCTCCGATCCAAGCGCCTCGCGCCGGTGCTCATCCGGGAGGTCACCCGTCGCGTCCACCTGGAGAACATCTGGCAGGCTGCCTACACTGCGGGCGTCGTCCTCCCGACCCCCATCACCACCTGCCGCTACTGGCATCGATCCCTCAACCCAAAGAAGCTCATCGACGTTGGCTTCTCCCGTCTTGGTCCCCGCATGACCATGAGCCGCACGGTCCGGCTCTACAAGCTGCCTGATGCGCCGCTTACCCCTGGGTTCCGCCAGATGGAGTTGAGGGATGTTGCAGCAGTCACACGCTTGCTCAGGGCATACCTTGCAAGGTACGTGGTGGCGCCAGATTTTGATGAGCTTGATGTTGAGCACTGGTTGCTGCCCCAGGAGGATGTGGTGGACAGCTACCTTGTGGAGAGCCCTGAGACGCACGAGGTCACAGATTTCTGCAGCTTCTACACTCTGCCCTCGTCCGTGCTGAACAATGCCAACTACTCAACACTCAAGGCCGCATACTCGTATTACAATGTTGCTGTCAAGACCCCGTTGCAGCAGCTGATGAATGATGCACTGATTGTGGCCAAGCAGAAGAACTATGATGTGTTCAACGCGCTCGATGTCATGGAGAACGAAGGGTTCCTCAAGGAGCTCAAGTTTGGCCCTGGAGATGGGCAGCTGCACTATTATCTCTACAATTATCGCATTCGCAATGGAATCAAGCCATCTGAGCTTGGGCTTGTGCTTCTATAGGGTGGTCGAGGCTCAGGATGGTGTTTGGGTTATACTCTTTTCAGCAGGTACTCCTTGTGTGGCTGGTTTAGTATGCGTCTTTCCTGGTTGCTGCAGGTGATGGTTTGATTTCGGTCATGCTGTATGTTGCCCAGTGTGCAATCCGTCATAGCTCTTTTGTTTATTGTGGTAGCAAATCTTCCATGCCTTTTCATGGGAATCCACATTGATTTGCAAATGAGGAGACTGGAATTAGAAATTCCTTTTCAATTTAAGACTGTATTTTTCAATTAGTTACATTCAGTGTGTATGGTTCAAAGCATTTTTATGATGGCACTCAGTTTACCAAGGAATTTTGATAGACTTGTGTTATGCTAAATCATTCGAGTACCCTTATGTTTTGAGTTTATAACTATGTGGCTTTGTCAATTTATGACATTCACCATTGTTTCATCTAGAATGCCCCAAAATTTGATGTCCTAATATGGTATGCAAATCTGTATTACTTGTTTTTACGGATTGTAGCCTAATGCTGCTATCATATGAGGTCGGTTCATGATGTTTGATGACTTGGATGTTCTTATTAGGCCCTTTTTTTTGTATCAGTAATGTTTGGTGCATCATTCCATCAATAAGCCTCTTTGTCAATCTTGTGGCATCCTCTCCCTCCTTTTCTTTTTCTGCCCTGTCTTCAAATCACTGCATTTGTGCACTTGTTGTTAACTTCCTAGCTCTCTCTGTTTGATGTCAGCCGATGTTTTACATCATTTAGTTGCCCAATTAGATTGTGTGCCTAAACTCATCGCATTCCTGGCCTGGAATGATTAGCGAAAACAGCCCAACAAAAAGGTTGATTATAGGTTTCAAATCCAAGTTACCATTCTGTCAAATGGTATTCATGGTGGTTACCAAAGTACCAACAGAGTTCCCTTGCAAACTCTGGAGTTCTTCCAATCTGTGGCCAGACACTAATTGGTTACACTGTTGCTAAGTGCGGTATGGTTTGTGGATGGCCTTCATGGAACTTCCTCTGATGAGTGAAGTGACACAGTCCTGCGGCCTGATCGAAATGAATGACAGGCCGTGGACCGGCTCCGAAATATTGAGTTCCTCCATGCTTTTCTTTTATTATTAGTCAATATAGTCTTGTCTCAAAAAAAAAAGTCAATATAGTCTCAAAAGTCAAGTTCCTGTTTCTTGGATCACAACGGAAATCATCCAAAAAGCTGGATGAATGATCAGACGGATTTAGTTTCCAAATCTTCTTTCCGCTGGCAAGCTTTTGGTTCTTCAAATCTTGCCTCCACAGGGTTGTTGCGGGTTGGCTCTGAACCGAAGCAAGCATTCCTTTCTCATCTTTTGGCATCGGTTGTAACTTTGTGCTGGTAAATGTTATGTAAACAAATATAAAAGCGTTTAGATCATTAAAATAGTGATCTAAATGCTTTTATATTAGTTTACGGAGGGAGTACCTCTTATCTCTCCATTGCACCGGCATGAGGCCCACTTTAGCTGCCGTGCTCTATCTGTGGTAGCTCCCCACATCTGTAGCGTCGATGCCTTTGGTTGCTGAGCAGTTCCATGCCACGGCCACAGGCAGAGTGATGGCTTTGTCGGCGGCAGCTCCAGCTAAAGAGATACTCTTATGCTCGGTTGCCTATGAAGCAAGAGAGAAGTCCTTATTTGGCCCTTTCTTTTGAATTTGCTTTCTGTTTCCGTCCTAAGAAGTCTTTTTTTCTCAAACTTCATTTTGTTCCTTACGTGACACTTCTGTCAGAAGCTGAAAAGACCGTTTTTGCCCCCTAGTTTTAAAGAGCCCACATTCAACATTCAATTGAGGTCTCTAATTAGAATTGAGTCATCTGATTTTGATTGGGTCAACAATTTATCAAATCTCTCTTAGTTCAGTTCTTTTATACTGTATACACTATGGTTTCTAATTTTTAAGGCCTCATAATTAATTGAGGTATTCAATTTAGAATTGTGTCATCTAATTTTGACCGGTCAACAATTCCTTAAGCTCTCTCATTCAATTCTTTTAATTCACTATCTTCCCTAATTTTAAAGTTCTTGCATTCAATTGAGGTATTCAAATTTTTATTTGGTTTACGATTTTGACTAGACCAACAATTTTCCAAATCAATCAGCAGCAATCATCCTATAAAAACATATAAATCCCACACACCCTCCCACCACACCTAGAAGAAGGAAGTGCCACAATGTGATATTATAGCACCAATATAGTATATGCACTCACCGACACAGAAATTTCTCCACATAAATATAAGTTGTTTAGTGGATAACAAAGAATCAGACCATGAAAGGCTCCACAAAATCAAAGCATTATAAATAAAAATAAAACACACTTTATCATCTCCCCCACCCGCCGAACTAAATATTCCATCAGTTTCAAAATATAAGGGGTATTACTTTTTAAAAAGTCAAATTTCTTTAACTTTGACTAAGCTTAGAGCAAAACTATCAACATCCACAATATTAAAAAGAAAAGTATGGAAATTCATTTCATGATGAATCTAAATATATTGATTTGATATTATTGATTTTGATATATTTCTCTACAAATTTGATTAAACTTAAAAGGTTTGCCTTTTCAAAAAGTTAATATATCTTATATTTTAAAACAAAGTGATTATCTTTTTAAGAAACCCAGCAACACTAAGGCGCAACAAAGCACGCCCAACCCTTTGGTATATGACAAAAGCTGAGTTAATCTGTTTTGTCATGGTTGCATGATCAATGGGGCATTTTATCAATTCAAAAACTTGCATAAATTTCATGTTTCGCATCATCGGATTTTAACTAGGAAATTTGGCAAAACCACCCTATATTTGATGCCATCCCCTGCACACAATTCATATGTACCCATAGGGGCGCGTTCGTCGGGTCCATGTGGCACATGGTGACGGCCAACGGAGACGGCTGTTAGACGTAGGGCCGATCGAGCACCAAAATCCTGATCGACACTTTTTCCCCGTCAAGTCGAACTCGCCCCCCCTCCCCCCCCCCCCCCTCCGCGGATACGGCCCCTCCCCTTCCTATGTCTCATACTCTTTTGGCGAGCATCGAGCCCGCGCAAGGTGCCACATGCCACTAGTAGCCAAAAGCCCGGAGCATAAAACCTTGAAGCCGACTGGAGCCAGAAAGCCCGAAGCCAGAAGCCTCGGAGGCACATGACCAGAAACCATACTAAGTTAACCATTTTGCAAAAGAGGAGCCCGCCCAGATTATCCTTCAAGGGAGCCTGATTCCAAAATTCCAGACAAGCTCGGGGCAAATGACAATACACTATACCGGTGGTGGCCCATCAGTTGTGAAGCCCGTCTCTGGGGTGACCTCATGCCCAGAAGGCTTGGCTGCAGGCTAGGCCCTTCATCGGATAGGAGGCCTGGCTTCCGAACAAACACCATATTGGCGTGCAAGCCAAGGTCCCCTCATGGTGAGGTTGGTTAAGATCCTATAAACCCTAGCTCTCACCCCTCTCCTTTATGAGGCGGGGGCTAGAGGCATAGATCGGGCGAAACCTAATCAATAACTTAAACCTTGGTAGTTATCACTATCTTCAATCTGTAACCCCCTCACACGAGGTGTTTCCACCATCAATCAAAAGCAAAGCAGGAGTAGGGCATTGCCCTCAACCATGAGGACCTGAACTTGGGTAAAAGACCCTCGTCCGATCCCCTCTGGTACATCCAGTCACGCTCTCCACCCTACGGAGGACATTGACGGTTTTCGGTATCATCATGCAATATTAGTCCCACTAATTTGCCATCATCAATACCAAATCAACAATTAAAGGGCACACAACACTTTCACAAACTTTATTGGGCAAGCGTCCATATATTAGTCCAACCCCTGAATTACATGGATAGTTGTGCAACAATATTATTTGTTACTTTTCCCAACATCTCAAGTGTAGTATTTCATCATGCCTCCAAAGATTGCCACAAATTTATCCAAACCCAACATACACACATACCATTGATACAATACCAACTAGACATTTAAAAGAAACCCTTCATATCATCCCTGAAGTCCTTGAGATGCTTCCCCTCCACACATTGGGTCATAATTCGGGTGCCCTTCTTCGGCATTGGTGGAGCACCAAGCACCGCGACCGCCATGTAATCTGCATATGTGAATGGTATGATATGGCTAGGGGCGCCCCACCCGTAGTCGACCTCATAGAATCCAAGCCTCGTCCAGTCCGACACAAACAGCACATTGTGCTGGAATGTCAACTGGTATGGATCAACCTTCACATCCCCTGACACCCACTTGGCAAACTCCAAAGGGAGCCTTGCCTTCCCGTCCCTAATCATCTCGATCACACCAAGCAGTCCCGATGTGGCAACATCCTTCGCTGTAGACGTCACAGTAACCGGGTAGAAGCAGTTGCCGTAGAAGCCCCCATCCTTTGGGAGAACCTGTGTGAGAAGGTGTCTGGTGTTTGCGAAGAAGCATATTTTGACCTCGGCTTGTGGACTGTACTTGATGGCGCGAGTTCGAGCTTGCCAAACCTTTGCAATGGCAATATCAAAAGTTGAGCAGTACTGACCCATTACCTGGAAGTATTCAGCCTTGACATGGGCGATACAATCTGAACTGACATCTGTAGCGAAATGCTGGAAGCCTAAGGACTGGAATGTTGGTGGTGGCCCCGAAGGTAACTTGGGTGGGCTCGGGATTACAGCCCGAGCCCATACAGGTGCCACCGTAGGCTTGTCCAGGCCGCGGGCTAACTCGGCAATTGCGTTGATGAATTGTGCTGCGCCAAGCCCGTCTGCAAGGGTGTGGACCGCTACCAAGCCCACAACAAATCCTCTACAAACGAATTCGGTCACCTGGCATGGACAGAGTTAGAACGAGAAAGTTAATGCAATATCAGTCTTGAAACATCAGTTAAAATGACAAGGAAAAAGTTTGCAATATATAGTCCTGAAACCATGACATTCGTTATTGTTATTCAGATGAAGTGGTTGTATGGAACTTGAGTCAATGAAGAGACAAATAGTAGGCAGGCAGTAGGAGTAGACTACCTAAACCATTGTGATGTGTCGGTGCTTCACTTGTCAGAAATATGTGGTGCCGCCGTGCCGGCACTTTCTATCTTCCATTACCAACAACGCGATGTATCATAATAATAATACAGAAAACAGGGATGTGGTACAGTTCCACCTAGTTAGTGTACCGTATGTTTTATTTTTGGTGAAATAGTGTATCATATGTGTTACACAGATACGAGTTACAGTTCAACCACTCTGATACTAGTCATTTGTACGTGCTTTGCACGTGAGACTTTTATGTATACGCAAAATACTAAACCATTAAAATTAAAACTAAATCCATGTATTATGATAAATTTTATTGAAATTTTCAAAAGAAGATTCCTATTTTCTTATAGGAGATCATGTAGCAAAACAATTTCTTGTTTATGCAAACTGTTTTAGACAAAACCTTTGTTCCTTCATAAAGAAATGTTATTATTGTCTCATGAAATGTTTAAAATAATAATAAAAAATTATAATATAAAAAAGGAGCTTGATGTAACAACTATTCACCTTTTCATTTTTCCTCTTTTTCTTACCCTTCAGTCGGAATATTTCCTAATTTCTATTGCATGACTATCCAGGACCAAAACAAAAAATAATTGAAAATCAATTTTCTTTGGTTGTTTCAAAATTTATCCCCCCTTTAACAAAGTGCTTACTACTATACTACCTTAAAAAAAGGAAGAAACCCTCCGGTACATCCAATGCTCAGAAGAAAAAAAAACCTCCGGTACATCCAATGCTCAGAAAAAAAAACCTCCGGTACATTCACAGTATGCCGCTACGTACCTTTTAGAAAGTATGCTGCTATGGCAGTCCTATACATGCACACATCGAGATGTTTCTAGCCTTAACTACTCTCTGGTGTACTGTACCCAGTTGACCACGTCTAGCTAGCTGAAAATTCTAGAGCAAGTCAGATCACACGCCTGGCAGAGTTAGTGGTCTCCACAGCGAATCCCTCCAATATTGGTCGTTGGATTTCCTGATCCAATGGCGCATGTGACGCCACGACTTCCTAACTTTTGAATCAATCAATTAGAGCCGTCCGATCACAATGATCCAACGGTTCATATGTTTTGCTACTCATACACTATATAATAGTATAGATATAGATATAGATATAGATGTAGTCTTGGTTCATTTGGGAGCTACTCCCTCTGTTCGCAAAAAAGGGCCTCGACTGTGTGCGGACATACACTGTTCTGAGAAATAAATCCATTAGAAATACTGTCCTGAAACAGCATCCATATTGCGGCAAACAAAATGAAACAACATGTAAAGCATGATTTGTCTCTTCAAATATTGTTCACCGACGTTCTTTCTGACTTCAGAGGTCTACCTATATTCTTTCTTCCTGACTTCAAACGCGCTGATCGTCGACCGGGTGGTACGTACACATGCCAGGTGAGTGCGAGATGCTTTGTACTTTCAGTGAACTTTTATAATAGATTTGATCATTTTTTTGCCAAAAGAAGTACTACTACAATATTTTCTCGGGATGTGGAAGGCTAGCACTTTGTCGCACTCTGTTTATGCTAGTACCAAATCCAATATTTTCACAGGGAAAGGTCAACTACTAACCCCTCATATTGAGTGCTTTTCTGTGCATTGGTGGTTGCTGAATTAATTCACGACGATGGTTTCTTCATGGCACGAGCATTTGCTTAATAAGTACGTATAAAAATATATGTTGTTGGTTTTTTTTGAGGGGGAAATATATGTTGTTGGTGGCTTGAATAAGTTGATGTTCGCTTTCTGCCTTTGATCATTGCACACAAGAAAATGTGAAATGGATGAAAGATGAGGACTGCAAATTCCTAAACATTTTCTGCAAGCTAGGAGCTTCGAACTCATGTAAATATGATGTACGTATATACCTGCATCATGACCGGAATAGTGGCAGGGTCAACACCTTCCTCCGGAGCGGGCAGCAGCTCCTCCTCGCAGACCATGAGCGGATAGTCCAGGCCGTTCACGTCCTCGAGGCTGCAGTCGGCGGCGGCCTCAACGAACCAAGCGCCGTCGCCGGTGCACGCAACGCAGGCCTCGCCAGCCGCCACCGATCCCACGAAGCGGCCGGCGAACGCGGGGTACTCCACCAGCGCGCGCGACAGCGCGGCGCGGATCACCTCGGCCGGCCTGGCGCCGTCGGCGCGGCGGTCGCCGTTGCCCCGGAACACGTGCAGGGACCGCACGGTGTGGCGCAGCCCGGGCACGCGGTCGATGGCGGACAGCTCCAGCGTCTCCCCCGACGCCGGCGCGGCCGGCACGACGAACGACTGGGATTTCCTTGCCAGGGTGATTGATGACACCATGGTGGCTACGTGCCCAGTGTCAGTGTGTGATGCGAGATATGGGTGGTGTGAGCCTTCGAGACAGCACGGGATGCGTATTTATAAACGCCGAAGTCTGGGCTGGGCTGAATGTACGAGCGGCAGCCCATCCAAGCTTGCAAAGCCCAAAAGCAGAGACAATAGAGTAAAAAAATGGAGTATCCCTCCCGCACACGCGACGCGACGCACCAACGAGAGCGCCACCGGCGGCACCCACGCTCGGGCACGGGGGCGCACGACACGACGAGAAAAGGACGCCACCCGGCCACCTCCTCGGCTCCTCCCCCTCGTGGTCTCCTCCTCCGCCCACACCCAAAAAGCTCTAGGGAAACCTCCTGGTGGTCTCCTCCTGGTGCCCGATCGGATCGGGGATGTGGGAGTCGGTGGCGCTCACGCTGGCCGGCGCCGCCGGCAACAGCATCGGCAAGGTCCTCCAGAAGAAGGGCACCCACATCCTCCCGCCCCTCTCCTTCAAGCTCAAGGCACCCTCCCACTCCCCTCCCCTTATCCATCCCCTTACCCATCCCTTCCGGATGCCGGCGCTGCTGTTTAGTAGTACTACTGTATTAGATAGATGACGCCGCCCTCTTCGCTCTTGTGCAGGTCATACGGGGCTACGCGCTCAACAGGCTCTGGATCAGCGGCTTCCTCCTCGACATGTGCGGCGCCGCCCTCATGCTCACCGCGCTCTCGCAGGCGCCGGTGCGTCGCCTGCTTCCCCACTCCATTTTGTTTCTCGCCCGATTCCGTGCCTTTTCTGCGCAGCTACTGGATGGCTTGGGATATGCCGCAGGTTGA
The DNA here is from genome assembly GCA_032464435.1 of Aegilops umbellulata. Taxonomy (NCBI): domain Eukaryota; kingdom Viridiplantae; phylum Streptophyta; class Magnoliopsida; order Poales; family Poaceae; genus Aegilops; species Aegilops umbellulata. Next base: position 316,648,415 of record CP136056.1, on the reverse strand, counting down.
CTAATGGCGCCGTTTGCTTTTCTCCTCAGGTCTCTGTCGTGCAGCCAATTGCCGGCTGCGGCCTCGCCATACTCTGCGTTTTCTCCCACTTTTACCTCAAGGAGGTCATGAATGGCCTCGATTGGATTGCCATCACAATGGCTGGTCTCGGCACCATAGGTCAGCTACAAGTCACTACGCCACGATCATCACGTTTTACATTCAATATTGACAGGATGGAAATGGAAACCAGACAGACCTTTGTAGGATCGATTAATAGCATTAAGCTACTACCTCCGTTTCAGTTTACAAGTCCTACGCGTATACCTAGGTTGCCAATTTTATCACCCTAATATAAACTATATAACACAAAAAAATATTGTTTGAAAATAGAACATCTGAAGTTTATATTGGTATATTTTTTGTAGTATATGACTTGTATTAGGTTAGTCAAATTGACGACCTAGGGGTACGCGCACGCCCTGTAAACTGAGAGAGAGGTAGTAGTACCCATGCATTGACTGGATTTACTCTGCGTTCTGTAACTTCAGGAGTCGGTGTCGGAGGGGAGGAGCAGAAAGTGGAAGAGATTCCCCTTTTCAGTATACCTTGGCTGGTGCTCACCGTTCTCATCTTGTTTGTAGGTACCATACTCTGTGTTGTATTAGTTTTATTACATCCACGTAATTATGCGTGCTACCAGAACAAGTGTATTTTCTCTTGCACAAACTGTTTTGCCCATTCTGCTATAATATTCCGACTCTCGCCCACAATTTTAGGCGTGCACCACATAAGTATTACCATTGTATTTCTATATATAAATTAGGTTTTTCCTACAATTTATGTGTTACGCCCCAACGAAACTGCTTGCTGGAGTTAGGGAAAGTGTTTACATTCCTGTTTCATTAAAAAACACGTCAATAGGAAAGACTAATCATATTGTAGGATATTATGGTGGATGATATTATTATAGTGTTGATGAACCCAGTTTTTAGCCTGCGACTGATGGCAATTTTATTTCGTTTATGCCAATTAAGGTTCTGCTCAACACTTGGCTTCATATCTACAAAAAGCAGAGGCGCGAACAAGAGTTGGTGAGCAATTTTTAAATTTGGGGTTCATGTTTCAATATTGTAAATATTGACAACTTGCATCAATCCAGACTGGACCTGAAGTGATCGAGGAGGTCATATACGGCTTAGAATCAGGCATTTTGTTTGGGTAATTTTTTTTATCTATTTCCATTTATCACTTTGTTTACAACCTTTTCTACTTAAAAAATTAATTTATGACTTAGACTCAGGCCTTATGTTGACCACTCTGGACCCTATTTCAATTGATTGAGAGGATATTTACTTGGGAGTATACATTTATCATGAAATAAACAAATGTTACTTCAACCTTTCTTTTCTTTTAGTATACAGTTATGCAGTGACCCAATATGGGAGGATGACTCATAATTATTAACTTATTTCGTGTATAGGATTTCATCAGTGATCTCTAAGATGGGATTCGTGATGTCTGAAATGGGCTTTCCGAAGATTGTTGTGCCAGCTGCCATTTCTTGTAGTGTGGCCTGCAGTGCCGTGGGATTTGTTTACCAGGTATGTCTAGTTTACTGGAGATGCGCCTCCCTACTTGTGTGCATCACAGAGATGTCCCTTCTTAATGCGCACTGCTGCCCTGATACTCTGGAGATGTACTTCTCTGCTTTTTTGTGTGTTCTGGCATTGATAGGGATGTATACAGTGCTTGTATAGTGTTTGTAGAAAACGTAGAGATGTTACCTGCCATCGGCGTTGCACTTGTTAATGATTTGCGCACTCGAACAGTGCATGGGAACTATTGAGACTATTGCACTTTGTTAATCTCAACTGATGCTGTCGGTGTGCATGCATTTATTGTTTGGCTGTCATACAATCTATGTCACATCCTTCTGTTTCAAGCAATCTTCAGCTGATTGCAGTCCTTTCATAGAACATGCACATGTGGGCCATTGCGAAGACATTTAAAGCAGACTTGATTTGTGAACCTGGAAAGCATCAAATTGTTGGAATGGCATGAAGGATCGTTGCTTCTTGTTGGGCTCTGTCTTGAGCTGGAAAACGCCCTTGAACAAGTACAAGTGTGTCATCTTTTTCCATGTTTGGCACAACTGTTGCGTTACCGACGATTCCAAGTTTCTCTTGCTGTCCATTGTGCCATGGTGGCAGGCGAACAGTTTTTGATGGTCATCAGAATGAGGCCCTGCATGGAGGCATTCTAGAGGTATCTCCATACTAAAGAAAAAAGGTTGTTTAGTGTTGATCTATATTCAGGTGGCCACTCAGTCTGTTGGTTAGATACCTCTAGATCACCCCTTGCAAAGACTCATGCCAACAAGGTTTGGAGACTCCACTTGTTGAGTTGCCATTGCACAATGAAAGATATGGCCATCTTGGTATGGACGATAACACAATAGTTGTGGTGGTAGGAAGATGAATGAGATGTCATACTATTACTTGTTCAAGGACATTTTCCTGCTCTATAGAGAGACTCACCCCGAAGCAGCCATCTCTCACCTCACTTTAAATGACTCTTTGTTGGGTTCACAGACCAGATCCTCTTTACTCCCTCCGGATGGGAATATAAGTTTGGCATGGGAACTTATGTAGTCAATTTAACTAGTGAAGCATGTATAATATGCCACAAAAAATATATGGCTAGAAACTTCATTGGACGATGAATCTAAAAATATTTTTTTATAACATACATCATATTTTGCGCTAATCAAATCGAAGACCTAAATATCCGTGCCCGACCTATATTCACATCCAGAAGGAGTGGAACAAATCTTTAAAAATGGCAAACAGGTGCACATATGCTGCACAATGACATTAACTACCGAGGTGCATTAGTTCATACAATTTATTCATAGTTTTTATGTAGTGTTTCTTGAGAACATGTACTTGCTAGTCAAACTCTTACACCAAGCTTATGACGCCACCATAACGTGAATATTAGGGTACACCATATGGGAGCAAAGTGGAGCGGAGTATTTTTTGTCTCAGTGAAGCAGGAACATGGGTGTGACTGACCTTGAATGGAGCCACATAGTGATGTCACATAATATTTGCTGTACTAAAATTGAGCTATAAATCTTGCTTTTTGCTGCCGAGACCATTTTTTTAAATCTAAAAACGGAAACACATGTGCATGTTCTATGAAAGGAATGCAATCCTTTTTGCAATTATTTTTTACAAAATTTACTGTACTAATTTATACTCCATTGACATTGATGATCTGCAAAATTTGCAAATTTTGTTATTTGCAAATTGTTTTCTCAGATTGCACTAGTATATTGGACCCGTCTGATGATATATGTGTTTTTAACATTTGTCATATTGACTTGTCTAGTTATCTTTCAGTGCTTCTGCTCTGGTTTGTGGTTTCGCTTTGTATATTCCACTAATGGGACATGACGCCTGTGCAGACTCGAGGTCTCAAGCATGGGAGGGCAATTGTTGTGTCCACATGTACATCCGTGGCATCTATTGTGTCTGGTGTTGTGGCTGGTATGGTTGCACTTGACGAACATCTGCCGACAGCACCCGCAGGACGTTTTTTTCTCTTGCTTGGATGGTAATATCATTATACTACATTGTGTTTTTCTTTCTGTGTTGTGTGCTATTGTTGAAGACTGATCTGATTCCTTTTTCCCTGCTTCTGTAGTTAGCTACTCCCCCCGATCCATACTAATTGTCGCTGCGACAAGTAATATGGATCGGAGGGAGTACATTTTTTTTTCAATGCTGCACCTTTAAGGCTCTTGCATTGGCAATGTATCCGATAACCGGGAGATCCTGGCTAAACTATGAATTTTTGTGATTGTGATCACGAGGGGAGGCTGCATGGTGGGGTAGGGGGTGACGGCGGTGGAACACATAACATACATTGTGGACGCAGTGATGATAGGCAATACTGGAGGCAGCAGAGAACCTCTTGTTCTATATGGCAGTATCTCCTTGATAGATATAGCAGCAGTAGGACCACCCATGCCTGAATCTGGGGATGGTTGTGCATCCAAGGCCCAAGGGGCTCCACCCTTGCATTGTACACTTGCAGCACAGCTCAGGGGTTTGTACCAGCTGAGCAGTAGCTGGGAAACAGTCACTGCCTTATCTATGCTGTGGGAAAGCCGGATGTGGGTAGATCTGGTGAGATGGAGACGAAAGGTTAGCCGCCTACAACCACAGGCACCATCTTGTGGAATGTGCAGAGAGGGAGGCAGCGATGGATAATCCCATGCAGGTCTTAAAGTGAGTGAGGTGGCATTGACGTTGGGGAGGAAGAAAGTGCTGGAGTAGAGGGAGGAAAACTTCCAGAGTACTGAGTGTTTGGGGCGATTCGCAATTTTGCAGTTGTTGGGATGTCTGTGAAACTGTTTTGGTTGTGTGGGGATATCACGCCCCAATGTGAGCCATCTCTTGTAATCATGCAGCTACAGGCGCATCTTTTGAGATTTCCACCTGATATGCTCTGCTATTTGCCTCACTAAATTGCAAGTGGGGCGGGTGCTCCTCTTGGGACTATATATGGAATTCATGTAGCATGTGCTTGTTATGTATTCTTTGTTGTCAACTTTGATCATGAGAGAATATATCAAGTTCTTTCTCAGTCTATTGAGGTTACGGATATGCAAATTCAGCTTTGCTGAAATACCTAATGTATATTGGGTGCAATAGATTAGGACAATAACACCAGTAGTGTACCGTGTAAGGAGTCATATCGTCTATTGACAAATTGGATTGAACAAATGTGTTGCCTCTTCGTGCTCTCTGACCTCTGCTCCACTTTTTTGAATTGGCTGAGGGACACTAAAGAGTTGGTTCTCCTTTCAGGTTCTTCATTATTACGGGGGTGATACTTCTTGTTACTTCAACCCGAGTGATTGCGCGCCTACCTAAGCCTGTGCAGAAGTTTTTGAAGAGTAATATGGAGCGTTCGCACAGCATCAGGAGGCCTGGATCAGCCCGAGGGAAGGATCCCAACCAGAGCACAACAATCCATGCCTCGACATTGCATATACTAACCTCTACAGGGAAAGAGAAGGCCTAGAGGTGCTACTGGAGGAAGGCTGTCTTAACACCTTTGATGGGTCCAATCACTAATGTGAATGTACAAGTCTAGAGTAGCATCTCAAAAGTTTGGGCTGGCTGCTCATATACTGACTGCCCTTATAGATCTAACAGCAACAGAAGTTCGTAAAATCTCGTGTGAATTTTGATCAAGTTACATACCTTCCTGTGGTCAGTTGTAAGTGGTATATTAGTTTGTTCTCTTCCCTTCCGAATATTGTGTGCATGTTTCTGCTTTACTTGCAGCACCATTATCTTTTGCTTTTAAGAATGCGTGGGAAGGGCCATGTATGTCCTGTTTGGATGTTTGGGTTACTTGATACTACAAAACTCTTGTGATATACCGTCAATTAGGTCGGTTCCGGTAGGCCCTTGCTGATGGTTTCTTTCACAGAAGCTTCCCCCAGTGAATTGCCACAGTTGTGGGAAATGTGGGCAAAATATTTGCTGTGCCTACATGTGTAAGAATTGAAAATTTTGCAACTATACAAGTATTGAAGTATATATTGCTAATCCAGCTGCACATGACTTTCATACGTGTTATACGACCCTGGTGGTTCTACTGAACCGTGGGAGTATGCACCTAACATTTCTGATGAACCCTATTTTTCTGTTTCTATTTTGTTAGAATTAAAGAATGAACAGGATGATCTCATACCTGTCTCTTTCCCATGCTGCCAAATGAAGTGCGGCCAATGGCAAACTGGTCCAAAATGACCAAGTCAGAACGTATCAGAGGTTTGTAGTTATCTGTGCCCACAAGTTCCAAGTGTGTTAGGAATTTAGGATTAGCTATAGGAGATGCTTGTTCCACTAGCGGGGTAGCTATCCTGAATTTTTCCAACCCTACCGTGATTAAAAAACAAAGGCTTTGCTTTCTGTGTGGTTAGGTGGTAAGCACAGTTTTGTCCAGCCATATTTGATTAGCTAGGTTAGGTCAACTAATGTACTACTACAGTATGCATAGTATTACGTAATAACAGAAAAGATTAAGAATTTCAAATCAGTCGCCTTGGGCCGGGCAGCATCTGGACGAGGGTCATCCAGTGCTAATAAACTGGTAAAAGAGTTTGGACATCTTTATTGCACATCTTCAGCCAGGGTATAGGGTGACACATCTTCTTTGTGGGAATTGCATGTGTTTTTGCTAGGCAGAGTGATGTCTGTAGTTACTCCCCAGAAAGTGCTATCTAGTGAATGCATTGCATCATATGGTACATTCCTTGTAGGCAAATTAAGCGCCCAGTTTTGTTACTAATTGTCATCTCATGTAGTCAGCTTTGAATTTGATCTCAAGGTTAACCTATACAATTTCTTTTTTTGAACCTTAACTTTACAAATTCACAACTTTAACGATGCTAATCAACTAGGCTGAGCATTTCTAAATGGCCTCATCTTGCTGAAGAGTCAAAAGCACCCAAAATGCATTTATTATTACAAGCCATGATGCTTCGTCACTGGGAAAGCGGGAATGTACTCCAGCATAACCATGGAGCATTGTACTACTATTATCGGGAGAATATTGTGCAAATTAGCCCATAAATATGCCGAGATAGCGAAAAACGGTATACGCTCACATGCCACACGCAACCACCTATTCCAACCCATAAGGACCCAAACTGAAACGGCGTGCCGATGTCACAGTCGATCCACCGGCGCCTTGTCCTCGTGGTTAAGCATTAAAAAGTACGCGTGGCAAGTTGGGAGAAACATTATCTTTGGACACGCTTGCTGCTTAAGCCTGCTGCCGTGTAGTCGTACTCCGGTTTAATCACCGAGATAAACGACCCTACCAAGAGAAAGCAACTGGGCATACTTGATTCAATCTTCCTTCTTTGACGTTGTTTTTTCTATGATACTTCCTCCGATCCATATTACTTGTCGATGATTTAGTATTCTTGTGTGATAGCAGGAGGCGTTACCATCTCATCTAGTCCAAGAAAAAAAGAAGATAATGCTAAGCAAGAGGGTTACGGGCTTACGGCATAGTACAGTAGGGTACCCCAAGCAATATTCAAAGCATCCGCCAGGGGATAGAGGGAAAGCGAAAGCGTCAAAGCGAGGGCTAAAATGCAAAAGGGAAGAAGGAGAAGAAGAAGATACGGGGAATGGGATAGAGTCGGGGTGGGGAGGCCAAACTGGTCCTTTTTCTTTTTCCTCCTGCTCTGCTTTGCTTTGCTTGCTTGGTCTACTTCCCCAACTCCCCCCGAAAAAACAATCCAAGCGGCACCCACACGGCCATGGCCGCCTGCCCCTCCTCCCCTCCCTCCCCAAACCCTAGGTAGCAGCAGCACCACCACCACCACGGGAGCCTCCCCGCCTCGCCCCAGCCCCAGCCCCAGCCCGCCGCCGATCTGAGCCCCCGCCGCTAGGTTTCTCGAGAGGGGAAAGCGCGTTTCTTTAGCCGTTGTTTTTTCGGTTGCTCTCGGTGGGAACTTCCGAGCTTCGGTGGAGCATTTCCTGGGGCGGGCGGGGATGGAGCCGCGGGTTGGGAACAAGTTTCGGCTCGGCCGCAAGATCGGCAGCGGCTCCTTCGGGGAGATCTATCTCGGTGCGGGCCGGCCGCTCTGCTCTTTGCCCCGAATTTCGGATTCCATTTTTTTGGGGATTTTCTAGTCCTCGATCGATTTTTGACGCGGTTCTGTTTGTTTGCCCCCTTTGCGTGCGTGCAGGGACTAATATCCAGACCAACGAGGAGGTCGCGATTAAGCTGGTACGTGCTCCTGTTGCTGCGACTCGACTGCTCGGATCTTTCTCATGCTTCCGAGTAGTACCAGTGCTGCGTTAGCCTGCTTTGGACGCCGTAGTGGTTGAGGAATGTGGACCAGCTCATGCTTGGTTCCGGTTATCGTCGGTCAGGCTGCGGGTTCCTGTAGGAATAGCCCGTGATATGCCGCTCTTCTCAAAGCAATTCAGGCTTTTGAGTTGGCTCTGGATGGATGCTCTGCCCTCGTTGGCAGATTTAGTTCTCCATGGATGAACAATTTGGACTGGTCAATGTTCCTGGGAATTGACTGGTGTGGTTGACTTGGTTGGACCTGAGCTTTTTACGTGCTTTCGGTTAATCTATGCAGATTGACAACTAAGTTCAAGCTGCTGAGTATTGGATGATGTTTATAGTAATAAAATGTGAACGGCAGATACAATAAACGAGGAGAGGAATGAGAAACAGTAACTTGTGAAACATATTGCTGCATACTCTGTAGCCCGGAGTGACAGTCTAGATATAGAGACCCATTGCCCATAATTCTTCCTCACAGTGGCTTGTTGCTTCTATAAACTACCACCAAGTTTAGTATGCAGGTTATTTCGTCTTGATTGCCTGTATCAGATTTCTGAAGTTTGACATTTTATTCCTTTCTTGTTCATGCAGGAAAATGTGAAGACAAAACATCCTCAGCTGCTCTACGAATCAAAGATATACAGGATTTTGCAAGGAGGAAGTATGGAATCTTCACATCATGCACAATTTTGTAGGACTGTGATAGAACTAGTGGTTTGACAATCTTTGTCGTGGCAGCTGGAATCCCAAATGTCAGGTGGTTTGGTGTAGAAGGAGACTACAATGTCTTAGTCATGGATTTGCTGGGGCCAAGTCTGGAGGATCTATTTAATTTTTGCAGCAGAAAATTATCTCTCAAGACTGTACTTATGCTTGCCGATCAGATGGTACGTACACATACACTAATCATTTGATGCCATTCCTTCTTGTCGCCTTCATCAATCTATTTGTATATAGCAATCAGCAAGCAATTAACTCTGTACCTGTCCTTGATTAATTCTCATGGACCTCAGCTCCATTGTTGCTGGCCACACCAACGCACATTTTCACTTTTCCTTCCATTGCTTTTTTTGGTCATAAATACATTAGGATTTTGCTCCTCATTTTGTCCTATGTGTACCGTCTTTTTCTTTGTTTATTCCTAGCTTATGAGCTGTATCTGATCTGCACTGTCCCACTTGTAGATAAATCGAGTGGAATTTGTCCATTCCAAGTCATTTCTGCATCGAGACATTAAGCCAGATAATTTTCTCATGGGTCTTGGTAGGCGGGCTAATCAGGTGGGTAGCAATGCTGTGTTTAGTAATTAATTCAGATCTGCTGTATTATTTCCTTGTGTTCATTCTTACCACTTTATTCGCGCTCTTATATTTTTCAGGTCTATGTTATAGATTTTGGTCTTGCCAAAAAGTACAGGGATACCTCAACTCATCAACACATCCCATACAGGTAGAGGCATAAACATACTAAGTTATCTAGAGAGTATGATAGCAGCTTAAGTTATTTCCATGCATCATACAGAAATGACACTGCTAGATTATGTCGAATATGTTTTAGTAGTTCTTTTCTTGAAGATGTCATTTTAGTTGGAGGCTTGGAGCACCCTTCTTATGTCAGTTTTTCTTTCTTATCTACTTTGGCTCCGCTCTGTGTTCTTACTAGATGGTAATATTGCAGAGAGAACAAAAACTTGACTGGGACAGCAAGATATGCAAGTGTGAACACTCATCTTGGCATTGGTGAGAAAATGATACTCTACCAGTTCATAATTGTTTTTTTTACATTGTAACTTCCACCTGTTGGACTTCATCCTGCTGTCAGTTGAGCGTCATAATCCTTGCCCTGCATATCTTCTTTTCTGACTATTTACTTCTATATTGTTGTTGTTGATCAGAACAAAGTCGAAGAGATGACTTGGAATCTCTTGGATATGTTCTTATGTACTTCCTACGGGGAAGGTCGGTTTATTTTCTGGATTCTTATTGTGTGCCACGTAAGATATATTAATGAATCAGATGTAACGTTGTTTTCTTTTCAGCCTTCCTTGGCAAGGTCTGAAAGCAGGAACGAAGAAGCAGAAGTATGAGAAAATCAGTGAGAAAAAAGTTGCAACATCAATTGAGGTACTTGGTAGTAATAATGTCTGTACTGGTTATTGGCACTCCGCCTTGTATATCATGCTGGTTATAATGTTCTCATTCTATTTCAGGCTCTGTGTCGTGGGTATCCTACTGAGTTCACATCATATTTCCATTATTGCCGCTCGCTTCGGTTTGATGACAAGCCTGATTATTCCTACCTTAAGCGACTGTTCCGTGACCTCTTTATCCGTGAAGGTTTTATTCTATTTTCATTCTTGAAGAGGATTAGGAAATATTGTTTTCCTTTTCATACTTAAATCCATGAGATATTAAATTCCCTCCTCCATACTTGATGGAAACCTGTTGCATTTTGTGTATTATTGAAGTACCAACATCCAAAACGCTTTAAAGGTTACAGGCGCATTGCTCATATCAGAATAATGCCTTGCAGGTTTTCAGTTTGACTATGTATTTGACTGGACAATACTGAAGTACCAGCAATCTCAAATTGCTAGTGCCCCGCCTCGCATTGCGGTAAGTCCTTCCGTCGTGCACTCACCAACCAAATATGTGTATTTTTACGTAGCCATCCATGTGAAATTGTGACGTCTTACATGTATTTTACAGGGCCATGGTGCAGGACCTTCTGGGTTGACACCACCTGTATTGCAGAATGATAGTCAATCTGGTAATTGGTTTATTTTGATTGTTCCTTACGAGTATTATTGTTTCAGGCAATATTGATGAGTAATTGACTTATAATAAAGTTGCCAAAAAGTTCCTTCGCTTCTATGGCTAATTTGAACAAGATATGATTTCTATAGTTGAACAATGAATTGTCTGACTTTCTTAGCCATATTTATTTATCCATTTGTTATGATGTAGGTGCCGTTGAAGGGAGGATTAGTGGTTGGTCAGCAATGGACCGACGTCGTGCCCCACCCCCCATTGCAAGCGTGGGGACTTCAAATAAGCAGAAAGCCCCTGTAGGAAATGATGCTCCTATTTCTAAAGATCCTGCGGTGTGTACTCTCCCAATTTCCCGTTGTTCGTAGTATAGGACTTGATATTGTGATTGGAAGATTAAAGCCAGACACTTTTTTTCAATATCTAGTGCAAAAGAGGAACTATGTGCTTACTAGTCAAATTTTCTTAGGCAACCTTGCGTCCATGACTTGTTCTTATAAACCTGTGCTCTTATTTGCCAAAATTCGACCCACATAGGTCATCATAAACTGCCATTTCCCAGTTGTGCAACCCTGATCAGTGTTTCAGGTGGCTTGCAGAAATACTTCCAGCTTTGTGCAAGTGTTGGTGTTTTTTTTTTGTAGGCTTGTATTATCACTTTGTAATCATTGTATCTCTTGTTTTTCATTTAGTTGTGAATGTTCTGTTTTCCTTGTGGATGACTCCATCCATAATATTTTATTTTCTTGTATCTGGGCATCACGATTCATAATCTGCAATATGGAAATTTAAAACACCAAAACCGTTGCTCATTGTTTCAAGCTTCTTACTCTGGCTGTTGTTGCTGTTGTTTAGATATCCGGCTCGAATTTTTTGGGGCGGTCAAGTGGATCGTCAAGGAGAGCTGCTGTTTCAAGTAGCCGGGATGCTGTGGCAAGTGACACTTTTGAGCCTTCACGATCACGCACGACTGATGCAAGCCCTGGTGCATTCCGTAGAACCTCAGGTGCTCAGAGAAGCCCACCTGATTCTGCAGAACCACAGCGTTCCTCTTCGGCTCGGCATTCATCTAACCCGAAGAACTACGAGTCTGCCCTCAAAGGTATTGAAGGTCTTAATTTCGATGGCGATGAGAGGGCTCAGTACTAGTAGCACTGAGAAAGCGATTCTACTTCTACGTGTGCTGTGTATAAATTATAATCTGAAGATAAGCACAGCATTTCCTGTTGAGTTTTGGATCACAGGAGATGTTACGAGGAGGATGTGAAGTGCTATTGCCAGATGATGGTGGTGGTCTTGTGGACACGGTAAATAAGTGGTCAGCCCGAGTCACAAGGAATGTAGCTCTCATAATTTAATGTGATTGGGGTGGTTCTGTAAATGTCTTTAATCTCTATAGTTCATTATGTGGCGCTTGTGAGTCTGTTGTATTATTTGTATTCCTTCCGGTGCACCTTGTCCAGTTGCCATTGTCTTGGCACAGCCAAGTGCAGCTTGTAGGACTTTGTCTTTGGAAACTGGAACTTGACCATGTAGAATTTTTTTGAACAAATTTGGCTGGTAACGTTTCCTGACTATTAATGTGCCTTCAAGGAACAATGTCGTGTGGCCTTTTAGAAATGTGTTCTGTAAGGTGATAAATTTATTTTAATGTCTGCCGTGCATGTTTTTGCACTTGGGTTTGATTGCAAACCCATAAGTATGCATGTTTGTTTTTTGGCCTGTTTGGGATGGAAATTCTTGTGGTTGATGTTGTTGCATGAGTTGAGATGTTCTCTTTGGAATTGTTGTATTGCAGACCACGCCCTTCATTTAGCAACGCGGGGATGTGTCCTAATTGACCAAATTTGGTGGATAAAAAACACTGAAAGCAGTGCAGGCGCAGCAGCCGACATAGCACTGCAAGGGAACATGTTCTCAACTGGGTGCCTGCAGGTGTCAGGAAACGCATGCCTAACAGGCGGTGGGACCGTGGGAGCCATGGCCAGGGACCACATCGAGCCTATGTGGAGAGGCTGGCCATCGGGCCATGGTTGAACATGCCATTATTGACAAGATGGTTGTGAAAAGGATCTTGTAGATTAATGATGTTCCGTCAGCCCGTTATTCCTGGCGGTACTGATGCTAGCAAGATGCATGCACAATCATTCATTCACACCCAAGAAAACGGCTGCCCGATCGGTTCACTTCACCAGAGTTCTGACGTTGGTGGTTATCAGTCAGCATTTGCTCACGCCGCTGCATCCATTCCAAGGGGGCAGACAATATAACTAGATACACAATCTTAGGCTTCTTCGCCAGACCAAGTCGCAGTCCAACGTACAGGGTTACATGAAAGGCAACCAACAACGGAAAACCACAACACACTACGATTATTGCAATTGCAGTCCCAGTGGCCAGTTGAGCAACCAGGGACGACGACGCCTGCCACACATCAGCACGATGCCTCCTCCTCCTCTGGCTCCGGCGCAGCTTTCCCGTAGCCCAGCTCGGTCATCTCCCAGCTCGTCCGCGACGCCACCTCCCGGTGTGAACGGGTGTATTGCTGAGCACAATCGAGAGAATCATTCAACACAATAACAATGCCGTTTGTCAACGAGGCCAGGCGTTTTATATAAACTCAATGATGCGTATTAAAGTGTGGTGGGCAGTGAGGTCAGTTCACCTCCATTTTCGTCAGTAGTTCGTGGGCAGTTGGCGCCGACACGATTATCTGCCTGCAATCGGCCTTAATAAAGCCTTCTGCCGCGCCCTTGTCGAACAGCGCAAGCAGCGGATCGTAGTACCCGTCGACGTTTAGCAGCCCGACCTGTTCAAGTCAATCATCAATGCGCCTGGATTATTAGTTTTCTGATGAAGAACGCAGTGTCTGTAGCAGACTCATTTGTCAATTGCCATAGCCCACAATGTACTCAGTTAAGGCTATGGCCTATGGCAATGTATTAGTACTAGTAGTCATAATACTCACTGGTTTGTCATGGATTCCAAGCTGCGACCATGTGATCATCTCTAACAACTCCTCCATTGTTCCATACCCTCCTGGTGTCCACAAAAAAGTAATAATCATGTAAGCAGCATTGTCGGGTTGACACATTAGCCCATTCAAAAAGGGTCAGGGAAGAACGTGTAGAATCGTGTCGTGCATACCTGGGAGAGCAATGAACGCATCGGCTTGTCGCGCCATCTCAGCTTTCCTCTCATGCATGTCGGAGACTATCTTTACTTCTCCAACACTTGCACCAGATATCTGAAACACAAGTTTTTGTGTTTCATTACGCAATGAAATGAAATAGGCTACATATACATCATTTTCAGATTTCTACTATAACCATCCTACAAAGTTGAGAGATGTTTGGACAGTAGCACTTCCACATCAATTCAACATATACATACTATAGGCATAATGGTGCAATTCAAACTCCACTGCTTGCTTACTTTTCTCACTCAACCTGTGACGACCGACCTCATGCCTCATGGCAGGCAAATTGAACACTATTATTACATCCACCGAGCGGCCAACTTTATAACTCCAAGTTGTACCGCCCAAAAGTCCAAGCTGACGGTTCATTTTTGTGTGTATGGAGAAGGCCTGAAACGGACGGTCGGGGATTTCAGCCCTATTCTAGTCCAATTCCTCAATGATCACATACCTATTTGTAACCCCACAAGCAAAGGTGAATCGGTCTGGACCCAACAGAAAACGGGAATCAAATGGTGAGTGGGTGACCAACAGAGATAGATAGCACTAGTATATAGCTGCTGGGTGATGGTGCAAAGTCGTGAGACCGACAGGTGGGGCCAAACAAAAGGATAGGATTCAGATGGCCCATCCATCGGTAAGTGTTCCGAAATTCCGTGCCAAATTTCTAGGCAGAGAGATGAGTCGTGCTGCTACTACTTCACTGCGTAGCAGAAACTTCTTTCTCTCTCTAACGAACCGATTAGGCAATTAACAATGACGTATCAATCTGTATTTCTACGCATATATACTACGCATAATAATAAGAACAATAAGAAAGCCTAGAAGGAAAGAGATTGGTACGCACCTCAAGGGGCATGAGTGCCCTTGGAATCACCCTGCAAAACAATCGAACGGAGAGATACATACCCCATTAGGAAGGTTGCAGAGTACTACTAGTACTATATAAGGGACTATAAACAGAGGCGGCCGGCGAGGTACCCGAGGACACGGCAGCCGCCATCCAGAACCGTCTGCGCGATCAGGCCCATCAACCCGATGCTGCCGCCGCCATAGACCAGATCGACCCCCCTCGTCACCTGCGAAACCCCGCAAAAATCGCACCGTGAGCGTCGAATTTCGGGGCGGAAGAGGGCGCGCGCAGCCTCGGCATTCCAGCGCATTACTCACCAGCCCCTGGCCGAGCTCGAGCGCGGCGTCGCCGAACACCGCGCGATTGCCGGAGTTGCTGCCGCAGAAGACGCAGATCCTGCCGAACTTCCTCGGCGGCGCGGGCGCGGCCGCGGTGGTGTCGCCCATGGCCTGGCTTGTTTCCTCTCGGGTCCGGGGCGGGAGGATGGGATTAAGAGTCGTCGTGGAGGAGGAGAGGTGTTTGGGTTCGGCTCGTTCTTCTACCCGGTGCCGTGCGTTATCTCTCGTATCGTATCTGGGGGAGAAGCTTCAAATGAAGGCGGCATTAAGGATTCTGACGCGACTGTCCTTTTATTATGTCGTGATCAATTTGGTGGGTCATTCGAGCGGCCCATGTTGCGCCAGAAGAGCCCAAGTGTCCTTCGGCTTTCCTTTTGCAGTTTGACCCTCTCAATCTACGTCACATAGCAACGAAGCCCTTTTAATTGGGAAAATGGTCTATTCCAAGGTGGCGTGCTCTCTTGAAGATCACAATTCCTTACTTTCCTGGCATGCTTTTTTCCCGATGTAATTATGCACGATGTTAAGATTCTGCGAGAGAAAAGAATGAAGGATGTGCACCGTGACCTTGACCTTGTGCAATGACAAAAATGATAATTCCACATTTATGGAGTAGGTTCATTCTTTTTTTTTTGAAAAACACGTAGGCACACACACACACCCTTACGTAATACGCAAGCACTCACACAATGCCTGCAGAAGACAGGGTTGAAGTTGCGGGGTTTGACGATTGACGAAATCATCACGGGCGACTCGTCGTCGACGGAAATATCGCCTCCCATGAAAAGAATAATCCACATTAATGAGACACCAGAGTGTCAAATCTGGGGTCTGATCACTGGTGGGCTGAAAATAGCACAACCCTTCTAACCATTCAATCACCGGTTGGTTGACCTAATCCTATGTTAGAAAGACATCGGATGAGGCCGTTTAGAACTCCTTAGCATCCTCTCTAAATTCCCTTCCTCGGCGTTGGTCCGAGCCATGCGAGACTCCTCCAACCCGACTCTAGAGATCCCTGAACGAGTCTTGTGGTTTCTATTGGCTTTCCCTTGATTTCATTTGAGTGACAGTGGCTCGTGGAAGAGCTTATACAAACCAGTCATTGACAGATAATCAAGATTACACTTGAGAAGAATGGTAAATGCGATCCTTGGTCCATGTCTCATGATGAACTAGGAGATGGAGTGAGTGCATAGCTTACAGTACACTAACCCTGCTCGTCCCCCCACCACGGTGAGCTTCTCATGTTAGGCTTCCTTCTTGACTTGGGCTTCTTTGCCTCTAACGTTCTCTTTTTATATTTTCCCTCGGTTGACTTTGTAATCATGTTTGGTCAATTAGCTTTGTTGGCTTGGCTCAATCTTGATAATTTGCTATGTGTGGGCTTTAATTTTTCCCACAACATAATATATCAAGAAAGATTCATGGGGGTAGTTGTGGTAATATTTTCACTATTCGCTTCAACTCACTTTGTTCCAAAATAAAAGATGTATTAGTTTTTCTTAATTAAATCATGTGCATGTTTGATCTTTATAGAGAAAATAATAATATCTATAATACAAATTTGTATCACTGGATCCATCATGAAAAGTTTTCATACTTTACTTATTTTGCATTATAGATGTTGATATTTTATTCTATAATCCTGATTAAACATACACACGTTTGACTTTCATTAAAAAAATGATGCACCTTATATGCTGGAACACAGTTTTATTTTAAACAAACTAATGGATATTATTTATTGAGTGAGCAAATTACATCATACCGAACAAACGGACACAAAAATGCAAACATCAAAGACCTAGAGCCTGACTGGTTTGCAACCAAATTTTGACAAGCCAACATTTCGCAAAAGCTCAAACTTGCAAACATTTGGCAACTTTGTCTAGTGTTTGGCTACAAGGGTTGCCAAAAGTTGGAGTCCAACCAATCAACCACCATATTTTTATAGTTGCCAAAAATTGGCTCTAAACCAACCAGGCTCCCATGACAAAACAAAAGTTACATCAACATTCTTAAATGTCGTCGTCTTGGACTTACATTGACTTTGAACCATAATTTCGTCGAAGAAATTGTAGAAGACCAAAACTGTACAAGATAAACCAATCTCAAAGGTTTTCAAAAACTACTTCCTCCATCCCATAATATAAGATCGTTTTTCAAATATCTTAGCTTGAAAAATGATCTTTTATTGTGGGATGGAGGGAGTACATGAGCCGCACACCCTAATGCATGATAATGGAGTGTTATTGAACACATTGTGGCCATGGGTACACATCTTCAGATTTATCAAACCGTTGTTTTGACGTCCTACTATCTGAAAAAAAGAGCAGAGTAGTAACAGTAGTTGATTCTATCATGCGATTCTAGAATTTTTTAATATAAAAATTAATTGTATTGATCCTACTCCCTCCCCCCCCCCCACCAATTATGATGCATAATTTTTTTAGAACTCAATATTAGTAAAGTTGGTCGTTGGATCAAAATAAGTACATTTATAATATCAAAATAAGTATCTAGATACACCACGAAATATGTATTGTATTTATTTGGTATTACTAGTGTCGATTTCTCTCAACAAAATTGGTCAAACTTTTTTATAAAATTGACTTTGAAACTATACATACGCATATAGTTTCAAGCAATCCACTTTTAGTGTTTCAACGGATGCGTGTGGAACCATGTTTCAAATATTGCTGCCCGAGAAGCCAGACGCTTCTTGCGTATTCGCTCTAAAAAATAATGTAGGAGAAAAAGAAATCCAGTCTAGTACTCTCCCCATTACAAATACCCCCTTCGTAAAGTATTGATCTAAACGTTATTATATTTCTTTACAGAGGGAGTACTTGTCATGGTTTTAGTTTAGAATAAGTATTACCAAAAGTTATTTGTTATAAAATAAGTTTTTTTAGAAAAGAGGAGGACCCCGGTCTCTGCATCTGGACGATGCATGCAACCACTTTATTAATTGTTCACACAAGAACATAGAAAGTCACTTCCTTCATTTTAAATATTTGTCTTTTTAGAGATTTTAAATGGACCATCACATACGGATGTATATAGACATACTCCCTCCATCCCAGAATTTTTGTTTTAGATTCGTCTAGATACGGATGTATCTAATACTAAAACGTGACTTTATACATCCGTATTTAGATAAATCTAAGACAAGAATTTTAAGACGGATGGAGTATTTTAGAGTGTAGATTCACTCGTTTTGCCCCGTTTGTAGTTACTTGTTAGAGTACTTGTCATGGTTTTAGTTCATGACCAGTATTTGTAACGGATGTGGTAGAAGAAAAAAAGCTTAGAGAAAGCAGCAGTTCAGACCGTAAAGATGAGACCCTAGACCTGTTCACGCGAAATTTGCTTTGTTTGGAACATCTGGTTATACTATAAATGAACCCGTGGGCGTGGGTGGTTGAAACAGATGCGAAAAGATTTCCTTCGCAAGATTCGAACTTTTGAACACGCCAAACATGTGCTGTGTGCTGAACCGCTGGGCTATGTGACTACGTCACCTGTCGTGGTGATGGGGTTGCGTGTGCCGAGTCTGCTTAATTATTACTCTCTCCGTTCCAAAATATTTATCTTAAATTTGTTTAAATATGAATGTATCAAGTCACATTTTAGTATTAGATACATCCGTATCTAGATAAATTTAAGACAAGAATTTTAAGACGAATGAAGTATTTTTTAGCAAGTCTTAATTATGTGCCATAGTGCCTCACCCCGGGCACTACTATTTCCAGCCCAAGAACCTTCTCCCGCCTAATAATGTGCCACAGTGCCGCACGCCCGCACCCGGGGCACTACTATTTCCGGCCCAAGAACCTTCTGCCACCGTCCGGCTCTCGAACGCTCCACGCATTTACCTCAGAAGTAGGGCATCTCCAACGCCGACCAGCAAACTTTTCACATACGTCTGGACCGTGCTATCCGACAGTGTAAGTCATCAAACACAGGTCTGTATTGGTCTCCAGCGCGGTTCGACGTGATTTCTCCCGTAAACCGGAGACAAACGAAAGGAGGGGGAGGCTTTGCGGGAGTCCGGACCGTTTCTACGTCCGCTTCTGACCGCCTTGGCCCACCAGAACCCCTTCCTTACCCGCGCGTCTTCCCGCCCGGCGTTAGCTACCCGCATTCATGCCGCTGTAGAGCGTGCCAACATTAAAGACGGCTCTAGCAGACGTGACCACTCGCTGCCTTCATCATTTAAGCGGCGCGTCGGTCGAGGGCGCCGCCCGTGACACTTCTCCGGTGTCCGCGCCTATTCAATGCCAGGGACGCGTGACTGGATGGGACGGGACGAACATCTACCACGCCCGTTCAATGCCGATGTCTGTCCGCTCGCCGACCGAGAAACCCATTCGGGCGCCGCGCATTGACGCATCCAGACGCCTCGCCTCACCGGAATCCGCTATTTAAAGGCGGTCACACCCGGCTAAACTCCACGTTGCAACACAAGCCCCTCCCCATCCTCCTCCTTTGCACTGCATCTGCCATGACTGCAGGCGGCGAAGCTCTGTGGGAGAGTCTTTTCACGGAGATGAAGCACGCCATGGCCGCCCTTGCCACCGCCTGGTAGAGCCGCCTTGCCGGCCAGCTCGCCCGAGGTCTCTGACGACGAGGATGACACCACGATGGAGACGGGCTCCGACAACACCGCCCTGGCTCCCGTGCCTCATGTGCACGCCGGCTTCATCATGGAGCAGGTGCACTACAATGCCGCCATGGCGGAGGTGCAACTTGCGTCAACGCCTTTGTCGGTGTTCCAGCAGTCGTAGGAGGAACAGTGGCACAACATGTTCTTCCTGGAGCAACACCGGTTGGCGGAGGGCCAGATCTACTGCGAGCGGGCGAGCGAGGAGGCCATGGTGGCCATGGCTGCTGTTGGGAAACGCAGTAATTTCAAAAAAATTCCTACGCACACACAAGATCCATCTAGGTGATGCATATCAACGAGAGGGGAGAGTGTAGTCCACGTACCCTCGTAGACCGAAAGCGGAAGCGTTATGACAACGCGGTTGATGTAGTCGTACGTCTTCACGATCCGACCGATCCTAGCACCAAAGATACGGCACCTCTGCGGTCTGCACACGTTCAGCTCGATGATGTCCCACAAACTCTAGATCCAGCTGAGTGTCGAGGGAGAGCTTCGTCAGCACGACGGCGTGATGACGGTGATGATGAAGTTACCGACGCAGGGCTTCGCCTAAGCACTGCAACGATATGGCCGAGGTGGAAATCTGTGGAGGGGGCACCGCACATGGCTAAGAGATCAACTTGTGTGTCTATGGGGTGCCCCCTCCACCGTATATAAAGGAGGGGAGGAGGAGGCCGGCCGGCCCTAGGGGGCGCGCCAAGGGAGGAGGAATCCTCCTCCTAGTAGGAGTAGGATTCCTCCTTTCCTAGTCCTACTAGGAGGGGGGAGGAAGGAGAGGGGAAGGGAGAGGGAAAGAGGGGTCGCGCCCCCTCCCCTAGTCCAATTCGGACTCCCTTGTGGGGGGGCACCTCTTGGCTGCTGCCCTCTCTCTCCCCTAAAGCCCACTAAGGGCCCAATAACTTCCGGGGGGGGGGGGGGTCCGGTAACCCTCCGGCACTCCAGTTTTATCCGAGATCACCCAAAACACTTCCGTGACCAAACATAGTCGTCCAATATATCAATCTTTATGTCTCGACCATTTCGAGACTCCTCATTATGTCTGTGATCATATCCGGGACTCCGAACTACCTTCGGTACATCAAAACACATAAACTCATAATACCGATCGTCACCAAACGTTAAGCGCGCGGACCCTACGGGTTCGAGAACCATGTAGACATGACCGAGACTCATCTTCGGTCAATAACCAATAGCGGAACCTGGATGCTCATATTGGTTCCTATATATTCTACGAAGATCTTTATCGGTCAAACCGCATAACACCATATGTTGTTCCCTTTGTCATCGATATGTTACTTGCCCAAGATTCGACCGTCGGTATCTCAATACCTAGTTCAATCTTGTTACCGGCAAGTCTCTTTACTCGTTTCGTAATGTATCATCTCGCAACTAAATCATTAGTCACATTGCTTGCAAGGCTTATAGTGATGTGCATTACTGAGAGGGCCGAGAGATACCTCTTCGACAATCGGAGTGACAAATCCTAATATCGATCTATGCCAACTCAACAAACACCATCGGAGACACCTGTAGAGCATCTTTATAGTCACCCAGTTACGTTGTGACGTTTGATAGCACACTAAGTGTTCCTCCGGGAACATGTATAAGTTATGAAGAAAGCAATAGCAATAAACTAAACGATCATAGTGCTAAGCTAACGGATGGGTCAAGTCAATCACATCATTCTCTAATGATGTGATCCCGTTTCATCAAATGACAACTCTTTTTCCATGGCTAGGAAACTTAAGCATCTTTGATTAACGAGCTAGTCAAGTAGAGGCATACTAGTGACACTCTGTTTGTCTATGTATTCACACATGTACTAAGTTTCCGGTTAATACAATTCTAGCATGAATAATAAACATTTATCATGATATAAGGAAATATAAATAACAACTTTATTATTGCCTCTAGGGCATATTTCCTTCAGCCGCGACGAACCCCAACTCGTCGCGGAGCAGCGTGCCATCTATGATGCCGTCCATGCTCAAACCACCTCTCGCCAGGAAGCGACTGTAGCAGAGGCGCAGTTGCAGGTGATCACAGAGGAGAACAATGGAAACTACGCCTTCGCGCCGCCGCCGAGCCATTAGGCGGCCCGGTGGGACAGCAACAACATCGACACCACCATTTCCATCGTGGACCTCACGTCCACTGACAACAGACAGGTCGCAGACTCTTATGAGGATGGGTAGGCCACGGGAGGCGGCAGGGCCTTGTGCCAGTCTGTCTCATGTGTTCTACTCTTCCTCGCCGGAGACCGCACCTTCACTTCATCAATCTTACTGCCGGTGCTCATGGAGACGGTGGATGCAGGATGACACGAGCTTGGATGCCGAGCGCCGCCGTCGTAGGATAGGTTTAGGGCCGGGTCATTTTTTTCCAAATGTTCGAAATTGAATAAAAAATCCGTTGTGTTTGCATGAAATTCGGCCTTGTTTGCATAAATTTCATCCGGTTTGTTGAAAAAGAGTTTGAAATGTTTGGGACTACGATTGGATGGAGGCCTCTCGCATCGTTGTCCGTGGACGGATGCGGGAGGAAATTTGCGAGTTGCCATTGGAGATGCCTAACTACCATCGGTCTACTCGTATTCACACCGACGCGATGACTGGAAAGCCAACTTAGACTGCCCGCATTCACGTTTCCGTCGCTCCGCATGCTCGGACTCTTTAAAGTCGGCTGGCCACACCCCAAACCATACCACCGAGTCCCTTCTTTCACCGTCAGCCAACCCGAGTTCGCATCCCGTCAGCCAACCCAAGTTCATGGTTCAAGCAACTATCATTTGGGCGTCGTGCCGCGGACGTCTGGCAGACTAACCTTCGAGCTCTTTGGATCTGAGCTCGAAGTAGGAGTAGGGCGACCCTATGGACGTGGCGGAGGTCGTAGAGGAGAAAGAGGTGCCCGAAGGTGATCCATGTCGTCCTGGTGTCCAGGTTCTGACTGTTGCAGGTGGGGCGACAATACAACCTGATGCTCCTAGAGGAGCACTGGTTCGTGGAGGCTCATCTAGATGCGGAGCACGTGTCTGACCTTGCTATCACGGCCGTGGGTGAGGTGTACCCAGATATCGTTGATGTAAACCTGGAGGTGCTCGTGTTGTACATCAACCCCACATGGTCCGCGCGAGCGCTAGCGGCCCCATGTGGATGAAGCGCGACATGTCCAACTGTTCGAGGAATTGGAGGCCAATGACGATGAGGCGCTGGAGCAACATGATGACAATGCCAATAAATGAAGCACACATTGGCAACTCCTCCCCGGTTGTGCTGGCCCCTAACGACTACAAGGTTGGACTATGTGGCGTGGGGGTCATCAACCTCACCTTCGATGGTGGTGAGGAGTAGATTAGATTGTTTTATAGTTGTTTCAAGGGCCTTTTACTGTGTAAAAAGTAATACCAAAATGAATGAAAAAGACTTGGTGACCATGGACTTTTGATGACTGGTTGGGTGGACTTTGCCCGACCGATGGTCAGCAAACACGTCTAGACATGTTTATGGACATTTGGTGATGTCCATTTAGGACGCATTTGGTTGCTCACATTAACCTCAATCAAGCCCGCGTGGGAAGAATTTGAGTCGATTGTTTGGTTGGGTTTGCATCCAAAAGCTAGCCCGCACGATCCTTAAAGTGTTGGAAATATGCCCTAGAGGCAATAATAAATAGGTTATTATTATATTTCCTTGTTCATGATAAATCGTTTATTATCCATGCTAGAATTGTATTGATAGGAAACTCAGATACATGTGTGGATACATAGACAACACCATGTCCCTAGTAAGCCTCTAGTTAACTAGCTCGTTGATCAATAGATGGTTACGGTTTCCTGACCATGGACATTGGATGTCATTGATAACGGGATCACATCATTAGAAGAATGATGTGATGGACAAGACCCAATCCTAAGCCTAGCACAAAGATCGTGTAGTTCGTATGCTAAAGCTTTTCTAATGTCAAGTATCATTTCCTTAGACCATGAGATTGTGCAACTCCCGGATACCGTAGGAATACTTTGGGTGTGCCAAACGTCACAACGTAACTGGGTGACTATAAAGGTACACTACAGGTATCTCCAAAAGTGTCTGTTGGGTTGGCACGAATCGAGACTGGGATTTGTCACTCCGTGTGACGGAGAGGTATCTCTGGGCCCACTCGGTAGGACATCATCATAATGTGCACAATGTGATCAAAGAGTTGATCACGAGATGATGTGTTACGGAACGAGTAAAGAGACTTGTCGGTAACGAGATTGAACAAGGTATCGCGATACCGACGATCGAATCTCGGGCAAGTACAATACCGCTAGACAAAGGGAATTGTATACGGGATTGATTGAATCCTTGACATCGTGGTTCATCCGATGAGATCATCGTGGAACATGTGGGAGCCAATATGGGTATCCAGATCCCGCTATTGGTTATTGGGCGGAGAGGTGTCTCGGTCATGTCTGCATGGTTCCCGAACCCGTAGGGTCTACACACTTAAGGTTCGGTGACGCTAGAGTTGTTATGGGAAATAGTATGTGGTTACCGAAGGTAGTTCGGAGTCCCGGATGAGATCCCAGACGTCACGGGGAGTTCCAGAATGGTCCGGCGGTGAAGATCGATATATTGGACGAAGGGTATTGAAGTCCGGACGTGTTCCGGAGGTACCAGGCTATGGCCAGCATGACCGAAAGGTGTTTCGGGAGCCCCGACAAGTGTTGGAGGGCCTCATGGGCCAAAGGGGAAGGGGCAAACCAGCCCACTAAGGGTTGGTGCGCCCCCCACACCCTTTCCCACGTTACTTGGGGAGGTGGGGCGCCTCCACCTGGCTTGGGAGGCAAGCCTCCACCTGCTTGGCTTGGGGGGCAAGTCTCCCTAGGATTTTCCCTAGGGAGATCCAATCTGCCTAGCCGCCGCCCCCTAGGGGAAACCCTAGGGTGCCTCCCCCTCTCCCCTTGCCCCTATATATAGTGGAGGGGTGGGAGGGCAGCCGTGACCTCTTCCCTGGCGCAACCCTCCCTCCTCCTACCTTCTCCTCCTCCTCCATGGTGCTTGGCGAAGCCCTGCCGGAGAACCACGAGCTCCACCACCACCATGCCGTCGTGCTGACGGAGCTCTCCCTCAACTTCTCCTCTCCCCTTGCTGGATCAAGAAGGAGGAGACGTCCTCGGGCTGTACGTGTGTTGAACGCGGAGGTGCCGTCCGTTCGGCACTAGGATCATCGGTGATTTGGATCACGACGAGTACGACTCCATCAACCCCGTTCACTTGAACGCTTCCGCTTAGCGATCTACAAGGGTATGTAGATGCACTCTCCTTCCCTCGTTGCTAGATTACTCCATAGATTGATCTTGGTGTTGCGTAGAAAATTTTGAATTTCTGCTACGTTCCCCAACAGTGGCATCATGAGCTAGGTCTATTGCGTAGATTCTATGCACGAGTAGAACACAAAGTAGTTGTGGGCGTTGATTTTGTTCAATATGCTTACCGTTACTAGTCCAATCTTGTTTCGACAGCATTGTGGGATGAAGCGGCCCGGACCAACCTTACACGTACGCTTACGTGAGACCGGTTCCACCGACTGACATGCACTAGTTGCATAAGGTGGCTGGCGGGTGTCTGTCTCTCCCACTTTAGTCGGAACGGATTCGATGAAAAGGTTTCTTATGAATGGTAAATAGCAATTGGCATATCATGTTGTTGTTTTGCGTAGGTAAGAAATGTTCTTGCTAGAAACCCATAGGAGCCACGTAAAACATGCAAACAACAATTAGAGGACGTCCAACTTGTTTTTGCAGGGTATGCTATGTGATGTGATATGGCCAAGAAGAATGTGATGAATGATATGTGATGTATGAGATTGATCATGTTCTTGTAATAGGAATCACGACTTGCATGTCGATGAGTATGACAACCGGCAGGAGCCATAGGAGTTGTCTTTAATTTATTTATGACCTGCGTGTCAACATAAACGTCATGTAATTACTTTACTTTATTGCTAACCGTTAGCCATAGTAGTAGAAGTAATAGTTGGCGAGACAACTTCACGAAGACACGATGATGGAGATCATGGTGTCATGCCGGTGACCATGATGATCATGGAGCCCCGAAGATGGAGATCGAAAGGAGCAAAGTGATGATGGCCATATCATGTCACTATTTGATTGCATGTGATGTTTATCATGTTTATACATCTTATTTGCTTAGAACGACGGTAGTAAATAAGATGATCCCTCATTAAAATTTCAAGAAAGTGTTCCCCCTAACTGTGCACCGTTGCGAAAGTTCGTCGTTTCGAAGCACCACGTGATGATCGGGTGTGATAGATTCTTACGTTCACATACAACGGGTGTAAGACAGATTTACACACGCGAAACACTTAGGTTGACTTGACGAGCCTAGCATGTACAGACATGGCCTCGGAACACAAGAGACCGAAAGGTCGAGCATGAGTCGTATGGTAGATACGATCAACATGAAGATGTTCACCGATGATGACTAGTCCGTCTCACGTGATGATCGGACACGGCCTAGTTGACTCGGATCATGTAATCACTTAGATGACTAGAGGGATGTCTATCTGAGTGGGAGTTCATAAGATGAACTTAATTATCCTGAACATAGTCAAAAGATCTTTGCAAATTATGCCGTAAGCTCGCGCTTTAGTTCTACTAGTTAGATACGTTCCTGGAGAAAGTATAGTTGAAAGTTGACAGTAGCAATTATGCGGACAGTAGAAGGCTTATGTCCTTAATGCACCGCTCAGTGTGCTGAACCCCAAACGTTGTTTGTGGATGTTGCGAACATCGGACATACACGTTTAGATAACTACGTGATAGTTCGGTAATGTTGAATGGTTTAGAATTGAGGCACCGAAGACATTTTTGAAATGTCGCGAAACATATGAGATGTTTCGAGGGCTGAAATTGGGATTTCAGGTTCGTGCCCACGTCAAGAGGTATAAGACCTCCGACGATTTTCTTAGCCTGCAAACTAAGGGAGAAAGCTCAATCGTTGAGCTTGTGCTCAAATTGTCTGAGTACAACAATCACTTGAATCGAGTGGGAGTTGATCTTCCAAATAAGATAGTGATGTTTCTCCAAAGTCATTGCCACCAAGCTGCTAGAGCTTCGTGATGAACTATAACATATCAGGGATAGATATGATGATCCTTGAAATATTCACGATGTTTGACACCGCGAAAGTAGAAATCAAGAAGGAGCATCAATTGTTGATGGTTAGTGAAACCACTAGTTTCAAGAAGGGCAAGGGCAAGAAGGGATACTTCATGAAACGGCAAATCAGCTGCTGCTCTAGTGGAGAAACCCAAGGTTAAACCCAAACCCGAGACTGAGTGCTTATATAATAAGGGGAACAGCCACTGGAGCAGAATTACCCTAGATACTTGGTAGATGAGAAGGCTGTCGATAGAAGTATATTGGATATACATTATGTGAATGTGTACTTTACTAGTACTCCTAGTAGCACCAGGGTATTAGATGCCGGTTCGGTTGCTAAGTGTTAGTAACTCGAAATAAAATCTATGGAATAAACGGAGACTAGCTAAAGGTGAGCTGACGATATGTGTTGGAAGTGTTTCCAAAGTTGATATGATCAAGCATCGCTCGCTCCCTCTACCATCGAGATTGGTGTTAAACCTAAATAATTGTTATTTGGTGTTTGCGTTGAGCATAGACATGATTGGATTATGTCTATCGCAATACGGTTGTTCATTTAAAGAGAATAATAGTTACTCTATTTATTTGAATAATACCTTCAATGGTCTTGCACCTAAAATGAATGGTTTATTGAATCTCGATCATAGTGATACACATGTTCATGCCAAAAGATATAAGATAGTAATGATAGTACCACCTACTTGTGGCACTGCCGTGTAAGTCATATTGGTATAAAACGCATGAAGAAGCTCCATGTTGATGGATCTTTGGACTCACTCATTTTTGAAAAGGATTGAGTAATGTTAACCATGTCTATTGGTATATACGCATGAAGAAACTCCATGCAGATGGACCGTTTGGACTCACTTGGTTTTGAATCACTTGAGATATGCAAATCTTACCACATGGGCAAGATGACTGAAAAAGCCTCGTTTTCAGTAAGATGGAACAAGATAGCAACTTGTTGGAAGTAACACATTTTGATGTGTGCAGTCCAATGAGTGCCGAGGCACGCAGTGGACATCGTTATATTCTTACTTCACAGATGATTTAAGTAGATACTGAGTATATTTACTTGATGAAACACAAGTCTGAATTATTGAATGGTTCAAGTAATTTTAGAGTGAAGTTGAAGATCTTCGTGATAAGAGGATAAAATGTCTATGATATGATCATAGAAATGAATATCTAAGTTACGAGTTTGGCACTGTGGAAATTGTTTCACAACTAATACCGCCTGGAACACCATAGTGTGATGGTGTGTCCGAACATCATAGTTGCACCCTATTGGATATGGTGCGTACCATGATGTCTCTTATCGAATTACCACTATCGTTCATGGGTTAGGCATTAGAGACAACCACACTCACTTTAATAGGGCACCACGTAATTCCGTTGAGACGAAACCGTTTGAACTATGGTTTGGAGAAACCTGAGTTGTCGTTTCTTAAAAGTTTGGGGCTGCGACGCTTATGTGAAAAAGTTTCAGGTTGATAAGCTCGAACCCAAAGCGGATAAAATGCATCTTCATAGGACACCCAAAACAGTTGGGTATACCTCCTAATTTAGATCCGAAAGCAATAGGGATTGTTTCTAGAATCGGGTCCTTTCTCGAGGAAAAGTTTCTCTCAAAAGAATTGAGTGGGAGGAAGATAGAACTTGATAAGGTTGTTGAACCTTTACTTCAGGCAGAGAGTAGCGCAAGCACAGGAAAAATGTTTCTGTGGCCCCTGCCTCAGTTGAAGAGAAAGCTAATGATGATGATCATGGAGCTTCAGATCAAGTTACTATCGAACCTCATAGGTTGACAAGGGTGTGTACAACTTCTAAGTGGTAACCCTGTCTTAAAAGGTCACGTTGTTGGACAACGATGAACCTATGAGCTATGGAGAAGCGATGATGGGCCCGGATTCCGAAAAATGGCTTGAGGCCATAAAATCCGAGAGAGGATCCATGTATGAAAACAAAGTGTAGACTTTGAAAGAACTACCTGATGGTCGTAAGGCTGTTGGGTACATATGGATTTTAAAAGGAAGACATACAATGATGGTAAGTATCACCATTGAGAAAGCTCGACTTGTCGTTAAGGTGTTTCCCGACAAGTTCAAGGAGTTGACTACGATGAGACTTTCTCACTCGTAGCGATGCTAAGAGTCTGTTGGAATTAGCAGGTACTGCATTATTTATGAAATCTTGCAGATGGGATGTCAAAATATTGTTTTCTTGTTCTTGAGGAAAGGTTGTATGTGATACAACCAGAAGATTTTGTCGATCCTGAAAGATGCTAACAAGTATGCAAAGCTCCAACAATCCTTCTAAGGACTGGAGCAAGCATCTCGGAGTTGGAATGTACACTTTGATGAGATGATCAAAGATTTTGGGTTTATACAAAGTTTATGAGAAACTTGTATTTCCAAAGAAGTGAGTGGGAGCACTATAGAATTTCTGATGAGTATATGTTGTTGACATATTGATGATCAGAAATAATGTAGAATTTCTGGAAAGCATATAGGGTTATTTGAAAAGTGTTTTTCAATGGAAAACCTGGATTAGGCTGCTTAAACATTGAGCATCAAGATCTATAGGAATAGATCAGAACGCTTAATGGTACTTTCAAATGAGCACATACCATGACATGATCTTGAAGGTGTTCAAGATGGATCAGTCAAAGAAGGAAGTTCTTGCCTGAGTTGTAAGGTACGAAGTTAAGACTTAAATCTCGACCACTGCAGAACAGAGAGAAAGGACAAAGGTCGTCCCCTATGCTTAGACATAGGCTCCATAGTATGCTATGCTGTGTACCGCACCTGACATGTGCCTTGCCACATGTCTGGCTAGAGGGTACAAAGGTGATCTAGGAGTAGATCACCAGATAGCGGTCAAGATTATCCTTAGAGGAATAAGGATATGTTTCTCGGTTATGGAGGTGATAAATAGTTCGACGTAAAGAGTTACGTTGATGCAAGCTTAACACCTATCCGGATAGCTTTGAGTAGAGATGCCGGATACGTATAATGGAGCAACAATTTGGAATAGCTCCAAGTAGAACAGTTATTCGAAATGGCTCCAAATATAGCATAGAGATTTGCG
This sequence comes from Aegilops umbellulata, assembly GCA_032464435.1. Taxonomy (NCBI): domain Eukaryota; kingdom Viridiplantae; phylum Streptophyta; class Magnoliopsida; order Poales; family Poaceae; genus Aegilops; species Aegilops umbellulata. The sequence continues at coordinate 316,618,449 of CP136056.1, read as the reverse complement.
AAGTGCATACGGATCTGAATGTTGCAGACCCGTTGACTAAAACCTCTCTCACAAGCAACATGATCAAACCCAGAACTCATTGAGTGTTAATCACATAGTGATGTGAACTAGATTATGAACTCTAGTAAACTCTTTGGATGTTGGTCACATGGCGATGTGACCTGTGAATGTTAATCACATGGCGATGTGAACTAGATTATTGACTCTAGTGCAAGTGGGAGACTGTTGGAAATATGCCCTAGAGGCAATAATAAATAGGTTATTATTATATTTCCTTGTTCATGATAAATCGTTTATTATCCATGCTAGAATTATATTGATAGGAAACTCAGATACATGTGTGGATACATAGACAACACCATGTCCCTAGTAAGCCTCTAGTTAACTAGCTCGTTGATCAATAGATGGTTACGGTTTCCTGACCATGGACATTGGATGTCATTGATAACGGGATCACATCATTAGAAGAATGATGTGATGGACAAGACCCAATCCTAAGCCTAGCACAAAGATCGTGTAGTTCGTATGCTAAAGCTTTTCTAATGTCAAGTATCATTTCCTTAGACCATGAGATTGTGCAACTCCCGGATACCGTAGGAATACTTTGGGTGTGCCAAACGTCACAACGTAACTGGGTGACTATAAAGGTACACTACAGGTATCTCCGAAAGTGTCTGTTGGGTTGGCACGAATCGAGACTGGGATTTGTCACTCCGTGTGACGGAGAGGTATCTCTGGGCCCACTCGGTAGGACATCATCATAATGTGCACAATGTGATCAAGGAGTTGATTACGAGATGATGTGTTACGGAACGAGTAAAGAGACTTGTCGGTAACGAGATTGAACAAGGTATCGCGATACCGACGATCGAATCTCGGGCAAGTACAATACCGCTAGACAAAGGGAATTGTATACGGGATTGATTGAATCCTTGACATCGTGGTTCACCCGATGAGATCATCGTGGAACATGTGGGAGCCAATATGGGTATCCAGATCCCGCTATTGGTTATTGGCCGGAGAGGTGTCTCGGTCATGTCTGCATGGTTCCCGAACCCGTAGGGTCTACACACTTAAGGTTCGGTGACGCTAGAGTTGTTATGGGAAATAGTATGTGGTTACCGAAGGTAGTTCGGAGTCCCGGATGAGATCCCGGACGTCACGGGGAGTTCCAGAATGGTCCGGCGGTGAAGATCGATATATTGGACGAAGGGTATTGGAGTCCGGACGTGTTCCGGAGGTACCAGGCTATGGCCAGCATGACCGAAAGGTGTTTCGGGAGCCCCGGCAAGTGTTGGAGGGCCTCATGGGCCAAAGGGGAAGGGGCAAACCAGCCCACTAAGGGTTGGTGCGCCCCCCACACCCTTTCCCACGTTACTTGGGGAGGTGGGGCGCCTCCACCTGGCTTGGGAGGCAAGCCTCCACCTGCTTGGCTTGGGTGGCAAGTCTCCCTAGGATTTTCCCTAGGGAGATCCAATCTGCCTAGCCGCCGCCCCTAGGGGAAACCCTAGGGCACCTCCCCCTCTCCCCTTGCCCCTATATATAGTGGAGGGGTGGGAGGGCAGCCGTGACCTCTTCCCTGGCGCAGCCCTCCCTCCTCCTACCTTCTCCTCCTCCTCCATGGTGCTTGGCGAAGCCCTGCCGGAGAACCACGAGCTCCACCACCACCACGCCGTCGTGCTGACGGAGCTCTCCCTCAACTTCTCCTCTCCCCTTGCTGGATCAAGAAGGAGGAGACGTCCCCGGGCTGTACGTGTGTTGAACGCGGAGGTGCCGTCCGTTCGGCACTAGGATCATCGGTGATTTGGATCACGACGAGTACGACTCCATCAACCCCGTTCACTTGAACGCTTCCGCTTAGCGATCTACAAGGGTATGTAGATGCACTCTCCTTCCGTCGTTGCTAGATTACTCCATAGATTGATCTTGGTGTTGCGTAGAAAATTTTGAATTTCTGCTACGTTCCCCAACATAAAGCTCCTTTGGGCCTGTCTTTGGGGGAATGGCCGAATGGACCGTTTTTCCAGAGTCAGGCTCGAGTGCTGCAACCCGAGGCACGTGGGCGTAGGCTGTTGCATGCGTGGAAGCAACCTTGAGGCATCACATTGTTTCCCGAAGCCACGACATAACCTACCCTCACGTTCCTTCCCTCATCGCTCTCTCTCCCCTCTTCCCCACTCATAACGGTGGTGGTGAGCACCGGAGAAACAAACTGCAAGGCGATTCTAGGGGGCGGCGAGAACCGGATTGACCAGTGCAACGGCAGTGGCGGTAAGCCCTTATTCTCTCTCTTTTACTGCATTTGATTTGTGGTAGATTTGATTTTCGGACACGGTTCGAGCGTTACGGAGGAGATTGAATACAATGTGTGTTGGGGATTGGTTTGAGGGAAACACGACTGATGAATCCTAAAATCTATCAGTTCTTCACTAATGGATTCTAGGGTTCACTGGGTCAGGATTCAACGTCTTCAACTCCTCCGCCATCGCCTTCTTACCACAACGTCTGCAGTCTTGTGCATGCCTTTGATGTAGGTGAAGTTCGTGCACACTTCCATGGTGTCCTCGAACTTGGTACAGTCACCAAGCGAGCACACGAGGAAGAAGGCCCTCCATCCAATGCCCCAGGGGAAGGGATTGGGCATGGGATTCATGGCAATGGAGAGGTGGTGAAACAGAGGGATGGAAGGGAGATACGGAGAGAGCTTAAGTGCGGGGGTGGGTAAGCAGGGTGGGTAAATATAGGAGCTTTAGACAATAGGAATGAAATATAATCTTTGAACTTTGTGTTGTTCATAATGCAAATCGACACGGAGGTGGTTGATAACCCACAAGTATAGGGGATCACAACAGTTTTCGAGGGTAGAGTATTCAACCCAAATTTATTGATTCGACACAAGGGGAGCCAAAGAATATTCTCAAGTATTAGCAGCTGAGTTGTCAATTCAACCACACCTGGAAACTTAGTATCTGCAGCAAAGTGTTTAGTAGCAAAGTAATATGATAGTGGTGGCAACGACAACAAAAGTAAAGGACGCAAAAGTAATGCTTTTGGTATTTTGTAGTGATTGTGATAGCAACAACGGAAAAGTAAATAAGCGTAAACCAGTATATGGAAAGCTCGTAGGCACCGGATCAGTGATGGATAATTATGCCGGATGTGGTTCATCATGTAACAGTCATAACATAGGGTGACACAGAACTAGCTCCAATTCATCAATGTAATGTAGGCATGTATTCCGAATATAGTCATACGTGCTTATGGAAAAGAACTTACATGACATCTTTTGTCCTACCCTCCCGTGGCAGCGGGGTCCTATTGGAAACTAAGGGATATTAAGGCCTCCTTTTAATAGAGAACCGGAACAAAGCATTGGCACATAGTGAATACATGAACTCCTCAAACTATGGTCATCACCGAGAAGTATCCCGATTATTGTCACTTCGGGGTTGTCGAATCATAACACATAATAGGTGACTATAGACTTGCAAGATAGGATCAAGAACTCACATATATTCATGAAAACATAATAGGTTCAGATCTGAAATCATGGCACTCGGGCCCTAGTGACAAGCATTAAGCATAGCAAAGTCATAGCAACATCAATCTCAGAACATAATGGATACTAGGGATCAAACCCTAACAAAACTAACTCGATTACATGATAAATCTCATCCAACCCATCACCGTCCAGCAAGCCTATGATGAAATTACTCACGCACGGCGGTGAGCATCATGAAATTGGTGATGGAGGATGGTTGATGATGATGACGGCGACGAATCCCCCTCTTCGGAGCCCCGAACGAACTCCAGATCAGCCCTCCCGAGAGGTTTTAGGGCTTGGCGGCGGCTCCGTATCGTAAAACGTGATGATTTTTCTCTCTTCGAAAGCAAATATATAGAGTTGGAGTTAGCGTCGGAGGGTCTTCAGGGGGCCCACGAGGTAGGGGGCGCGCCCTAGGGGGGGGGACGCGCCCCCACCCTCGTGGATAGGGTGTGGGCCCCCTGGTCTTCATCTTTGGCGAGGATTTTTTATTATTTTTTATAAGACATCCCGTGGAGTTTCAGGTCATTCCGAGAACTTTTGTTTTTTGCACATAAAACAACATCATGGCAGTTCTCCTGAAAACAACGTCAGCCCGAGTTAGTTCCATTCAAATCATAAAAGTTAGAGACCAAAACAAGGGCAAAAGTGTTTGGAAAAGTAGATACGACAGAGACGTATCAACTCCCCCAAGCTTAAACCCTTGCTTGTCCTCAAGCAATTCAGTTGACAAACTGAAAGAGAAAAAGAAAAACTTTTACAAACTCTGTTTGCTCTTGTTGTTGTAAATATGTCAAGTCAGCATTCAAGTTTTCAGCATATATCATAACTAACCACATTTGCAATAATTCTCAGGTCTCACAATTACTCATATCAATAGCATAATCAACTAGCGAGCCATAATAATAAATCTCGGATGACAACACTTTCTCAAAACAAATCATAATATGATATAACAAGATGGTATCTCGCTAGCCCTTTCTGAGACCGCAAAACATAAATGCAGAGCACCTTTAAAGATCAAGGACTGACTAGATATTGTAATTCATGGTAAAAGAGATCCAATCAGTCACACCCAACATAGATTAATAGTGATGAATGCAAATGACAGCTGTGCTCTCCAGCTAGTGCTCTTTAATAAGAGGGTGATGACTCAACATAAAAGTAAATAGATAGGCCCTTCGCAGAGGGGAGCAGGGATTTGTAGAGGTGCCAGAGCTTGGTTTTGAAATAGAGATAAATTTCATTTTGAGCGGTATACTTTCATTGTCAACATAGCAACTAAGAGATGGCGATATCTTCCATGTCACACACATTATAGGCGGTTCCCAAACAGAATGGTAAAGTTTATACTCCCCCTCCACCAACAAGCATCAATCCATGGCTTGCTCGAAACAACGAGTGCCTCCAACATACATCAGGTCCCAGGGGGAGTTTTGTTTGCAATTAACTTTGATTTAGTTTGCATAAAGCATGGGACTGGGCATCCCAGTGACCAGCCATTTTCTCGTGAGTGAGGAGCGGAGTCCACTCCTCTTGAGAATAACCCGCCTAACATGGAAGATAAGGGCAACCTTGGTTGATACATGAGCTATTCGAGCATACAAAATATAATGTTTATTTGAAGGTTTTGTTTGCAATTAACTTTGTTTGCAATTAACTTTGATTTAGTTTGCATAAAGCATGGGACTGGGCATCCCAGTGACCAGCCATTTTCTCGTGAGTGAGGAGCGGAGTCCACTCCTCTTGAGAATAACCCGCCTAACATGGAAGATAAGGGCAACCTTGGTTGATACATGAGCTATTCGAGCATACAAAATATAATGTTTATTTGAAGGTTTTGAGTTTGGCACATACAAATTTACTTGGAACGGCAGGTAGATACCGCATATAGGAAGGTATAGTGGACTCATCTGGAATAACTTTGGGGTTTAAGGGATTGGATGCACAAGCAGTATTCCCGCTTAGTACAGGTGAAGGCTAGCAAAAGACTAGAAAGCGACCAACTAGAGAGCGACAATAGCCATGTACATGCATTAAAATTAATAAACATTGGATGCAAGCATGAGTAGGATATAATCCACCATGAACATAAACATCGTGAAGGCTATGTTGATTTGTTTCAACTACATGCGTGAACATGTGCTAAGTCAAGTCACTTAAATCATTCAAAGGAGGATACCACCCCATCATACCATATCATAACCATCTCAATAGCATGTTGGCACGCAAGGTAAATCATTATAACTCATAGCTAATCAAGCATGGCATAAGCAACTATGATCTCTAATTGTCATTACAAACATGTTTATTCATAATAAGCTGAATCAAGAACGATGGACTCATCATATTTACAAAAACAAAAGAGGTTGAGTTCATACCAGCTTTTCCCATCTCAATCAGTCCATCATATATCATCATAATTGCCTTTCACTTGCATGACCGAACGGTGTGAATAATAATAAGAGTGCACATGTATTGGACTAGGCTGGAATCTGCGAGCATTCAATAAACAGGAGAAGACAAGGCAATATGGGCTCTTGGCTAAATCAACAGTAATGCATATAAGAGCCACTTCAACAAATTAATCATGGTCTTCTCCTACCGACCCCCAAAGAAAAGAAAAGAAAATAAAACTATTTACACGGGAAAGCTCCCAACAAGAAAAAGAAGAACAGGAAATATTTTTGGGTTTTCTTTTTAATTACTACTACTACAGCAGAAAGGTAAACTACTACTAATTTTTTTCCGGTTTTTCTTAAGGTTTAACAAGCACACAAGAAGAAAGCAGGAAAAAGAAAATAAACTAGCATGGATATTACAGTGAAAGAGTATGAGCACCGACATCTAGCAATGAGTGTGCGTGAACATAAATGTAATGTCGGTGAGAAATACGTACTCCCCCAAGCTTAGGCTTTTGGCCTAAGTTGGTTTATGGCCAGGGATAGCCTGGCGGATACCCGTAGGTGTAGCTGGGGTCGTACTGCGATGAAGAATAGTTTGGATTGTGCTGTGATGCAGCGGCTATCGCATCCTGAGCTGCAGCATGGAGTCGGGCTGCCTCCGATCTCCTCTCGTACTCATCTGCCTCCTCTCTAGTAATAGTGTATCTTCCGTTTGCCTGGTAATCAAAGAAGGCAGGAGCAGGGAGAGTAATACGAACAACATGCCATTTATTAAAAATTAACCGATACTGGAGAGGTGACTCGGTCCTCTCAACAAAGTGGTGGGAAACCATAGAATTAAAATCTAAGTAAGCAGGAGGCAACTCCATGTCTCCTTCACGAACGTCTATCTCAAGAAAATTAGCTAAGCGGGTTGCATAAATTCCTCCAAAGAAATCTCCATTATGTCTATTATGATGCAACCTACGAGCTACAATGGCTCCCATATGATAAGATTGGTCTCCTAGCACAACACTCTGAGAATGCTGAGGTCAGGGACACACATGTGACATGCTTCATCCTTAGCATTTATGCATCTACCTATGAAGAGAGCAAAATAATGTATAGCAGGAAAGTGAATGCTCCCTATGGTAGCTTGCGTTATATCTCTAGATTCCCCTAAAGTTATACTAGCAAGAAAGTTTCCAAATTCAGATTTAGGGGGATCTCTAACACTACCCCATGATGGAAGTTTGCAAGCATAAGTGAAATCCTCTAACTCCATGGTATAAGATCTATCATAAAGATCAAACATGACTGAAGGAGAATTACGCGAAGATGAATACTCAAACCTCCTCACAAAAGAACTTGTGAGATCATGATATTGGGGGCATTTGTCGGCTTCAAAATCCTCAAGACCGGCATTACACACATATGCATTAAATTCTTCTTTAATTCCTGCACGATCCATAAAATTTTCCGACGGCCATTCACAAGGCCGTACTGGAGCGTCTCTTGGTGGTTCCTCATCAGCATCACGCATAGCAAGCCTAGGTCCTTGCTTCTTAGAAGAACCACCTTGGAACATCTTCCTAAGCATATTGCTTTTCTTTGAAAAAGTTCTGAAATTTTTAGTAACTTCAAACAAAAGTGAACCAACTTCAATAAAACTGATAGCAACCACTCCTACAAGTGCCTAGAGCCTATATCAAGCATTAGAACTACTTGGAACCATATAAATTTGACATGCAAGATCAAGAACATGGTCACCTATGCAGCACAAATTTGCAAAGAATAGAGCACTAGAACAAAAACTAATTGGACCAATGGAGGAGTCACATACCACTGGTAGAAAAAGAGGCTTCCGTCCAGCCCCATTAGTCGCGGAACTGTAGGAACCGCGACTAATGAATTCTTTAGTCCCGGTTCGGCAGACGAACCGCGACCAAAGGCCTGGGCCCAGGGCGCTCGGTGGCCAGCTGATGCACGTGAGGGGCTTTAGTCGCGGTTGGCCAGGCCAACCGCGACTAAAGGTGCCCAAAGGCCTTTAGTCGCGGTTGGCCAGGCCAACCGCGACTAAAGCTCCTCCCCTATATATACCAGTTTAGCGCACTCACTTAGCCATTTGGTGCCACTTCTCTTCACAAGCTTCACAAGGGGGTGTAGGTTTGCTTTTGGTTCCTCTTATGCACACAAGGTGTTTGATGAAATGCCCCAAGAGCCACACTTGAGGTTCCTCATTTATTTTTTTCCTCCTCGATCGCGGTTAGCAACTTGAACCTTTCATGCATGTGTGTCATTGATAAAATATGCATGTGTGTTGTTCATTGTTTAATTTCTATTGTTTATAGCTAGTTAGTTTAACAAATGCATGATGGTTAATTATATATTTTATATTATAATAATGCAGATGAATCGGCAATGGATGTACGGTAACCGACTCTCCCGCGAGTTCACTACGGGTTTGAAAGATTTCCTCGTAGTGGCTAATGCGAACAAGCAGAAGGGTTTTGTTATCTGTCCATGTGTTGACTGTAAGAATCAGAAGGGTTACTCTTCCTCAAGAGAAGTTCACCTGCACCTGCTTCGGCACGGTTTCATGCCAAGCTATAATTGTTGGACCAAGCATGGAGAAAGAGGGGTTATAATGGAAGAAGATGAAGAAGGGGATGATTTCATCGATGAAAGCTATCTTGCTGATTTCGGTGATACTTTCATGGAGGATGCTGAAGGTGAAGGGGAAGGTGAAGGGGAAGGTGAAGGGGAAGAAGAGGCACGTGATGAGACCGTTGATGATCTTGGTCGGACCATTGCTGATGCACGGAGACGCTGCGAAACTGAAAAGGAGAGGGAGAATTTGGATCGCATGTTAGAGGATCACAGAAAGTCGTTGTACCCCGGATGCGATGATGGTCTAAAAAAGCTGGGCTGCACACTGGATTTGCTGAAATGGAAGGCACAGGCAGGTGTAGCTGACTCGGCATTTGAAAACTTGCTGAAAATGTTGAAGAATATGTTTCCAAAGAATAACGAGTTGCCCGCCAGTACGTACGAAGCAAAGAAGGTTGTCTGCCCTCTAGGTTTAGAGGTTCTGAAGATACATGCATGCATCAACGACTGCATCCTCTACCGCGGTGAATACGAGAATTTGAATGAATGCCCGGTATGCACTGCATTGCGTTATAAGATCAGAGGCGATGACCCTGGTGACGATGTTGAGGGCGAGAAACCCAGGAAGAGGGTTCCCGCCAAGGTGATGTGGTATGCTCCTATAATACCACGGTTGAAACATCTGTTCAGGAACAAAGAGCATGCCAAGTTGTTGCGATGGCACAAAGAGGACCGTAAGTCGGACGGGGAGTTGAGACACACCGCAGATGGAACGCAATGGAGAAAGATCGACAGAGACTTCAAAGATTTTGCAGCTGACGCAAGGAACATAAGATTTGGTCTAAGTACAGATGGCATGAATCCTTTTGGCGAGCAGAGCTCCAGCCATAGCACCTGGCCCGTGACTCTATGCATCTACAACCTTCCTCCTTGGTTGTGCATGAAGCGGAAGTTCATTATGATGCCAGTGCTCATCCAAGGTCCTAAGCAACCCGGCAACGACATCGATGTGTACCTAAGGCCATTAGTTGATGAACTTTTACAGCTGTGGGGCAGACCTGGTGTCCGTGTGTGGGATGAGCACAAACAAGAGGAATTTGACCTACGAGCGTTGCTTTTCGTAACCATCAACGATTGGCCTACTCTTAGTAACCTTTCGGGACTGTCAAATAAAGGATACAATGCATGCACGCACTGCTTACATGAGACTGAAAGTGTACATTTGCCAAATTGTAAGAAGAACGTGTACCTTGGGCATCGTCGATTTCTTCCGAAAATTCATCCAGTAAGAAAGAAAGGCAAGCATTACAACGGCAAGGCAGATCACCGGCCGAAGCCTGCAGAACGCACTGGTGCTGAGGTATTTGATATGGTCAAGGATTTGAAAGTCATCTTTGGAAAGGGTCCTGGCGGACAATCAGTTCCGAAGGGAGCTGACGGGCACGCAGCCATGTGGAAGAAGAAATCTATATTCTGGGAGCTAGAATATTGGAAAGTCCTAGAAGTCTGCTCTGCAATCGACGTGATGCACGTTACGAAGAATATTTGCGTGAACCTCCTAAGCTTCTTGGGCGTGTATGGGAAGACAAATGATACAAAGGAAGCACGGCAGGACCAGCAACGTTTGAAAGACCCTGATGACCGGCATCCGGAATGGTTTCAAGGTCGTGCCAGCTACGCTCTGACCAAAGAAGAGAAGGTCATCTTTTTTGAATGCCTGAGCAGTATGAAGGTCCCGTCTGGATTCTCGTCCAATATAAAGGGAATAATAAACATGGCGGAGAAAAAGTTCCAAAACCTGAAGTCTCACGACTGCCACGTGATTATGACGCAATTGCTTCCGATTGCTTTGAGGGGGCTCCTGCCGGAAAATGTTCGAGTAGCCATTGTGAAGCTATGTGCATTCCTCAATGCAATCTCTCAGAAGGTAATCAATCCAGAAGTTCTACCACGGTTACAGAACGATGTGATCCAATGTCTTGTCAGTTTCGAGTTGGTGTTCCCGCCATCCTTCTTCAATATTATGACGCACCTCCTGGTTCACCTAGTCGAAGAGATTTTCATTCTCGGTCCTGTATTTCTACACAATATGTTCCCCTTCGAGAGGTTCATGGGAGTATTAAAGAAATATGTTCGTAACCGTGCTAGGCCAGAAGGAAGCATCGCCAAGGGCTATGGAAATGAGGAGGTAATTGAGTTTTGTGTTGACTTTGTTCCTGACCTTAAGCCGATTGGCCTTCCTCGATCGCGGCACGAGGGGAGACTAAGTGGAAAAGGCACGATCGGAAGGAAATCAACGATATGTATGGACGGCCATTCTCTGACTGAAGCACACCACACTGTACTGACCAATTCCAGCTTGGTGGCTCCGTACTTTGAGAAACACAAGAATATTTTACGCTCGGACAACCCGGGGAAGCCTGAATCCTGGATTAGGAAGGCCCACATGGAGACTTTCGGCAGTTGGTTGAGAAAACATTTAATGAATGACAATGATGTTGTAGATCAGCTGTACATGTTGGCCAAGACACCATCTTCGACTATAACGACTTTCCAAGGGTACGAGATAAATGGGAATACATTTTACACGATCGCCCAAGATAAAAAGAGCACCAACCAAAACAGTAGTGTCCGCTTTGATGCAGCAACCGAGAATGGGCAAAAGGTCACATATTATGGTTACATAGAGGAGATATGGGAACTTGACTATGGACCCTCCTTTAAGGTCCCTTTGTTCCGGTGCAAATGGTTCAAGCTAACAGGAGGTGGGGTAAAGGTGGACCAGCAATACGGAATGACAATGGTAGATTTCAACAATCTTGGTTACCTTGACGAACCATTCGTCCTAGCGAAAGATGTCGCTCAGGTTTTCTATGTGAAGGACATGAGTAGCAAACCGAGGAAACGGAAAGATAAGAAAACGATCAGTACATCATGCGATGATCCAAAGCGCCACATTGTTCTTTCAGGGAAAAGAAACATCGTGGGAGTGGAGGACAAGACAGACATGTCAGAAGATTATAATATGTTTGCTGAAATTCCGCCCTTCAAAGTGAACACCGACCCAAGCATTAAGTTAAATGATGAGGATGCTCCATGGATACGGCACAATCGTAAGCAAGCAGGGACACAAGGGAAGAATTGATGTGTAATAATTTATTGTACCAAACTTTGTATTTGGTCGATGAACTGAATGATGTATCAAACCTTTTGTCAAACCTTCAAGGAATTAGTTTTATTTTTCTGATTTTTTTGATATATAATTGTATTTTTAAGATTTTAAAATGAATTAGTTTTATTTTTCTGATTTTAAAAGGAAAAAGGAAGAAGAAGAAAGAAGGAAAAAGGAAAAAAAAAACAGAAGAAAAAAACAGAAGAAAAAAGGAAAAACAGAAGAAAAAAACAGAAGAAAAAAACAAACTGAAGAAAAAAGGAAAAACAGAAGAAAAAACAAACAGAAGAAAAACATAAGAAAAAACAAACATAAGAAAAACAGAAGAAAAAAGAAAAAAGGAAGAAAGGAAGAAAAAAAAGAAGAAAAACAAGAAAAAGGAAGAAACAAACAGAAGAAAAAAATAGAAGAAAAAAGGAAGAAAAAAACAGAAGAAAAACAAGAATTTAAAATGAATTAGTTTTATTTTCTGATTTTTTTGATATATAATTGTATTTTTAAGATTTTAATAACATAAATAAATAAGTAATTAGAAACTTTAATAGCAAAAATAATTATCATAAAGTAAAATAAATAAGTAATTAGAAACAAAATAAAATAAAATAAACAAGTTTTTTGTTGTAAGTAGAAACAAAACAAAATAAATAAAGCAAAAATGAAAACAAAAAACAGGCAAAAAATAAAAAATATGCCACCTACTGGGCCACCACGGCCTGAATACGACTAGAAACCAATTATTCGGCCAGGATTCAGGCCCGCAGAAGGCCCAGTAGGCCCACAGGCTCATAGTAACAGAATAGGCCCGTAAGCCTGCATTTGAGAGGAGCTCGAAGTGGTGAGCGCAGCCGCGCTTATAAACCACTGTCGAAGCCCTCGGCTAGCGAGGTGGGACTAAACATCCCACCGCACCGCGCCAGTGCCAGCACATACCTTTAGTCGCGGTCCGCCACACCAACCGCGACTAAAGGATAGCTTTAGTCGCGGTCCGCCTCCCCAACCGCGACTAAAGGCTCTTTCTGCGCGGGAACGAAAGCGGCGCCAAAACCCTTTAGTCGCGGTTGGTGTGGCGGACCGCGACTAAAGCTATCCGTTAGTCGCGGTTGGTGTGGCGGACCGCGACTAAAGCTACCCTTTAGTCGCGGTCCGCCACACCAACCGCGACTAAAGGTCTGCCTATATATACTGCACTTAGCAGTTTCCGCCACTTCCCATTCTTCTCTCAACGCCGAAGCCCCCTGCCCCGACGCCGATCGACGCCGAAGCCCTGCCCCGACGCCGATCGACGCCGACGCCGACGCCCTGCCCCGACGCCGACGCCCTGCCCCCAGTGAGCGCCGCCGCCTCCGCCCCGAGTGAGCGCCGCCGCCGCCCGTGCCCTGCCCTAGCGCGGCGCCGCCGCCGCCGCCCCTGCCCTTGCCCGCCGCCCCCTTGCCCGCCGCCCGCCGCCCCTGGCCCTGCCCCTGGCCGCCGCCGCCGCCCGCGCGCCGCCCGCTGCACGCCCCTGCCCGCCGCCCCTGCCAAAAAGGAAACAAGAAAAAAAAACAAGAAGAAAGAAAAAGGAAGAAGAAAAGAAAGAAAACAAAACAAAACCAAAAGAAACAAGAAAAAAAAAGGAAGAAGAAAAAAAGGAAGAAGAAAAAAAGGAAGAAGAAAGAAAGAAAGAAGAAAGAAAGAAGAAAGAAAAAGGAAGAAGAAAAAAAGAAGAAAGAAAAAGGAAAAAAAAATGAAAACAAAACAAAACCAAAAGAAAGAAGAAAAAAAGGAAGAAGAAAAAAAAGGAAGAAGAAAAAAGGAAGAAGAAAAAAAGAAAGAAGAAAGAAAGAAGAAAGAAAGAAGAAAGAAAAAGGAAGAAGAAAAAAAGAAAGAAGAAAAAGGAAGAAGAAAAAAAGAAAGAAGAAAGAAAGAAGAAAGAAAGAAGAAAGAAAAAGGAAGAAGAAAAAACAAGAAAGAAAAAGGAAGAAGAAAAAAATGAAAACCAAATGAAAACCAAAAGAAAGAAGAAAGAAAAAGGAAGAAGAAAAAAAGTAACTTAAAACTTGATAATTAACAAAAAACCATAAAATTTGATCATTAACCAAATGGCGAGGGTTATACATGTGTGTTGTCCTCGCTCCCTCTCCGTGACGCTGTCGTCTGCCGCCCCGTCTCGCGCTCTACCGCGACACCCTCTCCCACCCCTTCCTCGCCCCCTCCTTTTGCCACCGCCCTTTCGCCACCGCCACCGCCACCGCCCCCCTTCTTCACTTAATTAATTTGTTTTTCCTACATGTTTTCAGGACTGACATAATGGCGGACGATAGAGCTGACCCGATTATGGACAACTATGATCCGGACGGTGAAGCACATATGTTCGGCATCATAAACGGCGATATTCTATATGTGCCGACCGGACAAGAAGAAGATGATGTCTCTTCTTATCTGAACCTTGACGGTGAAGATGAAGGGCGCCGTCAGCAAGATGATGCCGAACAAACGTCGATAAACGACGATCTTCAAATGGAAGTAGCAACCACCTCTGGCGCCGAGGTATATATATACATTGAGCCTCTGGTGATACAAACTAACTGATTTGAATAAATATGTGTGTACTAACGTGCGCGACTCTCTTTCTTATTTTAGCCCTCGGCTGGATCGTCGAAACAATCGAGTACGTCGTCAAAGCGTGGCGCAACCAAGACGATGAAACAAGGAGAAACATGCACCATCGAGGTTGTCGACAGTGCAACCGGCAGGCCGCTGGAGCCCCGCAAGAACGCCACCAAGTTTGTCAGCCAATGCGGAGCCATTGTTAGAGACAACGTCTCGATCACCGTCCAGGAGTGGAATGAGCCAAAGAAGGCACGAATTGCTGGTTTCACTTTTGTCGATAAGAGAACAAAAAAAGATTGCTTCAAGAAGCTTATGGAACATTTCGTTCTACCTCCGGAATACAACAAATTCGATGAGGAGGGTAACAAGATTGAGGAAAACAAGGAGAGGAGGAGGCTAGTCAAACAGTTCGCTCTTCGTAAGATGGCCGACGCATTCCGGAAATTCAAGCAAAATCTAGCCCATGACTTTGTCAAGCAGAACAAGACTCCGGATTTCAAAGGACAATATGAGAAACTGAAACATGATTGGCCAGAATTTGTGAAGCAAAAGAAATCGGAGCAGTTCATTCAAATATCGAAAAAAATAAGGAAAATGCGGCTAAGAAGGAGTACAATCATATTATGGGGCCAGGAGGGTATCGCCTTTGGCAGCCTAGGTTGGAGAAGATGGAGAACGAGCTGAGGGCGCGAGGAATCCGTCCAGGTACGGAGGGATGGGACCCAAGGGCCAAAAGCTGGTGGTACGGGCATGGGGGAACGCTGAACCCGGAGACAGGGGAGTGTGTTTACCAGGGCAAAATAATTAAACCCACCCAAGCCCTTATTGACGCAATGAGGGATGCTCAAGAGGGGAAGATCAAGTTCAACAGAGAGAACGACGCACTGACAAAAGCCCTCGGGAATCCTGAACACGGAGGACGTGTACGAGGCATGGGGCACATTCCGTGGAAAATAGGGTTCCCCCAGAACGATGACCCGTACGGTTACAGAAGCCGTAAGAGAAAGATGGATCGGGAAGCAGATGTTGTGGCGCGGTTGGCATCGGAAATGGATGTGATGAAGAAAACCGTGAGTGTACTAGTAGCCGAAAGAGACGCAGCTTGGGCGCAGCATGAAGATCATCCAGCGGATCTCGGAAGCCAGCAGCGGAGAAGCAGCGTGGCTTCCACGGAGGCCCCACCGGCTGGTGCAGATGCACCGACGATCGAAATTACTGCACCGGAGCCTCTGGTGGTCGAAATTACTGCACCGGAGCCTCCTCGCTACCCCGTGGACGATATAAAGGAGAGGAAAGAATGTCATCTGTATTATCCTATCGGGAACATGTCCATGAAGGTAGCCATCGGCAGTGCTTTACCATGTTTACCTGGAGCACTCCACCACAACAACCCCATTCAAGATGGCTATGCTCGTGTCATGGTGGAGGACATAGTCCAAGGGTTTGAGGACCTGGAGATTGACATTGCTACACCTGAAGGGGAGAAAAGACTTGGAGATGTCAAGCGCCATTTCATTCTATGGCAAAAGAAGTTTATCAAGTTTCCAGGCGAGGCGCCAAGGACAACAAGTCCACCCCCCTACGGTGGTGGTGGTGGCGGTGGCGGTGGTGGTGGTGGTGGTGGTGGTGGCGGTTCACCTACACCTCCGTCACGTCAGCCGACGCCTCCCAGTCCACAACGTCCGGCGGGTGATCAGACGCCGCCCCCCAGTCCTCGTCCGACGGGTGATCAGACGCCGCCCCCCAATCCACCTCCGGCAAAGAAGCAGAAGCAGTCTTGGATTATTAACCCGGACCCTTATGTACCTAAGACCACAAAGGTACCGGAGCCATCACTGAAGCCTCTCCCCACAAGGCCTTGGGAACGTAGTGCCGAGGAAACTGCCGCGGCCGCGGCTGCTGATCTTGAGAAATGGAAGGCGGACTGCAAGAAAAAAAGAGAGCCCGAGCCCAAGCCAGTATTTTCTGATGAGCAAAAGAAGCGGGCTAAGTCATTTTTGAGCACACCGTCCCAATCCGCGAAGAATCTGCCTGAGGACTATGCACGTGAACTTCGTAGGCAGGCACTCATGTTGAAGGAGAAGAAAGAGCGGGCGGATGACCCCGATCCGGAACAAAGTAAACGAGTTGCCCAGCTCGGGGAACAAAGTAAACAATCGATTGCCCCGCTTATAGTGAAAGCCGCCGGTCCGGATGACCCCGATATCATAGCAGCTGCGGCAGCACTTGGATTGACTGTAACGAGTGCCAGAGAACAAGCGGCCAACTTAGGTATTACTCTTCGTGAACTGTTAGGCCTTGATGAGGCGCCAGTGAAGGAGGTAGTAATTACATATGTGAAGAATGGGCCTCTCGTCGAGCCTGCGCAGGAAGAGGATCTACCTCCACAAATGAAAGGTGTGCTGAAATGGTACAAGGGTTACATAAAAAATAAAAACGCCAAAGAATATATTTATGCGGAAGTTAGATACGAGCATCACTTCAAACATTACTATGTACAAATTCATCTGAGTGAATTGTTCCAGCTTTTCAATCTGCGCGAGCTCGACAAATCTATCATCAGTTGCTACGTTCTGTAAGTGATTTATTTCTACCCCATCTCGTTCATATTGCCTGCACTATATATATGTCCTAACTATATTGTTGTGTCCGCTATTATACATGCAGAATGAAGATTAAGGAATGCAGAGTAAGGAACATCCATGATGTTGGGTTCATTGACCCACACATCGTTAATGGATATGTGTTGCGGCATCACCCCGCCGACATGGAGGCAGACCTGTGGCAGTTTCTTACAAAGCAGGAACTCAAAAGTGATATTCTATTTCCTTACCATTTTGGGTGAGTGTTTCTGTCTTGAGCACATTCTCTTTTGTTTACTCCATGCATGGTATGTGGCCGGCTAATCGATGAGTTATGCATGACGTACTGTGCATGTATCGTGTCCGCAGGTTCCACTGGATTCTGCTAGTAATTAAAGTTGACACCTCAGAATGTCTCGTCCACGACTCTCTGAATATGGATCCAAAGCTTTGGGGCGACATGAGAAGAATGTTGCAGAAGTAATTATTTTCATTCATTTGCGCTCTATATCGATCGGCCTATTTCGTTCATTTCCTAATATCAAGTAACTAATAACTCTCTTGTTCATTTAATTTTCTTTGCCTCGTAGGGTTTGGAGACGGTTCGTAGATACAAAGGTCGGTGAATTCAAAAAAGAGCTAGAATTCAAAAAGTCAAAGGCTAAGAATGGTGGGGATATTCAGCCAGCGGGGACCAATCTATGTGGATACTATGTCTGTGAGATGATCCGGAGATACACCTCTGAGCGGGTTCCGAGTGATACCAATGCTCAGAGGAATAACCTCCGGATGATGCTTAGTCCAGAAGCTCGCTTCCGACCACTTCAAGAGGAACTAGCTGGATGGTTCAGGAGGGAAGTCCTCCATCCTAAAGGAGAACACCATTATGAGGACGTAGAACTTTATATGCATTAAATTATGTATGGAAACTTGTTCAAAATTGTATATGGTCATCCGATGATATTTAATATATACTGTATATTCCTCTTGAATTCTTTTTGGTTCTAATTTCAAATTTGTTTGAAATTGTACATTCATATGCATGTATGTAGTAGCGTAGAATATGTGAAACTCCTTCAAAATTAAAATAAAGCATAAAAGAAATAAAACAATACAAATTAAACAGAAAACAGGTTTAGGGGGGGGGGGCAGGTTTAGGGGGGGGGGGCTAAAACCCTAAACCTGCGGCGGCCTTTAGTCGCGGTTGGCCAGAAGAACCGCGACTAAAGGTCCTCCGCCCCGACGGCCACCTGGCGCCCACGTGGACGGGCCTTTAGTCGCGGTTCTTAAGCAACCGCGACTAAAGGGGGGGGGCTTTAGTCCTGCCTGTTTGGTCGCGGTTGCGCAACCGTGACTAATGGCAGTTGCGAACCGCGACCAAAGGCCCTTTTTCCACCAGTGTACCAAGGAACAATCTCGCCCACGCGGTTTTGCGAGAGGTGCTTTGAGCAAGGAGACCGAAAATCACAACAAAAGAGGCTGGAACTCGTGCTTGAGTTGGTTTTTCGGGTTTGTGTGAGGCAGAGGAAGAAGATGGGTGCTGGAATAAGTGGAGGAGGGCCACTGTGGGCCCACGAGGCAGGGGGCGCGCCTAGGGGGTAGGGTGCGCCCTCCACCCTCATGGCCAGGTGGCAGCTCCCCCCGCGGTGATTTTTGCACCATAAATCCTCAAATATTCCCGAAAAAATCATATTAAATTGGCATGTCATTCTGAGGACTTTTATTTTTGGGATATTTTTATATTGTACGGGTAAGTCAGAAGACAGACATAAAAATACTATTTTTACTTTATTTCTACTAAAGAACAGAGAATATAAAGTGGGTACAGAAGATTGTGCTTCTAGTTTCATCCATCTCATGACCATCAAAAGGAATCAACTAACAAGGTTGATCAAGTCTTGTTAACAAACTCATTCTGATAATCATGAAACCGGAGAAATTTTGAATTACACTAGGTTACCTCGACGGGGATATGCACATCCCCAATAATAAGTATATCATATTTCTTTTTGACAGTAGGAAGAGGAAATTCAAAGCCTCCAATAATAATCGATGGAATTTTTCCAATAGAGTTGATACTATGAACTTGAGGTTGTTTCCTCGGAAAGTGTACCATATGCTCATTACCATTAACATGAAAAGTGACATTGCCTTTGTTGCAATCAATAACAGCCCCTGCAGTATTAAGAAAAGGTCTTCCAAGAATAATAGACATACTATCATCCTCGGGAATATCAAGAATAACAAAGTCCGTTAAAATAGTAACGTTTGCAACCACAACAGGCACATCCTCACAAATACCGACAGGTATAGCAGTTGATTTATCAGCCATTTGCAAAGATATTTTAGTAGGTGTCAACTTATTCAAGTCAAGTCTATGATATAAAGAGAGAGGCATAACACTAACACCGGCTCCAAGATCACATAAAGCAGTTTTAATATAATTTCTTTTAATGGAGCAAGGTATAGTAGGTACTCCGAGATCTCCAAGTTTCTTTGGTATTCCACCCTTAAAAGTATAATTAGCAAGCATGGTGGAAATTTCACCTTCTGGAATCTTTCTTTTATTAGTAATGATATCTTTCATATATTTAGCATAGGGATTCGTTTTGAGCACATCAGTCAATCGCATACGCAAAAAGATAGGTCTAATCATTTCAGCAAAGCGCTCAAAATCCTCATCATCCTTTTTCTTGGATGGTTTGGGAGGAAAAGGCATGGGTTTCTGAACCCAAAGTTCTCTTTCTTTACCATGTTTCCTAGCAACAAAGTCTCTCTTATCATAACGTTGATTCTTTGATTGTGGGTTATCAAGATCAACAGCAGGTTCAATTTCTACATTATTATCATTACTAGGTTGAGCATCATCATGAACATCATCATTAACATTTTCATTAGGTTCATGTTCATTACCAGATTGTGTTCAGCATCAGACATACAGATATCATTTGGATTATGAGGTGGTTCAGCAATAGGTTCACTAGAAGTTTGCACAGTTCTATCATTTTTCTTTTTCTTCTTCTTGGAAGAACTAGGTGCATCAATATTATTTCTTTGAGAATCTTGCTCGATTCTCTTAGGGTGGCCTTCAGGATACAAAGGTTCCTGAGTCATTCTACCAGTTCTAGTAGCTAGTCTAATAGCATAATCATTTTTCTTACTATTCATTTCATCAAGCACTTCTTTTTGAGCTTTAAGTACTTGTTCTACTTGAGTGGTAACCATAGAAGCATGTTTGCTAACAAGTTTAAGTTCACCTCTAATATTAGCCATATAATCACCCAAGCGTTTAATCATATCGGAATCGTAATTCAATTGTCTACCAAAACAAGCATTAAAATTTTCTTATTTGACAATAAAGTTATCAAACTCTTCTAAGCATTGTCTAGCAGACTTATAGTGAGGAATATCACCTTCATCAAATCTATAGAGAGAATTTACCTTTACTACCTGTGTCGGGATATCGGGATCAGGAGGTTCTTCAATAGGTAATGGATCAAGATCATATGTTTCTTCAACAGGTGGTAAATTAAGACCATGTATTTCTTCAATAGGAGGTAAATTCTTAACATCTTCAGCTTTAATACCTTTTTCTTTCATAGATTTCTTTGCCTCTTGCATATCTTCGGGACTAAGAAATAGAACACCTCTCTTCTTCGGAGTTGGTCTAGGAGTAGGATCATTAATTGGAGCAGGAGCTGGCTCAGGAGGTGCCCAATTATTTTCATTTGTCAACATATTATTCAATAGAATTTCAGCTTCATCCGGTGTTCTTTCCCTGAAAAGAGAACCAACACAACTATCCAGGTAATCTCTGGAAGCATCGGTTAGTCCATTATAAAAGATATCAAGTATTTCAAGTTTCTTAAGAGGATGACCAGGCAAGGCATTAAGTAACTTGAGAAGCCTCCCCCAAGCTTGTGGGAGACTCTCTTCTTTAATTTGCACAAAGTTGTATATTTCCTTTAAAGCAGCTTGTTTCTTATGAGCAGGGAAATATTTAGCAGAGAAGTAATAAATCATATCCTGGGGACTACGCACACAACCATGATCAAGAGAATTAAACCATATCTTAGCATCACCCTTTAATGAGAACGGAAATATTTTGAGGATATAAAAGTAGCGAGATCTCTCATCATTTGTAAAGAGGGTGGCTATATCATTTAATTTAGTAAGATGTGCCACAACAGTTTCAGATTCATAACCATGGAAAGGATCAGATTCAACCAAAGTAATTATATCAGGATCAACAGAGAATTCATAATCCTTATCAGGAACACAGATAGGTGAAGTAGCAAAAGCAGGGTCAGGTTTCATTTTATCTCTAAGTGATTCTTTGTTCCATTTAGCTAATAACCTCTTGAGCTCATATCTATCCTTACAAGCTAAAATGGCGGCAGAAGATTCCATATCAAAAACATAACCCTGAGGAATAACATGCATATCTTCATCATCACTTTCATCATTATAATCAGATTCAATAATTTCTTTCTCTCTAGCCCTAGCAATTTGTTCATCAAGAAACTCACCTAAGGGCACAGTAGTATCACGCATAGAAGTAGTTTCATCATAAGTATCATGCATAGCAGAAGTGGGATCATCAATAACATGCAACATATCGGAACAAATAGCAGAAGCAGGTTTAGGTGTCGCAAGCTTACTCATAATAGAAGGTGAATCAAGTGTAGAGCTAGATGGCAGTTCCTTACCTCCCCTCGTAGTTGAGGGATAAATTTTTGTCTTAGTGTCTTTCAAGTTCTTCATAGTGTCCAGCAGATATAAATCCCAAGTGACTAAAAGAATAGAGCTATGCTCCCCGACAACGGCGCCAGAAAAAGGTCTTGATAACCCACAAGTATAGGGGATCGCAACAGTTTTCGAGGGTAGAGTATTCAACCCAAATTTATTGATTCGACACAAGGGGAGCCAAAGAATATTCTCAAGTATTAGCAGCTGAGTTGTCAATTCAACCACACCTGGAAACTTAGTATCTGCAGCAAAGTGTTTAGTAGCAAAGTAATATGATAGTGGTGGCAACGGCAACAAAAGTAAAGGACGCAAAAGTAATGTTTTTGGTATTTTGTAGTGATTGTGACAGCAACAACGGAAAAGTAAATAAGCGTAAACCAGTATATGGAAAGCTCATAGGCACCGGATCAGTGATGGATAATTATGCCGGATGTGGTTCATCATGTAACAGTCATAACATAGGGTGACACAGAACTAGCTCCAATTCATCAATGTAATGTAGGCATGTATTCCGAATATAGTCATACGTGCTTTACTTTTTGATAGTAGGAAGAGGAAATTACAGAAGTGGGTACAGAAGTAGGAAGAGGAAATTACAGAAGTAGGTGCCGCGTCATTTATAAATAAAGTTTTTTTTCTTCAGTGGCACATACGCAATATGATAGGTTCATATGGAGAGAAAAGGAAACCACTCCACTATATACATAGTTAGGACGGGCCAGCCTACACGGTTGCTTGCTGGGGTTGCTCTCTTCACACTCTCTCACACAAAACGACTGTGGCCACATCTCTAACATCCCGGCGGATCATGTCCGCTTGGGGAAGGGGTGGATGCTTAGTGTAGATGCGGTGGCCGTCGTCGACAGCGAAAAATCACTGTCGGCACGTCCCGATCAGGGTTCCCCGCCGTTCTCTCTCACAAAGCCGGTGAGGTTGCTTTCGTCCCTTGCTCACTGCCGCGACGTGGGCAGTTGCCGCCTCCCGCCGCCCTCCTCAAGGTTGAGCTACGTCCCTCAGGTACAACTCCCTTTACAGCCGGCTTGCACCACTGCTCCAGCTGCCCACATCACTCCGTGTGGATATTTCTCTACTTCTTTGCCCCGCACATACCTCTACTGGCTTCTACGTACTGTATTTGTGATGAGTTTATGTCTCATCAGCTAGTCCCAGTAATCTTATTCTAATCACGCTTGTTCAATTTCTTTGCCACAGGGATGCTCATCTCGACTTTGGTGAAACTGCACAAAATGATCCGATGGTCAAAAGGTTGCAAACTTCATTTATTAGGAAGCTCGAACATTGCCAGCAAATTGAAGCCTGGTCAGGGTTCACGGTTCAAGGGCTAGGGACTGCATGGATCATTTTTTTCTTTAGCTGCCTCTGTTCCAAAATAAGTGTCAACTTTAGTAGTAGTACAACTTTGTACCAAAGTTTGCACAAAGTTGAGAAACTTATTTTGGAACGGAGGGAGTACATATTTGCTATGACCTGTCAATCATTGAGATGCAATAGCATGCATGTTAGTCTCCTTTGTATTTGATGAAATGTTGCAAGGGGCAACCTTGGACGCAAGATACATGTAACAGAAGCTGGAAGCTTCATAGCATTGTACAAATTTATCTCGCTGATAAATTACAGCACGTACTATACCAGTACTTCCTCCGTTCCTAAATATAAGTCTTTGTAGAGATTTCACCATGAACCACATGCGGATCACTGAGCTTGCGTGTTTTCACTACTCTTGCACGCCTCCGCTGTAAGAATGGAGAAAATTGTAATCTAGTAGGTATACCTCCTTTCGCCGAAAGCGTGGGACATCCAGCAGTCCTACGACCTCAGTAATAAAGACCAATGAGCCGTCAAATCACATAGACCCAGCAGTAAGTTGGACAGACGAAGCAACCATCACTCTTGCGCCAGTGAGAGGTCGTGTCCGCTTTGCCCGGGCATGAATGTGGCACCGATTCTTTGGAGCGGCGCTGACCGTTTCGGGCGGGAAGTGCGCGCGGGCGATGGAGGGGCTTTGGGTGGGCCAGGCTGGTCAGGAGCGGCCGTGGCAGCTGTCCGCATGTCCCTGCCGAACACGCCCGAAAACGAGAGGATGCACCGACTCTCGTGGCTAAAATCGTACACTACACAACATCTCTCTGTAGGAGTAGGTCGATCTGTCGCTCTCTCTAACACACACATGTTGTTAAACACACACACACACACACACACGCACCTTCGTCCCGTTGCACCTTCTAATGTGACTTATTACACCTAGACGGAGGGGGTAGTAAGTATACGAGATACGGTGGCACACTGACTTAAGTCGAATACAAGTGCCCAAAATTTGTGTGCATGTTATAATAAGGATTCAGGGATGTATAAAAGGTTATTTCCCTCTCGTTGAACATAACGAGAGGGTTGTGTAGCTGGTTAGCCTGTTCTCTCATCAAACTTGAGGTCTCGGGTTCGATAACTACACTTGGAGCATAATTTGTGCCAGGAGGATTCTTTGACTGGTCAGAATGTTTTCTAGGGTTTGCACGCTTCACACTCTCTCTCCAGTATATATATACACGCTGGAGCCTCAACACTTGTAGTTGCTATCTTCACACTCTCTCGCCCTCTCCAGATCTAAACAAGACTTCGTTGGCCTCTCTCTCCCCTCGCTGCTGCTCAAAGAGCCGGCAGGATCTGTCCGCCAGGAAGGGAAGGAGGCTTAACGCTGTCGCCGTCGGTGAGGGACTACCGGCGCAGCTGTTCACTTTCCACCCAGCGGTGGCGTGGGAGGGCCTCCGACCCCTTCTTCTTCGCCGCCGTCCCGTCGCCCGCCGAACCACGCCCCAAGAACCTTAAGGTATAATTTACTAACTTCACATGCATTGCTCTAGCTGCATGTATACCATGAATCTAGGACGCGGTTCAAAGAGGAAAGGAGTGGGAAAAGTTGTATATAGCATGAATCTCGGACGTGGTTCAAAGAGGAAATGAAGGGGGAAAGTTGTATAGCATTAATCTAGGACGTGGTTCAAAGAGGAAAGGAATGGGGGAAAGTAGCGGGGAAAGTTGTATCGCATAAATCTAGGACGTGGTTCAAAAAGGAAAGGAAGGGGCGAAAGTACTAGTTCAAAAAGGAAAGGAAGGGACAAGGCTGTAGAGTTTGAGTAGGACTAGATTTGCTGTGCTCACATAGGGAAAGGCGTCTGATAACAAAACTGGGACCAACACGGACTGACACGGAGTTTTTTTAGTCCCTACACCAAAATGTCCCTGTAAACAAACACCCTCTAATAATGCCGCTGCAAAATTGATGCAATGCCACAGTTAAAAGCAAATTACATGTTTAACGAATTTTATTGTTAATATAATCTCTATGTTAATATTAATCAATGCCACCATTTGAGAAATGCTACTGTCTTGCTTTCTTTCCCATTTAGATAAGGTAGATGTTTCTTTTTGTTAGCTTCTGTGTCATCCACCGTTATTGACCACTAATTGTTTCCTTTGCACCTCTTTGTAAACAGGGTTATCTGCTTTACCTCGTTGCCATTGTGACCTTTTGTTGCACTGCACAAAACACTTTTGTTTTAAGAGTGTTTTGTGTAGTTCAACCAAAATGTCACACCGACAATGTTGCTTGATTGCTTGATCTTAGTGGAACTGCACAAGAGGAGATCTTACTTCCTATCCGTTAAGGCAAATTTGGTTCAGATCTTCTTCTTGTGAGTTGTTTGAATTCCGCATCATGAGAGGTCAGTACTAGCCTTCTTTCACATGATTCTGCAGTGTGCATTCATATGTTGTGCTACTTGTACGATAATGTTGCTTGATTTTAGTGAACTGCACAAATGGAGACAAGACTTCCAATCTGTATGTGCACCGTAATATCCCATTGAGGTAAGATAAGGATATTTCACAACTGCTGGCCTGTATTTTGCCACTTTCATCAGAAAATTAAGTTTAGTACTATACTTGTGCTCCCTAATTGACATGACAAATCTTACATTGGAGGCGAAGCTTGTTTGTTATTGAACCAAGTGATGAAGGGGAAGAACAAGGGGAAGAAAAACAAAAATCAACTCCCGGTGCTGTAATGAAGCACTGGAACTGTGATGGCACAAGTAATGATATAGTTTTGCATCTTAATTTATTGCTATGGCTAGAACGAGCAATTGTTTTGCCACTGATTTGATGCCAATTTAATGTAATATGTAATTATCTCTACTTGTGCTAACAGGGATCTTCTTTGAAGATACCATATATTTTAGTGGAACTGCACAAGAAGATGTTGGGAACATTAAACTAACCGAGGAGTATATATTAAGCTTGGCCACCACCGTACATAGCAACAGATGGTTCCGGAGAAATGCTTCATCTGTATGCTCTACACAATAAGCCTCCTGACAAAGGTTGGTACTCGCCCACTGATTTCATCCATATGATTGAGCTTTGTCATCTCTATTGGTGTTGTGCTACTATTTAGATACTGTCATGAAAAAGTGGTATTGTCCTTGCGAAGTGCTTCATCCGTGCTGTTTTAAATATTTCCTTTTCCTTTTTTTTTGAGCAAACAATGATGCTAGCATTTAGTAGTCCTCTTGTCATTGCACAACAGGATCATCTTCCACTGAAGAAGAATATGGAGTACGTGAAGTGACTAGTTCTGATTATGCCAGGATGAAGAAGCCATGTCTATCTTATCATCAGAAGGAGCAGCTGAAGGATGGTTACATTGCTCCCCACAAGACCAAAGTAACTTCAGCTCAGAAGGACTGACAAAATCTCCATTTTTTGCTGTTGTTCTAGGATTCTTTCTGGTGAGCTCCATTTTTCTAAAAGTGTGCTCTACATGGACCATGTATGTGCCTGTTGAAACTGTCAATTCATAGTACCGTTTGCTCTATACTAATCACTTTTTTGTATTTGTGCAAACAGGGGTGCTCAGCTTGATTTCAATGGGAACTGCACAAAATGTTCATGAATACATCGAATCATTCATTTCCACCACAAGAAAGGAGGTGCCGATAAGTTCAAGGCGTTGCAACATATAAGGGCGAAATCATACAAGCTATGCGCGAATTTGGTTGATTTTCGTGGAACTGCACAAAAAGAAAAGCTGGTTTATTTAGCACGAGGTGCCATGTCAATGTCCGAACTGATGGCAAACCCTGCCCATTCCACAATCGCAGGCATTTGATATTTTGGAATGGGACAACCTTGTCAAATTTTTCTCATTGATTTTAGCAAGACATGCGTTTGATATTTTCGAATGGGACACCCTTTGCTGTCAGCAGCGTCGATCAATTTTTTCTTTATTATTTAATTGTGAAGTAAATATTGCCTCTGACATGTGAGTCGCTGAGATGCATAATCATCGATTGTTTTGAATGTTCTCTATGGATTGCCAGGCCTGTGTGTTTGATTGCAATGTACAGAAATGCTAAAAAGCTGCTCACTCTTTGTACTCCTTCTGTTCCTTTTTACTTCGCACATTGTGTAAGTGCATACGTTTTTGTATAAGATTGGTCAAAGTAGAGATACTTTGACTGCAGACAAAACTTGTATGCAGACTAGAAAGGACCAGAGGGAGTACATGTGAAACTGCTGCAAACGAGGTGATCACCCTGGGAATAATGCTAGTACGTATTGTTTTGCATGTTCATCCAATGCCAGTGATACAGGAATTCGAACTAATCGAAATAAATTCATTCATACACGGTCGGATTTCATATAAACATGCCGGATTTCATTACATTTCAACTATAAAGGGGTGCGCTGGATGTTAGCTTGTCATAGCGATTAGGGCAACTAGGAGACCAATGATCAACAACGTTATTCTCCAGCACAACTCCCTGACTCCACGTCACCGCTGCCAAGAAGCTAACCGGCCGTCAATGTCAACCCGCCTAGCTTGGCTTCAACAGGAGGGTAGCAGCAGTGGCCTTACTTGGACCTGAGCGGCGGCGACCTACCATGTTCTACTCTTCCTCGTTTTCTGTGTAGCGCGGCCTCGTTGGCAGCGGGGCGGGGCCTCGGCGGAGCCGGCGATGTCCTCTGTCTCGTTGCCGGCGGGCGGCGCCTTAGCGGAGTGGTGGAAATCCTCCCCCGCGTTGCCGGCAGGGTAGGGCCTCGGCTGAGCCGGCGATGTCCTGTGCCTCGTTGTTGGCGGGGCGGGGCCTCGGCGGAGCCGGCGGTGTCCTCTGCATCGTTGTTGGTGCCGCGGGGCCTCAGCGGAGCAGGGCCTCATCGACGCCAGCGGAGCGGGGACTCGTCGGAGCCGGCATTGTCCTCTGCCTCGTCCTCGGTCTCGCCAAACAGCGCCTTGCCCGCTTCATCGCCCTCTTTGCTAGCCTCTTTGTAGGCGGCCGCAGCCTCCGCCACCCGCATGCGGTACCGCCAGCGCTCGAGGCGGCCCTTGCGGGCGGAGCGGTACGAGTCGAGCAACGCCTCCTGCTCCGCCCGCTCCGTGGCGATCTGCTCCTCCGCCTGCAGGTGCTCCTGGAGGAGATGGTGGTTGTAGGCGGCGCCGGCCTGCGCCTCCTGGAACTGCTCCTAACACATCTGCCTCACACTGCCCATATATTGGGCACGGGCCTCGCCGATGGTCATGGTGCAATGCACCGGCGAGGATGGCGCGGAGGAGGGGGTTGGCGCCGGATCGGCGACTACCATGTTCTCCATTGGGACGTCGTCGTCCTCCGGCTGCCTGCCGGCCAGCCGGTCGGCAGCAATGGCTGCCATCTCCTTGTGGTCCGTCATCCACCCATCCCGAAGAGCGCTGGAGCGCGAGGAAGCCATGGTGGGCAGTAGTGGTGTGGACAGGAGAAAGGGAACGGATGCGGATGACTGCGGCTATGGCCGGCGCAGCAGTTTATATAGCAATGGTGGGCGGGCAGAGGGACGGACGTGTGGCGCCGGAGTAGCCGCCTCGGCAACCGCGTATCATTAATGTGGGCGGCAGATGGACGGACAGACAACACTTGTGTCGTTTGAAGGCGGAGTAATCGCCTGCACCGGGAAGTGGGGTGGGCGGCGCTGACTGTTTCGGGCGGAAAGCGCGCGCGGGCGAGGAGATGACTTTACTTGGAGAGGATGATAATGGGCACCCACCAGGTCCATAGCCTCACGTACGCAAGTGCCTCCTTATTATATATATATATATATATATATATATATGTATGTATAAAACTATACCCCCCGTCTAGGTGAATAAGTCGTATTAGAAGGTGCATCATGACCTAGGTGCAAGCAGATTGGTGGAAAAGAAGAATATTTCTCTCTTCTAAACACAACATTTAATCACAACAGTTAAGAGGATGCCTTATTAGCTACCCATACAGGCCATCTTAATTCATAGCATGCAAAGCGCTTTTATTTCTTGCCTAATAACCGCATGGACGTGCTGCATGCATTGGTCCTTGCCGGAGCAAAAAAAAGGGAGGAAAGGTGTTTCCACGGGAGACAACAAGGCAGAGGTGGAAGCGCTTGCTGGAGTAATTTATTTTGCTTCCCCCTGGTTTCCTGACATCACGGCCCCACACCATTGTCAACCTATGTAGTAGTCAATAAACGAAAGAATTGCACAAGAAGCGGCCGACAGCTGGGACCAAGCAGCTCGAGCAGTATTTTTGTTTTTGAGGTGTGAGCATTGCAGAGTTTTTCGATGTTTAACCCAGATATTATTTTTTCTCCTCTGAACAACAACGAAAACATCGCTGCAGGTATTAACTGGGCGGGCTGTGGCCCGTCTAGCCCAGGCCAGATATCTAGCCCATATATTAATTTTTTTCAAGCTGAAAATGGCTAGCCCAGCTATACTTTTCTTTAGGAATACCCAGGCAAGGTCAAGTTGTTATTCTCCGCCCCGCTGGGCTGCAAATCTTTCCTAGGAGGGATGCATTAGGCTTAACAAGAAAATGGGCTTTAAGAAATAATAAATGGGATGTAATTATAAAAACTCGGCAGTAACTATAAAAAAATGCACCAAACACGTGATTACTTTATAAAATATTATTTTTGGATATTGAAAATTTTAATTTCATTAATTGTTGCGAGCGCAATGTCTCGTTGGATTTTTACGTAATATAGATTTATTTAATCTGACTAGAAATTTCGGGATAAAAATATTTCGGATCCCATCAAAATGTGGGAAATTTTATTGAATTCTGTTTTGAACGGTTGGTTGAAATGGGCTGTACTTTTAACAAACTGTAAATGGGCTGTAGTAAATTCCATTAGAATTCAAAAATGGGCTACACATTCTTACAAATCTCAAATGGGCTATAAGTTCTCTGCCACACACTTCTGGCCTTACTAAGTTGACGCATCCACTAAAAAAACAGAGTTGACGCGTATGCAAGGCTTTGTCAACTTATAGTCAACACACGGTTCTAGCAGCAGTGGCCGTTGGATGTCCATCCAACGGATGCCGTGCTTCTTCTTCAATCTCGGATATTTTAGCTTCACCCGCCCAAACAATGATTCCTCCCCTGACATCTGGGGCACACCGTTTCGGAAGCTGACCTGTGGGTCTACTAAGTTGACGTACCAAGGGCTTTGTCCACTTACTCAATATAAACGATTCTAGCTGCAGTGACCGTACGATGTCCATCCAACGGCCGTAGTGCTTCTTCAACCTCTGGTCTTCTTGCTCCAGCCGCCCAAAGCAGCGCCAGTCGTGCCGCCTGCTCCTGCCTCCCGTGGCTGGCTGTGCTGCCGCGGAGGCCTCACCGCCCCCTACTATTCCCACCGCTGGACAGGCCCTGCGGCGACGGCAGCCGAATCAGTGAACCCTCGTACTCCTCTCTGTGCGCGCGGGCTTCCACTGCCGCATCTTCCCCGGCTCCCCGTCGTCCCCTTCCTAGGCCTCGCCGTCGTCCACCGCCCTGGTGCTCTCGGCGCGGCGTGGTCAACGTGGTCAAGGAACGGCTTCCATCGAACGTGGACTGTACGTGGAGAGGCTGACAGCTAGGTCCACGGCCGCAGCAAGGAAGTGCCTCCTTATTACGTGCAAAATAATTATTCCTCCACCTGACAGCGGGGACCCACCGGACGGGCCACCGTATTTCGCCCCCCTGACTGCTGGGACCCACCAGCTATATCTTCGCAGGCAAGGAAGTGCCTGACAGTCGGGACCCACCTGGTCGAAGTGTACGTAGCATTGTCATTCTGGTCGCGAACGTCTACGTACATATATATTGGTGGATGTAGAGGCGTGCACGTGTCGTAGTAGAGGCGGCCAGGGTGCAAGAAAGAAAATACGGCCACGTATGTGTACATACGGGTGGGGTCTCGAACGCCTACTCGTGCATACGTACGGCGAGGGCTCGTGTACATGGCTGGGTCGGAACGGAGAAACATCGTCGTCGTCGTGTTCATGGGTCGGAATGGAATGCGTGGTCGTGTTCATCGGGAGGGCTTGGACGGAAGAGGCGATGGAAACGAGGCCTGGCGTACCGCACAACGGAGGAAACGGACCTCCTACGGTCGAAACGGAGGTCCTGTTGATCGGGAGGGGTGTGGCGTATCGCACAACGGAGGAAACGAACCTCCTACTGTCAAAACGGGGGTCCTGTTGATCGGGAGGGGTGTGGCGTACCGCAAAACGGAGGAAACAGACCTCCTATGGTCGAAACGTGGGTCCTGTTGATCGGGAGGGGTGTGGCGTACCGCAAAACGGAGGAAACAGACCTCCTATGGTCGAAGCGGGGGTCCTGTTGATCGGGAGGGGTGTGGCGTACCGCAAAACGGAGGAAACAGACTTGTGTTGGAGCGCTACGGTCGAAACGGGGGTCCTGTTCATCGGGAGGGGTGTGGCGTACTGCAAAACGGGACTCCACGGGATACTGTTTATCTCCACCGTCGACCCCCTCCAGCCTCCACGAGCTACTGTTCATCCACCGTCGACCTCCTCCAGCCTCCACGAGCTCCTGTTCATCCAGCCTCCACCGTGCGCTACTCCACCGGCTACTGTTCAACCACCCCTCCACCGTCTACTGTTCATCCAGCCCTCCACACCACGGGGTCCTGTTCAACCACCCCTCCACGGGCACCCCTCCACCGTCTACTGTTCATCCTGCCCTCCACACCATAGGGTCATGTTCATCCACCCCTCCACGGGCACCCCTCCACCGTCTACTGTTCATCCAGCCCTCCACCACACCACGGGGTCTTGTTCATCCAGAGGCAACGCCACCACTCACTGTTCATCCAAACCCCCCGCAACGCTCACTGTTCATCCCATCGATTGGCTTCAGTTAGCAGCAGTAGCCAAGGAATCGCTCGATCGGGTTCAGTTAACAGCCATCGATCGATCGCCGGGTTCAATAACGCATAGCCTGCAGTGCAATCGCTCGGGTTCAGTTAGAGCCCAACGCCTTGCTCGGGTTCAGTTAGAGCCAACGCCTCGCACACACGCGCGTACGCGTACGAGAGAAACGCGCATCGCTCGGCCCCCGACCTCCCACCGTAACCGGGAACTCCCTGAAATTTTCCTCCCCCTCGCTTCTACCACGGTTTTTCCCGTCATGGACGGCCCAAAGAATGTCATGCAACTGCGTCTCCGGCCCGCCCAGGACGAAAAGCCCATTTTCTGTCATGATTTTTTGTCATAGAAGTAGGACCCCACCACATCTCTGATGATACCGGGTTTTGTCACAATTATCGTCATAGAAGTGTCATATGTCTGACAAAATATTTTTTCGTTCGGCCCAAAATGTCACGGGTGTGTCTTTTTTTTGTAGTGGCCATAAGCCCCTATCTTTCTATGTGTCTGGTTGAAACATTTTGCTCATGTGTACACGGCGAGTGTTAGGAATCATAGAATTCTATATGATGGTTCAGTATGTGGACTTGCCTAAAGTCCCCTGAAAAGATGATCAATTGTAGTTGCAAAGTTGACTGAGACCATAGTTTGTTGGTTTCTAATAGAGTTTTTGCTCGATACTTCGATTGTGTGATGAACTATTACTTATTCATGAGAAGTATATGATAAAATTTCTATGATAAAAGTCCTATGTTTAATTTTTTTGCTGTTATAATAATCAACATGATGCTTCTATGTCTGTATCTTGTTTTTATCGACACCTCTCTCTCAAAGCATGTGAACATGTTTTTCGATTTTGGTTTTCGCTTGAGGACAAGCGAGGTCTCAGCTTGGGGGAGTTGATAAGTCTATTTTGCATCATGTTTTTTACTGTTATTTATAATGTTTGTATCCATAATAATGCTTTTTAGAGTAATTCTAATGCCTTTTCTCTCATAATATGCAAGGTACACACCAAGAGGGAGAATTCCGGTAGCTGGAAATCTGGACCTGGAAAAGCTACGTCAGTCTACCTATTCTGCACAACTCCAAACAAGATGAAACTTCACGGAGATTTTTTATGGAATATTTAGGAATTATTGGAGCAAATAACTACCAGAGGGGGCCCACTAGGTGGGCACAACCCACCTGGGCGCGCCCTGGTGGGTTGTGCCCTCCTCGGCCCACCTCCGGTGCCCATCTTTTGGTATATAAGCCATTTTGACCTAGAAAAAATAAGAGGAGGACTTTCAGGATGAAGCGCCGCCGCCTCGAGGCGGAACTTGGGTAGGAGCACTTTTGCCCTCCGGCAGAGCGACTCTGCCGGGGGAACTTCCCTCCCGGAGGGGGAAATCATCGTCATCATCATCACCAACAACTCTCCCATCCTGGGGAGGGCAATCTCCATCAACATCTTCAACATCACCATCTCCTCTCAAACCCTAGTTCATCTCTTGTGTTCAATCTTGTTACCGGAACTATAGATTGGTGCTTGTGGGTGACTAGTAGTGTTGATTACATCTTGTAGTTGATTACTATATGGTTTATTTGGTGGAATATTATATGTCTAGATCCAATGTGCTATTTAATACTCCTTTGATCATGAGCATGTTTGTCATTTGTGAGTAGTTACCTTTGTTCTTGAGGTCACGGGAGAAATCATGTTGCAAGTAATCATGTGAATTTGATATGTGTTTGATATTTTGATAGTATGTATGTTGTGATTCCCTTAGTGGTGTCATGTGAACGTCGACTACATGACACTTCACCATATTTGGGCCTAAGGGAATGCATTGTGGAGTAGCAATTAGATGATGGGTTGCAAGAGTGACAGAAGCTTAAACCCCAGTTTATGCGAGAGTGACAGAAGCTTAAACCGATTGGATCCAAAAGTTTAATGCTATGGTTAGAATTTATTCTTAATACTTTTCTCGTAGTTGCAGATGCTTGCGAGAGGGTTAATCATAAGTAGGAGGTTTGTTCAAGTAAGAACAACACCTAAGCACCGGTCCACCCACATATCAAATTATCAAAGTACCAAACACAAATTAAACCAACATGATGAAAGTGAGTAGATGAAATTTCCATGTACCGTCAAGAACGCTTTGCTTATCATAAGAGACTGTTTTGGCCTGTCCTTTGCCTCAAAAGGATTGGGCTACCTTGCTGCACTTTTGTTACTACTATCATTACTTGCTCGTTAGAAATTATCTTGCTATCAAACTACTCTGCTACTTACAATTTCAGCACTTGCATACATTACCTTACTGAATACTACTTGTCATTTACTTCTACTCCTCGCTGGGTTCGACACTCTTACTTATCGAAAAGAGCTACAATTGATCCCCTATACTTGTGGGTCATCAGGAAGCAACAGATTATGGCCTAACTCCTAAGATTGGACATACGGGCAATCTGGATGCTAAAACTTTTATCTTATGGCAAGGGAATGTTATGGGAAAAGAACGTATCCAAGAATTTTTCAATTGTGTGGGAAATCTAAGTCTTGATGATGCTCCTATACTTAGAACTACTAGATCTTATGCGGATGCTATTTCAGCACTAGTTCTGAAACTTGAGATCAAATTTATCCGTATGCATCCTACTTTGGAAAGATTGTTTTTTGAGCTTCCGCTATAAAGAATCCTAAGACTAAATAATTGGCCACTCTTGTTCTTACGAATGAGTTTGACTACATCATACGGGAAGCTAGGGAAATCTCTAATTTTTACGGTATAAATCATGAAAAGCCCGTGATAGATGAAATTCTTTACAATAGTGACTATGATTTAAGACATTTGCTTGGGGATAATAAAATATTTGATGAGAATCTTAAAAAGGAAGTCCCTATTATAGATGTAATCCAACAAGTTTTCAATAATGTTAATCAACATTACTCTTGGATTGCTGTCGGAAATCAACGGGGTTATGATAACAAGCAACTTAATAGTGCTAAGGTTTCTATGGATAATATGTTTTATGTTGTTTTTACAAAACACCATGATGAAAACACCTCTAAGGGAATTAAGAAGAAGGATAACAAAATTTAGATCCTTGCTTTATGCCTAGCTAACTAGGGGCGTGAAACAATAGCGCTTGTTGGGAGGCAACCCAATGAATAAAATTTATTTTTGCTTTTTGCTTTATGTTATTGAGTGTTAGC
This sequence comes from Aegilops umbellulata, assembly GCA_032464435.1. Classification (NCBI taxonomy): domain Eukaryota; kingdom Viridiplantae; phylum Streptophyta; class Magnoliopsida; order Poales; family Poaceae; genus Aegilops; species Aegilops umbellulata. The sequence goes on along the minus strand of CP136056.1, from coordinate 316,583,365 downwards.
ACAATTATGTTAATGTTATGATTGTGTTTTTTATATTTTAGTTAGTGTTTGTGCCAAGTAAATCCTTTAGAATCTTCTTGGGTGATAGTTGTTTGATCTTGCTGAAAAACAGAAACTTTCACGCTCAAGAAAACAATTCTCATTTCTAACCAGAGTGCGATAAAATACCCATTATTTTTGCAGAAGATTAATATACAAATTACTCAGGTCGTCCTAAGTTTCCAGAATTTTTGGAGTCACATAAGTATTCGAAATATCCATATTGCTAGAGACTATTCTGTTTTTGACAGATTCTGTTTTCTTTGTGTTGTGTGCTTGTTTTGATGATTCTATGGATTTCTTTGATGAGTTTTTGCCATAGAGAAGTTGGAATAAAGTAGATATAATGCAAGAATAAAATATGAATTGGTTTGCAACATCACTTATAGTAGTGATTTATTTTCTTGTACTAACGGATCTCACGAAGGTTTTGTTGAGTTTTGTGTGATTGAAGTTTTCAAGTTTTGGGTTATCTTACGATGGATGAAGGAATAAGGAGTAAGAAGAGCCTAAGCTTGTGGATGCCCATGGCACCCCAATTTATTATCCAAAGAGAAGCAAGCAACTAAGCTTGCGGATGCCCCGAGTGGCATCTCCTCTTTCTTCTAACAACCATCGATATTTTACTCGGAGCTATATTTTTATTCGTCACATACTATGTGTTTTGCTTGGAGCGTCTTGTATGATATGAGTCTTTGCTTGTTTTGCTTTGTGTTTTTAGTCTTGATCCCTTGCTGGACACACCTATTTGAGAGAGCCAAAATTATTTCATGACTTGTTAGAATTGCTCTCTATGCTTCACTTAAGTTTTTATGAGCTATGGATTTGCTCTAGTGCTTCAGTTATATATTTTTTGAGCACGGTGTGCTTTAGTATTTTTCAAGAAATTCTCTCTTGCTTCACTTAGATTTATTTGAGACTTGGTAAAATTTTCAAGAAATTCACTCTTGCTTCACTTAAATTAATTTGAGAGAAAGAAATATTATGCTCATGATCTTCACTTATATTTGTTTGAACTTATTAAAAGCAACATATGAAAATTAGTTCCAAAGTGATAGATATCCAAGACGGATATAATAAAAACTTTCATGAAGATCATTGGACAAAATAAACTTGATTCTTCGTAATTGTTTTGAGATATGATGATGTGATATGTGAGTGATGTTGATGTGTAATTATGCTTTAGTAAGAATATTGGTGTTAAGGTTTGTGATTCCCCATGCAAGCACGAAAGTCAATAGTTATCCAATGAAATTACATCCTACCTGTCGGGGATATACCCCCCGGTATGACCCGGCTGGGGCTTGGCGTTTCATGGTAACCCGCCGGAGGATTGGCGACTTACGAGTCTGGCGGCTCACTTGTGATAAGTTCAGGCCTTATATTGTTGATTCTAAAGTGACTGTTCACACTGATCATGCTGCTATTAAATATCTTATGGAAAAGAAAGATGCTAAACCTAGACTTATTAGATGGGTTCTCCTACTACAAGAATTTGATTTGCACATTATTGATAGAAAGGGGGCTGAGAACCCCATTGCAGACAACTTGTCTAGGTTAGAGAATGTTCTTGATGACCCACTACCTATTGATGATAGCTTTCCTGATGAACAACTGTCATAAATGCTTCTCGTACTGCTCCATGGTATGTTGATTATGCCAATTACATTGTTGCTAAATTTATACCACCTAGTTTGACATGCCAGCAAAAGAAAAAGTTTTTCTATGATTTAAGACATTACTTCTGGGATGACCCACACCTTTATAAAGGAGTAGATGGTGTTATTAGACGTTGTGTACCTGAGCATGAACAGGAACAGATCCTATGCAAGTGTCACTCCAAGGCCTATGCAGGACACCATGCTGGAGATAGAACTGCACATAAGGTATTGCAATCCGGTTTTATTGGCCTACTCTCTTCAAAGATGCCCATAAGTTTGTCTTGTCTTGTGATGAATGTGAAAGAATTGGTAATATTAGTAGACGTCAAGAAATGCCTATGAATTATTCACTTGTTATTGAACCATTTGATGTTTGGGGCTTTGATTATATGGGACTGTTTCCTTCCTCTAATGGCTATACACATATTTTAGTTGCTGTTGATTACGTTACTAAGTGGGTAGAAGCTATTCCAACTAGTAGTGTTGATCATAACACCTCTATTAAGATGCTTAAAGAAGTCATTTTTCTAAGGTTTGGAGTCCCTAGATATCTTATGACTGATGGTGGTTCACATTTTATTCATGGTGCTTTTCGTAAGATGTTGCTAAGTATGATGTTAATCATAGAATTGCATCTTTGTATCACCCACAGTCTAGTGGTCAATTAGAATTGAGTAATAGAGAGCTCAAATTAATTTTGAAAAAGACTGTTAATAGATCTAGAAAGAATTGGTCCAAGAAACTTCATGATGCATTGTGGGCCTATAGAACTGCATATAGAAATCCTATGGGTATCTCTCCGTATAAAATGGTTTATGGAAAAACATGTCACTTACCTCTCGAACTAGAACATAAGGCATATTGGGCCATTAAAGAGCTCAATTATGATTTCAAACTTGCTGGTGAGAAGAGACTATTTGACATTAGCTCACTTGATGAATGGAGAACCCATGCCTATGAGAATGCCAAACTGTTTAAAGAAAAAGTTAAAAGATGGCATGACAAAAGGATACAAAAGCGTGAGTTTAATGTAGGTGATTATGTGTTGCTATTCAACTCTCGTTTAAGATTTTTTGCGGGAAAACTTCTCTCTAAATGGGAAGGTCCTTACGTTATCAAGGAGGTCTATAGTTTCGGTGGCATAAAAATCAACAACTTTGAAGGCACAAATCCGAAGGTGGTGAACGGTCAAAGAATCAAACATTATATCTCAGGTAATCCTATAAATGTTGAAACTAATGTTATTGAAACCGTAACCCCGAAGGAATACATAAGGGACACTTTCTAGAACGTTTCAGACTTTGAAAATGAATAGGTACGTGGTACAGTAAGTAAACCGATTCCAAAACAGTTCTAATAACAATTTTTCTCCGTGTTGGAATATTTAAGAAAATAGGAAAATAAGAAGAAGTCCGGGAAGGACACAAGGCGTCCACGAGGGTGGAGGGCGCGCCCTACCCCTGGGCGCGCCCCCTGCCTCGTGGGCACCTCGTGCACTCTCCGGACTCCGTTTTCTTGCATGATACTTCTTTTAGTCGGTAAAAATTCATTATATAATCTCCCGAAGGTTTTGTCCATCGTATCACGCAAATATCCTCTGTTTTTGTTTCGAGCTATTTTCTGCCAGAGTTGTCAAGGCCAGGCATCATGTCGTCCCCCTGCTCCAACAATGAGGGCAACGATGCTTGGCTAATGAAGATAGAGCTGAAGAGAGAAGAACCCGGGGAGATCAACAAGGATGATAGGATCCAGAAGGCCATGGGAGGACCAAGCTCCAACAGCGGAAGACGAAGACATCCTCCAACCTCATCACAATCTTCTTACCCCAACGGAGATTGAAGCTTTCAAGATGATTGAGTTAGCTCGCATAAAAAATAAGTATCTCACACGTGAAAATATTTTGTTGAAGGATCATATCACCGCACTCAAGGGCATTATCCGCAAATTGGAGGATCTCCTACGCTCGATGTGCGACTATGCATCATCACCACCATCTTCTTCATCAGCAAAGGAGAACTAAGTATCTGGTAAGGGCATTCCCCTTGGCAACAGCCAAGCTTGGGGGAGGTGCCCCGGTGTCGTATCACCATCACACTCCTATTTTTACCATTTTTCTTAGTTCGATCCTTTTGGTAATATATTGATCTAGTAGAATAAAATTTTAGTATGATCTAGTTTTGATTTTTGCTTTATGTTCCTTCTATGTAATCGAGTCCGAGAGCTATATATATAATAAAGATTAGTGTTGAGTCAAGGGCTTGATTATCTTACTATGATCTTGAAGGAATAAAAATAAAAGAGAAGAGAAAGAATAAAAATAAGTAAAGAGATCATATTGATCTTATGGAGAATAATGACTTCACATATAAAGGGTATGATGAATAAAAGTTGTTGAGAGTTGACAAACATAGTTTTGGTCATCATTGCAATTAATAGGAAGTAATAAAGAAAGAGAGGTTTTCACATATAAATATACTATCTTGGACATCTTTTACGATTGTGAGCACTCATTAAAGTATGACATGCTAAAAAGTTGATGTTGGACAAGGAAGACAACGTAATGGGTTATGTTCTCTTATATCTGAAATAAAGTATATTGTCATGGATCATCCAACATGTTGAGCTTGCCTTTCCCCCTCGTGCTAGCCAAATTCTTTGCACCAAGTAGAGATACTACTTGTGCTTCCAAAAATCCTTAAACCCGGTTTTGCCATGAGAGTCCACCATACCTACCTAGGGATTGAGTAAGATCCTTCAAGTAATTTGTCATTGTTGTATGCAATAAAAATTGCTCTCTAAATATGTATGATTTATTAGTGTGGAGAAAATAAGCTTTATACGATCTTGTGATATGGAAGCAATAAAAGTGACAGACTGCATAATATAGGTCCATATCACAAGTGGCAACATAAAGCGACGTTCTTTCACATTAAGATCTTGTGCATCCAACCACAAAAACACATGACAACCTCTGCTTCCCTCTGCGAAGGGCCTGTCTTTTATTCTTGTCTTATACCTTATACAAAGAGCCATGGTGATCTTCACCTTTCCTTTTTACATTTTATCCTTTGGCAAGCACATTGTGTTGGAAAGATCCTGATATATATATATCCAATTGGATGTAAGTTGAAATGAACTATTATTGTTGACATTACCCTTGAGGTAAAAGGTTGGGAGGCAACACTATAAGCCCCTATCTTTCTCCGTGTCCGATTAAAACTCCATACCCACAAGTATTGTGTGAGTGTTAGCAATTGTGAAAGACTAAATGATAGTTGAGTATGTGGACTTGCTGAAAACTCTTATATTTACTCTTTCCGATGTTATGTGTAGCGACCCGACCTCAGATGGTCATGTCTCTGTGCTTCAGTGTCATCCCTAGATCGGTAATGCTGACACACACAATACTCGAAGGATTTATAACAGAGTAGCAATCACACACTTATTACATCGAATTTCTCAAGAGAGAACTTATTGCAATAATATGGCTTAAGGCCATCTAATACGATAACAGCGGAAGGCTTGGAAGATAAAGTGAGTCCATCAACTCCCACGGCATACCTGAGCTGCACGACAACGACCTAACGAACCTTACTCCTCGTCTGAAAAGTCTGCAACATAAAATGTTGCAGCCCGAGAATGGGTCAGCACATGGAATATGCTGGCAATATAACACAGTAGAGCAAGAACAGAATAATGCTATCACTACATGCATATTTGGCTGGTGGAAAGCTCTATGGTTATAGTTTTTGCGAAAAGCTAATTTTTTCCTACAACAAAGGAATAGATTTTAATGTAACTATCATGGTGGTTGAACAACATTGAGAAGGTACCTCCAACTCAATCCCAATTAAAGTAATTAACAACCCAACAATATTAATTAAACATGATGAGATACATGTGATAACCCAAGTACTAGATACAGAAGAATTGTCCATAACCGGGGACACGACTAACCATGATTAGATTGTACACTTTGCAGAGGTTTGCACACTTTCCCCACAAGACTCGATCGCCTCCGTTGGATTTCTCGCACTACATGGTGTTTGAGAAACGGATGACCGAGACACAGTCTTTTAGAAACATTAACTCTCTACTCCGGACAGACCATACCAAACCTACATCCCTCTACCTGCTGATCTGCCTCTTCAAGAGCTTCACGTAACTTACTCAACTATGCTAGAGCCCATAATAGCTTGTGGCTGCACACGGAAGTTTCTAGCATGAATCATCTCAGTTCCCTTTGAGCCTGGGTGGCGGTCCATAGGAAAATCACATGAAACCCCGGGATTTCCAAAAATACAGGCAACACTGGGTACCCCAGGTGCCTCAATCCACCCAGATGTTAATTTAAGTTGCCACCTTAAGTTGAACCATTAATTAACAACTCACATCTGTCATGGATTTCACTCAAACCCAAACCACGTCTACGAGCATAGCATAGCAATATAATATAAACAAATGTAGAAGTAACTCCCAAGGGTTTGAATATAACAGGGAAATAGGTTCTACCTCATCAACTACTTCCCATCCCACATGTTAAAGATATCCTAATCATGCAATGTTTGAGGATTGGAACTAATGCATAAAAACCGGGTATGAAAAGAGTATGATCAATGTGTTACTTGCCTTGCTGACGATCCACGAATCCTAGAGACTCGTACTAACACGCTTCGCACTCCGGAAACTCTATCGCAAGCAAACAATAGCATACATAAGTAACAAGCAATGATGCACAAGCAAAACTCAAATAAGAGAAGTTGACCAGAAAGTTCAACTTAAGAACTCCGGTTCGCAAAAAGATTCAAATCAAACGGAGCAACGAAACTCAACTGGCGAAAGAAAGAAGCTTTATTTACTAATCTGAACCTAGGTCAAATTTACAGTAGCAAAAACTTATTTGAGTTGGTTAAACGGAAAGAGGGTCTTGAGACGAAGATCTAGGCATTTGAATTGCCGGATTCTGATAAACGAGCGAAAAGATAAACAGAAACTAAGATCGAATCAGAAATCGCGATCAGAAAAATCGCGGAATAAATCCGATAAAAAGAAAACTGACGAACAGACTAAAGAATGAGCGTTCGTTAGCTGTAACTAACGAGCGAAAACCGTTCGTTAAAACGAACGTACGGACGAACGTCCGCTAACTAGAAGAACCAAGAAAAACCGACGAACCAAAAAAAAACAGATCTAGGGTTTCTAAAAAAACGAACGATTTTCTTTAGAAAACTGGGGCGGCGGGGCGGCTATCTCGGCTCGGCTCGGGCGGGGCTCCGGTGGGACTCCGGTGCGGCGGCGGGGCGGCGTGGGATGGCGGGGCTGCGGGGGGAGGCGGCGGCGGCTCTAGGCGGCGGCGCGGGCGGCTGCGGGCGGCGGCAAGCGGCGGCACGGGCGGCGGGGCGGGCGAGAGCTGCGGGCAGCGGGACTTGGGGCTCCAAGGAGGCCCCGGGGTTGCTTTTAAAGGAGGGGGGGAAGGCGTCGGCGGCTCCGACTTGGGGAGGGGGTCGGGCGGCGGCGGCTCGGACTCTCTCGAGTCCGGCGGCGGCACGGGACGGGAGGCGGTGCGGGCGGGCCGGCCTGGCTCGGCTGGGCTTCGGCCCAGTCGGGCGCGAGAAAGTTTTCTTTTAAATAATTTTGCCGACAGAAATAAAATCCTAGAAAATAAAATAAAAACCAAAAAATGCCAAAACAAATTTTCACCGTCTAAATAGAATATTTAGAACGGGATGAACATTTCCTTTGCCCTAAAATGCAACTTTGAAAACGTGCAATTTTTCTAATGCAAATAAAATCCGAAATAAAATCGAATAAATGATTTTAACATTTTTCCTCCAATATTTCAATTATTTTGGAGAAGTCATATTATCTCCTCTCATTTATTTTTAATATGAAATATTTTTCGGAGAGAAAAATAATTAAAATCAAAATCCTCGTATCATTATTTGATAAGAATCAAATATGAAAAAAACCCAGGAAAATCCCCAACTCTCTCCGTGGGTCCTTGAGTTGCTTAGGATTCGAGGATTTGTGGAACGGACATGCTATAAAATATGATATGCATGGATGACTATGTATAACATTCCAAATTGAAAATTTGGGATGTTACAAACCTACCCCCCTTAAGATGAATCTCGCCCTCGAGATTCGGGTTGGCTAGAAAATAGGTGTGTGGGGGGGGGGGGGTCATTGAGCAGATCATCCTCTCATTCCTAGGTGGCTTCATCCTTTGTATGGTGGCTCCACTGAACTTTGCAAAACTTGATAACCTTACTGCGGGTGACTCTGCTGGCAAACTCAAGAATCTTAACTGGCTTCTCCTCGTAAGTCAAATCACTGTCCAACTGAATCGCCTCCAAGTGTACTGTATCCCTTAACGGTGTATCGACCATCTCAGCATGACACTTCTTTAGCTGGGAAATGTGAAACATGTCGTGAACTCCTGACAATCCCTCAGGTAATTCCAACTTGTAGGCAACTTCTCCCATCCGTTCCAAAATATGATACGGTCCTACAAATCTCGGGGCTAACTTTCCTTTAACTCCAAAATGTTTCACTCCTCGCAAGGGTGAAACTCACATATATGCTCTATCTCCAATTTCATAGGTTACCTCCTTGCGTTTTGAGTCTACATAACTCTTCTGCCTGGATTGAGCAACCTTCAGTCTGTCACGAATCAATTTAACCTTCTCCTTAGACTCCTTGATCAAGTCTGGTCCAAACATCTGTCGGTCTCCTACCTCATCCCACATCAGTGGTGCTCTGCACCTGCGTCCATACAGGGCTTCAAACGGTGCCATCTTCAAATTGACCTGATAGCTATTGTTGTATGAGAACTCTGCGTAAGGCAAATTGTCATCCCAACTAGATCCATAATCTAGCGCGCAAGCTCTCAACATATCTTCCAGTATCTGGTTGACTCTCTCGGTCTGTCCATCCGTCTGCGGGTGAAATACTGTACTGAACTCCAATCTCGTACCCAAAGTCTGGTGTAACTGATGCCAAAACTTTGAAGTAAACTATGTTCCTCGATCTGATACGATGGTCCTTGGAACTCCATGCAGACATACGATCTGGGACATGTATATCTTGGCCAACTTCGCACTTGTATAAGTGGTTTTCACTGGGATGAAGTGAGCCACTTTGGTCAAGCGATCAACTACTACCCATATTGAATCATGTCCTGCTTTGGTTCTGGTCAATCCGGTGATAAAGTCCATGCCAAGTTTATCCCACTTCCATTCGGGTATCGGCATAGGCTGTAACAGTCCAGCTGGCTTTTGATGCTCTGCCTTCACTCTCTGACAGACATCACATACGGCTACATACTCGGCAATATCCTTCTTCATACCGGTCCACCAGAAACGTTCCTTCAAATCCAGATACATCTTGGTGTTTCCGGGGTGTATCGAGTATGGTGAGTCATGAGCCTCTTGAAGTATTAGCTTCCTGATCTCCTGGTTATTTGGCACATAAACTCGGTCCTCAAACCATAAGGTATCGTGCCCATCCTCACGAAAACCTTTGGCCTTTCCTTTGCCCATTTTCTCCTTTATCTCGGCAATCTCTTTGTCATCCTTCTGAGCTTCTTGTATCTTGTCCAGCAATGTCGACTGGACCTCCATTGTCGCAATGAATCCTCTAGGAACAATCTCTAATCGAAGTTCCATGATATCCTCTGCTAACTCCTTCGGCAATCCTTTACTTTTAAGGATATTAGCATAACTCTTCCGGCTCAAAGCGTCTGCTATGACATTGGCCTTTCCTGGATGATAGTGTAGCTTCATATCGTAATCCTTTATAAGCTCCAGCCATCTCCTCTGTCTAAGGTTCAGCTCCTTCTGGGTGAAGATGTACTTCAAACTCTTATGATCCGTGTGCACATCACAACGGTTTCCAATAAGGTAATGTCTCCAGGTCTTCAATGCATGCACTACGGCTGCTAGCTCCAAATCATGCGTGGCATAGTTCAACTCATGAGGTTTTAGTTGTCGTGAGGCATACGAAACAACTCTTCCGTCCTGCATAAGCACACATCCAAGTCCTAAGCGAGAGGCGTCGCAATACACTTGGAGCTCCTTATGTATATCTGGCAGTGTTAGCACTGGGGCTGTAGTCAAACCTTTCTTCAACTCCTGGAAACTTGCCTCGCAATCTTCTGTCCATTTGAACTTAGTATCCTTCTTCAAATGTTCAGTCATTGGCTTCGCAATCTTGGAAAAGTTCTCAATGAATCTCCGGTAGTATCCTGCGAGTCCAAGAAAACTGCGGATCTCGCTAACTGAGGTGGGTGCCAACCATTCAGTGACTGACTAAACTTTGCTGGGGTCTACTGCTATTCCTTCTCCTGATATAACATGTCCAAGGAACCCGACTTCCTTCACCAAAACTCGCATTTGCTAAACTTAGCATACAACTGGTGTTCCCTGAGTTTCTCGAGAACTAACCGCAAATGCTCCTTATGCTCCTCTTCATTCTTTGAGTATATCATAATATCATCAATAAACACCACAACAAACTTGTCCAAATACTCCATGAACACCTTGTTCATCATGCTCATGAAATAGGCAGGGGCATTAGTTAGTCCAAATGACATGACCGTGTACTCGTATAATCCATACCGCGTTGTGAACGCTGTCTTTGGTATGCCCTTCTCTCGTATCTTCAACTGATGGTATCCCGATTTCAAATCGATCTTCGAAAACATTTTAGCTCCTTGCAACTGATCAAACAGATCGTTGATCATCAACAGTGGGTACTTGTTCTTAATCGTCACTTCATTCAAGGCTCGATAATCAACAACCATCCTTAGGGATTTATCCTTCTTCTCAACCAAAAGTACTAGGGCTCCCCAAGGTGATGAACTTCTTTGAATGTATCCTTTCTCCAATAACTCCTTGATCTATTTCTTAATTTCTTCCAGATCATTCGCGGGCATCCGTTAGGGTCTCTTGGATATTGGTCATGTTCCTGGCAACAGCTCTATCAAAAACTCAACGTCTCTATCCGGTGGCATGCCTGGTAACTCCTCTGGAAAAACATCTGGATAATCCTTCACTACAGACACTTCATCCTGAACAACTCCCGTAAGGGCATTAACTTGGCTCCTCCTAGGCACATGCCTAGATACATAATCCTTTTTCCCTTCGGGGTGGTAAGATAAATTGACTTACTAGCACAGTCAATACTTCCTCCAAACTTTGACATCCAGTCCATATCTAATATCACATCCAATCCTTGTGACTCCAAGATAATTAGGTCGGACGGAAAAACATGTGTGCCAATGGTTAAAGGTATCTGGTCGCACCAACGGCTAGCCATGTATTCTGCTCCAGGTGAACTCACTAAGAGAGGGGTCCTAAGGGTTTGGGTTGGTAGTTTAAACTTATCCACGAATCCCCTTGATATGTATGAATGCGATGCACCAGTATCAAAAAGAACAAGAGTGGTAAATGACTTAACAAAAAACTTACCTATTACCGCGTCCGGCTGCTCTTCAACCTCCTCCACGTTAACGTGGTTCACTTGTCCTTTGTTGAATGGATTTGGTTTCTTCCCAGAGCTCCCATTTCCGTTTCCATTCTTTCCTTCAGGGCACTCCATGGCGTAGTGTCCAGTCTTCCCGCACTTGAAGCACGTAACGTGACTCAAGTCTCTTTTGGCGGGTGTGGATGGGTTGAGGCGGTTCTGATTGTTGTTGGCTCCGTTCCCATTCCCATTCTTGGAACCATTGTGGTTATGCGATCCTCCTCCAGTGTGGTTGTGACCTCCATGGTTATGAACAAGTCCTCCCAAGTTCGGGGTTAGGCGAGGCTTCTGCTAAGCTCCTGTGTTATACTTCCCTTGTCCATACTTCCTCTTGCGGCTCTCAATCTGCTGCAGCTTCCCTTCAATCATAAGAGCTTTATCTACCAACTCCTGGTAGTTGTTGAAGGTTGCTACCATCAACTGCATGCTCATCTAATCATTCAGCCCTTCCATAAACTTCTCCTGCTTCGCGGCATCTGTGGCCACATCATCAGGGGCATAGCATGATAGCTTGCTAAAATCATCCACGTACTGAGCCACAGTACGGTTCCCTTGGCGTAAGTTATGGAACTCCCGCTTCTTCATCTGCATAGCTCCAGTTGAGACATGAGCGGTGCAGAAAGCTTGCTGAAACTGGTCCCAAGTGACATTGGCTACAGGAAAAGTGGCCGTGTAATTCTCCCACCATGAGGTTGCTGGTCCATCCAATTGATGTGCGGCAAAGCGCACCTTCTCATCATCTGTGCAACCTGCGGTGGTCAACTCCCTTCCAATATGGCGTAGCCAATCATCAACAGCTATAGGCTCGGTGCTACTAGAAAACACCGGCAGCTGTAACCTTAGAAAATGGGCTAGGTTGTCCACTGGCGGCGGGTTGTTGTTGTTGTTGCCCTGGTTCTGAACTAGCAATTGCATCAAGGCATTCTGCTGCTGGATCAACTGAGTGAGCTCCGGCAGGAAGGCAAAACCGGTGTCACGTCTCGGAGGCATCTGATGGGTTTAGATGGAAGAGATCAAAATAGAAAAAGGTCTAATTCACAATCAATTCACTCAACCAATCAAGCAAGGGCATACAAACGGTCTAGGACTATCGCAAAAGTGCTCAACTACTACTAAATACATGGGGGAATACTACTAATATATGGTGGTCATCTAGAAATTTTGATCGGTGGAAGACTCCATGATGTCTGCTCCGACTTCGTCTTCAAAGTCATCATCACTAGGATCGGAATCGGTGTCATCGATGATGATGTAGTTGTCCGGGCAAGTGGGTTCGTCGTCTTCTTCTCCCGGTGCTGGTCCTCCCATGAATACTCCGATCTTCTTTATCAGGTTGTCATTCTTCTCCTGTAGGGTCTTGATTTCCTCCTCATATCCATCACGGGTAAACTTGAGTTCTTCCTCCAGCTCGATGATCCTAGCCTTCGCCTTCTTCAAGTCCATAATGTCCGCGCACATCTGGTTCTCCTGACGTCGAATGTGCTGGTTTAACTCCTGGATGAATGCTGCAATGGATCTATCCTTCCTGGTGCTGATTACTTGCCATTGCTCGTCTCGGCACCCACATATTTGGTAGATAGTGTCCTTAAGCTCCCTGTTGTATACTTCTCCAATGTGTCCCATGGTAATGTGGGCTGCCATGCTCTTGCCTAGACTCCAGGTGGGTGCTTTGAAAGAAAACTCTGGCGAGAACATTCTTCCTGGAACTTGTACTTGAATCATCCAGCGTTCCTCTTCAGGTAAAGTGGCGTTGTACGTCCCGGGAAGCTTGGTATTCCAATGTTCAAGTATCTAGTGACTTCCTTCAAGTGGCGTCCAAAAGGTGTGTCCTCATCCGGCTGTGCAAACTTGTTCTTCATCTCCGCCATCCTAAAGAGTAGAAAATGGAGAGGAGTCAGAAATGAGTAGAGAAGTGTGGCCTATGGTTTATCTTAGTGGTAGTGTCCTACACTCCGCGTGTGCTCTGATACCATCTTGTAGCGACCTGACCTCAGAAGGTCAAGTCTCTGTGCTTCAGTGTCATCCCTGGATCGGTAATGCTGACACACACAGTACTCGAAGGATTTATAACAGAGTAGCAATCACACACTTATTACATCGAATGTCTCAAGAGAGAACTTATTACAATAATATGGCTTAAGGCCATCTAATACGATAACAGCGGAAGTCTTGGAAGATAAAGTGAGTCCATCAACTCCAACGACATAGCTGAGCTGCACGACAATGACCTTACGAACCTTACTCCTCGTCTGGAAAGTCTGCAACATAAAACGTTGCAGCCTGAGAACGGGTCAGCACATGGAATATGCTGGCAATATAACACAGTAGAGCAAGAACAGAATAATGCTATCACTACATGCATATTTGGCTGGTGGAAAGCTCTATGGTTATAGTTTTTGCGAAAAGCTAATTTTCCCTACAACAAAGGAATATATTTTAATTTAACTATAATGGTGGTTGAACAACATTGAGAAGGTACCTCCAACTCAATCCCAATTAAAGTAATTAACAACCCAATAGTATTAATTAAACATGATGAGATACATGTGATAACCCAAGTACTAGATACTCAAGAATTGTCCATAACCGGGGACACGGCTAACCATGATTAGATTGTACACTCTGCAGAGGTTTGCGCACTTTTCCCCACAAGACTCGATCGCCTCCGTTGGATTTCTCGCACTACATGGTGTTTGAGAAACGGATGACCGAGACACAGTCTTTCAGAAACATTAACTCTCTACTCCGGACAGACCATACCAAACCTGCATTCCTTTACCTGCTGATCTGCCTCTTCAAGAGCTTCACGTAACTTATCAACTATGCTAGAGCCCATAATAGCTTGTGGCTGCACACGGAAGTTTCTAACATGAATCATCTCAGTTCCCTTTGAGCCTGGGTGGCGGTCCATAGGAAAATCACACGGAACCCCAGGATCTCCAAAAATACAGGCAACACTGGGTACCCCAGGTGCCTCAATCCACCCAGATGTTAATTTAAGTTACCACCTTAAGTTGAACCATTAATTAATAACTCACATCTGTCATGGATTTCACTCAAACCCAAACCACGTCTACGAGCATAGCATAGCAATATAATATAAGCAAATGTAGAAGTAACTCCCAAGGGTTTGAATATAACAGGGCAATAGGTTCTACCTCATCAACTACTTCCCATCCCACATGTTAAAGTTATCCTAATCATGCAATGTTTGAGGATTGGAACTAATGCATAAAAACCGGGTATGAAAAGAGTATGATCAATGTGTTACTTGCCTTGCTGACGATCCGCGAATCCTAGAGACTCATAATAACACGCTCCGCACTCCGGAAACTCTATCGCAAGCAAACAATAGCATACATAAGTAACAAGCAATGATGCACAAGCAAAACTCAAATAAGGGAAGTTGACCAGAAAGTTCAACTTAAGAACTCCGGTTCGCAAAAAGATTCAAATCAAACGGAGCAACGAAACTCAACTAGCGAAAGAAAGAAGCTTCGTTTACTAATCTGAACCTAGGTCAAATTTTACAGTAGCAAAAACTTATTTGAGTTGGTTAAACGGAAAGAGGGTCTCGAGACGAAGATCTAGGCGTTTGAATCGCCTGATTCCGATAAACAAGCGAAAAGATAAACAGAAACTAAGATCGGATCAGAAATCGTGATCAGAAAAATCGCGGAGTAAATCCGATAGAAAGAAAACTGACGAACAGACTAACGAACGAGCGTTCGTTAGCTGTAACTAATGAGCAAAAACCGTCGTTAAAACGAACGTACGGACGAACGTCCGCTAACTAGACGAACCGAGTAAAACCGGCGAATCAAAAAAAAAACGGATCTAGGGTTTCTAAAAAAACCAAACGGTTTTCTTTAGAAAACTAGGGCGGCGGGCCGGCTACCTCGGCTCGGCTCTGGCGGGACTCCGGTGCGGCGGCGGGGCAGCGTGGGGTGGCGGGGCTGCGTCAAGAGGCAGCGGCGGGTCCGGGCGACGGCAAGCGGCGGCCCGGGCGGCGGGGCGGGCTAGGGCTGCGGGCGGCGGCGACTGGGAGCTCCAGGGTTGCTTTTAAAGGGGGGGGGGGAAGGCGGCGGCGGCTCCGACTTGGGGAGGGGGTCGGGCGACGGCGGCGGCTCGGACTCCCCCGAGTCCGGCGGCGGCACGGGACGGGAGGCGGTGGCGCGGGCGGGCCGGCCTGGCTCTGCTGGGCTTCGGCCCAGTTGGGCGCGGGAAAGTTTTTTTTAAATAATTTCGCCGATAGAAATAAAATCCTAGAAAATAAAATAAAAACCTAAAAATGCCAAAACAAATTTTCACCTTCTAAATAGAATATTTAGAACGGGATGAACATTTTCTTGGCCCTAAAATGCAACTTTGAAAACGTGCAATTTTTCTAATGCAAATAAAATCAAATAAATGATTTTAACATTTTTCCTCCAATATTTCAATTATTTTGGAGAAGTCATATTATATCCTCTCATTTATTTTTAATATGAAATATTTTTCGGAGAGAAAAATAATTAAAATCAAGATCCTCGTTTCATTATTTGATAAGAATCAAATATGAAAAAAACCGGGAAAATCCCCAACTCTCTCCGTGGGTCCTTGAGTTGCTTAGGATTTGAGGATTTGCGGAACGGACATGCAATAAAATATGATATGCATGGATGACTATGTATAACATTCGAAATTGAAAATTTGGGATGTTACATTATGATAATTGCAATTGCTTCAGTGACCGATATCATAGTTTGTTAGTTCTCAATGAAGTTTCTGACTCATACTTTACATTGTGAATAGATTGTTACTTTAGTATAAGAAATCATATGACAATATATATATATATATATATATATATATATGTGTGTGTGTGTGTGTGTGTGTGTGTGTGTGTGTGTGTGTGTGTGTGTGTGTGTGTGTGTGTGTGTTGCTGTTATAAGAATGATCATGATGCCCTCATGTCCGTATTTTATTTTATGACACCTCTATCTCTAAACATGTGGACATATTTTTCGTTATCGGCTTCCGCTTGAGGACAAGCGAGGTCTAAGCTTGGGGGAGTTGATACGTCCATTTTGCATCATGCTTTTATATCGATATTTATTGCATTATGGGCGGTTATTACACGCTATATCACAGTACTTATGCCTTTTCTCTCTTATTTTATAAGGTTTACATGAAGAGGGAGAATGCCGGTAGCTGGAATTCTGGGCTGGAAAAGGAGCAAATATTAGAGACCTATTCTGCACAACTCCAAAAGTCCTGAAACTCCACGGAGGCAGTTTTTGGAATTAATAAAAATACTGGCAAAAGAATCAACCAGATGGGGGCCACCCACCATCCACGAGGGTGGTGGGCGCGCCCCTGCCTCGGGGGCCCCTGGCAGGCCTCCGGTGCCCATCTTCTGCTATATGAAGTCTTTCACCCTGGAAAAAATCATAGGGAAGCTTTCGGGATGAAACACCGCCACCACGAGGCAGAACCTTGGCGGAACCAATCTAGGGCTCTGGCGGAGCTGTTCTGCTGGGGAAACATCCCTCCGGGAGGGGGGAATCATCACCATCATCATTACCATTGATCCTCTCAGCGGGAGGGGGTCAATATCCATCAACATCTTCACCTGCACCATCTCCTCTAAAACCCTAGTTCATCTCTTGTATCCAATCTTTGTCCCAAAACCTTAGATTGGTACCTGTGGGTTGCTAGTAGTGTTGATTACTCCTTGTAGTTGATGCTAGTTGGTTTATTTGGTGTAAGATCATATGTTTAGATCCTTTATGCATATTAATACCCCTTTGATTATGAACATGAATATGATTTGTGAGTAGTTACGTTTGTTCCTAAGGACATGGGAGAAGTCTTGCTATAAGTAGTCATGTGAATTTGGTATTCGTTCGATATTTTGATGAGATGTATGTTGTCTTTCCTCTAGTGGTGTTATGTGAACGTCAACTACATGACCCTTCACTATTATTTGGGCCTAGAGGAAGGCATTGGGAATAATAAGTAGATGATGGGTTGGTAGAGTGACAGAAGCTTAAACCCTAGTTTATGCGTTGCTTCGTAAGGGGCTGATGTGGATCCATATGTTTCATGCTATGGTTAAGTTTACCTTAATACTTCTTTTGTAGTTGCGGATGCTTGTCCAAGGAAGGGTAGCACCCAAGCACCGGTCCACCCACATATCAAATTATCAAAGTAACGAACGCGAAAAATATGAGCGTGATGAAAACTAGCTTGACGATAATTCCCATGTGTCCTCGGGAACGATTTTCTTCATATAAGAGTTTGTCCAGGCTTGTCCTTTGCTACAAAAAGGATTGAGCCATCTTGCTGCACCTTATTTACCTTCATTACTTGTTACCCGTTACAAATTACCATATCACAGAACTATCTGTTACCGATAATTTCAGTGCTTGCAGAGAATACCTTACTGAAAACCGCTTGTCATTTCCTTCTGCTCCTCGTTGGGTTCGATACTCTTACTTATCGAAAGGACTACAATAGATCCTCTACACTTGTGGGTCATCAGACACAACTAGAGGAGAGCCAGCTTATGCAGCGACTCCCTCATGAGCATAATGAGACCTAGCCACAAACAACATGTAGGGCTATTATCGGATGATGTTTCCCGGGGCCCAAAGCTATCTAAACCCTTGTCTTGTGTGTTCATCCGCTTCGCGTCTCTCGATTCCGACCAACCCCGTTCAAGCTACCACATAGATGTGTTGGCCTCACGACCAAGTCCTCACACTAGGACATCTGCCGTGACAATTCCATGACACTACCTATGGTGCATTATTCGGTGTTAATTATGCCTAATGCTCGCTTATGAGATTATTCGTTTCTTGGTTGGTTGATTCACAATCTTTTGCTAGCCTTCATTTTTCACTAAGTATGATCACTACTTGTGCATCCAAAATCCTTTAAACCAGTTTTGCCATATGAGTCCACTATATCTACCTATATGCGGTATTCTTTTGCCGTTCTAAGCAAATTTGTATGTGCCATCTCTAATATTCAAAATAAATTTCTCTTTTGTGTGCTCGTACCGCTCGCGAGGCGGTGAGGGGTGGCTAATATTTTCCATGCTAGATGTGTTATTCTCATGATGAGTGTTTATTCACTTGTCATTGCTCGAGAGTAAGGCAAAGGTATTAGGGATGCCCAGTCCCGAAATGAAAAATGAATTTACTTTATGTTGTCAAATAATAAATTCCTTGGAAAGTGTTGGTATGGAAGGCACTCGTGGATACGCTTAGCCATGGAAAGTGAAAGTATGGTGGAAAAAAGAATAAACTTTATTTTCTATTTGGGATCCGCCTATGATATATCTAGCATGGAAAGTGTTGGGAACTATAAGTTGTTTTTGTTGGTGGCAAAAGTATGCCTCTCAAAATGTTTATATCTCTCTATTTTCTCTTTGAGCTCTCGCACCTCTACAAATCCCTACTTCCCTCTGCAAAGGGCCTTCCTTTTACTTTATGCAGTTTTTATTTTTAATTCGAGTCTCCATCTTCTCTTATAAAAGCACCAACTAGGGAGCACTATGATTGTACTTGAGCATTGAGTGTAGCTAATATGCGAGTGTGTTTCATGAACGGATCAATGATTAAGCATGATGGGCTACGGATAACGTATTTTAGTGTTGATATTTTGAAAGACATGGTTGCTTGTTGGTATGCTTGAGTATCTAAATTATCATGTCAAAACTTGACTATTGCTTTGAACAATATAAAAGTCCAAATGTCCATGCTATAAAGAAAAGAATATGAGATGACATGTTAGGCAACATTCCACATCAAAAATTCTGTTTTTATCATTTACCTACTCGGGGACGAGCAGGAATTAAGCATGGGGATGCTGATACGTATCCAACATATCTATAATTTTTTATTGTTCCATGCTATTATATTATCATTCTTGGATGTTTTATAATGTTATATTATCATTCTTGGATGTTTTATAATCATTTATAGTCATTTTATATCATTTTTTGGTACTAACCTATTGACATAGTGCCAAGTGCCAGTTGTTGTTTTTTGCATGTTTTTACATCGCAGGTAATCAATATCAAATGAAGTCCAATCGCAGCAAAACTTTTTGTGGATTTTTTTGGACCAGAAGACATCCAATGGGCCAGAGAAGCGGTTTGTGCCCACCTCGGGTGCCCCCGGACCACCTCTTTGCTCTATAAATACCCCAATATTCCGAAACCCTAGGGGAGTCGACAAAAATCAATTCCAGCCGCCGCAGAGCCTAGAACCACCAGATCCAATCTAGACACCATCATTTAGGGGTTGACCACTTCCATTGGTGCCCCTCCGATGATGCGTGAGTATTTCTTTGTAGAACTTCGGGTCCGTAGTTAGTAAATAGATGGCTTCCTCTCTCTCGTTTGATTCTCAATACAATGGTCTCTTGGAGATCCATATGATGTAACTCTTTTTGCGGTGTGTTTGTTGGGATCCGATGAACTTTGAGTTTATGATTAGATCTATATCTTTTTATCCATGAAAGTTATTTGAGTTTCTTTGATCTCTTATATGCATGATTGCTTATAGCCTCGTATTTCTTCTCCGATATTTGGGTTTTGCTTGGCCAACTTGATATATTTATCTTCAATGGGAAGAGGTGCTTTGTAGTGGGTTCGATCTTACGGTGCTTGATCCAAGTGACAGAAGGGGAACCGATACGTATGTATCGTTGCTACTAAGTTTAAAACAATGGGGTCTATTTCTACATAAATATATCTCATCTACATCATGTCATCGTTCTTATTGCATTACTCCATTTCTCCATGAACTTAATACACTAGATGCATGCTGGATAGCGGTCGATGTGTGGAGTAATAGTAGTAGATGCAGGTAGGAGTCAGTCTACTAATCTTGGACGTGATGCCTATATAATGATCATTGCCTAGATATTGTCATGATTATTTGAAGTTCTATCAATTTCCCAATAGTAATTCATTTACCCACAGTTTGCTATTTTTCTCGAGAGAAGCCACTAGTGAAACCTACGGCCCCCGGGTCTCTTTCTCACATTATTTGCCTTTGCTATCTATTTTATTTTCCTTTTATTTTTCAGATCTATTAAACCCAAAAATTAAAAAATAACTTGCTGCAATTTATTTTATTTGGCATTCGATCTATCAATATTTACAACTCTCTCATGTCCGTTTGCCAATTTTTGGCGTCGTTACCCGATAGGGATTGACAACCCCTTTTACACGTCGGGTTGCGAGTATTTATTATTTGTGTGCAAGTGCTATTTACGTAGTGTTGCTTGGTTCTCCTACTGGTTCAATAACCTTGGTCTCATCACTGAGAGAAATACCTACCGTCGTTGTGCTGCATCATCCCTTCCTCTTTGGGGAAATACCGATGAAGTTCGAGCAGACATCATTCCTTCACAAGGCCCATATGGCCCATAGGATTGCCGGGGTACCCGAAACACCTTCCGGTGACCCGATAAGTACCCGATACCCTCCGGAACAATTTTGGTGTCCGAATACCATTGTCCTATATATATCAATATTTACCTCTCGACCATTTCGAGACTCCTGATCATGTCTGTGATCTCATCCGGGACTCCGAACAACATTTGGTCACCAAATCACATAACTCACATAATACTAAATCATCATCGAACATTAAGCGTGCGGACCCTACAGGTTCAAGAACTATGTCGACATGACCGAGACACCTCTCCGGTCAATAACCAATAGCGTAACCTGGATGCTCATATTGGCTCCTACATATTCTACGAAGATCTTTATCGGTCGAACCGTTATGACAACATACATTATTCCCTTTGTCATCAGTATGTTACTTGCCCGAGATTCGATCGTCGGTACCCACATACCTAGTTCAATCTCGTTACCGACAAGTCTCTTTACTCGTTCCGTAATACATCATCTTGTAACTAACTCATTAGTCTCTTTTCTTGCAAGGCTTCTTATGATGTGCATTACCGAGAGGGCCTAGAGATACCTCTCCGATACTCGGAGTGACAAATCCTAATCTCGATCTATGCCAACCCAACAAACACCTTCGAAGATACCTTTAGAGCATCTTTATAATCACCCAGTTACGTTGTGATGTTTGATAGCACACAAGGTATTCCTCCGGTATCCGGGAGTTGCATAATCTCATAGTCGAAGGAATATGTATTTGACATGAAGAATGCAATAGCAATAAAACTGAACAATCAATATGCTAAGCTAATGGATGGGTCTTGTCCATCGCATCATTCTCATAATGATGTGATCCTGTTCATAAATGATGACACATGTCTATGGTTAGGAAACCTAACCATCTTTGATTAATGAGCTAGTCTAGTAGAGGATTACTAGGGACACAGTGTTTTGTCTATGTATCCACACATGTATCAAGTTTCCGGTTAATACAATTCTAGCATGAATAATAAAAATTTATCATGATATAAGGAAATATAAAATAACTACTTTATTATTGCTTCTAGGGCATATTTCCTTCAGTTTCCAGTAGCCGGGTTTGGTTTTAAGACCATTATGTGGTGCTGGTTTGGTTTAAAACTTATCGTACTATGTTAAACTTGTGTTTATGCGTGCCTCCGGTTTGGTATGTGTCGTGGAATTGTCACGTCAGATTTCCTAGTTTGAGGACTTAGTCGTGGAGCCATCGCGACAGGGTTAACTTTAATGGGTTAAACGGGACAAAGGACACGAGGAATTTATACTGGTTCGACCCCTTGCGGTGAAGGTAAAGGCCTAATCCAGTTTGAGGTGGTATTGCTTATGTCTCGATTACTAGGGAGCGAATACGCTTGACCTAGCTTTCGACCTGTTCTCTTTTTCCCTAAGTCGCCGCCTGGTCATCCCTTTATATACACAGGTTGACGCCCAACGGCTTACAGAGTCCCGGCCGGCTCATAAACGTGTCCAGCCTGGTAACTAATTACACTTGCCTTACGATACAAGTCATGCATATATGGCGGTTTACACCTATGGGCCTTAAGCTGCCTTTGGGCCTTGGGCTCTTAATAAGTCATCCTCATGAACCGCCAACTTCGATACCTTCATGGGCTTTGTGATAATGAACCGCCGTTGGTATAACCTGACCCCTCCTAGGCGGGTCGTACCTAATAGTTATACCCCCAACATTAGGCCCCAGGTTGATGTGAACTTGTTCATGTCAATCTTCAACACTTAGGAAAAATCCTCCTTCACTTGTTCTCGGAAGATATTGTAACCTGCCAGGACGTCATCTCCTGGAATTACGGAAAACCGCCATGACGTTGTCTTCCATTAATTTCGCACAATACCCAGCATATCAATTAAATTCTTATATTTAATAACCATCCTAAAAATCGAGGCGTTGGAACAGCTAGATAATCATTCTTTGGCCTCCTCGATTCTCGCGCTCGCCTGTTACCCCTTTCCTTATAAATAGGGCCAGGTAGCCTTTTCATTTTCCCCTCTTTTCCTTCTCGTCTTCCACCTCTCTCCTCGATACATTTGCACGCCTGAGCATTGCCACCGCTGAGCTCGTCAACCTCCTCGACCCTGGCCGCTGCATCGACCTGAACGCGACCAGAGAAAAACGCGGCGCCACTCCTTTGCTCAGTGGATCTAGTAAGTGCCTATCCTTTCTCTGCTATAGATCTCCATTAGGGTTTCTCGAAGTTCTTCAAAGTTCATCCTTGTTCTTCGCTATAGCTTGTAATTTTGATTCAAACTTAGCACTCCTCCTGCACGGCGGCACCCGTGATACTTGTTTTTGTTATTAAATCATCTCCTTCACGTAAGAAAGAACCAATCTGAACATATGAACTGCTTGAGGACTGTAATTTAGGTCAAAAATAATTCCCATTATCTGAAGTGTCGCAGATCCAAAATCCTAGCATCAATCTGTGAAACATGCTTGCTTCAACACTTAGTAGAATTCGCTTTTGATAGATTTTGAATACCATTGTTGTAATGGCGGCTTACATCGCTGGTTTATAACTATGCATATATCATTAGGCCCCATTTAAGTCTGCCAATCTGAATATACTGCAATGTTTAACTCCGGCTTAACGAATCAACTTAAACCGGCAAATTTTCTTTCTTTTAGGTTTCTTCCTTCACAATGCCGAAAATAGTCACTTCATGCAATTGGGTTCCCTCTATTGTCACTGAAGACACGCTCAAAGATTATGTCAAAGTTGGCTATTTACCAACCAAGAATGTCCTGCATTGGCGTTCCCCCAAGCCAAGCGAAGTGAGACCTCAGTCCAAACATGATGAGGTCATTGTTTTTACTGATCACATGAGCTAGGGTTTATCACCGCCCGGTTCAAAATTTTTCTGAGACGTTCTGCACTTCTTTCAACTCTATCCTCAAGACATTGGACCCAATTCCGTGTCAAACATCTGCAACTTTCAAGTTTTCTGTGAAGTATACCATCAAGAAGAACCCAGTGTTGAACTCTTCAGGGAATATTTTTATCTGAATCGGTAAAACGAGTGCACCAATGGACCCAACTTAGAACTTGGCAGGGTCTCGATTCAACGTAGAAGAGACGCTATCTTCCCCTATGCTCGCCTGCCGAGTCACCCCAAAGACTGGAACCAAACATGGTTCTATTGCAAAGATACTTCTCCAGCTGATGAAAATCCATTGCCGAGTTATCGTGCTGAACAACTCAACCCAAAACATCATCTTCCTGAAAAACTCACCACTGCCGAACGTGCAAAGCTTGCACCCACTTTTGAAAAGGTCAAAGCCCTGTCGGGAAACGGGTTAACCGGTATTGACTTGGTTCGGTGCTGGGTGTCTTGGCGAATCATACCATTGAGCTGCCGATCCGGCTTAATTTGTACTTACGGGTGTTGCAAAAGATCCACTTCGCCACAACTCTGTGTGCCTAACTGATGATGCCATCAATGAAATGAAAACCCTTCTGAACGAGAGCCTGGGAAGCTGCAGCAAAGTGGGGCTGAACCCTTTCTGCAAACTGAACCCGCCACCAGATGTGAGTCTCTAAATTACTTACTTCACCTTACTACTCAAATATTCCATTAACTTAACTTTGATGATTTTCACACGCTGAATCTGATTTCTGGAAAAAGGACTATGATCACGAAGCTGCCAAGAGGGCCAGGGTCAAAACGAAAGCCGTCAAGAAAGCCGCCAAGAAGAATAAGAAAAAATTAATTGCTTCTGAGCTGCTTGAACTGGACGACAGTTCTGAGTCAGAGGTAGCCCTTGATTCCCTTGGCTCCTTTTTCAACAATCTTATTGACTCTGATTATCATCAGGATGACACGGGGGCCAGTCAAGCGGTCGAAGAAGAGGTAATGATTATTTCCTCCGACTCAGAGCCCTTGCCAAGACAGAAATTTCAACGGGTAACCCGGAAAGTAAGCTTTTCACACCCCTTAGCTCATTTGGATCCTCACTTTCTTTTGAAGCAACAACAGCACAAGAATCGGCAACAAACTCAGAACAGTGGAGGTGAA
Source organism: Aegilops umbellulata (assembly GCA_032464435.1). Taxonomy (NCBI): domain Eukaryota; kingdom Viridiplantae; phylum Streptophyta; class Magnoliopsida; order Poales; family Poaceae; genus Aegilops; species Aegilops umbellulata. The sequence goes on along the minus strand of CP136056.1, from coordinate 316,558,660 downwards.
GAGTTATCCTCCGGTTTACCAAATACTCCAGCTCCACGCAAACGTCGAAACGAGGTCCTTCCAGATTTAAACTCCTTTTATCCGCTGGCGGGTCATATTTGCCAGCCACTTAACTCTTTTGATTCAAATTATCACGAGTCTTCTCGCTCTTCCTCCGGCGACTCATCACAGACCCAACTACTGGCTTTCAAAACTGCCCCTGGGTAACAAAAATTACTTTTTATTCTCTACCTCCTTATGCTCTTATACTTGTACTGACTTGTCATATCCCGCGCAGTGGACAAGCAAAGCCTAGCAAGAAGGCAAAGGTGACCAAGCCGGCTGAAGATCCTAAAGTCCATGAATCGGAGCAGCAAGGCCCCGCATCAGATGCTTCTGAAAAACAACCGGAAGAACCTACCCATGATGGCCCACCGGAAATTCCTGATCTCTCCCATGACCACACAAATATCAATCCTTTGAACATCGAATCATCAAGCCCACTTAAATCGTTAGAAGATTTAAAGAGCCGGGACAACCTACCGTCTTGGCCAAGCACTCCGCCAAAGAATAATTTGTTGAAAGGCGGAAAGTGAGATTTGACATTACTGATTATTCTCAACTAAGCGTCAGTGAAGTATTCTCTGGTTGTCTCAACCAAGTTCATACCAGGTGCGATCTTGAGATTGACATGGTGAAACAGATGCACCAGAAATATGAGGTATGAATTCCCGCTTAAATAATTTATGGCAAATCCTGCCAGCCCCCAAGTCTACTGTATATAATAGACTAGAATATGTTGTAGACTTAGAATAGCGATGAGTATAAAGTATATTTGTTAAAAAGTCCCTCAAAAGGCCATCTTTCTCTTTCAGAATTAAACCAGACTTTAATGATCAACATTGCATCCATAGCCCCCAAGGGCAGGTTTAATCAGCATGAGTGAACTGGTACTTATCATTGTGTAAAGATCAAAACTTACTAGTGTAGCTGAGGGAGTCCTGGACTAAGGGGTCCTCGGGCGTCCGGCCTATTAGCCATGGGCCGGACTGATGGCTTTGAAGATACGAAGACCGAAGACTACACCCGTGTCCGGATGGGACTCTCCTTGGAGTGGAAGGCAAGCTGGGCGACCAAATATGTAGATTCCCTCGTTTGTAACCGACCTTGTGTAACCCTAGATCCTCCCAGTGTCTATATAAACCGGAGGACTTAGTCCGGAGAGGATAGGCTCATTACCATAGTCATATAGGCTAGGATTTTAGGGTTTAGCCATCTCGATCTCGTGGTAGACCAGCTCTTGTAATACTCATATTCATCAAGATCAATCAAGCAGGAAGTAGGGTACTACCTCCATAGAGAGGGCCCGGACCTGGGTAAACATCGTGTCCCCTGTCTCCTATTACCGTCGACCTTAGACGCACAGTTCGGGAACCCCTACCCGAGTTCTGCCGGTTTTGACACCGACATTGGTGCTTTCATTGAGAGTTCCACTGTGCCATCCCCAAAGGGTTTCGATGGCCCATTCGATCATCAACAATGATGCTGTCCAAGGAGAAACCTTTATCCCCAGGCAGATCTTTGTATTTGGCGGCTTCGCACTGCGGGCCAACTCATTTGGTCATCTGGAGCAAATCAATAGCTACACCCCTGGCCATCAGGTCAGATTTGGGAGCTTGAACTACGTCGCGGACGTCCGGGGAGATTTAAACTTCGCCGGATTCGAGACCGCGGCAACTACTCCTGGTCACCTTGACGAACATGACTTAAATCTGTCATCAAACCGTATCCAAGAGATAGCTCCTGCAATAGCTTTGGCCTTAGATTCGGAGCATACAACACCGTCCAAGGATTGGAGGCTCAACCCCACCGCGGAGGCCACAGAATCCCCGGTGTTGGAGCCACACATGGACTTAACCTCGCACAATATTTGTGCCACCGGAACTCCGGACTCGTCTCTGGGCGTAAGTTCCGAACCATGTGAGCCCGCGGATGCCGAACTTGATCGTTTATCGATCTTCAAGTTTGGCGCCGCAGACATCTACCAACACTCGCCCTTGGGCGATGTGCTAAACTCATTAAAGAACCTGTCCTTGGCGGGGGACTCACAGCCGAACTATGTTCGGTTCGAACTAGGGGCTGATGAAGGATAATCTTACTTCCCACCGCCACCCACTACATAGCCACGATCAAGGATTTAACCGACACACTTGATTACGGCTCCGAAGACTGCCACTTCTTCGTATGATGTGTACATGGTAGATACACCCAAAACAACCAACAACAGTGACAAAGAAAATCCAGTCGAGAATAAACCTCCCGAGCCATAGCAAAAACGCCGGCATCCTCGGCGCCACTCTAAGTCACGTCATTCGAAATACAGCAATGCTGGCACCGGTGAAAATAATACTCCGGACGATGCCGAAAACAATGAAGACCTCGCTGAGGTAACATCCGAACAGGAGGAGAAAGAAAACGGGCAAGCTAGCACCGACGAACAAGCCAGGCCCAATGAATTGGAGGACGGTAGTTACCGTCCGCTCTCCGAGGATGAGGAAAGCCTCGGCAACAAAGATTTCATCGTGCCTGAGGAACCTCTCAAGCAGGAGCGCTTCAAGCGACATTTAATAGCCACTGCAAGGAGACTGAAAAAGAAACAGCAGCAGCTTCAAGCTGACCAAGATCTGCTCATCGACAGATGGATTGATGTCCTGACAACCTAAGAATACGACCTTAGACGCCCAGCCAAGAGTTACCCAAAGCGAAGGCTGCTACCCCAATTCGATGAAGAGGCGCCGGAGCCCATACCTCCCTCGCGTAATGCGGTCGATCGACCACTACGCGGTTGGGACAGTGTGGCGGACCAACCACCACGGGGGTCAGGATAGAGCGGCAACCCAGGCCGAAGAGCAACCTGCCCCACCGCCTCGTAAAAATAGAGACGAAATAGCTTGGGATCATAGATATGACCTCCGGCAGACCCTGGATAGTAGAGCAAGACATACCCGATCGATTTATGGATCGCGATGATGTCCCTCGACACGTGATGATGGCTACCTATTCGGACGTGACAAACCTAGTTACACCCTGCCACCTCTTGAGCACTGCGTTGAATATCCCCGAAGAGGAGAGGATGATGCAGCAAAGTAGCGTAAGTATTTCCCTCAGTTTTTGAGAACCAAGGTATCAATCCAGTAGGAGGCTACGCGCGAGTCCCTCGTACCTACACAAAAACAATAGCTCAACGCAACCAACGCGATTAGGGGTTATCAATCCCTTCACAGTCACTTACGAGACTGAGATCTGATAGAGATGATAGATAATATTTTTGGTATTTTTGATATAGAGATGCAAAGTAAAAAGTAAAAGGAAAAGTAAAAAAGCAAAGCAATAATAAAGTGATGGAGATTGATATGATTAGAATAGACCCAGGGGCCATAGGTTTCACTAGTGGCTTCTCTCAAGAGCATAAGTATTCTACGGTGGGTGAACAAATTACTGTTGAGCAATTGACATAATTGAGCATAGTTATGAGAATATCTAGGTATGATCATGTATATAGGCATCACGTCCAAGACAAGTAGACCGACTCCTGCCTGCATCTACTACTATTACTCCACTCATCGACCGCTATCCAGCATGCATCTAGAGTATTAAGTTAAAAATAGAGTAATGCCTTAAGCAAGATGACATGTAGTGGGATAGTTTCATGCAATATGATAAAAACCCCATCTTGTTATCCTCGATGGCAACAATACAATACGTGCCTTGCTGCCCCTTCTGTCACTGGGTAAGGACACCGTAAGATTGAACCTAAAGCTAAGCACTTCTCCCATTGCAAGAAAGACCAATCTAGTAGGCCAAACCAAATTGATAATTCGAAGAGACTTGCAAAGATAACCAATCATACATAAAATAATTCAGAGAAGATTCAAATATTATTCATAGATAGACTTGACCATAAACCCACAATTCATCGGTCTCAACAAACACACCGCAAAAAGAACATTACATCGAATAGATCTCCACGAGAGAGGGGGAGAACATTGTATTGAGATCCAAAAAGAGAGAAGAAGCCATCTAGCTACTAACTATGGACTCGAAGGTCTGAGGTAAACTACTCACACTTCATCGGAGGGGCTAGGATGATGTAGAAGCCCTCCGTGATGATGTCCCCCTCCGGCGGAGCTCCGGAACAGGCCCCAAGATGGGATCTCGTGGGTACAGAAGGTTGCGGCGGTGGAATTAGGTTTTTGGCTCCGTATCTGATCGTTTGGGGGTAAGTAGGTATATATAGGAGGAAGGAGTACGTCGGTGGAGCTTCGAGGGGCCCACGAGGCAGGGGTGCGCCCTAGGGGGGGCGCGCCCTCCACCCTCGTGACCGCCTCGTGGCTTTCTTGACGGAGGGTCCAAGTCTCCTGGGTCTTATCTGATGAGAAAATCACGTTCCCGAAGGTTTCATTCCGTTTGGACTCCGTTTGATATTCTGTTTCTCCGAAACTCTGAAATAGGCAAAAAAACAACAATTCTGGGTTGGGCCTCCGGTTAATAGGTTAGTCCCAAAAATAATATAAAAGTGGAAAATAAAGCCCAATATAGTCCAAAACAGTAGATAATATAGCATGGAGCAATAAAAAATTACAGATACGTTGGAGACGTATAAGGCATCCCCAAGCTTAATTCCTGCTCGTCCTCGAGTAGGTAAATGATAAAAAGAGAACTTTTGATGCGGAGTGCTACTTGGCATAATTTCAATGTAAATCTTCTCAATTGTGGTATGAATATTCAGATCCGAAAGATTCAAGACAAAAGTTCATGTTGACATAAAAATAATAATACTTCAAGCATACTAACAAAGCAATTATGTCTTCTCAAAATAACATGGCCAAAGAAAGTTATCCCTACAAAATCATATAGTCTGGCTATGCTCCATCTTCACCACACAAAATATTTAAATCATGCACAACCCCGATGAGAAGCCAAGCAATTGTTTCATACTTTAACATTTTCAAAACTTTTTCGATCTTCATGCAATACATGAGCGTGAGCCATGGATATAGCACTATATATGGAATAGAATGGTGGTTGTGGAGAAGACAAAAAGAGGGGAAGATAGTCTCACATCAACTAGGCATATCAACGGGCTATGGAGATGCCCATCAATAGATATCAATGTGAGTGAGTAGGGATTGCCATGCAACGGATGCACTAGAGCTATAAGTATATGAAAGCTCAACAAAAGAAACTAAGCGGGTGTGCATCCAACTCGCTTGCTCACGAAGACCTAGGGCATTTTGAGGAAGCCCATCATTGGAATATACAAGCCAAGTTCTATAATGAAAAATTCCCACTAGTACACGAAAGTGACAAAATGAGAGACTCTCTATCATGAAGATCTTGGTGCTACTTTGAAGCACAAGTGTGGTAAAAGGATAGTAACATTGTCCCTTCTCTCTTTTTCCCTCATTTTTATTTGGGCCTTTTTTATGGCCTCTTTTTTTTCGTCCAGAGCCTCATCCCGACTTGTGGGGGAATCATAGTCTCCTTCATCCTTTCCTCACTTGGGACAATGCTCTAAAAATGATGATCATCACACTTCTATTTTTCTTACAACTTAACAATTACAACTCGAAACTTAGAACAAAATATGACTCTATGTGAATGCCTCCGGCGGTGTACTGGGATAAGCAATGAATCAAGAGTGACATGTATGAAAGAATTATGAACGGTGGCTTTGCCACGAATACGATGTCAACTACATGATCATGCTAGCAATATGACAATGATGGAGCGTGTCATAATAAACGGAACGGTGGAAAGTTGCATGGCAATATATCTCGGAATGGCTATGGAAATGCCATGATAGGTAGGTATGGTGGCTGTTTTGAGGAAGGTATATGGTGGGTGTATGATACCGGCGAAATGTGCGCGGTATTAGAGAGGCTAGCAATGGTGGAAGGAAGGGAAAAGTGCGTATAATCCATGGACTCAACATTAGTCATAAAGAACTCATATACTTATTGCAAAAATCTAGAAGTTATCAAAGCAAAGTATTACATGCATGCTCCTAGGGGGATACATTGGTAGGAAAATACCATCGCTCGTCCCCGACCGCCTCTCATAAGGAAGACATTCAATAAATAAATCATGCTCCGACTTTATCACATAACGGTTCACCATACATGCATGCTACGAGAATCACAAACTCTAACGCAAGTATTCTTCAAATTCACAACTACTCAACTATCATGACTCTAATATCACCATCTTCATATCTCAAAACAATTATCAAGCATCAATATTTTCTTAGTATTCAACGCACTCAAAAGAAAGTTTTACAAATCTTGAATACCAAGCTTATTATTATTAAGCAAATTACCATGCTATTAAAGACTCTCAAAATAATCGAAGTGAAGCATGAGAGATAAATAGTTTCTTTAAAACAAATCCACCACCATGCTCTAAAATATATAAGTGAAGCACATAGAGCAAAACTATAAAGCTCAAAAGATACAAGTGAAGCACATAGAGCAAAACTATATAGCTCAAAAGATATAAGTGAAGCACATAGAGTATTCTATCAAATTCCAATTCATGTATGGCTCTCTCAAAAGGTGTGTACAGCAAGGATGATTGTGGCACACTAACAAACAAAGACACAAATAATACAAGACGCTCCAAGCAAAACACATATCATGTGGTGAATAAAAATATAGCTCCAATTAAAATTACCGATGGAAGTAGACGAAAGAGGGGATGCCTTCCGGGGCATCCCCAAGCTTTGACTTTTTGGTGTCCTCTGATTATCTTGGGGGTGCCATTGGCATACCCAAGCTTAGGCTCTTGCCACTCCTTGTTCCATAATCCATCAAAAGATTTCACCCAAAACTTGAAAACTTCACAACACAAAACTCAACAGAAATCTCGTGAGCTCCGTTAGCGAAAGAAAACAAAAGACAACTTCAAGGTACTGTAATGAACTCATTATTTATTTATATTGTTGTTAAACCTACAGTATTCCAACTTATATTTGGATTATAAACTATTTTACTAGCCATTGATTCATCAAAATAAGCAAACAACACACGAAAAGCAGAATCTGTCAAAAACAGAATAGTCTGTAGTAATCTGTAACTAATGCAAACTTCTAGAACTCCAAAAAATCTACCAAAATAGGAAGACCTAGAAAATTTGTTCATTGATCAGAAGCAATTGGAATCAGTATTTTATCACGTTCTGGTGATTTTTAACAATTGTTTTAGTGAATATAAAGATTCTGGAAATTTCAGCAAGATCAAATAACTATCATCCAAGAAGATCCTATAGGTCTAACTTGGCACAAACACTAATTAAAACACAAAACCACATCTAAAAAGAAGGTAGATGGATTATTTATTCCTAAACAGAAGCAAAAACAAAAAAAAGTAAAAATAAAATTGGGTTGCCTCCCAACAAGCGCTATCGTTTAACGCCCCTAGCTAGGCATAAAAGCGAGGATAGATCTAGGTAGTGCCGTAGTAATAAGATAGATCGGTGAAACTCATTTCATATTCTCTATGTTCGGCAGCAAGTTTTCTTTGAGGCAAGCAAAATTAATCAAAAGGGCTAAATTTAATAGGGCAAAAATCCCCAAGATCAATTTTAGGAGGTATAGGTTCCTCTTTCGGCCCTTCATAATGCACAACCAATTCATAGTTGTAAGCGTTCTTTTGACAGAACCTTGTGAGCCTACACTCAAGATAGTATCCTAGCTCATTATTTCGAATAGCCAAATCATCATTAAGTTCAGAGATTCTATCAATTAAAATATTGGTTGGCACCTTTTTTCTAAGGTTTTCATTGAAAGCAACATAGTCAAGAGATTGAAAACGCATAATTTCTTCTTGATCAAAGAGGATAGATTCTATGGGAGGACGGCCAGCGTCCACCCTATAATGCGCAAAGATTTCTTTGGCTTCTTTTATTATAAATCTGAATTCATGAGCCAAAAAGATAGTAGTGGCATGCTTAACAGAGGAGTGTTCGATAGTAGAAAATTCTAGGAAAATTCTTTGTATAGAAGGGTGCATATGCATAATTGCCTTTCAAGTTCAACAATAAGCATGACAATAGCGTCCGCAAGACTACTAGTTCTATGAAGAATAGAACCGCCCATAGAGGGCAAAGCACCGGCACAAGTAAATAAATCTTGAATAACTCCTTTTCCAATAATATTACCACTACCGATTCGACATCTTTTTGTATGATAGGTAGGGGATTCTTCAGCGGGAGCTTCAGAATTTTCTATGATATTATTATTGCCCATATCGGCGGTAATTTCCCCAATTTCAGACATGATGACAAGCAAGCGAAAAAAGGCAAACGGAAAAGAGAGGGCGAATAAATCGGCAAGGGTGAAGTGGGGAAGAGGAAAAACGAGAGGCAAATGACAACTAATGTAATGCGAGAGATAGGGATTGTGATGGGTACTTGGTATGTTGACTTTTGCGCAGACTCCCTAACAACGGCGCCAGAAATTCTTCTTGCTACCTCTTGAGCACAGCGTTGGATTTCCCCGAACAAGAGAGGATGATGCAGCAAAGTAGCGTAAGTATTTCCCTCAGTTTTTGAGAACCAAGGTATCAATCCAGTAGGAGGCTACACGCGAGTCCCTCAGTTTTTGGTATTTTTGATATAGAGATGCAAAGTAAAAAGTAAAAGGCAAAGTTGAAAGTGCAACTATCCCTGGGTGGTTTTGGTAATTCCTAACAACATATAGCTTATTGAGCTAACGTTATTCCAAGATGAATATTTCAGGAAAAGCTCAATGGATGGCATGGCATGGATGAGGAAAGTGGATCCCTCAAAATTATAAGGACAAAGGATTGGCTAAAACTTCAAGGACAAGACTCTACATTTTATGTTTTAGTGATCCAATATCACATTGAGTCCATAGGAAAAGCCAATACTATTAAGGAGGGATGAGGTGTTGCTTAATGAGCCTCTTGCTTCATGTGCTTAGTGATATGCTCCAAAATCCTCAACTACCTTTCCATATCCACATATGATCTAAACCAAAAGTCAAACTCGGCCCCACCGATTCTTTCTATCCGGCGCCACCGAGTTTCACATGTCATAGCCACTGCCACAAACCCTAGCAAATCGGTTTCACCGATAGGGATCTCGGTCTCACCGAGATGGGATTGCAATTTCTCGGTTTCCCTTCGTAACGTTTCGGTCCAACCGAAGTGAGCGATCGGTCCCACCGAGATTGCAATGTAAACTCACTGTTTCCCTTTCGTAACATTTCGGTCTCACTGAAAAGAGCGGATCGGTCCCACCGAGTTTACCTGACCAACTCTCTGGTTAACTTATTACCAAAATCGGCCCCACCCAGTTTGTGTAATCGGTCACACCGAGATTACGTTATGCCCAAACCCTAACCATATCGGTCCTACCGAGTTGCATCTCAGTCCCACCGAAAATCCTAACGGTCACTAGGTTTGCTAAATCGGTCCGACCAAGTTTATCAATTCGGTCCCACCGAGTTTGGCAGATTGTGTGTAACGGTTAGATTTTGTGTGGAGGCTATATATACCCCTCCACCCACTCTTCATTCGTGGAGAGTGCCATCAGAACAGATCTTAACTTCCAATACACATTTTCTGAGAGAGAACCACCTACCCTTGTGTTGAGCTCAAGATATTCCATTCCTACCATATGAATCTTGATCTCTAGCCTTCCCCAAGTTGCTTTCCACTCAAATCTTCTTTCCACCAAATCCAAATCCTGTGAGAGAGAGTTGAGTGTTGGGGAGACTATCATTTGAAGCACAAGAGCAAGGAGTTCATCATCAACACACCATTTGTTACTTCTTGGTGAGTGGTGTCTCCTAGATTGGCTAGGTGTTACTTGGGAGCCTCCGACAAGATTGTGGAGTTGAACCAAGGAGTTTGTATGGGCAAGGAGATCTCCTACTTCGTGAAGATCTACCGCTAGTGAGGCAAGTCCTTCGTGGGCGACGGCCGTGATGGAATAGACAAGGTTGCTTCTTCGTGGACCCTTCGTGGGTGGAGCCCTCCGTGGACTCGCGCAACCGTTACCCTCCGTGGGTTGAAGTCTCCATCAACGTGGATGTACGATAGCACCACCTATCGGAACCATGCCAAAAACATCTGTGTCTCCAATTGCGTTTGAATTCTCCAAACCCTTCCCTTTACATTCTTGCAAGTTGCATGCTTTACTTTCCGCTGCTCATATACTCTTTTGCATGCTTGCTTGAATTGTGTGGAGATTGCTTGACTTGTGCTAAGATAGCTAAAATCTGCCAAGAACTAAAATTGGGAAAAGGATAGATTTTTATTTGGTCAAGTAGTCTAATCACCCCCCTCTATACATACTTCCGATCCTACAAAAGTAAAAAAGCAAAGTAATAATAAAGTGATGGAGATTGATATGATGAGAATAGACCCGGGGGCCATAGATTTCACTAGTGGCTTCTCTCAAGAGAATAAGTATTCTACGGTGGGTGAACAAATTACTGTTGAGCAATTGACAGAATTGAGCATAGTTATGAGAATATCTAGGTATGATCATGTATATAGGCATCACGTCCAAGACAAGTAGACCGACTCCTGCCTGCATCTACTACTATTACTCCACTCATCGACCGCTATCCAACATGCATCTAGAGTATTAAGTTAAAAACAGAGTAACGCGTTAAGCAAGATGACATGTAGTGGGATAGTTTCATGCAATATGATAAAAACCCCATATTGTTATCCTCGATGGCAACAGTACAATACGTGCCTTGCTGCTCCTTCTGTCACTGGGTAAGGACACCGCAAGATTGAACCCAAAGCTAAGCACTTCTCCCATTGCAAGAAAGACCAATCTAGTAGGCCAAACCAAATTGATAATTCGAAGAGACTTGCAAAGATAACCAATCATACATAAAAGAATTCAGAGAAGATTCAAATATTATTCATAGATAGACTTGATCATAAACCCACAATTCATCGGTCTCAACAAACACACCACAAAAAGAAGATTACATCGAATAGATCTCCACGAGAGAGGGGGAGAACATTGTATTGAGATCCAAAAAGAGAGAAGAAGCCATCTAGCTACTAACTATGGACTCGAAGGTCTAAGGTAAACTACTCACACTTCATCGGAGGGGCTAGGATGATGTAGAAGCCCTCCGTGATGATGGCCTCCTCCGGTGGAGCTCCAGAACAGGCCCCAAGATGGGATCTCGTGGGTACAGAAGGTTGCGCGGTGGAATTAGGTTTTTGGCTCCGTACCTGATCATTTGGGGGTACATAGGTATATATAGGAGGAAAGAGTACGTCGGTGGAGCTTCGAGGGGCCCACGAGGCAGGGGGCGTGCCCTAGGGGGGGCGCCCTCCACCCTCGTGACCGCCTCGTGGCTTTCTTGACGGAGGGTCCAAGTCTCCTGGGTCTTATCTCATGAGAAAATCACGTTCCCGAAGGTTTCATTCCGTTTGGAATCCGTTTGATATTCTGTTTCTCCGAAACTCTAAAATAGGCAAAAGACAGCAATTCTGGGCTGGGCCTCCGGTTAATAGGTTAGTCCCAAAAATAATATAAAAGTGGAAAATAAAGCCCAATATAGTCCAAAACAGTAGATAATATAGCATGGAGCAATAAAAAATTATAGATACGTTGGAGACGTATCTCACCCGAGCCGATAACCGCAGATGAACTCCATCGGAGCTACGGCATAATGCGGCCAGATACAGAGGCGCCGCACACCCCCTCTTTGCTTCACTGATGAAGTAATGGATCACGAATTCCCTGAAGGGTTCAAACAGTGAATATCGAATCATACGACGGGACAACTGATCCCGCGGTATGGATCGTGGATTTTATCCTCCACATCCACATGGCCTGGGGAGATGACCTCCACCCTATCAAGTAACTCCCGCTAAAGCTTAAAGGACCAGCTCGACACTGGTTAAACAGCCTGCCTGAAAATTCTATTGGCAGCTGGGAGGACTTGGAAGAGGCCTTCCTCGACAACTTCCAAGGTACATATGTCTGGCCACCAGACGACGATGACTTAAGCCACATAGTTCAACAGCCCGGGGAGTCAGCCTGGAAATTCTGGACTAGATTCCTAACTAAAAAGAACCAGATTGTTGACTGTCCGGATGTCGAAGCCCTAGCGGCCTTTAAACATAGCATCTGTGATGAATGGCTCGCCCGCCATCTCGGCCAAGAAAAGCCCAAATCTATGGCAGCCCTCACGACACTCATGACCCAGTTTTGCGCGGGTGAGGATAGTTGGCTGGCTCGTAGCAAAAACACAGCCAGCGAGGTGGGCCCCTCCAAGGTCAAAAACAACAACGACAAGCTCCGTAACAGACACAAGCGCCGAAGCAATGGTGATAATACCGATGACACTATAGTTAATGCCGGATTCAGCGGCTCCAAGTTTGGTCAGCGGAAAAAGGCATATAAAAGGAACAGTCAGGGACCATCCGGCTTGGACCGCATACTCGATCGTCCGTGCCAGATACATGGCACCCAGACAAACCAGCCAATCATACCAACATGGAATGTTGGGTCTTCAAACAGGCCGACAAGTTAAACGCCAAGAACAAGGAAAAGGGATCGCAAAGTGAGGATGATGATGAAGAGCCCCGGCAACCGAACTCAGGGGGGCAGAAGAAGTTCCCCCCTCAAGTCAAAACGGTGAACATGATATATGCTACACACATCCCCAAAAGGGAGCGCAAGCGCACACTAATGGACGTTTATGCGATAGAGCCAGTCGCCCCAAAATTCAACCCATGGTCATCGTGCTCGATCACTTTTGATCGTCGGGATCATCCGACCAGTATCCGGCATGGCGGATCAGCCGCTCTAGTCCTGGACCCAATCATTGATGGATTCCACCTAACGCGAGTCCTCATGGACGGTGGTAGTAGCCTCAATCTGCTCTATCAAGACACAGTGCGCAAAATGGGCATCAATCCATCAAGGATCAAGCCAACGAAGACTACCTTCAAAGGATTCATACCAGGTGTAGAGGCCCACTGTATGGGCTCAATCACACTAGAGGATGCCTTCGGATCCCCCGACAACTTCCGAAGCGAAGAGTTAATCTTCGACATCGTCCCATTTCGTAGTGGTTATCACACACTACTCGGGCGGACTTCATTTGCTCGGTTCAATGCAGTGCTGCACTATGCTTATCTTAAGCTCAAGATGCCCGGTCCACACAGCATCATAACGATCAACAGGAACACGGAACGTTCCCTCCGTACAGAGGAGCACAACACCGCCATAGCAGCATAAGTACAGAACGACCTTCTCAAGTAGAACCATAATCCAGCTGTCGAGCCCCTGGACATCGTAAAGAGGGTCCGGACTACGCTGCAACAGGACAACTCGGCTCATCAAGAGCTTGATTAGCAATTTGGCCCCCGTCCCAACCCCGATCAGGTAGTGGCATTCGTACCGGTCGTGCATGATTACGCACTAGAAATTCCATGGGCATCGACGGAGGCACAACTAGCTTGTGATCCACAGTTCAGGTCGACCGAACCCGGACACACATATACTTTCACTATTTCCTTTTTTCTTTTCCAAGTTTCTTTTACATAGGCCTTCTTTGTCGGCCCGACTACCGGTCCTGTCAAAGGATAAAAATACCAGGATGGCAAGAAGCACAGACGTATAGGGGAAGCTCTAGAGGTCAATTCAACGACCACTCTACCTGTTGTCAGGACCCACACACAGCTCACCTTAGGTCATGGCATGTTAAAAAGCTGGTTGCTTATTGCACTATTTGTATTAATGCGCTTTGACGGGTTAACCCAATTATAATGGAAGCAGTTCGTGGCCCAAGTTTAAGGGCCCCAGATATTACCTCTGCTCTCTTTCTGTTTTCCTTTTCCCATTGATAACTTATCTTCTAGCACCCGTACACTTTGGTACGTTTCATATTTGCCAGGGGCTCCCCAGCACCCCCACAATATGGCAACAAAGTCCGAACACTTTTTATAGTATAGTTCGGCACCCCGAATTTAGCATTATATGCATTGGCTCCGAATCATGTCTTTGGTCAATAGTTGGGTTGCCCGTCTCCTGTGCTTGCTACCTTACGTTCCGCTATATCTGCTAAGGTAGTAAAGGGTGACCTACTGCGATTGTGCCCTGATTTATCCAAAGGAGCACCTCAATAGAGAAAGCTGAAAATACACTGTCATGATGAGGCGAGAGCCGGTCAGCTATTTGGAGGTTGCAAATCGTTGGAGATTTCTTCCGCGTTATGCGAAAGATCGGTACTTCCCGATTAGACGCTTATAGCACTCTAGTTCGGAAACTAGGGGCTGCGTCCATGTTTTTATTGTCGAACTCCTATGGCTAAGTGAGGGCGTTAAAGCCGAATAGTCTGGTTGCCTGGTTCGTTGTGCTAAACAAATCCTTCAAGGACCATATAATTGGATCAAGATTGTTTAGATTCCATCCCGAACACCTCAGTACTACCTACATGGGGGCAGAAGCCAACGACTGGCCAACCCTCAGATTTCATACAACACGGCCGCATAGGAGGTATCATTATATTACAAACCCACTTTGTTTCATCATATAAGGCAAAGACAACACGAATACATTCATTCAAAAATAATGTCCTGCCCACACTATGTTGCCACAATGCGAGACCCCTCCAGGACATCCGCAAAATAGCGCTCGGGTGTGCGGTACTCCTTGCCCTCTGGTGGCCCCCTGGCCAGCTCGACGGCGTTCATCTTCGCCCACCACAGCTTGCAACGGGCGAAGGCCATACACGAACCTTCAATACAGGCCGATCGCTTGACGATGTCCAGCCAAGGACATGCGTTCACCAGCCGCCCCACGAGTCTGAAGTAGCTGTCGGGCATAGCTTCGGCTGGCCTTAGCCGGATTATCAAATCCTTCATGGCTTGTTCGGCCACCTTATGCAGCTCCACCAGCTGTTTCAGCTGATCGGTGAAGGGCACGGGATGCTCTGGCACAAGATATTGCGACCAGAACAACTTCTCCATCGAGCTCCCTTCTTCGGCTCGGAAGAACTCCGCGGCATCGGACACACTTCGCGGCAGATTAGCAAAAGCCCCTAGAGAACTCTGAATCCGGGTTAGTAAAAGATACTTCCTCTTCGCATATTTGCTTTGCATACTGAATGCCTTACCCGGCGCGATCTTCCTCGCCTCTTGGATCTCTTGGAGGGCGCCTTGGGCCTCATTCTGGGCCGTCTCCGCCCTCTGACGAGCCTTGGAAAGTTTGGCCTCTTTAGCTGACGCGTCACGCTCCAAGGTCTCTGTCGGTGTACAAAACTAGGGGCACATTTTTTACCCCTTTACCTGTGCACGAGCAGTCAGAGCCGCGCCCGCGGCCACACCAAGCAGAGCGAGGGAGGTGAGCCAAGGTAAGGCCGAAGCCCAAGACGAAGAAAAGCAACAACATGAACCAAGGCCACAAAGAGATGGGCAAAGCAGGTTTCCTCGGCAAGGACCCTTGCCGGGGCAGCCTCAGCGGCCCCGGCAAGACCCTTGCCGGGGCAGCTCGCCCACGCCAGTCGAGCGAGCCACCCTCGAGCCCGCCAACGCTCGACAAATGCATTGGGACAGGGCTCAGGGGGCACCTCTGTGGTGGCATGCAGATCTTTGTGAAGACAAAGGATAGTCAAGATCAAATGAGGACAGGAAGGCAACCATCCTCACCGAAGAAACCCACAAGACCCCCAGCAAGATCCTTGCCGGGGACGCCTGCGCGCCACGGCAAGACCCTTGCCGGGCAACCCGGCAAGGCCCTGCCAAGCGCACCAGCAGGGCCACCATCAGGCCTGCACCAGACAAGTCTCCGCCGCCATTCGCATGCAGCTGCCAACCCAACCAGCTGGGCAGGCACCTGCGTGGCAACATGCAGCCCTCCGTGGAGGCTCCACTACCGCGCCTCATCAGCTGCCTGCCTGCCTGCATGGCACCACATGCATCACTGGCCAGGGCGCGTGTCGAAGCTTGGAGGAGCGGCGACGGACGGGACGAGCCTCGCCCCCTTCCTGAAGGAAATATGCCCTAGAGGCAATAATAAAGTTATTATTTATTTCCTTATATCATGATAAATGTTTATTATTCATGCTAGAATTGTATTAACTGGAAACATAATACATGTGTGAATACATAGACAAACAGAGTGTCACAAGTATGCCTCTACTTGACTAGCTCATTAATCAAAGATGGTTATGTTTCCTAGCCATGAACAAAGAGTTGTTATTTGATTAACGAGATCACATCATTAGTTGAATGATCTGATTGACATGACCCATTCCATTAGCATAGCACCCGATCGTTTAGTATGTTGCTATTGCTTTTATCCATGACTTATACATGTTCCTTTAACTATGAGATTATGCAACTCCCATTTACCGTAGGAACACTTTGTGTGCTACCAAACGTCACAACGTAACTGGGTGATTATAAAGGTGCTCTACAGGTGTCTCCGAAGGTACATATTGGGTTGGCGTATTTCGAGATTAGGATTTGTCACTCCGATTGTCGGAGAGGTATCTCAGGGCCTTCTCGGTAATGCACATCACATAAAGCCTTGCAAGCATTGCAACCAATGAGTTAGTTGTGAGATGATGTATTACAGAACGAGTAAAGAGACTTGCCGGTAACGAGATTGAACTAGGTATTGGATACCGACGATCGAATCTCGGGCAAGTAACATACCGATGACAAAGGGAACAACGTATGTTGTTATGCGGTCTGACCGATAAAGATCTTCGTAGAATATGTAGGAGCCAATATGGGCATCCAGGTCCCGCTATTGGTTATTGACCGGAGACGTGTCTCGGTCATGTCTACATTGTTCTCGAACCGTAGGGTCCGCACGCTTAACGTTACGATGACAGTTATTATGAGTTTATGCATTTTGATGTACCGAAGGAGTTCGGAGTCCCGGATGTGATCACGGACATGACGAGGAGTCTCGAAATGGTCGAGACATAAAGAATTATATATTGGAAGCCTATGTTTGGACATCAGATGCATTCCAGGTGAAATCAGGATTTTACCGGAATACCGGGAGGGTTACCGGAACCCCCCGGGAGCATAATGGGCCAACATGGGCCTTGGAGGAGAGGTGAGAGGGATGCCCTCATGGGCTGCGCGCCTCCCCCTTCCCCTAGTCCTATTAGGACTAGGAGAGGTGGGCGCCCCCTCTCTCTCTCTCTCTCTCCCCCATGGAGAATCCTAGTCCAACTAGGATTGGGGGGGGGGGGAATCCTACTCCCAGAGGGAGTAGGACTCTCCTGGCGCGCCTGGCTTGGCCGGCCAGCCCCTCCCCTTGGCTCCTTTATATACGGGGGCAGAGGGCACCCCAAAGACACACAAGTTGATCTACGGATCGTTCCTTAGCCGTGTGCGGTGCCCCCTTCCACCAAATTCCACCTCGATCATATCGTTGCAGTGCTTAGGCGAAGCCCTGCGCCGGTAACACATCAAGATCGTCACCACGCCGTCGTGCTGACGGAACTCTTCCTCGACGCTTTGCTGGATCTGAGCCCGGGGATCGTCATCGAGCTGAACGTGTGCCAAGAACTCGGAGGTGCCGGAGTAACGGTGCTGTGATCGGTTGGATCGCGAGGAGAACGTACGACTACTTCCTCTACGTTGTGTCAACGCTTCCGCTTCGGTCTACGAGGGTACGTAGACAACACTCTCCCCTCTCGTTGCTATGCATCACCATGATCTTGCGTGTGCGTAGGAATTTTTTTGAAATTACTACGTTCCCCAACAGTGGCATCCGAGCCTAGGTTTTATGGTTTGATGTTATTTGCACGAGTAGAACACAAGTGAGTTGTGGACGATACAAGTCATACTGCCTACCAGCATGTCATACTTTGGTTCAGCGGTATTGTTGGACGAGACGATCCGGACCAACCTTACGCGTACGCTTACGCGAGACCGGTTCCCTCGACGTGCTTTGCACATAGATGGCTTGCGGAAGACTGTCTCTCCAACTTTAGTTGAACCAAGTGTGGCTACGCCCGGTCCTTGAGAAGGTTAAAACGGAGTCTATTTGACAAACTATCGTTGTGGTTTTGATGCGTAGGTAAGATGAGTTCTTGCTTAAAGCCCATAGCAGCCACGTAAAACTTGCAACAACAAAGTAGAGGACGTCTAACTTGTTTTTGCAGGGCATGTTGTGATGTGATATGGTCAAGACATGATGCTAAAATTTTATTGTATGAGATGATCATGTTTTGTAACCGAGTTATCGGCAACTGGCAGGAGCCATATGGTTGTCGCTTTATTGTATGCAATGCAATCGCGATGTAATGCTTTACTTTATTACTAAGCGGTAGTGATAGTCGTGGAAGCATAAGATTGGCGAGACGACAACGATGCTGCGATGAAGATCAAGGTGTCGCGCCGGTGACGATGGTGATCATGACGGTGCTTCGAAGATGGAGATCACAAGCACAAGATGATGATGGCCATATCATATCACTTATATTGATTGCATGTGATGTTTATCCTTTTATGCATCTTATCTTGCTTTGATTGACGGTAGCATTATAAGATGATCTCTCACTAAATTATCAAGAAGTGTTCTCCCTGAGTATGCACCGTTGCGAAAGTTCTTCGTGCTAAGACACCACGTGATGATCGGGTGTGATAGGCTCTACGTTCAAATACAACGGGTGCAAAACAGTTGCACACGCGGAATACTCAGGTTTAACTTGACGAGCCTAGCATATAACAGATATGGCCTCGGAACACGGAGACCGAAAGGTCGAGCGTGAATCATATAGTAGATATGATCAACATAGTGATGTTCACCATTGAAACTACTCCATCTCACGTGATGATCGGACATGGTTTAGTTGATTTGGATCACGTGATCACTTAGAGGATTAGAGGGATGTCTATCTAAGTGGGAGTTCTTAAGTAATATGATTAATTGAACTTAAATTTATCATGAACTTAGTACCTGATAGTATCTTGCTTGTCTATGTTGTGTAGATAGATGGCTCGTGCTGTTGTTCTGTTGAATTTTAATGCGTTCCTTGAGAAAGCAAAGTTGAAAGATGATGGTAGCAATTACACGGACTGGGTCCGTAACTTGAGGATTATCCTCATTGCTGCACAGAAGAATTACGTCCTGGAAGCACCGCTGGGTGCCAGGCCTGGTGCAAGAGCTACGCCAGATGTTGTGAACGTCTGGCAAAGCAAAGCTGATGACTACTCTATAGTTCAGTGTGCCATGCTTTACGGCTTAGAACCGGGACTTCAAACGACGTTTTGAACACCATGGAGCATATGAGATGTTCCAGGAGTTGAAGTTAATATTTCAAGCAAATGCCCGGATTGAGAGATATGAAGTCTCCAATAAGTTCTATAGCTGTAAAATGGAGGAGAACGGTTCTGTCAGTGAGCATATACTCAGAATGTCTGGGTATAACAATCACTTGATTCAACCGGGAGTTAATCTTCCGGATGATTGCGTCATTGACAGAATTCTCCAATCACTGCCACCAAGCTACAAGAGCTTCGTGATGAACTATAATATGCAAGGGATGACCAAAACTATGCCCGAGCTCTTCGCGATGCTAAAAGCCGCGGAGGTAGAAATCAAAAAGGAGCATCAAGTGTTGATGGTTAACAAAACCACTAGTTTCAAGAAAAAGGGCAAAGGGAAGAAAAAGGGGAACTTCAAAAAGAACAGCAAGCAAGTTGCTACTCAAGAGAAGAAACCCAAGTCTGGACCTAAGCCTGAAACTGAGTGCTTCTATTGCAAGCAGACTGGTCACTGGAAGCGGAACTGCCCCAAGTATTTGGCGGATAAGAAGGATGGCAAGGTTAACAAAGGTATATATGATATACATGTTATTGATGTGTACCTTACTAATTCTCACAGTAGCACCTGGGTATTTGATACTGGTTCTGTTGCTAATATTTGCAACTCAAAACAGGGGCTATGGATTAAGCGAAGATTGGCTAAGGACGAGGTGACGATGCGCGTGGGAAATGGTTCCAAAGTCGATGTGATCGCGGTCGGCACGCTACCTCTACATCTACCTTCGGGATTAATATTAGATCTAAATAATTGTTATTTAGTACCAGCGTTGAGCATGAACATTATATCTGGATCTTGTTTGATGCGAGACGGTTATTCATTTAAATCAGAGAATAATGGTTGTTCTATTTATATGAGTAATATCTTTTATGGTCATGCGCCATTAAAGAATGGTTTGTTCTTACTTAATCTCGATAGTAGTAATACACATATTCATAATGTTGAAGCCAAAAGATGCAGAGATGATAATGATAGTGCAACTTATTTGTGGCACTGCCGTTTAGGTCATATCGGTGTAAAACGCATGAAGAAACTCCACACTGATGGAATTTTGGAGTCACTTGATTATGAATCACTTGGCACTTGCGAACCGTGCCTTATGGGCAAGATGACTAAAACACCGTTCTCCGGTACTGTGGAGAGAGCAACAGATTTATTGGAAATCATACATACTGATGTATGTGGTCCAATGAATGTTGAGGCTCGTGGCGGATATCGTTATTTTCTCACCTTCGCTGATGATTTAAGCAGATATGGGTATATCTACTTAATGAAACACAAGTCTGAAACATTTGAAAAGTTCAAAGAATTTCAGAGTGAAGTGGAAAATCATCGTAACAAGAAAATAAAGTTTCTACGATCTGATCGTGGAGGAGAATATTTGAGTTACGAGTTTGGTCTACATTTGAAACAATGCGGAATAGTTTCGCAACTTACGCCACCCGGAACACCACAACGTAATGGTGTGTCCGAACGTCGTAATCGTACTTTACTGGATATGGTGCGATCTATGATGTCTCTTACCGATTTACCGCTATCTTTTTGGGGTTATGCTCTAGAGACGGCCGCATTCACGTTAAATAGGGCACCATCAAAATCCGTTGAGACGACGCCTTATGAACTGTGGTTTGGCAAGAAACCAAAGTTGTCGTTTCTTAAAGTTTGGGGCTGCGATGCTTATGTGAAAAAGCTTCAACCTGATAAGCTCGAACCCAAATCGGAAAAATGTGTCTTCATAGGATACCCAAAGGAGACTATTGGGTATACCTTCTATCACAGATCCGAAGGCAAAATTTTTGTTGCTAAAGTCGGAAACTTTCTAGAGAAGGAGTTTCTCTCGAAAGAAGTGAGTGGGAGGAAAGTAGAACTTGATGAGATAACAGTATCTACTCCCTTATTGAGAAGTAGTACATCATAGAAATCTGTTTCTGTGACACCTACATCAAATAGGGAGGAAGCTAATGATAATGATCATGAAACTTCAGATCAAGTTTCTACTGAACTTCGTAGATCAACCAGAGTAAGATCCGCACCAGAGTGGTACGGTAATCCTATTTTGGAAGTCATGTTACTAGACCATGATGAACCTACGAACTATGAAGAAGCGATGGTGAGCCCAGATTCCGCAAAGTGGCTTGAGGCCATGAAATCTGAGATGGGATCCATGTATGAGAACAAAGTGTGGACTTTGGTTGACTTGCCCGATGATCGGCAAGCAATTGAGAATAAATGGATTTTTAAGAAGAAGACTGACGCTGATGGTAATGTTACTGTCTATAAAGCTCGACTTGTTGCAAAAGGTTTTCGACAAGTTCAAGGGATTGACTACGATGAGACTTTCTCACCCGTAGCGATGCTTAAGTCTGTCCGAATCATGTTAGCAGTTGCCGCATTTTATGATTATGAAATTTGGCAAATGGATATCAAAACTGCATTCCTGAATGGATTTCAGGAAGAAGAGTTGTATATGATGCAACCAGAAGGTTTTGTCGATCCGAAGGGAGCTAACAAAGTGTGCAAGCTCCAGCGATCCATTTATGGACTGGTGCAAGCCTCTCGGAGTTGGAATAAACGCTTTGATAGTGTGATCAAAGCATTTGGTTTTATACAGACTTTTGGAGAAGCCTGTATTTACAAGAAAGTGAGTGGGAGCTCTGTAGCATTTCTGATATTATATGTGGATGACATATTACTGATCGGAAATAATATAGAATTTCTGGATAGCATAAAGGGATACTTGAATAAGAGTTTTTCAATGAAAAACCTCGGTGAAGCTGCTTACATATTGGGCATTAAGATCTATAGAGATAGATCAAGACCCTTAATAGGACTTTCACAAAGCACATACCTTGACTAAGTTTTGAAAAAGTTCAAAATGGATCAGGCAAAGAAAGGGTTCTTGCCTGTGGCACAAGGTGCGAAGTTGAGTAAGACTCAATGCCCGACCACCGCAGAAGATAGAGAGAAAATGAAAAATGTTCCCTATGCTTCAGCCATAGGCTCTATCATGTATGCAATGCTGTGTACCAGACCTGATGTGTGCCTTGCTGTAAGTTTAGCAGGCAGGTACCAAAGTAATATAGGAGTGGATCACTGGACAGCGGTCAAGAACATCCTTAAGTACTTGAGAAGGACTAAGGATATGTTTCTCATTTATGGAGGTGACAAAGAGCTCGTCGTAAACGGTTACGTCGATGCAAGCTTTGACACTGATCCGGACGATTCCAAATCGCAAACCGGATACGTATTTACATTAAACGGTGGAGCTGTCAGTTGGTGCAGTTCTAAACAAAGCGTCGTGGCGGGATCTACATGCGAAGCTGAGTACATAGCCTCTTCGGAAGCAGCTAATGAAGGAGTCTGGATGAAGGAGTTCATATCCGATCTAGGTGTTGTACCTAGCGTATCGGGTCCAATGAAAATCTTTTGTGACAATACTGGTGCAATTGCCTTGGCAAAGGAATCCAGATTTCACAAAAGAACCAAACACATCAAAAGACGCTTCAACTCCATCCGGGATTTGGTCCAGGTGGGAGACATAGAGATATGCAAGATACATACGGATCTGAATGTTGCAGACCCGTTGACTAAGCCTCTTCCACGAGCAAAACATGATCAACACCAAAACTCCATGGGTATTAGAATCATTACTTTGTAATCTAGATTATTGACTCTAGTGCAAGTGGGAGACTGAAGGAAATATGCCCTAGAGGCAATAATAAAGTTATTATTTATTTCCTTATATCATGATAAATGTTTATTATTCATGCTAGAATTGTATTAACTGGAAACATAATACATGTGTGAATACATAGACAAACAGAGTGTCACAAGTATGCCTCTACTTGACTAGCTCATTAATCAAAGATGGTTATGTTTCCTAGCCATGAACAAAGAGTTGTTATTTGATTAACGAGATCACATCATTAGTTGAATGATCTGATTGACATGACCCATTCCATTAGCATAGCACCCGATCGTTTAGTATGTTGCTATTGCTTTTATCCATGACTTATACATGTTCCTTTAACTATGAGATTATGCAACTCCCATTTACCGTAGGAACACTTTGTGTGCTACCAAACGTCACAACATAACTGGGTGATTATAAAGGTGCTCTACAGGTGTCTCCGAAGGTACATATTGGGTTGGCGTATTTCGAGATTAGGATTTGTCACTCCGATTGTCGGAGAGGTATCTCAGGGCCTTCTCGGTAATGCACATCACATAAAGCCTTGCAAGCATTGCAACCAATGAGTTAGTTGCGAGATGATGTATTACAGAACGAGTAAAGAGACTTGCCGGTAACGAGATTGAACTAGGTATTGGATACCGACGATCGAATCTCGGGCAAGTAACATACCGATGACAAAGGGAACAACGTATGTTGTTATGCGGTCTGACCGATAAAGATCTTCGTAGAATATGTAGGAGCCAATATGGGCATCCAGGTCCCGCTATTGGTTATTGACCGGAGACGTGTCTCGGTCATGTCTACATTGTTCTCGAACCGTAGGGTCCGCACGCTTAACGTTACGATGACAGTTATTATGAGTTTATGCATTTTGATGTACCGAAGGAGTTCGGAGTCCCGGATGTGATCACGGACATGACGAGGAGTCTCGAAATGGTCAAGACATAAAAATTATATATTGGAAGCCTATGTTTGGACATCGGATGCATTCCAGGTGAAATCAGGATTTTACCGGAATACCGGGAGGGTTACCGGAACCCCCCGGGAGCATAATGGGCCAACATGGGCCTTGGAGGAGAGGTGAGAGGGATGCCCTCATGGGCTGCGCGCCTCCCCCCTTCCCCTAGTCCTATTAGGACTAGGAGAGGTGGGCGCCCCCTCTCTCTCTCTCTCCCCCTTGGAGAATCCTAGTCCAACTAGGATTGGGGGGGGGGGGGGGAATCCTACTCCCACAGGGAGTAGGACTCTCCTGGCGCGCCTGGCTTGGCCGGCCAGCCCCTCCCCCTTGGCTCCTTTATATACGGGGGCAGAGGGCACCCCAAAGACACACAAGTTGATCTACGGATCGTTCCTTAGCCGTGTGCGGTGCCCCCTTCCACCAAATTCCACCTCGATCATATCGTTGCAGTGCTTAGGCGAAGCCCTGCGCCGGTAACACATCAAGATCGTCACCACGCCGTCGTGCTGACGGAACTCTTCCTCGACGCTTTGCTGGATCGGAGCCCGGGGATCGTCATCGAGCTGAACGTGTGCCAAGAACTCGGAGGTGCCGGAGTAACGGTGCTGTGATCGGTTGGATCGCGAGGAGAACGTACGACTACTTCCTCTACGTTGTGTCAACGCTTCCGCTTCGGTCTACGAGGGTACGTAGACAACACTCTCCCCTCTCGTTGCTATGCATCACCATGATCTTGCGTGTGCGTAGGAATTTTTTTTGAAATTACTACGTTCCCCAACACTTCCCCGATAAAGTGAAGGGACACCAAAGCCTCGCATTAAATGCGTTTTGTCCTATAATACCAGCGATAAGCTCGTGTCGCTGTAGCACTTTCCACCTCCTGTGTGCCACTGTGGCAGCCCCTTTCACCTATAAAAGGAGGCCCATGGTGCACGGGAAAAGGATTCGGCTTTTTGGAGCTCGTGACACCCCGTAGCTAGTTCAAGAACTCAGAATACATCCACCAAAGAAGGAGTAGGGTTTTATGCATCCTCACGGCCCGAACCTGGATAAAAGAACCGTGTGCTCTCTGTTAGACCCGCTCTTCTCTCAACCCCGCGCCCCGCAACCGCAGTAGGGATTCTTGTGATCCCATAGGTGTCGTTTCCCATCGACATCTTTGGCGCGCCAGGTAGGGGGCGCGTTTGTGAGAATCTGGTCTGATAGTTAGCCTAGCGGTTCTTCGATGCCACGACCCCCAAGAAGAAGACGACCACAGCAATTGGCTCGTTGGGGGCCGAGCGGCCCGTGCCGGTGCGAACGAGCAGCGGTCCGGTCGCGGACAGGACTCGGGCCGCGGATCGCGAACACCAGCACCACCCAGGCAGTCAGAGCCTCGCGAGCGGCGTCGTTCGTGCACCAGACGATCGGCCCCACGCCGCCGGACCCAAAGACGGAGCTGGGCCCCCTGCCGGCAGCGCGGAGCCCTCCGAGGGTGTCGTTGCACTGACTTCGGGCGGCACGACGACCTCCAGGACGCATACACCGGCGACCACCGCGCGTTCTTCCCATGGTGTGCGCGCCGAACAGCGTCACCACGTTGGTGACCCTGGGCACCGCCGTGGGAAGAGGCATGTGCGTTGCCTGCAGGACGAAGGACTTCAACACGCTCGCCGAAGCACTGGTGAAAATGGCACGCAGCCGCTGGGTCATGACGGATCTCCTTCTAACATAGTTAGAAGTTGAAGCGCACCGTGATCCACTCAGCTGTTACCGCCACCCACGCCAGCGGAAGCCTTGGCGCGTGCACAGCTGCTCCTCGACTTCCCTCCTGCTGCGGAGAAGCTCGATGAGTGGAGGGCTACCATCTGGAGCCTCGTCGCCGTCGCGAACAAAGACGATCCATGACCGGCGGGGCCCTCGGGTCGGCGCTCCACTGAACGACCACATGCTAGCGCTGGGAGGACCAGGGGAGCTGCGGCCACGGTGCACTCTCCTCCTCCTCGCCAGCCGCCGCGGGCGTCGGCCCGTCACGACGACGCTGACTGAGGCGGCAACGGCGGCTGGCCCGGTTTGCCGTGGGGGCGATCCTCACAAGGCTAATCCCTCCAGTCCCCCTCGCGAGGCGGGTCGCGCCAGCGATCCTCGCGAGGTTGGTCGCGCCAGCCTGGACGTGGGCCGCGGTCTGCCCAGCGCCCCGGGTTCCTTCCTCCTCCTCGGTCGTAGCCTTGGTCAGCACGGTCAGGGCGTCGACCGACTCTTCCTTCTCGCACGGCGCGGAGTTCTTGGCATTCATTGGTGTTGTGGGTGTGGAGGTCGTGGTACATACAGTACCGGCTGCCCCTGGAGGATTCAGGCAGGTCCTTGCCCCGCTTGGTGTCTGGTTCTGCCGCGAGCACGGCAGCCCCCTTGCGCTTCACGTCCTTGGCCTTGGGCTTCTTCTCTTCTGGGTCTGCGGCAGGCAGCTCGAGGAGGGAGAGGCGTCCCTCCTCAGCTCTGGCGCACTTGGTCGCCAAGTTGAACAGCTCTAGGGAGGTGCAGAGGTCTTCGTGCATCGCCAACTCCTCCTTCATCTTGACGTCGCGCACGCCATCAGAGAAGGCCGAAATGATGGCTTCCTCGGACACCCTGGGGATCTTGAGGCGCGCGCTGTTGAAGCGCTGGATGTACTTCTGCAGGGTCTCTCCAGGTTGCTGCTTGATGCGGCGCATGTCGCTCACGGCGGGAGGCCGGTCGCGGGTACCTTGGAAGTTGGCGATGAAGCGGGTACGCATCTGGTCCCAGGAGGAGATCGTGCCTGGGGCCAGGTTCAGGAGCCAAGTGCGAGCACCTTCCTTTAGTGCCATGGGGAACCAGTTCGCCATGACCTTATCGTCCCCGCTGGCAGCTTCGATTCCCAACTCGTAGAGCTGGAGGAACTCCGTGGGATCAGTTGTGCCGTCGTAGCGAGGAGGCAGGTCCGGCTTGAACTTGCCGGGCCACGCGACGCTACGCAGCTCAGGGGTGTAGGCGTGGCAGCCGGCGGTGACCGCGGGAGGTTTTGGTTAAGGGAGAGCTTGGCCTTGTGGGTCCCCTTGCGCTGCAGCTGGGAGCAGCACGGGGTCTTGACGTGCTGGAGCTGGAGCAGGGTCTCGGCGAGCCGGGGCTAGGAGCGCCCGGGCGGCCTCTTGCGGTCGCGGGACTTCCTGGCAGCTCCGTTCCGGCTGGGCCGGCGCATGGCGGAGCGGGTTCCGCCCAGGAGCCGCGCGCCTTGGGGCCATGGCATCTTCTTGGAAAGGTGGTGGCTGGAACGCCCCCGGGGCTTCGTTGCCCATGCGGGGCAGAGTGCGGCGCAGTGGTGCGGAAGGCGCGGGAGAGCCCCCTGCGGCGCGGACGAGCTCGGCGACGCGGTCGAGCCACTCCTCGTAGACGTCATCGACGGGGCGGTAGCGCAGGAGCTCGTTCGCCGCGATGAGCGCAGCTCGAGCCTCCAAGGGCGCGCGCAGCGCGTGCGACGAGGAACCGGCTGGGGTGAGCGACGGAGTGGCGGTGCGGCCATCCCGCCGCACGGACGGGTGTTGAGAGGACGCTTGCTGCTCGTTCCCTGCCGGGCCGGTGGCGGCGTTGACGGCGGGCGACGGGGAACGACGAGGACGCCCGTCGACGGGGGCCGTCTGGACGACGCGGGAAGCGATGGCGGCCCGGCGCTCGGCGCGGGCCCGGCGAGCGTCAGACATGGATGCGGTGGTCGGAGGAGAGCGAAGTGGTGGAAGACTGATTCCGGCGCACCCCTACCTGGCGCACCAAATGTCGGATCACGGGTTCCGGCAGACCCTTAAGGTTTGAACTCTGGGGTGCGCGCGGAGATCGTGCCCTCTACCTCTCCGTCTCACTGGGATCTAAACTACTGCCAGAACAACACAAGAGACACAGGGTTTATACTGGTTCGGGCCACCATTGTGGTGTAATACCCTACTCCAATGTGGTGTGGTGGATTGCCTCTAGGGCTGATGAGGAAGAACAGTACAAAGGGGAACGACCTCGCGAGGGTCTGTTCTTGGCTAGGGGATGAACTGCTGGGGGGAGTTCGATCGCCCTTCTCTCTCTCTCTCTCTCTCTCTCTCTCTCTCTCTCGCTCCAGGTCTTCTCCTGGATCTCTAGCTCTCTAGATCTCTAGCTCTCTGGATCTCTAGCTCTCTGGATCTCTAGCTCTCTGGATCTCTAGCTCTCTGGATGCCTCTACCCTGGGGGTGGCTAGTCCTATTTATAGGCAAAGGCCCTGGGCCTCTTCCCAAATATTTGAGCGGGAAGGGCGCCAACAATTGGCCGATTTGAAGGGGAACATCGGGTACACTTATCCTGACTAAAGTTGGTCTTCCCCTGCCAAAGGTTCTGGTGATGACGCCGGCTTGGGCTCCACAGTGACTTCCTCCTTGTCGTGGAGTTGGTCTTGGTCTCGTTGCACCGAAATGGATGCCTTTGCTTGATCTTCTCGCCTGCGCTTTCCCCCTTTGCACCAAAGAGGAAAGGGAGGACACTGCGCGGGCTGGCGCCCGCCTGGCACCTTTGATCGTCACGGCTTCCGTCATGGGCACCTCGTGAGGTACCCCACCTTGATCTCTCCACCTCCTCGCGAGCCAGCCTAAGGAGGCCGTGCTGGAGGAAGCTCCATGTCGCCCGCCTCGCGAGGCTTGGCCCCTCGCGAGGGTCTTGAGACTTGTGCTGATGAAGATGGGCCATGTTGGGCCCCCACTCGAGCCACGCCGCAGGCCGCAGGCAGGCAAGTGTGGGGACCCCTGTTCCTAGAACGCCGACAGCCGTCAAGGCACCTGCTCCTGCCGCTGAAGGCCCAGGAGGAAAGAAGGAGCCCGGCAAGACCTCTCGCACCCACTCCGGCAAGCGCACTTCTTCGGGGTGTTGTGCTACCGTTGAGGATGTTCCAAAGAGCTCTGTCGACAAGAGCAAGAGATCCAGAGTCGAGCCGCCGCAGACCAAGAAGGTGCCCGTCACGGAGGACGGCACGGGAGGGGCCTTCATCATAGGCTCCGCCCCCAAAAGCAAATAGGCAGGCGAGCTCGTCACCTTCCTGCGGGCAATTGTCGATATGTTTGCGTGGCAAGCATCCGACATCCCCGGTGTTCCCAGGGAGGTGATGGAGCACCACCTAGCTATCTACCCCCACGCGCGGCCCATCAAGCAGAAGGTCAGAAAGCAGGCTCTAGAGAGGTAGGAGTTCATCACAGAGGAGATCAGGAAGTTAGAAGCGGCAGGTTTGGTGAGAGGGGTGCTCCATCCGACGTGGTTGGCCAATCCGGTAGTGGTGCGCAAGGTGAATGAGAAGTGGAGACTGTGTATTGATTACACAGATATCAATAAGGCTTGTCCTAAGGACCCCTTCCCATTGCCGCGCATCGACTAGATTGTTGACTCCATGGCTGGGTGTGATCTGTTATCATTCCTTGATGCCTACTCAGGCTACCACCAAATTTTCATGACAAGTGAAGATGAAGAGAAAACAGCATTCATCACCCCATGTGGTACATATTACTTTTTACGGATGCCTTTCGGGTTGAAGAGTGCTGGCTCAATGTTTGCAAGAGCGGTCCAAATTGGTTTTGAACCTCAACTCCATAGAAATATGGAAGCCTACATGGATTACATAGTGGTCAAAACCAAGGACGGGCCGACTCTTGTGCAAGATCTGGAAGAGACATTTGCCAACTTGCGCAAGATCAACCTCAAGTTGAACCCTGTGAAGTGCGTCTTTGGTGTTCCGTTCGGCAAGCTTCTCGGGTTCTTCATGTCACAGCGCGGGATCGAGGCAGACCGAGACAAGATCAAGGCTGTTGAGCAGATCGAGGCACCCAAGCGGATCAAGGATGTGCGTCGGCTCACCGGCTGCGTTGCCGCCATGAGCCGGTTCATCTCCAAGTCCGCCGAGTGCGCCCTTCCCTTTTTCAAGATCTTGAAAAAGGTGGGCCCAATGGAGTGGACCCCAGAAGCCGAGGCCACACTGCAGGACCTGAAGAAATACCTTTCCTCCACGCCAATACTAGTTGCGCCTAAACCACAAGAGCCGTTGCTGCTGTATCTGGCGGCGACGAATCAAGTGGTCAGCGCCGCACTAGTGGCGCAGAGGGAGGTCGACGAGGAGGCAGCGATGGCGGCAGGACCAGCGGAGGGCAAGCCAAAGATTCCCCCGGCAGGGCCCGACGCCGACAAGGCGTGGCCCCCGGCAGAGTCTGGTGCCACCAAGACGATGCCCGCGCGGTCGAGTGAAGTGGTGCCCAATAAAAAGATGATGCAACACCCTGTTTACTTTGTCAGCTCCCTCTTGCAGGGGGCTAGGTCAAGGTATTCCGGTGTGCAAAAATTGCTCTTCGGCCTCCTTATGGCCTCGAGGAAGCTGCGTCACTACTTCCAGGCCCATGAGATCACTGCCGTCACCCTCCTCCCGTTGCAACGGATACTGCACAACCCAGACGTAGCCGGAAGGATTGTGGAATGGGCCTTGGAGTTGTCCAGCTTCGGTTTAAAGTCTGAGAGTACCTCGACAATTCAGAGCAGAGTCTTGGCGGAGTTCATCGCGGAATGGACCTCGACGCCTGACAAAGAAATCCAGGAGACTACTCTCCCCGGCGAGGAAGCAGACTACAACTGGATCATGTACTTTGATGGAGCCTTTTCGCTGCAAGGCGCCGGTGCTGGTGTGCTGCTCATCACACCCACCGGCGAGCACCTCAAGTAAGTGATCCAGATGCACTTCCCCAGGGAGATGTCCACCAATAACACCGCCGAGTACGAGGGATTGCTTGCCGGCCTCAGGATCGCGGCAGACCTCGGGGTTAAGAAGCTCATCGTCAGGGGTGACTCGCAGCTCGTTGTCAGGCAAGTCAACAAAGATTATCAGAGCCCACTGATGGAAGCATACATAGATGCGGTGAGGAAGCTGGAGGAACACTTTGACAGTATCCAGGTGGAGCACGTCCCCCGAGCGGAGAACGACATCGCCGAGTACCTGTCAAAGCGTGCCGCATTCAAGCTACCTGTGGAACCAGGTACCTTTTTGCTCCGGTTAACTCAACCATCCGTCAATCCATCAGCAAGTCAGAGCAAACGGAGAAAATCAGGTCCCGGCAAGTACTTTCCTACCGAGCCCCCCGGGGCCGCCGGCAAGGGTACTGCCGCGGACACTGAGCCTGCCCAAGAGCAACTGACTCCGGCGGGGCGTCAGGCCCTGGCCGTAGAGACAGCTGCTCCCATGGCGGAAGAGATGCCTTTGGTCCTTGCCATCGAGCCTCAGGCTCCGGCGTGGGTGCAGCATACCGTCCAATTCCTCCAAACAGGGGAGCTTCCTGAGGAGTAGGAAGAAGTGGAGAAAGTAGCCCGTCGGTCCGCCCTGTACCAGTTCGTCAATGACGTTCGGTATCGGAGAAGGCCGAACGATGTGAAAATCAAATGCATCCTCCGGGAGGAAGGACTGGAGCTGTTGGCAGAGATACATGGAGGCATATGTGGCTCCCACATACGGTCAAGGGCCCTTGCCGGGAAGGCGTTCCGGCAAGGTTTCTTCTGGCCCACCGCCCTCCAGGATGTGACGACACTAGTCACCAGGTGTGAAGCGTGCCAGTTCCATTCAAAGAAGCTTCATCAACCAGCTCAAGCCCTTCAAACAATCCCTCTCTCCTGGCCATTCTCGGTCTGGGGGCTCGACATACTAGGCCCTTTCCCCCGCACTGTTGGGGGCTTTGAGTACTTGTACGTTGCAATCGACAAGTTCACAAAGTGGCCAGAGGTGGAAGCAGTGAGAAAGGTGACTGCTCAGTCAGCTATCAAGTTTTCCAAAGGACTGGTCTGCCGTTTTGGTGTGCCAAACAGAGTCAGCACTGACAACGGCATGCAGTTCACAAGCCACACCTTCATGCAATACATTCAAGACCTCAGCAGCAAGGTCTGTTTTGCTTCCATGGCCCACCCACGGAGCAACGGCCAAGCGGAGAGGGCAAATGCTGAAGTGTTGCGAGGCCTGGGGACAAAGACTTTTGACAAGCTACACAAGAGCGGAAGGCGCTGGATTGATGAACTGCCGGCGATTCTTTGGTCGATCAGGACGACGCCAAATTGAGCCACCGGCCAGACACCTTTTGCCCTGGTATACGGACAGAAGCAGTTCTCCCCACGAAACTCATATACGGGTCACCTCAAGTGCTCGCTTATGATGAGCTCGAGCAAGAGCCGTTGCGCCAAGATAACGCGATGCTCCTTGAGGAAGATCGTCTTCAGGCGGCTATGAGAGTGGCACGCTACCAGCAAGCCTTGCGCCGCTACCATAACCGCAAGGTTCATGCCCGAAGCCTTGAGGAAGGCGACCTTGTTCTTCGGCGCGTTCAGTCGGCCAAGAATTCCAACAAGTTGATGCCAAAGTGGGAAGGCCCTTATCGGGTAATACGAGTCACCAGGCCTGGCACAGTCCGCCTGGAGACCGAGAATGCCGTACGAGCGAGCAACTCCTGGAACATAGAGCATCTTCGCAAGTTTTACCCATAAGGCACGACTTGCCGCCCCCCCGGCAAGCCACCTTCTGTACGAGCTTTGCCGACAAGGCATGTGACCCTTTGTACAAAGCCAGGCGCAAACCCTGAGCGAGAATAAATGAAGCGCTGGCGCCCTAAGTTATAGCATGCATGCTAGGTCGAGTCTCGTCCTTGGTTAGGGTTGATAGTGCTTAGCGGCGGCTAAACCCTAGCTTAGAGGTCGAGTCCGCGTCTTTCTGTTCTTCTCTATATTCTTTGGTTCGCAGGACATATGGATATCCTTGCCGAGCTGCTTTGGAAGAAGGGGGACGGACCAACGTCCGGGCCCCACAAGCCAGTATTGCCGGGGGCTACTAGAGCAAAGATCCACCTGCGGCGAGCCAAGGTTGCTGGGGGCTGCAGATACAGATAAGTTCTCTATCCCCTATCATGCGTTTCATTATGGACTGAGGTATGTGAAACCTCGTTTTATCCTTAGGCTACCGTGCTCCCCTCATTCCGGACCCTAGGACTCGTTTCGTGGGACCGAATTTGGTCATAGTCGCGGCAGAAAGGAAATGAAAGGAGGAGCCTAAGCCCACCTCATCCGTGCCTCCGCCAAGGGCGTGAGAAAGGTCGAGCGAAGTGGGGGGATGGCAAGGCCTGTTGCCGGGCAAGAAAACATTTATCTTAAAGGTACAGTCCATACGAAAAACCCGGCAAACATCCCTTTTTCATTAAAAAACATCTCGTAAAGGTACAGTCCATACGAAATGAAAAACATGAACAAGGGGATTACAAGTTCTAAAGTTAACAAAGGCACACAGGCTTACAAGACTAAAAAAGATAAGGTGCCCGTAATCCTTTTCTTGTCCCTCTCCTCAGGAGGCAGGTCAACGAGGCGAAAAAAGGGCTAAAGAGGCGCCTAGGTGAGCTACGGGCAGCAGAAGTCACCGAGTGAACACCTCGGCGGCCGCCCATGGGCAGGTCGGTGATGACGGTGCTGGGAAAAGAGCTAGAAGACGAGGCGGCAGGACCGGCGGTACGCGACGAAGGCGTTGGCGCCCGCGTACTCCGAGTTGACGGCCTTGCCGCCCGCCCTCTTCCTCTTCCGCAGCCTCCCGACGCTAGCCGCCCAAGGAGATGGCCCCAAGAAGTTCAAAGAGTTGGCCCCGCCCCCAGCAAACCCCTGCCGGAGGAGGGGCCAGGTGCAGATGTTGCTGCTGCCGCACCCACCCATGCGCGGGGCGTCCGACGCCTAGTCAGACTCGTCCCCTCTATCCGCCCTGCTATCCTCCTCGTCACTTTCGCTCGAGGAAGAGCTTCCATTGTCAGAATGTCTGTTGGGGGAGCTCTCCACGCAGCACTTCAGGCGAGTCCCGAACTCCCCGAAGAGTTTGACGGAGAGTAGGCCGTCCTCCATCAATTTGAAGTAGAGGATGAGCCCCGCCGTCAGGCTGTGGATGCGAGCGAACGTCTTCCACCCACGACGGAGGTACATGACTCGAGGAGGCCGGAAGTCGATGTCGACCCGCGTGCCCCCGTTCCCGCAACCCCTCATGTGCAATCTGAGGGATTGGGGCCGATCACGCTCCATATCCCGAGCAAACGGGGCGGGAAGACGAAGACGGAGATGCGGAGGTCGGCGCAGCCTAACGAAGAACTCGCAAGGGTGGTCTCCAACATGGCCTTCCATCGGGAAAGGCACCATGGGCGGGGGCGAAGCTGGCGCACCGCCCCGCCCTCCTCTTCCCCGAGCACTGCGGCCTCTGCCCCGGCCTCGCCCACGGTCTCGCCCCCTCCCCCTTCCCCTCGCGGCCGGCTCTGCCACCACGAGCGCAGGAGGAGGAGGGACGCGTTGTCGAGCGGCGACCCTTGCCGCCACTGTCGAAGGACCAGGGTTCCCTTTCTCCATGACGAATGAAAGGAAGGAGCAGAAGCAAAGGGAGGTATAAGACAGAAGAATGTGGGATGCCATCTCCCCCTCCCGCTCTTTATAAAGGAACGGGGTTGGGGCTCGGCCGCCCCGCTCGGCCAATCAAGACACGGAAGGCGCAGGGAACCAGGACCGACCCGCTGCCCCAACCAGCGACGGCCCGGTTTCCCGCCTCCACCGTTTGCCACCCCGAGCGCATGAAAGACGCGTGGCAAACGGGCAGAACCGAGGGGACAGGTGAAGCGACCTCTCCTCACCCCGTGATCGTGGATAGTGGATGCCTCGAAGACCGTGCCTCGACCCCATTTAGTAAATGAGCCGCGCCTCCACGCCTCCCTCCTTTCATGGGGAAGGCGCGAGCCGCCTCTTTACTGCGATATGACGCATGCGTGTGAAAACCGCCTCATGCATGCCGCCCATGTCACGCACGCCCCTCCATGCCGCGATGCGCGCGTGGGTCGTGGGAAGCACAGCGCGCAAAAAATCTTACCACGGTAAAAACCGCTCCGCCTGCCCGCGCACCGTTTTGGGCCCGACCCAACAATGTGTCGCGCTTATGTGTGGCCCAGGCCCAGGGGCTCCTGTCGGTGTACAAAACTAGGGGCACATTTTTGTACCCCTTTACCTGTGCACGGGCAGTCAAAGCCGTGCCCGCGGCCACACCAAGCAGAGCGAGGGAGGTGAGCCAAGGTAAGACCGAAGCCCAAGACGAAGCAAAGCAACAACAAGAACCAAGGCCACAAAGATCATATGGGCAAAGCAGGTTTCCCCGGCAAGGACCCTTGCCGGGGCAGCCTCAGCGGCCCCGGCAAGACCCTTGCTGGGGCAGCTTGCCCGTGCCAGCCGAGCGAGCCACCCTCGAGCCCGCCAACGCTCGACAAATGCATTGGGACAGGGCTCGGGAGGTAACTCTGTGGTGGCATGCAAATCTTTGTGAAGACAAAGGATAGTCAAGATCAAATGAGGATAGGAAGGCAGCCATCCTCACCGAAGAAACCCACAAGACCCCCGGTAAGATCCTTGCTGGGGATGCCTGCACGCCATGGCAAGACCCTTGCCGGGTCACCCGGCAAGGCCCTCGCCAAGCGCACCAGCAGAGCCACCGTCAGGCCCGCACCAGACATGTCTCTGCCGCCGTTCGCATGCAGCTGCCGACCCAACCAACTGGGCAGGCACCTGCGTGGCAACATGCAGCCCTTCATGGAGGCTCCACCACCGCGCCACCTCAGCTGCCTGCTTGCCTACATGGCACCGCATGCATCGCTGGCCAGGGCGCATGCCGAAGCTTGGAGGAGCGGCGATGGACGGGATGGGCCTCGCCCCCGTCCCCGATAAAGTGAAGGGACACCTAAGCCTCGCATTAAATGCGCTTTGTCCTGTAATACCAGCGATAAGCTCGTGTCGCTGTAGCACTTTCCACCTCCTGTGTGCCACTGTGGCAGCCCCTTTTGCCTATAAAAGGAGGCCCAGGGCGCACGGGAAAAGGATTCGGATTTTTGGAGCTCGTGACACCCCGTAGCTAGTTCAAGAACTCAGAATACATCCACCAAAGCAGGAGTAGGGTTTTATGCATCCTCGCGGCCTGAACCTGGATAAACGAACCGCGTGCTCTCTGTTAGACCCGCTCTTCTCTCAACCCCACTCCCCGCAACCGCAGTAGGGATTCTTGTGATCCCGTAGGTGTCGTTTCCCACCGACATCCTCGCACTTCTTCACCGCGGCATGGAGCTCTTGTTGGACCTTGTTGACCCGGGCCTTGAGCTTCTTACGGGCAGCCTGCTCCTTGACAGCCTTCCCCTCGGCTTCGCCCAGGGCCTTTTCCAGGGCTTCGACCTCGGTCGTTGCTCCTATACATATCCGGACACTTCGATCAATATATATCATCCTACTCTTTCCGAATACTTCTTAGGTTATTATATACCTTGATTCTCCTGGAGCCGCCTCTTCACCTGGCCGAGCTCCTCCTCGTCCTTCTCCAATCTCCGCTTAAGTTCGAAGACTTTGGCAACATGTGAGGCCGCGGACAGCAGCAACACCTGCATATTAATTCCCGACAAATTTAGTTAGTTTCCTACAATAAAGGATTGATCCTCTGTCCAGCTTTTCTTTCCGAACACCGGACAATGTTTGAGGGGCTACTGACTATATTGGGATTTCTACGTCGCTTACCTCAAAACCTGTTAGCAGGCTGCTGCAGGCTTCGGTCAGTCCACTCTTGGCGGACTGGACCCTCTTAATCACCATACCCATAAGGATATGGTGCTTGTCCACAATGGAGGCAGCTCGAAGCGCCTCCATCAGATTATCCGGTGCCCTTGGTTGGACAGGGGCCACCGGTGGAATGGGCGCACCCCCCTCTTTCAAAGGAGGTCGCTCGACGGATTCCGGAGCCGTATGGGTCTCCGTAATCATATTCGGATGAGGGCCGAACTAGGTACGGCCCTCCTCGCTAGTCTCCGTGGGGATTTACTCCCCCGTGTGTCCGGCGGTAGAGGTTTCGCCCTCTGGCGCCCCCTTGACAGCGTCCGGAGCCTCTCCTAGGCCTGGAGCGGTCCTTTGGGACAACACGTCGGTGTCGTCCATGGCCTTGGGAGAGTGAGCGGTCGGCAGTGACATGCTGGCCATCTCCTTGGAATCCAGCGACCTCCTGACGAGGATCACCGGAAGCTGTCATGGGCCGGACTGAAATAACACGATTAACCATGTCAATACAATGAGGAGAAGAGGCTGGATATATGGATATGCATGAATTATAGCACTTACGATGCGGCCCGAGGCTTAGCGTGGGGGCGGCGCTCCGGACTACTATCGACATCCCATACGGAGTTATCCGGAAGGGAGCCCTTCCTCTTCTTGGGCGTCCCCACCTCCAGATTCGTGGAGGCCGCCCTCTTCCCCCTCCCCTCATCATGGGGAGGGATCTCCTCCTCCTCCTCGTCATCTTCCTCAGGGACGGAGGAACGGGTCTCTTCATCTTCGGACGTTACGTCCGAAGTGCCCTTACGACGGGGGCCACATTTGGCCCCCTTGGCCTTCTTCTCCGGCGCCTTACAGGGCACCGGTACCAGCATCTTCACTAAATGTGGGATGAATGGTTCTTCAGGCAGCGGAGCCAGACACTGGATCCGCTTCGCCCTGTCCATCCATTCCTGAAGAAGGAATGGTGATAAAAGCTCAGACATCATCCTTGAAACAAGCAAGTAGCGGATGCGTTAAGAAAAACATACCTCACTGGCGAGGTGGCTAATGTCGTGCCCGGGGTCTGAATTTGTGGCCAGCGGTTTCTCGTTGCCCTTAAAGAGCAACTTCCAGGCACCTTCGTGAGTGGTTTCGAAGAGCCTCTTCAGGGTATGGTGCTTCTTCGGATTGAACTTCCATAGAGGGCGGCTTCGGCTTTGGCATGTGAGAATCCGGCGAACTAGCATCACCTGGATTACATCAACAAGTCTGACATCCTTGTCCACCATGCTTTGAACGCGCGTCTGGAGCGCTGTCAGCTCATCTGGCGAACACCAGTTCGGACTCTTCTCGACCCAGGAGGTAAGTCGCATGGAAGAGCCAGAGTTGAATTTGGCAGCCGCGGCCCAGGTGGCACCACGGGGTTTTGTGATATAGAACCATTGTCTCTGACATTCCTTTACCGTATCCACCAAAGTGCCTTTTGGCCAGGAGGCGTTGGCTAGCTTTCTCGACATGGCGCCTCCGCACTCCGCCTGCTGGCCATCCACCACTTTCGGCTTCACATTGAAGACCTTAAGCCACAGCCCGAAGTGGGGTTGGATGCGGAGGAAGGCCTCGCACACGACGATGAACGCCGAGATGTTGAGGAAGGAGTTTGGGGCCAGATCATGGAAATCTAGGCCATAATAATACATTAGACCGCGGATGAAAGGGTGAAGTGGAAACCCCAGTCCGTAGACGAAGTGAGGGAGGAAAACTACTCTCTCAGTAGGCTTCGGGGTGGGGACGACTTGCCCCTGGGCCGCAAGGCGGTGGGCGATTTCCTTCGCCAAGTACCCGCCACCCGAAGCTCGGCAATGTCCTTCTCCTTGACGGAGGAGACCATCCATTTGCCTTGACCTCCGGATCCAGACATGGTCGGATGCTTTCTGGAGATGGAGAAAGATGGGGACTTGGGCACTGGAGCTCAAGGATGAAAGGGTAGAGGAAGGAGAAGGCGTGAGTAGACAAGGGCGAATTCTTATCCCCTTATAACGGGTCGCGAATATCAAGCGCCTCCTCACTCACCTTAAAACTCGCCTATTCCCAAGGGTTGTGTAAATGGCACGGTTGGGTTACCCATACCCGTATTGATGAGAATCCCGCAATAAGAGGACACGATCTCTGCTTTGACAAGACGTGCCAATGGCAACCGCGTCTTGAAACGTGGAGCGGCAGACGGAAAACGGTTCGAAATTATGTCCGGAAAGACGTGATGTCATGTTACAAAAAGTTGTCAGCGGATTGGATTCATGAAATATTATATTCCCTCTAAGGTTGTGTGTGGTGTGTGTGTTACAGGTCCGGACACCCCGGTACGTTCAAAGACTATTTTGGAGTTCGGAAGGAGGAACCCGCCTTGCAATGCCAAGGACAGATCTACGCGTCGGATACCTTGTCATTGAAGCCAGGTTCAGGGGCTACCGAGGGAGTCCTGGACTAAGGGGTCCTCGGGTGTCTGGCCTGTTAGCCATGGGCCAGGCTTATGGGCTGTGAAGATACGAAGACCGAAGACTACACCCGTGTCCGGATGGGACTCTCCATTTCCGGATGGGACTCTCTTTGGTGTGGAAGGCAAGCTGGGTGACCGAATATGTAGATTCCCTCCTTTGTAACCGACCTTGTCTAACCCTAGATCCTCCCGGTGTCTATATAAACCGGAGGACTTAGTCTGGGGAGGATAGGCTCATTACCATAGTCATACAGGCTAGGCTTTTAGGGTTTAGCCATCTCGATCTTGTGATAGATCAGCTCTTGTAATAATCATATTCATCAAGATCAATCAAGCAGGAAGTAGGGTATTACCTCCATAGAGAGGGCCCGAACCTAGGTAAACATCGTGTCCCCTGTCTCCTGTTACCATCGACCTTAGACGCACAGTTCGGGACCCAAACCCGAGATCCGCCAGTTTTGACACCAACAATAGCCCCCATGAGCCGGCTGTGATTGTTTGCGACACAACCGGGTCATCATAAAGTAGTAATGAGACGCGAGCAAATATGCATTAGCCCCCAAGTGCCAAGCACTCTTGCTTGCAAAGTGCTTGGGACTTAGTCATATAAGCTGTT
This sequence comes from Aegilops umbellulata, assembly GCA_032464435.1. Taxonomy (NCBI): domain Eukaryota; kingdom Viridiplantae; phylum Streptophyta; class Magnoliopsida; order Poales; family Poaceae; genus Aegilops; species Aegilops umbellulata. Next base: position 316,518,975 of record CP136056.1, on the reverse strand, counting down.
GTATGAAGAATTTTTTGGTAGGCATTAGCCCCCAAGTGCCAAGTGTTTTTGCTGGCAAAAGTCTTGGGACTTATATTCCTATAACCCGGATATGAATGTGATTGCCAATCTGTGCTTGTACAGAACGCCACTGCTCAACTTCAATCGCAATTGGCTAATGCAAAGACCCGTCTGGAGAATCAAGAATCTGAGACCCGAAAAGCCGATTCAAAATTCCAATTTAGTGTGGCTGAAACGGAAAAGCTGAAGACCAGTTTTGAGGCTGAAAGAAACGCCTAGGCCAAAGAGAAAACTGCCTTGACACAGCGGGCTGAAAAGGCGGAGGCGGCTCTTCAAGAGATGACGACTGAGCTTACCGGTTTAAAACACCGTGTATCCCAGACGGTTTTTGCTATCTTTGGTGAGTCGCCTTGCTAGCATCAAAATTGAATCTTTTCCTTGATGGTATAAATCGCCTCTAACCAACCCATAATTATTACTCAGATCCTAGGAGCAGCAATCTTAGCCAAGAAATGCTTGTGAAGCTCAAGGCTGTTTATACACTTGTTGAATGGCTATATACTGGAACCCAGCGTGCACTGGCCACGATTTCTCCGACTAACCAAGCGCCTACTCTCTTGAGTGATGTCTTCAAAAAACTCTTTGTTCTGCCTGCTAGGATTGATGAGATGAAGCGGTCACCTGCAAGAGCTGGTGTCGTGACAGCTTTAAGTCGGGCCAAAGCATGGTAACCAGAGCTAGACCCGGCTGAGATAGCTACTAGATATCCAAGCTTGAAAGAAGATGGCACTTCATTTGACCAAAAGGACTTTGCTTCCTGTGTGAAAGAAATACGTCCTCTGGCGAATCTGATTGCTGATGAGACAAATCTGTCAAAATACCTGCCAGCCTATGATGTAGAAAATCAGAAGATACCCATGCCGGCTTATAAAGTGATGGATCTCATTCCCCCAATTCGTAAGCATACTTTCGCCCCTGAAGTAGATCCGTCCGACCTTATAGATGATGAAGCTGAATTCCATGCCTTATGTGGCATTGATTGGTCATCACCTAACTTCCAGATGATGGAGGAGGACGAAGAACCGGAGAAGGATGATCCAGAAGCTTCAAGTCATCAAGACTAAGAAGATTGATCCACTGGGTGGTTCAAATGTTTGAACTTCTGAAAACACTTGATCTTTTTGGCTCACCGAGTCATGTAATAGGCTAGTGAAACTTTAATCTGTCGTGCCATCGTGCACGTTTTTATGTTGTGCAACACTGTTTGATCCGCCATTTGAAAACCTACCATTTTATGCTTATGATGACGTCGATTTATGCAGATGAGATTTAGCATTACCCTGCACACAAGTAGATCACAAGTTCCCTGGCGATTTACCACAGGCGGGTCATAATACCCCATATGAAACCACTGGTGACTAAAATAGTTCATAACCAGGGTCGATTTAATTGATTAAATATAAAAACATCATACATGTGATATGTGATTAAAAACTGCCGGCTTACCATACCAATGCCGTAAGGGGTAATATCCCAAACTTAGAGCATAATGCTTCCAAGCAAAAAATCCTCATACCCTGGCGACTTATAGTCTTAAAGCCGGGTCGGGTTAATAAACTCCGGATATGCTCAAAATATGAGTCACAGAGATGAAGGCTACATGGCCTGAATTGTCTTAAGCCATATGTTAATACGGCTGAGATATATGAAAAAATTCTCAGAAAAAAAGATAACGAATAAAAATCGAGAAAACGAGGCATTCATAGGCCGCCAAGCCTAAATCTCCAAGGATTTCATGGGCCGCCAAGCCACTGAGTTAACCTTTTACACTTTGTGAATCCGGCCTCACATGACCTATGGTTTAACCTTGACAAGTTCAGGGTCTATATAAGATTGACTGTCAAGAGTTCGGCTTGTCATTCTGGGATTACCCGAGCGGAGTGGCAGATTCTACAAAGCAGGGTAACCCGAAAGGTTTTGGTGAATACACCTGGTGTTCCAAGCCAGCTCACGAGGGTAGTAATAGTATGTTATCTATGGTGAATACACCTTGTTTGAACGGGAAGCCCCCACGTGCTTTAGGGCGTATAAAACCAGACCAAGAGGGATATTCACAGCTATGCTCAATGAGTAGGAAGCCCCCAAATGGCTTGTGGCATTCAGCCGATCAATAGGGATATTCACAGCTATGCTCAATGAGCAGGAAGCCCCTAAGTGACTTGTGGCATTGAGCCGATCAAGAGGGATATTCACAGCTATGCTCAATGTGCAGGAAACCCCCAAATGACCATGTGAAGATGTGGCGTTACGCCGGATCAAGAGGGATATTCTCAGCTATGCTCAATGAGCAGGAAGCCCCCAAATGTCCATTCGTAGTAAAAAAGATTCTTTATTCTTTGAGATGAAAGGAACAGAGGCCCTGTATTAACAGGGGCGCCATCTTTATTATAATCATCATAATATATACATTGTCAAGATATGTACATTGTAAGAGCTGGTGGCTTAAGTGTAGTAAGGCCGAAGATGAGCAATATTCCACGGCCAACGGGTCTCCTCCTCCGACGTGCGTGAGTCCTTGTGGTATCAAACATCGATAATATAGTATGACCCGTTGTTCAGATTCTTGCTGACCACAAAGGGTCCTTCCCAAGGTGGGGATAAGTTGTGCATATCAGTTTGATCCTGAATAAGCCAGAGTACCAGGTCTCTTTCTTGAAAGGTTCCGGTTTTAACCCGGGGGCTGTGATAACAGCACATATCTTGTTGGTTAATCACCGAACGAAACACCGCAAGGTCACGCTCCTCATCTAACATGTCAAGTGCATCCTGTCATGCTTTTTCATTGTCAGCTTCAACATAAGCCCCCACCCGGGGCGAGTCGTGACGGATGTCGCTAGGGAGAACCGCCTCAGCTTCGTAAACCATGAATAAAGGCGTGTAACCCATAGATCTATTGGGGGTAGTATTGATACTCCATATCACTGATGGTAACACCTCCACCCAACAACCCGGTGTCCTCTGCAAAGGAACCATAAGCCGGGGCTTGATGCCTCTCATGATTTCTTGATTTGCTCTCTTGGCTTGACCATTAGAATGGGGGTGAGCCACTGATGACACATCAAGCCAAATATGTTCACATTGACAAAATTCTTTCATAGCACCCTTGGATAGATTAGTGCCATTATCAGTTATAATACCATGGGGAAAGCTAAAATGGAAAATCACCTTTTTGATCAATTGAACCGCCGTTGCCGCATCACATTTACTGACTGGCTCTGCTTCAACCCACTTTGTAAATTTGTCAACTGCCACCAGGAGGTGTGTGTTTTTATCCTTGGATCTTTTGAAAGGCCCAACCATATCAAGTCCCCAGACTGCAAACGTCCAAGTAATTGGAATCATCCTCAATTCTTGAGCTGGCACATGAGCTCGTTGTGACAATTTCTGACAACCATCACACTTACTGACAAGATCTTCAGCATCAGCGTGAGCCGTCAGCCAATAAAATCCATGACGGGAAGCCTTAGCCACAAGAGATTTAGAGCCGGCATGATGGCATAGTCTCCTTCATGAATCTCACGACCCTCCTATGGGGAAACACAATCTTGAAACGCCCCCGTAACACTGCAATGGTGCAACTCTCCATTGACAATTGTCATCGACTTAGACCGCCGGGTTATCTGCCTGGCTAAAGTTTCATCTTCAGGTAACTCTCCCCGGGTCATATAAGCCAAATAAGGAACTGTCCAATAAGAATAGCATGACGATCCGCCACCAATTGCACCTCCGGGTCAGGAATAGCCAGCTCTTCCTCTGTAGGCAACTTGACTAAGGGGTTATGCAGAATATCCAACAAAGTGTTAGGTGGCACCGGCTTAAGCTGAGATCCTAACCGGCTTAAAGCATCAGCTGCGTCATTTTTCCTACGATCAACATGTTCAACTTGATAACCCTTGAAATGACCCGCAATAGCATGAACCTCACGACGGTAAGCTGCCATGAGTGGATCCTTAGAATCCCAAGTACCAGAAACTTGTTGAGCTACCTGTCGGCGTTCTGGGAACGGGGGTCCCCAAACTTGCCTGCCTGTGGCCTACGGCATGGCTCAAAGGGGGCCCAGCACGGCCCATCTTCATCAACACATACCCAAGACCCCCGTGAGGGGCCAAGCCTCGCGGGGCGGACGACACGGAGCTTCCTCAGGCACGGCCTCATCAGGCTGTCTCGCGAGGAGGCGGAGAGATCAAGGCGGGGTACCTCACGATGTGCCCATGACGCAAGCCATGACGACCAAGGGCGCCAGGCGGGCGCCAGCCTGCACAGTGTCCTCCCTTTCCTCTTTGGTGCAAAGGGAGCAAGCGCAGGCGAGAGGATCAAGCAAAGGCACCCATTTCGGTGCAACGAGACCAAGACCAACTCCGCGACAAGGAAGAAGTCATTGTGGAGCCCAAGCCGGTGTCATCACCAGAGCCTTTGGCAGGCGAGGACCAACTTTAGTCAGGATAAGTGTACCAGATGTTCCCCTTCAAAATGGCCAATTGTTAGCGCCCTTCCCGCTCAATATTTGGGAAGAGGCCCAGGGCCTTTGCCTATAAATAGGGCTAGCCACCCTAGGGATCGGGGGGACGGATCGATTGGCAATCAGACAGAGAGAGAGAGTCAAGGGCGACCGAAATCCTCTTGCAGTTTATCGCCCCAGTCAAGAACAGGCCCTCGTGAGGCAGTTCTTCCTTGTATTGTTCATCATCAGCCCAAGAGGCAATCCACCACAACACACACTGCAGTAGGGTATTACACCACATCGGTGGCCCGAACCAGTATAAACTCTATGTCTCTTGTGTTGTTCTTCTAGTAGCTTAGATCCCTGCGAGGCAGAGGGGTACATGTCGGCGTTCTGGGAACGGGGGTGCCCAGACTTGCCTGCCTGCGGCCTGCGGCATGGCTCAAAGGGGGCCCAGCACGGCCCAGCTTCATCAACACAAGACGCAAGACCCTCGCGAGGGGCCAAGCCTCGCGGGGCGGATGACACGACACTTCCTTAGGCACGGCCTCGTCAGGCTGGCTCACGAGGAGGTGGAGAGATCAAGGCGGGGTACCTCGTGAGGTGCCCATGACGCAAGCCATGACAACCAAGGGTGCCAGGCGGGCGCCAACCCGCGCGGTGCCCACCCTTTCCTCTTTGGTGCAAAGGAGACAAGCGCAGGCAAGGGTATCAAGCAAAGGCATCCACTTCAGTGCAACGAGACCAAGACCAGTCCAACGGTGGGAAGGAGGTCATCGTGGAGCCCAGAACGGCGTCACGCAGGGCCTTTGGCTGGCGAGGACCAACTTTGGTCAGGATAAGTGTACTGGATGTTCCCCTTCGAATTGGCCAATTGTTGGCGCCCTTCCCGCTCAATATTTGGGAAGAGGCCCAGGGCCCTTGCCTATAAATAAGACTAGCCACCCCTAGGGTAGAGGCATCTGGTATCCAGAATCCGAGCAAGGAGAGAGAGAGAAGGGCGGCTGAACTCCCCTAGCAGTTCATCGCCCCAACTAGAACACGCCCTCGCGAGGTTGTTCTCCCTTGTACCGTTCATCATCATTAGCCCAAGAGGCAATCCACCCACCACAAACTAGAGTAGGGTATTACACCACAATGGTGGCCCGAACTAGTATAAACTTTGTGTCCCTTGTGTTGTTCCTTGAGTAGTTAGATCCTTGCGAGACGGAGAGGTAGAGGGCAGAATCTCCGCGTGCACCCCAGAGTTCGAACCTTAAGGGCCTGCCGGAGCCCGAAATCCGACATTTGGTGCGCCAGGTAGGGGTGCGCCGGAATTTGTCTTCCACCGCTTCGTTCTCCTCCGACCGTCGCGTCCATGTCTGACGCTCGTCGGGCCTGCGCCGAGCGCCGGGCCGCCATTGCCTTCCGCGTCGCCCAGACGGCTCCCGTCGGTGGGCGTCCTCGTCCTTCCCTGTTGCCTGCCATCAACGCTGCCACCGGCCCGGCGGGGAACGGTTCGCAGTTCACCAGTAACCTCTTCAAAACAAACCGTGCTAACCTTGGAACGCAGATATGCTACGCTTCGGTGGCGCACCCGTGGAGCAACGGCCAAGCCGAATGAGCTAACGCGGAGGTCCTGAGGGGCCTCAAGACAAGGACGTTCAAGAAGAAGCTGGAGGCCTGCGGCAGAGGTTGGTACGATGAGCTCCAGTCCGTGTTGTGGTCCATCCGCACAACCGCGACCAAGCCAACCGGGGAGACCCCGTTCTTCCTGGTCTATGGAGCCGAAGCAGTCCTCCCTCACGAGGTCAGACATCGCTCCACGCGGGTCCTAGCGTTCGATGAGGCGCAACAGGACGCCATGCGGGGGTGGACCTTGTGCTGGGGGAGGAACGCCGCCAAGAAGCCGCGCTACGAGCGGCGAGGTACCAGCAGGCGCTGCGGCGATATCACTGCCGCAGCATCCGCCCCAGGACCCTCGAGGTAGGAGACCTCGTGCTCAGACGGGTTCTCTCCAGGGAAGGGCTGCACAAGCTCTCTCCCATGTGGGAGGGCCCGTTCAAGGTTGTTCATGTTTCTAGGCCAGGCTCCGTGCGATTGGAGACTCAGGAAGGGGAGCCGATCCAGAACGCATGGAACATCCAACACCTCCGGAGGTTCTACCCATAAAAGGCCCTGAGCCTGTGAAGAAGGCGAACGCCTGTGAAGATTAATCCTTTTTGGAAAAGGCCCTGAGCCTGTGAAGAAGGCGAACGCCTGTGAAGATTAATCATTTTTGGAAAAGGCCCTGAGCCTGTGAAGAAGGCGAACGCCTGTGAAGATTAATCCTTTTTTGGAAAAGGCCCTTAGCCTGTGAAGAAGGCGAACGCCTGTGAAGATTAATCCTTTTTTGGAAAAGGCCCTGAGCCTGTGAAGAAGGCGAACGCCTGTGAAGATTAATCCTTTTTTGGAAAAGGCCTTGAGCCTGTGAAGAAGGCGAACGCCTGTGAAGATCAATCCCTTTTGGAAAAGGCCCAGAGCCTGTGAGGAAGGCGAACGCCTGTGAAGCTCGTTACCCCAAGAAGAAAGGCCTGGATCCTGTGAAGAAGGCCAATGCCTGTGAAGCTCGCCGCCCGTGACACTCTCACGTAATAATGAGTGGGGTTGTACACGCCCCGGAGTCTCAGGAGCGCCGGCCTCAGGCCCTGGGGCTCCCTCCCACGCCCAGTGGCAGCACTTAGCTCCGCGCTGGTGAGAAGACGTCGAAGACTAGACTAGGTGTCGGACGCGGCTTTTTCATTTGCTTTCCGCAGTTGGTTCGCTTTGTTCGTAGTTGACATTTTATTGGAATTATTGCCGTCATTGGTTTACATTTCGTTGATTTTCACCCCCCATTTTGATTCCTCTTGCAATAAGTCTCGCGAGGGGGAGCAGCCGAACGCCCTCGCGAGGGTTCCTGTCCTACTCGTTCTGAGGTTTCACGACCCGGGTCCATTACGGGAGCACCCCTCCGGTCCGTGCCCCTCGGGCACCGCGACACGCACACAGGGCCTGGGTCGGTCGCCCCCCATGGCTGGGGCCGGGAACTATTTACGTGTAGACACACAGCTGAAAAGCGCGAAAGCTAAATCAAGGTAGTTTTTAACAGTAATAACTTCCAACACGCCCCCACAGGGCACCATGCAGCTGTTCTCTTTTACACAGGAAACAAAAGGCAAAGAAAGGACGAGCCAGGCGCGGCACGCCTCGCTCCAGCCAGCCGAGGCGACCCGGGATGCCTCCAGGGCTCAGGCGGACTCCCTCTCGCGCTTCACCGGGGCATGGTGACGGGCGGATGAATCGCCACCCCCAAGCAAGCGCGACTGCGTGGGGGCTGGCTGCGGCCACCGCTGGAAGAGCCACCTGAAGAAGGGTTGGTGGAGCTTGGGGAGCATCGAGCGCCGCCATCCGGGCGGGCGCTATCTCCTCCATCGTCGTCGGAGCGAGGCCCCTGGGCACGATCGTCGCCCTCGGGGCAGCATCCTGCGCGGCGACCATCTTCCCCAAACACCCTCACATAGAGGGTGCCGTCGCCGTCGAACTTGAAGTGCAGGGTGCACCGCTGACTCAGGCCGTGCGCGCGGGCAAACGTTTGTCAGCCGCGAGTCAGGGGGCCGTTCCCAGAAGGGGAGACCTCAAGCGAAACCCAGGAGGCCCTGCTACAACAACCGTCAGCCCGGAGCCAGAAGCCGCACCGGCGCTGGCTGGCAGCTCGCCAATGAAGAAGCGAGGGAGCTGGAGCCAGGTGTTGGTCGGGTCCGCCGACCACACGACGAACTCCGGCAGCACCTCCGCCGAGCGAAAGCGCGGCCTGGGAGGCCGCGCAGTCACGGCCTGCCTCCCCTTGGCAGCCGAGCGCTCACCACCACGCGGGGAACCACCCCTGTGGCAACGGGGAGCCGCAACGGGGACCGTGGGATGCTTGCGGGGACGACCCCGGCCGCGCTTGGCCGGGGGAGAGTCGGGCCCTTCCCGACTGGCCTTTCCCTTCTCTGCGGCAGAGAACCTCTTTGGAGCCATGAGAGCGGCGAGTGGCCAAGGAGAAGAAGAAGAGAAGCAGGAAGGGGCGGACTGGCGGAGCTCACGCGGCCCCGTACTTATAGCCGGAAAAGGCCAACCGCCGAGCACCACGATCGTAGGTAATAATGACCCGTATCTATGCATGCAGGGACTACTCAAGTCATGTAGTTGCCAAGGCATCGTGGGGAAGCGGAGACACTCGCGTCCAATCAACCGCCACATGGTGCCCAAGGCCGCAGGCTGTTAGGGCCCACGGTGCTTCGCCCTTGCCCTTTCACCTCTCGGCACGGCCATGTCCGGGCGCGCCTTGGGCCCGGGGGCTACTGTCGGTGTTCTGGGAACGGGGGTCCCCAGACTTGCTTGCCTGCGGCCTGCGGCGTGGCTCAAAGGGGGCCCAGCATGGCCCAACTTCATCAACACAAGACCCAAGACCCTCGCGAGGGGCCAAGCCTCGCGGGGCGGACGACACGTCACTTCCTCAGGCACGGCCTCGTCAGGCTGGCTCACGAGGAGGCGGAGAGATCAAGGCGGGTTACCTCGCGAGGTTCCCATGACGCAAGCCATGACGACCAAGGGTGCCAGGCGGGCGCCAACCCGCGCGGTGCCCACCCTTTCCTCTTTTGTGCAAAGGAGACAAGCGCAGGCGAGGGGATCAAGCAAAGGCATCCACTTCGGTGCAACGAGACCAAGACCAGTCCAACGGTGGGAAGGAGGTCATCGTGGAGCCCAGAACGGCGTCACCGTAGGTCCTTTGGCAGGCGAGGACCAACTTTGGCCAGGATAAGTGTACTGGATGTTCCCCTTCGAATTGGCCAATTGTTGGCAGCCTTCCCGCTCAATATTTGGGAAGAGTCCCAGGGCCCTTGCCTATAAATAGGACTAGCCACCCCTAGGGTAGAGGCATGTGGTATCCAGAATCCGAGCAAGGAGAGAGAGAGAGAGAGAGAGAAGGGCGGCTGAACTCCCCTAGCAGCTCATCGCCCCAACTAGAACATGCCCTCGCGAGGCTGTTCTCCCTTGTACCGTTCATCATCATCAGCCCAAGAGGCAATCCACCCACCACAAACTATAGTAGGGTATTACACCACAATGGTGGCCCGAACTAGTATAAACTCTGTGTCCCTTGTGCGTTCCTTCAGTAGTTAGATCCTTGCGAGACGGAGAGGTAGAGGGCAGAATCTCCGCGCGCACCCCAGAGTTCGAACCTTAAGGGTCTGCCGGAGCCCAAAATCCGACAGTACATGAAGGTAGGAAGCGTAATCTCCGCGCGCACCCCAGAGTTCGAACCTCAAGGGTCTGCCGGAACCCTAAATCCGACATTTGGCGCGCCAGGTAGGGGTGCGCCGGAATTCGTCTTCCGCCGCTCCGTTCTCCTCCGACCATCGCGTCCATGTCTGACGCTCGCCAGGGCCGCGCCGAGCACCGAGCCGCCCTCGCGTCCCGCGTCACCCAGACGGCCCCCGTCGGCGGGCCTCCTCGCCGTTCCCCAGCACCAGCCGTCAACACCACCACCGGCCTGGCGGGGAACGGGCGACGGGTGTAGCCTCAGCGTCCGTCCGTGTGGCAAGACGGCCACGCCACTACGCCAACACCCCCAATCGTCGCGGCCCTCCTGGGCGGCTCGCGGGCGCCGCCTACAAGTCACCACGTCAAGCCGTTCGTCCGCGGGATCAGCGCCGCTTCCGCGCGGCAGGGGGCTCTCCCGGGCCGGACGACGCACAAGGCCGGCCTGACCTTTAGCTTGGAGGACCACCCCTCCAACTCAGCCTGCTCGGGCGCGCTCCCCATGCTATGCACCCCCACCATTTGCCAGGTGGCCGTCACCAGGACTCTCATCGACGACGGTGCGGGCCTCAGCGTGCTCTTAGTTGAGGCGTTCAACCTCCTCCACATACCCCTGGAACGACTACAACCTAGCCGGCCCTTCTCGGGCGTCGGGGGCGGATCATCCAACTCCTTGGGACAGATCTGGCTCCCGGTAACCTTTGGCACATACGACAACTTCCGCACGGAGATTGTCGACTTCGACATCACCCCCATCGGACTCCCCTACAAGGCCATCCTCGGCTACCCAGCGCTGGCCCAGTTCATGGCCGCGACACACCCGGAGTACAACCTCATGAAGATGCCCGGGAGCAGCGATATCCTCACTGTGCACGGGGATATCGGAGACGCGCTGTGAGTGCTCAAGCTCGCCTTCAAGACAGCGGGGTCAGCACAACCCGCCGACTCGGAGGCTCCCGAGCCCAAGGGGGCTGCACCCGCCAAGAAGAAGCAGTTGTTCACCCAAGACAAGGCAGAAACCAAGCAGATACCCGTCGACGAGGACGGGTCCACCAGCGCCACTTTTACCATAGGCGCCAACCTCGAGCCCGAGCAGGAGGAAGCCCTGGTCAGATTCCTGCGCACAAACAAGAAGGTATTCGCTTGGGAGCCGGATCAGTTGGCGGGGATCCCTAGGAGTGTAATCAAGCATCACCTCAACGTGTGCCCCAACATGCGCCCCGTAAAGCAGAAGGCGAGGCGGCAGTCCACAGAGAAGCAGGCCTTCATCGTCCAAGAGACCCGGAAACTAGAAGCTACGGGGGTCATTCGCGAGGTCTGATACCCGGATTGGTTGGCCAACCCTGTCGTTGTGCCAAAAAAGGGAGGCAAGGAACGCATGTGCGTCGGCTTCACCAACCTCAACAAGGCATGTCCACAAGATCCGCTCCCGCTCCCCCGCATCGATCAGATCGTCGATTCCACCGCGGAATGCGACCTACTGTGCTTCCTGGATGCCTTCTCTGGGTATCACCAGATCAAGATGGCGGTAGAAGACGTCGAGAAGACAACCTTCCTAACCCCTTGTGGGGTGTACTGCTACACATGCATGCCATTCGGGTTGCGAAACGCGGGGGCGACCTTTCAGCGGCTGATGCACATCACGTTGGGCCGGCAGCTCGGGAAGAATGTCGAGGCTTACGTCGATGATATTGTGGTGAAGTCTCGGGAGGCCAAGACCCTGATACAAGACTTGGAGGAAACCTTCGCGAGCCTCGACGCGGTGAACCTGCGGCTCAACCCAGAGAAGTGTGTGTTCGGGGTCCCCTCAGGCAAGCTCTTGGGTTTCCTCGTGTCCCACCGGGGCATTGAGGCCAACCCAGAGAAGGTCAAGGCGGTCGAGGACATGAGCCCGCCCAAGACCCTCAGAGAAATGCAGAAGCTCACTGGGCGCGTGACCGTGCTAGGGCGCTTCATCTCCAGGCTGGGGGAGCGGGCGCTGCCGTTCTTCCAGCTAATGAAGAAAAAGGGGCCCTTTGAATGGACTGAAGAGGCCGACAAGGCATTCCAAGATCTCAAGAGATACGTGACCAGCCCTCCGGTCATGGTGGCCCCGCGCCCTCAGGAGCCTCTGGTGCTCTACCTCGCCGCCACTCCTTACTCCGCCAGCGCAGCCCTAGTGGCGGTTAGGGAGGAGCGTCAAATCAAAACCGCAGCCGCAACCCAGGACAAGACCAAGCAGGAACAAAGGAGGCCCACAGAAACTGCCTCGGCAGTTGAGGAGAATCAACCGGCGCGGAGAAGCGCACTAGAGGTGGAAGGGGCCCCTCACCCGGACATTCGGCCTCCTGAGGCCTCATCGCCTCCGGAGGCGCAATCATCTCCAGAGGGCGCCACAAGCATTGACACACCCAGCCTCGTTGAGCACCCCGTGTACTTCGTCAGCACGGTATTGCGGGACGCGAGAGCACGGTACCCCATGCCTCAGAAGCTCCTCCTCGCACTACTGGTGGCCTCACGCAAGTTGCGGCACTACTTTCAGGGTCACCCCATCAAGGTCGTCTCGTCATACCGCTTGGAGAGGGTGCTCAGGAGCCCTAACTCGGCCGGAAGGGTCGCAGAGTGGAACATAGAACTGCAAGCGTTCCTGCTCGAATTCAGCACGACCAGGGTCATCAAGGGAGCAGCATTAGCGGATTTTGTGGCAGAATGGACGGAGGCACTAGGCCTCAAGGCCGACGAGGATCGGTCCCTCTTCCCGGGGAGCAAGGCGCCAGAAGGCTGGGTCATGTACTTCGATGGGGCGTTCTCTAGGCATGGTGCTGGGCTGGGGCGGTGCTTATATTGCCCACCAAGGACAAGCTCTACTACGCAGTACAGCTCTGTTTCCAGCAAGGCGAAAAGGTCCCCAACAACATAGCAGAATATGAAGGTCTAATTGCGGGCTTGAAGGCCGCAGTTGCCATGGGGGTGAAACGCCTCACCATCAAGGGCGATTCGCAGCTCCTCGTCAATTTCTCCAATAAGGTGTACGAGCCGAAGGATGAGCACATGGAGGCCTACCTTGCGGAGGTCCGCAAGATGGAGAAGCAGTTCTGGGGGCTGGAGTTGAAGCATGTACCCCGTGGCACCAATCAGGAGGCCAACAACATCGCCAGACGGGCGTCTAGGCGGTTACCTCAAGAGCCTGGCGTCTTCGAGGAATGGCTCTTCAAGCCCTCAGCCCTACCGTTGTTATCAAAAACGGCTCATCCTCGAGAAGAGCTCCCCCAGCCGCCTGCCTCTAGAGCCCCGGTGTGTGGCCCGGCCTCAGGAGCGCGCCTGCTCCTGACGATGGAACCTCAGGAGGGGTGCTGGATCACGGAGCTCCAGAGTTACTTAACGCAGGGGATCCTGCCGGAGAAGGAGGAGGAAGCAGAGCGTGTGGCACAGCAGGCCACGGCATACTGCATCAAGGATGGAGAGCTCTACCGAAAGCGACCAAACGACGTATCCCTGCGCTGCATCTCCAGAGAGCAGGGGAAGGAACTGCTGGAAGACATACACGATGGAGACTGTGGACATCATTCATCATCACAGACCCTCGTCGGCAAGGCGTTTCGCAGTGGGTTTTACTGGCCCACCGCACTCAATGACGCCGTCGAACTGGTGAAGGCTTGTGAGGCCTGCCAGTTCCACGCTAAGCAGATCCATCAGCCAGCAGGAGGCCTGAAGACTATACCCCTTTCATGGCCGTTTGCAGTCTGGGGGTTGGACATCCTGGGCCCGTTTCCTCAGGCGCCGGGGGGCTACCGCTACCTCTACGTCACCGTGGACAAGTTCACCAAGTGGTCCAAAGTAGAGGCCGTTCGTACCATCCCCGCGGGTTCCGCGGTCAAGTTCATCAGGGGCATCGTGAGCCGGTTCGGGGTGCCAAACCGCATCATCACGCACAATGGTTCGCAGTTCACCAGTAACCTCTTTTAAAACATACTGTGCTAACCTTGGGACGCAGATATGCTACGCTTCGGTGGCACACCCCCGAAGCAACGGCCAGGCGGAGCGAGCCAACGCGGAGGTCCTAAGGGGCCTCAAAACCAGGACGTTCAAGAAGAAGCTGGAAGCCTGCGAAAGAGGTTGGTACGACGAGCTTCCATCCGTGTTGTGGTCTATCCGAACAACCGCAACCAAGCCGACGGGAGAGACCCCGTTCTTCCTGGTCTACGGAGCCGAGGTGGTCCTCCCTCATGAGGTTAGACGTCGCTCCGCGCGGGTCCTAGCGTTCGACGAAGCGCAGCAGGACGCCATGCGGGGGATGGACCTCGTGCTGGGGGAGGAACGCCGCCGAGAGGCCGCACTGCGGGTGGCGAGGTACCAACAAGCGCTGCGAAGATATCACTGCCGCCACATCCGCCCCATAACCCTCGAGGTAGGAGACCTCGTGCTCAGGCGGGTCCTCTCCAGGGAGGGGCTGCACAAGCTCTCTCCCATGTGGGAGGGCCCGTTCAAGGTTGTTCATGTTTCCAAGCCTGGCTCCGCGCGCTTGGAGACTCAGGAGGGGGTGCCAATCCAGAACGCGTGGAACATCCAGCACCTCCGGAGGTTCTACCCCTGAAAAGGCCCAGAGCCTGTGAAGAAGGCGAACGCCTGTGAAGATTATCCTTTTTGGAAAAGGCCCAGAGCCTGTGAAGAAGGCGAACACCTGTGAAGATTATCCTTTTTGGAAAAGGCCCAGAGCCTGTGAAGAAGGCGAACGCCTGTGAAGATTATACTTTTTTGGAAAAGGCCCAGAGCCTGTGAAGAAGGCGAACGCCTGTGAAGACTATCCTTTTTGAAAAAGGCCCAGAGCCTGTGAAGAAGGCGAACGCCTGTGAAGATTATTCTTTTTGGAAAAGGCCCAGAGCCTGTGAAGAGGGCAAACACCCGTGAAGCTCGTTCCCCTCAAGAAAGGCCCGAAGCCTGTGAAGAGGGCCAACGCGTGTGAAGCTCGCCGCCCGTGACACTCTCACGTAATAATGAGTGGGGCTGTACACGCCCCGGATTCTCAGGAGCGCCGGCCTCAGGCCCTGGGGCTCCCTCCCACGCCCAGTGGTAGCACTTAGCTCCGCGCTGGTGAGAAGACGTCGAAGACTAGATTAGGTGCCGGACGCGGCTTTTTCATTTGCTTTCTGCAGTTGGCTTGTTTTCGTTCGAAGTTTTATTGGAGTTGTTGCCGCCTTTGACTTGTGGTTCTTCGACTTTTTCACTCTCCTACCTCGATTTCTCTTATGAAAGACCTCGCGAGGGAAGGGGCAGCCGAGCGCCCTTGCGAGTATTTCTGTCCTAGGTGTTCAAGGTTTCGCGACCTGGGTCCATTGTAGGAGCACCCCTCCAGTCCGTGCCCCATGGGCACCACAACATGAACACAGGGCCTGGGTCGATCGCCCACTCACGGCTGCGGTTGGAAACTATCTACACATGGGCACGATAACGAAAGCAAAGGGATGGTTAACAGCGATAACTCAAACACGCCCCCGCAGGGCCCCACGCTACAGTATTTTTTGTGCAGGACAAAAGAAAAGGAAGAACCAATCGGGCGCAGCTCGCCTCACGCCAGCCTACTGAAGACTCGAGCCGCCTCCAGGACTCAAGCAGACTCCCTCTCGCGCTTCACAGAGGTGCGATGGCGGGCACACGCACCACCACCTCCCAGGCAGGCGCGGCGGCGTGGGGGCTGACTGCGGCCGCCGCTGGAAGAGTCGCCGCCTGAGGAAGAACCGATGAAGCTTGGGGATCCCTGAGCACCGCCGACCACGCGAGCGCTGCCCTCTCCATCGTCGCCAGGGCTGGGTTCCAAGATGCGATCGTCGTCCTCAGGGCAGCACCCTGCGCGGCGACCATCTTCCCCGAACACCCTCACGAAGAGGGTGGCATCGCCGTCGAACTTGAAGTGCAGGGTCCACCGACGGCTTAGGCCTCACGCGCGGGCCAACGTCTGCCAACCGCGGGCCAGGGCCAAGCTCCCAGCTGCGGAGACCTCCAGTGCAGCCCTTGAAGCCCGGCTGCAGCAGCCGTCTGCTTGCAGCCAGAGGCCACCCGGGGCACCGGCCGGGAGCTCGCCGAGGAGGAAGCGAGGAAGATGGAGCCGGTTACTAGTCGGCTCCGCCGACCACACAACAAACTCCGGCAGCACCTCTGCCACGCGGGAACGCGGCCTAGGGGGGCACGCGCCCGAGGCGCGCCCCCCGTTCGCCGCTGCCCGCCCGTCGCCAAGCTGGAAATCACCCCCACGGCCGTGAAGGGATGTCGTCGTGGCCGCGGGATGTTTGCGAGGGTGCCCCCGGCCACGCTTGGGCGGAGGAGAGGCAGGCTCAACCCGGCGAGCCTTCCCTTTCTCCGCGGCTGAGAACCTCCTCGATGGCGCCATGAAGAGGAAGGAAAAGCAAGGGGGATGGACCGGAAGGGCGCGTGCCGCTTAGTACTTATAGCCGGCGAAGGCCAACCGTCGGCCTCCACGATCTCAGGTAATCATGACCCATTTTGCATGCAGGGACTTGTCCAATCTATGCAGATGCAGAGGCGTCATGGGGAGCGGACACGCCCACGTCCAATCAACCGCCATGCGGCGCCCAAGGCCGCAGGCTGTTAGGGCCCGCGGTGCTTCGCCCTTGCCCTTTCGCCTCACTCCACGGCCAAGTCCGGGCACGCCTTGGGCCCGGGGGCTACTGTCGGCGTTCTGGGAACGGGGGTCCCCAGACTTGCCTGCCTGCGGCCTGTGGCGTGGCTTAAAGGGGCCCCAGCACGACCCATCTTCATCAACACATACCCAAGACCCTCGCGAGGGGCCAAGCCTCGCGGGGCGGACGACACTGAGCTTCCTCAGGCACGGCCTCATCAGGCTGTCTCGCGAGGAGGCGGAGAGATCAAGGCGGGGTACCTCATGAGGTGCCCATGACGCAAGCCATGACGACCAAGGGCGCCAGGCGGGCGCCAGCCTGCACAGTGTCCTCCCTTTCCTCTTTGGTGCAAAGGGAGCAAGCGCAGGCGAGAGGATCAAGCAAAGGCACCCATTTTGGTGCAACGAGACCAAGACCAACTCCGCGACAAGGAAGAAGTCATTGTGGAGCCCAAGCCGGCGTCATCACCAGAGCCTTTGGCAGGCGAGGACCAACTTTAGTCAGGATAAGTGTACCAGATGTTCCCCTTCAAAATGGCCAATTGTTGGCGCCCTTCCCGCTCAATATTTGGGAAGAGGCCCAGGGTCTTTGCCTATAAATAGGGCTAGCCACCCTAGGGATCGGGGGGACGGATCGATTGGCAATCAGACAGAGAGAGAGAGAGATCAAGGGCGACCGAACTCCTCTTGCAGTTCATCGCCGCAGTCAAGAACAGGCACTCACGAGGCAGTTCTTCCTTGTATTGTTCATCATCAGCCCAAGAGGCAATCCACCACACCACACACTGGAGTAGGGTACTACACCACATCGGCGGCCTGAACCAGTATAAACTCTGTGTCTCTTGTGTTGTCCTTCTAGTTGCTTAGATCCTTGCGAGGCGAAGGGGTACAGGAAGGTAGGAAGCGTAATCACCACGCGCACCCCAGATTTCGAACCTCAAGGGTCTGCTGGAACCCTAAATCCGACACTACCAGATCTGAGTCGCCCAAGCACCTTACCCGGCTTAAGTTCATCTCCTTAGTCATCCGAAGACCATGGATCAAGGCCTCATACTCAGCTGCATTGTTAGTACAAGGGAACATCAACCGAAGAACATATGAAAAATTATCACCTCGTGGGGAAGTCAATACAACTCCAGCCCCCGAGCCTTCCAACTGCCTGGACTGTCGGATTACGGGTTCCAGCAAAACCCTAGATGTTCGAACTCTGGGGTGCGCATGAATATCTCTCTCTCCCCTAGCTCACGCTCTCACCGCGATCTCAAAACTCAGCTTGCCGAACCCGAAGAACAAGGGACACCATAGTTTATACTGGTTCGAGCCACCAATGTGGTGTAATACCCTACTCCAGTGTGGTATGGTGGATTGCCCAGTAGGCTTGGATGAACTTCGATGCAGATGCGCTCCGGCCGGCTCCGACTGAACTTCGATGCGCTCCGGAAGAGGAAGGGGCCTCCAAGCTGCAGCGGTGATGCCTTCCGGCCATTAAAACAGAGGAAGTATATCGCCATAGACGAGTGAGTACCTTATCTTTGTAATTTCTTGAGTGCTGCTTTCCCTCCTGACCGTGGCTCCTCAGGGTCCCTCCTGTTAAGATGGCGAGATCTCGCGAGAAGCAACCTCCTCCTGCCTCGAGTCCCCTGCTGGCCTTAAGCGCCCTAAGCCAGCCTGCCGCGCTCGGCGTGAGGTCGGCCGGAGAGGCAAGCGTGCAGCCTGGTGCCTCGAACCCATGTTCTTGCCGTCTTTCCTTCGTGGCCTTGCTTGGGGTGCGGCAGGCGTGCCAAGGGCTCCTCCTCTGGTTGTCGACGATGGCTGGGTGGCCTCAGCGCTGGCCTCTCCTTCATGCAGCGATCCGCCTCCTGCCCGGGCTCCTGAGAGGGCCCGAAGGGCGTCTGGTAAGGCGCCGACCCCCAGCCCCCTGCTGGGAGGAGGCTTGCCATCTCGGACCTATTCAACGACTTCCAGCATGAGGGACGGGCCCGTTCATTCATTCGAGCTCGCGCGCGAGCGGGGTGCCATCGGCCACGAGCTGTTCTGGGAGGCGATGAGTGCGCTGAGCCAGCTTGGGGAAGAGCTCGCGGATGTCGACGTCCGTCTTGACACCGAGGGTCTCTGGCTGGTGGACGAATGGCATCAGTTGAAGGTGGCCATCAACCCGGGTGCCTCCAGCACGAGCATGCCAACGTGAAGGCCGAGGCATCCCTCGCAACCTCGCACGAGTCCAGCGCCCGGGCCTTGGAGGAGGCCAGGGAGGCAGACCACCGCCGCAAGGTCGCGGAGAAGCACATGCAGGAGCTCCTGGCCTTGAATGCCTCCCTGGAGCAACAAGTGGAGGCGCGCAGAGCTTCCTTGGCGTCGACGAAGGGGGCGCCATCCGATGAGGAGGAGATCTTGAGACGCGAAGAAGCACTGATGCTGGAGGCCATGGAGCACAGCCTCGAGATTGAGCGGTTGGAGACGAGGGAGCGTCAGGTTGCCGAAGCGGAAGATGCCGCCAGCGCATGCGAGGCCAGGATCTAGGAGGAAGTTGACCACAGGGTGGTCGAGGCTCGTGCTGATCTTGCCAACAGGTGCGACCTGAAGCTGAAGCTCGTGGAAGCCGAAGCTGAGGGTAGGACCGCCGCCCTCAGGTCAAGGTTGGCCGAGGTGGAGCAGCGCGAGAAGGCTGCAACAGCTGCCTTGGTCTATGTGCAGGCCGAGTTGGCCTCCTTCCGTGCTGAGCTGCTCCCGCTTCAGCAGCGGGTTACCAATGCCGGGTCCTCCATGCAGCAGAGCAGGGAGGAGGCGCTCTGCCGGCAGACGTTACTGTGTGAGCATACTCCCATGCTTCGGGACCGACTCTTCCACGACGAGGGCCAATCAGGCACTAGGTGCCATCTGTGATGAACACGCCCCTCATCCCCACGCCGAGGATCACGCTAGCCATCTTCGCTTCTTCACCGACGTCGTGACGCGCCTGGAGAACCGGGCTGAGAGGGCTCGCGAGCTTGTGGATAAAAAGAGCCGAGGCCTCCTCGGGCGCGTGTTCTCCTGCGTCTTCAGCTATCTCCTGAACATCAATCCTGACTTTAACTTTGACGCCGCCATCGCCCCGGTGCCTGAGGTCATCCGGGACAACCTAGCGCGTTGGATGGATGACAAAGTGGATGCTCTGGTCAGGTCCTTTGCTTCTGATGATGACGCGATGGTGGTCGTGGCGGATGAGGGCGGCGCAGTTGATGACGGTGAAGATAGCGCCAGCGATGGTGCCGGTAGCATGTCTGGTAGTGATTCAGAAGAAGCAGCAAGCGACGTGTCCGTCTGAGCCTGCGCTCCTTTATTTTGAACCTCCATGCAAAAGCTTAGTCCAGCCGGGCTTCGAACTGATTTGGTAGCTGCGGATGTGCATTTCTTCCGAGCGGAGTCCCTTGCGGGATCGCGAGGTTTTGGTCTCCTGAGGGGGCTGTCGGCGGGCCTCGCGAGAAGCGAGCGCTAGTCATGGCGGGGTACCCATGCAGTGCGTGCATGCCACAGCCATCCCCCGCTCTCGAGGTGCTCGAAAGGGACGACGCAACAGACACAAATCCCAAAACAAGGCATGAATCCATAAACTCACGAAATCAACACGAACGAGAAAGTATGCCCCCATGCTTGCCAACAAAAATACAATCTCGAGTACAAATCCAGAAAGGCGGTGAAACAAGCTACAGAAAAGAGGGGTTGAAAGCAAATGGCCGCGTCTGGCACCTAACTAGTCTTCTTGTCTTCCCACCAGCGCGGAGCTAAGTGCTTTCACAGGCCGTGAGCATAGTCATTGGGGGACAGTGTCGACGGCCAGCGCGGAGCATGGTGCTTCCATTAGGACGTGGGTGGGAGGCCCCGAGGCCCGAGGGCGGCTCTCCGGAGACTATGGGGCGTGTACATCCCCACTCATTATTACATGAGAGTGTCACGGACGGAGACCTTCACAGGCGTTAGCCTTGCTTCATATCGCCAGATGAGGGCCCCGCCTTGCGCCACCCTCAACCACCGTTGGGGCGTCCGGAAACCAGGACGATGCCAAGGGGCAAAGGGGACGCTAGCGGCGCCCTCGGCGACCACGGGCCCTCTGCCGGGGGGTATGGTTCGCCAGTGCCTCCCCGACAGAGGAGCTACCTCCGGGTGACGCCTTGCTCCGTGCGATGCGGAGAGGGGCCTTGCTCCAGGCCCCTCCCATGCAGCCCCCAGTACGTTTCCCCTGGCCAAAGTGAGGCTGGCGGGCTGGGGTCATCGTCCACCGCTGCGACCTGATCCACCTGCGACCCATGGTTAGCCTAAGCCTGCTCCTGAGAGATTAGTGGTACCCTGCGGTTGTCGTCGTGGGTGGGGTCGGTGAGGCTCGTGGGTGGCCCATGGAAGGCCTCAACTTCCAGCATCTCCTCTTCCCAACCCGGCTCGAGGAATGAGCTAGGGTCATCTTCCGGCATGTACTCTCGGTCCACCATGCGGGGCACGTAGGCCTCCGGAGCCACCGCCCAGGGACCTCCGACGGGACGCCCCGCGCTCCATGCCGCCAGGCCCAGCGTGCTACCCTGAGGATGGTAGGGTGGCATCCTGCTGGGGCCGTGCGTGGCAATGTTCATGACTGCGCCCTCCGGGGGAGGCACAGGGGTGGTTGGGTGCCCGGCACCACTGGCCGCGCCGATGCCGATGAACCCTCCTGGTGCGCCTGGGAGCACACGGGCGCGATGAGGCCCACCGTGCGATCTGGCCACAACTTGAGGCGTAGGCAAGGAGAAGAAAGGTGGCGTACCCTTGGTTGCGGCGTCCAACAGCTCAGCAACGCGCTCCAGCAATGCATCACGACCGCTCTCTGTCAGTCGGCACCGCAGCAGCTCCCGCGCCACTGTGAGCGCGGCTCTCATGTTTGCTTGTTCCCGTTGGGTGTGTGGCGCCGTCGCCGCGGCGTAGCTCGAGGCCCTTGCGCGCCGCGGGGTAAGGGCAGAGAGTGCCGGACTGCGCCGCCCGCGCTCCGCGGCGTTCGGCGGTGCGCAGGCCGCTTGCAGCACGGAGTTGAGGTCTTCTTGGGCGGACGGTGCTGCCCTGGCTGGCCAAGCTGCCCAGTGGTCGGTGTTGGTCCTTGGGTCGTCAGACATCGGCACCGCGGGGTGTTGGCGGGTCGGCTGACGGAAGAGAGGCTTCAGCGCACCCCCTACCTGGCGCGCTAAATGTCGGATTACGGATTCCGGCAAAACCCTTGAGGTTCAAACTCTAGGGTGCGCACGAAGATCTCTCTCTCCCTCTACCTCACGCTCTCACCGCGATCTCAAAGCTCAGCTCGCTGAACCCGAAGAACTAGGGACACAAGAGTTTATACTGGTTCGTGCCACCGATGTGGTGTAATACCCTACTCCAGTGTGGTGTGGTGGATTGCCAAGTAGGCTTGGATGAACAAGTACAAGGGATGAACCACCTCCAGAGGAGAGGTGTTCTTGTGCTCGTTGATCTGGTGATGAGGCCTTGGTGGAATGGGTCATATCCAAGATCAGATGCCTCCTACGGTGGTGGCTAGTCCTATTTATAGAGGCCCGGGTCCTCTTCCCAAATGTTAGGCGGGAAGGGATCCCACAACGGTGAATTTGAAGGGGGACAGCTAGTACAAGCTATCCTGACAAAAGGTGGTCTTCGCCTGCCAAAGGCTCTGGTGGTGACGCCGTCGTGGGATCCGCAATGACTTCCATCCTGTCGTCCCGCCGGTCCTGGTCTCGTTGCACCGATATGGAAACCTTTGACTGATGCCTCAGGACTCCTCGCCTGCGCATGCTCCTTTAGAACCAAAGAGGAAACTAGTACTCTGCGCCCGCTGGCGCCCGCCTGGCCTTGGTCGTCATCGCTCACGTAACGAGAATCTCATGAGGTGCCCCTCGCCTTGATCTCTCCGCTCCTCGCGAGCCAGCCTGGTGAGGCCGCCCCTGAGGAGGTCTTGTGTCGTCCGCCTCGCGAGGCTCGGCCCCTCGCGAGGGTCTTGAGCATTTGCTGATGAAGATGGGTCATACAGGGCCACTAGTGGAGCCACGCCATGGGTCGTAGGAAGGCAAGTCTGGGGATCCCCGTTCCTAGGACGCCGACATGGACCCATCAAAATGAATAGTCCAATATGTGTTATCCAGCTTCTCCTCAGGCATCTGCAACTCTGTCCAATCATCGATAAAATCCACAAGTGCTTGAGACTTGATGGTTGTACCGGGAACATACTTTAAACCGTGACGTCCAAGCTCAATGGCCCATTTGGCTACCCGACCTATGGCTTCTCTGTTTTGAATGATATGCCCTAAAGGGGCAGAACTAACCACAGTGATAGGATGACCTAGAAAATACTGCTTAAGCTTCCGGCTAACCATAAAAACCCCATACACAAGCTTCTGCCAATGCGGATACCTCTGTTTCAACTCAATAAGGACCTCACTGATGTAGTAAACCGACCGTTGAACTGGGTACTCTTTTCCTGCTTCCTTCCTTTCCACCACAATGGCTACACTGACAGCCCGGCTATTCGCAGCCACATATAACAGCAAAGGCTCCCTGTCAATGGGAGCAGCAAGAACGGGTGGCTCAGCTAGCTGTTTCTTCAAGTCCTCAAACGCTTGATTATCAGCATCACTCCAAACAAAGTGATTTGTCTTCTTCATCATCTGGTAAAGAGGAGTAGCCTTCTCACCTAATCGGCTTATGAACCGGCTTAAGGCCGCTATACGACCCGCCATACGCTGGACATCATTGATACACGCCGGTTTAGCTAGAGAGGTGATAGCCTTTATCTTTTCCGGGTTAGCTTCAATATCGCGTTCTGAAACCAAAACCCCCCAAAAGCTTCCCAGCCGGTACACCAAAAACACACTTGGTCGGGTTATGCATCATCTTATAAACCCATAGATTGTGAAAGGTTTCCTTCAAATCATCAATCAGGGTTTCCTTCTTCCTAGACTTCACCACAATATAATCCACATAAGCATGAACATTACGCCCAATTTTATCATGAAGGCAATTTTGCACACACCGTTGGTAAGTCGCCTGGGCGCTCTTGAGCCCAAAAGGCATAGACACATAGCAGAAGGCTCAAAACG
Source organism: Aegilops umbellulata (assembly GCA_032464435.1). Lineage (NCBI taxonomy): Eukaryota > Viridiplantae > Streptophyta > Magnoliopsida > Poales > Poaceae > Aegilops > Aegilops umbellulata. The sequence goes on along the minus strand of CP136056.1, from coordinate 316,495,475 downwards.
GAGTGATGAAAGCTTTGTTCTCCTGGTCCTTAACTGCCATCTTGATCTGATGATAACCAGAGCAAGCATCCAAAAAGCTCAAACGCTCACAACCCGCTGTAGCATCAATAATTTGATCAATACGAGGGAGAGCAAAAGGATCAGCCGAACAAGCCTTATTTAAGTCCGTGTAATCCGCACACATACGCCAAGTGTCGTTTTTCTTAAGCACCAGCACCGGGTTAGCCAACCACTTAGGATGAAAAACTTCAATAATGAACCCAGCCGCCAAGAGCCGGGCCACTTCTTCACCAATGGCCTTACGCCTCTCTTCATTAAAACAACGAAGAAACTGCTTGACCGGCTTAAACTTCGGATCAATATTAAGATTGTGCTTAGCGAGTTCCCTCGGTACACCTGGCATGTCAGAAGGTTTCCATGCAAAGATGTCCCGGTTCTCACAGATGAACTCGATGAGCGCGCTTTCCTATTTTGGATCCAGATTAGCACTGATGTTGAATTGGTTGGATGAATCGCTAGGAATGAAATCAATTAGCTTAGTGTCATTTGCTGACTTAAACTTTAAAAACGGATCATCCTCCATAGTTGGCTTTTTCAAAGATGTCATATCAGCCGGGTCAACATTGTCCTTATAAAACTTCAATTGCGCAGACAGACTCGGCATAAGCAGCGTCACCTTCTTCACACTCCAATGCTATCTTGAGACTTCCATGCATCATTATAGTGCCCTTGTGACCTGGCATCTTCAGCTGTAAGTAAGCATAACAAGGACTCGCCATGAACTTAGCATAAGCCGGCCGCCCAAACAGAGCATGATAAGGGCTCTTGATCTTCACCACTTCAAAGGTCAACGTCTCAGACATGGAATCATAATCATCTCCAAAACCAACCTCTGGAGCTGTTTTACCAACTGGGTATGCCGACTTACCAGGCACCACACCGTGAAAGACAGTGTTTGACAGCTTAAGATTTTTATCAGTCAACCCCATGCGACAGAAAGTTCCATAATAAAGAATATTGATGCTGCTACCTCCGTCCATGAGTACCTTAGTGAATTTATATCCTCCAACCTGAGGCGCCACCACCAAAGCCAAGTGACCCGAATTATCAACCCGGGACGGGTGATCCTCACGACTCCACACAATGGGCTGCTCAGACCATCACAAGTAACGGGGAACTACCGGCTCAACGGCGTTCACATCCCTTTTATGGAGCTTCTGATCCCGCTTGCATAAACTTGTGGTGAATACATGGTACTGCCCACTATTCAACTGCTTCGGGTTACTTTGATACCCAGATTGCTGTTGCTGATTCCCCTGACCGGACTGTTGATGATAACCGCCCTGATTCCCTTGATTTCTTGGGTGACCCTGGAAACCAGAATTAGAACCGCCACCACCGTAGCCCGGTCCATGAGAGCCGGAAACTGAGCCGCCACCCGGCCCATGATTGCTTTGGAAAAAATCAGAATTTTTGAACTCCTTCATAATGTGGCAGTCCTTCCAAAGGTGACCAGACGGTCTTTCTCGTGTACCATGCTTTGGGCAAGGTTGATTCAACATCTATTCAAGATTTACACCTGACCCTCCCGCTCAAGGAGGTGGCTTTCCCTTACGACACATACCATTATTCTGCGTGTTGGTGTTGGCCACAAAATCTAAATTGTTATCGGCCTTGCACTTACCATTGCCCCCTGACCCGCCGGGTTATGATGCTAGCTCTTGGTGTTGCCACTCATCTTTCCCTTCCCTGTCTTTTCATCATCAGACTCGGGGTCCTTGGTACTATCAGAGTCGGCATATTTAATCAGGGCTGCCATCAGTTCCCCCATGTCATTGTAGTGGCGCTTGAGTTGCCCTAGCTTCAACTTAAGAGGCAAAAAACAACATTTTCTCTCCAACATTAGGACCGCTGAGCCGGCATTAATTTTATCTGAAGAGTGTAGGATGGCAGTGACCTGGCGCACCCGATAGGTCATTGACTCGCCCTCTTCTTGGTCAGAGGCATCCAAATCCACAATCGACATGGGCCGTTTGCACGTATCTTTAAAATTCTGGATGAACCGGGCCTTCAACTTAGCCCACGATCCAATTGAATTGGCACGCAGTACCTTTAGCCAAGTACGGGTCATCCCGTCCAGCATCATGGTGAAGTACTTGGCACACGCGGCATCGCTGACCTCCAGCAGCTCCATGGCCATCTCGTAACTCTCAATCCATGCCTCAGGGGGTAAGTCGGCTGTATAGTTAGGCACCTTATGAGGTCCTTTGAAATCCTTGGGCAAATGCTCATTCCTGAAAGCCGGTACTAAACATGGTACGCCCGTGGTCCTAGAGGTCACACCTGCCTCGACCGACGTCGTTGGATAAGCTGGAGATGGTTGAGGAGCCATGTACTGAGCTGCCAGCTCAGCCTCTCAACGTGCTCTATCCTGATCCATCTGGGCCTGAGTATTAACATCACCACGCACCAAGTCATGCCCACGAGGCGGGTTATGGCACTGCTCACTGCTTGATACCGCTGGTGAGTCCATCTCCGGCTCGGGCGAGGGGTTGAATGGATCCTCTCACGACTGTAAGAATAAGCCTCCTACTGCACCAATGTTGTCTGAAGAAGCTACCTTGCCCTCCGCGTTTCAACTACAGCTGGAGACTCTCGTTCGACCGGGAGAGCTGCCAATCATGACACCGCAGCGATCATATTATCCAAAGGTTTAGAATAATGACCCGGCGGTGTTGACACATATTGTGGCGGAACATTGTTCGGACGAGGCGGACCCATTGTGCGCAGTTGAGCCGGTGCTCCAGCCCCAGGCGTGGCTACCGCTCGCTTTACCCCTGGCGGGTCACTGGTCCCTGCACCAGGCGTGTTGAAGAGGTTCCTCGCCTCATAAACCAGAGGCAGACGACTCCGATGCCTTCTCCTCATGACTTCGTTTGAAGCGTTCTGATCCAACGAGAGACGGAAAGAATCAGCCTGGATCCATTGTGCAGGAGCATCTAGAGCAGCTCGTTCCGCAGTCATCCTCGCGTATTCAGCCGCCAGATCCTCCTTGGCTTAAGCTATCTGATCTCGCAGTTTCGCGTTATGTTGATCTTGGTCCGCCGGGTTAACCTCTCTTGTTAACAATGTTGTCAAACTGTCCAATAAGTCGGACAAGACCTGAGTCGGCGTGCGCACAGGGCGTCCTACCCCGGCTGCCGTCGCTATTGCTGACCCGGAAATCATTGTTGCCGCAGTCATAGAATTCTGCCTCGGCTGCGTTCCGGCCATAAAAATTGCGACCCGGTTCGGCGGCTCACAGGGGTCTGGAATACTATCGCCATCGGAACAGCCCCCAAGCCTGTCGTCTTGCAGTTGATACAATGAAGTAGTCTCGCCCGTGGACGGCTCACCATCAGAATAGATGGCCGTCTCACTGCCAGACATGGATCCTTCCTCAAATTCCGCCCCATGGATGAACCCCACGAAGGCGCGCTTCATGGCGGGTTGAACCCGGGCGGAACGTGCACGCTGAGCCGTCTCGATGATGTCGGTGCAGATGTCCGGCTCAGGGCCTCGTTCGCCGATCTTGCCAATGAAGACGTGGATTCCGCCGAAGGGGACACGGTACCCGTACTCGATTGAGCATGCCTTGGCGACCCAACCCGCGTTGTCGATGTAGAGCTTGGCGCGACGACTCTTGGTCCCATAGCGTACCCTTTGATCCCTTCAAAGTTGCCCTGTAATAACTCGAAACCACCATGCGCTGGCCCCATGGTGGGCGCCAACTGTCGTGGAATTGTCATGTCAGATGTCCTAGTGGGAGGACTTAGCCATGGAGCCATTGCGACAGGGTAGCTTAAAGGGGTTAAACGGGACAAAGGACGCGAGGAGTTTATACTGGTTCGGCCCCTTGCGGTGAAGGTAAAGGCCTAATCCAGTTTGAGGTGGTATTGCTTATGTCTCGATTACTAGGGAGCGAATACGCTTGACCTAGCTTTTGATCTGTTCTCTTTTTCCCTAAGTCGCCACCGGGTCGTCCCTTTATATACACAGGTCGACGCCCAGTGGCTTACAGAGTCCCGGCCGGCTCATAAACATGTCTGGTCTGGTAACTAATTACACTTGCCTTACGATACAAGTCATGCATATATGGCGGTTTACACCTATGGGCGTTAAGCCGCCTTTGCGCCTTGGGCTCTTAATAAGTCATCCTCATGAACCGCCATCTTCGATACCTTCATGGGCTTCATGATAATGAACCGCCGTTGGTATAACACTTCAAAAAAAAGACGCTTACGTGATGATACGTGTTTGTCACAGTAGGTCACGTTTTCTGTCATGCATGTACATCCATGACGCTTTTATGACAGAATCAAGATAGTCATACCTGAGTTGTCGTAGAAGTGTTCCATGACATTACCAAAATTATCATCACAGAAGTGTTCACTTCCATGATGATAAATTCCGCGTCATGGAAGTGCTTTCATCAAGGGTGACTGACACATGGCATCCACCGTAACGGGTCGCTGTTAAGCTATCGGGTCTGGTTTTGGATCCGATAACCCGCTAACAGCCACGACCAATGACGATTTTCCACGTGTAAAATTCTCATTAGCCAACGGATCCACGTGTCAGCTCCGCGTTGGCACAGGTGTCACTCATCCAATGGGCGAGATGCGCCTATGATAAGTCGACACGTGGACCGGCCCAACAGTGGCCCATTACCGGCCTACTTGAGTCAGGCCCATTTACATGCACGGCCCATACAAGTTACACAGAATCGGCCCATCAAAGGCCCATTATACATTTGACAATTTCCATCCCATCGTCAATTTTAGCCCGTTAACGGCCTGCTACGTCTTTGGGCCCAATTGCGGCCCGAGCTTCTTTCGGCCTGTTAGCGGCCCATCGTCAGTTCCAGCCCATTAACGGCGCGGAACGTCTTTCGGCCTTTTTGCAGCCCATTCTGCAGTTGGGCCAATTCTAACCGCTGTGACTTTAGGCCTGTAATCGGCCCATTCGCTAAATGGGCCAACTCCTTGCCCATTTTGTCTCTCGGCATGTAGATGGCCCGCACAACAGTTGGGCTTTGACTTTAGGTCCATTAGGGGCCCACGTTCCGCAAGGCATCATTTCAGCCCATTGCGACTTTCGGCCTGTTAAAAGCCTAGTTTGCAAATTGGGCCTCCTCTGCCCCATAACACTTTCGGCCTCTTACTGGCCCGTAAAGTAAAAGGGCTGAGACAAATTTGACATCTATTTCGGCCTGCTAGAGGCCCGCGGGCCATTTCCATTTATACGGTCCTATTGATCTTTTGGCCTGTTAACGGCCTATTAAGAGCCGTTGTTACAGTGGGCCGCACCATTTGGGATCCAGTTAATATTATTTTGACCCGCCCAATTAAGGCCTGCTTTGACTACACATGTTTGTTTGTTTGTATGGTGTCCAGGAAATGTTTGGGCGTGTGGGCCCCCGTTTAAACGATATAGCATATTCAAGAATTATCCTACTCTATACTATCGCCTCTAAAACATACACTATACAATAAAAAGAATAAGGCATTTAAATGTATAATAAGCCTACACTATACAATAAAGAAATTACAACCGAATATACCCACTGGACATTATAGTTTGGCACCAGTGATAATAAAGCATACACAAACAACAAATTACATACACTGGACAAATAAAGCTCATACATCATGGACACGCATCAAAATAACTTACCATCTGAACTATAATCTCTTCACAAAATAGGATTGGCCGGATTCAAATAGCACAAATTTCAGTCTGCAAAATCTCCAATTCCTTCGTGGTTACCTCAGTGTCTTGTTTCATTTCTTTGACTCCTGCATCTAATACCTACATGTCTAGTCTCAACTTGTTGATTGTACATTGAGAATCATGTACACGTTGTCTTGCCACCTCTAGTTGATGCTCGAGAACATCAGCACATTCCAATTCCACTCCATAATCACTCGGTAACGGCCATGCCACACTGCTCGCGGATCTTTGTCTTGATGTCACTTCATCCTGAAATGTTTCTGTAAGTACACATGACTAGGGAAAAATATAGTTACAACAGTGAAGCGAGCAAGACAGACTATTTTGTACATGGAAAAACAGGAATAACAATAATGTTACACGTCATGAAGCATAAGCAGGTGATATTTTAAAAATTATAAAAATGGTAGTCTGTGCAGCGTGCATACAGAAATCTCTCTTAGCTCACCAGAGGAGCATGATGTTGGGGCCAAATCCAAAACACAAACAACTTACAAATTGAGACAGCATGTTGCGTATAAGTAAGCAAGCAGTTGGCCATTCTGTAGCTCAATTAAATTCTAAGGGAGCATAATGAACAGCAGAGGGATTCATACAAACCTACTACAACAAGCAAAGCTATGCAATCATTAGCCTAGTATAAACTAGATTTTGAGCCTCATGCAGTAATAGTTGGTTGATAGACTTCAAAGCTTCAGGCACACTTCGCTAGAGTAATTAAATTGTAAGGCCTTTAATTATGTCAACTAATAGTTATACAAGTACTACCTTCGTTTCAGTTTACAAGTCCTACGCGTATACCTAGGTTGCCAATTTTATCACCCTAATATGAACTATATAACACAAAAATTATACTGTTTGAAAATAGAACATCTGAAGTTTATATTGGTATTTTCCTTAACATATAAGTTGTATTAGGTTGGTCAAATTGACGACCTAGGGGTACGCGCACGCCCTATAAACTGAGAGAGAGGTAGTACCCAACATCAGGCATCATTGTTTGGGCATCTCATTAACTGAGGACAAATAAAGCAATTGAGAAGAGAAAATTAACTATGCGTGAAACAAACAAGGAATTGAACTGTTGAGTTGGATACAGTGACTTACCTTAACTGGTTGAACAGGCTCAGCGCTGCTCCTACTTCTCTTGCAAGGCTCCTTCCTAACATCTTGTACTTGGAAATCCTCAATCTTATCTTCATTGCACCCCCTCTACAAGGTGACACAAACTAGTTACCCATCTCCTTGGAAGATAAATATGCATACTTTCCAGTCTGTGAACAACACAAAAGGATGAGATAGTTACAAAACACCACCACATAATGAAACATGCCACATCTCTTGCACTTGCACACAATGAAATGAGCATTTACTATGTGTGCACTATGTAAAAACTAGGCATACCTCGAACTGGGTCTCCAGGTACTCTTGGAGAGCCTGCTTTAGTGTAAAACCAAACCTTTATGTCACCTATGAGTTAGACAAGCCCCCACTACAGCAGCCCTTAGTGTTTAAATTGTTGACAAGCTCTGTTAGAGTGTTAGGTCAAGAACATCAAGTAATCAAAGCAAACAGTCCTGGTATGGCTGGCCGATGCAAACAAGCAATTGAACAGATGTATCAAGAAAAGAAGCAAAGAAGGAGGCTTAAAGACGATCACTTGACTGACCAGATTTAAGGGGCATTTAAACATCATGTACAACGTATGAACTAACATAAACATTGCATATTCTAGATTCTACAATGGAATTCACATTTATTAGGTTATGCCATGTATGATGATGCCTAAATGTACACTATAGCAAGCAGGAGTGATTCATTATTCCATGCAGAATTGAATTGCAGGTTAAGGGCCAGTTCTATTCCGCCTTTTCAGATCTTATTGTCAAAATAAGCCATAAAAGATGTAAACAAGTCATTTTTGAGTTATGGGCTTGGGCTTAACGTATTTCGCTTTGGAGAGGGGTGTTTCATGTAGAAGCTCACTAAAAATTTAAGGGAAGGGGAATAGTGAAATGACTCTGTTGTCTGCCTATATTACACTCAGAATGCAATTGCCCTGCCCTCTTGCACCTCCTCTCCCCTTTCCCTCTACCTTGATCCCCTGCCTGCAGCGCTAGGGTTCCTCCAACGAGCCGTCGCCACTGGTCCCATCTGGCCTGGTCCTCGACGATGCTCTATCCAGCTAGGCTACATGGCCGGCGGGTAGGGCCAAATCTCCCCGGGTGCTCCTCTGTCTGGCACCGCCCCTCATTCTCATGGTCTCCAGCAGCTGCTCCACTATGGTCCGTCCAACGCAATACTCCGGTGGGCGCCGCACAACTACGCCTGATGCCACACTATGGCAGAAGGCACCTTACTCCCCTCCCCTACTCCCAGGTAGTGGACTTGAGGTGTTGTTGAAGGATGAGGTCATCCAACAAGGTGAGGATCTCCTCTGATTTTTTTGCCAAATTTTCATTCTGATCCACTATACCATGAATTGCTATGAGCTGCTTCTGTTGGTGCTATATGATGCATTGCTATGAGCTGCTCCTGCTACTGCTAAATGATGAATTGCTATGAGCTGCTGCTATATGATGAATTGCTATGAGCAGCTACTTGCTGCTATATGATGAGTTGTTATAAGCTGCTCCTGCTTCTGCTATATGATGAGTTGCTATAAGCTGCTCCTGCTGCTGCTATATGATGAATTGCTACGAGCTACTTTTGCTGCTGTTATATGATGAATTGCTATGAGCTGCTCCTGCTGCTGCTATATGATGAATTGCTATGAGCGGCTGCTGGTATATGATGAATTGCACACTGCTGATGTTGCTGCTGTTTGATGAGTTGCTATGAGCTGCTGCTGCTATATGATGCTTTCAGGTGGCTGCTACATGATAATAACCAGCCACTTGGACCATTGAATTTCAATAAATAATTGTTCTTTATTTAAATGTGGGTCATGCGTTCTTCATTTAAATTAGGCAATGGGATCTCTATGGAAGACATTGACAAAAGTAGATTGTGCCAAGTAGATGGTATCTTTGTATTTGCATTTTGAACAAATAGTGATGGTCTGTTTTCCTATCATATTAATTACTGCAGTGGGTTCAATTTGTGATGTTTGCAAGTCAAATTAATTTTCATATGGGCAGAAAAATGACAAAATATAATGCAATCTAGACTTTTCACTGATCATACCAAAGATAAGCTGAAAAGGAAGGCAATGAAAATAACTGGTTGGCTTATTACCTGGAGCTTATATTCACATGTGCTTATTTTCTTAGGATAACTCGTAATAACTGTCCCTATGAAACTTGGCCAATAGAACTGCCATACAAATAACATGTCACGATGATTGCAATGGAGGAGTGACCTACCATAGCACATTGTATAGGCTCACCGCTGCCTCTCCTTTTTTGCGATGTTCGATGAAATTACCACATACATCTTGTAATTTTTCATTGTGTAACCCTATCTGCAAGTTAACACGGCTAATTTCAGACATCTCTACATGATAATACATTGCATATCCCTTGCGCATATTTAAACCACCAATTAACAATTGTGTGCGTAGCATAAACTATCCATGACTACGTGTGCTGGACTAGCAGGCACTCTAAGGGAGCCTAATGTAGTGCACTGGAATTCCTACATGCCACCTACGATTTTGTGTAATGTACTACCTCTGTTCCTAAATATATGTCTTTGTAGAGATTCCAGTATGGACCACATATAGATGCATTTTCGAGTGTAGATTCGCTCATTTTGCTCCGTATGTAGCCTATAGTGGAATCTCTAGAAAGACTTATATTTAGGAACGGAGGTACGAGGTAGTATCATGTATGACATCTATATATCTAATTTAGCAGTCAGTAGTAGAAATCATTGTCTGCACAAAGGAATTACTGGTCGAAAATCCTAGCAAAGATCGCTGACAGGCACACAGCAATACAAGAGAGAGAGACGCACTTACAAGATCATAGCAATGCCTCAGTCTAGGATCTTGGTTGGCCAAACTGTTAGATCTAGAAGAAACATTGTCCTTGTAGTTTTTGCCAGCTGCATAACAAGTAACAGTCACATGTTACTACATTTGAAGTACATCGTGCAGGTGATGCTGGACGGGTTTAAAGGTGAAGTACCTAGGCCGTGGCGGGTGCTTGGCATCTTGCCAGACGGTGGGAATCAGGTTAAATACGTCAAGGGTGATGACGTTGCGCTGGCTGTCTCAGGGTCCCGTAAGGAGATCTAGAACCGTCAGGTAGAGTGTTTGTGGAGCGGCTCCGTGTAACGCCCCAAATGTAACTTGCCATATTTGTAATCCAACTCTTGCCATTTCCGGCTATGTGCTATGATATTCCCTCCGTGGTTGGGTTCTCTCCGTTTTGCATTTTGGTCATGTCATGCATTTCATATCATGTCATCATGTGCATCGCATTTGCATACGTGTTCGTCTCATAAATCCGAGCATCTTTCCCGTTGTCCGTTTTGCAATCCGGCGCTCCTATGCCTCCCGGCGTCCCCTTTTACATTTCTTCGTGAGCGGGTATTAAACATTCTCGGAATGGACCGAGGTTTGACAAGTGGCCTTGGTATAGCACCGGTAGACCGCCTGTCAAGTTTCGGGTCAATCGGAGTTCGTTTGGTACTCCAACGGTTAACCGGGTAACCGTGAAGGCCTTGTGTGTGTTGCAGCCCAACACCCCTTCAAAACAGCCCAATAACCCATCTAAGACACTCCCATGTCCTTCGCCGTTCGATCACGATCGCGTGGCCGAAAACCGCTCTCCATTTGGAGCTTCCTAGCTCCTTCTACCTATAAATATGTGCCCCCTCCTCCAAATCCGGGCAAAAACAACCCCGAAACCCTAATTCTCCTCGATCCGCGCGCCTCTCTCTCTCCTGCCCGCCGCTGGCGCGCCCCGGGCCAGTGGGAGCGCGCCACGTGGCGCCCGCCGCCGCCTCCGCCGCGCCCCGCCGCCAGGGCCTGCGGGGCCCAGATCCGGCCCGCGGGGCCCGGTCGCCGCCGCCCCGTCCGCCCGCGCCTGCCGCCGCCCGGCTTCGCCGACCCCGCCGCCGTCTCCGCCCGCCGCCTGCCGTCGCCCGCCGCCACCGACGCCGCCCGCCGACCGCGTCGCCGCGACCGGAGCTCGCCGGCGCCCCCTCGGTCCCCGTCAGCCCCGTCTCCGGCCAGATCCGGCCGCGGGAGGGCCGGATCCGGTGACCCCCGACCTCGCCGGCCTCTTCTTCCACCTCGCCGGCGACTTCTCCGGCCATCCTCGAAATCCGCGCTGAGAGGTTGACTTTTGCCTCTCCCAGATTTCTGCTAAGTCCTCACGTTGCATCATCATCATGCCTTGTTCATCCTGCGATACCTTTGCATCCGTAGCTCCGTTTCGCGCGTATAATATGTCATTTTGTGCGCCTCGAAGAGTACATCATTTTGTTCCATTGCGTCATTTTCATTTGAGGTCATCTTGATGCCCGAAATGCTGTTAGAAGAGGGCTAGTTGATGTTAGTCGCTGAATCGTATCTGAACATGCACTTTTGTCATTTTTGCCATGATTGATGTGTACCTCATATGAAGTTGAGTCCTACATGAGTTTTGTGATATGCCATGTTACCCATCCAGAGGATTTTGCCATGTATTTTTATGATCTATGTGGTGACTAGCACAAGCATGCAAACTAGGTGTCTTGATGTTGCTGATTTCAGAGACTTAGTGATTTCACTAAGTCCCTGACTGCTGTTATTTTCGTGCCATGTATTCATGTTGTTTCTGAGTGATCTATGCATAATTTGAGCATGATCAGTAAGGGAGTTTTGAACTTGAGTATTTGCTTAATCCATCCATGCCTTCGTTTGCAATTATGGAGTGTTATAGCTTGAGTCAATCGAGCTCTACTTTTGCTTCAAAATATTGCTGGCAGATTGTTTACGTGTTATTCGATTTTGCCAAGCTTGGTGTAGTTGATCCTTGCATGATATGATGTTATTCTTGACATGTCTAGTTACTATGCCATGTCTTATTGATGTATGTATGCTTAGTTTATCATGAATTTCTCTGTAGTGAGTGCATCGAGCTCACGAACATGCCTAGTCGTTAACAGTTTTCTGCCATGTCCAGTTTTCCGCTAAGTCTGAAACCTGTAACGAAACTTGCTTATTTGTCATGGGTGTAATCATATTTTCTGGTCCTTTTTGGCTTATGTTCAGTAAGAGACTTTTGTCAAGTGCTATGATTAGATTCATGCCATGCCTTACTTTGCTATGTTCTGAACCTGTAGCATGTTGTTTCGTTGCTCCGAACATGTCATCCTGATGTTAGTTTCTGCTTCTTGTTATTTTCACCAAGTCTGTGAACCTGTTATCGTTTGCACTTTTGCCATGCTTGTTTGGACCTGTTTTGATGTGATTGAGCCGTAGCTCAGTGTTCATCTTTTGTCATGCATCTTGTGTGGATTACTTTCATATGCTTTGTTGCCATGTTTGGGTGCAGTAGCTTAATTATTTGTTGCTTGCTAAGTAGCATCATGCTGTTTATGGCAGATTCGTGTCATTCTTGTATTGCTTGCCATTTGCAAACCGTGCATCCGATTCCGGTGTATTTTATATCGATTTCAACCGAAATCACCTCATCTATCCAGTGGCATGCTTGGTTTGCCAAGATTATGCCATGTTCCCCCTTGCCCTTCCGGAGCATGCATTCGCATTGCATATCACCTCTCGCATATCATGCCATGTTTTGCATCATGTTGCTTGCGCATTGCATCATGGTTGATATTGTCCCCTTTGCTTGTTTTCTTGTCTTGGGTAGAGCCGGGAGACGAGTACGTGAACGAGGAACCTGTTGAGAACGCTTACGAGGACCAAGCTTTCGACAACTCTGAGAACCTTGCAGGCAAGATGACCATACCCTCGAAATCACTTCTATCTTTGCTTGCTAGATTGCTCGCTCTTTGCTATGCCTATGCTGCGATACCTACCACTTGCTATATCATGCCTCCTATATTGCCATGTCAGCCCCTAACCATCCATGTCCTAGCAAACCGTTGTTTGGCTATGTTACTGCTTTGCTCAGCCCCTCTTATAGCGTTGCTAGTTGCAGGTGAAGATGAAGTTTGTTCCTTGTTGGAACATGATCTTGTTGTTCCTTGTTGGAACATGTTTACTTGTTGGGATATCACAATACCTCTTATTTAATTAATGCATCTATATACTTGGTAAAGGGTGGAAGGCTCGGCCTTATGCCTGGTGTTTTGTTCCACTCTTGCCACCCTACTTTCCGTCATACCGGTGTTATGTTCCCGGAGTTTGCGTTCCTTACACGGTTGGGTGATTTATGGGACCCCCTTGACAGTTCGCTTTGAATGAGACTTTTCCATCAAGGCCCAACATTGGTTTTACCATTTGCCACCACCTACCCTTTTTTCCCCGGGTTTTCGCGAGCCCGAGGGTCATCTTTATTTTAGCCCCCCCCCCCCGGGCCAGTGCTTCTCTAAGTGCTGGTTCGAACCGAGCAGCCTGCGGGGCCACCTCGTGGCAACTCGAGGGCTGGTTTTACTCGTATCTTGACTTATCCGGATGTGCCCTGAGACCGAGATATGTGCAGCTCCTATCAGGATTTGTCGGCACAATCGGGCGGTTTTGCTGGACTTGTTTTATTGCTGTTGAAATGTCTTGTAGTCCGGGATTCCGAGATTGATCGGGTCTTCTCGGTAGAAGGAATATCCTTCGTTGACCGTGAGAGCTTATCATGGGCTAAGTTGGGACACCCCTGCAGGGTTTTATCTTTCGAAAGCCGTGCCCGCGGTTATGAGGCAGATGGGAATTTGTTGATGTCCGGTTATAGAAAACCCGAAGTTGACCTTAACTAAAACACATCAACCGCGTGTGTAACCGTGATGGTCTCTTCTCGGCGAGGTCCGGGAAGTGAACACGGTTGTTGGAGTTATGTCTGACGTAGGTTGTTTCAGGATCACTTCTTGATCACTTCTAGTTCCACGACCGTGCCTTGCCTTCTCTTCTCGCTCTCTTTTTTTTGCGCTGTAGCCACCATATGCTAGTCGCTTGCTGCAGCTCCACCTCATAAACCCCTTTCCCACCTTTAAGCTTAAATAGTCTTGATCTCGCGGGTGTGAGATTGCTGAGTCCCCGTGACTCACAGATATTATCACCACAGTTGCAGGTACCAACGATGCCAGTGCAGATGACGCGACCGAGCTCACTTGGGAGTTCGACGAGGAACGTGGCCGTTACTATGTTTCTTTTCCAGATGATCAGTAGTGGAGCCCAGTTGGGTGATCCGGGGATCTGTTTAGCATTTGGGGTAGTCTTCTTTCATTTTGGTACCGTAGTCGGACCTTGAGTGTAATCTGTTTGATGGATGTTATTTATGTACTTGTGTGAAGTGGCGATTGTAAGCCAACTATGTATCTTTCCCCTTTATTTATTACATGGATTGTGTGAAGATTACCTCACTTGCGACATTGCTTTCAATGAGGTTATGCCTCTAAGTCGTGCCTCGACACGTGGGAGATATAGCCGCATCGAGGGCGTGACACTCCGGTAGGGTGGACTACGGTGTGGGCAAAGTTGATCTGTGGCCGTAGATGAGGGCGTCGGTGAAGCTACTCCGGTGGTTGGGTTAAGGATGGTGTCAACGATGCGGATCTGCGGCCGTGGACGGGGCGTCAGAAGCTCCTCTGGTAGGTTGGATGAGGGTGCGACGAAGCGGATCTGTGGCCGTGGACTTGTGAGTTGAGAATGGTATAGGCGAAGCTACTCCGGTTGGGTTGACGATGGTGTCGGCTAAGCGGCTCCGGTAGGGTTGAGGAAGGTGTCGGCGGAGAGGATCAGAGGCCGTTGACGGGGGCGTCGGTTGGGAGGCTCTGGGTGGTGTGGACGAAGCGTCTCCAATGGGGAGTGGGAATGATCCGCTGCAGATGCATTGCGGTTGATGTGAGTACCGGCGAAGCAGATCCGTTGCCGTGGACAAGGCCGGCACTGAATGGGTTGTGGTACAGTGGTGGATGAGCAGTCTACTTGTTTCTAGTGGAGGTGGGAGGGGTAGATGCGGTGGCAGAAGCAGATCCGGCGAGGTGGACGCCGCTGGCAGTGAATGGGCTCTGGTATGCCGGTGGATGAGCAGTCTAGGGTTTCGAGAGGGGAGGGGTAGAAAGGTCGATGAAGTATGGACGACATGATGTAAGATGCTCTGGTGCTCCAGAGTTAGTCTTTTTTGCGGGAGGGGAGAGGAAATGGGGGTGCCGTGTGGTGGGGGGAACCGGAAGTTACCAAAGCAGCCCCGACCTATTATGTAGATGAGTGCGGTATTGTTACTGTTGTTCTCCATGCACCAAGGACAAAAGGGGAATTTCACATGCTAAAGACTAGGTGGCGGAAATTTTAGAAGGAGGCGGGAGATTTTGCCGCCCGCAGGATCGTTCGTATCCAGTTTCAACTAATTTTAGACCGTGCTAGCGGGAGGTCATGCAAGACTGTGTACATGGGGCACGCGTCAGCAGTTAATAACTGGTGTGAAGTCCACCCCAGAAAAAAAGACAATACTACCTCGGGATGATGCCCCGATAACTTGGGCGTTCACATGGGCGCGGCCAATCGTACAGGTGTAGAGGCACGTTCACAAAAAAAGGGATCAAACGCTCAGCCTATGTATTTCTCGTGTAAATTGATAATATAGTGCCATTGGTTATTTACTTTAAACATGATGCATTGACAAGTTAGTGTAGAGGCGCACA
The DNA here is from genome assembly GCA_032464435.1 of Aegilops umbellulata. NCBI lineage: Eukaryota > Viridiplantae > Streptophyta > Magnoliopsida > Poales > Poaceae > Aegilops > Aegilops umbellulata. The sequence goes on along the minus strand of CP136056.1, from coordinate 316,479,953 downwards.
AAAAGAAATGGATATTGTAGTCCGCTACTTAAAAGTGTTACCTCATATGATTACATAGCCTTTATTTCATAAATTCGGTACCCGTTGAATTCATATATGAATATTACATATATTACTTCATAATAGAACCTTAAATCATCCAAGACTTATGAATTTGAATGCAAGAGTAACAATGGTGCATGTACATGATAGTTGCATTGGTTGTTTGAAGAAACATCACTCTAACTTTGGCATGCACAATTGAAAAGGTTTATTTAGATAGAAAAAATGTGATATGTGAGTGTCCAATCTTTATAGTGTTGAATCGATATTGTACCTTTGGCCACGATATGAAGTAGATATTGATTTATGTTCAAGCGATGCACGTCCACGATCGCTAGATAGTGATATGTGAATGAATTGTGCAATCTCTCTCACATGCATACATATCTCATTTCCCCGTGGGCATCGGAATCACATACGTGCACATCGTGTATTTCTCTCCCTCCGTCAAGGTTGTAATTTCTCTTTCTACCCCATCCTACAAGTCTCACACACAGAAACACACACGCTCTGTCTATCGAACACACCCACCCCTTTAATTCCGCCCACCCACAGCCACTAATGTCTCAGAGGATAATTATGTCTCTCACACATATGCCTAAGGTTAACTCGAGTTTCGGAACCATATGAATACATACAATGGGATTACAGGAGAGCACCTTCTATTTTGAGATTTCACTCACTCTCTCTCTCTCACACACACACACATGCGCGTAGACATTGTTTATCGCTTCATTTTTTTGACACTTGCATGCACACCGTTTTTTATCTCCGTGATGCTTTAAGTATGCCTCGCGCACATCCTATCTATCTATCCCTTAATATAGATATGTGCCACACAAACTGCTTCTACCTACTAGCAAGATGCCCATGCGTTGCACGGAACATCAAGATGCATTTGTATGAGTAGTTTATCTTGTGGGAGAAAAGGATGAACGAGGGAATGCCTTATTTGCAAATGTGGAGAGGGGTGTGGGTATATTTTTGCAAAATTGCCATAGTTTCCTTCCTATCCATTAGATATAAATCGAATGGCCTATATTGCAGGATGGTAGGAACACCATCATCACCAACTCTATTTTTTATAAGAGTAGAGATATGTAAGTGTAAATCCCCCCACCCACCCACCCACACACACACACACACACTTCCCGACGCCGAAGAAGTAGGGTGACACCTCGATCTTAATACTAATCTATCGACTGGCTTCTCTCTCAAACACACACACACACACTACCCGACATCGAAGGAGTAGGGTGGCACCTCGATCTTGATAGTAATCTATCTACTCCTCTTTCAAACAGACACAGATATCGTGAGAGACTAGCAAGATGCCCATGTGTTGCACGGAACATCAAGATGCATTTATACGAGTAGTTTATCTTGGGTGAGAAAAGGATGAATGAGGGAAGGCCTTATTTGCAAATGTGGAGAGGGGTGTGGGTATCTTTTTGCAAAGTTGCCATAGTTTCATTCCTATCCGTCAGATATAAATCGGATGGCCTATATTGCAGGATGGCAGGCACACCATCATCACCAACTCTGTTTTTTATCTCTACTAGCAAGATGCCCATGCGTTGCGCGGAACATCAAGATGCATTTGTATGAGTAGTTTATCCTTTGGGAGAAAAGGATGAATGAGGGAATGCCTTACTTGCAAATGTGGAGAGCGGTGTGGGTATCTTTTTGCAAAATTGCCATAGCTTCCTTCCTATCCGTCAGATATAAATCAGATGGCCTATATTGCAGGATGGCAAGAACACCATCATCACCAACTCTGTTTTTTATAAGAGTATAGACTCCTATAAAAGGCGTAGTTGGTGATGATGGTGTGTCTGTCATCCGTCATTTCTGACCATCAGATCTGCATCTAACGACTATGATGTAAGTCGTGGCATTTTTGTAACAAGACCCTACTTCTCTACTCCAATTTGCAGAAACCCCTTAGTATCTTGAAACCAACCACATCCCTCCCCCACCTCATCAAAATAGCCAGAAGGAATATATTTTGATTGAAACCTAATACGAGTATATTTTTAGTGACATATACACCAAACTAGAGTGTTTTTCTTTCATGTTTGTGAACATGTATTATTATACTCCCTCCGTCCAGAAATACTTGTCATCAAAATGGATAAAAGGGGATGTATCTAGCCGTATTTTAGTTCTAGGTGCATCTCTTTTTATCCATTTTGATGACAAGTATTTCCGGATGAAGGGGGAATTTTGGATCCGTTGCAACGCACGGGCACACTGCTAGTAAGAGTAGAGAAAAGGATGAACGAGGGACGGCCTTATTTGCAAACATGGAGAGGGGTGTGGGTATATTTTTGCAAAATTGCCTTACTTTCCTTCCTATCCGTTAGATATAAATCCGACGGCCTACATTGCAGGATGGCACGCACACCATCATCACCAAGTCTGTTTTCTACTCCCTCCGTTCCTAAATATTTGTCTTTTTAGAGATTTCAAAAAGTGACTACATACGGAGCAAAATGAGTGAACCTACACTCTAAAATATGTCTACATACACATCTATATGTGGTAGTCCATTTGAAATCTGTAAAAAACAAATATTTAGGAATGAATGGAGTATAAGAGTAGACATGGAGATATATCTCCAACATGGTCTACAACAAAAATGTGCTGGACTGGTTAGCGTCGGATGCTCGCAACGCGATGACCTGAGCTCGAATTATGTCTTTAACTTATATATACTTATTCCACTACTGTACTGACAGTGGAATCCACAGAGTACTTAGAATACAAGACTAAGGATGGACTTGTTTCTTTTTAACTTTTTGTTCGAAGCTGTAGCCACCCAGCAAGTCACGTGTACACTGTACATGCAATTAACTTTTTATAGAGGGAGAATCATACACGCAATTAATTCAAATGGATTGGATGTAACTCTATTATTTCCAGCATAAGAGCATCTCCAACGGCAGCCGGCAAATTTCCTGCTGCTTCCTTCCGCGGAGGGTGACATCAAACGCCAGCGGCATACATTTTCACAACTCTAACCAACCAGATGAAATTCGTGCAAACACGGGCTGTTTTCATATAAGCATGCATGATTTCCTATAAAAAAGCCGGATCTTCATATAAACATGATGCATTTCATTACATATACATGAACTAAGCGATGCTAATCCGGTTCTCTTGGTATAATTAATACTCCCTCCGTCCGTAAATACTTGTCCTAGAAATGGATGTATCTAGACTTATTTTAGTTATGGATACATCCAATCTATCCATTCTTAGAACAAAAATTTCCCGCCAGCCAGAGAGGGAGTACCTAATCTAAATGGCCGCCCGCGGATCCCTTTGCCTTCCTCACGTCCGGCAGACACTTGCGGGGTCGATGAAGGTCCTCGGAAGAGACGAAGCAGCAAAGAAACCACCTGAATGCGCAGTCGTCGCCTCGGCGGTGGCCTTAATGGGGCCCAAGTGGCGGCAGCCTCCCGTGTTCTACTTCTCCTCGATGATGGCGGCGGACATGGAGAAGCTGGCCACCGACTCGTCGCTCTCCATGCACCCGGCTTCTGTCTCTGCCTGTATGGCGTTGCCGCATGCACGGGAGGCATGGCCGCAGGCACGGGAGGCGTGCCCACAGACACAGGAGGCGCGTCCACCGCAAAAACTGGTGGCGCGGTATGACGCGGCAGCCACGACTCCCGTACAGGCGTGCTCGCCACCATGCGAGCGTGGAGCAACTCGCCACTCCTCATCAAGCTGAACTAGAGCGGCGAGTTGCTGAACCACGCGCTGGATTGGGGCAGCAACTGGCTCCGTCGGGCCAAGCGAGGTTGTTGAAGCACCGAGCGGCCTCACCTGTATTCGGAGGGCTCGGCGGGCCACCCAGCCAGGTAGTATGCCGGAGAACGGCTCCTCGGAAGCCATCGGAAGAGTGGAGAAAATGGTGAAGGAGGAGATGGGGGAGCGGCGGAGGGGTGCGATTCTTGCCCGCTATCTGTCTGGCCTCGTTTAAATAAAGGGCAGACAGTAGGAGCTTTGCTGGCATCTGGCCTCATTTAAACTGAGGGCGGACGGGAGGAGCTCGGCTGGTGTTGCGTTTAATTCCGACCCGCTCATTAACGGACATGTGGCCGAAGTAGGTTTCTCGGTTTGCATGCGGATTTAACGGAGGGGTTTGATGGAGGCGAGGAGGCGTGTTCAGCCGGGCATGCAGCGGGCGGTGCAGTATTATTCGGTTTGATAGCGGGCAGCGCAGTTCTAGATACGGGTTTAATGCAGACGAGGGAGGGGTAGCGGTTCCTGAAATGTTGAACGGCCAATGATGCATCCTCCTTCAATTAGCATCATGCATGCATGAGGGAAGTGATGGGAGGAGGACCGGGAAAAGAGGCTGCACGATGTGAATGCAATGTAGTTTGCACTAATATAAAGGCGCCCCACCATTCCAATGCATCTACCACATCGTACGCACCTAAGCATTTGCCTAAGCACCTACACTAAGCACAAAAGTGCTCACTCCAGACCCATGGCGGCGATGCGTGCGAGCGGCAACCGGCTGTGCCAGATGGTCCACGACGTCGGCATGCGGCATGGCGCCGAGGATCGTCTCCTGACGGTGTTCGCGACCGGCTAGTGGAAGGCCGCCGTCGACGCCAACTACGACTCTCAATTGGACCAGATGATCATTACCACCACCAACAAGTTCATCGTCCTCAAGAAGCTCGGGGATGACATTGTCGTACTCCTCTAGCCTGCGCGCCGGGCTCCTCATTGCCTGCCACCCTAATCGGCCTCCATGGTCGTAACCTCTTTCAAGCACTGGTGACCCTGCGACTGTCCGCCGACGCCACGAAGAATGTCCACCTGGAGGTCGCTCTCGCCGTGAAGCGCCTCGCCCTGCAAGAATTTTTCGACCTACACATCCACATGTACGAGAATATCGTGTACATAGGTATCTACAAGGCCATTGAGGACGCTACGACGTTGGCCTTCCTCAACCAGCTGGAAGCCTTGGATGCCTTTGTTGAGAAGCACCTTGACCTCGCCACAAAAGCCGCCGCTCCTTAGCCGCCGGTTGGTGGCCCGACGCACTAAGTTGAGGAGGAGGAGGTCGTACGTTGATGGATGCATCTTTCTTCTTGCCTCATGTAACCACCACTGCGATCACATCATTGTGGCCTTAATTTTTATTGTGCTATTGCATTCTCGTTCCAGTCAATACTAAGATGTGCGATCCCTTTGCTTAATTATATGCATCACTGTAACTAGTACTCCATCCGTCAATTTATAAGTTGTGCTTACCTTTTCCATCAACTTCGTGCAACGCACAGGCATCTTGCTAGAAACACTAGAACATGTCGGACCGCATGTGACCAAACCGACGATGCGCCAACCTAGCTACTACGTACCCTGCTTATCTGGCGGAAATAGCCCCGCCCTAGCGTTTCCAGTCGTTATTTCTATCTATCAATCGTGCCAAGGGGCAGAACCAAATGTTACAATTTATAAATTTTTCTCTACTCCTACTACTCCTATAAAAGACTCAGTTGGTGATGGTGGTGTGTCTGCCATCCGTCATTTCTGACCATTAGATCTGCATCTAACGGTTGTGAGGTAAGTTGTGGCATTTCTCTACTCCTATAAAAGACCCAGTTGGTGATGATGGTGTGTCTGCCATCCGTCATTTCTGACCATTAGATCTGCATCTAATGACTATGATGTAAGTCATGGCATTTTTGCAACAAGACCCCACTCCTCTGCTCCAATGTGCAGAAACCCCTTAGTATCTTGAAACCAACCACATCCCTCCCCCACCTCATCAAATCAGCCACAAGGAATATATTTTGAGTGAAACCTAATACGAGTATAATTTTAGTGATATATACACCAAACTATAGTGTTTTTCTTTCAAGTTTGTGAACTTGTACTATTCTATTTTGGATCTGTTGCAACGCACGGGCACATTGCTAGTTTGTAACAATAGCCCACTTCTCTGCTCCAATTTGCAGAAACCCCTTATTATCTTGAAAGCAACCACATCCCTCCCTCACCTCATCAAAACAGCCTGAGAAATATATTTTGAGTGAAAAGTAATATATTAGGAGTATATCAAAACAAGAGTGATTTCTTTCAAGTTTGTGAACAAGTACTACTACTCTACTACTTTGGATCCGTCGCAACACACGGGCACATTGCAAGTAAGAGGAAAAGTCCTGCCGCGTTCGCGTCGCACCCCACACGCCTGGGAATCGGAAGTACTCCATGACCCGTCCGGCATGCCACCTAGCTAGGGAAGGCGTGTTGCCTAGCATTTTCACCTTCATGTGGGACAGCCGTTGAGCAAACTGACTATTGCAAAACGCACCCCGCCCGCCGCCAGGTTGGAAAATAGAAATGAGGGGAAGATCTAGCTGTAGCACGGAAGCCAAGAAATTTGGTGTCTGATGGGGCTCGTTGATAGAGTGTTATTTATTCATAACTAGCAAGATGCCCATGCGTTGCACGGAAAATCAAGATGCATTTGTATGAGTAGTTTATGTTATGGGAGAAAAGATGAACAAGAGAAGGCCTTATATTTGCAAATGTGGAGAGGGGTGTGGGTATCTTCTTGCAAAATTGCCATAGTTTCCTTCCTATCCGTCAGATATAAATCGGATGGCCTATATTGCAGGTTGGCAGGCACACCATCATCACCAACTTTGTTTTTTCATAAGAGTAGAGACACGTAGACAGGATGCACATAGAGGAATTTTGTTACTGCACATTGTTACATACTACTAGTACCTACTCCCTCCTTCTGGTTCACTACTAGTACTCCCTCCGTCCTGGCTTATTGGTCCCCTTTGTACTCAATTCATGAGCTCGTTTTCCTCAAGAAATTGTCTTTACCAATGTATTAATATCGGGAATGCATGCGTGAACAACAAATGATTAAACCTTGCATGCAATGTTTTGACAAAGCATTGACTTACGAACATGTGAATATGAGGGACTACAACATTGTGCATGCATGCAACAGTCACACGTACACATGGACGCAAAAAACATGCGCGACGCCCTAATGCATGCATGTTCGAGCACACGACGGAACACACACGGTCACGCTCAAGTGCTCAACCTACACGTGCATGCACACACATACTCAGCCAGGGTGTGCTAGTGACCGTATAAACACCTGAAAATGTATATGTTGACCGCAATGAGCGTATTATGAATCCCACTGACCGTACTTTTACAAATATACAGATATAGAGAGTAGAATGCATGCAATGCACGTGTACCATAGTAGTTGGTTACCAAATATCATCCGGGTTTGGCACGAGCTCGTACTGCGGGAGCACCACAAGGCTTGTCGTAGGAGTTATATTTCCCTCTCGGGGCCCACGGGACCGAGCTTCAGTGGCTCAGTGCGCCGGCCTATGAGTCAATGACATGCGGACCTTAAATGTGGTTGGCCCACATGTCATTCTCATGGTGGTGGTGTGGTTCACGACTCACTCGTTCGAGATGAACCGGCCGGTGGTGACGTGCCCGTGGCGAGGGTGCCACAGCTGGGCGTCGAGGCGTTACGAGCCGTAGATGGTCACACCGGCGGGTACTGCCTGTAGTACAGAGGTACTCCAGCTGAGGATTGATGCCCGGAACGAAATGTGTCACAACCACTGGATGAAAATTTGATGGTGCGGGAGTACGGATCGGAGTAGAGGGGCGGAGCAGGCAAACCGTGTCCAATTGGGTGTGGTTGTGGTAGAAAGTTGATCGTTACCGCAGTTCAGCTGGCCCACATGTCATGCACACAAAGGCAGAGGAGCGGTGGGGCCGAGAGGGATGACGCGCACGTCGGGGGTTGTCGTGCCGTGGGTTGGAGCGGCGTCATGGGAATCGCGTGTGGGTGTGGCAGTGGTAGAAACAAGAAACGTGATGGTCGTTGTGGTTCAACTTCCATGGACAAGTTGTCATGTCTGCTGACACATGCATTGCATACCGCTCACTGCAAGGAGCGGTAGTAGAGAAAACTTGTTCCAAAGATACCATTTTTCCGATAAAATTCTCGAGATATCATTAGTTTTTACACATGGGATTACTCCTGCAAGGGTTAATCACAACAGGTGTTTTGCTAAAAAATGCATCTTGATGTTCCCGGCAATGCACGGGCATCTTGCTAGTTACAGAAGAAGCCCACACGGGCATCTTGCCGCAGGGTGTGCCACCGACCCAAACTCAAATTTTTTCAGACGCTTAGGTGCACCGGATGCCGTTCCACGCTAAGCAGCTCCATTTTTTTAAACTTGTTATCTTCAAACCATCAAAACAGCCCGAGGAATATATTTTGAGTGAACCATGATTTACTTTCACTGATATATATATATATATATATATATATATATATATATATATATATATTATATATCAAAACTAGAGTGTTTATATTTCAAGCCCGTGAACAAGTATTATTCTACTACTTTGGTCCATTGCAACGCACGGGCCAGCACATTGGTAGTAGTAGTCTCTATCTCTATCTCTACTCTACTCTTACTAGTAAGGTACACGTGCATTGCACGCATGAGATTTGGCAACAAAATTATGAATAAATACCACACTATAGCATGTAAGCTTTGAGTCATATATGCATGCTATAGATCTTCGTTTAATTTTTATAGTTCATCTCATTCAAAATCAATTAGCTTTTATAAAAAAGATAATCTATTTTAAGATTCATGGAATTGTGCTTGTAAAGCATAAAGTAAAAACAAATAATGGAATTCATATACGAAAAAAATTGGGCAATTATGATACGGAAGATTCTAGAACAAAGGAGAAGTACTTGTGTTTTGAGATTTGTGCATTATGCTTTAGTTCAACCATGGAGTATTCTACATGTGGCAGAATCTGGTTAAATGTAGATGATATCCAATGGTCGGTAGTGCTTGGATTTTCCATCTCTGCACCGTCTGATTGGCTTCATCCAACAGCCATCTTTCAAATTTATTCGCACACTATCTAGGGGTATAGATAAAAAACAGAGTTGTTGATGTGATGGTGTGCCTGCCATCCTGCAGTTTAGGTCGTCCGATTTATATCTGAAGGATAGGTAGGAAACTATGGCAATTTTGCAAAAAAATATCCACACCCCTCTTATACTAGCAAGATGCCCGTGCGTTGCACGGAACATCGAGATGCATTTGTATGACTAGTTTATCTTGTGGGAGAAAAGGATGAACGAGGGAAGGCCTTATTTGCAAATGTGGAGACGGGTGTGGGTATCTTTTGCAAAATTGCCATAGTTTCCATCCTATCCGTCGGATATAAATCGGATGGCCTATATTGAGGATGGCACGCACACCATCATCACCACTCTGCTTTTTGTAGCTCTTATAAAAAGCAGAGTTGGTGATGATGGTGTGCTTGCCATCCTGCAATATAGGCCGTCCAATTTGTCGGCGTTCTGGGAACGTGGGTCCAGAGACTTGCCTGCCCGCGGCCCATGGCGTGGCTTTGTGAGCGGGCCCATACGGCCCATCTTCACCAACAAGCATTCAAGACCCTCGAGAGGGGCCAAGCCTCGCGAGGCGGACAACACAAGACCTCCTCGGGAGTGGCCTCACCAGGCTGGCTCGCGAGGGGCGGAGATATCAAGGCAAGGCAAACCTCGCGAGGTTCCGATGACGTGAGCCATGACGATCGAGACCAGGCGGGCGCCAGCGCGCACAGTGTCCTTGTTTCCTCTTTGGTGCTGAGGAGGCAAGCGCATGAGAGGAGTACCGAGGCATCAAGCAAAGGTTTCCATATCGGTGCAACGAAACCAAGACCAGCAGGACGACAAGACAGAGGTCACCATGGAGCCCAAGGCGGCGTCACCACCAGAGCCTTTGGCAGGCGAAGACTGCTTTTGTCAGGATAGCTTGTACTAGTTGTCCCCTTTAAAATTGGCCGTTGTGGCATCCCTTCCCGCTCAATATTTGGGATAAGGACCAGGGCCTCTATAAATAGGGTTAGCCACCATAGTAGGAGGCATCTGATCTTGGACCGGATCCAGTTCATCCTCACACCCACCAAGCACAAGATCACCTCACCTCAGGAGGCTGCTCTTCCCCTTGTACTATTCATCCTCAGCCCGAGAGGAAATCCGCCACACCACACTGGAGTAGGGTATTACACCACTTCGGTGGCCCGAACCAGTATAAATCTTGTGTCTCTTGTGTTGCGAGTTCGTCGAGCTAAGCTTAGATGTCCCGGTGAGGCTGAGGGCGTGATTCAGTAGGGGGAGATCTTCATGCGCACCCTAGTGTTCGAACCTTGAGGGTTTTGCCGGAACCAGAGATCCAACATTTGGCACCCAGGTAGGGGTGCACCGGAGTTTTCCTTCCGTCGATTCACGCTCCACCATCTTCACGCCCATTCTCCATGGCTGGCGCGGCCCTTGTGGCTGGATCTACGGGTGCCCAAAGTGACGCCTGGGGGCTCGAGCCCTTGCTCCCGCCTTGCGGTAGGAGCAGTGGCCACCCAAGTTCAAGACGGAGATGCCGCCACGCTACGATGGTGCGGCGGACCCGTCGGCTTTCCTGCTGGCGTATAAGGAGGCCTTCCTTAAGGCCGGGGGTGACGACAAGGTCATGGCCAACTGGATTCCCATGGCCCTCACTGGCGCACCGCGCGCCTGGCTGCTCAACCTCCCCGGTTCCACGGTGGCATCTTGGGAGGAGCTGCGCGGTCTCTTCGCTATGCGCTACACGGCACCGGCGCACCACGCGGTCGTGGTCCTCCTCGGCGGCTCGCAAGCACCGCCCTCGGATCATCACATCAAGCCATTCCTTCGCTAGATCGGCGCCACTTCCAAGCGCTCGGGGGCTCCATCGGGCTGGGCCGCACCCGAGGCCGACCTCACCTTTGACTCAGGGGATCATCCCGTCTCCATCGTCGGCTCGGGTGTGCTCCCAATGCTTTGGACGCCCACCATCTGCAACGTGTCCGTCACCAAGACGCTCATCGACGGCGGCGCCGGCCTCAACGTGCTCTCCGTCGAGGCCTTCAGCCTTCTTCACATGTCGCTCGAGCGGCTCCGCCCTAGCAAGGCTTTCTTAGGGGTTGGTGGAGGCTCCGCCCACTACCTGGGGCGGATCCGCCTCCCTGTAACCTTCGGCATGCGCGACAACTAGCGCACCGAGCTCTTCGACTTCGACATCGCCCACATCGGCCTCCCATACAACGCCATCCTCGGGTACCTGGCCCTGGGTCAGTTCATGGCGACGACCCATCCGGCCTACAACCTCATGAAGATGCCCGAGAGCAAGGGTGTCCTCACAGTAGTTGGGGACACCAAGGAAGCCTTGATGACACTCAAGATTTCCCTCAAGACCACTGCGATGGCGCAGCCCGCCTACGCGGACACCTCCAAGGCCAAGGGAGCCGCACCAACCAAGAAGAAGCAGTTGTTCACTCAAGACAAGGCAGAAACCAATCAAGTGCCAGTCGAGGAGGACGGATCCTCGGGGGCAACCTTTACCATAGGCGCCAACCTCGAGCCTGATCAGGAGGAGGCACTGGTGAAGTTCTTGCATGCAAACAAGGAAGTGTTCGCTTGGGAGCCCAATCAGGTGGTTGTCGGATTTCGGGTTCCAGCAGACCCTTGAGGTTCGAACACTGGCGTGCGCGCGGAGATTACGCCTTCTACCTACCTGCACCCCTCCGCCTCGCAATGATCTAAACTACGGAAAACACAGCACAAGAGACACAGGGTTTATACTGGTTCGGGCCACCGTTGTGGCGTAATACCCTACTCCAGTGTGGTGTGGTGGATTGCCTCTTGGGCTGATGATGATGAACAATACAAGGAAGAACAACCTCGTGAGAGTTTGTTCTTGGCCGGGGCGATGAACTGCTAGGAGGAGTTCAGTCGCCCTTCTCTCTCTCTCTGATCTGATTGCCGAACGATCTCCCTGTCTAGATGTCTTGATCCTTCTAATTCTAATTCGCCTCTACCCTGGGGGTGGCTAGTCCTATTTATAGGCAAAGGCCCTGGGCCTCTTCCCAAATATTGAGCGGGAAGGGCGCCAATAGTTGGCCATTTTGAAGGGGAACATATGGTACACTTATCCTGACTAAAGTTGGTCCTCGCCTGCCAAAGGCTCTAGTGGTGACGCTGGCCTGGGCTCCACAATGACTTCTTCCTTGTCGCGGAGCTGGTCTTGGTCTCGTTGCACCGAAATGGGTGCCTTTGCTTGATACTCCCGCCTGCGCTTGCTCCCTTTGCACCAAAGAGGAAAGGGAGGACACGGTGCGGGCTGGCGCCTGCTTGGCACCATTGGTCGTCATGGCTTGCGTCACGGGCACCTCGCGAGGTACCCCGCCATGATCTCTCCGCCTCCTCGTGAGCCAGCCTGATGAGTCCGTGCCTGAGGAAGCTCCGTGTCATCCGCCCCGCGAGGCTCGGCCCCTCGCGAGGGTCTTGGGTTTGTGTTGAAGAAGATGGCCCGTGCTGGGCCCCCTTTTGAGCCACGCCGCAGGTAGGCAAGTCTGGGGACCCCCATTCCCAGAACGCCGACAGTAGCCCCCGGGCCCAGGGCGCGCCCGGACTTGGCCGTGCAGCAAAGCGAAAGGGCATGGGCGAAGCGTCGCGGGCCCTAACAGCCTGCGGCCTTGGGCGCCGCGTGGCGGTTGATTGGATGTGGGCGCCTCAGTAACCGCGTGGGTTGATAAGGGAGCGGCATCTGCCTAGGCTTTGCTCTTTTTGCTTTCTCCCATTGCTGCTCAGATCCCCTTTCTTGCGCCTCTCCTTCCTTCCTCCAAAACTTCAGATCTACCTCGTCCGCGCGACCTAGGAAGCCATGGCGCCTCGTCAGCCCCCGGCCGGAGCTTGGTACTCGCCTGCCTTAGAGCCACCGAGCATGTCGGAGGCGAGCTTCGCCCAGCTGCGCTGGATGGCGGCGGCGCAGGGCATCGACGGTGCGAGGGTGTTCAAGGCCGGCTCCGCCACCCCTCAGGGCAAGAAGAGCACCTTCTATCCGTTCTTTGCTAGCGCCATTGCTGCTGGCTTGGTGCCTCCCTTCTCCGAGTTCTTCTTCGCTGTCCTCCGCCATTACAGGCTGCAGGCTCTGCATCTCCACCCCAACTCCATCCTTCTCCTGGCAGTCTTCGCCTACTACTGCGAGGCTCACATAGGGGTGCAGCCCTCAGTGGCTCTGCTGCGCCACTACTTCTATCTCCGGACCTCCCGCGGTCCCGCTTCCGCGTGCGCGAGCTTCATCGCGTACGATGGTGCCATCGCCATTTCGAGCCCCGGCAAGAGGATCGAGGGCTTCAGGAGCAAGTGGGTCTTGGTAGATGCTGGGCGCATCCACCCTCGGCTGATCTTGCCCACGGAGCAACATGCGAGCTCCAGCGATTGGGGTCGAGCGGAGCTCACGGATCCCCGCGCGAAGATGGTGTTGGAGAAGATGGACGCGGATCTGAAGACGGCCAACATGGCGGCGGCGAAGCTGGCCGGCACGTCGCTGCTGAGGGAGTTCCTGGAGCACCAGCTGGCTCAGCTTCGGCGGTATTCACCTCCGATGTGGAGGCCTCATCCGAGCCCCGCGGCCTTGTCCGGCGAAGATCTGGCCGCGGTCCTCCAATCTCTGGTCGGGGGCGATGTGGCGAGGATGGAGGGCGCTCCTACGCCCTTGTTCCTCCGCGACGACTGGGAGCAGGTAGTGGAGTCCATGTCCGTCTTCAACAGGGACGGGCCCGTGCCCACTGAAGCCCCCGAGGAACCGGTGGACGTGTCCTCCGACGACTCCAGCGAAGAGGAGGAAGGAGGGGAGCGGGGAAAAGGGCCTGACTCTGAGGCGACCGACGGAGAGTCGAGGGCTCCCTTCCCCCAGAGCAGGCCCCGCGCTCTCCGCCTCTCTCCGAGCGATGACGACGAAGATGATGACGAGGATGATGACGAGCGGGGCGGCGGGAGCTTGCCCCCGATCCCCAAGAAGGACAGGACCGGGCTGATCTCCCGCGGGTCTGTCCCGGCCCCGGAGCGGACCGCAGACGCGCCTTCCGCTCCCGAGCTTCCCGAGGCCGACCCTTCCAGCCGGCTTTCAGGCTTCAAATTTGGCCGGAGGCTGTCCGAGCCCACCGGCGACGACCTGTAAGTGCCCGATTTGTGTCTTTGTTTCTTATTCTGCTGCTGAGGCTTGACATCCGCTTCTTTTGGATAGGCTAGATCCCTCAACAAAGAAGCTGAAGGGAGCTCCTGAGGTTCCATCCGGGGCAGCGCCTCCGCCCGCGAAGGAAGGTGAGGGCGACGCACGGGCCTCTCCTGCCCGGTCGTCCTCACGAGGGCAGGCTGAGCTCGCTGGGGCGAGCCCAGCCCCCATGGCCCTAGCGACTCCCGAGGTGCCTCCGCCTGCTGCCGCCTCCGCAGTCGTGGGGCGCAGCAGGCTTCGCCTCGAGATGCTGTGGTCGAGCGGCCGTCTTCTCCTCCCACTCCGCTGACTGCTGTCTCTCCGACTCCTCCCACCGTTCTGGATCGTGTTGCTGCTAAACTGGACCGGCTGCGGCAGGATCTTCTTGGCGCCGACCCTCGCTTGGTGGCCGGGCGCTTGGAGCTGGCTTTAGGATGGATTCGCTCTGATGCTTCGATTCGGGCGGTGCTGTTCCAGGCCACGACGGCTTGCGACGAGGAGAGGCAGGCTAACCTTGAGGCGAAGGCTGCTCGTGACGCAGCCCTGGGGGAGGCGGTCGCCGTCTGTGGCCGCTGCAGGGAGCTGGAAGAGGAGCTGCAAGGCACGCGGGACCAGCTCACGAAAGAGACCCGCCTTTGCCAAGAACAAGAAGAAGGCGTGAAGGCTCGCGAGGCGGCCGTCAAGGGCCGGGAGGCCAAGCTCAAGAAGCGCCATGACCGCCTGGGTGCGCTGGAGCAGGAGTTGGGGGAGAGGAAGGTCGAGCTGGACAACAAGGCCCGGGTTCTTGCCGAGGACCGCGTGGCCTTCGCAGAGATGGAGAAGAAGGCTCGCGCCTCGCTGAAGACGCTTTACGAGAGTGGCCTGGAGAGCCCGCTGGCTGGCGCCGAGGACGGCCCCGCCAAGCTGTTTCCCTTCCTGGTTTGTGCTCTTGAAGATGTCGCCCTTGGCCTTGGCCCCACGGCCAAGGCCGAGGCGCGTGTCCTGTCTTCTGCAGCGCTGACGCGGGTCTTCACCCACATCTACCTTTGCGACCCCAACGTCGACCTCGACAGCCTGCTGGAGCCAGCAAGCGGCGAGCGTGCCACTGCCGCTGCAGAGGACGTGAAGGGTCGCACGGAAGCTCTGCTGGGAAAGTTCCAGGCCTTCAGCACCAAGCCGAAGCAAGGCGCTGCCGACCCTGCTGCTCCATGAGGCGAACCCACTCCGCGCTGCTCCACCGCCGTCGAGCGATTCCGTCGTGGCTCCTGTCATGTTTTTAATTCCTGCACATGTACCATGCCTCGGGGAGGCGTTTAAACTTGCGTCTGGCGTTGAGATAACAGTGTGGATTGTAATATTTGCTTCTGAATTTCTTGAAATTTACGTTATTCCTTCCTACTTGCTTATGTTCTACGGCGGCAGAGCCCGGCCCCGCGCGTACCTCACCCAGCACTAGCCCCGACCGGAAACCAGGACGGGACCAAGGATTGAGGGGCGACGTGACAAGTTAGGCTCCTGAGTCGTGATGCTCAGGAGTCCCCCTTGGCGCTCGAACAACAAGTAGGGAGGCGATCCTTGAAGTTTACGCTTTTCCTTCCTACTTGCTTGTGTTCTACGCCGGCAGAGCCCGGCCCCGCGCGTACCTCACCCAACATTAGCCTTTCGGAACTAAGGAGTGAGGGGCTACAGGACCAGTTAGGCTCCTGAGTCGCGATGCTCAGGAGTCCCCCTTGGCGCTCGAACAGCAAGTAGGGAGGTAAGATGTGGGTGGATCTACCGTTCTCCGTCTGCAGAGCCCGGCCCCGCGCGTACCTCACCCAGCGTTAGCCTTTCGGAACTAAGGAGTGAGGGGCTATGGGACCAGTTAGGCTCCTGAGTCACGATGCTCAGGAGTCCCCCTTGACGCTCAAACGGCCTTCGTACCTTGGCTCAGCTCGGGGAGAGACACGCGACGAACCAGGCCCGGGGGGGCCCTGGCTGGGTGGCGTGCGTCTGGGCGTGCCAGGCGCAGCCCCCGTGCCTAGCCCCCTCGCGCGGCACTCCCGAGCGGAGGCGTTGCGATGAGGGTAGACACTGAGCTCTGGGCTCCCTGAGGTTAATGCGGCTCGGGGGCCACCCTCAGTTGTTTATCACCAGCGCGGAGCATAGCGCTTCTGTATGTGTACGGGCATAGCCGCTCCTCGGCAGTGTCGTCAGCCAGCGCGGAGCATGGTGCTTCCACTGGTACGTGGGAGGGGGCTCCCCTCCGGGAGGAGCCCCCGGGGCATGTACAGCCCCGCCCTGACACGTGGCTGGCACGGTAGGGCCTGGCGAGGTGTATCTGGGCACCCGTGAGCCAGCGTGGGACTCACGGGGCCCTACCTCTAGGCGGGTTGCGCCTGGCCCTGGGCCTTATCTTGTGATGTGTTCCTGCAAATTTGGTTAGATGTCGGCACTCTACGTCCTCGGGTCCCGGCCCTCGAGCTGGTCTCAGCCGTCGCTGGTATGCCAGGTCGCGATGCCGTGGACAAGGCTAGAGGGTGAGGGCTGGAGAGCCAATAAGAGCCTTGAGTCGCGATGCTCAGGCACCCCCCCCCTTTAACGTGCAAGTGGTCGACATGGAGAAGAAGAGGTGTCGTGCACCGGCATCAAATAATCAAGCATGGTAGGCCAAACGCATAGCTGGAAATAAACGCAAAAGGGTACATGTCGCTGGGTCTGGCCCGAACGACTTGGGGATGATGCAGCCTGAGGGGCGCCCCCAACAAAGTAAGCTAAGGATATGAAATAAAAGGGATACATGCCGCAGGGACAAACCCACGCGGCCTGGGAATGATGCAACCCTGGGGGCGCTCCCAGATGGAAATGAAACTTGAAAGATGTCACCTAATGATGTTGAGGACGAACGAGTGTTGGTGTAGCAGACTCGGTGGGCTGCGGAAGCCGGTCCTCACGAGCCCCCAGGCCCAAGGGCCTCGGGAGGCTCCGGAGGCGCTGGTGGCTCCTCGCGGACCATCTCCATCTCCGCCAAGGCTGCGGAATGCCTGGCCTCTTGAGCCTCCATGATGCCCCTCATGAGGCGCTGGTACGTGATAGCAGCGTTCGACAAGCTGTAAGGCATGCGAACGTAGCTGTGGGGTGGACCATAGCGGCGCCCCACTCGCGAGGGCCAGAGGCGCTCCAGAGAGGCGACTCAATTGAGCCCCGGTATGTCAATGTAGACGCGCAACCCACCATCCTCGCCTAGATGGGGAGCCACAGCTGGTAGGCGGCGGCCACCTCTCATGACTCTTGACTCGTGTAGCTCTTGAATGGCCTTACTGACGAACTCCTGTGGGTCTGACCCTCCTTGCCTTACTCCTTCTCGAGGGAAGCGTGCTTCGAAACACGCCTCCATGTGGTGCCCAAGCGCCTCCCTCGTGACCCTAGCCAGGTCGGTGGCCCTCCAGGGGAGAGCCCCCGAGCCCTGCCTGAGGAGGGCGCCGGGCGCGCTTTCCTATGCGATGGAAGGAGGATCCCCCTGGGCAAGCGCGGTCCGTAAGGGGCCTGCCTCCCGAGGGGCCGAGCAGGATGATGTCTTCTTCTTCTTGGGGGTGGTCTCGGGGAGCCTCCTGCTTTCGCGATCCGGGTCTTCCAGTGATGCTGCCTGAAAGGCTCGTTCCAGGGAACACACAGCATCCTTCTCTTCACAGGGCACCGTGATGAGTCCGCAACTTCCTGGCATCTTGAGGACGTTGTAGCCGTGGTGAGTTACGGCCATGAACTTGGCCAGCGCTGGGTATCCAAGGATGGCGTTGTACGGCAGGCGAATGTGAGCGATGTCGAAGTCGATGAGCTCGGTGTGGTAGTTGTCGCATGTCCCGAAGGTGACTGGGAGGCGGACCTGCCCAATCGGGACCGTGGAGCCGTCGGTGACCCCGGAGAAAGGCTTGGTTGGCTGAAGCTGGTTGTAGGGTACTTGGAGATTGTTGAATGTTTCCACGGACAGGACGTTGAGCCCTGCCCCGCCGTCGATGAGGGTCCTGGTGACTAGCACATTGCTGATGATTGGGGAGCAAAGCATTGGGAGGACTCCGGCTGTGGCTGCACACTTGAGTTGATCCGCTGAGCTAAACGTGATGGTGCATGCGGACTACCTGAGAGGGCGCGTGGCTTCGAGCTTGGGGAGGACTGCATTTACTTCGCGGGCGAACTGCTTGAAGATGCGCTGAGAGGCTGGGGCTTGAGCTCCGCCCAGGATGCAGGCGATCGCGCGCGGCTCCTGGAAGCCCCCAGCCCCCTCATCCTGATGGCGGTCCTCATTTCTTCTTGGGTGAGGCGGCAGCGCAGGGAGGCCTGCGTTGCCTTGCAGGCGGTCCTCGCGAGGCTTATCCCTCCAGCCTTCCTCGCGAGGCGGGTCTTGCCAGCGGTCCTCGTGAGGTCGATCGCGCCACCCTTGGCGCGGGCCGTGGTCTTCCCAGCGTCCTGCTTTCCTTCCTCCTCCTCGACCGTAGCCCCGATCACCGCAGTCGGGACGACGGCCGATCCTTCCTTCTCGTACGGCTCGGAGCTCTTGGCATTCGTTGGTGTTGTGGGTGTGGAGGTCATGGTACACACAGTACCGACTGCCCTTGGAAGACTCTGGCTGATCTCTACCATGCTTGGTGTCTGGTTCTGCCGCGAGCACGGTAGCCCCCTTGTGCTTCACATCCTTGGCCTTGAGCTTCTTCTCTTCTGGGTCTGCGGCAGGCAGCTCGAGGAGGGAGAGACGCCCTTCCTCAGCCCTGGCGCACTTGGTCGCCAAGTTGAACATCTCCAAGGAAGTGCACAGGTCTTCATGCATCGCCAGCTCCTCCTTCATCTTGACGTCACGCACGCCGTCGGAGAAGGCTGAGATGATGGCCTCCTCGGTCACCTTGGGAATCTTGAGGCATGCGTTGTTGAAGCGCTGGTTGTATTTCTGCAGGGTCTCTCCGGGTTGTTGCTTGATGCGGCGCATGTCGCTCACGGCGGGTGGCCGGTCGCGAGTACCTTGGAAGTTGGCGATGAAGCGGGTGCGCATCTCGTCCCAGGAGGAGCTCGTGCCCGGAGCCAGGTTAAGGAGCCAGGTGCGGGCCCCGTCCTTAAGCGCCATGGGGAACCAGTTCGCCATGACCTTCTCGTCTTCGTTGGCAGCTTCGATGCCCAGCTCATAGAGCTGGAGGAACTCCGCAGGGTCGACCGTGCCGTCGTAACGAGGAGGCAGGTCTGGCTTGAACTTGCCCGGCCACGTGACGCTGCATAGTTCGGTGGTGTAGGCACGGCAGCCTGCTGTGGCCACGGGAGGCCTTGGGTGGCGGAGAGCTTGGTCTTGCAGGTCCCCACATGCTGCAGCTGGGAGCAGCGCGGGGTCTTGACGTGCGGGAGCAGGAGCATAGTCGCGACGCGCTGGGGCATGGAGCGCCCAGGCACCTTCTTGCGGGCGAGGGACTTCTTGGCAGCTCTGCTCTTGACGTGCTGGCGCCTGACGGAGCGGGTTCCGCCCAGGGGCCACGCGCCTTGGAGCCGGGGCGCCTTCTTGAGGAGGAGGCGGTTGGGGCGCCCCCGGAGCTTCGTCGCCCGCCCGGGGCGGGGTGCGGTGCAGCGGAAAGGACGGTGCGGGAGAACCACCCGCGACGCGGACGAGCTCGGCAACGCGGTCGACCATTCTTCGTAGACATCGTCGACGGGACGGTAGCGCAGGAGCTCGTACGCCGCGATGAGCGCGGCTCGAGCCTCCATGGGTGCGCGAGCGCACGGGACGAAGATCCAACCGGGGTGAGTGAGGGAGTGGCGGTGCGGCCGTCTTGCCGCACGGACGGATGCTGAGACGATGCTTGCTGCTCGTTCCCCGCCGGGCCAGTGGCGGCGTTGACGGCAGGTGACTGGGAACGGCGACGACTCCTGCCGACGGGACCCGTCTGGGCGACGCGGGAAGCGAGAGCGGCTCGGCGCTCGGCGCGGGCCCGACGAGCGTCAGACATGGACGCGATGGTCGGAGAAGAACGGGGCGGTGGAAGACGAATTCCGGCACACCCCTACCTGGCGCGCCAAATGTCAGATTTCGGGTTCCGGCAGACCCTTGAGGTTCGAACACTGGGGTGCGCGCGGAGATTACGCCTTCTACCTACCAGCACCCCTCCGCCTCGCAAAGATCTAAGCTATGGAAAACACAGCACAAGAGACACAGGGTTTATACTGGTTCGGGCCACCGTTGTGGTGTAATACCCTACTCCAGTGTGGTGTGGTGGATTGCCTCTTGGGCTGATGATGATGAACAATACAAGGAAGAACATCCTCACGAGGGTCTGTTCTTGGCGGGGGCGATGAACTGCTAGGAGGAGTTAAGTCGCCCTTCTCTCTCTCTAATCTGATTACCGAACGATCTCCCTGTCTAGATGTCTTGATCCTTCCAATTCTAATTCGCCTCTACCCTGGGGGTGGCTAGTCCTATTTATAGGCAAAGGCCCTGGGCCTCTTCCCAAATATTGAGCGGGATGGGCGCCAACAGTTGGCCATTTTGAAGGGGAACATATGGTACACTTATCATGACTAAAGTTGGTCCTCGCCTGCCAAAGGCTCTAGTGGTGACGCTGGCTTGGGCTCCACAATGACTTCTTCCTTGTCGCAGAGCTGGTCTTGGTCTCGTAGCACCGAAATGGGTGCCTTTGCTTGATACTCCCGCCTGCGCTTGCTCCCTTTGCACCAAAGAGGAAAGGGAGGACACTGCGCGGGCTGGCGCCCGCCTGGCGCCCTTGGTCGTCATGGCTTGCGTCACGGGCACCTCGTGAGGTACCCCGCCTTGATCTCTCCGCCTCCTCGTGAGCCAGCATGATGAGGCCGTGCCTGAGGAAGCTCCGTGTCGTCCGCCCCACGAGGCTCGGCCCCTCACGAGGGTCTTGGGTTTGTGTTGATGAAGATGGGCCGTGCTGGGGCCCCTTTTGATCCACGCCGCAGGCCGAGTGCGACTTGCTGTGCTTCCTGGATGCGTTTTCAGGATATCACCAGATCAAGATGGCGGTAGAAGATGTGGAGAAGTCAGCCTTTGCTGACCCCGTGTGGGGTGTACTGCTACACTTGCATGCCTTTCGGGTTACGCAACGCAGGCGCAACCTTCCAGCGGCTCATGCACATCGCCTTGGGTCGGCAGCTCAGGAGAAACGTTGAAGCTTATGTCGACAACATCGTGGTGAAGTCTTAGGAGGCTAGAACTTTGATTCAGGACCTAGGGGAAACCTTCGCGAGCCTCCGCCAGGTGGACTTGCGACTCAACCCGGAGAAGTGCGTGTTTGGCGTCCCTTCTGGCAAGCTGCTGGGCTTCCTTGTGTCCCACAGGGGGATTGAGGCCAACCCAGTCAAGGCCATTGAAGACATGAGTCCACCGCAAACCCTCAAGGAAATGCAGAAGCTTGCTGGATGGGTGACTGCGTTGGGACGCTTCATTTCCAAGCTAGGAGAGTGCGCCCTACCCTTCTTCAAGCTGATGAAGAAGAAGGGCACATTCGAGTGGACCCCAGAGGCCGACCAAGCATTTCAAGACCTCAAGAGATATCTGACCAACCCTCCAGTGAAGGTGGCACCACGACCTCTTGAGCCCCTAGTGCTTTACCTTGCCGCCACTCCCTACTCCGCCGGCGCGGCTCTAGTGGCGGTTCGGGAAGAACACCAAGCCAAGGGCGCATCACGCCGAGCTACGCCCCCAGCAGGGACGAGGCAAGACCTGGAGGGTGAGGGAGTCCTCGATTAGGGGGTCCTCGGACAGCCGGACTATATCCTTTGGCTGGACTGTTGGAATATGAAGATACAAGATTGAAGACTTCGTCTCGTGTCCGGATGGGACTCTCCTTGGCGTGGAAGGCAAGCTTAGCAATACGGATATGTAGATCTCCTCCCTTGTAACCGACTCTGTGTAACCCTAGCCCCCTCCGGTGTCTATACAAACCGGAGGCTTTAGTCCGTAGGAAGACAACAATCATGCCATAGGCTAGGTTCTAGGGTTTAGCCTCTACGATCTCGTGGTAGATCAACTCTTGTAATACTCATATCATCAAGATCAATCAAGCAGGAAGTAGGGTATTACCTCCATCGAGAGGGCCCGAACCTGGGTAAGTATCGTGTCCCCCGCCTCATGTTACCATCCGCCTTAGATGTACAGTTTAGGGCCCCTACCCGAGATCCACCGGTTTTGACACCGACATTGGTGCTTTCATTGAGAGTTCCACTATGTCGTCACCGTAAGGCTAGATGGCCCCTTCGATCATCGACAACGATGCGATCCAGGGTGAGGTCTTCCTCCCCGGACAGATCTTTGTATTCGGCGGCTTCGTACTTTGGTCCAACTCGCTTGGCCGTCTGGAGCAGATCGAGAGCTATGCCCCTGGCCATCAGGTCAGGTTTGGAAACTTGAACTACACTACCGACATCCGCGGAGACTTGATCTTCGGTGGATTCGAGCCCATGTCAAGTGCACCGCACAATCACGACGAGCATGACTTAGCTCTGCCATCGAACAGTGTTCAGGGGATAGCACCTGCAACTACTCCGGCCCTCGATCCAGAAATTGCGCCATCTGAAGACGGGTGGATAGACCCCGCCACAGACGCCACTCTCTCAGTGGCGATAGAGCCGAATACTGACTTAACCACCCACAAGAGCCAAAGACATCGACGGTGTGGACGACGATGCAGGAGACGAACAAGAACCACCGCCCACAGGGCGCTGGACTGCAACCTCATCATATGACATATACATGGTGGACACCCCCAAAGAAAACATTGACGAGGAATGGAAGGATGCAGCGAAGGATAGCTCCCTCGAGAAGCAACCAAAGTGACGGCGTAGGCGCCGCTCCAAATCCCGCCTCGGCAAAAACAGCGATAACAACACAAGAAAGAGTAATACCCCGATCGACTCCGGAGGAAACGACGACCACATTGACCCAGCGATAGAGCAGGAGGAGCCAGCGGACGGCGAACATAGCACAGAGCCGCAGTCCGATAAAGGCGATGCTGAGCGTCAAGCTAATCAACCTATCTCCGGAGAGGAGAACAGTCCGGACGACGATGCACACATCATCCCGGAAAGGCACTTGGAACAAGAGAACCTCCACAGAAAGCTTATTGCCACCGTGAGGAGTCTCAACAAGCAGAAGCAAAGGCTTAAGGCCGCGTAGAATGCGCTCAACAGTAGATGGAACAAAGTGCTTAACACTGAAGAAAAGTATGGTGGCAGTCGCAACAAAAAGAGCTATCCAAAGCGCAAGCTGTTGCCTGGATTCGATGATGAGGCCTTAGAGCCCACACAGCCGAAGAATAAAACGGCCGACCCGTCGGATCGACCACCTCGTGGCTGCGATAGGGCGGCTAACAAGGTTGCACATAAGTCAGCACATGATCCACGCGAGGACTTGCATCAATAGGCCGGTGTGACTAGATCCATCTACGGATCTTGGAAGTGCACTCCAGCGCATAATCAAAACTGAACACTACAACCGTCCGAACGCCATGATACATCCAAATGCAGGGGTGCCGCACACCCCCTATGCTTCACCGATGAGGTACTGGATCATGAATTTCCAGAGGGATTCAAGCCCGTGAACATAGAGGCGTACGACGGAACGATAGACCCTGGGGTCTGGATTGAGGACTTCATCCTCCACATCCATATGGATCGCGGAGACGATCTCCACGCCATCAAATACTTGCCTCTCAAGCTTAAAGGACCTGCTCGGCACTGGCTGAAGAACCTCCCCGAAAATTCAATCGAAAGTTGGGAGGAGCTTGAGGATGCTTTTAGGGCCAACTTTCAAGGGACCTATGTGCGACCTTCGGATGCAGACGATTTAAGTCATATAATTCAATAGCCCGGAGAGTCAGCCCGAAAGCTTTGGAACAGATTTCTCACCAAGAAGAACCAAATCGTCGACTACCCAGATGTCGAAGCCTTAGCAGCTTTCAAACACAGCGTCCGAGACGAATGGCTCCCTAGACACCTCGGCCAAGAAAAACCAAGGACAATGGCATCCCTAACAAGCTTTATGACCCGCTTTTGCGCGGGCGAAGATAGCTGGCTGGCCCGCAGTAGGACTAGCGACCCAGGCACATCCGAAGTCAGGGATGGCAATGGAAAACCACGACGCAGTAAAAGCAAGAGTTGAAATAACAAAGACAGTCCAGACAACACGGCGGTAAACGCCGTATTCAAGGGCTCTCGGCCCGGTCAACGGAAAAAGCCTTTCAAAGGCAATAGAGATGGACCGCCCAGCCTAAACAAGATCCTAGACAAATTGTTTCAGATTCATGGCACCTCCGACAAACCTGCAAATCATACCCACAGAGAATGCTGGGTCTTCAAGCAGGCCGGCAAGCTAAACGCCAAACACAAGGGGAGGGAGACACCAAGTGAAGACAAGGATGAGCCTCGACAACAAAACACTGGGGGACAGAAAAAATTCCCACCAGAGGTCAAAACAGTGAACATGATTCACGTAACAAAGAGAAGGAGCAGACATGCACTCCGAGACATATGCGCCTTAGAGCCCGTCACACCTAAGTTCAACCCTTGCTTTGCCTACCCGATTACCTTTGATCGCAGGGATCACCTGACAAGTATCCGACACGTAGGATTGGCTGCCTTGGTGCTAGACCCAACTCTCGACGGATACCATCTCACCCAAGTCCTCATGGACGGCGGGAGTGGTCTTAACTGATATATTAGGACACAGTCCGCAAAATGGGGATAGACCCGACAAGAATAAGCCAAAGTAATACTACCTTTAAAGGGGTAATACCAGGCCCAGAGGCCCGCTGTACAGGCTCTCTAGTACTAGAGGTTGTATTCGGTTCTCCCAACAACTTTCGAAGTGAAAAGTTAACCTTCGACATCGCTCCATTCCGAAGTGGCTATCAAGCACACTCGGAAGAACAGCGTTTGCTCGTTTTAACGCAGTACCGCACTATGCTTCTCTTAAGCTTAAGATGCCCGGTCCACGTGGCATCATCACAGTTAGCAGAAATGCTGAGCGTTCCTTACGCGTGGAAGAACATGTGGCGGCTTTAGCAGCCGAATACTAAATGGCCTCTCCAACCAGAATAAACGATCAGTCGTCAAGACCGCGGACACGGCTAGACGAGTCCGGTGCATCACTAGCTGTAACAGCTTTGATGATAATCGTGCTACACCCTTCTAGGATATGGCACAACATAGACATAGGCGCAGACGTGCAGCAGGGACCCGCTCAAAGGATTCTTTTTAGATTAAGACCCTGTGTAAACATTTCTTACTGTCTTTTGTTGCCTCACATCCTCCGGATACTCAGTATAGCCAAGAAGGATGCTGACGTTATTGGCATTTCACCACGTCAGAATAATACACGTACCTGGACATTCGGGGTTCATTATCAAAGGCGTTATTCAGCCCAGTATATGTTATAAAGACCGAATACCTTAGGGAGTGTTCGGCGTCGCGAGTTTGGCCTTATATGCATCAACTCTGAATCATGTATTTGGTCAAATGTTGGGTTTGCCTGGCTCCCGTGTTTTGCTACCTTACGTTCCGCTCTATCGGCTAAGGTGGCACCAAAGAACTACTGCGATTGTGCCCAGGTTCATCTGGACGAGCACCTCAATAGAGAAAGCCGAAAACTGACTGTCATGATAAAGCGTGAGACTGGCCAACCACTCGATGACTCATCGGAATCTTCAGGATTCCTCTGCATTAACGAAGGACCGGTTTTCCCGGTCATGTACGTATGCGCACCATATTCGGATAGCCACGGAAATACCAGGGGCTATATAGTAGCCCCACTGTCAAACTCCTATGGTTAAGTGAAAGTGTTAAAGCAATATAGTCCGATTGCCTTGTTCGCTGCGATACCACCTCCTTAATGGACCAAGACGTTGGATCAAGTGTGAAGACGCGATTTTGCGAACACCCCCGCATTATATGCGTGGGGGCTGAAGCCGACGACTCCAAACTTTCAGGTTATATACATATATACATAAACAATCACACATGAGGCATAATAATACGCTCAGGCAAAAGTATAAACACAACCTTTATAGTTCAAATAACATTGTTCTTACAATTGGGATACATGTCACTAGGACATGATACTCTTCGAGCACTAAGCCTCTATTAAACGAGCGCCATCTAGGTCTTCTTCAAAATAGTGCTCGGCAGAAACCTGGCCTACGGCCAGATTCTGGGTTGCAATCGTGGTGGCCTCCATCTCCGCCCAGTATGTCTTGACACGGGCAAGAGCCATCCGCGCACCCTCTATGCATGCGACCTCTTTACAACATCAATATGCGGCACAACACCAAGGAATTGTTGCACAAGACCAAAATAACTATTCGGCCTTGGTCCCTCCGGCCAGATACGATCCACGACAGACCTCATGGCAAGCCGGGACAACCTATGGAGCTCGGCCCACTCGGCCATTTGCTCATTCAATAGCAGCGGACGCGCTGGAGCATGGAACTACGACCAGAACAACTTTTCCACTTCGTGATCATTTTGATCTTCAAAAAACTTGGTCGCGTCAGCAGCACTTGCTGCCAAATCTGGGTACGCGTCCGCAGGACTCCATAATTGATCCAGAAGGGCATACTTAGGATCCTCGAACTTCGTCCGCAACAAAAAGGGCTTCCCGGCCGTGATATTTCCGGCTTGACGTAGCTCTTAGGGGGGTGGGCGCGCCCCCACCCTCTTGGGCAGCCCGGAGGTCCACCGACGTACTTCTTTCACCCATATATACCCACGTACCCTCAAACTTCCATAGAACAGAATACATCTGGAGTTCCGCCGCCGCAAGCCTCTGTAGCCACCAAAACCCAATCGGGACCCTGTTCCGGCACCCTGCCGGAGGGGGGAACCCTCACCGGTGGCCATCTTCATCATCCTGGCGCTCTCCATGACGAGGAGGGAGTAGTTCATCCTCGGGGCTGAGGGTATTTACCGGTAGTTATGTGTTTGATCTCTCTCTCTCTTGTGTTCTTGATTTGGAACGATCTTGATGTATCGCGAGCTTTGCTATTATAGTTAGATCTTATGTTGCTTCTCCCCCTCTACTCTCTTGTAATGGATTGAGTTTTCCCTTTGAAGTAATCTTATCGGATTGAGTCTTTAATGATTTGAGAACACTTGATGTATGTCTTGTCGTGCGTATCTGTGGTGACATGGGATATCACGTGATTCACTTGATGTATGTTTTGGTGATCAACTTGCGGGTTCCGCCCATGAACCTATGCATAGGGGTTGGCACACGTTTTCATCTTGATTCTCCGGTAGAAACTTTGGGGCACTCTTTGAGGTCCTTTGTGTTGGTTGAATAGATGAATCTGAGATTGTGTGATGCATATCGTATAATCATACCCACGAACGCTTGAGGTGACATTGGAGTATCTAGGTGACATTAGGGTTTTGGTTGATTTGTGTCTTAAGGTGTTATTCTCGTACGAACTCTAGGGTTGTTTGTGACACTTACAGGAATAGCCCAACGGATTGATTGGAAAGAATAACTTTGAGGTGGTTTCGTACCCTACCATAATCTCTTCGTTTGTTCTCCGCTATTAGTGACTTTGGAGTGACTCTTTGTTGCATGTTGAGGGATAGTTATGTGATCCAGTTATGTTATTATTGTTGAGAGGACTTGCACTAGTGAAAGTATGAACCCTAGGCCTTGTTTCCTAGCATTCCAATACCGTTTACGCTCACTTTTACCACTTGTTACCTTGCTGTTTTTATATTTTCAGATTACAAAAACCTATATCTACCATCCATATTGCACTTGTATCACCATCTCTTCGCCGAACTAGTGCACCTACACAATTTACCATTGTATTGGGTGTGTTGGGGACACAAGAGACTCTTTGTTATTTGGTTGCAGGGTTTCTTGAGAGAGACCATCTTCATCCTACGCCTCCCACGGATTGATAAACCTTAGGTCATCCACTTGAGGGAAATTTGCTACTGTCCTACAAACCTCTGCACTTGGAGGCCCAACAACGTCGACAAGAAGAAGGTTGCGTAGTAGACATCAGGTGCGAGCTCAAGCATTCTGGCCAGTACTGGATCTGTTGAGCCTTCAGGAAGTGGGGCCGAACACCAGATCATCTTCGCCTTTTTACCCAGTCCTGGTCAAAGAGCGACTTTTCAGAATAATGTTGTGATAAATAAAGAGACAGCATGTTCGGCCGAAGAATTACTTACTTGGGTATCTAGACGATTGCAGCTCAGACCCTAATCCTCGGTGGTGTCCGGACACTTTATTTGTGATCCGGAGAATAATCCATACATCTCTTTGTGCGTCATGCCGAAGAAGTGCTGAATATTTCGCGGTCCTTCCGGATTGAACTCCCACATACGAAGAGGTCGACGTTTGCAAGGCAGGGCTCGACAAACTAGCATGACTTGCATTACCTCGACAAGGCTAACATCTCTCTTGAGGAGATCTCGGATGCGACTCTGCAATGTCGGCACATCATTTACTGGCCCCTAGTCCAGCCCCTTGTTGACCCATGACGCCAGCTGCGGTGGGGGGCCCGAGCGGAAGGCAGGGGCAGCTACCCACTTAGTACCATGGGGAGCTGTGATGTAAAACCACTCCCGTTGCCATAAGCTGGACACCTCCGGTAAGGAACCCTTTGGCCATGGAGCATCGGCGCCTTTGCTTATTATGGCACCTCCGCATTCTATGTGTCGCCCATTAATCATCTTCGGCTTCACATTAAAGGTCTTGAGCCACAAGCCGAAGTGTGGGGTGACGTGGAGGAAGGCCTCACACACGATCTCTTCTTCGACAAGACATGCCAGTAAAACCGCCTCGCGAAACGTACAGTGGCAAGCTGAGAGAAATGGTTCGAATAAAGGCCGAGCCATGGTGTGATGCCACGTTATGAAAAGTTGTCAGCAGATTAGATTTGTGGAAATATTATTCTCTCTACAGTGGTATGTGGAATTTGTTTTGCAGAGCCGGACTGTATCCTTGTGTTCAAAATCTTCTATGGAATATTCGGAGGAGGAACCCGCCTTGCAATGCCGAAGACAATCTGCGCGCCGGACTCATCGTCATTGAAGCCTGGTTCAGGGGCTACTGAGGGAGTCCTAGATTAGGGGGTCCTCGGACAGCCGGACTATATCCTTTGGTCGGGCTGTTGGACTATGAAGATACAAGATTGAAGACTTCGTCCCGTGTCCGGATGGGACTCTCCTTGGTGTGGAAGGCAAGCTTGGCAATACGGATATGTAGATCTCCTCCCTTGTAACTGACTCTGTGTAACCCTAGCCCCCTCTGGTGTCTATATAAACTGGAGGGTTTAGTCCGTAGGACGACAACAATCATACCATAGGCTAGCTTCTAGGGTTTAGCCTCTACGATCTCGTGGTAGATCAACTCTTGTAATACTCATATCATCAAGATCAATCAAGCAGGAAGTAGGGTATTACCTCCATCGAGAGGGACCGAACCTAGGTAACATCGTGTCCCCTGCCTCCTGTTACCATCCGCCTTAGACGTACAGTTCGGGACCCCCTACCCGAGATCCGCCGGTTTTGACACCGACAGAGGGCGCCGCAAAGGCCGCAGCAGCGGCAGCAGAGGATCAAGCTTAGCAGGACAACGCCCCCGAGCCCGCAGAGACCCCGACAAGCGATCAACCAATGGGGGCTCCACCACCTCAGGAGGTGCCCCAACTTCCGAAAGGCGCAAGCCTCGTCAGCGCACCTGCCCTCGTCGAGCACCCGGTATACTTCGTCAGCACAGTGTTGCGGGATGCAAGAGCATGGTACCCCATGCCTCAGAAGCTCTTACTCACGCTTTTGGTGGCCTCGCGTAAGCTGCGGCATTACTTTCAAGGCCACCCCATCAAGGTTGTCTCGGCCTACCCACTGGAGAGGGTGCTCAGGAGCCCCAACTCCGCCGGGAGGGTTGCCGAATGGAACATCGAGCTGCAGGCATTCCAGTTGGAGTTCAGCACCACCAGGGTCATCAAGGGAGTCGTGCTCGCCGATTTCGTGGCAGAATGGGCGGACGCCCCGTCGCTTGAAATAGGCGAGGATCGGTCCCTCTCACCGAGAAGTGAGGCGCCCGATGGCTGGGTCATGTATTTCGATGGTGCCTTCCGCGCCAGGACACGGGAGCTAGAGCAGTGCTCATCTCGCCCACTCAAGACAAGCTCTACTACGCCATGCAGCTCTGCTTCTAGCAGGGCGAGAAGGTCTCCCACAACATTGCAGAGTACGAAGGGCTCATAGCCGGTCTGAAGGCTGCGGCGGCCCTGGGGGTGAAGCGTCTCACCATCAGGGGCGACTCGCAGCTCCTCGTCAACGTCTCCAACAAGGTATACGAGCCGAAGGACGAACACATGGAAGCATGACTCACGGAAGTGCGCAAGATGGAGAAGCACTTCCTGGCCCTGGAGTTGCAGCACGTGCCCCGTGGAACCAACAAGGAAGCAGACGACATCGCCAGAAGGGCATCCAAGCGACAGCCCCAAGAGCATGGCGTCTTCGAGGAGCGGCTCTTCAAGCCATCAGCGACACCACCGCTTTCAAGGACAGCGCAGCCTCGGGAGGAGCTCCCACAGCCACCTGTCGTGGGAGCCCTAGCCTATGGCCCAACTTCGGGAGCGCGTCTACTCTTGGTACTCGAGCCCCAGGAGGGATGCTAGACCAAGGAATTCAAGGAATACCTGATGCAAGGACACTACCGGAGAAGGAGGAGGACGCGGAGCGTGTGGCCCCGCAAGCCACGGCATACTGCATCCAGGATGGTGAGTTATACAGGAAGCGGCCAAATGACGTTTCTCTCCATTGCATCTCCAGGGAAGAGGGGAAAGAGCTGCTAGCCGACATACACGGCGGGGACTGCGGGCACCACATGTCGTCACGAACCCTCATCGGCAAGGCATTCCGTAGCGGATTCTACTGGCCTGCAGCGCTCAACGACGCAGCTGAGTTGGTGAGGTCCTGCGAGGCCTGCCAATTACACGCCAAGCAAATCCATCAGCCAGCTCAGGGCCTCCAGACCATTCCACTCTCGTGGTTGTTCGTAGTCTGGGGACTTGACATCCTGGGCCCGTTCCCTCGAGCGCTTGGGGTCTACCGATACCTCTATGTTGCCATCGACAAGTTCACCAAGTGGGCGGAGGTGGAAGCCATCCGCACGGTCCCAACTGGCTCTGCGATCAAGTTCATCATGGGTCTCGTCAGCCATTTTGGGGTCCCCAACCGCATCATCACCGTTAATGGCTCGCAATTCACCAGTAATCTCTTCAAAACATAGTGCGCTAACCTTGGAACGCAGATTTTCTACGCTTCAGTGGCGCACCCCCGGAGCAATGGTCAGGCTGAACGCGCCAACGCGGAGGTCCTGAGAGGCCTCAAGACCAGGACCTTCAAGAAGAAGCTCGAAGCCTGCGACAGGAGCTGGCACGACGAGCTGTAGTCTGTGATGTGGTCCATCCGCACCACCTCCACCAAGACTGTTGGTGATCGTAGCAGAAATTAAAATTTTCCTACGCATCACCAAGATCTATCCATGGAGTATTCTAGCAACGAGGGGATAGGAGAGCATCTACATACCACTTGTAGATCGCAACGGAAGCGTTCAAGAAGAACATGGATGATGGAGTCGTACTCGCCGTGATTCGAATCACCGATGACCTAGTGCCGAACGGACAGCACCTCCGCGTTCAACACACGTACGGTCGGGATAACGTCCCCTCCTTCTTGATCCAGCAAGGGGGAAGGAGAGGTTGATGAAGATCCAGCAGCACGACGGCGTGGTGGTGGATGCAGCAGAGTTCCAGCAGGGCTTCGCCAAGCAACTACGGAGAGAGGGAGAGGTGTAACGGGGAGAGGGAGGCGCCAAGGCTGTAGGGTTCGGCTGCCCTCCCTCCCCCCCTTTATATAGGCCCCCTAGGGGGGGCGCCGGCCCTAGAGATCCATCTCCAGGGGGGCGGCGGCCAGGGGGGATGCTTGCCCCCAAGCCATGTGGGGCGCCCCCTGCCCTAGGGTTTCCAACCCTAGGCGCAGGGGAGGCCCATGGGGGGGCGCACCAGCCCACTATGGGCTGGTTCCCTCCCCACTTCAGCCCACGGGGCCCTCCGGGATGGGTGGCCCCACCCGGTGGACCCCCGGGACCCATCTGGTGGTCCCGGTACAATACCGGCGACCCCGAGATCATTCCCGATGGCCGAAACGACACTTCCTATATATAATTCTTTACCTCCGGACCACTCCGGAACCTCTCGTGACGTCTGGGATCTCATCCGGGACTCCGAACAACCTTAGGTTTGCTGCATACTAATATCTTTAACAACCCTAGCGTCACCGAACCGTAAGTGTGTAGACCCTACGGGTTCGGGAGACATGCAGACATGACCGAGACGATCTCTGGTCAATAACCAACAGCAGGATCTGGATACCCATGCTGGCTCCCACATGCTCCTCGATGATCTCATCGGATGAACCACGATGTCGAGGACTTAATCAATCCCGTACTCAATTCCCTTTGTCTATCGGTACGATACTTGCCCGAGATTCGATCGTCGGTATACCGATACCTTGTTCAATCTCGTTACCGGCAAGTCTCTTTACTCGTTCCCGTAACACATCATCATGTGAACAACACCTTGATCACATTGAGCTCATTATGATGATGTCCTACCGAGTGGGCCCAGAGATACCTCTCCGTCACATGGAGTGACAAATCCCAGTCTCGATTCATGCCAACCCAACAGATACTTTCGGAGATACCTGTAGTGCACCTTTATAGTCACCCAGTTACGTTGTGACGTTTGATACACCCAAAGCACTCCTACGGTATCCGGGAGTTGCATAATCTCATGGTCTAAGGAATGATACTTGACATTCAGAAAAGCTCTAGCAAACGAACTACACGATCTCTTGTGCTAAGCTTAGGTTTGGGTCTTGTCCACCACATCATTCTCCTAATGATGTGATCCCGTTATCAATGACATCCCCATGTCCATAGTCAGGAAACCATGACTATCTATTGATCAATGAGCTAGTCAACTAGAGGCTTACTAGGGACACATTGTGGTCTATGTATTCACACATGTATTATGATTTCTGAACAATACAATTATAGCATGAACAATAGACAATTATCATGAACAAAGAAATATAATAATCCTTTTATTATTGCCTCTAGGGCATATTTCCAACAGTCTCCCATTTGCACTAGAGACAATAGTAAGTTACATTGTGATGAATCGCACACCCATGGAATTTTGGTGTTGATCATGTTTTGCTCTAGGGAGAGGTTTAGTCAACGGATCTGCCACATTCAGGTCCGTATGTACTTTACAAATCTCTATGTCTCCATTTTGAACACTTTCACGAATGGAGTTGAAGCAACGCTTGATATGCCTGGTCTTCCTGTGAAACCTGGGCTCCTTCGCAAGGGCAATTGCTCCAGTGTTGTCACAGAAGAGAGTCATCGGGTCCGACACATTGGGTATGACTCCTAGGTCGGTAATGAACTCCTTCACCCAGACTGCTTCTTGTGCTGCCTCCGAGGCTGCCATATACTCTGCTTCACATGTAGATCCCGCCACGACGCTTTGCTTGCAACTGCACCAGCTTACTGCCCCTCCATTCAAATTATACACGTATCCGGTTTGTGACTTGGAGTCATCCAGATATGTGTCGAAGCTGGTGTCGACGTAACCCTTTACGACGAGCTCTTCGGCACCTCCATAAACGAGAAACATATCCTTAGTCCTTTTCAGGTACTTCAGGATGTTTTTGGCCGCTGTCCAGTGTTCCTTGCCGGGATTACTTTGGTACCTACCTACCAAACTTACGGCAAGGTTTACATCGGGTCTGCTACACAGCATGGCATACATAATAGACCCTATGGCTGAGGCATAGGGGATGACACTCATCTCTTCTATATCTTTTGCCGTGGTCGGGCATTGAGTCGTGCTCAATCGCACACCTTGCAATACAGGCAAGAACCCCTTCTTGGACTGATCCACTTTGAACTTCTTCAAAATCTTGTCAAGGTACGTACTTTGTGAAAGACCGATGAGGCGTCTTGATCTATCTCTATAGATCTTGATGCCTAATATATAAGCAGCTTCTCCAAGGTGCTTCATTGAAAAACATTTGTTCAAATAGGCCTTTATGCTTTCCAAGAATTCTATATCATTTCCCATCAATAGTATGTCATCCACATATAATATGAGAAATACTACGGAGCTCCCACTCACTTTCTTGTAAACGCAGGCTTCTCCATAAGTCTGCATAAACCCAAACACTTTGATCATCTCATCAAAGCGAATGTTCCAACTCCGTTATGCTTGCACCAGCCCATAGATAGAGCGCTGGAGCTTGCATACTTTGTTAGCATTCTTAGGATCGACAAAACCTTTCGGCTGCATCATATACAATTCTTCCTTAAGGAAGCCGTTAAGGAATGCCGTTTTGACGTCCATTTGCCATATCTCATAATCATAGTATGCGGCAATTGCTAACATGATTCGGACGGACTTCAGCTTCGCTACGGGAGAGAAAGTCTCATCGTAGTCAACCCCTTGAACTTGCCGATAACCCTTAGCGACAAGTCGAGCTTTATAGATGGTCACATTACCATCCGTGTCTGTCTTCTTCTTAAAGATCCATTTATTTTCTATGGCTTGCCGATCATCGGGCAAGTCATTCAAAGTCCATACTTTGTTTTCATACATGGATTCTATCTCGGATTTCATGGCTTCTAGCCATTTATCGAAATCTGGGCCCGCCATCGCTTCTTCATAGTTCGAAGGTTCACCGTTGTCCAACAACATGATTTCCAGGACAGGGTTGCCGTACCACTTTGGTGCGGAACGCGTCCTTGTGGACCTACAAAGTTCAGTAGGAGCTTGATCAGAAGTATCTTGATCATCATCATTAACCTCCTCTCTAATCGGTGCAGGCACCACAGGAACATTTTCCTGAGCTGCGCTACTCTGATTTTCAAGAGGTAGTACTTCATCAAGCTCTACTTTCCTCCCACTTACTTCTTTCGCGAGAAACTCTTTCTCTAGAAAGGACCCGTTCTTGGCAACAAAGATCTTGCCTTCGGATCTGAGGTAGAAGGTATACCCAACAGTTTCTTTGGGATATCCTATGAAGACGCATTTTTCCGATTTGGGTTCGAGCTTTTCAGGTTGAAGTTTCTTGACATAAGCATCGCAACCCCAAACTTTCAGAAACGACAGCTTAGGTTTCTTCCCAAACCATAATTCATACGGTGTCGTCTCAACGGATTTAGACGGTGCCCTATTTAAAGTGAATGCGGCTGTCTCTAGAGCGTATCCCCAAAATGATAGCGGTAGATCTATAAGAGACATCATAGACCGCACCATATCCAATAGAGTGCGATTACGACGTTCGGACACACCGTTACGCTGAGGTGTTCCAGGCGGCGTGAGTTGTGAAACGATTCCACATTTTCTTAAGTGTGTGCCAAATTCGTGGCTTAAATATTCTCCCCCACGATCTGATCGTAAGAACTTTATTTTTCTGTCACGTTGATTCTCAACCTCACTCTGAAACTCCTTGAACTTTTCAAAGGTCTCAGACTTGTGTTTCATCAAGTAGACATACCCATATCTACTCAAATCATCAGTAAGAGTGAGAACATAACGATAGCCTCCGCGAGCCTCAACACTCATTGGACCACACACATCTGTATGTATGATTTCCAACAAGTTGGTTGCTCGCTCCATTGTCCCTGAGAATGGAGTCTTGGTCATTTTGCCCATGAGGCATGGTTCGCACGTGTCAAATGATTCATAATCGAGAGACTCTAAAAGTCCATCAGCATGGAGCTTCTTCATGCGCTTGACACCAATGTGACCAAGGTGGCAGTGCCACAAGTATGTGGGACTATCGTTATCAACTTTACACCTTTTGGTATTCACACTATGAATATGTGTATTATCACGCACGAGATTCATTAAGAATAAACCATTGACCATCGGAGCATGACCATAAAACATATCACTCATATAAATAGAACAACCATTATTCTCGGATTTAAATGAGTAGCCATCTCGCATTAAACGAGATCCAGATACAATGTTCATGCTCAAACTTGGTACTAAATAACAATTATTGAGGTTCAAAACTAATCCCGTAGGTAAATGTAGAGGTAGCATGCCGACGGCGATCACATCGACCCTGGAACCATTCCCGACGTGCATCGTCACCTCGTCCTTCGCCAGTCTCCGTTTATTCCGCAGCTCCTGTTTTGAGTTACAAATATGAGCAACGGCACTGGTATCAAATACCCAGGAGCTACTACAAGCACTGGTAAGGTACACATCAATTACATGTATATCACATATACCTTTAGTGTTGTCGGCCTTCTTACCTGCTAAGTACTTGGGGCAATTCCGCTTCAAGTGACCAGTTCCCTTGCAATAAAAGCACTCAGTTTCAGGTTTGGGTCCATTCTTTGACTTCTTCCTGGCAACTGATTTACCAGGCGCGGCAACCTCCTTGCCGTCCTTCTTGAAGTTCTTCTTACCCTTGCCTTTCTTGAACTTAGTGGTTTTATTCACCATCAACACTTGATGTTCCTTTTTTATCTCCACCTCTGCAGATTTCAGCATTGAATACAACTCGGGAATGGTCTTTTCCATCCCCTGCATATTGTAGTTCATCACGAAGCTCTTCTAGCTAGGTGGGAGCGACTGAAGGATTCTGTCAATGACCGCCTCATCCGGGAGATTAACTTCCAGCTGATTCAAGCGGTTGTGCAACCCAGACATCTTGAGTACGTGTTCACTGACAGTGCTATTTTCCTCCATCTTGCAGCTAAAGAACTTGTCGGAGACATCATATCTCTCGACCCGGGCATGAGCTTGGAAAATCAATTTCAACTCCTCGAACATCTCATATGCTCCGTGTTGCTCAAAACGCTTTTGGAGCCCCCGTTCTAAGCTGTAAAGCATGCCGCACTGAACGAGGGAGTAATCATCAGTACGTGACTGATGGGCCTTCATAAAGTCCTGGTTTTCTAGGAATGGTGGTTCACCTAGCGGTGCTTCTAGGACATAATCTTTCTTGGCTGCTATGAGGATGATCCTCAGGTTCCGGACCCAGTCCGAATAGTTGCTGCCATCATCTTTCAGCTTGGTTTTCTCTAGGAACGCGTTGAAGTTGAGGGTGACATTACCGTGGGCCATTTGATCTACAAGACATATTGTAAAGATTTAGACTAAGTTCATGATAATTAAGTTCATCTAATCAAATTAATGAATGAACTCCCACTCAGATTTGACATCCCTCTAGTCATCTAAGTGATACATGATCCGAGTCAACTAGGCCGTGTCCGATCATCACGTGACACGGACTAGTCATCATCGGTGAACATCTCCATGTTGATCGTATCTTCTATATGACTCATGTTCGACCTTTCGATCCTCCGTGTTCCGAGGCCATGTCTGTACATGCTAGGCTCGTCAATCCAACCTAAGTGTATTGCGTGTGTAAATCTGGCTTACACCCGTTGTATGCGAACGTAAGAACCTATCACACCCGATCATCACGTGGTGCTTCGGAACGACGAACCTTAGCAACGGTGCATAGTTAGGGAGAACACATTTTTGATATTTTAATGAGGGATCATCTTATTTATGCTACCGTCGTTCTAAGCAAATAAGATGTAAAAACATGATAAACATCACATGCAATCAAATAGTGACATGATATGGCCAACATCATTTCGCTCCTTTGATCTCCATCTTTGGGGCGCCATGTTCATCATCGTCACCGGCATGACACCATGATCTCCATCATCATGATCTCCATCATCGTGTCTTCGTGAAGTTGTCACGTCAACTATTACTTCTACTACTATGGCTAACGCTTTAGCAATAAAGTAAAGTAATTACATGACGATTTAAGTTGACACGCAGGTCATAATAAATAAAGACAACTCCTATGGCTCCTGCCGGTTGTCATACTCATCGACATGCAAGTCGTGATTCCTATTACAATAACAAGATCATCTCATACATCACATACATGATTCATCACAACTTCTGGCCATATCACATCACAAAGCACTTGCTGCAAAAACAAGTTAGACATCCTCTAATTGTTGTTGCAAGTTTTTACGTGGCTGTTATAGGTTGCTAGCAAGACTGTTTCTTACCTACGTTAAAACCACAACGTGAATTGTCAATCTCTATTTACCCTTCATAAGGACCCTATTCATCGAATCCGATCCAACTAAAGTGGGAGAGACAGACATCCGCAAGCCACCTTATGCAACTTAGTGCATGTTAGTCGGTGGAACCGGTCTCACGTAAGCGTACGTGTAAGGTTGGTCCGGGCCGCTTCATCCCACAATACCGCTGAACCAAGATAGGACTAGTAACGGCAAGAAGAATTGACAATTCGACGCCCACAACTACTTTGTGTTCTACTCGTGCATAGAAACTACGCATAGACCTAGCTCATGATGCCACTGTTGGTGACCGTAGCAGAAATTAAAATTTTCCTACGCATCACCAAGATCTATCCATGGAGTATTCTAGCAACGAGGGGATAGGAGAGCATCTACATACCACTTGTAGATCGCAACGGAAGCGTTCAAGAAGAACGTGGATGATGGAGTCGTACTCGCCGTGATTCGAATCACCGATGATCTAGTGCCGAGCGGACAGCACCTCCGCATTCAACACACGTACGGTCGGGATAACGTCTCCTCCTTCTTGATCCAGCAAGGGGGAAGGAGAGCTTGATGAAGATCCAGCAGCACGACGGCGTGGTGGTGGATGCAGCAGAGTTCCAGCAGGGCTTCGCCAAGCAACTACGGAGAGAGGGAGAGGTGTAACGGGGAGAGGGAGGCGCCAAGGCTGCAGGGTTCGGCTGCCCTCCCTCCCCCTTTATATAGGCCCCCTAGGGGGGGCGCCGGCCCTGGAGATCCATCTCCAGGGGGGCGGCGGCCAGGGGGATGCTTGCCCCCAAGCCATGTGGGGCGCCCCCTGCCCTAGGGTTTCCAACCCTAGGCGCAGGGGGAGGCCCATGGGGGGCGCACCAGCCCACTATGGGCTGGTTCCCTCCCCACTTCAGCCCACGGGGCCCTCCGGGATGGGTGGCCCCACCCGATGGACCCCCGGGACCCATCTGGTGGTCCCGGTAAAATACCGGCGACCCCCAGATCATTCCCGATGGCTCCCCTGGTAGGTTGGATGAGGGTGCGACGAAGCTGATCTATGGCCGTGGACTTGTGAGTTGAGAATGGTATAGGCGAAGCTACTCCGGTTGGGTTGACGATGGTGTCGGCTAAGCGGCTCCGGTAGGGTTGAGGAAGGTGTCGGCGGAGAGGATCAGAGGCCGTTGACGGGGGCGTCGGTTGGGAGGCTCTGGGTGGTGTGGACGAAGCGTCTCCAATGGGGAGTGGGAATGATCCGCTGCAGATGCATTGCAGTTGATGTGAGTACCGGCGAAGCAGATCCGGTGCCGTGGACAAGGCCGACACTGAATGGGTTGTGGTACAGTGGTGGATGAGAAGTCTACTTGTTTCTAGTGGAGGTGGGAGGGGTAGATGCAGTGGCAGAAGCAGATCCGGCGAGGTGGACGCCGCTGGCAGTGAATGGGCTCTGGTACGTCGGTGGATGAGCAGTCTAGGGTTTCGAGAGGGGAGGGGTAGAAAGGTCGATGAAGTATGGACGACGTGATGTAAGATGCTCTGGTGCTCCAGAGTTAGTCTTTTTTGCGGGAGGGGAGAGGAAATGGGGGTGCCGTGTGGTGGGGGGAACCGGAAGTTACCAAAGCAGCCCCGACCTATTATGTAGATGAGGGCGGTATTGTTACTGTTGTTCTCCGTGCACCAAGGACAAAAGGGGAATTTCGCATGCTAAAGACTAGGTGGCGGAAATTTTAGAAGGGGGCGGGAGATTTTGCCGCCCGCAGGATCGTTCGTATCCAGTTTCAACTAATTTTGGACCGTGCTAGCGGGAGGTCATGCAAGACTGTGTACACGGGGCACGCGTCAGCAGTTAATAACTCGTGTGAAGTCCACCCCAGAAAAAAAGACAATACTATGTAATGCCCCGGGTTCGATGCGCCAGGTGTCCGCCAGTTTTTCGCCGTCGTTGCCATGTCATTTGCTTGCGTGTTGCTCTTTGCCATGTCATCATATGCATTTCATATCATGTCATCATGTGCATCGCATTTGCACATGTGTTCGTTTCATGAATCCGAGCATTTTCCCCGTTATCCGTTTTGCAATCCGGCACTCCTATGTTCCCCGGCGTTCCCTTTTACCTATTTTTCATGTGCGGGTGTTAAACATTCTCGGAATGGACCGAGGCTTGACATGTGGCCTTGGTTTACTACCGGTAGACCGCCTGTCAAGTTTCGGGTCATTCGGAGGTCGTTTGGTACTCCAACGGTTAACCGGGTAACCGCAAAAGCCTCTTTTGTAATGCAGCCCAACACCCTTTCAAACTGGCCCAAAACCCATCTAAGTCATCTCCATCATCTCGGTCGTTCGATCACGATCGCGTGGCCGAAAACCGCACTCCATTTGGAGCTTCCTAGCCCCCTCTACCTATAAATATGTGCCTCCCCCGTCCAAACCGCAGATGAAACCCTAGCCCCGCTCCCTCTCCGCCGCCGGACACGTCCGTCCGCGCCGGACATGTCCGCTCTCCACGTCGCTCCGACCAATCCCAGTGCGACACCTCAGCGCCGCCGGCTCCCTCCTCCACTCCTCGCGCGCCACGTGGCCCTCTCTCTCCTCCCCCCGCCGCGCGGCCCGCCAGGATCCGGATCTGGCCCGCCGGGCCCAAGCAGGCCCGACCGCGCCGCCGCCCGTACCCGCTCGCCCGAGCGATCCAGATCGGGAGAGGAGCTCCCGATCCAGATCAAGCCCCTCCGCCGCCGTTCCCAGCGCCGTCTCGCCGGAGGCCACCGCCGGGTCCAGGTCACGGCGCCGTCAGCCATCTCTCTTCTCTTCCCGTCGTCTCCTTCCCCTAACCTCTCTCTCACCCTATCTCCCGCAGGGGCTCTGCCATGGCGCCGCCGCCCGAGCTTGGGAGCCGCCCCGCCATGGAAGCTCGGCACCGCCGCCGTTCATCGCCGGATCTGGGACCCCCGCCCTCGGATCCGCCCGTTCCCAGCCTCGTCGACCCTCCGGGGCCGCCCCTCGTCGTCGTCCTCACGTCGAACCGCCGCCGGCGCGCCCTTCGTCGTCCGTGCGTGCGTACGAGCTCACGCACAGCCATCGCCGTTGACCGGCGCCGCCTCGTGGGCCCCGTGGACCAGACCCGTGGCCCAGCTCCCTCCCTTCCAAATCGGGCCGAAGCCCATGGTGAGCGCTGCCCCTATCCAGCGCCCTGTGCATCAAATAGTATCTTACGCTCATCTGTTTTTTTTTCGAAAACGGCTAAGTCCCTGGTTTCTAACTTTCTGGTGCCCCCTTTGCTATGTCATAACTTTCTGCATACTGCTCCGTTTCGTGCGTGTAATATGTCAAATTGTTAGTCTCGATGAGTACATCATTTCCTCTCATTGCATCATTTTCATTTGAGCTCATCTTGGTGCCAGAAATGCTGTTGGAAGAGGGCTATGTGATGTTAGTTTCTGATTCTTATCAGAACATGCACTTTTGTCATTTTTGCCATGATTGATGTGTGCACCCTATGAAGTTAAGTCCTACATGTGTTTTGTAATATGCCATGCCATCTTTACAGTGAATTTTGCTATGTATTTTTGTGATCTTTGAGGTGACTAGCACAAGAATGAAAACTAGGGTACATAATGTTGCTGATTTCAGGGACTTAGTAATTTCACTAAGTCATGTCCTGCTGTTATTTTTATGCCATGTGTTCATGTTGTTTCAGAGAGATCTATGCCTCTTTTGAGCATGATCAGTAAGGGTGTTTTGAGCATATGGATTTGCTCTATCCATCCATGCTTTCATTTGTAATTATGGAGTGCCTTAGCTTGAGTCAATCGAGCTCTACTTTTGCTATAATATGGTACCGACAGATTGTTTACATGTTATTCAATTTTGCCAAGCTTGTTGTAGTTGATCCTTGCATGCTATGATGTTGTTATTGCCATTTCTAGCTTCTATGCCATGTCTAGTTGCTGGTTGTATGCTTGTTTTGTCATGCGATGCTCTGTAGTGAGTGCATCGAGCTCGTAAACATGCCTACTTGTTATCTGTTTTTGACATGTCCAGTGTTCTGCCAAGTCTGAAACCTGTAACGAAACTTGCTTAAATGACATGGGTGCTATTATATTTTCTGATCCTTTTAGGCTTATGGTCAGTAAGGGACTATTGTTATATGATTTGAGTAGATTCATTATATGCCTTCTTTTGCTATATTGTGTTCCTATAGCATGTTTTTTCCTTGCTCTAAACATGTCATCCTGATGTTAATTTCTGGCATGATAGTATTTCTGTGAACCTGTTATCTTTTGCACTTTTTCCATGCTTGTTTGAACCTGTTGTGGTGTGATTTAGCCGTAGCTCAGTGTTCATCTTTTGTCAAGCATCTTGAGTAGATCACTACCATATGCTTTGTTGATAAGTTTGAGTGCAGTAGCTTAGTTTCTTGTTGCATGCTAAGTAGCATCATGCTGTTAATGGCAGATTGTTGTCATTCTTGTTTTGCTTGTCATTTGCAAACCGTGCATCCGACTCCGGTGATCTTTATATCGATTTCAACCAAAATCACCTCACCTTTCCAGTGGCATACTTGGTTTGCCAAGATTATGCCTGGTTCATCTTTTTCCTTTCCGAAGCATGCATATGCATTGCATACCACATCTCGCATATCATGCCATGTTTATGTGGTGGTTGTTTACTTTGTTGTTTGCTTCTTTCCGGTGTTGCTTCTTCGGGTTAGTTCCGATAACGTTGCGATTGTGAAGATCCGTTCATCTACTCCGTTTGTCTTCTTCATGGACGCGTTCTTCTTCCTTGCGGGATCTCAGGCAAGATGACCATACCCTCGAAATCACTACTATCTTTGCTTGCTAGATTGCTCGCTCTTTTGCTATGCCTATGCTGCGATACCTACCACTTGCTTTATCATGCCTCCCATATTGCCATGTCAAGCCCCTAACCATCCTTTCCTAGCAAACCGTTGTTTGGCTATGTTACCGCTTTGCTCAGCCCCTCTTATAGCGTTGTTAGTTGCAGGTGAAGATGAAGTTTGTTCCTTGTTGGAACATGGAGATGTTGTTCCTTGTTGGAACATGTTTACTTGTTGGGATATCACAATATATCTTATTTAATTAATGCATCTATATACTTGGTTAAGGGTGGAAGGCTCAGCCTTATGCCTGGTGTTTTGTTCCACTCTTGCCGCCCTAGTTTCCGTCATATCGGTGTTATGTTCCCGGATTCTTGCGTCCCTAACGCGGTCGGGTGATTTATGGGACCCCCTTGACCGTTCGCTTTGAATAAGACTTTTCCAGCGAGGCCTAATCTTGGTTTTACCATTTGCCTCACCACCACCTATCCCTTTCCCTTGGGTCGGCCAACCCGAGGGTCATCTTTATTTTAGCCCCCCCGGGCCAGTGCTTCTTTAAGTGCTGGTCCAAACCGAGCGATGTCCGGCGCCCCCTGCGCAATCAGGGTCTATGCCAACCCGACGTCTTGCTCATCCGGTGTGCCCTGAGACCGAGATATGTGCAGCTCCTATCAGGATTTGTCGGCTCATCCGGGCGGCTTTGCTGGTCTTGTTTTATTACTGTCGAAATGTCTTGTAGTCGGGATTCCGAGACTGACCGGGTCTTCCCGGGGAGAAGGAATATCCTTCGTTGGTCGCGAGAGCTTATCATGGGCTAAGTTGGGACACCCCTGCAGGGTTTGAACTTTCGAAAGCCGTGCCCACGGTTATGTGGCAGATGGGAATTTGTTAATGTCCGGTTGTAGAAAACCCAAAGTTGATCTTAACTAAAATACACCAACCGCGTGTGTAACCGTGATGGTCTCTTCTCGGCGGGGTCCGGGAAGTGAACACGGTTGTTGGAGTTATGCTTGACGTAAGTAGTTTCAGGATCACTTCTTGATCATAGTTGTTCGACCGTGCTTTCGCCTTCTCTTCTCGCTCTCATTTGCGTATGTTAGCCACCATATATGCTAGTCGCTTGCTGCAGCTCCACCTCACTACCATGTCCTACCTTTAAGCTTAAATAGTCTTGATCTCGCGGGTGTGAGATTGCTGAGTCCCCATGACTCACAGATACTTCCAAAACCAGTTTGCAGGTGCCGATGAAACCGTGCAGGTGACGCACCCGAGCTCAAGGAGGAGCTCGATGAAGATCTTATCCTTTATGTTGTTTCGTTCTAGTCGATCAGAAGTGGAGCCCAGTTGGGGTCGATCGGGGACCTTTGTCGCTTTTGGGGTTTCTTCTTTTATTTTGGCTCCGTAGTCGGGCCCTGATTGTACTTGGTTGATGTAATGCTTTACTCTTGTAATTGTGTGAAGTGGCGATTGT
This sequence comes from Aegilops umbellulata, assembly GCA_032464435.1. NCBI lineage: Eukaryota > Viridiplantae > Streptophyta > Magnoliopsida > Poales > Poaceae > Aegilops > Aegilops umbellulata. Next base: position 316,435,332 of record CP136056.1, on the reverse strand, counting down.
AAGCCAACTATGTATCTCTTTCCCTTATGTATTACATGGGTTGTGTGAAGATTACCTCACTTGCGACATTGCTTTCAATGCGATTATGCCTCTAAGTCGTGCTTCGACACGTGGGAGATATAGCCGCATCGAGGGTGTTACATACTACCTCGGGATGATGCCCCGATAACTTGGACGTTCACACGGGCGCGGCCAATCGTACAGGTGTAGAGGCGCGTTCACAGAAAAAGGGATCAAACGCTCAGCCTATGTATTTCTCGTGTAAATTGATAATATAGTGCCATTGGTTATTTACTTTAAACATGATGCATTGACAAGTTAGTGTAGAGGCGCACAAAAAGAAATGGATATTGTAGTCCGCTACTAAAGTGTTACCTCATATGATTACATAGCCTTCATTTCATAAATTCGGTACCCGTTGAATTCATATATGAATATTACATATATTACTTCATAATAGAACCTTAAATCATCCAAGACTAATGAATTTGAATGCAAGAGTAACAATGGTGCATGTACATGATAGTTGCATTGGTTGTTTGAAGAAACATCACTCTAACTTTGGCATGCACAATTGAAAAGGTTTATTTAGATAGAAAAAAATGTGATATGTGAGTGTCCAATCTTTATAGTGTTGAATCGATATTGTACCTTTGGCCACGATACGAAGTAGATATTGATTTATGTTCAAGCGATGCACGTCCATGATCGCTAGATAGTGATATGTGAATGAATTGTGCAATCTCTCTCACATGCATACATATCTCATTTCCCCGTGGGCATCGGAATCACATACGTGCACATCGTGTATTTCTCTCCCTCCGTCAAGGTTGTAATTTCTCTTTCTACCCCATCCTACAAGTCTCACACACAGAAACACACACGCTCTGTCTGTCAAACACACCCACCCCTTTAATTCCGCCCACCCACAACCACTAATGTCTCAGAGGATAATTATGTCTCTCACACATATGCCTAAGGTTAACTCGAGTTTCGGAACCATATGAATACATACAATGGGATTACAGGAGAGCACCTTCTATTTTGAGATTTCACTCTCTCTCTCTCACACACACACACACGCGTAGACATTGTTTATCGCTTCATTTTTTTCGACACTTGCATGCACACCGTTTTTAATCTCTGTGATGCTTTAAGTATGCCTCGCGCACATCCTATCTATCTATCCCTTAATATAGATATGTGTCACACAAACTCCTTCTAACTACTAGCAAGATGCCCATGCGTTGCACGGAACATCAAGATGCACGTGAACAAGTATTATTCTACTACTTTTGATCCATTGCAATGCACGGGCCAGCACATTGGTAGTAGTAGTCTCTATCTCTATCTCTACTCTACTCTTACTAGTAAGGTACACGTGCATTGCACGCATGAGATTTGGTAACAAAATTATGAATAAATACCACACTATAACATGTAAGCTTTGAGTCATATATGCATGCTATAGATCTTCGTTTAATTTTTATAGTTCATCTCATTCAAAATCAATTAGCTTTTATAAAAAAGATAATCTATTTTCAGATTCATGGAATTGTGCTTGTAAAGCATAAAGTAAAAACAAATAATGGAATTCATATACGAAATAATTGGGCAATTATGATACGGAAGATTCTAGAACAAAGGAGAAGTACTTGTGTTTTGAGATTTGTGCATTATGCTTTAGTTCAACCATGGAGTATTCTACATGTGGCAGAATCTGGTTAAATGTAGATGATATCCAATGGTCGGTAGTGCTTGGATTTTCCATCTCTGCACCGTCGGATTGGCTTCATCCAACGACCATCTTTCAAAATTATTCGCACACTATCTAGGGGTATAGATAAAAACAGAGTTGTTGATGTGATGGTGTGCCTGCCATCCTGCAGTTTAGGTCGTCCGATTTATCTGAAGGATAGGTAGGGAACTATGGCAATTTTGCAAAAAAATATCCACACCCCTCTTATACTAGCAAGATGCCCGTGCGTTGCACGGAACATCGAGATGCATTTGTATGAGTAGTTTATCTTGTGGGAGAAAAGGATGAACGAGGGAAGGCCTTATTTGTAAATGTGGAGACGGGTGTGGGTATCTTTTTGCAAAATTGCCATAGTTTCCATCCTATCCGTCGGATATAAATCGGATGGCCTATATTGAGGATGGCACGCACACCATCATCACCACTCTGCTTTTTGTAGCTCTTATAAAAAGCAGAGTTGGTGATGATGGTGTGCCTGCCATCCTGTAATATAGGCCGTCCAATCTGTCGGCATTCTGGGAACGGGGGTCCAGAGACTTGCCTGCCTGCGGTCCATGGCGTAGCTTTGTGAGCGGGCCCATACGGCCCATCTTCACCAACAAGCATTCAAGACCCTCGAGATGGGCCAAGCCTCGCGAGGCGGACAACACAAGACCTCCTCGGGAGTGGCCTCACCAGGCTGGCTCGCGAGGGGCGAAGATATCAAGGCAAGGCAAACCTCGCGAGGTTCCGATGACGTGAGCCATGACGATCGAAACCAGGCGGGCGCCAGCGCGCACAGTGTCCTTGTTTCCTCTTTGGTGCTAAGGAGGCAAGCGCATGCGAGGAGTACCGAGGCATCAAGCAAAGGTTTCCATATCGGTGCAACGAGACCAAGACCAGCAGGACGACAAGACAGAGGTCACCATGGAGCCCAAGGCGGCGTCACCACCAGAGCCTTTGGCAGGCGAAGACTGCTTTTGTCAGGATAGCTTGTACTAGTTGTCCCCTTTAAAATTGGTCGTTGTGGCATCCCTTCCCGCTCAATATTTGGGATAAGGACCAGGGCTTCTATAAATAGGGTTAGCCACCATAGTAGGAGGCATCTGATCTTGGACCGGATCCAGTTCATCCTCACACCCACCAAGCACAAGATCACCTCACCTCAGGAGGCTGCTCTTCCCCTTGTACTATTCATCCTCAGCCCGAGAGGCAATCCGCCACACCACACTGGAGTAGGGTATTACACCACTTCGGTGGCCCGAACCAGTATAAATCTTGTGTCTCTTGTGTTGCGAGTTCGTCGAGCTAAGCTTAGATGTCCCGGTGAGGCTGAGGGCGTGATTCAGTAGGGGTAGATCTTCATGCGCACCCTAGTGTTCGAACCTTGAGGGTTTTGCCGGAACCAGAGATCCGACATTTGGCGCCCAGGTAGGGGTGCACCGGAGTTTTCCTTCCGTCGATTCACGCTCCACCATCTTCACGCCCATTCTCCATGGCTGGCGCGGCCCTTGCGGCTGGATCTACGGGTGCCCAAAGTGACGCCTGGGGGCTTGAGCCCTTGCTCCCGCCTTGCGGTAGGAGCATTGGCCACCCAAGTTCAAGACGGAGATGCCGCCACGCTACGACGGTGCGGCGGACCCGTCGGCTTTCCTGCTGGCGTATGAGGAGGCCTTCCTTAAGGCCGGGGGTGACGACAAGGTCATGGCCAACTGGCTTCCCATGGCCCTCACTGGCGCACCGCGCGCCTGGCTGCTCAACCTCCCCGGATCCACGGTGGCATCTTGGGAGGAGCTGCGCGGTCTCTTCGCTATGTGCTACACGGCACCGGCGCACCACGCGGTCGTGGTCCTCCTCCGCGGCTCGCAAGCACCGCCCTCGGATCATCACATCAAGTCGTTCCTTCACCAGATCGGCGCCACTTCCAAGCGCTCGGGGGCTCCACCGGGCTGGGCCGCACCCGAGGCCGACCTCACCTTCGACTCAGGGGATCATCCCGTCTCCACCGTCGGCTCGGGTGTGCTCCCAATGCTTTCCACGCCCACCATCTGCAACGTGTCCGTCACCAAGATGCTCATCGACGGCGGCGCCGGCCTCAACGTGCTCTCCGTCGAGGCCTTCAGCCTTCTTCACATGTCGCTCGAGAGGCTCCGCCCTAGCAAGCCTTTCTTAGGGGTTGGTGGAGGCTCCGCCCACTACCTGGGGCGGATCCGCCTCCCTGTAACCTTCGGCATGCGCGAAAACTACCGCACCGAGCTCTTCGACTTCGACATCGCCCACATCGGCCTCCCGTACAACACCATCCTCGGGTACCCGGCCCTGGCTCAGTTCATGGCGGCGACCCATCCGGCGTACAACCTCATGAAGATGCGCGGGAGCAAGGGTTGTTGGGGAACGTAGTAATTTCAAAAAAATTCCTACGCACACGCAAGATCATGGTGATGCATAGCAACGAGAGGGGAGAGTGTTGTCTACGTACCCTCGTAGACCGAAAGCGGAAGCGTTATATCAACGCGGTTGATGTAGTCGTACGTCTTCACGATCCGACCGATCCAAGCACCATTACTCCGGCACCTCCGAGTTCTTGGCACACGTTCAGCTCGATGACGTTCCCCGGGCTCCGATCCAGCAAAGCTTCGGGGAAGAGTTCCGTCGGCATGACGGCGTGGTGACGATCTTGATGTTCTACTGTCGCAGGGCTTCGCCTAAGCACCGCTACAATATGACCGAGGTGGAATATGGTGGAGGGGGGCACCGCACACGGCTAAGGAACGATCTCAATGATCAACTTGTGTGTTCATGGGGTGCCCCCTGCCCCCGTATATAAAGGAGCAAGGGAGGGAGGAGGCCGGCCCTAGGTTTGGGCGCGCCAGGGGAGTCCTACTCCCACCGGGAGTAGGATTCCACCTTTCCTAGTCCAACTAGGTCAAGGGGGGAAAGAGGGGAAGAGGGGAAGGAAGGGAGAGAGGGGTCGCGCCCCAAACCCCTTGTCCAATTCGGACTGGGCTTGGGAGGGGCGCGCGCCACCTCCTGGTCCTTCCCACTAAGGCCCATCAAGGCCTATTGCTTCTTCCTCGTATTCCCGTAACTCCTTCGGTACATCAAAACTCATAAACTCATAATAACTATCATCGTAACCTTAAGCGTGCGGACCCTACGGTTCGAGAACAATGTAGACATGACCGAGACACATCTCCGGTCAATAACCAATAGCGGGACCTGGATGCCCATATTGGCTCCTACATATTCTACGAAGATCTTTATCGGTCAGACCGCATAACAACATATGTTGTTCCCTTTGTCATCGGTATGTTACTTACCCGAGATTCGATCGTCGGTATCCAATACCTAGTTCAATCTCGTTACCGGTAAGTCTCTTTACTCGTTCCGTAATACATCATCCCGCAACTAACTCATTAGTTGCAATGCTTGCAAGGCTTAAGTGATGTGCATTACCGAGAGGGCCCAGAGATACCTCTCCGACAATCGGAGTGACAAATCCTAATCTCGAAATACACCAACCCAACATCTACCTTTGGAGACACCTGTAGTACTCCTTTATAATCACCCAGTTACGTTGTGACGTTTGGTAGTACCCAAAGTGTTCCTCCGGTAAACGGGAGTTGCATAATCTCATAGTCAAAGGAACATGTATAAGTCATGAAGAAAGCAATAGCAACATACTAAACGATCGGGTGCTAAGCTAACGAATGGGTCATGTCAATCATATCATTCAACTAATGATGTGACCTCGTTAATCAAATAACAACTCTTCGTTCATGGTTAGGAAACATAACCATCTTTGATTAACGAGCTAGTCAAGTAGAGGCATACTAGTGACACTCTGTTTGTCTATGTATTCACACATGTATTATGTTTCCGGTTAATACAATTCTAGCATGAATAATAAACATTTATCATGAAATAAGGAAATAAATAATAAATTTATTATTGCCTCTAGGGCATATTTCCTTCAGTCTCCCACTTGCACTAGAGTCAATAATCTAGTTCACATCGCCATGTGATTTACCAGCAATAGTTCACATCACCATGTGATTAACACCCAAAGGTTTTACTAGAGTCGGTAATCTAGTTCACATCGCTATGTGATTAACACCCAAAGAGTACTAAGGTGTGATCATGTTTTGCTTGTGAGAGAAGCTTAGTCAACGGGTCTGCCAAAATTCAGATCCGTATGTATTTTGCAAATTTCTATGTCTACAATGCTCTGCACGGAGCTACTTTAGCTAATTGCTCCCACTTTTAATATGTATCTAGATTGAGACTTAGAGTCATCTAGATTAGTGTCAAAACTTGCATCGACGTAACCTTTTACGACGAACCTTTTTGTCACGTCCATAATCGAGAAACATATCCTTATTTTACTAAGGATAATTTTGACCGATGTCCAGTGATCTACTTCCTAGATCACTATTGTACTCCCTTGCTTAACACAGTGTAGTGTATACAATAGATCTGGTACATAGCATGGCATACTTTATAGAATCTATGGCTGAGGCATAGGAAATGACTTTCATTCTCTTTCTATCATCTGCCGTGGTCGGGCTTTGAGTCTTACTCAATTTCACACCTTGTAATACAGGCGAGAACTCTTTCTTTGACTGTTCCATTTTGAACTACTTCAAAATCTTGTCAAGGTATGTACTCATTGAAAAAACTTATCAAGCGTCTTGATCTATCTCTATAGATTTTGATGCTCAATATGTAAGCAGCTTCATCGAGGTTTTTCTTTGAAAAACTCCTTTCAAACACTCCTTTATGCTTTGCAGCATAATTCTACATTATTTCCGATCAACAATATGTCATTCACATATACTTATCAGAAATGCTGTAGTGCTCCCACTCACTTTCTTGTAAATACAGGCTTCTCCAAAAGTCTGTACAAACCCGAAAGCTTTGATCACACTATCAAAGCGTTTATTCCAACTCCGAGAGGCTTGCACCAGTCCATAGATGGATCGCAGGAGCTTGCATATTTTGTTAACACCTTTAGGATCGACAAAACCTTCTGGTTGCATCATATGCAACTCTTCTTTAATAAATCCATTAAGGAATGCAGTTTTGTTTTCCATTTGCCAGATTTCACAAAATGCGACAATTGCTAACATGATTCGAACAGACTTTAAGCATAGATACGAGTGAGAAACTCTCATCGTAGTCAACACCTTGAACTTGTCGAAAACCTTTTGCGACAATTCTAGCTTTTAAGATAGTAACACTACTATCAGCGTCCGTCTTCCTCTTGAAGATCCATTTATTTTCTATGGCCTGCCGATCATCGGGAAAATCCATCAAAGTCCATACTTTGTTCTCATACATGGATCATATCTCAGATTTCATGGCCTCAAACCATTTCGCGGAATCTGGGCTCATCATCGCTTCCTCATAGTTCACAAGTTTGTCATGGTCTAGTAACATGACTTCCAGAACAACATTACCATACCACTCTGGTGCGGATCTCACTCTGGTTTACCTACGAGATTCGGTAGTAACTTGATCTGAAGTTACATGATCATCATCATTAGCTTCCTCACTAATTGGTGTAGTAGTCACAGGAACAGATTTCTGTGATGAACCACTTTCCAATAAGGGAGCAGATACAGTTATCTTATCAAGTTCTACTTTCCTCCCACTCACTTCTTTCGAGAAAAACTCCTTCTCTGGAAAGGATCCATTCTCAGCAACGAATATCTTGCCTTCGGATCTGTGATAGAAGGTGTACCCAACTGTCTTCTTTGGGTATCCTATGAAGACATATTTCTCCGATTTGGGTTTGAGCTTATCAGGATGAAACTTTTTCATATAAGCATCACAACCCCAAACTTTAAGACACGAGAACTTTGGTTTCTTGCCAAACCACAGTTCAGATTGTGTTGTCTCAACGGACTTAGATGGTGCCCCTTTTATAACGTGAATGCAGCTGTCTTTAATGCATAACCCCAAAACTATAGTGGTAAATCGGTAAGAAACATCATAGATTGCACTATATCCAATAAAGTATGGTTATGACGTTCGGACACACCATTATGCTGTGGTGTTCCAGGTGGCATGAGTAGTGAAACTATTTCACATTGTTTAAATGAAGGCCAAACTAGTAACTCAAATATTTTACCTCTGCGATCATATCGTAGAAACTTTTATTTTCTTGTTACGATGATTCTCTACTTCACTCTGAAGTTCTTTGAACTTTTCAAACATTTCAGACTTATGTTTCATCAAGTAGATATACCCATATCTTCTCAAATCATCTGTGAAGGTCAGAAAATAATGATACCTGCTGCAAGCCTTAATATTCATCGGACCACATACATCAGTATGTATGATTTCCAATAAATCTGTTGCTTGCTTCATTGTTCCGAAGAACGGCGTTTTTAGTCATCTTGCCCTTAAGGCATGGATCGCAAGCATCAAGTGATTCATAATCAAGAGATTCCAAAATTCCATCAGCATGGAGTTTCTTCATGCGCTTTACACCAATATGACCTAAATGGCAGTGCCACAAATAAGTTGCACTATCATTATTAACTTCGCATCTTTTGGCTTCAATATTATGAATATGTGTATCACTACGTTCGAGATCCAACAAACCATTTTCGTTGGTGTGTATGACCATAGAAGGTTTTATTCATGTAAACAGAACAACAATTGTTCTCTAACTTAAATGAATAACTGTATTGCTATTAACATGATCAAATCATATTCATGCTCAACGCAAACACCAAATAACACTTATTTAGTTTCAACACTAATCCCTAAAGTATAGGGAGTGTGTGATGATGATCACATCAATCTTGGAACTATTTCCAACACTCATCGTCACTTCACCCTTAACTAGTTTCTATTCATTCTGCAACTCCCGTTTCGAGTTACTAATCTTAGCAACTGAACTAGTACCAAATACTGAGGGGTTGCTATGAACACTAGTAAAATACACATCAATAACATGTATATCAAATATACTTATGTTCACTTTGCCATCCTTCTTATCCGCCAATCACTTGGGGTAGTTCCGTTTCTAGTGACCAGTCCCTTTGCAGTAGAAGCACTCAGTCTCAGGCTTAGGTCCAGACTTGGGCTTCTTCACTTGAGCAGCAACTTGCTTGTCGTTCTTCTTGAAGTTCCCCTTCTTTCCTTTTGCCCTTTTCTTGAAACTAGTGATCTTGTCAACCATCAACACTTGATGTTTTTCTTTGATTTCTACCTTCGCTGATTTTAGCATCGCGAAGAGCTTGGGAATATTTTCCGTTATCCCTTGCATATTATAGTTCATCACGAAGTTCTACTAACTTGGTGATGGTGACTAGAGAATTTTGTCAATCACTATCTTATCTGGAAGATTAACTCCCACTTGATTCAAGCGATTGTAGTACCCAGACAATCTGAGCACATGCTCACTAGTTGAGCGATTCTCCTCCATCTTTTAGCTATAGAACTTGTTGGAGACTTCATATCTCTCAACTCGGGTATTTGCTTGAAATATTAACTTCAACTCCTGGAACATCTCATATGGTCCATGACGTTCAAAACGTCTTTGAAGTCCCGATTCTAAGCCGTTAAGTATGGTGCACTAAACTATTAAGTAGTCATCATATTGAGCTAGCAAAACGTTCATAACGTCTGCATGTGCTCCTGCAATAGGTCCGTCACCTAGCGGTGCATCAAGGACATAATTCTTCTGTGCAGCAATGAGGATAAACCTTAAATCACGGATCCAATCCGCATCATTGCTACTAACATTTTTCAACACAATTTTCTCTAGGAACATATCAAAATAAACACAGGGAAGCAACAACGCGAGCTATTGATCTACAACATAGATATGCTAATACTACCAGGACTAAGTTCATGATAAATTTAAGTTCAATTAATCATATTACTTAAGAACTCCCACTTAGATAGACATCCCTCTAATCTTCTAAGTGATCACGTGATCCAAATCAACTAAACCATAACCGATCATCACGTGAAACGGCTTAGTCTTCAATGGTGAACATCATTATGTTGATCATATCTACTATATGATTCACGCTCGACCTTTCGGTCTCCGTGTTCCGAGGTCATATCTTATATGCATAGCTCGTCAAGTATAACCTGAGTATTCCGCGTGTGCAACTGTTTTGCACCCGTTGTATTTGAACGTAGAGCCTATCACACCCGATCATCACGTGGTGTCTCAGCATGAAGAACTTTTGCAACGGTGCATACTCAGGGAGAACACTTCTTGATAATTTAGTGAGAGATCATCTTATAATGCTACCGTCAATCAAAGCAAGATAAGATGCATAAAAAGATAAACATCACATGCAATCAATATAAGTGATATGATATGGTCATCATCATCTTGTGCTTGTGATCTCCATCTCCGAAGCACCGTCATGATCACCATCGTCACCGGCGCGACACTTTGATCTCCATCGTAGCATCGTTGTCGTCTCGCCAATCTTATGCTTCCAGGACTATCACTACCGCTTAGTAATAAAGTAAAGCATTACATCGCGATTGCATTGCATACAATAAAGCGACAACCATATGGCTCCTGCCAGTTGCCGATAACTCGGTTACAAAACATGATCATCTCATACAATAAAATATAGCATCATGTCTTGACCATATCACATCACAACATGCCCTGCAAAAACAAGTTAGATGTCCTCTACTTTGTTGTTGCAAGTTTTACGTGGCTGCTACGGGCTTAAGCAAGAACTCATCTTACCTACGCATCAAAACCACAACGATAGTTTGTCAATTAGACTCCGTTTTAACCTTCTCAAGGACCGGGCGTAGCCACACTCGGTTCAACTAAAGTTGGAGAGACAGTCTTCCGCAAGCCATCTATGTGCAAAGCACGTTGAGGGAACCGGTCTCGCGTAAGAGTACGCGTAAGGTTGGTCCGGATCGTCTCGTCCAACAATACCGCCGAACCAAAGTATGACATGCTGGTAGGCAGTATGACTTATATCGCCCACAACTCACTTGTGTTCTACTCGTGCAAATAACATCAAACCATAAAACCTGGGCTCGGATGCCATTGTTGGGGAACGTAGTAATTTCAAAAAAATTCCTACGCACACGCAAGATCATGGTGATGCTTAGCAACGAGAGGGGAGAGTGTTGTCTACGTACCCTCGTAGACCGAAAGCGGAAGTGTTATATCAACGCGGTTGATGTAGTCGTACGTCTTCACGATCCGACCGATCCAAGCACCGTTACTCCGGCACCTCCGAGTTCTTGGCACACGTTCAGCTCGATGACGTTCCCCGAGCTCCGATCCAGCAAAGCTTCGGGGAAGAGTTCCGTCAGCACGACGACATGGTGACGATCTTGATGTTCTACTGTCGCAGGGCTTCGCCTAAGCACCGCTACAATATGACCGAGGTGGAATATGGTGGAGGGGGGCACCGCACACGGCTAAGGAACGATCTCAATGATCAACTTGTGTGTTCATGGGGTGCCCCCTGCCCCCGTATATAAAGGAGCAAGGGAGGGAGGAGGCCGGCCCTAGGTTTGGGCGCGCCAGGGGAGTCCTACTCCCACCGGGAGTAGGATTCCACCTTTCCTAGTCCAACTAGGTCAAGGGGGGAAAGAGGGGAAGAGGGGAAGGAAGGGAGAGAGGGGCCGCGCCCCAAACCCCTTGTCCAATTCGGACTGGGCCTGGGAGGGGCGCGCGCCACCTCCTGGTCCTTCCCACTAAGGCCCATTGATTCTTCCTCGTATTCCCGTAACTCCTTCGGTACATCAAAACTCATAAACTCATAATAACTGTCATCGTAACCTTAAGCGTGCGGACCCTACGGTTCGAGAACAATGTAGACATGACCGAGACACATCTCCGGTCAATAACCAATAGCGGGACCAGGATGCCCATATTGGCTCCTACATATTCTACGAAGATCTTTATCGGTCAGACCGCATAACAACATATGTTGTTCCCTTTGTCATCGGTATGTTACTTACCCGAGATTCGATCGTCGGTATCCAATACCTAGTTCAATCTCGTTACCGGTAAGTCTCTTTACTCGTTCCGTAATACATCATCCCGCAACTAACTCATTAGTTGCAATGCTTGCAAGGCTTAAGTGATGTGCATTACCGAGAGGGCCCAGAGATACCTCTCCGACAATCGGAGTGAAAAATCCTAATCTCGAAATACGCCAACCCAACATCTACCTTTGGAGACACCTGTAGTACTCCTTTATAATCACCCAGTTACGTTGTGACGTTTGGTAGTACCCAAAGTGTTCCTCCGGTAAACGGGAGTTGCATAATCTCATAGTCAAAGGAACATGTATAAGTCATGAAGAAAGCAATAGCAACATACTAAACGATCGGGTGCTAAGCTAACGAATGGGTCATGTCAATCAGATCATTCAACTAATGATGTGACCTCGTTAATCAAATAACAACTCTTTGTTCATGGTTAGGAAACATAATCATCTTTGATTAACGAGCTAGTCAAGTAGAGGCATACTAGTGACACTCTGTTTGTCTATGTATTCACACATGTATTATGTTTCCGGTTAATACAATTCTAGCATGAATAATAAACATTTATCATGAAATAAGGAAATAAATAATAACTTTATTTTTGCCTCTAGGGCATATTTCCTTCAAGGGTGTCCTCACAGTAGTTGGGGACACCAAGGAAGCCTTGATGACACTCAAGCTTGCCCTCAAGACCACTGCGATGGCGCAGTCCGCCTACGCGGACACCTCCAAGGCCAAGGGAGCCGCACCAACCAAGAAGAAGCAGTTGTTCACTCAAGAAATGGCAGAAACCAATCAAGTGCCAGTCGAGGAGGACGGATCCTCGGGGGCAACCTTTACCATAGGCGCCAACCTCGAGCCTGATCAGGAGGAGGCACTGGTGAAGTTCTTGCATGCAAACAAGGAAGTGTTCGCTTGGGAGCCCAATCAAGTGGTTGTCGGATTTCGGGTTCCGGCAGACCCTTGAGGTTCGAACACTGGGGTGCGCGCGGAGATTACGCCTTCTACCTACTTGCACCCCTCCGCCTCGCAATGATCTAAACTACGGAAAACACAGCACAAGAGACACAGGGTTTATACTGGTTCGGGCCACCGTTGTGGCGTAATACCCTACTCCAGTGTGGTGTGGTGGATTGCCTCTTGGGCTGATGATGATGAACAATACAAGGAAGAACAGCCTCGCGAGAGTTTGTTCTTGGCCGGGGCGATGAACTGCTAGGAGGAGTTCAGTCGCCCTTCTCTCTCTCTCTCTGATCTGATTGCCGAACGATCTCCCTGTCTAGATGTCTTGATCCTTCCAATTCTAATTCGCCTCTACCCTGGGGGTGGCTAGTCCTATTTATAGGCAAAGGCCCTGGGCCTCTTCCCAAATATTGAGCGGGAAGGGCGCCAATAGTTGGCCATTTTGAAGGGGAACATATGGTACACTTATCCTGACTAAAGTTGGTCCTCGCCTGCCAAAGGCTCTAGTGGTGACGCTAGCCTGGGCTCCACAATGACTTCTTCCTTTTCACGGAGCTGGTCTTGGTCTCGTTGCACCGAAATGGGTGCCTTTGCTTGATACTCCCGCCTGCGCTTGCTCCCTTTGCACCAAACAGGAAAGGGAGGACACGGTGCGGGCTGGCGCCTGCTTGGCACCATTGGTCATCATGGCTTGCGTCACGGGCACCTCGCGAGGTACCCCGCCTTGATCTCTCCGCCTCCTCGTGAGCCAGCCTGATGAGTCCGTGCCTGAGGAAGCTCCGTGTCATCCGCCCCGCGAGGCTCGGCCCCTCGCGAGGGTCTTGGGTTTGTGTTGATGAAGATGGCCCGTGCGGGGCCCCCTTTTGAGCCACGCCGCAGGTAGGCAAGTCTGGGGACCCCCGTTCCCAGAACGCTGACAGTAGCCCCCAGGCCCAAGGCGCGCCCGGACTTGGCCGTGCAGCAAGGCGAAAGGGCATGGGCGAAGCGCCGCGGGCCCTAACAGCCTGCGGTCTTGGGCGCCGCGTGGTGGTTGATTGGATGTGGGCGCCTCAATAACCGCGTGGGTTGATAAGGGAGTGGCATCTGCCCAGGCTTTGCTCTTTTTGCTTTCTCCGGTTGCTACTCAGATCCCCTTTCTTGCGCCTCTCCTTCCTTCCTCCAAAACTTCATATCTACCTCGTCCGCACGACCTAGGAAGCCAAGGCGCCTCGTCAGCCCCCGGCCAGAGCTTGGTACACGCCTGCCTTAGAGCCGCCGAGCGTGTCGGAGGCGAGCTTCGCCCAGCTGCGCTGGATGGCGGCGGCGCAGGGCATCGACGGTGCGAGGGTGTTCAAGGCCGGCTCCGCCACCCCTGAGGGCAAGAAGAGCACCTTCTATCCGTTCTTTGCTAGCGCCATTGCTGCTGGCTTGGTGCCTCCCTTCTCCGAGTTCTTCTTCGCTGTCCTCCGCCATTACAGGCTGCAGGCTCTGCATCTCCACCCCAACTCCATCCTTCTCCTGGCAGTCTTCGCCTACTACTGCGAGGCTCACATAGGGGTGCAGCCCTCAGTGGCTCTGCCGCGCCACTACTTCTACCTCCGGACCTCCCGCGGTCCCGCTTCCGCGTGCGCGAGCTTCATCGCTTACGATGGTGCCATCGCCATTTCGAGCCCCGGGAAGAGGATCGAGGGCTTCAGGAGCAAGTGGGTCTTCGTAGATGCTGGGCGCATCCACCCTCGGCTGATCTTGCCCATGGAGCAACATGCGAGCTCCAGCGATTGGGGTCGAGCGGAGCTCACGGATCCCCGCGCGAAGATGGTGTTGGAGAAGATGGACGCGGATCTGAAGCCGGCCAACATGGCGGCGGCGAAGCTAACCGGCACGTCGCTGCTGAGGGAGTTCCTGGAGCACCAGCTGGCTCAGCTTCGGCGGTATTCACCTCCGATGTGGAGGCCTCATCCGAGCCCCGCGGCCTTGTCCGGCGAAGATCTGGCCGCGGTCCTCCAATCTCTGGTCGAGGGCGATGTGGCGAGGTTGGAGGGCGCTCCTACGCCCTTGTTCCTCCGCGACGACTGGGAGCAGGTAGTGGAGTCCATGCCCGTCTTCAACGGGGACGGGCCCGTGCCCACTGAAGCCCCCGAGGAACCGGTGGACGTGTCCTCCGACGACTCCAGCGAAGAAGAGGAAGGAGGGGAGCGGGGAAAAGGGCCTGACTCCGAGGCGACCGACGGAGAGTCGAGGGCTCCCTTCCCCCAGAGCAGGCCCCGCGCTCTCCGCCTCTCTCCGAGCGATGACGACGAAGATGATGACGAGGATGATGACGAGCGGGGCGGCGGGAGCTTGCCCCCGATCCCCAAGAAGGACAGGACCGGGCTGATCTCCCGCGGGTCTGTCCCGGCCCCGGAGCGGACCGCAGACGCGCCTTCCGCTCCCGAGCTTCCCGAGGCCGACCCTTCCAGCCGGCTTTCGGGCTTCAAATTTGGCCGGAGACTGTCCGAGCCCACCGGCGACGACCTGTAAGTGCTCGATTTGTGTCTTTGTTTCTTATTCTGCTGCTGAGGCTTGACATCCGCTTCTTTTGGATAGGCTGGATCCCTCAACAAAGAAGCTGAAGGGAGCTCCTGAGGTTCCATCCGGGGCAGCGCCTCCGCCCGCGAAGGAAGGTGAGGGCGACGCACGGGCCTCTCCTGCCCGGTCGTCCTCATGAGGGCAGGCTGAGCTGGCTGGGGCGAGCCCAGCCCCCATGGCCCTAGCGACTCCCGAGGTGCCTCCGCCTGCTGCCGCCTCCGCAGTCGTGGGGGCGCAGCAGGCTTCGCCTCGAGATGCTGTGGTCGAGCGGCCGTCTTCTCCTCCCACTCCGCTGACTGCTGTCTCTCCGACTCCTCCCACCGTTCTGGATCGTGTTGCTGCTGAACTGGACCGGCTGCGGCAGGATCTTCTTGGCGCCGACCCTCGCTTGGTGGCCGGGCGCTTGGAGCTGGCTTTAGGATGGATTCGCTCTGATGCTTCGATTCGGGCGGTGCTGTTCCAGGCCACGACGGCTTGCGACGAGGAGAGGCAGGCTAACCTTGAGGCGAAGGCTGCTCGTGACGCAGCCCTGGGGGAGGCGGTCGCCGTCTGTGGCCGCTGCAGGGAGCTGGAAGAGGAGCTGCAAGGCACGCGGGACCAGCTCACGAAAGAGACCCGCCTTCGCCAAGAACAAGAAGAAGGCGTGAAGGCTCGCGAGGCGGCCGTCAAGGGCCGGGAGGCCAAGCTCAAGAAGAGCCATGACCGCCTGGGTGCGCTGGAGCAGGAGTTGGGGGAGAGGAAGGTCGAGCTGGACAACAAGGCCCGGGTTCTTGCCGAGGACCGCGTGGGCTTCGTAGAGATGGAGAAGAAGGCTCGTGCCTCGCTGAAGACGCTTTACGAGAGTGGCCTGGAGAGCCCGCTGGCTGGCGCCGAGGACGGCCCCGCCAAGCTGCTTCCCTTCCTGGTTCGTGCTCTTGAAGATGTCGCCCTTGGCCTTGGCCCCACGGCCAAGGCCGAGGCGCGTGTCCTGTCTTCTGCAGCGCTGACGCGGGTCTTCACCCACATCTACCTTTGCGACCCCAACGTCGACCTCGATAGCCTGCTGGAGCCAGCAAGCGGCGAGCGTGCCACTGCCGCTGCCGAGGACGTGAAGGGTCGCACGGAAGCTCTGTTGGGAAAGTTCCAGGCCTTCAGCACCAAGCCGAAGCAAGGCGCTGCCGACCCTGCTGCTCCATGAGGCGAACCCACTCCGTGCTGCTCCACCGTCGTCGAGCGATTCCGTCGTGGCTCCTGTCCTGTTTTTAATTCCTGCACATGTACCATGCCTCGGGGAGGCGTTTAAACTTGCGTCTGGCGTTGAGATAACAGTGTGGATTGTAATATTTGCTTCTGAATTCCTTGAAATTTACGATATTCCTTCCTACTTGCTTATGTTCTACGCCTGCAGAGCCCGGCCCCGCGCGTACCTCACCCAGCACTAGCCCCGACCGGAAACCAGGACGGGACCAAGGAGTGAGAGGTGACGTGACAAGTTAGGCTCCTGAGTCGCGATGCTCAGGAGTCCCCCTTGGCGCTCGAATAGCAAGTAGGGAGGCAATCCTTGAAGTTTACGCTTTTCCTTCCTACTTGCTTGTGTTCTACGCCAGCAGAGCCCGGCCCCGCGCGTACCTCACCCAGCATTAGCCTTTCGGAACTAAGGAGTGAGGGGCTACAGGACCAGTTAGGCTCCTGGGTCGCGATGCTCAGGAGTCCCCCTTGGCGCTTGAACAGCAAGTAGGGAGGTAAGATGTGGGTGGATCTACCATTCTCCGTCTGCAGAGCCCAGCCCCGCGCGTACCTCACCCAGCGTTAGCCTTTCGGAACTAAGGAGTGAGGGGCTACGGGACCAGTTAGGCTCCTGAGTCACGATGCTCAGGAGTCCCCCTTGACGCTCAAACGGCCTTCGTACCTTGGCTCCGCTCGGGGAGAGACACGCGACGAACCAGGCCTGGGGGGCCTGGCTGGGTGGCGTGCGTCTGGGCGTGCCAGGCGCAGCCCTCGTGCCCAGCCCCCTCGCGCGGCACTCCCGAGCGGAGGCGTTGCGATGAGGGTAGACACTGAGCTCTGGGCTCCCTGAGGTTAATGCGGCTCGGGGGCCACCCTCAGTTGTTTATCACCAGCGCGGAGCATAGCGCTTCTGTATGTGTACGGGCATAGCCGCTCCTCGGCAGTGTCGTCAGCCAGCGCGGAGCATGGTGCTTCCACTGGTACGTGGGAGGGGGCTCCCCTCCGGGAGGAGCCCCCGGGGCGTGTACAGCCCCGCCCTGACACGTGGCTGGCACGGTAGGGCCTGGCGAGGTGTATCTGGGCACCCGTGAGCCAGCGTGGGACTCACGGGGCCCTACCTCTAGGCGGGTTGCGCCTGGCCCTGGGCCTTATCTTGTGATGTGTTCCTGCAAATTTGGTTAGATGTCGGCACTCTACGTCCTCGGGTCCCGGCCCTCGAGCTGGTCTCAGCCATCGCTGGTATGCCAGGTCGCGATGCCGTGGACAAGGCCAGAGGGTGAGGGCTGGAGAGCCAATAAGAGCCTTGAGTCGCGATGCTCAGGCACCCCCCCCCTTTAATGTGCAAGTGGTCGACATGGAGAAGAAGAGGTGTCGTGCACCGGCATCAAATAATCAAGCATGGTAGGCCAAACGCATAGCTGGAAATAAACGCAAAAGGGTACATGTCGCTGGGTCTGGCCCGAACGACTTGGGGATGATGCAGCCCGAGGGGCGCCCCCAACAAAGTAAGCTAAGGATATGAAATAAAAGGGATACATGCCGCAGGGACAAACCCACGCGGCCTGGGAATGATGCAGCCCTGGGGGGCGCTCCCAGATGGAAATGAAACTTGAAAGATGTCACCTGATGATGTTGAGGACGAACGAGTGATGGTGTAGCAGACTCGGTGGGCTACGGAAGCCGGTCCTCACGAGCCCCCAGGCCCAAGGGCCTCGGGAGGCTCCGGAGGCGCTGGTGGCTCCTCGCGGACCATCTCCATCTCCGCCAAGGCTGCGGAATGCCTGGCCTCTTGAGCCTCCATGATGCCCCTCATGAGGCGCTGGTACGTGATAGCACCGTTCGACAAGCTGTAAGGCATGCGAACGTAGCTGTGGGGTGGACCATAGCGGCGCCCCACTCGCGAGGGCCAGAGGCGCTCCAGAGAGGCGACTCAATTGAGCCCCGGTATGTCAATGTAGACGCGCAACCCACCATCCTCGCCTAGATGGGGAGCCACAGCTGGTAGGCGGCGGCCACCTCTCATGACTCTTGACTCCTGTAGCTCTTGAATGGCCTTGCTGACGAACTCCTGTGGGTCTGACCCTCCTTGCCTTGCTCCTTATCGAGGGAAGCGTGCTTCGAAACACACCTCCATGTGGTGCCCAAGCGCCTCCCTCGTGACCCTAGCCAGGTCGGTGGCCCTCCAGGGGAGAGCCCCCGAGCCCTGCCTGAGGAGGGCACCGGGCGCGCTTTCCTATGCGATGGAAGGAGGATCCCCCTGGGCAAGCGCGGTCCATGAGGGGCCTGCCTCCCGAGGGGCCGAGCTGGATGATGTCTTCTTCTTCTTGGGGGTGGTCTCGGGGAGCCTCCTGCTTTCGCGATCCGGGTCTTCCAGTGATGCTGCCTGAAAGGCTCGTTCCAGGGAACACACAGCATCCTTCTCTTCACAGGGCACCGTGATGAGTCCGCAACTTCCTGGCATCTTGAGGACGTTGTAGCCGTGGTGAGTTACGGCCATGAACTTGGCCAGCGCTGGGTATCCAAGGATGGCGTTGTACGGCAGGCGAATGTGAGCGATGTCGAAGTCGATGAGCTCGGTGTGGTAGTTGTCGCATGTCCCGAAGGTGACTGGGAGGCGGACCTGCCCAATCGGGACCGTGGAGCCGTCGGTGACCCCGGAGAAAGGCTTGGTTGGCTGAAGCTGGTTGTAGGGTACTTGGAGATTGTTGAATGTTTCCACGGACAGGACGTTGAGCCCTGCCCCGCCGTCGATGAGGGTCCTGGTGACTAGCACATTGCTGATGATTGGGGAGCAAAGCATCGGGAGGACTCCGGCTGTGGCTGCACACTTGAGTTGATCCGCTGAGCTAAACGTGATGGTGCATGCGGACTACCTGAGAGGGCGTGTGGCTTCGAGCTTGGGGAGGACTGCATTTACTTCGCGGGCGAACTGCTTGAAGATGCGCTGAGAGGCTGGGGCTTGAGCTCCGCCCAGGATGCAGGCGATCGCGCGCGGCTCCTGGAAGCCCCCAGCCCCCTCATCCTGATGGCGGTCCTCATTTCTTCTTGGGTGAGGCGGCAGCAGAGGGAGGCCTGCGTTGCCTTGCGGGCGGTCCTCGCGAGGCTGATCCCTCCAGCCTCCCTCGCGAGGCGGGTCTTGCCAGCGGTCCTCGCGAGGTCGATTGCGCCACCCTTGGCGCGGGCCGTGGTCTTCCCAGCGTCCTGCATTCCTTCCTCCTCCTCGACCGTAGCCCCGATCACCGCGGTCGGGACGACGGCCGATCCTTCCTTCTCGCACGGCTCGGAGCTCTTGGCATTCGTTGGTGTTGTGGGTGTGGAGGTCATGGTACACACAGTACCGACTGCCCTTGGAAGACTCTGGCTGATCTCTGCCAAGCTTGGTGTCTGGTTCTGCCGCGAGCACGGCAACCCCCTTGCGCTTCACATCCTTGGCCTTGAGCTTCTTCTCTTCTGGGTTTGCGGCAGGCAGCTCGATGAGGGAGAGACGCCCTTCCTCAGCCCTGGCGCACTTGGTCGCGAAGTTGAACAGCTCCAAGGAAGTGCACAGGTCTTCATGCATCGCTAGCTCCTCCTTCATCTTGACGTCACGCACGCCGTCGGAGAAGGTTGAGATGATGGCCTCCTCGGTCACCTTGGGAATCTTGAGGCGTGCGTTGTTGAAGCGCTTGTTGTATTTCTGCAGGGTCTCTCCGGGCTGTTGCTTGATGCGGCGCATGTCGCTCATGGCGGGTGGCCGGTCGCGAGTACCTTGGAAGTTGGCGATGAAGCGGGTGCACATCTCGTCACAGGAGGAGATCGTGCCCGGAGCCAGGTTAAGGAGCCAGGTGCGGGCCCCGTCCTTAAGCGCCATGGGGAACCAGTTCGCCATGACCTTCTCGTCTCCGTTGGCAGCTTCGATGCCCAGCTCATAGAGCTGGAGGAACTCCGCAGGGTCGACCGTGCCGTCGTAACGAGGAGGCAGGTCTGGCTTGAACTTGCCCGGCCACGTGACGCTGCGTAGTTCGGTGGTGTAGGCATGGCAGCCTGCTGTGGCCACGGGAGGCCTTGGGTGGTGGAGAGCTTGGTCTTGCAGGTCCCCACGCGCTGCAGCTGGGAGCAGCGCGGGGTCTTGACGTGCGGGAGCAGGAGCATAGTCGCGACGCGCTGGGGCATGGAGCGCCCAGGCACCTTCTTGCGGGCGAGGGACTTCTTGGCAGCTCTGCTCTTTCCGCGCTGGCACCTAACGGAGCAGGTTCCGCACAGGGGCCACGCGCCTTGGAGGCGGGGCGCCTTCTTGAGGAGGAGGCGGCTGGGGCGCCCCCGGAGCTTCGTCGCCCGCGCGGGGCGGGGTGCGGTGTAGCAGAAAGGACAGTGCGGGAGAACCACCCGCGGCGCGGACGAGCTCGGCGACGCGGTCGACCATTCTTCGTAGACGTCATCGACGGGACGGTAGCGTAGGAGCTCGTACGCCGCGATGAGCGCGGCTCGAGCCTCCATGGGTGCGCGAGCGCACGGGACGAAGATCCAACCGGGGTGAGTGAGGGAGTGGCGGTGCGGCCGTCTTGCCGCACGGACGGATGCTGAGACGATGCTTGTTGCCCGTTCCCCGCCGGGCCAGTGGCGGCGTAGACGGCAGGTGACGGGGAACGGCGACGACGCCTGCCGACGGGACCCATTTGGGCGACATGGGAAGCGAGAGCGGCTTGGCGCTCGGTGCGGGCCCGACGAGCATCAGACATGGACGCGATGGTCGGAGAAGAACGGGGCGGTGGAAGACGAATTCCGGCACACCCCTACCTGGCGCGCCAAATGTCGGATTTCGGGTTCCGGCAGACCCTTGAGGTTCGAACACTGGGGTGCGCGTGGAGATTACGCCTTCTACCTACCTGCACCCCTCCGCCTCGCAAAGATCTAAGCTATGGAAAACACAGCACAAGAGACACAGGGTTTATACTGGTTCGGGCCACCGTTGTGGTGTAATACCCTACTCCAGTGTGGTGTGGTGGATTGCCTCTTGGGCTGATGATGATGAACAATACAAGGAAGAACAACCTCGCGAGGGTCTGTTCTTGGCCGGGGCGATGAACTGCTAGGAGGAGTTCAGTCGCCCTTCTCTCTCTCTCTAATCTGATTGCCGAACGATCTCCCTGTCTAGATGTCTTGATCCTTCCAATTCTAATTCGCCACTACCCTGGGGGTGGCTAGTCCTATTTATAGGCAAAGGCCCTGGGCCTCTTACCAAATATTGAGCGGGAAGGGCGCCAGCAGTTGGCCATTTTGAAGGGGAACATATGGTACACTTATCCTGACTAAAGTTGGTCCTCGCCTGCCAAAGGCTCTAGTGGTGACGCTGGCTTAGGCTCCACAATGACTTCTTCCTTGTCGCGGAGCTGGTCTTGGTCTCGTAGCACCGAAATGGTTGCCTTTGCTTGATACTCCCTCCTGCGCTTGCTCCCTTTGCACCAAAGAGGAAAGGAGGGACACTGCGCGGGCTGGCGCCCGCCTAGCGCCCTTGGTCGTCATGGCTTGCGTCACGGGCACCTCGTGAGGTACCCCGTCTTGATCTCTCCGCCTACTCGTGAGCCAGCCTGATGAGGCCGTGCCTGAGGAAGCTCCGTGTCGTCCGCCCCACGAGGCTTGGCCCCTCACGAGGGTCTTGGGTTTGTGTTGATGAAGATGGGCCGTGCTGGGGCCCCTTTTGAGCCACGCCGCAGGCCGCAGGCAGGCAAGTCTGGGGACCCCCGTTCCCAGAACGCCGACAGTGGTTGGGGCCCCAAGAGGGGTGATAGAGCGCCACCTGAAGGTGTGCCCCAACATACGCCCCGTAAAGCAGAGGGCGAGGCGGTAGTCCACGGAGAAGCAAGCTTTCATCGTCCAAGAGACCCGCAAGTTGGATGTTGCGGGTGTCATTCGCGAGGTTCAGTACCCCGAGTGGCTGGAGAACCCCGTCGTCTTTGCCAAGAAAGGCGGGAAGGAGCGAATGTGCATCGACTTTACCAACCTTAACAAGGCCTACCCCCAAGATCCGTTCACGCTTCCACGCATCGACCAGATCGTCGACTCCACCGCCGAGTGCGACTTGCTGTGCTTCCTGGATGCGTTTTCAGGATATCACCAGATCAAGATGGCGGTAGAAGATGTGGAGAAGTCAGCCTTTGATGACCCCGTGTGGGGTGTACTGCTACACTTGCATGCCTTTCGGGTTACGCAACGCAGGCGCAACCTTCCAGCGGCTCATGCAAATCGCCTTGGGTCGGCAGCTCAGGAGAAACGCTGAAGCTTACGTCGACAACATCGTGGTGAAGTCTCAGGAGGCGAGAACTTTGATTCAGGACCTAGGGGAAACCTTCGCGAGCCTCCGCCAGGTGGACTTGCGACTCAAGCCGGAGAAGTGCGTGTTTGGCGTCCCTTCTGGCAAGCTGCTGGGCTTCCTTGTGTCCCACAGGGGGATTGAGGCCAACCCAGTCAAGGCCATTGAAGACATGAGTCCACCGCAAACCCTCAAGGAAATGCAGAAGCTTGCTGGATGGGTGACTGCGTTGGGACGCTTCATTTCCAAGCTAGGAGAGTGCGCCCTACCCTTCTTCAAGCTGATGAAGAAGAAGGGCACATTCGAGTGGACCCCGGAGGCCGACCAAGCATTTCAAGACCTCAAGAGATATCTGACAACCCTCCAGTGAAGGTGGCACCACGACCTCTTGAGCCCCTAGTGCTTTACCTTGCCGCCACTCCCTACTCCGCCAGCGCGGCTCTAGTGGCGGTTCGGGAAGCACACCAAGCCAAGGGCGCATCACGCCGAGCTACGCCCCCAGCAGGGACGACGCAAGACCTGGAGGGTGAGGGAGTCCTCGATTAGGGGGTCCTCGGACAGCCGGACTATATCCTTTGGCCGGACTGTTGGAATATGAAGATACAAGATTGAAGACTTCGTCTCGTGTCCGGATGGGACTCTCCTTGGTGTGGAAGGCAAGCTTGGCAATACGGATATGTAGATCTCCTCCCTTGTAACCGACTCTCTGTAACCCTGGCCCCCTCCGGTGTCTATACAAACCGGAGGCTTTAGTCCGTAGGAAGACAACAATCATGCCATAGGCTAGGTTCTAGGGTTTAGCCTCTATGATCTCGTGGTAGATCAACTCTTGTAATACTCATATCATCAAGATCAATCAAGCAGGAAGTAGGGTATTACCTCCATCGAGAGGGCCCGAACCTGGGTAAGTATCGTGTCCCCCGCCTCATGTTACCATCCGCCTTAGACGTACAGTTTAGGGCCCCTACCCGAGATCCGTCGGTTTTGACACCGACATTGGTGCTTTCATTGAGAGTTCCACTATATCGTCACCGTAAGGCTAGATGGCCCCTTTGATCATCGACAACGATGCGATCTAGGGTGAGGTTTTCCTCCCCGGACAGATCTTTGTATTCGGCGGCTTCGTACTGCGGGCCAACTCGCTTGGCCGTCTGGAGCAGATCGAGAGCTATGCCCCTGGCCATCAGGTCAGGTTTGGAAACTTGAACTACACTACCGACATCCGCGGAGACTTGATCTTCGGTGGATTCGATCCCATGTCAAGTGCACCGCACAATCACGACGAGCATGACTTAGCTCTGCCATCGAACAGTGTTCAGGGGATAGCACCTGCAACTACTCCGGCCCTCGATCCAGAAATTGCGCCATCTGAAGACGGGTGGATAGACCCCGCCACAGAGGCCGCTCTCTCAGTGGCGATAGAGCCGAATACTGACTTAACCACCCACGAGAGCCAAAGACATCGACGGTGTGGACGACGATGTAGGAGACGCACAAGAACCACCGCACACAGGGCGCTGGACTGCAACCTCATCATATGACATATACATGGTGGACACCCCCAAAGAAAACATTGACGAGGAATGGAAGGATGCAGCGAAGGATAGCTCCCTCGAGAAGCAACCAAAGTGACGGCGTAGGCGCCGCTCCAAATCCCGCCTCGACAAAAACAGCGATAACAACACAAGAAGGAGTAATACCCCGGTCGACTCCGGAGGAAACGACGACCACATTGACCCAGCGATAGAGCAGGAGGAGCCAGCGGACGGCGAACATAGCACGGAGCCGCTGTCCGATAATGGCGATGCTGAGCGTCAAGCTAATCAACCTATCTCCGGAGAGGAGAACAGTCCGGACGATGATGCACACATCATCCCGGAAAGGCACTTGGAACAAGAGAACCTCCACAGAAAGCTTATGGCCACCGTGAGGAGTCTCAAGAAGCAGAAGCAAAGGCTTAAGGCCGTGTAGAATACGCTCAACAGTAGATGGAACAAAGTGCTTGACAATGAAGAAAAGTATGGTGGCAGTCGCCACAAAAAGAGCTATCCAAAGCGCAAGATGTTGCCTGGATTTGATGATGAGGCGTACGACGGAACAATATACCCTGGGGTCTGGATTGAGGACTTCATCCTCCACATCCATATGGATCGCGGAGACGATCTCCACGCCATCAAATACTTGCCTCTCAAGCTTAAAGGACCAGCTCGGCACTGGCTGAAGAACCTCCCCGAAAATTCAATCGAAAGTTGGGAGGAGCTTGAGGATGCTTTTGGGCCAACTTTCAAGGGACCTATGTGCGACCTTCGGATGCAGACGATTTAAGTCATATAATTCAATAGCCCGGAGAGTCAGCCCGAAAGATTTGGAACAGATTTCTCACCAAGAAGAACCAAATCGTCGACTACCCAGATGTCGAAGCCTTAGCAGCTTTCAAACACAGCGTCCAAGACGAATGGCTCCCTAGACACCTCGGCCAAGAAAAACCAAGGACAATGGCAGCCCTAACAAGCTTTATGACCCGCTTTTGCGCGGGCGAAGATAGCTGGCTGGCCCGTAGTAGCACCAGCGACCCAGGCACATCCGAAGTCAGGGATGGCAATGGAAAACCACGACGCAGTAAAAGCAAGAGTCGAAATAACAAAGACAGTCCAGAAAACACGGCGATAAACGCCGTATTCGGGGGATCTCGGCCCGGTCAACGGAAAAAGCCTTTCAAAGGCAACAGAGATGGACCGTCTAGCCTAAACAAGATCCTAGACAAATTATTTCAGATTCATGGCACCTCCGACAAACCTGCAAATCATACCCACAGAGAATGCTGGGTCTTCAAGCAGGCCGGCAAGCTAAACGCCAAACACAAGGGGAGGGAAACACCAAGTGAAGACAAGGATGAGCCTCGACAACAAAACACTGGGGGACAGAAAAAATTCCCACCAGAGGTCAAAACAGTGAACATGATTCACGTAACAAAGAGAAGGAGCAGACATGCACTCCGAGACATATGCGCCTTAGAGCCCGTCACCCCTAAGTTCAACCCTTGCTTGGCCTACCCGATTACCTTTAATCGCAGGGATCACCTGACAAGTATCCGACATGTAGGATTGGCTGCCTTGGTGCTAGACCCAACTATCGACGGATACCATCTCACCCAAGTCCTCATGGACGGCGGGAGTGGTCTTAACTGATATATTAGGACACAGTCCGCAAAATTGGGATAGACCCGACAAGAATAAGCCAAAGTAATACTACCTTTAAAGGGGTAATACCAGGCCCAGAGGCTCGTTGTACGGGCTCTCTAGTACTAGAGGTTGTATTCGGTTCTCCCAACAACTTTTGAAGTGAAAAGTTAACCTTCGACATCGCTCCATTCCGAAGTGGCTATCAAGCACACTCGGAAGAACAGCGTTTGCTCGTTTTAACGCAGTACCGCACTATGCTTCTCTTAAGCTTAAGATGCCCAGTCCACGTGGCATCATCACAGTTAGCAGAAATGCTGAGCGTTCCTTACGCGTGGAAGAACATGTGGCGGCTTTAGCAGCCGAATACTAAATGGCCTCTCCAACCAGAATAAACGATCGGTCGTCAAGACCGCGGACACGGCTAGACGAGTCTGGTGCATCACTAGCTGTAACAGCTTTGATGATAATCGTGCTACACCCTTCCAGGATATGGCACAACATAGACACAGGCGCAGACGTGCAGCAGGGACCCGCTCAAAGGTTTCTTTTTAGATTAAGACCCTGTGTAAACATTTCTTGCTGTCTTTTGTTGCCTCACATCCTCCGGATACTCAGTATAGCCAAGAAGGATGCTGACGTTATTGGCATTTCACCACGTCAGAATAATACACGTACCTGGACATTCGGGGTTCATTATCAAAGGCGTTATTCAGCCCAGTATATGTTATAAAGACCGAATACCTTAGGGAGTGTTCGGCGTCGCGAGTTTGGCCTTATATGCATCAACTCTGAATCATGTCTTTGGTCAAATGTTGGGTTTGCCTGGCTCCCGTGTTTTGCTACCTTACGTTCCGCTCTATCGGCTAAGGTGGCACCGAAGAACTACTGCGATTGTGCCCTGGTTCATCTGGACGAGCACCTCAATAGAGAAAGCCGAAAACTGACTGTCATGATAAAGCGTGAGACTGGTCAACCACTCGATGACTCATCGGAATCTTCAGGATTCCTCCGCATTAACGAAGGACCGGTTTTCCCGGTCATGTACGTATGCGCACCATATTCGGATAGCCATGGAAATACCAGGGGCTATATAGTAGCCCCACTGTCAAACTCCTATGGTTAACTGAAAGTGTTAAAGCAATATAGTCCGATTGCCTTGTTCGCTGCGATACCACCTCCTTAATGGACCAAGACGTTGGATCAAGTGTGAAGACGCGATTTTGCGAACACCCCCGCATTATATGCGTGGGGGCTGAAGCCGACGACTGCAAACTTTCAGGTTATATACATATATACATGAACGATCGCACAGGAGGCATAATAATACGTTCAGGCAAAAGTATAAACACAACCTTTATAGTTCAAATAACATTGTTCTTACAATTGGGATACATGTCACTAGGACATGATACTCTTCGAGCACTAAGCCTCTATTAAACGAGCGCCTTCTAGGTCTTCTTCAAAATAGTGCTTGGCAGAAACCTGGCCTACGGCCAGATTCTGGGTTGCAATCGTGGTGGCCTCCATCTCCGCCCAGTATGTCTTGACACGGGCAAGAGCCATCCACGCACCCTCTATGCACGCGACCTCTTTAAAACGTCAATATGTGGCACAGCACCAAGGAATTGTTGCACAAGACCAAAATAACTATTCGGCATTGGTCCCTCCGGCCAGATACGATCCACGACAGATCTCATGGCAAGCCGGGACAACCTATGGAGCTCGGCCCACTCGGCCATTTGCTCATTCAATAGCAACGGACGCGCTAGAGCATGGAACTACGACCAGAACAACTTTTCCACTTCGTGATCATTTTGATCTTCGAAAAACTTGGTCGCGTCAGCAGCACTCGCTGCCAAATCTGGGTACGCGTCCGCAGGACTCCATAATTGATCCAGAAGGGCATACTTAGGATCCTCGAACTTCGTCCGCAACAAAAAGGGCTTCCCGGCCGTGATATTTCCGGCTTGACGTAGCTCCTAGGGGGGTGGGCGCGCCCCCACCCTCTTGGGCAGCCCGGAGGTCCACCGACGTACTTCTTTCACCCATATATACCCACGTACCCTAAAACTTCCATAGAACAGAATAGATCTGGAGTTCCGCCGCCGCAAGCCTCTGTAGCCACCAAAACCCAATCGGGACCCTGTTCCGGCACCCTGCCGGAGGGGGGAACCCTCACCGGTGGCCATCTTCATCATCCTGGCGCTCTCCATGACGAGGAGGGAGTAGTTCACCCTCGGGGCTGAGGGTATGTACCGGTAGTTATGTGTTTGATCTCTCTCTCTCTCTCTCTCTCTCTCTCTCTCTCTCGTGTTCTTGATTTGGCACGATCTTGATGTATCGCGAGCTTTGCTATTATAGTTAGATCTTATGTTGCTTCTCCCCCTCTACTCTCTTGTAATGGATTGAGTTTTCCCTTTGAAGTAATCTTATCGGATTGAGTCTTTAATGATTTGAGAACACTTGATGTACGTCTTGTCGTGCGTATCTGTGGTGACATGGGATATCACGTGATTCACTTGATGTATGTTTTGGTGATCAACTTGCGGGTTCCGCCCATGAACCTATGCATAGGGGTTGGCACACGTTTTCATCTTGATTCTCCGATAGAAACTTTGGGGCACTCTTTGAGGTCCTTTGTGTTGGTTGAATAGATGAATCTGCGATTGTGTGATGCATATCGTATAATCATACCCACGAATGCTTGAGGTGACATTGGAGTATCTAGGTGACATTAGGGTTTTGGTTGATTTGTGTCTTAAGGTGTTATTCTCGTACGAACTCTAGGGTTGTTTGTGACACTTACAGGAATAGCCCAACGGATTGATTGGAAAGAATAACTTTGAGGTGGTTTCGTACCCTACCATAATCTCTTCGTTTGTTCTCCGCTATTAGTGACTTTGGAGTGACTCTTTGTTGCATGTTGAGGGATGGTTATGTGATCCAGTTATGTTATTATTGTTGAGAGGACTTGCACTAGTGAAAGTATGAACCCTAGGCCTTGTTTCCTAGCATTCCAATACCGTTTACGCTCACTTTTACCACTTGTTACCTTGCTGTTTTTATATTTTCAGATTACAAAAACATATATCTACCATCCATATTGCACTTGTATCACCATCTCTTCGCCGAACTAGTGCACCTACACAATTTACCATTGTATTGGGTGTGTTGGGGACACAAGAGACTCTTTGTTATTTGGTTGCAGGGTTTCTTGAGAGAGACCATCTTCATCCTACGCCTCCCACGGATTGATAAACCTTAGGTCATCCACTTGAGGGAAATTTGCTACTGTCCTACAAACCTCTGCACTTGGAGGCCCAACAACGTCGACAAGAAGAAGGTTGCGTAGTAGACATCAGGTGCGAGCTCAAGCATTCTGGCCAGTACTGGATCTGTTGAGCCTTCAGGAAGTGGGGCCGAACACCAGATCATCTTCGCCTTTTTACCCAGTCCTGGTGAAAGAGCGACTTTTCAGAATAATGTTGTGATAAATAAAGAGATAGCATGTTCGGCCGAAGAATTACTTACTTGGGTATCTGGACGATTGCAGCTCAGACCCTTATCCTCGGTGGTGTCCGGACACTTTATTTGTGATCCGGAGAATAATCCATACATCTCTTCGTGCGTCATGCCGAAGAAGTGCTGAATAGTTCACGGTCCTTCTGGATTGAACTCCCACATACGGAGAGGTCGACGTTTGCAAGGCAGGGCTCGACAAACTAGCATGACTTGCATTACCTTGACAAGGCTAACATCTTTCTCGAAGAGATCTCGGATGCGACTCTGCAATGTCGGCACATCATTTACTGGCCCCTAGTCCAGCCCCTTGTTGACCCATGACACCAGCTGCGGCGGGGGGCCCGAGCGGAAGGCAGGGGCAGCTACCCACTTAGTACCATGGGGAGCTGTGATGTAAAACCACTCCCGTTGCCATAAGCTGGACACCTCCGGTAAGGAACCCTTTGGCCATGGAGCATCGGCGCCTTTGCTTATTATGGCACCTCCGCATTCTATGTGTCGCCCATTAATCATCTTCGGCTTCACATTAAAGGTCTTGAGCCACAAGCCGAAGTGTGGGGTGACGTGGAGGAAGGCCTCACACACGATCTCTTCTTCGACAAGACATGCCAGTAAAACCGCATCGCGAAACATGCAGTGGCAGGCTGGGAGAAACGGTTCGAATAAAGGCTGAGCCATGGTGTGATGCCACGTTATGAAAAGTTGTCAGCAGATTAGATTTGTGGAAATATTATTCTCTCTACAGTGGTATGTGGAATTTGTTTTGCAGAGCCGTACTGTATCCTTGTGTTCAAAATCTTCTATGGAATATTCGGAGCAGGAACCCGCCTTGCAATGCCGAAGACAATCTGCACGCCGGACTCATCGTCATTGAAGCCTGGTTCAGGGGCTACTGAGGGAGTCCTGGATTAGGGGGTCCTCGGACAGCCGGACTATATCCTTTGGTCGGACTGTTGGACTATGAAGATACAAGATTGAAGACTTCGTCCCGTGTCCGGATGGGACTCTCCTTGGCGTGGAAGGCAAGCTTGGCAATACGGATATGTAGATCTCCTCCCTTGTAACTGACTCTGTGTAACCCTAGCCCCCTCTGGTGTCTATATAAACTGGAGGGTTTAGTCCGTAGGACGACAACAATCATACCATAGGCTAGCTTCTAGGGTTTAGCCTCTATGATCTCGTGGTAGATCAACTCTTGTAATACTCATATCATCAAGATCAATCAAGCAGGAAGTAGGGTATTACCTCCATCGAGAGGGACCGAACCTAGGTAACATCGTGTCCCCTGCCTCCTGTTACCATCCGCCTTAGACATACAGTTCGGGACCCCCTACCCGAGATCCGCCGGTTTTGACACCGACAGAGGGCGCCGCAAAGGCCGCAACAGCGGCAGCAGAGGATCAAGCTTAGCAGGACGACGCCCCCGAGCCCGCAGAGACCCCGACAAGCGATCAACCGTTGGGGGCTCCACCACCTCAGGAGGTGCCCCAACTTCTGAAAGGCACAAGCCTCATCAGCGCACCTGCCCTCGTCGAGCACCCGGTATACTTCGTCAGCACAGTGTTGCGGGATGCAAGAGCACGGTACCCCATGCCTCAGAAGCTCTTACTCGCGCTTTTGGTGGCCTCGCGTAAGCTGCGGCATTACTTTCAAGGCCACACCATCAAGGTCATCTCGGCCTACCCACTGGAGAGGGTGCTCAGGAGCCCCAACTCCACCGGTAGGGTCGCCGAATGGAACATCGAGCTGCAGGCATTCCAGTTGGAGTTCAGCACCACCAGGGTCATCAAGGGAGCCGCGCTCGCCGATTTCGTGGCAGAATGGGCGGACGCCCCGTCGCTTGAAATAGGCGAGGATCGGTCCCTCTCACCGGGAAGTGAGGCGCCCGATGGCTAGGTCATGTATTTCGATGGTGCCTTCCGCGCCAGGACAGGGAGCTAGAGCAGTGCTCATCTCGCCCACTCAGGACAAGCTCTACTACGCCGTGCAGCTCTGCTTCTAGCAGGGCGAGAAGGTCTCCCACAACATTGCAGAGTACGAAGGGCTCATAGCCGGTCTGAAGGCTGCGGCGGCCCTGGGGGTGAAGCGTCTCACCATCAGGGGCGACTCGCAGCTCCTCGTCAACGTCTCCAACAAGGTATACGAGCCGAAGGACGAACACATGGAAGCATACCTCACGGAAGTGCGCAAGATGGAGAAGTAGTTCCTGGCCCTGGAGTTGCAGCACGTGCCCCGTGGAACCAACAAGGAAGCAGACGACATCGCCAGAAGGGCATCCAAGCGACAGCCCCAAGAGCCTGGCGTCTTCGAGGAGCGGCTCTTCAAGCCATCAGCGACACCACCGCTTTCAAGGACAGCGCAGCCTCGGGAGGAGCTCCCACAGCCACCTGTCGTGGGAGCCCCAGCCTATGGCCCAACTTCGGGAGCGCGTCTACTCTTGGCACTCGAGCCCCAGGAGGGATGCTAGACCAAGGAATTCAAGGAATACCTGATGCAAGGACGCTACCGGAGAAGGAGGAGGACGCAAAGCGTGTGGCCCCGCAAGCCACGGCATACTGCATCCAGGATGGTGAGTTATACAGGAAGCGGCCAAATGACGTTTCTCTGCGTTGCATCTCCAGGGAACAGGGGAAAGAGCTGCTAGCCGACATACACGGCGGGGACTGCGGGCACCACACGTCGTCACGAACCCTCATCGGCAAGGCATTCCGTAGCGGATTCTACTGGCCTACAACGCTGAGCTGGTGAGGTCCTGCGAGGCCTGCCAATTACACGCCAAGCAAATCCATCAGCCAGCTCAGGGCCTCGAGACCATTCCACTCTCGTGGTTGTTCATAGTCTGGGGACTTGACATCCTGGGCCCGTTCCCTCGAGCGCTTGGGGTCTACCGATACCTCTATGTTGCCATCGACAAGTTCACCAAGTGGGCGGAGGTGGAAGCCATCCGCACGGTCCCAACTGGCTCTGCAATCAAGTTCATCAAGGGTCTCGTCAGCCATTTTGGGGTCCCCAACCGCATCATCACCGTTAATGGCTCGCAATTCGCCAGTAATCTCTTCAAAACATACTGCGCTAACCTTGGAACGCAGATTTTCTACGCTTCAGTGGCGCAACCCCGGAGCAATGGTCAGGCTGAACGCGCCAACGCGGAGGTCCTGAGAGGCCTCAAGACCAGGACCTTCAAGAAGAAGCTCGAAGCCTGCGGCAGGAGCTGGCACGACGAGCTGTAGTCTGTGATGTGGTCCATCCGCACCACCTCCACCAAGACTGTTGGTGATCATAGCAGAAATTAAAATTTTCCTACGCATCACCAAGATCTATCCATGGAGTATTCTAGCAACGAGGGGATAGGAGAGCATCTAATTACCACTTGTAGATCGCAACGGAAGCGTTCAAGAAGAACGTGGATGATGGAGTCGTACTCGCCGTGATTCGAATCACTGATGACCTAGTGCCGAACGGACAGCACCTCCGCGTTCAACACACGTACGGTCGGGATAACGTCTCCTCCTTCTTGATCCAGCAAGGGGAAAGGAGAGGTTAATGAAGATCCAGCAGCACGACGGCGTGGTGGTGGATGCAACAGAGTTCCAGCAGGGCTTCGCCAAGCAACTACGGAGAGAGGGAGAGGTGTAACGGGGAGAGGGAGGCGCCAAGGCTGCAGGGTTCGGCTGCCCTCCCTCCCCCCTTTATATAGGCCCCCTAGGGGGGCCGGCCCTGGAGATCTATCTCCAGGGGGCGGCGGCCAGGGGGGATGCTTGCCCCCCAAGCCATGTGGGGCGCCCCCTGCCCTAGGGTTTCCAACCCTAGGCGCAGGGGGGAGGCCCATGGGGGGGCGCACCAGCCCACTATGGGCTGGTTCCCTCCCCACTTCAGCCCACGGGGCCCTCCGGGATGGGTGGCCCCACCCGGTGGACCCCCGGGACCCATCTGGTGGTCCCGGTACAATACCAGCGACCCCCAGATCATTCCCGATGGCCGAAACGACACTTCCTATATATAATTATTTACCTCCGGACCACTCCGGAACCTCTCGTGACGTCCAGGATCTCATCCGGGACTCCTAACAACCTTCGGTTTGCTGCATACTAATATCTTTAACAACCCTAGCGTCACCGAACCTTAAGTGTGTAGACCCTACGGGTTCGGAAGACATGCAGACATGACCGAGACGATCTCTGGTCAATAACCAACAGTGGGATCTGGATACCCATGCTGGCTCCCACATGCTCCTCGATGATCTCATCGGATGAACCACGATGTCGAGGACTTAATCAATCCCGTACTCAATTCCCTTTGTCTATCGGTACGATACTTGCCCGAGATTCGATCGTCGGTATACCGATACCTTGTTCAATCTCGTTACCGGCAAGTCTCTTTACTCGTTCCCGTAACACATCATCCCGTGAACAACACCTTGATCACATTGAGCTCATTATGATGATGTCTTACCGAGTGGGCCCAGAGATACCTCTCCATCACATGGAGTGACAAATCCCAGTCTCGATTCATGCCAACCCAACAGATACTTTCGGAGATACCTGTAGTGCACCTTTATAGTCACCCAGTTACGTTGTGACGTTTGATACACCCAAAGCACTCCTACGGTATCCGGGAGTTGCATAATCTCATGGTCTAAGGAATGATACTTGACATTCAGAAAAGCTCTAGCAAACGAACTACACGATCTTTTGTGCTAAGCTTAGGTTTGGGTCTTGTCCACCACATCATTCTCCTAATGATGTGATCCCGTTATCAATGACATCCCCATGTCCATAGGCAGGAAACCATGACTATCTATTGATCAACGAGCTAGTCAACTAGAGGCTTACTAGGGACACATTGTGGTCTATGTATTCACACATGTATTATGATTTCCGAACAATACAATTATAGCATGAACAATAGACAATTATCATGAACAAAGAAATATAATAATACTTTTATTATTGCCTCTAGGGCATATTTCCAACAAAGACAACGGGCGAGACCCCATTCTTCCTCATCTACGGAGCAGAAGCGGTCCTCCCTCATGAGGTCAAGCATCGCTCCGCACGGGTCCTTGCGTTTGATGAGACGCAGCAGGATGCCACGCGGGGATAGACCTCATGTTGGGGGAGGAACGCCGCCGCGAAGCTGCACTGCGGGCGGCATGATACTAGCAGGCGCTGCGGTGGTACCACTGTCGCAGCGTCCGCTCAAGGACGCTCGAGGTGGGTGACCTCGTCCTGAGGCGGGTGCTCTCCAGGGAAGGGCTGCATAAGCTCTCACCCATGTGGGAGCGCCCGTTCAAGGTCGTCCATGTCTCCAGGCCTGGCGCCGCACGCCTGGAGACACAGGACGGGGTACCCATCCAGAAAGCCTGGAACATCCAGCACCTCTGGAAGTTCTACCCATGAAGAAAGGCCCAGCGCCTGTGAAGAAGGCCCAGTGCCTGTGAAGGTCTCCGCTTGTGACACTCTCACATAATAATGAGTGGGGTTGTACACGCCCCGGAATCTCAGGAGTGCCACCCTTGGGCCTCGGGGGCTCCCTCCCAGGTCCTAGTGGTAGCACTTAGCTCCGCGCCGGTGAGAAGACATAAAGACTAGACTAGGTGCCGGACGCGGCTTTTCATTTGCTTTCCGTAGTTGGCTCGCCCCTCTTTAATTGAAGTTTGCTTTTGGTGTTCTCTGCTGATTTGGTTCCATCGCCTTCTGCCTCTGTTTCCGTCTTCGGTTTAGCCTGTACGCTCTCTCTCTCTCTCGCATTCCTCGCAAGGGGGCTGGACAGGTGCCCTCATGAGCATTTTTCCTTTTTCTGCCTTTTGTCTGCGTTTCGCGAGGCACCCTCGTTCGAGCCCACAAGTTGGCGCGCCTCTCCTAATCTGTGCCCCATGGGTACCGTGATATGAAGCGCTGGGTCAAGGCCAGTTGCGCCTACGACCAAGGCTCGGGTAAACGTTAAGCCTCCTAACGAGTTCTTTTTGCGGTTCCTAAGCGCCTACCAGGCCAAGTAGGCCTCAACAGGCACCAGGAAGCGAGCACCTCGCGGAGAGGAGACTACTCCGAGCACGTCAAGCTAAGTTATCTTTACATAAAACGACGATGTTGCGACACAGCACGGGGACGATAAACATAGCATAATAACTGAGAAATCATAGTTCGTTGCACGCCCTTCCGGGGCCCCATACTAGTTTCTTTCTTAATACAGGAAGGAAAGGAAGAACGAGATAAAAGCGGCGCGTACCCCACGGCGGACCGCGAAGGCGGACTCTTGGCGTTGTCCCGAGCTCAGCCAGACCCCTCCTCGCGCTTCACGGGGGCGCGGCGACGAGATGACCCGCTGCCACCTTCGAAGCGGGCGCGGCGGCTGGTCGTAACCACCACTGCTGGAGCTGTCTCCATGGGAAGAGCCGCCGTATCTGGACGAGACACGGTCGGCACCAAGGGCGGGTTCGCCCTCATCCTCATCACGACCATCGCCAAGGCCGAGCACCTCATCGCCGTCGTTAACCTCGGGGCAGCACCTGACGTGGCGACCATCTACACCCTTACGTAGAGGGTCGCATCGCCGTCATACTTGAAATAGAGGGTGCATCGCCTACCCAACCGCACGCGCGGGCAAACGTTTTCCAGCCATGGGCCAGGGCTATGTTGCCCATGACGGAGACCTCAACCACGACCCAGGAAGCCCTGCTGCAGCAGTCGTCCGCCTGCAGCCAGAGCCCGCCTAGACCTGCGGTCGGCAGCTCGTCGGCGAAGAAGCGCGGGAGCTGAAGCCAGTTGCCGGCCGGGTTCTCCGACCAGACGAAGAACTCCGGCAGCACCTCCACCGAGTGGAAGCGTGGCCGGGGAGGCCGCGTGACCACATCATGTCTCCCTTCATCGGCAGGGCTGCCAAGACCGGGGCGACCCCTGCCACGCGAAGCGGCACCGCCGCAGCTGCGGGGGGCCGCGGCGGGGGTCGTGATGTGCTTGCGGGGACGGCCGCATCCACGCTTGGGCACTGGAGATCGGGTCCCCTCGTGAGGGGCCTTCCCCTTCTCCGTGGCGGAGAACCTCTTCGACGACGCCATTGGTGTCGCTACTAGCAATGGAGCAAAGGGGGAGAAGCGAGCGGAATGGGAAGAGATGGGTGACAGGGGCTCTACCCCCTCCCCATTTATAGCAGGAGAAGGCCAACCAGCGCCCCCCATGATCACATGTATGATGGTTTTTCCTTTCATGCAGCAGGGACTTGTCAAGTAGGGTAGTTCCCGAGGCAGCGTGGGGAAGCGGAGACGCCCACGTCCAATCAACCGCCACGCGTCGACCAAGGCCGCGGGCTATTGGGGCCCGCGGCGCTCCGCACTTGCCCTTTGGCTTCGCCTCGAAGCCAAGTCCGAGCGCGCCTTGGGCTCGGGGGCTACTGTCGGCGTTCTGGGAATGGGGGTCCCCAGACTTGCCTGCTTGCGGCCCACGGCGTGGCTCTGCGAGCGGGCCTGTACGGACCATCTTCACCAACAAGCATTCAAGACCCTCGCGAGGGGCCAAGCCTCGCGAGGCGGACGACACAAGACCTCCTCGGGAGCGGGCTCACCAGGCTGGCTCGCGAGGGGCGGCGAGATCTAGGCAAGGCAAACCTCGCGAGGTTCTGATGACGTGAGCCATGACGATCGAGACCAGGCGGGTGCCAGGCGGGCGCTAGCGTGCACACTATCCTTGTTTCCTCTTTGGTGCTAAGGAGGCAAGCGCAGGCGAGTAGTACCGAGGCGTCAAGCAAAGGTTTCCACATCGGTGCAACGAGGCCAAGACCAGTAGGACGGCAAGACGGAGGTCACCATGGAGCCCAAGGCGGCGTCACCACCAGAGCCTTTGGCAGGCGAAGACTGCTTTTGTCAGGATAGCTTGTACTTGCTGTCGCCTTTCAAATTGGCCGTTGTGGCATACCTTCCCGCTCAATATTTGGGAAGAGGACCAGGGCCTCTATAAATAGGGTTAGCCACCATAGTAGGAGGCATCTGATCTTGGACCGGATCCAGTTCATCCTCACACCCACCAAGCACAAGAGCACCTCACCTCAGGAGGTTGCTCTTCCTACTATCCATCCTCAGCCCGAGAGGCAATCCACCACACCACACTGGAGTAGGGTATTACACCACAACGGTGGCCCGAACCAGTATAAATCTTGTGTCTCTTGTGTTGCAAGTTCGTCTAGCTAAGCTTAGAGATCCCGGTGAGGCTGAGAGCGTGATTCGGTAGGGGGAGATCTTCGTGCGCACCCCAATGTTTGAACCTTGAGGGTTTTGCCGGAACCCAAGATCTGACACAATCTATATCCGACGGATAGGAAGGAAACTATGACAATTTACCTGCACTCCTCTCCATATTTACAGATAAGGCCTTGCCTCGTTCATCCTTTTCTCCCACAAGATTTTGATGTTCCGTGCAATGCACGGGCATCTTGCTAGTCTCTACTCTTATAAAAACAGAGTTGGTGATCATGGTGTGCCTGCCACCCTGCAATATAGGCCATCCGATTTTATATTTGATGGATAGGAAGAAAACGGTGGCATTTTTGCAAAAAGAAACATACACCCTCTCCAATTTGCAAATAAGGCCTTCCCTCATTCATCCTTTTCTCTCACAAGATAAACTATTCATACAAATGCATCTTGATGTTTCGTGCAACACATGAGGATGTTTCCTTGGGGGTCTCTCCAGGGCGGCATGGCCGTAGTTGCAAGTTGACACCCCTTGAGATGCCGACGTTGAGGGGCACTCGGATTTTGTTCGATGAGCAGGTAAGATGAGTTTGATCACGTAGTAAATGCATTCTAAAGACTACTTCTGTGTCCATTTCCTAATTCTCCCCCTGCCCACTGTTTCACACGTTAGGCTTGGTGTGAGTGGAGATTGGCTTGCATATGTGCGGGAGGGTACCAACGTCAATTTGCACAACATTTACAACTATGGCACCGTTCCCGTAGAACGTTTGTCCAACATTGGGATCAGCCATGCAACGGGCCACCGCCTGAATTGGTACGATGGAACCACGGTGAGATTGAACAAGAGAGCATGAGCCTTGCACATGGCGGTCAAAGGTGGACGATGCAGTCTGCGGTTGATTTGTTGTTGTACGAGTACAAAGACGCTGTGGTCCTTTCTAACCGTATCTTTGCAGTGACAATCCAGGGGACTTGTTTCGTATGGGACACATCCTACGGTATACTCCCTCTCTCCCAGTTTATTTGTTTTGATTTGTTACGTTTTATAAGTTTCAAATTCAAATTTAGAGCTCCCCATCACATGTTGAGATTACAATGTCCATTAAATCATTGCATGCATGTATAGTAAAGAAACAAATCTCGAGTTTGCCACGAGTTCGTGCAGCAGTAGCACCACAAGGCCTGGCGCAGGAGTCACATTTACCTCTTGGGGCCCTCGGGTCTGAGCTTCAGCGCCTTACGACACCTGCCTTTCAGTTAATAACATGTGGACCCGATAGGTGGCTGGTCCACATGTAATGCTCCCGAAGGCAGAGGGGCAGTGGGGCCGAGAGGGGTGAGCCGCAGGTCGGGGGACGTGTGGTGTCATGGGTTCGAGCGGCGTCTTGGGAATCGCGTGTGGCTGTGGTAGAAACTTGATGCTCGCCGCATTTCAGTTGGCCCACATGTCATGCACACAAAGGCAGATGGGCGATGCGGCCGAGAGGGGTGAGGCGCATGTCGGGGGACGTGGTGTCGTGGGTTCGAGCAGCATCGTGGGAATCGCGAATGGCAGTGGATGAAACGTGATGGTCGCTATAGTTGAACTTCCATGGACAAGCTGTCATGTCTACGGACACATGCGTTGCATACCGATCACTGGAGCATCTTCTTCTTCTTCTTCTTCTTCTTCTTCTTCTTCTTCTTCTTCTTCTTCTTCTTCTTCTTCTTCTTCTTCTTCTTCTTCTTCTTCTTCTTCTTCTTCTTCTTCTTCTTCTTCTTCTTCTTCTTCTTCTTCTTCTTCTTCTTCTTCTTCTTCTTCTTCTTCTTCTTCTTCTTCGTCTTCTTCTTCTTCTTCTTCTTCTTCTTCTTCTTCTTCTTCTTCTTCTTCTTCTTCTTCTTCTTCTTCTTATGGAGTTTTTACCCCTAGTGAAACTTCCCAAGTGTTTTGTTGGGCCTGTGTACCCTCTCAAGAAAACTTTTCTTTTCATCAGAGAAATTAATTATATAATGATTTGCCTGACCTTTATTTCTTTAAAGAAAATGGTCTCCCATGGTTTTAGGGTACCATTTTGAACTACAACCCTGTGATAATTTTTTTTTAATACCAACCAAAATTTGGAGATGTCATGTGAAGTTTTTAAACCACTTTTATGCAAATATATGCTTCATTCATTAAATATTTTGAGCTTTACCCCAAGTTTTCAAAACTGGTCAAGATGGCAGCATTGCACTACAACCCTTTTAAATATTTCTTTCTAGCCTCCACCAAAATTATGGGATGCAGTGGTAGCATACCATTCATTTTTATGCAAAAACCTAGTAATGTTGTTTGGAAAAATTGAGTGAATCAACCTCTTTTCCATTCTGGTCCAGCCATGTGTTTTCTACTGCAACCCTAATTAATTTTTGCTCTAGATACCTTGTGCTTTCTCCTACTTGTAGTCAACCCTACCAAACCCCTAAGTCTAGGAGCATGCACCCATTGGATCATTTTTGGTTCAAGAAGTAATGCCATTTGTCTCCTGTACAGAACTGAGGTTTTGCAAAACTTGCACTAGCAAGTTTCTGCATTTGACAAACTAACCTCACCAACCTCTCTTTCACCTAATGAGACTACCATCTGGAGATTTTGACCACTCCAAGAACTGCCTAGATGCCTCTGACATTTTGTCAAACACCCTGTGGGCATGAACAGATTTGGCATGTTTGTAAGTTTGTGTTATGAACTTGATCTCCTGACCAGACCAGCATGTCCCATAGATTTGCCCTAGACTATAACCCCCACCCTGCTAAACCCCTTGTGGATTAGAACCCCCTGGCATACCTTGGCA
The DNA here is from genome assembly GCA_032464435.1 of Aegilops umbellulata. Classification (NCBI taxonomy): domain Eukaryota; kingdom Viridiplantae; phylum Streptophyta; class Magnoliopsida; order Poales; family Poaceae; genus Aegilops; species Aegilops umbellulata. The sequence continues at coordinate 316,394,879 of CP136056.1, read as the reverse complement.
TATTGCCGAGCACGTTGCGTGCGTGCTCTGGGCGCGCCCAGAGCGCGCGTTTTGCACGTGTGTGCGCTCGAGTAGCCGTGTCGTGCCCCGGCCCTTGCTCGCCTGCAGAACTGCACCCCAACCTCATCCACTCGCCACAACACGCCAGCCCGCCCCTGGTGCCCTACAGCACCGCCGCCAGAGCCCTCTTGGCGGCAAGCCGACGGCCACAGTGCGCCCTGCCATGGTCGGCGCCGCCCAAACCACAACTCCGCGCCAGCTGCCCTCGTGAGCAGGCCGCCCTTATCCCCCAAGCCCGTCCGCTAGCACCGACCCTGCTCCGGCCATCGCCACGTTGCTCCGCCTCAGCAGAAACGGTCGGCCGGTGATCCTATCCCCAGCAGCGGCGGAACCGACCTCTCCCCGGCTATAAATGGCCCCGACCTCGCTCGAGCATCCTCAGGCAAGCCGTAGGGTGCACCCCCTCCCCTCAAGTCACTCTGGAACCACCGTCTCCTCCGCCTCCGGCAACTTCGGCCGTCGCCGCCTATCGGCTAAATTCGCCGTGACAAGAGCCCCCTTGTCCTTCTAGCGCCACCGTGCGACTACCCTCGGCCGTGCGGAGCTGCCCACCCTCTCGAACGCGATCAAAACCCATCGTAGCTCAGCTCCCCAATCATGCCCGAAGCTCCCTCCGCCGCGGAGCTTGCCGCCGGAGACTCCCGCCGTCCCTGCCAGCCAGTCGACCACCGGGAGGACCGCCTAGGAGTGGCGGATCCATCCCTGCACTCGGATGCCCGCGAAGAACCGCCGTTCGCCGGTGATGATCGCCGGATGCCCCGCCTCTGCTCGGGCAGAGAAGAGGAGGGAGTGGGGACTAGTCAAACCTAACTAGTGGGCCCCCTGGACCCACTGTCAGTGACTCCCTGCACGGTCCACGCTGGATAAGTGGAGGCGTAAAAGCTCAAGTACGCCTCCTCTGCCTGAAAGCGTAATCCCGTCTGAATCGTTTTCTTTTTCCAATTTAAAAAAAACAGATTTTGACCAAATGTTTGACTGGCTATAACTTTTTAAATATAAGTCCAAATGAACCGGTTCTTTTTCCTACCTTTCTCAAATTTCATCTAGTTTATTTTAAGATTTATTTCAAAAAAATTAGACAACTTTTTGGTACTGTTTTAAAACTATGTGATCATTTTAATATTTTCAGAATAGGAATTTTTGGAGGAGAAGAAAACTTTCAAAAAGATTTAGGATGCACCCTGCCTCTACACACCTTGAAGGCAAGCATTCTGAACCCGGGCATAATATTACCGTGTGTTGTATAAATTGATAACAACACCACCTCGTCGTGAAATTTCCGTTAATTATTGGGTGACATGACCCTTCTCGTAAATGCATGATAAAGATATCGTGCTCTTGAACATTGATATATTGTGATAGCAGCCACCTTCACGTAGCCCCCATGCCTACCGGAAGGAAACCGGGAAAGCCGCTGTCTTGGGTAGACACGATGCTTGTCTCCAGTTCCTCGTCAGGATAGTTGAGTCCGGTATGGCATGATGTGGTATGATGATTGGTGATTTTGTCTGTTGGATTGAAACATAATTGTTATGCTAATTATGCAGGGAATACCTAAACCTCCCGAGTCGACCCTAGAACGAGTCTTGTTCCGGTAACCCCCATACTTGTTTCGTACTACCACTTGTCCCTGCCGCAGGTAGGGTACGGTTCAGTAAGTTGTCAACCCCTGTCCTAGCACACACCGTACAGAGAGGCCATGGTGGAAGATACCGGCTGCATCCGGTAGGCATGCCATCTGGTCCGGGAGCATGGGTGTTTCGGTTGTAGCTGAAGGGGTAGCTCCCCTAGTTTGCGCGTGGTATAAATTTTGTGATCCCATGCTACGCGAGGTTGTAGCCTCCCCACTTAGAGTTTCGCTTAACAGGTGTCAAGGGTGATTCCAAAAACCAGTGAGTTAGGTTGGTGTGTGCGGTCAGGTGTGTTTTCAAATGAAAGGCCGTAGGCGGAATTAGTCCCGGTGGACTAAAGGAATACGTTGCCAGTGGGTAAAGAGTACACCCTCTGCAGATATTAAACCTATTCGAATAGCCGTGTCCATGGTTAAGGATTACAGTCTGGGATGGGTTAAGTGTCGGTTTTAGTGTCGGTCTTCGGAGGAGAAACTACTAAACCAGAACATGGATTATGACCTGTGTCATATAATGATTATGTTTATTATTATTGTGGACTAATCATCTGTGTTATTGAAATTTAATGAGTATCCTTGGGACGGTCCTACCTCCTGGATACTCGCTATGATTACTTTATAAGCCCTTTATGTGGCATCGCTGAGACGCCCGACTGTGGCATGTCTGTTACTTATTTACCTTATAAGCCCTTTATGTGGCGTCGCTGAGACGCCCGACTGTGGCATATCTGTTATTCATATAAGCCCTTTATGTAGTGTCGTTGAGACGCCCGACTGTGGCATACTTGTTATTTATTTACTATGTAAGCCCTTTATGTGGCGTCGCTGAGACGCCCGACACGGTGTAGAAATATGTGGAGCTGGGTTGGCTATATATGGTAGCAAAAGATTAGCAACAATCAATTCAAAGATGCAATGTTGAATAAACGCTCAACGGCGGTACTGTGCTGGTCCTAGGCTAGACCGGACTAGAGACGCGAGCCTAGAACACTAATAAGGTCACGGCGTAGCACAACTAGCATCATTAAAGGATATGAAGTAGCTCTGGACAACAAGATATAAGTGAAGATCACAATAGCAGTAAAGATAATGATGTGAAACAACTGCCAAGCAGGATATACAACAACTCTCTCTCCAACTTTCCTCTTGAAAAGTTTGAGAAACTTTTCTGATAATTTTTTTCAAAGAATGCTACTAGCTCAAGCTTTCCAATGCAAAAAGAATCACTCAATTCCGAATTGATATGAGGAGTCAAAGAATTCAAAAACTGGCCTGAAAAACTGGAATAAGCTGTGTCCGCGAACTTCGGAGGACAAAAAGACCTATTTAGAAGATGATTTTGAGGTGTCAAATATTGAACTAGCTTCTGCAACTATTTAGATGCGTCTCATCTCTAGATTTCATTTGAGTACTCGCGGAGCCAAAACGGACTTCGTATGAGGAAGTTATGCCTGTTTTACTGAATAGTGCACAAAACAGATTCCAATCCGAAATCAACTACGAGATTGAGTCTAGATAGATCCGAATTTTGTTTTTTTTTCTTCTCTTTTTTTTTCCTCACACTTTTTTTTTCTTTTTCTTTCTCTCTTTTTTTTCTCTGAATTTTTTTCTATTTTTTCTCTGTCTTTTTTTTGTCCCTCTTTCCAAGACAAACTAGATAAGATGCAGATTGGATCAAGCGAAGGTGTGAATGACCTCAACTATGATTGTGACAATGAACTATGGATAGCACGTGGTGGAAAGTGATGGATGGTGTGGTGGACAGTGGAAGGGATAACGATGCAGCGGCGACGTGACTAATGTGAACAGAACTCGAAACTCCAAACGAACTAGACACTAAGACCAGCAACTCGACACGACGATGCAACCGATAATTCAATAATGCAAACAATGAAAAGCAAATTGCAAAGGCTCAGACTGGCTTGGACAAAAGGATGAATAGATCTAACTTTTTTGTGGCTTTTTCTTGGACAATAGGTAAGAAAATAAATCTAATCTAGGGAAAACTGGAAATTCTCGCCGAGCAACCTGAAAACTGATACCACTTGATAGAGGCGGGGGTGTTCCGATCTTTCGATGAGATGATAACTATCGATTTGGTGGAGACAACTTTGACGATCCGACTACAAATGTGCACGACGTTGCGCCTTAGCAATCGCTAAACCAACTCCGAGAGGTTATTGACCACGCCGGAGCACAATCAACCTGACCACGAAGGTCTATTCCTGCAAGCAATCGAAGAACAAGCAAGAATATGATAAAGCAATCTGAATATTGTGAATATATATGAAGTATTGATAATGGTGGGGATCCGTAAGCGGTCTTGGTCTGGTCGTTGGACACAAACGAAGTACACGAAGTTGCAATGGCTAACTTTTAACTAAACAAATTCCAAGGAAATAGCTACTAGGTGGATCTACTTATATAGGAGCAAGGGATGGCGGCCAAGGAGGTGGGAGGACGTCCCAAGGCAGCCTAACACCAACCCTAGGTCGTACAAGGCTCATGGGCCCAAGTGAAGGTGATGCAACACCTTTGGACTTGTTGTTTGACTCGGATTTTGCTGCAGCGTCAGATTGTTTCGTCCATATCTCAATGCTCCGGACGAATTTAAGGGTGAATCCAATTAGAGTGGAAAGAGGACAAAATCTACTTTCCAACAAAAAAAGAATCACCCAATTCGGAGTCTATATGAAAAAGTTCTTGCCGTTTTGAGTCAGGTATGTCTGTGCAGTCCGAATCTGAATCCAGAACGTGAGAGACTTGGACTCTATCTTCTCTTGACCCAAAAGTGACGTGAAGGGACTTTTTGAACAGCACCTAAACTTCTCTTTTTCCCTTATCTTCATATGTGGATTGTACAAATGTCCCATACACCTGCAATTAGACAAAACACAAAAGTGTGTGAAGTATTTTTGTTCTGGATAATATAAATAGATTATTGAATAGTTGACACTAGAAATCACCTGACAAATATGTATGTATGCAATATTTTTGGTCGTATCCAAGGTAGTCATGTCCTCATCACCGACTGTGGCATGTCTGTTATCTACTTACCATATAAGCCCTTTCTGTGGTGTCGCTCAGACGCCCGACTGAGGCATTCTATGTCTACTCTCTAATTGCATTATTCATGTGTTATGTGAATAACTTGCTTGCATGTATCATAGGATATTTTTGAGCAAGCTTAACATTTGAAAGATTATACCTGAGTTCCTAATGTTTGCGAGTACATTCAAAAGTACTCACAGGCTTGTCCCTGGCTATTGTCTTGGCCAGATTTCTCGCGTGGAGAGGAGTGGTGCGAAGACAGCCCCGGAACCCACGCAATGGTGTTAGAAGCCTCGCGGAGATAGGAGTTAACCTGGTCAGCTGTTCCTGTGGGAAATGGAGTCCCATACACTGATTGATCCACAAACCGCTTCCGCCATCAACCACTAGAAACCATTTGTTGTACTCATTGGCCACAATGGTCTTGTGCGACATATTTTTGTAATTTGCTTGGAATTTTTGTATCAAGTTCGTGCCTCGCCAGCTAACAGTAATCCTGGGGCTGGTGAGCATAAGGGCCATTTTCTGGGAAGTCAATATCCCGAGAATCCGGTCCTGACAGGTTTGTACATCAACGATGCTTTTCAAATCAAGGTTGTACGGCTCCAACTTTTGTTTGTCCCCTGCGATGGCTGCCCCACAGAAGTATATGTCCTCCCGAGAAGAAATCGTGAAGCTCACCTGGTATGGAGGGCACGTCTATGATGTGGTACACCAAAACATCATCTTTGAGGCACAGCTGAAGGACGGCGGTGCGTTGGATCTTCCCAGTGGCACGCTCCATGTACTCTGCGTCGAGACCGATGACCTTCATCTCCACCTTTTGGAGGGAGTTGGATACATTGTTGATCCACTTCCAAACAACCCTTGGGTGGTTGGTGACTGTGGAAACTGTGCTCAATGAGCCTTCGACGACATGTTGGAAGCTAAAAACCTGCATCTCGATCTCTTTCTCCATTTGGAACCACTGGACCGGAGGGCTATTGTTTGGAGAATTAGGATTAGATGGCTAGTCTAACTGAAGAAGATGATTATTTAAAGGGGCTTCAGAATTACTCCAGGAGGATGTGAAGAGGTTAAAACAATGTGAATGCAGTGTGGTTTGGATGCAAATGAAGATGAACGAGTAGTGAAGAAGCCGAGGAAAATTGATTCCCGATGGAGAAGTAAATGGGAGAAGTGGCATGTAAGCAGTTGATTAGATGGCTAGATAGACTAAACAAAAAGGCTACGCGGGTAGACTGAGGAGTGGGGCCTGTCCCTGTACGTGCCCATCCTTCTAGCGCTACATGTGCCACTGGCTAGTTGAGGTCACTCTTTCGAATCACCGTGGCGAGACATTTTATGATTCCTTTTTTATTTCTGCACCCCTCCTGACAGGTGGGACCTATGCAAACGGATAAAAAAATATGCCACAGCTGGTTCGGATGGATATTGGCGCGTGCGTGGGAGACACAACATTCTCTAGTTAAGGAATATGTGGTTATCCTCAAAAAAGAAAAGTCCTTCTTCGTGCTTCCGCATGCACGAGAATTTGGTTCTACTCGCAATATGGATGATACCTGGAGGATGAAGTGAACCCAGAGGCATGCTAGCACGGGAGTGCTACTCATGTTCCTACTAATCCTACTAGTAGTAGTAGTAGTACAACTGTGGTACACTTGATGGTCAAAATACTATTATTCATCCGTCCTCACAGTGAAGTGACAAGATCCTGCACCCGAGGTGACACCAGTCCAGGCGGCGTGTCCGGGTTACCAAAGTCAGACTCACCTTGTGCACTATGCAGTCACTGTCACCGCTGCTGTATAGCATGCCTCGCCTTGTCTCCCTCTCCCCTAGCACCACTCCATCTCCATCTCCATCTCGCCGAAGATCCTGAGGTCACTCTTCATCATCTCACTGTGCCCCTGCGTACCCTCGCCTCGCTCGCCTCCCCTAGTACCACTATTCCCTCACTAGCCACTCCAGCACCGAGAGCCTTCTCCCCCGTAAATCAAGCCCCCCAAAACCTCACCTTCCAAACTCCACCATGGCCGAACGCGAACCGCGCAACATCCATATGAGCCGCGATTGGAGCAATCTCCCCAGTGACGTCCTTGACCTCTGTTGTTCGTGTATGGATATGTTGAGCGCCCTGCGGCTGGCTGCATGCTCGAGGGGCATGCACACGACCATCGTCAAAGCGAGGCCTAAGCTTTTCAAGACACCCTGCTTGCTGCTATCTGGTGTTGCGAGATTTGCTCAACATGATACGGAGGCGTACATGATGCCCCTCGACTTCAATCCGACCTCCATTAGCCGAAACTTCTTTGCAGGTATGTAGTGGGTTGTCGTACATCATTTCCCTCGACTACGATCCGATCACCATCGCCCGAAACTTCTTGCAGGTATGTACTAGGTCAGCATGAACTCCCACTGGATGGCTACCGTCAGAGAAGACGGGAAAAAGTTGGTGCTCGTGAACTTACAGACCTCCCATGAGATTATCCTTCCTCCGTTGCATGATATAGAGTTTTACCGTCGCGGTCCAAGTCATCTAGATTACGTCATTAGTTGGACGCACCTTGCTTTGTAGAAGATTGTAATCTACCAAGTGCCCACATGACATGCGGATTACGCAGACTTCAAGGTAATTACCTTGTTCGACAAGGGACTCGCCTATCTTTTCCACCGGTGCCTTCTTTAGCTGGAGACAACTCAGCTCGTAGTGGATCGTCGTCAAAGCTGATACACACTTCTGTGATGCTATTGAACACAATGGCATCACCTACGCGATCGACAAAGCAGATGGCACCACCTATTGCTGGGACGGCGCGAGTAAGTTGTTTCCATCTGATGTTAATGATGACGCCATGACACTGTTTGAACTTTTTGTGATGATTGACATATCCCTGTTTGAGCAGAATTTGAGTAGAAGTATGGCAATGTATTAGATACGCCGTAAATCTGCTATATTTGGAATGAGTTAATTCATGCGATTGTCATTACAGCCAATTTGTACCCCTGAATAATCAAATGGTTAGGAAGATATTGATATTATCCTTATTTTATAGTAATCTATATACTACTAAATATGAGTGTGTATCAATGGCCATGTTAGTTTCCTCATTTTCATGATGTAGAAACATGCATCTCACGGTTCATTTCATCTAACCATACATTAGGGAAGTAAATGTGCATATGGAGAACTCTATATTTGGAAGTAGTGAAATCCTGTAATGCTTACCATGTGTACATACCTATGTTCGCCCTTCAGCAATCAATGGCTAGAATAATATGCTCACAAAAATTCACATAACTTGAGTATATAACAATGCATGGTCTGTTAGTTTCGTTAAAGAATTTGTTTGTGAGGATAGAACATGATTACATAACATGCATGACATGGTAGTTTCCTGTGAAGAATCGATTGTGAGATAACACGAGTATAACCATGCATGGCACTTCTATATTTTTGAACCCAGTACACATTTCCCTGTATTCTCCTCCTAGTTCCAACAGGGACATATCAATGTTGTTTCTTGCATTATCCTACTCATACTCTGAACAATGCTGATCTTACATTAACAATGTCTGCCCTTTTTGATATGATGCAGTGTCCCTACAGTTACTGCCCTTTGTAAACACACCACCTTTGTCAAAAACAGGGAAGCACAACTGGTTCCTCGCTCGATCAGACGATGGCAAAAGACCGATGATCATTTGGACACATGAGCCGGAAAAGTTATATTGCAAAAACCCCACTGTATGCAAGCACCGTGAAATACGTGAGTATCCGGACAGTGGCTGTTACGTCTATGAGCAGGATACCAGCTTGTTGGGGCCTTTAGGATTTTTGAGTTGGAGGCGGGTAAACAGCCTTGGTTCACACTCTCTGTTTCTCGGACTCAATTATCCGATTAACTAGGAGATCACCATTGGCAAGGATCTGGATGGCAGAGAGTCTCTGGTTTCTATGGAAAATTGTGTCTACAGAGTGAGCCCTAGGAGTTCGGGAGCAAACTCCCCTGATTGTCAACGATACAGCCTACAGCCAAACGAAGGTGAGAATGACAAAGGCATCTGGATTAACTTTGATCCTTGGATGTATCAAGTGTGACAGGCAGTGATGTGGTTCAAGCCTTCAGGTTGATAGGTAATTGGGCTGTTGCGTCGAAAGGGTGGAGTACTGGTGTCTCCGGATCACTGGTGGCTGAACCGGGGCTGCAAATTATGATGGTGTCGGATGACCTGTTGTCTTTGATGCTTGTTCTGGATGGGTAGTTCTCTCTTTTGTTATGCATATTCCTTGTCATTTGGTCATCCTCGTCTATGTCACTCTTACTATGTAATAGTTGCCTCTATTTAGAATGTCATTCTCGTCTGGATCATGAGAGTCTGGGGCGCTGCAGATGGGTGCGTTTTGGTGGTGTAGCAAGACTTCTTATGAACTATCATGTCTTGCTATTTATGTCAGTAGTAGTCACTAGTCAGTGTGTGAATGTTGTATATATCGTTGTTTCGAACTATTTATTGTCTCGAACTGCTGGTGTGCTAAATGAGGGCATCACCATTCTCCAGTGTTCAGAGTATATCTCCTTTTTTCAAGTTATAATTTGAGCTCAGTGTATTTTCGATGATGTACACTTTGTTTGGGCCAGTGAGGTGTCATTGAATATGGGCCGAGTAGTAACGCAATGCCAAATAGGTCAATTATGACTCTCAGGACGGGCTCTCAAAAGATCCTAAAAAACGGCCGAGCTCCAAAAAAAGAAAAGGGACTCTTAGGCCGACATGTGGGCCCACCGGTGTTTTCTTGCGCTTGCATGCCGAGAGAATATTGGCGCATGTTCGAAATTCATGCTACCTTTTCATCCCAATCTACCGCCCCTCCGCACCTCTGGAATCTCGATTACTACTCCAGTTCCCCCAAATCCCCCTCATGTACTCCTTGTACTCAAGCGCACTATCATGTCGCCGGTCAACGCGGATCTCCGAGCCGGAGATCCTGAGGTCCGTCCTGCCTTCGGGCGCTGCGTGCTGTCGCTCAACAGTAGCCAGCGCTTGACAACCAGTTTGCCAGCAAAGTGCTGATGGTAACCATCAACGGCGACCCGCCTCCCGTCTCGCCGGATGACCTTGTCAAAGCTCTTGGCATTGCGCATGGCATTCAAATAAGTGACTTGCTCGACGAAGTCTGTCTGCCACCGGCTGATTTTTTTTGTCAGGTTTCGGACAACTTTCGACTGCAGTCATGTGTTCGAATCTTCCTAGCGTTTGTTCTGCGATGGCGCACTGGTGAGCTTTGATCGGTGGCACCCGGGATGGGGCTCGGTGCCCTCTGAGCTTGAGTTTTTAACAAAGCTTACCTTCCACAGCATGCCTCGACGTGCTTGGAACAGCGAGTCCATGAATGAGCTTATCAACGACCTTGGAGGTGAGCTCGTAAGTATGTTTGTTCCTCCAGATAGCTGGGCTTTGACGGTTATGGCATGGATGAAGAAGCCGTCCACCATACCAAAGGTGATTGGTGCTGAGAAACTGGTGCAGGAACCGGGGTTGTACTATTCGTTGCCACCAAGGCCACCGCGGACCACGTTAGGTATGTACCTGTATTGAGTGTTCGTGCATGTCAAAGAAGTGGTCAATCCATCAATCGAAGTCCTGCCGCCGCCGCTGGTGCCCGGGTCCGTCGACGACGTCCATTACAGGAGTCAACGTCAGACTTTCCCCGTGTTTCTCAGAATGATGGATCGTACAGGGCCTACTCCATCGCGCGGCGGAGGCCACTACTTCTTTGGGAGAAGAGGCAGGGCTGGCTGCCTGGATGTGCTCTAATTTAAGGTAACAACTGAATCTTGTCAGATACTGGTTAAATCCGAGCTATGGGTGTGAAGCACTGATGTGCCAGTACATTTGATTGTGACCTGTTCTATTTTTTACCTGAACTTTTTTTAGAAAGGGTTGTATGTCAACTTAGTGTTCTAGCAGAACTTATATATCGTGTTGTCTCTCTGTTTTCTTTGCACAGCATTCAAGATATTTCCCCGTCATTGATAAAGACGATGAACCGTTATGTACGAGTTTGTTGGTTTCAACATAGCCCTACCCATAACGATTCACTACTTCCACGCTGATTCTGCCGCTTGCTTGAAATTTTTGTATGCAAGTTCAGTGAGCTATGATGTTCTATATGATTGTGTCAACTATATAAGTTTTTACTAAGTATAATCGATGCATATGGCTGGAAGATGTTGTAGGATCGGAAGTATGTCTAGAGGGGGGGTGATTAGACTACTTGACCAAATAAAAACTTAACCTTTTCCCAATTTTAGTTCTTGGTAGATTTTAGCTACTTTAGGACAAGTCAAGCAATCATCACACAATTCAAGCAAGCATGCAAAGAGTATATAGGCAGCGGAAAGTAAAGCATGCAACTTGCAAGAATGTAAAGGGAAGGGTTTGGAGAATTCAAACGCTATTGGAGACACGAATGTTTTTCCCGTGGTTCGGATAGGTGGTGCTATCCTACATCCACGTTAGTGGAGACTTCAACCCACGAAGGGTAACGGTTGCGCGAGTCCACGGAGGGCTCCACCCACGAAGGGTCCACGAAGAAGCAACCTTGTCTATCCCACCATGGCCATCGCCCACGAAGGACTTGCCTCACTAGCGGTAGATCTTCACGAAGTAGGCGATCTCCTTGCCCTTACAAACTCCTTGGTTCAACTCCACAATCTTGTCGGAGGCTCCCAAGTGACACCTAGCCAATCTAGGAGACACCACTCTCCAAGAAGTAACAAATGGTGTGTTGATGATGAACTCCTTGCTCTTGTGCTTCAAATGATAGTCTCCCCAACACTCAACTCTCTCTCACAGGATTTGGATTTGGTGGGAAGAAGATTTGAGTGGAAAGCAACTTGGGAAAGGCTAGAGATCAAGATTCATATGGTAGGAATGGAATATCTTGGTCTCAACACATGAGTAGGTGGTTCTCTCTCAGAACATATGAGTTGGAAGTGTAGGTGTGTTCTGATGGCTCTCTCCACGAATGAAGAGGAGGTGGAGGGGTATATATAGCCTCCACTTAAAATCCAACCGTTACACACAATCTACCAATCTCGGTGGGACCGAATCAACAAACTCGGTCGGACCGAAACGGTAAACCTAGTGACCGTTAGAGATTTTCGGTGGGACTGACATGCAACTCGGTAAGACCGATATGGTTAGGGTTTGGGCATAACGTAATCTCGGTGAGACCGATTACACAAACTCGATGAGACCGATTTGGTAATTAGCTAACCAGAGAGTTGGTCAGGCAAACTCGGTGGGACCGATTTGCTCTTTCGGTGAGACCGAAAAGTTACAAAAGGGAAACAGAGAGTTTGCATTGCAATCTCGGTGGGACCGATCCGCTCTTTCCGTGAGACCGAAAAGTTACGAAAAGGAAACAGAGAGGTTGCAATCCCATCTCGGTGAGACCGAGATCCCTATCGGTGAAACCGATTTGCTAGGGTTTGGCAGTGGCTTATGACATATGAGAAACTCGGTGGCGCCGGATAGAAAGAATCTGTAGGACCGAGTTTGGCTTAGGGTTTAGGTCATATGTGGATATGGGAAAGTAGTTGAGGATTTTGGAGCATATCATTAAGCACATAAGGCAAAGAGCTCATTAAGCAACACCTCATCCCTCCTTGATAGTATTGTCCTATAGACTCAATGTGATCTTGGATCACTAAAATATAAAATGAAGAGTCTTGAGCATTTGAGCTTGAGCCAATCCTTTGTCCTTAGCATTTTGAGGGTTCCACTTTCACCATCCATGCCATGCCAGTCACTGAGCTTTCCTGAAATAATTGTCTTGGAATTGCATTAGCTCAATGAGCTATATGTTGTTATGAATTACCAAAACCACCTAGGGATAGTTGCACTTTCAGATGTATTTATGAGCATCGACCGATGGGTCTCTCTCTCACACACACACACGCACGCACAAGTGGGACCCATTGAATTATTTCTTCGCTCGTGACAGCTTTTAATTAGGTTCCACTATACATTAACTTTTTCTTAAATTATTAATTGAGCTTACTGACTTCAAAAATTTATACAGAAGCCTTGTTTGGGCCTTTCCGGCGTCGCTGAATGTGGGATGAGTAGCCATCTAAGGTTGTACTGTACTACACAGGCTTTTCTTTCAACATCAGCAATGCAACTGGGCCGACAGTTGTACTCAATCTGGGTCAACTTGTTATTCTCCGCCCCGCTGGGCTGCAAATCTTTCCTAGGAGGGATGCATTAGGCTTAACAAGAAAATGGGCTTTAAGAAATAATAAATGGGATGTAATTATAAAAACTGGGCAATAACTATAAAAAATGCATCAAACATGTAATTAGTTTATAAACTAGTACTTTTGGATTTTGAAAATTTTAATTTCATTAATTGTTGCGCACGCAATGTTTCGTTGGATTTTTACGTAATACAAATTTATATTGAAATTGTATTTAATTTGACTAGAAATTTCAGGAAAAAAATATTTCGGATCCCATCAAAATGTGAGAAATTTTATTTAATTATGTTTTAAACGGTTGGTTGAAATTATTAATCGTTGCCCTAGCTAGAAAATGGGTTGTACTTCTATCAAACTGTAAATGGGCTGTAGTAAATTTCATTAGAATTCAAAAATGGGTTGTACATTTTTACAAATCGCAAATGGGCTAGAAGTTCTCTGCCACACACTTGTGGGCCTACTAAGTTGACGCGTATGCAAGGGTTTGTCAACTTATAGTCAACACACGGTTCTAGCAGCAGTGTCCGTTGGATGTCCATCCAACGGATGTCGTGCTTCTTCTTCAATCTCGAATATTCTAGTTTCAGTTGCCTAAAAATGATTCCTCCCCCTGACATCTGGGGCGCGCCGTTTCGGAGGCAGACCTGTGGGCCTACTAAGTTGATGCGTACCAAGGGCTTTGTCAACTTAGTCAATATAAACGATTCTAGCTGCAGTGACCGTACGATGTCCATCCAATGGCCGTCGTGATTCTTTAACCTCTGGTCTTCTTGCTCCAGCCGCCCAAACCAGCGCCGGTCGTGCCGCATGCTCCTGCCTCCCGTGGCCGGTTGTGCTGCCGTGGAGGCCTCACCGCCCCCTACCACTCCCACCGCTGGCCAGGCCCTGCGGCAACGACATCCTCACACCGCAGCCGAACCAGTGAACCCTCGTACTCCTCTCCATGTGGGCATCCACTGCCGCATCTTCCCCGGCTCCATGTTGTCCCCTTCCTAGGCCTCGTCGTCGTCCACCGCCCTGGTGCTCTCGGCGCGGCGTGGTCAATGTGGTCAATGAACGACTTCCATCGGAAGAGTACTGTACGTGGAGAGGCTGACAGCTGGGTCCACGACCGCAGCAAGGAAGTGCCTCCTTATTACGCGCAAAATAATTATTCCTGCACCTAACAGCAGGGACCCACCGGACGGGCCACCGTATTTTGTGAAGAAAAAAACGTTTCCCCCTGACTGCTGGGATCCACCAGCTACATCTTCGCACGCAAGGAAGTGTGTCCATATCATGGGCAAAAAAAATGATTTTCCCCCTGACTGTTGGGACCCACCAGCTACATCTTCACACGCAAGGAAGTTCCTGACAGTCGGGACCCACCTGGTCGAAGCGTACGTAGCGTTGTCATTACGGTCATGAATGTGTACGTACATACTGGTTGATGTAGAGGCGCGCACGTGTCGTAGTAGAGGCGCGCATGTAGCATGTACACGTACGTACAGCGGACAGTGTGCAAGAAAGAAAATACGGCCACGTACGTACATACGGGCGGGGTCTCGAACGCCTACTCGCGCATACGTATGGCCAGGGCTCGTGTACATGGCTGGGTCAAAACTGAGAAGTTGCGCCGTCGTCTTGTTCATGGGGAGGCAACCGGCTGGGTCGGAATGGAATGCATCGTCATGTTCATCGGGAGCCAACCGGCTTGGACGGAACAGCCGATGAAAACGAGGCCTGGCATACCACGGAGGAAATGGCCTTGTGTTCGATCGGCCACAGTCGAAACGGGATCGTGTTCATCGGGAGGGGTCAGGCGTACTGCAAAACGGAGAAACCGACCTTCTACGGTCGAAACAGGATCCTGTTGATCGGGAGGGGTGTGGCGCACCGCAAAACTGAGGAAACGGACTTGTGTTGGAGCCCTACGGTCGAAATGGGGGTCATGTTCATCGGGAGGGGTGTGGCGTACCGCAAAACAGGACTCCACGGGATATTGTTCATCTCCACTGTCGACTGCCTCCACAGGCTACTGTCCATCCACCATCGACTGCCTCCACGGGCTTGTGTTCATCCACCGTTGACCTTCTCCAGCCTCCACCTGCGACTGTTCATCCACGGGCTCCTGTTCATCCAGCCTCCACCGCGCGCTCCTCCACCACTACTGTTCAACCAGCCCTCTCCACGGGGTCCTGTTCAACCACCCCTCCATGGGCTACTGTTCATCCAGCCCTCCACCGGCTACTGTTCAACCAGCCCTCCACCGGCTACTGTTCATCCAGCCCTCCACGAGGTCCTGTTCACCCACCAGCTCGATCGATCGGGGTACTGTTCATCCAACGGTAATGGCCTCTACTACCACGGGGTCCTGTCCATCCAACCCCCCACCGGGAACTGTTCATCCAAACCCCCTCAACAACGCTCACTGTTCATCCAGGGAAGGAGGCAGCAGTGTTCGATCGGCTTCAGCAGCAGTAGCGAAGGAATCACTCGGGTTCAGTTAATAGCAAGGGATCGATCGATAGCTCGGGTTCAGTAACGCGTAGCCTGCAGCGCAATCGCTCGGGTTCAGTTAGAGCCCAACGCCTCGCACACACGTGCGTACATACGAGAGAAAAGCACATTGCTCGGCCTCCGACCACCCACCGTAACCAGGAACTCCCCGATATTTTCTGGCCCTCGCTTCTATCACGGTTTTTTTCCGTCATGGACGGCCCAAAGAATGTCATGAAGTTGCGTCTCTGTCCTGCCCAGGACGAAAAGCCCATTTTCTGTCATGATTTTTTGTCATAGAAGTAGGACCCCACCACATCTATGATGATACCGGGTTTTGTCACAATTATCGTCATAGAAGTGTCATAAGTATGACAGAAAAAAATTCGTTCGGCCCAAAATGTCACAGATGTGTCTTTTCTTTGTAGTGTAACCCGACCCCTCCTGGGCGGGTCATACCTAATAGTTATATCCCCAACAGTATGGCTGCTCTAGTTTGTTCTTATATCTATCAATGTGTTTCTCTGGTAATCTCACCACCTCTACGAGGAGGTTATCAGACAATAGTGTTGCATGTAACCAAACAACCGAACTTGTATTTTCCCCAAATCAAGACGCAACCAAACAGTCTGCTTCTGTTTCATCACATGCAAGTTAGAAGAAATGCAGACAACCAATCAACATGCATATATTGATTTTTGCCTTGATAGGGCTACTGACTAGCTAGAGTTATTTACCAAAAACTAGCACACTTGGGGCTAGGGCAACAATTTGGTACCACATATGAGGCAGGGCACGAAAAACTACCAAAATTGCGCCTAACACGTAACGCGGGGCACTGATAGTCTGATAAGTTTGCGAAAATAGCGAAACTGACAAGTTGGGCCCACATGTCGGGCTGACGTGGCGACGACTAAATGCTTTGACCAACTGATGTGGAAAATAAGATTCGGGCCCCACCTATCAATGACTAGACGGTCATCTTCTTCCCATATCTCTTTCTTTGAGGCATTCCATCAAACAGCTCCTAGGCGCCAATTATTTTCCTCTCGTCAGAGAGTGAGCAGCGCTAGTACGTTCGCCTCTCCATGGAGCGCCGGCGGCAGCGTGCCCAGCCCGGCGCGCTGGCTGATGAGCAGCGCCAGCCCCGCTGCGCCGGTCGACGAGGAGCACCCATCCCCGCTGCGCGCCCAGGCAGACAAGCAACATCCAGCGCGCCGCGCGTCCAGGACGACGAGCAGGAGTCCGCCTCTCCATGGAGCACCAACGACAACCACCTCGCAGTAGTAGCGACACAGAGGCGCTCGCAGACGATGACAAGCCGCGGCTGGTGATCGTGTCCCGGAACGGGTCGCGCGCGATCGAGAACGAGGCGGAGCTGGCGCGCGCGGCGGCGAGGGCTGGGTTCCGGGGTACCGTGCCACGGCCGCGCCCGGACACGGAGCTCGCGCAGATGTATCGCATCCTGAATGGCTCCGACGTGATGGTGGGCGTGCACGCCCTCACGCTCGACGAGCCGGACAAGCCCGTCGTCCTGCGCTGGCGGAAGAGTGCCGAAAGTGCTCCCGCCGAGCCGTCGCGGTTGTCCGCTAATACGTCTTCAACGTATCTATCATTTTTTATTGTTCCATGCTATTATATTATCTCGTTTTGGATGTTTATGGGCTTTATTATACACTTTTATATTATTTTTTGGGACTAACCTATTAACCGGAGGCCCAGCCCAAAATGTTGTTTTCTTGCCTATTTCAGTGTTTCGAAGAAAAGGAATATCAAATGGAGTTCAAACGGAATGAAACCTTCGGGAGGGTTATTTTTGGAATGGAAGCAATCCCGGAGACTTGGAGTAGCGTCAGGGAACCTTCGAGGAAGCCACGAGGTAGGGAGGCGCGCCCTACCCCCTGGGCGCGCCCCCAACCTCGTGGGCCCCTCGTGGCTCCCCTGACCGACTTCTTTCGCCTATATATATATATCCATATACCCTAAAAACATCTAAAGGGAGAATAGATCGGGAGTTTCGCCACCCCAAGCCTCTGTAGCCACCGAAAACCAATCTAGACCCGTTCCGGCACCCTGCCGGAGGGGGAACCCTCACCGGTGGCCACCTTCATCATCCGGGCGCTCTCCATGACGAGGAGGGAGTAGTTCACCCTTGGGGCTGAGGGTATGTACCAGTAGCTATGTGTTTGATCTCTCTCTCTCTCTCTCTCTCGTGTTCTTGATTTGGCACGATCTTGATGTATTGCGAGCTTTGCTATTATAATTGGATCTTATGATGCTTCTCCCCCTCTACTCTCTTGTAATGGATTGAGTTTTCCCTTTGAAGTTATCTTATCAGATTGAGTCTTTAAGGGTGTGTTTGCTTCTGGTCACGGGGTGGAATGGGACGGGTCCGCTCCGCCCCTGGACCTCGTTCTCGCGTTCGGTTGGAATAAGAACCGGAACTCACTCTTTCTCGGAAACGGAATATTCCACCTATATGCGGAACGCACTCATACCTCCGATTTGGAGGAACCACGCGGAACGGCCTCTCACTCCCTCCTCCCTCCCGACAGCCTCGGCCTCCCATCCATCTTCCCGGCGGCTGCCGTCGCTCCGTCTCCCTTCCGGCGCGCCATCCCAATCCTCTCCCCTGCAGCCATCGCTCCTCCTCCCTCCCTCCCGCCGGTTCTTCACTCTCGTCTCCCCCTCAGACCGGTGGCAGAGGTCGTCACTATCCTCAATCCCTGCTGGCGGCGCACCACAGATCTGACTGAAGGAGAAGAGTCGCGCTGCTGGATCTCACGGGCTCTGCGTGCGGCAACGACCTGACCTATGGCAGGGGCAGCAACGACTAGACCTATGAGAGGGGCGGCGGAGGGTGCTGCAGCGACCTGACCAGGGGCTATGGCGCGATGAGGGCTGCCACGACCTGACTAGCGGCTATGGGGGCGACGGAGAGGGCAGCAGCGACCTTGCTAGCTAGGGGCTACGGCGACCTGGCCTGGATGCAGTCTTGGGTTCGCCTGCAGGAGCAAATTCCTGTTCGAGAAAATGCAGTGTTTTGCTCATATTCAATCACTGTAAATGTCTGAGAATATACGAATTGAAATATATATTTTTTTGAGTTATGGGCCACTTTGTTATGCTTCTGGATGGATTTATAAACTATTTATGGTACAAATACAGTTGAAATGCATATAATTTCATATTGAACATGTAAAGCTACAGTGTCATCATTTCATTCCATCTCATCAACCAAACACTGAAATGTCATCGTTCCATTACATCTATCGCCCTCAACCAAACACACAAACGGAACCGACCCATTCTAATGGAATGGAACCATGACATTACATTCCACTTGGTTCCTCAACCAAACACACCCTAAGGATTTGAGAACACTTGATGTATGTCTTGCATGTGCTTATCTGTGGTGACAATGGGATATCACGTGATCTACTTGATGTATGTTTTGGTGATCAACTTGCGGGTTCCGTGACCTCATGAACTTATGCATAGGGGTTGGAACACGTTTTCGTCTTGACTCTCCGGTAGAAACTTTGTGGCACTCTTTGAAGTTCTTTGTGTTGGTTGAATAGATGAATCTGAGATTGTGTGATGCATGTCATATAATCATACCCACGGATACTTGAGGTGACATTAGGGTTTTGGTTGATTTATGTCTTAAGGTGTTATTGTAATACGAACTCTATGATAGATCGAACGGAAAGAATAGCTTCATGTTATTTTACTACGGACTCTTGAATAGATCGATCAGAAATGATAACTTTGAGGTGGTTTCGTACCCTACCATAATCTCTTCATTTGTTCTCCGCCATTAGTGACTTTGGAGTGACTCTTTGTTGCATGTTCAGGAATAGTTATATGATCCAATTATGTTATTATTGTTGAGAGAACTTGCACTAGTGAAAGTATGAACCCTAGGCCTTGTTTCCTAGCATTGCAATATCGTTTGTGCTCACTTTTATCATTAGTTACCTTGTTGTTTTTATGTTTTCAGATTACAAAAACCTATATCTACCATCCATATTACACTTGTATCACCATCTCTTCGCCGAACTAGTGCACCTATACAATTTACCAGTGTATTGGGTGTGTTGGGGACACAAGAGACTCTTTGTTATTTGGTTGCAGGATTGTTTGAGAGAGACCATCTTCATCCTACGCCTCCCACGGATTGATAAACCTTAGGTCATCCACTTGAGGGAAATTTGCTACTGTCCTACAAACCTCTGCACTTGGAGGCCCAACAACGTCTACAAGAAGAAGGTTGTGTAGTAGACATCATCCGCTTCGACGGGGAGACCGACATGCAGGGCGGCGGGGAGGATCCTCACCGGATCCGGGGGGACAAGGGTTGGAAGTGCGGCTGGGGTTAGATCTCACGCGGTCCAATGGCTTCTTGTGGCGGATGGCAGGTAGCTGGGGTGGCGGGGAGGCTCGCCGGGGTAAGGCTCCAGTGGCGACGTGGGTATGGCTGGTTGTGGTTGCGGTCGTGGGGAAGGAGATGGCTGGAGGGAGAGGGGGAGGGGGATAAGAGAGAGAGGCCGACATGTGGACTTTCGGCCACCTCAACAAATTATCCATGTAGGCATGCCACATCAGCCCGACAGGTGGGCCCAACCTGTCAAATCCGCTGTTTTCGTGGTCAAATTCGAGCATCAGAGCTCCGCGTTACATGTTAGGGGCAATTTTGGTGGTTTTTTATGCCCTGCCTCATATGTGGTACCAAGTTGTTATCCTATCTTCAAGTGTGGTGGTTTTGGTTAAATAACTTAACTGGCTACCCTCCGATCTCTCTCTGCTGCCTGAAATGGCACTCTCAGCAGGTTACTTAGGCCAACTCCAGCGCACGACCCCAAACAGACGTCCGTTTTGGCCTGTTTTTGTCCGTTTGGGGCGGCAATCGGGTCGCCATGTCCGCTTGAGGCCGTTGGGTTGTCCGTGCGCCTAACGCGCGGCCCGACCCCAAATCATGTCATGGGTGGACATGATTAAAAAACGCAAAACTAAAAAAATGCCGAAAAAATAAAATAAACGCAAACATAAAAGATAATTAAACATCACGGCCACAAAATGGCCCAGTTCCACAGTTCACATTGACTAAATTAACATTAAAAAAGAAAAGAAAACCGCCTCCCGCGCGCTCCTGCTGTGCCCGTCGATGCCGTTGCCGGGGCCGTCTTCTCGATGGCCGCCATTGTCGTCGTCGTTGCTGACAAGGTCGACGTAGGTCGGCGGCGTCCAGAGGTTGGGCGGCGGTGCCTGGTACACGAGAGCTTGCTGAAAGGCGGGAGGTGCCTGCACCACCTCCTCCCGTGGCGACGCCTCGCGCTCCGGTGACCGCGGCGGTGTGGGGCACCAGTTCACGCCCCCCCCCCCCACGGCATCGGCCATGTCCGATCAGCTCCAGCGCTGGCCCATCAGGCCCGGGTGAAACGCGGCGGCGGGCTCGTCCTCCAGCACCTCCTCCCTCCTCACCATATCCAGCTCCGGGACGGCCACGTCGCCGGCGGCAGAGAGGGCCATCGCAGTCTCCAGGCCCTCCCACTGGCGCTCGTCGTGCGTGTTCATGGGTCTTCCATGACATGTTGAAGGAGCCGGGCCTCCTCCTCCTCTATCATGCGAGGAGGAGGTGGTGGCGACGGAGAGGGCGACGACGACGGTGTAGGCGTGATGCCGTGCACCACCCTACACCCGCGCACTTGGGAAGGGCTCGGAGGGCGCGTGCGGCGCTCGCGTGGCCGCCGCGGCCCCGACGAGGTGCCGACAAAGAAGGAGGCGCGCCGTGTGTCGTGCTTGTCATGGAACCATGTGTCCCAGAGGTCGGAGTCGACGGCGTACCTGGGGTCGTAGTAGAGGTCGTCTGGGAGCAGGCGGCGGCGGCGTTCGATCTCCTCGCAGCGCTCGGCCGCTCGTCGAGGCCGGTAGGTTCGGCGGGATCGGCACCCGATCCGCGGACAAATGCCAGTTATTGGGCAGGTGCACGTCGCTCCAGCGGAGCGGCGTCCTCGTCTCCCATTAACGACGGCAAATATCCGCGTGGATATAGTGTCGGTTGTGCTCGCCGGCGGCCGTAGGGGCGATGGAGAATGCGGGAGGCGACGGGGCCCTCTGCAGTGGTGATGCGGGCTCCTCTTTGTCGCCGCGGCGACCACGGCCCAAGGACGAGCCAGCCTCGTGGTCGTGCTTCCCCTTGCGGCCGGTGTTCCAAAAGCCCATGGCTGTCGGTGACCATCGAGCTCGAGAAAGGGGAAGGGAAAGCTAGGGTTTGGGTGTTGGGTTTCTAGGAGGACGGGCGACCGGAGTGGGAGCGTGGACTACGACCGGTCCACGGCTTCCCATTTAAGAAGGACGCCGCCCGCTCGCCTGTGTGGATGATAGGTGGGGCCGACCGCGCGTGTGGGAGATAGGTGGCCGCCTGCCACGGGGCCCTGAAGCGGAAGAGCGGCGCGTCCTTTTGGTGTCCACCGCGATCCAAATCCGGCGCATGTTTGTGCTTGAAATGGGTTAGTCCGGACACAAAACGGATTAGATGACTACAAGTCATAGTGCGCTGGGCCGTGAGGTCTGTCTAACTTGTCTTAAAAAAAGGACGGGATCGGACGGGATGGGGTCGCGCTGGAGTTGGCCTTAGTTCGGTCATGCCCGTGGAGTCGCATTAACCCCCGGCTCCTTGCTCCGTGCTCCGCAACCTGCCGAGCGCTCATCGCTCTCGCGAGAAAGAAAGGGACACACAGCACTCGCTCCCCCGGAGAGGACTCCACCACTCCGGACACCATCATCGCATCCCCCGCGCACACCATCGGCCACCGCTGACGCTGACACGGCGGTTCGGGTCCCCGACAGCGCCTGAGGCATACACACTATGGATACGCACGGCCCCGACGAAAGCCCGGCGAGCCTTTACCTTAGCCCTGTCGACGCTCCAAGGGACACGCATCATGGATGAAAAATTATCCGGCCGGAGCGTCGTTGTCGTCGCGGGACCGGCGCCCTGCTCCGCACGATGCTGCCGCGCTCTTTCCCGTGAGCGCACGCACAGGCGACACATCACAATTCACACATGAGCCCGCACCGCACGCCCCCAGCAGGTTGTACCTAATAATACGACTACTACCTGCGATGTCATGGGCGTTGCAAAACACACACACACACACCAGGGGGTAGACACCACTAATCACTAATGCCTGCCTTGCTTGATCTCTGGGGACAGTTAGGGCTTTGTTTACTCTCCAGGGATTGTATGAGATGTTGCCAACACATGGCGCACGCATCTTCCGGCAGATGGACTCGTAGGTCGTAGCAGCAGGATCCTCAGTCCAGAATGGAAGATGCTCCTCTAAAAAAAAAAAGAATGGAAGATGCTCTCTGTTTCCTTGTCTCCCATGTGTTGTTAATCTCCAACTCCAAGGGTTCTGCAGTAGTAGTAGATTAAGAGACGGGTAGCCACACCAGATAGCCTGCCGCAGTGTTAACAACCCAGAGATATATTGCTCGATCTAGTAGCTCTTCTCACGAATTCAGGTAGCAATTTAGAGATTACAAGCCTGGATACAAGAATTGGGGAAGAAGGAGGAAGGGAAGAGAGCCGCCGCCGGGTTCGTGCCGTGATCCACTGGATACCTAACCCCAGCGGAGAGAGTGCGTATAAGTAGTTGGTAGCATCACACCCACTCAGGGCCGCTGACGTTTCTGTTGGGCCGCTTCTATCTGATGGGCCGAGCTGCAGGCAAGGCCGGCCCGTTGCTGGGTGCTGGTGTTGGGCTGCTTGTGGCCTTGACACCCCCTCCTTCTTGCGATGAGGCTTGCCCCCAAGCCTCTGCAGCAGGGAATCGAGCTTGTAGTTCTTCCTTGTCTTCCCAGGTGTCGCCGATCGCTGCGGTGTCAGACCATCGAACCAGGACTTGCTCTATCATGCTGTCGTGCTTGCGACGCCAGCGCGAACCCAGGACCTGTACTGGGACTACAGGTATATCAGTAGCAATGGGAAGTTTTTGTTGCACCGGCGTACCTGGCAGGAGGGCTTTTCTCAACAGCGAGACATGGAAAACAAGGTGAACAGTTGCGTTTGATGGCAGCTCCAGTTGATAAGCTACTGGATTGATCTTGGCGATGATGGAATATGGTCCATAGTACCGGAAAGAGAGCTTGTGATTAGCTCGTTTGGCCACTGAAGTTTGCACATACGGCTGCAGTTTCAGATAAACCTTGTCGCCGATCTCGAACACATGTTCATAGTGCTTCTTGTCTGCCTGCTGTTTCATACGCAAGCGAGCTCGCTGTAGGTGTTGTTGTAGCAGGTCTTGGATGGTGGAGCGTTCGTCGAGCCAAGTTTGCAGCGCGGGAACAGAACAAGAGGAAGCCGCGGTAATGCCCCAATGGCGGGGTTCACGACCAAACATGGCCATGAACGGTGTCATGCCAATGGCCGAATGCGGCGCGGCATTGTACCAGAACTGCGCCAAGGGGATCCAATGACTCCAACGCTTGGGGCATGAGTGTGTGAAACAGCGAAGGAAGGTTTCAAGGCACTGGTTTACGCGCTCTGACTGCCCATCAGTTTGCGGGTGGTTTGATGTGCTCATGCGGAGATCAGTACCAGCATGGCGAAAGAGTTCTTGCCAAAAATGGGAAGTAAAGACAGGATCACGATCGGAAACAATGGATTGAGGGAGCCCATGGACAGGATAGATATGTTGCATGTAGAGGAGGGCAACGCGCGAAGCTGTGTACGGGTGGGCAAGCGGCAAGAAATGAGCAAACTTGGTCATTTTATCGACCAAAACCCAAATGCAATTGCACTGACCTGATTGCGGGAGACCGTCGATGAAATCCATCGTGATCATATCCCAGGAAGCAGTGGGTACAGGAAGAGGATGGAGCAGTCCTAGTGAAGCCACTCGCTCAGTTTTCGCCTGTTGACAGATTTGACAGCACTGAACGTATTGAAGGATATGAGCCTTCATTTTCGGCCACGCGAATAATGTAACACCCTCGATGCGGCTACATCTCCCACGTGTCGAAGCACAACTTAGAGGCATAACCGCATTGAAAGCAATATCGCAAGTGAGGTAATCTTCACACAACCCATGTAATACATAAGGAAAAGAGATACATAGTTGGCTTACAATCGCCACTTCACGCAATACATGAGTAAAGCATTACATCAAACAGATACAATCAAGGTCCGACTACGGAACCAAAATAAAAGAAGACTACCCCAAATGCTACACAGATCCCCGATCGTCCCAACTGGGCTCCACTACTGATCAACTGAAATGAAACAACACAATGAACAAGATCTTCATCGAGCTCCTCCTTGAGCTCGGGTGCGTCACCTGCACGGTTACATCGGCACCTGCAAACTGGTTTTGGAAGTATCTGTGAGCCACGGGGACTCAGCAATCTCACACCCACGAGATCAAGACTATTTAAGCTTATAGGAAGGGTAAAAGGTATGAGGTGGAGCTGCAGCAAGCGACTGGCATATATGGTGGCTAACATACGCAAATGAGAGCGAGAAGAGAAGGCAAAAGTTGAAAATGACGATGAGAAACACCACCATGAATTGTTGAGATACTCCGGGATGAAAATTAGAAAGGTTGAACCAACTATGAAAGAATTTGAAAGTACTTGGAGAAAGACATAACTGATGAAAATTCGTTCTTACGTCAAACTTTTAAATGAATTTGAGAATAGCTCCAGGAAGATTAGAAGAGTCGGGTAAGATCCTGGGAAAAGACATGTGGGTTAGGGCCCACTCAAAAGAAACACCGTTGAACGATTCTTGAAAAGAGAGATTGCACCGGTTGAATTAAATGGCTTGAATAAAGTAAGACCTCGAAATAGCTAGATAGGATTAAGAATAGAAACACGAATCTACTGAGATATCTTCGGCACTCCGGAACAACTGAATAGCGAGAAGTGGAAGATTAACAGGTGCACCGGCATGAGAAAACATTTGAAACAAGGAAAGATATGATCGACAAAGCTTGAATTAGTCCACCGGAGAAAATATGAGGATGAAGAATGATAAACTCAAAGCTTCCTTTAGCATCTTCATGAGAGTCACCGGATAAGAGCATTGATTGAAAAGAATGAAGAGATTTCACATAAATAAAATGGATATTCGATTAAGAGATCTGAGTCCTTGAAGAGAAAGGGCGGGAGGGCGGGAAAACAAAGACAACTTGGGACGAAGGAAACAAACACCGTTGAGAATACTTAGCGTTGATCTTGCACAAATTGAAAGGATCGGGTTAACTTGAAGAGAATCACGCCGGTTGAAAAGAATTAACATGACAACCTCGATGATCAAGAAGGATTAGTATTCACATAGAAATATGAGAACACCGTTTAGGGAAGGTATGGATCAACACTTGACATCGAAGCAACTCGAATACCACAAATAAAACAAAACAAAGGATTTGGCTTGCAGAATAAGCCGGAACAAATACATATGATAGAGATTTACCCAATCCCATATCATGCATCTGTCGGAAAGATATTCTAAGAGCTACTTGAATTCCCACCTATAAACTCCCGAAACTTTCTGGTTATGTAATCAGGTGTTGGGGATACAGGGGACACAAAATATATCACCCAAACTAACAATACCTAGATCCAGCTGTATCCATCCTTCAACACATAACCAAGAAACCTTCAGAAATCGTCTACCTCAACCTTCGAAAAGCATCGGTTATACGAGTTATGGCAATACTCCCGCACTCGCCTCAGTACTGGGCTATCAGGGTTATCTCACCAACAACTGTACAAAAGAGATTTTCGATGTCGGCATACTAAACTCAGGTATTCCAGAACTGCAACGATAAAATTAAGACGACAACACCTCAGAGCTCAACTCCCCGGGACACTTCCACTAAACCCCTGCTGACAGGAGGCACCATGACAATGTTGTCATCACAAAACCATCGGAACGATTCTAAGATACCCGCGTGATCCTAAATTTTTTTTTAGTGAAATTTGAGAAGAGAAGAGTCAAAACTCTACGTCAGGATGCATTACCAGAACGATGAGGAGACTGGGAAGTAAAAGGAATTCCTAAACTCTCCGATACATAATTCCTAAATAACTCAAAACATTTTTCTAGACACAACTCGGCCGCTAAAAACGATCAAGCAGTGGGGGCTCCTAAGGTCGGGGAAGGCTCTGATACCAACATGTAACACCCTCGATGCGGCTATATCTCCCACGTGTCGAAGCACGACTTAGAGGCATAACCGCATTGAAAGCAATATCGCAAGTGAGGTAATCTTCACACAACCCATGTAATACATAAGGAAAAGAGATACATAGTTGGCTTACAATCGCCACTTCACGCAATACATGAGTAAAGCATTACATCAAACAGATACAATCAAGGTCCGACTATGGAACCAAAATAAAAGAAGACTACCCCAAATGCTACACAGATCCCCGATCGTCCCAACTGGGCTCCACTACTGATCAACTAAAATGAAACAACACAATGAAGAAGATCTTCATCGAGCTCCTCCTTGAGCTCGGGTGCGTCACCTGCACGGTTACATCGGCACCTGCAAACTGGTTTTGGAAGTATCTGTGAGCCACGGGGACTCAGCAATCTCACACCCGCGAGATCAAGACTATTTAAGCTTATAGGAAGGGTAAAAGGTATGAGGTGGAGCTGCAGCAAGCGACTAGCATATATGGTGGCTAACATACGCAAATGAGAGCGAGAAGAGAAGGCAAAAGCACGGTCGAACAACTATGATCAAGAAGTGATCCTGAAACTACTTACGTCAAGCATAACTCCAACACCGTGTTCACTTCCCGGACTCCGCCGAGAAGAGACCATCACGGTTACACACGCGGTTGATGTATTTTAATTAAGATCAACTTCGGGTTTTCTACAACCGGACATTAACAAATTCCCATCTGCCACATAACCGCGGGCACGGCTTTCGAAAGTTCAAACCCTGCAGGGGTGTCCCAACTTAGCCCATGATAAGCTCTCGCGATCAACGAAGGATATTCCTTCTCCCCGGGAAGGCCCGATCAGTCTCGGAATCCCGGCTACAAGACATTTCGACAGTAATAAAACAAGACCAGCAAAGCCGCCCGATGCGCCGACATCCCGATAGGAGCTGCACATATCTCGTTCTCAGGGCAACACCGGATGAGACATCCTACGAGTAAAACCAATCCTCAAGTTTCCCCAAGGTGGCCCCGCAGTCTACTCGTTTCGGGCCAACACTTAGACAAGCATTGGCCCGGGGGGGTAAATAAAGATGACCCTCGGGCTGGCCGACCCAAGGAAAAGGGATAGGTGGTGAGGCAAATGGTAAAACCAATGTTGGGCCTTGCTGGAGGAGTCTTATTCAAAGCGAACTGTCAAGGGGGGGCCCATAAATCACCCAACCGCGTTAGGGACGCAAAATCCGGGAACATAATACCGATATGACGAAAACTAGGGCGGCAAGAGTGGAACAAAACACCAGGCATAAGGCCGAGCCTTCCACCCTTTACCAAGTATATAGATGCATTAATAATATATAAGGTATTGTGATATCCCAACAAGTAAACATGTTCCAAACAAGGATCAACATCTCCATGTTCCAACAAGAAACAAACTTCATCTTCACCTGCAACTAACAACGCTATAAGAGGGGCTGAGCAAAGCGGTAACATAGCCAAACAACGGTTTGCTAGGACAAGGTGGGTTAGAGGCTTGGTTTAGCAATATGGGAGGCATGATAAACAAGTGGTAGGTATTGCAGCATAGGCATAGCAAAAGAGCGAGCAACTAGCAAGCAAAGATAGAAGTGATTTCGAGGGTCCTGCAAAGTTCTCAGGGTTGTCGAAAGCTTGATTCTCGTAAGTGTTCTCAACAGGTTCCTCGCTCACGTACTCGTCTCCCGGCTCTACCCAAACCGAGAACACAAGCAAAGGAACAACTATCAACCACGATGCACTGCGCAAGCAACATGATGCAAAACATGGCATGATATGCGAGATGTGGTATGCAATGCATATGCGTGCTCCGGAAGGAAAAGATAAACAAGGCATAATCTTGGAAAACCAAGTATGCCACTGGAAAGGTGTGGTGATTTCGGTTGAAATCGATATAAAGATCACCGGAATCGGATGCACGGTTTGCAAATGACAAGGAAAACAAGAATGACATATTTCTGCGTTTAACAGCATGATGCCACTTAGCCTGCAACAAGAAATTAAACTACTGCACCCAAACGTACCAGCAAAGCATATGACAGTGATCCACTCAAGATGCTTGACAAAAGATGAACACTGAGCTACGGCTAAATCACACCACAACAGGTTCAAACAAGCATGGCAAAAGTGCAAAAGATAACAGGTTCACGGACTTTGAAAATAACATGCCAGAAATTAACATCAGGATGACATGTTTAGAGCAAGCAAACAACATGCTACAGGAACGCAATATAGCAAAGCAAGGAATGGCATGAATCTAGTCAAAGCATTGAACAAAAGTCCCTTACTGACCATGAGCCAAAAATGACCAGAAAATATAATAGCACCCATGTCAATTAAGCAAGTTTCGTTACAGTTTTCAGACTTAGCAGAAAAACTGGACATGTCAAAAACAGATAACAAGTAGGCATGTTTACGAGCTCGATGCACTCACTACAGAGCATTGCATTATAAACTAAGCATACACCCACCAAGAAGACATGGCATAGAAGCTAATCATGGCAAGAACAACATCATAGCATTCAAGGATCAACTACAACAAGCTTGGCAAAATCGAATAACATGTAAACAATCTGCCAGGAAACATTTTATAGCAAAAGTAGAGCTCGGTTGACTCAAGCTATGGCACTCCATAATTACAAACAAAGGCATGGATGGATATAGAAAATCCATATGCTCAAAACATCCTTACTGGTCATGCTCAAAAGAGGCATAGATCTCTCTGAAACAACATGAACACATGGCATAAAAATAACAGCAGGGAATGACAGTGAAATTACTAAGTCTCTGAAATCAGCAACATTATGATCCCTAGTTTGCATGCTTCTGCTAGTCACCAAATAGATCACAAAAATACATGGCATATACCCCAGTAAAGATGGCATGGCATATTACAAAACAAATGTAGGGCTCAAGCTCATAGGATGCACACATCAATCATGGCAAAAATGACAATAGTGCATCTACTGAAACAGATTTGAAACTAACGACTCATAGCCCTCTTCCAACAGCATTTCGGGAATCAAGATGAGCTCAAATGAAAATTATTCAATGAGATGAAATGATGTACTCATCGAGGCGAACAATTCGATATGCTATAAGCCCAAAACGGAGCCACGGGTGCAAAGTTATGATGCGATGAACATGCAACAATTATGCAAAAAGAATACAGGACTTGGAGGAATTTCAACCTCGCGGGGAAAAAGTCAACGCGGCGGATCCCGCCGGAGTAGTCGCCGGAGGAGCTCGGGGAAGAAGGGGGCCGCCGGATCTGGGCGGGGACGGGCCGATCCCGGCCGGATCCGGGCTGTGGCCGGCCAGCGACGAGGAAGACGCTGCGCGGGGCGGCGGGGCGCTCGCGGTTGCCGGCGACCCGGGCACTGGGCGGCGGCCTGCGAGCTCGGGCAGCGGGGCGGAGGTCGGCGGCGAGCGCGGCGGACGGAGCAGGCGAGGCGGCGGTGGCGCACGTGCGGGGCGGGCGGCGGCGACGGGCGCTCGCCGGCGCGGGCGGCAGGCGCGGGGGCGCTGGCGGCGAGCGGCGGACGGCGCGGCAGGGCGGCGCGGGGGAGCTCGGGCGGCGGAGAGCGGGGGCCCGGCGCGGCCCGGTTCGGCCCGGGGCGGGCCGGATCTGGGCCCCGGGGCGGCGGCGCGATGGAGATGCTGGCGGGGTGACGTGGCGGCGTCTGGTTGGCTGTGGGCGGCGGCGGAGCTGATGTGGCGCGCTGCCATTGGTCGGGCGACGTGGCCGGCTCTGGTGGACACGCCCAGCGGCGGACAGACGTGTCCGGCGGCGGGAGGAGGAAGAAGCTAGGGTTAGACCGAGATTTCGGGGGAGATGCACATATTTATAGGTAGAGGGGGCTAAGAAGCTCCAAATGAGGTGCGGTTTTCGCCCACACGATCGTGATCGAACGACCGAGAGGATGGAGGGGTTTAGGATGGGTTATTGGGCCACTTTAGAGGGGTGTTGGGCTGCACACAAAAGAGGCCTTTGCGGCTACCCGGTTAACCGTCGGAGTATCAAACAGACTCCAAATGGCATGAAACTTGACA
This sequence comes from Aegilops umbellulata, assembly GCA_032464435.1. Taxonomy (NCBI): domain Eukaryota; kingdom Viridiplantae; phylum Streptophyta; class Magnoliopsida; order Poales; family Poaceae; genus Aegilops; species Aegilops umbellulata. The sequence continues at coordinate 316,364,120 of CP136056.1, read as the reverse complement.
GACGGTCTACCGGTGGTGTACCAAGGCCGCTTGGCAAACCTCGGTCCATTCCGAGAAAGTTTAACACACGCTCACGGAAAAAGGTAAAAGGGGACGCCGGGGAACATAGGAGTGCCGGATTGCAAAACGGACAACGGGGAAAATGCTCGGATTTATGAAACGAACACATATGCGAATGCGATGCACATGATGACATGATATGAAATGCATGACATGAACAAAAGCAAAAGAAGGAAAAACCCAACCACGGAGGGAATAACATATCACATTGCCGAAAATGGCAAGAGTTGGAGTTACAAATATGGCAAGTTACATCCGGAGTGTTACAAATAACCTCCTGACACGCTTGTAAGAGGTTGGGAACCCCGAGTGCCCTCCCACCGGGCTGTCATGAAATGCAAAGATGATCTGTTGTTGCAGAGTTGTGATGCCCCCGAGCCAGATGCGGTCTCTGAAACGCAAGGGTCCTTGTGACAGGCTGAAACGTCCTTTTGGGTCAGGTCGAACAGCGAGTTGTTCCAAGAGACGTTGAGCTTGAGGGTTAGAGTTGTAACTTGCGACAATATCGTCGAGCCACGCTGGTTGGCAGCTCGTGATCGCCATAGCATGCTCCGAGTGGTGTAGGCGAGATAGGGCATCTGCGGCTCTGTTCTCCACGCCCTTCTTGTACACAATTTTGTACTGCAAACCCAGCAATTTGGTGAAAGCCCGTTGTTGCCACGGTGTCGTGAGCCGTTGTTCTTGCAGGTAGACCAAGCTAAGTTGGTCTGTCTTGATGATGAACTCTGCAGATTGCAAGTATGGTCGCCACTGGTCGACTGCAGCTATCACTGCCAGGTATTCCTTCTCATACGTGGATCATCCTTGGTACTTGGGGCAGAGTCCTTTGCTTAGGAAAGCGATAGGGTGTCCTTCTTCGGTGCCCAGTGGTAATACCTTCATGTCGGTGCTGAATTCATGTGTCTGAGATACCCAACTGCAGTGCGGTATGTGAGAGAAGCAGCAGAGCTCGCCTCCATCAGCCACCTTGACACGGCAGGGTCGACGAAGAGGTACGACGCCCGTCAGACCCGATGTGAGGCGCGCGTCGATGAAAGACGTGGAACTTCCAGAATCCACCAACAGTAACACCTCGTGGCCTTGGAGCCATGCATGAAGACGAATCGCCTTTGGTGACGTGCCACCAGTGAGGGCATGGCGCGAGATCGCCATTGCCGTTTCGGCTGGCGGGTCGCCGAGCGGCGGGTGCGATGAATCGCCGTCGGAGTCGAGGCCGAACAATTCAAGCAACTCCTCGAGGACGTGGAGCTGCACGCTGGTAGGACAGTTGTGATCCTGGCCCCAACGCTCTCCGCACTTGAAGCAGAGGCCCTTGGCACGACGGTACTCCCGCAGCGCCTTGAGCTTGGTGCCATCCGCACGGCTGGCCTCTACGACGCGCCGATCCGTGGCCGTCGGTGTTGTTGGCGGCCGTCCTTGTGGTGGTGGAGGGGGAAGTGCTATGGGCACCCCCGCGCTGTTGCGGTGACTCCAGTCCGGAGCGCTGGTACGCACAGGGCTGGGTCGCGCACGCTCTCGCGAAGCGCCATACGCCACCTTCTCTTGAAGCAAGGCCAGGGCGCAGGCAGTGTCGAGGTCAGGTGGTCGCTGCACCAGCACCACCGCTCGAATGTCGGGTCGCAGTCCCTCAACAAAACGGGTAAGATAATAGTAAGGATGTATGGATTCAGAATATGCAGACAAATGACTAATGATCAGTTCAAATTGCTCAATGTAATCAGCTACTGTTGTTTTCTGTGACAGTGAATAAAATTGGCGGATCAAGAGCTGATGACGGTCGCGGCCGAATCGAGTACACAACAGAGTCGAGAAGGATTCCCAATCGAACTCCGTCAGTTTCTTCTGTACCGATTGTAGCCACACCGATGCAGAACCAGAAAAGTTCAGCGATGCCATCGGAACCCAGAATCTCTCATGGATATCGAACATCTGGAAGTACTGCTCACAAAGAGTTTTCCATAAACGCGGATTTTCGCCCGTGAATTGGGGAAGTCCGATCGATGGATGAGCCTGGCCAATCCCAGCAAGTATCTCGCTAGCATGCGCATATGGAGATGCGATATTAGACGGAACGGGTGAAGGAAATATGCCCTAGAGGCAATAATAAAGTTATTATTTATTTCCTTATATCATGATAAATGTTTATTATTCATGCTAGAATTGTATTAACTGGAAACATAATACATGCGTGAATACATAGACAAACAGAGTGTCACTAGTATGCCTCTACTTGACTAGCTCATTAATCAAAGATGGTTATGTTTCCTAACCATGAACAAAGAGTTGTTATTTGATTAACGAGATCACATCATTAGTTGAATGATCTGATTGACATGACCCATTCCATTAGCATAGCACCCGATCGTTTAGTATGTTGCTATTGCTTTTATCCATGACTTATACATGTTCCTTTAACTATGAGATTATGCAACTCCCGTTTACCGTAGGAACACTTTGTGTGCTACCAAACGTCACAACATAACTGGGTGATTATAAAGGTGCTCTACAGGTGTCTCCGAAGGTACATGTTGGGTTGGCGTATTTCGAGATTAGGATTTGTCACTCCGATTGTCGGAGAGGTATCTCTGGGCCCTCTCGGTAATGCACATCACATAAGCCTTGCAAGCATTGCAACTAATGTGTTAGTTGTGATATGATGTATTACAGAACGAGTAAAGAGACTTGCCGGTAACGAGATTGAACTAGGTATTGGATACCGACGATCGAATCTCGGGCAAGTAACTTACCGATGACAAAGGGAACAACGTATGTTGTTATGCGGTCTGACCGATAAAGATCTTCGTAGAATATGTAGGAGCCAATATGGGCATCCAGGTCCCGCTATTGGTTATTGACCGGAGACGTGTCTCGGTCATGTCTACATTGTTCTCGAACCGTAGGGTCCGCACGCTTAACGTTAAGATGACAGTTATTATGAGTTTATGCATTTTGATGTACCGAAGGAGTTCGGAGTCCCGGATGTGATCACGGACATGACGAGGAGTCTCGAAATGGTCGAGACGTAAAGAATGATATATTGGAAGCCTATGTTTGGACATCGGATGCATTCCAGGTGAAATCAGGATTTTACCGGAATACCGGGAGGGTTACCGGAACCCCCCGGGAGCATAATGGGCCAACATGGGCCTTGGAGGAGAGGTGAGAGGGATGCCCTCATGGGCTGCGCGCCTCCCCCCCTTCCCCTAGTCCTATTAGGACTAGGAGAGGTGGGCGCCCCCTCTCTCTCTCCCCCTTGGAGAATCCTAGTCCAACTAGGATTGGGGGGGGGAATCCTACTCCCAGAGGGAGTAGGACTCTCCTGGCGCGCCTGGCTTGGCCGGCCAGCCCCTCCCCCTTGGCTCCTTTATATACGGGGGCAGGGGGCACCCCATGACACACAAGTTGATCTACGGATCGTTCCTTAGCCGTGTGCGGTGCCCCCTTCCACCAAATTCCACCTCGATCATATCGTTGCAGTGCTTAGGCGAAGCCCTGCGCCGGTAACACATCAAGATCGTCACCACGCCGTCGTGCTGACGGAACTCTTCCTCGACGCTTTGCTGGATCGGAGCCCGGGGATCGTCATCGAGTTGAACGTGTGCCAAGAACTCGGAGGTGCCGGAGTAACGGTGCTGTGATCGGTTGGATCGCGAGGAGAACGTACGACTACTTCCTCTATGTTGTGTCAACGCTTCCGCTTCGGTCTACGAGGGTACGTAGACAACACTCTCCCCTCTCGTTGCTATGCATCACCATGATCTTGCGTGTGCGTAGGAAATTTTTTGAAATTACTACGTTCCCCAACAGTGGCATCCGAGCCTAGGTTTTTATGGTTTGATGTTATTTGCACGAGTAGAACACAAGTGAGTTGTGGACGATACAAGTCATACTGCCTACCAGCATGTCATACTTTGGTTCAGCGGTATTGTTGGACGAGACGATCCGGACCAACCTTACGCGTACGCTTACGCGAGACCGGTTCCCTCGACGTGCTTTGCACATAGATGGCTTGCGGAAGACTGTCTCTCCAACTTTAGTTGAACCGAGTGTGGCTACGCCCGGTCCTTGAGAAGGTTAAAACGGAGTCTATTTGACAAACTATCGTTGTGGTTTTGATGCGTAGGTAAGATGAGTTCTTGCTTAAAGCCCGTAGCAGCCACGTAAAACTTGCAACAACAAAGTAGAGGACGTCTAACTTGTTTTTGCAGGGCATGTTGTGATGTGATATGGTCAAGACATGATGCTAAAATTTTATTGTATGAGATGATCATGTTTTGTAACCGAGTTATCGGCAACTGGCAGGAGCCATATGGTTGTCGCTTTATTGTATGCAATGCAATCGCGATGTAATGCTTTACTTTATTACTAAGCGGTAGTGATAGTCGTGGAAGCATAAGATTGGCGAGACGACAACGATGCTGCGATGAAGATCAAGGTGTCGCGCCGGTGACGATGGTGATCATGACGGTGCTTCGAAGATGGAGATCACAAGCACGAGATGATGATGGCCATATCATATCACTTATATTGATTGCATGTGATGTTTATCTTTTATGCATCTTATCTTGCTTTGATTGACGGTAGCATTATAAGATGATCTCTCACTAATTATCAAGAAGTGTTCTCCCTGAGTATGCACCGTTGCGAAAGTTCTTCGTGCTGAGACACCACGTGATGATCGGGTGTGATAGGCTCTACGTTCAAATACAACGGGTGCAAAACAGTTGCACACGCGGAATACTCAGGTTTAACTTGACGAGCCTAGCATATAACAGATATGGCCTCGGAACACGGAGACCGAAAGGTCGAGCGTGAATCATATAGTAGATATGATCAACATAGTGATGTTCACCATTGAAACTACTCCATCTCACGTGATGATCGGACATGGTTTAGTTGATTTGGATCACGTGATCACTTAGAGGATTAGAGAGATATCTATCTAAGTGGGAGTTCTTAAGTAATATGATTAATTGAACTTAAATTTATCATGAACATTAGTCCTGGTAGTATTAGCATATCTATGTTGTAGACCAATAGCTCGCGTTGTTACTTCCCTATGTTTATTTTGATATGTTCCTAGAGAAAATTGTGTTGAAAAATGTTAGTAGCAATGATGCGGATTGGATCCGTGATCTGAGGTTTATCCTCATTGCTGCACAGAAGAATTATGTCCTTGATGCACCGCTAGGTGACGGACCTATTGCAGGAGTAGATGCAGACATTATGAACGTTTTGCTAGCTCAATATGATGACTACTTAATAGTTTAGTGCACCATGCTTAACTGCTTAGAATCGGGACTTCAAAGACGTTTTGAACGTCATGGAGCATATGAGATGTTCCAGGAGTTGAAGTTAATATTTCAAGTAAATACCCGAGTTGATAGATATGAAGTCTCCAACAAGTTCTATAGCTAAAAGATGGAGGAGAATCGCTCAACTAGTGAGCATGTGCTCAGATTGTCTGGGTACTACAATCGCTTGAATCAAATGGGAGTTAATCTTCCAGATAAGATAGTGATTGACAGAATTCTCTAGTCACCATCACCAAGTTAGTAGAACTTCGTGATGAACTATAATATGCAAGGGATAACTGAAAATATTCCCAAGCTCTTCGCGATGCTAAAATCGGCGAAGGTAGAAATCAAAGAAAAACATCAAGTGTTGATGGTTGACAAGATCACTAGTTTCAAGAAAAGGGCAAAAGGAAAGAAGGGGAACTTCAAGAAGAACGGCAAGCAAGTTGCTGCTCAAGTGAAAAAGCCCAAGTCTGGTCCTAAGCCTGAGACCAAGTGCTTCTACTGCAAAGGGACTGGTCACTGGAAGCGGAACTACCCCAAGTGATTGGCGGATAAGAAGGATGGCAAAGTGAACATAAGTATATTTGATATACATGTTATTGATGTGTACTTTACTAGTGTTCATATCAACCCCTCAGTATTTGGTACTAGTTCAAGTTGCTAAGATTAGTAACTCGAAACGGGAGTTGCAGAATGAACAAAGACTAGTTAAAGGGCAAGGTGACGATGTGTGTTGGAAGTGGTTCCAAGATTGATATGATCATCATCACACACTCCCTATACTTTCGGGATTAGTGTTGAAACTAAATAAGTGTTATTTGGTGTTTGCGTTGAGCATGAATATGATTTGATCATGTTAATTGCAATACGGTTATTCATTTAAGTTAGAGAACAATTGTTGTTCTGTTTACATGAATAAAACCTTCTATGGTCATACACACCAACGAAAATGGTTTGTTGGATCTCGATCGTAATGATACACATATTCATAATATTGAAGCCAAAAGATGCGAAGTTAATAATGATAGTGCAACCTATTTGTGGCACTGCCGTTTAGGTCATATTGGTGTAAAGCGCATGAAGAAACTCCATGCTGATGGGATTTTGGAATCACTTGATTATGAATCACTTGATGCTTGCGAACCATGCCTCTTGGGCAAGATGACTAAAACGCCGTTCTTCGGAACAATGGAGCAAGCAACAGATTTGTTGGAAATCATACATACTGATGTATGTGGTCCGATGAATATTAAGGCTCGCGACAAGTATCATTATTTTCAGAACTTCACAGATGATTTAAGCAGATATGGGTATATCGACTTAATGAAACATAAGTCTGAAACGTTTGAAAAGTTCAAAGAATTTCAGAGTGAAGTGGATAATCATCGTAACAAGAAAATAAAAAGTTTCTACGATATGATCGCAGAGGTAAAATATTTGAGTTACGAGTTTTGGCCTTCAATTAAAACAATGTGGAATAGTTTTCACAAATTCATGCCACCTGGAACACCACAGCATAATGGTGTGTCCGAACGTCATAACCGTACTTTATTGGATATAGTACAATCTATGATGTTTCTTACCGATTTACCAATATCATTTTGGGATCATGCATTAGAGACAGCTGCATTCACGTTAAAAGGGGCACCATCTAAAGTCCGTTGAGACGACACAAAATGAACTATGGTTTGGCAAGAAACCAAAGTTGTCGTTTCTTAAAGTTTGGGGTTACGATGCTTATGTGAAAAAGTTTCATCCTGATAAGCTCAAACCCAAATCGGAGAAATGTGTCTTCATAGGTACCCAAAGGAGACTGTTGGGTACACCTTCTATCACAGATCCGAAGGCAAGATATTCGTTGCTGAGAATGGATCCTTTCTAGAGAAGGAGATTCTCTCGAAAGAAGTGAGTGGGAGGAAAGTAGAAAACTTGATAAGGTAATTGTACCTTCTCCCTTATTGGAAAGTAGTTCATCACAGAAATCTGTTCTTGTGACTACTACACCAATTAGTAAGGAAGCTAATGATGATGATCATGTAACTTCAAGATCAAGTTACTACCGAATCTCGTAAGTAAACTAGAGTGAGATCCGCACCAGAGTGGTACGGTAATCCTGTTCTGGAAGTCATGTTACTAGACCATGACGAACTTGCGAACTATGAGGAAGCGATGATGAGCCCAGATTCCGCGAAATGGTTAGAGGCCATGAAATCTGAGATATGATCCATGTATGAGAACAAAGTATGGACTTTGATGGATTTGTCCGATGATCGGCAAGCCAAAGAAAATAAATGGATCTTGAAGAGGAAGACGAACACTGATAGTAGTGTTACTGTCTACAAAGCTAGAATTGTCGCAAAAGGTTTTCGACAAGTTCAAGGTGTTGACTACGATGAGAGTTTCTCACTCGTATCTATGCTTAAGTCTGTCCGAATCATGTTAGCAATTGCCGCATTTTATGAAATCCGGCAAATGGATAAACAAAACTACATTCCTTAATGGATTTATTAAAGAAGAGTTGTATACGATGCAACTAGAAGGTTTTGTCGATCCTAAAGGTGTTAACAAAATATGCAAGCTCCAGCGATCCATCTATGGACTGGTGCAAGCATCTCGGAGTTGGAATATACACTTTGATAAGTTGATCAAAGCATATAGTTTTATACAGACTTGCGGTGAAGCCTGTATTTACAAGAAAGTGAGTGGGAGCACTACAACATTTCTGATAAGTATATGTAAATGACATATTATTGATCGGAAATAATGTAGAATTATTCTGTGAAGGATAAAGGAGTATTTGAAAGGAGTTTTTCGAAGAAGGACCTCGGTGAAGCTGCTTACATATTGAGCATCAAGATCTATAGAGATAGATCAAGACGCTTGATAAGTTTTTCAATAAGTACATACCTTGAAAAGATTTTGAAGTAGTTCAAAATGGAACAGTCAAAGAAAGAGTTCTTGCCTGTATTACAAGGTGTGAAATTGAGTAAGACTCAAAGCCCGACCACGGCAGATGATAGAAAGAGAATGAAAGTCATTTCCTATGCCTCAGCCATAGATTCTATAAAGTATGCCATGCTGTGTACCAGACCTATTGTATACCCTACCCTGAGATTGGCACGGGAGTACAATAGTGATCTAGGAGTAGATCACTGGACGGCGGTCAAAATTATCCTTAGTGGAATAAGGATATGTTTCTCGATTATGGAGGTGACAAAAAGGTTCGTCGTAAAAGGTTACGTCGATGCAAGTTTTGACACTAATCTAGATGACTCTAAGTCTCAATCTAGATACATATTGAAAGTGGGAGCAATTAGCTAAAGTAGCTCCGTGCAGAGCATTGTAGACATAGAAAATTGCAAAATACATAACGGATCTGAATGTGGCAGACCCGTTGACTAAATTTCTCTCACAAGCAAAACATGATCACACCGTAGTACTCTTTGGGTGTTAATCACATAGCGATGTGAACTAGATTACTGAATCTAGTAAACCCTTTGGGTGTTGGTCACATATCGATGTGAACTATGGGTGTTAATCACATGATGATGTGAACTATTGATGTTAATCACATGGTGATGTGATCTAGATTATTGACTCTAGTGCAAGTGGGAGACTGAAGGAAATATGCCCTAGAGGCAATAATAAAGTTATTATTTATTTCCTTATATCATGATAAATGTTTATTATTCATGCTAGAATTGTATTAACTGGAAACATAATACATGTGTGAATACATAGACAAACAGAGTGTCACTAGTATGCCTCTACTTGACTAGCTCATTAATCAAAGATGGTTATGTTTCCTAACCATGAACAAAGAGTTGTTATTTGATTAACGAGATCACATCATTAGTTGAATGATCTGATTGACATGACCCATTCCATTAGCATAGCACCCGATCGTTTAGTATGTTGCTATTGCTTTTATCCATGACTTATACATGTTCCTTTAACTATGAGATTATGCAACTCCCGTTTACCGTAGGAACACTTTGTGTGCTACCAAACGTCACAACGTAACTGGGTGATTATAAAGGTGCTCTACAGGTGTCTCCGAAGGTACATGTTGGGTTGGCGTATTTCGAGATTAGGATTTGTCACTCCGATTGTCGGAGAGGTATCTCTGGGCCCTCTCGGTAATGCACATCACATAAGCCTTGCAAGCATTGCAACTAATGTGTTAGTTGTGAGATGATGTATTACAGAACGAGTAAAGAGACTTGCCGGTAATGAGATTGAACTAGGTATTGGATACCGACGATCGAATCTCGGGCAAGTAACTTACCGATGACAAAGGGAACAACGTATGTTGTTATGCGGTCTGACCGATAAAGATCTTCGTAGAATATGTAGGAGCCAATATGGGCATCCAGGTACCGCTATTGGTTATTGACCGGAGACGTGTCTCGGTCATGTCTACATTGTTCTCGAACCGTAGGGTCCGCACGCTTAACGTTACGATGACAGTTATTATGAGTTTATGCATTTTGATGTACCGAAGGAGTTCGGAGTCCCGGATGTGATCACGGACATGACGAGGAGTCTCGAAATGGTCGAGACGTAAAGAATGATATATTGGAAGCCTATGTTTGGACATCGGATGCATTCCAGGTGAAATCAGGATTTTACCGGAATACCGGGAGGGTTACCGGAACCCCCCGGGAGCATAATGGGCCAACATGGGCCTTGGAGGAGAGGTGAGAGGGATGCCCTCATGGGCTGCGCGCCTCCCCCCCTTCCCCTAGTCCTATTAGGACTAGGAGAGGTGGGCGCCCCCTCTCTCTCTCTCTCCCCCTTGGAGAATCCTAGTCCAACTAGGATTGGGGGGGGGGGGGGGAATCCTACTCCCACAGGGAGTAGGACTCTCCTGGCGCGCCTGGCTTGGCCGGCCAGCCCCTCCCCCTTGGCTCCTTTATATACGGGGGCAGGGGGCACCCCATGACACACAAGTTGATCTACGGATCGTTCCTTAGCCGTGTGCGGTGCCCCCTTCCACCAAATTCCACCTCGATCATATCGTTGCAGTGCTTAGGCGAAGCCCTGCGCCGGTAACACATCAAGATCGTCACCACGCCGTCGTGCTGACGGAACTCTTCCTCGACGCTTTGCTGGATCGGAGCCCGGGGATCGTCATCGAGCTGAACGTGTGCCAAGAACTCGGAGGTGCCGGAGTAACGGTGCTGTGATCGGTTGGATCGCGAGGAGAACGTACGACTACTTCCTCTACGTCGTGTCAACGCTTCCGCTTCGGTCTACGAGGGTACGTAGACAACACTCTCCCCTCTCGTTGCTATGCATCACCATGATCTTGCGTGTGCGTAGGAAATTTTTTGAAATTACTACGTTCCCCAACAACGGGAAGTTGCGACTGACCGTTGGCCGGGGTGGCCACCGATGCGAACATCGGCACCAGTCCCCGTGGTAGAACGTCAATGCCGCGGTCGATCGACCCGAGGGCGTCGCCCTCCACACGCTTGCCGGTGCCGACGTGGTCACGCAGCGGCGCTGGTGGTGCAGGTGGTGGTGGCGCTGGCGCCTCCATCGGTCGCTCTTCCGGAGCAATCGCAGGTCGCGCTTGGAGTTTAGCGACCGCCGCCGAGAGCTGATCCACGCGCCTCTCCAGATCGGGCCGCCACTGGCCCAGATCGTCCAGCTTGGTGGTGTGGGAGCGGATGTCGAAGTGGATCGCTTCGAGGGAACTGTTGAGCTTGTCGAAGTACTCCTTGAAGGAAGGATCCATGGCGCTGAGTCGATCCTTGATCGATTTCTGTGCCCTTGTCTCGATCAGATGTGCCAGGGTGTGGATTGAAAGGCTCTAAATACCAGATGTTAACAACCCAGAGATATATTGCTCGATCTAGTAGCTCTTCTCACGAATTCAGGTAGCAATTTAGAGATTACAAGCCTGGATACAAGAATTGGGGAAGAAGGAGGAAGGGAAGAGAGCCGCCGCCGGGTTCGTGCCGTGATCCACTGGATACCTAACCCCAGCGGAGAGAGTGCATATAAGTAGTTGGTAGCATCACACCCACTCAGGGCCGCTGACATTTTTGTTGGTCCGCTTCTGTCTGATGGGCCGAGCTGCAGGCGAGGCCGGCCCGTTGCTGGGTGCTCGTGTTGGGCTGCTTGTGGCCTTGACACACAGATTCTCAGAAGAAAAGATAGCCTGCCCTGCAGCAGATGGGAAGTTTCTGTAAACCCACCGCACTGCGTTCTTCTAATCCTAGGATCCTGCATGGATATGGCCGAATTGAAAGATGGTGTGCTGTGCGCCGGTGGCGACTAGCTCCGACAGTAGCAGATATACGCAGGTTTAATCAAAGGTTAAGTGGTAAGACAATAGCTGTTTTGCTGGTCACTCATCCTTTTTTTTTGCTGGTCACTCATTCAAGTGGCAAAAACAATTAAGGAGCATTTGGCGTGGATTTAATCCCTCCCATCCAAAAGGGGTCGGGCTCTCCTGCTGGGTTCCCAGCACGCACTATTGTGCAGGGCCAACGGGTGGCCGACACCTGTCCTGGTACGACCCCACCACTTAAACAACCCAGCGTATCTCTCTAATTGCAGTTAGCTTTCAGAAAATCAGCAAAAGCACATGTTTCTCTCCCGCGTAACAACAGATTGCCGCCAAAATCTCTTCGTGGCTTCATCCATACTCTCATACCAATCTGTTCCATTGTTAATTGTTGCCCCTGGATCAAAGGAGAATATATAGATCAAGATTGATAGGAAATTGTCCTCTCCGTGGATCAACATCTACCGTGTTCTTCAGCATGGACGGAGCTCCTGCCACTTCATCGTCCGCTCCTACCACTTCATCGTCTGCAGGTATGTTCTTGCGCCTGGGAAGTACAGATTGTACCAACACTCTTGATCATATGAAGGTGATAAGATTGAAAGAAACAAACAAAGAAAGATTTGAATCTATGAGATGCAAATTACTCCCAGTACTTCATCTTCTGTAGCCCTGTTTCTTTCAAACACATGCAAATTAATCCTTCAGAATTGCATTATAATTCTGTTAGTGATGATTACTCCTACGATGTTGCGCACATTATGCATCAGAGTACCACCTAAGTTTATTATAAATTTTACTGCCTGAGATTCTCCTTTGACATATTCTCTTTTTTGCTAACTCTAATGATAGAGATTACTATATCAAAGAAAAAGATCAATATTTTGCTAATTCTCCTGTGAATACCATGTGTTGTTTTCAAAAAAAATAGCTCTATCTTTAAGCGCTTTTCAGGTTTCAGTAAGACCAGGACTGTGAATATCGTGTGAACTTTTACTCCATGTGTCGTCCGTGAACTAATTAGTATATGATATTTTTTTATGTTGTGTAGATCATGACACCAAAAATGTGGGAGAGGCAGGTCGAAACACAGATGATGATTACAGCAAAAGGTTAAAACCAGATATAGGAATGGAATTTGAGAATGAAGAGATAGCATATGAGTTTTATAATGCATATGCAGGTCATACTGGTTTCAGTGTCAGGAAATTTTGGCATGATAAATCCTCAATGAATGTTATTCGAACAAAGAAATTTGTATGCTCAAAGGCAGGTTTCAAGGACAAGAGCAAGGAACAATGCCAGCGGAAGCGAGCAGACACAAGAGTTGGGTGTCTGGCAGAGATGACCATCAAAATAAGTGCTAATGGAAAATATGTTGTAAGCAGCTTTGAGGATGCTCATAATCATGAACTCGTAACTCCAAGCAAAGCCCATCTACTGCGATCTCAAAGAAGAATTACAGAACCTCAAAAGGCCCAGATTGACATATTGAATGATTCTGGTATTAGACCAAAATCTGGTCATGAAGTGATGAGTAGACAAGCAAGGGGTAGGCGATGTCTTAGCTTTGGTCAAAAGGATTATAAAAATTATCTCTGATCAAAGCGTATGCAGTCAATCCAAGAAGGAGATACAGGTGTCATTCTTCAATACCTACAGGACAAGCAGATCGAAAATCCTTCCTTTTTTATGCTATAAAAGTAGATGAAGATGAGATGATAACCAATATATTCTGGGCAGATGCAAGATTAATATTAGATTATCACTACTTTGGTGATGTGGTATGCTTTGACACAACCTTTAAGACAAATAGTTACGGAAGACCATTTGCCCCTTTTGTTGGTGTCAACCATCATAAACAAACAGTGGTTTTTGGAGCTGCATTATTGTATGATGAAACATCTGAGACGTTTGAAAGGTTGTTTGAAACATTCAAGAGGGAATGGCAGTAGTGGTACGCTGGGATAAGGCAAATAAAAATCATTTTCAGTAAATTAAGAAAAGGAAAATGTTTTATTAAGTGGTGGGGTCGTACCAGGACAGATGTCGGCCACCCGTCGGCCCTGCACGATAGTGCGTGCTGGGAACCCAGCAGGAGAGCCTGACCCATCCAAAAGGGTCATTGTCCCGAGTTATTTGTCTTAGTGTTAGATACTACCTCCCCTTCGATTTATAAGGCTCAAATAAAAAATCCCACCAATCAAGATAGATGATGAATGGTGCAATATTTTTATAGTTTGTAAAAGTAGTCAATTAATAACTCTATCTATCTTGTCTCAACATAGCCGGTTTCAAGCCCGGGCACTGGCGGAGCTATGTGTATCCCTGCAAGTGCCATGCCCCCCCCCCCCAACCTTGGCAGATTTAGTGAAGAATTTTTTTACAGAGGGATTTAGATTAAAAAATAGAGATGTTTTCCACTGTCTTTTCTCTTTGGCCCCCCCAATCTTCCTGGTCCAGCTCCGCCACTAAGCCCGGGTATAGAAGGAAGGTTGTGATAGGCTTGGTGCACCAACGTCAAAACTTAGCCACTATTATTGAGATGAAACCCAAAAGATTTTCGCTGGGGCGTAACCCTCTCAGCGACACGCCACATCGGTACCTGGGCGTGGTGTCAAATGGGCAAGCGTTGGGCCGTCAACCCCTCATGGTGCGCCGTATCTTGATCTGGATATGTTGGCAAGTGAGCGAGGATCGGGTCGTCGCATCCTTAGTGGCGCGCTATATCGGCGTCCGGATGTAGTGGAAAATGAGTAAGGGTATTTGCATTTGACTCGACGAGTGTGAAGGGTAAGGATGCTAGCCGAGCCTAGGAGGATCCACTTAGGTAGTTGGAACATAGGGTCCCTGGCAAAGAAGCTTCGGGAGTTAGTTGATGCAGCGGTGAGGAGAGGTGTTGATATCCTTTGCGTCCAAGAAACCAAATGGAGGAGACAGAAAGCGAAGGAGATGGAGGATAACGGCTTCATGTTGTGGTACACGGGGACGTCTACAAACAGAAATGGCGTAGGCATCTTGATCAACAAGAGCCTCAAGTATGGAGTGGTAGACGTCAAGAGACATGGGGACCGGATTATCCTAATCAAGCTGGTAGTTGGGGACTTAGCTCTCAATGTTATCAGTGTGTATGCCCCACAAGTAGGCTACAATGAGAACACCAGAAGGGAGTTATGGGAAGGCCTGGAGGACATGGCTCGGAGTGTGCCGATTGGCCATAAGCTCTTCATACGAGGAGACCTGAATGGCCAAGTGGGTACATGATACGTCTCCAACCTATCTATAATTTATGAAATATTGATGCCATGTTTACAACAACTTTATATGGTTTTGGTATGATTTGATTAGAACTAATCCGGACTGACGTTGTTTTTAGTAAAGCTACCGTGGTGTCATTTTTTGTGCAGAAATAAAAGTTCTCGAAATGGGCTGAAAATTTACCATGATTTTTATGAACGAAAATAGACCCCCGAAGCATAAAAGTTGGGCCAGGAAGTGGACGTGGAGCCCGCAAGCCCTCTAGGTCCGCCCTATCCCCTATAGATGGTGCTCCGGGCTTGTGGACACCTCGGGCACCCCCTTGACGTGAGACCGACGCCAAAAATTCTTATAAATATCCAAACCTCCGAAAAGAACCCTAGATCGGATGTTCCACCACCACAAGTCTCTATAGCCACGAAAAATCAATCTAGGCTTTCTTCGGCACCCTGCCGGAGGGGCCCATCATCACCGGAGGCCATGGAGAAGGAAGCCAGAGGGGGCCATCATCACCATGGAGGCCAAGGACCAAAGGGAGAACCTCTCCCCATCTAGGGGGAGGCCATGGAGGAGGAAGCACAAGGGGGAGACCCTCTCCCCCTCTCTCTCAGTGGCGCCGGAGTGCCGCCCGGGGAACCATCCCTGCGGTGATCGTCTTCATCAACACCACCATCTTCATCACTTTCCTCATATCTTTTAAGCGGTCCACTCTCCCGCACCCCGCTGTAATCCCCAACTTGAACATGGTGCTTTATGCCACATATTATGGTCCGGTGATATGTTGTCATCCTATGATGTTTTCAATAGATTTCTTTTGTCTTTTGGGTTGATTGATGATCTAGATTGGTTTGAGTTGTATGTTTTATTTTGGTGCTGTCCTATGGTGCCTTCTGTGCCGCGCACATGTGATGGATTCCTGTTGTAGGGTGTTCAATACGTTCATGATTCACTTATAGTGGGTTGCTAGAGTGATAGAAGTTTAAACCCGGGTAAGGCGGTTGTTGCGTAAGGGATAAAGGGGACTTGATACTTTAATGCTATGGTTGGGTTTTACCTTAATGATCTTTAGTAGTTGCGAATGCTTGCTAGAGTTTCAATCATAAGTGCATATGATCCAAGTAGAGAAAGTGTGTTAGCTTATGCCTCTCCCTCATATAAAATTGCAATAATGATTACCGATCTTGTTAACAATTGCCTAGGATAATTCCGCACACCAATGCATCATTATTCCACACTCGTTGTTTATAATATATATAGTAATATGTTCTAACTTTATGTTGACATCACCTATTTTTATATTTTAGTTCTCCAATATCATGCAAAGCGATCCTCTTCATACCCAAAACATAGTTTTATTTCTTGTTTCTAGATGGAAGCAAACGTTCCATGTACGTAGAGTCGTATCAGTGGCAGATAGGACTTGAGAGAATATTGATATTACCTTTAGCTCCTTGTGTGTTTGACACTCCATACTTATCACTTCCACCTTTGCAAATTGCTACAATGATTCCTTGCACTAGGAGATTATCAAGCTCTTTTCTGGCGCCGTTGCCGGGGAGCAATAGCATGGGATTGATATTCTCGCGTGTGCTTCTTTGCTTTGTTCACTAAGTAGATTTTGTTTTTGTTTTCTTTAGTTGTGGGTGAAAAAACAATTTTTTTTAAGAATGCAAAATACAAAAAAAATTACTTGCCTCTTATGCCTAAAATTTTTTTCAGAAAGGAAAGTGATTGGAAGGTTATGCATTGGAGAAGTGAGGGTCGACTTTCAACACTTGTGTTCATGCTCATGGAAACAATGTAGAATTTTTCATGGAAGTTTCTCAAAAATAATTATCCCCTTTTATATATCCATTGTATTATAAAAAATAATGTGACAAGATTTGTCTTTAGGATGATTAGATTGCTTGTTTGGTATGTGCGGTGCAAAAACAGAAACTTTTGCGCCCAGTAATAGAATTGATCTGAGCTTCTGGAACGTGATAAATTCTTGAATTTTTTACACACTACTGCTATGCAATTTTTTTACTTTGTCCTCATTTTTTAGAATTTTTGGAGTTACAGAAGTATACGAAATTTCCAGATTGCTACAGACTGTCATGTTTTTGATAGATTCGGTTTTCTATGTGTTGTTCGTTTACTTTGATGAATCTATGAATTGTATCGGGGGGTATGAACCATGGTGAAGTTGGAATACAGTAGATATAATGCTAATATGAAATTGGAATGAGTTTACAATAGTACCTAAAAGTAGTGATTTGCTTTATTATACTAACGGATCTCACAAGGTTTTTTGTTAAGTTTTGTGTGGATGAAGTGTTCGAAGATCGAGGAGTTATCGATATGAGAAGAATAAGGAGAGGCCAGAGTTCAAGCTTGGGGATGCCCAAGGCACCCCAAGTAAATATTTCAAGGATACTCAAGCATCTAGGCTTGGGGATGCCCCGGTTGGCATCCCATCTTTATTCTTCAACAATTATCGGTATATCTCGGTTTTTGTTTCGTTCACATGATATGTGTCTTTTGTGTTTATTTTTCTTTTCTTTTCCTTTATGCACCATGCTAGTATGATATAGCCCTTCATTGATTTATAAAATGCTTCATGTGCTTCACTTAAATCTTTTGAGTATGGCTTTATAGAATGCTCTTTGTGCTTCACTTAAATCTTTTGAGTATGGCTTTATAGAATGCTTCGTGTGCTTCACTTATATATTTTGAGCTTGGATTCTGGTCAATCTATATTAATTGTAGAATGCTCTATGAACTTCACTTATATCTTTTAGAGTATGAATAAAATTATCTTCTAAATTTTCTTGGAAGAGTATCATTAAAATAGCATTGTTTAGCTAAAAAGCTTTAAAGAAAAATGCTTGTTGGGAGACAAACCAACATTTATACCTACTGTTTTTGTGTGTTCACATGATTAAGCTATTGTAGTAATCATGTCTTATAGTTTTTGCTTCAATAAAGTGCCAAGTAAAGCCTTTGGGGTAGTGTGGATGATAGTTGACTTGATTCTGTGCAAAAACAGAATCTTTTGTGCCCAGTTACAGAATTGTTTAAAATTACTGGACATTGAAAAATTCTTAACTTTTTATAGATGATTGATATATAAATTATGTATGTTTTCCTAATTTTTCAAAAAAAATGGAGTAACAGAAGTATGGTTAATGTTCACATCATTACATACTGTTTTGTTTTTGACAGATTCTGTTTTCAATGCATAATTTGGTTTTTTTCTAGTTTCTATGGCTTATATTGCTCAATATAAATTGTAGAAATAATATGGTACAGTAGGAATTGTGTGAGAACAATTATTAATCTTATCTTGACAGTACCGAAGTGAATGATTTGTCTTTCTCATACTAACTCATTTCACGAATTTCCGCTAAGTTTTGTGTGATTGAATATTTTAAGTTTTGGGTGAGATATCGATATGAGGAGAATAAGGAGTGACAAGACCCTAAGCTTGGGTATGCCCAAGGTACCCCAAGATAAAATTCAAGGAAGATACAAGCAACTAAGCTCGGGGATGCCCCGGAAGGCATCCCCACTTTCGTCTTCAAAACTATTGGTATACCTTACTTGGAGCTATATTTTTATTCATCACATGATATGTGTTTTGCTTGGAGCGTATTTGCATTTTACTAGTTGTTTGTATAAAATCAGTGGATCTGAAATCTTGAATGAGAGAGATTCCTCACATGGCTATTTAACTACTTGACTACTCATTGATCTTCACTCATATCTTTTTGTAGTAGTTTGTCATTTACTCTCGTGCTTCACTTATATCCTATGAGTAAATGGTTGAATGAATTGAATATCATAAATCTAAAATTATATATGTTTTATCTGCTTCTCCCATGGGGAGTAATGAATTCACATATAAGAAGTATAGGTGGTAAAATTTATTGACAGTTAGCAAACTCAGCATTGGTCACTTGAACAATTCATGAAAGAATATTGAAGGAAGAGAGATTTCACATACAAATATACTATATTGGACATATTTTATGATTGTTAGCCCCATTAATTATTTTCAAACTTGAGCAATTAGTTGAAGTTGGACAAGGAAGACAACATAATGAGTTATGTTTGAGCATATTTGTGTAGAAGTTATATTGTTATGGTTCCTCCAACATGTGGTGCTTTCTTAGGATCTTTTGCTAGCCAAAAATTTGTACTAAGTAGAGATACTACTTGTGCATCAAAAACCCCTTAAACCCCGTTTCATGCCATGAGTGCCCACTATATCTACCTATGGATTGAATAAGATCCTTCAAGTAAGTTGTCATCGTGCAAAAAGCAATAAAAATTGATCCTAATTAAATATGTATGATATTTTATTGTAAGGGAAAATAAGTGTTGTATGAACTTGTGATGGTAAAGAAATAAAAGCGACGGGCTGCATAATAAAGGTTACTATCACAAAGGGCAATACAACGTGACGTTCCTTTGCATTAAGGGTTTGCACATCCAAAATTAAGAAGCGCATGACAACCTCTTCTTCCCTCCGCAAAGGGCCTATCTTTAACTTTCATGTATTTACTTTTATGCAAGAGTCAATAGTATTCCTTCTTATTTCAACCTCAGTTATTCTTTAGTTGGCAAGCATCATGTGATGGGAAAATATCCAAGCATATATGGCCATTAAAATATATTTTATCATGAATTATTATTGTTGACAATTATCTATATGATAAATAAGTTGGGAGGCGAAACATTAAGCCCCTATCTTTCTCTGTGTTCGACGGATGCTATTTGTTATAAAAATATGCTTTGAGTGTTAGCAAACATGGAAGACAGCTCTTGCATAGACCCTTCCTGAAAATAAGAGGAATTGCAATTTTTTGGTGACTGAAAGCATAGTTTGTTAGTTTTCAAGAAACTTTATGGTCTATACTTTAACATGTGAATAGCTTGTTACTTGATCATGAGAAGTTTTATGAGATGAGATACTGTTTATGATATATATGATGCTAAAAAAAGTGTTTGGAACTATTATTGATCAAATTTATGCACTATGCTAGCATTCACACTTCATAAATTATTTCTTTTATCATTTACCTACTCGAGGACGAGCATGAATTAAGCTTGGGGATGCTGATACGTCTCCAACGTATCTATAATTTATGAAGTATTAATGCCATGTTTACAACAATTTTATATGGTTTTGGTATGATTTGATTAGAACTAACCCAGACTGGCGTTGTTTTCAGCAAAGCTACCGTGGTGTCGTTTTTTGTGCAGAAATAAAAGTTCTCGGAATGGGCTGAAAATTTACGGTGATTTTTATGGATCAAAAGAGAACCCCGAAGCATAAAAGCTAGGCCAGGAAGTGGACGACGAGGCCACAAGCCCTCTAGGCACGCCCTACCCCCTACGGAGGCTGCTCCGGGCTTGTGGACGCCTCGGGCACCCCCTTGACGTGAGACCGACGCCAAAAATTCTTATAAATACCCAAACCTCCGAAAAGAACCCTAGACGGAAGTTCCTCCACTGCACGCCTCTATAGCCACGAAAAATCAATCTAGGCCCTCTCTAGCATCCTGCTGGAGGGGGGCATCAGCACCGGAGGCCATGCAGAAGGAAGCGGGAGGGGGCCATCATCACCATGGAGGCCAAGGACCAGAGGAAGAACCTGTCCCCATCTAGGGGGGAGGCCATGGCGGAGGAAGCACAAGGGGGAGACCCTCTTCCCCTCTCTCTCGGTGGCGCCGGAGTGCCGCCGGGGGAACCATCGCCGCGGTGATCGTCTTCATCAACACCACCATCTTCACCACCTTTCTCATCTCTTTTAAGCGGTCCACACTCCCGCACCCCGCTATAATTCCCTACTTGAAAATGGTGCTTTGTGCCACATATTATGATCCAATGATGTGTTGTCATCGTATGATGTTTTGAGTAGATTTCTTTTTGTCTTTTGGGTTGATTGATGATCTTGATTGGTTTGAGTTGTATGTTTTATTTTGGTGTTGTCCTATGGTGCCTTCTGTGCCGCGCACACGTGAAGGATTCCCGCTGTAGGGTGTTGCAATATGTACATGATTCACTTATAGTGGATTGCTAGAGTGACAGAAGCTTAAACCCGGATAAGGGGGTTGTTGCGTATGGGTTAAAGGGGACTTGATACTTTAATGCTATGGTTGGGTTTTACGTTAATGATCTTTAGTAGTTGCGGATGTTTGCTAGAGTTCCAATGATAAGCGCATATGAGCCAAGTAGAAAAGGTATGTTAGCTTATGCCTCTCCCTCATATAAAATTGCAATAATGATTACCGATCTTGTTAACAATTGCCTAGGATAATTCCGCACACCGATCCATCATTATTCCACACTCGCTATTTATAATATATAGTAATATATTCTAACTTTATGTTAACAGCACCTATTTTTATATTTTAGTTCTCCGATATCATGCAAAGCTATCCTCTTCATACCCACAATGCAGTTTTATTTCTCGTTTCTAGATGGAAGCAAACGTTCGGTGTACGTAGAGTCGTATCAGTGGCAGATATGACTTGAGAGAATATTGATCTTACCATTAGCTCCTTGTGGGTCCGACACTCCATACTTATCGCTTCCAGATTTGGAAATTGCTACGATGATTCCTTGCACTTGGGGATTATCAGTACATCTAACACGGGTTTTGAAGGGTGCATGGGGCTTTGGCTATGGCATCAGGAATCAGGAAGGAGAAGATGTCTTAAGCTTTCCTCTAGCCTACGACATGGTCGTAGCTAACACCCTCTTTAAAAAAATAAAATCACATCTAGTGAAATTTAGTAGTGGTCAACACTCAAGCCAAATTGATTTCATTCTCTCGAGAAGCGAAGATAGGCGTGCGTTCCTAGACTATAAGGTGATACCTGACGAGAGTGTTGTCCCTCGGCATAAGCTTGTAGTTGTTGACTTCCGCTTTTGGATTCGTGTCTAGTGGGATAAGCGTGCCAAAGTCGCTAGAACAAAGTGGTAGAAAGTCAAGGGGGAGGTAGCTCAGGCGTTCAAGGAGAGGCTCATTAAGAAGGACCCTTGTGAGGAAGCAGGAGATGCGAAAAAATATGTGCATAAAGATGGCGACTTTCATTCATAAGGTGGCCTAGAAGGAGTTTGGAGTGTCTTGCGGAAGTAGAAACGAAGCTAAAGATACATAGTGGTGGAATTATGTGTCCAGAAGGATATTAAGGAGAAGAATGATTGTTTCAGGCGTCTATACCTTGATAGGAGTGCACACAACATAAAGAAGTACAATATTGCGAAGAAGGCCGCAAAGTGAGCTGTTAGTGAAGCAAGGGGTCGAGCGTATGAGGACTTCTACCAGTGGTTAGACACGAAGAAGGCGAAAGGGACATCCATAAGATGGCCAAGATCCGCAAGAGGAAGAAGAGGGATGTTAACCAAGTCAAATGCATCAAGGACGGAGCATACCAACTCCCGGTGAAGGACAAGGAGATGAAGCATAGATGGTGGGAGTACTTCAACAAGTTTTTTGAATGGGAGAATGGGAGTTCTATCATTGAACTGGATGGCTCCTTTGATGATACCAGTAGACGTTTTGTGCGGCGAATCCATGAGACTAAGGTCAAGGAGGCTTTAAAAGGGATGAAAGAAGGCAAGGCGATGGGCCCTAATTGTATCCCCATTGAGGTGTGGAGAGGTGGGGGCATAGCGATAGTATGGCTAACCAAGCTTTTCAGCCTCATTTTTTGGGCAAACAAGATGCCAGAAGAATGGAGATTGAGTATATTAGTACCAATCTTCAAGAACAAAGGGGATGTTCAGAGTTGTACAAATTACCAAGGAATTAAGTTGATGAGCCATACAATGAAGCTATGGGAGTGAGTCATTGAGCACCGCTTAAGAAGAATGACAAGCTTGACCAAAAATTAGCTTGGTTTCATGCCTAGGAGGTCAACCATGAAAGACATTTTCTTGGTACGACAGCTTATGGAGAGATATAGGGAGTAAAAGAAGGACCTGCATATGGTGTTCATTAACTTGGACAAGACCCATGGTAAGATATAGCGGAATGTCATGTGGTGGGCCTTGGAGAAACACAAAGTCCCAACAAAGTACATTACCCTCATCAAGGACATGTACGATAGTGTTGTGTCAAGTGTTTGAACAAGTGATGGCGACACTAATGACTTCCCGATTAAAATAGGACTGCACCAGGGGTCAGCTTTGAGCCCTTATCTTTTTTTTTTTTGGTGATGGATGAGGTCACAAGGGATATACAAGGAGATATCCCATGGTGTATGCTCTTTGCGGATACTTTGGTGCTAGTAGACGATAGTCAGGCGACGGTCGACAGGAAGTTAGAGTTATGAAGACAAACCTTGGAATCGAAAGGTTTTAGGCTTAGTAGAACTAAAATTGAGTACATGAGGTGTGGTTTCAGTACTACTACGCACGAGGAGGAGGATGAGGTTAGTCTTGATGGGCAGGTGGTGCCTCAGAAGGACACCTTTCGATATTTTGATGCCAATGCTGCAGAAGGATGGGGGTATTGATGAAGATATGAACCATTGAATCAAAGTCGGATGTATGAAGTGGTGTCAAGTTTCTAGCATTCACTGTGACAAGAGAGTGCCACAAAAGCTAAAAGGCAAGTTCTATAGGACGGCGGTTCGACCCGCAATGTTGTATGGCACTGAGTGCTAGCCGACTAAAAGGCAACATGTTCAACAGTTAGGTGTGGCGAAGATTGCATGTTGAGATGGATGTGCGGCCACACGAGGAAGGACCCAGTCCGGAATGATGATATTCGAGATAGAGTTGTGTTAGCACCAATTGAAGAGAAGCTTGTCCAACATCGTCTGAGATGGTTTGGGCATATTCAGCACAGGTCTTCAGAAGCTCAGTGCATAGCGGACGGCTAAAGCGTGTTGATAATGTCAAAAGAGGTCGGAGTAGACCAAACTTGACATGGAAGGACTCTATAAAGAGAGATATGGAGGATTAGAGTATTACCAAAGAACTAGCCGTGGACATGGGTGCATGGCAGAGAGTGGTTCTTCTACACCCACTCTCGATGCACCCACGGTGCACCCACGCAAGAAAACATATCAAAACATTTTGAAAAAATCTGAAACTTCATGGAAATGATCATCAACAAATGTTATGTGGGCTTGCAAAATTTGGTGGTCAAATAACATTCGAGGAGCTCTCTACAAAAAAGACAAAATCACTGAAAATTAGTCAAAATGTACGTGCACTGTTTGAGCAGATTTTGCAATTTTGTCTTTTTTGTAGAGCGCTTCTCGAATGTTATTTGACCACCAAATTTTGCAAGCCCTTATAACATTTGTTGATGATCATTTCCACTAAGTTTCAAACTTTTTCAAAATATTTTGATATGTCTTCTTGCGTGGGTGCACCGTGGGTGCACCGAGAGTGGGTGCAGCCACTACTTTCCCGTGCATGGAAGCTTGCTATCCAGTGCCAGAACCATAAGTTTGTCACGAAATCTTATGTGTTTCACCTCTAGCCTACCCTAACTTGTCTGAGACTAAAGACTTTGTTGTCGTTGTTGTTCTTGTTGTTGTTGCAACAAAAGTACTCAATTAATGTGCTAATTTTCCTTGAAAATTTGTGTTTACCAACGCATTAATTACGTGCATGGGTAGCCAATGAATGACCAAAAACATTTACATGCATTCATGAGTTTTCTCTTAATCCTTGCATGAAATGGTTTAATACACCTCGAAATCTAAACATATGATGGGAAGCAATAAAAATTAGACTTATAAAACGTAAAAACAGAAATTTGAGACCAGCCCTATAAACCGTAAGGGAAATTGTACATAAGTATCGAGACAAATCTAACACAAATAGTATGGAACGGAGGGAGTATTTGACACCGTCAGAAATTTAGGTTGAAGAGGTGAGCAAGGATGAGGTCTATGTGCAATATCCCAATGGCCAACCGTGCAGAGTTTAGGTTGATGGAGGCCTTTGGAGAGTTGGAAGAGATGGACAAGAATGAGGCCGCGGAGAAAAAGATAAAAGCTTATGTCGAAATGTACAATAAACAACTTTTTTTGTAGACGGCCGTGGTGATCCGTGCTTTGTGGGCATCGACGGAAAGGAGGAGATGGACTTGGCTAAGATGAGTTCATCCGATGTCCTGGGCTGCTCTTTACTTGATAATTCTAGTTCACGATTCTTGCATGGAGAGGTGGTGGCGAGTCTCATAGAGGATTAAATCTTTTCAGAGAGTCGTTTTTTTGATTGATTTTCAGAGAGTCGTTTTGGTTGCACATGAGTTGCGTCCAGCGGTTTTGGGCCTCGTTGCTCTTGTGTATGGCTCAGGCGATGTTTCTTGATGTTAGCGTATGCGTGTTTGTCTAAACACTACCTCAAAAACTGCTTTAAAAAAACTAGAGTTTTCTTGTCTTCAGTTTAAGTACAACTTTTGTTTTCGGACGGTTATACTAAATTAACCGAGCAATTCCTGCCCTTGCCTCGGCAAGTTCTCAAAAAACTATACGAGTACTCCGTAATACACAAACTTCATAAGACTGCAAATCACCTCTCCCAATTTCCTCCTGTATTACAGCACGCCACAAACTGGCCGCCTTTTTGGCCTCTAAAGCACATACTACTAATTGTACATTCTGTTTTGAAGGCCAATCATTTTTTTAAATCCACCAAAATAATTTGAGCTAAACAAGGTTGAAACTCCACCGAAAAAAAAGGTTGAAACTCAATATTTGCAGAGGGACTGTAATGTTGTTCACATTGGCATGCCAGCGAATTTCAAAATAAAATAAATAGAGTTCCAATCAAGAATTGGTAGCAAGTACGTCGGGCCTAGTATTGAGATTTGGTGCAGACAAATCTCAGTATTTACGAGGTCAATGTATACAATTCAAAATTGCTGCCGTTTGCAGTAAGGAGATATACACTCAACATGTTGTGAGTAGAACAAAGCAAGGAGCAGATGATTAGTCTCCAAATAAATATACACTCAGATTACTTCTGTTGTTCAGTACTCAATTACCATCAATTCATTTCTGGCAATCCAGCCGAACTAGCAATAACCACTAACCATCCAGCCTAAGTGGCTAACTGCAGTTAAACCCCGAAGATTTTGTAATTCAGCAGACAGAACAACAGGTTCAACCGTTGGCTGGTTTCACATTTGTACACCATAAATATGGATATCAGAATAAGCAATGAGGCATTGAACTGACAAAATACATACATGTTAGCACTAGACCGCTAATACCGGAACAATTAATAAGTAGGATTGGCGTCCTAAAAGAAGGAATTAGACTGATCATCGTTCTCCTTGTCCATGCTTCTTCTAGTGCCTCGACCTTTCAGAGTTAAACCGTTCAGCCTCTTTGAGGTCACCGAAACCTCGGAGCCGGCGGTGCTTTGAACATCTATTGAAGAGAATGCCCCCCTGCTGTAATTGTGCGTGTCAGCAGATCCTTGTCTTTGAAGTGGTGGCTTGTGAGTGCTAGAAGAACCACTCAGCCTTGCCTTGGCTGATTTGGTCAAGCCCATATAGCTCGGTGCACCACCCTGGCCACAGTCAGATCTCCTTTCTGATGTCGCGAAATGGTTGCCAGTTATCTGAGTGACTGAAGATGTTGACGGAGCACTCTCGTCGCCAACAGCGATTACGGAAGGAGGCTTTGCTGACACCCTAGTTGTGACATTGTTTCTTCTGATCTTGACTGAGTTTGCTTCAGAAAGTTTTGAGCTGACTTCGTTCATCTCGTCGATACTCTCTGAACAACGTGAGTTGGTCTGTTCGCTATGTGATTGCTCCATAAGGCGACTCTCCCAAGGTTTTGTTGCCATCCACCCGTCCAAATAGCTCCACTGATTGCTCCTGTTAGTCCCATGATTCTTAAGAGAAACACCAGGGGAGCTAGGTCTTCCGTTGTGGTTTGAGTTCCGCTGCGAAAACAAACACGACAGCATGTCAAACAGGATGAAAAACTAGTTTATATGGCCAGACTGTTCGAGCAGGATGTACCTGGTGAGAAAGAGCATACGCAATTGCCCTTTCTCTCTTGATTGCGCCCTCGCGTCTCATGTGTATCTTTGATCTGACATCATCCACAGTTCCTTGGCTATCACACCATCCTGTCTGCAATAAACAATGCCAGCCAAACATGGAGACATCAGCAGGATCATCCAATACTCTCTTATCGTTTGCAGCAGCATCGTATGCTTATTATATCCGAAGATAAAAGGATTGTGGAGGACTATATGCTAATTGTTCTAGTAGGTAATACACTGAAACAACATAAATTGGCAAGCCTGACATGGCAAGAACAACTTTCAAAGATGCATTATTGGTAGCATCTCCCAAGGAAGGCACACCAAACAATGCCACTGCCCAGTGCGCACTATGATAACTCACTTGGACGATCATGGTCAATAGAAAACATTATCTCAAATCATTGCTTAAAATAAAGGGAGATAAATGTCCATATGGTCATATCAATCTTTCATCATGAAGAGGGCAATCCTACCGCAGCCGCAGCAAGTCTCTGTCTGGTGAAAGTAACACATCACATTCGTTTCAGAAAACCAGAAAGTAGCACATCACATCAACTGATTAAGTATACAATACCTAATTTTACTTTCTGACAGTATGGTTATCTATTTGCACAAGCAGACTAAGCACAGTGCATATATAAATATCATACTACTACGAAGTAGGAGTAGGAGTAGTATACAACATAATTAATCCTTGAACCAAAGTATATACCTCTGCTTCCTTGACGGGATCCGCGTGGCTGCTGTGGTCGTCGAGCGTATCCTGCGAGTCTCGGCCGTCAGCCGAGAGCCGCGTGCGCCGGTCCCTCGCCCGCGCCTGCACCCTGACGAGCGCCTGCATGCACTTGACCGTGACGGCCAGCTGCTTGCGCACGCGGCGGCCGCGCACCAGCGCCTGCAGCCGCACTATCCCCCGTAGCGCCCTCAGCGCCCTCCTGGCCTGCACCAGCACCCAAAAGAAACGCGACACTGAAGAAGCTGAAACTTTGCCGCCGGAATCGGATCGAGGGCGCGACGCGAGCGACCTACCAGGAAGCCGCGGAAGGCGGTCTGGATGCGGACGGCCGCCCACTCCTGCCTGATGACGCGGAAGTCCCTGGGCGGCGCGCGCACGACGGCCGCGACGACGGAGCTGAGCGCGTCGGCGGCGGCGGAGGACGTCTCGGAGACCTCCGAGGCGGCCGCCGACGCGGCGGCCCTCTGCCCGCCCGACGAACTCCGCCACAGGCGGCTCCACTTCCGGCCCTTCCCCCCGGCGTGCCTCTCCTTCTCCGCCGCCGCCGGCTTGAGCCCGACCAGCGTCTTGATCCACTTCCCTGACGCGCCCATCGCGTTGCCTCTGGAACTGATGAGAAGAGCGGGCGCTAGTCCGTGAATGGGGAGCGCGGCGGAACGGCCAAACGGGAGGATTTGACTTGTTGGGCGACGTGCGCTTAATTCGGTAACGGTTTACGAGGCTGCGCAGGGCGGGGCAGGGAGAGCCGTTCGGGAGGGTTCAAATTTTGAAATGGAGGGCGAGCCCGGAGCCGGGAAAGCGGCCCGGGGTAAACGGGGCCCACTCGTGGCCGTCTCGGACGCTGGCGCGTGGTCCCTCGCTGCTGAGCGACAAAGAGGCGCGGCATTCGCGGCGGACGCCGTCACGCGGACGCTTTCTGCAGCGCCCGTGTCTGGGGCTTCGCGAAAGACAGAAGGCTCGGGCGAGGGACGACGGGGCGGGGACGCTGCCGTGTGGGCCAGAGAGCCGGTGTTGGCCGGAGGTGCGTGTCGGGACCCGGACCGTTGGAGGAACGCCCGGGCTCGTGAGTTTGAACTCGTGGCGGCATTTCTCTTCGTCGTTGCTTTCGCCTTTGCGAATGGCGACGACGAGGCGCGGCGCGCGTACGGAACTCGGAATCGTAGCGAGGGCTGGGGGTGCGGGCCCGTGTGTTGCAATTTTGTTTTGGTTCCTTTTTCTTTGGGTTTTTTACAGGGCCCTTTTCTTTGAGTTAGAACTTTGGTTTCGTTGTTTTTTCGGAGTGCAATTGATGAAGCGCAGTGAAGCCTGCGATCACGAGAAGCAAGTGGGAACACCCGACGCTCGCAGCGACTGCGAAGGAGGATGGCACATCCGGTGATTGCTGGCGTGCATGTCCACGTTCATCGGATCCATGGACAGATGAGTGCCGAATGGTGAAATCCGCACCTCTTCTATGCTAAAACATCTCTCCGGCCCCTCTCATCTACTAGTAGTACTAGAGAACCCGTTGTGCCAATTGGCACACATCCCAACTCCATCCTGAAAGTTAAGCAAACTATTTGGAGGATTTTTTTTCTCAACTGTTTGCTAATGATTATGCTCATAATGTGTTTCTGTTTGCGATAATATCACTTTTCTCTACCTAATAATAAAGCAAATTGGGTTTCGGTCGTCCGCCACGCACTTTTGCAGAAAACCCCCTGCATTTTTATGAATTAACCCGCAGTACACACTTAAGTCATAACCGAACCGTTATTTTACAATTTTACGAAAATCCCCCTGACGTATTAGATAATTCACCCGCCGATCATATATAAGTCAAACAAATGTTTTTCTAAACTATCCATATCTTTTAAACCGTAACTCCGATTTTAACATGTTATATATGAAAATTGATTAGAAAAATGTGTAGAATCTGAATACGATGTTATTTTGTTTGTTAAATATTTTTTAAATATTTTTTTGGAAATATTTAAGTCAAACAAATATTTTTCTGAATTATCCATGTCTATTAAACCGTAACTTCGATTTTAACATGTTATATATGAAATTTGAATAGAAAAATATGTGGAATTTGAATATGATGTTATTTTTACCTATTAAATATTTTAAAATATTATTTTAAAAGCAAACTTGTAACCTATAGGGCACGTCCGTTTTTCTTTCATACCGCGACGATCTAGATTGCAAATAAACAACCACTAAAATCATAAAGACACGAAAGAAAACATCGATAACCACACATGAGCACCTCTGAAAAAACTGGCAAGGGAAAAACAACATTCAAACACACTTTGGTTTGTGTGAACACTAAGGCCACTGAGGGTGAGAAGGAGGATAAGCGGCAACACAAAAATGATGCCTCGCTAAAATAAAGGGCATGAACATATTATGGTTACTGGGTTAAGAGTGTGCGTTATTTTTTTCTCCCGTTGCAGCGCACGGGCTCTTTTGCTAGTAATACTTAAACTTGTTCTGGTGGAAACAAATTCATACAAGAACTAATAAAAAATCTCATAAAAGTAGTCCTTCACCTTAGCTAACATAACATTTTGGTACAAAACTGTTAAATACTCGACGGCACGCTGTTATTTGCAGCAGCAACCCCCTCTCTCTCTCTCATGTTTACTGGGGACCCACTTGTTAGTGGGGGCAAGGAAGAATGATACATGAATTAAAAATGCTAGCGGGTGATTCGAACCTAGGACCTCGCACTGGATGGCTCGCTATTAGCATGTGATTGTCAAAATTGCTGCCCCGCAGCTGTAATAACGAGGGTTGTTGCAGTTGCTGTTAAACTGCAAGCTGTGACCTGTTAAACGTCATCTGTGGATGTTGTTTTTGCCTTGGCTTTAATGTAAAGTTGGGCGGGGGAAGCCCCTCTCATTTCAAAAATTAAATACGACCCATGGTCGTGTTCATAGTTTTTATACACGTAACCAACAAAGTTGGCTTGTTGGGTAAGATTTCAAATATCGTGTTCATTCAGCAAAACAGTGTCTACACTAATATTCATGAAACATTCTAAATATCAGAGTTTTGTAAAAATAAAAATAAAGACCAAGATTAAGCTCATGTATAAAATGTGAATGAATACAATTCATGTACAAAGACAAGATTTATTTAGTATTGTTGAACCCTGAATTTTCTTCACACTAGCAAGCTTGCGCGTGCAAATGCACGTTCAATTCGGGTTAAAAATTTGAATATGCAAAGCTTTAAATTCTAATCAACATACGTCTACTTGTAATTCTCTATGCAATGTGGACGCGGCATTTCTTGAGCAGGCGGGGTGTGGAAGCACATGGCTGGTGGTCCGAGATTCAGAGGGCAACCTAATTAGAGTGCAAGCCATGTGGTATCGTTTTGCAACAAGTGCCCAAAAATGGAGCTATACGCTATCCGGGACGGGATTCAACTAGCCAGAAACATGGGTTACTCACGGATATGTGTTGAAAGTGATGCTCAAGGGATGGTTAGGATGTGCAACTCTAGACTTTCAGAGAGAGCAGGGAATGTAGATGTTTGCCATGAAATCAAAGAGCTTTTAGGAGGATTTATGAGATGTGGTCTGGTGTTTGTGCAAAGGGAAGCCAATGAAGCGGCCCATCCGTGTGTAAAGCAAGCCATAGAAGAGAGGAGGAGATGTTTGTGGATAAATTAGGGCATCTCCAACGGTAACCCGCAAAAAAAAACCCGCATCCGTTCGCGGAAGGGGGGGGGGGGAGTCCGTGGACACTAGCCGCATACATTTTCACAACAACTCAAATTAACTGGACGAAATTCATGCAAACAAGTGCGGATTTCATATAAAACATGGCTTGATTTTATATAAACATGTCAGATTTCATATAAACATGACGGATTTCATTTCAAATACATGAAAGCGGTCCAAGGCGGCTAATCTAAATGATCATCTGCATCCGGTCCCCGTCTCTGGCCATGAGCCAAGAGAACAGAAGCTTCGCCTTCTCCAGCTTCGCCTCCAGAGCCCGGGAACTGAAATTGTCCGCCTCCACGTCGCCGCCAAGCGACTAATCGGTCGAAGATATTGAGCCCACAAAGCTTGGCGTCGATGGGAGGGGAGGAGCGGTGGCCTTCTTGGCGCACGAGCGGCCGCGACCTACCGTGCACTACTCATCCTCGCTGCCGACAGCGCCCGCGAACGTGCCGGCTTCTTCGTGGTCGTGGCACCGGGGCGCGGCCTCCTCATCGTTAGTGTCGCCGAACAACGCCTCGCCCGCGTCGTCCTCACACTCATTGCCGGCGGCTGATACGTCTCCGTCGTACTATAATTTTTTATTGTTCCATGCCAATATTCAACTTTCAAATACTTTTGGCAACAATTTATATGATTTTCTTGGACTAACATATTGATCCAGTGCCCAGTGCCAGTTCCTGTTTGTTGCATGTTTTTTGTTTCACAAAAAATCCATATCAAACGGAGTCCAAACGGGATAAAAACTTACAGATTTTTTTAATATATGTGAATTTTGGGAAGTGGAATCAACGCGAGACGATGCCTGAGGCGGCGGCAAGGCAGGGGGCGCGCCCTGGGCTCTTGTGGCCACCCCATAAGGCGGTTTGTGCCCTTCTTCTGGCACAAGAAAGCTAATATCCGGATAAAAATCGTGTTAAAATTTGAGCCCAGTCGGAGTTACGGATCTCTGGAAATTTAAGAACGGTGAAAGGCCAGAAATAGAGAGCGCAGAAACAGAAGGAAACAGAGAGAGAGATTCAATCTCGGAGGGGCTCCCGCCCCTCCGCCGCCATGGAGGCCACGGAACAGAGGGGAAACCCTTCTCTCATCTAGGGGGGACGTCAAGGAAGAAGAAGAAGAAGGAGGAGGGGGGCTCTCTCCCCCTCTCTCTCGGTGGCGCCGGAACGCCGCCGAGGCCATCATCGTTACGGCCATCTACACCAACAACTTCGTCGCCGTCATCACCAACTCTCTCCCCCTCTATGCAGCGGTGTAACACCCCTTCTCCCCGCAGTAATCTCTACTTAAACATGACGCTCAACGCTATATATTATTTCCCAATGATGTATGGCTACCCTATGATGTTTCAGTAGATCCGTTTTGTCCTATGGTTTGACTGATGATTGTGATTGGTTTGAGTTGCATGTTTTATTATTGGTGCTGTCCTATGGTGCTCTCCGTGTCACGCAATATGGTTTGCAATATGCTCATGATTCGCTTATGGTGGGTTGCTAGAGTGACATAAGCTTAAACCCGAGTAAGTAGGTTGTTTGCGTATGGGAACAAAGAGGACTTGATACTTTAATGCTATGGTTGGGTTTTACCTTAATGATCTTTAGTAGTTACAGATGTTTGCTAGAGTTTCAATCATAAGTGCATATGATCCAAGGAGAGAAAGTATGTTAGCTTATGCCTCACCCTCATATAAAATTGCAATAATGATTACCGGTCTAGTTATCGATTGCCTAGGGACAAATAACTTTCTTGTGACAAGAAAGCTCTCTACTAAAACTAACTTAGTCATTTCTTTATCTAAACAGCCCCTAGCTTTTATTTACGTTCTCTTTATTATCTTGCAAACCTATCCTACAACACCTACAAAGTACTTCTAGTTTCATACTTGTTCTAGGTAAAGCGAACGTTAAGCATGTGTAGAGTTGTATCGGTGGTCGATAGAACTTGAGAGAATATTTGTTCTACCTTTATCTCCTCGTTTTGTTCGACACTCTTAGTTATTGATAGAGGCTACAACTGATCCCCTATACTTGTGGGTTATCAAGACCTTCCGTTGCCGGGGAGCAATATCATGGGGTGAATATTCTCGTGTGTGCTTGTGTGCTTTATCACTAAGTAGATTTTATTTGCTGTTCTAAGTTGTTCTCTATCTTTAGTTATGGATATGGAACCCGAAATACCAAAAACATTAGGTGTACTTGCTACTCATGGAGATGGGGAACCTCCTAAAACCCTCGATCCTCATTATGTGAAAGATATTATGCACTACTTTAATAATCCTGAGAAAACCCCATTCAATTATATAATGGGAGACACGTTGGATCAACGTGAATACTTTAAGGATTATCGCTTGACTCAAAAAGGGAAACTGTTATGGGATCAAATTCATATGTTGCATTGGTATGCTCGGAATTTATGCTTGAGATATGATTTTACTTGCTGCTCTAGGATGAAGGCTCTACACCTTCCCTCTTCATGTAAATTTAATGACAATGAAACCTTGTCTTCTTATTCTAATGGTAGATATGATTACTATGATGTGAAACGAATAGAAGAATTTGTTGCTTTTAAGGGTGCTTATGAAATTGATTCTTTGTTTGAAATGTATGAAGCTTTTGATGATGATGTTTATAGGCCTGAAAATTTTGTTATGAGAATTATGAATACAATGCCGATATTGATGTGTTTATTGAGAAAGCCTCCACTGTCCAAGAAGAGACTAATATTTTGCAGGAAGCTATGGAATAAGAAATTGATGACACTGTGAGCTCATTAGATGAAAAAGATGACGAGGAGAGCGAAGAACAAAAGGAGGAAGAGCGGATTGATCACCCGTGCCCACCTTCTAATGAGAGTAACTCTTCAACTCATACATTGTTTAATTTCCCTTCATGCTTACCGAAGGATGATTGCTATGATCCCTTTGATTCGTTTGAAATATCCCTTTTTGATGAACCTGATGCTTGCTATGCTTGTGGCCATGATGCCAATATGAATTATGCTTATGGAGATGAACTTGCCATAGTTCCTTATGTTAAGAATTAAATTGTTGCTATTGCACCCACGCATGATAGTCCTATTATCTTTTTGAATTCTCCCAACTACACCATATCGGAGAAGTTTGCGCTTATTAAGGATTATATTGATGGGTTGCGTTTTACTACTACACATGATGATTTTGATAAATACAATATGCATGTGCTTGCTGCTCCTACTTGCAGTTATCATGAGAGAGGAACTACATATCCGCCTCTCCATGTTTCCAATACGGTAAAATTGCAAGAAATTGTTTATGCTATGTATCGGCCTTTACTATGTGTGCATGAATTGTTCTTTTATGACATGCCAATGCATAGGAAGAGAGTTAGACTTTGTTGTTGCATGATATATGTTACTTTGTGCTCACTACTAAATCATAAATAATTGTTTATTAAAATTGGCTTTGATATACCTTGGGATCCGGGTGGATCCAATACTTGAGCACTTTATGCCTAACTTAATGGCTTTAAAGAAAGAGCTGCCAGGGAGACAACCCGGAAGTTTTAGAGAGACATTTATTTCTGTTGTGTGCTTTTAAAAGGTTTAAAAACAAAAAAATAAAGTGGGAAACCTAAAACTTTTTCAAAAAGAAAAGTGAAAGTGAGAAAGACGAGCATTGTTAAAGTGGGAGCTAACCTTGAACTTTGTTCATGCCCATGGAAACTTTATGAACCTTGATTACAGAAACTTTTCAACAAAAATAATTACCCCCCTATACAAATCCATTGTATTATAAAAGTAATGTGCCAATATTTGCCTTTAGGATGATTGGTTTGTGAAGTGGAAAAACAGAAACTTTGGATGTAGTGCGTGAATTTACATTTTTTACTGGAATGTCAAAAGCTTCTGAGACGTTTTGCACAGTACTTCTATACAATTTTTTTCCTAATTTTTCAGAATTTTTGGAGTTACATAAGTATGGTTAATGTTCAGATTAATACAGACTGTCCTGTTTTTGATAGATTCTGTTTTTGATGCATTGTTTTGCTTGTTTCGATGAAACTATCGATTGTATCGATGGTATAAGCCATGGAAAAGTTATATTACAATAGCTACAATGCAAAAAAAAATGAATTCAACAGTAATTAAAGTGGTGATTTGTTTTATTATACTAACGGATCTCATGAGGGTTTTGTTAAGTTTTGTGTGATTGAAGTTTTCAAGTTTTGGATGATATCACGATGGATGAAAGAAGAAGGAGTGGCAAGAGCCTAAGCTTCGGGATGCCCGAGGAACCCCAAGGTAATATTCAAGGACACCCAAGCAACTAAGCTTGGGGATGCCCCGGAAGGAATCCCCTCTTTCTTATAAAGATCATCGGTAATTTTACTTGGACCTATATTTTTATTCGTCACATGATATGAGTAAATCTTGGAGCGTCGTGTGCTTTTTATTTTTATTTTAATAATGCACCATGCTGGTATGAGATAGTGCTTGGTTGATTTATAGAATGCTTCATGCACTTCACTTATATATTTTGAGTATGGCTTTATAGAATGCTTCATGTGCTTCGCTTATATCATTTGAAGTTTGGATTGCGTGTTTCTCTACACATAGAAAATTGCCATTTATAGAATGCTCTTTTGCTTCACTTACATCTGTTAGGGCGTCGACATATCTTTTGTAGAAAGAATTAAACTCTCTTGCTTCACTTATATCTATTTAGAGAGTTAACAGGAATTGGTCATTCACATGGTTAGTCATAAAATCCTACATAAAACTTGTAGATCATTGGATATGATATGTTTGTTTCCTTGCAATAGTTTTGCGATATAAAGATGGCGATATTAGAGTCATGCTAGTGAGTAATTGTGGATTGGTAAGAATACTTGTGTTAAAGTTTTAGATTCCCGTAGCATGCACGTATGGTGAACCGTTATGTAACAAAGTTGGAGCATGAGGTATTTATTGATTGTCTTCCTTATGAGTGGCGGTCGGGGACAAGCGATGGTCTTTTCCTACCAATCTATCCCCTAGGAGCCTGCATGTAGTACTTTGCTTCGATAGCTAATAGATTTTTGTAATAAGTATGCGAGTTCTATATGAATAATGTTGAGTCCATGGACTATACGCACTCTCACCATTCCATCATTGTTAGCCTCCTTGGTACCGTGCATTGCACTTTCTCACCTCGAGAGTCGGTGAAAACTTCGCTGGTGCATCCAAACCCCGTGAGATACACTCCTTCACACATAAGCCTCCTTATATCTTCCTCAAAACAGCCACCATACCTACCTATCATGGCATTTTCATAGCCATTCCGAGATATATTGCCATCTGTCGGTGTCAAAACCGGTGGATCTCGGGTAGGGGGTCCCGAACTGTGCGTCTAGGCGGATGGTAACAGGAGACAAGGGACACGGAGTTTTACCCAGGTTCGGGCCCTCTCGATGGAGGTAAAACCCTACGTCCTGCTTGATTAATATTGATGATATGGGTAGTACAAGAGTAGATCTACCACGAGATCAAGGAGGCTAAACCCTAGAAGCTAGCCTATGGTATGATTGTTGTATGTTGTCCTACGGACTAAAACCCTCCAGTTTATATAGACACCGGAGAGGGTTAGGGTTACACAGAGTCGGCTACAATGGTAGGAGATCTACATATCCGTATCGCCAAGCTTGCCTTCCACGCCAAGGAAAGTCCCTTCCGGACACGGGACGAAGTCTTCAATCTTGTATCTTCATAGTCCTGGAGTCCGACTTAAGGTATAGTCCGGCTATCCGGACACCCCCTAATCCAGGACTCCCTCAGTAGCCCATGAACCAGGCTTCAATGACGACGAGTCCGGCGCGCAGATTGTCTTCGGCATTGCAAGGCGGGTTCTCTTCCAGATTCCATGTACCTGTTGAATAATGTCCTGTTTCTTGTGAATGTAGCGCTCCTTGGCTTCTACGCCCAACAATGGCCGCCTTCCACGTGTCGAACGAATACGAAAAGTCCGGGTGTTTTTACATTCACACCCCTAGCCGCGTAAATGAGCCGCCTATTTAAAGGGATGGGGATTTAGATCCAAACCACACCTTCTCCCTTCCGCGAGTATTCATCAGAGCACATCCAACAAAGGTCCATTCCACCATGGCCAGCCGTCGCAACTCCTCCTCTCGCCCTTCCAGTCCTAAGCCTGGAGACTGGGAGAGATGTTCCATCCCGCATAGCGAGCTAGTGTCGCTCTAGACCAAGGGATTCCTCCCCCGGCCTATATGGTCCCAGTTCGAGCCGGACTTGCCACCTATAATGGCGGAGAGCAAGCAGAGAACGCCCCCCATCCCTCCAAAGGAGAGCGGGTATGCCTTGTCCCATATCTAATAAGGGGACTCGGATTTCCAATTCACCCGTTTCTCCGGGGGCTTCTGGAGTTCTATGGCCTCCAGCTGCACAACCTCACGCCTGCCTCCATTTTGCATATCGCGGGCTTCGTAGCCCTTTGCGAGTTGTTCTTGGGTGTTGAGGCTCACTTCGCGCTGTGGAAGAGGCTATTCTGCCTGGTGCCCCGCTCTCAGAGGGGGTCAATATATCAAGTGGGCGGAGCCGAAGTGTGGCGCATCGCCGGGACCGGATATTTATCCGGAACCCCAAAGAAGGCGTCTGAGGACTGGCCTTCGGAATGGTTTTATATAGAGGATGTCCT
Source organism: Aegilops umbellulata (assembly GCA_032464435.1). NCBI lineage: Eukaryota > Viridiplantae > Streptophyta > Magnoliopsida > Poales > Poaceae > Aegilops > Aegilops umbellulata. The sequence goes on along the minus strand of CP136056.1, from coordinate 316,326,059 downwards.
GCTGCCGGATCCTGTTCGGATCGGCCTCCCTGAGTTCAACAGTGCTCCCCTGAAGAAGCGCCTAAGCTGGCGCCCACGGAGCTCTCAGAAAGAAAGTGACAGGGACGTCCTTTACCTGATGGGCCGGATAAGACTGCTAGCTCATTCCGGACTAACCATGACCGGAGTCATGGCCGTATGCATCATGCGGGGGGTGCAACCGCTTTAGTATAGAGGCCACCCCATGTGGGACTTTAACGGGGAGGATGACGCCACCCGTCACGGCCGCAAGGGGCCGGACTCGGCTGCCGCTCTAATAAAGATCTTGTCCGCTTTGTACAAGGGAGAAGAGGAGGAATTTCTCCGCATCAACCCTCAGGGTGGATTTACTATGTACAATCCTCCGAGTAGGGTAAGTGGACAATTTTACTTGCCCATCCGTTTTATATTCCCATCATTAGTTATATAGTCTGACGATTTAAACGCAGGAACTGCGCCAGGAAGTAAAGGAAATAAACAGCCCTCCCCCGCAGCCCGAGGATCCAGAACGGTCCCTCGATCCAGCCTCCGAAGAGGATCCGGACCTGTTCGTGGAGCTGATTGACGGGGTGTTTTATCAGCTGAGCAGGGACAATGCCCTGGTGGCCATTACGGCTGATTACCCGGGGCTACTCCCGGCCTCCCAGGTAACTGAGACCGGAGTCCCAGCACCTCGAAAAGGAATCCATCTTTGCGTGTTTTCAGTTTCCTGACAACAACCGTGTTTTGCAGGGAAGATTCTCGAGACGGGAGGCTGAGCCTGCGGCGACTAGCCAACAAGGGGCAACGGGGCCCCGTGGGATGAAAAGAAGTGAAGTCCGGACTGAGGCGCCGGCGCAAAGGTATAGCGCGCCCTCTTATTCCCAGGTGTTATTCCTTCAAGGCATATTAACACTTGTGCTCTGTTCATGTGACGCCCCCGATTCAATCGTACACTAATCATGCACGCAAATGTGTACGATCAAGATCAGGGACTCACGGGAAGATATCACAACACAACTCTACAAATAAAATAAGTCATACAAGCATCATAATACAAGTCAGGGGCCTCGAGGGCTCGAATACAAGTGCTCGATCATAGACGAGTCAGCGGGAGCAACAATATCTGAGTACAGACATAAGTTAAACAAGTTTACCTTAAGAAGGCTAGCACAAACAGGGATACAGATCGAACGAGGTGCAGGCCTCCTGCCTGGGATCCTCCTAACTACTCCTGGTCGTCTTCAGCGGGCTGCACGTAGTAGTAGGCACCTCCGGAGTAGTAGTCGTCGTCGTCGACGGTGGCGTCTGGATCCTGGGCTCCATCGTCTGGTTGCGGCAACCGGGTAGAAGGGAAAGAGGGAAAAGGGGGAGAAAAGCAATCGTGAGTACTCATCCAAAGTACTCGCAAGCAAGGAGCTACACTACATATGCATGGGTATATGTGTAAAGGGCCATATCAGTGGACTGAACTGCAGAATGCCAGAATAAGAGGGGGATATCTAGTCTTATCGAAGACTACGCTTCTGGTCGCCTCCATCTTGCAGCATATAGAAGAGAGTAGACTGAAGTCCTCCAAGTAGCATCGCATAGCATAATCCTACCCGGCGATCCCCTCCTCGTAGCCCTGTTAGAGAGCGATCACCGGGTTGTATCTGGCACTTGGAAGGGTGTGTTTTATTAATGTATCCGGTTCTAGTTGTCATAAGGTCAAGGTACAACTCCAAGCCGTCCTGTTACCGAAGATCACGGCTATTCGAATAGATTAACTTCCCTGCAGGGGTGCACCACATAACCCAACACGCTTGATCCCATTTGGCCGGACACACTTTCCTGGGTCATGCCCGGCCTCGGAAGATCAACACGTCGCAGCCCCACCTAGGCACAACAGAGCGGTCAGCACGCCGGTCTAAACCTAAGCGCGCAGGGGTCTGGGCCCATCGCCCTGAGCACACCTGCACGTTGCGAACGCGGCCGGAAGCAGACCTAGCCTAGTGGCATTCCAGTCCAATCCGGCGCGCGCCACTCAGTCGTTGACGTCAAGAAGTGCTTCGGCTGATACCACGACGCCGAGTGCCCATATCTTTCCCGCGTAGTTGGTTAGTGCGTATAGGCCAGTAGCCAGACTCAGATCAAATACCCAGATCTCGTTAAGCGTGTTAAGTATCCGCGAACGCCGACAGGGCCAGGCTCACCTCTCACCCAGGTAGCCCCGAACTGCCCTGCCGCTCCGCCACAAAGATCCACACAGAGGGCCGTCGGGACAAAGGTCCTTTCAGCCCCCAATCCGTGAATCACTCGCGGGTACTCCTCGAGCCAACCCGACTTTGGTCACCACATGTATCATGTTTAAAGTATAGTATATACCCGTGATCACCTCCCAAGTGATCACGGCCCGATAGTATAGCACAGCTGACGAACAAGAATGTAGGGCCACTGATGGTAAACTAGCATCCTAAACTAAGCATGTAGGAGAGCAGGTAAAGGTAACAACAGTAGTAACAAGGACAGGCTATGCATCAGGATAGGACAACAGAAAGCAGTAACATGCTATACTACTCTAATGCAAGCAGTATAGAAGAGAGTAGGCGATATCTGGTGATCAAGGGGGGGCTTGCCTGGTTGCTCTGGCAAGAGAGAGGGATCGTCAACTCCGTAGTCGAACGGGGCAGCAGCAGCGTCGGTCTCGGTGTCTATCGAGAGAAGAGGGGGAGAAACAATAAATATTTAAGCAAGCAGATGCATAGTGATGCATGACATGACAAGTAACAGCGTTAGAGGTGCCATAACACGGTAACGGATGATACCGGTAAAGGGGGGAAACATCCGGGGAAGTTTTCCCGGGGTTTCGCGTTTTCGAGCAAAGGAGCCGGAGGGAAAAAAGTTGCGAGTTTGATATGTTAGGAATGTGTAGTGGACGAACGGGCTGCGTATCCGGGTTCGTCTCGTCGTTCTGAGCAACTTTCATGTACAAAGTTTTTCCATCCGAGCTACGGATTAATTTATATTAATTTTTAAAGATTTAATCCATTTTCCCAAATTATTTGTATTTCAAAATTAATAGACAAAATGCTATGGGTACCCAGCCCTGTGTACACAAAGGCTGACATGTGGGCCAGTTGACCCAGTTGACCAGTCAAACTTTGACTGGTCAACAGGACGGTGGGGCCTCCTTGTCATTGAACGACTAAACTAATGAGGTAGTTAATTAGTTAACTAAGCAATATTAATTTAGTTAATTAACTATTAAATTAATTAATTAATTATTAATTATATTTAGTTATTTTGAATTTCTTTTTTTTTTGTTCTAATAGGGGGCGGGCCCCACTAGTCATACTCACAAGGGGGTTAGCACCTAATCTAATCTAGGGGGGTTATCCCCACTAATCCAACAGGGGACCGACCGGGATCGTGCGGGCACGCAGCGCCGGCGGCCTCGCTAGGCCGCGACAGGGGTTCTGGTAGCAGGGAGTGACCCCGGACGACGGCGACCCTGGTGCGCGGGGTTGGCGGCGCTAGGATGCGGTGACGGGGGCTAAGCAGCGGCACGGCCAGCGCGATGACGAGCGGAGGCGCGGCGCGGCGCACGGCCAGGGCGCGGCCCGTCCGCGGTGAGCACGGGGCCGGAGCGCAAGAGGCGGGTGCGGGTGCAGCCAGCAGCGAGGCTCGGCAGCTTGCGCTAGGATTGCGGAACGGCGCGCGTGCGTCGGTCGTCGGGCGCGATGAGCGGGTGCGGGATGCGTGCGACGACGGCACGGCGCGGAAGCAGAGAGGGAGGATGGGAGGCGGCGGCTCACAGGGGAGGTCGCGTGCGAGCTCGAGGGGGCGGCAGTGGGCTCGGGGAGATGAGGTAGCGAGCGACGGGCGGCGGTGTCGAGGCCGTCAGCGTCAGTTGGCGGCGACTTGGGGCGGCGGTGTCCAGGTGGCGGGGCGCGGCTTGATCCGGCGGCTGTGGCGTCGAGTAGCGACGGGGTGGGGGGCGCCGGGCGCTGGGCGCCATTCGGGAGGAGGTGAGGATGGGGCGGCGCTGGTGTGGCGGTGGAGCGCCGGTGTGAGGCGGGGCGGTTCGGCACAGGGAGCGTGGCGGCGCAGGGGTAATGAGAGGGAGTGGGGAGGGAATCGCGCGGGAGTGGGGAGAGGGGGTGCTAGGGTTTGGTGGTGGGCAGGCCATATAGGCCAGGGCGACTGGGCCGGCCAGCTGGGCCGGCTTAGGCCAGCTGGGCCATTCGGTCCACTGGAGGGGGGGCTTTTCAATTATTATTTTTTGTTTACTGTTTTGACTTTCTTTTTATTTAATGTTCTTTTCTTTTTTTGTTTTATTTTAGTTTACATATTATTTTTAGTTTATTAAAATATGACAATAGTTCCCAAAACAATGTTTCAAAATAACCCACTGCCATAAAAGTTTTACTCTAAAATAAAAATGGTTTAGTATTTTTCAATATCCAAAAGACATTTATTCAATAGTTTTACCTACTGTTTTAATCATTTAGGTGCATTTAAACCTTTTATAAAATTGTGGTTTCTCCACAATAATTACCTATGCATTATTTGGCAATACCCCAACATTTTAGTTTTAATATTTGAAAACCTTTACCGTTTGACTTTATTTTAAGTTTGAATTCGAATTGATTTTGAACTAACAGGAGATTAACAATAGTAACCGTGGTGACTTGGCATCATTAACGTGGGATTACTGTAGCTTGATTATCCGGGCGTCACAGTTCAGGACAAAGAGACCTCGCCGGATTATATCCGGAGAGGTTGCCAATCGCGCCTCCACCAGCCAGGCTCCAAAGCCCGGACCGGAGGCGGAGGCGAACACGGGGCGCGCACCGGACGCTCCTCCGACAGAGGACGCGGACAGGCTGTTTGCCACCCATTCCGAGGTGGAGAGTGCCATGAACCACATGTGTTGCCAGACAGTTCTTCACGACGCCTGTTTCTCCCAAGAGGTGTTGAACGCCTTCAATTCGGGAGATGCATATCTCCGTCCCGCTCAGAATGGTCTAGCCAGAGCCACGGAGCAATATGTAAAAGACATACGGGTGAGAAAATTTTAATGGTTATATATACCAGTAGCCCCCGAGACTTGAAGCAGTGAGAATTCATTTAAGGATCATGTAATATGCAGGTTCTTTCAGAGAAGAATACCCAGTTGTCTCAGGAGTTAAAAGAGTGCCAAGCCCAACTCGAGGCCGCACTGGCCGTGACAGGGGGGCCCGAGGAGACCCGCACTGGTAATATATGCTTCAAAAAGATAAGTGTGAAGTGCGGCATATGTGCAAATCTGACAAATGAAATTGCAGATGGCGCCGGACTAGATCCGGACAAGCAACAACTCCTACGCCGGCTAAAGGCTGGTGAGAGCGTGCTGACAAAGGTGAGACGGGAGAAGAATGATCTTCAGGATGCCAACACCAAGCCGGGTGTTGAACTGAAAGATGTTCGTGCCCAGTTGTCGGACTCCGTTAAGGAGAATCAGCGGCTTCGACGCGACATATTTAGTAAGTGCTTGAACGAACTTTGAAAAAAGAGTTCGGCGAGGAAGTCGACTAACAGAGTGATGTCTGTAGGTATGTTAACAGGTCGTCCTGTAGAGGAGATGCCCGGTTCTACGGGTGACCTTCTTCCCGAGCTCTCGCAACTGCACGAGCGAGTTCGGCAGGCGATGCAAGGCGTTGCCCAAGCCTTATGGCCATCCCTCTCCATGCCCGAGGGCCTTGGAGAGCTTGCAGAGAAGCTGAAGGGAGCGCGGCGGCGCTTCCGACTGTGGAAGATATCGGCCTGCCGTCAAGGCGCTAGGGAGGCCTGGGCCATGGTGAAGACGCGGTACACAAAGGTTGACCCAAACCACATGGCCGAGGTCGGACCTGTGGGGCCCGGTGGGAAGGAGATCCCTGTAAGCTTAGTATACAGCCAAGTAGAATTGGCCGCAAAGTATTCCCAGCAGGACTGTAAATTAGACAGCCTGTTAGATGGTATTGAAGAGGAATACAATCAGTTAGAGTGACTATGTAAATTAATTGACATTTATAATGCCTTCTAGCCGGATTGTAGATCGTTTGACATGGGCGACCTTTTCGCTTCAACCTCGGGAACTGACGGTCCGAAGTGTGTCCGAATACCCTCGCGGTTATATAAGAACCTGGGTATGCATGGAGACCAGGCGTAGGGGTCATTAGTGCTTGAACATACAAGTGCCCAACTAGTTATGTTATATTACATGGTTAGTAAGAAACATCTTCCAGGGAGAATAGTTCCGTTAGGGGTTCGTTTCCCTAGGACGCATGCCCTAAAGTGCATGTCAATTCTGCGAAAAAGACGCAGGAAAAATTGTCTGGGGGCGCATAGATAAATAATTGGAAAAATCATCTTTCAGGTCACCGACCGAATATTCCCTTAAGAACGCTAGCTTTCGGCTTCACCCAGTCTGAGGTACACATCCGGCTGACCCGGCAGTAACAATCGCAGAGGTGCTCCCTTTATCACCTAGCCGAACAATCGGGAACGTAGGGGTAAGCACAGGAGCCAGGCAACCCAGCTTGGCCAAAACTTAAGTCATATTGATGCATATAATGGTGAAATAAAAGGTACATGCGGAAGTGTAACACATGTGTTGGACATAAAGCCCGTGTGAATAAGCTTCTGTTAAAAGAAGCCCCCAGGTTTAATGAGTGCGAGTAGCACGTCATGTGATGAGCCTTTTAAGGCTATAAGAGGAGAGGAAAAGGAGAGAAATATAAGACAGATAGTATATATAAAAAATGGATAGAGGAAGGAGACGAACACAGAGTCCGGCGCTAGCATAGAATCTTCGGAGAAGGGCTGCGTTCCATGGGTTCAGCTCGAGTCGGTTATCCGATGCATCTCGTAGGCGGTACGCTCCACCAGTCAGGACTTGGTCAATTATGAAGGGACCTTCCCACTTGGGCTTGAGTTTGTCCTTTTTCTTGTCCGGCAGGCGTAGAACTAATTCACCGATGTTGTAATTTTTGGCCCGTACTTCTCTGCTTTGGTATCTTCGAGCCTGCTGTTGATAGAATGCGGAACGGGTTTTTGCCACGTCACGTTCTTCCTCCAATGCGTCCAAACTGTCCTGCCGATCGAGCTCGGCCTCTCTTTCTTCGTACATGCGCACCCGAGGTGAGTCATGAATTATGTCGCATGACAAAACTGCCTCTGCGCCGTACACCATGAAGAATGGCGTATATCCGGTGGTGCGATTCGGCGAGGTCCGCAGCCCCCAGAGTACGGAGTCGAGCTCCTCCACCCAGTGCGTGTTAGATTCCTTAAGGGACCGCACTAATATGGGTTTGATGCCGCTCATGATAAAACCATTTGCATGTTCCACCTATCCGTTAGTTTGTGGGTGACAGACGGAAGCATAATCGAGCTTAATGCCCATGTTTTTGCACCAGAGTTTTACCTCATCGGCCGTAAGGTTCATGCCGTTATCAGTGATGATGCTGTGGGGGACACCATAACGGTGTATGACCCCAGATATGAAGTCTATCACCGGTCCGGATTCGGCCGTCTTAACAGGCTTGGCTTCTATCCATTTGGTGAACTTATCCACCATGACCAGTAAGTATTTTTTCTTGTGGGTTCCACCTTTAAGGGGTCCCACCATGTCAAGCCCCCAGACCGCAAAGGGCCATGTTATGGGGATAGTTTGGATGGCGGTGAGTGGCATATGGCTTTGGTTTGCAAAAAGCTGGCAACCGACGCATCGTTGGACTAAGTCCTAAGCGTCTGCCCGGGCCGTTGGCCAATAAAAGCCTGTACGGAAAGCCTTGCTTACAAGGGACCGAGCTGCAGCGTGATGACCACCGAGTCCGGCGTGAATTTTAGCCAGCAAGTTCCGCCCTTCCTCTTCGGAGATGCACCTTTGAAGGACTCCGGTAGTGCTTTTCTAATAAAGCTCTCCCTCATGGACTTTGTAGGCTTTAGATCTCCGCATTATGCAGCGTGCCTCGTTTTGGTCCTCTGGGAGTTCCTGCCTAGTAAGGTAGGCTAGGAATGGTTCTGTCCACGGGGCGATAACGGCCATTATTACGTGGGCTGAAGGTGTGATTTCATTGGCAGAGCCTCCAATTGTGTCAGATTGTTCGGCATCGGGCGGTGCGGTTGAGTCCGGGTTGTTATTGCCGGATTCCCCTTCCCATACTACGGATGGCTTGAACAGCCTTTCCAAGAAGATGTTGGGGGGGGGGGGGGGACTGCGTCGCGTTTTGCGCCGATGCGTTCCAGGACATGTGCCGCCTGATTGTTCTCCCGGGCTATATGATGAAATTCGAGCCCTTCGAACCGAGCTGACATTTTTAGGACGGCGTTGCGATAGGCTGCCATTTTTGGATCCTTGGCATCAAAGTCTCCATTTATTTGGGTTATTGCAAGGTTCGAATCCCCTCGCACCTCTAGGCGTTGAATACCCATGGATACTGCCATCCGAAGACCATGTAGAAGGGCCTTGTATTCGGCTGCATTGTTGGAGTCTGTGTACATAATCTGGAGTACATATTGAACTGCGTCTCCTGTGGGGACGTCAAAACGACGCTAGCCCCCAGACCAGTCAACATTTTGGAGCCGTCGAAATGCATCATCCAGTTTGAATATGTGCCATACTCTTTAGGGAGTTCGGCCTCCGTCCATTCTGCGACGAAGTCGGACAAAACTTGCGATTTTATAGCTCGCCGTGGCTTATAAGTTATGTCGAACGGGAGGAGCTCAATGGCCCATTTTGCAATCCGGCCCGCGTCGCGGTTGTTTATAATATCGTTGAGTGGTACTTCCGAGGCTACTGTTATCGAACACTCTTGAAAGTAGTGTCACAGCTTCCGGGATGCCATGAATACCGCGTATGCAATCTTTTGATAATGCGGGTACCGTGATTTGCATGGAGTGAGGACAGTGGACACGTAGTAGACCGTCTTTCGAAGGGGGAATTTGTGTCCGTCCGTTTCTCGTTCGACGATGAGCACTGCGCTTACAACCTGATGGGTTGCTGCAATGTACAATAGCATTGGTTCGCCAATGTTTGGCGCGACCAGGACTGGGTTTGTTGCTAATATGGCCTTTATTTCATCGAGTTCGGCCGTGGCGGCATCCGTCCACTCGAAGTGTTCGATGCGCCGAAGGAGGCGGTAAAGAGGCACAGCCTTTTCTCCCAGGCGGGAGATAAAGCGGCTTAGAGCCGCCACGCATCCTGTTAATTTTTGTATTTGTTTGAGGTCCTTTGGGATATCTAGTTGTGATAGAGCCCGAATCTTGACTGGATTTGCTTCAATTCCTCTACCGGATACAATGAAGCCCAAGAGCTTTCCGGCTGGAACGCCGAAAACGCATTTTTCCGGGTTGAGCTTGATGTCATATGCTCGGAGATTATCAAATGTGAGCCTCAAGTTGTCTACTAGAGTTTCGACATGTCTTGTTTTTACGTCCACATCATCTACGTATGCCTCCACTGTTTTTCCGATCTGGTTTGCCAGACATGTCTGAATCATGCGCTGATATGTTGCACCGGTGTTTTTGAGCCCGAAGGGCATTGTATTGAAGCAGAATGGGCCGTATGGTGTGATGAATGCCGTTGCGGCTTGGTCTGACTCTGCCATCTTAATTTGATGATAGCCGGAGTATGCATCGAGGAAACACGACGAATCGTGTCCTGCGGTAGCGTCGATAATTTGATCGATGCGGGGGAGGGGGAAGGGATCCTTTGGGCAAGCCTTGTTAAGGTCTTTAAAATCAACGCACAGGCGCCAGGATTTATCCTTCTTTGGTACCATCACCAGGTATGCTAGTCAGTCCGGATGTTTTATATCTCTGATGAATCCAGCCTCCAATAGCTTGGCTAGCTCCTCTCCCATGGCCTGTCTCTTAGGTTCGGAGAAACGCCGAAGAGCTTGTTTGACAGGTTTGAATCCTTTTAGGATATTTAAGCTGTGTTCGGCCAGCCTGCATGGGATTCCTGGCATGTCTGAAGGGTGCCAGGCGAAAATGTCCCAGTTCTCCCATAGGAATTATCATAGTGCGGCGTCTACATCAGGGTTTAATTGTGCCCCGATGGAAGCTGTCTTGTTGGGGTCCGTTGGATGGACCTGGAATTTGACTATTTCGTCTGGTGGTTTAAAGGAAGTAGACTTGGATCTTTTGTCGAGTATCACATCGTTCTTATTCACCGTGGAGCGCAACGCAGTCAGTTCTTCAGCCGCTAAGGCTTCAGATAGTGCCTCAAGGGCCAGTGCGGTTGTCTTATTTTCGGCACGGAGTGCTATGTCCGGATCACTAGCGAGAGTGATAATTCCGTTCATGAAAGGATCGAGAAGAGGTGTCTAGAGGGGGGTGATTAGACACTAAGTGCCAAAAGTTGCAGTTTTTAATATTCTTAAGTTTAGGTGGAGTTTAGGCACAAATTTAACACATACAATACATATCAAGCAAGCATGCAATGAGTATATGAGCAGCGGAAAGTAAAGCATGCAACTTGCAAGAATGTAAAGGGAAGGGTTTGGAGTATTCAAACGCAATTGGAGACACGGATGTTTTGGCGTGGTTCCGATAGGTGGTGCTATCGTACATCCACGTTGATGGAGACTTCAACCCACGGAGGGTAACAGTTGCGCGAGTCCACGGAGGGCTCCACCCACGAAGGGTCCACGAAGAAGCAACCTTGTCTATTCCATCACGGCCGTCGCCCACGAAGGACTTGCCTCACTAGCGGTAGATCTTCACAAAGTAGGCGATCTCCTTGCCCTTACAAACTCCTTGGTTCAACTCCACAATCTTGTCGGAGGCTCCCAAGTGACACCTAGCCAATCTAGGAGACACCACTCTCCAAGAAGTAACAAATGGTGTGTTGATGATGAACTCCTTGCTCCTGTGCTTCAAATGATAGTCTCCCCAACACTCAACTCTCTCTCACAGGATTTGGATTTGGTGGAAAGAAGATTTGAGTGGAAAGCAACTTGGGGAAGGCTAGAGATCAAGATTCATATGGTAGGAATGGAATATCTTGAGCTCAACACAAGTGTAGGTGGTTCTCTCTCAAAACATGTGTATTGGAAGTGTAGATGTGTTCTGATGGCTCTCTCCACGAATGAAGAGTGGGTGGAGGGGTATATATAGCCTCCACACAAAATCTAACCGTTACACACAATCTGCCAAACTCGGTGGGACCGAATCGTTAAACTCGGTCGGACCGATTTAGAAAACCTAGTGACCGTTAGGATTTTCGGTGGGACTGAGATGCAACTCAGTAGGACCGATATGGTTAGGGTTAGGGCATAATGTAATCTCGGTGTGACCGATTACACAAACTCGGTGGGACCGATTTTGGTAATTAGCTAACCAGAGAGTTGGTCAGGCAAACTCGGTGAGACCGATTACACAAACTCGGTGGGACCGATTTTGGTAATAAGCTAACCAGAGAGTTTGTATTGTAATCTCAGTAGTACCGATTGCCCAAACTCGGTGAGACCGATTTTGGCAATGGACATACACAGTGAGATTACAATCCCATCTCGGTGAGACCGAGATCCCTATCGGTGAAACCGATTTGCTAGGGTTTGTGGCAGTGGCTATGACAAGTGAAACTCGGTGGTGCCGGATAGAAAAAATCGGTGGGGCCGAGTTTGACTTTTGGTTTAGGTCATATGTGGATGTGGGAATTTAGTTGAGGGTTTTGGAGCATATCACTAAGCACATGAAGCAAGAGGCTCATTAAGCAACACCTCATGCCTCCTTGATAGTATTGGCTTTTCCTATAGACTCAATGTGATCTTGGATCACTAAAATATAAAATGTAGAGTCTTGATCTTGAAGCTTGAGCCAATCCTATGTCCTTAGAATCTTGAAGGAGTTCCACATCATTTAGTCCATGCCACTTCATTGTTGATCTTATCTGAAACATACTAGGTAAAAGTGTTAGTCCAACAAGAGATATGTTGACATTAATTACCAAAACCACCCAGGGAGCACTTGTGCTTTCAATCTCCCCCTTTTTGGTAATTGATGACAACATACATCAAAGCTTTAGATAAAAATATAGAGAATAACAAGTAAAGCTTTGGAAAGACATGTAACATGCATAGGCCCCCCCTACATGTATGGAATCATATGAATATTGAATATAGGATCATGTGAATGCATAAGCATGACAGAGTAAGCAATGTGTTACATGTATCTTGGCTATATGCATCAGAGCAAATGGTGTGAGTATAAGAAATGTACCTTCATGCTCATGAGTCTTTCTTGCAAACAGTATGTACATCAGCAAGAACTTCTCATTCACATGACTGTGATGCATATACTTACCTTGTGGTCTTGAGTTCGCTTAGAATGGGTTGAACCTGCGCAAACAAGGTTAGATAACACAGATACACCTACTGACCAGGGCAAACAAGAGAAACCACAAGAGAACCAAGACTGGGATGACATGTAGAGTGAGTACTAAGCACTACATTGGATATAGACATGTCCCCAAAGATAAAAATATGCAATAAGATCAGAGATTTCCTTCCCTTAGATGTCTTGCTCCCCCTGAATCTAACATGAGATATTGGAAGAGGATAGGGAACAGAAAATCAGAGCAATAGAAAATAAACAACAGAGCTTGAGCTAAAGCAAGCAAACAAGTAAACATGTCTTTCCCCTCTTAAAGACATGTGACATCTTCTCTCCTCTTGAACACCAAGCATCTGGGGTCATTGATGATATTACTTCCTCTCCCCCTGAGTATTCTCTTTTTCTCCCCCTATAGGAAAGATTAAGCTTTGATGTGATCTCTCTCTCCCCCTTTGACATCAATTTCCAGGAAGGGTCTTCTGTACATGTGATACATATGGGTTGGTCCTTGAGTCACAGAGCAAAGCAGTATGTGTAACATGATGCTGGTAGAGGACAAGAATTATTGAGTGGAGCTGGAGCAAAATAGAAATCAGGAATGAGTGGCAAGTTGGTTTTCCTGTGATGAAATCGGTGACTCCGAGTTGTGTGCTTCGGTTAGATCGAAGGAAACAAACCGGTGTGACCGAGTTCATCAGAGTGGAACCACTTGTCATCTCAGCTCACTAGACAAGTAAGATCTCACAAGGATTTGCAAGGAATTAAGTGAAAGATTTGCAATGAATTGGATGCAGAAAATGCAGAACAAAAAGAAAAGAAACTTAAAGATCTAGATGAAGTTTTTTTTTGAAAAGGGGAAACAAATATGGAAGGGAGAAATGCAATAACACAGAAAAGAACACAAGAGAACTTCATCTAGAATTGGGCGGTGACAAAGTCACCTATGTTAGAGTATATTGACTTAGGAGTCAAGTGAGAGCACTTGATCATAGGTCATACTCATCGTTTAAGCTCAAAATGGGATTACCATTTTTCGTTTAAGCATCTTGATGTATTCACATCTTGTCGAGTTGCTTTGGCTCATGACTTGGAGTAAAGCTTCTCTAAGATGGAATAACATACCTTGGGTGGTGGTATCGATCTTGCTCATGTAGTTGAACTTGTGTGGGTAGCTCAAGGTTGATGTAGTTGAAGGAAATATGCCCTAGAGGCAATAATAAAGTTATTATTTATTTCCTTATATCATGATAAAGGTTTATTATTCATGCTAGAATTGTATTAACCGGAAACATAATACATGTGTGAATACATAGACAAACAGAGTGTCACTAGTATGCCTCTACTAGACTAGCTCGTTAATCAAAGATGGTTATGTTTCCTAACCATGAACAAAGAGTTGTTATTTGATTAAAGAGGTCACATCATTAGTTGAATGATCTGATTGACATGACCCATTATATTAGCTTAGCACCCGATCGTTTAGTATGTTGCTATTGCTTTATCCATGACTTATACATGTTCCTATGACTATGAGATTATGCAACTCCCGTTTGCCGTAGGAACACTTTGGGTACTACCAAACATCACAACGTAACTGGGTGATTATAAAGGAGTACTACAGGTGTCTCCAATGGTAGATGTTGGGTTGGCGTATTTCGAGATTAGGATTTGTCACTCCGATCGTCGGAGAGGTATCTCTGGGCCCTCTCGGTAATGCACATCACTTAAGCCTTGCAAGCATTGCAACTAATGAGTTAGTTGCGGGATGACGTATTACGGAACGAGTAAAGATACTTGCCGGTAACGAGATTGAACTAAGTATTGGATACTGACGATCGAATCTCGGGCAAGTAACATACCGATGACAAAGGGAACAACGTATGTTGTTATGCGGTCTGACCGATAAAGATCTTCGTAGAATATGTAGGAGCCAATATGGTCATCCAGGTCCCGCTATTGGTTATTGACCGGAGATGTGTCTCGGTCATGTCTACATTGTTCTCGAACCGTAGGGTCCGCACGCTTAACGTTACGATGACAGTTATTATGAGTTTATGCATTTTGATCTACCGAAGGTTGTTCGGAGTCCCGGATGTGATCACGGACATGACGAGGAGTCTCGAAATGGTCGAGACGTAAAGATTGATATATTGGAAGCCTATGTTTGGACATCGGAAGTGTTCCAGATGAAATCAGGATTTTACCGGAATACCGGGAGGGTTACCGGAACCCCCCGGGAGCCAAATGGGCCAACATGGGCCTTGGTGGAAAGGTGAAAGGGCTGCCCTCATGGGCTGCGCGCCTCCCCCCTTCCCCTAGTCCTATTAGGACTAGGGAAGGTGGCCGGCCAGCCCCTCTCTCTTTCCCCACTTGGGGAGTCCTATTAGGAATAGGATTGGAGGGGAGTCCTACTCCCAGCGGGAGTAGGACTCCTCCTATGGATGCCACACCCCTCCCCCTTTGCCCCTTTATATACGGGGGCAGGGGGAACCTCTAGACACACAATTGATCATTGAGATCTTTCCTTAGCCGTGTGCGGTGCCCCTGCCACCAAATTCCACCTCGGTCATATTGTCGCAGTGCTTAGGCGAAGCCCTGCGTCAGTAGTACATCAAGATCGTCACCACGCCGTCGTGCTGACGGAACTCTTCCTCGACGCTTTGCTGGATCGGAGCCCGAGGATCATCATCGAGCTGAACGTGTGCTAAGAACTCGGAGGTGCCGGAGTAACGGTGCTTGGATCGGTCAGACCGGGAAGAAGACGTACGACTACTTCCTCTACGTTGTGTCAAACGCTTCCGTTGTGATCTACAAGGGTACGTAGATCATACTCTCCCCTCGTTGCTATGCATCACCATGATCTTGCGTGTGCGTAGGAAAATTTTGAAATTACTACGTTCCCCAACAGTGGCATCCGAGCCAGGTTTTATGGTTTGATGTTATTTGCACGAGTAGAACACAAGTGAGTTGTGGGCGATATAAGTCATACTGCCTACTAGCATGTCATACTTTGGTTCGGCGGTATTGTTGGACGAGACGATCCGGACCAACCTTACGCGTACTCTTACGCGAGACCGGTTCCCTCGACGTGCTTTGCACATAGATGGCTTGCGGAAGACTGTCTCTCCAACTTTAGTTGAACCGAGTGTGGCTACGCCCGGTCCTTGAGAAGGTTAAAACGGATTCTATTTGACAAACTATCGTTGTGGTTTTGATGCGTAGGTAAGATGAGTTCTTGCTTAAGCCCGTAGCAGCCCCGTAAAACTTGCAACAACAAAGTAGAGGACATCTAACTTGTTTTTGCAGGGCATGTTGTGATGTGATATGGTCAAGACATGATGCTAAATTTTATTGTATGAGATGATCATGTTTTGTAACCGAGTTATCGGCAACTGGCAGGAGCCATATGGTTGTCAATTTATTGTATGCAATGCAATCGCGATGTAATGCTTTACTTTATTACTAAGCGGTAGTGATAGTCGTGGAAGCATAAGATTGGCAAGACGACAACGATGCTACGATGGAGATCAAGGTGTCGCGCCGGTGACGATGGTGATCATGACGGTGCTTCGGAGATGGAGATCACAAGCACAAGATGATGATGACCATATCATATCACTTATATTGATTGCATGTGATGTTTATCTTTTTATGCATCTTATCTTGCTTTGATTGACGGTAGCATTATAAAATGATCTCTCACTAAATTATCAAGAAGTGTTCTCCCTGAGTATGCACCGTTGCAAAAGTTCTTCATGCTGAGACACCACGTGATGATCGGGTGTGATAGGCTCTACATTCAAATACAACGGGTGCAAAACAGTTGCACACGCGGAATACTCAGGTTATACTTGACGAGCCAAGCATATGCAGATATGGCCTCGGAAAACAGAGACCGAAAGGTCGAGCGTGAATCATATAGTAGATATGATCAACATAACGATGTTCACCATTGAAAACTACTCCATATCACGTGATGATCGGTTATGGTTTAGTTGATTTGGATCACGTGATCACTTAGAGGATTAGAGGGATGTCTATCTAAGTGGGAGTTCTTAATTAATTTGATTAACTGAACATAAACTTATCATGAACTTAGTACCTGATAGTATCTTGCTTGTTTATGTTGATTGTAGATAGATGGCTCGTGCTGTTGTTCCGTTAAATTTTAATGCGTTCCTTGAGAAAGCAAAGTTGAAAGATGATGGTAGCAATTACACGGACTGGGTCCGTAACTTGAGGATTATCCTCATTGCTGCACAGAAGAATTACGTCCTGGAAGCACCGCTAGGTGCCAGGCCTGCTGCTAGAGCAACACCAGAAGTTATGAACGTCTGGCAGAGCAAAGCTGACGACTACTCGATAGTTCAGTGTGCCATGCTTTACGGCTTAGAACCGGGACTTCAACGACGTTTTGAACGTCATGGAGCATATGAGATGTTCCAGGAGTTGAAGTTAATATTTCAAGCAAATGCCCGGATTGAGAGATATGAAGTCTCCAATAAGTTCTATAGCTGCAAGATGGAGGAGAACAGTTCTGTCAGTGAGCATATACTCAAAATGTCTGGGTATAATAATCACTTGATTCAATTGGGAGTTACTCTTCCAGATGATTGCGTCATTGACAGAATTCTCCAATCACTGCCACCAAGCTACAAGAGCTTCGTGATGAACTATAATATGCAAGGGATGAACAAGACTATTCCCGAGCTCTTCGCAATGCTAAAAGCTGCGGAGGTAGAAATCAAGAAGGAGCATCAAGTGTTGATGGTTAACAAAACCACTAGTTTCAAGAAAAAGGGCAAAGGGAAGAAAAAGGGGAACTTCAAGAAGAACGGCAAGCGAGTTGCTGCTCAAGAGAAGAAACCGAAGTCTGGACCTAAGCCTGAAACTGAGTGCTTCTACTGCAAGCAGACTGGTCACTGGAAGCGGAACTGCCCCAAGTATTTGGCGGATAAGAAGGATGGCAAGGTGAACAAAGGTATATGTGATATACATGTTATTGATGTGTACCTTACTAAATGCTCGCAGTAGCACCTGGGTATTTGATACTGGTTCCGTTGCTAATATTTGCAACTCGAAACAGGGACTACAGAATAAGCGGACACTAGCAAAGGACGAGGTGACGATGCGCGTGGGAAACGGTTCCAAAGTCGATGTGATCGCGGTCGGCACGTTACCTCTACATCTACCTTCGGGATTAATATTAGACCTAAATAATTGTTATTTGGTGCCAGCGTTGAGCATGAACATTATATCTGGATCTTGTTTAAATGCGAGACGGTTATTCATTTAAATCAGAGAATAATGGTTGTTCTATTTATATGAGTAATATCTTTTATGGTCATGCGCCTTTGAAGAGTGGTCTATTTTTGATGAATCTCGATAGTAGTGATACACATATTCATAATGTTGAAGCCAAAAGATACAGAGTTGATAATGAAAGTGCAACTTATTTGTGGCACTGTCGTTTAGGTCATATCGATGTAAAGCGCATGAAGAAACTCCATACTGATGGACTTTTGGAACCACTTGATTATGAATCACTTGGTACTTGCGAACCGTGCCTCATGGGCAAGATGACTAAAACACCGTTCTCCGGTACTATGGAGAGAGCAACAGATTTGTTGGAAATCATACATACCGATGTATGTGGACCGATGAATATTGAGGCTCGTGGCGGATATCGTTATTTTCTCACCTTCACAGATGACTTAAGCAGATATGGGTATATCTACTTAATGAAACACAAGTCTGAAACATTTGAAAAGTTCAAAGAATTTCAGAGTGAAGTTGAAAATCATCGTAACAAGAAAATAAAGTTTCTACGATCTGATCGTGGAGGAGAATATTTGAGTTACGAGTTTGGTGTACATTTGAAAAATTGTGGAATAGTTTCGCAACTCACGCCACCCGGAACACCACAGCGTAATGGTGTGTCCGAACGTCGTAATCGTACTTTACTAGATATGGTACGATCTATGATGTCTCTTACTGATTTACTGCTATCGTTTTGGGGGTACGCTCTAGAGACGGCCGCATTCACGTTAAATAGGGCACCATCTAAATCCGTTGAGACGACGCCTTATGAACTATGGTTTGGCAAGAAACCAAAGTTGTCGTTTCTTAAAGTTTGGGGCTGCGATGCTTATGTGAAAAAGCTTCAACCTGATAAGCTCGAACCCAAGTCGGAGAAATGTGTCTTCATAGGATATCCAAAGGAAACTATTGGATAGACCTTCTATCACAGATCCGAAGGCAAGACTTTTGTTGCTAAGTTCAGAAACTTTCTAGAGAAGGAGTTTCTTTCGAAAGAAGTGAGTGGGAGGAAAGTAGAACTTGACGAGGTAACTGTACCTACTCCTTTATTGAGAAGTAGTACATCATAGAAAACTGTTTCTGCGACACCTACACCAACAAGTGAGGAAGCTAATGATGATGATCATGAAACTTTAGATCAAGATACTACTGAACCTCGTAGATCAACCAGAGTGAGATCCGCACCAGAGTGGTACGGTAATCCTGTTCTGGAGGTCATGATATTAGATCATGATGAACCTACGAACTATGAAGAAGCGATGGTGAGCCCAGATTCCGCAAAGTGGCTTGAAGCCATGAAATCTGAGATGGGATCCATGTATGAGAACAAATTATGGACTTTGGTTGACTTGCCCGATGATCGGCAAGCAATTGAGAACAAATGGATCTTTAAGAAGAAGACTGACGCTGATGGTAATGTTACTGTCTACAAAGCTCGACTTGTCGCAAAAGGTTTTCGACAAGTTCAAGGGATTGACTACGATGAGACTTTATCACCCGTAGCGATGCTTAAGTCTGTCCGAATCATGTTAGCAATTGCCGCATTTTATGATTATGAAATTTGGCAGATGGATGTCAAAACTGCATTCCTGAATGGATTTCTGGAAGAAGAGTTGTATATGATGCAACCGGAAGGTTTTGTCGATCCAAAGGGAGCTAACAAAGTGTGCAAGCTCCAGCAATCCATTTATGGACTGGTGCAAGCCTCTCGGAGTTGGAATAAACGCTTTGATAGTGTGATCAAAGCATTTGGTTTTATACAGACTTTCGGAGAAGCCTGTATTTACAAGAAAGTGAGTGGGAGCTCTGTAGCATTTCTAATATTATATGTGGATGACATATTACTGATTGGAAATGATATAGAATTTCTGGATAGCATAAAGGGATACTTGAATAAAAGTTTTTCAATGAAAGACCTCGGAGAAGCTGCTTACATATTAGGCATAAAGATCTATAGAGATAGATCAAGACGCTTAATTGGACTTTCACAAAGCACATACCTTGACAAGATTTTGAAGAAGTTCAAAATGGATCAAGCAAAGAAAGGGTTCTTGCCTGTGTTACAAGGTGTGAGATTGAGTAAGACTCAAAGCCCGACCACTGCAGAAGATAGAGAGAAAATGAAAGATGTTCCCTATGCTTCAGCCATAGGCTCTATCATGTATGCAATGCTGTGAACCAGACCTGATGTGTGCCTTGCTATAAGTTTAGCAGGGAGGTACCAAAGTAATCCAGGAGTGGATCACTGGACAGCGGTCAAGAACATCCTGAAATACCTGAAAAGGACTAAGGATATGTTTCTCATATATGGAGGTGACAAAGAGCTCACCGTAAGAGGTTACGTTGATGCAAGCTTTGACACTGATCCGGACGATTCTAAATCGCAAACCGGATACGTGTTTACATTAAACGGTGGAGCTGTCAGTTGGTGCAGTTCTAAACAAAGCGTCGTAGCGGGATCTACATGTGAAGCGGAGTACATAGCTGCTTCGGAAGCAGCAAACGAAGGAGTCTGGATGAAGGAGTTCATATCCGATCTAGGTGTCATACCTAGTGCATCGGGTCCAATGAAAATCTTTTGTGACAATACTGGTGCAATTGCCTTGGCAAAGGAATCCAGATTTCACAAAAGGACCAAACACATCAAGAGACGCTTCAACTCCATCCGGGATCTAGTCCAGGTGGGAGACATAGAGATTTGCAAGATACATACAGATCTGAATGTTGCAGACCCGTTGACTAAGCCTCTTCCACGAGCAAAACATGATCAGCACCAAGACTCCATGGGTGTTAGGATCATTACAGTGTAATCTAGATTATTGACTCTAGTGCAAGTGGGAGACTGAAGGAAATATGCCCTAGAGGCAATAATAAAGTTATTATTTATTTCCTTATATCATGATAAAGGTTTATTATTCATGCTAGAATTGTATTAACCGGAAACATAATACATGTGTGAATACATAGACAAACAGAGTGTCACTAGTATGCCTCTACTAGACTAGCTCGTTAATCAAAGATGGTTATGTTTCCTAACCATGAACAAAGAGTTGTTATTTGATTAAAGAGGTCACATCATTAGTTGAATGATCTGATTGACATGACCCATTATATTAGCTTAGCACCCGATCGTTTAGTATGTTGCTATTGCTTTATCCATGACTTATACATGTTCCTATGACTATGAGATTATGCAACTCCCGTTTGCCGTAGGAACACTTTGGGTACTACCAAACGTCACAACGTAACTGGGTGATTATAAAGGAGTACTACAGGTGTCCCAATGGTAGATGTTGGGTTGGCGTATTTCGAGATTAGGATTTGTCACTCCGATCGTCGGAGAGGTATCTCTGGGCCCTCTCGGTAATGCACATCACTTAAGCCTTGCAAGCATTGCAACTAATGAGTTAGTTGCGGGATGATGTATTACGGAACGAGTAAAGAGACTTGCCGGTAACGAGATTGAACTAAGTATTGGATACTGACGATCGAATCTCGGGCAAGTAACATACCGATGACAAAGGGAACAACGTATGTTGTTATGCGGTCTGACCGATAAAGATCTTCGTAGAATATGTAGGAGCCAATATGGGCATCCAGGTCCCACTATTGGTTATTGACCGGAGATGTGTCTCGGTCATGTCTACATTGTTCTCGAACCGTAGGGTCCGCACGCTTAATGTTACGATGATAGTTATTATGAGTTTATGCATTTTGATCTACCGAAGGTTGTTCGGAGTCCCGGATGTGATCACGGACATGACGAGGAGTCTCGAAATGGTCGAGACGTAAAGATTGATATATTGGAAGCCTATGTTTGGACATCGGAAGTGTTCCAGATGAAATCAGGATTTTACCGGAATACCGGGAGGGTTACCGGAACCCCCCGGGAGCCAAATGGGCCAACATGGGCCTTGGTGGAAAGGTGAAAGGGCTGCCCTCATGGGCTGCGCGCCTCCCCCCTTCCCCTAGTCCTATTAGGACTAGGGAAGGTGGCCGGCCAGCCCCTCTCTCTTTCCCCACTTGGGGAGTCCTATTAGGAATAGGATTGGAGGGGAGTCCTACTCCCAGCGGGAGTAGGACTCCTCCTATGGCTGCTGCACCCCTCCCCCTTTGCCCCTTTATATACGGGGGCAGGGGGCACCTCTAGACACACAATTGATCATTGAGATCTTTCCTTAGCCGTGTGCGGTGCCCCCTGCCACCAAATTCCACCTCGGTCATATTGTCGCAGTGCTTAGGCGAAGCCCTGCGTCAGTAGTACATCAAGATCATCACCACGCCGTCGTGCTGACGGAACTCTTCCTCGACGCTTTGCTGGATCGGAGCCCGAGGATCATCATCGAGCTGAACGTGTGCTAAGAACTCGGAGGTGCCGGAGTAACGGTGCTTGGATCGGTCAGACCGGGAAGAAGACGTACGACTACTTCCTCTACGTTGTGTCAAACGCTTCCGTTGTGATCTACAAGGGTACGTAGATCATACTCTCCCCTCGTTGCTATGCATCACCATGATCTTGCGTGTGCGTAGGAAAATTTTGAAATTACTACGTTCCCCAACAGTAGTTCATCAAGAGTTGGGAGCACCACTTGGAGTTTGAGTTCATCTACCTACATTGGTTAGTCTTGAAAGGAAGAGCACTTGTGTATCCAAAATGACAATTATAGGATTTAACATAGAATTTGTCAAAGGACATGTTTGAATGGCTTCGTGCTTCCTTGTCTTCAACCACCATTGAGTAGAGACTTGGTGATGTAGAGATTGCTCAAGATGTGAGTGAGTTGCAATCTCATAGATTTAGATTCAACCAAGTACCTACACGGGTTAGATAACATGCAAGGTACAAATATATCCAAGACATATGAATAGCATCATAAGAGCAATATCAAGGATTAGTCATAGGCTCATGCCTCGCATGTATCAAATGGAGTTCCTACTCCAAGTTTGAAGCATCAATGATGTTCAATTCACCTCTTAACCTGCAAAACACTTTCTCATCAAGTGGTTTAGTGAATATATCCGCCAATTGCTTATCGGT
This sequence comes from Aegilops umbellulata, assembly GCA_032464435.1. Lineage (NCBI taxonomy): Eukaryota > Viridiplantae > Streptophyta > Magnoliopsida > Poales > Poaceae > Aegilops > Aegilops umbellulata. The sequence continues at coordinate 316,303,360 of CP136056.1, read as the reverse complement.
GCGAACATGCTTAAGGTTAATGTCCCCTTTGGCAATATGATCTCAAATGAAATGATGACGAACTTCAATGTGCTTAGTTCGAGAGTGTTGCACAGGATTGTGAGCAATCTTAATAGCACTTTCATTGTCACATAGCAATGGAACATGTTTCACATATATCCCATAATCTTTAAGAGTTTGGGTCATCCAAAGTAATTGAGCACAACATGAACCAGCGGCAATGTATTCCGCTTCGGCGGTGGATAAGGATACCGAGTTTTGTTTCTTGGAAGACCAAGACACTAGAGATCTACCAAGGAATTGACAAGTACCCAAAGTGGACTTTCTATCAACCTTGTCTCCAGCATAGTCCGAATCGGAGTAGCCAACAAGATCAAAAGAGGACCTCTTAGGATACCAAATGCCAAAATTTGGTGTATGGATTAAGTATCTCACTATCCTTTTCACAGCCTTAAGATGACTTTCTTTAGGAGTAGCTTGATATCGTGCACACATGCTCACACTTAGCATAATATCAGGACGAGAGGCACATAGATACAATGAACCAATCATAGAGCGATAAACTTTTTGATCAACCGGTTCACCATCTTTGGTCAAATCAAGATGTCCACTAGTAGGCATGGGTGTAGTCATACCTTTGCATTCTTGCATATTGAACTTCTTGAATAAGTCTTTGGTGTACTTCGTTTGTGAGAAAAATGTACCTTCCTTAGCTTGCTTGATTTGCAAACAGAGAAATAATTTGAGTTCACTCATCATAGACATCTCAAACTTCTCCAACATTAGCTTTCCAAACTTCTCACTAAAATGAGGGTTAGTTGAACCAAATATGATATCATCAACATAAATTTGGCACACAAATAGTTCTCCATCGACCCTTTTAGTAAAAGGAGTAGAATCAATTTTACCAATTTCAAAGCCTTTTTTAGTAAGGAACTTGGTCAAGCATTTATACCATGCTCTAGGAGCTTGTTTAAGACCATAAAGGGCTTTGTGAAGTTTGTAAACATGATTAGGTTTCTTAGGATTGACAAAGCCGGGGGGTTGCTTAACATAAACTTCCTCCTCAATTTTGCCATTTAGAAAAGCACTTTTAATGTCCATTTGGTACAAGGTGATATCATGGTTATTAGCATAGGCAAGTAAGATGTGAATGGACTCAAGTCTAGCAACGGGAGCATATGTCTCACCATAGTCCATACCTTCAACTTGTGTATAGCCTTGGGCGACGAGACGTGCTTTGTTGCGAACCACTTGTCCATCTTCATCTTGCTTGTTGCGAAACACCCATTTGGTACCAATGATGTTGTGGTTGTTGTCGGGCTTCTCGACCAATGTCCATACTTGACTTCTCTCAAAGTTGTGTAGCTCTTCATGCATAGCGTTTATCCAATCCGGATCCTTCAATGCTTCTTCAACCTTCATGGGTTCAATTTTAGAAATGAATGAGTAATGTTCACAAAAGTTAGCTAAGCGAGTTTTAGAGCGAGTAATTCTCCCGGTTTGGATATCATTGTAGATTTGTTCGACGGGATGATCTTTGGCAATTCTTGCTCGAACTCGTGAAAGCTTTTTCTTGGGCCGGGGTGGAACATCCTCTTCATCTTGCTCTTCTTCTTGGCCTTCTTCATTGTTGACGTTGTCGTTCTCTTGTCGTGGTGGAGAAGGAGGTTGTTGATGTTCATCTCGGTGTACTTCCTCGTTTTCTTCATCTTGGTGTGTCCCACTTGTGGATGCTTTCGTATCAATTCTTGGTTCACCTTGTCGTGAGGTAGAAGCTTCCACTTGGACGGACGAGGTACTCTCCTTCATTTCCGTTGGATGAATCTGGCCAATAGACAAGTCTTGAATTGCTTCCGATGGGTCTTTGTCTCCTACATCAATTGGCAATTGCTCTATTTGTGAGCCGTTAGATTCATCAAACTTCATATCTATCGTCTCTTCAACCTTTCGGGTGAAATTGTTGTAGACACGGTAAGTGTGAGAGTTTGAGCCATAACCAAGTAGGAAACCTTCATGAGATTTAGGAGCAAATTTAGAACGACGATGCTTATCAAGAATGTAGCACTTTGAGCCGAATACTCGAAAGTATCCAACTTGGGGTTTGTTACCGGTGAGGAGCTCGTATGCCGTCTTGCTGAGTAGCTTGTGAAGATACAAGCGATTTGTTGCATGACAAGCTGTCTCAACCGCTTTCGCCCAAAAGTGCTTTGGCGTTTTATACTCATCAAGCATCGTTCTTGCCATCTCGATAAGAGTCCGGTTCTTCCTCTCAACAACTCCATTTTGTTGAGGTGTGTACGTAGCCGAGAACTCGTGTGAAATCCCTTCTTTGTCAAGAAAGGTGTCCACATTTGCGTTCTTGAACTCCGTTCCGTTGTCGCTCCGAACCTTCTTGATCTTCACGTCAAACTGATTTTGGGCCTTCCTAGCGAAGTTTTTGAAGATCTTTTGGACCTGTGACTTGTCATCAAGAAAGAACACCCACGTAAATCTTGAAAAATCATCAACTATGATTAGACCAAATGAGTTACCACCGAGACTCTTGTATGCATTTGGACCAAAGAGATCCATGTGAAGTAGCTCGAGTGGTCTTCTTGTGGTCATGATGTTCTTTGCGCGGTGACTTCCTCCAACTTGTTTACCTGCTTGACAAGCACTGCAGAGTCTATCCTTGTCAAATACAACATCTTTTATTCCAGGGATATGATCACCTTTAATAAGCTTATCAAGATTTAGCATTCCAACATGACCTAGTCTTCTACGCCACAACCAGCCTTTAGAAGATTTAGAAATTAAGCAAGTTTTAGGTTGAGCCCTTTTAGTGAAATCAACAATGTAAAGATCTCCTCTACGTATACTGGTAAAGACAATTTTATGATTGTCTCTACGAAACACTTGGCAATCTACTTCAGTGAATAGGACATTGAAACCAAAATCCGCAAGTCTAGAAACTGAAAGTAAATTGTATCCAAGGGATTCAACGAGCATGACATTTTGTATGGAGCTATCGTGTGAGATGGCCACCTTACCAAGGCCAACCACCTTACCCTTTGAATTATCACCAAAGGTGACATATTTTCGAGGGCCGTCATTTTCAGCAAGCTCACGGAACATCTCTTCATCTCCGGTCATATGATCAGTACATCCACTATCAAGGACCCATTCCTTTCCTCCAGCCATGTAGCCACGAAGATTTGCCATAAGACCAAAATGTCTCATTGCATCATCAAGATCATAGTCACTATCGTCATCTTCATCATAGTATCCATGTTCAACATCATCTTGTGATTGATCAATTCCTAGAGAGGGTAATTCATTAGATAAATGATCATCACAATAGTTACCTTTATGAATTCTAATAGCTTCGGATATGATATCGCTAATGATTCCAACGTTTCCTTTAGCATGCATGAGATTGGTAAGCTCAAACAGACAATCACCAAAATTAGGATCACTAGAGTTCATCTTACTCAAAGCAATAGACTTATGGAGAATTTCATCTAAATTTTTAGGGAATAATCGGGAAATCGTTCCTCAAGAAATTTCCATATAGTATAGGCACAATTAAGAGTAGGCAAACTAGCAATCAAATTTTTGGGCAATCCTCTAATGATGAGCTCAACAGTTCTAAGATTGCGAATCATGTCAATATCTTCATCTAGGGTAGGGTGCAAAGGATCAATATGAGGTGCACAAGGACTAGCAATGTACTTAAATGATATTCATTGAAAATCTCAAGCATTTCATTTTTCCACTCACGAAAATACTCTCCATCAAGAATGGGCACTCTATGTCTAAGACTCCCTAAAGTAGACACATCCATCTTCCTCCAAAGGTGTTTAAACCAAGGCAATGGAGACCAAAGCTCTGATACCAATTGAAAGGATCGAGAAGAGGTGTCTAGAGGGGGGTGATTAGACACTAAGTGCCAAAAGTTGCAGTTTTTAATATTCTTAAGTTTAGGTGGAGTTTAGGCACAAATTTAACACATACAATACATATCAAGCAAGCATGCAATGAGTATATGAGCAGCGGAAAGTAAAGCATGCAACTTGCAAGAATGTAAAGGGAAGGGTTTGGAGTATTCAAACGCAATTGGAGACACGGATGTTTTGGCGTGGTTCCGATAGGTGGTGCTATCGTACATCCACGTTGATGGAGACTTCAACCCACGGAGGATAACGGTTGCGCGAGTCCACGGAGGGCTCCACCCACGAAGGGTCCACGAAGAAGCAACCTTGTCTATTCCATCACGGCCGTCGCCCACGAAGGACTTGCCTCACTAGCGGTAGATCTTCACGAAGTAGGCGATCTCCTTGCCCTTACAAACTCCTTGGTTCAACTCCACAATCTTGTCGGAGGCTCCCAAGTGACACCTAGCCAATCTAGGAGACACCACTCTCAAAGAAGTAACAAATGGTGTGTTGATGATGAACTCCTTGCTCTTGTGCTTCAAATGATAGTCTCCCCAACACTCAACTCTCTCTCACGGGATTTGGATTTGGTGGAAAGAAGATTTGAGTGGAAAGCAACTTGGGGAAGGCTAGAGATCAAGATTCATATGGTAGGAATGGAATATCTTGAGCTCAACACAAGTGTAGGTGGTTCTCTCTCAGAACATGTGTATTGGAAGTGTAGATGTTTTCTGATGGCTCTCTCCATGAATGAAGAGTGGGTGGGGGGTATATATAGCCTCCACACAAAATCTAACCGTTACACACAATCTGCCAAACTCGGTAGAACCAAATCGTTAAACTCGTCGGACCGATTTAGCAAACCTAGTGACCGTTAGGATTTTCGGTGGGACTGAGATGCAACTCGGTAGGACTGATATGGTTAGGGTTAGGGCATAACGTAATCTCGGTGTGACCGATTACACAAACTCGGTGGGACCGATTTTGGTAATTAGCTAACCAGAGAGTTGGTCAGGAAAACTCGGTGAGACCGATTACACAAACTCGGTGGGACCAATTTTGGTAATAAGCTAACCAGAGAGTTTGCATTGTAATCTTGGTAGTATCGATTGCTCAAACTCGGTGAGACCGATTTTGGCAATGGACATACACAGTGAGATTACAATCCCATCTCGGTGAGACCGAGATCCCTATCGGTGAAACCGATTTGCTAGGGTTTGTGGCAGTGGCTATGACAAGTGAAACTCGGTGGCGCCGAATAGAAAAAATCGGTGGGGCCGAGTTTGACTTTTGGTTTAGGTCATATGTGGACGTGGGAAGATAGTTGAGGGTTTTGGAGCATATCACTAAGCACATGAAGCAAGAGGCTCATTAAGCAACACCTCATCCCTCCTTGATAGTATTGGCTTTTCCTATAGACTCAATGTGATCTTGGATCACTAAAATATAAAATGTAGAGTCTTGATCTTGAAGCTTGAGCCAATCCTATGTCCTTAGCATCTTGAAGGAGTTCCACATCCTTTAGTCCATGCCACTTCATTGTTGAACTTATCTGAAACATACTAGGTAAAAGTGTTAGTCCAACAAGAGATATGTTGACATTAATTACCAAAACCACCCAGGGAGCACTTGTGCTTTCAGTTCGGCCCGGGCATCTTGAGCTTCATGTACCCGTAATGGGGTATTGCTTGGAAGATTGTAAACGCTTCGCGCCCTAGCAGAGCGTGGTAGCCGCTACTGAACGGGGCCACCTGAAACGTGACCTCTTCGGATCAGTAATTATCCGGCATGCCGAACACCACATCTAGTGTGATTTTTCCTGTACAACGCGCTTCCCGACTGGGGATTATTCCTCTAAAGGTTGTGCTGCTTCGCTCAATGCGGTTCCAGTGTATTTCCATTTTTTGAAGGGTTTCCTCATAAATGAGGTTCAATGCGCTGCCTCCATCCATGAGTACCTTGGTGAGGCGAAAGCCGTCCACTATTGGGCTGAGGACCAGTGCGGCTGGTGCTCGGGCTGTTCAGAATTTAGGTCCATCACCGGCATTAAAAGTAATAGCCGTGTCACTCCATGGGTTTATTGTTGCTACTTGGTACACTTCGGTGAGGCTGCGGAGTGTTCTTTTTCGCATATTATTTGATGCGAAAGTCTCGAAGACTGTTAAGACTGTACTGGTGACCCTGGGGTGGCTTTCTGCGGCCTCCGGAATTAGGAGATCTTCACCAATTTTGGCCATGTGCCGGAGTATCCAACATGCTCTAAGGTTATGAGTTGGCGTGGCGCCCTCTGTACTGTGAATTTTACAGGGTCCATTAAGCCATCCTTCCAGTACGGTTCCATGCCCTGTAGAGGGTTTTTGTTTTTTGGTGTTTAACCCGGGTGTCTGTCGATGATGCACCCTTTTGTTTCGGACGGGGTTTCTATTTAGGGCCGGACTATCCCAAAATTTTATTTCGGTTTTCCAGGCGCTTTCCATCGCACAGTACTTTTGTACTATGGACGCCAAGTCAGAAAGGCGTGTAATATCACGACGAGTTATGGCGTTAAGGATTCCCTTGTCCGTGCAATTATTGCAGAAGATTGAGATTGCATCTTCCTCGCGGCAGTCCTTTATCCTGTTCATAACCAGGAGGAATCTGGCCCAGTAATGGTGTACTGTTTCTTCGGGCTTTTGCCTGATTTTGGATAGGTCGCTTATGTTCAGGTGGGTGGGTGGAATTAAATCCGAAACCTCACCCAATCTGAGACTCAGAGGCCAAGGAGTTTCCGAACTCTGAAGTTTAGGTTCTTGGATGTTATCCAATGAGTCTAGCCCGTTGCCTGATTCTAAGTTCAGGTCTTGAGTTATATCCTCCCCTCCGCGGGTATCCGGCCTGGAGGGATCGGGAATCCGGACGTAATTAGTCCTTAAGATAGATGAAGGGTCGCCGCACTGCCCTTCTACCACGGCAACATGATGGGTGACCTGGGGAGAGCTAATCTCTCTTAGATCGGGTTTAGGCCCAACCTTGTCATAATCTGTAGCGACCCCCAGGGCGGCGATGCGATCCAAGAGCTCGTTCATGGAAGAGAGATCTATTGGATCTAACTGCTCGGTGAGTTCCGAACTGACATGAAGATTGCTTTTGATGACCCGAGAGGTCATCGTCGGCGCAGCAGCCGAACAGGCGGTCATAAGAAAACCACCCAGCCGGAGAGTTTGGCCAACAGCCAAAGCTCCCTTGGCAACGGTGCCGTCTTTAAAGACGGGATGAGGCATCCTTCCTGACGACGACGACACAGAGGAACTCTCAATGAAAGCACCAATGTCGGTGTCAAAACCGGCGGATCTCGGGTAGGGGGTCCCGAACTGTGCGTCTAGGCGGATGGTAACAGGAGACATGGGACACGAAGTTTTACCCAGGTTCGGGCCCTCTCGATGGAGGTAAAACCCTACGTCCTGCTTGATTAATATTGATGATATGGGTAGTACAAGAGTAGATCTACCACGAGATCAAGGAGGCTAAACCCTAGAAGCTAGCCTATGGTATGATTGTTGTATGTTGTCCTACGGACTAAAACCCTCCGGTTTATATAGACACCGGAGAGGGTTAGGGTTACACAGAGTCGGTTACAATGGTAGGAGATCTACATATCCGTATCGCCAAGCTTGCCTTCCACGCCAAGGAAAGTCCCTTCCGGACACGGGATGAAGTCTTCAATCTTGTATCTTCATAGTCCTGGAGTCCGGCTAAAGGTATAGTCCGGCTATCCGGACACCCCCTAATCCAGGACTCCCTCACCATGCAACCTCCATCATCATCATATACATGACTTGAGCATTCATTTTCATATTGCTTTGCATGATCGTAAGATAGCTAGCATGATATTTTCATGGCTTGTACATTTTTTGATATGTTTTGCTATGCTAGATTATTGCACATCCTGGTACACTGCCAGAGGCATTCATATAGAGTCATACTTTGTTCTGGATATCGAGTTGTAATATCGAGTTGTAAGTAAATAAAAGTGTGATGATCATCATTATTAGAGCATTGTCCCAGGTGAGGAAAGGACGATGGAGACTATGATTCCCCCACAAGTCGGGATGATACTCTGGACGAAAATAAAATAAAATAAAGAGGCAAAAAAGAGCCCAACAAAAAAAGAGAGAAAAGAGAGGCAATGCTACTATCCTTTTACCACACTTGTGCCTCAGAGTAGCACCATGTTCTTTATATAGAGAGTCCCTTGAGCTATCAGTTTCATATACTAGTGGGAATTTTCATTATAGAACTTGGCTTGTATATTCTGATGATGGGCTTCCTCAAATGCCCGAGGTCTTCATGAGCAAGCAAGTTGCATGCACACCCACTTAGTTTCAGTTTGAGCTTTCATATACTTATAGCTCTAGTGCATCCGTTGCATGAAAATCCCTACTCCTCGCATTGACATCAATTAATGGGCATCTCCATAGCCCGTTGATTAGCCGCGTCGATACGAGACTTTGTTCCTTTTTGTGTCCTCCACACAACCTCCACCATCATATTCTATTCCATCTATAGTGTTATATCCACGACTCACGCTCATGTATTGCGTGAAAGTTGAAAAGGCTTGAGAACATTACAAGTATGAAACAATTGCTTGGCTTGTCATCGGGGTTGTGCATGATGAAATACTTTGTGTGATAAAGATGGAGCATAGCCAGACTATATGATTTTATAGGGATAATTTTCTTTGGCCATGTTATTTTGAGAAGACGCGATTGCTTTATTAGTATGCTTGAAGTATTATTGTCTTAATGTCAAATGATAGACTATTGCTTTGAATTACTCATGTCTTAGTATTCATGCCATGATTATATTATATGATCAAGATTATGCTAGGTAGCATTCCACATCAAAAATTATATTTTTTTATCATTTACCTACTCGAGGACGAGAAGGAATTAAGCTTCGGGATGCTGATATGTCTCCGCCGTATCTATAATTTCTGATTGTTCCATGCCAATATTCTACAACTTATACATACTTTTGGCAAGAATTTATATGATTTTCTTGGACTAACATATTGATCCAGTGCCCAGTGCCAGTTCCTGTTTGTTGCACATTTTTTGTTTCGTAGAAAATCCATATCAAATGGAGTCCAAACGGGATAAAACTTACGGAGATTTTTTTTGGAATATATGTGAATTTTGGGAAGTGGAATCAACGCGAGACGATGCTCGAGGCAGCGACAAGGCAGGGAGCGCGCCCTGGGCCCTTGTGGCCACCCAGTAAGGCGGTTCGTGCCCATATTCTGGCGCAAGAAAGCTAGTATCCGGATACAAATCGGGTTGACATTTTAGCCCAATCGGAGTTACGTATCTCCGGGAATTTAAGAAATGGTAAAAGGCCAGAAACAGAGAGCACAGAAACAGAAGGAAACAGAGAGAGAGAGAGATCCAATCTCGGAGGGGCTCCCTCCCTCCCCCGCCATGGAGTCCATGGACTAGAGGGGAAACCCTTCTCCCATCTAGGGGGAAGGTCAAGGAAGAAGAAGAAGGAGGGGGTCTCTCCCCCCTCTCCCGGTGGCGCCGGAACCCCGCCGGGGCCATCATCGAGACGTTGATCTACACCAAAACCTTCATTGCCGTCATCACCAACTCTCTCCCCCTCTATGCAGTGGTGTAACACCCCCTCTCCCCGCTGTAATCTCTACTTAAACATGGTGCTCAACACTATATGTTATTTCCCAATGATGTATGGCTATCCTATGATGTTTGAGTAGATCCATTTTGTCCTATGGGTAATGATTGTGATTGGTTTGATTTGCATGTTTTATTATTGGTGCTGTCCTAAGGTGCTCTCCGTTTCACGCAAGCGTGAGGGATCCCCGCTGTAGTGTTTGCAATATGCTCATGATTCGCTGATGTTGGGTTGCTAGAGTGACAGAAGCTTAAACCTGAGTAAGTAGGTTGTTTGCGTATGGAAATAAAGAGGACTTGATACTTTAATTCTATGGTTGGGTTTTACCTTAATGATCTTTAGTAGTTATGGATGTTTGCTAGAGTTCCAATCATAAGTGCATATGATCCAAGGAGAGAAAGTATGTTACCTTATGACTCTCCCTCATATAAAATTGCAATAATGTTTACTGGTCTCGTTATCGATTGCCAAGGGAAAAATAACTTTCTTGTGACAAAAAAGCTCTCTACTAAAACTAACTTGGTCATTTCTTTATCTGAACATCCCTAGCTTTTATTTACGCGCTCTTTATTATCTAGCAAACCTATCCTACAACACCTACAAAGTACTTCTACTTTCATACTTGTTCTAGGTAAAGCGAATGTTAAGCGTGCGTAGAGTTGTATCGATGGTCGATAGAACTTGAGGGAATATGTGTTCTACCTTTAGCTCCTCGTTGGGTTCGACACTCTTACTTATCGAAAGAGGCTACAACTAATCTCCTGTACTTGTGGGTTATCAAGATCTTTTTTTGGTGCCGTTGCCGGGGAGCAATAACGTGGGGTGAATATTCACGTGTGTGCTTGTTTGCTTTATCACTAAGTAGATTTTATTTGTTGTTCTAAGTTGTTCTCTATCTTTCGTTATCGATATGGAACACGAAATACCAAAACCGTTAGGTGTACTTGCTACTCATGGAGACGGGGAACCTCCTAAAAGCCTCGATGCTCATTATGTGAAAGATATTATGCACTACTCATGGAGTGGGCCCGGATCCATGGCCGAGCAAGGCGGCGACATGGGGCTCCTCCTCGCAGCCAAGGCAGCGAGCTCCTGGTCGTCCATGGCGACGACCTGCATGGGCAAGGACATGGGAGGGTAAGTCAAACCAGGGGAGAGAGAGAAAAAGAAAAATGAGGGAGAGAGGAAGGAGATGGGGGTAACGGCAGGGTTGGTCGCTGGTGGCGAGGTGCTCCGTCGTGGTGGCATAGAGGCGAGGGGAAGAAGAGCGAGCTCCTGGACGCCAGCGATGCGAGGAGGTGAACTCGTTGGGTGCCATGGAGGAGGAGGTGCTCTTGGGCAGGAGCACCACGGGAGAGCCTATGGATATAGGGGGAAGGGTGAGGGAGAGAGGAGGGATTCGACCGAGGATATGGGGACTTCACCTACCTTGTACTTTGTAGTAGCGAGGGGTACAAACTCGTGCTACTACTATCAAATTAGCAGTAGTGCGGGTTTATACCCCTCGCTACTACTATGGCATGTCCCGGGGGCATGGTAGAGACCACTTAGTAGTAGCGAGGGTTATAAACCCGCACTACTACTATCAACCACTACAAAAAAAGACACATCCGTGACATTTTGGGCCGAACGAAAAAAATTCTGTCATGCTTATGACACTTCTATGACGATAATTGTGACAAAACCCAGTATCATCAAATGTGGTGGGCTCCTACTTCTATGACAAAAAATCATGACACAGAATGGACTTTTCGTCCTGGGCGGGCCGGAGACGCAGCTGCATGTCATTCTTTGGGCCATCCATGACGGTGAAAACTGTGGTAGAAGCGAGGGCGAGGAAAATATCGGGGGAGTTCTCGGTTACGGTGGGTGGTTGGGGCCGAGCGATGCACGTTTTTCTTGTACGTACACGTGTGTGTGCGAGGCGTTGCGCTCTAACTGAACCCGAGTGAGGCGTTGGGCTCTAACTGAACCCGAGCGATTGCACTAGCTACGTTACTGAACCCCGATTGATCCCTTGCTGTTAACTGAACCCGAGTGATTCCTTCGCTACTTCTGCTACTGAAGCCGATAGAACACTGCTGCCTCCTTCCCTTGATGAACAGTGAGCGTTGTTGGTGGGATTTGGATGAACAGTTCCTAGTGGGGGATTGGATGAACAGGACCCCGTGGTAGTAGAGGTCGTTGCCGCTGGATGAACATGACCCTGATCGATCGAGCCGGTGGATGAACAGGACCTCGTGGAGGGCTGCATGAACAGGACCCCGTGGAGGGCTGGTTGAACAGTAGCCGGTGGACGGCTGGTTGAATAGTAGCTGGTGGAGGGCTGGATGAACAGTAGCCTAGGAAGGGTGGTTGAACAGGACCCCGTGAAGAGGGCTGGTTGAACAGTAGCCGGTGGAGGCTGGATGAACAGGAGCCCGTGGATGAACAGTCGCAGGTGGAGGCTGGAGGAGGTCGACGGTGGATGAACAGTAGCTCGTGGAGGCAGTCGACGGTGGAGATGAACAGTATCCCCGTGGAGTCCTATTCTACGGTATGCCACACCCCTCCCGATCAACAGGACCCCCGTTTCGACCGTAGCGCTACAACACAAGTCTGTTTCCTCCTTTTGCGGTATGCCACACCCCTCCCGATCAACAGGACCCTGTTTCGACCATAGGAGGTCTGTTTCCTTTGTTTTGCGGTACGCCGGACCCCTCCCGATGAATAGGATCCCGTTTCTACCGTGGCCGGTTGATACGTCTCCAACATATCTATAATTTTTTATTGTTCCATGCTATTATATTATCAGTTTTAGATGTTTAATGGGCTTTATTATACACTTATATATTATTTTTGGGACTAACTTACTAACCCAAGGCCCAGTGCAAATTGTTGTTTTTTTTGCCTATTTCAGTGTTCCGCAGAAAAGGAACATCAAATGGAATCCAAACGGAATGAAACCTTCGGGAGACTGATTTTTGGAACAAACATGATCCAGAGGACTTGGAGTGGACGTCAAGAAAGAAGCGAGGAGGCCACGAGGCTGGGAGGCGCACCCCCACCCTCGTGGGCCCCTCGCGGCTCCACCGACCTACTTCTTCCTCCTATATATACCCATATACCCTGAAAACATCCAGGAGCACCACGAAACCCTATTTCCACCGCCGCAACCTTCTGTACCTGTGAGATCCCATCTTGGGGCCTTTTTTGGCGCTCCGCCGGAGGGGGAATCGATCATGGAGGGCTTCTACATCAACACCATAGCCTCTCCAATGATGTGTGAGTAGTTTAGTCCATAGTTATTAGCTAGATGGCTTCTTCTCTCTATTTGGATCTCAATACAAAGTTCTCCTCGATCTTCTTGGAGATCTATTCGATGTAACTCTTTTTTGCGGTGTGTTTGTCGAGATCCGATGAATTGTGGGTTTATGATCAAAATTATCTATGAACAATATTTGAATCTCCTATGAATTCTTTTATGTATGAATTATTATCTTTGCAAGTCTCTTCGAATTATCAATTTGGTTTGGCCTACTAGATTGATCTTTCTTGCAATGGGAGAAGTGCTTAGCTTTGGGTTCAATCTTGCGGTGTCCTTTCCCAGTGACAGCAAGGGCAGCAAGGCGCGTATTCTATTGTTGCCATCGAGGATAAAAGGATGGGGTTTATATCATATGGCGCGCGTTGCCGCGCCTATCTATTTTGACAATAAAATGGTAGGTATTTGTAAATATATGTGCCATTTAGATATTAATAAATTTACTCATAGCTCATAGAATTAAAGGAATCTTTAATAAACTAAGCTAAAAACATGAATATTAAATTGCATAAACTTAATAATAATTGGGTAGTAATCAAAGTGGAGAATTTAATAAAATTCAAAAAATTGGAGAATTTAATAGGTTTTAAAATAAATAAATAGAAACACTCAGGTAAACATTGTTTTTAACGTTACAATTTATTTCTGTCACAACATTACATAAAGGTATAAGAACTAAAAAAATATTGTGCCCCTTTCAAAGGGAGTAGTCCAGGTTATGCCTAATATCATAACGATGGCAACACTGTATAGCTGCAATGGATATTATATGCAGTAGCATGAATAGCTGGAGCTCAGGGAAAGGCAAGCATGATCGACACCCTCAAAAAAAATTCCCATTGCCTTTGTGTCATATGTGCAAAAATAATCTAGTTTTCAGAGGTTATTGCATCTTCTTCTGCTGCAAATTAAGGCCCCAATGAGTAACACATCACTATATCATCAAGCACTGATGCCTTGCATAGCCATGAACTAGCATTGATGTCATCGTCATCAAAATAGCATGAGCAAATCAACAGTGAGATGGAAGTATATTAAATTGACAAATTATGCCACCTTTATGAACAATATCCGAGTGCCATGTTGTAATTGATCCCAGATAACCCATACTACATGGATAATATACATGTGTAACTGTGTAAGCGATCACGGAGCTTTGGCAGCGAAGAAATATTTTAGTGCCCTGCAATCAGCTCCTTTCTTCCTCTCTGCAGAAACAGTACATGAGAAATTTTGGAATATATATTCACAGAACAAAATACGTTACAAAATAAGACAATCTACAACAATGATTTGAGACCGCACTTCTTGCTATACAACCCTACGGTTTCAGATTTCCTAGATCAAAACATTTTTTCACATATGAATTGACCCATACATGTGGCACACATGTCATTCTTTCTTCGATCAATCTCATAAAAAATACAAATACAAAGTAGAGAATGACCATCAACTTATTACTCTAATCTGCTGAGACAAATAAAAAGTGAAGCATCACTCAATATAAAACTAATGTGTTATTTCGTATAGACCACTAGTTTATTTTTAGGTTGAAGTTTTCCGTCCAAAGAAAGTAGACAATCAAATTTGAGCAAATAAATAGTACAATCAAACCTTCTCTTTGACACTACTCTATTTCTAGTCGATAGGGGTTGATTTGACATGGATAACTTGATTGGACGATGGTAAGGGTAGTAGCAGCAGCTATAAACCATATCAAGAGCATTTATACAGTCCAAAAGCATGCAAAAAATAGGGAATCTTTTTAAAAAATGGAGCTCAAATTTGAGAAGGATTTTCATTGTCGCCCGGTCACTATGGCCAGAAGAGGTGCAGGACCAGCCAACCCCACAATGGATGCAACAGTCAACGACCAAACCACCCAGACGCACCGTTACTTCAACAGAACCATCTCACTTCTGAAGCTCATCTCTCCAACAGTCGAATGTCAAGATGTCTAACTGCCTACTTGGGATTGGAGTTACAGGGAGTGCCCAATTTTTATGTTTCTAGCTTAATTCACTTTTCTTGAGGTTCTAGCTCTCAATTAAGTAATCTAATGCAGAATGTTGATTAGTGTGTTATCTCTGCTCATAGCATTTTTCACGTCTAATGAATCTTGTATGTTTTCATATTATACCCAGTTGAACTAGATTTTTACATAATGCTACTTTTTGGGAGACTGCATCAGATGATTCTTTTGAAGACGCAGGGCACACGGAGCACCTTTGCCTTGCCATTGTGCTCAAGAACTTAGTGAATTTAAGATTCCAAAAGCAGTCAGGCGATATGGTTGGAGCTTCTGCAACACCTCACTACCACCCCATGGAAACAATGCCTCTACTCCTCTACCGAGAATGGATCTTCCTAATTAAAATTCTCTTACACACTGGAGGGGGATCAATATAACCTATCTTGATTCAGATCCAAAATAATATCATTCTTGATTTGGGACGAAGGCAGGGTTCTTGTGTTGAATTAGCTGATGAGAATATGAGAGAAGGGAGTAGTACCTGCTGGGCGGAAGCGTGACGGCCATCTGGACGATTGTTCGCTTAGGGACGCCGGTTCCACCAGCGGCGCCACCAAGTCATGGTGGGATCTGCCGCTCAAGTTGAAGGTCGGGGTAGGGGGACACGCTCGTTGCATGGCGCTGGTCTGGGTGGCTAGGAAGTGCATGGGAAAAAGTTAAACCCCTTGAAATTTGTGCACTAAAAATTAATATACATACATTCAATAGGGATTTAAAGTTCAAAACTAATTGAAAAAGGCGTAACCAAAAATTGCGTAGTTGAACAATTCCTTAAATCTAGCGGCTGATTCTTTCGGCCATATGAAAATACCTGTTAGTAGGAAAGTAGTGTCAGATGATATACGCTATAGATTGAAAAAGAGACATGCTTAGTTGAAGCATCAACCTAATATTGAAAGACTCTTTTCATCTAGATAAACCTGCAAGTATACATTGGACCAAAAAGATGTGAGAAGATTCTAAAAAAATAATATCTACGAAGCAACCTTGTGCAGATGATATTAAACATTCATTAGTAGTAGTAGTATTCCCAGAACTGTATTGTTTGCATTTATATATCGGCCTATTTATCCATCTGTTGTGAAAAAAGACATTTTACTGAATGAAAAGATCGCTTGTCAAAACACGAACAAAATAGATGTATTTCCGGCAAACGCAATGCGCATTCATCCTACTGCCAGCAGAAAACAAAATTCCAAGTGAAACTCACATTGGGAGGAGGCGTGCTGATCTTAGGCACCCGGCGCTGGACGACAGGGTTGGTGTCGGCAGATCTTGGGACCAGTGGAAGGAGAGGCCCGTCCTGGTCGGCGGTGGCAAGTTGGGCTCGGACCTGAAGGGGCTGCTGGTGGTGCGCGAGCGCGGTGTGGATGGCATGCCGCCGCCGGTGCCTGCGGTTGTGATGCCCCTCCTGGAGCCAGCGGGGGTGGATGGGTGCAGGGAGGGCCTGAGGGAAGGGAGAAGCCGACGTCCCGACGATGGGTGGTGGGTGCCTCCGCTCGATCCTAGCGCGTGCCTCCAACTTCGGTCGATTGAATCCCGCGCCTCACATCGCGTTGGCTCGATCTCTCCCTCTTCTCTGTATCCGCATCGCCTTTGGTCGATCCCTCTCCGTGTCGCTGTATCATCTATGGGCTGAACATGCCCGGTTTACCAGATTTCTTGGATGTAGATGAAAGATCCAGTCCAACTTAACGGCAGACCCCCAAAATTTTTACCAGAGGAGCGGCCCATCAAGGCTAGCGCTGGTTAGCAGCGAACAACGCAAGCCTAAGTGCGATCCAAAGTTAATCAGACGGTCGAAAATGCCCAGAATCAATGATCGAACGGCTGCGAATGCTGATGGCCTGAGAGGGCAGGAAAGATGCTCAGTTATTATATATCTAAATTGCTTGAGTTTATCCCTCTACATCATGTCATCTAGCCTAATGCGTTACTCTGTTCTTATGAACTTAATACCCTAGATGCATGCTGGATAGTGGTCGATGTGTGGAGTAATAGTAGTAGATGCAGAATCGTTTCGGTCTACTTGTTGCGGACGTGATGCCTATATACATGATCATGCCTAGATATTCTCATAACTATGCACTTTTCTATCAATTGCTCGACAGTAATTTGTTCACCCACCGTAATACTTATGCTATCTTGAGAGAAGCCACTAGTGAAACCTATTGCCCCCGGGTCTATTTTCCATCATATCAATCTTCCGTCAACTAGCTATTTCTGTCGCCGTGTATTTTGCAATCTTTACTTTTAATATTTATCATAAAAATACCAAAAATTATTATCTTATCATCTCTATCAGATCTCACTTTTGTAAGTGGTCGTGAAGGGATTGACAACCCCTTTATCATGTTGGTTGCAAGGTTCTTATTTGTTTGTGTAGGTACGAGGGACTTGCGTGTGGCCTCCTACTGGATTGATACCTTGGTTCTAAAAAACTGAGGGAAATACTTACGCTACTTTACTGCATCACCCTTTCCTCTTCAAGGGAAAACCAACGCATGCTCAAGAGGTAGCAAGAAGGATTTGCCGTTGCCGAGGAGTCTACGCACAAGTCAAGACATACCAAGTACCCATCACAAACTCTTATCCCTCACATTATATTATTTGCCATTTGCCTCTCGTTTTCCTCTCCCCCACTTCACCCTTGCCGTTTTATTCGCCCTCTCTTTCCATTCGCCCCTTTTCGCTTGCTTCTTGCTGCCTGTCTGCCCTAATGGACCTGCCTAAAAACGTTGATCTTAAAAGGTTGGAAGAAATTGAAAACAACGCCAGAAGCTTTATGACTTTGCAATTTGAGCATAATAATTTCTTTAGAAACGAGCTTAAAGAACAAAAAGGCTTTATGGAGTACATGAATAAAGAGCTTGATGATATGTCTAAGGAATTTTATGGTTTGAAATCTCAGTTTGCTCATCTTGAAAAATTAATAGCCCAAATTTCAGATAAGCATGCCACCTCAGTCAATAAGATAGCCGCTAAATCGGAAGATCTAGAAGGTAATAGGGATGAAGATCTAAAAGTGATTGATGTGTCTCCTATTAAATCTTTGTTTTGCAATATGAATCTTGATAATGATGGGACTGGAGATGAGCCAACTTTAGTTAAAAGGCGTCCCAATGATTCGGAGTTTTTAGATCTTGATGCAAAAATTGGTAAAAGTGGGATTGAAGAGGTCAAAACTTTACATAGCAATGAACCCACTATTTTGGATTTTAAGGAATTTAATTATGATAATTGTTCTTTAATAGATTGTATTTCCTTGTTGCAATCCATGCTAAATTCTCCGCATGCTTATAGTCAAAATAAGGCTTTTACCAAACATATCGTTGATGCTTTAATGCAATCCTATGAAAAAAAGCTTGAATTAGAAGTTTCTATCCCTAGAAAAATTTATGATGAGTGCGAACCTACTATTAAAATTAAAATTAAAGATCATGAATGCTATGCTTTGTGTGATTTGGGTGCTAGTGTTTCCACGATTCCAAAAACTTTGTGTGATGTGTTAGGTTTTCGTGAATTTGATGATTGTTCTTTAAACTTGCACCTTGCGGATCCCACCATTAAGAAACCTATGGGAAGGATTAATGATGTTCTTATTGTTGCAAATAGGAATTATGTGCCCGTAGATTTCATTGTTCTTGATATAGATTGCAATCCTTCATGTCCTATTATTCTTGGTAGACCTTTCCTTAGAACGATTGGTGCAATTATTGATATGAAAGAAGGGAATATTAGATTCCAATTTCCATTAAGGAAAGGCATGGAACACTTTCCTAGAAATAAAATTAAATTACCTTAAAAATCTATTCTGAGAGCCACTTATGGATTGCATGCCAAAGATGATAATACCTAGATCTATCCTTGCCTTTATGCCTAGCTAGGGGCGTTAAACGATAGCGCTTGTTGGGAGGCAACCCAATTTTATTTTTATTTCTTGCTTTTTGGTTCTGTTTAGTAATAAATATTTGATCTAGCCTCTGGTTAGATGTGTTTTCATGTTTTAATTAGTGTTTGTGCCAAGTAGAACCTTTGGGAAGACTTGGGTGAAGTCTTTTTGATTTTGCTGTAAAAAAACAGAAACTTTAGCGCTCACGAGATTAGATAGAACTTTTTACTGGAGAGTGCTATTTAGTTGATTATTTTTTCAGATGATTAATAGATAAATTCCTCACGTCCATAAATTTATTTTAGAATTTTTGGAGTTCCAGAAGTATACTTTTGATACAGATTACTACAGACTATTCTGTTTTTGACAAATTCTGTTTTGTGTGTGTTGTTTGCTTATTTTGATGAATCTATGGCTAGTATCGGAGGTTATGAACCATAGAGAAGTTGGAATACAGTAGGTTTAACACCAATATAAATAAGGAATGAGTTAATTACAGTACCTTGAAGTGGTGATTTGTTTTCTTTCGCTAACGGAGCTCATGAGATTTTCTGTTAAGTTTCGTGTTGTGAAGTTTTCAAGTTTTTGGGTAAAGATTTGATGGATTATGGAACAAGGAGTGGCAAGAGCCTAAGCTTGGGGATTCCCAAGGCACCCCAAGGTAAAATCCAAGGACAACCGAAAGCCTAAGCTTGTGGATGCCCCGGAAGGTATCCCCTCTTTTGTCTTCGTCCATCGGTAACTTTACTTGATGCTGTAATTTTATTCACCACATGATATGTGTTTTGCTTGGAGCGTCTTGTATGATTTGAGTTTTTTCTTTTTAGTTCACCACAATCATCCTTGATGTACACACCTTTTGGGAGAGACACACATTAATCGGAATTTATTAGAATACTCTATGTGCTTCACTTATATCTTTTGAGCTAAATAATTTTGCTCTAGTGCTTCACTTATATCTTTTAGAGCACGGTAGTAGTTTTATTTTATAGAAATTATTGATCTCTCATGCTTCACTTATATTATTTTGAGAGTCTTTTAGGACAGCATGGTAAATTTGTTTGGCTATAAAATTAGTCCTAGTATGATAGGCATCCAAGATGGATATAATAAAAACTTTCATATAAGTGCGTTGAATACTAAGAGAAGTTTGATACTTGATGATTATTTTGAGATATGGAGATAGTGATATTAAATTTGTGCTAGTTGAGTAGTTGTGAATTTGAGAAATACTTGTGTTGAAGTTTGCAAGTCCCGTATCATGCACGTATGGTTAACATTGTGTAACAAATTTGAAACATGAGGTGTTCTTTGATTGTCATCCTTATGAGTGGCGGTCGGGGACGAGCGATGGTCTTTTCCTACCAATCTATCCCCCTAGGAGCATGCGCGTAGTGCTTGGTTTTTTATGACATGTAGATTTTTATAATAAGTATGTGAGTTCTTTATGACTAATGCTGAGTCCATGGATTATACGCACTCTCACCCTTCCATCATTGCTAGCCTCTTCGGTAACGTGCATTGCCCTTTCTCACCTTGAGAGTTGGTGCAAACTTCGCCGGTGCATCCAAACCCCCTGATACGATACTCTCTATCACACATAAAACTCCTTATATCTTCCTCAAAACAGCCACCATACCTACCTATTATGGCATTTCCATAGCCATTCCGAGATATATTGCCATGCAACTTTCCACCGTTCCGTTTTTTATGACATGCTTCATCATTGTCATATTGCCTTGCATGATCATGTAGTTGACATTGTATTTGTGGCAAAGCCACCATGCATATTATTTCATACATGTCACTCTTGATTCATTGCCCATCCCGGTACACCGCCGGAGGCATTATATAGAGTCATATTTTGTTCTAGTATCAAGTTGTAATCATTGAGTTGTAAATAAATAGAAGTGTGATGATCATCATTAATAGAGCATTGTCCCAAATAAAAAAAGAGAAAGACCAAATAAAAAAGGGAAAGGCCCAAAAAAAGAAATAAAAAGGGACAATGCTACTATCCTTTTTCCACACTTGTGCTTCAAAGTAGCACCATTATCTTTGTGATAGAGATTCTCTTGTTTTGTCACTTCCATTTACCAGTGGGAATTTTTATTATAGAACTTGGCTTGTATATTCCAACAATGGGCTTCCTCAAATGCCCTAGATCTTCGTGAGCAAGCAAGTTGGATGCACATCCACTTAGTTTCTTTTGTTGAGCTTTCATACATTTATAGCTCTATTGCATCCGTTGCATGGCAATCCCTACTCCTTGCATTGACATCAATTGATGGGCATCTCCCTAGCCCATTGATTAGCCGCGTCAATGTGAGACTTTCTCCTTTTTTGTCTTCTCCACATAACCCCCATCATTATATTCTATTCCACCCATGCATAGTGCTATATCCATGGCTCACGCTCATTATTGCGTGAAAGTTGAAAAAAGTTTGAGATTACTAAAGTATGAAACAATTGCTTGGCTTGTCATCGGGGTTGTGCATGATGAGAGCATTCTTGTGTGACGAAAATGGAGCATGACCAAACTATATGATTTTGTAGGGATGAACTTTCTTTGGCCATGTTATTTTGAGAAGACATAATTGCTTAGTTAGTATGCTTGAAGTATTATTATTTTTATGTTAATACTAAACTTTTATCTTAAATCTTTCGGATCTGAACATTCATGCCACAATAAAGAAAATTACATTGAAGAATATGCTAGGTAGCATTCCACATCAAAAATTCTGTTTTTATCAGTTACCTACTCGAGGACGAGTAGGAATTCTGCTTGGGGATGCTTGATATGTCTCCAACGTATCTATAATTTTTGATTGTTCCATGCTATTATATTATCTATTTTGGATGTTTAATGGGCTTTATTATACACTTTTATATTATTTTTGGGACTAACTTACTAACCCAAGGCCCAGTGCAAATTGCTGTTTTTTTGCCTATTTCAGTGTTTCGCAGAAAAGGAATATCAAACAGAATCCAAACGGAATAAAACCTTCGGGAGAGTGATTTTTGGAACAAACCGACTTGGAGTGGATGTCAAGAAAGAAGGGAGCAGGCCACGAGGCAGGGAGGCGCGCCCCCACCCTCGTGGGCCCCTCGCAGCTCCACCGACCTACTTCTTCCTCCTATATATACCCATATACCCCGAAAACATCCAAGAGCACCATGAAATCCTATTTCCACCGCCGCAACCTTCTGTACCCGTGAGATCCTATCTTGGGGCCTTTTCCGGCGCTCCGCCGGAGGGGGAATCGATCACGAAGGGCTTCTACATCAACACCATAGCCTCTCCGATGATGTGTGAGTAGTTTACCTCAAACCTTAGGGTCCATAGTTATTAGCTAGATGGCTTCTTCTCTCTATTTGGATCTCAATACAAAGTTCCCCTCGATCTTCTTGGAGATCTATTCGATGTAACTCTTTTTTGCGGTGTGTTTGTCGAGATCCGATGAATTGTGGGTTTATGATCAAAATTCTCTATGAACAATATTTGAATCTCCTCTGAATTCTTTTATGTATGATTTGTTATCTTTGCAAGTCTCTTTGAATTATCAGTTTGGTTTGGCCTACTAGATTGATATTTCTTGCAATGGGAGAAGTGCTTAGCTTTGGGTTCAAACTTGCGGTGTCCTTTCCCAGTGACAGCAGGGGCAGCAAGGCACGTATTATATTGTTGCCATCGAGGATAAAAGGATGGGGTTTATACCATATTGCTTGAGTTTATCCCTCTACATCATGTCATCTTGCTTAATGCGTTACTCTGTTCTTATGAACTTAATACTCTAGATGCATGCTGGATAGCGGTCGTTGTGTGGAGTAATAGTAGTAGATGCAGAATTGTTTTGGTCTACTAGTCGCGGACGTGATGCCTATATACATGATCATGCCTAGATTCTCATAACTATGCACTTTTCTATCAATTGCTCGACAGTAATTTGTTCACCCATCGTAATACTTATGCTATCTTGAGAGAAGCCACTAGTGAAACCTATGGCCCCCGGGTCAATTTTCCATCATATTAATCTTCCGTCAACTAGCTATTTCTGTCGCCGTTTATTTTGCAATCTTTACTTTTAATCTTTATCATAAAAATACCAAAAATTATTATCTTATCATATCTATCAGATCTCACTTTTGCAAGTGGCCGTGAAGGGATTGACAACCCTTTTATCACGTTGGTTGCAAGGTTCTTATTTGTTTGTGTAGGTACGAGGGACTTGCATGTGGCCTCCTACTGGATTGATACCTTGGTTCTCAAAAACTGAGGGAAGTACTTACGTTACTTTGTTGCATCACCCTTTCCTCTTCAAGGGAAAACCAACGCATGCTCAAGAGGTAGCACCGGTCGAACACAAGGCCGTTTCCTCCATTCTGCGGTACGCCAGACCTCGTTTCCATCGGCTGTTCCGTCCAAGCCGGTTGGCTCCCGATGAACAGCACACGTTCTGTTGCCTCCGATGAACACGACGCATTCCGTTGCCTCCCTATGAACACGACAACGACACAGTTTCTTCATTCCGACCCAGCCATGTACACGAGACCTGGCCATACTTATGCGCGAGTAGGCGTTCGAGACCCTGCCCGCATGTACATATGTGGCCGTATTTACTTTCTTGCACCCTGGCCGCTGTACGAACATGTACATGCTACGTGCGCGCCTCTACTACGACACGTGCCCTTCCTTACAAGGTCACGTGGCAACGCTGCAGCCTGCAGACAGACAGGCCGATCGACCAATATGTATGTACACGTTCGCGACCATAATGTCAACGCTACATGATACGTCTCCAACATATCTATAATTTTTTATTCTTCCATGCTATTATATTATCTGTTTTGGATGTTTAATGGGCTTTAATATGTTCTTTTATATTATTTTTGGGACTAACCTATTAACCGGAAGCCCAGTGCCAGTTTCTGTTTTTTTTGCCTATTTTAGAGTTTTGCAGAAAAGGAATACCAAACGGAGTCCAAACGGAATGAAACCTTCGCGATGATCTTTCTTGGACCTAAAGCAATCCAGAAGACTTGGAGTCAAAGTCTGTAACTCCACGAGGAAGCCATGAGACAGGAGGGCATGCCCAGGGACGGTAGGCGTGCCCCCACCCTCATGGGCCCCTCGTAGCTCCACCGACGTACTTATTTCGCCTATATATACTCTTATACCCTAGAAACATCAAGGGGAGACACGAAACCACTATTCCATCGCCGCAACCTTCTATACCCTTGAGATCCTATCTTGGGGCCTTTCCGGCGATATGCCGGAGGGCGAATTGAACATGGAGGGCTTCTACATCAACACCACTGCCTCTCCGATGAAGCGTGAGTAGTTTACCACAGACCTTCGGGTCCATAGTTATTAGCTAGATGGCTTCGTCTCTCTCTTTGATTCTCAATACAAAGTTCTTCTCGATGTTCTTGGAGATCTATTCGATGTAATACTCTTTTGCGGTGTGTTTGCCGAGATCCGATGAATTGTGGATTTATGAACAAGATTATCTATGAATATTATTTGGTTCTTCTCTGAATTCTTATATGCATGATTTGATATCTTTGCAAGTCTCTTCGAATTATTGGTTTAGTTTGGCCTACTAGATTGATCTTTCTTGCAATGGGAGAAGTGCTTAGCTTTGGGTTCAATCTTGCGGTGTCCTTTGCCAGTGACAGGAGGGGCAGCAAGGCACGTATTGTATTGTTGCCATCGAGGATAAAAAGATGGGGTTTATATCATATTGCTTGAGTTTATCCCTCTACATCATGTCATCTTGCTTAATGCGTTACTCCATTCTTATGAACTTAATACTCTAGATGCATGCTGGATAGTGGTCGATGTGTGGAGTAATAGTAGTAGATGCAGAATCGTTTCGGTCTACCTGACACGGACGTGATGCCTATATTCATGATCATTGCCTTAGATATCTTCATAACTATGCGCTTTTCTATCAATTGCTTGGTAGTAATTTGTTCACCCACCGTAATACATGCTATCTTGAGAGAAGCCACTAGTTAAACCTATGGCCCCTGGGTCTCTTTCCTATTATATTGCATCTCTTTTATTTACATCGCATCTCGTTTACTATTTTGCAATCTTTACTTTCCAATCTATACAACAAAAATATCAAAAATATTTACTTTACTATCTCTATATATCTCACTTTTGCGAGTGACCGTGAAGGGATTGACAACCCCTTTATCGCGTTGGTTGCAAGGATCTTGATTGTTTGTGCAGGTACTAGGTGGCTTGTGCGTTGTCTCCTACTGGATTGATACCTTGGTTCTCAAAACTGAGGGAAATAGTTATGCTACTTTGCTGTATCACCCTTTCCTCTTTAAGGGAAAACCAACACATGCTCAAGAGGTAGCAAGAAGGATTTCTGGCGCCGTTGCCGGGGAGATCTACGCCAAGTCAAGACATACCAAATACCCATCATAAACTCTTCTCCCTCGCATTACATTATTTGCCATTCGCCTCTCGTTTTCCTCTCCCCCACTTCTAAAATGATTTCTGAAAACCTTGGCCTTTTCTTCTCCCCTCTTCTGTTTGTCTCTTTTCACTTGCTTCTTGTGTGCTTGTGTGTTGGATTGATTGTTTGTCACGATGGCTCAAGATAATACGAAATTGTGTGACTTTTCCAATACCAACAACAATGATTTTATTAGCACTCCGATTGCTCCTACTACCAATGTTGAATCTTGTGAAATTAATACCGCTTTGTTGAATCTTGTTGTGAAAGATCAATTTTCTGGCCTTCCTAGCGAAGATGCCGCAACCCATCTAAACAACTTTGTTGATTTGTGTGATATGCAAAAGAAGAAAGATGTGGATTATGATATTGCTAAATTGAAGCTATTTCTGTTTTCTCTTAGAGATCATGCTAAAACTTGGTTCTCTTCTTTGCCTAAAAATAGCATTGATTGATGGAATAAGTTCAAAGATGCTTTTATCTGTATGTATTTTCCTCCCGCTAAGATCATCTCTCTTAGGAACGATATTATGAATTTTAAGCAACTTGATCATGAGCATGTTGCACAAGCTGGGGAGAGGACGAAATTAATGATACGTAATTTCCCTACACATGGTTTGAATTTGTGGATGATTATACAAAATTTTTATGCCGGATTGAATTTTGCTTCTAGAAATCTTTTAGATTCGGCCGCAGGAGGCACTTTTATGGAAATCACTTTAGGAGAAGCTACTAAACTCCTACACAATATTATGGTTAATTATTCTAAATGGCACACCGAAAGATCCACTAGTAAAAAAGTACATGCGATTGAAGAGATTAATGTTTTGAGTAGGAAGATGGATGAACTTACGAAATTGTTTGCTAATAAATGTGTTTCTTCTGATCCTAATGATATGCCTTTGTCCACTTTGATTGACAATAATAATGAATCTATGGATGTGAATTTTGTTGGTAGGAACAATTTTGGTAACAACGCGTACATAGGAAACTTTAATTCTAGGCTGTTTCCTAGTAATTCCTCTAATAATTATGGTAATTCCTACAACAACTCTTATGGAAATTTTAATAAGATGCCCTCTGATTTAGAGACTAGTGTTAAAAAATTTATGAGTTCGCTAATGAATTTCAATGCTTTGGCTGAAGAAAAATTGCTTAAGATTGATGAGTTGGCTAGGAACGTGGATATAATTTCTCTTGATGTTGATTCTTTGAAACTTAGATCTATTCCACCTAAGCATTACATCAATGAGTCTCTCAAAGCCATGAGAACTTCCAATGATGAGTGCAAAGAAAGAACCTCTAGGACGCGTGCTAAAAAACATTGCTTTGTGAAAGCGTGTTCTTCTAGTTTTCATGATAATAATGATGAAGATCTAAAAGTGATTGATGTGAATCCTATTAAATCCTTGTTTCCAATATGAATCTTGATAAAGATGGGACTGGAGATGATTCAACTTTAGTTAAAAGGCGTCCCAATGATTCAGAGTTTTTAGATCTTGATGCAAAAATTAATAGAAGTGGGATTGAAGAGGTCAAAACTTTACATAGCAATGAACCTACTATTTTGGATTTCAAGGAATTTAATTATGATAATTGCTCTTTGATAGATTGT
This sequence comes from Aegilops umbellulata, assembly GCA_032464435.1. Classification (NCBI taxonomy): domain Eukaryota; kingdom Viridiplantae; phylum Streptophyta; class Magnoliopsida; order Poales; family Poaceae; genus Aegilops; species Aegilops umbellulata. The sequence continues at coordinate 316,276,457 of CP136056.1, read as the reverse complement.
ATTTCCTTGTTGCAATCCGTGTTAAATTCTCCTCATGCTTATAATCAAAATAAACCTTTTACTAAACATATCGCTGATGCTTTAATGCAATCCTATAAAGAAAAGCTTGAACTAGAAGTTTCTATCCCTAGAAAACTTTATGATGAGTGGGAACCTACTATTAAAATTAAGATTAAAGATTATGAATGCTATGCTTTGTGTGATTTGGGTGCTAGTGTTTCCACGATTCCAAAAACCTTGTGTGATGTGCTAGGTTTCCGTGAATTTGTTGATTGTTCTTTAAATTTGTATCTTGGGGACTCCACCATTAAGAAACCTATGCGAAGGATTAATGATGTTCTTATTGTTTAAAATAAGAAATATGTGCCCGTAGATTTCATTGTTCTTGATATAGATTGCAATCCTACATGTCCTATTATTCTTGGTAGACCTTTCCTTAGAATGATTTGTGCAATTATTGACATGAAAGAAGGAAATATTAGATTTCAATTTCCGTTAAGGAAAGGCATGGAACAATTTCCTAGGAAGAAAATTAAATTTCCTTATGAATCTATTATGAGAGCCACTTATGGATTGCATACCAAAGATGGCAATACCTAGATCTTTTCTTGTTTTTATGCCTAGCTAGTGGCGTTAAACGATAGCGCTTGTTGGGAGGCAACCCAATTTTATTTTTGTTCTTTGCTTTTTGCTCCTGTTTAGTAATAAATAATTCATCTAGCTTCTGTTTAGATGTGGTTTTATGTTTTAATTAGTGTTTTTGCCAAGTAGAACCTTTGGGAAGACTTGGGTGAAGTCTTTGCGATCTTGCTGTAAAAAACAGAAATTTTTGCGCTCACGAGATTAGCTGTAAATTTTTACTAGAGAGTGATTTTAGGTTGATTCTTTTTTAAGATGATTAATAGACAAATTCCTCACGTCCTCCAATTTATTTAAGTATTTTTGGACTTGCAGAAGTATTCGAAATTTATAGATTGTTACAGACTTTTCTGTTTTTGACAGATTCTGTTTTTCGTGTGTTGTTTGCTTATTTTGATGAATCTATGAGTAGTATCGGGGGGTATGAAACATAGAGAATTTGGTATAAAGTAGGTTTAACACCAATATAAATAAAGCATGAGTTCATTACAATATCTTAAAGTGGTGGTTTATTTTCTTGTACTAACGGAGCTCATGAGATTTTCTGTTGAAGTTTTGTGTTGTGAAGTTTTCAAGTTTTTGAGTAAAGATTTGATGATTTTGGAATAAGGAGTGGCAAGAGCCTAAGCTTGGGGATGCCCAAGGCACCCCAAGGTAAAATTCAAGGACAACCAAAAGCCTAAGCTTGGGTATGCCCCGGAAGGCATCCCCTCTTTCGTCTTCGTCTATCGGTAACTTTACTTGAGGCTATATTTTTATTCACCACATGATATGTGTTTTGCTTGGAGCGTCTTGTATGATTTGAGTATTTGATTTTTAGTTTACCAAAATCATCCTGGCTGTACACACCTTTTGGGAGAGACACGCATGAATCATAATTTATTAGAATACTCTATGTGCTTCACATATATCTTTTGAGTTAGATAATTTTGCTCTAGTGCTTCACTTATATCCATTTAGAGCACGGTGGTGGTTTTATTTTATAGAAATTATTGATCTCTCATGCTTAACTTATATTATTTTGAGAGTCTTTTAGAACAACATGGTAATTTGCTTTGGCTATAAAACTAGTCCTAATATGATGGGCATCCGAGATGGGTATAATAAAAACTTTCATATAAAGTGCGTTGAATACTATGAGAAGTTTGATCCTTTATGATTGTTTTGAGATATGAAGATGGTAATATTAGAGTCATGCTAGTAGAGTAGTTGTGAATTTGAGAGATACTTGTGTTAAAGTTTGTGATTCTCGTAGCATGCACGTATGGTGAACCGTTATGTGATGAAGTTGGAGCATGATTTATTTATTGATTGTCTTCCTTATGAGTGGCCGTCGGGGACGAGCGATGGTCTTTCCCTACCAATATATCCCCTAGGATCATGCGTGTAGTGCTTGCTTTCGGTAACTAATAGATTTTTGCAATAAGTATGTGACTTATTTATGACTAATGTTGAGTCCATGGATTATACGCACTCTCGCCCTTCCACCATTGCTAGCCTCTCTAGTATTGTGCAACTTTCGTCGGTACCATACACCCACCATCTACCTTCCTCAAAGCATCCACCATACCTACCTATTACGGCATTTCCATAGCCATTCCGAGATATATTGTCATGCAACTTTCCACCGTTCCATTTATTTTGACACGCTCCATCATTGTCATATTGCGTTGCATGATCATGTATCGTATTTGTGGCAAAGCCACCGTTCATAATTTTTCATACATGTCACTCTTGAATCATTGCACATCTCGGTACACCGCCGGAGGCATTCACATAGAGTCATATTTTATTCTAAGTATTGAGTTGTAAGTAAACAAAAGTGTGACGATCTTCATTATTAGAGCATTGTCCTAGTGAGGAGAGGATGATGGAGACTATCATTCCCCCTCAAGTCCGGATGAGACTCCGGACGAAAAAATATATTAAAAAAGAGGCCATAAAAAGAGAGAAAGGCCCAAAAAAATGAGAGAAAAATAGAGAAGGGACAATGCTACTATCACTTCTGCTTCAAAGTAGCACCATGATCTTCATGATAGAGAGTCTCTTATTTAGTCACTTTCATATACTAGTGGGAATTTTCGTCATAGAACTTGGCTTGTATATTCCAATGATGGGCTTCCTCAAAATGCCTTAGGTCTTTGTGAGCAAGCAAGTTGGATGCACACCCACTTAATTTCTTTTGTTGAGCTTTCATACATTTATAGCTCTAGTGCATCCGTTTCATGGCAATCCCTACTCACTCACATTGATATCTATTGATGGGCATCTCCATAGCCCATTAATATGCCTAGTTGATGTGATACCATCTTCCTCCTTTTTATCTTCTCCACAACCACCACCCTATTCCACCTATAGTGATATATCCATGGCTCACGCTCATGTATTGCATGAAAGTTGAAAAAGTTTGAGAATACTAAAGTATGAAACAATTGTTTGGCTTGTCATAAGGGTTGTGCATGATTAAATACTTTGTGTGATGAAGATAGAGCATAACCAGACTATATGATTTTGTAGGGATAGCTTGCTTTGGCCATGTTATTTTGAGAAGACATGATTGCTTTGTTAGTATGCTTGAAGTATTATTGTTCTCATGTCAATATTAAACTTTTATCTTGAATCTTTCGGATCTGAACATTCATGCCACAATAAAGAAAAATACATTGATAATTATGTTAGGTAGCATTCCACATCAAAAATTCTGTTTTTATCATTTACCTACTCGAGGACGAGCAGGAATTAAGCTTGGGGATCCTTGATAACGCTCCAACGTATCTATAATTTTTTATTGTTCCATGCTATTATATTATCTATTTTGGATGTTTAATGGGCTTTAATATGCTCTTTTATATTATTTTTGGGACTAACCTATTAACCGGAGGCCCAGTACCAGTTTCTGTTTTTTTGCCTATGTTAGAGTTTTGCAGAAAAGGAATACCAAACAGAGTCCAAACGGAATGAAACCTTTGCGATGATCTTTCTTGGACCGAAAGCAATTCAGAAGACTTGGAGTCGAAGTCTGGAACTCCACGAGGAAGCCACTAGGCAGGAGGGCGTGCCCCCACCCTCGTGGGCCCCTCGTAACTCCACCGACGTACTTCTTTCGCCTATATATACTCTTATACCCTAGAAATATCAAGGGGAGCCATGAAACCACTTTTCCACCGTCGCAACCTTTTGTACCTGTGAGATCCCATCTTGGGGCCTTTTCCGGCGAGCTGCCGGAGGGGGAATCAATCACGGAGGGCTTCTATATCAACACCATTGCCTCTCTGAGGAAGCGTGAGTAGTTTACCACAGACCTTCGGGTCCATAGTTATTTGCTAGATGGATTCGTCTCTCTCTTTGATTCTTAATACAAAGTTCTCCTCGATGTTCTTTGAGATCTATTCGATGCAATACTCTTTTGCGGCGTGTTTGCCGAGATCCGATGAATTGTGGATTTATGAACAAGATTATCTATGAATATTATTTGGTTAATCTCTGAATTATTATAGGCATGATTTGATATCTTTGCAAGTCTCTTCGAATTATTGGTTTAGTTTGGCCTACTAGATTGATTTTCTTGCAATGGGAGAAGTGCTTAGCTTTGGGTTCAATCTTGCGGTGTCCTTTCCCAGTGATAGTAGGGGCAGCAAGGCACGTATTGTATTGTTGCCATCGAGGATAAAAAGATGGGGTTTATATCATATTGCTTGAGTTTATCCCTCTACATCATGTCATCTTGCTTAATGCGTTACATTGTTCTTATGAACTTAATACTCTAGATGCATGCTATATAGCGGTCGATGTGTGGAGTAATAGTAGTAGATGCAGAATCGTTTCGGTCTACTTGACATGGAAGTGATGCCTATATTCATGATCATTGCCTTAGATATCTTCATAACTATGCACTTTTCAATCAATTGCTCGGCAGTAATTTGTTCACCCACCATAATACATGCTATCTTGAGAGAAGCCACTAGTGAAACCTATGGCCCCCGGCTCTCTTTCCTATTATATTGCATCTCTTTTATTTACATCGCATCTCGTTTACTATTTTGCAATCCTTACTTTCCAATCTATACAACAAAAATACCAAAAATATTTACTTTACTATCTCTATTAGATCTCACTTTTGCGAGTGACCGTGAAGGGATTGACAACCCCTTTATCGCGTTGGTTGCAAGGTTCTTGATTGTTTGTGCAGGTACTAGGTGACTTGTGTGTTGTCTCCTACTGGATTGATACCTTGGTTCTCAGAACTGAGGGAAATATTTACGCTACTTTGCTGCATCACCCTTTCCTCTTTAAGGGAAAACCAACGCATGCTCAAGAGGTAGGACTACGTACGCTTCGATCGGGTGGGTCCCGACTATAACGCGCTTCCTTGCATGCGAAGATGTAGCTGGTGGGTCCCAGCAGTCAGAGGGGAAATGTTTTTTGATGAAATACGGTGGCCCATCCGGTGGGTCCTTACTGTCAGGTGGACGAATCATTATTTTCCGTGTAATAAGGAGGCACTTCCTTGCTGTGGCCGTGGACCCAGCTGTCAGCCTCTCAACATACAATACTCTTTCGATGGAAGTCATTCGTTGACCACATTGACCACGCCGCGCCGAGAGCACCAAGGAGGTGGACGACGGCGAGGCCTAGGAAGGGAACGATGCAGAGCCGGGGAAGAGGCGGCAATGGATTCCCACGCGATGAGGAGTACGAGGGTTCACTTGTTCGGCTGCGGTGTGAGGCTGGCTGCCGTCGCCACAGGGCCTGGCCATCGGTGGGAGTAGTAGGGGCCGGTGAGGCCTCCGCGGCAGCACAGCCAGCCACGGGAGGCAAGAGCACATGGTGGTTTGGACGGCTGGAGCAAGAAAACCAGTGGTTGAAGCAGCAGGACGATCGTTGGATGTTAACAATCCAACGGTCACTGGTGATAGAATCGTTTGTTGACTAAGTTGACAAAGCCCTCCGTCCGCGTCAACTTAGTAGGCCCACAAGTCAGCCTCCCACTATGGTGGGTCCCAGCTAGCAGGGGGTGTATTCATTTTTTGTGTAATAAGGAGGCACTTCCTTGCGTGCGAAGATATAGCTGGTGGGTCCGAGTTGTCAGCGGGAGTATTCATTCTTTTTGGGGTAATAAGGAGGCACTTGCTTGCATGCGACCATGGACCATGTGGGTCCCAACTGTCAGCCTCTCCATGTACGTCCCTCTTCCGATGTTGTCGTTTGTTGACAACATTGACCACGCCGTGCCGAGAACACCAGCGCGATGGACGACGGCGAGACCCAGGAAGGGAAGGACCCGGAGGCGGTGAAGCCATAACAGTGGAGGGATGTGGGTGAGTAGAGGGATGGCCTGGCCAGCGGTGGGAGTAGTAGGGGGCAGTGAGGCCTGCGCGGCAGCATAGCCGGCCACGGGAGGCGGGAGCAGGCGGTCCCGCCGGCGCTGGATTTGGCGGCTGGAGCAAGAAGATCAGAGATTGAAGAAGCACGACGGCCGTTGGATTGACATCCAACAGTTACGTCTGCTAGAATCGTTTGTTGTCTTATATAATTAGTAAAAAAATCTTGCATACGCGTCAACTTAATAGGCCCACAAGTCAGACCATTCCCTATTTTTTTAATAGTTTATATATAGCTCATTGCAACTTCTTATGCAATTTATTGCAGTCCGTCTTTTTGTTGGACAGGGCCAGGGTTAAAAATGTAAACGAAATTTTGCATATTTCTGTGGGTTCCAAACTATTTTTAATACCGAAATGTCGAGCCAGATTTAAAGTACTTTGAAGATATATTTAAATTAGGTTAAAGCCCAGTGAAATTGGAATCTGTAAATGTGAAAAATTCAGAAATTATGAAGTAGTTGCCAATTTGTCATCTGTTTTTATAGTTACAGCCCATTTCATATTACTTTCAAGATTTGCAGGCGTCTTGAAAGAGTTGCAGCCCATCAGGGCGTAGAAATATAAGTAGGCCTGGATTGGGTATTCTTCAGAAAAATAAACTCGACTCATTTTCACAAAAAAATAGCTGGCCTGGTCACGTGGTGAACATAAAATATAAGCCTGGGCTAGACGGGCCACAACCCAGTTGAAACCCTGCTCCGTCTCAACAATAACAAAAAAAATACTGCTCGAGCAGCTACGTCCCAGGTGTCAGCCGATCTTGTGCTGTTCTTTTGTCTAGTGACTATATACGCTGACAATGTCGTGGGTCCCAGATGTCAGGAAACCACTAGCAGGAAGCATTTTCTTTTTCCATACGCTGACAATGGAGTATATGCATATAACAAAAATGAGGAACTTCCTTGCGTCCGGCCATGGACATGGTGGGCCCCTACTGTCATCCTCTCCACGTACAGTCCTCTACCGATTCCTCTTGTTTGTTGACCAAGTTGACAACGCGAGAGGGCGGCGCCGCGGTGAGCACATCAAAGCGCGCGGAGGACAACGGCGAGGCCTCGGAGGTCGGCGTTAACAATTTAGGAGACGGTGGGGCAGCGTTGCATGCGCTGAGGCGCAACTAGCCATGGGAGGTGGAAGCAGGCGGCCCCGCCGACGCTGGTTTGGTTTTGGCGTATGGAGGAAGACAGGACTAAAGAAACACGACAGACTGTAAAAGCAGCAGGAGTACTTAGCAACCTTAACTAAAACCCGCAGGGGCACTTAACAACCATAGTTGAAAGCAGTATGGGTACTTATACAGGTTCAACCGTACAAAGCACGCCTCAAACAGTGCTACTTTGCCTACAGTTAACCAAAGGGTGAGGCCGCCAAGCACCAGGACAAGGCCCAGGCGCCACCCCGCGCATCCACAACCTTCTGAAAGCGGCTTCATCTCGCAATGTGGTCAATAAACAGGATATTCGCTTTAGAGCCATGGAAAAGCAGGAACATAGTCTTATGTCCTATTATCCAAGATGGACGGGCCTTCATTATTTGAGACCACCCATGAATAAGTATCTTTTCACCTCCAAGGGGAATGGAGTAGGTCGACATAAACATCATGTTGTGACCAAGCGCAAGTCTGACCCGACCATGGTCAGGCATCTGTATAGGAACAATAGAACTGGACTGTTCCTGTTTCATGAAGATCATAGCTGTAAAACTGTGCATAAGCAAGATTTTATGAACAACATATATAACAGAAAACAACCTGTACCATAAGTTTCTCAACACAGTTGGACCTGTTCAACGAGTGCAACAGTGGCACACATATCCCATGTGGCCTTCCTAAAAGGATCGATATAGTTGACTAGAGGGGGGGGGGTGAATAGGCAACTAACTATTTTTCGCTTTTCTTTAACAATTTAAACTTTGCATCAAAGTAGGTTGTCTAGAAATGCAACTAAGTGAGCAACCTATATGATGCAACAATGATAAGCTCACAAGCAAGCAAGAGATATAACACAAATAAGCTTGCACAAGTAAAGGCACGAGATAACCAAGAGTAGAGCCGGTGGAGACCAGGATGTGTTACCGAAGTTCCTTCTCGTTGAGCGGAAGTACGTCTCCATTGGAGCGGTGTGGAGGCACAATGCTCCCCAAGAAGCCACTAGGGCCACCATATTCTCCTCACACCCTCACACAATGCCAGATGCCGTGATTCCACTATTGGTGCCCTTGAAGGCGGCAACCGGACCTTTACACACAAGGTTGGGGCTCTCTCCACAACTTAATTGGAGGCTCCCAACGAAACCCCGGAGCTTCACCACAATGAAATGTGGCTCCGAAGTGACCTCTTCCGTCTAGGGTGCTCAAACACCCAAGAGTAACAAAATCCACACAAGAAAGTAAGGGGGAATCAAATTTCCTTTGGTGAGAGTGTATATCTAGGTCTCCTCCTTCAATCCCTAGCAAATCAACAAGTTTGAGTGCCTAGAGAGAGATATCGGGCAAGAAAGCTTCAAGGGAATCAATGGAGGAGAGAGAGAGGCAAGAGGTAGGTGGGAGGAAGGGGAAGCACCTCCTTAAATAGGGTCCCCGAGACCCAACCGTTATGTGCAGAAATGCATAGGGCCGGTACTTCCGCACATACCACCGGAAGAACCGGTGTGTGTAGGAAACCACACCCATGGCACCATGGCGGTGCTTCTGGAGGAGCGCCCGGTAGTACCGGTCTTCCGGAGAAAACCGGAACTACCGCTCCGCCACCGGTCAAATACCGCAACTGGACAACAAAGCTATCAACCAGAGCGGTAGTTGGGGCGGTGGTAGAGTCGGAACATCCGCTGGGACAGTGGTTCCTGGGTGGTTGCGATCCATGCGGTACAAACGCACTAGATACCGGTAGTACCGGTTTATTAAGAACGAACCGGTACATCCGGGCCGCCACCGGTCTACCATCGCACATATCATAGAGAGGAATCACCCCCATGCGGTACTTGGGGCGGTGGTTTGACCGGAACTACCGGCCACCGGTACTACCGCTGAGAACAGCGGTACTACCACCGTGAAAGAAACTGCACACATACATAGGACCAAGGGAACCTCTTTCTCCTCGAACGAAGGCTATATGGTGGGTGCAAAGTAACTGCGTACGTGACTTGATTCACCCAATACCTTCCGATGTGGGTTCCCTCTTAATAGTACGGATTTCCTACGACCAAAAGGAATAAAAGCGTTGGAAACTCCGTCTTCGATCTTTTCCTTAGAGAGGGAAGGCTTAACCGTCCCGCATCACATGATGTGTACCTGAGTAATTTATGACGCACGATTAGTCCACATGTGTATTGTCATCATCACCAAAACCCTAGACAGGAGATGCCCTTACAATCTCCCCCTTTTTGGTGAATGATGACAACCACGCAAAAAGCACCGGAGATCTAGAAAATGTAGGCGGAGCTCCCCCTGAGTGTGAGCACTTATTTAGAGTTTGCGCTTGGAATGCAAAAGTGCTCAAACTAGGATCAATACTCCCCCTAGATTTTATAGACCAACTAGCGACTGCAAACCAACATAGTAGCCAACAAAGCATATAAGTTTAGTAGAGAAATAGCAGTAGAGATATAGATGAGACCAAGTTATAGATGAGACCACCAATAATAAACAGCTCTACCGAGAGATAAGTGCATAGATAAATAGATAAGGGACGCATGTCTCACACCATGCACAAAGACACATCACAGGACAAGTTCCCAAGACACAAAGAAAAAGGTTCAACTCGAGGAAAGCAACTGCAAGATAACAAGATGACCCATGCAACTCCCGTGACCTAATGACTCTCTCCCCCTTTGGCATCAAGCACCAAAAAGGAAAAGAGCAAAACTAACGCCCCAGGGCTCAGTAACGCTCGTCGCCTGTCAAAGGGGTACCATCTGAACCATCACCATCAGAACCCGCAGACTCCTGAGCCTCTTCAGCATCCTCAACATCCTCAGCATCCTCAGCAACACGAGCAACACGAGTAGCAGAAGTAGTGGGATCGTCATCAGACCACTGACAGTTAGCCAATGACCACTTATCCTCTGGAGTGATGCTCTTCTCAGAGCCACTCAGCACACCTGGCACATTGAGGTGCCTCATCATCTGAATCTGTCTGCGGCGTGCCATCTTCTCAGCCACATGTGCCTTGTAGAGCTTCTTCTGAATATGGGCCTGTAAGCAGAAGGTCTTCTTGACCTTGGAAGTCAGCTTCTCCACCCAAGAGGGCTTGGTCCCCGCCTCCAACTCAAAGTCCTCGTCACTTGAGGCATCATAGACATCCTCCTCATCCCCCGCAGGGAAGCGAGGAGCAGCATGTTTCTTCTTCCTCAACATCTTGACCTCATGCTCCATGAGCTTATCAGGAGAAGTAAGAGGCACTCCAGGCCTCCGGACATCCCAGACTGAGGATAAGAATTGCATCACAAAAGGAGCGTAGATCGGTACCTTGCGGTACTAGACACAGTTGTACATCTCCTCCCACATCCACTTGGACACATCGAACGTGATACCTTTGCCTCTCTTGGTCTTCATGGCCACAAGCAAATCCACAAGATATCCATAAATATCATCTTGGTTCCCAACCTTGGGCAGCAGCACACAACAGAACACACGATGTAGAATATCATAGACATGCAGAATATCATTGGACTTACCCACAATGCCACGGCCAGGGGTGTATAGAGGAGCAAGTTTAACCTTATCCATGGGGTTGGCTCGGTCGTGAGGACGGATACCACCTTGACCCTCTAATCCAGTGTCAGCATAGCCAAGAGCATTGCAGAAGGCACTCCAGGGGACATGGAAGAACTCATCCCGGCACATAAACGAAAGGTGACGCTGATCATCATCACCGAAGTGGACAGTAGCATAGAACTGATGGACAAGCTCCACATCAAAATCACAGTGCAGCGCCATGAGCTTGAGCAAGTCGAACTCCTCACATATCTCCAGAGCCTCTCCAAAGTAATCGAGGTTGTTCCTCCAATGCTCGAGGTCAATGGACCACATCTGGGTGAACTTGTTCTTGTGGTGCTCGAAGATTTCAGACACAATCCTCATTTGCAATTCATTCCGGAACTGAGGGTTATTCCAGTGAGGATTAGCTGGCACAGTGTAGGGATTCTGAAAGCGAAACTTCTCCCAGTCCGGAAGCTTCCACTTATGCATTGGTAGCGCATCATGCTGTTTGGATGCAACTGACTTTGCCCGGCGAGTGGTTTTGGTGGGGATGACAACCTCGCGATCTTCTTCATTGTCAACTGGCCTCTGACCCCTACAGAACCTCTTCTTGGTCTTTTGAGCAGCATGAGAGCTAGAGCCACCTGCAAACGCACACGAAGAACACAAAGCAACCCAGCAAAGATGAGAGGAATGTACACAAGAGCAGAAGAATAATTCACGAGTGGGTAAGTAGAATAGAAATAGAGCATATAGGTTCAGAGATACCGGTAGTTCCGGTCCTTGAACCGGTAGTTCCAGTCTAGCGGTAGTACCGGTCGACATGACCGGTAGAACCGCTGAGAGCAGATCTGCTGAGTTGAAGGGGAGCACCTACCCTATCTCGAAACTAGATGCAAAATGTCTATCACTAAGTACGACCAAGTGAATAAGGAGCCTATATGGATCTCTCCCACCAAGCATTTGGCCAAAAATGAGGGAATACTAGCATTGCCCTAGAAAGAGGATTCAAGAAAAGAGCCCTCAAGAATGAGAAGAACAGGGCAATACCGGCATCCATGGGAGGAGATCGAAGAGGAGGCGGCCTCCACAGAGCGGATCCGATGAAGGGCCGACCGATTCGAAGTGCCGGAGGGCGCTTCGGGGCAGTGGGAGGATCAACCGACGGCTAGGGCGAATGGAAAGGACGGGAGTGAAGGGGAAAACTGAGAAACCCCTTCGGCCCGTCCTATTTATACCAACCTAGTCAAGCAGCCGGTAGTACCGGTCCGGGGACTGGTAGTACCACTCCTGGAGCTACCAGGTGGTTGGGGCGGTACTTCCGCACGAAGCGGTAGTACCGCACATCAACACCGGTAGAACCGGCCAGGGGTACATGTTAGAGTATCAGCGGTAGAACCGCTAATTCATGACCGGTTGTACCGCTGGGCTACAGCCTGGTGGTAAAGCGTTAGAACCGCTGGTACCACCGGTTGTACCGCTAGGAAGCAATAGCCCACTCCATGACAGCAAACTTGTGTACATTAGGAATAGATGGCTTGGATGAGAAGGCTTAGGATGGAGCCAGACACTGTAATATGGTGGTGAATACTGCAAGAGTGCAAGAAGCAAACAGTAAAAGCCACCCATTGGAGAATTCACACACCTAGGAACACCCAAAGAGCAAGGCAAAAAGAGATCAAAAGAAAACCAACCTAGCACAAGGGTGGTGGACGGAGCCACCTATGTTTGAGTCAAATGGTATGGCACCGCGAAGAATTATCCTTGGGCCCATAACCAAAACTCGTCTTTGAAGCACAAGTGTCATCATAAATGACGAATGTGGAAGAGTTGATCAATTTATGCATAATGGGGGAGGGAGAGTTCATTAAGAGAACAACACTCCCCCTATGTCCATGCCTACACCTAGAATAGACAACATGAAGAGTATGGTGGGGTGTGCGCGTGTTCAAACAACATTGCTCGAATCAATGATATTTAGCTCATGCCTTAACTTGCGAAATCTTGCTTCACCCAAAGGCTTCGTGAAGATATCTGCAAGGTTATCATGAGTGTTGACGTAGTTGAGCTCGATCTCCCCTTGCCTAATGTTATCCCGGATGAAGTGATACCGAATCTCAATATGCTTCGTCTCGAATTGTCGCACCGGGTTGAGAGAAATCTTGATGGCACTTTCATTGTCACACCAAAGAGGCACTTTGTCACAAATGACACCGTAATCCTTTAAAGTTTGCCTCATCCATAAGAGTTGTGCACAACAACTACCAGCCGCCACATACTCCGCTTCGGTGGACGAGAGAGACACACAACTTTTCTTTTTAGAAGGCCAACTTACCAAAGAGCAACCAAGGAATTGGCACCCTCCGGAAGTGGACTTCCTATCCACTTTATCTCCTGCCCAATCAGAATCCGAATATCCTACAAGCTTGAAGTTTGCTCCTCTTGGGTACCACAAGCCAAAGTTTGGGGTATGAGCCAAATATCGAAAGATTCGCTTGACCACCACAAAGTGGTTTTCCTTAGGTGCAGCTTGAAATCATGCACAAATTCCCACACTCAACATGATATCCGGTCTAGATGCACAAAGGTAAAGCAAGGATCCAATCATGGAACAATATACCTTTTGATCCACTGCTTTACCATTGGGATCAATGTCAAGTTGGCACTTGGTGGGCATTGGAGTGGAAGCCGGCTTGACATCACTTAGCTTGAACATCTTGAGCATGTCTTGAGTGTATTTAACTTGGTTGATGAAGGTACCTTCCCTTCTTTGCTTCACTTCGAAACCGAGAAAAAACTTCAACTCTCCCATGGAAGACATCTTGAACTTTGAGGTCATTAGTGCGGCAAATTCCTCATTGAAATCTTTGTTAGGGGAACCAAAGATAATGTCATCAACATATAGTTGGCACACAAACAACTCCCCTTTGACCTTCTTAGTAAAAAGAGTGGGATCGATTAGCCCAACTTCAAATCCGCGATCTTGTAGCAACTCGGTAAGGTGGTCATACCATGCACGTGGGGCTTGTTTAAGGCCATAGAGTGCCTTATCGAGTTGATACACATGATTGGGAAAGTAGGGATCCTCGAACCCGGGGGGTTGTTTGATGTAAACCAACTCATTAATAGGACCATTAAGAAAAGCACTCTTCACATCCATTTGTTGCAACTTAAAGTTGTGATGAGAAGCATAAGCAATCAACAAATGAATGGATTCAAGACGAGCAACGGGAGCAAAGGTTTCACCGTAGTCGATACCCTCGACTTGGGAGTAGCCTTGTGCCACCAATCTTGCCTTGTTGCGAATGATGGTCCCATGAGCATCTTGCTTGTTCTTGAAAATCCACTTGGTCCCAATGACATTGTGGTTCCCCGTTGGCCTTGGCACTAATCTCCACACCTTGTTGTACTCGAAGTTGTTGAGTTCTTCATGCATGGCATTAAGCCAATCCGGATCTTTGAGTGCCTAATATACCTTTTGGGGTTCAACAAAAGAGACAAACGCGTGATGTTCACAATAGTTTGCCAATTGTCGACGAGTGCTTACCCCCTTTTGAATGCTTCCAAGTACATTCTTCATGAGATGTCCCTTGGTGGAGAGCTTGGAAGCAATCTTAGCAGCACGACGCTCTAATTCCTCCTCAGCGGTGAGTTGAGGAGCGGTCACTTGATCATCTTGAGCGCCGTCTTGAGCTTGTTCTTGATCTTGGACTTGCTCGGGGGAGAGAACTTGACCTTGGGCATCACTTGGTGTGTCAATACCGTCTTGAGCATGATCTTGCCCTTGGTCTTGTTCATGAGGTTGAGGGCCTTCACTTTGTTATTTGAAAGCGTGTGGGCCTTTTGGTGATGGCTCCACTTGAGTAGAGCATTGTCCTTCTCCTTCGGCCACAAGGGGTTCCTCAATGGGTAGGATGAAACCAACACCCATTCTTCTTATGGCTTGAGGAGGAATTTCATCACCTACATCACAAGTGCCACTTTGCTCCACTTGGGAGCCGTTATTCTCATCAAACTCCATGTTACACGTCTCCTCAATAAGTCCCATGGATTTATTGAGGACACGGTAAGCATGAGAGTTTGTAGCATACAACAAATATGCCCTCATAAGCTCTAGCCTCAAATTTAGACAAACGAACTCCTTTCTTGAGAATGAAACACTTACACCTGAACACCCAAAAGTACTTGAGGTTGGGCTTGTTACCGGTGAGTATCTCATATGGAGTCTTGTTCAAGCCCTTGCAGAGGTAGAGCCGATTGGATGCATGACACGCGGTGTTGATGGCTTCGGCCCAAAAGTTGTAGGGAGACTTGAAATCCGCCATCATGGTCCTTGCCGCATCCATCAATGTCCGGTTCTTCCTCTCCGCAACACCATTTTGTTGAGGGGTATAGGGTGTGGAATATTGATGCTTGATTCCATCATCACTCAAGAACTCGTCCAAGGTGTAGTTCTTGAACTCGGAGCCGTTGTCACTTCTTATAGTCAAGATCTTTGCATTGTGTTGACGTTGAGCTTCATTTGCAAAGTCGATGACGGTTTGTTGGGTCTCGCTCTTCCTCTTGAATAAGTACACCCAAGTGTATCTTGAATAGTCATCAACAATCACCAAGCAATACTTACTACCCCCCAAGACTATCAAAGGATGGAGGCCCAAAGAGATCCAAATGAAGGAGTTCCAAAGGCCTCTTTGAGTAAATAATAGTCGTGGGAGGGTGAGCCTTCTCATGTAGCTTTCCTTCGATACAGGCACTGCAAGCACGATCTTTAGCAAAACTAACATTTGTTAGTCCATGGACATGGTCCCCCTTGAGAAGACTTTGCAAAGATCTCATATTGATGTGGGCTAAACGGCGATGCCAAAGCCATCCCACATCAACTTTAGCCATTAGGCATGTCGCGGTCTTAGTGGGTCGCTCCGAAAAGTTAATCACATATAGATTATTCTCGACATGCCCAACAAAGGCTACTTTAAGAGTCTTGCTCCACAAGAGGGCTACGGTATCAATATCAAAGAAAGTGGCAAAGCCCATGATTGCAAGTTGACGAACGAAAAGTAAATTGTATGCAAGGGACTCTACAAGCATGACCTTCTCGATCGTGAGATCATGAGAAATGACAACCTTGCCGAGTCCCAATACCTTAGAAGACGAGGCATCACCCCACTCGACATTGGTGGGCATACATGGAATCTTGTGCACGTCCACCACCAAGTCCTTGCTCCCGGTCATATGATTTGTAGCTCCACTATCGAGCAACCATGACCCCCCACCGGAAGCAAACACCTACAAGAGATCAATGCTTGGTTTTAGCTACCCATTTTGTAATGGGTCCTTTGATGTTAGTAACAAGGGTCTTAGGAACCCAAATAGACCATTCAATATATTCATGAGGATAACCAACAAATTTGGCATAAACATGCCCATCACTAGCACGGCATAACACATAAGAAGGATTAAAGTCGTCGGCTTTGTTGGGAGGGGTGGCATTGCCCTTCTTGACATAGCCACCCCTCGCATTGTTCTTCTTCTCCTTGGAAGCACCCTCTCCCTCGTTCACAAAAGTTTGCTTGAGAGGAGGAGGTCGTTTGGCCTTGTCATTCTTCTTCATGTTCTTGGGCTTGGGTGCGAACCCAATCCCTTCCTTAGCCACAACTTCCTTTTGATTGCTCAAAAGGTCGTTGAGGTTCTTCTCACCTTGTATGCATGACACAAGGCCTTCCTCAAGTTGCTTCTTCAACTTGGCATTTTCCTCAACAAGATGCACATGCTCACAACAAGGGTTAGTAGCATTTGCATTATCAATCAACACCATATGAGGAAAAGTGGCTTTCTCCTTGGTTAGCTTTACTTGGAGTTGATCATGAGAATCCTAGCGGCTAGCATGAACACCCTTCAAGACTTTGTGAGCCTTGTTGAGAATGTCAAACTCCTCCTTGAGTCTAGCAAGATCAACCCCAAGTTTTTCCTTCTCGGAGTTTAGCACACGAGAAACAACAAAAGCATGACCAAGATCTTTCTTTAATTTAGCATGATCATCGTTGTGTGACTCCTCAAGAGCCAAACGAAGACCACACTCTTCCTCAAGAGCATTGGAAAGATCCAAAATCTAATCGGCATAGTCACGACTATGCCCCTCCATCTTAGAGATGGTATCTTCGTGAGCCTCGATCATGTCATTGGCTTCACCAAGTTGTTCCAAGAGAGCAACAAAGTGCTTCTTGGATTTACCCTTGAGTTTACCCATAAAGGCCTCAAACTCATTCGCCTCCACATTAGTTCCCTCATGTTCATCAATGTCATCCGTTGAAGAAGGATGATTAATGATGGCAGTTTTGATGTTGGGGGTTTCCTTGTTGGTGGCTTTAGCCATGAGGCACTTAGCAGTGATGCTTTCATTGGGTGAGTCGAAGAGAGACACCCGTGGAGTCATCGCAATGGAAACGGAGGCCATGGCAACCGACTCACCATCTTCATCATCGTCATCATCCTCATTGTACTCTTCTTGTACCACCAAAGCCTTGGGAGGTGTCTTATTGGTGAAGTTGCTCTTGTTGGGGAACGACTTGGCCTTGTCCCTACGGATGAGCTTGCCACTGTTGTCTTTCCTCTTCTCATAAGGGCACTCCGCAACAAAGTGGATCACATTGCCACAATTGAAGCAAGTCCTCACTCGTTGCTTGCCCTTTGCGCCACTTGAATTGTCCTTGTTGAAGTTGGGCCTTGATTTCTTCTTGCTCCAAAATTGCCTTGAAGCAAGGGCCATGTGTTCATGATAGGCATACTTCGTATCTTCGAGGTTGCTCTCCTCTTCTTCCTCCTTCTTCTTCTTCGACACAAACCTTGGCCTTCAATGCAAGGTTGGCCTTCTTTGCTCTTTGAGAGCGAAGCACCGCATTGTCGGTGGTCTTGTCCAATATGCTCATAGCCACAAACTCATCTAACACCTCACTTGAGGACAAGGTGTGGAAGTCCGGCCTTTGAAGAATGACAGAGGACATGGCTTTGTGGTAGGGCATCATTGCCTTGAGGAATTTGGGCTTGATCCAATTGTCATCCGTGTCCTTACTTCCATGATCTCGGAGAGAGACCGCGAATTTGGTCACTCTTCAAAATAGCTCACGAGGTTCTTCATCTTCTTTCATTGCAAACTCATCGGCTTCATCTTGCACCACTTCATAGTTGGAACGTTGAATTCTTGCGCTTCCCCGATAGAGTGAAACCACTTTGCGCCAAGCATCCTTGGCCAAGGAGTAGGGCCGGAGATGAGGAAGATCTTCGGGAGGGATTGCTTCTTGGATGATGAATAGAGCATTCTCATTGAATTGATCATCCACGGCTTCTCTAGGAGTGAAGTTGCTTCGGTCATGCGGATAAAAACCTTCTTCAATGATTCTCCAAAGGTTAGTGTTCACATGATTTAAATGACACTTAAAACGATAAATCCAAGAATCAAAATCCTCCTTGTTATCAATCTTGGGAGGAGGACCGACATGATTCAAGTGAGTAGAAGGAAGCAGTCCACCATAGACAAGTGGAGGTTCCACATGGGCAAAGATGCCGGTACCATTCTTACTACTAGAAGGAAGGGCTTTCTCGCTAGTAGCTTCCACCTTGTCGGAGGTAGCATCCTCACCTTGTTGGCGGGATCACCCACTTCCAATGGTGCGGTGGAAAGTTTAAGCCCTTCTAAGAATTCCCTAAACATGTCCTTGACCTCGGTCGTCATGGAGGTTTTCAATGTGTCCAACGCCACATTGAATCCCTCACGTGAGATCGAGGCACCCCCATCTCCCGTAGACGATATAGGATTCGCACCTGAGTGCTCCCCCACATCGTCTTCGATGTCAACCATACTCTTCGGACGGTAAAGTCCTTAAAAAGAGACGAGGCTCTGATACCAATTGAAAGGATCGATATAGTTGACTAGAGGGGGGTGAATAGGCAACTAATAATTTTTAGCTTTTCTTTAACAATTTAAACTTTGCATCAAAGTAGGTTGTCTAGAAATGCAACTAAGTGAGCAACCTATATGATTCAACAATCATAAGCACACAAGCAAGCAAGAGATATAACACAAATAATCTTGCACAAGTAAAGGCACGAGATAACCAAGAGTGGAGCCGGTGGAGACAAGGATGTGTTACCGAAGTTCCTTCCTGTTGAGGGGAAGTACGTCTCCGTTGGAGCGGTGTGGAGGCACAATGCTCCCCAAGAAGCCACCAGGGCCACCGTATTCTCCTCACGCCCTCACACAATGCAAGATGCCATGATTCCACTATTGGTTCCCTTGAAGGCAGCAACCAGACCTTTACAAACAAGGTTGGGGCTCTCTCCACAACTTAATTGGAGGCTCCCAATGAAACCCCGGAGCTTCACCACAATGGAATGTGGCTCCGAAGTGACCTCTTCCGTCTAGGGCGCTCAAACACCCAAGAGTAACAAAATCCACACAAGAAAGTAAGGGGGAATCAAATTTCCTTTGGTGAGAGTGTATATCTAGGTCTCCTCCTTCAATCCCTAGCAAATCAACAAGTTTGAGTGGCTAGAGAGAGGGATCGGGCAAGAAAGCTTCAAGGGAATCAATGGAGGAGAGAGAGAGAGAGAGGCAAGAGGTAAGTGGGAGGAAGGGGAAGCACCTCCTTAAATAGGGTCCCTGAGATCCAACCGTTATGTGCAGAAATGCATAGGGCCAGTACTTCCGCACATACCACCGGAAGAACCGGTGTGTGTAGGAAACCGCACCCATGGCACCAGGGCGGTGCTTCCGGAGAAAATCGGAACTACCGCTCCGCCACCGGTCAACTACCACAACTGGACCAGAGAGCTATCAACCAAAGCGGTAGTTGGGGCGGTGGTAGAGCCGGAACATCCGCTGGGACAGTGGTTCCTGGGTGGTTGCGATCCATGCGGTACAACCGCACTAGATACCGGTAGTACCGGTTTATTAAGAACGAACCGGTACTTCCGGACCGTCACCGGTCTACCACCGCACATAGCACAAAGAGGAGTCACCCCCATGCGGTACTTGGGGCGGTGGTTTGACCGGAACTACCGGCCACCGGTACTACCGCTGAGAACAGCGGTACTACCGCCATGAAAGAAACTGCACACATACATAGGACCAAGGGAACCTCTCTCTCCTCGAACGAAGGCTATATGGTGGGTGCAAAGTAACTGTGTACGTGACTTGATTCGCCCAATACCTTCCGATGTGGGTTCCCTCTTAATAGTACGGATTTCCTACGACCAAAAGGAATAAAAGCGTTGAAAACTCCGTCTTCGATCTTTTCCTTAGAGAGGGAAGGCTTAACCGTCTCGCGTCACATGATGTGTACCTGAGTAATTTATGACACACGATTAGTCCACACGTGTATTGTCATCATCACCAAAACCCTAGGCAGGATATGCCCTTACACTTCCACCATTGAAACGCCCCACAAGGACCTCAAGACGATCAATAAAGTGTAGGAACTTGTGGATGTCGTCTGAGTCAACTTCAGTGCCATGAGTAACAACCGAGTTCTTACAGAATAACAAACGAGTAGCATGCTTAACTCTGAAAAAACCTACATGTGCCACCAATTATAACAAAATATTAGTTAGAAGTAGCATCTTCGTGAGAGATTCGTTGCTACTTCTAAAATTAAATTGTGATTAGTTAGACAGAATAGGTGGATTAAGAAGTAATCGAGGCAAGAAGCAAGAACCAGATACAAAACTAACATGGATGAACAATTGGAACGACGTCGGGGTGGAAGATCGCAGTGAAGATGAGACCAGGTTCTGCTATTTCCATCAACATTCATGCGCAACTTTCAGTCCGTAACACTTGAGAAAGTTTATCCAAGTTCGGCCATAAAAAAAGCAGCGATCTTCTTGGTTCATGAACCCAACTCAAAACTTGTATCCATGGCTTGTCTTCACTGTTACCATTAAACTGGTGTATTCAGTTATGGCAAGGCCGAGCATCTTGAGTACATGTGTTCTGGCAGAGCAAGGAATGCACTGCAGGAAAAATAATATGAGAACACAATGTATTCCCTATATCCAAATCTAGAAATAATTTCCTCCTTCACGTCAGTGTTGACAATGGTACTCGTACCTTTTATCCAAATATAGCAATCCAAATTTCCAAATTAGTCGACAGCGTGTTCAAAAAACCCCACCCTCCCGGATAGAAAAGAGGATTCTAGGAACATACTGTGCGCGTTTTAAAATCCTGTGTTAGGATGAGAAGGAACAAGTGTGGCGTCTCGCCGAGGGCGTAGAAACCTGTAGGGTCCTCGCACTTTGGGCACTGCAAATGAAACACTAGATTCAGTAGGAAGAAAAATGCATTAACGGCGGCGACTGCCATCCTAGGAGTACCCGCGATCAAGGGACTTGGATTTATCGGGGATGGATGAAGAATTCGTACCAGGTTCTCCATGAGAAAACCCTATGCAATTGCCGACATGGGTTTTCTCTGGACAAGAAGACAAGGGAGAAGGGGATTCAGGCCCAGTGAAGTATTGCCGCTTTGTCCGTCCAGCTTACTGCTAAAGCTGGAAAGATGGGATTTGACGGCTCATTGGGCATTAATGCGGCGCTACGACCGAGGTGTGTCTATCGTGTAGTTGTGCACTCTAATTTGGTGCATATGGCATGTGGACGCCGTTGCTGGATGCCCCACATATCAGCGAAAGGAAGTAGAAAGACATGAGTAACTAGATATTACACATAAATATATTTTTGACAGAGAGATACTCCCTCTGTAAAGAAATATAAAGATCTTTTATATCACAACTTTATACATAATAAAAATCAATGGGAATATATATAACATATATAATTATAAAAAAGAGTTTTTTTTAACACGGTATAGATGAGTTGGTGATGATGGTGTGCCTGCCATCCTGCAATATAGGTTGTCCGATTTATATCTAATGGATAGGAAGGAAACTATGACAATTTTGCAAAAAGGTACCCACACACCTCTCCACATTTGCAAATAAGGCCTTCCCTCGTTCATCCTTTTCTCTCACAAGATAAAATACTCATACAAATGTATCTTGATGTTACGTGCAACGCACGGGCATTATGGGGGTTCAGCTGAGAAATACTCAGACAGGCTCACGGTTCT
The DNA here is from genome assembly GCA_032464435.1 of Aegilops umbellulata. Classification (NCBI taxonomy): domain Eukaryota; kingdom Viridiplantae; phylum Streptophyta; class Magnoliopsida; order Poales; family Poaceae; genus Aegilops; species Aegilops umbellulata. The sequence continues at coordinate 316,254,611 of CP136056.1, read as the reverse complement.
GGACTTTGGGCCACAGGCGAGTGGGCCTGCATGTTTGGGGGGGCATGTGTTCTACCTCAGCACTTTTCATATTGCAAGCGGTCGGTACGGCGCTAGTTTTAGATGCTGTCGCAAGGCGAATACCAAAATTGAATAAAGCATGATAGCTGTTGGAATGAAATCAAACGACAGTTCCTAACCAGCAATGAGAGTTGCAATTCTATCAATGATATTGTCGTACTACTTATACACACAGGACACTTGTTTCACCATGCCAGAGTATTAATTGCATCAAAATCACTCGGAGGATAGATCAGTTCGGCAGTTGCGTGCTGCTACTGAAGAATTTCAAAGTTGATTTGGACCAGCTCTCCTTGCCGAGAAAGTTCGATTTTAACATCATCCCCTACCGCAAGATATGATTTAGATTTCAACCTTGACCATCCTTTAGCATCAATCATCATGCGACCATCCTTTGTACTTACGGTATATTGAGCAGGTTCATTCACACCAAGGCTGTGCATGGGAAGAGAAACTTGGCCACGATTGCCTGGATTGTTGAACGACTCCCTCATTGCTCTAGGAATTATTTGTTTGCAAACAAGAAGACATACACAAACAGTTAGATCAAAACAATGAATCATGTGAAACAACATGGAAAGAAAAAACAACGAAGCACTTGGGCGGCCAATGCTTACCAAGAAGGTGATCATGTCGGTTTTTGTAAGGACTTTGGTATATGAAGTGCGAACTGCAGCCCAGTCTGTTGCCGGTGCAACTGTTGGTTCCATTGCCGCTGCACAGGCCGGAGCAGATACAAGTGCCAGTGTTGGTGCAGGTGACGAAACCGTTGCTGGTGCCTGTGCTGGTGCCACTGGTAGTGCCGCTGCTGCTGCCGAAGATGGTGCTCCTTATAGAGCAGGTGCCGGTGTCGGAGCAGGTGCCGGTGTCGATGCCCGATCCTCCAGTAGATCACCCTGATCCACTGACGCCGTCGGTGCCCAGTCCTCAGCTGGATCAGACTAAGCTGCTGGCGCTGTCAGTGCAAGAGCAACTGCTAGTGCTCGATCCGTTGCTGAAGGTGGTACCGATGTGCGAGACAACGGCGATCATGTCTGGTTTGCTATGATCAGCTTTCTAACTTGACTAGGCTTCATGGCCTTGATCCAGTCTTTTTCTTCATTTCTTTTAAACGCGAGAAGGACTAATTGTGGCGTGTTTGTTAAACCAAACTGCAGTTCATCATAGGGATTCAGCTTGTACTCAGACAACAGACTGGTCCATCGTAGAGCAAACCAAACAGTTTATTCTATGATGAATGTCACATGGCAAAACCTGCATTGTAAAATTGCAGCAAAAGAAAGAAAACATGACATTAAATCAATAAGATTTAGACAGTAAATCAATAAGATTGACTTGATGTGACACGAGTGAATCCTTACTAGGAAATCACTATGTTGAAGTACTAAATAGAAGATTGGTCGTCCAACTACGCGTGGCATGCAGGGCCCCCTCCTACTCCCACAAGCAGGACAGTCCAAAGGCCGTGACAAATTGTATAGACCAAACATCCATGGGACTGGAAATCCTGGTGGGTGCGATAAACCTTGCAATGCATACCGATATTGGAGTGTAACCATAATTGATAAACCATCCTCACAAAAAAGAAGATCTGGATACTTCAAAATATACAGACTAAATTGAGTGGACAGACATTAACATAGACTGTTCTCAGGACTCACCACACACCAAAAGCGCCAGTACTAAACAATACAGGGTTCACAAACACAAATCAAGTACTGAACAATAGTACGTACTACAGACAATCAAAGTTGCACTAATTAAACTCTGCAGACTATTTCTTGCCACCGACCTACGGGATGAACCCCGCATAACTGACTAGGCCATGGACTTCGTGAGAGATGTCTACTGGCACCATCACCATCTCGTCAACCTTGGAGAACCTAACAGAGTGGTCTTTCCACTCATAAACATGACGATGAAGACATGCCGCATCAGATTTGTTGTGAAGCTTTACGAGAACCACACCCTTCGTAATCGAAGGCACAACCAGGAAATTGTTGTGGTCAAGTACAGCCTCGAGAACACGCCTGACAACAATGCTACAGGAAAACACTAGTTCAGGACATGTGGCGACAAGGACACAACAGCCGGATAGTTTAGCAGTAGAACTCACCCTCAGGTCTTCTAGTTCACACGACATGACTTTGAGAACTTCATCTCCACCGCGGAACTGATTCTAATTCAAACAGAAACCAAATATTTTATTACTACCTCCATTCAGAAATATAAGATGATTTTCGATATGTTACTCCATATATGACTACATATACGCACATAAATGAGTGAACAAAGACACTAGAACATGTCTTCAAAGGCATGAGAGCAGAGGGATTACTTGCAATATCCATAACACAAGTTACTGATGCAAACATACCTCTTCAAAGGTAGCATTAATGTTCATAAAGTAGTTGAAAGTAATCTATAAGAAATCAATGTCAACCTCCCGCATGTTTTGGTCAAAAGAGGAATTTAGAACCGTCATTTGGCACACAAAAATCACATGCAAGATCACCCAGAAAGTTGTACTACTAGTACTAGTACTGCGTGTTAGATGAAAAAACACGATCAAGATCGAGAAAAAGATCGTCAAGAAGAGATATTACCTGGACTTGCTTAATGAGGGATCCTGGAGAGGGGGGCTTGGACAGGGCGATGGCTTTGAGCTTGTCTGCGGTAGTCTCGGCGGGGTGCTTGTGCTTCTTTGTACCATGAGCCTTGACGGTTTTGGCCAGAGCCATAGACATCACTTCGGCCGGTGCTCCAGCATCCATCAAGAAACTATCAAATAGAAATAAAATAAAAGAAAACATAATCACAAACCCAAAAGAAGAACAGAGAGGGAGTTATAGGATCAGTCTCGGGGTTGCAAGACCGGGCCTTGGCCAGAATCAACACCATTGATGCGCTCACCTTTCCTTCTTTGGGACAGAAGAACAATGGCAGAAGCAGGTCAGGATTTTCCTAAAGAAATGAGGAACAAGATGAGGGAGAAGCGAGGGTTGGGTAGAGAGGAAGCTGAGAGAGAAGAGTGAAATGATGGTTGCTTCATCCGTCCAACTTACTACTGGAAAGGAGGGGGTTTTGTGATTTGACGGCTCATTGGGCATTACTGCGGCGCTTCAATCGGGGTAGTCTACTGTGCAGTTGGGCACTCTACTACGGAGTAATTTAGTGCATGGCTAGTGGACCCCCATGCTGGCTGTTGCACACGTCGGCGAAAGTGAGTAGCTAGGTTCCCGACGACCGTCGAGGAGGATCCACACGGTAGAGCGAGTCCACTGTGTTTTCTGAAGAAAAAAATAATTACAGCAAGCGTTTCCACTCTTACGATGGAGGAGTGCGAAACACGGTAGCCACTTGAACATACACAGTGCTCCTACTACTAGGCTTGTGCAGTGGTTCATACGTCAGTACTACATAATCTTGTTGCTAGTGTAGTAAGATATGACGATAACAAATGATGTTGTGCGCATGTCAACTATATGAACAATAATGTATCATAGTACCGCTTTTTTGACTGTCCGGTCGAGAATGAACGATGAGATCAATGTTAACAGAACTAGGTCTACAGCGCACAGAGAGTACGGTGCTACAGTGTTCCACGAAACATGAACCATATGAAGCACGACTCAGTGTTAGGCAGGGTGTATGAAGGGTGCACGGGATGGGAGCAAAAGTTCCCTTCTCGACCCACTTTTGGGTGTTTGGCAGAGTGCATGAAGGGTACATGAGTCCACACTAGTTGGTTAACACAAATACACGAAGAGGGAACAACTATATTGAGATGAGAATGCAACCAAACACACCCACACGCTTTGTGCTACAGTGACTGATCTGCACCATCTGAGTTTGATCCAACGGTCATGTTGCGCCAAGACATGGACATGCCCATGCAGAGGACGCCTAAACACCACCGAAGTCCCTCTGCTTCTCGAGGCGCACGGCGTTGGTGATGCAGGGTGCAACGGCCCACAGAGCCCGCTCCCGGTCGACCGTAGCCAGCTCGTCAAAGTCGGCGTCCAATGGCACGAATGGATTCCGGTGACGAAGCCCTCAAAGGATTCGCCCGGCAACGGCGACGAAACCCCGCAACCCCTCCTTGTCCAGCTCCGCCCCCACCATCGTGCGAAGACGGCTAAACTCCTCGAAGATATAGGTGAAGAAAGAGATCAGGTCAGGAAGTCGCAGCTCGTTGAAGTCGACGGGGTGGTCGAACGGTTCTATCCCGACGGCCGGCATGGTCGCGCTGGCACGACGATAGGCATCGCGTAGCTGCAACACATGTGTGGCAACTTGGTCCACCAAGTGGCTGAGGCGATCTTGGACCTCGTCATGATTGCCCCGCTCACGTTCTTGCCGGCTCCCCTGACGGCTTATCGTATCTCCCGCTTTCTGCAGCAACGCTGCCGACGCCTCGAGCATCTTTGTGGTGGACGCCTACTGCTTTTGAAGCTCCGTGAACTCCCGCACATAACGGAGGAGCATGGCACTCCTCTCCTCCTTGAGCTCACGGAGCTCCACGTCCTTGGCCCTGAGCTCCACATCCTTGGCCTGGAGCTCCTGTGTCAGGCGCCTCACCTCAGACTCCGTGATCTGCTGCGCCGCCATGGCACCAGGTAGAAGCAATGGGGAGAGGAAGCAAAGGGGGTGAAATGGCTGAAAGGCAATGCAATCTACAGGAAGGCGAAGGGAACCAGCCGAGGAGCAGGGAATCTTTAGGTTTTCACCATGGGAAAACACCAGTTGATGACTTCTCACATCAGGGAGCAGTGGGTTTTACAAGCGGAGTCATCATGACTAATTACTGCCGCGCCTGCTCCCGTTAATCAAAAAATTGAAAATCCTGCCGCACCTGCTCCCGTCAATCAAAAAATTAAAAATCCTGCCGCGCTTGCCGCACCCAAAGACTAGAGCAACGCTGCGGATATTTAAATTTACCTGCCGGCAAGGAGATAAAAAGGGTGACAAAACAAATGTGGCAGTAGCCTATCTAATTGGTCGCACTAGCCCAACTAGCTACCCACCATGCTTCACTGATGTACTCGGCGGGAAAGGTGGTCTTTCGTGATGTGATGACTCATTTACTTGCTTCGGCGCTACGACCGAGGAGGACCCAAAAAACGCACGGTAGGGCGTCCCATGTCTCGGCAAGGAAGAATATATGCGTGCACCACCCGGGAGGACCCCGAAAGCACGCGGGAGGGTGTGCCATGTCTCGGCACGGAGGAAAAATGTGCGTGTAAAAATATATTGTATTAGACATAGTAGTACCTATGGTTCGACCTCGGGACCCAGCCAGTCGGTCGAAAACACCCCACTAGCCACACAGCTTCATCATGCTAACGTGGCACGGAGGATAGTTGTGGTTAGCTCCATCTCGACCAGCCACAACGTCTCTTGTTCTAGGCGATTCTTCTATTGTCCAAGCTTTTTTTAGTTATAATAACACCACGGCAAGCTAGCGCCGCTCTTCGTGTGTGCCTGTGCATCTAAAGGTTAGACGATGGAGAGGAGAGAGAGATCAGAGACCTGGAACCCACCAGTAAGTGAGTCAACGGTCATGCCCATGTTGACGAGGCACTCCCTCTACTCTACTCAATGTAATACTGTATAAAATCAAGTTACGGGACAAAGCCAACAACCGTTGTTGTTTCAGGTTATCGACTTACGCTTTGTAGTTCAGGTTGCCAGTTCGAATCTCGTCTTTCAGATTTGTTAGTTTTAGGTCCAAATTTGATCAATGACAAGTGGGACCCCCGTGTGTTATTCAGATATTTCAGTGTAAGATGGTTTTTTGAACAAAGATTTTGCGCGGTTAGACAAGTAACGACACAAGTTACTCATATTTTGCAAGTTTATGAACGAAAATGACAGCGGCGTAGAATATCACATCCACCCCGCAACTTAGATGATATGGTGATATGAGTTTTTACATCATTGGAACTGAGATCCGATGGCTTGGGAGTAGTCTTTGTAATTATGCGCAATTTCCATACTCTCCAAGGTTTTTTTGCAAATAAAACATTCAGGCCTCGTGTGTGCCGCTGCATCTTTGATCCAACGGCTCCCCATTGCTCATATTAGGCGCTCCCCGTAGCTTAATTAGCCGCTATGGTGATACAAGCATCTAGGTCGTATGATCTGTGATGAGATGCCACATGAGTAGTACTTGTACTTTCTGCACAATTCCCAAACTCTCTCAGGCGTGTATTGCAAAAACATTCAAACCTCCTACTGTGAGCCATCAGATCTCCATGAACTTGTATCACTATAGAATCTATGGTGCGGGAGCACCTCATATTCTCTCATGCGAGAAAACATCTGGTGCTCTCGCAGCTTGGATGGTATGGTGATACGAGCTTTGAGGTCGTTTGATCTGAGATCCAATGGCATCTGAGCAGTCTTTGTGCTTGTAAGCAGTGGCCGAACTCTTTGGGGGCTTTTCTGCAAAAAAACATTCGAACCACCGAGGAGTTGTTGGGTCACAAATCCAACGGCTCCGAAGAGCTTGTATCACCAAAGCATCTAAGGTGTGGTAGCACATGATATTCTTACATGCAGGAGAATATGATGTTCTCCTTCATCTTAGATGCTACGGTGATACGAGCTTCGAGGTCGTTGGATATGGGATCCAAGGGCATCTGAGTAGTTTTTGTACAAATTGTGTGCAATTCTCAAACTCATTAAGGTTTCCTATAAAAATATTAAGACATCATGTGAGCTGCGATATCTTAGATCAACAAGCTCCAAGCAACTCGTATCAGCATATAGCATCTAAGGTGTGGGGCACATGATATTCGCCCAGAGAGGAGGGAGGTGCACAACCAATCGGTGTTTGGGAGGGCGGGGACAAATATAATCTAAACAATCCTAAACAGAGCTTCACAATTTTATTTAGGGTCGAGGGGTTAACCCCCAACAATCTACATAGCTCCGCCTAAACACAGCATTTGCATGTACTGTAGTACTAGACTTAATATTCATGTTTCAGTTTCCTGTTCATTTTAAATATTGAATTGAGGACCATGCATGTCTTTCATTTTACTCCCTTCGTTCCTAAATATTAGTCTTTTGAGAGATTTCAAATGGACCGCCACATACGAATGTATATAGACATATTTTAGAGTGTAGATTCACTCATTTTGCTCTGTATGTAGTCACTTGTTGAAATCTCTAAAAGACTAATATTTAGGAACATAAGGAGTACTTTTGAATTTGTGTCATACATGCATGGTTTGGAAAAATAGATGCACTATACTTATTGGATTGCTGTTGTGTTCGTGTGTGTGTGTGCGCGTGTGTCATCGTATGCTTGATATATACAAAGTTTTCTCACCAGCATACCGTTCATCTTTTAAATTTGAATTTGCAATGAAAAACTTACTAGGGATACCATGAAATGTGAAATCCATGTTGAGATCACTATATCACAAACTCACTCTAATTCAAGAACTCGTCATAAATCAATTACCATGTTGAGATTACAATTTGCAAGGAAAATACGAGCATTGTAATACACATAGATTCGTTCGGCAATTTAGAAGATTCCTTTCATATTCTTTTCTATGGATCCTTTCGTATTCTCGAATGGTAGGACCCAACAGCGTACCAGCAAGACCTTGGCTCGTGTCCTTCTGGTGGCGTGCGTGGTATGCACATTAGCCAACCCCAACCAGTTGAGCCTTCGCGTTTCGAGTTGAAATATCTGGCGGCCAGAATTCCTGCCCTGGGAAATTCCCCTCATGTCCCCGGTCCATAATGACTACCGATGAACAATGGAGGGATGCTTTAGTAACTAGACAATGTTACCTACCATGCCGAGATGGTTCAATTCCCTCGGTCACCGCTACCAAGGTCACCCGTCAACTGCATTGCCTAGTACTACTACTACTCCAGGATGAGCACAAAATTGAGCCCGTTTGTTCGTGCCTACTAGTACTTGAGTTAATATATACCCCTAAAAAACTTGAGTTAATATATCAGGCAATGCACTAGTATGGAGGGATTATCCTTTTACTCTGCATATATAACTTGTCTGAAGTCTAACTAGGCAAAATGTTTGACCAAATCCTTTCTTAAGAAATACAATAGGAAAGATGTATTGCTTGAAAATTTATTGGATGATGCAGGTTATGATATTGTTTCGAATCCTGGATTTTAAATCTCAGAAAATCCAAAAGTGACCAGAAATTTATGAAACTGAGCATGGTCATGTGATATGGCACAAATAATCCTACGTTATTTTTTTCTTCAATTTGAGACAAGCTGCTTATGAGAAGTTGCACAAATGAAGAGCCAAGGTCTTTTGGAACAAAGACCTGTCACGTTAAGGCGAACGCTTTCACTATTAAAACTGTGGGTGTTTATGTGCCGCCATGAGTCCCGCTTCTCATCGGCAGGTGCTGTCCGAGCAAGCGTGTGAGTCGACAGGAGGCGTGCAAGCAGACCGCTGCGCCGGCTAATAGGGAGGCGTGCGAGCAAACCGCTGCGCAGGCTCACTAGGAGGCGAGGCCTTTGACCAGGCTCCGCTGCCCACCTTCGTCCTAACTGCTCCCACTTTTAATGTCGCCGGCGCCGCTGTTTAAAATCAACCCCGCACTAACCTGTATCGCTACAATATTCTCTCTTCCCCTCTGATTCTCCTGTCTTCTACCTCCAACCAGCCTGACCTAACCGTACGCCATGCCGCATCACAGTAGTCTGCCCTTAGTCTTCCAGTTTCCTGAGGAAGACACCCTGCTGGAGTCTCAAGAACATAAGGCGCTGTGGGACGAGCTTCAACCGGCCTTCTGGGAAGACGTCGTGCCTGTCCCCGCTGCCGTTCCGGCTCCCGTCGCCCCGGTTGCGCCAGCGCCCATCCCCGTGGCATTGATGAGCTGGGAGCCGCACATTGTCGCCGAGCTTGATGCCACAAGGTTCCACGAGGTCCCCGCCGACTTTCACACGGCCGTGCACCTGCCATCGCATGCGCCTGCGTGTGCGCTGACACGCACGCCCGTGCCGGTGCCCGTGCACCTACCGGCGCATGCGCCTGCGCGTGCACTGACGTGCGCGCCCGTGCCGGTGCCCGTGCACATGAATGTCTCTGCCGCGCCGTTGCCAGTGCCTGTCCCCGCGTGGGTGCCAGTGCCCCCCTCAGCGACATGGATGGCCGCCGTTGACCACTTCCTTGCACCAACGCCAGTTGACTCGCTCCTGGAGACCGAAGTCCAGAACATTGTGGCCTTCCTTGAAGCTAGGGCCAACATCCAGGAGTACGCCAACAACGGCGCAAGACGCCGCCGTCGCCGTCGGTCAGTGGCCCAACGACACACAGAGCACGACAGAGGAGCCGATTCCCACCGCAAGACGCCACCGCCGCCGCCGCATAATCTAAATTTGCCATGAAAAAGGTTTGGATTGCCATGCTTAAATCCGAACGTTTATGATTCTCGTTTATTTTAGATCGATCATCGTATGAATATAAAGTCGGAGTCAGACTGAATGAAATCTAAGGTTTGATCGATTCAATGTTCTGCTAGAGCCACATGAAATTAAATATAAAACGTCATCAAGCCACATGTTCCTTCTCATCCAATGACCTAGACTGCTTCAATGTCGAACGCTCAACACATTTGGCGTGCAGTTAATTTCATGCCAAAAATAGTGCTAATCACATAATAACACGCAAATAATATCCTACTTAATATCCGCATGCACTTAATATATTTCAAAATCAATGTGCATTGCACGTACACATTGACTAGTACTACTAGTACGTGAAACTAGTGCCGTAACTTATGAACGCGTCCAGATATAGTCAACGGCAACATCGCCCGCGAGTTCTTCGTGTTTGCCCGTGCGTCTAAATGCAGAAGGGGAGGAAAGAGAGCACACATGGAACCCACCATTAAGTGAAGGCGAATAGTACATGCTAATGAGCTGGTCCCACTAATGTACTCAAAATAATATTACATGTTATCCATTAAATAGGCTATGGTAATATAAAAACATTATATGAACAAAGGGGGTACAACAAACATTGTTGTTCTACGTATGTTGCCTATTGACGTGCGACTTGAAGGCCCTAGTCGCATGTTCGATCCTCGTCCTTTATTTTTAATTTGTATATGGGTCGAAATTTGTTTCATGGCAGGTGGGCCCCGCAGTGTGTAGTTTGTAGCACTTTAATTTGTGGGTCGAAATTTGTTCCATTCCAGGTGGACTATCGGCGTGTAGTTTAGTAGCTTATTTGTAATAATTAAAGAGAACGTCAGAGTTTTTTGCAATAATACCATGGTGCGACGTTGAAGGCGAAAAAGGACGTGCGAGATAGGATGACCGAGCCAGAGGGAATCAATTGGGGGAGGTGCGGGGGTTGCAACGGTGTTTGGAGTAGTTGTGGGCCGAATGCTACGAAAATATAATCTAAACCCACCAGAATAAATGCCTACACAAATTAATCCAAGGTTGGAGCCCCCCTCGCAATGTAAATAGCTCCGGCTTTGCGAGTGATGGAGAGGTAGCTTCAATGTGTGAAAGATACGGCGTGAGAAAGCGAGGTCAATCGGGAGACATATAGATAGAGAGACAAAGTGAGTGTGGTCCAACATTCATTGAAAAGATATATATGCTCTAGAGAGATATTGTCCGATTGAGCTTTGGGAAGAGTGAGGGCTATAAGATAGAGCTTGAGAGATGATCCAGTCACAGACATGTAGATATATTTTGTGCGTGGGAGGAAGCAAGGTCAATCGATTAGATATATAAAGGGAGAGAGATTGAGCGAGTGTGGGTCGTCGTGCGATCGAAAGAGTGAGTGACCTATATAGACAATGTGAGTGAGAGGGTATACAATATGAATATGTCGAAGTGGGCTCAAACATGGAGATATATCATTTGTGTCCGAGAAAGAGCTAGGTCAATCGAGACATACAAAGAGAGAGAGAGAGAGAGAGAGAGAGAGCGAGAGAGAGAGAGAGAGAGATTGAGCGAGCGTGGCCCGCCATGAGGTCGAAAGAGCGGGGGCGGCTTGGATGGACTGGCCTAGATAGACAATCTGCGTGAGAGAGTATAGAGTGTGTTGATCGAGGCCCGAGCAGGGAGATATATCATTTGTGTGTGAAAGAAAACGAGGTTAATCGAGACTGATATAAAGAGAGCGAGATTGAGCGATTGTGGCCCGCCGTGCGGAAGAAAGAGTGAGACAGTCTCGAGGGAGTGACCTAGATAGACAATGTGCATGCATGCCCACGAGAGGTTGGGGGGCTAGATAGGCGATGCATGTATCTAGCGAGAGAGGGTGGGAGGGAGAGAGAGAGAGCTCGGCATGGGGTGCAATGGCGGGTGTGTGAGGTAAATACATTTGGTAACATAGTGTAAAAAGGGGGTTGTGCACTTGGGAGAGTTAGAGATTGAAACATGGAGAGAAAGAATGAACGTGTGTCAGAAACCGATAGCTTCCTAATATGCTTAGGAGAGGAAGATTGACTGTATAGGAAGTATGTAGCGTGTGTGCCAGGGGGGGCTAAAAACAACATTTGAATGTAGATAATACGGGACTTAATATCGATGTTTCAATACGGTGTACATTGTAAGATTTGAACTGAGGACCATGCATATGGGTAATTTTTTCGAATTCGTGCCATACTAGGTTTGGAAAAGTTGACATTGACTCGATTGTTGTGCTATTTACTAGCAAGAGGCCAATGCGATGCATGGAACATCAAGATGCATTTATACAAGCTGTTTATCTCGTGGGAGACAAAGATGAACGAGGGAAGTCCTTATCTGCAAATGTGGAGAGGGGTGCGGGTATCTTTTTGCAAAATTGTCATAGTTTGCTTTCTATCCGTCAGATATAGATTAGACGGTCTATATTGCAGGATGGCAGACACACCATTATCACCAACTCGGTTTTTTATAAGGGTAGAGATTAGGTCATATGTTTGAATCCATCCAAAGTTTTCTCACTACCATGGTGTTCAACATACACATATGAATATATATTAAAAAAAGTAGCGTGGATACCGTGAAATGCGAAATCCACGTAAGAATTGGAGATCGCTATGTGACACACGCTCTAATTCAAATAACTAATTATGTGACACACACTCTAATCCACGTTAGCGTGGATACCGTTTTGATTTTTTTTTCAAATAACTCCTCATTAATTAATTTATAGTATCTTGTTTCAAATGACTAATTATTTGCAAGGAAAACATGGGCATGGTAATACATACGGATTCGTTTGCAAATGAAAGAAGATTCATTTGCATTCTCAAATGTAGGCACACCAGGCAGACCAGGGTCGTGTAGTGGTGGTCGCCTGTGTCGTACGGATGCTTAGCACCCAGCTACCCACCCCCTCCCTCCCCCGCCAAAAAAACGACGACAAAATAAGTTCGCGCTTCCACGTTTTGGATTGAAATATTTGGCGGCACCAAGCAAAATCTTCCTTCTCCACCGTCCCCTTCCGCGCCCAGATTGCTAAAATCCCTAATTCGCCCCCAACCCAAGTAAGAATCACCCCTAGTCTCATCTCTTTCCCCACCTCTGTGTCGGACAACGACGACGACGACGACGACCATGCTTCACCACCGCAGCGGAGCTACCTCATCTACGCCCTCGTCCACCGCACCGGGTGGTCCACCGACAATGTCGACTGCCGCAACCGACGTGCCTCATAGACACCAACTTCCACCGCATCAGGTGCGCTTCACCGACGTCATCTCCCACTTCACCGGGGCTACTTCACCAAGCACATCGTCGCACCTCCGCCCCCTGAGGCCGTTGGGGCTTCACCAATGGTCTCGTCCACCGCATTGTAGCACTTCGCTGCAACTCAAGATCTGCATCCACGCGCGGCCAGCATACGCCAGCGCATCACCCTCAACGGCTCTGAAGTGACCCGCACTCTAGCTAGGCGAGCATGCCCAAACGCTGGCCCGAACTAGGTATCCACACATCACTCCCTTGTGCACTGTTCCGACGATGTTTGGATATCCTTTCACTGCTCTCTTAGCTTACACGCCTATGCAACTCTGACTTTAACTATTATTTCTTCTGGAGATATCATCTGAAACAAGCAAAACCATTTTTTAGCGAAGCAAGACGGCGCTACGGGATTTGGTACATATCCTGCACACCCGTATAACCTTGTAAGTATTTGTCCTCCGGTACAACAGCAAGGTCGATTCCTCTTATTTGATCAACCATTCGCCGTGTCAAAAATGCAGAGGGGGATGTAGGGAGCACAAGGCCTGCACATCCAAGCAAGTGGTAACATGGACTTGTACATGGAACATCCCAAGCACAAGTAGAGCTGCAGTGAGGCTGTACAACGAGCTAGCGTAAGTCCCTGTATTTCATTTAATTCGTACTGGCCTACGTGTATGATTTGTTTGCAGTGGCGGATCCACGAATTCAAGTTACCAGGGGCGAACATTTAACTTAAAAAATACGAAGGCACTTGCACTCCGGAAATCAACATAACTTGAGAAATGTGAAGCTACATGCACTTTGAAAACCAGCTAATGATCCAAAGTAGGTCAGATTACAAAACACTAAATGATGTAAGGACCAAAAACACAAAATGCAACATGGTGCACAAGGACTACTAACATGGTCTGTACCTGCTTGAATTATTCCTTCTCTGGCTGAGAATATTGAAGTGTAATTGCACCTATAACCAGTGCGCAAACTGCATATCAATATATCTATCCTGCACAAGTATGACAATAGTTTCAAACAACAGATTAGAAAAGTATTTATGCTGCGTTGTCATGATATGGGGACTTTCTGGTAGATGGCCTCGATGTTTCCTCAAGCCATGAAAATGTACTATAATTTGCTTCTCATCAATACCTGCAAATCTCTATGTCTCTCTCAACATAGAAGATCATCATTAGACACTAAATCCTTAAATGGGAGCTTGCAAAATGCTTGCATTAGATCACTCATTAGACAATATATGTTCATCACCAGGAGCATGTAAAATGTTTGCATCAAATCCTTCATTAGCAGTCTGTTCACTAGACACTTCAGGCTCAAGAACAACATAAGCTTGTATGTTTGCACTGGAAACTTGATTAGATACATCAGATTCAGTCAGTTCGGTATTGATTGGGGGAGTTATAAAATAAGAAGAAATTGGTTTCATTTTCTCATAGATTCCCTACATACAAGCAGCTTTACAACACCGTCAGGTTTAACTATTGGCCAGAAATTGAACAGTTGAATTAGATATAATCAAGGATGTGATGTACCTGCTCGTTGCGCATGCTGCTCTTGCAAGCTACGAATGTCCGTTTGCACAAGCTTGATGCCATGCCCGTGTTGCCGCCGCTGCCTCCCACGCAGGCTACACCCAAGGTTGGATCTTCATCTTCTTGTCCTTCCATTCGCTTGAAGCCCGACAACTGCCCTCCAATGAGGGCGCGAGAAAGTGTTATGTCAGTCTGTCCAGCGGCGGCTAGGTTAGGAGCGAACCAGACTGGAGGATGGAGCGAACGAATTGGGATTTTTCCTGCTGTTGATCGATATGGGATGCGCTCGTTTGGGCCGCGAGCCTGGTATAGGGCCTGCCTTGCACTTACGTTATTGGCCCATCCAAATTGAAACGTTTTTCTTCATTTTTTACATTGCCTCCTCATGCATTGGGACGAACAAAACTAGCCTGGGCCAACCTGGATGACTCAAACTGGGTACACACTTTCCAGGCACCCTAAGCGGCCGCCCATACCAGCCCCTATGGTGGTGTCACCCCTTTTTGCGTGTATTATTGGGGTAGTGAAAAATATTCCAGTGGCGCTTTTGATTTACCCACAGAATGGTTGAAAATTGCTTGTTTCTATGAACTGAGTTCGCCAATAATGGGAAGGATGCCAGTCTTTTCATCCTATTGTAGATTGCTTAGATCTCGATATGTCAAATGTGATCACATGAAATATACAGTAAAAGCTAGTGTGATGTGTGTGGCTACAACTAGTCTGACTACACGTCCTCATATAACATATCAAGGATGCACCATCTTACCAGATTAACCATTCGACTTACCAATGCAGTGTGGGAAAAAAGAAGTATTGGGACTGCGTATCCAAGCAATTGATGCCATGGACTCCTTCGTAGAACCTTGTAAGCGAAAAATAAGTTGCAGTGTGCCTGTACAAAGAGCTAGCGTAAGTTCAGTTACCTGCTTCTTGGAATTATAGTTAGCCATCTATTGCAAAATTGTTCAATTACATTGCTTGGCTTAATTTAGTTTGCTACTGATTACATAATGCCATAGCCTGTTAATCCTATTATAGACCGCGCCTATCTATGTGTTTGATACTTACTGTTAAGAATTACCTGTTTGCCTGAACTTAAATATCTACTTAAGCAAGTAGATAGCTGGTCATATGTACTTCTAGGGTGCAGCAGAGCGCACATGTAATTTACGTTCTGATACCCTGTTTGTTTAAATGGTTTGCCGCTATCACTTGTTGCACTAGTAATGTTTGCATGTTCATAGATAGAAAACTGTCAGGTTTATATGAGGGACACCGTCTTTTTAAATTATATATGTGTTGGAATCATTTTGCTTACATCAAAGAAATTTACAGATGTCTGTGTTGCTGGTAAACGGTACCGACTTGTTACTTTAATACGTTGCCAAGAACTTGTTAGTTTTACTAGTTCATGTGTAATTAAATACGTCGCCAAAACTGGTTAGTTTTACTAGTTTGATGTTAGTTTCTTATGGCTCTTGCAAAACTTTATTTATTGATTGCTAATATTCAAGTTTGCAGGATCCAACTGAAACTCCATTGGCACAAAAGGTATGTTTTCAGAAACTTCCTTGTTTACCTGCTTTGCTGCCGTAACTTGTTGATGTAATCATCTTACCAACTTCAAGTTTTCAGGATCCAATTGGAAGTCCAATTGCACAGCAGGTACATTTTCAAAAATATATTTGTGTAACAGGTTTGCTGTTGTAACTTGTTGCTCTAATCAAGTTACTGACTACTCAACTTTTCATTATCCAAGAGATACTCCAATGCCACAACAGGTTCCTTTTGTAAAACTTGTTTGTTTAACTGCTTTGCTGCCCCAACCGGTTGCTCTAATCATGTTACTGGCTACTCAACTTTTTAGGATCCAAGAGAAACTCCAATGCCACAACAGGTACCTTTTGGAAAACTTGTTTGTTTAACTACTTTGCTGCTGCAACAACCGGTTACAATGATGTTAATAACTACTTTTAGCATCCAATTGAAACTCTTTAATTCCTTGTTTGTTTAACTGGTTTGCTGTTATAACTCCCAGTTGAGATGTTTTGCTAACTTCAACTTTTCGGAATCCAAGCGGAACTTTAAGGGCAAAACAGGTTAGCCAAGAATCAAAGAGCAAGGTCCCCATGGACGTTGTATCATCCCACAACAGTGGCACCGATCGTGCATCATGAATTGCCAACTGCTGATGCTCTAGAGGCTAAACTAGTGGTAGAAAGATATTTTGCTTCCGCACTTAGAGATGAAGTTGACATGTTGAGGAAGCAAACAACACAATCACAAGAAGTACTCAAGACAACCATTAAATATTTGGTGGATTTCAAAACAAAGCAAGCTGAGACTGACCGCATCATTAAGGTCCTGAAGGAAAAAAGGAAATTAAATTCCCACTTGGTAAATCATAGGTGAAATGTTCTTTCCATTGCTGAATAACCTTTGTGTTGTTTGTTCAGGTAATCGATCAAACCATTTGTTCTAGATATCATGTAATAATTGTTTTTTGTTTTTTGGTTTGTAATTTTATTTGAGCACAAGTCTGTATTAATTGATAAGACTCGGAAACATTTCATTTTGATTGCTGTGCCAGACCTACAAATATGCGAATTGGGATGAATGTGCATTTAGCAATAACAGTAGCATAGATGGACCGTAAGTGGCACGCATCAGAAAGGGCCAAGATGCTGTTGTCGGATGTCGGGTTCCGGCAAAGCCCTCAAGGTTCGAACACTGGGGTGCATACGAAGATCTCCCCCTACCGATCCACGTCCTAGCTTCGCTAAGATCTCAAGGGCTAACTCGACGAACTCGCAACACAAAGTATACAAGATTTATACTGGTTCGGGCCACCGTTGTGGTGTAATACCCTACTCCAGTGTGGTGGTGGTGGATTGCCTCTTGGGCTGAGGATGAACAGTACAAGGGGAAGAATAGCCTCCTGAGGTTGAGGTGTTCTTGTGTTTGGTGTGTGTGTGTGGATGAACTAAATGAGTTCGAGGCTAGTTCTAGTGGGGTGAGGTTTCGATGCCTCCTACTGTGGTGGATAGCCCTATTTATATAGGCCCTGGTCCTCTCCCCAAATATTGAGCGGGAAGGGAGCCAACAACAACCAATTTGAAAGGGGAGAGCTAGTATAGCTTATCCTGACAAAAGCAGTCTTCGCCTGCAAAAGGCTCTGGTGGTGACGCCGCCTTGGGCTCCATGCTGACCTCTGTCATGCCGTCCTGCTGGTCTTGGTCTCGTTGCATTAATATGGAAACCTTTGCTTGACACCTCGGTACTCCGCGCCTGCGCTTGCCTCCATAGCACCAAAGAGGAAACAAGGACACTGTGCGCGCTGGCGCTTGCCTGGCGCCTGCCTGATCTCGATCATCAAGGTTCACGTCACGACAACCTCGCGAGGTTTGCCTTGCCTTGATCTCTCCGCCCCTCGCGAGCCAGCCTGGCGAGGCCGCTCCTGAGGAGGTCTTTTGTCCTCCGCCTCGCGAGGCTTGGCCCCTCGCGAGGGTGTTGAATGCCTTGTTGATGAGGATGGGCCGTACGGGCCTGCTAGCAGAGCCACGCTGTGGGCCGCGGGCATGCAAGTCTGGGGACCCCCATTCCCAGAACGCCGACACTAGCCCCCGGGCCCAAGGCACGCTCGGGCTTGGTTTCGAGGCGAAGCCAAAGGACAAGTGCGGAGCGCCGCGGGCCCCAATAGCCTGCAGCCTTGGTCGACGTGTGGCGGTTGATTGGACGTTGGCGTCTCCGCTTCCCCATGCTGCCTCGGCAACTGCCCAACTTGACAAGTCCCTGCGACATGCAAGGAAAAATCATCATTACCTGTGATCGTGGGGGCGTTGGTTGGCCTTCTCCTGCTATAAATGAGGAGGGGGGCAGAGCCCCTGTTGCCCATCTCTTCCCATTCCGCTTGCTTCTCCTCTCCTGCTCCATCGCCGACACCAACGGCGCTGTCGAAGAGGTTCTCTGTCATGGAGAAGGGGAAGGCCCCTCGCGAGGGGCCCGGCTCCCCGACGCCCAAGCATGGACGCAGCCGTCCCCGCAAGCACACCGTGACCCTCGCCGCTGCCCCCGGTTCCTGCGGTGGCGCCACTGCACGTGGCAGGGGTCGTTCCAGTCGTCGAAGCCCTATCGATGAAGGGAGAAGCGCCATGGTTGCACGACCTCCCCGGCCGTAATTCCACTCAGCGGAGGTGTTGCTGGAGTTCGTCGTCTGGTCGGAGAACCTGGCCGGCAACTGGCTTGAGCTCCCGCGCTTCTTCGCCGACGAGCTGCTGGCCTCCGGTCCAGGCGGGCTCTGGCTGCAGGTGGACGGTTGCTGCAGCAGAGCTTCTTGGGTTGCGGTTGAGGTCTCCGCCGCGGGCAACATAGCTCTGGCCCACGGTTGACAGACGTTCGCCCATGCGCGCGGCCTGGGCAGGCGGTGCACCCTCCATTTCAAGTACGACGGTGATGTGACCCTCTACGTGAGAGTGTTTGGGGAAGATGGTCACCGCGCCGGGTGCTGCCCCAAGGTGAACGACAACGAGGAGGTGCTCGGCCTTGGCGATGGTCGAGACGAGGATGAGGGCGAACCCGCCCTTGGTGTCGACCGCGTCTCGTCCAGCTACGGCAGCTCTTCCCCCGATGACAGCTCCAGCAGTGGCGGCTACAACCAGCCACCGCGCCCGCTTCGAAGGCGGTAGCGGATCGTCTTGTCGCCGCGCCTCCATGAAGCGCGAGGAGGGGTCTGGCTGAGCTCAGGACGGTGCTAGGAGCCTGCCTCCGTGGACTGCTGTATGGGCAGGCGCCGCTTTATTTTGTTCTTCCTTTCCTTTCCGCATCAAAAAGAAATCAGTATGGGCCCTGGAGGGGCGTGTATCGAACTATGATTTCCCAATCATTATGCTATGTTTGTTGTTTTCGTGCTGTGTCGTTATTTTGTGTAGAGGTAACTTAGCTTGGTGCGCTTGGGGTAGCCTCCTCTTTGTGAGGGACTTGCTTCCTGGTGCCTGTGGAGGCCTTCCTTAACTTGGCGGGTGCTAGGGAACTGCAAAAAAATCATTAGGAGGCTCACTAGGAGGCTTGTCATTCATCTGAGCCTTGAACCAGCGCTTCATATCACGATGCCCGAGGGGCACGAATTTAGGAGAGGTGCGCCAGTTTGTGGGCTCAAACGTGGATGCCTCGCGAAAAAATAGACGAAGGGCGGAGCAAAGGAAGACCAGAGAGCAGGTCAGACTTGAGCCGAAAACAGCGATAAAAGGAGACAGCACCAAATCAACAAAGAACTCCAGAAGCAAATTTCACAAGAAAGAGGGCGAGCCAACTACGGAAAGCAAATGAAAAGCCGCGTCCATCACCTAGTCTAGTCTTCAAGTCTTCTCACCAGTGCAGAGCTAAGTGCTGCCACTAGGACATGGGAGGGAGCCCCCGAGGCCCGAGGGCGGCACTCCTGAGACTCCGGGGCGTGTACAACCCCACTCGTTATTACGTGAGAGTGTCACAGGCGGCGATCTTCACAGGCACTGGGCCTTTCTTCATGGGAAGAACTTCCGGAGGTGCTGGATGTTCCGGGCGTTCTTGATGGGTACCCCGTCCTATTTCTCCAGGTGCGCGACGCCATGCCTGGAGACATGGACGACCTTGAACGGGCCATCCCACATGGGTGAGAGCTTATGCAGCCCTTCCCTGGAGAGGACCCACCTCAGGATGAGGTCACCCGCTTCAAGCGTCCTGGAGCGGATGTTGCAGCAATGGTATTGCCGCAGCGCCTGCGGATACATTGCCACCCGTAGTGCGGCCTCGTGGCGGCGTTCCTCCCCCAGCACGAGGTCCATCCCCCGCGTGGCGTCCTGTTGCGTTTCATCAAATGCCAGGACCCGTGCGGAGCGATGCTTGACCTCGTGAGGGAGTACCGCTTCTACTCCGTAGACGAGGAAGAATGGGGTCTCGCCCATTGGCTTGGTGGCGGTGGTGCGGATGGACCACAACACGGATTGGAGCTCGTCATACCAGCCCCTTCTGCAGGCCTCGAGCTTCTTCTTGAATGTCCTGGTCTTGAGGCCCCTCAGGACCTCCGCGTTGGCGCGCTCGGCCTGACCATTGCTCCTGGGATGCGCCACCGAAGCGTATCAGATCTGCGTCCCAAGGTTAGCACAACATGTTTTGAAGAGATTACTAGTGAACTTCGAGTCGTTGTTAGTGATGATGCGGTTGGGTACCCTGAAACGGCTCACGAGACCCTTGATGAACTTGACCGCGGAGCCTGATGGGATGGTGCGGACAGCTTCCACCTCCGCCCACTTGGTGAACTTGTCGATGGCGACGTAGAGGTAATGGTAGCCCCCACGCGCTCGAGGGAACGGACCCAAGATATCCATCCCCCAGACCGCGAACGGCCTTGTGAGTGGGATGGTCATGGATCTGCTTGGCGTGGAACTGGCAGACTTCACAGGACTTCACCAGCTCGGCTGCGTTGTTGAGCGCCGTGGGCCAGTAGAATCCACTGCGGAATGCCTTGCCGACAAGGGTCCGCGACGACGAGTGGTGCCCGCAGTCGCCACCATGTATGTCGGATAGCAACTCCTTCCCCTAGCCTCTGGAGATGCAAGGCAGTGAAACGTCATTTGGTCGCTTCCTGTATAACTCACCGTCCCGGATGCGGTATGCCGTGGCTTGCCGGACCACGCGCTCCGCGTCCTCCTCCTTCTCCGGCAGCGTTCCTTGCATCAGGTATTCCTTGAATTCCATGGTCCAGCATCCCTCTTGGGGCTCGAGCGCCAAGAGTAGGTGTGCTCCCGAAGTCGGGCCACATGCAGGGGCTCCTGTGGCAGGCAGCTGCGGGAGTTCCTCCCGAGGCTGAGCTGTCCTTGAAGGTGGTGGTGTTGCTGACGGCTTGAAGAGCCGCTCCTCGAAGATGCCAGGCTCTTGGGGCTGCCGCTTGGATGCCCTCTTGGCGATGTCGTCAGCTTCCTTGTTGGTGTCACGGGGCACGTGCTGCAACTCCAGGCCTAGGAACTATTTTTCCAACTTGCGCACCTCCGCGAGGTATGCCTCCATGTGCTCGTCCTTCGGCTCATACACCATTTTGGAAAAATTGACGAGAAGTTGCGAGTCGCCCCTGATGGTGAGGCGCTTCACCCCCAGAGCTGCCGCAGCCTTCAGGCCAGCTATGAGGCCTTCGTATTTTGCGATGTTGTTGGAGACCTTCTCGCCCTGCTGAAAGCAGAGCTGCACAACGTAGTAGAGCTTGTCCTGAGTGGGGGAGATGAGCACTGCTCCAGCCCCCACGCCCTGGTGTGCGAAGGTGCCATCGAAATACATGGTCCAGCCATCAGGCGCCTCACTTCCCGGCGAGGTGGACTGGTCCTCGCCTACTTCAAGCGTCGGGGCATCCGTCCATTCTGCCACGAAATCAGCGAGCGCGGCTCCCTTGATGACCCTGGTAGTGCTAAACTCCAACTGGAATGCCGGCAGCTCGATGTTCCACTCAGCGACCCTTCCAGCAGAGTTGGGGCTCCTGAGCACCCTCTCTAGTGGGTAGGTCGAGACGACCTTGATGGGGTGGCCCTGGAAGTAGTGCCGCAAGTTCCGTGAGGCCACCAAGAGCGCGAGCAAGAGCTCCTGGGGCATGGGGTATCGTTCCCTTGCGTCCCGCAACACCGTGCTAACAAAATACACCGGGTGCTCGACGAGAACTGGCGCGTCGGTGAGGATCGTGTCTTGCGGGAGTTGGGGCGTCACCTGAGGTAGTGGAACCCCCGTCGCTTGGTCGCTTGTCGGGATCTTGGCGGCATCGTCCTGCCGAGCTCGGTCCTCTGTTGATGCTGCTACAGCTCTTGCGACACCTTCCTAATCTTGCATCATCTTGGCTGGTGGCGTAGCTCGGCGCGACGCGCCTTTGTCTAGGTGCTCTTCCAAAACCGCCACCAGAGCCGCGCTGGCGGAGTACGGGGTGGCGGCAAGATAAAGAACTAGGGGCTCGAGAGGTCGTCGCGCCACCATCACTGGAGGGTTGGTCAGGTATCTCTTGAGGTCTTGGAAAGCTCGGTCGACCTCCGGGGTCCACTTGAATGGGCCCTTCTTCTTCATCAGCTTGAAGAAGGGTAGGGCGCGCTCTCCATCTTGGAGATGAAGCGCCCCAACGCAGTCACCCGACCAGCGAGCTTCTGCATTTCCTTGAGGGTCTGCGGTGGGCTCATGTCTTCAATGGCCTTGATCTTTTCTGGGTTCGCCTCGATCCCTCTATGGGATACGAGGAAACCCAGCAGCTTGCTGGAAGGGACACCAAACACGCACTTCTCCGGGTTAAGTTGCAAGTTCACCTGGCGCAGGCTCGGAAAGTCTCCTCCAGATCTTGGATCAAGGTTCTGGCCTCCTGAGACTTCACCACAATGTCGTCGATGTAGGCCTCCGCGTTTCTCCCGAGCTGTCGCCCTAAGGCGATGTGCATCAGCCGCTGAAAGGTTGCGCCCGCATTGCGCAGTCCGAAAGGCATGCAAGTGTAGCAGTACAACCCGCACGGGGTCAGGAAGGTTGTCTTCTCTACATCTTCTACCGCCATCTTGATCTGGTGGTACCCTGAGAACGCATCCAGGAAGCACAGCAGGTCGCACTCGGCAGTGGAGTCGACGATTTAGTCAATGTGTGGAAGCGGGAACGGATCTTGGGGGCAGGCCTTGTTGAGGTTGGTGAAGTCGACGCACATTCGCTCCTTCTCGCCTTTCTTCGGCACAACGACGGGGTTCGCCAACCACTCAGGGTACCGAACCTCGCGAATGGCGCCCGTCGCATCTAACTTGCGGGTTTCTTGGACGATGAAGGCATGCTTCTCCATGGACTACCGTCTCGCCTGCTGCTTCACAAGGCGTACATTGGGGCACACCCTTAAGTGATGCTGAATCAACCCTCTCGGGACCCCCACCAGCTGCTTGGGTTCCCATGCGAATATCTCCTTGTTTGCGCGCAAGAACTTCAGCAACGCTTCCTCTTGGCTTGGGTCGAGGTCGGCACCTATGGTAAAGGTGGCTCTCGAGGACCCGTCCTCATCGACAGGCACCTGCTTAGTTTCTGCCTTGTCTTGGGTGAACAACTGTTTCTTCTTGGTTGGTGCGGCTTCCTTGGCCTCGGAGGCGCCCGCGCCGGTGGGCTGTGCCGCCGCGACGGTCTTGAGGGTGAGCTTGAGCATTGCCAGGGCCACCTTGGCGTCCCCCTTGATGGTGAGGACACCCTTGCTTCCAGGCATCTTCATGAGGTTGTATGTCGGGTGGGTTCTGCCATGAACTTGGCCAGAGCTTGGTACCCGAGGATGGCGCTGTACGGGAGGGCGATGTCGAAGTTCACCAGCTCGGTGCGGTAGTTGTCGCGCATGCCGAAGGTAACGGGGAGGCAGATCTGCCCCAGGGAGTGGGCGGTGCCGCCACCAACTCCTGAGAAAGGCTTGCTGAGGCTGAGCCGCTCGAGCGGTACGTGAAGAAGGCTGAAGGCCTCCATGGAGAGCACGTTGAGGCCGGCGCCGCCGTCGATGAGGGTCTTGGTGATGGCCACGTTGCAAATGGAGGGCGTGCAAAGCATCGGGAGCATACCCGAGCCGACGGTGGTGACGGGGTGGTCTTCTGAGTCGAAGGTGAGGTCGGCCTCGGGCGCGGCCCAGCCCGGCGGAGCCCTCGAGCGCTTGGAAGCAGCGCCGATCTGGCGAAGGAATGGCTTGACATGGCGATCTGAAGGCGGTGCTTGGGAGCCGCCTAGTAGGGCCGCGACCGCGTGGTGCGCCAGTGCTGCGTAGCACGCAGTGAAGAGGTCGCGCACCTCCTCCCAAGATCCCACTGTGGATCCAGGGAGGTTGAGCAGCCAGGCGCGCGGCGCGCCAGCGAGGGCCATGGGAAACCAATTGGCCATGACCTTGTCGTCGCCCCCGGCCTCAAGGAAGGCCTCCTCGTATGCCAGCAGGAAACTGACGGGTCCGCCGCGCCGTCGTAGTGCGGCAGCATCTCCGCTTGAACTTGGGCGGCCACTACACCTGCCGCAGGGCGGGGGCCAGGGCTCGGAGCCCCCTGGCCCCGTCGTCAGCGCCAACCGTCGGGGCCGGGAGCGAGGCGCCTGCCTTGACCGCGGAGCGCGGTGGTGTTGGAGCGTAGATCGTCAGAATGAAGGCTACGGCGCACCCCTACCTGGCGCGCCAAATGTCGGATGTCGGGTTCTGGCAAAACCCTCAAGGTTCGAACACTGGGGTGCGCACGAAGATCTCCCCCTACCATTCCATGTCCTAGCTTCGCTAAGGTCTCAAGGGCTAACTCGACGAACTCGCAACACAAAGGATACAAGATTTATACTAGTTCGGGCCACCGTTGTTGTGTAATACCCTACTCCAATGTGGTGGTGGTGGATTGCCTCTTGGGCTGGGGATGAACAGTACAAGGGGAAGAACAACCTCCTAAGGTTGAGGTGTTCTTGTGTTTGGTGTGTGTGTGGATGAACTGAATGAGTTCGAGGCTAGTTCTAGTGGGGTGAGGTTTCGATGCCTCCTACTGTGGTGGATAGCCCTATTTATATAGGCCATGGTCCTCTCCCCAAATATTGAGCGGGAAGGGAGCCAACAACAGCCAATTTGAAATGGGACAACTAGTACAGCTTATCCTGACAAAAGCAGTCTTCGCCTGCAAAAGGCTCTGGAGGTGACGCCGCCTTGGGCTCCATGGTGACCTCCGTCTTGCCGTCCTGCTGGTCTTGGTCTCGTTGCACTGATATGGAAACCTTTGCTTGACACCTTGGTACTCCGCGCCTGTGCTTGCCTCCTTAGCACCAAAGAGGAAACAAGGACACTGTGCGCGCTGGCGCC
The DNA here is from genome assembly GCA_032464435.1 of Aegilops umbellulata. Lineage (NCBI taxonomy): Eukaryota > Viridiplantae > Streptophyta > Magnoliopsida > Poales > Poaceae > Aegilops > Aegilops umbellulata. The sequence continues at coordinate 316,229,480 of CP136056.1, read as the reverse complement.
CGCCTGGCGCCCGCCTGATCTCGATTGTCATGGCTCACCTCACAAGAACCTCGCGAGGTTTGCCTTGCCTTGATCTCTCCGCCCCTCGCGAGCCAGCCTGGCGAGGCCGCTCCTGAGGAGGTCTTGTGCCCTCCGCCTCGCGAGGCTTGGCCCCTCGCGAGGGTCTTGAATGTCTTGTTGATGAGGATGGGCCGTACGGGCCTGCTAGCAGAGCCACGCCATGGACCGCAGGTAGGCAAGTCTAGGGACCCCCATTCCCAGAATGCCGACAGCTGTACTAGCTTCGCTAGAAAAAGGATGCTCTTCTAGCAAAAAATACAGCGGCCTGGCTTATGTATGTTAGTTGATATTATTGATCCATATCTATAAGTGTTTATATGTCTGTTAGTTTTGTACATTCTTGGTTTATTGACTCATATTTGAATCTTGATACATCGCTTGTGTACATATCTAAATGGGACTACACATTATGCCGCGTGTGACATTTGAGTTGGACATAAAGTGTTCCAAATATTCGAATTCACCTTAAACTCGATTCTAGCTTCTAAATTCGAGTACCGGCATTTGTAAATCATATTCATATATGACAGTGGAATATATCTTTGTCGTGCTTTTGAAGATATAGAAAGTCACATAGAATGATTTATAAAGATTCGTATAGGAATACAAACTGGATTCGAATTTAGTTGCCAGGGTAAACGTGGATGCTTATTGTCCCAAAATTCAAAAGAAGCGGCAAAATGTCCACTCCCACGTTGGCTGTCCGAAGCCAAGTGTTTGGGAGATGGAAATTACTGCCTACCCCTTACACGGACAATCCATCGGCTCGATTTCCACTGCTCTCAATAGGGGTAGTTTAGTAACTTCAATTAGACGTGACACGACCGCCTCTGAGCCCATTCCAACACGGTGGGCACCAAACATGGGCGGCAAAACACATTTGATTCAAGCTCGTCTGAAAGACCTCTGTTTCTCCCTCCATTTCCCCATTCATACACGGTGGGCGGCAAAACAAACTCGCCTCGGCCGAAATCGATGTAGGCAAATATTTTCAATAGGGGCAGGTTTGTAACGTCACTCAGACGTGACACAACCGCCCTACCTGTCAGCCCCGTTCATACACCGTGGGCGCCAACCATGGGCACCAAAACACCCTCTCCTCGCCAGAAATCGCTCTGGGCAAATATTGGCGAGATGCGATATTACCGTCCTATCCCCAACCGACAGGACATCCAAATTTTAAACGGGGGCGAAGTTCGTAACTTTCCCATATTTCAGACAGGCGCGCCCCAAAAACATGGTTCCCCATACCTCTCTCTCCATTTTCCCATTCATACACCATCCGCGCTAGAACACCATCCCCACACCAGCCTCCTCCGTCCGCCACCCCATCCATCGCCGCCGTCCTCCACCCCATCCATCGCCACCATCCTCCACCATGCCGGAGCGCCTACCAAGACCATGTCGTCCACTGCTAGAGATGGACGTTTCTCGTCCACGGCGATGGACCAAGAGCCTTGCATCACGTCCTCTCGCTTCATCCGTCGTCGTCCTCTTTGCCGGGGCCGCTCACACGACCTTCTCTTCCACCGCAACGGGACTTATCCCCCGATGCACCCATCTACGCTTGCAGATCTGCTTCAACACCATCGACAACCATCGCACCCCGATGCCTACACGACACCGCAAGAGAGGTGGTACTTCATATCTCCTCAACTTTTTGATCTCAACCAGAAAACAGATCGTAACTTGATTACTGTACTTTCTTTTCAGCTCTTAGAATTTAGTTCTTAGTTCGAAGCAAACAATGGATGCTAAATAGCATTTCTCTAGTTTGCAGCTTTAAATCTGCCATGACACCGTCATAATAGGGTTTAATTGATCATGCTTAGGGTTTAATTGATCATGTTGGTTCCGTGGTGGTTTCTTTAATAGAAATCGAAGGGGAGACCCTCTTTTGCTAAAAAATGCTAGCAGAAGAATACTCGGGTGTGTATCTCTACAGGGTGCCCATAGTGGGCTGCGGCCCACCCTGGGATTTTGGGTCGGCCCAGGCCTCGATTCCCCTCTGTTCTATTGCGCGCTTCTGATCTCTACTCGCCCCCAGCCGCCTGCCTCGCCGGCGACTTGCCGTCCCCGGATGACATGACTCTAGGAGGAGACGCCAGACTAATAGGAGGTCAGGAGCTGCTCGCCCAATAGTGTCACCACTGCCCGGGCGCGCCACCGTGCCTACCTTCCCATTCCGTTCAGGGCTCAGGTGTGCAGCACCCACTAAGCCAACCTAATTTATCCTGAGATACGTCCTCAACACTCAGCAGCCACTCCTCATCACCCATTTTATAATTGATTCATTACTCATTAGGCAGGACTGTCATTTGGGTTTGTTGTGTGCTGAGTGCTACCTACACTTAATGGTTCAGATGTATTTCAGTAATCTTTAGTACCTGTAAAGTTCATAGGGTTTCAAAATTCTGGCCCTAGGAACAGACACTAGTCATTTGGGATTGTTGGTCGTAGTGACATTGACCCAGATTACTACTGAATGCCAGGTTTGTTGACAATTTTACTTGTCTTTCTTACTCATTCGATACAATATCCAATTATTCACATCGATTAGGTGCAAACAATAAGTGCTAGACAAACTTCTTGATTCAGATTTTGGACGGTCTCTTACTGCAGTTACAATTCTGCATACTTGCCCTAGTAAGCTCACAAGTAAATGATTGATTCACTACATCTATGCTTGTCTTGTCATATTTGTTGTCAATATTCTTTTAGGGTGGACCACCCTATTTCAAAATACTGGAACCGTAGACATGTGTGGGCAACGAACACTGCATCGTATAGAAAGAAAGTGTCATTTCCAGCTTTTACATAGACTACAATATTTTACATGGAATACAATCTACCTACTTGTTATGCGTCACACTACCAGCACTCCACCCTTGAAGCTAAGCATTATGCCACTCATAATTCCTTAGTTTATTTGTTCAAATACAAATTTGATATGATTCTAATGTTCCTACTTCAGTTTTGAAATGTGTGTCTGCCTGTTATAGAGACATAAGAGGTTTGTATTTCTATGTGGTCTGGTCAGCACGGTAGGGGGTGAACTTTGCATATGCAGGGGTTTATAGGGAGACACTCTTTGAGTTGAATCCGCAATGCATTCCATAGATAATCTGACTATTTATGTTTTCATGAATCTCAGATTCTGAACAACATCATTATGATTATGAGCTTGCGCGCATGAAAAGAATAAAGTAGAACAATGCCATGGTTGTCAAACTTGGCATTAAGGGACTAAAACCAAGTCCGGATACAATGCAATGGAAACGCTCTCCACCTACAGATTCATGTTCAGAATATGACCCTAACAGTGATTCTGAGCTAGAGGGAGACCTAAGTCAATGTAGCTCCCTAGTGGGGAAGTCAGAGGCATATGCCCTATCTTATTCACCCATCAAGGTGCTTGCTCCCAAGGTTATATTGGTCGCACATATCTTGCAACTAATGATTTGCATTGCTTCTACTTTGTTGCACTACCATTTAGCTTAGTTTACACATCGTGTATGTGAATACGCTCTGCCTATCCATTTTCAGTACATATTCCATCTGTCATCATACCATATTTATCCATTGAAATGCTGTTCTTGTGTATCAGACGTTTAAAAGGAAGAGGGTGATTGCTAATCGCGGAAGAGCATGAGCAAAGTATTTGGAAAAGGTAGTGACACCTGATAAAACAAATAGCCCATTAGGTGTAGTTGCAATATCACCTGACCCACAAAACATCCCAACTCTAGCAGACTCTAACCCTACTACACTGGTCATTTCTGATGCCCCAACTCAGCAAACAGTATGATGATGCCAGTTGACATAGCACCAACTCTACGACGCAAAACCCCCATTCCAGCAAAGAGTACACCAAATCGAGTTGCCAAATCCCTTTTCGAACCAGAGAGAGCCCCAATTGCAGCAAATAGGACCCCTGTTCCATTTCTTCCCAGTTTAGAAGACGAAGCTTATATTGTTGTCAGGAACTTTGTGCGCATCTTTCCTTCATGGAAAGATTATACCGCAGACGCGGAACAATTTCCAATCTTCCTCCGCAACTTACGCGTAAGTAATGTACTAATGTTATTCATGGTAATTACCGCATATGTTTCTGCTAATAGAAGACCCAAGATTTCATTCTTTTAAATAGGCGAGGACCAAACTGGATTGTCAAGAGGAGCAAGGGTTGGTTGTGCTTTTCAAGCACTTGTTTATGAAGTATTGTTCCTACCTGAGGCAAGCGCACTTCGATGGCAAGCCTCTAAACAAAATTTCTGTGAAGTCTCTGGTGCTACATTTACCAGACAGTGACTGGAATAATCTTGTTACACATTGGTCTCGTCTACAACGTAAGGTACTGTCTATGATATCACATCACAATTTGAACTAAATTTATGCATTTGCCTTAAGGTCTCACTTGTACGAAAACTGTTAGCTGAAGAACAATCATTCTCAAGGGACCACAGAATCTGGCAACTATACTGCACACTGCATTGCTCTTGTGAGTACCTCTTGCCCTATATGACCATACTTACTTTCATAGTTGTTTGATTATGTAGCATCACTGCACATGTTAGCCTCGTTATCGTCCATTTGGTGGACATTATAAGATCTGTATGGAATCTTATATAAATTTAGAATCAACCCAATGCTTTTGAAGAGGTTTAGCTCTGCAGTCCTCTTGTAAGGACTGAACGTCGTCTATCATTGTACTTACATTAACAGGTACTCCCTCCGTCCCATAATATAAGAACATTTTGTGTAGTACACCAGTGTTCAAAACACTCTTGTATTATGGGAAGAGGGATTGGTTGATTGTGTAGCATTCTGCATCTTATCTCCCTCGCCCACCATTTACTAAAAAATATTAGATCTATATTTAATCTTACCAAAAAGTTGAACACACAGACAATGCCAGTGCAGAAGTGTAGCCCATTGCTCTTGTCAGTACATTTTGTCATGTAACGCTTGTACTTCCAGGGATTGGTAGTTGATTATGTAGCATTGATACGTCTCCGTCGTATCTACTTTTCCAAACACTTTTGCCCTTGTTTTGGACTCTAACTTGTATGATTTGAATGGAACTAACCCGGACTGACGCTGTTTTTAGCAGAATTGCCATGATGTTGTTTTATGTGTAGAAAACAAACATTCCCGGAAAGTCCTGAAACTCCACGGAACACCTTAGAAAAAACAAAACAAAAATCCTCTCCAAAGATGAAGACCAGGGGGCCCACACCCTGTCCATGAGGGTGGGGGGCGCGCCGCCCCATCTAGGGCGCGCCCCCTACCTCGTGGGCCCCCTGGACACCCTCCGACGCCAACTCCAAGAGAGAAGAAATCATCGCGTTTTACGATACGGAGCCACCGCCAAGCCCTAAAATCTCTCGGGAGGGCTGATCTGGAGTCCGTTCGGGGCTCCGGAGAGGGGGATTCGTCGCCGTCGTCATCATCAACCATCCTCCATCACTTATTTCATGATGCTCACCGCCGTGCGTGTGTAATTGCATCGTAGGCTTGCTAGACGGTGATGGGTTGGATAAGATTTATCATGTAATCGAGTTAGTTTTGTTAGGGTTTGATCCCTAGTATCCATTATGTTGTGAGATTGATGTTGCTATGACTTTGCTATGCTTAATGCTTGTCACTAGGGCCCGAGCGCCATGATTTTAGATCTGAACCTATTATGTTTTCATGAATATATGTGCGTTCTTGATCCGATCTTGCAAGTCTATAGTCGCCTACTATGTGTTATGATCCGGCAACCCCGAAGTGACAATAATCGGGACCACTCCCGGTGATGACCATAGTTTGAGGAGTTCATGTATTCACTATGTGCTAATGCTTTGTTCCGGTTCTCTCTTAAAAGGAGGCCTTAATATCCCTTAGTTTCCAATAGGACCCCGCTGCCACGGGAGGGTAGGATAATAGATGTCATGCAAGTTCTTTTCCGTAAGCACGTATGCTTATATACGGAATACATGCCTACATTACATTGATGAATTGGAGCTAGTTCTGTGTCACCCTATGTTATGACTGATACATGATGAACCACATCCGGCATAATTATCCATCACTAATCCGATGCCTACGAGTTTTCCATATACTGGTTCTCGCTTATTTAGTTTTCTGCTACTACTGTTACAATCACTACAAAATACCAAAAACATTACTTTTGTTGTCTTTACTTTTGTTGCCGCTACCACCACTATCATATTACTTTGCTTCTAAACACTTTGCTGCAGATACTAAGTTTCCAGGTGTGGTTGAATTGACAACTCAGCTGCTAATACTTGAGAATATTCTTTGGCTCCCCTTGCATCGAATCAATAAATTTGGGTTGAATACTCTACCCTCGAAAGCTGTTGCGATCCCCTATACTTGTGGGTTATCAAGACTAATTTCTGGCGCCGTTGCCGGGGAGCATAGCTCTATTCTTTGAGTCACTTGGGATTTATATCTGCTGGACACTATGAAGAACTTGAAAGATGCTAAGACAACAATTTATCCCTCAACTACGAGGGGAGGTAATGAACTGCCATCTAGCTCTGCACTTGCTTCGCCTTCTGTTATGAGTAAGCTAGCGACACCTAAACCTGCTTCTGATATTCGTTCTGATATGTCACATGTTATTGATGATGCCACTTCTGCTATACATGATACTTATGATGAAACTGCTGCTATGCCTGATACTACTGTGCCCCTTGGCGAATTCCTTGATGAACAAATTGCTAGGGCTAGAGAAAAAGAAATTATTGAATCTGAATACGATGATGAAAGTGATGATGAAAATATGCTTGTTATTCCTGAGGGTTATCTTTTTGATATAGAATCTTCTGCCGCTATTTTAGCTTGCAAAGATAGATATGAGCTAAAAAGGTTATTAGCTAAGTGGAACAAAGAATCACTTAGAGATAAAATGAAACCTGACCCTACTTTTGCTACTTCACCTATATGTGTTCCTGATAAGGATTATGAATTCTCTGTTGATCATGATATAATTACTTTGGTTGAATCTGATCCTTTTTATGGCTATGAATCTGAAAGTGTTGTGGCACATCTTACTAAGTTAAATGATATAGCTGCCCTGTTCACTAATGATGAGAGCTCGCGTTACTTTTATATACTGAAAATATTTCCGTTCTCATTAAAGGGTGATGCTAAGATATGGTTTAATTCTCTTGATCCTGGTTGTGTGCGTAGTCCCCAGGATATGATTTATTACTTCTCTGCTAAATATTTCCCTGCTCATAAGAAACAAGCTGCTTTAAGGGAAATATACAACTTTGTGCAAATTAAAGAAGAGAGTCTCCCACAAGCTTGGGGGAGGCTTCTCAAGTTACTTAACGCTTTGCCTGATCATCCTCTTAAGAAACCTGAAATACTTGATATCTTTTATAATGGACTAACCGATGCTTCTAGAGATTACCTGGATAGTTGTGCTGGTTCTCTCTTCAGGGAAAGAACACCAGATGAAGCTGAAATTCTATTGAATAATATGTTGACAAATAAAAATAAATGGGCACCTCCTGAGCCAGCTCCTGAGCCAGCTCCCGCTCCAATTACTGAGCCTATTCCTAAACCAACTCCGAAGAAGAGAGGTGTTCTATTTCTGAGTCCCGAAGATATGCAAGAGGCAAAGAAATCTATGAAAGAAAAAGGTATTAAAGCTGGAGATGTTAAGAATTTACCTCCTATTGAAGAAATACATGGTCTTAATTTACCGCCTGTTGAAGAAACATATGATCTCAATCACTTATTTACTGAAGAACCTCCTGATCCCATTATTCCGACATAGGTAGTAAAGGTAAATTCTCTCTATAGATTTGATGAAGGTGATATCCCTCACTAAGTCTGCTAGGCAATGCTTTGATGAGTTTGATAGTTTTATTGTCAAACAAGAAAATTTCAATGCTTATTTTGGTAGACAGTTGAAATATGATTCCGATATGATTAAATACTTGGGTGATTATATGGCTAATATTAGAGGTGAACTTAAACTTGCTAGCAAACATGCTTCTATGGTTACCACTCAAGTAGAACAAGTACTTAAAGCTCAAAAAGAATTGCTTGATGAAATGAATAGTAAGAAAAATGATTATGCTGTTAGAGTGGCTACTAGAATTGGTAGAATGACTCAGGAACCTTTGTATCTTGAAGGCCACCCTAAGAGAATCGAGCAAGATTCTCAGAGAAATAATATTGATGCACCTAGTTATTCTAAGAAAAAGAAAAAGAAAAATGATAGAACTGTGTAAACTTCAAGTGAACCTATTGCTGAACCACCTAATAATCCAAATGATATATCTATGTCTGATGCTGAAACACAATTTGGTAATGAACATGAACCTAATGAAAATGTTAATGATGATGTTCATGATGATGCTCAACCTAGTAATGATAATGATGTAGAAATTGAACCAGTTGTTGATCTTGATAACCCACAATCAAAGAATCAACGTTATGATAAGAGAGACTTTGTTGCTAGGAAACATGCTAAAGAAAGAGAACCTTGGGTTCATAAACCCATGCCTTTTCCTCCCAAGCCATCCAAGAAAAAGGATGATGAGGATTTTGAGCGCTTTGCTGAAATGATTAGACCTATCTTCTTGCGTATGCGATTGACTGATGTGCTCAAAACAAATCCTTATGCTAAATATATGAAGGATACCATTACTAATAAAAGAAAGATACCGGAAGCTGAAATTTCCACCATGCTTGCTAATTATACTTTTAAGGGTGGAATACCAAAGAAACTTGGAGATCCCGGAGTACCTACTATACCTTGCTCCATTAAAAGAAATTATATTAAAACTGCTTTATGTGATCTTGGAGCCGATGTTAGTGTTATGCCTCTCTCTTTATATCGTAGACTTGACTTGAATAAGTTGACACCTACTGAAATATCTTTGCAAATGGCTGATAAATCAACTGCTATACCTGTCGGTATTTGCGAGGATGTGCTTGTTGTGGTTGCAAACGTTGCTATTTTAACGGACTTTGTTATTCTTGATATTCCCGAGGATGATAGTATGTCTATTATTCTTGAAAGACCTTTTCTTAATACCGCAGGGGCTGTTATTGATTGCAACAAAGGTAATGTCACTTTTCATGTTAATGGTAATGAGCATACGGTACACTTTCCGAGGAAACAATCTCAAGTCCACAGTATCAACTCCATTGGAAAAATCCTATCGATTATATTTGGAGGTTTTGAATTTCCTCTTCCTACTGTCAAAAAGAAATGTGATATACTTATTATAGGGGATGTGCATATCCCCGTTGAGGTAACCTAGTGTTATTCGAAATTTCTCCGGCTCCATGATTATCGGAATGAGTTTGTTAACAAGACTTGATCAACCTTGTTAGTGGATTCTTTTTGATGAGCATGAGATGGATGAAACTAGAAGCACCACCTTCTGTACCCTCTTTATATTTTCTGTTCTTTATTAGAAATAAAGTAAAAATAGTATTTTCTGTCTGTTTCCTGTCTTATCTGTGCAATATAAAAATATCCCAAAAATAAAAGTCCTCAGAATGACATGCCAATTTAATATGATTTTTTCGGGAATATTTGAGGATTTACTATGCAAAATTACCACGGGAGGAGCTGCCACCTGGCCACGAGGGTGGAGGGTGCCCCCCTCCTAGGGTGTACCCCCTGCCTCGTGGGCCCACGGTGGCCCTCCTCCACTTATCCCAGCACCCATCTTCTTCCTCTGCCTCACACAAACCCGAAAAACCAACTCAAGCACGAGTTCCAGCCACTTTTGCTGTGATTTTCGATCTCCTTGCTCAAAGCACCTCTCGCAAAACTGCTTGGGGAGATTGTTCCTTGGTATGTGACTCCTCCATTGGTCCAATTAGTTTTTGTTCTAGTGCTCTATTCTTTGAAAATTTGTGTTGCATAGGTGACCATGTTCTTGAGCTTGCATGTCAAATTTATATGGTTCCAAGTAGTTCTAATGCTTGATATAGGCTCTAGGCACTTGTAGGAGTAGTTGCTATCAGTTTTATTGAAGTTGGTTCACTTTTGTTTGAAGTTACTAAAAATTTCAGATTGTTTTAGAAATAATGAGGAGACTTTTGAGGGGTTCATCGAGCCGAAGCTCAAAGGATAAACAAAATGAAGAAGCTCAGAGGCCCAAATATAATTTGCCTCGTACCGCGGAGATACGGTCGTGTGAATGGCCTTCTGATAATTTCTTGAGAGAGGCTGGGATTTATGAGAACTTCTATTCATTGATTGGGAATGCTGGCCTCACCGACTTCGTCCGCGACCAACGTCCACAGTATCTCTTACTCACAAATACTTTTGTGCAAAACTTTTACTTTTACCCTATAGAATCATCTCCTTCAGTAGAGTTTCATTTATATGACGTTGTGAAGAAAATGCCATTGTCTGAATTTTGCGCAGTATGCAACATACCCCCTGAGGGTATTTTAGAGGAACCACCCCGTCATGAGGTGGAACCATTTGTTAAACTTATCTCTGTGGGAGAAACCAGAAAGGTTTCTGATGCAAGAATTACTAGCATACATTTCCCTGTATTACGTTATTTTGCCTTATTTGCTAGTCGTTGCTTGATTGGTCACGGGAACTGTGGGAATCTTAGTGTTCCCGAGATTATTATTCTGTTCCATGGTTTATACCACGACAAAACTGTTAGTATGGGCGGAATTATTGCTAGACGGTTAAGCCTAAACCGTACTAAGGGCCCCATCTTTGGAGGCATTTATGCTTCACACCTCGCTGCACATTTTAACATAGCTATTAGGCATTATGAGAAAGAAGAAAAATTGTTGCCTAGTGCCTACTTAGATTACAAGAGCATGGTAGCCCATGATTATCTTGTTAAGAATAAGAATGGAGAGCTCAAATATAAGTTATACTTTGATAAACACCATCCTGAAACTATTACGTTCCCTGCTCCTTCTTTGTTTAATTTTGCAGGTCCCTATCTCGTTACGTGGGCTGCTGTCCAAACCTACAAAAATCCTGCACCAGCCCCGGAACCGGAACCACAAGATGAGCCTCCACGACAATCTGTTTATTCTTGGGATCCAGAGATGACTGTCAGCTAGTGTCAGTCAGAGTCTTCTTCATCACAGTATGATCCCAACTATCCTTCATCGCAGTATGACCCCAGCTACACTTACGGGTATCCGCCAGGCTATCCCTGGCAATAAACCAACTTAGGCCAAAAGCCTAAGCTTGGGGGAGTACGTATTTCTCACCGACATGACATTTATGTTCACACACACTCATTGCTAGATGTCGGTGCTGATACTCTTTCACTATAATATCCATGCTAGTTTATTTTCTTTTTCCTGCTTTCTTCTTGTGTGTTTGTTAAACCTTAAGAAAAACAAAAAAAATAGTAGTAATTTACTTTCTTGCTGTAGTAGTAATTAAAAAGAAAAAAACCCAAAAATATTTCCCGTTCTTCTTTTGCTTGTTGGGAGCTTTCCCGTGTAAATAGTTTTTATTTCTTTTCTTTTCTTTGGGGGTCAGTAGGAGAAGACCATAATTAAATTGTTGAAGTGGCTCTTATATGCATTATTGTTGATTTAACTAAGAGCCCATATTACCTTGTCTTCTCCTGTTTATTGAATGCTCGCAGATTCCAGCTTAGTCCAATGCACGTGCACTCTTATTATTATTCACACCGTTCGGTCATGCAAGTGAAAGGCAATTATGAGGATATACGATGGTCTGACTGAGATGGGAAAAGCTGGTATGAACTCGACCTCTTTTAGTTTTGTAAATATGATGAGTCCGTCATTCTTGGTTCAGCTTATTATGAATAAACATGTTTGCAATGACAATTAGAGATCATAGTTGCTTGTGCCATGCTTGATTAGCTATGAGTTATAATGATTTACCTTGTGTGCCAACATGCTATTGAGATAGTTATGATGTGGTATGATGGGGTGGTATCCTCCTTTGAATGATTTAAGTGACTTGACTTGGCACATGTTCATGCATGTAGTTGAAACAAATCAACATAGCCTTCACGATATTTATGTTCATGGTGGATTATATCCTAATCATGCTTGCATCCAATGTTTATTAATTTTAATGCATGTACATGGCTGTTGTCGCTCTCTAGTTGGTCGCTTCCCAGTCTTTTGCTAGCCTTCACTTGTACTAAGCGGGAATACTGCTTGTGCATCCAATCCCTTAAACCCCAAAGTTATTCTAGATGAGTATATGCGATATCTACCTGCCGTTCCAAGTAAATTTGTATGTGCCAAACTCTAAACCTTCAAATAAATATTCTGTTTTGTATGCTCGAATAGCTCATGTATCAACCAAGGTTGTCCTTATCTTCCGTGTTAGGCGGGTTATTCTCAAGAGGAGTGGACTCCGCTCCTCACTCATGAGAAAATGGCTGGTCACCGGGATGCCCAGTCCCATGCTTTATGCAAATTAAATCAAAATTAATTGCAAACAAAACTCCGCCTGGGACCTGATGTATGTTGGAGACACTCGTTGTTTCGAGCAAGTCATGGATTGAAGCTTGTTGGTGGAGGGGGAGTATAAACTTTACCATTCTGTTTGGGAACCGCCTATAATGTGTTTAGCATGGAAGATATCGCCATCTCTTAGTTGCTATGTAGACAATGAAAGTATACCGCTCAAAATATAATTTATCTCTATTTCAAAATCGAGCTCTAGCACCTCTACAAATCCCTGCTTCCCTCTGCGAAGGGCCTATCCATTTACTTTTATGTTGAGTCATCACCCTCTTATTAAAAAGCACTAGCTGGGGAGCACAGCTGTCATTTGCATTCATCACTATTAATCTATGTTGGGTATGATTATGATTGGATCTCTTTTACCATGAATTAGAATGTCTAGTCAGTCCTTGATCTTTAAAGGTGCTCTGCATTTATGTTTTGCGGTCTCAGAAAGGGCTAGCGAGATACCATTTTGTTATATCATATTATGATTGTTTTGAGAAACTGTTGTCATCCGAGATTTATTATTATAGCTTGCTAGTTGATTATGCTATTGATATGAGTAATTATGAGACCTGAGAATTATTGCAAATGTGGTTAGTTATGATATATGCTGAAAACTTGAATGCTGGCTTGACATAGTTACAACAACAAGAGCAAACAGAGTTTGTAAAAGTTTTTCTTTTTCTCTTTCAGTTTGTCAACTGAATTGCTTAAGGACAATCAAGGGTTTAAGCTTGGGGGAGTTGATACGTCTCTGTCGTATCTACTTTTCCAAACACTTCTGCCCTTATTTTGGACTCTAACTTGTATGATTTGAATGGAACTAACCCGGACTGACGCTGTTTTCAGCAGAATTGCCATGATGTTGCTTTATGTGCAGAAAACAAATATTCTCGGAAAGTCCTGAAACTCCACGGAACACCTTAGAAAAAACAATAAAAAATCCTCGCCAAAGATGAAGATCAGGGGGCCCACACCCTGTCCACGAGGGTGGGGGCGTGCCCCCTACCTCGTGGGCCCCCTGGACACCCTCCGACGCCAACTCCAATTCTATATATTGGCTTTCGGGGAGAAAAAAATAAGAGAGAAGAAATCATCGCATTTTACGATATGGAGCCGCCGCCAAGCCCTAAAACCTCTTGGGAGGGCTGATCTGGAGTCCGTTCGGGGCTCCGGAGAGGGGGATTCGTCACCGTCGTCATCATCAACCATCCTCCATCACCAATTTCATGATGCTCACCGCCGTGCGTGAGTAATTGCATCGTAGGCTTGCTGGACGGTGATGGGTTGGCTGAGATTTATCATGTAATCGAGTTAGTTTTGTTAGGGTTTGATCCCTAGTATCCACTATGTTCTGAGTTTGATGTTGCTATGACTTTGCTATGCTTAACGCTTGTCACTAGGGCCCGAGTGCCATGATTTCAGATCTGAACCTATTATGTGTTCATGACTATATGTGAGTTCTTGATCCTAGCTTGCAAGTATATAGTCGCCTACTATGTGTTATGATCCGGCAACCCCGAAGTGACAATAATCGGGACCACTCCCGGTGATGACCATAGTTTGAAGAGTTCATGTATTCACTATGTGCTAATTCTTTGTTCCGGTTCTCTTTTAAAAGGAGGCCTTAATATCCCTTAGTTTCCAATAGGACCCCGCTGCCACGGGATGGTAGGACAAAAGATGTCATGCAAGTTCTTTTCCATAAGCACGTATGAGTATATACGGAATACATGCCTACATTACATTGATGAATTGGAGCTAGTTTTGGGTCACCCTATGTTATGACTGATACATGATGTACCGCATCCGCCATAATTATCCACCACTAATCCGGTGCCTATGAGTTTTCCATATACTGGTTCTCGCTTATTTACTTTTCCGCTGCTACTGTTACAATCACTAAAAAATACCAAAAACATTACTTTTGTTGTCTTTACTTTTGTTGCCGCTACCACCACTATCATATTACTTTGCTACTAAACACTTTGCTGCAGATACTAAGTTTCCAGGTGTGGTTGAATTGACAACTTAGCTGCTAATACTTGAGAATATTCTTTGGCTCCCCTTGTGTCGAATCAATAAATTTGGGTTGAATACTCTACCCTCGAAAGCTGTTGCGATCCCCTATACTTGTGGGTTATCAAGCATCTATCGGCATCTTATCTTCATTATCCTCTATCCCTTCCAGTATTATCATATCTATAACTACTCTCTACAAAATGTAGAGTATAGGCAATGCTTATGAACAAGATTATGTGCTGAAATTCTTCAGTTATCCTACCCTTGACATGGAGAAGGGCATTATAAAGCCGGTGTTAACTATTAATGTAAGTCAGTCCTTCTAAAGCCTTTATCCTCAACTGCTATTTAATTTGCTCATACTCCCTATCGTTTACTGCTGTTTAGTTTGTTGTTTCTATCGAAATGCATGTTTGCAAGAACCGTAAGTTCCAAGTTTTACTTGTAAAGACAAATTCCTTATTCATACCATGCACATTACTCAATACTCCCTATATGTATGCTTGTTTTTGTGGATCTATAATCCAGTGTGTGGTGAAGCAGCCAACATTTGCACCTTGTCATCTCCTATTTTATCTTACTGATGTGGCTGATGATATGAACAACATGCCATGCACATTAACCAAAATAGATACCCCCTATATCTATGCTTGTTATGTTGACATGGTAATCCAGTAGTGTGGGAAAGATCCCCGCATTATGAACAATGCCAAATTATGCTATTGATATTTTGAACTTGCTCTTTATTTTCTATTTTCAAATTGAATGGAATTGACAGGACAATTATCATCTTTGTTTATACACGTGCAAAACATGTCATCTCTCTGCTTGTTTCAGGGTGATATGCCTGATGGCATGAACAAGTCTGCTGAAGGCTGTGAGACAAACCCAACATATATTGCAGCAAAGAAGAAAAAACATCTTGAAGATAGCGAGACAACCCCAATGTTTTGTCTTGATGAAGTGTTCAAGTTACTTGAGGCTAGCAGTCAGACAAGCTCACAGAATTTGCTGTCTGAATCAGTTCAACTTCTTCAGCCCCAAGTTCTAGCAGAAAGGCATTCTGCAACTCAACTTCGACTTGAAGTCCTATCTCTAAGAAAGATTGCGGAGAACACCAATGAGAACCTCATTGCTAAACAGCTACACCTGGAAGCTATGACCGACATGCTAGGCCGGTCTCACAGCCTTTCTCAGCAGCTTGCGTAGCAGTTCCCATGCAAGCCTAACCTTTCTTGAACTATCTTGTAAGTGGTCTCGGTTTAGTATTATTTTGTTACTCTGCAATGGTGCCCAGTTTTTGTAATCTGCTTCTTCGTTGTGCTTTATGATCACTGGTGGCGAACTTCGATGCCCAGTGGATGTAATATACCATAAATCCTTTATTGTATAGTGCAGGTTTATTCTAAGTTACTAGGCCATAATTTATTTATTGTATAGAGTAGGTTTGTTCTTAATTCCTACTAGTTACTGCCATCATTCGCTATCTGAAAAAAAATCAGATGTAGTCGACCGGGCCGAAATATTCGCCTCTAACGGGCCTGGTTTTTAGCATCCCACAATTGGGTTGGCCTGCATCTTTCTTGGGCCCGAATGGCCATTGGGGCCTTCACACTTTGCGTCAACTTACTCCGGCCTATATACGGCCAAACTTTAGTTGGGCCTTTTGTGGACCCAACGCTTAGTTTGGCCCATGTAGCGTCGGGCCATTAACGGGCTGAATATTCTGCTGGCCTATTATGGCCCAGAAGAAACCATGGGCCTTTAGCAGGCCGAAATGCATGTTGGGCCGCAATTTTCACTAGTCGTCGACGGGCCTTCAGCAGGCTGAAATTCAGACCGGGCCTTTTTTGGCCTAGTTATATGAAGGGCCGTTACCAGGCCGAGACAAATCTCGGGCCTTAGTTGGCCCACTGATATCATAGGCCCTTAATAGGCCGAAAGCTTAGTACAGGCATCAATGGACCGAATTATACGACGGGCCTTTAACAGGCCCAAAGTCACGTTGGGTTGAACTGTTGCCACCTTTATCACGGGCCGTTAGTGGGCCGGATGTCGCGTCGGACCATATATGGTCCATGGGCAGCATGGGTCATTCCCAAGCCGAAAGACACACCGGGCTGAAATGGGCCCATGTCTACATCGGGCCTCTAATAGGCCGAAAGTCACTCGGCTATAATTGGGCCCAAATATTCAGCGAACAATTAACGGGCCAGATCTGGCTTCGGGCTGTAAATGGGCCTTTATTAAATAGGCCGTTATTGGGCTGGCCCACTAGTACCTGAGTAAGTACTTTGACTGGGCCGGCCTTTTTAACCTATATGGGCCTCTATTGGGCCGTGCCACATGTCGACGTATCATAGGCGCCTCGTATCCAATGAATGGATGACATCTATCCCAATGGTGAGCCAACACGTGTTTCCTCCAGCCAATGAGAATTTTACACGTGGAAAATCCTCATTGGTCTGGGCTGTTAGTGGGTTATCGGATACAAAACCGGACCCGATAGCTTAACGGCGACCCGTTACGGTGGATGCCACGTGTCGGTCACCCTTGACGAAAGCACTTCCATGACACGGAATTTATCGTCATGGAAGTGGACACTTCCGTGATGATAATTTTCATATTGTCATGGAACACTTCTACGACAGCACATGTATGACTATCTTGATTCTATCATAAAATTGTCATGGATGTACATGCATGACAGAAAACGTGACCTACTATGACAAACACGTATCATCACGGAAGTGTATTTTTTTGTAGTGAACTTAGTAGTAGCGTGGGATATAAACCTGCGCTACTAGTAAGTAGCAATAGCAAGGGCTATAAACCCACGCTACTAGTAAGCGTCTACCTATAAGCTTTTCCCTAGTAGTGCGCCCTGCCGGCAGCGACCTGCTCCTTCGCCTGCAGATGATCTCGGAGGAGGTTGTGGTTGTCGTTGTCGTCGGTCTGCGGCTCCTCCCGCACCATGTCCATATAATGGGCATGGACCTCGTCAATGGTCAGGGTGCAATGCACCAGCGAGAATGGAGCAACGGAGGAGGGTGCTGTGGAGGAAGAGCAGGGTGGCATTGGCTCGTTGTCGGAGGCGTCCTCCATTTGCACGTCCTCTGGTTGCCTGTCGCCCGGCCAGTCGGCAACAATGGCGGCCATGGTCTTCTTCTGCTCTGGCATCACCCCGTCCTGGAGAGATTTGGTGTAACACCCTTATTTTTTGCCCTTTCTTTTTCTTTTGATTTTCTTCAGATTTGGCTTTGGATTACCTTTTTTGTGGCTCTGTGGTCTGGAAACATGGGAAGATTATCTCTTCTTCCTTTCCAGAGTGGCTTGTCAATCCCAAACCCATCCCAAGACCATTTCGTTTCCATATTAGCCCATTACCTATATTCTTTTTCTTGGGAATATTCCTTTTTCTATTAAAGGAATAACCCAATTTGCCCTAGGTTGTGAAACAAATTACCTTTCTGCATTGCCATTAATTCCCACAAAATTCTCATAAATCCTTTGGGACATATCTTTCACAGATATATCGATGCTGTTAGGGCATGTCTCTTTCTAAGTGGTTTTGGTGATTGATGACAGCACATTTGCTGACTAATCGTGTGCATTGAGCATTTCAGATATTCATTCATTGGAACGAGGCGATTCTTTCCCCTCGGAGCTCAAAGTGAAGACGGTGTAGTCTCTTTCGTTTCGGTTTTGGTGGACTTGAGTCGTAGGAGACACCGTACTATCAAGAGGGGGTCCATATTGAAAAGGCTAGGGTGGAATCAACACGTACACATCTATCTTGCACCCCGGCTCCTCTCCTCTTCCTTGGAGTTTACGGATATCAAGGAAGTGGCACTTGGGAGGAGCCAGCAACAGTACCGCCGGGCTGGAGCGGCAGTACCGCTAACAGCCTCAAGCGGTAGTACCACTGTTTCACAGCGGTAGTGCCTCTCATGGCCATCAGCGGTAGTACGGCTCCTGCTCTGCGCTGGTACCATCTCGATTTGATGACGTCGCATCTCGTGTTGGCTTGGGCGGCAGTAGGCGAGGTAGTACCGCTTGCAAGCGGTAGTACCGTCCTACCACCACGTCTAATGCCGCTCGGGGGCCCTCTCTCTTCTGCCCTTCTCTCTACCCTCTGTGCGCAGCCCCAGCGGTACTACCGCTGGGCCAAGCGGGAATACTGATGCCTAGTGCGGTAGTATGTCTCCCATAGGTGGTAGTACCACTCTCTGCGGGCTGCGATGTGGGATAACAGATGGATTTGATTCCCCACTATAAAAGGAGGTCTTCTTCCCCAAGAAGACCTACCTCTTTTCCCCCAAGCTCCATTGTTGCTCCAAAGCTCATATCGCCCGATCTCTCTAGCTAGCCAATCAAACTTGTTGATTTTCTAGGGATTAGTTGAGAAGGCCTGGATCTACACTTCCGCCAAGAGAAATTTGATTCCCCCCACTGATCCCTTGCGGACCTTTTGACTCTTGGGTGTTTGAGCACCCTAGACGGTTGAGGTCACCTCGGAGCCACATTCCATTGTGGTGAAGCTCCGTGGTATCGTTGGGAGCCTCCAATCAAGTGTGGAGATAGCCCCAACCTTGTTTGTAAAGGTTCGGTCGTCGTCTTCATGGGCACCACTAGTGGAATCACGGCATCTCACATTGTGTAAGGGCGTGAGGAGAATACGGTGGCCCTAGTGGCTTCTTGGGGAGCGTTGTGCCTCCACACCGCTCCAACAGAGACGTACTTCCCCCAAAGGGAAGGAACTTCGGTAACACATCCTCGTCTCCACCGGCTCCACTTGTGGTTATCTCTTCCCTTTACTTTGTGCAAGCTATTATTGTGGTGTATCCTTTGCTTGCACTTGTTGTTGTTGTTGTTGTTGTTTGCATCACATAGGTTGTTCACCTAGTTGAAGATCTAGACAACCTATTTGTTGCTAAACTTAATTTGTTAAGAAAAGCTAAAAATTGGTAGTTTCCTATTCACCCCCCTATAGTCAACCATATCGATCCTTTCAATTGGTATCAGAGCCTCGTCTCTTTATTAAGGGTTTCACCACCCGAAGAGTATGGTTGACACCGGGAGGAAGTGCCCGAGGCCATGGAGTTGACTTCGATCACTCGAGATGACTTAAATGAAGCTATGGCTTCACTTAAGACGTCTATGACGACCAAAGCCAAGTCCATGATTAAAGAATTACTTGAGGGGATGAAATCCACTCCCGATCCCTTGCTTGTGGTTCATCCCACGGCTAAAGGTACTCATGTTCCTTCCCCCCATGACAAGAATGGGACGGGAACCTTTGCCTCGGTTGCCCCTCCCCTGCTCTATGGAGGACCGGTCCCCATAGCTCGCATTAATACTTATGGTCCTCCTCCCAAGCTTGTTAAGGGTGATTTTGCTAGTTGGGTCTTCCGCATTAAGTCTCATTTGAATCATTGCTCAACTAACCTTTGGAGAATCATTGAGCAAGGCTTCTACCCGCATGATCCAAACAACTTCAGCCCAAGAGAAAAGGTGGACAATCAATACAATCACTCTGCTTTGTTCAAACTTCAAGAAGCGGGCCCTCCCAAAGACCTAGCGCACCTACGACCTTTCACTCATGCAAAGGATTTTTGGGAGCACATTGTTTCTATGTACAAGCACTACAAAAAAAAGACACATCCGTGACATTTTGGGCCGAACAAAATTTTTTACTGTCATACATATGACACTTCTATGACGATAAGTGTGACAAAACCCGGTATCATCATAGATGTGGTGGGCTCCTACTTCTATGACAAAAAATCATGACAGAAAATGGGCTTTTCGTCCTGGGCGGGCCGGAGACGCAGCTGCATGACATTCTTTGGGCCATCCATGACGGAAAAAACCGTGGTAGAAGCGAGGGGGAGGAAAATTTCGGGGAGTTCCCGGTTACGGTGGGAGGTCCGGGCCGAGCGATGCGCGTTTCTCTCGTACACGTACGCGCGTGTGTGCGAGGCGTTGGCTCTAACTGAACCCGAGTGAGGCGTTGGGCTCTAACTGAACCCGAGCGATTGCACTGCAGGCTACGCGTTACTGAACCCGAGCGATCGATCGATGGCTGTTAAATGAACCCGATCGAGTGATTCCTTTGCTACTGCTGCTAACTGAAGCTGGTCGATGGGATGAACAGTGAGCGTTGCGGAGGGGGGGGTTGGATGAACAGTGAGCGGTGGCGTTGCCTCTGGATGAACAGGACCCCATGGTGTGGTGGAGGGCTGGATGAACAGTAGACGTTGGACGGTGCCCGTGGAGGGGTGGATGAACAGGACCCCATGGTGTGGAGGGCTGGATGAACAGTAGACGCTGGAGGGGTGGTTGAACAGGACCCCGTGGTGTGGAGGGCTGGATGAACAGTAGACGGTGGAGGGGTGGTTGAACAGGACCCCATGGTGTGGAGGGCTGGATGAAAAGTAGACGGTGGAGGGGTGGTTGAACAGTAGCCGGTGGAGTAGCGCGCGGTGGAGGCTGGATGAACAGGAGCCCGTGGAGGCTGGAAGAGGTCGAGGTGGATGAACAGTAGCTCGTGGAGGCTGGAGGGGGTCGACGGTGCAGATGAACAGTATCCCATGGAGTCCCGTTTTGCGGTACGCCACACCCCTCCCGATGAACAGGACCCCCGTTTCGATCGTAGGAGGTTTGTTTCCTCCGTTTTGCGGTACGCCACGCCCCTCCCGATCAACATGACCCCCGTTTCGACCGTAGGAGATCTGTTTCCTCTGTTTTGCGGTATGCCACACCCCTCCCGATCAACAGGACCCCCGTTTCGACTGTAGGAGGTCAGTTTCCTCCGTTCTGCGGTACGCCAGGCCTCGTTTCCATCGCCTGTTCCGTCCAAGCCCTCCCGATGAACACGACCACGCATTTCGTTGCCTCCCCATGAACACGATGACGATGCTATTTCTCCATTCCGACCCAGCCATGTACACAAGCCCTCGTCGTACGTATGCGCGAGTAGGCATTCGAGACCCCGCCCGTATGTACACATACGTGGTCGTATTTTCTTTTTTGCACCCTGGTCGCTGTACGTACGTGTACATGCTACGTGCGCGCCTCTACTACGACACATGCGTGCCTCTACATCAACCAGTATGTACGTACACGTTCACGACCAGAATGACAATGCTACGTACGCTTTGACCAGGTGGGTCCCGACTGTCAGGCACTTCCTTGCCTGCGAAGATATAGCTGGTCGGTCCCAGCAGTCAGGGGGCGAATTGTTTTTTTCGGACGCACTTCCTTGCGTGCGAAGATGTAGCTGGTGGGTCCCAGCAGTCAGGGGGGAATGTTTTTTCGCAAAATATAGTGGCCCGTCCGGTGGGTCCCACCTATCAGGTGGAGGGAACATTATTTTCCGCGTAATAAGGAGGCACTTCCTTGCTGCGGCCGTGGACCCAGCTGTCAGCCTCTCCACGTACAGTCCACGTCGATGGAAGACGTTCCTTGACCACGTTGACCACGCTGTGCCGAGAGCACCAGGGCGGTGGACGACGGCGAGGCCTAGGAAGGGGACGACACGGAGGCAGGGAAGACTCGACAGTTGTTTCCCACACGGAGGGGAGTACAACTGTACGAGGGTTTACTGGTTCGTCTGCCGTCGCCGG
Organism: Aegilops umbellulata; assembly: GCA_032464435.1. Classification (NCBI taxonomy): domain Eukaryota; kingdom Viridiplantae; phylum Streptophyta; class Magnoliopsida; order Poales; family Poaceae; genus Aegilops; species Aegilops umbellulata. Next base: position 316,207,302 of record CP136056.1, on the reverse strand, counting down.
AGAATAACAGCATGTGTGGGTGAGTAGAGGGTTGGCTAGGCCAGCGATGGGAGTACGGTCGGGCGGTGAGGCCTGCGCGACAGCACAGCCGGTCGCGAGGAGGAGGGAGCGGGCAGTCCCGCCGGCGCTTGTTTGAGCGGCTGGAGCAGGAAGAGCAGAGATTGAAGAAGCACGACGGCCGTTGGATGGACATCCAACAGTGAGTGCTTGTGCGTCAACCTTTTTTTTAGGAAAGCCTCAAATCTGTGGAAAGCAGCATACAACCCATCTGCCATTATTTCTAATAATTTACAGCCCATTTGCTAAATCTTAAGGTTTTTTTGGAGCCCATATTCTTTTCATTAGCATTGCAGCCCATATTGTGGCAACGGTTAAAAAATTATACGAAATTTTGCATATTTCGGTGCGGTCCGAACTGTTTTTAATCCTGAAATTTCGACTCACATTCAAACTGATTTTAAAAATAAATGTATATCAATATAAAATCCAACAAATTCTCCACGCATAAAAATTAATGTAATTTAAAATCTTGAAATGAAAAAAAGATATTTGAAACTAATTGCCGGTTTGATGCGTTTTAAAAATGTACAACCCATTTCTCATTACTGATGGGCCATTTTCTCGGCCAGCCTAATGAAGGCTCTCCTCGTCTTGAAAGATCTGCAGCCCAACAGGCCTGACAAAGCGACTTACTTGGCAAATCACAAAAAAACTGGGCTGTGGCCATGGACCCAGCTGTCAGCCTCTCCACGTACAGTACTCTTCCGATGGAAGTCATTCCTTGACCACGTTGACCATGCCGCGTGGAGAGCACCACGGCGGTGGACGACGGCGAGGCCTAGGAAGGGGACGACACGGCAGTGGAAGCCCGCGCGGAGAGGACTACAAGGGTTCACTGGTTCGGCTGCGGTGTGAGGCTGTCGTCGCCGCAGGGCCTGGCTAGCAGTGGGAATAGTAGGGGTCGGTGAGGCCTCTGCGGCAGCACAGCCGGCCACGGGAGGCAGGAGCATGCGGCACGACCAGCGCTGCTTTGGGCGGCTGGAGCAAGAAGACCAGAGGTTGAAGAAGCACTACGGCCGTTGGATGGACTTCATACGCTCACTGGAGCTAGAATTGTTCATATTAACCAAGTTGAAAAAGCCCTTCGTCCCCGTCAACTTAGTAGGCCCACAAGTCAGCCTCCCAGCAAGGTGGGTCCCAGCTAGCCGGGGGAGTATTCATTTTTTTGTGCGTAATAAGGAGGCACTTCCGGTGGGTCCGAGCTGACAGCGGGGGGAACGTTTTTTCGCGAAATACGATGACCCGTCCGGTGGGTCCCAGCAGTCAGGGGGAAATGATTTTTTCACAAAATACTGGTGGCCCGTCCGGTGGGTCCCAGCTGTTAGGTGGAGGAATAATTATTTTCCGCGTAATAAAGAGGCACTTCCTTGTGGCTGTCGTGGACCCAGCTGTCAGCCTCTGCACGTACAGTACTCTTCCGATGGAAGTCGGTCGTTGACCACGTTGACCACATCGCGCCGAGAGCACCAGGGCGGTGGATGATGGCGAGGACTAGGAAGGGGACAACTCAGAGCCGGGGAAGACACAGCAGTAGATGCCCACGCGAAGAGGAGTACGAGGGCTGCGGTGTGAGGCTGCTGTGGCCGCAGAATAATAGGGGGTGTGGGTGAGTAGAGGGATGGCCTGGCCAGCGGTGGGAGTAGTAGGGGCGGTGAGGCCTCCGCGGCATCACAGCCAGCCACGGGAGGCAGGAGCACACGGCATGACCGGCGCTGGTTTGGGTGGCTGGAGCAAGAAGACCAGAGGTTGAAGAAGCACTACGGCCGTTGGATGAACATCGTATAGTAACAGGAGCTAGAATCGTCATATTGACTAAGTTGACAAAGCCCTCCGTCCCCGTCAACTTGGTAGGCCCACAAGTCAGCCTCCCACTATGCTGGGTTCCAGCTGGCAGGGGGAATATTCATTTTTTGTGCGTAATAAGGAGGCACTTCCTTGCGTGCGAAGTAGCTGGTGGGTCCGACATGTCAGCGGGGGGCACTTTATTTCGCGAAATACAGAGGCCCTTCTGGTGGGTCCCAGACGTCAGGTGGAGGAATCATTATTTTGCGCGTAATAAGGAGGCATTTCCTTGTGTGCGGCCGTGGACCCAGCTGTCAGCCTCTCCACGCACAGTCTACTTCCGATGGTGTCGTTCGTTGACCACGTTGACCACGCCGCGCCGAGCGCATCCAAGGTGGTGGACGACGGCGAGGCCCCGGACAGCAACGAGCCGGAGATGGGAAGACGCGGGAGTAGAGTCGCAGAAGGAGAGGTGTACGAGGGTTAACTGGTTCTAGTGCGATGTGGTTCGGCAGTCAGTGGAGAAGAACAGGAGGTGTGGAGGGGTGGAGGGATGGCCTGGCCAACGGTGGAGTAGCGCTTCATAGCGAAGCGTGCTAAGCAGAGCTGCTAGCAGCAGGAGGCGGGAGGTGGTCCCGGCGGCGCTGGAGGAAGAAGACGAGAGATTGAAGATGGATGCCGGTCGTTGGATGTAAATCCAACGGCTAACATGTCAGAATCATTTGTTGACTAAATTGACAACGACTTGCATTGGCTTCGACCTATTGGCCCGCATTTCAGCCTCAAAAAATGTGGCACGTATTCAACCCATTTTTTCAGAATTTACAGTCTTTTTTTGCGCGGTAGAATTTACAGTCAATTCGATATATTTTTTTGAATTACAGCCATTAGCTGGTCTGGGTGAACAAATAATGTAGCTTCCATGCGGCCCGTTTATTTTATTTCCTAAAAAATTACAGGCCATTTGCACTTTCTCGAAATACATGATTTTGCTGGGCTGATTCTAATTATAATGTTGGGTTGGGCCAATAATGTTATCAAAAAATAAAAAGGGGCTAAGCATTTTGTTATAAATATATTTAAATAATAAGTGATATTATTACATTCGTCCTTAAATCTTACCAAGCTTTTGTACACAATCACTAGGATTTCTGTGCCAAAACAATCCAGGAATTTATTTGTTCAGTAATTATTTTTATAAGTTAATAAGATGTGGGATATTGTTTTCTTACATATGTAAGTATCTGTTAAATATATGATGACAATAAAAATAATATATAATAACATATGAAATAATTTTTTTTAGAAAAAAAGGGAGCATCTCCTCGGTTCCATTGCTGAGAACGAAACCACGACATAGAGGGTGCTTGGATACGTTTTAGTCTCATGACTAAAATTAGTGGGACTAAAACTTGCTAGCCTTACCCATGCTTGGATCCAAATACTAAGGAGACTAAAATCAAGTTATTGAGCATTTATTATCCTCCAAACCATCCAATCCTGAACTTGCATGTGTTAAAGTAGAGGAATTAAATGAGGGGAGAGAGAGCTAATCCATATTTTAGTAGGGTTCCCTTGACTAAAAATTTTTAGCCTCAAGACTAGTTCTAGTCTCCTTTTAGTCGGGGGTGCTTGGAACTTTAGCCTCTAAAAGAGACTATTTTTACTCAGACTAAAAATAGTCCCTTGGATCCAAGCACCCTCATATTCTGATACAGCAGCTCAAAGAGCAGTTCGAAAGCAAAGGTAGAAAAGCTACAAACTAGGGGGGGGTGGATGAACAAGTTATCTGAATAACACAAATCACCCGAGCGGTGCCAAAGGCAGAGCGGATAAAGCACTCAAATGACACAAGGAGGGTCCAGCGAAGCCTTCATTGTCTTTAGCCGAGGGGCCGTGTGAGCCTGCGGCGACCAGTAACCAAGCAGAGACACCGGGCTGGAAGGCGTAGCATGGTGGATGTCCCTCTTTTTGGTGCCAGGTGCCCATCATCTTCATCACAGATCTTGAGACGAGCCCACGGGTCCATCCCCAGAGCAGGTCGAGCCTTGTTCAGCCACAAGTGATCGCCAACGGTTTCTGGAGGGATCTTGTTAGGGTTTCCTCGAAGCTCATCAACTTGTCCTTGTCCGATCCGGAGGAGAGAATCGCCCAGTTCCTTACCATGTTCCTGATCAACCTCAAGACCTGCGGAATGGAAATCCAGGAGGTGTTACTGAAAATCATAGCATTTCTATATTTCCAGAGGCACCAAAGTACAGCTGAGCTAACAGTGTTTAAAACTGAGCACTTTTTGGTAGCAATCCAGAATCTGGCGATAGATTCCAAGGATGAGCCAATCTGACTAGAGAAATATTCCTCAATGTGGGCCCAGAGATGTTTAGCAACTATACATTCAAAAAATAGGTGAGAACAAGACTGTTGTTCCAAGCAGTAAACACAATCAAGGGGTTTGATGATGTGTCTCTTGCTAAGGTTATCCCTAGTTATCAATTTGTTTTTGGAGAGAAGCCAGAGAAATACATGAATTTTAGGGGGAACTCTCAATTTCCAGACAACAGGGATAAACACAGGTTGAGCCCCTCTAGAGTTGATAACATGATAGAGGGAGATGGAGGAATACTTCCCCTTATTGTCCAGCTGCCAAATCAGGGCATCCGGCTCGGCAGTAAAGGTAATGCTTTTGTTAAAGAGAGTTTTAGGCATTGACCGTCCCAAACTTCATTGGCACTTTTGTTAAGCTCATTGCAGACAGAGTAAATAGGCCAAAATTGGACTGCTAGGGGGGATGTGCCAAACCAACTATCTTCCCAAAACCTGGTTCTGCTCCCATCCCCTATGTTCCATCTGTAGCCAAATTTCACAGCATGCATAATAGATTTTAATCCTTTCTAGAATATAGAGGTCTTAGGGTTGGAGAAAGGGACACAAATATTAGGTTTATTTCCTAGGTATTTATGGGCAATAAGAAGCTTCCAGGGTTTCAGGTGTTCCTCATAGAATCTTTTAATCCAAGACCCTAGAAGATATATGTTAATTTCTTAGAGGTTAGGTATGCCTAGGCCTCCAAAATATTTTTTCATAGAGACTAGGGCCCAATTAGCAACGTGTAGCTTCCTATTTCCCTCAAAATCATTCCACAAGCAATGAGACATATGAGAATTGATGAGGTTCACTGCCCATTTAGGGAACTTGAAGAAGGAGAGGAGATACACTGGAATGCTAGCCAAACAAGCTTGTATGAGGATCAATCTACCTCTGTAAGGGAGAAGTTTGCCCCTCCACCCAGCCATCATTTTAATGATTTTATCCAGAAGGGGTTGGATATCTTCTCTCCTCATTTTATCATAGTGGAGAGGGATACCTAGGTACTTAATGGGGAAGTTACCTTTATTACAGACTAGAATAGAGAGGAAGTCAGCTAACTCCTGATCATCCATGTTGATAGGGATGAGTTCACTTTTAGAGTAGTTGATTCTCATGCCTGAGACTTGTTCAAACCAGGTTAGAACAGTTTTCAGATTGCTAGCATGTGTGGAGTCATTGTCTAAGAAAAGGATGGTATCATCTGCATATTGAAGGTAGATGATGCCACCAGGGCAGACCTCAGGACAGAGCCCTGCAATCAGACTATGATCAGCAGCTTTGCTCAGCATTTTAGTAAGAACGTCCACTACTAAATTAAACAAAAGCGGAGAGATGGGGTCACCTTGCCTAAGGCCTTTACTAGCAAGGAAAAAATCACTTTCATAGTTATTTAACTTGACCCCAACAGACCCCCCATGAGTAAGTTGCTGGATCCAACCCTCCTCTATGAAAGGCTTGGAAAATATCTAAGAGATCATTTTTCACCAAGTCCCAAAAATGCAGGTAAAACAAGAAGGGAATCACATCAGGACCAGGAGCCCCATCAGGATAAGAGCTAAAAATGGCTTCCTTCACCTCTGTCTCTGAAAAAGGGGCTTCTAGCAGCTCATTTTCAGCAGGAGAGACTTTTTCAGAAGCAGAGAAAAAATTGTTTTGTAGAGAGAACCTAGAAGGGTTTTCTTTCTTAAACATGTCTTTGTAGAAGTCACTAGCCACTTTCAGCATCTCATCTACCTCAGTAACAGGGCCATTAGAGCCATCAAGGGAGTGAATGAGGGTTTTCCTCCTCCTCTGGTTAGCTACTGCATGGAAGTAAGCAGTATTTCTATCACCCTTCTTAAAGTTCCTATCTCTAGACCTTTGTTTGGCTTTGATTTCTTCTTGAAGCCAAATTTTCTTGAGCTCTCCATGGACAAAGTTTAATCTATTAGTCTCAGCCTCAGAGAGGTCAGTGGTTTCTGCCTTAATATCTAGAGAATCAAACTCAAGGAGGAGAAGCCTTTTGTATCTTCTAAGATTAGCTTCCTCATTGGAGTTCCACCCTTTGGTAGTTCTTCTAAATTTCCTGATTTTGATCTGCCAATTTTCTAGGGGGCAGCTGCTCCCAGTAGGCTCATTCAGATTTTCTCTAAGCAACCACCACTTTTTAAATTTAAAACTATTGCTCTTTGGAGTTTGGTTAAGACCAGAGTCCCACAGCAAAGGAGTGTGGTCACTACCACATCTGGGCAGAGCTCTACAACTAGAAAGGGGAAAGAAACTATCTAATTTTGTGTCACAGAAAATTCTAACAATGGTGGACATAATCCTGGAGTAGCACTTCCAACACATCTAGCAGAACTTTGGGTTTTCCTTCTGACAGGGCAATTCTCAACTTTATGGGTAACCATTTTGCAGATAAAACAAATCTTGGGCTTGACACATTTATTCAAATGATGCCCTGGTTCCCCACAGTTGTAGCAGATCACCTCAGAGTATGCCATAAGGCCCGAAGCAGGGGCAGGAGCAGTTTTCTGGATGTCCTATCTCTTCTTTTGCTGATTCTTGCCTTGAGATTTCCCACTGATCTCAGAGTCAGAACCACCAGCAGATTGATCTTGGGCAATTACAGGAGCCTGCCCAGATTGTGCCCCCATTTGGGGCGGAGGTGGGCCGTACCACTGCCCAACTGGCGCTTGATACGTCTCCAACGTATCTATAATTTTTGATTGCTCCATGCTATATTATCTACTATTTTAGGCAATATTGGGCTTTATTATCCACTTTTATATTACTTTTGGGACTAACCTATTAACCGGAGGCCCAACCCAGATTTGCTGTTTTATGCCTATTTTAGTGTTTCGAGGAAAAGGAATATCAGACGGAGTCGAAACGGAACGAAATCAACTAGAGAAGTTATTTTTGGAAGGAAAGCCACCGGATAGACTTGGACTCTACGTCAGAAGATACGGGAGCTGGCCACGAGGGTGGGGGGCGCGCCCACCCCTCTAGGGCGCGCCCCCTGCCTCGTGGGGCCCCCGCAGCTCCACCGACGTACCCCTTGCACCCATATATACATACGTATCGTAAAACTTCCAGAACAGAGATTAGATCAAGAGTTCCGCCGCCTCAAGCCTCTATAGCCACCAAAAACCTCTCGAGACCCTGTTCCGGCACCCTGCCGGAGGGGGGAACCCTCACCGGTGGCCATCTTCATCATCCCGCCGCTCTCCATGACGAGGAGGGAGTAGTTCACCCTCGGGGCTGAGGGTATGTAGCAGTAGCTATGTGTTTGATCTCTCTCTCTCTCTCTCTCTCTCTCTCTCTCTCTCTCTCTCTCTCTGTCTCTCTCTCTCGTGTTCTTGATTTGGCACGATCTTGATGTATCGCGAGCTTTGTTATTATAGTTGGATCTTATGTTTCTTCTCCCCCTCTTCTCTCTTGTAATGGATTGAGTTTTCCCTTTGAAGTTATCTTATCGGATTGAGTCTTTAAAGATTTGAGAACACTTGAAGTATGTCTTGCCGTGCATATCTGTGGTGACAATGGGATATCACGTGCCACTTGATGTATGTTTTGGTGACCAACTTGCGGGTTCCGCCCATGAACCTATGCATAGGGGTTGGCACACGTTTTCGTCGTGATTCTCCGGTAGAAACTTTGGGCACTCTTTGAGGTTCTATGTGTTGGTTGAATAGATGAATCTGAGATTGTGTGATGCATATCGTATAATCATGCCCACGGATACTTGAGGTGACATTGGAGTATCTAGGTGACATTAGGGTTTTGGTTGATTTGTATCTTAAGGTGTTATTCTAGTACGAACTCTAGGGCTGTTTGTGACACTTATAAGAAAGCCCAACTGATTGATTGGAAAGAATAACTTTGAGGTGGTTCCGTACCCTACCATAATCTCTTCGTTTGTTCTCCGCTATTAGTGACTTTGGAGTGACTCTTTGTTGCATGTTGAGGATAGTTATATGATCCAATTATGTAATTATTGTTGAGAGGACTTACACTAGTGAAAGTATGAACCCTAGGCCTTGTTTCCTACCATTGCAATACCGTTTACGCTCAGTTTTACCGCTCGCTACCTTGCTGTTTTTATATTTTCAGTTTACAAAAACCTTTATCTACCATCCATATTGCACTTGTATCACCATCTCTTCGGCGAACTAGTGCACCTATACAATTTACCATTGTAATGGGTGTGTTGGGGACACAAGAGACTCTTTGTTATTTGGTTGTGGGGTTGCTTGAGAGAGACCATCCTCATCCTACGCCTCCCGCGGATTGATAAACCTTAGGTCATCCACTTGAGGGAAATTTGCTACTGTCCTACAAACCTGTGCACTTGCAGGCCCAACAACGTCTACAAGAAGAAGGTTGTGTAGTAGACATCAAGCTCTTTTCTGGCGCCTGCCGGGGAGGCTAGGTAAGTGAAGGTATATCTTTAGATCTTGCATTCGAATCTTTTTGTTTCTTGTTTTAGCACTAGTTAGTTTATAAAAGAAAATTACAAAAAAATGGAATTAAGCTTGCCTCATACGCTTTATCTTTTTAATATCTTTCGTGAGTATGATGGAAAAGAAAATTGTGCCAAAGTACTAGAAGAAGAATTACATAGAATGTTTGGCATAAAATATGTGAATGATGAGCATGATTGCAATGTTGTTAGTATGAACTCCTTGAATATCCATAGTACTAATGATGATTGCTCTAGTCATGATGAAAATGTCTCCTATAAACATGTCATTTTTTGTGGAGTACATTGGGTTTGCAAGGACACACCAAATAGGGAATATAGATATTGCAAGAGGCATAAGTACTTAGAAACTAAATGGCTGCAAGAAAGGCTAGATGCATGTGCAGAAAATTTATTTTTTATTAGCCATACTTGTGAACTTTGCAATGAACGTGATCATTTTAGTACCCAATGCAAATTGTTTCATGATCGTATCGTGTCCAAAAATTGTGATGACCTGATTTCCCTTGCACATCATAATGAAATTAGTTTGCTCTTGGGTTATGAAGAAATAAAACGTATAACTAAGATTATTCCAGAGTTTTCCCTTGATAGAATTCTTCATTTTGATCTAGAAGAAATTTATATGTATTGTGCGGTGAATTGCATTGAAAATCCTTATATTGCCAATTACATAAAGAAAAGAAGAGAAATAGAAGATGAAGAAAATAGTAATGAAAGGGAAGAGACTTCCCAATATTCTCCTAGTATTTCTTATGATGAATCAGGTAACGAGGAGGAGCCTTCTATCCAACCAATCTCATTAATAAGGAGCTCCAAAAAGAGGATTGAACCCACACATGATGTGGTGAAGAAGAAGAAAAGAAAAAGGAAGAGAGGTAAAAAGGTATCTCTCCCAAATAAAGTTGCTCCTATTATTGCTATGCCTCATGAAAATGATACACTTGATGATGATCTCATTGTGCCTATTGCTTGTTGTGATGATTATGATTGGGAAGATAATGATACTTACTATGATCTTGAAAATCTTTTTGGCACTTGCTTGGAATAATATGATAATAACGTTTGCTATACTATTGGTGATATCTATACTATTGATGATGCGAGTGATTATGCCTATGATATGAAAAGACCCAAGCTTGGGGAAGCTATGTTTGATGATGATGACATATTTGAGAATATATTTGCTGCAATTAATGTTTGTCCCAAGCTTGGGGATGCAATGTTTAATAGTGATGATATTTTTAGCCTCTCAAGTTTTGATATGCAAAGTAGTTATGATGATAGCATCCCTTCTACTTATGATGATTATATTGATGAAAGTGGGTTTGGAAGAGTGTCAACTTTAGGAAGTAGTGGTCCCACAATATTGCAGGATGTTGAATCTTATAATATTTATGAAAGTGGATTTGGAGAGGTCATGACTTTATTTAGTGATGTATCCACTATTTCGGAAGAGGTTTCAATCGATTATGATGAGAACAAAGTTGCTACTTATGATGATTATTGTGATAAAAAATATGCTATAAAGAGTAGTGATGATTATATTTATAAAAAATTTCATGGTTATGAGTACCCTTTCTCTCAACATTACTCTTTTAATGAGGAAACAATTTATAGTATTCAAGTCTCTTATGATACTCCCACTATTCCGAATGAGAAGAATTTTGCTTATGTGGAGAGTAATAAAATTTCAATGCTTGTAGATCATGAAAAGAATGCTTTAGGTGCTGGTTATATTGTTGAATTCATTCATGATTCTACTAGAAATTATTATGAGGGAGGAATATATGCTTGTAGGAATTGCAATAATATCAAGTTTCCTCTCTATGTGCTTAAAATCTTGAAGTTATGCTTGTTTTACCTTCCTACGCAAGTTGATTCTTGTTCCCGTAAGTTGTTTGCTCACAAAATCCCTATGCATAGGAAGTGGGTTAGACTTAAATATGCTAGTCGTATTCTTCATGATGCTCTCTTTATGTTTCAATTCCTATCTTTTATGTGAGCATCATTGAAACCATCATGCCTAGCTAGGGGCGTTAAACGTTAGCGCTTGTTGGGAGGCAACCCAACTTTATTTTAGTTTCTTGCTTTTTGGTTCTGTTTAGGAATAAATAATCCATCTAGCTTCTGTTTAGATGTGGTTTTAAGTTTTAATTAGTGTTTGTGCCAAGTAGAACCTTTGGGAAGACTTGGGTGAAGTCTTTATGATCATGCTATAAAAAACAGAAACTTTAGCGCTCACGAGATTAGCTAGAACTTTTTACTGGAGAGTGATATTTAGTTGATTCTTTTTGAAGATAATTACTAGACAAATTCCTCAGCTTAAACAATTTATTTTATAATTTTTGGAGCTCCAGAAGTTTGCGTTAGATACAGATTACTACAGACCGTTCTGTTTTTGACAGATTCTGTTTTTCGTGTGTTGTTTGCTTATTTTGATGACTCTATGGCTAGTAAAATAGTTTATAAACCATAGAGAAGTTGTAATACAGTTGGTTTAACACCAATATAAACAAATAATGAGTTCATTGCAGTACCTTGAAGTGGTGTTTTGTTTTCTTTCGCTAACGGAGCTTACGAGTTTTTTGTTAAGTTTTGTGTTGTGAAGTTTTCAAGTTTTGGGTAATGATTCGATGGACTACGAAATAAGGAGTGGCAAGAGCCTATGCTTGGGGATTCCCAAGTCACCCCAAGGTAATATTCAAATATATCCAAGCGTCTAAGCTTGGGGATGCCCCGGATGGCATCCCCTCTTTCGTCTACTTCCATCGGTAATTTTACTTGGAGCTATATTTTTATTCACGACATGATATGTGTTTTGCTTGGAGCGTCATTTTATTTTATTTAGCTTTGGTTGCTGTTTGAATAAAGTACCAAGATCTGAAATTATTAAATGAGAGAGTCTTCACATGGTTGCATAATTATTCGACTACTCAATGATCTTCACTTATATCTTTCGGAGTAGTTTGTAGTTAGCTCTAGTGCTTCACTTATATCTTTTAGAGCATGGTTGTAGTTTTATTTCGAAGAAATAGTTGAACTCTCATGCTTCACTTATATTATTTTGAGAGTCTTAAATAGCATGGTAATTTGCTTAAAATGCTAATATGCTAAGCATAAAATATTTGTAAGAATTCTTATGAGTGTGTTGAATACTAAGAAAAGATTGAAGCATGATAATTGTTTTGAGATATGGAGGTGATAATATTAGATTCATGCTAGTTGAGTAGTTGTGAATTTAAAGAATACTTGCGTTGAAGTTTGTGATTCCCGTAGCATGCACGTATGGTGAACCGTTATGTAACGAAGTCGGAGCATGAGGTGTTTATTGATTGTCCACCTTATGAGTGGCGGTCGGGGACGAGCGATGGTCTTTTCCTACCAATCTACCCCCCTAGGAGCATGCGTGTAATACTTTGCTTTGATAACTTCTAGATTTTTGCAATAAGTATATGAGTTCTTTATGACTAATGTTGAGTCCATGGATTATACGCACTTTTTCCCATCCTTCCACCACTGCTAGCCTCTCTAATACCGCGCACTTTTCGCCGGTATCATGCACCCACCATATATCTTCCTCAAAACAGCCACCATACCTACCTATCATGGCATTTCCATAGCCATTCTGAGATATATTGCCATGCAACTTTCCACCGTTCTGTTTATTATGACACGCTCCATCATTGTCATATTGCTAGCATGATCATGTAGTTGACATCGTATTTGTGGCAAAGCCACCATTCATAATTCTTTCATACATGTCACTCTTGATTCATTGCATATCCCGGTACACCGCCGGAGGCATTCATATAGAGTCATATCTTGTTCTTGTATCGAGTTGTAATCATTGAGTTGTAAATAAATAGAAGTGTGATGATAATTATTTTCTAGAGCATTGTCCCGAGTGAGGAATAAAAAAAAGAGAAAGGCCATAAAAAAGAGAAGGCCCAAAAAAATGAGAGAAAAGGAGAGAAGGGACAATGCTACTATCCTTTTACCACACTTGTGCTTCAAAGTAGCACCATGATCTTCATGATAGAGAGTCTCCTATATTGTCACTTTCATATACTAGTGGGAATTTTTCGTTATAGAACTTGGCTTGTATATTCCAATGATGGGCTTCCTAAAAATGCCCTAGGTCTTCGTGAGCAAGCGAGTTGGATGCACACCCACTTAGTTTCTTTTGTTGAGCTTTCATATACTTATAGCTCTAGTGCATCTGTTGCATGGCAATCCCTACTCACTCACATTGATATCTATTAATGGGCATCTCCGTAGCCCGTTGATACGCCTAGTTGATGTGCGACTATCTTCCCCTCTTTTTGTCTTCTCCACAAACACCATTCTATTTCACATATAGTGATATGTCCATGGCTCACGCTCATGTATTGCATGAAGATCGAAAAAGTTTTGAAAATGTTAAAGTATGAAACAATTGCTTGGCTTGTCATCGGGGTTGTGCATGATTTAAATACTTTGTGTGGTGAAGATGGAGCATAGCTAGACTATATGATTTTGTAGGGATAACTTTCTTTGGCCATGTTATTTTGAGAAGACATAATTGCTTTATTAGTATGCTTGAAGAATTATTATTTTTATGTCAATATGAACTTTTGTCTTGAATCTTTCGGATCTGAATATTCATATCACAATTGAGAAGAATTACAATGAAATTATGCCAACTAGCATTCCACATCAAAAAATATCTTTTTTATCATTTACCTACTCGAGGACGAGCAGGAATTAAGCTTGCGGATGCTTGATACGTCTCCAACGTATCTATAATTTTTGATTGCTCCATGTTGTATTATCTACTGTTTTAGGCAATATTGGGCTTTATTATCCAATTTTATATTACTTTTGGGACTAACCTATTAACCGGAGGCCCAGCCCAGATTTGCTATTTTATGCCTATTTTAGTGTTTCGAGGAAAAGGAATATCAGACGGAGTCGAAACGGAACGAAATCAACTAGAGAAGTTATTTTTGGAAGGAAAGCCACCGGATAGACTTGGACTCTACGTCAGAAGATACGGGAGCTGGCCACGAGGGTGGGGGCGCGCCCACCCCTCTAGGGCGCGCCCCCTGCCTCGTGGGGCCCCCGCAGCTCCACCGACGTACCCCTTGCACCCATATATACCTACGTATCGTAAAACTTCCAGAACAGAGATTAGATCGAGAGTTCCGCCGCCTCAAGCCTCTATAGCCACCAAAAACCTCTCGAGACCCTGTTCCGGCACCCTGCCGGAGGGGGGAACCCTCACCGGTGGCCATCTTCATCATCCCGCCGCTCTCCATGACGAGGAGGGAGTAGTTCACCCTCGGGGATGAGGGTATGTACCAGTAGCTATGTGTTTGATCTCTCTCTCTCTCTCTCTCTCTCTCTCTCTCTCTCTCTCTCTCTCTCTCTCTCTCTCTCGTTCTTGATTTGGCACGATCTTGATGTATTGCGAGCTTTGTTATTATAGTTAGATCTTATGTTTCTTCTCCCCCTCTTCTCTCTTGTAATGGATTGAGTTTTCCCTTTGAAGTTATCTTATCGGATTGAGTCTTTAAAGATTTGAGAACACTTGATCTATGTCTTGCCGTGCATATCTGTGGTGACAATGGGATATCACGTGCCACTTGATGTATGTTTTGGTGACCAACTTGCGGGTTCCGCCCATGAACCTATGCATAGGGGTTGGCACACGTTTTCGTCGTGATTCTTTGGTAGAAACTTTGGGCACTCTTTGAGGTTCTATGTGTTGGTTGAATAGATGAATCTGAGATTGTGTGATGCATATCGTATAATCATGCCCACGGATACTTGAGGTGACATTGGAGTATCTAGGTGACATTAGGGTTTTGGTTGATTTGTATCTTAAGGTGTTATTCTAGTATGAACTCTAGGGCTGTTTGTGACACTTATAGGAAAGCCCAACGGATTGATTGGAAAGAATAACTTTGAGGTGGTTCCGTACCCTACCATAATCTCTTCGTTTGTTCTCCGCTATTAGTGACTTTGGAGTGACTCCTTGTTGCATGTTGAGGGACAGTTATATGATCCAATTATGTAATTATTGTTGAGAGGACTTACACTAGTGAAAGTATGAACCCTAGGCCTTGTTTCCTACCATTGCAATACCGTTTACGCTCACTTTTACCGCTCGCTACCTTGCTGTTTTTATATTTTCAGTTTACAAAAACCTTTATCTACCATCCATATTGCACTTGTATCACCATCTCTTCGGCGAACTAGTGCACCTATACAATTTACCATTGTAATGGGTGTGTTGGGGACACAAGAGACTCTTTGTTATTTGGTTGTGGGGTTGCTTGAGAGAGACCATCCTCATCCTACGCCTCCCGCGGATTGATAAACCTTAGGTCATCCACTTGAGGGAAATTTGCTACTGTCCTACAAACCTGTGCACTTGCAGGCCCAACAATGTCTACAAGAAGAAGGTTGTGTAGTAGACATCGGCGCTCCCCCATTGTGATAGGGGAAATTCATCGGAGTTCCTGGTTCCTGCTCATCCTCCAGCCAGATGTTGTCTCTCAGGAAGCAGAAATAACCACCAGACAGCTCAATTGAAGCAGATTGCAAGCCTAATTTCAATCTTCTGCAGGTTTGGGGGAGAGGTAAGGTAGGGGATCCACCTGCTCCGGCTCCGGTGGCGTGCTGGTGGGCAGGAGTCCAGTCAAGCAGTCCCATCTCACAGCACGGCGTGGATCTCCTGAATTCACTTCTCCTTTCGCCCATCAAACGAACGCAATCGGCGGCTCACTGGGGTGGGGCATCCTGTGCTTCTCTGAGAAATCTCCTTCGAAGTAGATCTGTAGGGCTAGATTCAGCAGCTCCCAATCCACATGATCCTTGCACATCTGAGCATACCTGCGCGAGTGAGAGAACGGATTCGGTCCCTCCTCGGCTTCCTCCCTCGCAGCTTCCTCCTATGCTTCCCTCCATTCGCGCGTGCACTGGGTCCAGGAGAGAGCGTCGTCGCAGATCCGCATCGCCCGCTCCCTCCATCTCCTCCCTCGAGTCTCCCGCAGCACCGCCGGCGCGACGGAGTCGAGCGGCTGGAGCATCCGCAGGAAGGTTTTGTAGACATGTGGGAGATGCATCTTGTACATCTGCATGTCTTCCAGCCATTCCCCCGTGGATATGGCCGGCGACTCCATGGGGCGCGCGAGCGGTCTTGCTGAGGGGGGCAGGCGCGCCCAGAGTCAGGAGGCGGGGGGTGGCGGCGATATCTATTTGCCAATTACTCCCTCCTTTTCGGTTTATAGGGCTCAATTGAAAAATCTCACCAACCAAGGTAGATGATGAATGGTGGAATACTTTTTGTAGTTTGCAAAAGCACCTAATTAATGCACTTGTTTTCCTCAAAAAATTATGTTTATCAATGCATAAATTGCAATGCATGCATGCATAAAGTACATGCATTGGTCAATTTTCTCTTAATACTTGCATGCAATGATTTAATGCACCTTGGAATATGAACATGTGATGGAAAACAACCAAGTTGAGCCTTATAAAATGGAAACACTAAAATTTTGAGATAAGCCCTATAAACCGAAAAGGAGGGAGTATGTGAACTAAACAGTCAACATATAAAATAATTTAAATATATATAATATAGTTAGAAGGGAAACATAAGTTGGACCTGGCGTTCCTATTCTTATATAGAAAAATAGAACAGACCTCTGCGTTTTCTTCAAAAAAATACATAAATTGGGCTGCCAAAAATAAAACCTCGGATGGGAGGTCCATAGGCCGGTCGATACATGACGACCCTAAGAAAATATAAACAGGCCTATGGACCTCCAAAACCACATCCAACACTTGCCAAAACTTCGTCCCTCGTTTTCTCTGTGTTTCGCACACTCGACATTGTGTGGGCATTTTGACTGTGCATCATATGAAGATGTGCTATGCATGAATGTTGATCAACATGATGTTAACTGGCCGGTAGTTCCACTTTCGACCATGAATAAAACTTCCAACATGATGTTAACCCTGTTTGAAAAGGCTGTGTTAATCTAAATGCTCTGCCTCTGAAAGTTGCAGTTTCTTATCTGAAACAGAACTTGCAGTTTTTATCTGAAACTGAAACTTGCAGTTTCTTCTCTGAGAATCACATTGTCTGCACTTTTATACTCCTATGAAACTACATTTTTTTAAAAATGCTAAAAATAGATCTCTAGAATTCATAAAATACTTTATATGCTCAATACTGCAAATCTGAAATTCAAGAGACATTCATATCTGAAAGTACTCTCAAAAGACACAACACAAAACAAAATTCACAACCTGCAAATACTGACAACCCTAAGCTCCTCCTGACAATTCACAACCTGCCCGACTATTGGGCTAGGGGGGCAGCCCCCTCCTATTCCTCGGCGGCAGACAGCCGCCCCGTGAGACGATGTGAACGGCGAGGGAGACGATGGCACGGAAGCGTCGTCGGGCCAACTGCTTTTCTCCTCTTGCAGTTGGGTTCGGTCGACGAAGACTCCACCAGCTTGCTCTGGCAGGACACCCTCACAAACGGCACCCTGTAGATGCTCGATCCTTCAATCTCTGGTGGATGCTCCATCTAGGATCGATACTCCCACCACCGCTCCCTCACAATCGGATTCGGTGAATCTGTTTGCTCCATGGCCCAGAGGAGCAGCTCTATGTACTCCGGCGCGACTCCCTCCGGGAGTATCGCTGCCTTTTCGCTCTGTTGCAGATATTTGGCCATGGATGTCGTCGTCGCCGCTAGTTGGTCCTTGTTGTCAAACCAAGACTATATCTCCAACATCCTAGCTAGCTTCACAGGGTCGCCGTCTGCGATCCTCACATATCGGTTGTGCTCCTCCATCGATCTACTTCTTCACAGCACCTTCACTCGCCGGCGGTGGTTTTTGAATGGAAGAGGAGAGGAGCAGCGCTGGTTTTGGATTAGAATGGGAGAGGAGTGACACTGGTTTTGGACTGGAACAGGAGAGGAGGGTTGGTGGTTTTGAAATGGAAGAGGAGAGGAGCGGCGCTGCATTTAGATTGGAATAGGAGAGGAGTGGCGGTGGTTTAAGAGGAGAAGAGCGGTAGAGCGGCGCTGGTCTTGGAAGTATTTTTTTGTTGTTTTGCGTATTTTGGGTCAAAGTTTGACCACGTACTGTATTTGACAAGCAAAATGTGAATGCATGTCACCAAAAATTGTATCGTTTGGTTCGTATCTGAATGTACTTTCAAATTATACTCCCTCCATTTTTGTATACAAGGCCACAAACTCATATTATAGGTACCAAGGTAAAAATCAATGCTATGTTTAATTCAATGTTGCAAGCTAGCTTGTCACCTTGATTGTCGTGTTAATTAATGTGGTTTTTCTCTCCCAAGCACAACAAGCCAACCCTCTTACTCCTAATTGGTTGATTAATGTTGGGAATGCAAGCTAACCTTCTCACTCCCGCATGCACACAAGGGATATTAATGTCCTCGGGTGCTAGTACGAGGCAAACGCCATCAATTTTGCCTCGATTAATATTAGTGGCCTTGTATAGTTGCAAATTGTAATTTTGATAGTGGCCTTGTATACAACGTATAACATATATTTTATGTGCGAAAATCATGGTTAATTATGACCAGAATAAAAGGGAGACTAGTTAATGTGGGGTCGCTTTCTTAATTGAAGGGTAAATTGATTTTGATTTTGATCCAGTCAGAGCGCGTCGGCCCTCTCGTCCAATCTTAAATCGCTGATGCACGCTCCTCTCCCTCTTCTCCATTGCAAAACCACCTCCTCTCCTCTGCAGAGACTCCATTCCAAAACCACTGTCTCGCCCGTCCCTCTTCTCCATGGTGCGGGCGCAATCCATGGATACAAAATTAGTATACTGTATACTATTTAAAATTTGAGGGCAGGGCTTTTCCTGCGCGGTAGGCGGCGGGGCAGTTCCGCCTAGTCGGTTCGACAGAGACGCGAGAAGACGAGGGAGTAGGCTGCTGCAAACGTAGGGTTGTGTGATTTGACAGCGAGTTACTGTTGGACAGGTGGGGCCCCGTGATTTGACTTGCCATTATCATTTTAACTGCGGCGTGAATCTCCCAGATTCCTAACCACCTCCATACAGGTGCCACTCCCAATGCTCCACCATGTAGTAGAGGCTGGCTCTTGCATGAGAGCCCACTTCTCCACTTTTTCCTTGCCTCTCTTTCCTCCACATATGCAAAAATTCCATGTAAAGTGCACTATTGTACTTACTTTTACTTGGTCCTACAGGTGCTTAAGCTTGCCACATAGGCATAAAGTCTCATGTGGCAAGTTAATCAAGAAGAGAGAGACTAGTTTGGTGACCCAAGGAAGAAATGGTGCTAAGCACGTGTACCTAGGTGAAAAGACAATTTTGAGTCTATAGCTAATTAAATGAAGCAAACTTAGCAACACCATTTCATTGGAAGAGGTCACTCCTTGGCAAATGCAATAAATACATGCGCTTACTAGCACCGTTTCTTCCTTGAGTACGAAGAAAGAGATAGAGAGGAGTAAAAAAATACACTTATAGCCAACCTTGTTGTAGTATGAGTGACAAAGTGATGACTATGTATGATATGTCAACATCAGATAGCCATACGCACCGTGTTAAATCTCCAAGGGCGCGACCACGCGAGCAACACGACGGTCGTGGTAGGCGCGACCATGATACGGGCTGCTGGCAGCCCTTGGATCTGAGATCAAACAGTCGCATGCTAAGTTGCTGAAAATTTGCAGAGAACCCTCCAAGATAGGATATTCACCCATAGGTCTTGAATCACGCCATGCAACCGTTTGATCTCAGATCCAAGGGCTCTCGGAATCCCATATCATGGGAGAATGGAAAGGCACTACCCTGTCGTTCACATGCTGGCAGTTCGCTCCTACTCGTCCCCGCACGTCCTTCAATACTACGGCGGTTCGCTCATAGTCGTCCCGTCCATTCACATTACGGCAGTTCCACTAATCCTAACCCTCCTCCCAAATCCATGGCGTCCCAAATCTCCATGATCGGCGGTGAGTAAAAGGTTAGAACCATCATCGGCGATGAGTTCGACGTCATCTACACCCGTTCTTCCGCGACAGTGGAAGGATGCCTTTCTCGCTTCAGACGCATGTTCGAAAACTCAGATGATGAGTGGGTCGCTGGGCTAGATGTTGAGTACACCACAGTCCTGGGACGAGAGAAGGATCTACAGGACGAAGAGAGGAAGAAGCCCGCCGTGATCCAGGTTTGCGTGCATGACTTATGCTTGGTCTACCACATATGCCATGCCGACATTGAGTGCCAGGATTTTAAGGACTTCCTCGGGATCAACCTAGTCAAATTCGTTACTGTAGACTTTGGTAACGAGAAAGAAGTCCTGCGTCGGGTAGGCCTCGTTGTAGGCAACAGCTTCGACCTCCAGAAGAATTGGCTGGTGTCCCCTCTTCAGCCTTCAATGCTGACCCTGGCAGGAGCCATGGTTCATCCTTCGTATGATAAACTGGTGAAACCTCCATACACGTTTCATCGTCATGCATGGCAGCGGAATGTACTAGATATAGACCACGTCCACTATGCTGCAATGGATGGCTACCTTTGTTTTAATATCTACAAGGGTTGGATGAAGAGCAACAACCAAGTGTGCGGTTCAAGCAAAGAAGTGTCGGCCAAGAGGAATAGAGACAAGGATGAAGTCGAGGATGTGGACGAGGACTCCGAGTAAGGTGGCAGTGTCGTTGCTCATGGTGGTTCTAAACTTCTAATGCAGTGTCTACCGGATTAGTTGCATAGTTTAATTTCAGGTGTGCTTAGTTTAATTTGAGGGGGTGTGTTGTGCTGAGCCCCCAGCAGAACTATGTTATGTTTCTTCTCGTTACTCTAACTCTTCAGTATGTACATACTACTAGTATGTCTTTAATAGAATTTAGCACCCCAATTAAGCACGTACTAGCTTTTTTAATAGTACTATATGCATAATTTGGCGACGAGCGCTCTCTATATGTACCACCTTTTTTTAATTTCAAGTTTTGCTCCATGACGCAATCCATCGATACTACTGTCGGGGGAAATCTGCCTCCGCGAACACCTATGGGGACCGATCCCCTTTCTGGTTCGGCGGGGGGCGGAGGTCGCGCGAAGAGCGGATCGAGACGATGCACACGAGGGGGTTTACCCAGCTTCGGGCCGCACGGATGCGTAAAACCCTACTGCTGCTTTGTGGTTTGTATTGTGTTCTTGCTCGGGAGCGCTGAGTGCTACAGTACACTCAGGCAACTAATCAGACCGAGCGTGAGTGGCCTCCTTTCCCCTTACGTTGCGCATGGGGCCTCCTTTTATATGCGCAAGGGGTTACCCACAGGTGGCAACGTAGGCAAGGGTAAAACTGGAAAACGTTGTGTTGGGTACAGCTGTTTGCACAGTGATGTCATACCTAACTCTGACGGCAGGGGACAAGGGCATTAAATGCCCGTCTAGGTCGCCCAAACAGTGCAGAAAAGGGACCGTCAGGGGCGCCACCGTTTGCCACGACGGCTATCCTGTCAGCATTGCTTCGCCACCGCATGCCCCTGGCTGCGCAACCTCTCGCCATGTACGCCTCGAATGGCCCCAGAGCGACACGTTGGTGGATGAGCTAGTATGCAGGCGCGGGGTGGTGACTTGCCACGGCAAGCGCCTTGCCGCGGTTGATGCCTTGTCGCGCCCAGGAGCTTGTTGCTCACCGGTCCTTGCCGGGACGCGTGGCGCGTCGCAGCAAGTCTCTTGTCGTGCCCTGGTCGGCCTTCCCGGCAAGCTCCTCTTGCCGGGGCCTTGTGCTTCGAGCGGCCGTCCCGGCAAGCTCCTCTTGCCGGGGCCTTGCTCTCTTCGGGTGGCCTTCCCGGCAAGCTCCTCCTGCCGGGGCCTTGGCTCAAATACTTTGTTCTCGGATGGCCCAAAAAGGAACCATGGAGAGTTTTGGCAATCACCTGGCAAGCCTTGCCGCGGGGTGCTACGACTGCCCGTGCACAAGTTCGGGGTACTAAGGTACCCCTACTTTAGTACACCGACAGGAGCCCCCGGGCCTAGGCCATACACGGTGCAGAGCGCTGTTGGGCCAGGTCCAAAACAGTGCACGGGCACACGCGGCCTGGGTCACGCCGCATCTTTTTCTGCATCCACCACGCCCTCCCCGAACGGCACGCGTCGAACGCGACATTGTGGGGAGAGGCGTGCGTGACGTGGGCGGCGTGCGCGGGGCTGAGCCCCGCAGGCATGCGTCACGTCGCAATAAAGGGGGACGGTTCGCAATAAGTGGAGGGAGGCGTGGAGGCGTGGCTCGTTTGCTGGACGGGGCCGAGGCACGGTTTCTGAGGCGTCCGCTCCCCATGATCACGGGGTGGGGGAAGGTCGCCTCATCCGTCGCCTCGGTCCTGCACGCCAGCCACGCGGCTTCCATGCACCTGGAGTTGCGGATGGTGTAGGCAGGAAACCGGGCCGTCGCGGGTCGAGGCAGCAGGCCGGTCCCAGTCGCCTGATTTCCCTGCGTCTTGATTGGCTGAGCGGGGCGGCCGAGCTCCCACCCTGCTCCTTTATGAAGAGCAAGAGGGGGCGGTGGAAATCCACACTCCTTCGTCTTTTCTTCCCTTCAGCTTCTGATCCCCTCTCTCCATTCGCCATTGAGAAAGGGAACCCTGGTCCTTCATCGGTGGCGGCGAGGGTCGCTGCTAGGCAACGCGCCCCTCCTCCCCTTGCACCCGCGGTGGCAGAGCCAGCCGTAAGGGGAAGGGGGAGGGGGCGAGGTCGTGGACGAGGTCGTGGACGAGGCCGAGGCGCTCGGGGACGAGGCGGACAGGGCGACGCGCCGACCTCGCCTCCGCCAGCGGCTCCTCTTCTCACGGCGGTCCACATCGGGGATGACCCTTGCGAGTTCTTCGTCAGGCTGCGCCGGGCGCCTCGTCGTCGCCTCCGTATCCCGACTCCCTTCGCAAGCGTGATGGAGATGGAACAACCCGAGACGCTAAGACTGCGCATGAGGGGCTGCGGGATCAGCGGCACGCGGGTCCACGTTGAGTCCCCAGCCCCCGGCGTGATGTATCTTGGTCGAGGGTGGAAGTCATTCGCCCGTATCCACAGCTTGATGGAGGGGTTCACCCTCCATTTTAAGTTGATGGAGGGCGATCTCCTCTTCGTCAAGGTCTTCGGGTGCTACGGGACCCGGGCCCGGTGCTGCGTGGATAGCTCCTCCGACAGCGAAGGCTCCTCCTCGAGCGAGAGCGACGAGGAGGGGAGCGACAGCGACGACGAGGGTATCGGTCGTCGGGATGACGGGTCCGACTAGGCGCCGGTCGCGGCTCCGTGTGGCACCGGTGACCCCATCATCCGTGTCGCCGGCTCCTTGAGCTTCTCGGGGTCGTCTCCTTGGCGGCTGGCGTAGGGAGGCTGCGGAAGAGGAAGAGGGCGGGCGGCAAGGCCGTCAACTCGGAGTACGCGGGCAGCAATGTCGTTCTCAGCTCTTGGAACGTGTTCCATTTGCAGGCCGTCAAAGTGCTCTTCTAGCTTCCTCACTTCATCAACGTACGCTTCCATCAACGGACTCTGGTAATCTTTGTTCACTTGGCGGACGACAAGCTGCGAGTCACCCCTGACAATGAGCTTCTTGATCCCAAGTTCTGCCGCGATCCTGAGACCGGCAAGCAAACCTTCATACTCTGCAGTATTGTTGGTTGGTTGCTCCTTGGGGAAGTGCATCTCGACTATGTACTTGAGATGCTCTCCGGTGGGCGCGATAAGCAACGCGCCAGCACCGGCGCCTTGCAGCGAGAAGGCACCATCAAAATACATCAGACACTCTTTGCTTGCTTCTTTGACGGGGATGCTCGTGCCTGGGATTTCTTCGTCTGGTGTCGGTGTCCACTCCGCTATGAACTCCGCCAATGCTCTGCTTTGGATAGTTGAAGTGCTCTCGAATTTGAGACCGAAGCTTGATAGTTCCAGTGCCCACTCGACAATCCTGCCTGTTGCTTCTGGATTCTGCAGTATCCTCTGCAGCGGAAAGCGGGTGACAACTGTAATCTCATGTGCTTGGAAGTAATGGCGCAGCTTTCTCGAGGCCATGAGAAGGCCGAAAAGCAATTTCTGCACACCAGAGTACCTTGACCTAGCCCCCTGCAGAAGGGAGCTGACAAAGTAAACTGGGCGCTGCACCATTCTCTTCTTCTGCACCTCCACTCGCTCCTGCGCAGATCCATCCTTGTCGGGGCCAGAGCTTGTCGGGGAAGCCCCCTGCTTGTCGCTGGACGCGCTTGCCGCGGTTGCTAGCTCATCATCTGCCTCCCTCTCCGCTACTAACGCAGCACTAACCACTTGATTGGTTGCCGCCAGGTACAGCAGCAACTTCTCTTGTGGTTTAGGCGCGACAAGTATTGGAGCGGAGGACAGGTATTTCTTCAAGTCCTGCAGCGCAGCCTCCGCTTCCGGAGTCCATTTCACTGGACCCGCCTTTTTTAAAACTTTGAAAAATGGCAGGGCGTGTTCTGCAGAGTTGGAAATAAACCTGCTGAGAGCCGCGACGCAGCCGGCAAGCCTTCGTACATCCTTGACGCGTGTTGGTGCTTCAATCTGCTCGATGGCCTTGATTTTGTCTGGATTGGCTTCGATTCCTCGCTGAGACACAAAGAACCCGAGAAGCTTGCCGGAAGGGACTCCAAACACGCACTTCTCGGGGTTGAGCTTGAGGCTGATCTTGCGCAGGTTCGTAAAGGTCTCTTCTAAATCTTGAATCAGGGTTGCCCCGTTCCTGCTTTTGACCACTATGTCATCCATGTAGGCTTCCACATTTCTGTGGATTTGCGGCTCAAAAGCGGTATGGACAACCCTCGCAAACGTCAAACCAGCATTCTTCAAACCGAAAGGCATCCGTACGAAACAATACATGCCACATGGAGTGATGATTGCGGTCTTTTCCTCATCTTCTTCAGCCATGAAGATCTGATGGTATCCTGAGTATGCGTCAAGAAATGAAAGCAGGTCACATCCGGCCGTGGCGTCAACAATCTGGTCAATGCGCGGCAAGGGAAAGGGATCTTTGGGACAAGCTTTGTTAACATCAGTAAAGTCGATGCAAAGCCTCCATTTCCCATTTGCTTTGCGCACGACAACAGGATTGGCCAACCATGTCGGATGGAGCACACCTCTGACAAGGCCTGCCGCTTCCAACTTCTTGATCTCTTCTGCGATGAACTCTTGGCGCTCCACCGCTTGCTTCCTGACTTTCTGCTTGACGGGCCGCGCATGAGGACAGACGGCGAGGTGGTGCTCAATCACTTTCCTGGGAACGCCGGGGATGTCAGATGGTTGCCAGGCAAACACATCGACATTCGCCCGCAGGAAAGCAACGAGCGCGCTTTCCTATTTGGAGTCGAGAGTGGCACTGATGGTGAAGGTACCACTAGTGCCGTCCTCCTTGGCGGACACCTTATTGGTCGTTGGCGGGGCTGCCATTGACTTCTTACTCTTGCCGGTGGAGCTCGATGGCGCGTCCTCGACGGTAGCGCAGCACTCCGAAGAGGTGCGCTTGCCGGAGTGGGCACCAGAGCACTTGCCGGGCCTGGTCTTCTTCTTCCCTCCGGGAGCTTCAGCGGCAAGTGGCTTGTGATCCGTTGCGGCTGCTGCTTCCCGGTAGATCTTGTCGGCACAGATAAGGGCATCCTTCTTGTCGTCGGGGACAGAGATGACGCTTATCGGGCCTGGCATCTTGAGCATGTTGTATGCGTAGTGAGAGGCCGCCATGAACTTGGCGAGCGCTGGACGGCCGAGAATTCCATTGTAGGGCAATGGAAAATCGGCAACGTCAAAAGTGATCCTCTCTGTCCTGAAGTTCAGCTCGCTGCCAAATGTCACTGGCAACGTTATCTTCCCCTTCGGCTTGCTCCTTCCCGGGTTGATTCCTTGGAACGTGCCGGTCTCTTCGAGCTCGCTGTCGGGGACTTGGAGTTTCTGGAGCACATCGGAGGAGATCAAGTTCAAGCCGGCCCCGCTGTCGACTAGCATCTTAGTGACCTTGAGGTTGCGGACTATTGGTGAGACCAACATCGGCAAGCACCCGATCGCAGTTGTGCGGTCAGGGTGGTCCTCAATATCGAAGATGATAGGCGTGCTGGACCATTTCAGAGGCTTGCGTGACTCGACGGGTGGTTCCGCTGCATTGACTTCCCGCGCCCACTGCTTGAGCTGGCGGCGAGAAGTATGCAGAGAAGCACCGCCGTCTATGCACAAGACCTCTGTGGCTTTCTAAAACTCCTGCTCACTGGTCTCGACATCATCCATGTCTTCGTCCTCGTCGTCGTCTTCGTCCTTGTCACGGCTGCGGGGAGGTCTGTCTGCTTGTCGCTGCTTGTCCTTGTCGCGGCGTCCTCCCTGGTCGGGGCGCTTCGTGCCGGATCCTCCGCCACCTCCCCGGGCTTTTTCCTTGTCGCGTCGCTCGTACTCGGCCTTTTGCAGCTTGACGAGCTGCTCGACCTGCTTGCAGCTCTGGAGGTCATGGCCCTTGGTGCGGTGGATCTTGCAGTACTATTTGTTGGTGCCGTCCCGCTTGTCGGCGACCGCCATAGCCTGGCAGTTGGTGCATCCGGCAACCTCCTTGCCGGAGCTACCAGCCTGGGCCTTCTTGGCGGCGCCTTCATCGCCGGACTGCTCAACAACCAGTACTTCTTGGCTCTTCTTCTTCCTGTTGCTCCGCCGCCAGTTCTTCCTTGCCGGGGCGGTATCCTCACTGTCAGATTCTCCTGCTCCAGTGTTCTCTCCGGGGAGTTTCCTTCCTTCCTCAGCACGTGCACACTTGTCGGCCAGGGCATATAGCTCGCTGACATCTTTGATCTTGCACATCGCCATCTGCTCCCGCATCCTGCGGTTACGCACGTTCTGATGGAACGCGCTGATGACCGCGGCAGGGTGGACGTCTGGGATGTTGTAGTGTACGCGGCTGAATCTCTGGATTAACTTGCGCAAGGGTTCCCCTTCCTTCTGGACGAGCAGATGAAGGTCGCTCGCTTGGCCATGGGGTTTGTGGCCGCCTGTAAAGGCGCCAACAAACTGATGGCACAAGTCTGTCCAGGAGGTTATGGAGTTGTCCGGCAAGTGCATGAGCCAGGATCTGATGTTAGATTTGAGTACCAGCGGGAAGTAGTTGGCAAGGATCTTGTCGTCTTGCCCTCCAGCAGCCTGCACCGCAATGGTGTAGACGCTGAGGAACTCTGACGGATGCGACTTGCCGTCGTACTTCTCTGGTACGTCTGGCTTGAAATTCTTCGTGCTGGGCCACTGGACTTGCCGCAGCTCATGGGTGAACGCAGGGCAGCCTACCGCATACGGCAGGTCGCCTGGTCCCCCCGGCGCATGCATGTCGACAAAGGGCTCAGCGCGGTGGTCTGATTGACGCCGCGCTTCTCTTCGACGCTCGATGCGAGTACGAGCGTCCTCTTGCTTTCGTTCGTGAAGAACTTGGCGTTGATCGCGACGAGTTCGCGGATTCGACGACGCGGTGGAGTCGTTGTCGTGATGGTTCCGGCGAGTCGGCGATCCTGGCCCTTGGGGCGGGGAATGCACGGTGGTCGCACCCCCACCAGTCTTGGCACCATCGGTTCTCGCCTGGCCGACCTGCCGCGGCTGCGACACACTGTGCTGCCGCGGGGTGTCGCCGTTAGCGAAGCCGATGAGGCTCTATATCGTGGCCCTCCAGTCGTCGAGCTTGTACGCCGTTGGAGGGTAGTCTAGGAGCAGTTGAGCTCGTGCTAGAGCTTCTGCTGGAGTGGCGGGCAGCGGTGGCAAACGGCGCGTGGAGCGAGATGTGCTCGAACTTCTAACTATGTTAGAAGGAGAAGCACCCGGTCCAGGCAGTCGCGCCACGCTCACGCCAGCACGTTGGTGTGTATGCTAGCCTTGAGCACCCTGGGATCCGCCAGCTCGATCTGGGTCCAGCGAGCGTATGGTACCGTGAGTGCCAAGACGCTGCTGGTCCCGTGCCTCCTGAGAGGGGCGCGGTGCATGTTCGGACGCTGTGGCGCCATGAGCTGGCTCGGCGACGCCCGTTCCGCCGCCGGTGCCTTCCCCATCACCCGTTTGCTCCAGGGGCGGTGGGTTCGATGCGAACGGACCAGCCACCTCCGGAGCCTTCTTCTTCGGTGGCATGTCGATGAAGATGATGGAGATCTAGCCTGTGCAGACGCCGGATCAGGTTCACACAACCTCGACGCCCCCTACCTGGCGCGCCAAAGATGTCGGGGGAAATCTGCCACTGCGAACACCTATGGGGACCGAGCCCCTTTCTGGTTCGGCGGGGGCGGAGGTCGCGTGAAGAGCGGATCGAGACGATGCACACGAGGGGGTTTACCCAGCTTCGGGCCGCACGGATGCGTAAAACCCTACTGCTGCTTTGTGGTTTGTATTGTGTTCTTGCTCGGGAGCGCTGAGTGCTACAGTACACTCAGGCAACTAATCAGACCGAGCGTGAGTGGCCTCCTTTCCCCTTACGTTGCGCATGGGGCCTCCTTTTATATGCGCAAGGGGTTACCCACAGGTGGCAACGTAGGCGGGGGTAAAACTGGAAAACGCTGTGTTGGGTACAGCTGTTTGCACAGTGCTATCATACCTAACTCTGACGGCAGGGGACAAGGGCATTAAATGCCCGTCTAGGTCTCCCAAACAGTGCAGAAAAGGGACCGTCAGGGGCGCCACCGTTTGCCACGACAGCTATCCTGTCAGCGTTGCTTCGCCACCGCATGCCCCTGGCTGCGCAGCCTCTCGCCACGTACGCCTGGAATGGCCCCAGAGCGACACGTTGGTGGATGAGCTGGAACGCAGGCGTGGGGTGGTGACTTGCCGCGACAAGCGCCTTGCCGCGGTTGATGCCTTGTCGCGCCCGGGAGCTTGTTGCTCACCGGTCCTTGCCGGGACGCGTGGCGCGTCGCAGCAAGTCTCTTGCCGTGCCCTGGTCGGCCTTCCCGGCAAGCTCCTCTTGCCGGGGCCTTGTGCTTCGAGCGGCCGTCCCGGCAAGCTCCTCTTGCCGGGGCCTTGCTCTCTTCGGGTGGCCTTCCCGGCAAGCTCCTCCTGCCAGGGCCTTGGCTCAAATACTTTGTTCTCGGATGGCCCAAAAAGGGACCATGGAGAGTTTTGGCGATTACCTGGCAAGCCTTGCCGCGGGGTGCTACGACTGCCCGTGCACAAGTTCGGGGTACTAAGGTACCCCTACTTTAGTACACCGACACTACTGTTGTACAAAAGTATACATTTTTTAAAAGGCTAGAGGGCGGGGCAGTCTAGCTTGGTCGGTTTCACATGAGGTGAGGGCCTTTGTGATTTGACGGCTCATTACTGCTGGAAGGCAGGGCCTTGTGATTTGACTGCTCGTATAAATGCGCCGACGACCTGATCGAGGAGGAGCAAAGAACCGTGCGGTATACTCAAGTTTTCCACTGGAGTAGTACTGCGACGAAGGAGCACGAAACACGGCAGCCCAGTGCCATATGGCGATAAAAAATGCTCTAATTTGCTAGTCATCTCATTGTTAGCATTGTTCTATTCATTCCCTAAAAAAACATTGTTCTATTCATGCCTCGCAGAGAACGTGACACGTGCGGCGAAACACCCGAAGCAAAAGATGAAACACAGGAGCAAAAGAAGAAGGAAGATTATCACCCCAAATGATCTAATTCGCCGCGGAGTCGTAACTGCTTCTTCATCGCCTCCACGACCTCCATCTCCTTGCGCGTCTCCTCCGCCATCTTCATCATTGTGTCCATGACGCGGCATTTCTCGACGCGAGCCTTCATCATCTGTTCCACGGCCATATTACGTACCTTGACAGCAGCCGGGTGCTCGATGCGGAGCTTCGCCAACTCTTCCTTCTATTCCATGGCGAGGGCCTGCAACATCTTCATCGAGAAACTACTATTCTCATGCAGCTTCTTCCAGCTGGCGTTCTTCTCCTTCAACAGGTCGATCTCGTGGCAGAGCTTCGCATTGTCCTCCCAAAGTCGCAGGATTTCGCCACTCTCCTTCTTCTCTGAGGCAATGCTCTTCTTCAGCAACATCACCAAGCCGGCGGTCAACTCCCCCTGCTGATTGAGCTCAGCGGGCATGTCGTCGAGGCTCTCCTTCAGCAACTCCATCAAGCCTTGGATGAAATCCTTCTGCTTATTGAGCTCATCGGGCATGCCGTCAAGGGATAACGACTCCAGCTCCGCCGGATCGGCATGTTCGCCTCCGCGGCTAGGGAGCTCCTGGGAGCCATCGCCTGCCCGTGAGAGATCTTTCGAGGTCTCTGCGTGGCGGCGAGCCCTCTCTTTTTTTTCCGCAACCTTGGTTTCCGCTCCCTTGTTACGAGTAGTTCTCGACCTAGAGCTCCGCTCACCGGCCATGGCAACGACGGACGAAGAAGAAGCACTTATGAGGAGGAAAGGTAGAGTGATTTTCGGTTAGGTAGTTCCCCTTTTTATAACCTAAGTACTAGCAATAGTACTAATACCTACATAGTGGAAACACGTTCAGGTTTGGTACGTACTACTAGTAGGTGTGAGCAGGCTTTCGAATGTGATGGTAACAAGGTAAATATTAATTGATGGTTTTGGTTTCGAGGCCCGAAACGGCTCCCGATGAGTTTAGCGGAACATAAATTTCAAGTACTACACTGCTCAAATGCGTAAATATTATGTTAGTGTCAAAAATTGGCACAAAATACGAAGGAGACCAATGGAAGTACTACTAGCAACCCACGATTTAACTACTTGCATGCGCGCAGTGGAGTAATAATGTCTTTCTTCCGCCCTCACGTCCACTCAACTTGCATGCGCTGTATTAATTGACCATCAATGAAGTGAACAACTTTACACGCGTCAAATTATCACATGAGGTGGATCTTGGTACAAAATTGCTTCCGCCTGTGTACCCGCATGTGCGTGCGAGGAATGAGTGTGTGCATGGCGTGCGTGCACATCTTCTCTTCGTGCATGTACCGCCAGTATGGCTCAGGGAGGACGAGTACATTCTTCTGGAACCAGCAGCACGTCACTGTGATCAATCCACGCAAGGAGGTCGCGACAACGCCTACACATGTGCCACATGGCTTCATGAACTATAAGAGAGACACTGTGTAGCGTGCCATTGGTATTCTAATTTACGTGTTTTGCACAAACTCGAAGTACTAGTAAGGTACACGTGCATTGCACGCATCAGATTTTGCAACCAAATTATGAATAAATACCACACTATAGCATGTAAGCTCTGAGTCATATATGCCTGATGTAGCCCTTCGTTTAATTCTTATAGTTCATCTCATTCAAAATCAATTAATTTTTATAAAAAGCTAAGAACGCGGGAATAGGAAAAACTTGGGATTATAGTGGAATGTCGTCTTGAGTCCTACAGGATTGTACGAGTGTTCGATCATGCATAGAAAAAACGCAGAATTCTTTCAAAGAGGTTTGAGTGAATGGGATGTTTCCTATGAAATCTAGTGCAAATGAATCGTATGAAAAAATTCCTATGGTTTACAATCCTATGAATCAAACAACCAAGATAGGAAAAATTCCTATTGATTAGAATCCTCCAAAATTCCTTTGAGAATCCTTTGAATCAAATAAGCCCTTAATCTATTTTATGATTCATGGAATTGTGCGTTGTAAAGCATAAAGTAAAAACAAACAATGGAAATTCAACTAGAAAAAAAGTTTGGGCAGTTATGATACGGAATATTCTAGAACAAAAGAGAACCACTGTTGTTCTGAGGTTTGTGCATTATGCTTAAGTTCAACCATGGAGTCTGCTAGATTCTACATGTGGCAAAATCCGGTGGGGGGGGGGGGGGCTAGAAGATGGTGCGAGGGGCCGAGTGGAGGGAGACTATGAAGGAATGCACAAGTGGAGATCGATATTTAGAGAGAGGGGGCGAACACGTGCGCTGATGCGCGCAGTGGCGGAGCCATGAAAAATAAATGAGCTAGGGGGCCAAGCATTGCTAATCCTTTACGAGGAGGGTCAATTCATGAACTTAAACCATTTTTAGCAGCAATTGTCTAATGATCACATTCATATTAGCCTTGATATATAGTGATGTTAGGGGGAGGGGGCAGGGCCCTTACTGCCCCTGTCTTCGCCATTGTGCACGCATCTGAGAGATGAAGTGGAAGGCATGGATGATGAGAGGGGGACGTTGGATACATAATTAATGTGGGTGTATTAGCTATATATGTTAACCCTATATAGAGAGGTATAGATTGATAGATGTGGACGTGGGAAACAGGGTGAGACCTCACTGGATATATCGATTGATCGATTTGTGTGGAAAACTATGAAAGACCTAGCTATATACACACATACATAGAGGAACATCGATCGTTGTGCATGCACGCGTGAGAGATAAAGAATGCCCGATATGATGGAGAGGGGGATGTGTGTTGGTGTGTGCCTTCATGGGAGACCGACCTGAAGAAAAAGATTGCATGCGTGCGATGGATAATGCCGACTGGTAGTGTGTGTGCATGCATGCACGAGAGAAAGTTAGTGGTACAATTATAAAGAGAAGACTACTGTGTGGGTGTAAAAGAATAGCTGAATACTTGAGGTCACAATCAATGTAAAGTTGAATTCAAATATTTGAATAAGAGATCCTGATGTTTGAAACCCATGCATGCATGAATATAACGGAGATCTGCGTGGTGTGGTTTGGAAACGAGCATGTTGTAATGTATACACATTGAACAAGGTCGGACTGATTTGAATTTGAGATATTGATGGCAGACATCATTTGGCCACGTCGCATCCGTGCATGGACACACTATTCTAATTGGAGATGATGGGCGGCTTTTGCATCACATGTCTATATCTATACCCCTATATATATATATATATTATATTTTATATATTTTATATATTGTGTGCGGGTAACTTTAACTTTGAAAGATGGTCGTTGGATAAGGCGAATCCGATGGTCCAAAGATGGCAAATTTGAGCACTACTGGCCGTTGGATATCATCTAGATTCCACCAGATTTCGCCACATGTATAATCTAGAAGACTCCATGGTTGAACTTAAGCATAATGCACAAACATCAAAACACAAGCACTTCTTATTTGTTCTAGAATCTTCCGTATCAGAATTTCCCAAATGTTTTTCTACATGATTTTCCATTATTTGTTTTTACTTTATGTCTTACGACGCACAATTCCATGAATCTTAAAATAGATTAGCTTTCTTATAAAAACTAGATGATTTTGAATGAAATGAACTATAAGAATTAAACGAACATCTACATCATGCATATATGACTCAAAGCTGGCAAGCTATAATGTGGTATTTATTCATAATTTGGTTGCCAAATCTCATGCGTGCAATGCACATGTACCTTACTCTAGTCTAAATGGTGTTTGTGTGTGTGTTGTGCGTGTTGAGGTGCAAATTGTCTTTTTTTGGGTACACGTTAAGCTTGTTCTTCCGAAATTTCAAGCCGCGCCTTGTTATGCCGAAAATTCAAGCTAGCGTCTCTGTCTATCGTGCTGCGAAACTCCCGCCTCTTCAACCCGCGCCTTGTTAGCCCGAAATATTTAAGATATATCTTTGTCTCGTTTTGCTCCGACAACTCCCTCCAACTCAACCCGCGCCTTGCTATTCCGAAATTACAACGCGCGCGAAAAATCCCACCTCCTGTGAAATCCCGACACGTGAAATGCCCGTGGTACCCCTGAACCGAAAGAACCGCCTCAAATCGGTGGGGGTACTTTCGTAACTTACCCCACATTTCGGACAAGCGCATCTCTAAGCCATGGTTCCCCACTGCCATCCCGTCCGCCCACCCATTCGTACACCGAGGCCGCGAAAACCCACAATGAAATCCCACACCTTGCTCTGTCCGCCACCCAGACGGAGCCTCTTCCCCGACGACGTCGTCCACAGCAACACCTCGACGTCCCTCATCCACCGGACCGGATGAGGATCTGTCGTCGATCTCATCGTCCCGCCGGTTCAGCCACCCCGTCCTCCACCTCCAGCTCCCGACGTTCCCCTCGTCTTTCAAGCCACCTCCATTCCCACACCGCCGTCTTCACCTGCACCACCGGAAGAGCATCATCATCACCGTTTCCTCGGATGAAGCTGCGGCCTAATCGGCGCCGCCAAAGAGGTTGCACACTAATCGCCACATTTTCTTCTTGATTCGATCTCACGGTGCTGCCGGCACTTGGTCCCGAGCCGACATGGCGCGGCTCCATCCACGGCGGCGTCGCCGGCCACTTCCTCCACGGCGTCGCTCCCTCGGCGGCGACATCCACATCAGTAGGACCTACTGCTGCTTTAGCTCTCGCTCGCGCTACTGCTCCGCTCTTGCTCTCGGTCCACTGCCTGGACTGCTATTGCTATTGCTCTTGCTCACGCTGCTGCTCTCGCTCTTGCTCTTGCTTGCGATGCTGCTCCAATTTAGCTACACTTCAGTCGACTGAATCGACTTTTGGGTCAGTCGATTTTCAAGGGGTGGGGGGTTCGCCGGGGTGAAGGAAGAACCAGCCGCAGCAGGGAGGGGGGCTCGCCGGAGAGGTACCCCACTATCTATCTTAGGGTTTAGGATGGGGGTGGTGGTCGCCGGCGGTGGCGAGGCGTTGGCGGGGCGGTGGCGTGGGGATCGCCGGAGAAAAAGCTCGGCAAGGGGGGCCTTGAGGGATGGCAGGCCCTTGATTTCGTATCCAACGGCTGCAAAATCGACTGACCAGAGATGAAAAAGTCAGTCGACCGACGTGTAGCCTCACCTTGCTAGTGTGTTTAGTTTCGACAACAAAATTCAGTTTCGACAGCAAAATTCAGTTTCGACAGTTAAGTTCAGTTTCGATAGTTAAGTTCAGTTTCGACAGTTAAATTCAGTTTCGACAGTTAAGTTCAGAGATGAGCGGTTGATGTATTTTACATCTAGCACTTTGTGGTTATGTATTTTACGTCATGTATTGGAGATGCTATTAGAATTCCACTCAGGTTAGCATTGTCCGTTGTCTCTCTTGTCCTGCTTCAGCCTCGGCGTCGACGAAACCCTCCATCACAGCGGAGCAGTACCTCGGGCTCCATCTCCAGACACCTAAGATCTTCTTCCCCTCCTCCGACAGCCAAGTCAGCTGGAGCATCCTCACCGGCCAACCCAATCATGCTGATGGCTTCGCCAAAGAGGTTGTACACTTGTTGCATCTCTTTTTTACTCTACATGTTATATATATTGTCCACTGAGCACTCGTAGTAACGGGAAATACGGTTATTTTATCCTACTCTATGACAAGCAGTGAGGTACCAGGCAACTTAGCTATCCGTGATGGACTCTCTTGAACGCCATCATTATTTATCTATGCGTGTTTCAGCTGTGCATTTGTCGATGGGCCTGGGAGTTGAGCTAGTATGGTAGTGGCATGGGTCCAAAGTAATAGAAGTAGCACAAAAACATTTTTTTAGTGTAGGATTTTCCTTGCTCAAGCCTGCCTACTAGAATCGCCAGTGCTTGAAAGGAAAAGTGAATGAAAGACATCGGAATTGGAAAGTTTCCTATGGTACTACTTTTTATGAATTTGGTGCAAAGGAATGGACCAAAGGAAAATTGTAGGATTTGTTCCTTTAGTGTCTCCTTGAAAGAAAAACAATAGGAATTCTAATTTCCACTTCTCCTCCTTTTCATATTCCTATTCATCAAGCACAAGACTAAGAGATAGTAGCATAATAGCATTATAACCGTACATTTTCTTGTGGTTTGACTTAATCTCACCATGCTTTTTTGCATCCTGTGATCTTCCAATTGTTGTGAATCAAACACCCAGATTGGCAGAAATCCTGTGTTTTTAAATTCTCTGTTTTGCACGTGCATTCCTATCCTATTCCTGTCTATTTCCTATCCTTGCATTGTTAGAATCCTCAAATTCAAACAAGCCCTTACACAATTACTTCTGTTACAGATATGTGTCAAAGAAAACCTTGTGTGGTTTGTCCTGCTCCTGCGGCGCTGTGTTCCACCCCAGCTCAGCTGCTCCAACGACGGAAGGGTTCACCACAGCAGGGATCCGCTCTCCAGACTGTCTTTCGCCGCCTCAGATCTTCTTCCCCGCCGCCGGCAGCCACGGCAACTGCATTACCATCATCAACTGAGCAGATGACCTTGAGGACTACACGAGTTCGCAAGAGAGGTCGCACTCTTCCGTGTCTGCTTACGTTATGCATCGCTTAATATGATGACATGCTACATTATCGTCGTGTTCACCTATTAGACTCCGAGTCAGGTCCAAACTAATGCTGAAACTTGAGTTTTTAAATGGTTGTGGGGTACATATTGGGGCAGCAATCAGTACTATCTGTCTACTATCTAGTTAATCTCCGGTGTCTACTATGAGTTTCATGTTGGGTGCAAACAAACATTAAAGGAGACATTATCTGTATTTTTTAGCTAAAGCTATTATCTTCCTGCTATCATTAGTTTTGGGTCTATCCACAGTTTGCTACCATCACTCTGGATTCGTGCATGCACTCCTTACATAATCTCACTATGTTTTATTCCTATGCATGCCAGTTATTGTACACAATGGAACTGATCATGTAGAGCAAAAGAGACGAGCCTTGTGTGGCAATAAAATTTCATGCAGATGTCGTTCCATGGTGGGCACAAAGGCAGCCCCCCTCCACCCATTTCGGATCGTAATCAAGAGGAAGATAACTGTTATGAGGGGTATTCAGAAGGAGAAGACCACTCCTATTTACCCCATGAGGTCTTCGCTCTAACTTGGCATGCTGATGTTGGTAATATCATGCATATGGTGCCTTGCATTGCTTACTCTATACATTAAAGATGGCATCTGCTTAGTTTAGACATGCTTTGTGTCAATGCCATCTGTTTAGTTTCTTTATCGTATATGTGAATCATGCAATGCCATCTTGTCTAGCCAGGCATCATATATGTGAATTTTTCAATGCCACCCTAGTTAGCCAGTCATCTTATATGTGAATTATATCATGCCATCATTTTTTTATTACGTGTTAAATTTGTCAACAATTTTAGTACATTCAATTACTCTTCCTGTGTATCAGCCATTTGGCACGGTCATGGAAAAATCTGGATTGGAAACAAGGTCTTCAGAGCAGACAATGCTATCTGACGAAGCGCATGTCTTGTTGGTTACCGATAGCTCCTCAGAGGAGGATTCAGAGACAGATGATTAGTCATATTTCCCCCCGAGGTGCATGCCCTAACTTGGCAAGGTTATGTTGCTCATATCATGCGTATGGTATCTTGCATTGCTATGTCATTTGCTTAGTTTGGACATGTTTTGTGTGAATGCCACCTGTTTAGTGTCTAATTACCATATATGTGAATTATGCAATGCCATCTTGTTGCAAGACATTATATATGTGAATTATGCAATGTTATCTTGTTGCAAGGCATTATGTATGTGAATTATGCAATGCCATGCTGTTTAGGCAAGCGTCATATATGTGAATTATATCATGCCGTCCTTTTTTTTGTATTTCTAATTGCTTTTGTCGACAATGTTTGTATATTCAACTGCTCTTCCTGTGCATCAGCCATTTGAATTGGTGATGGAGAAATCTGGAGTGAAAACAAGGTCTGCAGAGCAGACAATGCTACCTGCTGAAGCAGATATCTTGCTAGTTACAGATAGCTCTTCAGAGGAGGATTCAGAGGCAGATGACCAGTCCTATTATCCCCCTGAGGTGTATGTTCAAACTTGGCAGGGTTATATTACTCATATAATGCATATGTTGTATTGCAATGCTTAGTTTTTACATCATATACACAATATTGAATGCCATCTCCTTAGTTGACACACCATATATGCGATTGCCCTCTGCTCACTTCCTTAGTATATAAATCATATATTTGAATTATGTCATGCTATGATGTTTACATAGACAACATGTATCTGAATTATGGCATGCCAACCCATTTTCTAAAGACATAATATAGTTATATCATCTCATCCTGTTTACATAGTCATCATATTTAAATTATGTCATTCTATCCGTGAATTATATCATGCCATCACGTTTCCATCGACGACATGTTTGTGATCTATGGCATGCCAACCACTTTAATAGACACATCGTATAGTTATATCATGTCATCCTGTTTACATAGTCATCATATTTTGAAGTATGTCATTCTATCATGTTTAGTTAGCCATCATACCTGTGAAATTGTGTCATGCTATCCTGTTTAATTAGCCGTCATATATGTGAAATTATGTCCTGCTATTATGTTTGCTTAGACAACATAAATGTGAATTATTTCATGCCCTGTTTTCTTCCCTACTGTCCATTGCACCTGTCTATCTTACAATGTCTGTACATTCAATTACTTTTCTTGTTTATCACCCACTTCAATCGGAGGGAGTGATGGCAGTATCTGTGGGAGTAAAAACACGGTCTTCAGAAAAGATCGTGCTACCTGTCGATGCAGATAGAACCACGGTTGTACTTGCCCAAGAACCAGCCCCACCACACATAACCCACACTCATGCAGATTGTACCCCTACCCAGTTGGACAGAGAACCAACTACACCCCTTCTAACCCCAACCCCAGCAGATAGACACCCAGTTCCCGTTGACACATCACCGTCTCCACCACAGAGCACCCAAACACGAGCAGTTAGTAAGGCAACTGCATTGCCCAAATCACGAGGACCACCACTCGAACCCGAAGTCAACGCTTAAAGCAGAAGAAGAATTGTTCTCAGGCCAGGTTCCGTAGCTATGGTTCATACTACTTTGCTCTTGCATCACTGTATTTACTGATACCAACTAATTTCAAATTTGAAGGATGCAATTGAAGCTCCAATGGCGCAACAGGTATGTTTTAAACCTGTTTCTTCAACGTGTTTGGCTGTTTGCTGTTGTAACTTGCTCGATGTTGGTTTCAGTTTCAATTGAATAAACAGTTATGTTCTCATGCCATGCACATTACAAGTGTTGTTATTGTTGTGTAGTTACCCACACTTATATTCTGTCTATGCTGCTTTGTCTTAAATAGATATGATTCGAACTGTATCTATCTTGATTTGGCAACATAAACTAGAATGATATAGACCATACAGTGACCATACTACATAGATATATGTTTATTTCATGATGTTATCCTGTCCACCTAACTACTGAACTGGTTTACCAAAATGAGTTTCATATACTACATTGTAAACCTGAGATGTGTTTGTTTGTTTCTCTTTTAGAACGCGGATAAAATATTGGAGAAGAGTACCCTGTTATGCAATGGTAAAGGAAGTAATGCAGATAAGGTTCAAGATAGTGAGACATCCCTGTTGGTCTCCAAGAAAGCTGATAAAAACTATATTGAAGACACTGAGACAACCCCAAAGTCCTGTCTTGATGTAGTGTTCGAGTTACTGGCTACCACTGCTGGCACCAGCGCTTCGAAATCGTTGCCTGAATCAGTTCGGCTTCTTGAGTCTTAACTTCAAGTTGAAAGACATCGATCAGATGTTATGAGACAGGAAGCCGAAGGACTGAGGAAGTCCCTGCAGAATTCAGATGCATACTTTCTGGTACAACAGCAAGCGCTGGAGGACTTAAGCGCCAAACAAGAGAAAGTTAATAAGCTTGCTAAGCATCTTGCCAGCATTATGGGTACTATCGTGGTTTTGTCACGGCAGATGTCCTCATGAAAGGACTTAGTCGTGGAGCCATCGCGACGGGTTAACTTGCAGGGGTTAAAGCGGACACAGGGACGCAAGAGAGTTTATACTAGTTCGGCCCCTTCGATGAAGGTAAAAGCCTACGTCTAGTTGTGATGGAATCGATGGGGTTTCGATGACTAGGGAGCAAATAAGCTTCGCCTAAGTCTCAAGTTGTTGTTTGTTGTCCTTGAACCGCCGCTGGGTCGTCCCCTTATATACATGGGTGACACCCGTCGGTTTACAGAGTCCCAACACCGGCTCATACTCGTGTCCGGTTTGGTCTTTACTTATTCCTAACTTACAACACAAGTTTACATACCGACGCCGGTTCACGGCTACAGGCCTTAAACCGATCATGGGGTTTTAAGCCCTTATCTACCTTCATGGGCTTTTACATACTCAACTACTAATGAAGTTAACCCGGCCCAGATAGGCCGGTTTACGCCCAGTAGTAATATCCCCAACATTAGGCCCTAGATTGATTTGAACAGGTTCATGTCAATTGTTATCAAATAACTTCATCTTCAACATCTTCTTGTAGTTTGGTGAACCGCCGTGACGTCATCATCTCTGATTGCTATAAACCGGAGCAACATCATCTATAATAAAGAAGTTATCAATGATGCCTCCTTGTTTAATAGATCTACGATAATCGAGGCGACAGTTCCATTTCCAAACCCGCGGCCCCTTGATTCTCGCGCCTGACACATGTCCCTTTCTTTATAAATAGGACCAAATGGTCATTTCTTTTCTCCCCTTCGTGCTCCTCTTCTTCGTCTTCCTCGCGTCGCCAAGCTTCGGAGTGCCGCCGCCGCCGACCTCTGCATCAACTCGGGCCGCTGCATCACCCTGATCGTACCAGAGCACCACGGCGATCTCCCACGTCGTCCCCAGCTTCGGTGAGTCTTCTATCCTCTCCATTATAGATCTGTTCTAGGGTTTCCATGTTCTCTAGTGTTCTTCGCCTGCTTCTTGTTCATATGCTAGATCCACCGCTGTAATATCTTCTCTCGCGTAACAGTAGTGTTATCTTCCGTTTTTACTTCCGCCTATTAAGACCATAGATCTTATTGTTGGAAATATGCCCTAGAGGCAATAATAAAAGGATTATTATATTTCCTTGTTCATGATAATTGTCTATTGTTCATGCTATAATTATATTGTTCGGAAATCATAATACATGTGTGAATACATAGACCATAATGTGTCCCTAGTAAGCCTCTAGTTGACTAGCTCGTTGATCAATAGATAGTCATGGTTTCCTGACTATGGACATGGGGATGTCATTGATAACAGGATCACATCATTAGGAGAATGATGTGATGGACAAGACCCAAACCTAAGCATAGCACAAAAGATCGTATAGTTCGTTTGCTAGAGCTTTTCTGAATGTCAAGTATCATTCCTTAGACCATGAGATTATGCAACTCCCGGATACCGTAGGAGTGCTTTGGGTGTATCAAACGTCACAACGTAACTGGGTGACTATAAAGGTGCACTACAGGTATCTCCGAAAGTGTTTGTTGGGTTGGCATGAATCAAGACTGGGATTTGTCACTCCGTATGACGGAGAGGTATCTCTGGGCCCACTCGGTAAGACATCATCGTAATGAGCTCAATGTGATCAAGGTGTTGTTCACGGGATGATGTGTTACGGGAACAAGTAAAGAGACTTGCCGGTAACGAGATTGAACAAGGTATCGGTATACCGACGATCGAATCTCGGGCAAGTATCGTACCGATAGACAAAGGGAATTGAGTACGGGATTGATTAAGTCCTCGACATCGTGGTTCATCCGATGAGATCATCGAGGAGCATGTGGGAGCCAACATGGGTATCCAGATCCCGCTGTTGGTTATTGACCGGAGATCGTCTCGGTCATGTCTGCATGTCTCCCGAACCCGTAGGGTCTACACACTTAAGGTTCGGTGACGCTAGGGTTGTAAAGATATTAGTATGCAGCAAACCGAAGGTTGTTCGGAGTCCCGGATGAGATCCCGGACGTCACGAGAGGTTCCGGAATGGTCCGGAGGTAAAGAATTATATATAGGAAGTGTCGTTTCGGCCATCGGGAGTGATCTGGGGTCATCGGTATTGTACCGGGACCACCAGATGGGTCCCGAGGGTCCACCGGGTGGGGCCACCCATCCCGGAGGGCCCCGTGGGCTGAAGTGGGGAGGGAACCAGCTCATAGTGGGCTTGGTGTGCCCCCCATGGGCCTCCCCCCTGCGCCTAGGGTTGGAAACCCTAGGGCAGGGGGCGCCCCACTTGCCTTGGGGGGCAAGCCTCCCCCCAGGCCGCCGCCCCCCTGGAGATGGATCTCCAGGGCCGGCGCTCCCCCCTTGGGGCCTATATAAAGGGGGAGGGAGGGCAGCCGGACCCTGCAGCCTTGGCGCCTCCCTCTCCCCTGTTACACCTCTCCCTCTCTCCGTAGACGCTTGGCGAAGCCCTGCTGGAATTCTGCTGCATCCACCACCACGCCGTCGTGCTGCTGGATCTTCATCAACCTCTCCTTCCCCCTTGCTAGATCAAGAAGGAGGAGACGTCATCCCGACCGTACATGTGTTGAACGCGGAGGTGTCGTCCGTTCGGCGCTGGTCATCGGTGATTTGGATCACGACGAGTACGACTCCATCATCCACGTTCTTCTTGAATGCTTCCGTTGTGATCTACAAGTGGTATGTAGATGCTCTCCTATCCCTTCGTTGCTAGAATACTCCATGGATAGATCTTGGTGATGCGTAGGAAAATTTTAATTTCTGCTACGATCCCCAACAGTGGCATCATGAGCTAGGTCTATGCGTAGTTTCTATGCACGAGTAGAACACAAAGTAGTTGTGGGCGTCGAATTGTCAATTCTTCTTGCCGTTACTAGTCCTATCTTGGTTCAGCAGTATTGTGGGATGAAGCGGCCCGGACCAACCTTACACGTACGCTTACGTGAGACTGGTTCCACCGACTGACATGCACTAGTTGCATAAGGTGGCTGGCGTGTGTCTGTCTCTCCCACTTTAGTTGGATCGGATTCGATGAACAGGGTCCTTATGAAGGGTAAATAGAGATTGACAATTCACGTTGTGGTTTTAACGTAGGTAAGAAACGTTCTTGCTAGCAAACTATAACAGCCACGTAAAAACTTGCAACAACAATTAGAGGACGTCTAACTTGTTTTTGCAGCAAGTGCTTTGTGATGTGATATGGCCAAAAGTTGTGATGAATCAAGTATGTGATGTATGAGATGATCTTGTTATTGTAATAGGAATCACGACTTGCATGTCGATGAGTATGACAACCGGCAGGAGCCATAGGAGTTGTCTTTATTTATTTATGACCTGCGTGTCAACTTAAATCGTCATGTAATTACTTTACTTTATTGCTAAAGCGTTAGCCATAGTAGTAGAAGTAATAGTTGACGTGACAACTTCATGAAGACACGATGATGGAGATCATGATGATGGAGATCATGGTGTCATGCCGGTGACGACGATGAACATGGCGCCCCGAAGATGGAGATCAAAGGAGCGAAATGATGTTGGCCATATCATGTCACTATTTGATTGCATGTGATGTTTATCATGTTTTTACATCTTATTTGCTTAGAATGTCGGTAGCATAAATAAGATGATCCCTCATTAAAATATCAAAAATGTGTTCTCCCTAACTGTGCACCGTTGCTAAGGTTCGTCGTTCCGAAGCACCACGTGATGATCGGGTGTGATAGGTTCTTACGTTCGCATACAACGGGTGTA
The DNA here is from genome assembly GCA_032464435.1 of Aegilops umbellulata. NCBI lineage: Eukaryota > Viridiplantae > Streptophyta > Magnoliopsida > Poales > Poaceae > Aegilops > Aegilops umbellulata. Next base: position 316,164,196 of record CP136056.1, on the reverse strand, counting down.
AGCCATATTTACACACGCAATACACTTAGGTTGGATTGACGAGCCTAGCATGTACAAACATGGCCTCGGAACACGGAGGACCGAAAGGTCGAGCATGAGTCGTATAGAAGATACGATCAACATGGAGATGTTCACCGATGATAACTAGTCCGTCTCACGTGATGATCGGACACGACCTAGTTGACTCGGATCATGTATCACTTAGTTGACTAGAGGGATGTCAAATCTAAGTGGGAGTTCATTCATTAATTTGATTAGATGAACTTAATTATCATGAACTTAGTCTAAATCTTTATAATATGTCTTGTAGATCAAATGGCCCACGCTAATGTCACCCTCAACTTCAACGCGTTCCTAGAGAAAACCAAGCTGAAAGATGATGGCAGCAACTATGCGGACTGGGTCCTGAACCTGAGGATCATCCTCATAGCTTCCAAGAAAGATTATGTCCTAGAAGCACCGCTAGGTGATGCACCATTCCCAGCAAACCAGGACGTTATGAATGCCCATCAGTCTCGTGCTGATGATTACTCCCTCGTTCAGTGCGGCATGCTTTACAGCTTAGAACCGGGGCTCCAAAAGCGTTTTGAGCAACGCGGAGCATATGAGATGTTCGAGGAGCTGAAATTGATTTTCCAAGCTCATGCCCGGGTCGAGAGATATGATGTCTCCGACAAATTCTTTAGCTGCAAGATGGAGGAAAATAGCTCTGTCAGTGAACACATACTCAAGATGTCTGGGTTGCACAACCGCTTGACTCAGCTGGAAGTTAATCTCCCAGATGAGGCGGTCATTGACAGAATTCTTCAGTCGCTCCCACATAGCTACAAGAGCTTCGTGATGAACTACAATATGCAGGGGATGGAAAAGACCATTCCCGAGTTGTATTCAATGCTGAAATCTGCGGAGGTGGAGATCAAAAAGGAACATCAAGTGTTGATGGTGAATAAAACCACTAAGTTCAAGAAAGGCAAGGGTAAGAAGAACTTCAAGAAGGACGGCAAGGAGGTTGCCGCGCCTGGTAAATCAGTTGCCAGGAAGAAGTCAAAGAATGGACCCAAACCTGAAACTGAGTGCTTTTATTGCAAGGGAAGTGGTCACTGGAAGCGGAATTGCCCCAAGTACTTAGCGGATAAGAAGGCCGGCAACACTAAAGGTATATGTGATATACATGTAATTGATGTGTACCTTACCAGTGCTCGTAGTAGCTCCTGGGTATTTGATACTGGTGTCGTTGCTCATATTTGTAACTCAAAACAGGAGCTGCGGAATAAACGGAGACTGGCGAAGGACGAGGTGACGATGCGCGTCGGGAATGGTTCCAGGGTCGATGTGATCGCCGTCGGCACGCTACCTCTACATTTACCTAAGGGATTAGTTTTGAACCTCAATAATTGTTATTTAGTACCAAGTTTGAGCATGAACATTGTATCTGGATCTCGTTTAATGCGAGATGGCTACTCATTTAAATCCGAGAATAATGGTTGTTCTATTTATATGAGTGATATGTTTTATGGTCATGCTCCGATGGTCAATGGTTTATTATTAATGAATCTCGTGCATGATAATACACATATTCATAGTGTGAATACCAAAAGGTGTAAAGTTGATAACGATAGTCCCACATACTTGTGGCACTGCCGCCTTGGTCACATTGGTGTCAAGCGCATGAAGAAGCTCCATGCTGATGGACTTTTAGAGTCTCTCGATTATGAATCATTTGACACGTGCGAACCATGCCTCATGGGCAAAATGACCAAGACTCCATTCTCAGGGACAATGGAGCGAGCAACCAACTTGTTGGAAATCATACATACAGATGTATGTGGTCCAATGAGCGTTGAGGCTCGCGGAGGTTATCGTTATGTTCTCACTCTCACTGATGATTTGAGTAGATATGGGTATGTCTACTTAATGAAACACAAGTCTGAGACCTTTGAAAAGTTCAAGGAGTTTCAGAGTGAGGTTGAGAATCAACGTGACAGAAAAATAAAGTTCTTATGATCAGATCGTGGGGGAGAATATTTAAGTCACGAATTTGGCACACACTTAAGAAAATGTGGAATCGTTTCACAACTCACGCCGCCTGGAACACCTCAGCGTAACGGTGTGTCCGAACGTCGTAATCGCACTCTATTGGATATGGTGCGATCTATGATGTCTCTTACCGATCTACCGCTCTCATTTTGGGCTATACTTTAGAGATTGCCGTATTCACTTTAAATAGGGCTCCGTCAAAATCCGTTGAGACGACACCGTATGAATTATGGTTTGGAAAGAAACCTAAGTTGTCGTTTCTGAAAGTTTGGGGTTGCGATGCTTATGTCAAGAAACTTCAACCTGAAAAGCTCGAACCCAAATCGGAAAAATGCGTCTTCATAGGATATCCCAAAGAAACAGTTGGGTATACCTTCTACCTCAGATCCGAGGGCAAGATCTTTGTTGCCAAGAACGGGTCCTTTCTAGAGAAAGAGTTTCTCGCGAAAGAAGTAAGTGGGAGGAAAGTAGAGCTTGATGAAGTACTACCTCTTGAAAATCAGAATAGGACAGCTCAGGAAAATGTTCATGTGGTGCCTGCACCGATTCAAGAGGAGGTTAATGATGATGATCAAGATACTTCTGATCAAGCTCCTACTGAACTTCGTAGGTCCACAAGGACACGTTCCGCACCAGAGTGGTACGGCAACCCTATCCTAGAAATCATGTTGTTGGACAACGGTGAACCTTCGAACTATGAAGAAGCGATGGCAGGCCCAGACTCCGACAAATGGCTAGAAGCCATGAAATCCGAGATAGAATCCATGTATGAAAACAAAGTATGGACTTTGACAGACTTGCCCGATGATCGGCGAGCGATAGAAAATAAATGGATCTTTAAGAAGAAGACAGACGCGGATGGTAATGTGACCATCTATAAAGCTCGACTTGTCGCTAAGGGTTATCGACAAGTTCAAGGGGTTGACTACGATGAGACTTTCTCTCCCGTAGCGAAGCTGAAGTCCGTCCGAATCATGTTAGCAATTGTCGCATACTATGATTATGAGATATGGCAAATGGACGTCAAAATGGCATTCCTTAACGGCTTTCTTAAGGAAGAATTGTATATGATGCAGCTGGAAGGTTTTATCGATCCTAAGAATGCTAACAAAGTATGCAAGCTCCAGCGCTCTATCTATGGGCTGGTGCAAGCATCTCGGAGTTGGAACATTCGCTTTGATGAGATGATCAAAGCGTTTGGGTTTATGCAGACTTATGGAGAAGCCTGCGTTTACACGAAAGTGAGTGGGAGCTCCGTAGCATTTCTCATATTATATGTGGATGACATACTATTGATGGGAAATGATATAGAATTCTTGGAAAGCATAAAGGCCTATTTGAACAAGTGTTTTTCAATGAAGGACCTTGGAGAAGCTGCTTATATATTAGGCATCAAGATCTATAGAGATAGATCGAGACGCCTCATCGGTCTTTCACAAAGTACGTACCTTGACAAGATTTTGAAGAAGTTCAAAATGGATCAGTCCAAGAAGGGGTTCTTGCCTGTATTGCAAGGTGTGCGATTGAGCACGGCTCAATGCCCGACCACGGCAAAAGATATAGAAGAGATGAGTGTCATCCCCTATGCCTCAGCCATAGGGTATATTATGTATGCCATGTTGTGTACCAGACCCGATGTAAACATTGCCGTAAGTTTGGTAGGTAGGTACCAAAGTAATCCCGGCAAGGAACACTGGACAGCGGTCAAAAACATCCTGAAGTACCTGAAAAGGACTAAGGATATGTTTCTCGTTTATGGAGGTGCCGAAGAGCTTGTCGTAAAGGGTTACGTCGACGCCAGCTTCGACACAGATCTGGATGACTCCAAGTCACAAACCGGATACGTGTATATTTTGAATGGAGGGGCAGTAAGCTGGTGCAGTTGCAAGCAAAGCGTCGTGCCGGGATCTACATGTGAAGCAGAGTATATGGCAGCCTCGGAGGCAGCACAAGAAGCAGTCTGGGTGAAGGAGTTCATTACCGACCTAGGAGTCATACCCAATGCGTCGGACCCAATGACTCTCTTCTGTGACAACACTGGAGCAATTGCCCTTGCGAAGGAGCCCAGGTTTCACAGGAAGACCAGGCATATCAAGCGTCGCTTCAACTCCATTCGTGAAAGTGTTCAAAATGGAGACATAGAGATCTGTAAAGTACATACGGACATGAATGTGGCAAGATCCGTTGAATAAACCTCTCCCTAGAGCAAAACATGATCAACACCAAAATTCCATGGGTGTGCGATTCATCACAATGTAACTAGACTATTGTCTCTAGTGCAAGTGGGAGACTATTGGAAATATGCCCTAGAGGCAATAATAAAAGGATTATTATATTTCCTTGTTCATGATAATTGTCTATTGTTCATGCTATAATTGTATTGTTCGGAAATCATAATACATGTGTGAATACATAGACCACAATGTGTCCCTAGTAAGCCTCTAGTTGACTAGCTCGTTGATCAATAGATAGTCATGGTTTCCTGACTATGGACATGGGGATGTCATTGATAATGGGATCACATCATTAGGAGAATGATGTGATGGACAAGACCCAAACCTAAGCATAGCACAAAAGATCGTATAGTTCGTTTGCTAGAGCTTTTCTGAATGTCAAGTATCATTCCTTAGACCATGAGATTATGCAACTCCCGGATACCGTAGGAGTGCTTTGGGTGTATCAAACGTCACAACGTAACTGGGTGACTATAAAGGTGCACTACAGGTATCTCCGAAAGTGTTTGTTGGGTTGGCATGAATCGAGACTGGGATTTGTCACTCCGTATGACGGAGAGGTATCTCTGGGCCCACTCGGTAAGACATCATCGTAATGAGCTCAATGTGATCAAGGTGTTGTTCACGGGATGATGTGTTACGGGAACGAGTAAAGAGACTTGCCTGTAACGAGATTGAACAAGGTATCCGTATACCGACGATCGAATCTCGGGCAAGTATCGTACCGATAGACAAAGGGAATTGAGTACGGGATTGATTAAGTCCTCGACATCATGGTTCATCCGATGAGATCATCGAGGAGCATGTGGGAGCCAACATGGGTATCCAGATCCCGCTGTTGGTTATTAACCGGAGATCGTCTCGGTCATGTCTGCATGTCTCCCGAACCCGTAGGGTCTACACACTTAAGGTTCGGTGACGCTAGGGTTATAAAGATATTAGTATGCAGCAAACCGAAGGTTGTTCGGAGTCCTGGATGAGATCCCGGACGTCACGAGAGGTTCCGGAATGGTCTGGAGGTAAAGAATTATATATAGGAAGTGTCGTTTCGGCCATCGGGAGTGATCTGGGGGTCACCGGTATTGTACCAGGACCACCAGATGGGTCCCGGGGGTCCACCGGGTGGGGCCACCCATCCCGGAGGGCCCTGTGGGCTGAGGTGGGGAGGGAACCAGCCCATAGTGGGCTGGTACACCCCCCCATGGGCCTCCCCCCTACGCCTAGGGTTGGAAACCCTAGGGCAGGGGGCGCCCCACTTGCCTTGGGGGGCAAGCCTCCCCCCAGGCCGCCCCCCCTGGAGATGGATCTCCAGGGCCGGCGCCCCCCCCCCTTGGGGCCTATATAAAGGGGGGAGGGAGGGCAGCCGGACCCTGCAGCCTTGGCGCCTCCCTCTCCCCTATTACACCTCTCCCTCTCTCCGTAGACGCTTGGCGAAGCCCTGCTGGAATTCTGCTGCATCCACCACCACGCCGTCGTGCTGCTGGATCTTCATCAACCTCTCCTTCCCCCTTGCTGGATCAAGAAGGAGGAGACGTCATCCCGACCGTATGTGTGTTGAACGCGGAGGTGCCGTCTGTTCGGCGCTGGTCATCGGTGATTTGGATCACGACGAGTACGACTCCATCATCCACGTTCTTCTTGAACGCTTCCGTTGCGATCTACAAGTGGTATGTAGATGCTCTCCTATCCCCTCGTTGCTAGAATACTCCATGGATAGATCTTGGTGATGCATAGGAAAATTTTAATTTCTGCTACGATCCCCAACACTTATCTGTAGCAATGGCTTACTGTTTCGGCACTGCTCCTTTTGGGCCCTGAAATTTTCTCCCTTTGATGAACATGTTCCAGATATCACGTTGTAGTACAATTTTGTGAAACCTGTTTCTGCATATTTACTCATCTGCAATCTCGACCGCTCAAGTGCTTAGACCAAGCGGTTTAACTTTGTTGAAAAATTGCCAAACCGGTATATGTACCATTAGTCCCCTGGTTGAACCGCCGGAATTCCTTATCTAGACCCTGCCACTTTGTAAACTCCGGTTTAGAAAATAACTGTCTCCGGTTTAGTAATATACGCATCAGGGTATACCTTTCCAATATCCTCCTGAACTGGCAATTGCTACTTTGCAGACTGCGCTATGGCCAAACAAGTGTACGAGTGCAACTGGGTCCCTTCTCGTGTGACTGAGACTTAGCTGACCAATTTAGTCAAAACTGGTGCTTTAAGCAGACAGGATGTTATCCATTGGAGGGTCCCAGTCACAGAATGTCCTCCCCAGCCTAAAGAGGGAGAAGTGGTTGTTTTTGCTGACCACCTAGCCTGGGGATTCAATCCTCCCGGTTCAAAATTTTACCGGGACGTTTTAGCTAATTTCCAACTCCGTCCGCAAGACACGTGCCCAAACTCTGTAACCAACATCTGTCATTTTCAAGTGCTCTGTGAGGTGTTCTTCCAAGAGGAGCCCACAGTTGAATTATTTAGAGATTGCTTCCATTTAAACCGCCGTACTGAATTTACTGATGGTCCCAACACGGAGTTAGGTGGTATGGCGATTCAAAAGAGGAAAGAGGTCACTTACCCTCACGCCAAACTGCATAGCCATCCCAAAGAATGGAATCATACATGGTTCTACTGCAAAGATACCTCTCCTTCCGACGAAAATCCTTTGCTGGGTTACCGTCCAGAGCGGCTTAGCAACACACATCCTTTCCCACAAAGGCTGACCGCTAAGGAGAGAAGCAAATATGCTCCTCAATTATCCAAACTAATGGCCTTCATGGCTAATGGGCTGATAGGGATCGACCTTGCTCGTTGCTGGATATCGTGGAGTATATTGCCCTTAAGCCAGCGCTCCGGTTTGATGTGCGAGTACACAGGAAATGAAAAAGACCCTCTTCGTCGCATGGACATCCAGCTCACAGATGACGAAGTCACAGAAGCTGTGAAAAAGATAGTGAATGAACCAGAAGCTGCCTGCGCCCGAACCGGCCTGGCTCCCTTTTGTGCCATCAACAAACCGCCAGCTGTAAGACTCATACCTTGGACTTTGCATTGAATCTACCTGCTCAAATTATCAATTGTTAATATCAACATCTTTCAAACAGGGCGATGATCCGTTTTGGAGCAAGAAACCTCCGCAAGAGAAACTGGAGAAACCAAAGAAACCGAAGAGACCAACGCGGCCCAAGACCAGAGTTGTGAAAAGGCCTGCTTACAGGAAGAGAACCACTGCGTCTTCTGATCCGGCAGTCGATGATGATGTGGGTAACCCGGACCTTGAAGTAGAGATTGATTCACTTGGATTATTTTTCACACGTCTTATTGATAATGACCATTGTCAGGATGATGCGGAAGGCAGTCAAGCTAATGCTATAGAGGTAATCACTCTGTCCTCCGATTCAAGCCCTTTACCTTCACTAAAAATCCGTCGGGCAAACCGGAAAATTAAATTTTCTCATCCTCTTGCTTATTTGGATCTGAACTTTCTTATGAAGACACAACAGCATGAAGCCCGCCGCACAACCCGGCACAGCGCCTAGGTAGTTACCTCCCCGGTTTACCGAACAGTCCGGTTCGGAAACGCTGTTCAGAGGTCTCTAACTCTCTTGTCAATGCTTGTCCTAAAGCAGGTTGTTTTCGTCAACCTCTTAATCCCTCTGACTCCGATTATCAGGGCACTTCTCATTCGTCTTCTGGCGAGTCATCAGCTACTCAGCTTCCCCCACTCAAGACGGTGCTTGGGTGAGCTATATTTCTTATAATTTTTCTAATGTATGACTTTGCAACATAAGCTGTATTGATCTATTTTACTCCTTTGCAGAGCCAAGCCTAGGCCAAGCAAGAAGGCTCGCCAGGATAAAGCGGTAGAAGAAAATGCTGCTCCTGAACCGGACAAAACACCAGATCTTGAAGCGGCTATTCGTGAGGATGTGCCAAACGACCCACCACCACAAGATGATAACTTTGTTGCTGAAGGGACACATGTTAATACCTCAGTCCCTGTTGATCAGCCTGCAAGCCCCGTCCGGTTCGATGGATCCACTAGTCCGTCAAAGACTACTGATAAGCCGACGTCCCCAGTGCAAACCGGTGAAGAAAAAGATGATGAAGTTGTTATTACGGGCTTTGGTCGCACAGAGCCAAGAAATCTCGTCGCTTTGTCCAGACATACTGCCAAGGAGGAATTTGCTGCCATTGGCAAAGGCAAATGGAATGCCGATCTGGCGACTTATGCCGCTCTGAATGCCCAAGATCTCCATTCCGGCTATCTGAACCAGCTATATACCAGCCGTGACTATGAAGCGGTCTGGTTAATATGATGAAAGACAAATATGAGGTAACTTCCATACGTTGTTCTGTTTGCACGTTTCGATCTATCAACTCCCCTAGCCCCCAAGGGCCGGTTTAAAATCTTCAACTTAAACCGGGACTTGCCAATAGAAATTTCAATGTATCTGAATTTGCTGATGTAGCCCCCAAGAGCCGGTTCAACTTAGTATAGTTAAACCGGGGCTTTATGTAATAAAGATTGTAGCATCAGTAATGATTGAACAAATAGCCATTAGCCCCCAAGTGCCAAGTTGAATACTTGTATTGAGCTTGGGACTTCATGAACAATTGTAGGATGAAGAACAAATAGCCATTAGCCCCCAAGTACCAGGGGCATAACCTGTTATGTGGTTGGTACTTCTATTCTTATACCGCTATCTGAATCATTTTGATGTCTGTATGCAAGCTGAGCTGAACAAAAGGGAAAGCCAAATCGCCGATCTTCAAGAAAATCTGAAGTCCCAACAAGCCTAAACCTCCAAGGCGAAAGAGGAATTAACCAGTTCTTTAAGCGTCATGGAACAACTTAAGGAGGGCTTCAATAAAGAATGGGCGGATTAGCTACTGAGAAATCCACTTTAACTCAGCGAGCAGAGAATGCCGAAGCTGCGCTCAAACCGGTAGTGGATGAACTGACCAGCATAAAGCGGCAAGTGCATGCTATGACCGCTGCTGTCTTTGTTAAACCTTCCTGATTTCTTAATTAATGAAGCTTTCTTATGTAACTGTCGGTTTACTAACCCATTGTATGATACAGGGACGCGGATTGGGCACTTGGGATCAGATGTGCGGAAGAAACTAAAGGCCGCCTATACCCTGATAGAGCAATTGTATAGTGGTGCGCAGTGGATCATCTCTACTGCTTCGCACAACAACCCGGCGCCCGCCTTGATCCAAGATACCCTTAAAAGGTTGTCTATGCTTCCTACCCGGGTTGCAGAGCTGAAGAAGTCTGCTGCTCGAACCGGTGCTATAAACGCCTTGATCCGGGCAAAAGCGTGGGTGCCGGATTTCGATCCTGTTGAAGCGGCTCAGGGCTATCCCAGCTTGAAGGAAGACGGGTCACAGTTCAGTGAAGCGGATCTGCGAGCGATAAACCGGGAGGTGCGTCCTCTAGCTTGTCAATTGGTTGAAGAGGCAGACTTGTCTCACTATCAAGCCCAATACGATGACCAAAACAAGCGAGTAGTTGCACCAATTCCTGAAGCGGAATATCTAATCCCTCCAATCCGTAAGCATACTTACGCTCCTGACATTGACCCATCGTTGCTGATCCACGATGAAGCTATCTTTCTAGCATTAATGGGAATCGACTGGACAAATGTTGATTTCCAACCGCTGGGTAGAGAAGCAGAAGTTGAAGCGGCGCGAGATGACCCACAACCGTCAGGCCAGACTGGTGACCAAGCTTGAACCGGAAGCCGGTTTAAATTACTGCTCCTCTGTGTGACACAGAAAAACAATGATCGTATCTGGGCACCGTGTTGCCTTGTAATAGACTAGCCGATACATTTGATTTTGATATGCCTTCGTGCATATTTGCTGCAACTTGTGCTTCTCGTGGGTGATGAACCTCCAAACTATTTTCTGCAATCAAAAAATCTTAAAGCACCGCCGTGGTTGTACCGCCAGGCAGGTTATGATATGAAATATAGTATCTTATATTTCAAGCATATGATTAAATATTGTGATACACAATACCTGCCATTGTTGGGCATGAAGTTTGGCTTTGCCAATCTTGAAGCGGAGTTTTATAAACCCGTACAACTTGGAGGATAAGAGACAGCTCCTGTGTATATAATGCCGGTTTACCATGTAAACCGTTCCGGGTTATGATGAACGCCGGTTTTACTCCATAATAGGATGTTTAACAAAATCAGTCAAATCGGGCAGATAATCTCCGATTTAAGAGTTGACTGTGTTCCGTCAATTGACAGTCGAACCAGTTTTTTAAAAATTGTCGGTTTAAAAACGCAACAAAAGAAATATTTATCAACAAAGACAAAATTTGAAGGAAAGGCAAAGATAAAACCATTTGCAAAAAGAGGCTATTGAGCCGATCAAGTGGCATTACTATGGTCGGACATGACCAAGCGCCCAATAAGCGTAGCTATGGTTCAAGTCAGCCAGGTCCCCAAATGATGCAGTGTCATTATGCCGATCAAGAGGTGTAGTGATGGTTCGGGTTTGACCAAAAGCCCCCAAGTGATTATGTGGCCTTAGGCCGGCCAAGAGGCGTGACTGGTTCAGATGTGACCAAGTCCCCATGTGATCTTGTGGCTTTTTGCCTATCAAAAGGTATTGCATTGGTTCGGACACGACCAAGCCCCCAAGTGATATAACATCAAGCTTTAAAAGGCTAACTCAAGAGGTAAACCGGAGGCCGCTTTAAGACAGAAAAACTCCGTGTAACCACACACGATGTAAAAAAGAACAGAGACCCCGCTTTAGCTGTGGTTCCAGTTTATTGTATTGATCAAAATATATACATTGTCATAATATGTACATAAGTAGAGCTGATGGCTCAGGTATAGTAAGGCCGAAGATGAGCTATGTTCCACGGACTGTTGGTCTCCTCCTCTGATGTACGTGAGTCTTTATGCTCTCAAATATTGATCAGATAGTATGACCCGTTGTGCAGATTTTTGCTGACCATGAAAGGTCCCTCCCAAGGCGGGGATAACTTGTGCATATCAGTTTGGACTTGGATGAGTCGAAGCACCAAATCTCCTTCTTGAAAGGTTTTGGTCCTGACTCGGCGACTGTGATACCGACAAAGATCATGTTGGTAAATCGCCGAGCGGGCAACTTCTATGTCACGCTCCTCGTCCAACGGGTCCAAAGCATCTTGCTGTGATGCCTCGTTGTCCGCTTCAACATAAGCTGCTACACAAGGTGAATCATGACGGATATCACTGGGGAGAACCGCCTCCGCTCCATAGACCATGAAAAACGGTGTGTATCCTGTTGATCTATTGGTTGTAGTATTGATGCTCCATAGCACAGATGGTAACTCTTCCACCCAACAACCCGGCGTTCTCTGCAAAGGAACCATAAGCCAGGGTTTGATGCCTCATAAGATCTCTTGATTAGCCCTCTCTGCGTGGCCATTGGACTATGGGTGAGCCACTTATGATACGTCAAGCCGGATGTGCTCATGTTCACATAATTCCCTCATAACACCTTTGGATAAATTGGTACCATTGTCAGTGATAATGCTGTATGGCAAACCAAACCGGAAAATCACCTTTTTGATGAATTGAACCACCGTGGCCACATCACACTTGCTAACGGGTTCTGCCTCCACCCACTTTGTAAACTTGTCAACCGCCACCAAAAGGTGGGTCTTCTTGTCTTTGGACCTTTTGAAGGGCCCAACCATATCTAGCCCCCAAGTCACAAACGGCCAAGTGATTGGAATCATCCTCAATTCTTGAGCCGGCACATGAGTGTGTCTTGAGAACTTTTGGCAACCGTCACATCGTCTGACCAGATCTTCCGCATCAGCATGAGCAGTCAACCAATAGAAGCCGTGGTGAAACGCTTTAGCCACCAAAGACTTTGAACCGGCGTGGTGACCATAATCTCCTTCATGGATCTCACGTAAGATTTCACAGCCTTATTCAGGGGATACACAGCGTTGAAACGCCCCTGACACACTACAATGGTGCAACTCGCCATTGACAATAGTCATGGATTTGGATCGTCGGACTATCTGTCTGGCCAGGGTCTCATCCTCTGGTAACTCGCCCCGGTTTAAGTACGTAAGATAAGGAATCGTCCAATCCAGAATGACATGAAGGGCTGCCACTAATTGAGCCTCCGGATCAGGAATAGCCAAATGCTCTTCACCACGGAGCTTGACAGACGGATAATGCAAAATATCCAAGAAAACATTAGGCGGGACCGGTTTACGTTGAGAACCCAACCGGCTTAAAGCGTCCGCCGCTTCATTCTTTCGCCGGTCCACGTGATCCACTTGATAACCTTTGAAGTGACCTGCAACAATATCCACCTCACGACGATATGCTGCCATGAGCGGGTCCTTGGAATCCCAAGTGCCAGATACCTGTTGAGCCACCGGGTCCGAGTCACCGAAGCACTTAACTCGGCTTAGATTCATTTCCTTAGCCATCCGGAGACCATGGAGCAAGGCTTCATACTCAGCTGCATTGTTAGTACAAGGGAACATTAAACGGAGAACATAGCAGAACTTATCACCTCGTGGGGAAGTTAACACGACTCCAGCCCCCGAGCCCTCCAATTTCCTGGATCCATCAAAATGAATAGTCCAATAGATGCGATCCGGCTTCTCTTCAGGTGCTTGCAGTTCTGTCCAATCATTGATGAAATCCACAAGTGCTTGAGACTTGACCGCCGTTCGAGGCACGTATTTCAGCCCATGAGGTCCGAGTTCTATAGCCCAGTTAGCAATCCGGCCAGTTGCTTCTCTGTTCTGGATTATATCCCCCAAGGGAGCAGTGCTGACCACTGTGATGGGATGACCTTGGAAGTATTGCTTAAGTTTCTGGCTTGCCATAAAAACTCCATATACCAGCTTCTGCCAATGCGGGTACCTTTGCTTGGACTCAATAAGTACCTCACTGATATAGTAAACCGGACGCTGAACTGGATACTCCTTGCCTGCCTCCTTGCGCTCCACTACGATAGCCACACTGACTGCACGAGCATTAGCCGCGACATATAGTAGCAACGGCTCCTTCTCAATTGGAGTGGTGAGAACAGGCAGATTGGCTAACTGCCGCTTCAAATCTTCAAATGCTTTATCAGCAGCAGAAATCCAGACGAATTGATCCGTCTTTTTCAACATCTGATACAACGAGATTGCTTTTTCACCAAGGCGGCTGATAAACCGGCTCAACGCGGCAATCCGACCTGCCAAACGCTGAACGTTATTGATGCACTGCGGTTTAGCCAGGGAGGTGATAGCCGTGATCTTCTCCGGATTAGCCTCAATTCCCCTGTTAGACACCAGAAAACCCAATAACTTGCCTGCCGGTACACCAAAGACACATTTGGCCGGATTGAGCATCATCTTGTATGACCGTAGGTTATCAAAGGTTTCCTTCAAATCGTTAACCAGAGTCTCTTTCTCCCTTGATTTAACCACAACATCATCCACGTATGCATGTACATTACGGCCAATCTGTTTATGAAGGCAATTTTGTACACACCGTGGATAAGTTGCATGGGCACTCTTGAGCCCAAAGGGCATCGACACATAGCAGAAGGCTCCAAAGGGAGTTATGAACGCCATCTTCTCCTGGTCCTTAACTGCCATCTTGATCTGATGATAACCAGAATATGCATCCAGAAAACTCAAACGCTCACAGCCCGCCGTAGCATCAATAATTTGATCAATACGGGGGAGGGTAAAAGGATCTGCTGGACAAGCTTTGTTAAGATATGTGTAATCCACACACATGCGCCAGGTGCCGTTTTTCTTAAGGACTAGCACCGGATTAGCCAGCCATTCAGGATGGAACACTTCAACGATAAAACCAGCCGCTAAAAGCCTGGCTACCTCTTCTCCAATAGCTTTGCGTCTTTCTTCGTTAAACCGGCGGAGAAACTGTTTCACCGGTTTGTATTTGGGATCAACATTAAGAGTGTGCTCAGCGAGTTGCATCGGTACTCCTGGCATGTCAGAAGGTTTCCATGCAAAGATGTCCCGATTCTCACGGATGCACTCGATGAGCGTGCTTTCCTATTTTGGATCCAAGTTGGCACTAATACTGAACTGCTTGGACGAATCGCCAGGCACAAAGTCAACAAGTTTAGTCTCAGCTGCCGATTTGAACTTCAGGGCCGGATCATGCTCCGTTGTTGGCTTTTTCAATGGAGTCATGTCTGCCGGATCAACATTATCCTTATAATATTTCAGCTCCTTTGTGGCACAAACCGACTCTGCGTAGGCTGCATCACCTTCTTCACACTCCAAAGTGATCTTACGGCTCCCATGAACCGTGATTGTTCCCTTGTGACCCGGCATCTTGAGCTGCAAATACACATAACAGGGTCGTGCCATAAATTTGGCATAAGCCGGCCGTCCAAACAGGGCGTGGTATGGGCTCTGGATCTTCACCACCTCAAAAGTCAATGTTTCTGACCTGGAATCATGATCATCTCTAAAGGCCACTTCCAGAGCTATCTTGCCAACGGGATATGCTGACTTACCAGGCACCACACCATGGAACAACGTATTGGATGGTTTAAGATTCTTATCTGTTAGTCCCATACGGTGGAAGGTTTCATAGTATAGGATGTTAATGCTGCTCCATCCATCCATGAGCACCTTTGTAAATTTATAGCCTCCCACCTGAGGTGCTACTACTAATGCTAGTTGACCCGGATTGTCAACCCGGGTAGGGTGATCCCCTCTGCTCCATACAATTGGCTGTTCAGACCAACATAAATAACGGGGCACGGCCGGTTCAACAGAATGTACCGCCCGCTTGTGAAGCTTTTGGTCTCTCTTGTCCAAACTAGTGGTGAAAATGTGGTACTGCCCACTATTTAACTGCTTCGGGTTGCTCTGATAACTCGAATGCTGCTGCTGCTGCTGGTTGTAACCGCCCTAACTATTCTGATTACTTTGATTGTTATTTCCACCATGATTACCATTAAAGCCTGAACCGGAATTTCCTCCACCGTAACCCGGCCCGGATCCTGAGCCGCCACCTGAGCCGTGATCATATCGGAAAGCATTAGAGTTCTTGAACTCCTGCATGATGTAGCAATCCTTCCAAAGGTGATTGGCTGGCATCTCCTTCGTCCCGTGCTTTGGACATTGCTGATTTAACAGATAAGTCAAGCGGTCCGGGTTAGGATTAGGCGCCCCACTGCGATTCGGCGGTTTACCCTTGCGTCGCTGGCCCTTGTCCTGCGTGTTGGTATTGGCCACAAAGTCCATGCTGCCATCCGCTTTACGCTTGCCTCCGTTTCCATGACCTGCCGAGTTATGTTGCTGCCCTTTGGAGTTGTTGTTCTTCTTTCCCTTCCCTGTCTTGTCATCGTCAGACTCGGGATCCTTGGTACTATCGGAATCAGCATACTTCACTAACGCAGCCATGAGGGTCCCTATATCGTTGCAATGGCGCTTCATCGTCCTAATTTCAACTTTAGAGGCCCAAACCGGCAGTTGCCTTCCAAGGTTATGACCGCGGTATCGGCATTGATATGATCTGATGAATGTAAAATTTGTGAGACCAGACGCACCCAACGGGTCGTCGATTCTCCTTCCTCCTGAACACAGGCTGCCAAGTCCACTATCGACATAGGTTGTTTGCATGTATCCTTGAAATTCTGGATAAACCGGGCTCGCAATTGGGCCCGTGAACTGATAGAGTTGGCCGGTAAGCTTTTTAACCAAGTGCGGGCGGTCCCTTCGAGCATCATGGTGAAGTACTTTGCACACGCCGCATCATCCACATCAGGCATCTCCATGGCCATCTCATAACTCTCCACCCATGTCTCTGGAGGCTGATCAGCTGTGTAATTTGGCACTTTGCGTGGGCCTTTATAGTCCTTGGGCAGGCGCACATTGCGCAAAGCGGGGACAAGACAAGGCACCCCCAAAGAACTAGAAGTAACGCCATGCTCAACTAAGATAGTTGGACGAATCGGTGTGAGCTGACGAGCCTCATACTGCGCCGCTAACTCGGCCTCCCTTCGTGCTCGGGCCCGGTCCACCACTTCCTAGGCATCACCAACACCACCCGTCGGGTTGTTGCCACGGGGCGCTTCACGGTTCCGGTCATTACTTGACACGGTTGGCTCATCCATACGCCTGCTGTAACTCCGGCTTGGGCGAGGGATAGAGTGAATCCGGTCGCGGCTGTATGAATATGCTTCTTGTTGAACTAGAGCTGTTCGGAGAAGCTCCTTAACCCGACGCGTCTCCACCGCCTGCGGAGAATCACCTTCAATCGGGATGGCCTCCAGTCGTGAAGCGGCGGCCACGAGGTTGTCCATTGGATTGGAATAATGACCTGGAGGCGTCGGGACAGGCTGCGGCAAGATGTTGTTCTGACGAGGCGGGTCCATCAAGCGTGGCTGAACCGGCGCATCAGCTCCGGGAGCTTCTGCTCGGTTTAACACCGGCGAGTTACTGGCCCCTGCTCCTAGAGTGTTGAAGAGGCACCTTGCGTCGTAAACCGAAGGCAGGCGAGACCGGTGCTTCCTTTTCAAGACTTTGTGTGATGCGTTCTGATCCAACATAAGCCGGTAAGCCTGTGCATCCAAAGCGGCCCGCTCTGCGGTCATTCTGGCATTCTCAGCTGCTAGGTCAGCCTTGGCTTGAGTGATCTGATCCTTCACCTTTGCAATTTCCGCATCATGGGCGTTCTGATCCGCCGGGTTAGCTTCCGCCATGAGCGTAGCCAGCGTATCAAACAGGTCAGATAGAACTTGAGCCGGCGGGTGCACAGGGCCTCCTGCCCCGGCTGCCGTCGCCGTCCCTGACCCGGAGATCATAGCTGCCGCAGTCGAAGAGTGGATTGCTGCTTGTGTATCGGCCATGAATATTCCAACCCGGTTGGGCAAATCGGAGGGGTTCGGAATACTGTCGCCACCGGAACAGCCCCCAATCCGGCCATCCTGTAGCTGATACAATGACTCGGTTTCTCCGGTTGATGACTCGTCGCCGGAATAAACGACGGTCTCGCCACCAGATTCCGATCCATCCTCATAGTTTCCTCCGTGGATGACTCCCACGAAGGCACGCTTCACGGCCGGTTTAACCTGGGCGGGTCGTGCACGTTGAACCGTTTCAACAAGGTCGGTGCAGATGTCCGGCTCAGGGCCCGGTTCATCGATCTTGCCAATGAAGACATGTATTCCACTGAAGGGGACCCGGTACCCGTACTCGATCGAGCCGGCCTCGGGGTCCCATCCTGCATCGTCGATGTAGAGTTTGCCGCGACGACTTTTGGTCATCCGGCCCAGGGCGTAGCCCTTGAGTCCTTCGAAGATGCCCTCCAAGAACTTGAAACCATCGTGCGATAGCCCCACGGTGGGCGCCAACTGTCGTGGTTTTGTCACGGCAGATGTCCTCATGAAAGGACTTAGTCGTGGAGCCATCGCGACGGGTTAACTTGAAGGGGTTAAAGCGGACACAGGGACGCAAGAGAGTTTATACTAGTTCGGCCCCTTCGATGAAGGTAAAAGCCTACGTCTAGTTGTGATGGAATTGATGGGGTTTCGATGACTAGGGAGCAAATAAGCTTCGCCTAAGTCTCGAGTTGTTCTTTGTTGTCCTTGAACCGCCGCCGGATCGTCCCCTTATATACATGGGTGACACCCGTCAGTTTACAGAGTCCCAACACCGTATCATCAATGGGCCTTATACGGGCCGTATGATCGATTGGCCAAACATGGGCCAAACAGACCGCATTCTGGCCGTAAACGGGCTAGAGTTGGAATCGTCTGTTGATGGGCCGACCATAACGGGCCATTGTTAATAGGCCATATTTGATGACGCTATGAAAACGGCCCACCGTATTAAC
Organism: Aegilops umbellulata; assembly: GCA_032464435.1. Lineage (NCBI taxonomy): Eukaryota > Viridiplantae > Streptophyta > Magnoliopsida > Poales > Poaceae > Aegilops > Aegilops umbellulata. Next base: position 316,146,068 of record CP136056.1, on the reverse strand, counting down.
GGACCACAAACGGGCCGACTGTTACCACGGGCTGAATTTGGCCCACAAGCAGAAAATGACAGTAACGGGTCGTAAGTAAACAAATGCTGGAAATGTGCCCAAGAATAAATGGGCTCTGAGAAGGCCGAAAGATAACATGGGCTGGAAACGGCCCAACGAAATAACGGGCCGTTAATGGGTATAAAGTGATACACTGTTCATTACGGGCCAGTTTCACCACGGGCCGTTAATGGGTGTAAAGTGATACATTGTTCATTACGGGCCAGTTTCACCATGGGCTGTTAATAGGCCAAGAGTTACATAGGGCCTCATATGGGCCGAAAGACGTCATGGGCCGTACATGGGCCAGAAGTGAAAACGCGCTGGAATCATATTGGATGGCCCACATGACGCTACTGGGCCTAATTCAGATAGGGCGTAACGGGCCTTGTGTTAGCAGGCTGTAAATGGGCTATATGCGAACATGCCGTTAACAGGCTTTCCATGGGCTGGCCCGCCACCTTTTGACCAAGTCAAACGGGCCGGCCTTTTTACAGGAATGGGCCTCTTTTGGGCCGTGCCATGTGTCGACGTATCATAGGCGCCTATCTGACCCACTGACGAGCTGACACGTGCTTCGTCCGGCCAATAAGAATTTTACACATGGAAATTTCCCATTGGTCGAGGCTGTTAATGGGTTATCAGATCCAAAACCCGACCCGGTAGCTTAACGGCGTTCCGTTATGGTGGATGCAACGTGTCGGTCACCCTTGATGAAAGCACTTCTGTGACGTGCTATTTATCGTCATGGAAGTGGACACTTTCGTGATGATAATTTTGGTAATGTCATGGAACACTTCTACGACAGCACATGTATGACTATCTTGATTCTGTCATAAATTTGTCATGGATGTACATGCATGACAAAAAAAGCGACCTACTGTGAAAAACACATATCATCACGGAAGTGTATTTTTTTTGTAGTTAAGGGGAGCTCAAGCATCCCACGGTCCAACTTTGAAGTGGTCCTTGATGAGGCCGATGAATTTGTGATACTTGAAGATGAGGATCCGCGTGATCTTTACCGGAGGGTGACTACTCTTGCGGTTGCTCTCCAAGACCATGGAAGCAAGGATACGGATGACACTTGGATCAAGCGCAAGTTCCTCAAGGCCATCATGCCATTCAACAAGGCCATGTCTTCCGTGAATCGACAAAGGCCGGACTTTCACACCTTAACCTCAAGTGAAGTGTTGGATGATTTTATTGCCATGAACATCATGAACAAGACCGCCGACAATGTTGTTGCTCGTGTCCTGTCGTGGAATTGTCACAGCAGATGTCCTAGTGTGAGGACTTAGTCATGAGACAACGCATCTATGTGGTAGCTTGAGAGGGGTTGATCGGGATGAGAGACGCAAGGCAGATCAACACACAAGACAAGGATTTAGACAGCATCGGGGCCCGGGAAGCATCATCCGGTAATAGCCCTACATGCTGTTTGTGGCTAGGTCTCATTATGCTCATGAGGGAGTCGCTGCATAAGCCGGCTCCCCTTTGTTGTATCTAGCCTTAGCGATTATTTTCTGTCCCTCTTGGGGTGCCCTGCCCCTCCTTATATAAGTTGAAGGGGCGGGTTACATGATTAGTCCTAGTAGGATTAGGATTACTCTATTACAAGTGGAGTCCTAGTCTTGCTTCCTTTGTAGGAGAATATTCCTTATGCCTTTCCACTTAAGCCGGCCCACCATAACGTGAACCGGCCTTCCGGGCCTTGGGCCCTGTCGTCGGTCTGACCCGCCTGCCGGGTCACCAGTGAGTCACCAAGCTCCATGCGGGTCACCAATGAGTCACCAAGCTCCAGCCAGGTCAAACATCCGGCCAGGTTACACCGCGGGGTATATCCCCGACATTAGCCCCCAGTTTAGCTTGGATTTATCCATGGTAAACTTATGCTGCAAAATAAACACAAGAACAAATCTGACAGGTTGTGCTCCGGTTTAGAAGATTTCCTGAACCGGTACCTGATCATCCTTAAGTCCTTGTCATTTCCTCCTGGATGCGTGCCCATGATCTCATAGCAAATCTCTTTTAGCAGATATGTTCAAACTTTGCCAATGCAAAAAATCCGGGAACTTCTTCTGAAAAATCCGAGTCAATAGGCCAGCTTCATAATCAATTTTCTGACTTTGGTTTCTTGCAGAAAAAATATTATAACAAATAATCCATTTGAGTCGGCCTTGAATGCTCTGACTTGACAAAAATATTGGTCTTCAAATATTCAACTGATATTCAACCGGCTTGAAAAATGTAGAACTTGCCGAGCTATGATTTCCAAAATCGCGGGGTTATAAAAACTGATGATTCCGGGTCATGACTTCTATAGACGCCGGGTCATGATTGTTGCCAACACTGGGTCACACAATTGATCTTCCTGGTTTGCTCAAAACTGAGAATTTGAAGATGTTCCTCCTTTATATGCATATCACCAGTAGCCCCCAAGTATTAAGAAGGGAGCATAGTAACAGCTTAAGACTTACTTCAATATAAATGTTGCAACCTTGAAGAAATCCAAGTTATTCATCTCAGTCACTAGTCAAAATGGAATATTCCCCATATGTAGCCCCCAAGTGTCGAGTTGTCATGCTTGCAGCAACCGGGGACTTGAAATTGCCTTATGCTCATAAAAACTTCAACCGGTGTAGCCCCCAAGGGCCGGGTCATTATGCATAATGACCCGGCCCTTGGGGGCTACACCGGTTAAAGTTTTTATGAGCAGGGACTTTGTAGATATGATCATGTAGACTTGAAAAGCAACATGTAGCCCCAAGGGCCAGCTCAGCAAGACACTACTGAGCTGGGACTTTATATATATACTTCATTGAAAATAACATCATATGATGTAACTCCCACCATGGGCCTTGAACCCACGTCCACAAGGTTAAGAGTCTTGTTCTCTACCAACTGAGCAATGAACCCTTCAATATGATGGATTAAGGCTTGTGTACCTTGAATTTTTTAGAGGAGCAATTGGTAGCCCCCAAGGGCCGGCTCATTACGATGTGATGAGTCGGTTCTTCACTAAGGAGAGTAAGAAATGACCTTGCGTTAGCCCCCAAGTGCCATGGTACATGCTGGCAGTGGCATGGTACTTGCATGTTTGATGTAATCTCAACTTGAATAATGTAGCCCCCAAGTACCGGGTTGTAAGCCTGCAGTGACTCAGGACTAGTCCTTCCATTGTATATAAAATTATATTCATTGTCTAGATAATAATAGCCATTGCGCTCCGACTTTGAAAACCTCAATCATTCAATATCATAACGAAAATCCAGCCAAGTTGGCTATTAAAGATAATATAATCCGGCGGCTCTTGGCCAATAGTGACTTAATGCACATTCATTGTAAACTGGAATTTTTGTAATCCGGCGGCTTATAGACTTTTGTAACCTGGAGGCTCATAGTCATGTCCAGTTTTTGACAAGATTACTTTGGCGACTCATAGCCTCAATAAACCCAATATTGATTAATATAACCCGGAACTCCAAGTGCACAAAATCATCATAAACTGGCGACTTAAAGTCCAAAGCCAGGCCGGGTTAATAAACTCCAGATATGCTCAAATATGAGCCTTAGAGATGAAGGCTACATGGCCTGAATTGTCTCAAGCCATATGTTAATATGGCGTGGATATATGAACCCAAAAAATGCTCAGAAAAAGAAAACGAATCCAATCAAGAAAAACAAGGCTTTCATAGGCTGCCAAGCCTAAAGCTCCAAGGCTTTCGTGGCCCGCCAAGCCACTGAGTTAACCTTTTACACTTTGTGAACCGGGCCTCACATGACCGCCGTTTTAACCTTGACAAGTTCAGGGTCTATATAAAATTGACTGTCAAGAGTACGGTGGGTCATTCCGGGATTACCCGGGCGGAGTGGAAGATTCTACAAAGCAGGATAACTCGGAAAATTTTGGTGAATACACCTAGTGTTCCAAGCCAGTTCACGAGGGTAGTAATGCTATTTGTTCTCTTTAGTGAATACACCTATGTTTGAACAGGAAGCCCCCAAGTGCTTTGTAAGTATGGCGTAGGAGCCGAACCAAGAGGGATATTCACAGCTATGCTCAATGAGCAGGAAGCCCCCAAGTGTTTTGTAAACTGTGGCTATGAGCCGGATCAAGAGGGATATTCACAGCTATGCTCAATGAGCAGGAAGCCCCCAAGTGACCTGTAATTGTGGCTATGAGCCGGATCAAGAGGGATATTCACAGCTATGCTCAATGAGCAGGAAACCCCAAGTGACCATAATAGGATGAGCCCATAAGGCAGGATACCCATGTTTGAACTGCGCATCATGGCAGCAAGTTCTCTTTGGCAACCTTTAATATTTTTGAGAACTCGAACTTGCGAGAGATGAATTATTTTTAAACCAGAATTTCAAACCGGATGTTGAGAGCTTCAAAGCTTTGTGAGAAATAGATTTCCCTTGAGTCGGATTTTAAACCGGAATCCTTCATTTAAGCCGGAAAATTTCTGGCGGCATTTAAATTTTCATCAATATGGCAGTAGCCTCCGGGACCGGGTTATTTTCCCTCCAATGACCCGGGGTCACGAATTGGCAGAGTCATTGTCGGAGTTGAACGACACCTATGGGATCACAAGAATCCCTACTGCGGTTGCTAGGTCGCGGGGTTGCGAGAAGAGCAGGGCTAGTAGACAGCACAAAGATCATTTACCCAGGTTCGGGCTGCGAGGATGCGTAGAACCCTAGTCCTGCTTTGGTGGGTGTATTTCAGAGAATTCTTGAGCTCTCGAACTAGCTGTGGTCAGTGCGTGGTTCGAAAGAGCCGAATCCTTCTCCAGTATGCCATGGGCCTCCTTTAATAGTCGGAAGGGGCTGCCACAGTGGCACACAGGAGGTGGAAAGGCATACAGTGCCCTGAGTTTATCGCTCGTATTATAGGACAAGACACATTTAATGCGTAGCTTAGGTGTCCCCTTGCTTTATTGGGGAACGGGGAGAGGCCCGTCCCGTCCGTCGCCGCTCTTCCTCGCTTTGACACGCACCCTGGCCAGTGAGGCGCGTGGTGCCACGTAGGCAGGCAGGCAGCTGAGGTGGCGCAGTGGCGGAGCCTTCACGAAGATCTGCATGCCGCCACGCAGGCGCTCGATGAGTTGGCCTGGGAGCTGCATGTTGCCACGTAGGTGCCCGCTCAGCTGGTTGGGCTGGCAGCTGCATGTGAACGGCGGTGGAAGCTTGGTTGGTGTGGGCCTCGCGGTGGCCCTGCTGGCGTCCTTGGTGAGGGCCTTGCCGGGTGGCCCGGCAAGGGTCTTGCCGTGGCGCGCTGTCGTCCCCAGCAAAGGCCTTGTCGGGGGTCTCGTGGCCTTCCTCGGCAAGGGTCTTGCCGAGGATCGTCGTCTTCTAATCCTCATATGATCTCGAATATGTCTTCACAAAGATCTGCATGCCACCATGGAGGTGTGAAAGCACATGTGCTCCCTGGGTGGTTCTGGTAATTAATGTCAACATATCTCTTGTTGGACTAACACCTTTACCTAGTATGTTTTAGATGAGCTCAACAATGGAGTGGCATGGACCAGAGGATGTGGAACCCCTTCAAGATACTAAGGACAAAGATTTGGCTCAAGCTTCAAGATCAAGACTCTATATTTTCTATTTTAGTGATCCAAGATCACATTGAGTCTATAGGAAAAGCCAATACTATCAAGAGGGGATGAGGTGTTGCTTAATGGCTTGCTTGCTCAAAGTGCTTAGTGATATGCTCCAAAAACCCTCAACTACCTTCCCACATCCACATATGACCTAAACCAAAAGTCAAACTCGGCCCCACCGATACTTTTTATCCGGCGCCACCGACTTTCAGATGTCATAGCCACTGCCACAAACTCTAGCAAATCGGTTTCACCGATAGGGATCTCGGTCTCACCGAGATGGGATTGTAATTTCTCTGTGTATGTCCATTACCAAAATCGGTCTCACCGAGTTTGAGCAATCGGTACTACCAAGATTACAATGCAAACCCTCTGGTTAGCTTATTACCAAAATCGGTCCCACCAAGTTTGTGTAATCGGTCTCACCGAGTTTGCCTGACCAACTCTCTGGTTAGCTTATTACCAAAATCGGTCCTATCGAGTTTATGTAATCGGTCACACCGAGATTACGTTATGCCCTAACCCTAACCATATCGGTCCTACCGAGTTGCATCTCAGTCCCATCGAAAATCCTAACGGTCACTAGGTTTGCTAAATCGGTCCGACGAGTTTAACGATTCGGTTCCACCGAGTTTGGCAGATTGTGTGTAACGGTTAGATTTTGTGTGGAGGCTATATATACCCCCCCACCCACTCTTCATTCGTGGAGAGAGCCATCAGAAAACATCTACACTTCCAATACACATGTTCTGAGAGAGAACCACCTACACTTGTGTTGAGCTCAAGATATTCCATTCCTACCATATGAATCTTGATCTCTAGCCTTCCCCAAGTTGCTTTCCACTCAAATCTTCTTTCCACCAAATCCAAATCCCGTGAGAGAGAGTTGAGTGTTGGGGAGACTATCATTTGAAGCACAAGAGCAAGGAGTTCATCATCAACACGCCATTTGTTACTTCTTTGAGAGTGGTGTCTCCTAGATTGGCTAGGTGTCACTTGGGAGCCTCCGACAAGATTGTGGAGTTGAACCAAGGAGTTTGTAAGGGCAAGGAGATCGCCTACTTCGTGAAGATCTACCGCTAGTGAGGCAAGTCCTTCGTGGGCGACGGCCATGATGGAATAGACAAGGTTGCTTCTTTGTGGACCCTTCATGGGTGGAGCCCTCCGTGGACTCGCGCAACCGTTATCCTCCGTGGGTTGAAGTCTCCATCAACGTGGATGTACGATAGCACCACCTATCGGAACCACGCCAAAACATCCATGTCTCCAATTGCGTTTGAATACTCCAAACCCTTCCCTTTACATTCTTGCAAGTTGCATGCTTTACTTTCCGCTGCTCATATACTCATTGCATGCTTGCTTGATATGTATTGTATGTGTTAAATTTGTGCCTAAACTCCACCTAAACTTAAGAATATTAAAAACTGCAACTTTTGGCACTTAGTGTCTAATCACCCCCCCCCCCCTCTAGACACCTCTTCTCGATCCTTTCAATTGGTATCAGAGCTTTGGTCTCCATTGCCTTGGTTTAAACACCTTTGGAGGAAGATGGATGTGTCTACTTTGGGGAGTCTTAGACATAGAGTGCCTATTCTTGATGAAGAAGACTTTCATGAGTGGAAAAATGAAATGCTTGAGATTTTCAATGAATATCACTTGAACAAGTACATTGCTAGTCCTTGTGCACCTCATATTGATCCCTTGCATCCCACACCCGAAGAAGATCTTGACATGATTCGCAATCTTAGAACCATCAATCTTATCATAAGAGGATTGCCCAAAATTTTGATTGCTATTTTGCCTACTCTTGAGTGTGCCTATACCATATGGAGATTTCTTGAGGAACGATTTCCAGATTATTCCTTGAAAAATTTAGACGAAATTCTCCATAAGTCTATTGCCTTGAGTAAGATGAACTCTAGTGATCCTAGATTTGGTGATTGTCTATTTGAGCTTACCAATCTCATGCCTGCTAAAGGAAATGTTGGAATCATTAGCGATATCATATCCGAAGCTATTAGAATTCATAAAGGTAACCATTGTGATGATCATTTATCTAATGAATTACCCTCTCTAGGAATTGATCAATCACAAGATGATGTTGAACATGGATACTATGATGAAGATGATGATAGTGACTATGATCTTGAGAATGCAATGAGGCATTTTGGTCTTATAACAAATCTTCACAGCTACATGGCTGGAGGAAAGGAATGGGTCCTTGATAGTGGATGTACTGATCATATGACCAAAGATGAAGATATGTTCCGTGAGCTTGCTGAAAACGACGGCCCTCGAAAATATGTCACTTTTGGTGATAATTCAAAGGGTAAGGTGGTTGGCCTTGGTAAGGTGGCCATCTCACATGATAGCTCCATACAAAATGTCATGCTCGTTGAATCCCTTGGATAAAATTTACTTTCAGTTTCTAGACTTGCGGATTTTGGTTTCAATGTCTTATTCACTGAAGTAGATTGCCAAGTGTTTCGTAGAGACAATCATAAAATGGTCTTTACCGGTATACGTAGAGGAGATCTTTACATTGTTGATTTCACTAAAAAGGCTCAACCTAAAACTTGCTTAATTGCTAGATCTTCTAAAGGCTGGTTGTGGCATAGAAGACTAGGTAATGTTGGTATGCGAAATCTTGATAAGCTTATTAAAGGTGATCATATCCTTGGAATAAAAGATGTCATATTTGACAAGGATAGACTTTGTAGTGCTTGTCAAGCAGGGAAACAAGTTGGAGGAAGTCACCGCGCGAAGAACATCATGACCACAAGAAGACCACTCGAGCTACTTCACATGGATCTCATTGGTCCAAATGCCTACAAGAGTCTCGGTGGTAACTCATTTGGTCTAGTCATAGTTGATGATTTTTCAAGATTTACGTGAGTGTTCTTTCTTGATGACAAATCACAGGTCCAAAAGATCTTCAAAAACTTCGCTAGGAAGTCCCAAAATCAGTTTGACGTGAAGATCAAGAAGGTTCAGAGCGACAACGGAACGGAGTTCAAGAACGCAAATGTGGACACCTTTCTTGACGAAGAAGGGATTTCACATGAGTTCTCGGCTACGTACACACCTCAACAAAATGGAGTTGTTGAGAGGAAGAACCGGACTCTTATCGAGATGGCAATAACGATGCTTGATGAGTACAAAACACCAAAGCACTTTTGGGCCAAAGCGGTTGAAACAGCTGGTGATGCAACAAATCGCTTGTATCTTCACAAGCTACTCGGCAAGACGACATACGAGATCCTCACCGGTAACAAACCCCAAGTTGGATACATTCGAGTATTCGGCTCAGAGTGCTACATTCTTGATAAGCATCGTAGTTCTAAATTTGCTCCTAAATCTCATGAAGGTTTCCTACTTGGTTATGGCTCAAACTCTCACACTTACCGTGTCTACAACAATTTCACCCGAAAGGTTGAAGAGACGGTAGATGTGAAGTTTGATGAATCTAACGGCTCGCATGTAGAGCAATTACCAATTGATATAGGAGACAAAGACCCTTCGGAAGCAATTCAAGACTTGTCCATTGGCAAGATTCGTCCAACGGAAGTGAAGGAGAGTACCTCATCCGTCCAAGTGGAAGCTTCTACCTCACGACAAGGTGAACCAAGAGTTGATACGGAAGCATCCACAAGTGGGACACGCCAAGATGAAGAAAACAAGGAAGTACACCGAGATGAACATCAACAACCTCCTTCTCCATCACGACAAGAGAACGACAACGTCAACAATGAAGAAGGCCAAGAAGAAGAACAAGATGAAGAGGATGTTCCACCCCGACCCAAGCAAAAGCTTTCACGAGTTCGAGCAAGAATTGCCAAAGATCATCCCGTCGAGCAAATCTACAATGATATCCAAACCGGGAGAATCACTCGCTCTAAAACTCGTTTAGCTAACTTTTGTGAACATTACTCATTCATCTCTAGCATTGAACCTATGAAGGTTGAAGAAGCATTGGAGGATCCGGACTGGATAAACGCTATGCATGAAGAGCTACACAACTTTGAGATAAACCAAGTGTGGACATTGGTCGAGAAGCCCGACAACAACCACAACATCATTGGTACCAAATGGGTGTTTCGCAACAAGAAAGATGAAGATGGACAAGTGGTTCGCAACAAAGCACGTCTCGTCGCCCAAGGCTACACACAAGTTGAAGGTATGGACTATGGTGAGACATATGCTCCCGTTGCTAGACTTGAGTCCATTGGCATCTTACTTGCTTATGCTAATCACCATGATATCACCTTGTACCAAATGGACATTAAAAGTGCTTTTATAAATGGCAAAATTGAGGAGGAAGTTTATGTTAAGCAACCTCCCGGCTTCGTCAAGAAACCTAATCATGTTTGCAAACTTCACAAAGCCCTTTATGGTCTTAAACAAGCTCCTAGAGCATGGTATAAATGCTTGACCAAGTTCCATATTGAAAAAGGCTTTGAAATTGGTAAAATTGATTCTACTCTTTTTACTAAAAGGGTTAATGGAGAACTATTTGTGTGCCAAATTTATGTTGATGATATCATATTTGGTTCAACTAACCCTCATTTTAGTGAGAAGTTTGGAAAGCTAATGTCGGAGAAGTTTGGGATGTCTATGATGAGTGAACTCAAATTCTTTCTTCGTTTGCAAATCAAGCAAACTAAGGAAGGTACCTTTGTCTCTCAAACTAAGTACACCAAGGACTTATTCAAGAAGTTCAATATGCAAGAATGCAAAGGTATGACTACACCCATGCCTACTAGTGGACATCTTGATTTGACCAAAGATGGTGAACTGGTTGATCAAAAGGTTTATCGCTCTATGATTGGTTCATTGTTATATCTATGTGCCTCTCGACCCGATATTATGCTAAGTGTGTGCATGTGTACACGATATCAAGCTGCTCCTAAAGAATGTCGTCTTAAGGCTTTGAAAAGGATAGTGAGATACCTAATCCATACACCAAATTTTGGCATTTGGTATCCTAAGAGGTCCTCTTTTGATCTTTTTGGCTACTCCGATTCGGACTATGCCGGAGACAAGGTTGATAGAAAATCCACTTCGGGTACTTGTCAATTCCTTGGTAGATCTCTTGTGTCTTGGTCTTCCAAGAAACAAAACTCGGTATCCTTATCCACCGCCGAAGCGGAATACATTGCCGCTGGTTCATGTTGTGCTCAATTACTTTGGATGACCCAAACTCTTAAAGATTATGGGATATATGCGAAACATGTTCCATTGCTATGTGACAATGAAAGTGCTATTAAGATTGCTCACAATCCCGTGCAACATTCTCGAACTAAGCATATTGAAGTTCGTCATCATTTCATTCGAGATCATGTTGCAAAAGGGGACATTAACCTTAAGCATGTTCGCACCGATAAGCAATTGGCGGATATATTCACTAAACCACTTGATGAGAAAGTGTTTTGCAGGTTGAGAGGTGAATTGAACATCATTGATGCTTCAAACTTGGAGTAGGAACTCCATTTGATACATGCGGGGCCTGAGCCTATGACTAATCCTCGATATTTCTCTTATGATGCTATTCATATGTCTTTGATATATTTGTACCTTGCATGTTATCTAACCCGTGTAGGTACTTGGTTGAATCTAAATCCATGATATTGCAACTCACTCACATCTTGAGCAATCTCTACATCACCAAGTCTCTACACAATGGTGGTTGAAGACAAGGAAGCACGAAACCATTCAAACATATCCTTTGGCAAATTCTATGTTGAGTCTCATGATTGTCATTTTTGGATACACAAGTGCTCTTGCTCAAGCTCATCATAAGCGAGCACTCAAGGTGACCCGTATATGATTTCCGTGGGAAGAACTGCTTCTGCCCTGTAGACCAGGGCAAAAGGTGTCTGGCTGGTGGCTCGATTTGGCGTCATCCTGATCGACCAAAGAACCGTCGGCAATTCATTAATCCAGCGCCTTCCGCTCTTGCGCAGCTTGTCAAAAGTATTTGTCCTTAGGCCTCACAACACTTCAACATTCGCCCTCTCCGCTTGGCCGTTGCTCCGTGGGTGTGCCATGGAAGCAAAACAGACCTTGCTGCCGAGGTCTTGAATGTATTGCATGAAGGTGTGGCTCGTGAACTGCGTGTCATTGTTGGTGATGACTCTATTTGGCACACCAAAACGGCAGACCAGTCCTTTGAAAAACTTGACAGCTAACTGAGCAGTCACCTTTCTCACTGCTTCCGCCTCCGGCCACTTTGTGAACTTGTCGATTGCAATGTACAAGTACTCAAAGCCCCCGAGAGCGCGGGGGAAAGGGCCCAGTATGTCGAGTCCTCAGACCGAGAATGGCCAGGAGAGAGGGATTGTTCGAAGGGCTTGGGCTGGTTGATGAAGCTTCTTTGAATGGAACTGACATGCTTCACACCTGGTTAATAGTGCCGCCGCATCCTCGAGGGCGGTGGGCCAGAAAAAACGCAGTCGGAACGCCTTCCCGGCAAGGGCCCTTGACCCTATGTGGGAGCCACATATGCCTCCATGTATCTCCGCCAACATCTCCAGTCCTTCCTCCTAGGGGATGCACTTCAATTTCACGTCGTTCGTCCTTCTCCTGTACAGGACGTCATCGACGAACTGGTACAGGGCGGACCGACGGGCTAATTTCTCCGCTTCTTCCTGCTCCTCAGGAAGCCCCCCTGTTTGTAGGAATCGGACGGTATGTTGCGCCCATGTCGGAGCCCGGGGCTCGACGCCAAGGACCAAAGGCATTTCTTCCGCCGTGGGAGCGGCTGTCTCTACGGCTAGTGCTTGACGCCCCGCCGGAGGTAGCTGCTCTTGGGCAGGCTCAGCGTTCGTGGCGGCACCCTTGTCGGCAACCTAGAGGGCTCGGTAGGAAAGTACTTGCCGGGACCCGACTTCCTTCGCTTGTTCTGCCCCGTTGATGATTTGATGGATGGTTGAGTTAGCCGGAGCAAAAAGGTACCCGGTTCCACAGGTAGCTTGAATGCGACACGCTTTGATAGGTAATCGGCGGTGTCGTTCGCCGTTCGGGGGACGTGTTCCACTTGGATACCGTCAAAGCGCTCCTCCAGTTTCCTCACTTCATCTATGTAGGCTTCCATCAATGGGCTTTGGTAATCCTTGTTGACTTGCCTAACAACAAGCTGCGAGTCACCCCTGATGATGAGCTTATTAACCCCGAGGTCTGCCGCGATCCTGAGACCGCAAGCAATCCCTCGTACTCAGCAGTGTTGTTGGTGGACATCTCTCGGGGAAAGTGCATCTGGATCACGTACTTGAGGTGCTCCCCGGTAGGTGCGACGAGTAGCACACCGGCACCGGCGCCTTGCAGCGAGAAAGCCCCATCAAAGTACATGATCTAGTCGCGATCTTCCTCCTTGCCGGGGAGAGTGGTCTCCTGGATTTCTTCATCGGGCGTTGAGGTCCATTCTGCAATGAACTCCACCAAGACTCTGCTCTGAATTTTCGAGGTACTTTCAAACTTCAAACCGAAACTTGACAACTCCAAGGCCCACTCCACAATCCTCCCGGTTGCATCCGGGTTATGCAGTATCCGTTGCAAAGGGAGGCGGGTGACGACAGTGATCTCGTGGGCTTGGAAGTAATGACGCAGCTTCCTCAAGGCCATATGGAGGCCGAAGAGCAATTTCTGCACACCGGAGTACCTCGATCTAGCCCCCTGCAAGAGGGATCTGACAAAGTAAACCGGATGCTGCATCATCTTCTTCTTCTTCACCACCTCACTTGACTGCACGGGCACTGCCTCGGTGGCATCAGACTCTGCCGGGGGCCTCGCATTGCCGGCACCAGGCCCTGGGGAATCTTGGGCTTGCCATCCGCTGGTTCTGCTGCCGTCACTGCCTCCTCGTTGACCTCCCTCTGTGCCACTAGCGCGGCGCTCTCCACTTGATTCATCGCCGCTAGATATAGCAGCAACGGCTCTTGTGGTTTAGGCGCAACCAGTATTGGCATGGAGGAAAGGTATTTCTTCAGATCCTGCAATGTTGTCTCGGCTTCTGGGGTCCATTCCATTGGGCCTGCCTTCTTCAAGATTTTGAAGAAAGGAAGGGCGCGCTCGGCGGACTTGGAGATGAATCGGCTCATGGCGGCAACGCAGCCGATGAGCCGACGCACATCCTTGATCCGCTTGGGCGCCTCAATCTGCTCAATAGCCTTGATTTTGTCTGGGTTTGCCTCGATTCCGCGTTGCAACACAAAGAACCCGAGAAGCTTGCCTAATGGAACACCGAAGACACACTTCTCATGGTTCAGCTTGAGGATGATCTTGCGCAGGTTGGCAAATGTCTCTTCCAGATCTTGCACAAGAGTTGGCCTGTCCTTGGTTTTGACCACTTTGTCATCCACGTAGGCCTCCATATTTCTATGGAGCTGAGGTTCAAAACCAATTTGGACTGCTCTTGCAAATGTTGAGTCAGCGCACTTCAACCCAAAAGGCATCCGTAAAAAGCAATACGTACCACATGGGGTGATGAACGCTGTGTTTTCTTCATCCTCTCTTGTCATGAAGATCTGGTGGTAGCCCGAGTAGGCGTCGAGGAATGACAACAGATCACACCCAGCCGTGGAGTCAATAATCTGGTCGATGCGCGGCAGCGGGAAGGGGTCCTTAGGACAAGCCTTATTGATATCTGTGTAATCAATACACAGCCTCCACTTCCCATTCGCCTTGCGCACCACTACCAGATTAGCCAACCATGTCGGGTGGAGCACTCCCCTCACCAAACCTGCCGCTTCCAACTTTCCTGATCTCCTCCGTGATGAACTCCTGCCTCTCCAAAGCCTGGTTTCTGACCTTTTGCTGGACGGGCCGCGCATGGGGGCGGATAGCTAGGTGGTGCTCAATCACCTTCCTGGGAACACCGGGGATGTCGGATGCTTGCCATGCAAACACGTCGGCATTCGCCCGCAGGAAGGTGACAAGCGCGCCTTCCTATTTGCTGCTGAGGGTGGAGCCTATGGTGAAGGCCCCTCCCGTGCCATCCTCCCTGGCGGACACCTTCTTGGTTTGCGGCGGCTCGGCTCTGGATCTCTTGCTCTTGTCGGTAGATCTCTCTGGCACGTCCTCGACGGCAGCACAACACTCTGAAGAGGTGCGCTTGCCGGAGTGGGTGCGAGAGGTCTTGTCGGGCTTCTTCCTCCCTCCCGGGGCTTCAGCGGCAGGAGCAGGTGCCTTGGCGTCAGCTGCTGCAACTGCCTCCCGGTAGAGTTGGTCGGCGCAAATCCGCGCGTCCTTCTTGTCGGAGGGGACGGAGATGATGGTCAACGGCCCGGGCATCTTTAGCATGTTGTAGGCGTAGTGTGACGCCGCCATGAACTTGGCTAGTGCCAGGCGGCCGAGGATCCCGTTGTAGGGCAAGGGGATCTCGGCCACATCGAAGACGATCCTCTCCGTCTTGTAGTTCAAATCTCCTCCAAATGTCACGGGCAGTGTGACCTTTCCCTTCAGCTGGCTCCTCCCCGGATTGACCCCTTGAAATGTGCCCGTTTCCTCAAGGTCTCCATCAAGGATTTGCAACCTTTTGATCACGACAGGCGAGATCAGGTTCAGGCCAGCCCCGCCGTCACCAACATCTTGTTCACCATGAGGTTGCATATTGTTGGTGAGATCAACAATGCCAAACACCCGACCGCAGTGGTGCGGTCAGGGTGGTTCTCAGTGTCAAAGATGAGGGGCGTGCTGGACCACTTCAGCGGCTTCTGAGCGTCGAACGACGGCTCTGCTGCTGTAATCTCACGCGCCCACTGCTTGAGCTGGCGGTGAGAGGTATGCAGCGAGGCGCCGCCATCGACGTACATGACCTCTATAGCCTTCTGGAACCCTTGCTCACCAGACTCGTCGTCCTCGTCGTGATCATCTGGCCCCGGGCGGGCCTTTCTTGCTGGTTGTCCTTGCCGGGGCGGCCTCCTTGGCCACCACGCTTCTTGCCGGATCCCTCAGCACCATCCTGGTCCTTCTCCTTGTCCCGCCTCTCGTACTCAGCCTTTTGCTTCTCAGCAAGCGGCTCGACTTGTCGGCAGTTCTGGAGGTCGTGGCCCTTGGTGCGGTGGATCTTGCAGTATTACTTGCCGGAGCTCCCTGGCTTGTCGGTAGCCGCCAAGACCCGGCAGGCGGCGCACCCAGCAATCTCCTTGTTGGGAGCGCCTGCCTTGACCTTCTTGCCGGCACCGGTGTCGTCAGATCCCTCAACGGCAAGCACGGCCTTGCCCTTGCGTTTCCTGTTGTGACGCTGGCCCTTCTTCGTCGGGGTAGCGGCGTCCTCATCGGTAGAGTCGGTTTCCGCACCGGCGTCTTCGCCGGGGTACTTCCTTCCCTCTTCAGTCCGGGCGCATCTATCAGCCAGAACGTAGAGCTCGGCCACATCCTTAACCTTGGCCATCGCCAGCTCCTCGCGCATCTTGCGATTGCGCACGTCCTGGTGGAATGCGCTAATCACAGCGGCAGGATGAATGTCGGGGATTTTGTACTGCACCCGGCTGAATCTCTGGATGTACTTGCGCAGGGTCTCCCCTTCCTTCTGGGGAATTATATGCAGATCACTGGCCTGGCCATGAGCTTGGTGGCGTCCTGTGAAGGCGCCAACGAACTCATGGCATAGATCCGACCAAGAAGAAATGGAATCCACTAGCAAGTGCATCAACCAAGACATCACATTGGGCTTAAGCGCCAGCAGGAAATAGTTGGCAAGCACCTTGTCGTCGCGAGCCCCAGCAGCCTGCATTGCGATGGTGTAGACGATGAGGAACTCGGACGGATGGGTCTTGCCAGTGTACTTCTCACCGACGTCGGGCTTGAACGTGCGGTGGGACGGCCACTAGAACTGCCGCAGCTCACGGGTAAAGGTCGGGCAGCCCACCTCGTAAGGTAGGCCGCCGGAGCCCCCCGGTGCCGGGTGGTCCATAGCGGGTCCCGCCCGCTTGTCCGACTGGCGGCGCGTTTCACGTCGGCGCTCGACGGTGGTTCGAGCGTCTTCGAGAGCTCGTTCCCGAAGGACCTGGCGCTGGTCGCGGAGGGTCCGCGGGTCGGACGACGCTATGGAGATGTTATCACGAGCGTCGTCACGATGGGCCGACGCCCGCGGCGGCTGGCGAGGAGGAGGAGAGTGCACCGTGGCCGCAACTCCCCCGGTCCTCCCAGCGCCAGCATGCGGTGGCTCGGTGGAGCGCCGACCCGAGGGTCCCGCCGGTCGTGGATCGTCTTTATTAGTGACGGTGACAAGGCTCCGGATGGTGGCCCTCCATTCGTCAAGCTTCTCCGCAGCAGGAGGGAAGTCGAGGAGCAGCTGCGCGCGCGCCAAAGCTTCTGCCGGCGTGGGCGGCGACGACAGCTGCGTGGATGGCGGCACGCTTCGACTTCTAACTACATTAGAAGGAGCTCCGTTACGACCCAGCGGCTACGTGCCATTTTCGCCAGCGCTTCGGCGGGCGTGCTGAACCCCTTCACCCTGCGGACGACGCACGGGGCTCTTCCCACGGCGGGGCCCAGGGTCACCAACGCGGTGACGCTGCTCGACGCGCACACCATGGGAAGAGCGCACGGTGGTCGCCGGTGTGGGCGTCCTGGAGGTCTCTGCGCCGCCCGGAGGTGGCACAACGACACCCCTGGAAGGCCCCACGCCGCCTGCAGGGGCCCCAGCTCCGTCTTTGGATCCGGCGACGTGTAGCCGATCGTCTGGCGCGCGAATGATGCCGCTCGCCAGGCTCCGACTGCCTGGGCGATGCTGGTGCTCGCGGACCGCGGCCCGGGTCCTGTCTGCGACCGATCCACTGCTCATCCGCACCGGCACGGGCCGTTCGGCTCCCAACGAGCCGACCGCCGTGGTTGTCTTCTTCTTAGGAGCCATGGCGATGAAGAACTGCTGGGCTAACTACTAGACCAGCTTCTCACAATTGCGCCCCCTACCTGGCGCGCCAAAGATGTCGGTGTGGAACGACACCTATGGGATCACAAGAATCCCTACTACGGTTGCCGGGGCGCAGGGTTGCAAGAAGAGCAGGATCAGTAGCTAGCACAAGAATCCTTTACCCAGGTTCGGGCCGTGAGGATGCGTAAAACCCTAGTCCTGCTTTGGTGGCTGTATTTCAGAGAGTTCTTGAGCTCTCGAACTAGTTGTGGTCAGTGCGTGGTTCGAAAGAGCCGAATCCTTCTCCAGTATGCCATGGGCCTCCTTTTATAGTTGGAAGGGGCTGCCACAGTGGCACACAGGAGGTGGAAAGGCGTATAGTGCCCTGAGCTTATCGCCCGTATTACAGGACAAGACGCATTTAATGCGTAGCTTAGGTGTCCCTTTGCTTTATTGGGGACGGGGGCGGGGCCCGTCCCATCCGTCGCCGCTCCTCCTTGCTTTGACACGCGCCCCGACCAGTGAGGCACGCGGTGCCATGTAGGCAGGCAGGCAGCTAAGGTGGCGCGGTGGCAGAGCCTTCACGAAGATCTGCATGCCGCCACGCAGGCGCTCGATGAGTTGGCCTGGGAGCTGCATGTTGCCACGCAGGTGCCCGCCCAGCTGGTTGGGCTGGCAGGTGCATGTGAATGGCGGTGGAAGCTTGGTTGGTGTGGGCCTGGCGGTGGCCCTGCTGGTGTCCTTGGTGAGGGCCTTGCCGGGTGGCCCGGCAAGGGTCTTGCCGTGGCGCGCTGTCGTCCCCGGCAAGGGCCTTGCCGGGGGTCTGGTGGCCTTCCTCGGCAAGGGTCTTGCCGAGGATCGTCGTCTTCTAATCCTCATCTGATCTTGAATATGTCTTCACAAAGATCTGTATGCCACCACGGAGGTGCCTCCCGAGCCCTGGCCCAACGTGATGTTGGAGACCGTGGGCTCAAGGGTGTCCTGGTTAGTTGGTGCGGGGCGAGCTGTCCCGGCAAGGATCTTGCCGGGGCTGCTGAGGCTGCCCCGGCAAGGGTCTTGCTGGGGGAACCTACTTCGTCCCTCTGCTCTTCGTGGTCTTGGCCTTGGCGTTGCTATTATTATCTTTGGCTTTGGTCTTACCTTGGCTCACCTCCCCTGTTCTGCTTGGCGTGACCGTAGGCGCGGCTCCGACTGCCCGTGCACATGTATAGGGGTACAAAAACGCACCCCTCTTTTTGTACACCGACAGTCATGTCATTGTAGCCCCCGAGTCTTAAGACGGCTCGAGGAGTTGTCTTAAGATTCTCCATATTTGGCCGTGATATAAACTGCTATAAATCATTCAACAACTCAGTGATATAATAGTCCCTTTTGTAGTAGACAATTTGTCCTGCATTGGAGAACTTGCAAGCCAGAGTAATTGCTCTTTTTAAAGAAAACAATATATAATATAAAAATATACTGGATGGATTTCACCTGATATGTTAGGTCAGAAATTATCCACCGCAGAGTTGATGATCACCACGGTGAAACTGAAATCAATCATGGCCGAGTTGGCCGCAGGAGCAGACAGATGAGCCGGCCACGGCGTTGTAAGCCGGTGCGGACGGGTGAGTCAATCGCATGTGTGGTAAGCCGCGCGGACGGGTGAGTTAATCACAGGCGCGATAAGCCGCGGGGACGGGCGAGTCAGCCACATCATGTTGATGTAGCGAAAGCGGCGACTTGCGTACGTACTCGTCGAGCAGCACGGCACGGACAAGCGCTAGTGCAAAATTAATGTTGGTGCACGCCCTTGTGCGACACCTTGTAGTAAACAATAATTTCTATGAAAAATATCACAGAGTAATTGTTCTTTGATAAAAACAATACGCGCTTAAAAATAGATAGACAAGATAGCACCTGGTATTTTTTTGTCTGTTGAACGTGGATACCGGGATCAAAACATATCAGATGTGTGATGTGGCCCTTGCACTGTATCCCATGCTCTTTTCTACGATGGCAAACCAACGCAGCACTTGTACTTGTAGTAGTTATCCTACTAACACATGGGTCGGGTGGCTAACCCTTTGAGTTTTCCAGCATCCAGCAACAGAGCTTGTTTTTGTTACTGCAACTCCACAGCGTGAAGAGCCTGCGGGGGCGCGGCGTAGGGCATCAGGCGGCCGACTCGGCTGGCTCGGATGGCAGTTTTGGAGGTGACAACAGCGGCTCAAGGTCGGCAACTCAAGCGACGGTGGCCCGCCGCAGAGTGCTAGAACAGTAGCAGCTGCAGCGCGGTGGAAGAAATAGCCGGCAGCTCGTCGCCAGTGGTTCGGCGATTTAATACGGAGTGACTCCAAGGTAGGAGATCGACCCGGCGGTGGCTCGACAGGGCCCAGTCCGGGCGGCTCGGGGGAGTGAGGCGACGCCGCGACGTCGATTTGGAGGTGTAGCCAGCCATGGTGGAGTGGTGAATTGAGGTCGAGCTCGGAACAGACCCTCCGGTGCAGTGACTGTTGGTGCAGAGGGCTGCGGCACGTGACGGTGATCACCGGAGACACGACTAGAAAGGAGGAGGAAGAACACAGTGAGTTTGCCGGCGCACGAACGCCCCCCGCACGAACGGGTTTTCACTGTATTACACCACGAGCTCGAACTCATTTTGCCTCAGCGATTACACAGGAGTGGAGTGGGTTTTATACCCACGAGCTCCAACATGCCGGGCCACGCTCGAACGTGCCCGCTTGCCACTCACCACGTCCCGCTGCGCACTGGCTCACGCGCTCCGATCGCGCCCGTACACGATCGCTGCGGCCATGCTGCACGCCCGACGCAGTCCACTCCCCCTAAACCTCGCCAACACACTCACATGGTCCATGCACACACACGCTAGCTCACGCGCGCACACACGCACACACACGCCGCGGACCAGACGCGCCCGACGCAGCCACCATGCGCACGCACATGCGCTCGCTGCGTCCTCATCTTCGCCACAGCTTATTTGCGTCCAACACTTTCCCCCTAAGCCTTGGCCTAGAGGAGACCATCGTCCTCGACGTCAGTGTTCGCCGGAGACACGACCAGAGAGGACGAGGAAGAACACGGAGAGTTTGGCGGCGTACGAACCCCCCCCCCCCCCCGCACGAACGGGTTTTCATTGTATCACACCATGAGCTCGAACTCATTTTGCCTCAGCAATTACACAGGGGTGGAGTGGGTTTTATACCCGCGAGCTCCGACATGCCGAGCCACGCTCGAACGTGCCCACTTATCACTCGCCATGTCCCGCTGCGCACTAGCTCGCGCACTCCGATCGCACCCGTACACGATCGCCGCGGCCATGCCGCGCGCCCGATGCAGTCCACTCCCCCTAAACCTCGCCAACACACTCACGTGGCCCCGCGCACACACACGCTAGCTCACGCACGCACACACGCACACCTACACGCACACACACGCCGTGGACCCGACGCGCCCGAAGCTGGGTCATTGCATCCTCGTCTTCGCCACGGCTTATTTGCGTCCAACAGCGACAACCCGGAAAATAGGACGACCCTGCGATGGCGGCTCAAGGCCGAGGCCAGTAGAGGAGCTTCCACGACAAAGTGGAGCGAGGTGGCTCAGTCACAGTTGCAGCGGCTCGAAGAGGCCCCCAGCTAGGCGAAGCTAGCACAGCACGGAAGTGGCGCCTCGAAGGCGACGGTGACTTGAGGCGGTGGTCGTCGTGAGGGACAGCAACGGAAGGCTCACTCGAGGCACGCCTGCAGCCGCGGCGGCTCAACACGAAGTGGAAGTGGTCACCGTCCGGCAGCTAGGCGCGGTGCAAGAGGCAGCGGCTCTCTCAATGCCAGGTCCTCGTCCGAACCGTTCTTTGTTTGACTTTCCACCACATGCCTTCCAGATCGTGGCCTCCCCTTTTTCTTTTATTTTGTGTTCACGTGAAGACCCTGCCACTTGATAACTCTTGCCTTCCATATTTCTTTGAACAAGTCTCTTGTTAGATTATATGTAGCAGCTAGAATTGAACACAGGAAAACCGATTTGGCCTTAGGTGACGGTCACGATGATTCCGTAATCTCGGCGAATCTCTGTCGATCATGTTGTTCTGCCAGTCTGTACGAAAATAACCCCTTCATGATATTTTAACTAAACACACGCAGACGCTATTCCGCCGGTTTTGCCGACGGGCAACTGCTTGAAAAATTGGTCTAGGTTTCGATTGGATCACGTGTCGATCTTATCAACACATTCAATGTAAGCCTCGTCTCTTGAACTCTTCTTTGTCCAATTGATCGCGAGCTTCTCGATCCCTGAGAGAGATCCCTCCAAGAACTCAACATCACTGTGCGCGTCCCGACGGTGGGCACCAACTGTCGTGGAATTGTCACGGCATATGTCCTAGTGTGAGAACTTAGTCGTTAGGCCAACGTATCTATGTGGTAACTTGAGAGGGGTTGATCGGGATGAGAGACGGGAGGCGTATCAACACACAAGACAAGGATTTGAACAGCTTCGGGCCCCGGGAAACATCATCCGGTAATAGCCCTACATGTTGTTTGTGGCTAGGTCTCATTATGCTCATGAGGGAGTCGCCGCATAAGTCGACTCCCCTTTGTTGTATCTAGCCTTAGCGATCATTTTCTGTCCCTCTTGGGATGCCCTGCCCGTCCTTATATAAGTTGAAGGGGCGGGTTACATGACTAGTCCTAGTAGGATTAGGATTACTTTATTACAAGTGGAGTCCTAGTCTTGCTTCTTTTGTAGGATAATATTCCTTATGCCTTTCCACTTAAGCCGGCCCACCATAACATGAACTGGCCTTCTGGGCCTTGGGCCTTGTCATCCTTCTAACCCGCCAGGCGGGTTAAAAGTGAGTCGCCAAGCTCCAGACGGGTCATACATTCGGCCGGGTTACACCGCGGGGTATATCCCCGACATGTCCGGTCAAAGAAAAGCACTCCCACCCTTGCTTTGAAGGCCAAGGCCATTCCGGAAGAAGAAGAAGAAGAAGAAGAAGAAGAAGAAGAAGAAGAAGAAGAAGAAGAAGAAGAAGAAGAATAGGAGTGTGGCCCCGAAGACACCAAATATGCTTACCATGAGCACATGGCTCTTGCGTCAAGGCAATTTTGGAGCAACAAGAGGAACTCAAGGCCTAACTTTACCAAGAACAACTCAAGTGGGTCAAAGAACAAGCAACGTGTAAGAACTTGCTACAATTGTGACAATGTGAGTCACTTTGTGGTGGATTTCCCCTACGAGAAGAGGGAATACAATGGTGGCAAACTCATTGCAAATATAAAGTCAAGTCCTTCCCTGGCAAGAACAACTTCACCAAGAAGACTCCTCCAAAGGTCTTGGTGGCACATGAAGAGTACCCCTTCGATAATGATGAGGAAGATACAAGTGGAGAAGGAATGGCAACAACAACCATTTCCATTGCTACATCTTCTCCCTCCAAGGAGTCTCTCTTCAGTGCCCCCAACGAAAACACCATTTCCAAGTGTCTCATGGCCAAAGGTATCAACAAGGTAACTCCTAACATCAAAACCACCATCATTACTACTCCTTCATTGTTACATTGTGTAGATGATAGTGAGGTGGAGAAAGTTGATGAGAATGGGTTCACCAAGTTTGTGAGCAAGCTCAAGGGTGAGTCCAAGAAGCACTTTGTTGCTCTCTTGCAACAACTTGGTGAGGCCAATGATATCATTGAGTCGCATGAGGATACTATCTCCAAGTTGGAGGGGCATAGTCATGACTATGCCGATGAGATTACGGATCTTTCCATTGCTCTAGAGGAAGAGCGAGATCTTCGTTTGACTCTTCAGGAGTCACACAATGTTGATCATGCTAAATTGCAAAAAGATCTTGATCATGATATTGTTCTTACTCGTGTGTTTAAATCCGAGAAGACCTCACTTGGGGTTGGCCATGATAGACTCAAGGAAGAATTTGATACACTTGACAAGGCTCACAAGGTCTTGAAGGGTTCTCATGCTTCTCTAAAAGAGTCTCATGATCAACTCTAAGTGAGTCTAACCAAGGAGATTTCCGCTTGTCCTCCCTTCATTCTAATTGATAATGCCCATGCTACTGACCCTTGTTGCGAGCTTGTGCATCTCGTGGAGGAAAATGCTAAGTTGAAAGAGCAACTTGAGAAGGGCCTTGTGACTTGCATACAAGGTGAGAAGAACCTCAATGAACTTTTGAGCAATCAAAAGGAAGTTGTAGGAAAGGAAGGATTTGGCTTTGTACCCAAGTCAAAGAAGAAGAAGAACAATACAAAGCTATCTCTCCCGCTCAAGGACACCTCTGTCAAGGCGGGTGAGGGTGCTCATGAGAAGAAGAAGACCAAGGAAGTGGGTAGTAATGCCAAGAAGGGCAAACTGCCCCTACCAATGAAGCTGGCGACTTTAACCCCACTTATGTTTTGTGTCGTGCTAGTGATGGGCATGTGTATGCTAGATTTGTTGGTTCTTCTTATGAGTACATTGAATGGTCTATTTGGGTTCCTAAGACCCTTGTTATTAACATGAAAGGACCCATTCAAAAATGGGTACATAAATCCAAGCATTGGTCTCTTGTAGGAGTTCGCTTCCGGTGGGGTGTCATGGTTGCTCGACAGTGGAGAAACAAATCATATGATCGGGAGCAAGGACTTGGTGGTGGATGTACATCCAATTCTATCTATGCCCACTCATGTCCAATTCGGCGATGCTTGAACTTCTAAGGTATTGGGGCTTGGCAAGGTGGTCATCTCTCAAGATTTATCTATTTAAGGTCATGCTTGTTGAGTCCCTTGCATACAATTTACTTTACGTCTGTCAACTTGCACTTATGGGCTTTGCAATATTCTTTGATCTTGATACCGTGGCCCTTTTGTGGAGCAAGACTCTTAAAGTAGCCTTTGTTGGGCATGTCGAGAACGGTCTCTATGTAGTGAACTTTTCAGAGCGACCCACTAAGACCGCGACTTACTTAATGGCTAAAGTTGATGTGGGTTGGCTTTGGCATCGCCGTCTAGCCCACGTCAATATGAGATCTTTGCAAAGTCTCCTCAAAGGGGACCACGTGCATGGACTAAAAAATGTGAGTTTTGCCAAAGACCATGCTTGCAGTGTTTGTGTCAAAGGAAAGCTTCATGGAACGGCTCACCGACCATCGACTATCATATACTCAAAGAGGCTCTTGGAGCTCCTTCACATGGATCTCTTTGGTCCTCCATCCTTTGATAGTCTTGGTGGAAGAAAGTATTGCTTGGTGATTATGGATGACTACTCAATATACACATGGGTATACTTCTTCAAGAGGAAGAGTGAGACTCAACAAACCGTCATCAACTTTGCAAATGAAGCCCAATGCCAACATGAAGCAAAGATCTTGATGATTAAAAGTGACAACGGCACCGAGTTCAAGAACTACACCTTGGATGAGCTTCTTAGTGATGAGGGGATCAAGCACCAATAGGCTGCACCCTATACCCCTCAACAAAATGGTGTAGCGGAGAGGAAGAACCGGATGTTGATGGATGCGGCAACGACAATGATGACAGAATTCAAATCACCGTACAACTTTTGGGCCGAAGCCATCAACACCGCATGCCATGCTTCCAATAGGCTCTACCTCCGCAAAAGGCTTGAATAAGAATCCATATGAGATACTTATCAGCAACAAGCCCAACCTCAAGTACTTCCGGGTGTACGGTTGTAAGTGTTTGATTCTCAAGAAAGGTGTTCGTTTGTCTAAATTCAAACCTAAAGCTCAAGAGGGCATATTTGTTGGTTATGCTACAAACTCTCATCAAACTCCATGTTACACGTCTCCTCAATGAGTCCGGTGGACATGAGTTGTCATTTGATTAACGAGATCTCATCATTAGGAGAATGATGTGATTGACATGACCCATTCCGTTAGCTTAGCACCCGATCGTTTAGTATGTTGCTATTGCTTTCTTCATGACTTATACATGTTCCTATGACTATGAGATTATGCAACTCCCGTTTACCGGAGGAACACTTTGTGTGCTACCAAACGTCACAACGTAACTGGGTGATTATAAAGGTACTCTACAGGTGTCTCCGAAGGTACTTGTTGGGTTGGCGTATTTCGAGATTAGGATTTTTCACTTCGATTGTCGGAGAGGTATCTCTGGGCCCTCTCGGTAATGCACATCACTATAAGCCTTGCAAGCATTGCAACTAATGAGTTAGTTGCGGGATGATGTATTACGGAACGAGTAAAGAGACTTGCCGGTAACGCAATTGAACTAGGTATTGAGATACCGACGATCGAATCTCGGGCAAGTAACATACCGATGACAAAGGGAACAACGTATGTTGTTATGCGGTCTGACCGATAAAGATCTTCGTAGAATATGTGGGAGCCAATATGAGCATCCAGGTACCGCTATTGGTTATTGACCGGAGACGTGTCTCGGTCATGTCTACATAGTTGTCGAACCCGTAGGGTCCGCACGCTTAAAGTTTCGATGACAGTTATATTATGAGTTTATGAGTTTCGATGTACCGAAGGAGTTCGGAGTCCCGGATGAGATCGGGGACATGACGAGGAGTCTCGAAATGGTCGAGACATAAAGATCGGTATATTGGACGACTATATTCGGACATCGGAAAGGTTCCGAGTGATTCGGGTATTTATCGGAGTGTCGGGGGGTTATCGGAAACCCCGGGGGGACTATTGGGCCTACATGGGCCATAGCTAAGAGGGAAGGCAGCCCACAAGGGGCAGCTGCGCCCCCTCCCTATAGGGGGTCCGAATTGGACTAGGGAAGGGGGCGCCCCCCTTTCCTTCTCCTTTCCCTCTCCTTCCTTCCCCTTTCCTTTTCCTAGTTGGACTAGGAAAGAGGGGAGTCCTACTCCTACTAGGAGGAGGACTCCTCCCCTCCTTGGTGCGCCCCAAGGCTGGCCGGCCACCCCCCTTGCTCCTTTATATACGGGGGCAGGGGAACCTCTAGACACAACAATTGATCCCTTGGATCTCTTAGCCGTGTGCGGTGTCCCCCTCCACCATATTCCACCTCGATATTACTGTAGCGGTGCTTAGGCGAAGCCCTGCGTCGGTAGAACATCAACATAGTCACCACATCGTCGTGCTGACGAAACTCTCCCTCAACACTCGGCTGGACCGGAGTTCGAGGGACGTCATCGGGCTGAACGTGTGCTGAACTTGGAGGTGTCGTGCGTTCGGTACTTGATCGGTCGGATTGTGAAGACGTACGACTACATCAACCGCGTTGTGCTAACGCTTCCGCTTTCGGTCTACGAGGGTACGTGGACTACACTCTCCCCTCTCGTTGCTATGCATCACCATGATCTTGCGTGTGCGTAGGAAATTTTTTGAAATTACTACGTTCCCCAACACCACACACTTCTGAAGAACAAAATGAAGGCCCTCAACCCAATGAACAAGATCAAAGGGCAAGATCAACTCCACGGAGATGGTGATGCACCAAATAATGCCCAAGATCAAGTTCATGCCTCCGAGCGCCCTCAAGATCAAGAGCAAACTCAAGGTCAAGAGCAAGCTCAAGACGATGCTCAAGATCAAGAGCAAGTTCAAGATCAAGAGCAAAGAGACGGTGCTCAAGGTCAAGAGAAACTCAAGACGGTGATCAAAATGTGCAAGATGATCCTCAAATGCCCATCGAGGAACTTTTGGAGCGTCGTGCCGCTAAGGTGGCTTCCAAGCTCAAGCATCAACAACATGTCATGCAGAATGTGCTTGGAAGCTTGAGAAAACTGGTAACTACTCATAAACAATTGTCAAACTGTTCTGAGCATTACGCATATGTTTTGTGTGTTGAACCTCAAAAGGTACATGAGGCGCTTGATAATGTGGATTGGCTTGAGGCTATGCATGATGAACTCAACAACTTCGAGCACAATCAAGTTTGGGAATTAGTGCCAAGGCCAACGGAGGAACATAATGTCATCGGGACCAAGTGGATCTTCAAGAACAAGCAAGATGCGAACAGTGTGGTTGTTCGAAACAAGGAAAGTTTGGTGGCACAAGGCTACTCCCAAGTCAAGGGCATCGACTATGGTGAAACCTTTGACCCCGTTGCACGTCTTGAATCTATTCGCATGTTGCTTGCATATGCATCTCATCATGATTTTAAATTACAACAAATGGATGTGAAGAGTGCATTTCTTAATGGTCCGTTGAATGAGTTGGTGTATGTCCAACAACCTCCGGGGTTCGAGGATCCCAAGCTCCCTACTCATGTATAAAAACTCAAAAAGACACTCTATGGCCTTAAACAAGCCCCACGTGTGTGGTATGAGCACCTTACCGAGTTGTTACAAGATCGTGGGTTTGAAATTGGGAAAATCGATCCCTCTCTTTTTACTAAGAGGGTCAAAGGGGATTTGTTCATATGCCAACTATATGTTGATGATATTATTTTTGGTTCTCCTAACAGATCTTTCAATGATGAGGTGCCGCACTAATGACCGAGAAGTTTGAGATGTTTATGATGGAAGAGTTGAAGTTCTTTCTCGGGTTCGAAGTCAAGCAAAGAAGAGAAGAAACATTCATCAACTAAGCCAAGTATACCCAAGACATGCTCAAGAGATTGAAGCTAGATGATGTCAAGCCAGTCAAGTTCCCCATTCCAACCAAATGCAAGCTTGACAATGATCCCAATGGTAAAGCAGTGGATCTAAAGGTATATCGTTCCATGATTGGATCATTGCTTTACCTTTGTGCATCTAGACCGGATATCATGTTGAGTGTGGGAATTTGTGCATGATTTCAAGCCGCACCTAAGGAAAGCCACTATGTGGCGGTCAAGCGAATCTTTCGGTATTTGGCTCATACCCCAAACTTTGGCTTATGGTACCCCAAAGGAGCAAGCTTCGATCTCATGGGTTACTCGGACTCAGATTGGGCGGGAGATTGTGTGGAGATGAAGTCAACTTAGAGAGGGTTCCAATTCCTTGGTCGCTCTTTGGTGAGTTGGTCTTCGAAGAAGCACAATTGTGTGTGTCTCTCGTCCATCGAGGCCAAATATGTAGCCGGCACAAGTTGTTGTGCACAATTGCTATGGATGAGGCAAAATTTAAAGGATTACAGTGTCACTTGTGACAAAGTGCCTCTTCTATGTGACAATGAAAGTGCTATCAAGATCTCTCACAATCCTGTGCAATATAGCAAGACGAAGCATATTGAGATGCGTCATCATTTCATTAGGGATCACATCAAGCATGTAGATATTGAGGTCACTCAAGAGCAACTACTAGATATCTTCACCAAGCCTCTAGATGAAGCAATATTTTACGAGTTAAGGCATGAACTAAATATCATTGATTTGAGCAATGTGGCTTGAATCTAGGCACACCCAACCATACTCATCATCATATCTTGTTCTAGATGTAGGCATGGACATAGCGGGAGTGTTGTTCTCTCAATGAACTCTCCCTCCCCCCATTATGCATAAATCAATCATGTCTTTCACATTAGACATTTTTATGGTACTTGTGCTTCAAAGATGAGTTTAGGTCATGGGCCCAAGGTTAAAATCTTCACGGTGCCATACCTCTTGACTCAAACATAGGTGGCCTCGGCCACTGCACTCTCTTTTAGAGTTGTGTGGTTTTTCTCTTGTTTTTTATTTGTGTTGTTTGGTGTTTTGTTTCTAGTCTCTCTGTGCATATCTGTCTTTGGTTGTGCTTTGCTTTTGAAGTTGCTCCCACTGCTCGACTCGGTGTTTATTTTTGTTGGAGCTAAGCCTTTTTATCGTCTGTTTCGTCGAGTTTCTTGTTGCGCGGTACTACCGTTAAGGACGTCGGCACTGTCGCTTAATGGCATCAAGCGATACTACCACCCACCCGAGCGGTACTACCACTACAGGGCGGGACTGGGGGGTTATGTCGGACAGGGGGAGTTTCTTTTCTCCCCCATACCCATTCGACTCACCCCGCTCGTTCCTCTCTTGCTCCAACGACGAACTCGCTGCGAGAGATCGTCACTGGGCCGCTTTCTTCAGGTCGTCCTTCGTATTTCCAATTGGTGGAATCGATCTCCACCTCTTCCTCTTGTCGTGGATGCTCGTATTGCCCCCGTTCTTCTCCTCGTTGCTTCTAGTTTTCAGATCTAGGCTTTTCGGGCAATAGTCTTAGCATTTATTGATTTTTGTCCAAATCGAGGTTTGAGTAGGATGTTGAAGGCTCCTAGACTAGTTGGATTGAAGTTTGGTAGGAGTATTTTTGAATTTGGCACCCCCGGTAGTACCAGATTTGGCCGCGGTAGTAGTCAAACCGCCATCCTCCGCCTCGGGCGTACTACCGCTCCTCTAGAGCGGTACTACCATTGGAGGTGGTACTACCGCTGGGATGCCAGCCTCCACCTTTCTTGTACCAACCTTTGATTGTTGTTGCTTTTTCTGCTCGCTTATGCTCGTTTCCTCTATTTGCTTTCCTTGTCCATGTGTTCGGTTCCAGGTAATGGCCCTTCGGAGCACCCTGTCAGTCATGTCATCCCCGGGCGTCCTGGCGGATCAAAGCGCTATCGCACTTCTGAGGCAGCGGCTGCTTCTTCAAGTGTTCCTCCAACTCAACCCAAGCCGCCTACTAAGAGCATTGCGAAGAAGCCCACGTCGAAGCCAAGGCCTGTGACATAGATGACTGCTAAGTAATTCTGTGTGGCTCATCACCGCAACCCATATGCTCAAGATCAAGATCCAGCTCTTGTCAATCGTCCCTTATGGAACTGGTTTCAGTTCTCTGTCTTCTTTGATGTGCTCAAGGAAAAGAAGAATCTTTATGTTGATGTCCGCTCCATCGACATTGCGTATCTAGAGAAGGATCATGCCTACTTTGGCGAGGCACTGGATATGTGTGCTCAGTTGAACATTCTCAAGATCATGGAGTTCAACAAGGATTTTTATGTGGATATGGTGGCTGAGTTTTATGCCATGGTCCACCTTGGCACTGATGAGCAAAGGACTTTGACTTGGATTACAAATGGCAGACTTCTCTCAGTCAAATGGAAGGCATTCATGGAATTGTTGGGTGTTGAAGACCAAGGACTTGACAACCCGGTTGGCTTTTGTCCTCATGAGAATGAAACTTCTACTCACAAGCAAGTTCTCTGGCCCTATAGCACATTGAAGGTTAACACCGAGACAGGGAAGACGACTTATGAGTTGTGTCCTTTTCTGGACATCCTTCATCGCATCTTTAGAGAGACTCTTTTTCCTCACATTGGGAACTTGGATATGGTCCATTCGTACCTTGTGGATATGCTACTGTTTTGCCAGCATGAGAAGGACAACACTAGATATTCCTTGGATATTTCTCATGTCATGTGGTCAGAGCTCCTCTCTGCCATCACTGAGCACAAGTGCCCCATTTATGCACCCTACTTATGTTGCTCATTGAGAATGCATGGGCACACACTTATCTTGGTGTCTTGATGGAGACCGGTGACTTGGTCTCTCACGAGATTAAGCGTCTGAGACAGAAGGAGCACTAGGGCATTCCGATTCCAGAGTCTGGGATTCTGGAAGGTGCTGATGAGGCAGAGGCTGAGGCTGAGGCTGATGACGATGAGGACCATGAGCCCTCTAGAGTGGAGCCCTCGTGGGCTAAGAAGATCAAGCGCAAGATGAAGAAGCTCTTCTGCATGGAGTCTCACAGGCAGTATATGGCCCATGTGTCTGAGAAGAAGTCACGCAGTCGTCACAATGCCCTTATGCGGCACCTAGGTGGAGAGATTGCTAGTGGACCAGAGGACAAGGTCACTGACGAGGAGGAGTGGGTCTCTCAGCACTGCCTATGGACAGATTCAGACTGTGACGCCCCCGATTCAATCGTACACTAATCATGCACGCAAATGTGTGCGATCAAGATCAGGGACTCACGGGAAGATATCACAACACAACTCTACAACATAAAATAAGTCATACAAGCATCATAATACAAGCCAGGGGCCTCGAGGGCTCGAATACAAGTGCTCGATCATAGACGAGTCAGCGAAAGCAACAATATCTGAGTACAGACATAAGTTAAACAAGTTTGCCTTAAGAAGGCTAGCACAAACTGGGATACAGATCGAACGAGGCGCAGGCCTCCTGCCTGGGATCATCCTAACTACTCCTGGTCGTCGTCAGCGGGCAGCACGTAGTAGTAGGCACCTCCAGAGTAGTAGGAGTCGTCGTCGATGGTGGCGTCTGGATCCCGGGCTCCAGCATCTGGTTGCGGCAACCGGGTAGAAAGGGAAGGGGGGAAAAAGGGGAGAAAGCCACCGTGAGTACTCATCCAAAGTACTCGCAAGCAAGGAGCTACACTACATATGCATGGATATATGTGTAAAGGGGCCATATCAGTGGACTGAACTGCAGAATGCCAGAATAAGAGGGGGATAGCTAGTCTTATCGAAGACTACGCTTCTGGTCGACTCCGTCTTGCAGCATATAGAAGAGAGTAGACTGAAGTCCTCCAAGTAGCATCGTATAGCATAATCCTACCCGGCGATCCCCTCCTCGATGCCCTGTTAGAGAGCGATCACCGGGTTGTATCTGGCACTTGGAAGGGTGTGTTTTATTAAGTATCCGGTTCTAGTTGTCATAAGGTCGAGGTACAACTCCGGGTCGTCCTTTTACCGAGGGACACGGCTATTCGAATAGATAAACTTCCCTGCAGGGGTGCACCACATAACCCAACACGCTTGATCCCATTTGGCCGGACACACTTTCCTGGGTCATGCCCGGCCTCGGAAGATCAACACGTCGCAGCCCCACCTAGGCACAACCGAGCGGTCAGCACGCCGGTCTAAACCTAAGCGCGCAGGGGTCTGGGCCCATCGCCCTGAGCACACCTGCATGTTGCGAACGCGGCCGGAAGCATACCTAGCCTAGTGGCGTTCCAGTCCAATCCGGCGCGCGCCACTCAGTCGCTGACGTCAAGAAGTGCTTCGGCTGATACCACGACGTCGGGATACCCATAACTACTCCCGCGTAGGTGGTTAGTGCGTATAGACCAAATGGCCAGACTCAGATCAAATACCCATATCTCTTTAAGCGTGTTAAGTATCGCGAACGTCGACTAGGGCCAGGCCCACCTCTCTCCTAGGTGGTCTGAACCTGCCCTATCGCTCCGCCACAAAGTAACAGTCGGGGGCCGTCGGGAACTCAGGCCCACCTCTACCGGGATGGAGCCACCTGCCCCTTCAGCCCCCAACTCCGAACAGTATCACAGGTAATGTAACAGTGTAAAGTATATAGAATATGCCCGTGATCACTTCCCGAAGTGATCACGGCCCAGTAGTATAGCACGGCAGACGGACAAGGGTGTAGGGCCACTGATGGAACACTAGCATCCTATACTAAGCAAGTAGGATTGCAGGTAAAGGTATCAACAGCAGTATCAAAGACAGGCTATGCATCAGGGTAGGAATAACGAAAGCAGTAACATGCTACACTACTCTAATGCAAGCAGTATAGAGGAGAGTAGGCGATATCTGGTGATCAAGCGGGGGCTTGCCTGGTTGCTCTGGCAAGAGAGAGGGGTCGTCAACACCGTAGTCGAACGGGGCAGCAGCAGCAGCGGTCTCGGTGTCTATCGAGAGAAGAGGGGGGAGAACAATAAATATTTAAGCAAGCAGTTGCATAGTGATGCATGACATGACAAGTAACGGCGTTAGAGGTACCCTAACACGGTATGGGATGATACCGGTGAAGGGGGGAATCATCCGGGAAAGTTTTCCCGGGGTTTCGCGTTTTCGAGCAGAGGAGCCAGAGGGGGAAAAGTTGCGAGTTTGATATGTTAGGAATGTGTAGTGGACGAACGGGTCGTGTATCCGGGTTCGTCTCGTTGTTCTGAGCAACTTTCATGTTGAAAATATTTTAATCCGAGTTACGGATTAAAAGATATGATTTTCTAAAGATTTTATTAATTTTTGGAATTTAATTAATTGTTTAAATTAATACGAAAAACAGATTAATGACATCAGCATGATGTCATGCTGACGTCAGCAGTCAATAGAGTTGACTGGTCAACCAGGCCAGTGGGTCCCACTGGTCAGGGACACATTTTAATTAATCATATTAATTAACCTAATGAGAGTGAATTAGGGGTGGGACCCACTGTCATTGACTTATTAATTAATTACCTAACAGTTTAATTAGTTTAGTTATTTGATTAGCTTATTTAATCAATATTGTTTAAGTTAATTAATTCTTTAATTAATTAATTAATTAATCAAATATTTGTTTATTTATCTATTTTTTTAAACGTTCTAGGGGTGTGCCCCACGTGTCATTGGCCCATGGCCAAAGTGGGTTCGGGCGCTACGGGCGAAGCCCCAACCCGATTGGGCGCTGGCCTAGGCGAACGGTGAGGGGGGGCGCCGGCGACGGCGCAGGCCGGCGCGAGGTCGCGGCGGTAGGGCAGTGCATGGCGGGGAGGGAGCAGGGGGAACGGCGGCGCGACAATGGGGGGCTCCGGCCATGGTCGGGCGCCAGCTGCAGGCGGAGCCGGCGAGGTCAGAGGCGGAGTAGGGGCACGGCGAGTTGGACAGGGCGAGTGGGCGCGCTCACGAGGAGGGACGAGCAAAGACAGGAGCGCCGCCGCGCGCGCGCAGTCGACGCGGGCGGCAGAGGTTAGCGGTGGCCAGAGGGAGTGGGGGAGGCGCATCCGGCGCAGCGGCTCACCGGGGGAACGTGGGGTCTGGGCAGCGGGCTCGGTGGAGGGCGGGGAGGCCGACGGGGACGCGCGGTGGAGCGGGAGGCAGTCCGGCGGGGTCCGACGACGGCGCGTGGCGATGCAGCGCCGGCGTCGAGCACGTCGGGTGGCGGGGAGGAGATGAGGAGGCGGGCGGCGAAGCGGCGTTCCAGGCGGCGTAGGGCGTCGAGGGCGCGGTCGGTGCGGCGACGGGAGCCGTCGAGGGAGCGGGGACAGGGCGCGAGGACAAGGGCAGGGGCCGGCGAGGCGGCGTTCGACGGGGCTGGGGCAACTGCCCCGATCCAGATCCCATCGGGGGAGAGGGGGAGAGGCGTGGGGATCGTGGGGGATATGGGGAGGGGGTCGCTAGGGTTCGGTCGCCCCAGGGGGGCTATAGGCGCCGGCTGGGCCGGCCTGGTTGGCCCAGAGGCCAGCTGGGCTGTGGCCCAGTGGAGGGGGGTTCTTTTCCTTTTTTTTGGTTCTGTTTTCTTTTCTTCTATTGTTTTTATTCTATTTCTTTTCTGTTTTATCTAATTGTTTGGGCAACATATGAGTTTTGTAAAACATGAGAGTTGGCCCACAAATCATAGCACAATATATCCTACCATCAAAAACTAGTTTGGGGTAAATATCATTTCATATTTATTTTGTATTAAAAAGTTATTAAATAATGTTTTGAGACATCGTTTGAGGTTGTTTAAGTAACTTATTAACTTTCAATAATTTTGTTTACAATTTTATCATAGCCTCTGATTTATCTACTATTTATTGAACATTTTAGTTTTAATATTTGAAAAACTTTTATTGTTTGCTTGATTTTAAATTTCGAATTTGAAACGTTTTCGAACTAATGCAAGATTAGCAACAATAACCGAGGTGACGTGGCTTCGTTAACGTGGGATTACTGTAGCTTGATTATCCGGGCGTCACAATTCTCCTCCACTACAAGAAATCTCGTCCCGAGATTTAGGAGGGGAGTAAGGGGGAAAGTTCTTGTTACGATAATCTAACGGATCTTCTCGGTTATAGTTGCTCTTCTCGAAGAGGTCGATCCATAGCGCTGATATCTTCATTCTTATGCATCAATGCATCATGATGAGGGTGTCGTCCTTTCTTCACGAACTCCATCATACCTATGAAAGGGATAAGGGTGGGCATTCCGGGAGAACAGGCCCCTGCAAGGTCGACTATCTGGTCGTTAACATCGAGGAAGGTGGCAGAAGTAACTCTCGAATTGAAACTTAAGAAATTATCGAGAGCAAAGTAAGAAGGTACCATGTGAAGTTTCGAACGGATAGGCAATCGTTCGATGTCTGAAACAACATGCGAAAGGGGTCCAGAGCAATGAGATTGAGTATTGCGTCTGTTACCAGAATAGATCACTTGGGACGGCGGCCCGTGAATTATATACGAGGCCACCCGCGAGGAATAACTTTGGGAACAGGGGGTGTACAGGAGAGTCAGGTTTCGATCCTGTGGAACTGTGGGTTATGGGCCCACCATGTGGTTTTTTTTAATAGGAGCAGTGACATCTTGCACGGTCATGATAGCAAGGCATGTCAGAGAGTACCATGTCAGTTATGTCGGCAACAATGTTGGCACCAAGGGCGAGGGACGAAGAGAACCATTTTCCTGCTCGTTGAACGAGGCGGACCAATAGGCAAAGTTCTCGTCCATCGGTGGTGACCAGAATGCTATCCACAATCTCAACAGGGTCTTACTAACACGGTTGTACACCAAGGTGTTTACATAAGCAGAAGAATATTACTGCTTAGATCCTATGGATCACAAGGAAAGTTAAACAAATCAATGGAAAGGAAAATGTGATCATCATATCAGACAGAACAATCGAAAGGAAAATGTGTTTGACACATATACCAGGGGTATACCCTTCCCAAGGACAAGCGGAGCATGATATCCATGACAGGATAGAAAGTAGAAAACCCTTTAGGTAAGGGGGGGGGGGAATTTCATGACATTACCCATACAACGGTGTTTGGATAATTGAGCAGGAAACACTTAGCATGGGTTCAAATATTCCTGTTGAAAATCGGGGTACCATAGACATGCTTCGAGGTAGCATTGACATGGTATTCAAGCAAAGGTCAGACTTTGGGATACACAAAGGATCCATCAGGAACAACTCATAGAATAAGTCTTTCAATTTCCTCATGGAAGGATGGATAACCTTGCTAAAAGGAAACTATAACAGTAGGTCCTCCGGCCAGGTGTGCCGGGCATGACATCACCTTACCGGGTCATGAAAGAACATTGTTATTACCCTTGCAAATATATTCCAACCATCATATCTGACCGAGCTTCAGATCTGATCGGTGTTAGGATACGTCAGACTCAGGATGCCTGAGAAGAAAGTGCAACGTAAATTGTCGAGATGACATTGTAAGATTCCCGGGAATTGAACTATGGAAGCGAGTCCCAGAACAAGAGCTCATCATTAAACCAAGGAGAGAATGAGGGGTGGCTGATCGACTCAACGACAATTTATTGAGATTTCCAAAAGATGGATTTCCACACTTATGTGAACAAGGAGATAACCTTTGTCATATCAAATGATATAAAGAGGTATACTCGAGAAAAGCATA
This sequence comes from Aegilops umbellulata, assembly GCA_032464435.1. Classification (NCBI taxonomy): domain Eukaryota; kingdom Viridiplantae; phylum Streptophyta; class Magnoliopsida; order Poales; family Poaceae; genus Aegilops; species Aegilops umbellulata. Next base: position 316,109,296 of record CP136056.1, on the reverse strand, counting down.
CACAGTTAAACATTGGTTGAAAGGTCCACCCGAAATATGGACTTAGGTAGCATGATCAATGTTAGGCTAGTGATTCGATAACAAATGGTCTAAGAATGAAATATCGACCATTAACTTCAAAGCAATCAGGTTGCTAGAAGTGCAGAATCCATACAATACCGTTCACTTGTGGGTACCCCGGTTGGAATCAACACGAGGACCAAGAAAGAATGGTGATGGTGAGAAGTATCATTATAGCAAGAATTCTTAAGAGGTGGAGCAATCCTCACAACCTTCTTGACATTAAAGATGGTAATACTCCGCGGTAGAACATATCATAAGTCGGATAACAAGGAACTCAAGGTACAACACAAATCAGGAACAAGTTTTATGTTGGAGGGAATGCAATAATGTTGTCGATAATAACCCAAATCATCGAGGGCAAAGGATGCTATTTCTCATCAAGGGTTCGATTGATATCCTGGAAACACTCAGAATGTTGATGATGATCACTACACATTTGTCGAGAGATTTCATGAGGATGTAATCGATCGGCGATGACATCAAGTCAAAGGAATGATGAAGCGAAAGGTTATTCAAACCACGGGTATGACACAACTCGAAATCAAGTTTGATGTTCAAGGCGAATGATAAGACGAGGAAGATCGACGTAAGCTTGGCTCATCGTCGAAGTGGTGCTCCGAGAATAAGGACCAGGTAGCATAGTTAAAATCACCACGACAATGATATAGCCATACAGGCTAGGAATGGCGTGGTCGGGTACAAACTCGTACTTAAAGAAGATTATCAAGTGTCGTTGAACCGTATTGCAGACTCGGTTCAGTTATCGGTGTCTTTGAGTGTTTAATAACTCAGAGCCCATGAAAAATTGTAATCGGTGAGTATGTAGTACTTGATGAAGAACTCATAAGGAATTATGATGCTCCAAGATAATCTCGAGATACCAGGGGGTAATACTCGACGGTAGATCAAAGTAGAGGTTGGACTGGGGTATTGCTCTATAGAAGGCAAGTCCTTAAACTTGCACAGGAAATGGTATTTAAAGGAGAACATGGTCGGAACCATGATTGCAAAGGATCAATTCACTGATACCAAAGGATACTATATCAAGGAAATAGTTACAAGAAGCTTCCATGATAGGATCTACATCGTGTCCATGGGCATGAACACAAAGTTCAAGGTCGACTCCCACTTCTTCAATGTATAACCTTCCATTCACTCCTCGCTTTGATAAAGTCATTAGTGTTGAAAGTTATACCTGGTGAAATACCAGATGAGTATGACTCGTGAAAACTTCCGAGGTCACACATATAAAGAAAGGCATCGGATCAACCCGTTAGGGTATCGTGGAAACATATACCACAATATTCAAGAGTAGATATCACCAGCTCGAAAGCAGAGCATGGTTGGCCAAGCACATGATACCATTTACCAAGGGCATTATGTATCAGGTAAAGAACTCACAAGATTTTTGGTTGTGAAGGACATTGTCGGATAATAACCCGGCAATGGGTAAGGCGATCCACAACGGGGCTGATGTGAGTATCGGTACTCAACCAAAGGAAGAAGGAATGCCATGGCATCGGGTTATAGAAACAACTGACTAATTCAAAGCTTAATGCATAGAAATTTTATGATCTCCAGATCAAGGGATCAGAAGCAATCGTTCTGATCAAAAATGAATAAGTTCAACAGACTTGGAAGCACTAACGATCAAGGCATTGATTGGTCAAGAACCAGCTCATATCCAAATGACGTCTGAGCCGGAAAGATAATTTAAAAGGGTCAACTGATGATTGCGTGCATTCGCACTCATGTTGAATCAAAAGGGATCAAAATGACGGTGCCTAAGGATACTAACGAATTTTGCCAGACATATGGAAAGCATCCATCATGCAAGCAGACAAGTATTGCAGAGCAATAAGCTGCTAAGGGTTTTTGGGGGGGTCGAATAGTATTGCGATGACCATTGTGAAACACATGGATAACTGGGGGATGAGCGGATACTCTATAAGTGCGAGAATTATCCGTAGGGGTATTCAGATGACAAAGAACAGCAAGGCGGTAAGCCCAAAGGATTATCGAAACAACAACGAGTATTTCGGTGTGTCTTGTAATGACAAGACCAACTGGGAATAAAAGTAAGAACGACATGTGTAAGTATTTATCCATATGGATTTTTCGGTGGTAGGGAATATCAAAAGCAACAGACACAAGGTCTCGAGAAAATATTGGAGAGTATCTTCGAATTCTTCTGGTGAAGCAGTCGATCATCTGTAATGAAGGGGCTCTCCGGCAGGAAGTGGTAACGAGAACCTAGAGTTAGAGTTTAGAAAAATCATTTAACCCGAATAGAAGAGAGATCAGAGTCCCAGAGTATAGGTCGAGGAATAAAAGATCCTAATACCACCCAATGGCGACGTGGGCCCGTAAGGCACACAGCCAAGTTAGTAAAAGTTTTTGCAATCTCTAGACTCGACTTCGGCCAAGGAGTGTGGAAGGGGGATTCCTACAGGCAGTCGGCTCTGATACCAACTTGTGACGCCCCCGATTCAATCGTACACTAATCATGCACGCAAATGTGTACGATCAAGATCAGGGACTCACGGGAAGATATCACAACACAACTCTACAACATAAAATAAGTCATACAAGCATCATAATACAAGCCAGGGGCCTCGAGGGCTCGAATACAAGTGCTCGATCATAGACGAGTCAGCGGAAGCAACAATATCTGAGTACAGACATAAGTTAAACAAGTTTGCCTTAAGAAGGCTAGCACAAACTGGGATACAGATCGAACGAGGCGCAGGCCTCCTGCCTGGGATCCTCCTAACTACTCCTGGTCATCGTCAGCGGGCAGCACGTAGTAGTAGGCACCTCCAGAGTAGTAGGAGTCGTCATCGATGGTGGCGTCTGGATCCCGGGCTCCAGCATCTGGTTGCGGCAACCGGGTAGAAAGGGAAGGGGGGAAAAAGGGGAGAAAGCCACCGTGAGTACTCATCCAAAGTACTCGCAAGCAAGGAGCTACACTACATATGCATGGATATATGTGTAAAGGGGCCATATCAGTGGACTGAACTGCAGAATGCCAGAATAAGAGGGGGATAGCTAGTCTTATCGAAGACTACGCTTCTGGTCGACTCCGTCTTGCAGCATATAGAAGAGAGTAGACTGAAGTCCTCCAAGTAGCATCGTATAGCATAATCCTACCCGGCGATCCCCTCCTCGATGCCCTGTTAGAGAGCGATCACCGGGTTGTATCTGGCACTTGGAAGGGTGTGTTTTATTAAGTATCCGGTTCTAGTTGTCATAAGGTCGAGGTACAACTCCGGGTCGTCCTTTTACCGAGGGACACGGCTATTCGAATAGATAAACTTCCCTGCAGGGGTGCACCACATAACCCAACACGCTTGATCCCATTTGGCCGGACACACTTTCCTGGGTCATGCCCGGCCTCGGAAGATCAACACGTCGCAGCCCCACCTAGGCACAACCGAGCGGTCAGCACGCCGGTCTAAACCTAAGCGCGCAGGGGTCTGGGCCCATCGCCCTGAGCACACCTGCAAGTTGCGAACGCGGCCGGAAGCAGACCTAGCCTAGTGGCGTTCCAGTCCAATCCGGCGCGCGCCACTCAGTCGCTGACGTCAAGAAGTGCTTCGGCTGATACCACGACGTCGGGATACCCATAACTACTCCCGCGTAGGTGGTTAGTGCGTATAGACCAAATGGCCAGACTCAGATCAAATACCCAGATCTCGTTAAGCGTGTTAAGTATCGCGAACGCCGACTAGGGCCAGGCCCACCTCTCTCCTAGGTGGTCTGAACCTGCCCTATCGCTCCGCCACAAAGTAACAGTCGGGGGCCGTCGGGAACTCAGGCCCACCTCTACCGGGATGGAGCCACCTGCCCCTTCAGCCCCCAACTCCGAACAGTATCACAGGTAATGTAACAGTGTAAAGTATATAGAATATGCCCGTGATCACTTCCCGAAGTGATCACGGCCCAGTAGTATAGCACGGCAGACGGACAAGGGTGTAGGGCCACTGATGGAACACTAGCATCCTATACTAAGCAAGTAGGATTGCAGGTAAAGGTATCAACAGCAGTATCAAAGACAGGCTATGCATTAGGGTAGGAATAACGAAAGCAGTAACATGCTACACTACTCTAATGCAAGCAGTATAGAGGAGAGTAGGCGATATCTGGTGATCAAGGGGGGGCTTGCCTGGTTGCTCTGGCAAGAGAGAGGGGTCGTCAACACCGTAGTCGAACGGGGCAGCAGCAGCAGCGGTCTCGGTGTCTATCGAGAGAAGAGGGGGGAGAACAATAAATATTTAAGCAAGCAGTTGCATAGTGATGCATGACATGACAAGTAACGGCGTTAGAGGTACCCTAACACGGTATGGGATGATACCGGTGAAGGGGGGGAATCATCCGGGAAAGTTTTCCCGGGGTTTCGCGTTTTCGAGCAGAGGAGCCGGAGGGGGAAAAGTTGCGAGTTTGATATGTTAGGAATGAGTAGTGGACGAACGGGTCGCGTATCCGGGTTCGTCTCGTCATTCTGAGCAACTTTCATGTTGAAAATATTTTAATCCGAGTTACGGATTAAAAGATATGATTTTCTAAAGATTTTATTAATTTTTGGAATTTAATTAATTGTTTAAATTAATACGAAAAACAGATTAATGACATCAGCATGATGTCATGCTGACGTCAGCAGTCAATAGAGTTGACTGGTCAACCTGGCCAGTGGGTCCCACTGGTCAGGGACACATTTTAATTAATCATATTAATTAACCTAATGAGAGTGAATTAGGGGTGGGACCCACTGTCATTGACTTATAAATTAATTACCTAACAGTTTAATTAGTTTAGTTATTTGATTAGCTTATTTAATCAATATTGTTTAAGTTAATTAATTCTTTAATTAATTAATTAATTAATCAAATATTTGTTTATTTATCTATTTTTTTAAACGTTCTAGGGTGTGCCCCACGTGTCATTGGCCCATGGCCAAAGTGGGTTCGGGCGCTACGGGCGAAGCCCCAACCCGATTGGGCGCTGGCCTAGGCGAACGGTGAGGGGGGGCGCCGGCGACGGCGCAGGCCGGCGCGAGGTCGCGGCGGTAGGGCGGTGCATGGCGGGGAGGGAGCAGGGGGAACGGCGGCGCGACAATGGGGGGCTCCGGCCATGGTCGGGCGCCAGCTGCAGGCGGAGCCGGCGAGGTCAGAGGCGGAGTGGGGGCACGGCGAGCTGGACGGGGCGATCGGGCGCGCTCACGAGGAGGGACGAGCAAAGACGGGAGCGCCGCCGCGCGCGCGCAGTCGACGCGGGCGGCAGAGGTTAGCGGTGGCCAGAGGGAGTGGGGGAGGCGCATCCGACGCAGTGGCTCACCGGGGGAACGTGGGGTCTGGGCAGCGGGCTCGGTGGAGGGCGGGGAGGCCGACGGGGACGCGCGGTGGAGCGGGAGGCAGTCCGGCGGGGTCCGACGACGGCGCGTGGCGATGCAGCGCCGGCGTCGAGCACGTCGGGTGGCGGGGAGGAGATGAGGAGGCGGGCGGCGAAGCGGCGTTCCAGGCGGCGTAGGGCGTCGAGGGCGCGGTCGGTGCGGCGACGGGAGCCGTCGAGGGAGCGGGGACAGGGCGCGAGGACAAGGGCAGGGGCCGACGAGGCGGCGTTCGACGGGGCCGGGGCAACTGCCCCGATCCAGATCCCATCGGGGGAGAGGGGGAGAGGCGTGGGGATCGTGGGGGATGTGGGGAGGGGGTCGCTAGGGTTCGGTCGCCCCAGGGGGGCTATAGGCGCCGGCTGGGCCGGCCTGGTTGGCCCAGAGGCCAGCTGGGCTGTGGCCCAGTGGAGGGGGGTTCTTTTCCTTTTTTTTTTGGTTCTGTTTTCTTTTCTTCTATTGTTTTTATTCTATTTCTTTTCTGTTTTATCTAATTGTTTGGGCAACATATGAGTTTTGTAAAACATGAGAGTTGGCCCACAAATCATAGCACAATATATCCTACCATCAAAAACTAGTTTGGGGTAAATATCATTTCATATTTATTTTGTATTAAAAAGTTATTAAATAATGTTTTGAGACGTCGTTTGAGGTTGTTTAAGTCACTTATTAACTTTCAATAATTTTGTTTACAATTTTATCATAGCCTCTGATTTATCTACTATTTATTGAACATTTTAGTTTTAATATTTGAAAAACTTTTATTGTTTGCTTGATTTTAAATTTCGAATTTGAAACGTTTTCGAACTAATGCAAGATTAGCAACAATAACCGAGGTGACGTGGCATCGTTAACGTGGGATTACTGTAGCTTGATTATCCGGGCGTCACACAGACACCGAGCAGCCTTCTGCCGATGACGGAGGCACGGGCGATCACGTGGGTATGTGATGATGGAGATCGTCGGCTTTGCTATCACCTCTGACCGTAACAGCACTCTTTGCCCTTTTGGTGTGTTGATTCCAAAGGGGGGAGAGTTTAGGGATTTGTCGAGTTGCGAGTGTGTCTTATTTGCCTTGTCTTTTTCTCTCGCAGACTCTTTTCTCGGTCGTTTGCTTTGGTTTGGTTTGTGTCTGTGAGACCTGGTTACCTTGTCATATGGTGTGAGACATATGCTATCCTATCTTATTCTTACCTAATGCATGTCTAGTACTTTGGTAGTTTGTGATTTGCATGCTTAACTTGATTCTATTATGCTCACTTACTACTCCTTGCATCCTAGCTTATATATCTCTTATTATAGATGCAAGTGTTGTCAGGCTATAAAATATAGGGGGAGTGTTTATCCTAATGTGTGTACTTTACATTCCAAAGGCAGACCTAATTAAGTGCAAACATCTAGGGGGGGGGCGTCTATATTTTGTAGTCTCTGAGGTTTGCTTATTTTCTTGTTTTATCTCTATGCAAATCCCGTGTTGTCATCAATGCAGCAAAAGGGGGAGATTTTTAGGGCATGTCTCTCTCTAAGTGGTTTTGGTGATTGATGACAATACATTTGTGGACTAATCGTGTGTATTGAGCATTTCAGATATTCATTCATTGGCAGGAGATGATTCTTTCCCCTTGGAGCTCAAAGTGAAGATGGTGTAGTCTCTTTTGTTTCGGTTTTGGTGGACTTGAGTCGTAGGAGACACCGTACTATCAAGAGGGGGTCCGTATCGGAAAGGCTAGGGTGGAATCAACACGTACACATCTATCTCGCACCCCCAGCTCCTTTCCTCTTCCTTGGAGTTTACCGATACCGCAGAAGTGGCACTTGAGAGGAGCCAGCGGCAGTACCGCCGGGCTGGAGTGGCAGTACCGCTGACAGCCTCAAGCGGTAGTACCACTGTTCCACAGCGGTATTACCGCTCGTGGCCATCAGCGGTAGTACGGCTCCTGCTCCGCACTGGTACCGCCTCGATTTGAGGACATCGTGTCTCGTGTCGGGTTGGGCGGCAGCAGGAGCGGTAGTACTGCTTGCAAGCGTAGTACCGTCCTACCACCGCTTCTAGTGCCGCTCGGGGGCCCTCTCTCTCTCCTGCCCCTTCTCTCTACTCTCTATGTGCAGCCCCAGTGGTACTACCGCTGGGCGAAGCAGCAGTACCGTTGCCTGGTGCGGTAGTACCGCTCCCATGGGCGGTAGTACCGCTCTCTGCGGGCTGAGATGTGTGAGGGAGTCCTGGATTAGGGGGTCATCGGGTGTCCGTGCTATTTGATATGGGCCGAACTAATGGGCCGTGAAGATACAAGCAGAAGACTTTCCCCTATGTCCGGGTAAGCCTCCCCTATGCGTGGATGGCAAGATTGGTGTCTGGATATGTTATTTCCTTCCCTTACAAACCGACTCTATACAACCCTAGGTCCCACTGATGTGTATATAAACCGGAGGGTTTAGTCCATAGAGGCTATCAGAAATCTCATAGGCTAGACAGCTAGGGTTTAGCCATTACGATCTCGAGGTAGATCAACTCTTGTAACCCCTATACTCATCGAATATAATCAAGCAGGAAGTAGGGTTTTACCTCGTTTAAGAGGGCCCAAACCTGGGTAAACATTGTGTTCCCTTTGCCCCCTATTACCATTGATCCTCAGACCCATAGTTTGGGACTCCTACCCGAGATTTGCCGGTTTTGACACCGACATTGGTGCTTTCATTGAGAGTTCCGCTGTGTCTTCGACAGAAGGATCGATGGCTCGACTCGTCATTGGTGACGACGCTGTTTCCGGAAAAACTATTCTCTGGGTCAACTCTTCATGTTTGGCGGCTTCGCTCTGCATGCCAATTCAACTGGTCACCTTGAGCAGATCGATAGCTACACCTCTGGTCACCAAATCAGGTTTGGAAGTTTCAATTACATCACTGATATCCGAGGAGACTTGATCTTCGAAGGGTTCTCAACCTTGACCGCCGCTCCTTGTCTACATAAAGGAAACTCGATGGATCTGCCATCATATTCCACTCAAGGATCGACTCACGGGCCTGTCCTGGCCTTAGATCCAGAGCAGACCACTCTATCCGAAGACGGAAGGATGAACCCCTCCGGACCCTCTCCCGTTGTGAAGCTTCTCGCCAAAGACCCGGAGGTGATCATGCTATGAGCAAGCCCGGATTCAAACAAAACTCTCCCCGTCATCGGGAAGCCGGACTCCTCTCCGTATGCCAACTCCGAACTCTCGAGGTCTGCATTCAAGGAGCTTGGTCAAGGGGCTATTACTAAATCCAGCTCCGCGGATCCTTAGTCACCCGTCCAGTTTTCGTTCCTAAATGAGGCTCTGGACTTAAAGTGAACTCTGGCCATCACGGAAGCATCAATTCCGAACTATGCCCAACCCAAACTAGGGGTTGAGAGTAGGGAATTTTGCGTCCCACCCACTACCCACTTAATAGCCACCGTCAAGGACCTAACCGACATGCTAGACTACGCCTCCGAAGACATCGACGGTATGGACGACGATGCCAGAGCCAAACCAGGCCAAAACCCGCCTATCACCGGGCATTGAACGGCCACTTCTACATACGACGTGTACATGGTGGATACGCCCGAAAAGATGGACGACGATGGCACTTTGGATTCGATCGAGGACAAGCCCGTTGAGGCACCTCCAAAACACCGACGTCAGTGGCGCCGCTCACGATCGCGTCGGGAAAAGGAAAGTAATACCGGCACCGGAGACAACAACACCCCGGACAATGCTGAAGACTCCGACCACCCCGTCGAGCCTGCGTTCGAGCAGGATGAGTGGGAAGAAGGACAAGTCAACCCAGACAAACTTATTGATCATGAGGATTCAGAGGATAGTAACTATCTACCGGCCTCCGAGGAGGATGTTAGCCTCGGTAACGAAGATTTTATCATACCATAGGAACCCCTCGAACAAGGACGCTTCAAGTGACAGCTTATCGCCACTGCGAGGAGCCTGAAAAAGAAACAACAACAGCTTCAAGCCGAACAGGATACGCTCGACGACAGATGGACCAAGGTCCTAGCTACCAAAGAATACGACCTTGAGCGTCCAACAAAGAGCTATCCAAAGCGCATGCTACTACCACAATTCGTCGACGAGGTCCTTGAGCCAATACCGTCCAGATACAATCATGCTGATCAACCAGACCGACCACCACGTGGACGGGATAAAGCGGCTAATTACGCCGAATACCAACCCGTGCCCCCTCGCCGTAGAGGCAGGGAGACAGCGGCTCCAAGCTACACATATGACCTACGTCAGGACCTGGACAATAGAGCCGGCCAGACCAGATCAATCTATGGATCAAGGGGATGTGCTCCCACACGAGACGACGACCATCAAAGCTGGCGCGACAAGCACAACCAAACTCGGGCCGAGAATCGGACACGGATGTCATTAGAACTACGTCGTGATGTTGCCCAATATAGAGGCGCCACACACCCCATGTGCTTTACCAATGAGGTAATGCAGCACCAGTTTCCGGAAGGGTTTAAACCTGTAAACATCGAGGCATACGATGGAACAACAGATCCCGCAGTGTGGATTGAAGACTTTCTTCTCCACATTCACATGGCCTGTAGTGATGATCTCCACGCCCTTCCCCTAAAGCTAAAAGGACTAGCATGACACTGGTTGAATAGCCTCCTAGAAAACTCCATTGGCAACTGGGAGGACTTGGAAGATGCTTTTCGAGACAACTTCCAAGGCACTTATGTCCGGCCACCGGACGCTGATGACCTTAGTCACATAGTCTAGGAACCAGGAGAGTCACCCGTAAACTCTGGACCCGGATCTTAATCAAAATGAACCAAATTGTCGACTGCCCGGACGCCGAGGCCTTGGCGGCGTTTAAACATAGCGTTTGTGGCGAATGGCTCGCCCGACACCTCGGTCGGGAAAAACCAAAGACTATGGCAGCTCTCACTGCACTGATGACCCACGTCTGTGTAGGCGAAGACAGCTGGTTGGCTCGTATAAGCAACAGTACCAGTGCCCCTGGCACCTCTAAAGCTAGGGATGGCAACGGAAGGCCACGATGTAGCAAAAATAAGCGTCGGAACAACAATGAAGAAACTGAAGATACGGCGGTCAACGCCGGATTCAATGGCTCCAAACCCGGTCAGCGGCAGAAGCCATTCAAAGGAAATAGAGACGGTCCATCTAATTTGGACAAGATACTAGATAGGCCTTGCCAGATTCATGGCACCCCTGACAAACCTGCCAATCATACCAACATAAACTACTGGGTTTTTAAACAGGCCGGTAAATTAAATACCGAACATAAGGGGAAAGGACCTCAAAGTGAGGATGATGATGAACCCCGCCCTCCGAACACAGGGGTACAGAAGAAGTTTTCCCTCGATGTGAAAACGGTGAACATGATATATGTCACCCATATCCCCAAAAGGGAGCGCAAGCGCGCACTAAGGGATGTCTACGCCGTAGAGCCTGTCACCCCAAAATTCAATCCATGGTCGGCTTGTCCGATCACATTTGATCATAGGGACCACCCAACAAGTATCGTCATGGAGGTTCGGTGGCCCTGGTACTCGATCCCATCATCAATGGATACCCTATTTGGACCTTAACCTTCTTTCTCTCTTTCTTTTTCTTTACCTACAGGTTCATTAAAACCTGCCTAATCCGCGGTTGTACAGGGGCTACCCTCTAAAACTCCCCTTTCTTATAGACGACCATCAACTTCTCCCCTCAAGGGATTTATAACCAAGGAGAAACGGCACAGACGCGCAGCAGGGTAACATTAGGATCTTAAAGCCGCTACTTTTTCCAACAACCCCGTGTAAAACTTTCCCTTGTGCAAACTCTCAGCATGTAAAATAGCCTTAATATTCATGGAATTATCTATAATAGCACGTCTTGACATATTATACAAGATATAAAGGAAGCAGTTGATCACCACTTTTGTTTGGTACTGATTTCTTTTGTCATCTGCATTCCCTCCTTACTTCAGATTGCCACTCGTGCTTTAGTCCAGTCTTAACACTGGGGGTTGTACGCGGCTCCGCACTCTTTCAAGTCCGAACATCTATAGGGTACTCTTCGGCGTCCCGAATATTGCACTATATGCATCGGCTCCGAATCATGTCTTTGGTCCATAGTTGGGTTGCCCGGCTCCTGTGCTTACCACCTTACGTTCCGCTTGTTCGGCTAAGGTCATAAAGGGAGCACTACTGTGATTGTATTTCTGGTTCATCAGGTCAAATACCTCAGCAGAGAAAGCTCAAAACTGACTGTCATGATAAGGCGAGAGCTGGTCAGCGATTCGGCGACTTAGTCTTATACTACAAATCGTTGGTGACTTATTCCGTGTTATACGATGGGCTGGTCTTCGTCCAGCCGCGTGGAAAGGCACCTTAGTTTGGACTGCGCACATTGATACGTCCATTTTGCATCATGTTTTCTTACTGTTATTTATAATGTTTTTATCCACAATAATGCTTTTTGGAGTAATTCTAATGCCTTTTCTCATAATTTGCAAGGTACACACCAAGAGGGAGAATTCTGGCAGCTGGAAATCTGGACCTGGAAAAGCTACGTCAGGCCACCTATTCTGCACAACTGCAAACAAGCTGAAACTTCGCGAGGAATTTTTATGGATTATTTAAGAATTATAGGAGCAAATAACTACCAGAGGGGCCCACCTGGGTGCGCGAGGGAGCCCAGGCGCGCCCTGGTGGGTTGTGCTCACCCAGGCCCACCTTCGGTGCCCATCTTCTGGTATATAGGTCATTTTGACCTAGAAAAAGTAAGGATAGGACTTTCGGAACGAAGCGCCGCCGTCTCGAGGCGGAACTTGGGCAGGAGCACTTTTGCCCACCGGCGGAGCGATTCCGTCGGGGGAACTTCCCTCCCGGAGGGGGAAATCATCGTCATCGTCATTACCAACTCTCCCATCTTGGGGACGGAAATCTCCATCAACATCTTCAAGAACACCATCTCATCACAAACCCTAGTTCATCTCTTGTGTTCAATCTTGTTACCGAAACTATAGATTGGTGCTTGTGGGTGACTTGTAGTGTTGATTACATCTTGTAGTTGATTACTATATGGTTTATTTGGTGGAAGATTATATGTTCAGATCCATTATGCTATTTAATACTCCTATGATCATGAGCATGTTTATCATTTGTGAGTAGTTACTTTTGTTATTGAGGTCACGGGAGAAAACATGTTGCGAGTAATCATGTGAATTTGATATGTGTTCGATATTTTGATAGTATGTATGTTGTGATTCCCTTAGTGGTGTCATGTGAGCGTCGACTACATGACACTTCACCATATTTGGGACTAAGGGAATTCATTGTGGAGTAGCAATTCGATGATGGGTTGCGAGAGTGATAGAAGATTAAACCCCAGTTTATGGGTTATTCCGTAAGGGACTGATTGGATCCAAAAGTTTAATGCTATGGTTAGAAAAAAAAATCTCGAATACGCATAGAGCGTATCATTTCATTGATAGGTAGAGGAGTTTACATGCGCATGACCAAGCAACACACTCGTGGCCGGGGCTACGCGAAGTTACAGAAATAGGGTTCGATCAAGGCGGTTCGAAAATAAAGGAGCGCAATCCTTTTGCGCCAGCCATGGCCCACATTGCTGCCTCGGCCAGAGCGGCTCGAGAGGCCTCGGTCACTGACGGGCGGCGAAGGTGCAAGCATTTCTGTGCTTCTAGAGGGTCCAGGCGACGATGATCGCCAGGGAGGCCGTGCCCTTACGAAGAGAAGGCGGGGCGGATGACGTGGATGCCTTCCACCAGTCGAAGAAGGGCTCGTGGCCAAGGGGAATGCTGCTGGTGAGCCCTAGCCTGGAGAATACGTCGTGCCACACCATGCGAGAGGAGCAGCCAATCAAAAGGTGCTGCATAGATTCAGTGGCCTGATCGCAGAGTGCGCAGGTGCTGCTATGAGGCAGCCCATGTCACGCCAGCCGCTCGTTCGTCCAGCATCGGTCCTGCAGGGCCAACCATATGAAGAACTTGATGCTCAGGGGGTCCCAAGTCTTCCAGGTGAGCTCGGCATGTGGGGATGAGGTAGAGCCAAGGAAGAGAGCGTCGTAGCAGGTTTTTGCAGAGTAAGTTCCATTCGCTGTCCATCGCCACCGAAGAATGTCGGGCTGCTCGGAGGTTGAAATCGGGAGTAGACGCCTCCAAAGCTCGATGTACTGGACAGTCGCCAGGGAGCCCAAGGAGCCAGCGATGTCCTGGACCCAAGCCCGGTCTTGGAGTCCGTCGGCCACGAGGCGACGTTGGCGGCGCCGCTTGGGCACCATAACATAGATAGCCAGTGCGATCTCGGCGATGGACTGGCCGTGGACCCAATGATCAGTCCAGAATTTGCAAGTTCGCCCATCACCAAGTTCCCATCGGGTGGAAGCACGGAAGATGGCCAGTGTTTCAGAGTCAGCAGGGAGGGGTAGATGGCTCCAGGGGCGTGTCCGGTCCGTGGCCTGGAGCCAGAGCCAGCGGGTGCGGAGGGAGAGCCCGGTGCGTCGCAGGTCGCGGATGCCTAGTCCGCCGAGCTGCAGCGGCATGCAGACACGACGCCAGTTAACCGCGCAGTGACCAGAGGCGGATTCCTTCTTGCCATGCCATAAGAACTCACGGATGAGGCGGTTGACCAATTTGAGCACATGGGCGTTGAGGGCGATAGCCGCGAGTAGGTGTCCGGGCATGGCGCAAAGCACATGCCAGACCAGGGCGAGCCGCTCCCCGCGGGAGAGCAAGGATGCCCTCCAGGTGGACAGCTTCTTGCGCATCTTGTCCACCAACGGCATGAGATGCGAGTAGTGGATCCGTCGGACCGATAGCGGCAGTCCCAGGTAGGTGATGGGGAAGTGCTTGACCGGGCAGTCCAGCTCAAGTCCTATAGCCGCCTCATCAGCAGGAGAGCATTGGATGGGGGTTGCAGAGCACTTGTCGAAGTTGGTGCGTAGGCCGGAGGCACCTCCAAACACAGATAGCAGCTCCCGGAGCGCGGCGAGGTCATGCCGGTCTGGGTGACAGAAAACCACCACGTCGTCAGTGTAGAGGGATACACTTGAGACCATGTGGTTGGGAGTGAGCCGGTGTAGAATTCCAGCTTGTACCGCACGTAGGATGACAGAGTTGAGCACGTCGATCACAATGGTGAACAGCATCGGTGACACCGGGTCACCTTGTCGCAACCCCTTGGCATGCCTGATTGGTGGCCCGGGCGATCCATTGATGAGGACACGGGTGCTCGCACTATATAGCAAGATGGAGATTCATTCCCGCCAACGTGGGCCGAATCCGCGATGGTGCAAGACTTGGAGGAGGAATGGCCAGGAAACCGAATCGAAGGCGCGGGCAATGTCGAGCTTGAGTAGGACGCGCAGGAGTTTGCGGTTGTGGAGGTGCTTGGCGATCTGTTGGACCAGGAGAAAGTTGTCATGGATACATCTTCCGGCGATGAATGCGCTCTGATTGACAGAGACAAGCTCGGGCAGCTTGGGAGCGAGGCGAAGGGAGAGCACTTTGGCGAAAAGCTTCACCAGGAGGTGGATGAGGCTGATCGGCCTATAGTCAGCGAGCGAGGACGCGTCGGGCTTCTTGGGTAGCAAGGTGATGATCGCCTCATTGAGCTTTTCGAAGCCAAGGCCGTTGAGAGCATAGAGCTTGTCAAATGCCTCGCAAATGTCCTTTTTGATCATGGGCCAGGCTGAGCATAAGAATTCAGCGGTGAAACCGTCGGGCCCAGGTGCCTTTCCATGGGGGAGCAGCTTGATTGCGTTCCAGATTTCGTCCTCGGTGAATGGCGCATCGAGGCCGGAGAGGTCAGAGGTGGGCATCCCAAGCACGTCCAGGTTGAGGGTGAAGTCACGCTCGTTCGTGGAACCAAGCAGATGTGTGAAGTGGGAGAATGTCGCAGCTGCCATGGCCTCGTCGTCGAGGAGGGGCTGCCCATCGTGTTGAAGCTCAAGGATCCTCTTCTTGTGGAGACATCGAGAGGCCTGGATTCGGAGGAAGGCTAAGTTGGTTTCACCATTTCGCAGCCATGAGTATCTAGAGTGCTGGCAGAGATCGTCCGGTCGAGGGAGGCGAGGCCGAGGTAGGCACATTTCAGGCAACGCCGCAGCCATGCCTCCGGCGCCGTGAGCGGGCGCCGGTCCTGTGCCTTGTCGAGGCGAGCGACTAGCTCGCGAGCGACCATGAGCTGCAAAGAAATGCCTCCCAAGGCTTTCGAGCCCCAGCTCCGCAAGCGCCGAGCGGTAATCTTGAGGCGAGCGTATAGGCGCCGGAATGGATCGGGGTGCGGCGGGGTGGAGTGGCGGATGCTTGCGGGAGGGTTAATCATAAGTAGGAGTTTTGTTCAAGTAAGAACAGCACCTAAGCACCGGTCCACCCACATATCAAATTATCAAAGTAGCGAACATGAATTAAACCAAGATGATGAAAGTGACTAGATGAAATTCCCGTGTACCCTCAAGAACGCTTTGCTTATCACAAGAGACCGTTTTGGCCTGTCCTTTGCCTCAAAAGGATTGGGCTACCTTGCTTCATATTTTTTACTACTATCATTACTTGCTCGTTACAATTTATCTTGCTATCAAACTACTCCACTACTTACAATTTCAGCACTTGCAGCATTACCTTACTGAAAACTACTTGTCATTTCCTTCTGGTCCTCGTTGGGTTTGACACTCTTACTTATCGAAAAGAGCTACAATTGATACCCTATACTTGTGGGTCATCAAGGCTATTTTCTGGCACCGTTGCCGGGGAGTGAATCGCCTTTGGTAAGTGGAATTTGGTAAGGAAACATTTATATAGTGTGCTGAAATTTATTCTCACTTATTACTATGGAAAACAATCCTTTGAGGGGTTTGTTCGGGGTATCTTCACCTCGAACGGAACCACAATTAGCTACCCCTCAACCTACTGCACCTACTGAAAATATTGAATATGAAATTCCTTCGGGTATGATAGAACAACTGCTAGCTAATCCTTATGCAGTAGATGGAACCGAACGTCCTGATATGCACTTGATATATGTAGAACAAATTTGTGGATTGTCTAAGCTTGCAGGTTTACCCGAAGGTGAGGTGATGAAAAAGGTTTTCCCTTTATCTTTGAAGGAAAAGCATTGGAACGGTATAGGCTATGTGATGATATTGGATCATGGAATTGGAATCGTTTGAAATTGGTGTTCCACCAAAGATTTTATCCTATGCATCTAGTTCATCGTGATCGGAATTATATATATATATATATATATTGGCCTCATGAAGGAGAAAGTATCGCTCTAGCTTGGGGGATGCTTAAGTCAATGTTATATTCATGCCCCAATCATGTGTTCTCAAGAGAAATTATTATCCAGAACTTTTATGCTCGGCTTTATCGTACTGATCAAACCATGATTGATACTTCTTGTGCTAGTTCTTTTATGAAGACGACTATTGAATTCCAGTGGGATATTTTGGAAAGAATTAAACACAACTCTGAAGATTGGGAACTCGACGAAGGTAAAGAGTCAGGTATTAAACTTAAGTATGATTTTGTTAAATCTTTTATGGATATCGATGCTTTTCAAAAGTTTAGCACTAAATATGGACTTGACTCTGAGATAGTAGCCTCCTTTTGTGAATCATTTGCTACTCATGTTGAACTCCCTAAAGAGAACTGGTTTAAATATCACCCACATATTAAAGAAGAAATTAAAGAACTGGTACCAGTTAAAGAAGAAACTATAATTTATAATGTTGATCCAGTTGTCCCTTGTGCTTATATTGAGAAACCACCTTTTCCTGTTAGGATAAAGGAACATGCTAAAGTTTCAACTCTGGTTAACAAAAGCTATATTAGAACACCTAAACCTGATGAACAAATTAAAGTAGAACCTAACATTGCTATGGTTAAAGATCTCTTGGAAGAAGATATGGATGTGCATGTTATTCATTTCTGTGAAGAAGCTGCTAGAATTGCTAAACCTAATAAAAGGGATAAACATATACCTGTTGTGGGCTTGCCTGTCATCTCAGTTAAAATAGGAGATCACTGTTATCATGGTTTATGTGACATGGGTGCTAGTGTGAGTGCTATTCCTTATACTTTATATCAAGAAATTATGAAAGACATAGCACCTGCAGAGATAGAAGACATAGATGTTACTATTAAACTTGCTAATAGAGACACCATATCACCATTTGGGATTATTAGAGATGTTGAAGTCTTGTGTGGGAAAATAAAATACCCTACTAATTTTCTTGTTCTTGGTTCCCCACAAGATGACTTATGTCCCATTATTTTTGGTAGACCTTTCTTGAACACAGTTAATGCTAAGATAGATTGTAAGAGACAAACTGTCGGTGTTAGTTCTGGTGATGAGTCTCATGAGTTTAATTTTTTCCAAGTTTAGTAGAAATCTTCATGAAAAAGAATTTCCTAGTAAGGATGAATTAATTGGTCTTGCTTCTATTGCTTTGCCACCTACTGATCCTTTGGAACAATATTTTCTAGACCATGAAAATGATTTACATATGCATGAAAGGAATGAAATAGATAAGATTTTCTTTGAACAACGTCCTCTTCTTAAACACAATTTTCCTATTGAAACTCTGGGAGGTCCTCCTCCACCTAAAGGTGATCCTGTGTTTGAATTAAAAGAATTGCCAGACACTTTGAAATATGCTTATCTTGATGAAAATAAGATATATCCTGTTATTATTAGTGCTAACCTTTCAGAACATGAAAAGAAAGATTATTGAAAGTTCTAAGGAAGCATCGAGCTGCTATTGGATATACTCTTGATGATTTAAAGGGCATTAGTCCCACTCTATGTCAGCACAAAATTAATATGGAACCTGATGCTAAGCCAGTTGTTGACCACCAACGTCGGTTAAATCTGAAGATGAAAGAGGTGGTAAGAACGAAAATATTAAAACTTTTGGAAGCAGGTATAATTTATCCCATAGCTGATAGTAGATGGGTAAGTCTTGTTCATTGTGTCCCTAAGAAAGGAGGTATAACTGTTGTTCCTAATGATAAGAATGAATTCATTCCACAAAGAATTGTTACAGGCTATAGAATGGTAATTGATTTTGGAAAATTAAACAAAGCAACTAGAAAAGATCATTACCCTTTGCTTTTTATTGATCAAATGCTTGAAAGATTATCTAAGCACGCACACTTTTGCTTCCTTGATGGATATTCTGGCTTTTCACAAATACCTGTTTCTCAACCTGATCAAGAAAAGACCACTTTTACTTGTCCTTTTGGAACCTATGCTTATAGGTGTATGCCTTTTGGTTTATGTAATACACTTGCTACCTTTCAGAGATGTATGACTGCTATATTCTCTGATTTTTGTGAAAATATTGTTGAGGTTTTCATGGATGACTTTTCTGTTTATGGGAAGTCTTTTGATAACTGTTTTAATCAATCTTGATCGAGTTTTGCAGAGATGTGGACAAACAAATCTTGTCTTGAATTGGGAGAAGTGCCACTTTATGGTTAATGAAGGCATTGTCTTGGGGCATAAAATTTCTGAAAGAGGTATTGAAGTGGACCAAGCTACGGTTGATGCAATTGAGAAAATGCCATGTCCTAAAGATATAAAAGTTATTCATAGTTTCCTAGGTCATGCTGGTTTCTATAGGAGATTTATCAAAGACTTTTCTAAAATTTCTAGGCCTCTTACTAGTCTTTTGCAGAAGGATATTCCCTTTGTTTTTTATGATGATTGTTTAGAAGCATTTGAAACACTCAAGAAAGCTTTAATTTCTGCACCTATTGTTCAACCACCTGATTGGAACTTGCCTTTTGAAATTATGTGTGATGCTAGTAATTATGTTGTTGGTGTTGTTCTAGGACAAAGAGTTGATAAGAAATTGAATGTTATTCATTATGATAGTAAAACTCTAGACAGTGCTCAAAGAAATTATGCTACTACTCAAAAACAATTCTTAGCAGTGGTGTTTGCTTGTGATAAATTTAGACCTTATATTGTTGATTCCAAAGTAACTGTTCACACAGACCATGCTGCTATTAAATATCTTGAAAAGAAAGATGCTAAACCTAGACTTATTCATAGGGTTCTCTTGTTACAAGAATTTGATTTACATATCATTGATAGAAAAGGAGTTGAGAATGCCCGTAAGTATGTCTCATCTTGTGATGAATGTCAAAGAATAGGTAATATCGGTAAGCGTCAAGAAATGCCTATGAATTATTCATGTGTTGTTGAACCATTTGATGTTTGGGGATTTTATTACATGGGACCTTTTCCTTCCTCTAATGAGTATACACATATTTTGGTTGATGTTGATTATGTTACTAAATGGGTAGAAGCTATTCCAACCAGTAGTGCTGATCACAACACCTCTATTAAAATGCTTAAGGAAGTTATTTTCCCAATGTTTGGAGTCCCTGGATATTTAATGACTGATGGTGGTTCACACTTTATTCATGGTGCTTTTCGTGAAATGCTTGCCAAGTATGATGTTAACCATAGAATTGCATCACCTTATCATCCTCAGTCTAGTGGTCAAGTTGAACTTAGCAATAGAGAAATAAAATTAATTTTGCAAAAGACTGTCAATAGGTCCATGAAGAGTTGGTCTAAGAAATTAGATGATGCACTTTGGGCTTATAGAACAGCATATAAAAATCCTATGGGTATGTCTACTTATAAAATGGTTTATGGAAAAGTTTGTCATTTGCCTCTTGAATTAGAACATAAAGCATATTGGGCAGTCAAATAACTCAACTATGATTTCAAACTTGCTGGTGAAAAGAGGTTATTTGATATAAGCTCATTAGATGAATGGAGAACCCAAGCTTATGAAAATGCAAAAATTTTCAAAGAGAAAGTTAAAATATGGCATGACAAAGCGTGAGTTTAAAGTTGGAGAATATGTTCTTTTGTACAACTCTCATTTTAGATTCTTTGCAGGAAAACTCCTCTCAAAATGCGAAGGCCCCTATGTTATCGAGGAGGTTTACCGGTCTGGAGCCATAAAAATAAATAATTCTGAAGGTACTAACCCGAAGGTTGTCAATGGGCAACGAATAAAGCATTATATCTCAAGTACGCCCATTAATGTTGAAAGTAATATTATCCAAACTTTGACACCGGAAGAACACATAAAAGAGTCCTTCTCGAACACTCCAGAATCATGAAAATAAGGAGGTACGTGATACGGTAAGTAAACGGACTCCGAAAAATCCACAAAAATATTTTTTATCAGTTTTGAAATATTTAAGAATTTGGGAAATAAAGAAACTTCCTGGAAGCGTCCCCTGGTGGGCACAAGACACCAGGGCGCGCCAGGCAAGCCTGGCGCGCCCAGGTGGGTTGTGCCCACCTGGGACACCTCTCGGACGCCGTTTTTCTTCCGTATGCTTGTCCCCCAAGATAAAAAAATCTATATATACTTCCCAAACCTGTTGATCACCATATTGCGAAGAAATCCTCTATTCTCTTTTCTTGTTGTTTTCTATCAGATCCCATCTACCATGGCCGCTTCAAGATCCTAGAAGGACAAGTTCTTCAAGAACATCATCAACCCATATCCGCGGGAGGTGGTGCAGCACCCTCAAACCATCCAGATGCATGAGGGGGTGTTGTACATATGCGATGAGCAAGGTCCCAAGGGCACGGGAACCATGGAGGCCAGGCTTGAAGACATGGAGCAGGAAGTCTTCCGGTGCAAGGGGATGGTGGAGCGTGGGCTCAATGCCAATCACCTCATGATCATGGACCTTTCCCGTGATCTCAAGGTGGATGGCAAGCCCATGAAGGATATCATCTTCACCCTTAACGAGCAAATCAACTTTCTCCAAAGCCAGATCTATGATCTTTAGAACCAAGTCTTTGAATATGACGCGAGGTTTAAAGGTATGAGTTTAGCTGCTAGTTGCAGGACCCGTGAGACTCATTCCTCCTGTTATGATGGTGGACCATTGCCATGGAAATCCGAGGACAAGATCTCTTCTTCACCACCACCACCATCTTCTTCATCACCAAAGAGAACTGAGTATCGGGTATGGGCACTCCCCTTGGCTTCCGCCAAGCTTGGGGGAGGTGCCCCAGTATCGTATCATCCCACTATCTTTTAGCTTTTACTTATCTTAGTTCGATCATTTTACTTTAGATGAAATAAAGTTTAGTTCGGTCCTTTCTTCTTTGAGAGTTTGCTTAGTAATCTATCATTGTAATTGTGTGCAAGTTATATAATAAAGTTTGGTTAGAGTTTTTGCTTTCTTTACTTTCATGTTGCAAATAAAGAAAATAAATAAGAAAGAAAAAAGAGAAAGGAAATAAAACAATAAGATCATATACTAATCCTGAAAGGATCGATATAGTTGACTAGAGGGGGGTGAATAGGCAACTAACAATTTTTAGCTTTTCTTTACCAATTTAAACTTTGCATCAAAGTAGGTTGTCTAGATATGCAACTAGGTGAGCAACCTATATGATGCAACGACAACAAGCACACAAGCAAGCAATGGATAAAACGCAAATAAGCTTGCACAAGTAAAGGGATGAGATAACCAAGAGTGGAGCCGGTGGAGACGAGGATGTGTTGCCAAAGTTCCTTCCTTTTGAGGGGAAGTACGTCTCCCTTAGAGCGGTGTGGAGGCACAATGCTCCCCAAGAAGCCACTAGGGCCACCGTATTCTCCTCACGCCCTCACACAATGCGAGATGCCGTGATTCCACTATTGGTGCCCTTGGAGGCGGCAACCGAACCTTTACAAACAAGGTTGGGGCAATCTCCACAACTTAATTGGAGGCTCCCAACGACACCACGAAGCTTCACCACAATAGACTATGGATCCACGGTGACCTCAACCATCCCGGGTGCTCAAACATCCAAGAGTAACAAGATCCTCTAGGGATTAGTGGGGGGAATCAAATTTCTCTTGGTGGAAGTGTAGATCGGGGCCTTCTCAACCAATCCCGAGCAAATCAACAAGTTTGATTGGCTAGGGAGAGAGACTGGGCGAAAATGGAGCTTGGAGCAACAATGGAGCTTTTGGGGGAAGAGGTGAGTCAACTTTGGGGGAAGAAGACCCCCTTATATAGTGGGGGGAACAATCCAACCGTTACCCCCCAAAACAGCCCCGCAGAGAGCGGTACTACCACAGGAGGTAGCGGTACTACCGCTCCCCCTGGCGGTACTGTCGTGCAATCTGGAAGGCACGGGAGAAAGGGACCCGAGTGGTACTGCCGCAGTGGTAGGGCGGTACTACCGCTCATAAGTGGTAATGCCGCTCTACTGCCGTTGTAAAGTACCGCACAATCCGACACAAGAAATGACCCCCTCGAATCGACGCGGTAGGGGCCTGGTACCGCAGCGGTACTACGGCTGAGGACCCACCGGCGGTACTACCACTGCGGAGCGGTACTGCCGCCTGTGAACCCTAAGCGGTACTACCGCTGGGTACCGCGGTACTACCGCTGGGACCAGACAAAGCCGAAAGAAAGAGGGAAGAGCTCTCCATTGAAGCGGAAAGGTTCAGAGGGTGAGAAAAGGATGTGTACGTGTTTATTCCACCCTAGCCTTATGATATCTACTACGCAACCTTCTCCTTGTAGACTTGTTGGGCCTCCAAGTGCAGAGGTTTGTAGGACAGTAGCAAATTTCCCCCAAGTGGATGACCTAAGGTTTATCAATCCGTGGGAGGCGTAGGATGAAGATGGTCCCTCTCAAGCAACCCCGCAACCAAATAACAAAGAGTCTCTTGTGTCCCCAACACACCCAATACAATGGTAAATTGTATAGGTGCACTAGTGCGGCGAAGAGATGGCGATACAAGTGCAATATGGATGCTAGATATAGGTTTTTGTAATCTGAAAAATATAAAAACAGCAAGGTAACAAGCGGTAAAAGTGAGTGTAAACGGTATTGCAATGCTAGGAAACAAGGCCTAGGGTTCATACTTTCACTAGTGCAAGTTCTCTCAACAATAATAACATAGTTGGATCACATAACTATCCCTCAACATGCAACAAAGAGTCACTCCAAAGTCACTAATAGCGGAGAACAAATGAAGAGATTATGGTAGGGTACGAAACCACCTCAAAGTTATTCTTTCCAATCAATCCATTGGGCTATTCCTATAAGTGTCACAAACAGCCCTAGAGTCCGTACTAGAATAACACCTTAAGACACAAATCAACCAAAACCCTAATGTCACATAGATACTCCAATGTCACCTCAAGTATCCGTGGGTATGATTATACGATATGTGTCACACAATCTCAGATTCATCTATTCAACCAACACACAGGACCTCAAAGAGTGCCCCAAAGTTTCTACCAGAGAATCAAGACGAAAATGTGTGCCAACCCCTATGCATAGGTTCATGGGCGGAACCCGCAAGTTGATCACCAAAACATACATCAAGTGAGTCACGTGATATCCCATTGTCACCACAGATACGCACGGCAAGACATACATCAAGTGTTCTCAAGTCATTAAAGGCTCAATCAATAAGATAACTTCAAAGGGAAAACTCAATCCATTACAAGAGAGTAGAGGGGGAGAAGAAACATAAGATCCAACTATAATAGCAAAGCTCGTGATACATCAAGATCGTGCCAAATCAAGAACACGAGAGAGAGAGAGAGAGAGATCAAACACATAGCTACTGGTACATACCCTCAGCCCCGAGGGTGAACTACTCCCTCCTTGTCATGGAGATCGCTGGGATGATGAAGATGGCCACCAGTGAGGGATCCCCCTCCGGCAGGGTGCCGGAACAGGGTCCCGATTGACTTTTGGTGGCTACAGAGGCTTGCGGCGGCGGAACTCCCGATCTATTCTGTCCCCCGAAGGTTTTAGGGTATATGGATATATATAGGCGGAAGAAGTACTTCAGGGGAGCAACGAGGGGCCCACGAGGGTGCAGGGCGCGCCCTAGGGAGGTGGGCGCGCCCCCTACCTCGTGGCTCCCTCGTTTCTTTCCTGACGTGCACTCCAAGTCCATCAGGTAGCTTTCCTTCCAAAAAAACTTCTCCAGAAGGTTTCATTTCGTTTCGACTCCGTTTGATATTCCTTTTCTTCGAAACACTGAAACAAGGGAAAAACAGGAACTGGTACTGGGCTCTGGGTTAATAAGTTAGTCCCAAAAGTAATATAAAAGTGTTTAATAAAGCACATAAACATCCAAAACAGATAATATAATAGCATGGAACAATCAAGAATTATAGATACGTTGGAGACGTATCAGCATCCCCAAGCTTAATTCCTGCTCGTCCTCGAGTAGGTAAATGATAAAAACAGAATTTTTGATGTGGAATGCTACCTAACATATGTATCCATGTAATTCTCTTTATTGTGGCAAGAATATTCAGATCCAGAAGATTCAAGATAAAAGTTTAATATTGACATGAGAACAATAATACTTCAAGCATACTAACAAAGCAATCATGTTTTCTCAAAATAGCATGGCCAAAGCAAGCTATCCCTACAAAATCATATAGTCTGGCTATGCTCTATCTTCATCACACAAAATATTTAAACCATGCACAACCTCAATGACAAGCCAAGCAATTGTTTCATACTTTTGATGTTCTCAAACCTTTTCAATCTTCACGCAATACATGAGCGTGAGCCATGGACATAACACTATAGGTGGAATAGAATGGTGGTTGTGGAGAAGACAAAAAGGAGAAGATAGTCTCACATCAACTAGGCGTATCAACGGGCTATGGAGATGCCCATCAATAGATATCAATGTGAGTAAGTAGGGATTGCCATGCAACGGATGCACTAGAGCTATAAGTGTATGAAAGATCAACAAAGAAACTAAGTGGGTGTGCATCCAGCTCGCTTGCTCACGAAGACCTAGGGCATTTTGAGGAAGCCCATCATTGGAATATACAAGCCAAGTTCTATAATGAAAATTTCCCACTAGTATATGAAAGTGACAACATAGGATACTCTCTATCATGAAGATCATGGTGCTACTTAGAAGCAGAAGTGTGGTAAAAGGATAGTAGCATTGTCCCTTCTCTCTTTTTCTCTCATTTTTTTATTTTTTTAATTGGGACTTTCTCTTTTTTTATGGCCTCTTTTTTTCTCCTTTTTCTATTTGGGCTTCTTAGGCCTCTTTTATTTATTTGTTCATCCGGAGTCTCATCCCGACTTGTGGGGGAATCATAGTCTCCATCATCCTTTCCTCACTAGGACAATGCTCTAATAATGATGATCATCACACTTTTATTTACTTACAACTCAATACTTAGAACAAAATATGACTCTATATGAATGCCTCCGGCAGTGTACCGGGATGTGCAATGACTCATGAGTGATAGGTATAAAAGAATTATGAACGATGGCTTTGCCACAAATACGATGTCAACTACATGATCATGCAAAGCAATATGACAATGATGGAGCGTGTCATAATAAACGGAATGGTGGAAAGTTGCATGGAAATATATCTCGGAATGGCTATGGAAATGCCATAATAGGTAGGTATGGTGGCTGTTTTGAGGAAGGTATATGGTGGGTTTATGATACCGGTGAAAGGTGCGCGGTATTAGAGAGGCTAGCAATGGTGGAAGGATGAGAGTGCGTATAATCCATGGACTCAACATTAGTCATAAAGAACTCATATACTTATTGAAAAAATCTACTAGTTATCAAAACAAAGTACTATGCGCATGCTCCTAGGGGGATAGATTGGTAGGAAAAGACCATCGCTCGTCCCTGACCGCCACTCATAAGGAAGACAATCAATAAATAAATCATGCTCCGACTTCATCACATAACGGTTCACCATACGTGCATGCTACGGGAATCACAAACTTTAACACAAGTATTTCTCAAATTCACAACTACTCAACTAGCATGACTCTAATATCACCATCTTCATATCTCAAAACAATCATCAAGTATCAAACTTCTCATAGTATTCAATGCACTTTATATGAAAGTTTTTATTATATCCCTCTTGGATGCCCATCATATTAGGACTAAATTCATAACCATGCTGTTTAAGACTCTGAAAATAATATAAGTGAAGCATGAGAGTTCATCCATTTCTACAAAATAAATCCACCGCCATGCTCTAGAAGATATAAGTGAAGCACTAGAGCAAACAACAAACTACTCCGAAAGATATAAGTGAACATCAATGAGTAGTTGAATAAACATGTAACTATGTGATGACTCTCTAACATTTAAGAATTTAAGATCTTGGTATTTTATTCAAACATCAAGCAAAACAAAAGAAAATAAAAGGATGCTCCAAGCAAAACACATATCATGTGCTGACTAAAAATATAGCTCCAAGTAAAGTTACCGATGAACGAAGACGAAAGAGGGCATGCCATCCGGGGCATCCCCAAGATTAGGCTCTTGGTTGTTCTTGAATATTACCTTGGGGTGCCTTGGGAATCCCCAAGCTTAGGCTCTTGCCACTCCTTATTCCATATTTCATCAAATATTTACCCAAGACTTGAAAACTTCACAACACAAAACTTAACAGAAAACTCGTAAGCTCGGTTAGTATAAGCAAATAAATCACCACTTAGGTAGTGTAATGAACTCATTCTTTATTTATATTGGTGTTAAACCTACTTTATTCCAACTTATTTATGGTTTATAAACCATTTTACTAGCCATAGATTCATCAAAGTAATCAAGCAACACAATGAAAACAGAATCTGTCAAAAACAGAATAGTCTGTAGTAATCTGTATCAACCGTATACTTATGGAACACCAAAAATTCTAAAATGAATTGGTGGACCTGAGGAATTTTCCTAGTAATCATTTGCAAAAAGAATCAACTAAATATCACTCTCCAGTAAAAAGTTTTAGCTAATCTCGTGAGCGCTAAAGTTTCTGTTTTTTACAGCATGATCATAAGGACTTCACCCAAGTCTTCCCAAAGGTTCTACTTGGCACAAACACTAATTAAAACATAAAACCACATCTAAACAGAATCTAGATGGATATTTATTCCTAAACAGAACCAAAAAGCAAGAAACTAAAATAAAATTGGGTTGCCTCCCAACAAGCGTTGTCGTTTAACGCCCCTAGCTAGGCATGATGATTTCAATGATGCTCACATAAAAGATAAGAATTGAAACATAAAGAGAGCATCATGAAGCATATGACTAGCACATTTAAGTCTAACCCACTTCCTGTGAATAGGGACTTTGTGAGCAAACAACTTATGGGAACAATAATCAACTAGCATAGGAGGGCAAAACAAGCATAACTTTAAAACTTAAAGCACATAGAGAGGAAACTTCATATTATTGCAATTCCTACAAGCATATGTTCCTCCCTCATAATAATTTTTCAGTAGCATCATGAATGAATTAAACAATATAACCAGCACCTAAAGCCTTCTTTTCATGATCTACTTGCATATAAATTTTACTACTCTCCACATAAGCAAAATTCTTCTCATTGGGAATAGTGGGAGTATCATAAGAGACTTGAATACTATAAATTGTTTCCATATTAAAAGAGTAATGTTCAGAAAAAGGGTACTCCTAATCATGACAAGTTTTATAAATATAATCATCACTACTTTTTATAGCATAAGTTTCATCACAATAATCATCATAAGTAGCAACTTTGTTCTCATCATAATCGATTGAAACCTCTTCCAAGATAGTGGAATCATTACTAAATAAAGTCATGACCTCTCCAAATCCACTTCAACAAATATTATATGATTCAACATCCTCCAAAATAGTGGGATCATTACTTCCTAAAGTTGACACGCTTCCAAACCCACTTTCATCAATATAATCATCATAGATAGAAGGTATTCTATCATCATAACAACTTTGCATATCAAAACTTGAGAGGCTAAAAATATCATCTTCATTAAACGTAGCATCCCCAAGCTTGGGACAAACATTAATTGCAGCAAATATATTCTCAAAAACATCATCTTCTTCAAACATAGCATCCCCAAGCTTGGGCCTTTTTATATCATAAACATAATCACTCTCATCATTAATAGTATGGATAGCACCAATAGTATAGCAATTATTATTATCATATTCTTCCAAGCAAGTGCCAAAAAGATTTTCAAGATCATAAGAAGTATCATTATCTTCCCAATCATAATCATCACAACAAGCAATAGGCATAACGAGATCATCATCAAGTGCATCATCTTCATTTTCATGAGGCACAACAATAATAGGAGCAACATTATTTGGGGGAGACATCTGTTTACCTCTCTTCCTTTTTATTTTCTTCTTCTTCACCACATCATGTGTAGGTTCAATCCTCTTTTTGGAGCTCCTTATTAATGAGATTGGTTGAATAGAAGGCTCCTCCTCGTTACATGATTCATCATAAGAAATAATAGGAGGATATTGGGAAGTCTCTTCCCTTTCGTTAGCATTCTCTTCATCTTCTATTTGTTTTTCTTTTCTTTATGTAGTTGGCAATATAAGGATTTTCAATACGATTCACCGCACAATACATATAAATCTTCTCTAGATCAAAATCAAGAAATCTATCAAGATTAAATTTTGGAATACCCTCAGTTATACGTTTCATTTCTTCATAACCCAAAAGAAGGCTAAGCTCTTTATGATGCTCAAGGGTAATCAAGTTATAACAATTTTTGGACATGACTTGATCATGAAACAAATAGCATTGGAGTTTTAAATGACCATGTTCATTGCAAAGTTCACAAGGGGCGCGATAAATATTGAATCTTTCAGCGCAATCATCTAGCCTCTCTTGCAACAATTTAGTTTCTAAGTACTTATGCCTCTTGCAATATCTATCTTCCCTATTTGGTGTGTACTTACAAACCCAATGCACTCCACAAAAATTGACATGTTTATAGGAGACATTTTCATCATAACTAGTGCAATCATCATTAGTACTATGGATATTCAAGGAGTTCATACTAACAACATTGCAATCATGCTCATCATTCAAAGATTTAGTGCCAAACATTTTAATGCATTCTTCTTCTAACACTTTGGCACAACTTTATTTTCCATCATACTCATGAAAGATATTAAAAAGATGAAGCATATGAGGTAAACTCAATTCCATTTTTTGTAGTTTTCTTTTATAAACTAAACTAGTGCTAAAACAAGAAACAAAAAGATTCGATTGCAAGATCTAAACATATACCTTCAAGCACTCACCTCCCGGCAACGGCGCCAGAAACTGCTTGATGTATACTATGCAACCTTCTCCTTGTAGACGTTGTTGGGCCTCCAAGTGCAGAGGTTTGTAGGACAGTAGCAAATTTCCCTCAAGTGGATGACCTAAGGTTTATCAATCCCTGGGAGGCGTAGGATGAAGATGGTCCCTCTCAAGCAACCCTGCAACCAAATAACAAAGAGTCTCTTGTGTCCCCAACACACCCAATACAATGGTAAGTTGTATAGGTGCACTGGTTCGGCGAAGAGATGGTGATACAAGTGCAATATGGATGGTAGATATAGGTTTTTGTAATCTGAAAATATAAAAAGAGCAAGGTAACAAGTGGTAAAAGTGAGTGTAAACGGTATTGCAATGCTAGGAAACAAGGCCTAGGGTTCATACTTTCACTAGTGCAAGTTATCTCAACAATAATAACATAGTTGGATCACATAACTATCCCTCAACATGCAACAAAGAGTCACTCCAAAGTCACTAATAGCGGAGAACAAACGAAGAGATTATGGTAGGGTACGAAACCACCACAAAGTTATTATTTCCAATCAATCTGTTGGGCTATTCCTATAAGTGTCACAAACAGCCCTAGAGTTCATACTAGAATAACACCTTAAGACACAAATCAACCAAAACCCTAATATCACATAGATACTCCAATGTCACCTCAAGTATCCGTGGGTATGATTATACGATATGCGTCACACAATCTCAGATTCATCTATTCAACCAACACATAGGACCTCAAAGAGTGACCCAAAGTTTCTACCGGAGAATCAAGACGAAAACGTGTGCCAACCCCTATGCATAGGTTCATGGGCGGAACCCGCAAGTTGATCACAAAAACATACATCAAGTGAGTCACGTGATATCCCATTGTCACCACAGATACGCATGGCAAGACATACATCAAGTGTTCTCAAGTCATTAAAGACTCAATCCGATAAGATAACTTCAAATGGAAAACTCAATCCATTACAAGAGATTAGAGGGGGAGAAGAAGCATAAGATCCAACTATAATAGCAAAGCTCGTGATACATCAAGATCGTGCCAAATCAAGAACACGAGAGAGAGAGAGAGAGAGAGATCAAACACATAGCTACTGGTACATACCCTCAGCCCCGAGGGTGAACTACTCCCTCCTTGTCATGGAGATCACCGGGATGATGAAGATGGCCACCGGTGAGGGATCCCCCCTCCGGCAGGGTGCCGGAACAGTGTCCCAATTGACTTTTGGTGGCTACAGAGGCTTGCGGCGGCGGAACTCCCGATCTATTCTGTTCCCCGAAGGTTTTAGGGTATATGGATATATATAGGCAGAAGAAGTGTGTCAGGGGAGCCACGAGGGGCCCACGAGAGTGGAGGGCGTGCCCTAGGGGGGTGGGTGCACCCCCCTACCTCGTGGCTCCCTTGTTTCTTTCCTGACATGCACTCCAAGTCCATCGGGTAGCTTTCCTTCCAAAAATAACTTCTCCCGAAGGTTTCATTCCGTTTCGACTCCATTTGATATTCCTTTTCTTAAAAACACTGAAACAAGGGAAAAAACAGGAACTGGCACTGGGCTCTGGGTTAATAAGTTAGTCCCAAAAGTAATATATAGTGTTTAATAAAGCCCATAAACATCCAAAACAGATAATATAATAGCATGGAACAATAAAAAATTATAGATACGTTGGAGACGTATCACCTTACCAAAGCAGACCCCCTCTTGATAGTACGGTGCCCTCTACGCAACTAGTCCACCAAAAAGAAACGAAAGAGCTACATCGTCTTGAATGACACTCCGAGGGAAAGAAATCGTCTTGTGCCAAAGATGGATCTCTGAAATGCTCAAGGCACACCATTAGTCCGCAAACATGTTGTCATCAATCACCAAAACCACATCAAGAGAGATATGCCTTAACAATCTCCCCCTTTTTGGTGGATTGATGATAACCAGGGATTTGCACAAGGATAAGACATGAAAGTAAAGATACTTAGGACTACAAAATATAGACGGCCTCCCCCTGAATGTGTGTACCTAGAAAGAAGTGCCTTTGGAATGCACGACGCACACATTAGGATCAACAGTCCCCCTATATTTTATAGTTCAACAACCTAAGCAAAGGATATATGAGCGTAGGGTATGAATAACAAGATAAGCATGCAACTCATAAGATACCAAGGTACTAGATAGACATAGATAAGATAAACAAGGTAGCATATGTCTCACACCATATGTCTGGAACTTAGGTCTCACAGGCATAAAACCAAACAAAGCAAAGCAAACGGTGAACACAAAACACAAAGACACTCTCGCAACACGCCAACGACACAAATCCCTAAAACTCTCTCCCCTTTGGCATCGAGACACCAAAAGGGCAAAGAGCGAAGCTACGGCTCCAGGTGATAGCAAACTGAGGAGCTCTCTCATCACATCCTGGCAGGGTCATCTGCACTCCCATTGTTGGTGTCAAAACCGGCGGATCTCGGGTAGGGGGTACCGAACTGTGCGTCTAGGCGGATGATAACAGGAGACAAGGGACACGATGTTTTACCCAGGTTCGGGCCCTCTTGATGGAGGTAAATCCCTACATCCTGCTTGATTAATATTGATGATGTGGGTAGTACAAGAGTAGATCTACCACGAGATCAAGGAGGCTAAACCCTAGAAGCTAGCCTATGGTATGATTGTTATGTCTTGTCCTACGGACTAAAACCCTCCGGTTTATATAGACATCGGAGAGGGTTAGGTTTACACAGAGTCGGTTACAATGGTAGGAGATCTACATATCCGTATCGCCAAGCTTGCCTTCCACGCCAAGGAAAGTCCCTTCCGGACACGGGACGAAGTCTTCAATCTTATATCTTCATAGTCCAGGAGTCCGGCTGAAGGTATAGTCCGGCTATCCGGACACCCCCTAATCCAGGACTCCCTCTGTAGCCCCTGAACCAGGCTTCAATGACGACGAGTCCGGCGCGCAGATTGTCTTCGGCATTGCAAGGAGGGTTCCTCCTCCAAATACTTCATAGAAGATTTTGAACACTAAGGATAGTGTCCGGCTCTGCAAAATAAGTTTCCACATATTGCCATAGAGATAATAATATTTACACAAATCTAATTTGCTGACGTATTCCGTAGCGTGACACCACACCACAGCCAAGTCTTTATTCGAATTGTTTTTACTCCCCCACCTCAGCGCATTTTGTGAGGCGGTTTCCTTGGCAC
Organism: Aegilops umbellulata; assembly: GCA_032464435.1. Lineage (NCBI taxonomy): Eukaryota > Viridiplantae > Streptophyta > Magnoliopsida > Poales > Poaceae > Aegilops > Aegilops umbellulata. The sequence continues at coordinate 316,076,489 of CP136056.1, read as the reverse complement.
GTCTTGTCAAAGCAGAGATCGTGTCCCCTTATTTACGGGATTCTCATCAATATGGACGTGGGTAACCCAACCGCGCCATTTATCACGGCGCTTGGGAGATAAGCGAGTTTTATCAGGCTGGTGGGGACGCTTGGCCGCATCCGCCCATATAAGGGGATAAGGATCCACCATTTTACCTACGCCTTATTCCTCCTTTGCCTATCCATCTTCGGCACACTCGAGCTCCAGCGCCCAAGCCCGCACTTCCGACCTCGACCTTCTCCAGCCATGTCCGGAGCGGGAGGCAAGTCGATGGTCTCCTCCGTCACGGAGGGACACATCAAAAAACTGAGAAAAGCCAGATACTTGTCTGACGCGCACCGGCTTCCCAAAAAGGGACAGCTCCTCCCCACCCCAAGGACCCATGAGAGGGTAGTATTCCTTCCCCATTTCCTTCGCGGACTAGGCTTTCCTCTCCACCCGTCCGTCCGGAGGTTCATGTTCTACTACGGCCTGTATTTCCATGATCTGGCCCCGAACTTCATCCTCAACATCTCGGCGTTTATCATGGTGTGCGAGGCTTTCCTCTGCATCCGCCCTCATTTCGGCCTATGGCTCAAGACCTTCAACGTCAAGCCAAAGGTGGTGCGCGGCAACCAGGCGGAGTGCGGAGGTGCCATGGCGGGCAAGATGGTCAACGTCCTATGGCTCGAGGGCTCCTTTGTGGAGACCCTGAAAGGGGTGGCAATCGGGGTGGTTTTACATCACCGAGCCGCGCGACCCTGAGTGGGTCGCAGCCCCCTAGTTCCGGTCCGGACCCCCTACGCGGCTCACGTCTTGGAAAGAGGCGGGCCTGTCGTGGGGCAACAAAGGAGAGGTAACCGGACTGCAAAAATGCATCCAAACCCTGGTGAACAAGCAGCTCAAGCTTGTCAATGTAGTCCAGGTTATGCTCGTCCGCCGGATCCTCCCGTGTCAACAACGGGATTTCAAACTGTGGGAGTTCGACCCGGCGCAGCACCAAACCCTGAGCAGGCTCTTCGACACGACGTACAAAGATGCCTGGAAGGTGCTATTCAAAGACGCCGAGGCTCCCGCATCCGCTTCCGAGGACCGCGGATTCAGCACGCGGCGTCACGCTAGTGCAGTAAGCTATTTTTACCTTTTGCAGGATGTTAGTTTTCCATAGTTTGACTCTATGCGGGATCTCAACTCCCTTTCCCTTGACAGGATTGGCAGGCGAAGTCCGGACAGATCGACTGTCCGGCCCCTCTACACGAAGACCCAGCTGATGCTCACCTAGTGAAGCTACTGGCTCTGGCACCTTATGTGGTGCCGGAGAAGAAGGCCAAGAAGAAGGCCACAGGGACTCGAAAGAGTTCCCGGCGCCTGGAGGTGTCGGATTCATCATCCGACGAATACGAGACGCGCTCCTCCCGTGAAAACGAGGAGGAGGAGGAAGAACCCTCTCCCCCTCCAGCGGGGGGAGGAAAGAAGAGAAAGGCCACCCCAGCAGGGGAAGCCGAGGGGTCCAGGGAGGGAAGGACCCCTCCTCCGGACTACTCCGCCGACGCCGACGAGGCGAAGAGGAGTGGCCACATAGGGCCAAGCGCCCGGCGAGATCGTAAGTTATTCGGATGCCGGAGTAATTTATAGTACTCTTTTATGGCACAACCTTTCCTTATGTCGAATATGATCATGCAGTCCGCCCAAGGCCGGGCTCGACGAGTCATCGAGCGGCTCCCTGGATTCGTCGGATGTGAATTCACTTCCGACGGCTACCTCCCCCCGCCCTACGGACGACGTCGAAGTGTTGTCCCAACAGGTTCCAAGCCAGGAGGAGGTGGTCCTGGAGGCGCCACAAGGCAACCTCCCGGACTCCAGGAGTGAAGGGGATAAAACCCCCAGGGCTCCAAGTCCGGCTTTGAGCCGGACACTACGCCGGAATCATCAACGGTTCCAGACCACGGTAGGCGAACTCCTTCCAAGAGGAGCAAGCCTACTGAGCTGGCGGCCCCCGTCCAACCGGAGGCGCCGGACAATCTGCTGGAGGTGCTTAATGGCGCCTCCATCAACGAGGAGCACCGCACTATTATGAGTGCGGTGATCCAGAAGGTTCAGTCCGCCAAGAGCGGACTGACTGAAGCTTGTGCCAGCCTTCTAACAGGCTTGGAGGTAAGTACAGAATATGTAAAAATATTACCGCATAGACAGTAGCCCCTGATGCTCTGTTTGGCGTTCGGAAAGAAAAGCCGAATAGAGGATCTAATAAAATTCGCAGGAGTCTAACAGAAAAAGAGTCAATATGCGTATGCAGGCTTCGCTGTTGGCGACCGCCGCATTGACTGTGGAGGTGGGCACACTGGAGAAGGGCCTCGAGCGGTCCGAGCAAGAGCTCGGCCTTGCCAAGTGGCAGCTCAAGGAGAAAGAAGGTAAGAGATACCTTATAGAAAAAACAAAAATATAAAAGCGCAATTGCAAAAATATGACAGGATTAACATGGCTATTATAGGGGCCACAACTGAGGTGGCGACCCTTAAGCAAGCGCTGGCCGAGGTCGAGAAGAGAGCGGTCGTGGAGCGCACCGAGCGGGAGAAATATGAGGCGCAAGTTGGCGAGGTACGGCAAGAGCTCCAGGTTCTCATGGAAAAACATGAGAGTTTGGAGCTTGACTCAAAGACGCGAGCGTCCGAGCTCGCGGCGGCTATTGAAAGTGCCAAGTCTGCCAAGGCCGAATCCCAGAAGGCCCTCCAGGAGTTGGATGCGGTGAAAAATATAGCGGCGGGTAAGGCATTCTTTATGCAAAGCAAACATGTAAAAGTGAGCTTCTTGTTACTTACCCGAATCCGGAGTTCTCCAGGAGCATTCGCAGATCTTCCCCGTAGCGTGTTCGATGCCGCCGCATTCTATTGAGCCGAGGAGTTCAGCTCAACGGAGAAGGTGTTCTGGTCTCAGTACGCTGAGGCCGGACACCCAGTGCCCCTGAGCGACCAGCTGAAGCAGCTGGTCGAGCTCCACAAGGTGGCCGAACAGGCCATGAAGGGCCTTATAGTTCGGCTGTGGCCCGGAGAGGCTCTGCCTGGGAGATACTTCGGGCTGGTGCGACGGCTGGTGGAGGCCTGTCCAAGGCTCGAAGTCATCAAGCGCTCCGTCTGCATCAAAGATGCCCGTAGGGCCCTTGCCCGCGCTAAGGTGCACTGGGGCAAGCTGAATGGTGAGAAGCTTGTGAAGGACGGGCCACCGCCGGGGAAAGAGCATCGCAAGCCCAAGAACTATTATAAGGACGTTCTGAAGGGTGCCCGCCTTATGGCGGATGAATGTTCCAGGGATGTAATTTTCGAGTAAACTCGCTCGTATTGTCCTGTGCGCTGAAAACTTGTTCATATGCGCTAAGCAATGCTTTTTGAATTTAAAATATTACTTTCTGTGCGGTTGTTTATCAAAATTGAGAGATGGCCAGTCGTCGGCTTCTGCCCCCGTGCCACTAGTGCTGGCGTGTTCGGGATAAACCTGAGCGCTCTTTTTCCCATGTTTGGGTCCTTCGAGGGAGGCGCTCAGCACAACGAACAAGGCAATCGGACTATAATGCTTGAACACTCTCACTTAGCCATAGAATTCTATAATTTTAAATTTCGGCGAGGCCCTAGTATTCGGAAGACCGAGTTCGGGGCGCTATCCACGCCTTTGGCCGGACAAAGCCGACTCCTCGCTCTAAGCGGCATAAGTCTTTAGGGACTCGAAAAACCTCTCGAACATCGACCAGTCTCTCGCTTCATCATGACAGTCAGTTTTAGCTTTCTCTACTAAGGTGCTCCGCCCAGCTCAACTGGGGCACAATCGCAGTAGTTCTCCTAGTGCTACCTTAGCCGATACAACGAAACGTAAGGCACCAAAACATAGGAGCCGGGCAAACCCAACTATTGACCCAAGACATGATTCGGAGCCGATGCATATAATGCTATAAGTTCGAGGTGCCGTACTTGTTAAAGTGTTCGGACTTCTCACACCATATTGGGGGGTACTGAAGCCCCTGGCGTATTGACCGTACCAAAGTGTACGGGTGCAACATGTCGTTAATGAACATATATTTGTAAAAAAACAGTAATGCAAAAGTAGACAAAAGCTATGCATTGTTTATAGAAAGGCTGCGATCGAAGCAGAACGATACAAATAGTCTGATAAGCAAAAGCGGGACTATTTAACATGTCCTTTCCAGGGGCAGGCTGCGGAATAGTATGCAAAACAGGTATACTACTCGTGATAGAGACCACCTGGGAGTTCTATAATGCGGCGTAGATTTTCTGCTTCCCTGGTTCTTGCATCGTTTGTGCGGCAGTTGGATTGCTGAACAGGTCTTTCGAAGTATGGAGTCCTGAAAGTAAGAGAAAATAAAGAAATCGGCAGCCCCTAGTGCGGTTTAAGCCGTGTTTCGTGCGTGCCGTGATGGTGCCCCTCCCCCTGTGCCCATGGTATTTCGAGAGCGTAGTTATGTACGTGAAGCACTGGTTTCGCTATTTCGCGAGGGCTGGGGTTGGGGCCGCGTTGCTACGCCTGCTTGGAACGTGTCAGGCGGTCTTGTTTTAGGTTGCTCCGGGCGCGCTTGACAGTGTCCGGACGTTTAACGGCCGGACTGGAGAGCTGCCTTGAGAGGCTGCTTTGTACTTCCGCTGCGAGGGCCGTCGTGTGCTCCTCTGCTCGGAGGGAGCGTTCGGTGTTTCCATTGACCGTGTTTACTCCTCGAGGGCCTGGCATCTTGAGCTTAAGCTATGCGTAGTGCGGCACCGCATTGAACTTTGCAAATGCGGTTCGCCCGAGCAGTGCATGATAGCCACTGCGGAACGTGACTATGTCAAAGATTAAGTCCTCGCTTCAGAAATTATCCGGAGATCCGAAGACCACTTCAAGTGTGACTGAGCCTGTACAGTTGGCCTCTACACCTGGTATGACGCCTTTAAAGGTCGTTTTGGTGGGCTTAATCCTCGAGGGATCTATGCCCATTTTCTGCACTGTATCCTGGTAAAGCAGGTTCAGGCTGCTGCCGCCGTCCATAAGGACTCTTGTGAGATGAAATCCGTCAATAATTGGGTCTAGAACCAATGCGGTGAATCCGCCATGACGGATGCTAGTGGGGTGGTCCCTTTGATCAAAGGTGATCGGGCAGGAGGACCATGGGTTTAACTTTGGGGCGACTGGCTCCATCGCATATACGTCCCTTAACGCACGCTTCCGCTCCCTCTTGGGGATGTGGGTTGCGTATATCATGTTCACCGTCCGCACTTGTGAGGGAAAACCCTTTTGTCCACTGTTGTTCGGCGGCCGGGGCTCCTCCTCGTCATCGCTACGCAGCCCCTTGTCTCTATTTTCGGCATTTAACTTGCCTGCCTGCTTGAACACCAAACAATCCCTGTTGGTGTGATTGGCTGGCTTTTCGGGGGTGCCATGTATCTGGCACAAGCGGTCGAGTATTCGGTCCAAACTGGACGGGCCCTGAGTATTTCTTTTGAATGGCTTTTTCCGTTTACCAGATTTATAGCCTCTGAATCCGGCATTGACTGTCGTATCCTCGTTGCTGTCGCTGTTAATGCGGCGTTGTTGCTTGTTCCGACGCGACCAGCCACTGCTATCCTTGGTGTTCGAATTGCCAAGGTTCTTGGTCAAGTTATTGCTATGAGCTAGCCATCTGTCTTCTCCCGCGCAAAAGCGGGTCATGAGCATCATGAGTGCTGCCATGGATTTCGGCTTTTCCTGTCCAAGGTGCCGGGCAAGCCACTCGCCGCGGATATTATGCTTGAAGGCTGCTAGGGCCTCAGCGTCCGGACAGTCGACTATTTGGTTTTTCTTTGTTAGGAACCGTGTCCAGAATTGCATGGCCGATTCCTCTGGCTGCTGAATTATGTGGCTTAGGTCATCGGCGTCTGGTGGTCGCACATAGGTGCCCTAGAAATTGTCGAGGAATGCGGCTTCCAGGTCCTCCCAACAACCGATTGATTCTGCTGGCAAGCTGTTAAGCCAATGCCGAGCTGGTCCCTTAAGTTTGAGTGGGAGGTATTTGATGGCGTGTAGATCGTCGCCGCGGGCCATGTGGATATGAAGGAGATAATCCTCGATCCATACCGCGGGATCTGTTGTGCCATCGTATGATTCGATGTTCACGGGTTTGAAACCCTCAGGGATTTGATGATCCATTACTTCATCTGTGAAGCATGGGGGTGCGCGGCGCCTCTGTATTGGGCTATATCACGACGCAGCTCAAACGAGCTTTGTCTATTGTGTTCGGCCCGGCCGGATTTATTATATCCGGAGTGACGATCACCGTCACATGCCGTGGGGCGCCCGCGCGATCCGTAGATCGATCTTGTTTGCTTTGCCTTGTCCTCCAATATGTCTCGCAGGTCTGGCGCATTTTCCCTTGCCTTAGAATGTTTTGAGCGGCGCCGGGGTGTGGCTTAAGTGGAGGGCCGAGAGGCCATTCTGTCGCGGTCGCGAGGTGGCCGATCGTCCGTATCATGCGCTGGTGATGTAGGTTTAGATGCATACTCCTCTAATCGAGGTAGCAGCCTGCGCTTTGGGTAGCTCTTGGAGGGGCGTTCGAGTTCATACTCTTCGGCCGCAAGGACTTCAGTCCATCTGTCGGCTAGCAAATCTTGATCAGCTCTAAGTTGTTGTTGTTTTTTCTTGAGGCTGCTTGCCGTGGCCATAAGCCTGCGTTTGAAACGCTCTTGTTCGACGGGATCCTCTGGCACGATGAATTCGTCGTCGTCGAGGCTTGCCTCATCTTCGGAGGGAGGCATGTATTATCATCCTCGACCTCTCTGTCTGCCGCTCTCTCGTGAGGGCTGGCTTCTCCATCCTCCTGTGCTGAATCTTGCTGGAGGGGGTGTTCTTCGACGCTATCTGGAGTATTATTATCTCCTGTGCTGGAATCACCGTTTTTGCTTTGGCGGGATTTAAAGCGGCGCCGCTGACGTCGGCGCTTAGGCTGTTTCTTGGAGGGGTCATCCCCCGTTGTTCCATCGCCATCTCCTTCTTTTGGGGTATCCACCATGTATATGTCATATGACGAGGTGGCTTTCCAGTGCCCTATAGGTGCTGGTTCTTGATCGTCTCCTGCATCGGCGTCCATACCGTCGATGTCTTTGGAGTCGAAGTCGAGCATGTCGGTCAAATCATCGAAAGTGGCTACCAAGTGGGTGGTGGGTGGGCTTTGAATTTCTTCATTGTTCGTATCCCAACCTTGCTGACCATAATCCGTCCAGGGCTCTCCTGATAAAGAGAGAGACTTTAGTGACTTCAGGATATCGCCAAAGAGCGAGTACTGAAAGATGTCCGCGGTGGTGAACTCCATGATCGGCGCCCAATCGGATTCAATCGGCAGGGGCGCGGAGGGCTCGGAGTCCGGAGAGGAGTCCGGCCCCTCAGAGTCACGGGCCTTGCGGAGTGCGGGGCTGGTGTTCCGCTCGATCACCGTTGGGATCGCAGCCCCCGAGGCAGCGTCCAACCACTCATCCTCGATCGGCGCAGTTGGTTCCGAATCGAGGGTCGGAACCGATGCGTGTGCGGCCTCCAGGGCACTGTTTGGTGGCAGAGCTAGATCATGCCCATCGTGGCAGTGCGGCGCACTCGGCCGTGGCTCGAATCCGTCGAAGATCAAGTCCCCGCGGACGTCAGCCGTGTAGTTTAAACTTCCAAATCTGACATGATGGCCAGGGGCGTAGCTTTTGATCTGCTCTAGATGGCCAAGCGAATTGGCCCGCAGTGCGAAGCCGCCGAAGACGAAGATCTGTCCGGGAAGAAAAGTCTCACCCTGGACTGCATTGCTATTGATGATCGGAGGAGCCATCAGGCCTAAAGGCGACGACACAGAGGAACTCTCAATGAAAGCACCAATGTCGGTGTCAAAACCGGCGGATCTCGGGTAGGGGGTCCTGAACTGTGCGTCTAGGCGGATGGTAACAGGAGACAAGGGACACGAAGTTTTACCCAGGTTCGGGCCCTCTTGATGGAGGTAAAACCCTACGTCCTGCTTGATTAATATTGATGATGTGGGTAGTACAAGAGTAGATCTACCACGAGATCAAGGAGGCTAAACCCTAGAAGCTAGCCTATGGTATGATTGTTATGTCTTGTCCTACGGACTAAAACCCCCCGGTTTATATAGACACTGGAGAGGGTTAGGGTTACACAGAGTCGGTTACAATGGTAGGAGATCTACATATCCGTATCGCCAAGCTTGCCTTCCACACCAAGGAAAGTCCCTTCCGGACACGGGATGAAGTCTTCAATCTTGTATCTTCATAGTCCAGGAGTCCGGCTAAAGGTATAGCCCGGCTATCCGTACACCCCCTAATCCAGGACTCCCTCACCCATCCTCAGTCGGAAACTGCTCGGTGTCGAAATCGGTCCACACACAGTGTTATTGAATCCACTCCTCTTCCTCAGTGATCTGGCCCTCACACCCACTGGCAACGGTCGCACCCAGCTGACGCATGAGCTCCTTGTGATGCCCCCTAGCGTTCTTCTCCGCCACATGAGTCATGTACTGACCATGAGACTCCATGCAGAAGAGCTTCTTCATCTTGCGCTTGAGCTTCTTTTCCCAAGAGGGCTCTGTCCCAGAAGGCTCATAGTCCTCATCGTCATCATCGGCCTCAGCCCCGCCCTCGGTCTCCATGTCAGCAGTAGTAGAGGGACCCCCGGATTTAGGAGCGGGGTGCCCCAATTGTCCTTGTTCCTCAGACGCTTGATCTCATGAGAAATCAATTCTCCAGTTTCCAGCACAACCTTGGGATAGACACGTGCCCAAGCCTTCTCAATGAGCAGCATGATGAACGGACCATAGATCGGGCAGTTGCGCTCAGAAATGGCAGTAAGAAGTTCATACCACATAACATGAGAAATGTCCAGGGACTCGCGAGTGTTTGCTTCCTTCTCATGCTGGCAGAAGAGAAGCATATCCACAAGATAGGAGTGGACCATATCCAGATTCCCAATGCGAGGGAAGAGGGTCTCTCGAAAGACACGATGAAGAATGTCCAGAAAGGTAGACAGCTCATAGGTTTCCTTCTTAGTCATAGTGTTAACCTTCACAGTGCAGTAGGGCCAGAGGGCTTGCTTGTGAGTGGAGTTGGCATTGCGGTGAGGGCGGAAGCCGACAGGAGTCTCAAGCCCGTGATCTTCCACCTTAAGTAACTCCATGAAGGCCTTCCACTTGATAGAAAGCAACTAGCCATTTGTCATCCAGGTTAGAGTCCTTTCTGCATCAGTCCCAAGATGTACAGTGGCATAGAATTGAGCCACCAAATCAGCATCGAAATCCTTGTTGAACTGCATGATCCTGAGAATGTTCAGCTGAGAACACATCTGAAGAGCTTCACCAAAGTATTCAGGATCCTTTTCCATGGCATCCGTGTCGATGGAGCGAACATCAACATAGAGATTCTTCTTGGCCTTGATCACATCAAAGAAGATGGCAAAATGAAAGCGGTTCCAGAACGGGCGGTTGACCAAATTGGGTTCTTGGGCTTCCTCATAGGGGTTATGGCGACGCCTTTCCCAGAACTCCTTGGCAGTTAGCTCAGTCACAGTCTTGCCCCTTGGCTTCGGCCAGTTGGCAGGTTTCTTCTGGAGTTGAGGCGGAGGTGGCGCACTGGAGGAAGCACCTGCAGGCGGTTGCGGAGCACTCAAGGAACCACCTGCTGACTCAGAAGTGCGGTAGCGCTTTGATGAGGCATGACTGGGGTTGATACGGCGGGCCTGCTGCTCAGGAAGATCATCAGCTGGAACCAAACACACGAGCAACAGAAACAACACGAAATAAAGAGCATAAACCACCAAAAGAAACAACATGGATCGAGGTGTGGTAGAAAATGATGGAACTGGGCATCCAGCGGTAGTACCGAGACCTACCGCGGTAGTACCGCTCGCGCGGCAGTACCGCTCGAGATGAGCGGTAGTACCTCTCAAGATAGGGAGCAGCGGTTCCCTACTGCCGTGGACAGATCCGGCACTACCGAGATGCCAAATTCAAAAATTAATCCTGCCAAACATCAATCCAAAGGGCCTAGAAGCTATCTCCATCCTACTCAAGCCTCTTCATAGACAAAAACGAGAAAAAAATGCCTATTGCCCCTAAGAACTAGATGCAAGATCTAGGCAAAGAGAAAATGGGAACGGGGGCAATACCGGCATCCATGGCTGGAGGACGTGGTGGGGAACGACTCCACCGGAGGAAATGGAGAGGAACGGCCCGAAAACGGCGGCCGGCCGGAGCCCTCCCGCGTCGAGACGTCGCTGGAGCGACGAGGAAGACGAGCGAGTGGGGGCGAATGGGTATGGGGAAGAAAATAGCTCCCCCTGCCCCGATATAACCCCCATCGCCCGCCCCGCAGCGGTAGTATCGCTGGTGTGGGAGGTAGTACCGCTTGATGCTCACAAGCGGTAGTACCGCGCACACAGCGGTAGTACCGCTCAGCCGCAAGAAGGACTAGGCCAAAAGGGCTAGCTCAAGAATGGAAACCGAGATGAAAAACAAAGAACCAACACACACACACACACACACACACAAAACCAACAAAAAGGGAACGAGAACACACACTACTCCAAGAGAGGGCGGTGGCCGAGGCCACCTATGTTTGAGTTCATTGGTATGGCGCCGCGAAGATTTTAACCTTGGGCCCATGACCAACACTCATCTTTGAAACACAAGTACCATAAAAAATGGCTCATGTGAAAGATTTTGATCAGTTTATGCATTATGGGGGGGAGGGAAAGTTCATTGAAAGAACGATACTCCCCCTATGTCCATACCTACATCTAAACTAGACAACAAGTTGAGTGAGGTGGGGTGTGCAAGGGTTCAAGTCACATTGCTCGAATCAATGATATTTAGCTCATGCCTGAACTCGCGAAATCTTGCTTCATCCAAAGGCTTCGTGAAGATATCTGCAAGGTTATCATGAGTGTTGACATAGTTGAGCTCGATCTCCCCTCGCCTAATATGATCCTGGATGAAGTGATACCGAATCTCAATATGCTTCATCTTGAAGTGTTGCACCGGGTTGAGAGATATCTTGATGGCACTTTCATTGTCACACCAAAGAGGCACTTTGTCACAAATGACACTGTAATCCTTTAAAGTTTGCCTCATCCATAAGAGTTGTGCACAACAACTACCGGCCGCCACATACTCCGCTTCGGTGGACGAGAGAGACACATGACTTTGCTTCTTGGAAGACCAACTTAGCAAAGAGCAACCAAGGAATTGGCACCCTCCGGAAGTGGACTTCCTATCCACTTTGTCTCCCGCCCAATCGGAGTACGAATATCCTACAAGCTTGAAGTTTGCTCCTCTTGGGTACCATAAGCCAAAGTTTGGGGTATGAGCCAAATATCGAAAGATTCGCTTGACCGCCACAAAGTGGCTTTCCTTAGGTGCAGCTTGAAACCGTGCACAAATTCTCACACTCAACATGATATCTGGTCTAGATGCACAAAGGTAAAGCAAGGATCCAATCATAGAGCGATATACCTTTTGATCCACCGCTTTACCATTGGGATCGATGTCAAGTTGGCACTTGGTGGGCATTGGAATGGAAGCCGGCTTGACATCACTTAGCTTGAATCTCTTGAGCATGTCTTGAGTGTATTTGGCTTGGTTGATGAAGGTTACTTCTCTTCTTTGTTTTACTTCGAACCCTAGAAAGAACTTCAACTCTCCCATGGAAGACATCTTGAACTTTGAGGTCATGAGAGCGGCAAATTCCTCATTGAAAGCTTTGTTAGGGGAACCAAAGATAATATCATCAACATATAGTTGGCACACAAACAACTCCCCTTTGACCTTCTTAGTAAAAAGAGTGGGGTCGATTAGCCCAACTTCAAATCCACGATCTTGTAACAACTTGGTAAGGTGATCATACCACGCACGTGGGGCTTGTTTAAGGCCATAGAGTGCCTTATCGACTTGATACACATGATCGGGAAAGTAGGGATCCTCAAACCCAGGGGGCTGCTTGACATACACCAACTCATTAATAGGACCAGTAAGAAAAGCACTCTTCACATCCATTTGTTGCAATTTAAAGTTATGATGAGAAGCATAAGCAATCAACAAACGAATGGATTCAAGGCGAGCAACATTAGCAAAGGTTTCACCGTAGTCGATACCCTCGACTTGGGAGTAGCCTTGTGCCACCAACCTTGCCTTATTGCGAATGATGGTCCCGTGAGCATCTTGCTTGTTCTTGAATATCCACTTGGTTCCAATGACATTGTGGTTCCCGGTTGGCCTTGGCACCAATCTCCACACCTTGTTGTACTCGAAGTTGTTGAGTTCTTTGTGCATGGCATTGAGCCAATCCGGATCTTCGAGTGCTTCATATACCTTTTGGGGTTCAACACAAGATACAAACGCGTGATGTTCACAATAGTTTGCCAATTGTCTACGAGTGCTTACCCCCTTTTGAATGCTTCCAAGCACATTCTTCATGAGATGACCCTTGGTGGAGAACTTGGAAGCAATCTTGGCGGCACGACGCTCCAATTCCTCCTCGCTGGTGAGTTGAGGAGCTGTCACTTGATCATCTTGATTGCCGTCTTGAGCTTGTTCTTGATCTTGAACTTGCTCGGTGGAGAGAACTTGACCTTGGGCATCGTGTGGTGGTTCATCACCATCTTGAGGATGATCTTGCCCTTGATCTTGTTCACTAGGTTGAGGATCTTCACTATGTTCTTCGGAAGCGTGTGGGCTTTGGGTTGGTGATGGCTCCACTTGAGTGGAGCATTGTCCTTCTCCTTCGGCCACAAGGGGTTCCTCAATGGGTAGGACAAAACCAACACCCATTGTTCTTATGGATTGAGGAGGAATTTCATCACCTACATCTCAAGTGCCACTTTGCTCCACTTGGGAGCCGTTATTCTCATCAAACTCCACGTTACACGTCTCTTCAATAAGTCTCATGGATTTATTGAGGACACGGTAAGCATGAGAGTTTGTAGCATAACCAACAAATATGGCCTCATAAGATCTAGCCTCAAATTTAGACAACTGAACACCTTTCTTGAGAATGAAACACTTACACCCGAACACCCGAAAATACTTGAGGTTGGGCTTGTTACCGGTGAGTATCTCATATGGAGTATCGTTCAAACCCTTGCGGAGGTAGAGCCGATTTGATGCATGACACGCGGTGTTGATGGCTTAGGCCCAAAAGTTGTATGGAGACTTGAACTCCGCCATCATGGTCCTTGCCGCATCCATCAACATTCGCTTTTTCCTCTCCGCAACACCGTTTTGTTGAGGGGTGTAAGGTGCGGAATATTGATGCTTGATCCCCTCATCACAAAGAAACTCATCCAAGGTGTAGTTCTTGAACTCGGTGCCGTTGTCACTTCTTATTGTCAAGATCTTTGCATTGTGTTGATGTTGGGCTTCATTTGCAAAGTCAATGACGGTTTGTTGGGTATCGCTCTTCCTCTTGAAGAAATACACCCAAGTGTATCTTGAATAGTCATCCACAATCACCAAGCAATACTTCCTACCCCCAAGACTACCAAAGGATGGAGGCCCAAAGAGATCCAAATGAAGGAGCTCCAAGGGCCTCTTCGAATAAATGATAGTCGTGGGAGGGTGAGCCTTCTCATGTAGCTTTCCTTCGATACAAGCACTGCAAGCACGATCTTTAGCAAAACTAACATTCGTTAGTCCACGGACATGGTCCCCCTTGAGAAGACTTTGCAAAGATCTCATATTGACATGGGCTAAATGGCGATGCCAACGCCATCCCACGTCAACTTTAGCCATTAGGCATGTCGCGGTCTTAGTCGGTCACTCCGAAAAGTTAATCACATATAGACCGTTCTCGACATGCCCAACAAAGGCTACTTTAAGAGTCTTGCTCCACAAAAGGGCCACAGTATCAATATCAAAGAAAGTAGCAAAGCCCATGATTGCAAGTTGACGAGCGGAAAGTAAATTGTATGCAAGGGACTCAACAAGCATGACTTTCTCGATCGTGAGATCATGAGAAATGGCAACCTTGCCAAGTCCCAATACCTTAGAAGACGAGGCATCACCCCACTCGACATTGGTGGGCATAGATGAAATCTTGTGCACGACCACCACCAAGTCCTTGCTTCCAGTCATATGATTTGTAGCTCCACTATTGAGCAACCATGATCCCCCACCGGAAGCAAACACCTACAAGAGATCAATGCTTGGTTTTAGGTACCCATTTTGTAATGGGTCCTTTGATGTTAGTAACAAGGGTCTTAGGAACCCAAATAGACCATTCAATATACTCATGAGGAGAACCAACAAATTTGGCATAAACATGCCCATCACTAGCACGGCATAACACATAAGAAGGGTTAAAGTCGCCGGCTTTGTTGGGAGGGATGGCATTGCCCTTCTTGACACTGCCACCCTTCGCACTGTTCTTCTTTTCCTTGGAAGCACCTTCTCCCTCCTTCACAAAAGTTTGCTTGAGAGGAGGAGGTTGTTTGGTCTTGTCATTCTTCTTCTTGTTCTTGGGCTTGGGTGCGAACTAAATCCCCTCCTTGGCCACAACTTCCTTTTGATTGCTCAAAAGGTCGTTGAGGTTCTTCTCACCTTGTATGCATGACACAAGGCCTTTCTCAAGTTGCTCCTTCAACTTAGCATTCTCCTCAACAAGATGCACATTCTCACAACAAGGGTTAGTAGCATTTGCATTATCAATTAGCACCATATGAGGAAAGGTGGCTTTCTCCTTGGTTAGCTTCACTTGGAGTTGATCATGAGACTCCTTGAGGCTAGCATGAACACCCTTCAAGACTTTGTGAGCCTTGTCGAGAATGTTAAACTCCCCTTTGAGTCTAGCAAGATCAATCCCAAGCTTTGCCTTCTCGGAGTATAGCACACAAGAAACAACAAGAGCATGATCAAGGTCTTTCTTTAACTTAGCATGACCATCGTTGTGTGACTCCTCAAGATCCAAACGAAGACCACGCTCTTTGTCAAGAGCATTGGAAAGATCCGAAATCTCATCGGCATAGTCATGACTATGCCCCTCCATCTTAGAGATGGTATCTTCGTGAGCCTCGATCATGTCATTGGCTTCACCAAGTTATTCCAAGAGAGCAACGAAGTGCTTCTTGGATTTACCCTTGAGTTTACCTATAAAGGTCTCAAACTCATTCTCCTCCACATTTGTCCCCTCATGTTCATCAATGCTATCTGAAGAAGGATGATTAATGATGGTAGTTTTATGTTGGGGGTTACCTTGTTGGTGGCTTTAGCCCTGAGGTACTTGACGGTGATGCTCTCGTTGGGTGAGTCGAAGAGAGACACCCGTGGAGTCATCGCAATGGCAACGGAGGCCATGGCAACCGACTCACCCTCTTCATCATTGTCATCATCCTCATTGTACTCTACTTGTACCACCAAAGCCTTGGGAGGAGTCTTCTTGGTGAAGTTGCTCTTGTTGAGGAACGACTTGGCCTTGTCCTTTCGGATGAGCTTTCCACCATTGTCTTCCCTTTTCTCATAAGGGCACTCCGCAACAAAGTGGCTCACATTGCCACAATTGAAACAAGTCCTCATTCGTTGCTTGCCCTTTGCGCCACTTGAATTGTTCTTGTTGAAGTTGGGCCTTGAGTTCTTCTTGCTCCAAAATTGCCTTGAAGCAAGGGCCATGTGTTCATGATAGGCATACTTCGTATCTTCAAGGTTGCTCTCCTCTTCTTCCTCTTCATCCTCTTCCTCCATACTAACCTTGGCCTTTAGAGCAAGGTTGGGCTTCTTTACTCTTTGAGAGCGAAGAACCGCATTGTCGGCGGTCTTGTCCAAGATGCTCATAGCAATGAACTCATCCAACACTTCACTTGAGGACAAGGTGTGGAAGTTCGGCCTTTGACGAATGACGGAGGTCATGGCTTTATGGTAGGGCATCATTGCCTTGAGGAATTTGCGCTTGATCCAATTGTCATCGGTGTCCTTACTTCCATGATCTTGGAGAGAGACCGCGAGTTTGGTTACTCTCCGATAAAGCTCATGAGGTTCTTCATCTTCTTTCATTGCAAACTCATCGGATTCATCTTGCACTACTTCATAGTTGGAGCGTTGAATGCTTGCACTTCCCCGATAGAGGGAAACCACTTGGTGCCAAGCATCTTTGGCCATGGAGTAGGGCTAGAGATGCGGAAGATCTTCGGGTGGGATTGCTTCTTGGATGATGAAGAGAGCATTATCATTGAATTGATTATCCATTGCTTCTCTAGGAGTGAAGTTACTTCGGTCATGTGGATAGAAACCTTCTTAAATGATTCTCCAAAGGTTAGTGTTCACATGATTTAAATGACGCTTAAAACGATAGACCCAAGAATCAAATTCCACATTCTTCTCAATCTTAGGGGCCGGGCCGGCATGATTCAAATGAGTGGAAGGGAGTGGTCCACCATAGACAAGTGGAGGTTCCACATGGGCAAAGATGCCGGTGCCATTTTTACCACCAGAAGAAGGACCTTTCTTGCTAGTAGCTTCCCCCTTGTCGGAGGTAGCATCCGTCACCTTGTTAGCGGGATCACCCATTTTCAACGGTGTGGTGAAAAGTTTAAGCCCTTCTAGAAATTTATTAAACATGCTTTGGACCTCGGTCGTCATGGAGGTTTTCAATGTGTCTAACGCCACATTGAATTCCTCACGTGAAACCGAGGTACCCCCATCTCCCGTAGACGATACCGGATTCACAGCGGAGTGCTCCTCCACATCGTCTACGACGTCAACCATACTCTTCGGATGGTAAAGTCCTTAATAAAGAGACGAGGCTCTGGTACCAATTGAAAGGATCGATATAGTTGACTAGAGGGGGGTGAATAGGCAACTAACAATTTTTAGCTTTTATTTACCAATTTAAACTTTGCATCAAAGTAGGTTGTCTAGATATGCAACTAGGTGAGCAACCTATATGATGCAACGACAACAAGCACACAAGCAAGCAATGGATAAAACACAAATAAGCTTGCACAAGTAAAGGGATGAGATAACCAAGAGTGGAGCCGGTGGAGACGAGGATATGTTGCCGAAGTTCCTTTTGAGGGGAAGTACGTCTCCTTAGAGCGGTGTGGAGGCACAATGCTCCCCAAGAAGCCACTAGGGCCACCGTATTCTCCTCACGCCCTCACACAATGCGAGATGCCGTGATTCCACTATTGGTGCCCTTGGAGGCGGCAACCGAACCTTTACAAACAAGGTTGGGGCAATCTCCACAACTTAATTGGAGGCTCCCAACGACACCACGAAGCTTCACCACAATAGACTATGGCTCCACGATGACCTCAACCGTCTAGGGTGCTCAAACACCCAAGAGTAACAAGATACGCTAGGGATTAGTGGGGGAATCAAATTTCTCTTGGTGGAAGTGTAGATCGGGGCCTTCTCAACCAATCCCGAGCAAATCAACAAGTTTGATTGGCTAGGGGGAGAGACTGGGCGAAAATGGAGCTTGGAGCAACAATGGAGCTTTTGGGGGAAGAGGTGAGTCAACTTTGGGGAAGAAGACCCCCTTATATAGTGGGGGGAACAATCCAACCGTTACCCCCCAAAATAGCCCCACAGAGGGCAGTACTACCACAGGAGGCAGCGGTACTATCGCTCCCCCTGGCGGTATTGTCGTGCAATCTGGAAGGCACGGGAGAAAGGGACCCGAGCGGTACTGCCGCAGTGGTTGGGCGGTACTACCGCTCATAAGCGGTAATGCCGCTCTACTGCCGATGTAAAGTACCACACAATCCAACACAAGAAATGACCCCCTCGAATCGACGCGGTAGGGGCCTGGTACCGCAGCGGTACTATGACTGAGGACCCACCGGCGGTACTACCGCTGTGGAGTGGTACTGGCGCCTGTGACCCCTAAGCAGTACTACCGCTGGGTACCGCGGTACTACCGCTGGGACCAGACAAAGCCCAAAGAAAGAGGGAAGAGCTCTCCATTGAAGCGGAAAGGTTCAGAGGGTGAGAAAAGGATGTGTATGTGTTTATTCCACCCTAGCCTTATGATGTCTACTACGCAACCTTATCCTTGTAGACTTGTTGGGCCTCCAAGTGCAGAGGTTTGTAGGACAGTAGCAAATTTCCCCCAAGTGGATGACCTAAGGTTTATCAATCCGTGGGAGGCGTAGGATGAAGATGGTCCCTCTCAAGCAACCCTGCAACCAAATAACAAAGAGTCTCTTGTGTCCCCAACACACCCAATACAATGGTAAATTGTATAGGTGCACTAGTTCGGCGAAGAGATGGCGATACAAGTGCAATATGGATGGTAGATATAGGTTTTTGTAATATGAAAATATAAAAACAGCAAGGTAACAAGTGGTAAAAGTGAGTGTAAACGGTATTGCAATGCTAGGAAACAAGGCCTAGGGTTCATACTTTCACTAGTGCAAGTTCTCTCAACAATAATAACATAGTTGGATCACATAACTATCCCTCAACATGCAACAAAGAGTCACTCCAAAGTCACTAATAGCGGAGAACATACGAAGAGATTATGGTAGGGTACGAAACCACCTCAAAGTTATTCTTTCAAATCAATCCATTGGGCTATTCCTATAAGTGTAACAAACAGCCCTAGAGTTCGTACTAGAATAACACCTTAAGACAACCTATATGATGAGCAACCTATATGATGCAACGACAACAAGCACACAAGCAAGCAATGGATAAAACACAAATAAGCTTGCACAAGTAAAGGGATGAGATAACCAAGAGTGGAGCCGGTGGAGACGAGGATGTGTTGCCGAAGTCCCTTCCTTTTGAGGGGAAGTATGTCTCTGTTAGAGCGGTGTGGAGGCATAATGCTCCCCAAGAAGCCACTAGGGCCACCGTATTCTCCTCACACCCTCACACAATGCAAGATGCCGTGATTCCACTATTGGTGCCCTTGGAGGCGGCAACCGAACCTTTACAAACAAGGTTGGGGCAATCTCCACAACTTAATTGGAGGCTCCCAACGACACCACGAAGCTTCACAACAATGGACTATGGCTCCACGGTGACCTCAACCATCTAGGGTGCTCATACACCCAAGAGTAACAAGATCCGCTAGGGATTAGTGGGGGGAATCAAATTTCTCTTGGTGGAAGTGTAGATCGCGGCCTTCTCAACCAGTCCCGAGCAAATCAACAAGTTTGATTGGCTAGGGAGAGAGATTGGGCGGAAATGGAGCTTGGAGCAACAATGGAGCTTTTGGGGTAAGTGGTGAGTCAACTTTGGGGAAGAAGACCCCCTTATATAGTGGGGGGGAACAATCCAACCGTTACCCCCCAAAATAGCCCCGCAGAGGGCGGTACTACCGCAGGAGGTAGTGGTACTACCGCTGGACTCAGTGGTACTACCGCTCCCCCTGGCGGTACTACCGTGCAATCTAGAAGGCAGGGGAGAAAGGGACCTGTAAGTGCATCTAGTGCCACCCCTAGTTGGTTTTGGAGTATTGACGACAAACCTGGTTGAGGGACTAATGTGTTTGTGAGAATTCCAGGATAACACAGGTAGTCGTCCCTCATTGATTCGATTTACCTACCGGAGATGACCCCTAAAAATGTATGAAGACATTGACAACAATGGTGGTATATGAAGATATTCACATTGAATACTATGACAAGAGAAGACATTACGTGAAGACTATGGAGCGCGAAGACTTAGTTGTTTCATTGTTTCCTTTTCTTCGTTGTTGAGTCATAGGAACCACCGTACTGTTAAGTGGGGTCCCACTAAAAAAAGTCAGAGTGACTGAAGTGATGCTCAACCGAAATCTTATGTCTTCGAGCGAAGACAATGAGAGCAAATCTTATCCAGAGCTAGATGAGTCACCTTTACTTGTAGCCCAAGTAAAGTTGTCGTGTGTGTTTCAAATCCGACCGTTGGAACACGTGTCAGTTCCTTAGTGACCCAGGGTCATTTTGGACAAATCAGGTCGGGTTGCCTAGTGGCTATAAATAGCCCACCCCCTACACCATAAATTGGTTGGCTGCTCAGAGTTAGTGCATGGCTTTTGTCGTTTGAGAGCAACCCACCTCCGAAGCATTTGAGAGAGAGAGAGAGAAATCATTGCAAGGACAAAGCCCAAACACCCAGAGCCAAAGAGTGTTAGGCATCACTGAAGTCTTTCTGTCCGCGTGACCTGAAGACTTGTTACACTTGAGGACTGTGAATCCTCGAGCCGGTCAGGCGTCGCTTTTTGAGCATCCAAGAGTCATTGTGGGTCGCCGGTGAACGAAGTCTGTGAAGGTTTGGAAGTCTACCTTGAAGACTTACCAGAGTAATTGGGTGAGGACTGGGTGTCCTTAGCTCAAGGGGAATAAGGTGAAGACGTGGTCTTCTGAGTTGAATCTCAGCCTCCCTAACCAGACGTACAGTTGTCACAGCAACTGGAACTGGTCCAACAAATCATGTGTCCTCAACAAGTGATTGGTTCTATCCTCTCCCTCTCTTTACTTAAAGCTTGTATTCGTGAAGTCATTGCCTACCCATTTGTCTTCACTGGTTGACTGTTATTGTTGTTTGGCTTCATACCATCTTCCATCCTGATCCTTGCTACCTAGCTGCTATTAGTCTTCGTGCTTTCACTTCATTGCATACTTGACTATGGCTTGCTTAGTGTAGTTTACCTTCCGCTGCATATCAATAGGATCATTTCTATCGTTTGTCTTTGAAACTTCCATGTTTTGAAGACTTTCATAAAAAACCGCCTATTCACCCTCCCTCTCTAGTCGATAACTAGCACTTTCAGGACCCGAGCGGTACTGCCGCGGTGGTAGGGCGGTACTACCGCTCATAAGCGGTACTGCCGCTCTACTGCTGCTGTAAAGTACTGCACAATCCGACACAAGAAATGACCCCCTCACATCGACGCGGTAGGGACCTGGTACCGCAGCGGTACTATGGCTGAGGACCCACCGGCGGTACTACCGCTGCGGAGCGGTACTGCCGCCTGTGACGCCTAAGCGGTACTACCACTGGGTACCGCGGTACTACCGTTGGGTACCGCGGAACTACCGCTGGGACCAGACAAAGCCCAAAGAAGGAGGGAAGAGCTCTCCATTGAAGCGGAAAGGTTCAGTGGGCGAGAAAAGTATGTGTACGTGTTGATTCCACCCTAGCCTTACTAAAGCGGACCCCCTCTTGATAGTACGGTGCCCTCTATGCAACTAGTCCACCGAAAAAGAAACGAAAGAGCTACACCGTCTTGAATGACACTCCGAGGGAAAGAAATCGTCTCGTGCCAAAGATGGACCTCTGAAATGCTCAAGGCACACGATTAGTCCGCAAACATGTTGTCATCAATCACCAAAACCACATCGAGAGAGATATGCCTTAACAAATCCTATGGTAGGTGATGGCACCACATAAGGAAAAGTATAAGTAGGAAATTTTATTAGAGATTGACAAACATAGTATTAGTCAATGATGCAACTAATGAAAGAATTAATAAGGGAAGAGAAGATTCACATATAAATATACTATCTTAGAAATCTTTTGTGATTGTGATCCCTCATCAAAATATTATATGCCAAAATTGTTGACGTTGGACAAAGAAGACAACGTAATGGTTTATGTTTGTTTATATTCACATAGAAGGCATATTGTCATAGATCCTTCAACATGTGGTGCTTGCCCCTATCTTTGCTAGCCAAAAATTCCGCACTAAGTAGGGATACTACTTGTGCATCCAAAAAACCTTAAACCCAAATCTTATTTTCAAGTGTCCACCATACCTACCTAGGGATTGAGCAAGATCCCTCAAGTAAGTTGCCATCGGTGCAAAAAGGCAATAAAAATTGCTTCTAAAAGTGTGAGATCATTTAGTGTAAGAGAAAATTGAGTGTTGTACGAACTTGGATGACAAAGAATAAAAGTGACAGACTGCATAATAAAGGTTGTCATCTTAAGGGGCAATACAACGTGACGTTCTTTTGCACTAAGGGATTGAGCATACAGACAAATAAGCGCATGGCAACCTCTGCCTCCCTCTGCGAAGGGCCTATATTTTACTCTTATATATTTACTTCTATGCAAAGAGTCAAAGTTTTCCCTCTATTCCTTTTTATTTTTATCTTTTGGCAAGCATCATGTGTTGAGGAAAGATCTAGGCAGATATGTCCAGTTGAATATATATAGCATGAGTTATTATTGTTGACATCACCCTTGAGGTGAATATGTTGGGAAGCGAAACTATAAGCCCCTATCTTTCTATGTGTCCGGTTGAAACGTTTTGCTCATGTGTACGCGGTGAGTGTTAGCAATCATAGAAGACTGTATGATGGTTGAGTATGTGGACTTGCCTAAAGGCTCCGACATGTGACCCTTCCTGAAAAGATGATGAATTGTAGTTGCAAAGTTGACTGAGAACATAGTTTGTTGGTTTCTAATAGAGTTTTTGCTTTATACTTCGATTGTGTGATGAACTGTTACTTATTCATGAGAAGTGTATGATAAAAGTTCTGTGATAAAAGTCTTATGTTTAAATTTGTTGTTGTTATAATAATCAACATGATGCTTCTATATTTTGTTTTTATCGACACCTCTCTCTCAAAGCATGTGGACATGTTTCTGATTTTTTTCGCTTGAGGACAAGCGAGGTCTAAGCTTGGGGGAGTTGATACGTTCATTTTGCTTCATGTTTTCTTACTATTATTTATAATGATTTTATCCATAATAATGCTTTTTGGAGTAATCCTAATGTCATTTCTCTCATAATTTGCAACGTACACACGAAGAGGAAGAATTCCGGTAGCTGGAAATCTGGACCTAGAAAAGCTACGTCAGGCCACCTCTTCTGCACAACTCCAAACAAGTTGAAACTTCACGAGGATTTTTTATGGATCATTTAAGAATTATTGGAGAAAATAACTACCAGAGGTGGCCCACCAGGTGGGCACAACCCACCTGGGTGCGCCAGGGAGCCCAGGCGCGCCCTCGTGGGTTGTGCTCACCCAGGCCCACCTCCGGTGCCCATCTTCTGGTATATAGGTCACTTTGACCTAGAAAAAAAATAGGAGAGGACTTTCGAGACGAAGCGCCGTCATCTCGAGGCGGAACTTGGGCAGGAGCACTTTTGCCCTCCGGCGGAGCGATTTCGCCGAGGGAGCTTCCCTCCTGGAGGGGGAAATCATCGTCGTCATCACCACCAACAACTCTCCCATCTTGGGGAGGGCAATCTCCATAAACATCTTCAACAGCACCATCTCATCTCAAACTCTAGTTCATCTCTTGTATTCAATCTTGTTACCAGAACTATAGATTGGTGCTTGTGGGTGACTAGTAGTGTTGATTACATCTTGTAGTTGATTACTATATGGTTTATTTGGTGGAAGATTATATGTTCATATCCATTATGCTATTTAATACTCCTCTGATCATGAGCATGTTTATCATTTGTGAGTAGTTACTTTTGTTCTTGAGGTCACGGGAGAAATCATGTTGCAAGTAATCATGTGAATTTGATATGTGTTCGATATTTTGATAGTATGTATGTTGTGATTCCCTTAGTGGTGTCATGTGAACATCGACTACATGACACCTCACCATATTTGGGCCTAAGGAAATGCATTGTGGAGTAGCAATTAGATGATGGGTTGTGAGAGTGACAGAAGCTTAAACCCCAGTTTATTCGCTATTCCGTAAGGGACCAATTGGATCCAAAAGTTTAATGCTATGGTTAGAATTTATTCTCAATACTTTTCTCGTAGTTGCAGATGCTTGCGGGAGGTTTAATCATAAGTAGGAGGTTTGCTCAAGTAAGAACAGCACCTAAGCACCGGTCCACCGACATATCAAATTATCAAAGTAACGAACACGAATTAAACCAACATGATGGAAGTGACTAGATGAAATTCCCGTGTACCCTTAAGAACGCTTTGCTTATCATAAGAGACCGTTTTGGCATGTCCTTTGCCTCAAAAGGATTGGGCTACCTTGCTTCATATTTGTTACTACTATCGGTACTTGCTCGTTACAATTTATCTTGCTATCAAACTACTCCACTACTTACAATTCAGCACTTGCAGACATTACCTTACTGAAAACTACTTGTCATTTCCTTCTGCTCCTCGTTGGGTTTGACACTCTTAATTATCAAAAAGAGCTACAGTTGATCCCTATACCTGTGGGTCATCACACACGCACACGGGGCTAGTACTTATCCCCACTGTCAAACTCCTATGGCCAAGTGAAAGTAATAAAGTCGTATAGTCTGATTGCCTGGTTCACCTTGCGGACACCTCCTTCATGGACCAAGACGTTGGATAATGTGTGGTAGCACGCTAGGCCGAACACCCTCTTAGTATCTATGTGGAGGTTGAAGCCGACGACTGGCAAACTTTCATAATTAAATGGCCGCACAGGAGGAAAATAACTTAAGATAAAAAACGCAAATATATTACAAGCCTGGGTTCACAAACATAGTTTTTACAACCCGGGTACATCTACTCAAATATAATGCCCTTTGAGCATTGGCCCTCCACTATTCGGGCACCCGCCAGGACGTCTTCAAAGTATCTCTCGGCTTGCGATGGTCCTTGCCTTCGGGCGGGCCTGCGGTCGCCATGTTGGTGGCCTTCATCTTTTCCCAATGCATCTTGACACGGGCGAAGGCCATCCGAGCACCCTCTATGCACGTCGAGTGCTTCACATCCTTCAACTCGAGGCAGCGCATCGATAAGTCGCCTCACCAAACCGAAGTAGCTGCTAGGAATTGGTTCAGCTAGCCAAAGCCGGACTATTAGATCCTTCATGGCCAAACCGGACATCCTATGCAACTCCATCAGTTGCTTCATCTGGTCGTTCAGAGGCGTCGGATGCTCCGGCGCAAGAAACTACGACCAGAACAGCTTCTCAGTCGAGTTCCCCTCCTGGGCTCGGAAGAACTGTGCGGCATCAGCGGCACTCCTCGGAATATCCGCAAACGCGTCTAAAGAACTCCATAGTCGTGTGAGTAACGCATACCGCTGACCTCCAAAAAAAATCTACAAAAGAAAGACCTTACCAACTGCTATTTGCTTTGCCTGGTGGATCTCCTCGCGAGCACCTCGGGACTCAACCCGTGCCACCTTAGCATCTTGGAGAGCTTTGGCTAGTTCAGACGATTGGGCCAAAACCTTCTCCTCCAAACCCTCACACTTGAGGATGGCGTCTTTTAGCTCCTACTCGACCTCGGCCACCCGAGCTTCATGTTGCCGGCGAGCGGCTTGTTCGGCCTTCAGCTCTGCAACCGCTTTGTCAGTGGCTGCCTTGTTTGCCTTCGCCTCTTTTTGGGCTTAGGCAAGGGCGCCTTTGAGGGTCTCGACCTCGACTGCACCGACTATGCCCATAAACAAACACATTACATGAGTTCATCTCTGAATATACCTATCGCTCACGATATATAACCAAACTTTTAAATACGCATACCTTGCGTTTCATCGAACCGCTTGTTAAAGCGGTCGATTTCTTCATCGGCCAGCTTTAGTTTCCGATTGATTTCGGAAACTTCGGCGGCCTGGGCAGTTGCCGCCAACAGTGAAGCATGTTACAAAATAGACGAGTATGTCAGCTCTTCCGAATACTATGTGGATCCTCTGTCCGGCTTTTCTCCAGACCGGGCAGAGTCTCAGAGGCTACTATGTATGCACAGGTATATTACTTTATATGAAAAAAGCGTCTAGAGCATTACGTCGCATACCTCGAAGCCTGTCAGTAGGTTGGTAAAAGCTTTGTTTAGTCCGCTCTTGGCGGACTGAACCTTCTCTACCACCGCACCCATTAGGGTGCGGTGCTCCTCCATGATGGAAGCACGTTGTAGTGCTTCCACTAGAGTATTCGGCGCCTCCAGATTAGTGGAGGTCGCCGATGGAACTGATGCCCCCTCCTTCAAGGGGGGCTGCTCACCCGATCCCAGAGCCACATTGGTCTCCGGGAGAGTGTCCGGCTGAGGACCGGATTGTTGACGGTCCCCACCGTTGGTTGCCATAGGGGTAGCCTCCCCTATGTCTTCGGCGACCGAGGTATTACCCTCAGGTGCCTTCTCGACAGCCTCGCCCTCCCCTCCGCGGCCTAGAGAGGTCCTTTGGGGTAACACCTCGGTGTCATCCATGGCGGTTGGCGAGGGGGCTCGTGGTGGCGTCTCGCTCTCTACCATTTCAGGTGGCAGGGAACTC
Source organism: Aegilops umbellulata (assembly GCA_032464435.1). Taxonomy (NCBI): domain Eukaryota; kingdom Viridiplantae; phylum Streptophyta; class Magnoliopsida; order Poales; family Poaceae; genus Aegilops; species Aegilops umbellulata. The sequence goes on along the minus strand of CP136056.1, from coordinate 316,050,341 downwards.
CCCTCCGATAGCTAAGCGTTCGGGAGCTCGCGAGGAGGGCTGAAAGATGTATAACATGATAACTTATGTAATGAAAATAGGAAGACTAAAGGATAGACAGTAAGTATATAAACACTTATGATTCGGCCAGGGGCTTCGCCCTAGGAGGTTTTTTGGGGACCAGTTCGTCATTTGAGTCCGAACTGTCCTAGAGGGTCATTCACCCCCTCTTGGCTGCCTCCCCCTGCGGGTCTTCGATGGTCGCCTTCTTCTTCTTCCTCCCCTTGCGGGGGGAATCGCTCTCCACCTCCTCCTCTTCCTCGTCTCCCTCATGGGAGGAGGGGGCTTCGGTCTCTCCGGACATAGCGTCTGCAGGACCCTTGTGGCGGGGGCCTCTCTTGGTCTGCTTGCCCTTGTTCTTCTTGGCCTTCTTCTCCGACGCCTCATAGGGCGCCGGGACCAGCATCTCTATCAGGTGGAGTGTGGCTGGGTCTTCGGGCAGCGGAGCCGGGCACTCGATCCGCTCCTCCTTTGCCGTCCAGCCCTATACGAAGAACAAGCAATACATTATATCTAAACTTATTTACCGAATAGGTGCTCGGGAAAATCATGTTTACCGGCGAGGCCGGATTCTCGATGTTGAGACCAATGTCTTCGGTCTTCTTTGGCCACGTTTTTTGGGCCTTGAAGAGCAACTTCCAAATGTCTTCGTGTGTTGTGCCGAAGAAGTGCTTCAAGGTCCGTGGCTCCTCCAGATTAAACTCCCACATATGAGAGGCCCGGAGCTGGCAAGGGAGAGTCTGGCAGAATAGCATCACCTCAATCATGTCTGTGAGACTGATGTTTTTGCCTATCATGTTGGTGATGCGTTTTTGCAGCATCTGCACATCCGCCGTGGACCCCAGTCGAGGTCCTTAGCACTCCAGTAGGTGAGCTTGGTGGGGGGTCCGGATCTGAAATCGGGTGCGGCTGCCCAGTTGGCATTGCGGGGTTTGGTGATGTAGAACCACTCCTACTGCTACACTTTGACCGTCTCCATGAATGCCCCTTTGGGCCATACGGTGTTGGGGAGTTTGCTCACCATGGCCCCGCCGCAGTCCGCGTGCTGCCCGTCGACCACCTTCGGCTTCACATTAAAGACTTTGAGCCACAGGCCGAAGTGTCGGGGATGTGGAGTAGAGCCTCACACACGATGATGAACGCCGAGATGTGGAGGAAAGAGTTTGGGGTTAGATCATGAAAATCCAGCCCGTAATAAAACATGAGGTCGCAGACGAAGGGTTGAAGAGGAAACCCTAGCCCGCGGAGGAAGTGGGCTATGAATACTACTCTCTCGCCGGGCTCCGGGGTAGGCGTGACCTGGCCCTTGTTGGGGAGCATGTGCGTGATGTCCGCAGATAGATACCCCGCTCCCCGGAGCTCCTTGACGTCCTTCTCAGCGACGGAGGAGGCTTCCCACTTGCCCTTGGAACCAGATCCAGACATGGCTGGGGAGGTTGGTGGCGGTGGGAAAGGTTGAGATTTTGGGCGCTGGAGCTCAGAGGAAGGGAAGGCAAGAGCTAGGAGAAAGGCATGGGATAAAAAGAAGGAATCTTTACCCTCTTATATAGGCGGTGAAATACCAAACGCCACCCCTCTCGAGCCTTAAAACTCGCCAGTTCCCAAAGAGATCGTGCGAATGGCATGGTTGGATTACCCAAAACTGTATTGATGAGGATCCCGTAATGCATGGGCACGATCTCTGTTTTGACAAGACGTGCCAATGGAGGCTATGCCTCGAAACGCGAAGCGGGAGGCGTGAAATGGTTCAAAATGTTAAAGAGCTAGATATGACATTTCGCCGAAATTTTTTCAGTGAAGAGACACTGTTTTATTTGGATATCTTTCCTTCGTGGCTAAGGGTTGTAACAATTATACAGAGCCGGATACAGTTCCCTTGTTCGGGGAATTCTTTTAAAGTGTTCAGGAGGAGGAACCCGCCTTGCAATGCCAAGACAATCCACATGCCGAACACATCGTCATCGAAGACTAGTTCAGGGGCTATTGAGGGAGTCCTGGATTAGGGGGTCCTCGGGTGTCCGTGCTATTTGATATGGGCCGGACTGATGGGCCACGAAGATACAAGCACTAGACTTTCCCCCCGTGTCCGGGTAGGACTCCCCTATGCGTGGATGGCAAGATTGGTGTCCGGATATGTTATTTCCTTCCCTTACAAACTGACTTTGTACAACCCTAGGTCCCTCTGGTGTGTATATAAACCAGAGGGTTTAGTCCGTAGAGGCTATCAGAATTCTCATAGGCTAGACAACTAGGGTTTAGCCATTACGATCTCGAGGTAGATCAACTCTTGTAACCCCTATACTCATCGAATATAATCAAGCAGGAAGTAGTGTTTTACCTCATTTAAGAGGGCCCGAACCTGGGTAAACATTATGTCTCCTTTGCCCCCTGTTACCATTGATCCTCGGACACACATTTCAGGACCCCCTACCCGAGATTTGTCGGTTTTGACACCGACAATGTGGGATAATGGTTGGATTTGATTCCCCACTATAAAAGGAGGTCTTTTTCCCCCAAAAGACAATGACCTCCTTTTATAGGCATCCACAAGAAGACCTACCTCTTTTCCCCCAAGCTCCATTGTTGCTCCAAAGCTCATTTTTGACCGATCTCTCTCCCTAGCCAATCAAACTTGTTGATTTTCTAGAAATTGGTTCAGAAGGACCGAATCTACACTTCCACCAAGAGAAATTTGATTCCCCTCCCCCACTAATCCCTTGAGGATCTTGTGACTCTTGGGTGTTTGAGCACCCTAGATGGTTGAGGTCACCTCGGAGCCACATTCCATTGCGGTGAAGCTCCGTGGTATCGTTGGGAGACTCCAATCAAGTTGTGGACATAGCCCCAACCTTGTTTGTAAAGGTTTGGCCGCCACCTTCAAGGGCATCACTAGTGGAATCACGACATCTCGCATTGTGTGAGGGCGTGAGGAGAATACGGTGGCCCTAGTGGCTTCTTGAGGAGCATTGTACCTCCACACCACTCCAACGGAGACGTACTTCCCCCAAAGGGAAGGAACTTCGGTAACACATCCTCATCTCCACCGGCTCCACTTATGGTTATCTTTTCCCTTTACTTTGTGCAAGCTATTATTGTGTTGTATCATTTGCTTGCACTTGTTAGTTGTTGTTGTTGTTAGTTGCACATCTAGACAACCTATTTGTTGCTAAACCTAATTTGTTAGTTGCACATCTAGACAACCTATTTGTTGCTAAACCTAATTTGTTAAAAAAACTAAAAATTGGTAGTTGCCTATTCACCCCCTCCCCTCTAGTCAACCACATTGGTCCTTTCAAATACCCTTCCTTGCCATGTTCAATAATAATTCAAGATAACTCAACAATTTCAATTTTATGTTGAAGTGCACATTGTGTACACTTGTGAACTTCATTTCTTACAACAGTTAAGTAATTTTTGGCAAAACAATGTTGATTGAATAATGTAAGGAGTGAATACCTTATATTTCAACTTAAACAATAAGTTATCATCCATATTAGAAGCAAGATTGAATCTAAGAGAGACCAGAAAGAAAGTGAAGTGCTCAAGTGAAACATCATTGGATATTCTGATTTTACATGGCAATAAAACTTGCAACATGATAAATAGTGATATCTTAAAACAATTTAAAGAACATAATCCCAATCAGCTCAATTCTCACATGAAATCCTAATGCAGCACTGACACCTCATTTAAAACGTTGGCCTCTCCAAATGGTGATGCTTTGTTGCACAAAGTGATAAGAAAGGTTTAGTTAGGGGAGAAAATTACATATCACAGTAACAATTGTCTTAGAAACCAAATATACTCTCGGCTTCACTTAACTGATTAGATATCTATAACTGGTGTGGAGCCTAGGAACTTCCATCTTCATTTATAACCTTGAATAAATAATGAAAAAACAAAGGTTCCTGTGATGCTTACATAATACTTTCCTCCTTGACTTTTCATCTCGTCAGGCAAGAAACAATCACAAGTTTGAAACAGTGACGGAAGACCGATACAATTTGAGGTAAGGCAGACTCTAACAAAGAAAGAATATGATGCAAAACCCAAATAGTTTGTATATTTAAGATATACAATTCACACAGTTGTAAAAAGAAAATCTAAAATTCATACATTTACAGTAACACAAAACACAAAAATAATCAGAAAAAGTTATACCTTTGCTGGCACCCTTCCGATCCACCTTTTATCCAAGCCCAACTATAGTTCGGCTGCCTGAACGCCTCCCTGCCATGGTGCTTGCACCGTACTGTGCTGCTGCGCTCCTCGTGCCACATGTGGTGCTTGAGCCGGGATAGCAGATGAACGGGAAACGGGCTGCGCCGCTGTGTGGCCTATAGGATGGAGCAGAGCTGGAGCATGTGCGTATGGTGACGCCACCGATCCTGCCATACGCCGCGACGCTGCGCTGGCTGGGGTTCCTTCCGAGTTGTCGCCCACTTGGTCGAGCCCAGTGCTAGTCGCGAGCCACAGGGTATGCTTAGCTCGGTCCCAAAGGCACAACAACACTATCCAGCCCAGCCTACAATGCATTTTCTATTGCTTCCTCACAGCGACGAACAACTGGTCGAGAACTTCAATTTGTCCACTCGACGATGGAAGCACGCATATATAATTTGTTTTGACAAATGCCCTACGGGACCTCACCCATAACGTGAGAGGAGCCTACTTTCGAATTAAGCACAAAAAATAACCAAGCAGGAACTAATCTTCCTTTTTAGATCCATAATTATCGTTCCTTTGCATAATTTCTTGGTTGAACTAAGATGCGGATGTGGCGTTCCTACCTGTACAGAACCACCGCCTGTCACCGGCCGCTGCGGGGATGCATCCAAGAGCCTGTCGATCTTCATCGTCTTGCTCCCTTCTCGATCGACCTAATCCACTTCCCTCAAAAAACTAAGGGTGCTCATTACATTAAATCCTCTCACAATTGAGGCCCTATTCGGTAGTCACCTGCTTCTAGAATCTGTGGAGCGGGGGAAGTACAGCTCCACCATTTTGAACTGCAGCTCCACCAACTCCGCTCTCGGAGTTGTGGAGCGGAGTGGTACCGAACAGAGCCTGAGTTGAGAATTCTAGAGGAACAATCAATAGAAGTATGAGATGGCTCGCGTACGCATCCAATGGTGCGGCCGGACCGCAGAAGTTGATGGTGGTATATGATGGTACTCTTTCTCTCAGTTTACACGGCGTGCACGTGCCCTTAGGTCGCCAATTTAACCAACCTAATAGCAAAAAATATACCAATATAAACTTTTTTTTAATAACCAATATAAACTTCAAATGTTCTATTTTCAAACGTTATAATTTTTGTGTTATATAGTTTATATTGGGATGATAAAATTTGCAATCTAGGTATACGTGTAAGACTTGTAAACTGAAATGAAGGGAGTAGTGGACACTGAGATCGATGGATTAGAAGACGGAAAGGAGGAGGAAGAATGAGTGATAACCCACAAGTACAGGGGATCAATTGTAGTCTCTTTTGATAAGTAAAAGTGTCGAACCCAACGAGGAGCTAAAGGTAGAACAAATATTCCCTCAAGTTCTATCGACCACCGATACAACTCTACGCACGCTTGATGTTTACTTTACCTAGAACTAGTATGAAACTAGAAGTACTTTGTAAGTGTTTTTGGGTAAGCTTGCAAGAAAGTAAAGAGCACGTAAATAAAAGGTAGGGGCTGTTTAGATGAAGACACAACTAAATTAGTTTTAGTACAGAGCTTTTGTCAACAAGAAAGTTATTTGTCCCTAGGCAATCGATAACTAGACCGGTAATCATTATTGCAATTTTATATGAGGGAGAGGCATAAGCTAACATACTTTCTCTACTTGGACCATATGCACTTATGATTGGAACTCTAGCAAGCATCCGCAACTACTAAAGATTCATTAAGATAAAACCCAATCACAGCATTAAAGTATCAAGTCTCTTTTATCCCATACGTAAACAACCTACTTACTCGGGTTTGTGCTTCTGTTCACTCACGCCACCCACTATAAGCAAATCATAAACATATTGCAACACCCTACAACGGGAATCCCTCATGCTTGCGCGACACGGAGAGCACCATAGGACAGCACCAATAACAAAACATACAACTCAAACCAATCACGATCATCAAATAGCCATTAGGACAAAACAGATCTACACAAACATCATAGGATAGCCATACATCATTGGGAAATAATATATAGCGTTGAGCACCATGTTTAGGTAGAGATTACAGCGGGTAAGAGAGAGGTTACACCGCTGCATAGAGGGGGGAAGAGTTGGTGATGATGGCGATGAAGTTGTTGGTGAAGATTGCGGTGATGATGATGGCCACATCGACGTTCCGGCGCCACCGGAAGAGAAGGGGAGAGGGGGGCCCCTTCGTCTTCTTCTTCCTTGACCTCCTCCCTAGATGGGAGAAGGGTTTCCCCTCTGGTCCTTGGCCTCCATGGCTTGGGAGGGGCGAGAGCCCCTCCGAGATTGGATCTATCTCTCTGTTTCTCTTTGTTTCTGCGTTCTGTTCTCGCTCTGTTTCACCGTTTCGCGTATATATGGAGATCCGTAACTCCGATTGGCCTAAAACCTTCGCCTTGATTTCTTTCTGAATATTAGCTTTCTTGCGGCAAAAGAAGAGCATCAACCGCCTTACGGTGGGCTCATGAGGGTAGGGGGCGCGCCCTAAGGGGGGCGCCCCCTGCCTCATGACCACCTCGGCCACTGGTTCACGTTGATTTTCCTTCCGAATTTTCCATATTTTCCAACAATAAGCTCTGTCCGTTTTTATCTCGTTCGGACTCCGTTTGATATGGATATTATGCAAAACCAAAAACATGCAACAGACAGGAACTGGCACTGGGCACTGGATCAATATGTTAGTCCCAAAAATAGTATAAAAAGTTGTCAAAAAGTATATGGAAGTTATAGAATATTGGCATGGAACAATAAAAAATTATAGATACGACGGAGACGTATCAGCATCCCCAAGGCTCGTCCTCGAGTAGGTAAATGATACTCCCTCCGTTCCTAAATACAGGGTGTATAATTTTTGGCACGGAAATAAAAGAACGCACGTGGAGGAAAACTTTCACAAGTTTTGGGCGAGATTACACTTGACTAATTGACATGAGAAAATAGAGGAACTTACCTAATATAGGGAAATGTAATCAAATCCCTAAAAAAATATCCAAACGAGTGGTGCAACACAATACACCTTATATTTTGGATTTTTTTTCTCAAAAATCTATACACCTTATATCAAGGAACGGATGGAGTAAAAAGATATTTTTTGATGTGGAATGCTACCTAGCATAATCTTGATCATGTGTCTAATCATGGCATGAATATTAAGACACGAGTGATTCAAAGCAATAGTCTATCATTTGACATTTAAGACAATAGTACTTTGGGATTTTTGCATTCGTGCCCCTAGTTGGGTCACACTCGACTGATTTGCCCCTAGTTTTTCAACAATTGCGGTTTTGCCCAGCTCACTTCACTCGCCTTGTGTTTTTGCCCTTCCGGAGCGGTTCCGACCAATCATGGTTCGCCACGTGGTGACTGCTCATTGGTCAGACCCGCTCCGGAAGGGCAAAAACACAAGGCGAGTGAAGTGAGCTGGGCAAAACCGCAATTGTTGAAAAACTAGGGGCAAAACAGTCGAGTGTGACCCAACTAGGGGCACCAATACAATTATTCCATAATACTTCAAACATACTAACCAAACAATTATGTCTTATTGAAATAACATAGCCCAAGAAAGCTCATCCCTACAAAATCATATAGTCTGGCTATGCTCCATCTTCACCACACAAAATATTCATATCATGCACAACCCCCGATGACAAGCCAAGCAATTGTTTCATACTTTTGACGTTCTCAAACCTTTTCAACTTTCACGCAATACATGAGTGTGAGCCATGGACATAGCACTATAGTGGAATAGAATATGATGATAGGGGTTATGTGGAGAGTACAAAAAGGGAGAAAGTCTCACATCAATTAGGCGTATCAACGGGCTATGGAGATGCCCATTAATAGATATCAATGTGAGTGAGTAGGGATTGCCATGCAACGGATGCACTAAGAGCTATAAGTGTATGAAAGCTCAAACTGAAACTAAGTAGGTGTGCATCCAACTTGCTTGCTCATGAAGACCTAGGGCATTTGAGGAAGCCCATTGTTGGAATATACAAGCCAAGTTCTATAATAAAAATTTCCACTAGTATATGAAAGTGATAACTCAAGAGACTCTCTATATGAAGAACATGGTGCTACTTCGAAGCACAAGTGTGATAAAAGGATAGTAACATTGGGAAAATTCGAATCTGAGCCCGAGCTCATCTGCACCTGCGCTCACGAAAAAAATCAAAATAAATACTAGAAAAAATCAAAAAATTCCAAAAAAAAATAAGGTGGTAGACAATTTGATGCGTAAGGTACGCTCCAATTTTCAAAACATTTGGGCTTCTGTGCAGCTCTCAGCAAAAAAGACAAATCGGAGGTCTATAAAAATGTATACTGTTCACGTACTATTCTTGTCTGATTTGTCTTTTTTGCTGAGAGCTGCACAGAAGTCCAAATGTTTTGAAAATTGGAGCGTACCTCACGCATCAAATTTTCTACCACCCTAATTTTTTTTGGATTTTTTTGAATTTTTCGGAATATTTTATGAATTTATTTTTGACCGGGTGCAGATGCACCCGGTCACCGAAACGCTGCTCTCAGTAACATTGTCCCTTCTTTCTTTTTCTCTCATTTTTTTGGACCTTCTCTTTTTTTTTGGCCTTTCTCTTTTTTTTTCGTCCGGAGTCTCATCCCGACTTGTGGGGGAATCATAGTCTCCATCATCCTTTCCTCACTGGGGCAATGCTCTAATAATGATGATCATCACACTTTTATTTACTTACAACTCAATATTACAACTCGATATCTAGAACAAAGATATGACTCTATATGAATGCCCCCGGCGGTGTACTGGGATGTGCAATGATCTAGCGTAGCAATGACATCAAAAAACGAACAAGCCATGAAAACATCATGCTAGCTATCTTACGATCATGCAAAGCAATATGACAATAAATGCTCAAGTCATGTATATGATGATGATGGAAGTTGCATGGCAATATATCTCGGAATGGCTATGGAAATGGCATAATAGGTAGGTATGGTGGCTGTTTTGAGGAAGATATAAGGAGGTTTATGTGTGATAGTGTGTATCGTATCACGGGGTTTGGATGCACCGGCGAAGTTTGCACCAACTCTCGAGGTGAGAAAGGGCAATGCACGGTACCGAAGAGGCTAGCAATGATGGAAGGGTGAGAGTGCGTATAATCCATGGACTCAACATTAGTCATAAAAAACTCACATACTTATTGCAAAAATCTATTAGTCATCGAAACAAGTTACTACGCGCATGCTCCTAGGGGGATAGATTGGTAGGAAAAGACCATCGCTCGTCCCCGACCGCCACTCATAAGAAAGACAATCAATAAACACCTCATGCTCCGACTTCGTTACATAACGGTTCACCATACGTGCATGCTACGGGACTTGCAAACCTCAACACAAGTATTTCTCAATTTCACAATTACTCAACTAGCACAACTCTAATATCAACACCTTTATATCGCAAAACTATTGCAAGGAATCAAACATATCATATTCAGCGATCTACATGTTTTATGTAGGATTTTATAAGTAACCATGTGAATGACCAGTTCCTGTCATCTCTCTAAATAGATTTAAGTGAAGCAAGAGCGTTTAATTCTTTCTACAAAAGATATGCCCACGCTCTAACAAGTATAAGTGAAGCAAAAGAGCATTCTACAAATGGCGGTTGTCTATGTAAAGAGAAACAGGAAATCCAAGCTTCAAATGATATAAGTGAAGCACATGAAGCATTCTATAAAGGCATACTCAAAAGATATAAGTGAAGTGCAAAGAGCATTCTATAAATCAACCAAGGACTATCTCATACCAGTATGGTGCATAAAAGAAAAATAAAAACCTAAATGCAAAAGACGCTCCAAGACTTGCACATATCGCATGAACGAAACGAATCCGAAAACATACCGATACTTGTTGAAGAAAGAGGGGATGCCTCCCCAGCATCCCCAAGCTTAGACGCTTGAGTCTCCTTGAATATTTACTTGGGGTGCCTCGGGCATCCCCAAGCTTTAGCTCTTGCCTCTCTTCCTTCTTCTCACATCGAAACCTTCTCGATCATCGAATACTTCATCCACACAAAACTTCAACAGAAAACTCGGTAAGATCCGTTAGTATAATAAAGCAAATCACTACTATAACTACTATTGCAAACCAATTCATATTTTGTTTTTGCATTATTTAGACTGTAGTATAACTTTTTCATGGCTTAATCCACTGATATAAATCGATAGTTTCATCAAAACAAGCAAACTATGCATCAAAAACAGAATCTGTCTAAAACAGAACAATCTGTAGCAATCTGAACATTCACCATACTTCTGATACTTGACAAATTCTACCAAAATTAGGAAAAATAAAAAATTTGTACATCAAGACAGTGCAAAAAGAATCAGAACCATTTGACGTTCCAGTAAAAAATTAAAATTCATGCACTACAGCCAAAGTTTCTGTTCGGCACCGCACAAACCAACAAGCATCGTAAACATCCTAAAGGCAAACCTTGGCACATTATTTTTATAATACAATGGAATTGTACAAGGGGATAATTATTTTTGTTGAAAAGTTTCTGTAATCAAGATTCACAAAGTTTCCATGAGCATGAACAAAGTTCAAGGAGCTCTCCCACTTCAACAATGCTTGTCTTTCTCACTTTCACTTTCCTTTTTTGAAAAGTTTTGGGTTCCCCTCTTTATTTTTGTTGTTTTTAAACTATATGAAAGCACTCAACAGAAATAAATGACTCTCTAAAACTTCCGGGTTGTCTCCCTGGCAGCGTTTTCTTTAAAGCCATTAAGCTAGGCATTTAGTGCTTAAGTAATGGATCCACCCGGATCCCAAGGTATATCAAAGCCAATTTTAATTAACAATGATTTGTAATTTAGTAGTGAGCACAAAGTAACATATATCATGCAAAAACGAAGTCTAACTCTCTTCTTATGCATTGGCATGTCATAAAAGAACAATTCATGCACACAAAGTAAAGGCCAATGCATAGTATAAACAGTTTCTTGCAATTTTATCGTGTTAGAGACATAGAGAGGTGGAGATATAGTTCCTCTCTCATAATAATTGCAAGTAGGAGAAGCAAGCACATGCATATTATATTCATCAAAATCATCATGTGCAACGGTAAAAGGCAACCCATCAATGTAATCCTTAATAAGTGCAAACTTCTCCGATATAGTGTAGTTTGGAGAATTCAAAAAGATAATAGGACTATCATGAGTGGGTGCAATAGCAACAATTTCATGTTTAACATAAGGAACTATAGCAAGTTCATCTCCATAAGCATAATTCATATTGGCATCTTGGCCACAAGCATAGCAAGCATCATCAAAAAGGGATATTTCAAGATAATCAGCGGGATCATAACAGTCATCATAGCAATCATCCTTCGGTAAGCACGAAGGGGAATTAAACAATATATGAGTTGAAGAGTTACTCTCATTAGAAGGTGGGCACGGGTAGCTAATCCGCTCTTCCCCCTTTTGTTCTTCGCTCTCCTCATCATCTTTTTCATTCAATGAGCTCACAGTTTCATCAATTTCTTCTTCCATAGGCTCCTGCAAAATATTAGTCTCTTTTTGGACAACGGAGTATTTCTCAATATATGGTTTAACATAAGCATTAGAAGCATAATTATCATAGCAATATTTAAGTATGGCAAAGTTTTCAGATTTGTGAAAAGTAGCATCATACTTTTCAATCAAAGAAGCAATTTCATAAGCACCCTTAAAAGCAACAAATTCTTCAATTTGTTGAACATCATAGTAATTGTAAACACCCTTAGCATACGAAGATACGATTCCATTATCACTAAACTCACATTGATAGGGAAGGTGTTTCTTAGGGTTTTCAGAACAACAAGTAAAATCATAAATTTCACATAAATTCCAAGCATAGCATTGCAAAGTATGAATTTTTCCCAATAGAATTTTCCCTTTTTCAGATATTCGGTGTCGCACATAACAAGCATGCTCATCTAAAGATTTGCCCTCAACTAAGCTAGTTGGGATTTCAGCACGAGCACAAAGGGATCGAAGATGATCCAAGTAAAAAGCTTCAGGAGTGTGATAGATTTTGAGTGGTTCTTCAACCATTGGTTCAGCAGGTACAACTATTTTTTTTTGGTATTTTGCATTTCCTACCCATGACTAAAGATAGAAAACAACTAAGAACAGCAAATAAATTACTTAGTGATAAAGCAAACAAGCACACACGAGAATATTCACCCCACGCTATTGCTCCCCGGCAACGGCGCCAGAAAAAGGTCTTGATAACCCACAAGTACAGGGGATCAATTGTAGCCTCTTTTGATAAGTAAGAGTGTCTAACCCAACGAGGAGCTAAAGGTAGAACAAATATTCCCTCAAGTTCTATCGACCACCGATACAACTCTACGCATGCTTGACGTTTACTTTACCTAGAACAAGTATGAAACTAGAAGTACTTTGTAAGTGTTTTTGGGTAAACTTGCAAGAAAGTAAAGAGCACGTAAATAAAAGCTAGGGGCTATTTAGATGAAGACACAACTAAATTAGTTTTAGTACAGAGCTTTTTTCAACAAGAAAGTTATTTGTCCCTAGGCAATCGATAACTAGACCGGTAATCATTATTGCAATTTTATATGAGGGAGAGGCATAAGCTAACATACTTTCTCTACTTGGATCATATGCACTTATGATTGGAACTCTAGCAAGCATCCACAGCTACTAAAGATTCATTAAGGTAAAACCCAGCCATAGCATTAAAGTATCAAGTCCTTTTTATCCCATAAGTAAACAACCTACTTACTCGGGTTTGTGCTTCTGTTCACTCATGCCACCCACTATAAGCAAATCGTAAACATATTGCAACACCCTACAGTGGGAATCCCTCACGCTTGCGCGACACGGAGAGCACCATAGGACAGCACCAATAACAAAACATACAACTCAAACCAATCACGATCATCAAATAGCCATTAGGACAAAACAGATCTACTCAAACATCATAGGATAGCCATACACCATTGGGAAATAATATATAGCGTTGAGCACCATGTTTAGGTAGAGACTACAGCGGGTAAGAGAGAGGTTACACCGCTGCATAGAGAAGGGAAGAGTTGGTGATGATGGCGGTGAAGTTGTTGGTGAAGATTGCGGTGATGATGATGGCCACAGCGACGTTCCGGCGCCACCGGAAGAGAAGGGGAGAGGGGGGCCCTTCGTCTTCTTCTTCCTTGACCTCCTCCCTAGATGGGAGAAGGGTTTCCCCTCTGGTCCTTGGCCTCCATGGCTTAGGAGGGGCGAGAGCCCCTCCGAGATTGGATCTATCTCTCTGTTTCTCTCTGTTTCTGCGTTCTGTTCTGACTCTGTTTCACCGTTTCGCGTATATTTGAAGATCCGTAACTCCGATTGGCCTGAAACCTTCGCCTTGATTTACTTTCCGAATATTAGCTTTCTTGCGGCAAAAGAAGAGCCTCTACTGCCTTACGGTGGGCTCACGAGGGTAGGGGCGCGCCCTAAGGGGGGGGGGCTGCCTCGTGACCACCTCGTGCACTAGTTCGCGTTGATTTTCCTTTCGAATTTTTCATATTTTCCAAAAATAAGCTCCGTCCGTTTTTATCCCATTTGGACTCCGTTTGATTTGGATATTATGCGAAACCAAAAACATGCAACAGACAGGAACTGGCACTGGGCACTGGATCAATATGTTAGTCCCAAAAATAGTATAAAAAGTTGCCAAAAAGTATATGAAAGTTTTAGAATATCGGCATAGAACAATCAAAAATTATAGATACGATGGAGACGTATCAATGAGTACATACGTAATGACAATTATTGATGGAAGTGGAAGAGGAACAACCGACGGGAAAGAAGAAGACTAAACGAACCGTGCGGGCGCAGCAGGAAAACCTTGTTGGACTTAATAGAAGTTATATAGCACGATTTGATGGAATTATGTGAGGTGGCATGTGTGGGGCATGACAATTTGAATATGTTGCGTGTCAAGAGAAATAGAATAGTGTGGATAAATTATTTGTTTACCATACCTCATATACACACATAAGTCTCTCCTTTCCGTGTTTGGATTGGACTACATGTATGCATAGATTTCGGCCACAAATCGAATTTTCTTTTCAAAAAAGAAAATATATTAATATCATCAATATACTAATTACATCCGGCCTCTCCCTAAAGCTTTATCTATATGCATCACGAAGATACTAATTACACATATATCGTAAAGATATTAATTACCCATCTCTACTGGCCGCAGTGCGTTCCGCATCGAGGGACGCCTCGTGCGTGATGTCCCGTCCATCCCCATGGGTGATGCACTGATGCGCCTCTCTAGCATATCATCAATAGTTGATGCTTGCAACCTCAATTAGTTTACATGAGCTTGGCTCAACGGCAACGGTGGCCGCGCCATCTAGACTATAGGGGTAGTTCGCAGACGAAAACTTCACGTCCAGCTCAACAAGATTAGTTTTAACATTTTAAACATTCCATTGTTTGGAGCAATAGAATGGCAGGTATGTCGTGTGGTGGCTCGGCTCATTGCCTTGAGATTTGTCACGTCAAACGCATTAAGATCATATGGACATCGTGATCATCGTCATCGTTGAGGGTGAAAAGGAGGATAAGCAATGGCACGGGTAGAATGGCATGTTCGAGGGTTTTGAGCCACGTTTGCTGGGCTAGAGACTAGAGGTGTGCTATTTTCCCCCCTCTCGTCGCAACGCAAGGGCGTGTTTGCTATTCAAATCTAGTAATAAAGGAGTAATTAATTATGCCGGTATGTTGCGGGAATTGCCCCTAATGTTGCAAAATATTACCCACCAATGCCACATATAAGTGATAAAAGACGTTTTACACAGGGTAATCCCCCGCCTAGCCCGACCCTTGCAGTAGGGACCTCATATATGCGCTCTGGGTTCGGAGAAGACGCAGCGTGCCTGTTTGTGCCGGCCCATGTCCAGGCGGCCTTTTTCTAAATTTCAGTTTCAATTTTTTATTTTTAGTTTTCTGTTCTGTTTTTTTACTTTAAATAATTTGTGACTTTAAAAAGTTTCAATTTTTTAAATGTGTATTTTGAAATAAATTATTTAATAAATCATAAAATGTTTGTGAATTCAAAAAATATTCGCGATTTTGTGAAAACAATCTTTTCTTATTCAAAAAAGGTCGAAATTTTTAAAACAAATGTTCGGGAAATGTTCATGCATTTCAAAAAATGCTAGTTAAATAAAAAATGTTTGTGAATTTCAAAATTTGTTTCATCCATTTCCAAAAAAAGTTCGTCGATTCTAGAAATGTTTGCCGATTCAAGAAAATTGTTTAAAAAATATTTTCAAATAGTATAAAATGTCATGAATTCAGAAAATGTTCTTGATTTTAAAAAATGTTCAAAAATTTGTTAAAGTGTACATGAATTTGAAAGATGTTCATGATTTCAAATATGTTCATGTGTTTTAAAAAGTTTTCATGATTCCAAATTTGTTCACGATTTCACAAAATTGAGATTTATAGTGTATCTTGGTGATGTAGCAAAATGTGGTTATGGCCATTGAATATTAAGTTTTTTTCTGTTGCAACGCACGTGCCCTTTTGCTGGTTAGTGCCAAAATGGATAAAAACTCATTACTACACCTTTAAAAAATTATTATTACCAGATGATTCCTTTATACTCCTTCAATGTGATCTCTTTTTGCATTAGGCTAGCCAACATAACGCATCTCAAGACAAATGTGCTTATGTGGCAAAGAGTTAATGAGAAGATAGATGTTTGTGGTAACATAGTATGTTACTGTAACATAATGCACCTCAATGTAAAATGTGTCTACAATCTAATAAATGAATCCTTACATGACACTAAACTTATGTTACTACCCACTACTCCCTCCTTTCCGGTTTATAGGGCTTATTTCAAAATTTTAGGTTTTCCATTTTATAAGGCTCAATTTGGTTGTTTCCCATCACATGTTCAGATTCCAAGGTGCATTAAATCATTGCATGCAAGTATTAAGAGAAAATTGACCAATACATGTAATTTATGCATGCATGCATTGCAATTAATGCGTTGGTAAACATACTTTTTGAGAAAAACAAAAGCATTAATTGGGTGCTTTTGCAAACTATAAAAAGTATTCCACCACTCACCATCTACCTTGGTTGATGAGATTTTTGAATTGACCCTTATAAACCGGAAAGGAGGAAGTATGAAGGTAGTAATATAGACTAGTAACATATGCATGTTACTATTCGAAATTACTTCCGCCGACGATGGGCGGATTCTCGAAAAGGAAAAATGCAATCTGGACTCTTCACGTGTAGTAGTACGACTCCTTGGACTGCACGTTTCGGAACAAGACTCGCCAGACATTTCCACGCACGGGTAGCAGGGCGCCACACGCGAACCCAAGCAGCACACCTGCTTTCCTGGCAACCGGCGTTGATATTTAAGGTTTGGTCGCGAAGATTCTCCCGCATATTACTCATCGCCCCTTCGGCCACCGCCACCACACCACCCTGCACTCCTCCCCCTCCATCCTCAACATTTATTTTTATACAGTATTATATAAATCTCCACAAAAAAGGAGCAAGAGCAAACCGCAAATCGACCCCCGTGGCGTGAGAAGCAGGTCGTCGCCTCGGTCAAATCCGGCGGCGGCGGAGGAGACGTGGGCCGCAAGGCCGGGCTGGCCTGACCGGACCGCCGCGCGAGTGACCCGCCCGGCGGGATCCTTCGGGCCGGCGCCCCAGGAGGATATTCTTCGCGCTGGGGGTGCTTGATTTGGATGAAAGGAGCGCGCCATCGGCATGGGTACCCCCTCGCAGGGCTCGGCTGCCGTGGCGGCGGCCCGGGTCGACCTCTGCGCGCTCGACCTCATGCCCGTCTTCGCCAAGGAGATGATTGCCGGCGGGGTCGCCGGTGCCTTCTCCAAGACCGCCATCGCGCCGCTCGAGCGCCTCAAGATATTGCTACAGGTTCGTTCTGCACCTCCGCCCACATGGATGATAGAGATTTTGTTCATGGAGTTCTCGCGGGTATGCGGCTTTAGGCATGATATGTCAACGTCAAGATTGTTGTTAGTCGAAAGGCGATTTTGAAGCCCGTGAATGTGATAACACGCTCCTTAATATTGAGAAGGACACGCCTCTCCTAAGCCTGTGATTGAATGTGACTGCACGTCCCTCGACACGAGTCCCATGTAAATGAAACTGATGCGCAAGTGTGCCTTTGTGCATCAGTTCTGTTGACATAGAACATTAGCTCTGTGTTAGTGAAACCGATTTACATGGCACGCCTGGCAGTTGCAGACTTGCAGATGTGAGGCTGTGCTATAGGCGCTTCTACATTCTGTACCATAAGCATGCCTAGGTCTATTAACGTTGTTCCATTAAGCATGAGAGATTTTGGAGGGCTGCATTGCTGGGATATGGTCATGAGAGATTTTCTCAGCATTCTGACATCTTCTCCATGCAACTTGTGGTGCCATTTGGTGAATCCTCTTATTCATCTTTTGTAAAGAAGGCTATTCTTGATGTGAGAGGTAGCAAGTTCCACTTCCATAGGATTGATAGTGTCTGCTTCTGTTGGTCTTGTATATGCAAGATGCGGCAGTAGCTGCCAGCTGCTTCATTAGTTTTGCATGCCTAATTTGCGCGTGATACTATTTTGGGAGGTTTAGATGTTCTCATTCAAGTTATAAGTTTCTAAATGATTATGATTGCTAACACATTCTTACTTTCTGATTCTGCAGACTAGAACAAATGAGTTCAGGTCTCTCGGAGTTCTGAAATCCTTGAATAAACTTAGAAAACATGATGGCGTCTTGGGATTTTACAAGTATGTTGCAATTCAAGTCATTACTTGTATACTATTATTACAGAAGATGCATATAATATGTTTAGCTAACCATGCCTTGGTACTACTTCAGGGGAAATGGTGCCAGTGTGTTAAGAATTGTTCCTTATGCTGCATTACATTATATGGCGTATGAGCGATACAGGTGTTGGATCTTGGGTAACTGCCCTACACTTGGCACAGGACCTGTGGTAGATCTTTTAGCAGGCTCAGCATCAGGGGGGACTGCAGTCTTGTGCACTTATCCCTTGGACTTGGCTAGGACCAAGCTTGCATTCCAGGTATTGTACTGTGTGCTCACATTTTAGCAGGCTTTGTTGTTGTCGTATTACTGTGTACTCCTGTGCTTACATATTCATACTCAATCGTAGAGCACAATCTTAGTACTGCGTATCAAATTGGTTTGATAAGGTAATAATTAATCATACAGTCAACAAAATTGTTTGCAAAAACGATCTTAAAACTGATACCCAACAATTGGTGAAAGGCGCTTCTATAACTTTGTCCCCTCCCCCCTCTCCTGCCTCTCCCTGGACATACTTGTACACTCACACTCGGACACACAAAATTCCATTCAACTCTTGTACTGCACAAACAGATATACACCCCTGAATATAGAGAGCTGGTTCATCGAGGAACTTTGAGGTGTGATTTCGCTGACATGGATGTCGGTTTGTCACGTATGTACCTTAAGTCACCAAATTTTGCTATGATGACAACAAAATAAAAATCCTTTTTCTACATAGTGTTCTGGATATTTGTCTGATGATTAATTTTGTAAGAACTTCAGTATTTGATGAAACATCAGTTCATTATGTTGGAATGAGGAACCATTTTTATCTGCTATAACTGACTAGGATGTTGCTGGGCTGTTAGAGAATGTGCTGATATAAGCTGCACGCACGACAAAACCACATCCATATTTTAGCAAATCTGGCATCCTAAACCGCCACCAGGCTGTATTTTGGCATACTCCCTCCATCCTTGAAAAGGCTTAATAATTTTGTTTGAAGTCAAACGTGTTCAAACTTTGCACCGTTTGCCTTAAGACAAAATTTATAAACTTTCCTTTGAAGCATTGAGGCAGTACTTTTGTAAAGTACATTGTAGGTTCAGGAGGTCAACACCTGATTACGTTGCTCAGGGGATTACCTAAGCATTTTTGTAAAGTACATTGCATAAAGTGTATTCCTGCTCAACTGTTTGCATTATGCTGCTGTGAGATAACAACACCTATCTGTGCAAGTTCACGGACTAGTAAACTAGTAAATCACATTACCACTAGAAAATGGTGCCTAAACTCTGAACTGTCCATCAGTCATCTCTTGTGAACAAGTATGTTGTTCCTTCAATACAATTTTTTTTCTGGGTTCTGGTAGTAGTGATGTTCCCAAATTCTAGGAAGATCCCTTGTGTTGTTTGAATTGCTATTTTTTAACTTTCATTCTGTTGTGTTGAACTTGTTTTACATTTGCTTACAGGTTAATAACACGGATCAACCTAGCAATGGTTTGAAAAGGCCAAGTGCTCCACCATCATATGGAGGAATAAAAGATGTCTTCAGAGGTGTTTACTCAGAAGGTGGAGTGCGGGCGCTGTATCGTGGAGTAGGTATGGATACAGTCTTACAGCCATGTTATACCACTAGTACTTAAACACCATCTATACTTGCTGTGAGCTATATATATTCTTATTATTTTGTGTCTAGATAATTTTATTACCTTTATTTTCGCTGTGGTTGTTATACTGTTGATGCCTCAATCTGAGCTATTTGCATTCAGGTCCAACGCTAATGGGAATACTCCCCTATGCTGGTCTTAAATTCTACATATATGAAGGGCTGAAGGCACACGTACCTGAAGATTACAAAAATTCTGTCACATTAAAACTATCCTGTGGTGCCGCAGCTGGTTTATTTGGACAGACTTTAACCTACCCACTAGATGTAGTCAGGAGACAAATGCAGGTACTTCATTTGTTCCATATGATACTTCGTACTTTTAGACGATCATTTTAAATGTTCTTAACAAACCCGTCAATTGTTCATCACTTCTTATTTGCCACTTTTTAGGTTCAAAGTCATCTGCAGCATGATCAGTCTGGTGGCCCACGAATAACAGGTACATTCCAGGGGCTTAAGATCATCAAACAAACACAGGGATGGAGACAATTATTTGCTGGTCTGAGCCTCAATTATATCAAGGTAGTCCTGGTGACGGTTACGCATTAAGTTTTTTTTTACAGTTCCGATTTTGTTGTCTACTTGCACTTCAAAAGGTGCACATTTAGTATTGAACACGCTAGACAATCTTGGACGTCTATGTTGCTCCAGCCAATTAGATTAACTCCTTGATAGTCTGAATATTTTAGGAGGATTTGCACTCTGTTCTGCTGTTTTAGCCTGCCTGAGTCGCACTTCCATTTACAGGACATGATAGAAGAAAGAAAATTAAGTGTCTCACAATTTTGTTGAATCCCCTTGGGGCATGTTCAGTTTGGTAGGGATCTGCTGGGATTAAAGGGGATTGGTAGGAAATTGAGCTAAATCCCCCTTAATCCCTGCAAACCCGGACAGGCCGTTAAGCAATCTGTACAGCTTTCTTGTGAACCCTTTGCCAGCGAACAGTTGTCGATGAGTAGATTATTTTGGCTGATGCTCGGCAACCTTGTCTGAAATGTGGCATTTCTATTGGTTTTTAAATTACATAGAAGCTTTTTTTTCTTGCATCTGTGACTTGATGTCCCATTGACATATATGTCCATATCCATGCAGTAGTCCCACAACTATATTGACATTTATGTCTTATATGGCATCCCCAAATTCTTTTGTGTTTAACTTGATTTAATTGGTGTATCCTTGGACATAATTGACATTATTATCTTTGCTTTCCAGTTTCTAGTACCTGTCCATGAAATGTTTTAAGCTAAAAGCCGTGCCTGTTGGAGAGTGTTCCTTCATGTCATGAAGGAAATTTGCAGTTCACATGAGTATAACTTTTCTCATGTTAAATACTGGTAATTTTGCAGGTGGTACCCTCAGTGGCTATTGGTTTCACCGCATACGACACAATGAAGCATTTGCTGAAGATACCTCCGAGAGAGAGCATAAAGCCTGAGCAAGGTTCTGCTTGAAGCTTCTATCCACAAAAGAAAGGCACATCTATGAAGTGCCAGTCGGAGGCTTCAAGCCTCATCAAGTCCATGATTGTTATTCTCCCTCCGTAAAGAAATATAAGAGCATCTCGATTGCTACTTTAGTGATCTAAACACTCTTATATTTCTTTACAGAGGGAGTACGTAGTAATTGTGTTGCCTACTTACCCCAGCTGACATATTCTTTTCGTTATATTTTTGAAATTCATTTTTATTTTTTCACCAACATGTATACTTTATCCACTAGGTGGCATGTTGTCACTGGATAGTATTTGATGATGAAATTACAGATACGCGAAACAGACTTGCAGTGCTCGTCTTCAGTTCCATGTGTTGCCAAAAAATGACGGTCCCTTTCTCATTTACTGTATGTGTGTTGAGAGCTGATTTTTAAGAATTTGTGCTTGAAAGCCCATCTTTTGGGTACTGAGAGCTTTTTGTGCACCTTGGTGTGTTGAGAAGGCATGCATATGTTTTGTATCGCATACTCTGGTTCCGTTTGTACTGGTGTCGTATAAAATTTACATGAACTGAATTAAGCTTCCTGTTACGACTGGATCCTTGTAATGTCCCATCACATTGTATGACAGTAACAAGCTGTAACTAGTGCATATTTCCCTTATCCCAATGTGGGGCATCTCCATTCGCCACTGCCCCGTCATCAATACTCGTTTGTGTTTTCTGATCTGCTCTGTTCTTGTACTGTTTGCATGGAAAGCAGTTACATCTGAAAACAAAAAACGCAATTAACTGGACTGCTTCAGGGTAGACTGTCTGTGGAAATTACTGTGCGATAAGTTCGAGATTACCTGAAAAACTGGCAAACAGCTCCCCTTCTATCACGTCACCTCTTGTCAAACGGGCGAAAGCTAACTTGAGATGCATTATTATGAATCTGTGCTTTCAAAAGGTACTCCTTACCTAGTACTAGTACACGCGCATTCGATAATCTAGGACGAAACTGCGGCTGCCGTCTGTCTGAGATCCGGTCGCCACGGTAAAAGAAAAGAAGTGTAGCGAAAAGAAAAAAGAAGGTGGTACGGGTACCATGCCCATGGTAATGAATGCGGCACGGCCCCTTTTGCCAAGCCAAGAGATCGGCGCCCGCGAGCACCCCGCCGCAAGTCAACCCCTTTTCCGGCAACGCGAGTCCGCTCGGTTGTCGCAGTCCAAGTCGTTTCGGCCGGCCCGGAGCAGGGCGCGACAACGCCCAGAGGCCGACCGACCGTGGCGACTGAGTGACTGACCGACCGACTGACACCGCGGCGCGTACGCTGGGGCGCATGCACGCACGTACGACCGCATGCTGATCCGCGGGCCGTTGCGGCGACGTGGGCGGCCGTATCGGCGAGGGGATTCGCCTTGTCCTCTTCCCGGCGCCCTCCCGCGCTCGTCGCCTCCGTGCAAAAGCGACGGCGTCCACCACCACCGGCCCGGTGCGCGCGCTGCCCCGCGTTCGGGAGATGGCGACCCACCGTGCCGCTCTCGGAACGTTAACGGATCGGGAAAGCCCGCCGAAAGCGACCCGCCCTCGCTCTGGGCCCCTTGTTTTTGTTTCTGGCCCGCCGGCCGGCGAGACGGAGTTGGCGCGAATTAGGCGCGAGGGGTTCTGCTTCTGCTGCAGCGCTTTCCCTCACTCACTCACTCCCTCCCATGCAGGTTCGGTTGATTTTTTTTTCTTTCTTTCTTTCTTCCTTCCAGGAGAGTGAGTGAGCGAGTGAGTGAATTGAATCGAGCAGTTAGGTTCGGTACTATTCGATTCGTCCATCAGTGATCATCTCATGTCTGCCTCTCGTGGTCGTGGCTGATAAGACCAGACGTGGTGGGACTGCAATTAAGGCCGTGTGTCCCTCTGCGAAAGTTCCTCCTGCGAGGTGTCGATCGTTGCTGCCTGGAGGAAAGGTGTGTAAAAATGTTTCCGTCACAGATTCCAGTTATTACACATGTATATTCCCAGTTAAGAAGAAACATATACTTTCCCGGGGCAGAAATCGCGTAGGTATCACCGTACATCAGTCTGATTATAATGGTACCCCGCGAAAAAAAAGACAGATTATAATGGTACATTCGTGTGCCGTGCCGTGCCCTGCAGCCCCCAGCTGCATTGCATGGCGTACATGTGTTGTAGAGTACGTGTACGTGCGCATGTGACTGAACCAGCTAGTCCAAGATGCCTTTGGCAACCCCGTTGGGAAAGTTACACTCAGGTCTAGCCACTTGGGCCGAGCCAGAAGAAGAAACTGTGGTGCAACTCTTTGGGCATCAACAACTCCACTGACTCCGTTGGGTCCGTGTCCGTTCCATATCGCCCGGCCCCTTGCATGCACGAGTGGTTTGATCGATCGACTACTACTATGGCTAGCTAGCGCACCGAGCAACCCTTGCTTTCTGGTCACATTTCCCGCTGTACGACCGGCGGAGGGTCGTCTCTCTCTGCAGTGCACGCACACTAGCTGGTGTCCAGGCGATAGGGCATCATCGTCGGTCTACCCTAGGAAAGCCGAGGGGCGAACGAATCACACGTGAACGGGAGGGACTGAACTGTGCACCGTACGCGTGCGTATCTTCTTCAACGGATGGCATCTTTCTTTATCTGTGTATGCTCGCTGGAAGGGAAAATCTGTCCGTGTTTTTCATGCAGAAATTACTCCGCATTGTGCATTTTTACTATCTTGTCGAGCCTGGACGTGCTGTACGTACGTATAGTAGGAGCTATCAGCAGCATTCATTTCCGTAGCTTCGCTTACAAGTGCAGCAAGGCAGAGAGCTACGAGATCGATGGCCGGTACGCGCGCGCGTACTTGGCTCCTGCACATGGCGCAGTTTCTACGTACTGCCACTTGCGAGCGTTGGATATTTGTCGTTCCATGGAGGGGCGCCATGAATACGTGCCCGATATAGTCTCGTGCAGAGCTCATCTCCGGCCGCTCGCACTGCACGTACGCCCAACACGGCATTTTGCTTCCGGCGAACGCAAGGAAAGCATACGCCTTAATCTAGCCAACTGTCAAAGGAAAATCGTTTGTAAAAAGAAAAGTTTAGCTGCACATCAGTCGCCTGAAAATGCACTTTCGGTCAGTCGATTTCGGACGGAAGAAGTGGCCGATGGAGGGAAGGAAGAAGCAGACGCCGGAGAAGCCCCTTCAGTCTATCTTAGGGTGGCAGAAAACCGCAATTTGTCTAGGGGGGGGGGGGGGGTGCAGGTTCGCCGGAAAATACTGGTTGTCGCGGGGTTAGAGGGATGGTCGGGGGTGGCGGTGGGGGTTACATTGAGGGGAGAGCAAGGTGACGGTAGCATGGTGGTGGTAGGAGGTTGAGGAGAGGGCGGGGCGGGGCGGCGAGGCTGACGCGGTAGCGTCGCCGACCGCGGGTGGTGGTGGCTGGTGGTCCAACCGGTACGTTCGGTGGTTGGGCCGTTGCGGAAGAAGGAGGTGGGGGCAGGAGATTGAAGAAGCAATCTGAACCACTTATTTTGCATCGAACGACTAAAATAGGTCGATTGACCCAAATAGAATTTTCAGTCAATTTCACCCCTGGCCAATCCCCAAATATTACTAGCATAACACGCGGGCGTCAGCTCCCGAGGGATCATTAAACTGACGATCATTCCTCCTGTGAGGCTTGATCAACCTTCCAGGCTCCAGCGTGACCCAATTGCCTGATAAGCCATTTGCAAATTCAGAAATTTTAGATGTATGTACATCAACGAAATGTAGAAAATTTGTACTTTGACATGGCAAAATTATTACTCTCTTCGATAAGTGTCGCAGTTTTTAACTAGGGTTAGTTCAAAATTGCTACACTTGTTTTGAATCAGGGGTAGTAATATTTTGTAATAATGACATGAAAATTTTAGGGGAAATAAATGAGCTAGTGACATGGCAATTTCGGGAAAAAGTTACCTTGTTAGATACAAACAAACTTACATGGTACAAATGTTGCATACAACAATTTTGCCATGGTAAAATGTTGCGATACATTAAGAAACTCTATTTTTTTATTTTTCAGGAAGGAGGATAACCCTCGCCTCTATATCAAGAGATGAACATAGTCATCTTTATGATATTATTTAGCAGAGTCTGTTGAAACAAACACATGGATCAACACAAAGTCATTTTTCTGATGACCTCTGTTGCTACACCTACAACCTTGGTGATGTGTTCTGACCTCACATCAATATGCACCATCTAATTCGGTGGCCCCGCCAAGTCGCCCCATGATAAGCCGAGAGCATCAATCGGTCTAGCAGACCCTCAACGCGCAACGCAGGGGCACGCTCTAGAATCCATCGCCGCCATCTTTCGGTGTTTCATATTTAGAAGGGATCAACACATTGACCTTACCACGCTCAACTGCCGTCAACACCACCACCACGCCAAACAGCCAGGCCACGTCAGCAATACTACGATCCACTACCGCAAATCAACGACCATGAATAGATTTTGACACGCAACGACCGGGAATGACCGGGCTCAGTAAGTTCAAGGTGTACATTTCAGGGATAGATTCCGACAACCTCAACAAATTTAGGATTTGAAACAAACTTTACTCATCCATGTACTGTGTACCAATGTGTGATTGTGAGTGTACGTATGACTACTGCAGTGCACTGTGCAGTACAAGGGGAAAATTAAAGTCTTGTTTTTTCTTTTAATAACTCGCCACACCAACTTGTTAATCGTAGGCATTGGGAGCAGTACTATACGCTCCTAATACACAGATTCCGCGAAAAGCGCACGTATGTACGTACGTGCACTGTCTTCTCATAATCACATCCGGCACAAAGATGCCACAGCCCGGCCGGACCGGACTGACGTGTACGTGATACTCCCTTCGTTCGGAATTACTTGTCTCGAAAATGAATGTATCTAGAATTAAAATACGTCTAAATACATTCATTTCTGCGATAAGTAGTTCCGAACGAAGGGAGTACATGATTGTTCTCCACTTCCTTTTTCCCCTGCGGTGGACACGTACTTGCATGCCGTGACATGCCGCGCTGGGCCCGGCGCATTAGTGGTACGGGCCAGGGTCGACGTGCACATGGCCCGCGTGTGGTGCACGCTTCGATCACCGATCCCCGGTCGACCAGGGAATCGGCGGAGTCGATCGTGTGAGCTACGTACGGTGGCGCATGTATGCTAAGCGCTGTCGCGTTTCCTGCATTCGATCCTCTGCATGGCCCATGCATTGCAATGTGCTGCACCAGTCCACTCCATGCTCGATCTTGTCTGAAACTGCGCGATCCCCTTTTCCGCTATCGTGTCAGTCTTTCGGCAGCCAACGCTAGCTAGCCTCGAGAGATCAATGATCAGTTCTTCTTATCTTGCTGTCGATCGACGGAGCGGGTGGCAATTAAGTTTTTTTTTGAAACAAGGGTGGCAATTAAGTTGAAACATGTGCTAGATAAAAGCACCGTAAATGTAAAACCAGTGCAAAAGCTAGCAGCAAGGAGCTAAACCAGAGTCAGAGTGCACAAACTATATATGCATGCATCAGATCACCGGCCTGCCCTTAATTTGCCACAAAGCTTTGTTGGACGCTGATAAATACGGAAAGGCCACCCACTCTGCTTAAATTACATCTGCAATCTCTTCAGGGAAGGGAGGCTGCCCAATAATGTGCATGCCCTCGAGCCTGAGCTTCTTGCAGCCCTTTGTTCGTCGTCTCTCTTTGGAAATTGGCAGGGCGCGCACAGGGCGATCCCAAATCTCGACCTTTCTGCCAAAGCTGAACGAATGAATGCACGCGGACACATTGCTTTCTGTATATATACAAAGTGACACAGTCGCAAAAAGAAAAGTGATACAGTCGCAGAGGTAAATTAGTTTCCCGAAGGGTGCATATGGCATGTAAGAACGGCATGCCAAAGAAGTAAAGAGCACAGAAAGACCATTTAAGGCTAGGGCAGCGCACATATATAGATGAAGGGTCAGAGCGCGCAAATGGGCCATTACATATCCTCTTGACGAATTGATACTAGTCCAAATGGTAGCTGCTGCATGCATGCCATGGAGTACTAGTACTACTGCAGGCCGGCAGTGAAATTTCCGCTCATGCAAACTGGACTACGTAATTAACACACTGCACACTCACAGGCATGGATCGGAGGCGCACAGTACAAGAGTTCCCAAAAGCAGCCAGGCATAGGGGCACAGCCCCATCACACAAGTCTTCTCTCATAACGCAGGGGGCGGAGCGTGGAAGGACCGAAACGCCCCTCGCCCGGTGGTCTAGTCCAGTCACGCCTCATCGCCTTAGGCCCTCACTCGAGCCACTCACTTTTGAAGTAACCTATGTAACATGCTGCTCACGAGTAGGTTGGACGGGGGCCCGTGCTAGATGGATACGAGTAGATAGGAAGGAAGGAGTAGGGCTCGACAGGTTTAGGTCCAACTTTTCCTCCCCGTGCTTTTCACCTGCCTGCCCTTAGATGTATCCATGCATGCATGCACACTCGCCACATTGCCCTCTCTCATCTCATCTCATCTTCTTTATAACCATGTACTCCTACCAGTGCATCAGCTCAAGCAGCCTGCCGTCAGTGTGAAGTAGTAGTTGAGTGAGAGGAGAGGAGATGGGGCACCACTCCTGCTGCAACAAGCAGAAGGTCAGGAGGGGCCTGTGGTCGCCGGAGGAAGACGAGAAGCTCGTCAAGTACATCACCGCGCATGGCCATGGCTGCTGGAGCTCAGTCCCAAGACAAGCTGGTACGTGCGTGCGTGCGGATTCGATCTCTGCTGCTTCAGTTCCACCAGCTAGCTAGCTAGATGTGTTCTTGACCACTCACTTTCTGCATTGCTGAATATGTGTGTGTTCATCTTCATTCGTGCGTGCAGGGCTGCAGAGGTGCGGCAAGAGCTGCAGGCTGAGGTGGATCAACTACCTGAGGCCGGACCTCAAGAGGGGAAGCTTCTCGCAGGAGGAGGAGGCCCTCATCGTCGACCTCCACAGGGTGCTAGGGAACAGGTAAACATCCTCCTGCTCCAGCTTGAATGCATGCAACATGCAAATCAGCTCTGGATAGCTGCTGTAACTTCATTCCCCTGTACACATGACAGTTACTTATCTGTGCGTGTGCATGGCCTACACGCAACGCGAGTAGTTTAAAATCACATTAGCTTGCTCGAGAAAAGAAATGAAAGGGACGCAAATGGCAACAGATTGAGCTAATACCAAAATGTGTGCTGTGCGCTGTGCTTTGCTGCGCTGCAGGTGGGCCCAGATAGCCAAGCACCTGCCTGGCAGAACGGACAATGAGGTGAAGAACTTCTGGAACTCCACCATCAAGAAGAAGCTCATATCGCAGGCCGTGGGCAGCCTCCACTCCGGTAACATCCCTTCTTCTGCAGGTAACTGGTAGTAGATCATGTACCAGTAAGGCAGTAACTACTCCAGTACGTAGGAAATTGCAGAGCTACTAGTTAATTTTCTCTTCCAAAAGAACCATCTAATCTGACACCAAACATGTACGTAGTGGTACACTAGTACTTACCGTACGTACTAACTCGGAGTTACTATGTCGTTTTTGGTACAGATTTGTACTACAACATTCTGGATGGGGCGGGACATGGCATCGCAGCTGCGGGGTGCGCGTCGCTCAACGGGCTGGACAATGCGGCTCAAGCTGTGGCCACGCAGCCCCCTCCATCCTCCGCGGCATGGCTCAATTTCACCTCCCAGCCGCTGCTCCTCCCCGTCCACGGCGCCGCCCCCTGCTGCGACCTCCAGTACACCGTCGACGGGGAGTTCATCAGGCTGTGCCGCGAGGCGGCCAATGCTTGCCCGGAGAACGGCCCCTCTGGCCTCTTGGCTCAAGAAGGCGCGGCTGATCGGAGCTGCCTCCCGGTGTTCGCCGAGCCAAAGGGCGCCAGCTCTTTCGCCGCCGATCCGGGCATGGGTCCGGTGGTGGACTTCATGGACGCCATCCTCGGGTCCTCGTCCACGTCGGCGGCCAGTGTTTCGTCCGTCGACAGCTTCTCCGCGAACACCGGCATGCAGCTCCATTGGGTTCCCTGAGTTACTGCTTGGGGGTATTTGGGTAGGTGTATGCATGGCCTGATCTAGCAGTTGGCTTCCTAAATTATATATATACTCCTAGCTGATGATGGAATAATTATCTCATGTACGATTTCCTAGGGTATACTGTGCTAATAGTATTTACATGAGTTACGTGTAAATATATATTGTAGGAATTATATATGTTATTATAAGTATATATATCATGCTTGTCCGTGTGCCGAAGAAGAAACTTCTGATTAGCTACACCACATATGTTTTGTATGCTTCGATGTGTACAGCCGGAGGCACGTACCCGATATGCCTGCATAGAGACATGCATGACGGTGGGAATATATAGTGTATGCATGAGCTATAGCTGCGCAAATTATACGTACTCCTATCGTCATGCATTATCATCTTCCTTCCTATCTTATGAGAGGATGTTTTTGAAGATTCACTCGTGCAGTAACCGGTGCTAAACATGCTGAAATTGTTATATCTGTCAGGTGTAAGCTGTATAACAAATAAACAGTGTCAGGTGTCAACTGCAAAACATCTCCCACCCTCATCAGCTTTGAAAGTAAAAATAAAGGTGTCTGGAGCCCACGGGTTTCACTGAAATGAAACCTCTGTTGCCTGTTGGTAGGCCAAGGTTGATCGGCAGGCGTCTTGTTTCCAGAAGAACTGAGTTAATTCGCTGTCCGCAGAAACTGACCAGAACGGCAAAAGCGCAACCGTTCAACTGCCGATCACACGGCCAGGACGGGCGTAGGTAAAGGACGGGACTGCGCTACAGTCCTGCAAATGTCTCTGCTGCGGATCGAGCGGCCCGCAGGCTCGCGCGCTCCGGAGGGCTGCTGGTCGGTCACGGGGCCGTTGCACCAAAGGCACAACCGCACAAGGCGTCATCATGACTTTGATAAAAAGAGGGGCATGGCATCGCATCCGGACGCGCAAATTCCCCATTCCATTTGCGGCTGAACAGGCCATAGATTCTACACTGCACAACAGCAACGTATCATGGTGTCACGAAACCTCCTCTTGTGCACGTAACTGTACAGTGGCGTTGATTTTGTCATGCACCTCGGGAGCTTTTATTGTGCGTGGAACTAGAAAATGGCCCGTGCGTTGCAGCAGGACCGCATACTAAAACTGATAGCCTCTTGACATGGATAAAATGTAAGGTGATTATGCTAAAAGGGAAAATTTACCGCTCATGATAAAATGACATGTTGATGACTGGCAAACATGCATGGCTTATTGATGTGGATGAGTTGCATGGATAGAAAGAATAATAGGCAGAGCATGCAACTAAAGAAATAAGGAAAAGGAAATAAATAATGAGGTGACTTGTGTGTATGTTGAGAGAAATAAAAAAAACTAATGAGGAGTATTTAGGTATATATAGGATATCCCCTGTCACACACTGCATGCGGCGGCTATGTAACCCTGGGCTCAGTATTTTATTATTATTTTCGGCCACTTTATCATCCGTATTGTTTTATTTTAGACGTTTTTATTAGAAAGTCTTGAATTGAAGAAAAATCAGGAAATTAAAACTGAACAGTTCTTTTTTGAACTAGTGTAGAATAAGGCATTCCATGCAGCTTCTTTGTCCACCTCTAGGGAACCTCTTATTTGACACTCGCCACGATGAATTGACGAGCAATCAAATTAAAGAGGAGGCTCAGCCTTAACAATTAGGACAATAGTGTGATGTTCTTTTAGTATTCTCAAAAAAAATTGACTACACCAGAAAGGATGAAAAAACATAATAAAATTCAAAAAATGCTGATGAAAATAAGAAATGCCCACATACTTTAAAATAAGTTCCTCAATTTTACGAAATATTTTAGAATTAAAAAATTACGGGTAATAAAAAATGTTTGTGTTTTCAAAAAGTTCTTGAATTAAAAAACGCATTTCCAAAAATGTTACAATATTTTTCGAAATATTATGTTGGAAACAAATATTATCAAATTTTAAGAAATGATTGTGCATATAAAAAAATCTCAACTAAAAATGTTGATGCATTTGCGAAAAAAAGTTTGAATCAAAAAAAGGGAAAACTAAATAAATAAGATAAAAATAGATATAAAAGAAATAGCATGAAGAAACCCATAGAAAATGGTGAAAAGTAGAAAAGAATCTTGTTTTAGAAATCCGGGTGGTTGGCCCTCTCGGTGGATGGATCATGTTCAGAGCATGATGGAGCCGCATCAACTGGCATGGTTTTGCTCCGTGGCCATGGTTCTATCATCTTTGCAGCCTATCGAGTAATTTTCAATTGTAATGAAGCGCTAGAGGCTAAAGTATATACATTAATGCAAGGAATGGCACTGGCCATCCCACATTCATGTATGCCGGTCTTGGTCCAATCTGATTCATCGATGGTGCTTTTAATTCTGTCAAATGATGACCCCTCATGATAGGCGTACGTGCATCTTGTTGCCGAGTGATGAAGACTAGGGAGTTTGTTCCTGAGAAAGTACAAGGTGTTCATAATAGGATAGTAGATAAATTGGCAGATTATAGCCATACAGAATTAGCTACCGTTGTATGGTTGCAAAGGGGACCTCCGCGCATCGAGGACCTGCTGCCACTTGATTCTAATCCTATTATCATGGAATAAAACTCAAACTCTCATTTTCCAGGCAAAAAGGTACTTAAACACCAAAAAAGAAAAGAAAAGGAGAAAAATGTGTGCTGAAAAGCCAATGCTCCTCCTGTGTTGGGCCAACAACATTTAGGGGGCTTCTGTGAGCACCAGCTCGTTGCAGGCTACAAAATAGGAGACCTCCTATTAGAGGCCCGTGGGCGTCAAACAAGAGAGTTTCCGTCTTAAAGCCTAGAAAAACTGATGCTGTTTTTTTTGCAGAGCTAGATATTGAAAAACTTCTTAAAAATAGAAAATAATTTATAAAATTGTTCAGTTTCTCGTGAAAAAATAGTTCAGTCTTCACCGTATATTGAAAATAAGTTCAATGTATATTAAAAAAATGTTCAGTGTGTATTAAGAAAATGTTTACCATAAGAAAAAGTTCATTGTATTTTAAAAATTGTTCAATGCATATTAAAACATGTTAGCGTCTATTACAAAAATGTTGATCATATATTGATGATTTTTTCATCGTGTTTAAAAATACTGTTCACCATGTAACAAAAGAATGGAAAATAGGAAAATAATAACTAGAAAAACTAAAAAGGAGAATCCACACAAATGAAGAAACAGAAAGAACAAAAAAACAGCAAAAGCAAAGGTACTATAGTCAACGAACAAAAACGCTGGTACGCAAAAACTGGGCCGGGCCACCTCACTTCGCCTGCAAATGGATACACCAAGAAATATAGCAACGGCCACTTGTGATGGCCGATCTGCTACAACCTCATAGTTCGTGCTACCAGTGCCGGGCAACCAAACCAGCACTCTTTGCTAAAAAAAAAACAAAAAAACCAGCACTCAAGCGCCTTCCCGCCCTTCATTTGCTCGGTTGGTGGGTCGACTTGCTGAACATTGACTTTCTTTAAAAAAAAGTTCATAGTATTGAAAAAAGCTACTGAATTTGGAAAACGTTCATGCAATTAAACAAGCTCGCGAATTTGAAAAACATTGTGTGTTTGTAAAAGTTCAGGAATTTGAAAATGTTCATGAATTTTAAAAACAATCAATTTTTTTGAACAATTAGAAGAATTTGAAATAGTTTGCTTATTAGAAAAGGCTCATTGATTTGAAAAAAATCATGAATTTGAAAAAGCGAATGAATGAAAATATGCTCGCAAATTTTTAAGAAGTTCACTATCATGATTTTTTTTTGCGAATTTGAAAATAAATGAAATAAGAAAAATGGAAAATAAATGTGAAAAGGAAAAAAAATGAAGAAACTGAACAAAACTCATCCTGAAAAAAAAGCACAATTATGCTTTAAAAAAAATGAAGGATGTGGTTCACGAAAAGGAAAAAAGAGCACACTATGTTTCTACGAGCGGCACAATCTGTGTTTCCACGAGAAGCATAATTGTGTTCCAAAAAAGAAAAAGCATAACATATGCTTCTATGAGAAGCACAACTATGCTTCCTGAAAAGCAAAAAAGCGTTGTGTATATATTGAGAAGTATAACTATGCTACCCAAAAATAAAGAAGCACAAATGTGCTTCCCAAGAAAAAGGTGAAAAGCACAACTGTGCTTTCGGGTTTCATTTTTTCGTTTTGTTTTTTGTCGGTCCTTTCCTTGTTTTTGTTTTCTTTTCTATTTTAACTTTTTCTGATTTTTTTTATCAAGGAATCTAATTACGAAGATCTTGACACGAGAAATCCAACAGCGAAGACGGTTTGTGATTTGGCGCACTGTTCAAGAGATAAAAACACTAAAAAAAGAATCTATGAAAGAAAAAAAAAACTCTCTTATTGAGACAAGTGACGCACATGTCAGCACGAGAAAATTTGAGAGTGAACTTTGCAAGTGATAATTAGTGACTTTATTATTTAGCGCCTTAGGCGCCACTTACTATTGTTCTTGCAACTTGTCGCACACCCTCCCATCAACGTTGGTCTCTACCCATTTGCCTCTTTTCTTTTTTTCTTGTTTGCGCCATGGGTTTATTGTATATTGCACACGCCAGGTCAGCATCCTCTATACGCGGGTCCATGTAGGAATTTTTTCTCATCTGTTTGAGAGCAATCTAAAAGGTCTCGTCGGGTTTTTCTCGAGGTGGTTTCCCCTTGCTTTTTTCAGGAGAGTTTTGTTTAGTTTCTTCATTTTCCCCCTTCTTACATTCGCAGATGCAGTTCTGCCCCTCCTTCGCCCGCTCCACCGCCGCCACCATCATCACCACCACCATCACCGCCGCCGCTCGCCGCATCGTCGCCATCGACCTCTATGTCGGCTTCATTTTCCTTGGCGCAAATACGTGTTCGAATCAAGAAGCGGTTTCCATCGTGCTAATTAAAGGCGTCGTTGGTGACAAGGTGCTAGCTCATGTAGCATAGACAATACTCCTCGTTCAGTTAGCTCGTTGGTACTCCCTTTGTTCGAAAAAGTTTGTCCCTTACATTTAAAGGACAAGCATGGGACAAACTTTTTCGGACGGAGGGAGTAGGTCTCAAAAGGAGTTCTCGATTGGTTAATCATGGAAATGCCTAATAATAGTTCTGCGCTTGGCTGGTGCCCCGTCAAGTAGTTGATAATTCAGGTGATGATTTATCAGCAGGTAACATACTGTATATATGATTCATGAGGAATGTACGTCCAAATAGCAATCGATTGACTCATATTGTGCCGTATCTTATATGTTTTGGATAACATGATGTGGGCCTAGGGATGTGCTTGCCAGCGCTACATTGCAACACAAGACTAAATTAAAGGATACACCACAAATTACAAAGTCAAATGAGCCTTTTTTATTTTCGATGGGAGCTAAGCAGTCAGCATCAATGATCGTGCCAAAAGCAGACGAGAAGGAAAGCAATCCCAAACCCCATCATCACAAACCAAAAGTATCGACCCTATGTTGAACATCTCGACGCACGGCAACTTGTGATAAATTAATTCTCTCACGATGGGGCCGGCCGCCGGCGGACACAGAGTGGATCACACGAGCAATTATAGGCACCAGTTGGCCATCCCCGGGCGTCCATCCATGCACCCGGAATGATGAGGTAGACGTGCGTACATGCATGGGGCATGGCGTGGCGCGCACCTTGTACTAATTCCGAAGCCAACCACATCACGGGAAGAACACCAGTGCTGGTACGGGGCGGGAATTAACGACTTTGACTTTTGACGGCACGGGGAACGGATTGCACCGATGGCAGCGAGCCACCGACGGCCCTTGCTCTCTGTCGCGCACGCCGTCCGCAGCAGAGCCGCAGGCGCGCGGGGCTAAAATTTGGCTTTCTCCTCCCGGGCGCGACGTGGATCCTACGTCGGGGGACGGAGGCGCTCGAGGCCGGCCACTACGTGCGATGCGAGACCATCCATCCAGCCAGCACATGCCATCTGAAAAGGACTCACATGGGGTGCCGCCCCTCCCACGACCTAGGCTGTCTGGTATTAGTGGCCTGCGCGTACAAATGTGCGCATGATACTGTGCGCGAGGCTTCGTGACCTCGTGTCTACAAGATTTACTATTAGCCTACAGGGATCCTCTTGGGCTGGTCACTACTCACTAGTGACATGCATAGTTGTTATTAGTCTAGCTCTAAAAAGGAAGTTGTTATTAGTCTATGTTAATGCCCTAATGAGTAGTAACATATGTGTGGCATTATGCAAGCTTTCATTTATTTAGATGTAGATTTATTTTGCATCGGAGTGCATTATGTTATGGTAATATATTATGTTATGATAAACATCTTCTCTCATTAAATATTCGCACATAAGCAAATTTACCTTGACATGTGTTATGTTACTAGCTAAGTTACTTTCAATATGGACAGTCTTAGAATACCCAAATGGTGCGGCCAGACCACGTGGGTGCTGTCGAGCTCAGCTCGGAATGCAGACCGGTGTCGCAGAGGTGACGAGGGTTAGAGCGTCTACAATCACCAAAAAGGCTTCTATTCTCTTTATAGACAAAGTACGAAACACAAGTACACGATTGAATACTACATGATGCTGAGGAAGGCCTCAAAGAAGCAAAACCTAGAAAAGAGGGACAACATACATCATAACAGTGACGCCGTCGAGCAAGAATATAGGAGGACCTAAAAACTACATCACTTCACGATTATAACCACTTAAGTTCCACGATCATGCCCTCAAAAGAGGAATAATGCAAAGCATTGTCATCGTTGTGTCCGCTGGAGCGGACAAAGATTCACGTGAAACCTTGACATGGAAAGCGAAATAATGACAACATCCTCAAGTGGAAAGCAGCACTCACGAGCGTCATTCCATCAACGCCAAAGCTAAGTGCTTTCGCCTAGTTCCTTCTTCGTGCGAGGAAGGAGTCACAATCAGCTGCGGCGATGAACCCGTGACCTCCAGAACCAACTCTCGGGCCCTCCCCTGCCACAACTGATACGTTCCAATATCTATAATTTTTGAAGTATTCATATTATATTCACATAATTTATATATGCTTTTGGCATAATTTTATATCATTTTTATTGGACTAACATAGTGCTAGTTCTTATTTTTGATTGTTTTTTACTTTGCAGAAAAATAGTTTTTGTTTTGAAGCTAAAAAATCAGAAAAATCATGATAATTTTTCAAACAAGAGGGGCCAAGGAGCCCTGGACTCACCTGGAGTGGGTCTCCAGGGGCTCAACGCGGACCCTCGGTCGCGTGGAACACCCTCATGGAGGCTATGGAAGTCGGTTAGGGCACTCTTACGGTTGAAAGAAAGCTCAGAAAGTTTCTGATCCGCCCATAAAATTTCAACTCAACTGAAGTTACGGATCTCCGAATATTTAAGAGATAGTGAAACGACTCAAAAAAGAGTGAAAAGCAAGAGACATGAAACAGAGAGATCCAATCTCAGTGGAGGCTCTCGAACCCGAGATCACCATAGCCACGAAACCAGAGGGGGAAACACCCCTCTAACCATGGGAGAAGGCCAAGGAAGAAGGAGGAGGACTCCTTCCCCCCTCCTCCAGTGTCGTCTGAACGTTGTCGGGACATCTCCTCCATCTTATTTGAATGAAACTAACCCGGGCTGACGCTGTTTTTAGCAAAACTACCATGGTGTTATTTTTGTGCAGAAATAAAAGTTCTTAGAATTGGACGAAACTTTCTAGAGATTTTTATTCAATATATAAAAAATACTAACGAATATACCGAAGGGGGGGGGCACCTGTTGCTCACAAGGCAACAGGAAGCACCCTGTTACCTTGTGGGGCCCACAGGTGGCCGTCTGACCTAATTCCAACGCTATAAATTCCGTTTCCCCGGAAAAAGAAGAGAAGAACTTTCATCATGTTTTATGATATAGAGTCGTCGCCATCTCATGTTCTTCATTGGGAGAGCTATTCTGGAGTTTGTTC
The DNA here is from genome assembly GCA_032464435.1 of Aegilops umbellulata. Taxonomy (NCBI): domain Eukaryota; kingdom Viridiplantae; phylum Streptophyta; class Magnoliopsida; order Poales; family Poaceae; genus Aegilops; species Aegilops umbellulata. Next base: position 316,013,140 of record CP136056.1, on the reverse strand, counting down.
GGGGCTTCGGAGAGGGGGATTCATCGTCATCGACATCATCAACCATCCTTCATCCTCTACTGCAAGATGGTCCAAACGCGACAGTACAATTAGAGACACTTCAACGAAACTGTGTGTGATGCATTAATCACAAACGGTGGTGTAAGAAAAAACCGTTAAAATGATACGATCTGTTTGCGATGGCGCATACATCAAACACGATTCAGATCAGAGTTGTGTGTGCTATATGTGGCATACGGTTGGTCCATACGAACTGTTTGCGATGAGCATAACAACAGAAACGGTCAGCCAGGTGAGGGTGTATGCGATATACGACATACAGTTCATTCGGATAAACTGTCTATGATTAGGCAACACAACAGAAACTGTCAGCCAGATCAAGGTGTGTGCGATAGAGGGCATACAGTTCACTCGCATGAACTGTTTGCGATGAGCCAAGACAACATAACGGTTCAACTGAACAAGATGTGTGTGATACGCAGCAAACATGTCCATAATCAGAAATGTGTGCGAAGACCGATAATAACACAGACGGTTGCTGCTAATAAGTCGTGTGTGTTGTGGGCAAACGCTTGCTGGTATACAATTGTCAGCGATTGATGAAATCCTCACCGACGGGTTCCCTGGTTTACTCCGTCTGCGATGTGATTTGCTCTGTCTACAGAAGAACAACATATATAACCAAAATAAACATCCAATTACATAAGTGACTATACAAATCATTCGCACACACCTCAATAAACAATTACATGCATTCTATACTTGGAGAAACGGTCATCTAATCATCTACTTCTTGTGACGTCGATGTCGCTGCTCGGTGGCTCGATCCCTCGTCTGGAGCAGGACAAGGGCACTTGTGAAGGAAATATGCCCTAGAGGCAATAATAAAGTTATTATTTATTTCCTTATATCATGATAAATGTTTATTATTCATGCTAGAATTGTATTAACCGGAAACATAATACATGTGTGAATACATAGACAAACAGAGTGTCACTAGTATGCCTCTACTTGACTAGCTCGTTAATCAAAGATGGTTATGTTTCCTAACCATAGACATGAGTTGTCATTTGATTAACAGGATCACATCATTAGGAGAATGATGTGATTGACATGACCCATTCTGTTAGCTTAGCACACGATCGTTTATTGTATTGCTATTGCTTTCTTCATGACTTATACATGTTCCTATGACTATGAGATTATGCAACTCCCGTTTACCGGAGGAACACTTTATGTGCTACCAAACGTCACAACGTAACTGGGTGATTATAAAGGTGCTCTACAGGTGTCTCCGAAGGTACTTGTTGGGTTGGCGTATTTCAAGATTAGGATTTGTCACTCCGATTGTCGGAGAGGTATCTCTGGGCCCTCTCGGTAATGCACATCACTTAAGCCTTGCAAGCATTGCAACTAATGAGATAGTTGCGGGATGATGTATTACAGAACGAGTAAAGAGACTTTTCGATAACGAGATTGAACTAGGTATTGAGATACCGACGATCGAATCTCGGGCAAGTAATGTTGGGGAACGTAGCAGAAATTCAAAATTTTCTTACGTGTCACCAAGATCTATCTATGGAGAAACCAGCAACGAGGGGAAGAAGAGTGCATCTACATACCCTTGTAGATCGCTAAGCGGAAGCGTTCAAGTGAACGGGGTTGATGGAGTCGTACTCGTCGTGATCCAAATCACCGATGATCCTAGTGCCGAACGGACGGCACCTCCGCGTTCAACACACGTACAGCCCGGTGACGTCTCCCATGCCTTGATCCAGCAAGGAGAGAGGGAGAGGTTGAGGAAGACTCCATCCAGCAGCAGCACAACGGCGTGGTGGTGGTGGAGGAGCGCAGAATTCTAGCAGGGCTTCGCCAAGCACTACGAGAAGAGGAGGAAGAAGAGACGCAGGGCTGCACTAACGAGAGATCGAATCGCGTGTTGGGCAACCCCAAAACCTCAAGTATATATAGGGGAAGGGGAGGGGCTGCGCCCCCATCTAGGGTTCCCTCCCTAGGGGTGGCGGCAGCCCCAAAACCCATCTAGGGTTGCCGCCAAGGGGGGGAGAGGGGGAGGCGCACCAGGGGTGGGCCTTAGGGCCCATCTGCCCTAGGGTTTGCCCCCTTCCCCTCTAGGAGGCGCCTTGGGCCTTGGTGGGGGGCGCACCAGCCCACCTGGGGCTGGTCCCCTCCCACACTTGGCCCACGCAACCTTCTGGGGCTGGTGGCCCCACTTGGTGGACCCCCGGACACCTCCGGTGGTCCCGGTACACTACCGGTGATGCCCAGAACTCTTCCGGTGGCCAAAACCATACTTCTTATATATAAATCTTTACCTCCGGACCATTCCGGAACTCCTCGTGACGTCCAGGATCTCATCCGGGACTCCGAACAACATTCGGTAACCACATACAAGCTTCCTTTATAACCCTAGCGTCATCGAACCTTAAGTGTGTAGACCCTACGGGTTCAGGAGACATGCAGACATGACCGAGACGTTCTCCGGTCAATAACCAACAGCGGGATCTGGATACCCATGTTGGCTCCCACATGTTCCACGATGATCTCATCGGATGAACCACGATGTCAAGGACTTAATCAATCCCGTACACAATTCCCTTTGTCTATCGGTACGATACTTGCCCGAGATTCGATCGTTGGTATCCCGATACCTTGTTCAATCTCGTTACCGGCAAGTCTCTTTTACTCGTTCCGCAACACATCATCCTGTGATCAACTCCTTGATCACATTGTGCACATTATGATGATGTCCTACCGAGTGGGCCCAGAGATACCTCTCCGTCACACGGAGTGACAAATCCCAGTCTCGATTCGTGCCAACCCAACAGACACTTTCGGAGATACCTGTAGTGTACCTTTATAGCCACCCAGTTACGTTGTGACGTTTGGCACACCCAAAGCACTCCTACGGTATCCGGGAGTTGCACAATCTCATGGTCTAAGGAAACGATACTTGACATTAGAAAAGCTTTAGCATAGGAACTACATGATCTTGTGCTAGTCTTAGGATTGGGTCTTGTCCATCACATCATTCTCCTAATGATGTGATCCCGTTATCAATGACATCCAATGTCCATGGTCAGGAAACCGTAACCATCTATTGATCAACGAGCTAGTCAACTAGAGGCTTTCTAGGGACATGGTGTTGTCTATGCATCCACACATGTATCTGAGTTTCCTATCAATACAATTCTAGCATGGATAATAAACGATTATCATGAACAAGGAAATATAATAATAACCTATTTATTATTGCCTCTAGGGCATATTTCCAACAAGTAACATACCGATGACAAAGGGAACAACGTATGTTGTTATGCGGTTTAACCAATAAAGATCTTCGTAGAATATGTAGGAGCCAATATGAGTATCCAGGTTCCGCTATTGGTTATTGACCGGAGACATGTCTCGGTCATGTCTACATAGTTCTCGAACCCGTAGGGTCCGCACGCTTAACGTTACGATGACAGTTATATTATGAGTTTATATGTTTTGATGTACCGAAGGTTGTTCAGAGTCCCAGATGTGATCACGGACATGACGAGGAGTCTCGAAATGGTCGAGACATGAAGATTGATATATTGGAAGCCTATGTTTGGATATCGGAGGTGTTCCGGGTGAAATAGTGATTATACCGGAGTACTGGAGGGGTTACCGGAACCCCCGGAGGCTATCGGGCCTTATGGGCCCAAGTGAAGAAGAGGAGAGGCGGGCCAAGGGGCAGCCGCACGCCCCTCCCCCCAAGTCCGAATTGGACAAGGAGGACATACGGGGGCAGGGGGACACCCTAGAGACACAACAATTGATCGTTTGATCTTTTAGCCGTGTGCGGTGCCCCCCTCCACCATAGTCCACCTCGATAATACTGTAGCGGTGCTTAGGCGAAGCCCTGCATCGGTAGAACATCATCATCGTCACCACACCGTCGTGCTGACGAAACTCTCCCTCAACACTCGGCTGGATCGGAGTTCGAGGGACGTCATCGGGTTGAACGTGTGCTGAACTTGGAGGTGCCGTGCGTTCGGTACTTGATCGGTCGGATCGTGAAGACGTACGACTACATCAACCACGTTGTGCTAACGCTTCTGCTTTCGGTGTACGAGGGTACGTGGACAACACTCTCCCTCTCGTTGCTATGCATCACCATGATCTTGCGTGTGCGTAGGAATTTTTTTGAAATTACTACTGTCGGCGTTCTGGGAACGGGGGTCCCCAGACTTGCCTGCCTGCGGCCTACGGCGTGGCTCAAAGGGGCCCCAGCACGACCCATCTTCATCAACACAAACCCAAGACCCTCGCGAGGGGCCAAGCCTCGCGGGGCGGACGACGCGGAGCTTCCTCAGGCGCGGCCTCATCAGGTTGGCTCGCGAGGAGGCAGAGAGATTAAGGCGGGATACCTCACGAGGTGCCCATGACGCAAGCCATGACGACCAAGGGCGCCAGGCGGGCGCCAGCCCGCGCAGTGTCCTCCCTTTCCTCTTTGGTGCAAAGGGAGCAAGCGCAGGCGGGAGGATCAAGCAAAGGCACCCATTTCGGTGCAACGATACCAAGACCAGCTCCGCGACAAGGAGGAAGTCACTGTGGAGCCCAAGCCAGCGTCATCACCAGAGCCTTTGGCAGGCGAGGACCAACTTTACTTAGGATAAGTGTACCAGATGTTCCCCTTCAAAATGGCCAATTGTTGGCGCCCTTCCCGCTCAATATTTGGGAAGAGGCCCAGGGCCTTTGCCTATAAATAGGACTAGCCACCCCCAGGGTAGAGGCACCCAGGAAGATTGGAACATCTAGCAACCCGTCAATCAGTTAGATAGGCATCAGAGAGAGAGAAGGGCGATTGAACTCCTCCTAGCAGTTCATCCCCTAGGCCAAGAACAGACCCTCGCGAGGCTGTTCTACCTTGTAGTGTTCATCATCATCAGCCCAAGAGGCAATCCACCACACCACGCTGGAGTAGGGTATTACACCGCATCGGTGGCCCGATCCAGTATAAACTCTGTGTCTCTTGTGTTGTTCTTTTGGTAGTTTAGATCTTTGCGAGGCGGACGAGTACGGGTAGGTAGGAAGCGTAATCTCCGCGCGCACCCCAGAGTTCGAACCTTAAGGGTCTGCCGGAACCCGAAATCCGACATTCGGCGTGCCAGGTAGGGGTGCGCCGGAATCCTTCTTCGACCGCCCCGTTCTTCTCCTACCATCGCGTCCATGTCTGACGCTCGTTGGGCCTGCGCCGGGCGCCGAGCCGTTCTCGCTTCCCGCGTCGCCCAGACGGCCCCTGTCGGCGGGCGTCCTCGCCGTTCCCTGTCGCCTGCCATCAACACCGCCACCGGCCCGGCGGGGAGCAAGCAACGAGTATCGTCCTGGCATCTGTCCGTGCGGCAAGACGACCGCACCGCTACACCAACACCCCCGGTCGTCGCGGCCCTCCTGGGCGGCTCGCAGGCGCCGCCTACAAGTCACCACGTCAAGCCGTTCGTCCGCCGGGTCAGCGCCACTTCCGCGCGGCAGGGGGCTCTCCCGGACCGAGCGGCGCCCAAGGCCGGCCTAACCTTCAGCTCGGAGGACCACCCAGCCAACTCGGCCTGCTCGGGCGCGCTCCCCCTGCTGTGCACCCCCACCATTTGTCAGGTGGCCGTCACCAGGACTCTCATCGATGGCGGTGCGGGCCTCAGTGTGCTCTTGGTCGAGGCCTTGAACCTCCTCCACATACCCCTGGAACGACTGCGACCCAGCCGGCCCTTCTCGGGCGTTGGGGGCGGATCATCCAGCTCCTTGGGGCAGATCCGGCTCCGAGTGACCTTTGGCACCTACGACAACTTCCGCACGGAGATGATTGACTTCGACATCGCCCCCATCGGCCTCCCCTACAATGCCATCCTCGGCTACCCAGCGCTGGCCCAGTTCATGGCCGCGACGCACCCGACGTACAACCTCATGAAGATGCCCGGGAGCAGCGGTGCCCTCACCGTGCACGGGGACACCGGAGACGCGCTGCGAGTGCTCAAGCTCGCTTTCAAGACGGCAGCGTCAACGCAGCCCGCCAAGTTAGAGGCCCCCGAGCCCAAGGGGGCTGCACCCGCGAAGAAGAAGCAGTTGTTCACCCAAGACAAGGCAGAAACCAAGCAGATACCAGTCGATGAGGACGGGTCCACCAGTGCCACTTTTACCATAGGCGCCAACCTCAAGCCCGAGCAGGAGGAAGCCCTGGTCAGGTTCCTGCGCGCAAACAAGAAGGTATTTGCTTGGGAGCCTGACCAGTTGGCGGGGATTCCTAGGAGTGTAATCGAGCATCACCTCAACGTGTGCCCCAATGTGCGCTCCGTGAAGCAGAAGGCGAGGCGGCAGTCCACAGAGAAGCAGGCCTTCATCGTCCAAGAGACTCGCAAACTAGAAGCCGCTGGGGTCATTCGCGAGGTCCGATACCCGGATTGGTTGGCCAACCCTGTCGTTGTGCCAAAGAAGGAAGGCAAGGAGCGCATGTGTGTCGACTTCACCAACCTCAACAAGGCATGTCCGCAAGATCCATTCCCGCTCCCCCGCATCGATCAGATCATTGATTCTACCACGGAATGCGACCTGCTATGCTTCCTGGATGCCTTCTCTGGGTATCACCAGATCAAGATGGCGGTAGAAGACGTCGAGAGGACAACCTTCCTAACCCCGTGTGGGGTGTACTGCTACACATGCATGCCATTCGGGCTATGAAACGCAGGGGCGACCTTTCAGCGGCTGATGCACATCACCTTAGGCCGGCAGCTCGGGAAGAATGTCGAGGCTTACGTCGATGACATTGTGGTGAAGTCTCGGGAGGCCAAGACCCTGATACAAGGCTTGGAGGAAACCTTCGCGAGCCTCGACGCGGTGAACCTGCGGTTCAACCCAGAGAAGTGTGTGTTCGGGGTCCCCTCAGGCAAGCTCTTGGGTTTCCTCGTGTCCCACCGAGGCATCGAGGCCAACCCGGAGAAGGTCAAGGCGGTCGAGGACATGAGCCCGCCAAAGACCCTCAGAGAAATGCAGAAGCTCACTGGACGCGTGACTGCGCTAGGGCGCTTCATCTCCAGGCTGGGGGAGCGAGCGCTGCCTTTCTTCCAGCTAATGAAGAAAAAGGGGCCTTTTGAATGGACTGAAGAGGCTGACAAGGCATTCCAAGATCTCAAGAGATACCTGACCAACCCTCCGGTCATGGTGGCCCCGCGCCCTCAGGAGCCCCTGGTGCTCTATCTCGCCGCCACTCCTTACTCCGCCAGTGCATCCCTAGTGGCGGTTAGGGAGCAGCGTCGAATCAAAACCACAGCTGCAGCCCGGGAGAAGGCAAAACAGGAACAAAGAAGGCCCGCAGAAACCGCCGCGGCAGCTGAGGAGAATCAACCGCCGCAGAGGAGCGCACCGGAGGTGGAAGGAGCTCCGCACCCAGATGGTCAGCCCCCGGAGGCCTCATCGCCTCCGGAGGCGCAATCGTCTCCGGAGGGCACCACAAGCATTGACACACCCAGCCTTGTTGAGCACCCCATGTACTTCGTCAGCACGGTATTGCGGGACGCGAGGGCACGATACCCCATGCCTCAGAAGCTCCTCCTCGCACTACTGGTGGCCTCACGCAAGCTGCGGCACTACTTTCAGGGTCACCCCATCAAGGTCGTCTCGTCATACCCCTTGGAGAGGGTGCTCAGGAGCCCCAACTCAGCCGGAAGGGTCGCCGAGTGGAACATAGAACTGCAAGCGTTCCAGCTCGAATTCAGCACGACCAGGGTCATCAAAGGAGCAGCCTTAGCGGATTTTGTGGCAGAATGGACGGAGGCGCCAGGCCTCAAGGCTGACGAGGATCGGTCCCTCTCCCCGGGGAGCGAGGCACCGGAAGGCTGGATCATGTACTTCGATGGGGCGTTCTCCAGGCATGGTGCTGGGGCTGGGGTGGTGCTTATATTGGCATATCGCCCACTCAGGACAAGCTCTACTACGCAGTACAACTCTATTTCCAGCAAGGCGAAAAGGTCTCCAACAACATAGCGGAGTATGAAGGTCTAATAGCGGGCTTGAAGGCCGCAGTTGCCCTGGGGGTGAAACGCCTCACCATCAAGGGCGATTCGCAGCTCCTCGTCAATTTCTCCAATAAGGTGTACGAGCCGAAGAATGAGCACATGGAGGCCTACCTTGCAGAGGTCCGCAAGATGGAGAAGCAGTTCTGGGGGCTGGAGTTGAAACATGTACCCCATGGCACCAACCAGGAGGCCGACAACATCGCCAGACGGGCGTCCAGGCGGCTACCTCAGGAGCCTGGCGTTTTCGAGGAGCGGCTCTTCAAACCCTCAGCCCTGACGTCGTTATCAAGCACGACCTAGCCTCGAGAAGAGCTCCCCCAGCCGCCTGACTCAGGAGCCCCGGTCTGTGGCCCGGCCTCAGGGGCGCGCCTGCTCCTGACGATGGAGCCTCAGGAGGGGTGCTGGATCACGGAGCTCCGGAGTTATTTAACACAGGGGATCCTGCCGGAGAAGGAGGAGGAAGCGGAGCGTGTGGCACGGCAGGCCACGGCATACTGCATCAGGGATGGAGAGCTCTACCGGAAGCGACCAAACGACGTATCCCTGCGCTGCATCTCCAGGGAGCAAGGAAAGGAACTGCTAGAAGACATACACGGCGGGGACTGCGGGCATCATTCATCATCACGGACCCTCGTCGGCAAGGCGTTTCGCTGTGGGTTTTATTGGCCCACCGCACTCAATGACGCCGTCGATTTAGTGAAGGCTTGTGAGGCCTGCCAGTTCCACGCCAAGCAAATCCATCAGCCGGTGGGAGGCCTGTAGACTATACCCCTTTCGTGGCCATTCGCAGTCTGGGGGCTGGACATCCTGGGCCCGTTTCCTCGGGCGCCAGGGGGCTACCGCTACCTCTACGCCGCCATGGACAAGTTCACCAAGTGGGCTGAAGTAGAGGCCGTCCGCACCATCCCCGCGGGATCCGCGGTCAAGTTCATCAGGGGCATCGTGAGCCGGTTCTGGGTGCCCAACCGCATCATCACAGACAATGGTTCGTAGTTCACCAGTAACCTCTTTAAAACAAACTGTGCTAACCTTGGGACGCAGATATGCTACGCTTCGGTGGCACACCCCCGAAGCAACGGCCAGGCGGAGTGAGCCAACGCAGAGGTCCTAAGGGGCCACAAAACCAGGACGTTCAAGAAGAAGCTGGAGGCCCGCGGAAGAGGTTGGCACGACGAGCTTCCGTCCGTGTTGTGGTCCATCCGCACAACCGCGACCAAGCCAACGGGAGAGACCCTGTTCTTCCTGGTCTACGGAGCCGAGGCGGTCCTCCCTCACGAGGTCAGACGTCGCTCCGCGCGGGTCCTGGCGTTTGATGAGGCGCAGCAGGACGCCATGCAGGGGATGGACCTTGTGTTGGGGGAGGAACGCCGCCGGGAAGCCGCACTGCGGGCGGCGAGGTACCAACAAACGTTGCGACGATATCACTGCCGCCACATCCGCCCCAGAACTCTCGAGGTAGGAGACCTCGTGCTCAGGCGGGTCCTCTCTAGGGAGGGACTGCACAAGCTCTCTCCCATGTGGGAGGGCCCGTTCAAGGTTGTTCATGTTTACAGGACCGGCTCCGCATGCTTGGAGACTCAGGAGGGGGTGCCGATCCAGAACGCGTGGAACATCTAGCACCTCCGGAGGTTCTACCCCTGAAAAGGCCCAGAGCCTGTGAAGAAGGCGAACGCCTGTGAAGATTATCTTTTTTGGAAAAGGCCCTGAGCCTGTGAAGAAGGCAACTGCCTGTGAAGATTATCCTTTTTGGACAAGGCCCTGAGCCTGTGAAGAAGGCGACTGCCTGTGAAGATTATCCTTTTTGGAAAAGGCCCTAAGCCTGTGAAGAAGGCGACTGCCTGTGAAGATTATCCTTTTTGGGAAAGGCACTGAGCCTGTGAAGAAGGCGACTGCCTGTGAAGCTGTCTCGTCTTGAAAGGGCCCAGAGCCTGTGAAGAAGGTGAACGCCTGTGAAGATTACCGCGTTTTGGAAAAGGCCCAGAGCCTGTGAAGAAGGCGACTGCCTGTGAAGCTATCGCGTTTTGGAAAGGGCCCAGAGCCTGTGAAGAAGGCGACTGCCTGTGAAGCTATCGCGTTTTGTAAAGGGCCCGGAGCCTGTGAAGAAGGCCAACGCCTGTGAAGCTCGCCGCCTGTGACACTCTCACGTAATAATGAGTGGGGTTGTACACGCCCCGGAGTCTCAGGAGCGCCGGCCTCAGGCCCTGGGGCTCCCTCCCACGCTCAGTGGCAGCACTTAGCTCCGCGATGGTGAGAAGACATCGAAGACTAGATTAGGTGCCGGACGCGGCTTTTTCATTTGCTTTCCGCAGTTGGCTTGTTCATTCTCATTCGAAGTTTTATTGGAGCTATTGCCGCCTTTGACTTATGGTTCTTCGAACTTTTCACTCTCCTGCCTCGATTTCTCTTATGCAAGGCCTCGCGAGGGGAAGGGGCAGCCGGGCACCCTTGCGAGTATTTCTGTCCTAGCCGTTCAAAGGTTTCGCGACCTGGGTCCATTGAAGGAGCACCCCTCCAGTCCGTGCCCCACGGGCACCGCAACATGAGCACAGGGCCTGGGTCAGTCGCCCCCCTCATAGCTGGGGTTGGAAACTATCTACACATGGGCGCGAAGCCAGAAGGCACGATAACAAACGCAAAGCGATAATTAACAGTGATAACCCAAACGCGCCCCCACGGGGCCCCACGATACTGTCTTTTTATGCAGGACAAAGGGAAAGAAAGAACAAATCGGGTGAAGCTCGCCTCACACCGGCCTGCAGGGAAGACTCGAGCCGCTTCCAGGACTCAGACAGACTCCCTCTCGCGCTTCACCGGAGCGCGACGGCGGGCAGACGCACCGCCGCCTCCCAGGCAGGTACGGCGGCGTGGAGGCTGGCTGCGGCCACCGCTGGAAGAATTGCCGCATGAGAGAGAACCGGTGAAGCTTGGGGAACCCTGAGCGCCGCCGATCGCGCGAGCGCTGCCCTCTCCATCGTCGTTGGGGCTGGGTTCCTGGCCGCGGTCGTCGTCCTCAGGGCAGCACCCTACGCGGCGACCGTCTTCCCCAAACACCCTCACGAAGAGGGTGGCATCACCGTCAAACTTGAAGTGCAGGGTGCACCGACGGCTCAGGCCCCGCGCGCGGGCAAACGTCTGCCAGCCGCGGGCCAATGCCAGGCTCCCAGCTGCGGAGAGCTCCAGCGAAGCCCATGAGGCCCGGCTGCAGCAGCCATCTGCTTGGAGCCAGAGGCCGCCCGGGGCACCGGCAGGGAGCTCACCAAGGAGGAAGCGAGGAAGATGAAGCCGGGTGCTAGTCGGCTCCGTCGACCACACAACGAACTCCGGCAGCACCTCTGCCGCGCGAGAACGCGGCCTAGGGGGGCGCGCGATCGAGGCGTGCCCCCCCCCGGTCGCCGCCGCCCGCCTGTCACCCAGCTGGAAATCGCCCCCGCGGCCGTGAAGGGCTGACGAAGTGGCCGCGGGATGCTTGCGAGGACGCCCCCGGCCGCACTTGGGCGGAGGAGAGGCAAGCTCAACCTGGCGAGCCTTCCCTTTCTCCGCGGCAGAGAACCTCCTCGATGGCGCCATGAAGAAGAAGGAGAAGCAAAGAGGGATGGACTGGAAAGGCGCGTGCCGTTCTGTACTTATAGCCAGCGAAGGCCAACCGTCGACCTCCACGATCGCAGGTAATCATGACCAGTTTTGCATGCAAGGACTTGTCCAATCTGTGCAGATGCCGAGGCGTCATGGGGAAGTGGAGACGCCCATGTCCAATCAACCGCCACGCGGCGCCCAAGGCCGCAGGCTGTTAGGGCCCGCGGCGCTTCGCCCTTGCCCTTTCGCCTCCCAGCACGGCCAAGTCCGGGCGCGCCTTGGGCCCGGGGGCTACTGTCGGCGTTCTAGGAACGGGGGTCCCCAGACTTGCCTGCCTGCGGCCTGCGGCGTGGCTCAAAGGGGGCCCAGCACGGCCCATCTTCATCAACACAAACCCAAGACCCTCGCGAGGGGCCAAGCCTCGCGGGGCGGACGACACGGAGCTTCCTCAGGCGCGGCCTCATCAGGTTGGCTCGCGAGGAGGCGGAGAGATTAAGGCGGGATACCTCACGAGGTACCCATGACGCAAGCCATGACGACCAAGGGCGCCAGGCGGGCGCCAGCCCGCGCAGTGTCCTCCCTTTCCTCTTTGGTGCAAAGGGAGCAAGCGCAGGCGGGAGGATCAAGCAAAGGCACCCATTTCGGTGCAACGAGACCAAGACCAGCTCCGCGACAAGGAGGAAGTCACTGTGGAGCCCAAGCCAGCGTCATCACCAGAGCCTTTGGCAGGCGAGGACCAACTTTACTCAGGATAAGTGTACCAGATGTTCCCCTTTAAAATGGCCAATTGTTGGCGCCCTTCCCGCTCAATATTTGGGAAGAGGCCCAGGGCCTTTGCCTATAAATAGGACTAGCTGTTGGAAATATGCCCTAGAGGCAATAATAAATTGATTATTATTATATTTCCTTGTTCATGATAATCGTTTATTATCCATGCTAGAATTGTATTGATAGGAAACTCAGATACATGTGTGGATACATAGACAACACCATGTCCCTAGTAAGCCTCTAGTTGACTAGCTCGTTGATCAATAGATGGTTACGGTTTCCTGACCATGGACATTGGATGTCATTGATAACGGGATCACATCATTAGGAGAATGATGTGATGGACAAGACCCAATCCTAAGCCTAGCACAAGATCATGTAGTTCGTATGCTAAAGCTTTTATAATGTCAAGTATCACTTCCTTAGACCATGAGATCGTGCAACTCCCGGATACCGTAGGAGTGCTTTGGGTGTACCAAACGTCACAACGTAACTGGGTGACTATAAAGGTGCACTACGGGTATCTCCGAAAGTGTATGTTGGGTTGGCACGAATCGAGACTGGGATTTGTCACTCCGTGTGACGGAGAGGTATCTCTGGGCTCACTCGGTAGGACATCATCATAATGTGCACAATGTGATCAAGGAGTTGATCACGGGATGATGTGTTGCGGAACGAGTAAAAGAGACTTGCCGGTAACGAGATTGAACAAGGTATCGGAATACCGACGATCGAATCTCGGGCAAGTATCGTACCGATAGACAAAGGGAATTGTATACGGGATTGATTAAGTCCTTGACATCGTGGTTCATCCGATGAGATCATCATGGAACATGTGGGAGCCAACATGGGTATCCAGATCTCGCTATTGGTTATTGACCGGAGAACGTCTCGGTCATGTCTGCATGTCTCCCGAACCTGTAGGGTCTACACACTTAAAGTTCGATGACGCTAGGGTTATAAAGGAAGTTTGTATGTGGTTACCGAATGTTGTTCGGAGTCCCGGATGAGATCCCGGATGTCATGAGGAGTTCCGGAATGGTCCGGAGGTAAAGATTTATATATAGGAAGTCCTATTTCGGCCATCGGGACAAGTTTCGGGGTCATCGGTATTGTACCGGGACCACCGGAGGGGTCCCGGGGGCCCACCGGGTGGGGCCACCCATCCCGGAGGGTCCCATGGGCTGAAGTGGGAAGGGATCCAGCCCAAAGTGGGCTGGGGCGCCACTTCCCTTATGGCCCATGCGCCTAGGGTGAAGGGGGAAACCCTAAGGAAGAGTCCCAAGGAGGGAAGGCACCTCCTAGGTGCCTTGGGGGGGAGGGAAACCTCCCCTGGCCGCCGCCCCCTAGGAGATTGGATCTCCTAGGGCTGGCGCACCCCCCCTTGGGATCCCTATATATAGTGGGGGTAGAGGGCCTCTTGGGATATACCTTTTGCCTTTGGTGCAGCCCCTCCCTCTCCCAAGTTCTTCTCCTCTCCCGCAGGTGCTTGGCGAAGCCCTGCAGGATTGCCACGCTCCTCCACCACTACCACGCCGTTGTGCTGCTGCTGGATGGAGTCTTCCTCAACCTCTCCCTCTCTCCTTGCTGGATCAAGGCGTGGGAGACGTCATCGGGCTGTACGTGTGTTGAACGCGGAGGTGTCGTCCGTTCGGCACTCGGTCATCGATGATTTGAATCACGACGAGTACGACTCCATCAACCCCGTTCACTTGAACGCTTCCGCTTAGCGATCTACAAGGGTATGTAGATGCACTCTCCTTCCCCTCGTTGCTGGTTTCTCCATAGATAGATCTTGGTGACACGTAGGAAAATTTTGAATTTCTGCTACGTTCCCCAACAGTGGCATCATGAGCTAGGTCTATTGCGTAGATTCCATGCACGAGTAGAACACAAAGTAGTTGTGGGCGTTGATTTTGTTCAATATGCTTACCGTTACTAGTCAATCTTGATTCGGCGGCATTGTGGGATGAAGCGGCCCGGACCGACCTTACACGTACACTTACGTGAGACAGGTTCCACCGACTGACATGCACTAGTTGCATAAGGTGGCTAGCGGGTGCCAGTCTCTCCCACTTTAGTCGGATCGGATTCGATGAAAAGGGTCCTTATGAAGGGTAAATAGCAATTGACATATCACGTTGTGGTTTTGCGTAGGTAAGAAACATTCTTGCTAGAAACCCATAGCAGCCACGTAAAACATGCAAACAACAATTAGAGGACGTCTAACTTGTTTTTGCAGGGTATGCCATGTGATGTGATATGGCCAAAGGATGTGATGTATGATATATGTGATGTATGAGATGATCATGTTCTTGTAATAGGAATCACGACTTGCATGTCGATGAGTATGACAACCGGCAGGAGCCATAGGAGTTGTCTTTAATTTATTTATGACCTGCGTGTCAACATAAACGTCATGTAATTACTTTGCTTTATTGCTAACCGTTAGCTGTAGTAGTAGAAGTAATAGTTGACGTGACAAACTTCATGAAGACACGATGATGGAGATCATGATGATGGAGATCATGGTGTCATGCCGGTGATGACAATGATCATGGAGCCCCGAAGATGGAGATCAAAAGGAGCAAAGTGATGATGGCCATATCATGTCACTATTTGATTGCATGTGATGTTTATCATGTTTATACATCTTATTTGCTTAGAACGACGGTAGTAAATAAGATGATCCCTCATTAAAATTTCAAGAAAGTGTTCCCCCTAACTGTGCACCGTTGCGAAAGTTCGTCGTTTCGAAGCACCACGTGATGATCGGGTGTGATAGATTCTTACGTTCACATACAACGGGTGTAAGACAGATTTACACACGCGAAACACTTAGGTTGACTTGACGAGCCTAGCATGTACAGACATGGCCTCGGAACACAGAAGACCGAAAGGTCGAGCATGAGTCGTATGACAGATACGATCAACATGAAGATGTTCACCGACGTTGACTAGTCCGTCTCACGTGATGATCGGACACGGCCTAGTTGACTCGGATCATGTAATCACTTAGATAACTAGAGGGATGTCTATCTGAGTGGGAGTTCATAAGATGAACTTAATTATCCTGAACATAGTCAAAAGGTCTTTGCAAATTATGTCGTAAGCTCGCGCTTTAGTTCTACTGTTTTAAATATGTTCCTAGAGAAAATATAGTTGAAAGTTGATAGTAGAAATTATGCGGACAGTAGAAGGCTTGTGTCCTTAATGCACCGCTCGGTGTGCTGGACCTCGAACGTGGTCTTTGGATGTTGCGAACATCTGACATACACGTTTTGATGACTACATGATAGTTCGGTAATGTTAAATGGTTTAGAATTGAGGCACCGAAGACATTTTTGAAATGTCGCGGAACATATGAGATGTTTCGAGGGCTGAAATTGGGATTTCAGGCTCGTGCCCACGTCAAGAGGTATAAGACCTCCGACGATTTTCTTGGCCTGCAAACTAAGCGAGAAAGGCTCAAAGGTTGAGCTTGTGCTCAGATTGTCTGAGTACAACAATCACTTGAATCGAGTGGGAGTTGATCTTCCAGATAAGATAGTGATGCTTCTCCAAAGTCATTGCCAGCAAGCTGCTAGAGCTTCGTAATGAACTATAACATATCAGGGATAGATATGATGATCCTTGAAATATTCGCGATGTTTGACACCGCGAAAGTAGAAATCAAGCAGGAGCATCAATTGTTGACGGTTAGTGAAACCACTAGTTTCAAGAAGGGCAAGGGCAAGAAGGGATACTTCATGAAACGGCAAATCAGCTGCTGCTCTAGTGGAGAAACCCAAGGTTGAACCCAAACCCGAGACTGAGTGCTTCTGTAATAAGGGGAACAGCCACTAGAGCAGAATTACCCTAGATACTTGGTAGATGAGAAGGCTGTCGATAGAAGTATATTGGATATACATTATGTGAATGTGTACTTTACTAGTACACCTAGTAGCATCAGGGTATGAGATACTAGCTCGGTTGCTAAGTGTTAGTAACTCGAAATAAAAGCTACGGAATAAACGGAGACTAGCTAAAGGTGAGCTGACGAGATGTGTTGGAAGTGCTTCCAAGGTTGATATGATCAAGCATCGCACGCTCCCTCTACCATCAAGATTGGTGTTTGCGTTGAGCATAGACATGATTGGATTATGTCTATCACAATACGATTATTCATTTAAGGAGAATAATGGTTATTTTATTTATTTGAATAATACCTTCAATGGTCTTGCACCTAAAATGAATGGTTTATTGAATCTCGATCATAGTGATACACATGTTCATGCCAAAAGATATAAGATAGTAATGATAGTACCACCTACTTGTGGCACTGCCATGTAGGTCATATTGGTATAAAACGCATGAAGAAGCTCCATGTTGATGGATCTTTGGACTCACTCATTTCTGAAAAGATTGAGACATGTGAACCGTGTCTGTTGGTATGTACGCATGAAGAAACTCCATGCAAATGGACCGTCTGGACTCACTTGATTTTGACTCACTTGAGATATGCAAATCATACCACATGGGCAAGATGACTGAAAGCTTCTGTTTCAGTAAAATGGAACAAGAAAGCAACTTGTTGGAAGTAACACATTTTGATGTGTGCAGTCCAATGAGTGCTGAGGCACGCAGTGGATATCGTTATGCTCTTACTTCACAGATGATTTGAGTAGATACTAAGCATATTTACTTGATGAAACACAAGTCTGAATTATTGAATGGTTGAAGTAATTTCAGAATGAAGTTAAATATCGTCGTGACAAGAGGATAAAATATCTATGATATGATCATAGAGATGAATATCTGAGTTGCGAGTTTGGTACACAAATGAGACATTGTGGAAATTGTTTCACGACTAGTACCGCCTGGAACACCATAGTGTGATGGTGTGTCCGAACATTATAACTGCACCCTATTGGATATGATGCATACCATGATGTCTCTTATCGAATTACCACTATCGTTCATGGGTTAGGCATTAGAGATAACCACACTCACTTTAAATAGGGCACCACGTAATTCCGATGAGATGACACCGTATGAACTATGGTTTAGAGAAACTTAAGTTGTCATTTCTCAAAAGTTTGGGGCTGCGACGCTTATATGAAAAGGTTTCAGGCTGATAAGCTCGAACCCAAAGCGGATAACTGCATCTTCATAGGACACCCAAAACAGTTGGGTATACCTCCTGTCTCAGATCCAAAAGCAATAGGGATTGTTTCTAGAATCAGGTCCTTTCTCGAGGAAAAGTTTCTCTCGAAAGAATTGAGTGGGAGGATGGTGGAGACATGATGAGGTTATTGAACCGTCACTTCAACTAGTGTGTAGCAAGGCACAGGAATTGTTCATGTGGCACCTACACCAATTGAAGTGGAAGCTTATGATAGTGATCATGAGACTTCGGCTCAAGTCACTCCCAAACCTCGTAGGATGACAAGGATGCGTACTACTTCAGAGTGGTACGTAATCCTGTCTTGGAAGTCATGTTGCTAGACAACAATGAACCTACGAGCTATGGAGAAGCGATGGTGGGCCCGGATTCCGATGAATGGCTCGAGGCCATAAAATCCGAGAGAGGATCCATGTATGAAAACAAAGTGTAGACTTTGGCAGAACGGCTCGATGGTCGTAAGGCTGTTGAGTACAGATGGATTTTAAAAGGAAGACGAACAATGATGGTAAATGTCACCATTAAGAAAGCTCGACTTGTCATTAAGATGTTTTCCGACAAGTTCAAGGAGTTGACTACGATGAGACTTTCTCACCCGTAGCGATGCTAAAAGTCTGTTTGAATTATGTTAGCGATTACTGCATTATTTATGAAATTATGCAGATAGGATGTCAAAACATTGTTTCCTCGACGATTTTCTTGAGGAAAGGTTGTATGTGATACAACCAGAAGATTTTTGTCAATCCTGAAAGATGCTAACAAGTATGCAAAGCTCCAGCAATCCGTCTAAGGACTGGAGTAAGCATCTCGGAGTTGGAATGTACGCTTTGATGAGATGATCAAAGATTTGGGTTTTTTACAAAGTTTATCAGAAACTTGTATTTCCAAAGAAGTGAGTGGGAGCACTATAGGATTTCTGATGAGTATATGTTGTTGACATATTGTTGATCAGAAATGATGTAGAATTTCTGGAAAGCATATAGGGTTATTTGAAAGGTGTTTTCAATGGAAAACCTGGATTAAGCTACTTAAACATTGAGCATCAAGATCTATAAGGATAGATCAAAATCGCTTAATAGTACTTTCAAACAAACACATACCATGACAAGATTTTGAAAGAGTTCAAAATAGATCAGCAAAAGAAGGAGTTCTCGGCTGTGTTACAAGGTGTGAGTATTGAGCAAGACTCAAGACATGACCACGGCAGAATAGAGAGAAAGGACGAAGGTCGTCCCCTATGCTTTAGTCGTAGGCTCTAAAGTATGCTATGTTGTGTACCGCACCTGAAGTGTGCCAAACCATGAGTCAGTGAAGGGGTACAAGTGTGATCTAGAAATGGATCACAGGACAACGGTCAAGGTTATCCTTAGTAACTAGTGGACTAAGGAATTTTCTCGATTATGGAGGTGGTAAAAGAGTTCGTCGTAAAGGGTTACGCCGATGCAAACTTTGACACTAATCCAGATTATTCTAAGTAGTAAATTGGATTCGTATAGTAGAACAGTTATTTGGAATAGCTCCAAATAGAGCGTGGAAACTGCATCTAGGAGATGACATAGAGATTTGTAAAGCACACACGGATCTGAAAGGTTCAGACCCGTTGACTATAACATCTCTCACAAGCATAACATGATCAAACCCAGAACTCTTGGGTGTTAGTCACATAGGGATGTGACCTTGAGTGTTAATCACATATCGATGTGAACTAGATTATTGACTCTAGTGCAAATGGGAGACTATTGGAAATATGCCCTAGAGGCAATAATAAATTGATTATTATTATATTTCCTTGTTCATGATAATCGTTTATTATCCATGCTAGAATTGTATTGATAGGAAACTCAGATACATGTGTGGATACATAGACAACACCATGTCCCTAGTAAGCCTCTAGTTGACTAGCTCGTTGATCAATAGATGGTTACGGTTTCCTGACCATGGACATTGGATGTCATTGATAACGGGATCACATCATTAGGAGAATGATGTGATGGACAAGACCCAATCCTAAGCCTAGCACAAGATCATGTAGTTCGTATGCTAAAGCTTTTATAATGTCAAGTATCACTTCCTTAGACCATGAGATCATGCAACTCCCGGATACCGTAGGAGTGCTTTGGGTGTACCAAACGTCACAACGTAACTGGGTGACTATAAAGGTGCACTACGGGTATCTCCGAAAGTGTCTGTTGGGTTGGCACGAATCGAGACTGGGATTTGTCACTCCGTGTGACGGAGAGGTATCTCTGGGCCCACTCGGTAGGACATCATCATAATGTGCACAATGTGATCAAGGAGTTGATCACGGGATGATGTGTTGCGGAACGAGTAAAAGAGACTTGCCGGTAACGAGATTGAACAAGGTATCGGAATACCGACGATCGAATCTCGGGCAAGTATCGTACCGATAGACAAAGGG
This sequence comes from Aegilops umbellulata, assembly GCA_032464435.1. NCBI lineage: Eukaryota > Viridiplantae > Streptophyta > Magnoliopsida > Poales > Poaceae > Aegilops > Aegilops umbellulata. The sequence continues at coordinate 315,993,165 of CP136056.1, read as the reverse complement.
AATTGTATACGGGATTGATTAAGTCCTTGACATCGTGGTTCATCCGATGAGATCATCGTGGAACATGTGGGAGCCAACATGGGTATCCAGATCCCGCTGTTGGTTATTGACCGGAGAACGTCTCGGTCATGTCTGCATGTCTCCCGAACCCGTAGGGTCTACACACTTAAGGTTCGATGACGCTAGGGTTATAAAGGAAGTTTGTATGTGGTTACCGAATGTTGTTCGGAGTCCCGGATGAGATCCCGGACGTCACGAGGAGTTCCGGAATGGTCCGGAGGTAAAGATTTATATATAGGAAGTCCTATTTCGGCCATCGGGACAAGTTTCGGGGTCATCGGTATTGTACCGGGACCACCGGAGGGGTCCCGGGGGCCCATCGGGTGGGGCCACCCATCCCGAAGGGTCCCATGGGCTGAAGTGGGAAGGGATCCAGCCCAAAGTGGGCTGGGGCGCCACTTCCCTTATGGCCCATGCGCCTAGGGTGAAGGGGGAAACCCTAAGGAAGAGTCCCAAGGAGGGAAGGCACCTCCTAGGTGCCTTGTGGGGGAGGGAAACCTCCCCTGGCCGCCGCCCCCTAGGAGATTGGATCTCCTAGGGCTGGCGCACCCCCCCCCCTTGGGATCCCTATATATAGTGGGGGTAGAGGGCCTCTTGGGATATACCTTTTGCCTTTGGTGCAGCCCCTCCCTCTCCCAAGTTCTTCTCCTCTCCCGCAGGTGCTTGGCGAAGCCCTGCAGGATTGCCACGCTCCTCCACCACTACCACACCGTTGTGCTGCTGCTGGATGGAGTCTTCCTCAACCTCTCCCTCTCTCCTTGCTGGATCAAGGCGTGGGAGACGTCATCGGGTTGTACGTGTGTTGAACGCGGAGGTGCCGTCCGTTCGGCACTCGGTCATCGGTGATTTGAATCACAACGAGTACGACTCCATCAACCCCGTTCACTTGAACGCTTCCGCTTAGCGATCTACAAGGGTATGTAGATGCACTCTCCTTACCCTCGTTGCTGGTTTCACCATAGATAGATCTTGGTGACACGTAGGAAAATTTTGAATTTCTGCTACGTTCCCCAACACTAGCCACCCCCAGGGTAGAGGCACCCAGGAAGATCGGAACATCTAGCAACCCGGCAATCAGTTAGATAGGCATCAGAGAGAGAGAGAGAAGGGCGATTGAACTCCTCCTAGCAGTTCATCCCCCAGGCCAAGAACAGACCCTCGCGAGGCTGTTCTACCTTGTAGTGTTCATCATCATCAGCCCAAGAGGCAATCCACCACACCACACTGGAGTAGGGTATTACACCGCATCGGTGGCCCGAACCAGTATAAACTTTGTGTCTCTTGTGTTGTTCTTTTGGTAGTTTAGATCTTTGCAAGGCGGGCGAGTACGGGTAGGTAGGAAGCGTAATATCCGCGCGCACCCCAGAGTTCGAACCTTAAGGGTCTGCTGGAACCCGAAATCCGACAACTACGTTCCTCAATAGTGGCATCAGAGCCTGGTTTTATGCGTTGATGTTATATGCACGAGTAGAACACAAGTGAGTTGTGGACGATATAAGTCATACTGCTTACCAGCATGTCATACTTTGGTTCGGCGGTATTGTTGGATGAAGCGGCCCGGACCGACATTACGCGTACGCTTACGTGAGACTGGTTCTACCGACGTGCTTTGCATACAGGTGGCTGGCGGGTGTCAGTTTCTCCAACTTTAGTTGAACCGAGTGTGGCTACGCCCGGTCCTTAGGTTAAAAAAACACCAACTTGACAAACTATCGTTGTGGTTTTGATGCGTAGGTAAGAACGGTTCTTGCTAAGCCCGTAGCAGCCACGTAAAACTTGCAACAACAAAGTAGAGGACGTCTAACTTGTTTTTGCAGGGCATGTTGTGATGTGATATGGTCAAGACATGATGCTAAATTTTATTGTATGAGATGATCATGTTTTGTAACCGAGTTATCGGCAACTGGCAGGAGCCATATGGTTGTCGTTTTATTGTATGCAATGCAATCGCCCTGTAATGTTTTACTTTATCACTAAGCGGTAGCGGTAGTCATAGAAGCATAAGATTGGCGAGACGACAACGATGTTACGATGGAGATCAAGGTGTCGCGCCGGTGACGATGGTGATCATGACGGTGCTTCGGAGATGGAGATCACAAGCACAAGATGATGATGGCCATATCATATCACTTATATTGATTGCATGTGATGTTTATCTTTTATGCATCTTATCTTGCTTTGATTGACAGTAGCATTATAAGATGATCTCTCACTAAATTTCAAGATAAAAGTGTTCTCCCTGAGTATGCACCGTTGCCAAAGTTCGTCGTGCCCAGACACCACGTGATGATCGGGTGTGATAAGCTCTACGTCCATCTAGAACGGGTGCAAGCCAGTTTTGCACACGCAGAATACTCAGGTTAAACTTGACGAGCCTAGCATTGCAAATATGGCCTCGGAACACTGATACCAAAAGGTCGAGCGTGAATCATATAGTAGATATGATCAACATAATGATGTTCACCATTGAAAGCTACTCCATTTCACGTGATGATCAGTTATGGTTTAGTTGATTTGGATCACGTGATCACTTAGAGGATTAGAGGGATGTCTTTCTAAGTGGGAGTTCTTAAGTAATATGATTAATTGAACTTAAATTTATCATGAACTTAGTACCTGATAGTATCTTGCTTGTCTATGTTGATTGTAGATAGATGGCCCCTGCTATTGTTCCGTTCAATTTTAATGCGTTCCTTGAGAAAGCAAAGTTGAAAGATGATGGTAGCAATTACACGGACTGGGTCTGTAACTTAAGGATTATCCTCATTGCTGCACAGAAGAATTATGTCCTGGAAGCACCGCTGGGTGCCAGGCCTGCTGCTGATGCAACTGACGATGTTAAGAACGCCTAGCAGAGCAAAGCTGATGACTACTCGATAGTTCAATATGCCATGCTTTACGGCTTAGAACCGGGACTTCAACGACGTTTTGAAAGTCATGGAGCATATGAGATGTTCCAGGAGTTGAAGTTAATATTTCAAGCAAATGCCCGGATTGAGAGATATGAAGTCTCCAATAAGTTCTATAGCTGCAAGATGGAGGAGAATAGTTCTGTCAGTGAGCATATACTCAAGATGTCTGGGTATAATAATCACTTGATTCAACTAGGAGTTAATCTTCCGGATGATAGCGTCATTGACAGAATTCTCCAATCACTGCCACGAAGCTACAAGAGCTTCATGATGAACTATAACATGCAAGGGATGGATAAGACGATTCCCGAGCTCTTCGCGATGCTAAAAGCTGCGGAGGTAGAAATCAAGAAGGAGCATCAAGTGTTGATGGTCAACAATACCACTAGTTTCAAGAAAAAGGGCAAAGGGAAGAAGAAGGAGAACTCCAAGAAGAACAGTAAGCAAGTTGCTGCTCAGGAGAAGAAACCCAAGTCTGGAACTAAGCCTGAAACTGAGTGCTTCTACTGCAAACAGACTGGACACTGGAAGCGAAACTGCCCCAAGTATTTGGCGGATAAGAAGGATGGCAAGGTGAACAAAGGTATATGTGATATACATGTTATTGATGTGTACCTTACTAGAGCTCGCAGTAGCACCTGGGTATTTGATACTGGTTCTGTTGCTAATATTTGCAACTCGAAACATGGACTACGGATTAAGCGAACACTGGCCAAGGACGAGGTGACGATGCACGTGGGAAATGGTTCCAAAGTCTATGTGATCGCGGTCGGCACGCTACCTCTACATCTACCTTCGGGATTAGTATTAGACCTAAATAATTGTTATTTGGTGCCAGCGTTGAGCATGAGCATTATATCTGGATCTTGTTTGATGCGAGCCGGTTATTCATTTAAATCAGAGAATAATGGTTGTTCTATTTATATGAGTAATATCTTTTATGGTCATGCACCCTTGAAGAGTGGTCTATTCTTATTGAATCTCGATAGTAGTGACACACATATTCATAATGTTGAAGCCAAAAGATGCAGAGTTGATAATGATAGTGCAACTTATTTGTGGCACTGGCGTTTAGGTCATATTGGTGTAAAGCGCATGAAGAAACTCCATACTGATGGACTTTTGGAACCACTTGATTATGAATCACTTGGTACTTGCGAACCATGCCTCATGGGCAAGATGACTAAAACGCCATTCTTTGAAACTATGGAGAGAGCAACAGATTTGTTGGAAATCATACATACAGATGTATGTGGTCCGATGAATATTGAGGCTCGTGGCGGATATCGTTATTTTCTCACCTTCACAGATGATTTAAGCAGATATGGGTGTATCTACTTGATGACACATAAGTCTGAAACATTTGAAAAGTTCAAAGAATTTCAGAGTGAAGTTGAAAATCATCATAACAAGAAAATAAAGTTTCTACGATCGGATTGTGGAGGAGAATATTTGAGTTACGAGTTTGGTCTACATTTGAAATTATGCGGAATAGTTTCGCAACTCACGCCACCCGGAACACCACAACGTAATGGTGTGTCCGAACGTCATAATCATACTTTACTAGATATGGTGCGATCTATGATGTCTCTTACTAATTTACCGCTATCGTTTTGGGGTTATGCTTTAGAGACGGTCGCATTCACGTTAAATAGGGCACCATCAAAATCCGTTGAGACGACGCCCTATGAACTGTGGTTTGGCAAGAAACCGAAGTTGTCGTTTCTGAAAGTTTGGGGATGCGATGCTTATGTGAGAAAGCTTCAACCTGATAAGCTCGAACCCAAATCGGAGAAATGTCTCTTCATAGGATACCCAAAGGAGACTGTTGGGTACACCTTCTATCACAGATCCAAAGGCAAGACTTTTGTTGCTAAATTCAGAGTTTTTCTAGAGAAGGAGTTTCTCTCGAAAGAAGTGAGTGGGAGGAAAGTAGAACTTGATGAGGTAACTGTACCTGCTCCTCTATTGGAAAGTAGTTCATCGGAGAAATCGGTTTCGGCGACAGCTACACCAATTAGTGAGGAAGTTAATGATGATCATGAAACTTCAGATCAAGTTGCTACTGAACCTCGTAAATCAACTAGAATAAGATCCGCACCAGAGTGGTACAGTAATCCTGTTCTGGAAATCATGCTACTAGATCATGGTAAACCTACGAACAATGAAGAAGCGATGGTGAGCCCAGATTCCGCAAAATGGCTTGAGGCCATGAAATCCGAGATGGGATCCATGTATGAGAACAAAGTGTGGACTTTGGTTGACTTGCCCAATGATCGGCAAGGAATTGAGAATAAATGGATCTTCAAGAAGAAGACTGACGCTGACGGTAATGTTACTGTCTACAAAGCTCGACTTGTTGCAAAAGGTTTTTGACAAGTTCAAGGGATTGACTACGATGAGACCTTCTCACCCGTAGCGATGCTTAAGTCTGTCCGAATCATGTTAGCAATTGCCGCATTTTATGATTATGAAATATGGCAGATGGATGTCAAAACTGCATTCCTGAATGGGTTTCTGAAAGAAGAGTTGTATATGATGCAACCGGAAGTTTTTGTCGATCCAAAGGGAGCTAACAAAGTGTGAAAGCTCCAGCGATCCATTTATGGACTGGTGCAAGCCTCTCGGAGTTGGAATAAACGCTTTGATAGTGTGATCAAAGCATTTGGTTTTATACACACTTTTGGAGAAGCCTGTATTTACAAGAAAGTGAGTGGGAGCTCTGTAGCATTTCTGGTATTATATGTGGATGACATATTACTGATTGGAAATGATATAGAATTTCTGGATAGCATAAAGGGGTACTTGAATAAGAGTTTTCAATGAAAGACCTCGGTGAAGCTGCTTACATATTGGGCATTAAGATCTATAGAGATAGATCAAAACACTTAATTGGACTTTCACAAAGCACATACCTTGACAAATTTTGAAGAAGTTCAAAATGGATCAAGCAAAGAAAAGGTTCTTGCTTGTGTTACAAGGTGTGAAGTTGAGTAAGACTCAATGCCCGATCACTGCAGAAGATAGAGAGAAAATGAAAGATGTTCCCTATGCTTCAGCCATAGGCTCTATCATGTATGCAATGCTGTGTACCAGACCTGATGTGTGCCTTGCTATAAGTCTAGCAGGGAGGTACCAAAGTAATCATGGAGTGGATCACTGGACAGCGGTGAAGAACATCCTGAAGTACCTGAAAATGACTAAGGATATGTTTCTCATTTATGGAGGTGACAAAGAGCTCATCGTAAATGGTTACGTTGATGCAAGCTTTAACACTGATCCGGACGATTCTAAATCGCAAACCGGATACGTGTTTACATTGAACGGTGGAGCTGTCACTTGGTGCAGTTCTAAACAAAAGCGTCCTGGCGGGATCTACGTGTGAAGCGGAGTACATAGCTGCTTCGGAAGCAGCAAATGAAGTAGTCTGGATGAAGGAGTTCATATCCGATCTAGGTGTCATACCTAGTGCATCGGGTCCAATGAAAATCTTTTGTGACAATACTGGAGCAATTGCCTTAGCGAAGGAATCCAGATTTCACAAGAGAACCAAGCACATCAAGAGACGCTTCAATTCCATCCGGGATCTAGTCCAGGTGGGAGGCATAGAAATTTGCAAGATACATACGGATCTGAATGTTGCAGACCTGTTGACTAAGCCTCTTCCACGAGCAAAACATGATCAGCACCAAGGCTCCATGGGTGTTAGAATCATTACTGTGTAAATCTAGATTATTGACTCTAGTGCAAGTGGGAGACTGAAGGAAATATGCCCTAGAGGCCATAATAAAGTTATTATTTATTTCCTTATATCATGATAAATTTTTATTATTCATGCTAGAATTGTATTAACCGGAAACATAATACATGTGTGAATACATAGACAAACAGAGTGTCACTAATATGCCTCTACTTGACTAGCTCGTTGATCAAAGATGGTTAAGTTTCCTAGCCATTGACATGGGTTGTCATTTGATTAATGGGATCACATCATTAGGAGAATGATGTGATTGACATGACCCATTCCGTTAGCTTAGCACACGATCGTTTAGTATGTTGATATTGCTTTCTTCATGACTTATACATGTTCCTATGACTATGAGATTATGCAACTCCCATTTACCGGAGGAACACTTTGTGTGCTACCAAACATCACAACGTAACTGGGTGATTATAAAGGTGCTCTACAGGTGTCTCCGAAGGTACTTGTTGGGTTGGCGTATTTCAAGATTAGGATTTTTCATTCCGATTGTCGGAGAGGTATCTCTGGGCCCTCTCGGTAATGCACGTCACTTAAGCCTTGAAAGCATTGCAACTAATGAGATAGTTGTGGGATGATGTATTACGGAACGAGTAAAGAGACTTGCCGGTAATGAGATTGAACTAGGTATTGAGATACCGACGATCGAATCTCGGGCAAGTAACATACCGATGACAAAGGGAACAACGTATGTTGTTTTGCGGTTTGACCGATAAAGACCTTCGTAGAATATGTGGGAGCCAATATGAGCATCCAGGTTCCGCTATTGGTTATTGACCGGAGACGTGTCTCGGTCATGTCTACATAGTTCTCGAACCCGTAGGGTCCGCACGCTTAACGTTACGATGATAGTTATTATGAGTTTATATGTTTGATGTACTGAAGGTTGTTCGAGTCCCGGATGTGATCACGGACATGACGAGGAGTCTCGAAATGGTCGAGACATGAAGATTGATATATTGGAAGCCTATGTTTGGATATCGGAAGTGGTCCGGGTGAAAATGTGATTTTACCGGAGTACCGGAGGGGTTACCGGAACCCCCCGGGTGACTTAATGGGCCTTGGTGGGCTTTAGTGGAAGAGAGGAGAGGCGGCTAGGGCTGGGCCGCACGCCCCTCCCCTCTAGTCCGAATAGGACAAGGAGAGGGGGGCGGCGCCCCCTTCCTTCTCTCTCTCCTCTTTCCCCCCTCCCGAATCCTATTCCAACTAGGAAAGGGGGGGAGTCCTACTCCCGGTGGGAGTAGGACTCCTCCCGGCGCGCCTATCCCCTTGGCCGGCCGCACCCCCCTTGCTCCTTTATATACACGGGCAGGGGGCACCCTAGAGACACAACAATTGATCAAGTTGATCTTTTAGCCGTGTGCGGTGCCCCCCTCCACCATAGTCCACCTCGATAATACTGTAGCGGTGCTTAGGCGAAGCCCTGCGTCGGTAGGACATCAACATCGTCACCACGCAGTCGTGCTGACGAAACTCTCCCTCAACACTCGGCTGGATCGGAGTTCGAGGGACGTCATCGGGCTGAACGTGTGCTGAACTCGGAGGTGTCGTGCGTTCGGTACTTGATCGGTCGGATCGTGAAGACGTACGACTACATCAACCGCGTTGTGCTAACGCTTCCGCTTTCGGTTTACGAGGGTACATGGACAACACTCTCCCCTCTCGTTGCTATGCATCACCATGATCTTGCGTGTGCGTAGGATTTTTTTTTTGAAATTACTACGTTCCCCAACACAGATATAACCTTAGGAAAAGACATATTATCAAGCCTCTTGAATGTGTTTACTGTTTAGAACAAGAATCTTGCTCCCACCTTTTCTTTGAATGCATTGTAGCTAAACATCTTTGGTTCTCTATTATGAATCATTTTAATACTCAGATTGGCTCTTCCTTCGAATCTGTAGCTAGATTCTGGATAGCTAACAAAAAATAACATTCTGCCTTAAATATTGTTAGTTCAGCTGTCCTTTGGTGTCTTTGGAAATATAGAAATGCTAAGATTTTCAATAACACCATTTGGATTTCTGTCCCTCAGGTCTTGAGATTGATCTTGAACACAGTAAGGAACTGGGCCATCCTCTCTACGGGACCAGACAAGGAGAATCTGATGTCCTTCGTGGGATACCTTGCAAAATACATCCAGAGACCTTTGGAGATCACAAGTGGCTGATCACTCCTCCCTCTGCGCTGGGCTTGGACCCCTGGGAGAAGCTGAAGATCTTTGAAGACGATGAAAGCCTCCTGTCGCCAAAGAAGAGAGACATCCACAAAGTTGCCTCAATCAGTCTGGTGTCTACCCTCTTTACATGTTGGTCACCTCGGCAGACGTTGCTCCACCTCTGAAGGCCATGAAGGCGTCGTTGGATGTTCCCTGTGTCCTCTAAGTTCACCTACTAGCTCTTTCATGAGACTATGCCCCTGCCGGGTGGCTTCTTATGTAATAAATGCTACTTTCCCTAGCTAGCTCGTTGTTGTTTTACTGTTTTTGGAATGCTCTTTTAAGAGCTGCTGTATCAGACATGGTGTGATGTTGGTTTCACTATGAGTAATGGAACCGGGGAGGTGCTCCCTCTTCTTTAAGAAATAGGATTTTAGATGTTGCATGTAAAAGTTCGTAACAAATTCATATTAACTAAAAGAATGCAAATAATATATCAAAATGTTTAGAAAAATATCATCTATATGTGCATGTCATTTGTATTCATGACAAAAGTCTTGTTTATACCTTTTAGGCAACACTTTTTCGAAACATAAGAGTAGCAAACATGGCAGAACCGAGGGTTTTTCAAAACTAGGGACAAATCAAACGGATAGGATCGGGCATAAAATTAATTATATATATGTAAAAAACAGTCGGAAGTTTACCATGGAAGAACATGGAGTAGGTAACCCGAGAAAAGAGACGAAGTGTGAGATTAACTAACGAACGATGACAATTGACAAAGCAATTTTGGCACACTTTTGCTTCAGCAGTACTTGACTTTTCCCTTAAATCTGTGCGGGTCAAAAAGAGGCTCGCTCGACACGTAAAGCGGGCCCGGTCCGGATAAATCCATAAACTATGCGCGCCCACCCCATTCCACTCCATTTTCCTCCTCCGCTTCGCCTGGAACATTTGCCCCCTCCTCCCTCCCTCCGTACCCCCCTCCCCCTCTCTCTCCCATCGCCCGTCCATCTCTCCGGCGAAACCGATGGCCGCGAGCTCAGGCGACGAGTCCCGGAGGCCCAATCCCCTCCCCTCGGGGCTCGTGTCCAATCTGCAGTCCGTCCTCGCCGCCCGCCGCCCACCTTCGCCCGAGGACGCCGGCTCCACCGCGGCCGAGGCCTCGGCCCCGACAGCGGAGACGGCGGCCGATGACGGGCCGGCTAAGCCTGTCGTACTTCTGACCTGCGCCGGTGGGATCCAGTCGCCGGGTCTCGCGGCGCTCGTCGACGCCCTCGTCCAGGGCGGCCGATGCGACGTCCACGTGTGCGCCCCTGAATCGTATGTCCCCCAATCCGAACGCCCAACCTCCTGATTTCTCGTTACATTTTTCTCTTGAGATTCATCGTTCTGGCTGGATTTTTTTTGTGAACTACTGTAATAATCATCATCCCTGTGGTTCTTAGAGCAATATAATCACAATATTTTCTTTAATTTGAAGGGACAAGCCTGTCTGTGGTCACTCCATCACCATCCGGGAGACTGTGTCTGCGACATCCGTCCATTTTACAGGGGCGAAGGCTTTTGAGATATCAGGTGAGGGTTCTTCGTCCATTTGTGCCCCATTTGTATCATTACCATTTCTCATCTGTTGGGTATTGAGTTTCCTCCATGCCAATTACGATGACTCTTAATGTAGGGACGCCGGTGGATTCTATCTCATTGGCATTATCTGGGAGGCTATTTTCTTGGTCGGCACCTGCTTTGGTATTGTGCTTGTTAACTATGCTTGGGGGAAAAGGTGGATTTACTATCCTTTGTCATTGAGAGGATGATTCCATTTGGTTTGCAGGTGATCAGTGGTATCAATACTGGGCCAAACTGCGGCTATGAGATGTATGCTCTTGTTTCACAAGTGGCCCATTTATAGTCTGTTTTCAGTTCAGTTATGTAATTGATTACAAATCTGTGTAGGTTCCACTCTTCTGCCATTGCTGCTGCAAGAGAGGCCTTAATGTGTGGGGTACCTTCAATTGCAATCTCATTGAATTGGTGGGTATGCGATTAGTCGCATTAAAACTGTGTCCCAAATCTACTACTATATCATTCCTGGTATGGTTTATTCGCTTGGTAACACAAGCTAATAACAAGTGGTGCATATATGCAACTAGGAAGAAGGATGAAACCAAAGACAATGACTTCAAGGATGCAGCTGGGCTGTGTTTGCCACTGATACATGCTGCCTTGGCAGATATTGAGAAGGGAACTTTCCTCAAAGGGTGCCTGCTGAATGTTGGGGTTCCAAGCTCGCCATCTGCAAATAAGGTTATTTTGTGAACAAAACTTTGTACTCAAACTCCATTTAGAGCCAAAAATAGCATCATAGCTGTAGAAGTACATGAATCCTTTTTACTTGTTGTCCACTTTGTCTTTTAGTGAGAAGCATACTGGACCATGGTATTGCTATTGTTTGTGGCCCAGAGCAGTACATATAAGTATATAACTCATTATATCCTCAACTTCAGAGCATCATATACCAATTACGTTTATTAGAGGCTAGTCTAAAGTATAAATCAACAAGTTTCTGCAATTTATAATGTAGAATCTATGTTGTCAGTGAACTACGTTTTCAAAGTGTCTAGCCATTTGAAGCATGTGATGCACACCTCACTGACAATCCAATGATAGAAAAAATGTATTACACAGAAGTTGCCCTGTTTTGACACCTGAACCTTATCTTTTTAGATAAAAACCTGTGTCGTGTCTCCAGTGGTTAACTCTCTTCTGCTGATGACTTACCTATCATAGTACTGCGATGTGTATCTATTTGTCTCTTGATCTGGTATTTTGCTTTGGACCTCACCGGGAGTAGCATGGTCATAACTCATAAATTAGCTTTACTTTGGCTCCATCCTATAATATTAATGATTTTTTTTTGACAAAAGGGTGGCCTGATTTCTATTTAAGAATTAATGACAATGCTGCAATTAGATGTGCAACAAATCAACCTTACTAAATTGGAGGAACAATGATATTTGTTTATATGTTGATAATGGGGAAGTCAGGTCATTTTGGAATCTTCTGTTAAAATTTGTATTATTTTTCACTACTGTGACAGGCAAAAATCTTCAGCACATTGGTAGTTTTGGTTCCTTTTTAACACATAATTAACTCTCTCTCTCTCTCTCTCTCTCTCTCTCCCTCCTGCTCCTGATGCCAGGGTTTCAAGTTGACCAAGCAAAGCATATACAGTCCTGCTCAAAGCTGGCAAGCTGTGTCGACAAGTAGGCCTCAACCTGCTGCTCACTTCATGGGCATGCATCAAAGCCTTGGTATTCAGCTCGCACAGCTTGGGAAGGATGCTTCTGCAGCAGTATGAAGCAAATCTTTTACTACAAAGAAGTTTATCATGTCATCATTAGTGCAATGTAAAATTGGTTTATCCTTTTATCTTCAGGGAGCTGCACGCAGAGGTAATACTCAGCGGAAGACAGTTGAGGTCGAGTCTGTTGCAGCTGCAGGGAAGCAACAAGCTCGAGAAGTAGTGAAGAAGTCTTTCCGTGCCGAGGTAAATGTATTTTCGAGAGCTCTTGTATAACACAATCAAAACACATAGCTCCACTCCTTTGGCCAGGCACAAAACAAAAATGAACTTTTAAGCAACCAAACTAGGTACCTGTGGTCATATGGAGATCGTAAATAGCCTAAGGTCATTCTAGTGTTTATTTTTTGTAGAAGTGAAAGTGTACTCCTGACTTCTGAGGGCCTCTTTGATTCACAGGATTTGTAAAACGCAAGGATAGGAAAAATACAGGAATAATGTTATAACATAGTGAATTATATGGTTGTTTGGTTGTGCACAGGAAAAAGATAAAATTTCGTAAGGATGAGGTTAGAGTGGATGGATATTTTTCTATGAAATCTAGTACAAATGAACCTAAGGAATAAGGGAAAATTTCCTAAGGATGAGAATCCTCCAAAATTCATCTAGAATACCTTTGAATCAAGCATGCTTGTAAGCACATTTAAACACACTCAAAGCTTTCTGCGCATCCTTTTCTTACTTGGCTTCATAAAAAAATGCAGTTCATCGAGAAGCTGCACAAAGATTTGGATGACGATATCGATGTGAAAGCCTTGGAAAATGGATTTGTGAGCTCTCTCTCTCTCTCTCTCTCTCTCTCTCTCTCTCTCTCTCTCTCTCTCTCTCTCTCTCTCTCTCTCTGTGTGTGCTGTGTTCTCCAGGTGCCTAATCGTTTCCCCCTTCTACAACCTACAGATATCTGTCACTCCTCTGAATGTGCACGGCCATGTCGAGCCTGAACTCGAAGCTCCAGCGTCAGACTGGCTGTCAGCAGCTGTGACTGTATCCGAAGAAAAGGAAGCTCCAGCGACCTAACAAACACGCAGAAATGTACACTGTAGGTGCTTTAGTCCTTGCCTTGGTGTCCATCTCCTCTCCCCTTGCTTTATTGGCTTGATTCTTGTCTGTCTTTTGCATTCCATGCTTGTCCAGTGCAGTCTTTATTTTTGTTGGTCTTCTCCGACGGTTGCCGATTTTCTTCGTCATGTAAAATGATTTGATATCGGGCCCCTACAGTTTCGAAGTGACCATGTAGGCGACTGCATCTACTAGACGAATACTGCCACTCCCCACTATTTTTTCAGTGTGGTTTGTTCCAGAAAGGTGTTGTGTCACCGGATGGGTGTGATTGATTTTTTGATTTGTACCTTCTGGACCATGTCGTACGAAAATATTTTGACCTCATGTAACCTGAAATGCAGTTTCAACAATTTAGTTTGCTGGTCTCTCTTTACATGCTGTGAGCGGGTGCCAGAATTAACTTTGCTTTTTTTATGAGAGTTCTTTGGGTCACTCTCTCGTGCAGTCGTGCTGGTGTTAGGGCATCTCCACCATGGACGCTTAAACGGACACCCTCAAATGTCCTTTGACACGTTAAGGCTATCCCAGTTTAAACATTTCAAACTCACAAATTTGATGAAATTTAGACTAGTTTGATATATTGCGTTTAAATTTAATGAAATTCAACTAGTTTGATATATATTGCATCAAAACTATTCAAAATTAACCTAAGCTAAACTAAAATTAAATTAAAGCAACATGAACACCATGGCTTTGCGGTGGCGACTGTGGCACCTGTGCCAACCCATCTAGGAGGGGCGCACAGAGCCTGGTCATGAGCTGCTCTTGCTCATCCTCCGTGGTCTGAGGCCATCGGGACCTCCTTGTCCGACGACTCGGCCGCCTCTCCCCAGTCGTCGTCGGAGGTTATCTCCTTGACAACCGAGGGGGCGACCAAGTCTTGTGATCAGTCCAAGCAATTGGAGAAAACTTAGAGACTGTTCAGTAATCCACCAGCTCCACGAAATCCTGGAATCTGCTGAGCACCTCTCTCCCTGCTCCACAAATTTTATTTGTAGCTCGCTCCGCTCCGCACTGCCGACTCCACGGAGTTAATAGTGTTCGGGTCAACTCCGCCTGCTCCAGGAACAAAGTTGTGGAGCGGACTCCAAACAGGCTCTTAGAGAAGTGCAGAATGTAGGGGGGAGAAACTTCACGGCCAAAAGACAAGGTTGTACACTTCTTCCCTTGTTCAAATTTTACTGAAGTTTCTCAACGCAAGAATTGTGACGATGCAATTCATGCAACAAAGGCATAGTATGCAAGTATCCTTTTTCCATTTTCCCGTAATAGGGTTTTGCAAGTTTTACCGGAGCTTGAACATACTACGAGTAGCGGTCCAAGAATGAGTGTTAGGATTTGAACCCCTTCAGCCTATTCTCAACTTTCCAAGAAAAGGAGAGCGAAACTCCTACTCAGCTACACCTATCAAGCCACCTATATAAATTAAGGGGCAGAGCTACAAAAGTGTACACATATATATGGTCTCCTAAGAACTGAATAATAAAGAGAAGAGTCATATCCTACATCTTATATTTATTTCGCCACTACTTTTCACTTGTGTTCTGCCATGGTCTCAACAAGCTCAACCACCCACACGCACTCTCCCCAGAGGAAAGGGGAAATTTCCTTTGAAGTGCAATCCTCCGCTTAGTAAGAGCGACCCAGTGGTGGATGGCAATGTAGGCCTGGCATACATATAACAGTTGTGCGGGCTTTCCGTAGCCTTTTCCCTGACGAACTGCACCCGGGGAGCTTCACAGCAGAACAAGAGAACTCCGTTTGCTGGTAACCAGTTCTTCAACTGCAAGTCCTTGTGCGGGTTGCAGAAGAAGTGGAGGGTCATCCGGTACACCGTTTCTGACATCGTTTCCATTTCTGAAATATTCACAGTAAATATGAAGTCCGGCCGGCTCGCAGAAAATAAGCCAGTGGTACTTCCTCATCGCGCAGGTCATCAAAATGAGCCCGCACGTTGACTACTCTGAATCCATCCTAAATCGTTGTAGACCACAGTGTTCACTTGAGCTACCTGTTGATAAGCCTCGCTCCCTGTTGTGTTCAGTTCGACCGACCTTCAGAGGACCTGAACTTGAATACCGCCGAAAAGAACCAGAGGCATCCAGCGTATCATAACGCGCCGATGCAGTGAACTGCTCCGTGGACAGCACTAGGCCTGCATCCATATCCAGACTTGCTCTACTTACAATCTCAGCGTCTTGGATGTGCAAATCTTGGCTAAAACTTCTTGACTCGTTGAACTCACTGCCTTCTTTGCATACCAACTTTAAGGCCTGAACAACTTCCCCCATAAACGGCCGCTGGTCCACCTCTGGCTGAACACACATGGAAGCAATTGCTGCTACTTTTGCGATGCTGTCTAACGGGATGCTACTTCCAAGTGATGCATCGATGAGTGTTTCCAAACCATCTCTGTTTGTTAGAAAAGGACAGGCCCACGTCACTAAGTTTTCTTGCCCTGGAGGCCTTGACATATCTACAGGTTTCCTGCCCGTAAGAAGCTCGAGGAGGACGACACCGTAGCTGTAGACATCGCTCTTCACTAGAAGATGCCCAGTCATCGCATATTCAGGAGCAACGTACCTATCAAGAACCCGTCATAAGTTTAAGATACGTCGAGGGTATTTGATCAACCATGAAAGAGTTAAGAGATCCAACTTACCCGAAAGTTCCCATAACCCGAGTTGAGATATGCTCGTTCCCCTCGCCTATAGCAGTTCTTGCTAGGCCAAAGTCTGAAACCTTGGGGGTGAAGTCATGTTCCAACAAAATGTTACTTGACTTGAAGTCACGGTGTATAACACGAGGACTTGAATCTTCATGCAAATAAGCAAGACCTCGTGCCGCGCCAAGTGCAATTTTAAGCCTGGCATCCCAATCAAGAAGAGCAGTGTCCTTATCTGATCCTGTGTGGAATCATAAAATAATTTGTTTATAAGTTTGCACATCCATGTTATACAAGTTATCTAATTGACAGACTTATCCTGGGCCTAAGCCCTAAGAGGGATGACCAGCTTGTAACCCATCAGAAGTACCAAGAGTTTGAAAAGATGGGTTTTGCGACATAACAGTGTTCACATGTACGGGTATTTCATTGTCTTAGCATATCAGCATTCATATGTGCACTCTATTATAACAACTGTATAATACTACAGAAAATACTTCTAAATTTTATCGTCACTAAAGTGCTTCGCTAGTCTAATACGTCTCCGTCCAACAAAGAAATAGGCTAAGTGAAGCGGTAAAACTGAAATCTTGTCATGAAAACAGTAAAGAAATTCTGATAAACTGAAGGTCTAGTGACAGAAGGAATAAAGTCTTACCGTGCAGGTGAGATTCCAGACTTCCATTCGGAACAAGCTCATATACCAAACATCGCATATGCTCCTCCGAGCATATACCTATCAACTTAACCAAGTTCCTGTGATGCAATCGGCTAAGCATCTCAACCTCAGCCAAGAATTCCCGGGTTCCTTGCTGGTCATCCCGCTTAAGAACTTTGACAGCAACCCGTTCTCCATCCTCAAGAATACCTTCATAAACACGTCCAAAACCACCCTCACCGATTATCCTGGACTCATCAAATCTCTGTGTAGCTCTGTCCATTTCAACCAAACTAAATATTTTTGCTGATCCTTTATATGCCACTATACTTGAGCTGAATGACGGTGATGCCGAGATAGGTCTGCTTTCTAGCCTACTCCCGGCTATTGCAGAATCTGCATTTCCAATGCAAGCATTGACGAAAAAAGAAAAGAACAGTAAGCAAAATAGCGTTTAACGTTATTTTTTTGTAGCTTTAGCCCCTTTAGATTTTGCTCAAAGCTGTTCTAAGTGCTTTGACCAGTAAAGCATGAAATAAAATCTTTCATAAACAGTTGCTTTTCGGCGATGGTAACATAAAACAAGAATTCCCAACTTCTGAAAGCTAAAAACATTATATTTGTATTAAGTGGAATAACAGAAACAGGAATCCTTAGTAAAAATGGCTTTGCTACCTGCAGGCTTTTCTGGCGTAAGTGATGCTTCGGTTAAATGATGGCGGTTTTTAAGCTTGAAATAAATCACCAATGCAGCTCCAGCACATAAAATTAAAGCAAAGACACTTGACAGGACAATAATCACAATTATGCCTCTGCTTTTTGTTTCTCTGTGGTTTCCTATATCAGCAGCAAGTGGGTGTAACCTTTGATCATTTCCATTGCTAAGACTGTTGTTCAGATTTCCAGGAGCTGATGGTGGTGACGAAGGAAGACCTGAATGAGTAAATGAAACAAAGTATTACCATGACCATTTTTCCTGAGTGAAAAAGAGTGACAGATGACTAGACACCTGAATAATAAACAAAGCGACTGGAGGATTAAGTCAAATCAAAGATTTAAAAACCGACATGATAGGCAGGAAGATGTTAACATAAGGAAATCAGTATTAAGATGAATAACACAAAAGGAGTTATAAAGAACTCTCACCTGGGTATTGAACATATAACACATCATAGTTTCCAAAATATGTAGGATTTATGATGACCTGTTTGTGCCAAAACCTTTCAAATACTAAAAGTGTTGTTGTATTGTCAAATCTTGCTCCCAGTGGCACAAGATCAATGAGAACAATTGTCTTCTCAGGGTCTTCAGTTGCAGCATTTGCTCCCATAACATGAACTTGACTTTGCTTCATGAACACTCCAGATGCAATTTCTTGTGCAAGTTCTGAGACCAATGCAAAGAACGTGTACAGTGCTATACCTAATCGAAGCTCAACTTTTATTGGTAACACACAGAGGCATGTTGTTCCTGGAGGACTATTGGTCATAGGATCTTTACAATTTAACGCCGTGCAGTCTAGCCAAAAAAAAAAGGATGAATGAACCACAGCTGAGCGATTAGTACTAAAAATGTAGCAGCCCGGTTAAATTGGATATACAGAATATTTGAATTGGTAAATTCCAGACGGCAATAAAGTATCTGTACCATACATGAATTTGGAGGTGGAGGCGGCAAGGAATGACTTGGTGCTGGTGCCAAAGCCCTGGGCTTTCTAACTGCAGGATTGTCAGGTGGTAGAGCAGGTTCTGCATGTACAATTGTACATAAATATAAGTTAATTATAATTAGGTTACCATTCATCAACCAGAAAACAATACATTCACTTTGAAGACCTAGAAGTTACTGCATTAATCAGATGGAAAAGAGAAAGATCCGCGTCGTCGGTTATAGTGGGTCCAGCATTACATATCAATCAGATATGCATAATTACTTATAGTTGTATCACAAATACAATTATATTTTATATGAAGTTTGTAACTAGTCTTTTTTTTCTTTTCTCGTAAATATTTGCAACTCTTTTCCCTTATTATATGAATGGCAGAACACCTGCTTGGTTCCTAAAAGAAGTCATATAGAAAGAAAAAAAAAACATCTTGACGCGCAATTGCATGGGAAAATTCCGGCTAGTTCATATTAAAGCCATGTAAAGCTAGATTGCTTCTCGCCCTATTGGATTCAGCATGAATAGAGAAAGAAGACACTTGCAACATATTTAATGCAGGATCAAAATTGAGGACCTCACGATTAATATTGCATATAGTCAAATGCCCGTAGTAGAGCTAGGATATACTCCGCATGCTCAAATCAAGGATGAGTCTCAACCAATATTGTGGACAAAATATTGAACTTTAAATCATACTCCCTCCGATCCAAAATAAGTGTCGCAGTTTTGAACTAGGTTAGTTCAACCTTAGTTCAAAACTGCGACACTTATTATGGGTCGGAGGGAGTAAATATTTAGTCTGCAAATATCTGCAAATATGGTCATTTGACAATTCTGGCATTACTGATGGTGAAATGTGTGTGTACTTATCAATGCATTAACATAATCAGTTCTCAAGGATGTCAGTCAGCATGCACGGTTGAACCCAACCGGACTCAATATATTAGTGCCTTCAGAAAGGTGTGGTTGTAGGGTGGAGACAAACCCCGGGCACGCCAGACCGTGGCCCGGGGCGTGACAATCTCGTGTAGGCTTCCTATAGCATTCTATATCACTCGGTAGCATCCTGTAGCTACATTGTTTGAACCTGTGTTCATTCCATTTTGAGGAGCTAGAAGGGATGACATAATGTAAAGAATAAGAGCAAATTGCAATACATACGTATATTAGCCCATTTGGCCTTTACTCTGCTGTCTATATATCAGATGAAGTTGGACAATTGTGAATTACCACTTCTTTTCCTACAATTATCACAACTAACCTGGAGAATATGAAGGTGAATGATATTGATGAGGGTGATGCGGAGCATACGCTGGATTTCCATCTTTTCCGCTCGATGGAGGCAAGACTATTGGTGCTGGAGCAGGACTATGATCTAAACCTGAATGTCCATGGCTTGTTGCAGAAGCATTACCAGTTCTATGTGGAGCAGGGCTTATGACAGGAAAGGAACCTGCACCAAACATCACTTACTGAGATGAATGTACTCATTTCTAATTATCTTTTCGCTAGTGGGATTGTGGATACCTTTGTGGTGTTTATGATTTGCAGGTGGTACATGGCTGGAAGGTTCCTTTGGTGGTGCAGCAACTGGAATGCCATGTCTTCTCCTATGGATGCTGGGAGAAGTTTGGGGAGAATGGACAGGTCCTGCACAATATAAATTCATAAATTTCACTATCGGCAATAAGTTCATTATGGTTGTGGCCTAGTAGGTATGGTTGGTGCCTTGATGGGATACCTTCTACAGATGTCCTATTGACAGGCAAGGAACGGTGATGCCTTCCCTTTGACGGTGCCACAGTTGGAGCCCCATGGATCCCATGTGTATTATTTACAGCTATGGAATGGTGATGTCTGCCTTTTAAAGGTGATGCAACTGGAACGCCATTGGCCTTCCCATGGTTGGCAGGATGGATTGTTGTTGTTGGAGAAGCAGTTGGTCCTGCACAGTGATGTATAAGAACAAAAAATGTGATCTCCGCTCCTTAGCACACCTAGTCCCGTCAACGGCACAAGTGATTGATGATGGAGAAACAGCAGATATTGTCCATCATATATTTGGAATGCATAAATGAAGAGGATAGATCTACAGAATGACATGATTGAGTTCAGTACCATTTGAATGGGGACGTTGCCTCTCTTGTGGGGGAGTTTGAATGGCCCGGTGTATCGAAGGTGGAGCGGCAGGAGTTAAATGATTAGTCTCCCTTGTGCCTATTCCGAAGCAAATAGCTCCTTTAGAAATGCTATAAAAAGAATCTGCACTGAATCAGGTGGACTGAACCTTTTGGCGGTGAGCTGCTGTGACTTGGCAAGTTATTTGGAGGTCTAGCAAATGATATGCTATCCTTGTCCTGACTGGATGCAGGAGCGATTGGCGTCGGTGGTACTACTGACACATACATAAAAGGTTATATAAACCAAAATCTGGGTGAGAAAAAACTGAAAACTTTGAATCGTATGGACCAGCTATATGACTAGACATCAATAAAAACTATACCTTCCTGTGGTGGCTTTTTTTTGCTGGGTAGTTCTCCTGGAGGTGAAGCAACTGGTACTCTAAGTGTGTCCTGGCCTGTTGGAGGAGTATGGAATGACGAAGGAGCTGCTTGCCATACGAATGACAGGTCGCAACAGATTCTGGGTTAGGTAAATATGAGAAGTTGACACCATTTTATTAAGCTCATAAAGTAACAACACAGTGTATATTAACTAAAACAAATAACATGATATAACATCAGATCCAGCAATCTTACAATGGCCATATCTACGGTGTAAAGGAGCTGGCTGTGTTGATTGACTGCCAGTGGAAGGTGAATATGGAGGCTGTTGAGATGCTGGTCAAGGTAAAATTATATGAAAATTGAGAAACAAATAATTGACCAAATGGTAATGACATTGAGGACGTAAAGCAGATCCAGATAATTCTTACACCAGGGTGGCTGTGTTAAAAAATGTGCGGCAGCTGGAGTGTTCACAGCAATTTTAGGATGAGACGCATGTGGTTCAACTGGAAGAGATGGCGAAGCTGCAGGCATTTGTTCTTGAAGATGATGATTGCCTGTTTGAGTAGCTGGAGAAACCATTTGTGAAGGAGGGGAAGGTTGGCCTTTGAATAAAGCAATAAAGTTTTCATTATTCGAAACTGGATTTCACAGTTACACAGATACAGGTAGAGTTCAGCATCATACTGAACAGCAATTCACCTGGACTCTGTATAGATGAAGATCTTTCTGGTGACTGATAAAAATGATCCGGTGAAAGACTAGGTTGCATTCTAGGCAGCACTGCCTGTTTGGACGCTGACACAGCTTCATCTGAGGAAGCCAAAGAGTGTAAACCATTTCCATTAAAAAATCATGAGTGTTTAAAAAAAAATCTTGACATGACATTGAAGGAAGACATATGATAAGTCGGAGTTACAAAAGGTACCTTCATGTTTTATTGTTGGGCTCGGTGCGTAATGATCATACTGTTTGTTAACATCTGTACTAGTTGGTGCTGATAATTTTACAGTTAGCCCAAGAACATAATTGTTAATTGAATTTAAACTACAATCACACAGCAGATATATAACAACAAAATTTTGAAATCATTGGCCCATAGGCATGTTTAGTTACACACCTAAGCTTTGCAATGTCGGAACTTGTAGTTGTGATGGGTGAAGTACATTATGCAAGTTGATTTGTGCATGGCCACTTGTTATGGATAGAAGAACTTTACGACCAAAGGCAGGTGCATGAGATTGCTGATGACCTTCAGAAACAAAGTAAATATGACATTCAATTATTTACTGCCATAGAATAGAAAGCCATAACTCCAGTCAGTCATTACAGAACAAAAAGGAACGTGGTTACGTTTGTTAGTGAAACGAAATCTTAAGCAGTACATCTGAATCAATCTTACCAATGTGCAGTACTCCCTCCGTCCCAAAATATAAGGACGTTTTTAACACTAGCATAGTGTCAAAAACGTTCTTATATTCTGGGACAGAGGGAGTACATAGTAGTTGATAAACATTGAAAAACAAAGTTCTAACAGAAAATATAATAATTAAGCACGCGTGTAATCATTATATTTATTTGGCCAGGACTACATACATATATCGGGCCAGTGCGTTGCTGATGCAGAATCACAATAAAGTTCTAATAAAATACAATTCGAAAAGTAATTAGGCACGCTGGTGACCATTCATCCATCATACATCTGGTAGTGCTCGACACTAATCTAGGTACTGATTAGAAGTTACGTAAAAGTGAACGATCTCACTTTATATATGTAAATAAATCTTGTGGCTCTCGTATATTACTCTGCAAAGATTTGGGGCAGCTGAAGATCACAAACAACGGAATCTACACAACCAGTTTGACTGACCATAATAAACTAACGCTAAGGCTCGGGGTTTGGCAGCTAAACCCACGAAAATTCTCACGAGTAAGGCGGCATTCAGCAGACACGCATGATCCTCGTCGGACCAGAACGACAGCAGGAAACCGCGAAACCACCGAACTTGCCGAGAGAAGCACGCCGGCAACCCCACATACCTCCACCTCCAAGGATGACGACAACGGAGACCAGCGAGGCGGCGGCGAGGGCGGCGCAGACGCCCCAGCCGTTCCCTCCTTGGCGCCGCCCCATCTCCCGGAGCCTCGGCGGCAGAACCCGGACCGACGCCGCCGTCAAGTACCGACCGCCCACGAACCCGCCATGTCGGCAAAAAGGCCTATCGGCGAGCGCAGAGGCGGGAGCGGGTGAGCGGGCCGGTGCGCGAGGAGGGGGGAGATTCGCTAGCAGTAAACAATTGGGGAAGCAAAGCGGGCATAAAACCCAACAGCAACAGGGGTCAGGAGGAGCAAGTTGCACTAGCGGCGGCGGCGGTGGCGGCGGCGGCAGGGCATTTCCGGCGATCGCGCGAGTGTTTTTCTACGGTTTGGTTTTCTTTCGCGGCAGCAAGGGGGCAGGGGCGGGCGGGCGTTTGTACGAGGCTATGAGCAGCGCGTGATGTTGTTTGGTAGCCATAAAGTTAGGCGGAGTCTGGTCCGGGACACGCACAGAGGGTGGTGGTGGACGCGTGGGTCCTTTCTTCTTTCTTTTGCCCCTTTTTCTGGGGACACCAGCGAGCCGTCAGTGAGATTGACCCGTGAGGAGTAGGGTCCTAGCGGTACACCAATACAAACATGGTACATGGTACAATCATCCGTGCAATCAACGAGCACAGCTACAAGTTTTTTACTGGAAAACAAGATCCAAGTCCATATAAAGTTCATAAGAAGTTCAAACACCTCAAATATAATAAAAAATACATCAAGGTCTCTAGATCATGAACGATCACTATCTTCGTGAGGCGTTGTTGTTGTCGCTTCCATACCGTAGTCGCCTTGACCTTGCGGATAAGTGCGGGAAAGTCTTCATGCACATACCCCTAAGGACCAATGGCTTGGACTCGCACTCATCGTTGTTGAACCTTTTAATTCATCTGAAGCAACTGACATCAAATATCACCGTCACGCATGCACGGCAAGAAACCCTAACATCGACGCCCTAGAAGACGTTGGGAATCTGCGACGGAGTTCCGTCAACTACGTCCAGATAAAGGATCTCCAAGAAGATTGGAGACTGAAAGACAAACTCGAAGAAAAGGCGCCGACATCCGTAAATGAACTCGAAGAGGATTGGAGCCTGAAAAACAAACTCGAAGAAAAGGCGCCGACATCCGTCTAAGCACCGCACCAGCAAGGACTAAAAAAGGCTAATTTAAACAACTAGCCCAAGCGAAGGCACCCGGAGTCCTACTCGCCATCAGCCGCCGGAGTGGCTCGTAGAAGGGAGACTGGTCCACTGGCTCACCGGTCAAGTTTGAAGGAGTTTGCCCTAGCTGTCAGAAGGAAGGGAATAAAGCACTTGGAGAAAAAGTCTTGTAGCTATTTTTATTTTCCCTCACGTTAAAAGAAAAGAGTAAACAAACACAACCTTCTTATGACCTCTTTGATTCGCAGAATTCTCAAAACGTAGGAAAGAACGATACACGATTGAGGTGACAGTGCCCACTTGAATCCAATAAAATTAGCATACCGTGTTTGATGGCACAGAAAAAACAATGAATTATAAAATAAGATTGGGGTGAATGTTATATTTCCTATAATACAAATGATTCCTTACAAAAGAATCCTATAAGATCGAACCTATGAATCAAACAGCCAACATATAAAAAAATTCTAAGAATTCTAATCCTTCAAAAATCTTATAGAATTCGTTCGAAATAAAGAGCCCTTACTACGTACTCATGGCATTTTGCGAGTTGCGACTTCTGATCACAATCAAATTGTTCAGTTAGCAGTGTGCATAGTACGTACGTCTAGCTTCACGGGACAGAACCAACAAACCCTGCCCGGAAACCAGTTCTCGCGCTGGAGCGCGTTTGGACCATACTAGTACATTCATTCCACACAAAATGCACATCCGAAGCTATACTGCCATAATTAAAGCGGCCAACAAGCCGGAATCATGATTCGGACCGACCGGGGCTGGCAAGTGGCAACGCTCGTTTACAAAGTCGCTGTGCGCGGTTTGACGTCACACTACATCCTCGCCGAGACCACCTTCCCCATTAATCATGATAATGCTGGAGACAAATTAAGCACGCTTGCTTGGACAGGCAAGATAAAGGCCTCCCGTATGCCGTGCGGTCCAATGCGCGGAGCATTCTCAAAAGCAGAACGGCTCCACAACGGATTCGGTGACCCACGGCGCACGATTATCTATCTATCTACGCTCCACTCACTCGTGACCAAAAGGCCAAACTAGAGAACAGAAAGCGGATGGGGCAGCCATGTAGTAGTGGCGGAGCGCCTTGCGTGTTGTGTTGTGGTGGATGCCTTGTGTGCCATGGCAACCAGAACCGGACGAGCCGCCCACGTAGGCATTTTGCGTCTTCATTTCTCCCCGTGGGTGGGAGTAGGATTGGGCTAAGCAGGCGACGAGTGTGTTCAAACTCTGACCATGGCTTGCTCTTTTCACATTTCTTTTCAAATGGCCACTCGGCCGTGTTCTTCTTTTTCTGAATGGGGTATTATCAAATCAATAAGCACTGAATGACAGAAGTTTAAACAAGCTGAAAATATGGCTAGGTAGCTGGCGACTGAATTGAAGGGCATCGATTGATGGATGAGCTTTTGATTGCACCCAAATCAGTGACCCCTACTGTTCCGTGCCTTATGTACTCCAGCCAAGCAGTCCTCGACTCATCAGCCGTACACTCACCAGCTAAGCAGCCCCGTCTCTCTCTCCCTTCGTTCAGAGTGTCACGGGGACACAGAGTCCAAGCACATGCCACTGGGACACAGCTCCAAACAACAGCATCAAGCATAATCAAACTCTGTACTTACCACGCAACACATGGCGTGGTCTCTAGTCTCTACCCGTCCGTCAGTCAGCTACTCCCTGCGCCGCTGCACGAGTCTCCGTTCGATCGACCGTGTACAACACTCGTCAAGACAACGTGGTAGACGAGCCGATCGGCCGATCCGGGGACGAAATTAGGAGTACGAAACGACCGAACTAGTTGGAGCCTGGTCGAACACGTAGGTAGTGCGGGGGTGGCCGCCGCCGGTGGAATCCGTGCCGATTTCCACCGAGCGCGCGTCCAAGTCCAAGGGCGCCGACAGCGACCGGCCCCCGGCTTTGCGTCGGCCAAGCCCCAGATGCCACGCGCACTTTGACCTGCACGAGAGACGGCCGCAGAGGACACCACGCCGTGCACCGGTGGGTGGTGGAGCACGAGCCGATAGCGAGCGCGCGAAAGCTGGGAGCCGTTTGACGCGTGACGATCGGCGCGGGCGGCGGTGAGATTGGCGGAGAAAGACGAGGAGTCAAACCGCGGTTTAGGTCGGGATTCTGTTCTCTTCCGGGCCATGTCCACTGATTTGAAGAAAAAAATATCCTTCCCAATCACCTATTCTTGCAGCAAAGTGGTGCGGAGCTGACGGGTGGTTGCGCGGAGGACCGGGAACATGAAAGCGCTCGCGCGGGAACGGAGGTGGGACGCGGGTCGCTGCCGGCGACCGGGACGTGACGCTGCGACCCACCCAGACCCAGCCCAGCCCAGCCGTCGGGTTATTCGCCATCATTCGCCGACCGGACTCGTAATAATCACCTGCCTGCCCGCGGAGGCAGATGCACGTCGGCCTCGGCCGCCGCTCTCCGTCCATCCGAGGCAGCACGGATCCTAGGAACGGCGGACAACTGTACTGCAAGGAATCGCGATCAGTCATGCTCCAACGCGCTGCGACGCCACCCCTTCGCCGGCGAATGGTGATCGAGGCCTGCCCGACATGCCTGGACCTGGCCATGTGGTGGGACGCCTCTCGCGTGGGCTCATCAGTCTCTCGCTCGCACAGGCATATGCACAGCACGAACCCGGTGCAACAGGTCGAGATTTTGAGGCTTGCACCCATGTCCGATGATACGCGGTACTTTTACGGATCCGAATTCTAGTGGATCCCAAACAAAGGGTACTGTTATCACCAATGGTGATTTTCATCAATCATTGTTAATCTACCTGTTGTTAGTTTCTCGACTCGAGATCACGTCACTCAGGTCGGCAGCCGCAGGTGCGGCAGTTTTATATGGGGATGTGTTGAGAAACGAGGGATGCAGGATTGCCTCTATTTACCTTTTATGGGGGTGTCAAAGTCCTACGTGTTTGCTGTCCGGACTCTCGTAAAGCCCCCTCACGTTTATCTCGGGTTTACCGGAAGAAATACGTCCGAGCCGCTCGGCGGATCAATATAGGTCCGCGTTGGAAGGTTTCCGCGGTCCAGACCGCGCCGGACGTATGCGGGCAGTTCGAGGGTCCGCCTTAGAGATGACCTTACTACTGATGACGCGTGACTTGGTTGGTACTTTAGTGCCACAACATCGCGGCTAGTAAATCGCATTACTTGTTGGTTATTTATGTGAAAAGATGTTGCATACATGTTAAATTTGTTGCGAACAAACGTTCCATGATAATCTTGCTTTGAAAACTTAATTATGCAAGCACATGGATGGAAACATGTCATGATTTGGCAGTAGGAATAAAAGGAAAACTACAATGTTTGCCATTTCTTGGGTGTATGAGTAATTACCCCGCGTTAGTCCATTTCGCTGGATGAGCATCAACATTTCACGAGAGGAACAACGATTACAACCTGAAAACACGATGGAGTGTAACCCGAAAAAAACCCAGCCCACCTCTTCTCCTTTCCCCACTGAAAAAATAGAAGCCTTGTGTAAAGATGGGAAAAAGGAAACTACTTATGACTCGCTTAAAAAACAACCGTCGTGACCACCTACAGTCACGATTCTCTCGATACGCCAACCCCAACGCCCTAGGCGATGCCGTCCCATCACCCCGCCGCCTTTATCATCCCCGCGGCCTGCCAATCTACCAGCCCTACCAGATTCGTTGGTGAAATCTCCATGCCTTCCTCCTCCACCTATCTCCTCTTTCCCTATTTCCGAGCCGCCGGGATCCTCCGCGGGTAGGTTTCAGATAGGTTGTCAGAGAGAGAGAGAGAGAGAGAGAGAGAGAGATGGATGGGTAGCTAGCTAGTTGTAAGCGCGTGCTTACGCCGTGATTCCTTGTAGGTCGGCGTTGGCAAGTCTGGAGACGCGTATGCTCCTACGCAGGGCGGCGGCGCTGGCCCGCCCGGGATCCTACATCACCCAAGGTAAATATGCTCCTTGGTCTCCCTTTTTACCCTCCCGTTGTGTTGTTCGTTACCTACCATTATATCGGATCTTGTTTCTCTTCGTGAATGGCACTTAGTATGGCACAAACTGCGTTTATCTCGTACGACATGAACATTTTCTCAAATTGGATTGATTTTCTTCCAAGAACAAACACATTCGACACTATTACATATGTATATTAGAATCTGCACATCTTGTGTTGAGTGGAGGAGTTGTTGGTACTGTATATTAGAATCTGCACATGTTGTGTTGAGGGGAGGAGTTGTTGGTACTGCATTCCATTGCACGGGTTACTTTCAGCGTGTTTGTCCGGGGCAATTAGTATCAGAGAATTGGAATTAGAGGGTTGTAGGACTTAGGGGGTGTTTGGTTCAGGGACTTTTTAGTCCCAGGGACTAGAAAAAGTCCCTAAAAAGTCCTTAGGAACCAAACGGGAGGGACTTTTTCTACAGGGACTAGAAAAAGACTCTACTGGTGAGTCTTTTTTGATTAGTCCCTTGGACTAGAAAAAGTCCTAAGACTTCTAAACCAAACACCCCCTTAAAGTCCCTTGTTTGTTTGGAGGACAGGGAAATTAATGAGGGAAGGGGAAAGAGAGTTACGGACCCCCCCCCCTATCTCTTCCCTAGTGGGGGGCTGGTAATTGAGGAAAGGAATGGGAAATTAGAGAAAAAAGTTGTCGCCATGTACATTGCTCCCACTCCGCATGTCTATAAATGGAGTACAGACGGTGGGCCATTTTTTAGTTAGTTCCCCTATCAAACTCTCACGGGAAATTTCTTTCAATCACCATACAAAGAAATGGGACTAGAAGTCTATTTCCCACATTAAAACCCCCCAGCCAACTCCCACTGCTAATTCCCCTTCTCCTTCCCTAGGACTACCAAACACGTTGTTTATCCACTCAACACTACCTCGCCGCCGCGCCTTGGCCCCCCTACATCGAACGTTGCAACACATGGGGCATTGTCGTGGCTATGTGAATTAAATAGGTATTTGATTAATTGCCATGTAAGCTCACTTGTGCCGATTTTTTTGCTTGTTATACCATGCGGTGAACACAATGAAGAAACAAAAGGAAAACATTTATGATGATTACTTCACCGCATCTATTGTTTAGTTCAGTACTATCATATTTCAGGTATTTTTATTATACGTGTGTCCAGAAAGATCCCATATTAAAGTTATAATTTAGCAAATATATCATGACTCTGAAGATCGATGAAGTTATAGGTTTTCTCGACCTAATTCCACCACATTGCTAACTGTTTGGTGCATTAGCAGGCATAAGGAAAATATTCCAATAAAATCACTAGACATGTCGTTCTAGGTATACTTCATATTGCTTTTTTCTTCTTTTGTGTACCGTTTTCTTTTCCCGCTTTTATCTGTAATTTTACAATCAATGTTTGATCAACGTCTCACATCTAAGTTTGTTGTTTCGTGGCAGTACACAAACATTAGTTTTGTTTAGAATCCACATAGACATTAGCTAGTACTTCCTCCGTCCGGAAATACTTGTTATCAAAATGGATAAAAGAAGATGTATCGAGACATATTTTAGTTCTAGATACATTCCTTTTCATTCATTTTGATGACAAGTATTTTCGGACGGAGGGAGTACAATATATACATGAAAGACATTTTTTGAATTAAAGGAATAACAAATTTCCTCAAAAACGAAAAATCATCAAATGAATGTTACTGTTCTCCATTTTTTTTGAGAAACTCCAAAATGTTTTCTTAGTTTTTTTCTAGCATAAAAAATGTTTTCTTAGTTCTTTTTGAGAAGAAAAATATTTTCTTAGGAGTCTCCAAAAAATGTCTGTTAGAAGATCGGGAGCTAGACAAACAGCCCTACTTACTGAAGCCCATAAAGTTGCGTTTTTTACCCACGAGCCCAAACACAGAAGGGCTCGGCCCATTTGCACACCGCATCTGTTACCGTTTTCACCCCAGCCGCAGCCTAGATACTCCTCCGCGCCTGGGCAGTTCGCACCGAGCGGGAGGCAGACAGGAATAGTCCAGACTCCAGAGAGCGCCCCCCCGCACAGAGAGCGAGAGGGAGAGAGAGAGGGTGGAGCAGTCGCCGGCGGCGGCCAGCAGAGATGAAGGAGAGAGGCGGGTCGAGGGCGGCGGTGGACGAGCGGTACGCGCAATGGAAGTCGCTCATCCCCGTCCTCTACGATTGGTTCGCCAACCACAACCTCGTCTGGCCATCCCTCTCCTGCCGGTAATCCCCGTTTCCTGCGACCTCATCTGTTGCTTCCCCTCTCCATTCCCGCAGTTCCGTGGTCGTAGGCGTTGTGTTCGAGTAGATTCATGTGGGGTTAGGGTTTTGCCGTCACGAACGTATCTAGGGTTTTGCCTTCACGATCGTATCTAGGGTTTTGCTCCGTGGCAGTGCAGCCTGTGCACGCGGTGTCTCCAGATCTGCGTGTTGTTAGTGCCTGGGCTGCTATGGTGAGCAGGGTGGAAACTTTGGGTCGAGTTATTGCCCTAGGGTTTTGGGTTCTAGGTTTTTTGTGGCATGCGACTATTTGAGATGGGGGTTTGGTGTCTCTGTTCATGTAATGCTTGCCTTAATGAACTGTTTCGATGTGGTGGCTCCTGCCGGTGTCAACCGTTTTATCTTTTCAATGTGATTGCTTGCCATCTATAGAGTGAGCACGATTTGATGATATTGCTTTTTGAGCATCGGCTCTGTGGTGCATCCTTACTCACCACCTGGTACTTTGAAGCTAATAACATTGCAGATTAGTGGCATTCTGTTTGGAAGCATGCTCGTTCATTTTTGCAGCGTTTTTGACCTGAAATAGTGGGTTCTGTAACTAATTTATTTGCCGATCTGTTGGTTTGATTGGGAACAGGTGGGGTCCTCAGTTTGAGCAGGCTACCTATAAGAATCGTCAGCGCCTTTACCTATCAGAGCAGGTGACCTTCAAAAGTCCTCCGTTTGAGTGCTTCCACAAACAGATTTTTAGCATCTGCGACTGATTATCAGTTTTTGTTACATAATGAGTATATTTTCTTATCCAGATCTAACTATAGTATTTTTTTATTCCTGAGATGGTTTCAGACAGATGGAAGTGTCCCAAATACCCTGGTCATTGCAAACTGTGAAGTTGTGAAGCCACGGGTTGCAGCTGCAGAACACATATCACAGGTTATTCACTGTTCATTGGTTTGCCATTACAATTTCAGTTTGTTAGTGCAGAATAGCGTGATTTTTGAGATGCATGTAAATATATAGATCTGGCCTCTGATTTTTATGCCTGCGTATAAAGGTATAATTATGGTGTTTCCTGCATGCAGTTCTCAGTTAACCTTCTCTGCCAGTTTCTTATGCCTGTATATGATTGTATACTAATGGTGGTTCCTCGGTTTTTATGTATTGTGGAGTATTCTTGCATTAACATGTTCGAGAGGGCCTAAACTAGGAATTCTTCATACTGGTCATTAATTGGTTCAGAATAGAGCTGACAAGATGTCTGTTTTGTACTGCAGTTCAATGAGGAAGCACGATCACCTTTTGTAAAGAAGTACAAGACTATCATTCACCCTGGAGAGGTAATAATTTGTCCTGTATATTCCTAAGTTGCAACTACTTAGTATCTAAGTTATCTTCTTTACACGTTGCTTACTCTGTTTTTAATTTTCTGTATCTTGATTATCCTCTTTCTCTTAATTTACACTGGGTACTTCATTTTTGAAACTTTATGTTATCTGATCTGTGTCTTTCTGTTTTCTAAGATGGTCTTTCTGTTCTTGTGTTTAGCTTGCATGCCTAGCAGTTTACTTTTCATGCCATTTTGATTTATGAGTTGGAAGTCAGTTGTTGATGCATTCTGACTTTGTTTGTTTATTGTGTATCCAGGTTAACCGAATCAGGGAGCTTCCACAGAACAGTAGGATCATCGCAACTCATACGGACAGTCCAGATGTATGTCCAGGCCTTTATACTGCTGCTTAATTCTTTCGAAAGAGTCGATAATCTCTTGAGCATTCCGGTGACATTTTATGAATTTATATGCTTTCTACGTCCCCAAACAGGTGCTTATTTGGGATGTTGAGGCCCAGCCAAATAGACATGCTGTCCTAGGAGCTACTGATTCTCGCCCTGATTTGGTATGTTCTCTTATCTGTAATTCTTAATTTTGTGTCATTTTGAGATGTTGAAAGTTGCATTTCTGCATGATGGACTGGAAAAATCATATAGGATGTGAACGGCATGGATAGTGATAATATCCCTAATATCCCTGATTTGGTATGTTTTTTTTTCTTTCTTAACTTGTGTTACTTCGGGTGGATTCTGAGAAGTTCTAGTAGGATGTCGACAGCATGTATATACACAATTTACTTTACTAGAATGGATCAGTTTTTTGATGTACCATATATGTAAAAATATTGGATGAAAACCACTCTAATGGTGAAAACTCTGTGGAACAAGAAAGTTCTAAAAAATATTCTTATGTATACACCATGTGTAGGCGAGGTATGTTCTGTAGACATGTAAATTTCATGTTTGAACATAATTGCATTTGCCATCTAAATAATTGCATTTGGATTTCTAATTTTGATGAAAAATAAATAAATTTGGCAGCATGGATAGGGATTTACTGTTCCTCTTTTCTTTTCTCTGTTCTCTTTTTCAGAACTCTCACTGAATTCGAGTTTGCTATTCAAATTTTATATGTTTATAGAACACCAGCTCCTCAGTAACTATTTTTCTTTTGAGAAAATTTTGGAATTTTGAAACATGCCTTCCATGGAATTTTTACCATAGGAGTGGTATCCACGGGATATTTTCCCTTCATACATAGTGCTTACTACAGTTGACTGTTTGTCAGATTTTAAGAGGACATCAGGAAAATGCTGAGTTTGCTCTTGCCATGTGTCCAGCAGAACCATATGTGCTCTCAGGAGGTTAGCAGAATTCTTTCTTGTAATATGCTTGTATCTTCTGGCCCTTTTTGTTTTATTCAAATATCAAGGCGCAGTTTGTGGTTGCTGAATTTATTTTATAGTATGCTGTGGAGAAATAGCCGCAATAGCTGGAACAAGTTGATTAACCAAACGGTAAAACAGGCAAGAACTTTTTAGGAAAGTGGATTTATCATAATCCACTGCAATGTCAGACGCAAGCTAAATGTGTCTCTTCCAGGAATTTTGTCCACTGAAAATTAAATATCTCTTGTCGCCTTAGCGTTCCATCCGTCCCTCTACATAACCTTCTTTGTATGTTCCTAACAAATAACAACCCAAGAGATTGGGAGATGATCTGACTTGATATCACAGTTTCCGTCCGTATACTTTTTCTTTGTAATACACGATTGTGTTACTTGTGTCCATGAACCTCAGAACGGAACTTCCGATTCCATTGGAGCATGTGTGAGCCAAGATATGCCCACTCCTGATTTAGCTGGCAAAGGGAGATGGCATGACAGCACTAACACATAAAGCAAAGATGAAGAAAAGAAATTAGAACTTAATCACCAAAGCCGCCAATGTGATAACTGGGACCATCTATTTGCTAGCTTATCTGATCGACCTTACTTGGATCACCTTTAAAGTAATAGGGACCTAAAAGGTTAAAAGTCTCTTGTCAACTTCAGTGGACCCAATGGAGTAATGGATGCGTCAGTTCCTTCTTATTTTATTTGAGTGAGCTCATGTGATAACTTGAGCTTTGTTCACATGCACAATGTAAATAGGAAAGGACAAGTCTGTGGTTTGGTGGAGCATCCAAGATCACATATCTGGACTCGGAGACTCCTCAAAAAGTGAGACTTCCCCAGGAGCATCAGGCAGCAAGCATAGCAAAACTGCAAATGAAAAGGATAGTCCTAAAGTTGATCCTCGAGGTGTATTCCACGGCCATGATAGCACTGTTGAAGATGTCCAGTTCTGCCCTTCAAGGTAAATATGCTACACTAAGTTTCTTGTTTTTATGGTTATTTTCTATTTGATTGACATGGTTTTCGATTTATATGAGTAAGAGCTTGCACTTGAAGTGCTGGTTTGCTGTTTGTTTGTACGTTTGATCTTTATGGTGCTCCTTTTCTTTTTTGAATAAAGTGCACAGGAGTTCTGCAGCGTCGGTGATGATGCTTGTCTTATTCTCTGGGATGCCCGGACTGGTACTAGCCCAGCTGTTAAGGTGACACTCTTCTCTATCTTATGTGTATCAACATTGTTTCTTGCAAGAAGTTGTGTATCAAGAGCTCACTAAGGAAAGGAGATGATTGGTACTCCCTTCGTTCCATATTAAGTGTCAGCGTACACTTAATATGGAATGGAGGGAGTAATTGTCAATGATGACTCACATTGATGATTCATTGGAATGATTGATTTTCTCGTCTAAACCCACCCACCACTGTCTAGCCTTACAAAATAGCAAGAATCTTACTCGCTCTTTGGTGCCGAGGGAACTAAACATGCCCCCTTGACCACCAGCAAGGCGAGTTAAGTGTGGGCAGAGAACTGAACATGCTCTTAGTCACATGAGCTTGATATATTTGCTGGGTAGTATGGTTCTTTTGTTGTTTCATTCTGCTTCTTTAATGTACTTTCATTTTTGTTTAAATTGGCCAACATACATTATCTGCGGTTGAACAAGTTATGAATTTGTGATTATAGAGCAGATTTAGTAACACTGGGATTACAGTCAACTCGATTTTAGTGCAACCAAAATCTATTTGTCTTGGTGTAAAGAGGCTGAAGTATCTTTTTAGTATAATGTACTTCTTTCTTCTAAATGAACATAGCATCTTAATTTTGGAACTGCGTTCTTTCTGATGTCCAGGTTGAGAAAGCTCATGGTGGAGATGTTCATTGTGTCGATTGGAATCTTCATGATGTTAACTACATCTTAACTGGGTATGTTGACGTGAATGCCTTTTTAGTTCTGAATAATCTGTGATGAGATCTTTAGTTAGTTCAGATGTATTTGATATTTGGCTTTTAATCTATGTTTGTCAATTGTTTGCACTTTTTTTTTCCATATTTAGTACTCCCTCCGGTCCATATTACTTGTTGCTAAAACATATGTATCTAGAAATGAAATACAGATACATCCATTTCAGCAACATGTAATTTGGATTGGAGGGAGTACGTCTCAACTGGGTCATGAATATCTTCTTAGTTCTGTATAATCTCTGATGAAATCTTTAGTTATTTCAGATCTATTTGACATTATGCTTTCATCTATATTTGTCAATTGCTTGCACATTTAATTATGGTGGTTTCTTCTCATATTTAGCTCCGCTGATAACTCTGTCCGTATGTGGGATCGGCGAAATCTGGGTCCTGGAGGTGCTGGTTCTCCAATTCACAAATTTGAGGGCCATAAAGCTGCCGTCCTTTGTGTTCAGGCATGTAAAGAAAACCTTTTGGCCACATACATGTTCTTTTCATGTGGATATGGACATTTGGTTACTGTCCATGGTATTGCAGTAGCTTTTGTCAATAATTCATACCTTGTGCTTTTCAGTGGTCTCCTGACAAAGCATCTGTTTTCGGAAGCTCTGCGGAAGATGGTTTCTTAAATGTGTGGGACCATGAGAAGGTATATGCCGTTGGCGATGGGAGTTCACTTAACAGTACTCATTCTCTCTCATGTACTAGTTCTGTAATAGTCTTGAGACTGATAAAAGTTCTCGTGGTGTAGGTGGGAAAGAAGAAAAATCCCAATTCACCTGGCGGGCTTTTCTTTCAACACGCAGGTCATAGGTACATTGTTTTTCTACATATCTTCTTCATGTGGTATATGAAACGCAAAACCCGGCTTTTTTCTTGAATGGTTATACCATGTCCGTTGGCATTTTCTCTGCCATATTGCTCGCAGAATTGAAGAAATTCACAAGCAGACTAATTTAGTAAACATGGCACTTAAATCCAATCATTGGTCTAACATGGGCTGATAGATGATTGTGCAATTGTGGACTTGAATGTATCTGAGAAACCTGGACATGGAAAGCATTATTTCAGTCTAAACCATTAATATTGTAGCTCAGACTTTCTGGCAAAATAAAAATGCAGAGGGAATTGTTATTTTATGCTCTTGAGATCTTATGCACCCGTGACATTTATGTCTACTTGTGCACGTAAAAAATAAAATTTGATTTAGCAGTAGAGTTCCATTCTACTGTGATTCCTTCACGGGCTTAATGAGGGCTTATGCCATTGGTAACTTCCAAATTGGTTTGGATCTTGTCATACTTTGAGAGTCAAAGCTAACTAGATGTGCTGGGACGATAAAACCATGTTATGCCGTAAATTGATGTTGCATTTCCATTGTTCTGTAATAATCTGTTTATCTTGTTCACCTTGCTAGGGACAAGATCGTAGATTTCCACTGGAACTCTTCAGATCCTTGGACCATTGTGAGTGTATCTGATGATGGTGAGAGCACTGGTGGAGGTGGAACTTTGCAGGTACTTCTCTTACAATTGCGCAATCATGGTGTAAACCACACTACTAGAAAGAACTGACATGCTAGATATTATATACGGTATATGGTACAGAGAGTTTTATGTGCTTATAACTGGAAATACATTACAGTTCGGATACATGACTCTCATCTCAAAATAGCTTGAATAAGAATATATCGGCACTGTTATCATCAGTTTCCTTCTGACCCTATCTTAATAGTACTCCCTCCTTCCCAAAATAAGTGTTGTACTAAGTCAATGACACTTATTTTGGGACGGAGGGAGTATATTAATAACACGTACTCCCCCTGTAAAGCAATATATGAGCTTATATTTCTTTACGGAGGGAGTACTTATAATATGGTGTAACAGTTACATTGGTGTTTTCCTTTGCTTGATAACATGCTTGGTACTAAATTCTTACTGATTCTTTTACTGATCCAGATATGGCGAATGAGTGATTTGATCTACCGCCCAGAGGACGAGGTTGTTTCAGAGCTGGAGACCTTCAAGTCTCACTTGGCCAGCTGCACTCCGAGGGCTTGAGTCATGAGATAGTAGTTATCTGTCCATTTGAAACATTGGTCATGTTCTCTGATGCTAGAACAACCCAGACTTGTACCCTTAAGGTGCTTGTGAGCTTATTTAACTTGTTGTATGATTCGAATCTGTATGCTCTGCGAACACAGCGGAGCTTTATTTCAGTAGCCAGACTATTGGGGTATTGGCCTATTGGGAACATTGTACCGGTAGCTTCTAGCGGACCTTATGAGATTGCTTGTAATGAGTTTGTCTTAATGACTTGGTCAGTTTGTTCTCAATTGTGTAGTTGCTTCTTCCCCCCTTCTTTTGAGCCTGTCTAGTTGCTTCTTCCTTGACAATTTTTATTGATCATGTTGTTGCCTTTTTCCTTGACAACTTTTCTTTCATTCATGGGTTACCCGTTTCTGTGCAATTTGTGCTTTGGTCACGTTGACTGTTGCTGAGTTTGTATGGGCGGAGGGCATTCTGGGCTCCACTGTGCCGTGGAATATTGTTGTATTCCATCTCATATTGATAATGTGTTGGCAAATGTAGTTTCAAATTTAGACAAATAATGAGCAAATTTTATGCTAATTGATGTGTTTCGTGGGACAAAGCGGGCTGCTGCCGGTCATGTGTGGGGTGCAGTACACAAAGAAAAAACTGGTTGTGCATCAGATCAAGAGGAGGTAGGAGTATAAAATAGATCTGTGCCGTTGATCGCATAAAGTAGTGGATCTGATTAAATCTTATCTTTCAAGTGAATAGAGGGGTAAGAGTCGAAAAATGCGAACGACGGCCGCGCACCAGGCAGGCAGGTATCGAGGCCGTCAGGACGCCGTGTGGATTCGTGCCCGCGGTGTATACCTCACGTATTGGATTTATTTTTGGCCCGTATTGAAGCAACCAGGGCCCACGCACATGCAAAATCCCCTAGGGCTCTGACGCGAAGCTGACATGTACGAACACAGTGCGGACATGTATGCCTGTTCGACCGGGGGTGGCGGAGACATGTACGACCTGCATATTCGTTGTGGAGCAACGTTGCAGAGTCACCAGCACAAGTTGGTTCATTTGCGGACGTGGCACACCGACGGCCAGCAAACACGCAAGTTGGTTCGCTTTAGTTACGAGTTTTCAAGCTGTTCCAGTTACGTTTGATCGTTGTAGTAATAGATGCTTTCAAACCATTGATTGTTGTATTAAGGTGTCCCCCGGGCTCACTGTACATTAACACGATCTAAAGAAGTTCAATTTTTTTGGAACATGTGATTGTATTTAAGCCAGACCTCAAACGACGTGATAGTGCCACGTTGTCACATATAGCATTAGCAAGTTCAGGTTTACCCCGTCCGCGTCCGTTAATGACGATATAAACATCAGTAGGTTATATGCGTGATGCCCGCTGCTGTGCATCAGCTTTCCGCCGCGCATCGTGGTACTCCTTTCACAGTCAGGTCATGTATGGTAATTTACTACGCCGTCACCTCAACCACAGTTGTCACCACCTACCCTTGCCTTCCCCATTCATCTCGATGCTCCCATGTTCTTCCTCGGCGAAAGGCCCCTGTGCCTGTGAAGGAGCAAGCTGGAGCACCGCCCCCCTCATTTCCGACCGGAGAGGCGACACCAAGGTTGGTTTTTTGCCGGCGGCGCGCGGCGTAAGGAGGAAGAGTCGCACCCAAAGGTACCCCTTCTCCTCTGTTTTGGTTATGTGCTGCCCTGTTCTTCGCTGTTGTTAGTGTTTTCACTCAACCCTAGTTTGATTTTGATTGCATGGGTAGACAATTTTTTCGTTGGGCAGTTAGGGCAGCGAGGATGACAGATTATTTTAGCGGATTTCAAGCTGCTATGGTGGT
Source organism: Aegilops umbellulata (assembly GCA_032464435.1). Lineage (NCBI taxonomy): Eukaryota > Viridiplantae > Streptophyta > Magnoliopsida > Poales > Poaceae > Aegilops > Aegilops umbellulata. The sequence continues at coordinate 315,954,309 of CP136056.1, read as the reverse complement.
TAATCGGGTAGAAAACAGTGAACAGTCGCCTGAAGATTGGAATAGTGATGATGATGGTTCAGATGGTTCGACTGGAAATTATCACTCGCAGGAGGCTCTCTGTCTTTCTGGTACCTAACCAAGTGTTCAGGAAGAATGTCACGAGCGTGTCTTGTCCAGCGCTTCATTATGTGCTTCTCAGATATTTTTGCCAAACAGGAGTGTACCATCACCTGCACGAAATCATAGCCCAGGTCAAACCCCTAATCTCATATGGACACAAAAACCATGGAACATAATTGCCCATCGTAACCAAACAGGATACAAACCTGCAATGCATGGCGGCACACTAAGCCAGAGTGTTCAAACGAGCCACACTCGCAGCTGAAAAAACTCGTCCTCATTGACCTTAATTCTGAACCCAACCTTACTCCACTTCTCTCTACTCGCGGCTTCAACATGTGTCGACTTGTAAATCCTCCTAGGAACAACCTCATCCAGTACATATGCACCACACTTGTACAATTCTTCACCAAACTATTCAAACATCGCCCTCGTGTAAACTTTGCTAGCATGCCTCTTCAACGGCAGGTTAAATCTAAGTGACATGCCACTCTGCAAAAACCATAAACACACGGACCATATATGTCAGTATGTCGAGCGAGGCAATTCAAGACTAACATGTAAAAGTAAAACCAGAAACAAAAGAAAAATTACCAGAGATGTTCTCTTTTCCAGAGACTACATGAGTGTTTTTATTCTACTCTCCTCATCTACTTGGACGGTGTAGTTGAAGTCAGGGTCATTTGATTTCATCTCCGCAAGAATTTCCATTTGTTTTAATAGCGTCCAGGGCCGGCCCTGGGCCAGGGCAGCAGGGGCGACGGCTCGGGGCCCAGCCAAACTAGGGGCCCCGACCTAGTGCTGCAACCTGCAGTGTATAAATAGATATGGGCCTGATAAATTGGTGCAAATTAAAAGAAGCCTCTAGACAGGGAGGCCCGTCTCGTACAGGAGGCAAAAGCCAAACAGCCGAGAGGCCTGAATCTTAAGGCACACATGCACATAGCGAGCGATTCTGTTCCTCTCATCAGACTGCGCCGACGCCGGTTCGTTTTCTCACCTGTTCGCCTCCACAGATCGGCCGATCGGGGCATTCGGCGACTGAGAGTCTGCGACAGCTGCCACCGCCGGATGCTAGCACATAGGGTGCGTTGGCAAGGAATAGCAGGAGACAAAGGTAAATCTCTAGGTGAATTTCTCTTAGCCCTCAATCTTAATCTAGTGAATAGTGATTAATCTATAATCTTCTTTCTACGGTAGAGTTCCATCATTTGTTGCTGCCGACTTGGTTGTGAAGACCCGGACTTGTTGTAATCTTGTTTCCTTGATGATTGATGGATAGCTGAAGCATGAAGAACACAGATTGTCACTGATTTACTGCAACCTTCAGCCTTCAGGTGCCCTTCACTCCTTTTCCTTGCAAACATGCTGCCCAAAAAACATTTATCTGGTTCCGAGAAAAGAAAAAAATAGGAAAATAACAGATAAGTCCATTGGATTGCAGAAGGGAGCTATGCATAAATATGTTATAAGGAATGAATCTACTGATAATCTTAATGAATTAGATGGCGCTGGTGGCTGGTGCTGAAGAACAACAACCTGCTGAGAATGAGACCACATTTCTTAGAGCCGTTTCTCATGGTTACTGAAGGCCTGGAGGTTTGTTAGCATGCCATTTCTTTTTTGTTTATGCTCTGTAACTTCTATGATATATGATTCAGACCTTAAATATGGCATTGTTATCATATAGTATTATTTACCAAGACAAGGAAAATTACCACTGTTTATTGTAGCTTTGCAAAAAAAAAACTATCAATGTATGGAATCATTTTTTGCCTCCAATTTAGCCACTGGGCCCATTCATTTGAGTTCGCCCCGGGGCCTCCGAAACTCCAGGACCGGCCAGGTCCGATTGTTCCTTATTCATCTTCCTGCATAGTGTCTTCAACGAACGCTTGGTAAATGGCACATTTTCAACTGCCCCAAAGAAACTACCAACAATGCTGAAAACCTTCCCAAGACCAACATTATTATCACGCAGTTGTTTCACTAGATCCTTTGTGTACCTATCTATATGCCTGTGTGACTTCCAATGCATTTTCTGTCCACGTGTCACAGACAGCGGATGGTTATGCCCAGCTTTGAACTCTGATATGTAACAACCGTTGTCTTTCGAACGGAGCAATCTGGTCATGGCTTCACATCCACACCTTGATGATTGACTGTTTTCCTCATTGGTTTGCTCTGCAAAAAAATGGTACACAAAAAGAATGTTAGCTACAGCTATCTTTGCAGACCATCTCGTGCGTTACAGCTCCCCAAGGCAACAGTGAACATTACAGAAGATGAAAAAACTACAATAGTTTCATTGAATTATCGGTTCCACCGGCACGTACCGCACAAGCGCAAAGTATTTCTTGCATGCACCTCTTCGGATGAACATTCAGTCTGCTTTTTGCAAGCCTGACCCCGAAACCACATTCCCAGGAATACATGTTGTAGAACTCATAAGCCTCATCTAATGAGTCAAAACTGGTACCAATTGTTGGATTCACAACAGGCCCATGCCTTGTCTTTGCGTAAGCGCGCACTGACAACTCAAGTGTCGTTTTCCTATCAGGTTTCATTTCCCTCTCCTCCGGCGCCTTCCCAATCCTCACCCTGAAAAAGGTGTTTCTGGGAAAATAGATGGAGGTAAATTCCCAACAATCCAGGGAACAAAAAAATACATGAACAAAAAAACAAATGTCCCGCAGTTCAAGCGATGACAATTTTGGGCACAGCCTAGCATACGGATTTATCAGAAAAACTGAACAGTTCAGCTAAAATGAAGCCTCTAAATCCAACTCCAGATTTACAGTCAAGAACAGAGCTATCCCCAGGATACATCTTCATAGTTATACTACCACTGAAACACCGAAACAAAATCCAACTAACCAGACGAGTGCCCCAACAACCATCTTCATAATCACTTAAGCTACATTTCAAACGGGAACAAATCAAACAAGCGAATCCAGCACATTATCTACCCTGACGGGGCCACACGCCCCCATGCTACAATAATGAGTCATCCAGATGGACATGTACATCAAATCAACATCATTCGCTATCATATCAGCACGCCAAAAAAAAAAAAACCAATCACCCCTAAGCTTGCACCAGGGCGGACCACGGGTGTCTAATTAAACATCCCACAATAACCTTTTTCATAAACAAAAACTACTTTCTCACAATAACATCTAGCTACTGATTCATGCATCTCCGCCTGTCAGTTCCCTAAAAAAACATCCAACGAATGGGGTAGTAAACGCACATCAAAACAGTTTCTGCACACGCGAGCCAAAAAGACAACACTTGTGCTAATCACTACGCCATAACCGAGCTATCAATCTTGCATTTTTTTGCCAAACAAAAAACGATATGCATCGGTGTTTCACTGACTAACCTTTGCGTCCACCCACTTGTCGCTTCAGAGCAAACGTCATACCTAGCTTGGTCTCCCACGGCGTCTGGCTTGTCGGCGGCGACCCCATCGACGTTCACGACGCTCATGGAATCCTGAGACTCCAGCGGGAGTAGTGGGGCGCTGCACACTTCAGCTCCGTCAACGCCCCTACCATAAACAAATCTATTTACATGAGTGCAGATCTTACAAGAGCAAGACGGCCCCGGCATCAAGAGAGCTAGAGGGGAAAGAATGGAGGAGCAGGCTACGCGTACCAGTTTAGCTCCACGCCATCGGTAGACATGCCGCCGGAACAGCTTCGCAGCAGCGCCATCGCTGCCCCAGACGAGTGCGTTGAGAAAGGGGAAGGAGAACGAAATCTGTCGCGTGGCTCTGTTCTGATCCACATAGGGGTGGGGGTGAGTGTGGTTGTGGGTCATCCATTTCCGAGGACCTGTTCTGTTTCGAACCAGCCCATGGGCCACCATTTCTGGTACAAGTCATCTGCGCACTCGCAGCCGCGCGAACAGAATCGATCAATGGGCCGAACATAATACGGCTATGCGGGCGCTAGGCGTATCCAGGACCGTATTTCGCCCTATAGGCCTGGCGCAGCCCAGCCCCGAGCGGACAGTTTCCACATCCCCAAGCCCAAAAGGACGCGCAAGATATCGGCCTGCCTGGTGCTCGGCCGTCATAAGCCCGCACTCGGTAAGAGTACCGTACTAAAATTGCTCGTTTATTGGATTTTGAATGGTTGGATCGCCTGACTCATTGCTCTTGGACATTTTGACTTCCATTGACAAATGTGACTGGAGTGTATGGTCTGAACATTTCGGGTTTAGGGGCGATTTGATGATGCACGTCGAAATCCTGGCCTCGTTGCTTCTACATTTTGGGTGCCCATTAGTAATAATTTAGTAAATTCGTGCTTCCTCATCTTACTGAATAATTGATTCAAATTGAAGGGCATCTTTCTTGTCCATGTTAAAGATGCGCATGTGCATAGGCTGATGGGATCGTCCCAACAGCGCAATTGACGTTAAGTCGCGGTGGATCGAGTCAGGTTGACCTGCCGCGGTTCCGATCTGGCCACTAGGGCAGGACGCGGCACGTGACATGTGCCAAGGCACACGCGGCAAGTGAACTTCCATCACTAGCTGGACGGTTTCTCCACGTGGTTCCTTCACCGACCCGACCCGGATGTTAAAACCTGGATGGCATATTAGCTTGTTACATCCAAATGATAAACCAACATACCTCACGGCAACACCCAAGCTGGTCACGGGGATATATTGTAAGGGTTATGCATCTGTTGATCTGTATTGAATCAAATCAATCGACTCTTTGACTCTCTTGTTTGGATAGATCGGGAGATGTGGATTGACGAGCTAGAGTGCTACGATGAAACGCAAGGGGCGACGCGATGCTCAGTGGTGGGCCACAGCGGCTTGCATTGAATTGAGCTCATGGTTTTGGGGATCTCCAACCTGGCACGGTCCATGGTCGGCTACGGGTGCACGAGGAGGCGGCACTCTTGTACACACGGTTTCTCCCTCCCGAGCAAGCATTCTCCCGCTCCACCGCCGGGCACCGGCCTCCGCGCGCCGCGTGGCGTCCGGCCTCTCCTCGTGTATATTTATCACCTCGCCGAGCAGCCAAGCAGGCAACGGAAACATCATCAGCACACCAACACACCGACGTCTCCTGAGTCCTGCCTGCCTTGGCTTAGCTACCTCCGCACCAGTTCGCCCGTCTCCTCACCGATCCTCGCCGCGGCGCGAGCTCGATCAGCCAAATGGACGCCCCGGACGTGACACCGGCGTGGTCTCTGGTCCGCGGCTACTTCTCCCCGGCGACGCTTTTCCTCCTCCTCAACGTCGTCATCGGCACCATCGCGCTCACCTCTCGCTCCCACCGCCGCCGCCACGACCACCAGGGCGACGACGACCGACACCAGCAGCAGCACCAACAGAAGGACCACGACGACCGGTACGCTCCTCCCCCGCCTCCGGCCCCGCTGGCGCGCACGTCGTCCGTGATGGAGCGCCTGCGCTCCCTCGGCCTCTACCGCTTCCGCTCCGGCGACTTCCCTCCCGAGTACAACTACAACCCTTCCTCCGCCGGCAACGCCGGCGACGACGACGACGAGGGCAGCAAGCAGCAGCAGTACAGCAGGAGCTGGTCTGAGCCGGCCGCGAGGAAGCCGGCGAGCAAGACGGGCAACGAGGCGGAGAAGGCGGCCAGGGCGAAGGTGGCGAAGAAGCCGGTCACGGAGACGGAGGTGAGGAGGCTGGAGCGCGCCCCGGTGCCGGCACCGGCGCGGCTGGTGCAGCGCGCGCCGAGGGCCCCCGCGGCTCGCGCGGTGCTGACGGAGGCGAGGCGGCAGGACGCAGGGGCGCCGGAGGCCGCGTGCGTGGACGAGAGGGCGGACGACTTCATCAACAAGTTCCGGCAGCAGCTGCAGCTGCAGAGGCTCAACTCGCTGCTCAACTACAAGGAGATGCTCAACCGCGGCGCGTAGCCTCCCGCCCGCCGACACGCGGAGCAGATGCAGATCAGCTTGTACGGGGTTCGATCTTCGATTAGCTACTAGCTAGTGGTCTTGCCGTTTGTTCATTGGATTGTTGTGTAGTTGCCGTGTATGAGATGCCGGAGGTTAATTTGGATCCTACTAAAAACATTACAGAAGAAGCTTCCGTTTCCTCTCTTAGATCCGTTCGTCCGGTGAATCCAAACAATAGTACGTATACATGGGAATGGAGGCGTGGGAGAAGAGCAAAGAATCCAGCTGCTCCAGCCTGTTTGTGTGATTTCCTACGATGAACACGCCAGCCAATTCGCATATTTCAAAAAGCAAAACGTAAAAAACAGGACATCTTGCAAAAAGGAGCCTGCGTGAGGGACGGAAAGAAGCCCGCTTGTATTTGCCAACTCTTGCATAACTAGGCCAAGATCTTCCCATGACCGGGAAAAGGAGCACGCAGTTATTCAGTAGACTTTTTTCTTTTTCGAAAGCTTTGCCTCATTTCATTAATAAAAAAAGAATTATACAGTTATTCACGGAAAATCAGACGAAAAACCGCTACAACACAGGAATGGGCACCATCAGCCGACCTAACTATCAACACAAACACACACGTCGTCCACGAGCACTGCCGGGGCTGACTACAAGTGGCATCGTGGAAAATCCTATAGGCCGCTCGCTGCGTCGTAATGCCGACGCTTCCCACAGGTTTGCGCGAGCGAACGACCCAGTGGCCGGCCCAATTGCTAGCGAAGCTTTTTTATTTTCTGTACAGTATTTCTACCAGTTTCTTCTGGTTTTTTAGTTTATTTCTTTTTATTTCTTTTTTCGTTTTCCCTATTTATTTTATTATTATTATTTATCTTCTTATTTTTTCGTAACTGCAAAAAATCATAAAAAGTTCAATATTTTTTTTCAGTTTTTCAAAAAATTGGATTCCAAAATTTTGTTCACGGTTTCTAAAAAAAATTCAGAATTTCATTTTTTTTTCATGTTTAATTTTTTTCTTTCTATTATTAAAACAACTTTTCACATTTCCCAAAATGTTTGGAAATTTGAACTTTGTTCATGTTTTCAAAAACCTTTCACATTTTTGTCTACAATTTCGGAATTTTGTTCATGTTTTCAAAAATTGTTTAAGTTTTTTTAGAACACCTTATAAAAAATTGTTTAGAATTGTAATATTTCTTCATGTTTTTCAAAATTTGTTCACTTATTCAAAAACTGTTTCTAATTTTGAAATTTATGCATGCTTTCACAAATTGTGCATGTTTTTTCTATAGAATTTAAGAATTGTCTTCCCATTTTTTCAATTTTGTACACATTTTTACAAAAATGTCTGGTATTTCTATATTTTGTTCATGTTTTCCGAACATTGTTCAATTTTTAAAATACTGCTCAGAATTTATAAATGTGCTCACGTTTTTTGTATAGAAATTTGGAAATTTTTTCACGTTTTTAGAAAAGTGTTCAGAATTCAAAAAGAACGGAATTAAAAAAAATTGTTCACATTTTCCAAACATTGAGCGCGTTTTTCAAAAAAGTTCGGAATTTTTGAAAAGAGTTAAATATTTTTGGGAAAATTACTCGGATATGCCGTTGTAATTAGTTCTTAAAAGTTTGCGGTGCTTATTAGTCACTAACAGGTATGAGGTGCGGTGGCTAGCTTCATGCTCATGCAGCGAGGGATACCAAGTTCCATCGTTGGTACAACGCGCTTTTTTGGGTGAGTTTTACATAGCTCGATACAGTACCACCTAATGGGCTGGCCCACTTGCGCTACCCGCCTGTGCGAACCTCCGCCAATCTGCCGCAAAGAGCGGCAAATAGGAGGTCCCGGGCATCGTCGTCACTCCTCTATGAGTCAGCGACTCATACTTCATAGCAAGCACACATCGGCGGAGCCCTCGCCGCAACCAGCGAGCTACACGAAGCCTGCATCGACCTATGCGAAACAGTTGGCTACTAGGAGCAACGGCGAGACATCTCCGATTTTGATGACGGTCGAATGCAGAAGAAATATGCAAAGCTCGCGTCAATGAGGACTTCCTCGAAGACCACACAACATCCGTCATCATCACCGCCTAGGCCTTCCGAGGTAGCTCCAACTCTGCAATGAAACAACAAGACTAGAGGAAACCAGTTGGACATGCAGAAAAGAGCCGATTACTCAAATCCAGTCACGATCCTACACGACTAGTCACCATCATCATTGACAAACATGACTCCGCACTAATATGAAAGAGAGCAGCCTCCCTCACAACCTCACATGAAGCAAAGCCACCATCGGCTCCAAAACAATTCCTTCAAGAAGGGAGCGATGCCAAGCACCACCATCACTCGATGGAGTTACCTTCGGAGCCGAGGGGAGGGGAAGGAAAGCTCGCGTCGACACCCCCAACGGGGACCACTAGCTGGAGGAGGGCATTTGCCCCGGGTAGAACACCTGATACGTCTCCAACGTATCTATAATTTTTGATTGTTCTATGCCATTATCTTATCTGTTTTGGATGTTTTATATGCATCGATATGCTATTGTATATTATTTTTGGGACTAACCTTTGCGATGATTTTTCTTGGACCAGAAGACATCTCGGAGACTTGGATATCAAGTCAGAAGAGCCGCGAGGCGGTGACAAGGGGGGAGGGCGCGCCCTAGGGGGGGGGGCTACCTTCCTGCCTCCTCGGGACTCCTCTGACCTAACCCTTGGCCATATATATTCACATATATTCCCAAACCACCAGAAGCATCCACGAAAACACTTTTCCACCGCCCCAACCTTCTGTTCCCATGAGATCCCATCTTGGGGCCTTTTCTGGCATCTTGCCGGATGGGGATTCGATCACGGAGGGCTTCTACATCAACTCTATTGCCCTTCCTATGAAGCGTGAGTAGTTTACCACAGACCTATGGGTCCATAGCTAGTAGCTAGATGGCTTCTTCCCTCTCTTTGATTCTCAATACCATGTTCTCCTCGATGTTCTTGGAGATCTATCCGATGTAATCTTCCTTTGCGGTGTCTTTGTCGAGAACCGATGAATTGTGGATTTATGATCAGCTTATCTATGAATATTATTTGAATCTTCTCCAAATTCTTTTATGCATGATTTGATATCTTTGTAATTCTGTTCGAACTATCGGGTTTAGTTTGGCAAATTAGATTGGTTTTTCTTGCAATGGGAGAAGTGCTTAGCTTTGGGTTCAATCTTGCGGTGTCCTCATCCAGTGACAATAGGGGTAGCGAGGCATGTATTGTATTGTTGCCATTGAGAATAAAAATATGGGGTTTACATCATATTGCTTGAGTTTATTCCTCTACATCATGTCATCTTACTTAAAGCGTCACTCTGTTCTTCATGAACTTAATACTCTAGATGCAGGTAGGAGTCGGTCGATGTGTGGAGTAATAGTAGTAGATGCCGGCAGGAGTCGGTCTACTTGACACGGACGTGATGCCTATATTACATAATCATTGCCTTAGATATCGTCATAACTTTGCGCTTTTTTATCAATTGCTCGACATTAATTTGTTCACCCACCGTATTATTTGCTATCTTGAGAGAAGCCTCCAGTGAAACCTATGCCCCCTGGTCTATTTTCCATCAGATAAGTTTCCGATCTACTATTTTGCAATCTTTTACTTTCCGATATATAAACAAAAACCCCCAAAAATATTTACTTTATCTTTTGTTTAGTTTTATCTATCTCTATCAGATCTCACTTTTGCAAGTGACCGTGAAGGGATTGACAACCCTTTATCGCGTTAGGTGAAAGTGTTTGATTGTTTGTGCAGGTATTGGTGATTTGTGTATTGTCTCCTAGTGGAGTGATACCTTGGTTCTCTAACTGAGGGAAATACTTATCTCTACTTTGCTGCATCATCCTTTCCTCTTCAAGGGAAAAACCAATGTAAGCTCAAGAAGTAACCGGAAGAATTTCTGATGCCGTTGCCGGGGAGATCTACGCCAAGTCAAGACATACCAAGTACCCATCATAAACTCTCCTCTCTGCATTACATTATTCGCCATTTGCCTCTCATTTTCCTCTCCCCCACTTCTAAAACGATTTTCAAAAAGATTTGCCTTTTCTTTTGCCCTTTTTCGTTCGTATTTTCGTTTGCCCTTATGTCTTACTTGGTTTATTTGCTCGTTTGCTTGGTATAGTTGTGTGTTTATTGAAAATCAGAAGCAAAGAGTCTATGGATCCTCATCCACTTGCTAATCTTTTTAAATGATCCAACTACGATGAACCAATTGCTAGTGAGTTGAGTGCACTAGATTATCTTTACGATGTTTTGCTTGAAATCCGTGAATCTGAAAATTGTGATGAAGTGCTTTATGAAGTGATTCACGATAGATCTTTGAATGAAAAGCATGATTGCAATGATGTTATTATAAATTCTATTAATGCCAATTATGTAATGATATGCAAAACCCTAAGCTTGGGGATGATAATTTTGCTATGTCTACTACTTGTTGCAATGACATGATTGGGGTGATTCTTCTTATGATCTTGAAAATTTAGCCCCATGATAAATATGAGATTAATAATAATGTCTGCAATAATATTGAAGTGGGCTTGGAAGAGTGTCAACTTTAGATCCCACATATTTGGAGAATTTCAATCTTATGAAATTTTTGATAAAAGTGGGTTTGGAAAGGTCATGACTTTATTTGATGATAATCCCACTATTTTGGAAGAGTGTCAACTTTGGATGCATGTGGATCATGTTGAGAATATTGTATGTGATAGTTATATTGTTGAATTTGATTATGATCCCACATGTAATTATTATGAGAGAGGAAAATATGGTTGTAGAAATTTTCATGTTACATTACCTCTCGTTATGTTGAGATTGCTATTGTTTCTTTCTTCTTCCTTGAATATGGTGGTTTTGCTTGTCTTGATAATTTGTTTGCTTATAAAATCCCTATGCACAGGAAGCATGTTAGAGTTAAAACTTGTTTGTCACATGTTTTATGATGCTCTCCTTGTGTTTCAATTGCTATCTTTCATGTGAGCATTATTAAAATTATCAATGCCTAGCTAAAAGGCTTTAAAGAGAAGCGCTTGTTGGGAGACAACCCAATATTTTTCCTTGCTATTTTTCAGTAAGTAATTCATATAGCCTCTGGTTAGATGTTTTTGTGTGTTTTAATTAGTGTTTGTGCCAACTAAGACCTTTAGGATGGCTTACGGTTATAGTTGATTTGATCTTGCTGAAAAACAGGAACTTTTGCGCTCAGTCCCATAATTGTTGAAAATCATAGAAGAGTGATAAAATACTGATTCTTTTTGCAGAAGATTAAGATACAAATTGCCTATGTTGTCCTAATTTTTCAGAATTTTTGGAGTTACATAAGTATTCGAGAGTTACAGATTACTACATACTGTTCTGTTTTCTATGTGTTGTTTGCTTATTTTGATGAATCTATGGGTAGTATCGGGGGTATGAACCATGGAAAAATTGGAATACAGTAGATATTACACCAATATAAATAAATAATAAGTTCACAACAATACCAAAAGTGGTGATTTATTTTCTTATACTAACAGAGCTTATGAGATTTTCTGTCGAGTTTTGTGTTGTGAAGTTTTCAAGTTTTGGGTAAGAATTTGATGGACTATGGAATAAGGAGTGGCAAAACCTAAGCTTGGGGATGCCCAAGGCACCCAAGGTAATATTCAAGGACAGCCAAGAGCCTAAGCTTGGGGATGCCCCGAAAGGCATCCCCTCTTTCGTCTTTGTCTATCGGTAACTTTACTTGAGGCTATATTTTTATTCACCACATGATATGTATTTTGCTTGGAGCGTCTTGTATGATATGAGTCTTTACTTTTTAGTTTGCCACAATCATCCTTGCTGTACACACCTTTTGAGAGGGACACGCATGAATCGTGATTTATTAGAATACTCTATGTGCTTCACTTATATCTTTTGAGCTAGGAAATTTTGCTTCAGTGCTTCACTTATATCTTTTTAGAGCACGGCGGTGGCTTTATTTTGTAGAAATTATTGAACTCTCATGCTTCACTTATATTATTTTGAGAGTCTTTTTAAACAACATGGTAATTTGCTTTGATTATGAATTTAGTCCTAATATGATAGGCATTCAAGAGGGATATAATAAAAGCTTTCATATAAAGTGCATTGAATACTATGAGAAGTTTGATTCCTTATGATTGTTTTGAGATATATAGATAGTGATATTAGATTCATGCTAGTGAGTAATTATGTATATGAGAAATACTTGTGTTAAGGTTTGTGGTTCCCGTAGCATGCACGTATGGTGAAGCGTTATGTAACGAAGTTAGAGCATGATGCATTTTTTGATTGTCTTCCTTATGAGTGATGGTCGGGGACGAGTGATGGTATGTGAGTTGTTTATGACTAATCTACCCCCTAGGAGTCGGTCGATGTGTGGAGTAATAGTAGTAGATGCAGGCATGAATCGATCTACTTGACACGGACGTGATGCCTATATTACATAATCATTGCCTTAGATATCGTCATAACTTTGTGCTTTTCTATCAATTGCTCGACAGTAATTTGTTCACACACCGTATTATTTGCTATCTTGAGAGAAGCCTCTAGTGAAACCTATGACCCCGGGGTCTATTTTCCATCATATAAGTTTCCGATCTACTACTTTACAATCTTTTACTTTTTGATCTATAAACAAAACCCCCCCAAAATATTTACTTTATCTTTTGTTTAGTTTTATCTATCTCTACCAGATCTCACTTTTGCAAGTGACCGTGAAGGGATTGACAACCCCTTTATCTCGTTGGGTGCATGTAACATCCCCATCATCACACTATAGTAATCTCCCCCTAATAAAGGTCATGTCATCATGATCATCATGCCAAAATGCCACTTGTCCAAAATCTGCTTCAAATTCAAATTCAAATTACATGTCAAATATTTGCTTCTTCTTTCATGCAAACAAAATAGTTCACAATATGACAAATATTCTCTAAGTATTTTTCATGTTAAAACCAAAATCTTTGGAATTCCCAAATTGCCCCTAGTAATTAATTAGGGTTCTAGCAACATTTAAATATGCCTTTCCCAATTTCCAAAATTCCTAGACAATTCCTCTTGGCTCCAAACTATTTGTGGCAATACCTAAAAAGGTAGAGGAATTAATGGGCCAAGTCCCATATTTTTTTTCTAAATCCTTTGCATGCTCAAATAAATCATTTCCTCTCTCTATTTTATTTTAAAAAAATAAAAACTGTTTAAAGTAAAAGAAAAAGGAAAAGCCCCTCCCTCAACTGGGCCGACTGGCCCAGCTGGCCACCGTGCCCTCCTTGGGCCTCAGCCCACCTGGCCGACCCAGGCCGCCCAGCTCCCCCTCTCGCGTCGTCTTCACTGTGCGGGCGATCGAGCGCCTGTGCCTGCGGTCGCCGCCCGACCGGCTCGCTGCCCCACGCCGCGGCAACGCCGGGGATAAGGACGAGACCTCCCTCCTCGACCTCGTCCTCGTCACCCCCCTCCCCGCGCAGATATTTTTCCTCTCCTCCCCCAGATCCACCTCTCCCCTCTCCTCTCGCTCAATCCCGAACTCGGTCGCGCGAGCTCATCGCCATCGATCGCCGTCGACGTGGCCACCGTCCACATCGCACCTCGCCAACGCGTTCCCCAGCACCGCCGTCGTCGACTACGTCCTCTATAGCAAGCCGTTGGGGACAGGAGCCACTACATCGCCGTCCCATCTTCTTCTTCTTCCTCGAGCACCGCCGCCATCGTCTTCGATTCCGGCTACCTCGCGCCCTCCCCGAGCTCGCTGCCACTCCCTACGGCTCCACTGTGAGCTTGCCCTCCTCTCCCCGCTCTCCCCTGTCCCTCTGCCTAGCCGTAGCCGCTCCATCGCATTGCCGACCTCCGCCGCCCGCCATGGTCGCCGTCCGCGCGCCGTGCGCGCTCCCACACCCTCGCGCGAGTCACTGGCGCCCTCCAGGGCGCGCACAACACCGAGCTGCAGCCCCAACCGCGCCCCTAGGCCTCTCCCGACGTGATTCGAACGGGGCCAGAGCGCCACCATCGCTCCCCGTTGTTGCTCCGGCTCCCCCATCGTCGCCAATTACCACCACTTGACGCGGCGTCGACCCGGTGTTCGAAAGAGCCCACCCGCGCCTTCGTTCGTGCCCCCTGTCGCTGAATCCATCCTTGCCCAACTCCGGCGACCGCAAACCTCGACGCCGACGATGCTCCGACCGTCCCCGGCGTCGGCCGTTGTCACCATCGCATGCGCGACGCCGACGCGCACCCGTAGGTCCAAACCGCCGGCCTGGAGGCCCTCTGTGGCCTTTTTCCGGCCGACTCCGGCGCGTCGCCGCCGTTGTAATGTCCGCCGCCGGCGCGCCACCACCGCTGCTGACGTGGTCGCCCAGGGCCACCACCCTGGGTCGCTGACCGGTGGCCCCAGTGGCCCCCGCTCGTCCCGTTGACCGGGTTGACCCAGTCAACGTGCTGACTGGGCAACCCAGAGCCACTGACAGGCGGGCCCCATCCTTTAATCAACGTTTTAGTAATTAAAACTTATTTTGTTAAACTAATTAGCTACTGACAGGTGGGGCCTACTAGCTAATTAATCTCGTTTAGTTAAATTAACCACTGCTAATTAGTCCAGTCACTGACCAATGGGACCCACTAGACCCACTTTGACTAATTAGCGAGTCCGTTGACTTGCTAAGGTCATCTCCATGTCATGCTGACGTCATATACCTTTTCTGTTAATTTAAATAATTTCAAAAAGCCTTTAAATCTTTAGAAATTCATAGAAATTAAACCGTAGCTCCGATGAAAATGTTTTCTACATGAAAGTTGCTCAGAAAAATCCAACAAATCCGAATATGCGGTCCATTCATCTGTCACATGCCCCTAGCATGCGAACATGGAACTTTCTCCCTCCGGTCATCTGTTTGACACAGGCCCGGAACCGGGAAAACATTCCCGGTTGAATTCCCCCTTCACCTATATCGTGTAGCCATACGTTAGGTCACACCTGACTCAGCATATTGCCACGTTATGCTTTGTGATCTATGTTTTTCTTTATATTTACTATTTCTTCCCCCTCTTCTCTTTGGTAGACCCCGAGACCGATTCTGCCCGTGTGATCTACTACGTCGACGCCGACCCCTCCTTGCCAGAGCAACCAGGCAAGCCCCCCCTTTGTTCATCCCGATATAGCCCATTTCCATTCTCTCATGCTTGCATTAGATTTTGCTAATGTTATTGTTTGCTCCTATTCTGATGCATAGCTGATACGTCTCCGTCGTATCTATAATTTTTGATTGTTCCATGCCAATATTATTCAACTTTCATATACTTTTTGGCAACTTTTTATATTATTTTTGGGACTAACATATTGATCCAGTGCCCAGTGCCAGTTCCTGTCTGTTGCATGTTTTTGGTTTTGCAGAATATCCATATCAAACGGAGTCTAAACGGGATAAAAACGGACGGAGCTTATTTTTGGAAAATATAGAAAATTTGGAAGGAAAATCAACGCAAACCAGTGCCCGAGGTGGTCACGAGGCAGGGGGGCGCGCCCCCTACCCTCGTGAGCCCACCGTAAGGCGGTTGACGCTCTTCTTTTGCCGCAAGAAAGCTAATATTCGGAAAAAAATCACGGCGAAGGTTTCAGGCCAATCGGAGTTACGGATCTCCATATATACACGAAACGGTGAAACAGAGACAAAACAGAACGCAGAACCAGAGAGAAACAGAGAGATAGATCCAATCTCGGAGGGGCTCTTGCCCCTCCCACGCCATGGGAGCCAAGGACCAGAGGGGAAACCCTTCTCCCATCTAGGGAGGAGGTCAAGGAAGAAGAAGAAGAAGGGGGGCCCTCTCCCCCTTGCTTCCGGTGGCGTCGAAGCGCTGCCGGGGCCATCATCATCACCGTCATCTTCACGAACAACTTCGTCGCCATCATCACCAACTCCTACCCCCTTTATGTAGCGGTGTAACCTCTCTCTTACCCGCTGTAATCTCTACTTAAACATGGTGCTCAATGCTATATATTATTTCCCAATGATGTATGGCTATCCTATGATGTTTGAGTAGATCTATTTTGTCCTAATGGCTATTTGATGATCGTGATTGGTTTGAGTTGTATGTTTTATTGTGCTGTCCTATGGTGCTCTCCGTGTCGCGCAAGCGTGAGGGATTCCTGCTGTAGGGTTTGCAATATGTTTATGATTTGCTTATGGTGGGTGGCGTGAGTGACAGAAGCACAGACCCGAGTAAGTAGGTTGTTTGCATATGGGATAAAGGGGACTTGATACTTTAATGCTATGGTTGGGTTTTACCTTAATGAATCTTTAGTAGTTGCAGATGCTTGCTAGAGTTCCAATCATAAGTGCATATGATCCAAGTAGAGAAAGTATGTTAGCTTATGCCTCTCCCTCAAATAAAATTGCAATAATGATTACCGGTCTAGTTATCGATTGCCTAGGGACAAATAACTTTCTCATAACAAAAAGCTCTTTACTAAAACTAATTTAGTTGTGTCTTCATCTAAACAGCCCCTAGTTTTATTTTCATGCTCTTTACTTTCTTGCAAGCTTACCCAAAAACACCTACAAAGTACTTCTAGTTTCATACTTGTTCTAGGTAAAGCGAACGTCAAGCGTGCGTAGAGTTGTATCGGTGGTCGATAGAACTTGAGGGAATATTTGTTCTACCTTTAGCTTCTCGTTGGGTTCGACACTCTTACTTATCAAAAACTGTTGCGATCCCCTATACTTGTGGGTTATCAAGACCTTTTTCTGGCGCCGTTGCCGGGGAGCAATAGCGTGGGGTGAATATTCTCGTGTGTGCTTGTTTGCTTTATCACTAAGTAATTTTTATTTGCTGTTCTTAGTTGTTCTTTATCTTTAGTTATGGATATGGAACATGAAATACCAAAAAAATTAGGTGTACTTGCTACTCATGGAGATGAGGAACCTCCTGAAACCCTCGATGCTGGTTATGTGAAAGATATTATGTACTACTTGAATAATCCTGAGAAAACCCCATTCAATTATGTAATGGGAGTAACGTTGGATCAATGTGAATACTTTAGGGATTATCGCTTAACACAAAAAGGGAAACTATTATGGGATCAAATTCATATATTGAAATGGTATGCTTGGCAACTATGCGTGGAATATGATTATACTTGTTGCTCGAGGATGAATGCTCCATACCTCCCCTTTTCGTGCAAATTCAATGATAATAAAACCTTAGCTTCTTATGCAAATGGTATCTATGATTACTATGATGTGGAACAAATAGAAGAATTTGTTGCTTTTATGGGTGCTTATGAAATTGAATCTATGTGTAAAGAGTTTGAAGATTTTGATGATGCTGTTTATAGATCTGAAAATTTAGCTATCCTCAAATATTGCTATGAGAATTATGAATACAATTATGAAATTAGTGCACTTATTGAGAAAGTCTCCGCTGTCCAAGAAGAGACTAATATTTTGCAGGAGTCTATGGAAGAAGAAATTGATGAAACTGTGAGCTCATTGGATGAAAAAGATGATGAGGAGAGCGAAGAACAAAAGGAGGAAGAGCGGATTAGCTACCCGTGCCCACCTTCTAATGAGAGTAACTCTTAAATTCATACATTGTTTAATTCCCCTTTGTGCTTACCGAAGGATGATTGCTACGATGACTATTATGATCCCATTGATTATCTTGAAATATCCCTTTTTGATGATGCTTGCTATGCTTGTGGCCAAGATGCCAATATGAATGATGCTTATGGAGATGAACTTGCTATAGTCCCATATGTTAAACATGAAATTGTTGCTATTGAACCCACGCATGATAGTCCTATTATCTTTTTGAATTCTCCAAACTATACTATATCGAAGAAGTTTGCACTTATTAAGGATTATATTAATGGGTTGCCTGTTACCGTTGCACATGATGATTTTGATAGATATAATATGCATGTGCTTGCTGCTCCTACTTGCAATTATTATGAGATAGGAACTATATCTCCACCTCTCTATGTCTCCAACACGATAAAATTGCATAAAACTGTTTATACTATGCATTGGCCTTTACTATGTGTGCATGATATTTTCTTTTATGACATGCCAATGCATAGGAAGAGAGTTAGACTTCGTCATTACATGATATATTTTACTTTGTGCTCACTACTAAATTAAAAATCATTGCTAATTCAAATTGGCTTTGATATACCTTGGGATCCGGGTGGATTCACTACTTGAGCACTATATGCCTAGCTTAATGGCTTTAAAGAAAGCGCTGCCAGGGAGACAACCCGGAAGTTTTAGAGAGTCATTTATTTCTGTTGAGTGCTTTCATATAGTTTAAAAACAACAAAAATAAAAAGGGGAACCCAAAGCTTTTTCAAAAATAAAAGCGAAAGTGAGAGAGACAAGCATTGTTGAAGTGGGAGCTAGCCTTGAACTTTGTTCATGCTCACAGAAACTTTGTGAATCTTGATTACAGAAACTTTTCAATAAAAATAATTATCCGCTTGTACAAACCCATTGTATTATAAAAATAATGTGCCAAGGTTTGCCTTTAGGATGGTTACAATGCTTGTTGGTTTGTGTGGTGCAGGACATAAACTTTGGCTGAAGTGCATGATTTTTAATTTTTTACTGGAACGTCAAATGGTTCTGATTATTTTTGCACTATCTTTCTGTACAAATTGTTTATTTTTCCTAATTTTGTAAGAATTTTTCAAGTATCATAAGTATGGTGAATGTTCAGATTACTACATGCTGTTTTGTTTTAGACAGATTTTGTTTTTGATGCATAGTTTGCTTGTTTTGATGAAACTATCAATTTATATCAGTGGATTAAGCCATGAAAAAGTTATATTACGGTAGACACAATGAAAAAACAAAATATGAATTGGTTTTCAACAGTACTTAGAGTAGTGATTTACTTTATTATACTAACGGATCTTACCGAGTTTTCTGTTGAAGTTTTGTGTGGATGAAGTGTTCGATGATCGAGGAGGTCTCGATGTGAGAAGAAGGAAGAGAGGCAAGAGCTCAAGCTTGGGGGTGCCCGAGGCACCCCAAGTAAATATTCAAGGATACTCAAGTGTCTAAGCTTGGGGATGCTGGGAAGGCATCCCCTCTTTCTTCAACAAGTATCGGTATGTTTTCGGATTCGTTTCGTTCATGCGATATGTGCAATCTTGGAGCGTCTTTTGCTTTAGTTTTCTTTTTTTCCTTTTTGCACCATGTTGGTATGAGATGGTCCTTGGTTGATTTATAGAATGCTCATTGCACTTTACTTATATCTTTTGAGTATGGCTTTATAGAATGCTTCATGTGCTTCACTTATATCATTTGAAGTTTGGATTGCCTGTTTCTCTTTACATAGACAACCACCATTTGTGGAATGCTCTTTTGCTTCACTTATATTTGTTAGAGCACGGGCATATCTTTTGTAGAAAGAATTAAACTCTCTTGCTTCACTTATATCTATTTAGAGAGATGACAGGAACTGGTCATTCACATGGTTAGTCATAAAATCCTACATAAAACTTGTAGATCGCTGAATATGATATGTTTGATTCCTTGCAATAGTTTTGCGATATAAAGATGGTAATATTAGAGTCGTGCTAGTTGAGTAATTGTGAAATTGAGAAATACTTGTGTTGAGGTTTGCAAGTCCCGTAGCATGCACGTATGGTGAACCGTTATGTAACGAAGTCGGTGCATGAGGTGTTTATTGATTGTCTTCCTTATGAGTGGCAGTCGGGGACGAGCGATGGTCTTTTCCTACCAATCTATCCCCCTAGGAGCATGCGCATAGTACTTAGTTTTGATGACTAATAGATTTTTGCAATAAGTATGTGAGTTCTTTATGACTAATATTGAGTCCATGGATTATACACACTCTCACCCTTCCATAATTGCTAGCCTCTCTAGTACCGCGCAACTTCCGCCGGTACCATAAACCCACCATATACCTTCCTCAAAACAGCCACCATACCTACCTATCATGGCATTTCCAAGCCATTCCGAGATATATTTCCATGCAACTTCCATCATCATCATATACATGACTTGAGCAATTATCGTCATATTGCTTTGCATGATCGTAAGATAGCTAGCATGATGTTTTCATGGCTTGTCCATTTTTTGATGTCATTGCTATGCTAGATCATTGCACATCCCGGTACACCGCCGGAGGCATTTATATAGTCATATCTTTGTTCTAAATATCGAGTTGTAATATTGAGTTGTAAGTAAATAAAAGTGTGATGATCATCATTATTAGAGCATTGTCCCAGTGAGGAAAGGATGATGGAGACTATGATTCCCCCAAAAGTCGAGATGAGACTCCGGACTTTACAAAAAATAAAAGAGGCCAAAGAAGCCAAAATAAAAAAAAAGAGGCCAAAGAAGCCCACCAAAGTAATAAAAAAAGAAAATAAAAAATGAGAGAAAAAGAGAGAAGGGGCAATGTTACTATCCTTTTACCACACTTGTGCTTCAAAGTAGCACCATGTTCTTCATATAGAGAGTCTCTTGAGTTATCACTTTCATATACTAGTGGGAATTTTCATTATAGAACTTGGATTGTATATTCCAACGATGGGCTTCCTCAAATGCCCTAGGTCTTCATGAGCAAGCAAGTTGGTTGCACACTCACTTAGTTTCCAGTTTGAGCTTTCATACACTTATAGCTCTTAGTGCATCCATTGCATGGCAATCCCTACTCACTCACATTGATATCTATTAATGGGCATCTCCATAGCCCATTGATACGCCTAGTTGATGTGAGACTTTCTTCTTTTTTGTCTTCTGCACATAACCCCCATCATCATATTCTATTCCACCTATAGTGCTATGTCCATGGCTCACGCTCATGTACTGCGTGAAAGTTGAAAAAGTTTGAGAACGTCAAAAGTATGAAACAATTGCTTGGCTTGTCATCGGGGTTGTGCATGATGTGAATGCTTTGTGTGGTGAAGATGGAGCATAGCCAGACTATATGATTTTGTAGGGATGAGCTTTCTTTGGCTATGTTATTTAAATAAGACATAATTGCTTGGTTGGTATGCTTGAAATATTATTATCTTTATGTCAAAGGATAGATTATTGCTTTGAATCACTCGTGTCTTAATATTCATGCCATGATTAGACATATGATCAAGATTATGCTAGGTAGCATTCCACATCAAAAGTTATCTTTTTTTATCATTTACCTACTCGAGGACGAGCAAGAATTAAGCTTGGGGATGCTGATACGTCTCCGTCGTATCTATAATTTTTGATTGTTCCAAGCCAATATTATTCAACTTTCATATACTTTTTGGAAACTTTTTATATTATTTTTGGGACTAACATATTGATCCAGTGCCCAGTGCCAGTTCCTGTCTGTTGCATGTTTTTGGTTTCGCAGAATATCCATATCAAACGGAGTCCAAACAGGATAAAATTAGACGGAGCTTATTTTTCGAAAATATAGAAAATTTGGAAGGAAAATCAACGCGAACCAGTGCCCGAGGTGGTCACGAGGCAGGGGGCGCCCCCCTTAGGGCGTGCCCCTACCCTCATGAGCCCACCGTAAGGCGGTTGACGCTCTTCTTTTGCCGCAAGAAAGCTAATATTCGGAAAAAAATCACGGCGAAGGTTTCAGGCCAATCAGAGTTACAGATCTCTATATATACACGAAACGGTGAAACAGAGACAAAACAGAATGCAGAACCAGAGAGAAACAGAGAGATAGATCCAATATTGGAGGGGCTCTCGCCCCTCCCACGCCATGGGAGCCAAGGACCAGAGGGGAAACCCTTCTCGCATCTAGGGAGGAGGTCAAGGAAGAAGAAGAAGAAGGGGGGCCCTCTCCCCTTCTCTTCCGGTGGCGCCGGAACGTCGATGTGGCCATCATCATCACCGTCATCCTCACCAAAAACTTCACCGCCATCATCACCAACTCTTCCCCCCTCTATGCAGCGGTGTAACCTCTCTCTTACCCGCTGTAATCTCTACTTAAACATGGTGCTCAACGCTATATATTATTTCTCAATGATGTATGGCTATCCTATGATGTTTGAGTAGATCTGTTTTGTCCTAATGGCTATTTGATGATCGTGATTGGTTTGAGTTGTATGTTTTATTATTGGTGCTGTCCTATGGTGATCTCTATGTCGCGCAAGCGTGAGGGATTCCCGCTGTAGGGTTTGCAATATGTTTATGATTTGCTTATGGTGGGTGGCATGAGTGACAATAGCCTGCTTTTGTAACCTGCTCATTGTACCTACCTGCTTATCCTAAACTGCTTAGTATAGGTTGGTTAGTGATCCATCAGTGACCCCCACCTTGTCCTTGTTGCCCCTGCTTCATCATCGAAGACTCGATCAACGGGATGAAAGACCAGGCCCCGGCACCTCACATCACTTTCCCCTTAGTTGCTCGACACTACTGGGTTACTATCGAGTGCCGAGGGTGAGACCTCTACAACACTTCTGATGTTAACTCTGTAGTGTAGCTATTCGGTCGTGGTCACCGGGGGTAATTCGGCCTTAACCACTTCCGATACGACTCTGTCATGCAACCCCTCAAGTGTGAACCTTGGGGGTGGTTCCTCTTACGTTCACCTTGATGATTACATCGAGTGGAATTCACCGGGGGTGATTCCTCGGGTTTTCCCCCCGATGTTTGGACACACGGATACTTGGACTTTACAGCTATTTCTTAGAAAGGCGGGTCGACCCTGAGGGGTACCCGCGAGTGATGTGAAGTCGGGTTGACCTAGAAGGTGCCCGCGAGATACTTACGAGGCGTGGCCAGGCATTCTTAGCCCTTGCCGTAAGTCCTCGAGACGGGGCGACGGGGTCACATCAATCGTGAGTCTCTGCTCGTTACCGTGTGCTCCTAATCCACTATGATTTGGATATTTGATCTGAGGGGCCTTTGGCCTGATAGCACTAACCATCACATGGGCATAGTATGGGCGTTCTGCATCGTATGCATCAGCTGAAGCTTAATAGAGTCAGCGACTGAGCGGCGCACGCCGGGTTGGACTGCGTAAGCTCCTGCCTTGTTAAAGGAGGTAGCTAGGTCTGCTCACCGGCCGCATTCGCAACGTGCAGGAGTTCCCGGGGCGATGGCCCAAGACCCCTGGGGGCATAGGTTTAGTCCGGCGTGCTGACCTCTCTATTAAGCCTAGGTCGGGTTGCGGCGTATCGTTTGGCCGAGGCCGGGCATGACCTAGGAAAGTGTGTTCGACCGAAGTTAATCGAGCGTGGTGGGTAAGTTGGTGCACCCCTGCAGGGAAGAAAACATCTATCGATATCCTGTCCTACGGTAACGGACACTTGGAGTTGTATCCTGATCGATACAACTAGAACTGGATACCTGAGATGAGAAATGGATATGAGAAATGGAGATGAGAACTGGATAGTATGGCTCTGGGATTGCTTTCTCGCAGGGAGTCGAGAAAGGATCTCTGGCCGAGGTTGATAACACTAATACTACTTTACTTTATGCTACTCTTATCTCTCTTCTGATGCTACAAGATGTTTGGTGCTGCTTGAAGATGCTAGTCTTTGATAGGCTAGGATTTCCCCTTCTCTTCTGGCATTCTGTAGTTCAGTCCATAGATACAACCCATTTCATTGATACCGATGCATATGTAGTGTAGATCCTTGCTTGCGAGTACTTTGGATGAGTACTCACGGTTTCTTTGCTACCCCCTTCCCCCCTTCTTTCTTCTTTCCGGTTGTCGCAACCAGATTGTGGAGCCCAGGATCCAGATGAACCCACCGACGACTACTACTACCCCGAGGGTTCCTACTACTACGTGGAGGCCGCCGCCGACGAGGAGTAGTTAGGAGGCTCCCAGGCAGGAGGCCTTGCCTTCTCGATCGATGTTGCTTTTGTGCTAGCCTTCTTAAGGCAATCTTGTCTAACTTATGTCTGTACTCAGATATTATTGCTTCCGCTGAATCTTGTGTTTTCGAGCTGATGTATTCGAGCCCTCGAGGCCCCTAGCTTGTAATATAAAGCTTGTATTATTTTGATTTGTGTCTAGAGTTGTGTTGTGATATCTTCCCGTGAGTCCCTGATCTTAATCGTACACATTTGCGTGTATGATTAGTGTACGATTGAATCGGGGCGTCACAGTGCAAGTGTTTGATTGTTTGTGCAGGTATTGGTGATTTGTGCATTGTCTCCTACTGGATTGATACCTTGGTTCTCTAACTGAGGGAAATACTTATCTCTACTTTGCTGCATCACCCTTTCCTCTTGAAGGAAAAAACCAACGCAAGCTCAAGAAGTAGCAACACCCCACCCCAACCAGAGGCAAATGGAAATGAGCAGACCAACAGAAAACACACACATGTTGTCGAGGAGAACCGCTGGGGCTGACTACAAGTGGTATCGTCATCACTCCTCCGCGAGTCAGTGACTCACACTTCATAGCAAACACACATCAGCTGAGCTCTCGTACCAACCACCTACACGAAGTCATCACCGCCTAGGCCCTCTGAGGTATCTCCACCTCTGCAATGACACAACAAGACTAGAGGAAACCAACTGGACATGCCGAAAAGAGCGGACTACTCAAATCCAGTCACGATCCTGCACAACTAGTCACCATCATCATTGACAAACATGACACCACACTAACATGAAGGAGAGCAGTCGCTCTTGCAACCTCACATGAAGTCAAGCCGCCACTGGTTCCAAAATCATTCATTCAAGAAGGGAGAGATGCCAAGCACCACCATCACCTGGTAGAGTTCCCTCCGGAGCCGAGGGGAGGGGAATGAAAGCTCACAACGACGCCCCAATAGGGAAGCGGCTGGCACAGGGATCGCCATCACTAACTCCGACCACTAGCCGGAGCAGGGCATTTGCCCCGGGTAGAACACCCCTCCCACCCAAGTAGAGGTCGATGAAAACGAGCAGACAACCACCAGTCTGCAGCCGCCACACCAAGCCTGTGAAGAGGATGATGCCGCCATTGTGACAGACAAAACAACAACAAAACCACTAGTGGCTGGCAAAACCTGACCACGTCTGGCCAGACCCGACGAACTCCACCTCCCTCGACCACCACAACTCCACCAAGCCCCTGCATGACCCAACCTAACAGAGCTGAAGATTGATTTAGGGAGCCGCTAGTGATGGGATCCGGAATGCGAGACACCTCCGCGCCAAATGTCGTCATGTGGAAGGCCGGAGCGCCGCCCTTGCGGCCACAACGACCACCAAAATTAGGGTCATCGCTCATGATCCATAGCGTCGCCCGCACCGTAGATTTGTTGGTTACAAGGTTCCTACACCAAATAAAACTTTTTACTTGTGCCGCAACAACACTAACAAGGGTGTTAACCTTGATAGATTTGTTAGTTGTACAAGATATCAAAATATAATGTGATAGGTAATATTTTTGTACTTTTAGAATAAATAATAGGCGAGAATAAAATTGCAAGTAAAAGTTGCAGGAAGTATTTCATTACGGTCAAAATTGGATCAGGTTTATAGGCCACCTAGGGTAATTATCATAAGGTAAATAGTGCATCAAGTAACATAGTCATATGAAAAACAGAATGAAATATTCCATGCTCATGCCAGATTGTGTGTAATGTGATTATATTATATAGGCATTACATCCATAATACCATAGAACGAGATCCTCACCGCGTTTATAGCTAATGATTCACTCTTTTATTGAGATTCTCTCTGCATGATCCAAGTATTAAGTATTAAATGGGCAATTTCCTTAAGCAAGATGGCACACTGTTGTTTGCATGTTTTGATTAGAGGCCATATAAATCTTTGTACTTAGTGGCAATAATATAATGCAAACTTTTCATTTACTGTAACCTCGGTATATTAGTGGCAAGATTAAACCCAACTAACACACATACTTCCCACTGCTGATGATCTCAACATTAAATAAATTTTTTATCAAATGATTAAAATCATCGCGGTTTACATCAAATGAATCATAATCATGATAAACAACCCATATGTCCATTGTTTTGATTAAAAAAAGAGATTATGACGATTTGCAAGCGCATAGAGTACAATTGTAGTTTTTTTGAAATAAGAGTAAGGATCCCATAGGAAGCACAAGAAAATGGTATTCTCCTTTTGAAGAGGTTTACAAAGATGTGCCGGCAAGTTAATTACAATCCAAGGCAAAGGAGAAACGGAGATTGAAAATTTAACAAGTGATTGGCGGTTGAAAGTAAAATTCACGACTAAAATAAAATAGGATAAGAGGTAAATGGTAGCAACAAAATTGAAAGGGCTATGACGTTTTCTGTCGGTGTACAAAAAGAGGGGTACACTTTTTGTACCCCTATAACTGTGCACGGGCAGTCTGAGCCACAGGCGCCGCCACACCAAGCACGACAAGGGAGGTAAGCCAAGGTAAGGACGAAGCTGAAGAAAAGCAGAACGACGCCAAGACCAAGACCACAAAGAGCAAAGGGGACAGAGCAGCCCCCCGGCAAGATCCTTGTCGGGGGCAGCTTTAGCTAGCCCGGCAAGATCCTTGTCGTGGCGGCTCGCCCCACACCTACAGAGCGAAGTCACCCTTGAGTCCACTACCCCCATGGGGCAAGGATTCGGGAGACATCCCCGTGGTGGCATGCAGATCTTTGTGAAGACATTCAAGACCAGATGCCCACTTAGGAAGGTGATGACCCTTGGCGGGATCCCATCCAAGGAGGACCACAAGGCCCCCGGCAAGAGCCTTGCCGGGGATGACAGCGAGCGCCACGGCAAGACCCTTGCCAGGGCCCCGGCAAGGCCCTTGCCAAGGACGCCCGTGGGGCCACCGTCAGGCCCGCACCAGCCACACCTCCACCGCCGTTCGCATGCAGCTGCCGACCCAACCAGTTGGGCAGGCACCCGCGTAGCGGCGTGCAGTCTCTTTGTGGAGACCCACCATTGCGCCACCTCAGCTGCTTGCCTGCCTACATGGCACCAGAAGCACCGCTGGGAGGGCGCGTGTCAACACAAGAAGGAGCGGCGACGGACGGGATAGGGCCCTCCCCCATCCTCGATAAAGCAAGGACACCTAAGCATTAAATGCGCCTTGTCATGTAATGCGAGGGATAACCTCGCATTACTGTACCCTTTCCACCTCCTGTGTGCCACTGTGGCAACCCCTTTCCTATAAAAGGAGGCCCGAGGCGACCAGGAGGAGGATTCGGCTTTTTGGAGCTCCTCACGCCCCATAGCTAGCTCAAGAACACATATATACAATCCACCAAAGTAGGAGTAGGGTTTTACGCATCCTCGCGGCCCGAACCTGGATAAACGAACCATGTGCTACCTGTTTGATCCGCTGTTCTCACGACCCCCGCGCCCCGCAACCGTAGTAGGGATTCTTGTGATCCCATAGGTGTCGGTTCCCACCGACATCTTTGGCGCGCCAGGTAGGGGGCAACGCAGTTGTGAGAATCGGCTTTGGCAGTTAGCCCGGGCGCTCCTTCATCTTCGTGACCCTTGAAGAAGAAAGGAGGCCAGGAGATCGGCACTCGAGCGATCGCAAACAGAAGCTAAGTTACACTGAACCCTTGCTTATACTACCCTTTTTATTTGAGGTTATTCTCCCCGGAGATGTCGCACCTTTGTATGAAAAACCTGCACGCCAGGGGGCTCCACCAGGATCGGCGACGCCCTTTCCCTGTTTCGAGTACGCTCAACAGCTCAAGCGGCTGCGTCAAGAATGGCAGAGTAGCCTTCCGTGATCGGCAACGCCCTCGATTCTGACTCGAGTCAAGCTCGACAGTTCGAGCGGCCGCGTTCGGGACGGGAAGGTGGCTCGTCCGGCAGCACGCGTACCCGGCAGGCCATGGGGATCCGTCCCCAAGACGCTGCTTGGGGGCTTTCGCGCCGGCAAGCCTTCCCGATCGGCGTAGGGCACACATACAAAGAGGAATTGAACGGGGAAATAACATGCATGAAAACTAAGAGTACTTCAAAGTTATATTACATCACATCATTGCTGTGGTCCTAACTAAAGATAAAATCTGTCTTGATCGGGAACCCGTAGCGGCGAAGAAGAACGGGATGCCTAATCCCGGCGCTGGCCTTCCACCCTCTTGATTTCGTCGATGTAGTCTGTGATCGGCTTGATGCGCTCCTTGAGCACCGTGGGGTCAGCACCTCCGGCAAGGTCTTCATCGCGGCCGCGAAGTCAAGATCGGGATTCCAGTAAGCCACCTTGGTGAGGACCTTGGTCACGACCCTCCGGCAAAGTCGTCGGGCCTCCTCGGCCAGCGTGGCCGTCCTGTTGGAGTGGAGATAGGCAAAGGCTCCAAGGACACCCTCGAAGAACTGGGTCAGCTTGGCGTTGACGGTCCCGCTGCGCTTAGGGGCGTACCTCATGTTTGGCATTCCCATGGTGGCCAATTGCGAGGTAATCCTGCCAGCGACGACCTCCAGATAGCTGATCCACCTGTTCTCGCCCGCCACGTATTCCTGGTGGGAGGCGGCCTCATTCGCCCGCAGCTGCTTCTCCTCCTCCAGGCTCTGAGTCAAGGTCTCCTCCCGAGCTCTGCTCTCCGACGACAACTTCTCGAGATCCTCCAGCTTAAGCTTGAGGTCTCTGATGGACTTCTGCGCCTCGGAGAGCTCCCCGACCCTGCTGATGACCGCTCCTTGCGCCTCCACCAAGGCGCGGTTGAGCGTGTTCTTCTCGCCGGACAGCTTGAGGGCATGCTCCTTCAGCTCGTCCCGCTCCGCCTCCTTTCACATTAACTGTGATGTGACGCATGCCCGCGGGAAGCAACCCCACGCATGCCGCCCACGTCACACACGCCCCCCACGCCGCGCCACGCGCGGGAAGCGTGGCGGGCGCAGCGCGCGAAGAAACTTACCGCGGTAAAAACCGCCCCGCCTGCCCGCGCACCGTTTTTGGGCCTAGCCCAACAACGCGTTGCACTTATGTGTGGCCCAGGCCCGGGGGCTCCTGTCGGTGTACAAAAAGAGGGGTACACTTTTTGTACCCCTATAACTGTGCACGGGCAGTCTGAGCCACAGGCGCCGCCACACCAAGCACGACAAGGGAGGTAAGCCAAGGTAAGGCCGAAGCTGAAGAAAAGCAAAACGACGCCAAGACCAAGACCACAAAGAGCAAAGGGGACAGAGCAGCCCCCCCGGCAAGATCCTTGCCGGGGGGCAGCTTTAGCTAGCCCGGCAAGATCCTTGTCGTGGCGGCTCGCCCCACACCTACGGAGCGAAGTCACCCTTGAGTCCAGTACCCCCATGGGGCAAGGATTCGGGAGACATCCCCGTGGTGGCATGCAGATCTTTGTGAAGACATTCAAGACCAGATGCCCACTTAGGAAGGTGATGACCCTTGGCGGGATCCCAACCAAGGAGGACCACAAGGCCCCCGACAAGAGCCTTGCCGGGGATGACAGCGAGCGCCAAGGCAAGACCCTTGCCGGGGCCCGCCCTTGCCAAGGACGCCCGTGGGGCCACCGTCAGGCCCGCACCAGCCACACCTCCACCGTCGTTCGCATGCAGCTGCCGACCCAACCAGTTGGGTAGGCACCTGCATGGCGGCGTGCAGTCTCTTTGTGGAGACCCACCACTGCGCCACCTTAGCTGCTTGCCTGCCTACATGGCACCAGAAGCACCGCTGGCCAGGGCGCGTGTCAACACAAGAAGGAGCGGCGACGGACGGGACAGGGCCCTCCCCCATCCCCGATAAAGCAAGGACACCTAAACAAGGCGCATTAAATGCGCCTTGTCATGTAATGCGAGGGATAACCTCGCATTACTGTACCCTTTCCACCTCCTATGTGCCACTGTGGCAACCCCTTTCCTATAAAAGGAGGCCCGAGGCGACCAGGAGGAGGATTCGGCTTTTTGGAGCTCCTCACGCCCCATAGCTAGCTCAAGAACACAGATATACAATCCACCAAAGTAGGAGTAGGGTTTTACGCATCCTCGCGGCCTGAACCTGGATAAACGAACCGTGTGCTACCTGTTTGATCCGCTCTTCTCACGACCCCCGCGCCCCGCAACCGTAGTAGGGATTCTTGTGATCCCATAGGTGTCGTTTCCCACCGACATTTTCAGAGAGCCAGGATTCCCCAATAGTATGTGTCAAGCGTAACATATGCAAGAACAATACTACTAGGTTTTAATAACTAAAGCGCTATGTATGTTATTTTTTACATGAGCGAAGCCTAGTACAGATACTTGCATACATGCCGCAACCACTGATGTCTACTACGCAACTTTATTCTTATAGACACGTGTTGAGCCTCCAAGCGCAGAGTTTTGTAGGACAG
Organism: Aegilops umbellulata; assembly: GCA_032464435.1. NCBI lineage: Eukaryota > Viridiplantae > Streptophyta > Magnoliopsida > Poales > Poaceae > Aegilops > Aegilops umbellulata. The sequence goes on along the minus strand of CP136056.1, from coordinate 315,924,019 downwards.
TAGCAATTTTCCCTCAAGTGTATGACCTAAGGTTTATCAATCCGTGGGAGGCGTAGGATGAAGATGGTCTCTCTCAAACGATCCTGCAACCAAATACAAGAAATCTCTTGTGTCCCCAACACACCCAATACAATGGAAAATTGTATAGATGCACTAGTTCGGCGAAGAGATGGTAATAGATGTGTAATATTGATGGTAGAAATATATTTTTATAATCTGAATAAATAAAAACAGCAAGGTAGCAAATAGTAAACGGGCACAAAAACGGTATTGCAATGCTTAGAAACAAGGCCTAGGGTCCGTACTTTCGCTAGTGCAATCTCTCAACAATGCTAATATAATTGGATCATATAATCATCCCTCAACGTGCGATGAAGAATCACTCCAAAGAACTATATAGCGGAGAACATAAGAAGAAATCATTTGTAGGGTACGAAACCACCTCGAAGCTATTCTTTCCAATCGATCTATCCAAGAGTTCATACTAAAGTAACACCAAATAATTTCAGATTCATTATACTCAATCCAACACAAAGAACCTCAAAGAGTGCCCCAAGATTTCTACCGGAGAAACAAAGACAAGAACATGCATCAACCCCTATGCGTAGATTACCCCAATGACACCTTGGGAATCCGCAAGTTGAGTGCCAAAACACATATCAAGTGAATCAATATGATACCCCATTGTCACCACGAGTATTCATATGCAAGACATATATCAAGTGCTCTCAAATCCATAAAAGTATTCAATCCAATAACAACGAAAGCTCAAAGGGAAAAACTCAATTCATCATAACAAGATAGAGAAGGGAAAACACCATACGATCCGACTATATTAGCAAAGCCCGCAATACATCAAGATCGTGACATCTCAAGAACACGAGAGAGAGAGAGAGAGAGAGAGAGAGAGAGAGAGAGAGAGAGAGAGAGAGAGAGAGAGAGAGAGAGGGAGAGAGAGAGAGAGATATTATACACATAGCTACTGGTACAAACCCTCAGCACCGAGGGTGTACTACTCCCTCCTCATCGTGGTGGCCGCCGAAATGATGAAGATGGGCACCGGAGATGATTCCCCCCTCCGGTAGGGTGCCGAAATGGAGTCTAGATTGGTTTTCGGTGGCTACAGAGGCTTGTGGCGGTGGAACTTCTAATCTAGGTTAACCCTAGGGTTTTCGGAATAGTTGTGAATTTATAGGGTAAAGAGGGGGTGCGGGAGGCCACCGAGGTGGGCACAACCCACCTGGGCGCGCCTAGGCCCCCAAGCGTGCCTTGGTCGGTTGTGCCCCCCTCGGGGCACCCCCCAGGTGCTGCTCTGGCCCATTGGTGGTTTTCTGGTCCATAAAAAATCCACAAAAAGTTTCGCGGTGTTTGGAGTCCGTTTGATATTGATTTCCTGCGATGTAAAAAACAAGCAAAAAACAACAACTAGCACTGGGTCAATAGGTTAGTCCCAAAAAATGCTATAAAGTTGCTATAAAATTATTGTAAAACATCCAAGATTGATAATATAATAGCATGAATACTTCATAAATTATAGATACATTGGAGACGTATCAGCATCCCCAAGCTTAATTCCTACTCGTCCTCGAGTGAGTAAATGATAGAAGAAATAATTTATGAAGTGTGAATGCTAGCAAAGTGCACAAGTTTGATCAATGACAATTTCAATCACTTTTCCTAGCATCATAATAGCAATTCTTTCTTATAAACTTCTCATGTTAAAGTAGCAACCAATTCACATGTTAAGGTTCAAACAACGAATTATCTTGAAACTCAACAACCTATGTTCTCAGTCATCAAGCAATTGCAATTCAACTTATTCAACAGAGTCTAAGTAAGAGCTCCACATACTCAACCATCATATAGTCTTCTATGATTGCTAACACTCACCGCATACACATGAGCAAAACGTTTCAACCGGACACATAAAAAGAAAGGGGCTTATAGTTTTGCCTCCCAACATATTCACCTCAAGGGTGATGTCAACAATAATAAATCATGCTACCCATATTTAACTGGACATATGTGCCTAGATCTTTCCTCACCACATGATGCTTGCCGAAGGAGAAAAATAAAAAGGAATAGAGAGAAAAAGTTTGACTCTTGCATAAAAGTAAATACATAAAGTTAAAAGATAGGCCCTTCGCAGAGGGAAGTAGAGGTTTCCATGCGCTTATTTGTTTGTATGCTCAACCCCTTAGTGCAAAAGAACGTCACGTTATATTGCCCCTTATGATAGCAACCTTTATTATGCAGTCTGTCACTTTTATTCTTTGCTATCACAAGTTCGTACAACGCTCAATTTTCTCTTACACTAAATGATCTAACACTTTTAGAAGCAATTTTTATTGCCTTATTGCACCAATGACAACTTACTTGAAGGATCTCACTCAATCCTTAGGTAGGTATGGTGGACTCTTGAAAATAAGATTTGGGTTTAAGGGTTTTTGGATGCACAAGTAGTATCTCTATTTGGTGCGGAATTTTTGGCTAGCAAAGATGGGGGGCAAGCACCACATGTTGAAGGATCTATGACAATATAACTTCTATGTGAATATGAACAAACACAAACCATTAAGTTGTCTTCCTTGTCTAATGTCAACAATTTTGGCATATAATATTTTGATGGGGGCTCACAATCACAAAAGATTTCCATGACAGTGTATTTGCATATGAAAGTTCTCTTCCTTCTACTAATCATTCATGAATTGCTTGTATGACCAATATTTTGATTGTCAAGCTTCAAAAGATTTCACTTTCTAAACCCAGTGTGAAGCTAACACTAGGCATGATATGCACATATAATTTCAACTTCATGATATTCAATTCATCTAACAATTTACTCATAGGATATAAGTGAAGCACGAGAGTAAATGACAAACTACTAAAAAAAGATATAAGTGAATATCAAACGAGTAGTTAAGTAAATGGGTAGCTATTTGAGGACTCTCTCTTATTTAAAAACTTTCAGATATAAGTATTTTATTCAAACAGCAAGTAAAACAAAATAAAATGACATTTTAAGAATAGCACAACTCATGTGAAGAAGCAAAAACTTAGGCTCAACCGATACTAACCGATAATTGTTGATGAAGAAAGGTGGGATGCCTACCGGGGCATCCCCAAGCTTAGATGCTTGAGACTTATTGAAATATTATCTTGGGATGCCTTGGGCATCCCCAACCTTGAGCTTTTGTGTCTCCTTAATTCCTTTTATATCGCGGCTTTCCTAAATCTTAAAAAATTCATCCACACAAAACTCAACAAGAACTTGTGAGATAAGTTAGTATAAACTAATGCAGAAATCTTATCATTATCTACTATAGCAAATCACTAAAATTATTATTCAACATTGCATACTAAATGCCTCTGCATATTTAATAGTCCTATCCTTAAATAGAATCATTAAACACGTAAACATATGCAAACATAACAACAATCTGTCTAAACAGGACAGTCTGTAAAGAGTGCAATTTTCCTCATACTTCCCTAGCTCAAAAAATTCTTAAAAATAACCACACTGTAGACAATTTACATAGCATATTCTGTAAAAATTTCAAGATTTTATCATGTTCTGACTTTCAAGAAGAATTCAGACAATGACATAAAACTTTATGTTTTTAAACAACAACATGTAGACTTGCAAAATAAGCATGGTAAAGGCTATCCTTGACATTTTTATTGAAATAAAAGATGCAAAACATATTTATAAATATCAGCAAGCAAATAAAAATAAAATAAAATGACACTCCAAGCAAAACTCATATCATGTGATGAATAAAAATATAGCTCCAAGTGAGGTTACCGATAATGTTGGAGACAAAAGAGGGGATGCCTTTCGGGGCATCCCCAAGCTTAGTTGCTTGGATCTTCCTTGAATATTACCTTGGGGTGCCTTGGGCATCCCCAAGCTTAGGGTCTTGTCACTCCTTATTCTCCTCATATCGATATCTCACCCAAAACTTGAAAACTTCAATCACACAAAACTTAACAGAACTTCGTGAGATGGGTTAGTATGATAAAGACAAACCATTCACTTTGGTACTGTTAAAAAAAGATTCATAATTGTTCTCACACAATACCTACTGTACCTTATCATTCCACAATTTATATTGAGCAATATAAGCCATAGAAACTAGAAAACAAGCAAACTATGCATTGAAAACAGAATCTTTCAAAGACAGAACAGTACGTAAAGATCTAAATATTAGTCATACTTCTGCAACTCGAAAAATTCTGAAAAATTAGGACCATGTGGAGAGTTTGTATCAATCATCTTCAAAACCTACAGAATTTTTCGATGCTCCAGTGAATTTAATCATTTCTATTTCTGGAAGCAAAAGTTTCTGTTTTTGCACAGATTCAAGTAAACTATCATCCACACTATCCCAAAGGCTTTACTTGGCACTTTATTGAAGCAAAGCCAATAAAACATGATTACTACAGTAGCTTAATCAAGTGAACACACAAAAACAATAGGGTTAAAGGTTGGGTTGTCTCCCAACAAGCGCTTTTCTTTTATGCCTTTTAGCTAGGCATGATGATTTCAATGATGCTCACATAAAAGATAAGAATTGAAACATAACAAGAGCATCATGAATCACATGGCAAGCACATTTAAGTCTAACCCACTTCCTATGCATAGGTATTTTGTGAACAAACAACTTATGGGAACAAGAATCAACTAGCATAGGAAGGCAAAACAAGCATAACTTCAAAACTTTCAACACATAGAGAGGAAACTTGATATTATTGCAATTCCTACAAGCATAAGTTCCTCCCTCATAATAATTTTCAGTAGAATCATGAAGAAATTCAACAATATAACCATCACATAAAGCATTCTTTTCATGACACAAAAGCATAGAGAACTCATTACTCTTCACATAAGCAAATGTCTTCTCATCAATATTAGTGGGAGCAAACTCAACAAAAGAACTATCATGAGAGTGAAAATTAAAATCATGATGACAAGTTTCATGGTTATCATTATTCTTTATGGCATACATGTCATCACCATAATCATCATAGATAGCAACTTTGTTATCATAGTCAATTGAAGCCTCATCCAAAATGGTGGATTCATCACTAAATAAAGTCATGACCTCTCCAAATCCACTTTCATCATTATAATCATCATAAATAGGAGGCATGCAATCATTATAACAAATTTGCACATCAAATATTGGGGGACTAGAAATATCATCTTCATCAAACATAGCATCCCCAAGTTTGTGGCTTTGCATATCATTAGCATCATGGATATTCAAAGAATTCATACTAACAACATTGCAATCATGCTCATTATTTATACCAAACATTCTATTGAATTCTTCTTCTATCAATTGAGCACAATTTTCCTTCCCATCATTTTCACGAAATACATTATAAAGATGAATAATATGATGCAACCTCAATTCCATTTTTTGCAGTTTTCTTTTATAAACCAAACTAGTGATAAACAAGAAACTAAAGAATCTGATTGCAAGATCTAAAGATATACCTTCATGCACTCACCTCCCCGGCAATGGCGCCAAAAAAGAGCTCCGTTGACGGGATGTGAGTGCCGCTTACCTAACCTCCCCGGCAACGGCTCTAGAAAACAACTTGATGTCTACTACGCAACTTTATTCTTGTAGACACGTGTTGGGCGTCCAAGCGCAGAGTTTTGTAGGACAGTAGCAATTTTCCCTCAAGTGGATGACCTAAGGTTTATCAATCCGTGGGAGGTATAGGATGAAGATGGTCTCTCTCAAACGATCCCACAACCAAATACAAGAAATTTCTTGTGTCCCCAACACACCCAATAGAATGGCAAATTGTATAGGTTCACTAGTTCGGCAAAGAGATGGTGATAATAGTGTAATATTTATGGTAGAAATATATTTTTATAATATGAATAAATAAAAACAGCAAGGTATCAAATAGTAAACGAGCACAAAAACAGTATTGCAATGCTTAGAAACAAGGCCTAGGGTCCGTACTTTCTCTAGTGCAATCTCTCAACAATGCTAATATAATTGGATCATATAACCATCCCTCAACGTGCGATGAAGAATCACTCCAAAGTTCCTATCTAGCAGGATGATGTCTACTACGTAACCTTCTTCTTGTAGACGTTGTTGGGCCTCCAAGTGCAGAGGTTTGTAGGACAGTAGCAAATTTCCCTCAAGTGGATGACCTAAGGTTTATCAATCCGTGGGAGGCGTAGGATGAAGATGGTCTCTCTCAAGCAACCATGCAACCAAATAACAAAGAGTCTCTTGTGTCCCCAACACATCCAATACAATGGTAAATTGTATAGGTGCACTAGTTCGGCGAAGAGATTGTGATACAAGTGCAATATGGATGGTAGACATAGGTTTTTGTAATCTGAAAAACATAAAAACAGCAAGGTAACTAATGGTAAAAGTGAGCGTAAACGGTATTGCACTGCTAGGAAACAAGGCCTAGGGTTCATACTTTCACTAGTGCAAGTTCTCTCAACAATAATAACATAGTTGGATCACATAACTATCCCTCAACATGCAACAAAGAGTCACTCCAAAGTCACTAATAGCGGAGAACAAACGAAGAGATTATGGTAGGGTACGAAACCACCTCAAAGTTATTCTTTGCAATCAATCCGTTGGGCTATTCCTATAAGTGTCACAAACAACCCTAGAGTTCGTACTAGGATAACACCTTAAGATACAAATCAACCAAAACCCTAATGTAATCTGGATACTCCATTGTCACCTTAAGTATCTGTGGGCATGATTATACGATATGCATCACACAATCTCAATTCATCTATTCAAACCAACACATAGAACCTCAAAGAGTGCCCAAAGTTTCTACCGGAGAATCACGACGAAAGCGTGTGCCAACCCCTATGCGTAGGTTCATGGGCGGAACCCGCAAGTTGATCACCAAAACATACATCAAGTGAATCACGTGATATCCCATTGTCACCACAGATACGCACGGCAAGACATACATCAAGTGTTCTCAAATCTTTAAAGACTCAATCCGATAAGATAACTTCAAAGGGAAAACTCAATCCATTACAAGAGAGAAGAGGGGGAGAAGAAACATAAGATCCAACTATAAAAAGAAAGCTCGCGATACATCAAGATCGTGCCAAATCAAGAACACGAGAGAGAGAGAGAGAGATCAAACACATTGCTACTGGTACATACCCTCAGCCCCGAGGGTGAACTACTCCCTCCTCATCATGGAGAGCGCCGGGATGATGAAGATGACCACCGGTGAGGGTTCCCCCCCTCCGGCAGGGTGCCGGGACAGGGTCCCAAGAGGTTTTTGGTGGCTACAGAGGCTTGCGGCGGCGGAACTCCCGATGTAATCTCTGTTCTGGAAGTTTTAGGGTACCTAGGTATATATGGGTGCAGGAAGTACGTCGGTGGAGCCTCAGGGGCCCCACGAGGCAGGGGGCATGCCCTAGGGGGGTGGGCGCGCCCCCCACCCTCGTGAGCACCTCCCTTGGCTCCTGACGTGGGGTCCAAGTCCATCCGGTAGCTTTCCTTCCAAAAATAACTTCTCCAGTCGATTTCGGTCCGTTTCGACTCCGTTTGATATTCCTTTTCTTCGGAACACTGAAATAGGCAAAAGACAGCAAATCTGGGCTGGGCCTCCGGTTAATAGGTTAGTCCCAAAAATAATATAAAAGTGGAAAATAAAGCCTAATGTTGCCCAAAACAGTAGATAATATAGCATGGAGCAATCAAAAATTATAGATACGTTGGAGACGTATCGGCGGAGAACATAAGAAGAAATCGTTTGTAGGCTATGAAACCACCTCGAAGCTATTCTTTCCGATCGATCTATCCAAGAGCTCGTAGTAAAATAACACCAAATAGATTCAGATTCATTATACTCAATCCAACACAAAGAACCTCAAAGAGTGCCCCAAGATTTCTAACGGAGAAACAAAGACAAGAACGTGCATCAACACCTATGCGTAGATTACCCCAATGTCACCTCGGGAATCCGCAAGTTGAATGCCAAAACACATATCAAGTGAATCAATATGATACCCCATTGTCACCATGAGTATTCATATGCAAGACATATATCAAGTGCTCTCAAATCCATAAAATTATTCAAGCCGATAACAACAAAATCTCAAAGGGAAAAACTCAATTCATCATAACAAGATAGAGAGGGGGAAAACACCATATGATCCGACTATATTAGCAAAGCCCACGATACATCAAGATCGTGACATCTCAAGAACAAGAGAGAGAGAGAGAGAGAGAGAGAGAGAGAGAGAGAGAGATTAAACACATAGCTACTGCTACAAACCCTCACCCCGAGGGTGGACTACTCCCTCCTCGTCGTGGTGGCCGCCAGGATGACGAAGATGGCCACCGGAGATGATTCCCCCCTCCGACAGGGTGCCGAAACAGGGTCTATATTGGTTTTCGGTGGCTACAGAGGCTTGCGGCGGCGGAACTTATGATCTAGGTTAACCCCAAGGGTTTTCAGAATATTTGTGAATTTATAGGGTAAAGAGGGGGTGCGGGAGGCCACCGAGGTGGGCACAACCCACCTGGGCACGCCTGGGCCCCCAGGCACGCCCTGGTGGGTTGTGCCCCCCTCGGGGCACCCCCAGATGCTGCTCTGGCCCACTGGTGGTCTTCTGGTCCATGAAAAATCCACAAAAAGTTTCACGTGTTTGGACTCCGTTTGATATTGATTTCCTGCGATGTAAAGAACAAGCAAAAAATAGCAACTGGCACTGGGCACTGGGTCAATAGGTTAGTCCCACAAAATGATATAAAGTTGCTATAAAATGATTGTAAAACATCCAAGAATGGTAGTATAATAGCATGCATACTTCATAAATTATAGATATGTTGGAGACGTATCAACCACCTATCACATATGCCTCACCGTTCCTCCTGTTATAAAACATCGATTAAGGTTTCCCATGGGCACATCTAGAGGCGCCCGCTATGAGTTGTCACGGAAGGATTAGACTGGACAAGGATTAGACTTTTTGGGCATCCGCGTCATGATGATCTGATCGTGCTGTGATCCGGACAAGGAAAGACACGTTAGCTACTATGGCCAGGACCCTACTCATCTTAGTTTGCATTGCACCGAATCCTCTATGGTCATCGGTGTTGGGTCATGTGGTACGCTACGCTAGCGGCAAATAAAAAACTTCTACCGCACACCCAAGATCATGCTGCTGAAAATAGATCAGGGGATCGGGTTTACCACTAGATGCGCAGTCACCGCAGCGGAAGTAGAGTTCGTGATGCGTGTAGTAGATCTCCCGAGGTGTCTCCTCCTCGCGTCGTTGATCTCCCATGAACAGAAAAGACCCGCGAAAGGTGATCTCCCGCGACCGGTACATCACAGATCCCTCAAACGGTTCATCCGAGCACCGCAAGTGCGATGCCTCCAAGGTATCCACACATGCGGGTGCAACGTTGGGTGGCAGACTGCTAGGTCCGGTCGCACGACATGGGCATGGGGAGTTGCGGTGGCGGCTGTCCTGGGTGAAAAAATATCAACCCTAAGTGCTGCACCCACTTCTCTTTACATAGACCTCCGAGGTGGGCTCAACACTTGAGCCCATTAGGAGTCTACTTCCACTTTGCACTCGGATCCAATCCGAATGGGCTGCAACCCCTTAAGTGTGTGACCCTATATGTTCATGTACACATGGATACGACCAGAGTCGATAGTTGGTAGCGGCTCCTAGCAGATCGTGCCAACTCCCTTGTGTGCGTAAAGTCGTTTGACGAACCTCGACAATGTGTCATATGAAACATTCCTTTTGCCTCACGATATATGTTGTCGAGCTCCAGGCGAGTACTTCTCACCTTGTGGCAGCTCGACCTCTCTTCTCGAAACCGTGATGCAGATTCCTGAAGCAGGTTAACACTTAATCCAAGTTGCATGGCCATGCTTTCCGAATCTGATCACTCGAGACGGCCCAGAGAATATCTCTTCATATAGGAGGGGCAAATCCCATCTTGGTCAGCCATGTCTCACGACATGTCTCCCGACTCACCCAAAAGCTACATTTATAACTACCCAGTTACGAAGTAGCGTTTGATAGACCCTAAGTGAGTCGACCCTCATCCCAAGAACATGCGATGACCTTAGGTCTAGGACATGACATAGACATTGTACTTGAGATTTATAGATGATAATATCTCGTTGCATCTCAAAGTGGGTCTGTCCGACTCGGTGATCTTCCATCCCCGAGTCCATACTATCGGTTTAGCATCTCCATGCACATGACTTGTGAAACATAGTCATCAACCAAATCGTATACTAGTCAAGGATATGTGTCCGCATAACCTTATCAACTAGGGACCATTAGAACGATCATTGTACAATACATAGTTCCACAATTAAGTTAGATACTTATTGATACATATCGTTGATGATGTTCAATGACAATAAAAAAGACTCATGGATACATAGGGAAATATCATCATAACATGATTGCCTCTAGGGCATATCTCCAACAGTCAGCCACTTGCACTAGAGTCAATCATTTAGGCATTGTATGCCCATGGAACTCATGTGTGCTTCATGTTTTGGCCGTGGGAGAGGCTTTGTCAATGGATCAACAACATTTGCATCCGTGTGTACCTTGCATATGTTTACATCACCTCTCTCAAAAATGTCGTGAATAAGGTTAAAACGGCTGAGCATGTGTTGGGTTTTATAATGGTTCCGTGGTTCCTTGACTTGCGCGATAGCACCACTATTATCACAATAGATGTCTAATGGATTGTATGAGCTTTGAACCACACCAAGATCAGAAATAAAATTATTCACCCAAACACCTTCTTTTGCAGCTTCAGAAGCCGAAATGTACTCGACCCCTGTTATAGAATCAACTACCATATCTTGCTTGGAACTCCTCCTGCTCACTGCTCCTCCGTTCAGAATGAACACAATCCCAGATTGCGATCGACTATCATCCCTATCGGTTTGGAAACTAGCATCGGTGTAACTCTTTACAATGAGCTCATCCTCACCTCCATAAACCAGGAACATATCCTTAGTCCTTCTCAAGTACTTAAGGATATTATTAATCGCTATATAGTGACTCTCACCTGGATTAGCATGGTAGCTTCCCACTATGCTTAGAGCAAAGCTAACATCCAGGCGAGTACATACCATAGCATACATGATGGACCCAACAACTGAAGCATACGAAATCCCATCCATGTGTTTTCGCTCATCAAGAGTCGAAGGACCCTGAGTCTTGCTAAGACTAATGCCATGTGACAAGGGCAAGAAACCTTTCTTGGCATCTTTCATGTTGGACCACTTCAACACCTTGTCAATATATGCACTTTGGCCTAATCCAATAAGCATTCTCGATCTATTCTATAGATCTTGATGCCCAAAATATAAGCTGCTTCTCCCAAATCCTTCAACGAAAAACTATTTTTCAATGAGTCCTTGACAGATTCAAGCATTTGAACATCATTTCCAATCAACAATATGTCATCCACATATAAGATTAGAAATGCGATCGAGCTCCCACTGACCTTCTTGAATACACAATGATCACAGTCATTCTTGATGAAGCCAAAAACTTTGATCGCTTCATTAAAACAAATGCTCCAATTCCGAGATGCTTGCCTCAATCCATAAATGGATTTCTAAAGCTTGCATACCATGATAGAATTCTTTGGATCGACAAAACCCTCGGGTTGTGTCATATACACATCCTCGGTTAAATTTCCATTAAGGACAACCGTTTTGACATCCATCTGCCATATCTCATAGTTGAAATATGCAATTGTTGCAAGAATGATCTGAATTGATTTAGGCATTGCTACCGATGAGTAAGTCTCATCGTAGTCAACTCCTTGAACTTTTCGATAACCTTTAGTGACAAGTCGAGCCTTATGGACTATGACATTTCTGTCCATATTAGTTTTCTTCTTAAAGATCCATTTGCACTTAATAGCTCAAACACCATATGGTGGATGAACCAAGTTCCAAACTTGATTGTCATCCATGGACTTTAATTCGGATCTCATGGCCTCAAGCCATAACACAGAATCAGGGCTCACCGTCAGTTCCGCATACATAGTCGGCTCGTTGTTCTATAAGAAAAACACATTGCAGTCGTGCATATTGTGCAACCTTTCTGACCTCCGTGGAATTGGTGTCGACTCCACTACGGGTTCCCTGACTAACTCTCGTGTAACAAAATCACCTACCGGAACGCCTCCGTTTGGTTCTCAAATTTCTTCGAGTTGGACTGTCCTCCCACTAGCCTTTCGATTGAGAAACTCTTTCTCAAGGAAAACTCCATGTCGAGCGACAAACACTTTTCCCTCTTCACGGTTCTATAATAATATCCCACGAATATGCACTTGTCCGATTTGGGTGTGAGCTTGTCCGACTGGAGTCGCTTTTCATATGCTTCACATCCCCAAACTTTCAGAAAAGAAAAACAGTGACCCTTCGGTTGGGGAACATAGCATGCAATTTCAAAAAATTTCCTACGCTCACGCAAGATCTATCTAGGAGATGCATAGCAACGAGAGGGGGAGAGTGTATCCACGTACCCAAAAAAACCGAAAGCGGAAGCGTTTGACAATGCGGTTGATGTAGTCGAACTTCTTCTTGTTCCGACCGATCAAGCACCTAACGTACGACACCTCCGAGTTCTGCACACGTTCAGCTCGATGATGTCCCTAGAACTCTTGATCCAGCAAAGTGTCGAGGGAGAGTTCCGTCAGCACAAAAAGCATGGTGATGGTGAAGTGATTCGCGCATGGCTTTTCCTAAGCACTACATGAATATGACCCGAGGCGTAAACTGAGGAGGGGGGCGCCACACACGGCTAACAATGTTTGTTGTGTGTTCTAGGCGCCCCCTCCCCACATATATACAGGTGGGAGGGGGAGGGGGACAGCCATGGGGCGCCCCAAGTAGGAGGAATCCTACTTGGCCCCCCCTCCAATTCGGCCTCCCCCTTTCCTTATCTGCGGAGGGCGAAAGGAAAGAGGGGAGAGGGGAAAGGAAGGGGGAATCCTATTCCCTCTATTTCCTTCCTCCCCCCTTTTCCTTTCTCCACTTAGGCCGACCCATATGGGGGAACACCAGCCCCTTAGGGGCTGGTCTGTCCCACCCTTGGCCCAATAAGGCCCATATCTTTGCCGAGGGGGGGGGGTGCCCGGAACCCCTTCTAGTGACCCGATACGTACCCGGTACCCTCGAAACACTTCCGGTGTCCGAATACTATCGTCCTATATATGAATCTTTACCTCTCGAGCATTTCAAGACTCCTTGTCATGTCTGTGATCTCATCCGGGACTCCGAAGAACATTCGGTCACCAAATCACATAACTCATATAATACAAAATCATCACCAAACGTTAAGCGTGCGAACCCTACGGGTTCGAGAACTATGTAGACATGACCGAGACACCTCTCCAGTCAATAACCAATAGCTGAACCTGGATGCTCATATTGGCTTCTACATATTCTACGAAGATCTTTATCGATCAAACCGTAATGACAACATACTTTATTCCCTTTGTTATCGGTATGTTACTTGCCCGAGATTCTATCGTCGGTATCTCTATACCTAGTTCAATCTCGTTATCGGCAAGTCTCTTTACTCATTTCGTAATGCATCGTCCCGCAACTAACTTAGTAGTCATATTGCGTGCAAGGCTTATTATGATGTGCATTACCGAGAGGACCCAGAGATACCTCTCCGATACTCGGAGTGACAAATCCTAATCTCGATGTATGCCAACCCAATAAACACCTTCGAAGATACCTGTAGAGCATCTTTATAATCACCCAGTTACGTTGTGAGTTTGATAGCACACAAGGTATTCCTCTGGTATCCGGGAGTTGCATAATCTCATAGTCAAAGGAATATGTATATGACATGAAGAAAGCTATAGCAATAAAACTGAACGATCAACATGCTAAGCTAACGGATGGGTCCTGTCCATCACATCATTCTCCTAATGATGTGATCCCGTTCATCAAATGACAACACATGTCTATGGTTAGGAAACTTAACCATCTTTGATCAACGAGCTAGTCTAGTAGAGGCTTACTAGGGACATAATGTTTTGTCTATGTATCCACACATGTATCAAGTTTCCGGTTAATACAATTCTAGCATGAATAATAAACATTTATCATGATATAAGGAAATATAAAATAACAACTTTATTATTGCCTCTAGGGCATATTTCCTTCAGTCAGTCCCCCCTTGCACTAGAGTCAATAATCTAGTTCACATCACCATGTGATTTAACACCAATAGTTCACATCTTTATGTGATTAACACCCATATTTCACATCGCCATGTGACCAACACCCAAAGGGTTTACTAGAGTCAATAATCTAGTTCACATTGCTATATGATTAACACCCAAAGAGTACTAAGGTGTGATCATGTTTTGCTTACGAGAGAAGTTTAGTCAATGTGTCTGCCACATTCAGATCCGTATGTATTTCGCAAATTTGCATGTCTACAATGCTCTGCATGGAGTTACTCTAGATAATTGCTCCCACTTTCAATACGTATCCAAATTGAGACTCAGAGTCACCTGGATCGGTGTAAAAGCTTGCATCGATGTAACTCTTTACGACGAACTCTTTATCACCTCCATAACCGAGAAATATTTCCTTAGTCCTCTTAGGTAACTAAGGATAACTTTGACCGTTGTACCGTGATCCGCTCCTAGATCACTATCATACCCCCTTGCCAAACTCATGGCAAGGTACACAATAGGTCTGGTACACAACATAACATACTTTATAGAACCTAGGGCTGAGTGATACGTCTCCAACGTATCTATAATTTATGAAGTATTCATGCTATTATATTATCTGTTTTGGATGTTTATGGGCTTTATTAAACACTTTTATATTATTTTTGGGACTAACCTATTAACCCAGAGCCCAGTGCCAATTTCTGTTTTTTTTCCTTGTTTTAGTGTTTCGTAGAAAAGGAATATCAAACGGAGTCCAAACGGAATGAAACCTTCGGGCGCGTGATTTTTGGAACGAACGTGATCCAGGAGACATGGAGTTGAAGTCAAGGAAGCTTCAAGGTGGCCACGAGGCAGGGAGGCGCGCCTGCCCCCTGGGCGCGCCCCCCACCCTCGTGGGCCCCTCGTGGCTCCCCTGACTGACTTCTTTTGCCTATATATATATATCCATATACCCTAAAAATTTCGGAGAACAGAATAGATCGGGAGTTCCGCCACCGCAAGCCTTTGTAGCCACCAAAAAACAATCGGGACCCTGTTCCGGCACCCTGCCGGAGGGGGGAACCCTCACCGGTGGCCATCTTCATCATCCCGGTGCTCTCCATGACGAGGAGGGAGTAGTTCACCCTCGGGGCTGAGGGTATGCACCGGTAGCTATGTGTTTGATCTCTCTCTCTCTCTCTCTCATGTTCTTAATTTGGCACGATCTTGATGTACCGCGTGCTTTTGTAACACCCGGATAATCTTGCTACAGTAATCCTGCGCTAATCATGCCACGTCATCCCGAATTACTGTTACTAACCTCGCAGTAATCCGAAACCGTTCAAATTCAAATTCAAATTGCAATTAACAATAAAAGTTTTCAAAAATTTAAACAAAATTGTTCGGTGGTTGCTAAATATTACAAAGGTAATTGTGGTGAAGTGACCACATTTTTAGAAAAGGCCTAAGCAATTTTAAATGATTAAAACAGAAAAGAAATTATAAAAGAAAATACAAACAAAAAAAAAGAAAGAAAGGGAACCCCCCCCCCCCGCTGGGCCACCCGGCCCAGCCAACGCCACCTCGCCGCCAGGCCGGCCCACCCCCGCGCCCATATTCCCCCCCACCCCCTGGAAACCCTAATCCCCTCCCTCACAATCCCCCCCGATCCAGTCCCCTCCCCCTCTCCCCGATCTGGGCGCCGCCCCGACGCCGCGCCCCGACGCCCCTGGACCTCGCCGGCCGGCCTCCTCCCGCTCCGCCGCTCGTCCCCGTCAACCCCGACCTTCCCCGAGCACACGCCCTAGACCCCACGGCCCGTGGTGAGGCCCTCCTCCTCCCCTTCCCTCGTCGCCGTTCGCTTGCGGCCGCCATGCCCGGGGCACGCCCGAACCCGCGGTCGCCGCGCCCCCCCCGTCTGTCCAGGCCGCGTCCCGCGCCCTCGTGCGTGCGCTCGCACTGGCCGCGCTCCCGCCCGCGCGAGGACGCCCCTCGTGCCCCTCTGCTGCCCGCGCCCCCCCCGCTCGCCGGTCCGGTCCCCACTCCGGCTACCACCCGCGGCCTCCTCCGTCCCGCACGACTCCTCGTCGCCGCGCCCCGTCGGGCGCCCACGGCCTCGGCCTGCCCCGCGGCCACCACCGGGCACTCGCCGCCGCGCGCGCCCATGGCCGCTCGCCGCTGCTGCCCCTCCCTGCAACACCGCCTCCCCCTGCCTCGTCGGCTCCGGCTAGCCGCGCCGCCAGCGCCGCCCCTTGCCGCGGCATGCTGCTCCGGCCGGCCGGCCTTGCCCCCTCGTGCTGGGCGCTGGGTACGCCCCGCCCGGCGCCCGCAGCCCCGCTAACGCCAGCGCCCGTTAGGCCCCCTCTGGGCCACTGCCAAACGGGGCCCACACCCCACAGAACGTTAAAAAAAAAGGAATTAAAATTAATAAAAAAAATTAAATATAAATAAATAAATAATTAATTAATTGATTAATTAATTAGTTAATCTAATTAATCATAATTAGATTAACCTAATTATCTAATTAGTCTAATTAAACAATGATTAGTTAGTTAATCTCTGATTAGCTTAATCACAGAATGACAGGTGGGACCCACACGTCAGATTTGACCAGTCAACGCCCCTGTTGACTGCTGACGTCATGCTGACGTCATGCTGACGTCAGCGTGCACTGTTTTGGATAATGTTATATTTAAATAATTAATTAAATTCCAGAAATTAATAAAATCTTTAGAAAATCATATCTTTTAATCCGTAACTCGGATTAAAATATTTTCAACATGAAAGTTGCTCAGAACGACGAGACGCTTCCGGATACGTAACCCGTTCGTCCGCCACACCCCCCTAACCTATCGAACTCGCAACTTTCCCCCTCCGGCTCCTCTGCCCGAAAACGCGAAACACCGGGGATATTTTCCCGGATGTTTCCCCCCTTCACCGGTATCACCGTATACCGCGTTAGGGCACCACTAACGCCGTTATTTGTCATGTCATGCATCACTGTGCATCTGCTTGCTTAAATATTTATTGTTTCTCCCCCCTCTTCTCTCGATAGACCCCGAGACCGACGTTGCTGCTGCCCCGTTCGACTACGGAGTTGACGATCCCTCTCTCTTGCCAGAGCAACCAGGCAAGCCCCCCCTTGATCACCAGATATCACCTACTCTCCCCTATACTGCTTGCATTAGAGTAGTGTAGCTTGTTACTGCTTTCGTTATTCCTATCCTGATGCATAGCCTGTCTTTGATACTGCTGTTGATACCTTTACCTGCAATCCTACTGCTTAGTATAGGATGCTAGTGTTCCATCAGTGGCCCTACACTCTTGTCCGTCTGCCATGCTATACTACTGGGCCGTGATCACTTCGGGAGGTGATCACGGGCATATACTATATACTTTACACTGTTACATTACATGTGATACTATTCGGAGATGGGGGCTGAAGGGGCAGGTGGCTCCATCCTGGTAGAGGTGGGCCTGGGTTCCCGACGGCCCCCGACTGTTACTTTGAGGCGGAGCGACAGGGCAGGTTCGGACCACCTAGGAGAGAGGTGGGCCTGGCCCTAGTCGGCGTTCGCGATACTTAACACGCTTAACGAGATCTGGGTATTTGATCTGAGTCTGGCCATTTGGTCTATACGCACTAACCACCTACGCGGGAGTAGTTATGGGTATCCCGACGTCGTGGTATCAGCCGAAGCACTTCGTGACGTCAGCGACTGAGCGGCGCGCGCCGGGTTGGACCGCGTAACGTGACTTCCTTTGAAATGGAGGTTGCTAGGTCTGCTCTCCGGCCGCGTACGCAACGTGCAGGTGTGCTCAGGGCGATGGGCCCAGACCCCTGCGCGCTTAGGTTTAGACCGGCGTGCTGACCGCTCTGTTGTGCCTAGGTGGGGCTGCGACGTGTTGATCTTCCGAGGCCGGGCATGACCCAGGAAAGTGTGTCCGGCCAAATGGGATCAAGCGTGTTGGGCTATGTGGTGCACCCCTGCAGGGAAGTTTATCTATTCGAATAGCCGTGTCCCTCGGTAAAAGGACGACCCGGAGTTGTACCTTGACCTTATGACAACTAGAACCGGATACTTAATAAAACACACCCTTTCAAGTGCCAGATACATCCCGGTGATTGCTCTCCAACAGGGCATCGAGGAGGGGATTGCCGGGTAGGATTATGCTATACGATGCTACTTGGAGGCCTTCAGTCTACTCTCTTCTATATGCTGCAAGACGGAGGCGACCAGAAGCGTAGTCTTCGATAAGACTAGCTATCCCCCTCTTATTCTGGCTTTCTGCAGTTCAGTCCACTGATATGGCCCTTTACACATATATCCATGCATATGTAGTGTAGCTCCTTGCTTGCGAGTACTTTGGATGAGTACTCACGGTTGCTTTCTCCTTCTTTTCCCCCTATCCCTTCTACCTGGTTGTCGCAACCAGATGTTGGAGCCCAGGATCCAGACGCCACCGTCGACGACGACTCCTACTACTCTGGAGGTGCCTACTACTACGTGCAGCCCGCTGACGACGACCAGGAGTAGTTAGGAGGATCCCAGGCAGGAGGCCTGCGCCTCGTTCGATCTGTATCCCAGTTTGTGCTAGCCTTCTTAAGGCAAAACTTGTTTAACTTATGTCTGTACTCAGATATTGTTGCTTCCGCTGACTCGTCTATGATCGAGCACTTGTATTCGAGCCCTCGAGGCCCCTGGCTTGTATTATGATGCTTGTATGACTTATTTTATTTGTAGAGTTGTGTTGTGATATCTTCCCGTGAGTCCCTGATCTTGATCGTACACATTTGCGTGCATGATTAGTGTATGATTGAATCGGGGGCGTCACAAGTTGGTATCAGAGCCGACTGCCTGTAGGAATCCCCCTTCCACACTCCTTGGCCGAAGTCGAGTCTAGTCATTACCAAAAACTTTACTAACATTGGCTGTGTGCCTTACGGGCCCACGTCGCCATCAGATGGTACTAGGATCTTTTACTTCTCGACCCTTACTCTGGGACTCCGAACTCTCTTCTACTCGGGATAAACGAATTTACTAACTCTGACACTAGGGTCCCGTTACGAAATTCACCCTAAAGTTGGATAAAAGCCATAGCTATTCCTTACTATAGTATTTTGAACCATTTCCACACTGTCGTTTGACTCCTGTGAAACATCTTTGTTTTCAGATGGAACCCACGAGGCAGGTCGTGCGTCACACGGCGGCCATTGGTGCCTCGGGATCACCGGCTGTGCTAGCTGAGATGATGACCTATCTGGGTTATCGCTGGCACCCCGAGTACACCGTCACCGAGGAGTACCAGGATTTTAACCAGGAGCAGTACCGTGCCACCGTCCACCTCTACTCTCGGGAGTATGACTCCACTACAGTGCTGCACACCGCTTATGGTGTTGGAGTGACCATTGATATGGCAGTTCACGATGCTGCCTATGCTGCTCTGACACACCTTCGTAGGGAGTACCGGGAGTTGGACACCTCCCCCTTCAGGCACATTGCTATCGCATCTGATATTGGTGCGGAGGGTTACTACACTGCTGCCTACTCCACTGTCACCCGCGAGCCCTTCCACCATCAGAACTTTGTTCTGCACGCTGATGGTCTGGATCGAGCTAACCGAGCTCTTCGCCACGAGTTGTACACCACTCGTCAGCACCTCTACCGTGCCTTGACGATGTTGCACCCCTTTGTTGGATCTGGGGAGCTGCCGCGTTCTGCTATCTATCCAGCCAGGACCGTGATGCCTTAGGGTGTCGGTTGGCCAGAGGTGGGAGGCTACTCTCCCGCACTTGGTCCACTTCTGCCGCCAGAGCGTCGGGTTCAGCACCAGAGCCCCCGCGGACCCCAGGTTGCCGACGTGGTGTACCCGTTGCCACACTACCAGCTTTCAGGCTACACCTACCTCCGCAGTGTCGTGTGGGATTGATGTAGACTTGCTTATTAGTGTTAGCTGCATTCGCCGCGAGCCTGCGTGCCGCCTATGATGTCTTAGTCTATGTATCGAACTCTATGTACCGAACCCTATGCATGATCCCTTTTGTAAGATATACCAACTGTTATGTGGTATCTATCGTGCTGCTTTCATTATGCATGTTTCCTCTGGAATGATTCTTGTATTTGCCAATTTCTCAAATACTGAAATACCCCTGTTATACATTAGCAGGATGGTTAGACCAGCTGGTCGTGGTCGTGGTGGCAACTTCCCACCACCGCCTGAGTACATGGCTGGTATGATCCAACAGCTTGAGATGAATCGCCAGTTCATGGAGAACATGATGGCGCAGTTTCCTCGCCCCAATATGAACCAGCAGCCAAACACAGTGACTCTGCAGGATTTCATACGCCTGAACCCAACTGTGTACCGCAGCTCAACTCAGCCTCTGGATGCCGATGACTGGCTCCGTGACATCACCTATGAGATGGAGTCTGCTGATGTAGCCCCTGCCAGCTATGTCACGTTTGCTTCCTTCTTCCTGAAGGGACCCGCAGCTCAATGGTGGGACAGCCACAGGCGTACTCTGCCAGCTGGAACAATCATCACCTGGCCAGACTTCCAAACTGCTTTCCGTGCCCGCTTCATTCCTCAGGGAGTCATGGACCGGAAGAAGCGTGAGTTCCGCAACCTCATCCAAGGCAACAAAACTGTTGAAGCTTATCAGCGGGAGTTTCTGGACTTGTCCCGCTATGCTGAAGAGGACATTGCTACTGATTCACGCAGACAGGAGAAGTTCCGTGACGGCCTTCAAGCTGACATCAAGTTCGCACTTCTAGTGCACGACTTTGATGATTTCGCCACCTTGGTGAACAAAGCCATCAACGTCGAAACTGGTCTGCAGGAATACTAGAGCTCTCACAGGCGCAGCCGTGACACGAGCTCATCTTCGGGCCCGTCCTCGCAGAAGCGCAGGATATGGATTCCCAACAGCATGTACCAGTCGAATGCACCTGTCCCAAGGCAGTCCTATGCTACACCTCGTCTGCCTAATGCTCCTGCTAGACAGCCAAAACTTCCAGCTCCACCACCCCAAGCTCCGGTCCCCACTCCCAATAATGGTCTGTGCTACAAGTGTGGTCAACCAGGTCACCTTGCCAGGAACTGCTATCAGAATCAGAATCGGAATCAGCTGGCCCTTCCTGCAGCTGGTCGTGGGAACAACCAGAACCGCAAAAACAATGCCAAGTCTTATGGTCGTGTTCATGCCAACCACGTTGATTTGAACGAAGCTCAAGACCATTCTGCTACTGTGATGGGTACACTCCTCGTAAATTCAGTACCTGCATCTGTTTTATTCGATACAGGAGCATCGCATTCATTCATGTCAGAAGAATTTGCATACAAGCACGACGTTAAGTGTGAGGCGATGAACACTTCGGTAGTGGTAAAAACCCCCGTGGGACAATGTCAAACCTCCATGGTTGGCGTCGATGTCCCCGTGGAAATCGAAGGGCTGGAATTCTATGACGCGCCCATTATCCTGAAGACGCCTAACATCGACCTCATTCTGGGGATGGATTGGTTGAAAGCGCATACTGCTTCCATAGTTTGCGCCACTAAGACCGTCCATCTGCTACATCCTTCAGATGAAATAGTTACATACCACGCTCGCCTGGTGCAAAATGCCGAGGCAAGGCTTTATGCCTTGAATGCATTGAACTCTGCACCACTCGAGGGCATCGAAAACATCCCCGTCGTGCGTGACTTCCTCGACGTCTTTCCTGAAGAACTTCCAGGGATTCCCCCTGCTAGAGCTGTCGAATTCGTCATCGACTTGAAACCAGGCACCACTCCTATTGCCAAGCGACCCTACAAGATGCCACCACATGAACTCCTTGAGCTTAAGGAGGAAATCGACAAATCTCTTCAAAGTGGTTTCATTCGCCCAAGTTGCTCTCCTTGGGGAGCACCTTCTCTCTTTGTCAAGAAGAAGGATGGGACAAACCGACTGGTCCAAGACTACCGTCCTATTAACCAAGCTACCATTCAGAACAAGTATCCTCTTCCTCGGATCAATGATCTGTATGATCAACTGGCTGGTTCATCAGTGTTCTCTAAACTCGACTTGAGATTGGGTTACCACCAGATCCGTGTTCGTGAAGAGGATATCCCAAAAACCGCCTTTGTGACTCGTTATGGTTCATACGAGTACACTGTCATGTCCTTCGGCTTAACCAATGCCCCAGCCACCTTCTCTCGCCTGATGAACTATATATTCATGGATTACCTCGACAAGTTCGTCGTGGTTTATCTGGATGATATCCTGGTATTTTCCAAGAACGAAGAAGAACATGCTGAACATCTTCGTCTTGTGCTGGAAAAGCTACGAGAGCATCAGCTATACGCCAAGTTCTCCAAATGTGAATTCTGGCTTCCTGAAGTAACCTATCTTGGGCATGTCATCTCTAAGGATGGTATTGCCGTTAACCCTGAACGAGTTCAGGCTATTCTTGATTGGACTCCTCCAAAGAATGTCAAGCAAGTCAGAAGTTTTCTCGGTCTCGCCAGCTATTGCCTTCGATTCGTCGAGAACTTCTCCAAGATTGCTAGGCCTCTGACTAACTTGCTGCATAAGGGCGTCAAGTTCCAATGGACAGACAAATGTCAGGAAAGCTTCCAGGCACTTAAAGACAAGTTGACTTCTGCCCCAGTGCTAGCTCCACCTGATACAAAGAAGGACTTCGTCATTTACTGCGACGCTTCCCGTCAAGGATTAGGCTGTGTCCTAATGCAAGAGCGCAGAGTGATTGCCTATGCCTCTCGTCAATTGCGCCCTCATGAAGAGAACTACCCAGTTCACGATCTCGAGCTTGCTGCTGTCATTCATGCACTGAAGCAGTGGCGGCATTACCTTCTCGGTAATCGTTGCGAGATATTCACTGACCATCAAAGTCTGAAGTATCTGTTTACTCAGCCAGACCTGAACCTCCGTCAGCAGAGATGGATGGAGACCGTAGCAGACTTTGACTTGGGTATTTCCTATACCCCAGGCAAGGCTAATGTAATGGCTGATGCCTTGAGCCGCAAGTCTTACTGCAACCACCTCCAGGTTCATAAAGTTCAGCCCTCGCTCGTTGAAGAATTCAGAAAGCTGAACCTCCATATTGTTCCCCCGGGTGCACTCGCTCCCCCTCCTGAGGAGTTTCAGAAGATGAACCTCCGTGTTATTCCCAAGGGTTCCCTCTATACCCTGGCTGTCGAACCCGACCTCGTGAGCTCCATCAAGACAATACAAGGGTACGACTCTGAAGTCTACAAGATTAAGCGCGACCTCAAGGAAGGAAAGCCCTCATACTTCACTATTGCCGGTGATGGCGCCGTGTACTTCAAAGGCCGCCTAGTGGTGCCGTGTAAGGAGGAAAACCTGAATATGACTCGGAAAGTTATGAAAGAAGCTCATGATACGCCTCTGTGTATCCATCCTGGTAGTACTAAGATGTACCAGGACATTCATCAAAGATTCTGGTGGTCTAATATGAAGCAAGACATTGCTCGCTATGTTGCCGAGTGTGACGTTTGCCGTTGTATCAAAGCAGAACATCAAAGGCCTGCTGGAACTCTGCAACCTATCTCTATTCCTGAATGGAAATGGGACCATGTTGAAATGGACTTCGTCACTGGATTTCCCAAATCGCAGAAAGGTAATGATGCTATTCTTGTCGTCATTGACCGGCTTTCTAAAGTTGCACATTTTCTGGCGGTCAAGGAAACTATCACTGCAAGCCAGCTTGCAACTCTCTACATGTCCAGAATTGTTTCACTTCACGGTATTCCACTGGTTATCAGTTCGGACCGTGGCAGCTTATTCACTTCAAGATTCTGGGCAAGTTTCCAAGAAGCTATGGGAACTCATCTATCGTTCAGTACTGCTTTTCATCCGCAGTCTCAAGGACAAGTTGAACGTGTCAACCAAGTTCTCGAAGATATGCTTCGAGCTTGTGTTGTTTCCTTCGGTAAGAAATGGGAGGAATCTCTCCCGTATGCTGAGTTCTCTTATAATAATAGCTATCAAGCTAGTCTGAAGATGGCCCCCTTCGAAGTGTTATATGGACGAAAGTGTCGAACCCCTCTGAACTGGTCAGAAACTGGGGAACGTCCATTCTTTGGTCCGGATATTATCCAACATGCCGAAGAACAAGTCCGCATTATTCGCGAGAATCTCAAGACTGCTCAGTCACGCCAAAAGAGTAACTATGACCGTCATCATAAAGACATGGTCTATCAACCTGGCGAAAAGGCCTATCTTCGAGTTACACCAATGAAGGGTGCACACCGCTTCGGGATCAAAGGAAAACTAGCTCCTCGCTATATTGGCCCATTCACTATTCTCGAAAAGCGTGGAAAAGTGGCCTATCAATTGGAGCTTCCGCCGAACCTTTCTCAGGTTCACGATGTGTTCCATGTGTCACAACTCCGCCGTTGCTTCAAGGACCCAATCCGAGCTGTGGATCATGAAGTGCTCGAATTGCAACAGGACCTCTCCTATAAAGAGCATCCGGTCCGCATTCTCGACCAAGCTGAACGCCGCACACGCCAGAAAGCGATCAAGTTCCTCAAGGTCCAGTGGTCGAATCACTCTGAGGATGAAGCCACCTTGGAACGCGAGGATCGTCTTCGTGAAGAATACCCCGCACTGTTTCCTTCTACCTCCTAAATCTCGGGACGAGATTTCTTGTAGTGGAGGAGATTTGTAACACCCGGATAATCTTGCTACAGTAATCCTGCGCTAATCATGCCACGTCATCCCGAATTACTGTTACTAACCTCGCAGTAATCCGAAACCGTTCAAATTCAAATTCAAATTGCAATTAACAATAAAAGTTTTCAAAAATTTAAACAAAATTGTTCGGTGGTTGCTAAATATTACAAAGGTAATTGTGGTGAAGTGACCACATTTTTAGAAAAGGCCTAAGCAATTTTAAATGATTAAAACAGAAAAGAAATTATAAAAGAAAATACAAACAAAAAAAAAAGAAAGAAAGGGAACCCCCCCCGCTGGGCCACCCGGCCCAGCCAACGCCACCTCGCCGCCAGGCCGGCCCACCCCCGCGCCCATATTCCCCCCCACCCCCTGGAAACCCTAATCCCCTCCCTCACAATCCCCCCCGATCCAGTCCCCTCCCCCTCTCCCCGATCTGGGCGCCGCCCCGACGCCGCGCCCCGACGCCCCTGGACCTCGCCGGCCGGCCTCCTCCCGCTCCGCCGCTCGTCCCCGTCAACCCCGACCTTCCCCGAGCACACGCCCTAGACCCCACGGCCCGTGGTGAGGCCCTCCTCCTCCCCTTCCCTCGTCGCCGTTCGCTTGCGGCCGCCATGCCCGGGGCACGCCCGAACCCGCGGTCGCCGCGCCCCCCCGTCTGTCCAGGCCGCGTCCCGCGCCCTCGTGCGCGCGCTCGCACTGGCCGCGCTCCCGCCCGTGCGAGGACGCCCCTCGTGCCCCTCTGCTGCCCGCGCCCCCCCCGCTCGCCGGTCCGGTCCCCACTGCAGCTACCACCCGCGGCCTCCTCCGTCCCGCACGACTCCTCGTCGCCGCGCCCCGTCGGGCGCCCACGGCCTCGGCCTGCCCCGCGGCCACCACCGGGCACTCGCCGCCGCGCGCGCCCATGGCCGCTCGCCGCTGCTGCCCCTCCCTGCAACACCGCCTCCCCCTGCCTCGTCGGCTCCGGCTAGCCGCGCCGCCAGCGCCGCCCCTTGCCGCGGCATGCTGCTCCGGCCGGCCGGCCTTGCCCCCTCGTGCTGGGCGCTGGGTACGCCCCGCCCGGCGCCCGCAGCCCCGCTAACGCCAGCGCCCGTTAGGCCCCCTCTGGGCCACTGCCAAACGGGGCCCACGCCCCACAGAACGTTAAAAAAAAGGAATTAAAATTAATAAAAAAAATTAAATAAAAATAAATAAATAAATAATTAATTAATTGATTAATTAATTAATTAATTAATTAATCTAATTAATCATAATTAGATTAACCTAATTATCTAATTAGTCTAATTAAACAATGATTAGTTAGTTAATCTCTGATTAGCTTAATCACAGAATGACAGGTGGGACCCACACGTCAGATTTGACCAGTCAACGCCCCTGTTGACTGCTGACGTCATGCTGACGTCAGCGTGCACTGTTTTGGATAATGTTATATTTAAATAATTAATTAAATTCCAGAAATTAATAAAATCTTTAGAAAATCATATCTTTTAATCCGTAACTCGGATTAAAATATTTTCAACATGAAAGTTGCTCAGAACGACGAGACGCTTTCGGATACGTAACCCGTTCGTCCGCCACACCCCCCTAACCTATCGAACTCGCAACTTTCCCCCTCCGGCTCCTCTGCCCGAAAACGCGAAACACCGGGGATATTTTCCCGGATGTTTCCCCCCTTCACCGGTATCACCGTATACCGCGTTAGGGCACCACTAACGCCGTTATTTGTCATGTCATGCATCACTGTGCATCTGCTTGCTTAAATATTTATTGTTTCTCCCCCCTCTTCTCTCGATAGACCCCGAGACCGACGTTGCTGCTGCCCCGTTCGACTACGGAGTTGACGATCCCTCTCTCTTGCCAGAGCAACCAGGCAAGCCCCCCCTTGATCACCAGATATCGCCTACTCTCCCCTATACTGCTTGCATTAGAGTAGTGTAGCTTGTTACTGCTTTCGTTATTCCTATCCTGATGCATAGCCTGTCTTTGATACTGCTGTTGATACCTTTACCTGCAATCCTACTGCTTAGTATAGGATGCTAGTGTTCCATCAGTGGCCCTACACTCTTGTCCGTCTGCCATGCTATACTACTGGGCCGTGATCACTTCGGGAGGTGATCACGGGCATATACTATATACTTTACACTGTTACATTACATGTGATACTATTCGGAGATGGGGGCTGAAGGGGCAGGTGGCTCCATCCCGGTAGAGGTGGGCCTGGGTTCCCGACGGCCCCCGACTGTTACTTTGAGGCGGAGCGACAGGGCAGGTTCGGACCACCTAGGAGAGAGGTGGGCCTGGCCCTAGTCGGCGTTCGCGATACTTAACACGCTTAACGAGATCTGGGTATTTGATCTGAGTCTGGCCATTTGGTCTATACGCACTAACCACCTACGCGGGAGTAGTTATGGGTATCCCGACGTCGTGGTATCAGCCGAAGCACTTCGTGACGTCAGCGACTGAGCGGCGCGCGCCGGGTTGGACCGCGTAACGTGACTTCCTTTGAAATGGAGGTTGCTAGGTCTGCTCTCCGGCCGCGTACGCAACGTGCAGGTGTGCTCAGGGCGATGGGCCCAGACCCCTGCGCGCTTAGGTTTAGACCGGCGTGCTGACCGCTCTGTTGTGCCTAGGTGGGGCTGCGACGTGTTGATCTTCCGAGGCCGGGCATGACCCAGGAAAGTGTGTCCGGCCAAATGGGATCAAGCGTGTTGGGCTATGTGGTGCACCCCTGCAGGGAAGTTTATCTATTCGAATAGCCGTGTCCCTCGGTAAAAGGACGACCCGGAGTTGTACCTTGACCTTATGACAACTAGAACCGGATACTTAATAAAACACACCCTTTCAAGTGCCAGATACATCCCGGTGATTGCTCTCCAACAGGGCATCGAGGAGGGGATTGCCGGGTAGGATTATGCTATACGATGCTACTTGGAGGCCTTCAGTCTACTCTCTTCTATATGCTGCAAGACGGAGGCGACCAGAAGCGTAGTCTTCGATAAGACTAGCTATCCCCCTCTTATTCTGGCTTTCTGCAGTTCAGTCCACTGATATGGCCCTTTACACATATATCCATGCATATGTAGTGTAGCTCCTTGCTTGCGAGTACTTTGGATGAGTACTCACGGTTGCTTTCTCCTTCTTTCCCCCCTATCCCTTCTACCTGGTTGTCGCAACCAGATGTTGGAGCCCAGGATCCAGACGCCACCGTCGACGACGACTCCTACTACTCTGGAGGTGCCTACTACTACGTGCAGCCCGCTGACGACGACCAGGAGTAGTTAGGAGGATCCCAGGCAGGAGGCCTGCGCCTCGTTCGATCTGTATCCCAGTTTGTGCTAGCCTTCTTAAGGCAAAACTTGTTTAACTTATGTCTGTACTCAGATATTGTTGCTTCCGCTGACTCGTCTATGATCGAGCACTTGTATTCGAGCCCTCGAGGCCCCTGGCTTGTATTATGATGCTTGTATGACTTATTTTATTTGTAGAGTTGTGTTGTGATATCTTCCCGTGAGTCCCTGATCTTGATCGTACACATTTGCGTGCATGATTAGTGTACGATTGAATCGGGGGCGTCACAGCTTTGCTCCTATAGTTGGATCTTATGATGTTTCTCCCCCTCCACCTTCTTGTAATGGATTGAGTTTTCCCTTTGAACTTATCTTATTGGCTTGAGTCTTTAAGGATTTGAGAACACTTGATGTATGTCTTGCATGTGCTTATCAGTGGTGACAATGGGATATTCACGTGATCCACTTGATGTATGTTTTGGTGATCAACTTGCAGGTTTTGTGACCTTGTGAACTTATGCATAGGGGTTGGCACACGTTTTCGTCTTGACTCTCCGGTAGAAACTTTCGGACACTCTTTGAAGTTATTTGTGTTGGTTTGAATAGTTGAATCTGAGATTGTGTGATGCATATCGTATAATCAAACCCGCGGATACTTGTGGTGACATTGGAGTATCTAGGTGACATTAGGGTTTGGTTGATGTGTGTCTTAAGGTGTTATTTTAGTATGAACTCTTGGGCTGTTTGTGACACTTATAGGAATAGCCCAATAGATCGACCCGAAAGAATAACTTTGAGGTGGTTTCGTACCCTACAATAATCTCTTCATTTGTTCTCCGCCATTAGTGACTTTGGAGTGATTCTTTGTTGCATGTTGAGGGATAGTTATGTGATCCAATTATGTTATTATTGTTGAGAGAACTTGCACTAGTGAAAGTATGAATCCTAGGCCTTGTTTCCTAGCATTGCAATACCGTTTGTGCTCACTTTTATCATTAGTTACCTTGCTGTTTTTATATTTTCAGATTACAAAAACCTATATATACCATCCATATTGCACTTGTATCACCATCTCTTCGCCGAACTAGTGCACCTATACAATTTACCATTGTATTGGGTGTGTTGGGGACACAAGAGACTCTTTGTTATTTGGTTGTAGGGTTGTTTGAGAGAGACCATCTTCAACCTACGACTCCCACGAATTGATAAACCTTAGGTCATCCACTTGAGGGAAATTTGCTACTGTCCTACAAACTCTGCACTTGGAGGCCCAACAATGTCTACAAGAAGAAGGTTGCGTAGTAGACATCAAGCTCTTTTCTGGCGCCGTTGCCGGGGAGGTGAGTGCTTGAAGGTATATCTTTAGATCTTGC
Source organism: Aegilops umbellulata (assembly GCA_032464435.1). Taxonomy (NCBI): domain Eukaryota; kingdom Viridiplantae; phylum Streptophyta; class Magnoliopsida; order Poales; family Poaceae; genus Aegilops; species Aegilops umbellulata. Next base: position 315,894,444 of record CP136056.1, on the reverse strand, counting down.
AATCGAATCTTTTCGTTTCTTGTTTTATCACTAGTTTAAATTATAAAAGAAAACTACAAAAAAATGGAACTGAGTTTGCCTCTTACGCTTCATCTTTTTAATATCTTTCGTGAGTATGATGGAAAGGAAAACTGTGCCAAAGTGTTAGAAGAAGAATGCATTAAAATGTTTGGCACTAAATCTTTGAATGATGAGCATGATTGCAATGTTGTTAGTATGAACGCTTTGAATATCTATAGTACTAATGATGATTGCACTAGTCATGATGAGAATGTCTCTTATAAGCATGTTGATTTTTGTGGAGTGCATAGAGTTTGCAAGTACATACCAAACAGGGAAGATAGATTTTGCAAGAGGCATAAGTATTTGGAAACTAAATGGTTGCAAGAAAGGCTAGATCTTTGTGCTGAAAATTTAAACATTCTTAGCCCTACTTGTGAACTTTGCAATGGACGTGATCACTTAAATAACCAATGCAAATTGTTTCATGATCGTATCGTGTCCAAAAATTGTGATGACTTGATTTCCCTTGCACATCATAATGAACTTAGTTTGCTTTTGGGTTATGAACAAATGAAATGTATAACTAAGGATCTTCCAGAAATTGTCCTTGATAAAGTTCTTGATTTTGATCTAGAAGAAATTTATATGTATTGTGCGGTGAATTGTATTGGAAATCCTTATATTGCCAATTACATAAAGAAAAGAAAACAAATAGAGGATGAAGAGAATACTAATGAAAGGGAAGAGACTTCCCAATATCCTCCTATTATTTCTTATGATGAATCAGGGAACGAGGAGGAGCTTTATATTCAACCAATCTCATTAATAAGGAGCTCCAAAAAGAGGATTGAACCCACACATAATGTGAAGAAGAAAAAGAAAAGACAAAGAAGCAAAGGTAGAAAGGTATCTCTCCCAAATGATGTTGCTCCTATTACTCATTGTGATGATGATAATTGCTATACTATTGGTACTATCCATACTATTAATGATGAGAGTGATTATGCTTATGATTTGAAAAGGCCCAAGCTTGGGGATGCTATGCTTGATGATGATGATGTGTTTGAGAATATATTTGCTGCAATTAATGTTTGTCCCAAGCTTGGGGATGCTATGTTTAATGAATATGCTATTTTTAGTCTCCCAAGTTTTGATATGCAAATTTATAATGATGATAACATGCCTCCTACTTTTGATGATTATATTGCTGAAAGTGGGTTTGGAAGAGTGTCAACTTTAGGAAGTAATGATCCCACTATTTTGGAGGACGTTGAATCTTATTATGATAATTATGAAAGTGGATTTGGATAGGTGATGACTTCATTTAGTAATGATTCCACTATCTTGGAAGAGGTTTCAATCGATTATGATGAGAACAAAGTTGCTACTTATGATGATTATTGTGATGACACTTATGCTATAAAAAGTAGTGATGATTATATTTATAAAACTTGTCATGATTATGATTACCCTTTTTCTGAATATTACTCTTTTAATGTGGAAACAATTTATAGTATTCGATTCTCTTATGATACTCCCACTATTCTGAAAGAGAAGAATTTTGCTTATGTGGAGAGTAGTAAAAATTTATGCTTGTAGATCATGAAAAGAATGCTTTAGGTGCTGGTTATATTGTTGAATTTATTCATTATGCTACTGAAAATTATTATGAGGGAGGAATATATGCTTGTAGGAATTGCAATAATATCAAGTTTCCTCTCAATGTGCTTAAAGTTTCGAAGTTATGCTTGTTTTGCCTTCCTATGCTAGTTGATTATTGTTCCCATAAGTTGTTTGCTCACAAAATCCCTATGAATAGGAAGTGGGTTAGACTTAAATGCGCTAGTCATATTCTTCATGATGCTCTGTTTTAATTCTTATCTTTTATGTGAGCATCATTGAAATCATCATGCCTAGCTAGGGGCGTTAGACGTTAGCGCTTGTTGGGAGGCAACCCAATTTTATTTTAGTTTCTTGCTTTTTGGTTCTGTTTAGTAATAAATAATCCATCTAGCCTCTGGTTATATGTGGTTTTATGTTTTAGTTAGTGTTTGTGCCAAGTTAAACCTATAGGATCTTCTTGGATAATAGTTATTTGATCTTGCTGAAAATTCCAGAAACTTTCTGTCCACGCAAACAATTGTTAAAAATTACCGGAACATGATATAATACTAATTCCAATTGCATAAGATCAATAGACAAATTATTTAGGTCTTACTATTTTGGCAGAATTTTTAGAGTTCCATAAGTTTGCGTTAGTTACAGATTACTACAGAATGTTCTGTTTTTGACAGATTCTGTTTTTCGTGTGTTGTTTGCTTATTTTGATGAGTCTATGGCTAGTAAAAGAGTTTATAAACCATAGAGAAGTTGGAATACAGTAACTTTAACACCAGTATAAATAAAGAATGAGTTCAATACAGTACCTTGAAGTGGTGTTTTGTTTTCTTTCGCTAATGGAGCTCACGAGATTTTCTGTTAAGTTTTGTGTTGTGAAGTTTTCATGTTTTGGGTAAAGATTCGATGGACTATGGAATAAGGAGTGGCAAGAGCATAAGCTTGGGGATGCCCAAGGCACCCTAAGGTAAATCCAAGGAAACCAAAAAGCCAAAGCTTGGGGATTCCCCGGAAGGCATCCCCTCTTTCATCCTCATCCATCGGTAAAATTTACTTGGAGCTATATTTTTATTCACCACATGATATGTGTTTTGCTTGGAGCGTTGTTTTATTTTCTTTAGTTTTGTTTGCTGTTCGAATAAAGTATTAAGATCTGAAATTCTTAAAATGGGAGAGATTCTTCACATAGCTACATAATTATTTGACTACTCATTAATCTTCACTTATATCTTTTTGGAGTAGTTTGTCATTTACTCGTGTGCTTCACTTATATCCTATGAGTAAATGGTTGAATGAATTGAATATCATAAATCTGAAATTATATATGTTTCATATGCTTATCCCATGGGGAGTAATGACTTTACATATAAGAAGTAGAGGTGGTAAATTTATTGTAGGTTAGCAAACATTGTATTGGTCACTTGAACAATTCATGAAAGAACATTGAAGGAAGAGAGATTTCACATATAAATATACTATCTTGGACATCTTTTGTAATTGTGAGCACTCATTAAAATATGACATGATAAAAGGTTGATGTTGGACAAGGAAGACAACGTAATGGGTTATGTTTTCTTATATCCGAAATAAAATATATTGTCATGGATCGCCCAACACGTTGAGCTTGCCTTTCCCCCTCATGCTAGCCAAATTCTTTGCACCAAGTAGAGATACTACTTGTGCTTCCAAACATCCCTTAAACCAGTATTGCCATGAGAGTCCACCATACCTACCTATGGACTGAGTAAGATCCTTCAAGTAAGTTGTCATCGGTGCATGCAATAAAAATTGCTCTCTAAATATGTATGATCTTTTAGTGTGGAGAAAATAAGCTTTATACGATCTTGTGATATGGAAGCAATAAAAGCGACAGACTGCATAATAAAGGTCCCTATCACAAGTGGCAATATAAAGTGATGTTCCCTCACATTAAGATTTTGTGCATCCAACTATAAAAGCGCATGGCAACCTCTGCTTCCCTCTGCGAAGGGCCTATCTTTTATTCTTGTCTTTTACCTTATGCAAGAGTCATGGTGATCTTCACCTTTCCTTTTTACATTTTATCCTTTGGCAAGCACATTGTGTTGGAAAGATTCTGATATATATATATATATATATATATATATATATATATATATATATATATCCAATTGGATGTAAGGCATCATGAGCTATTATTGTTGGCATTACCCTTGAGGTAAAAGGTTGGGAGGCGAATCTATAAGCCCCTATCTTTCTCTGTGTCTGATTAAAACTTTGAACCCATAAATATCGCATGAGTGTTAGCAATTGTGAAAGACTAAATGATAGTTGAGTATGTGGATTTTGCTAAATCAAAGCTCTCACATAGACTCTTCCTGAAAATAAGATGAATTGTAATTGTTTGATGACTGATAACACGGTTTGTTAGTTTTGAAGAAAACTTATGATCTATACTTTAACATGTGAATAGCTTGTTACTTGATCATGAGAAGCTTTATGAGATGAGCTACTGCTATGATATATAATGATGCTAGAAAAGGTGATTGAAATTATCATTGATCAAACTTGTGCACCTGCTAGCATTCACACCTCATAAATTATTTCTTTTATCATTTACCTACTCAAGGACGAGCAGGAATTAAGCTTGGGGATGCTGATACGTTTCCAACGTATCTATAATTTATGAAGTATTCATGCTATTATATTATCTGTTTTGGATGTTTATGGGCTTTATTAAACACTTTTATATTATTTTTGGGACTAACCTGTTAACCCAGAGCACAGTGCTAGTTTCTGTTTTTCCCTTGTTTCAGAGTTTCGCAGAAAAGGAACATCAAATGGAGTCCAAACGGAATGAAACCTTCGGGAGCGTGATTTTTGGAACAAATGTGATCCAGGAGACTTGGAGTTGAAGTCAAGGAAGCTTCGAGGTGGCCACGAGGCAGGGAGGCGCGCCTGCCCCCTGGGCGCGCCCCACCCTCGTGGGCCCCTTGTGGCTCCCCTGACCGACTTCTTTCGCCTATATATATATATCCATATACCCTAAAAACTTCGGAGAACAGAATAGATCGGGAGTTCCGTTGCCGCAAGCCTCTGTAGCCACCAAAAACCAATCGGGACCCTGTTTCGGCACCCTGCCAGAGGGGGGAACCCTCACCGGTGGCCATCTTCATCATCCCGGCGCTCTTCATGATGAGGAGGGAGTAGTTCACCCTCGGGGCTGAGGGTATGTACCAGTAGCTATGTGTTTGATCTCTCTCTCTCTCTCTCTCTCTCTCGTTTTCTTGAGATGGTACGATCTTGATGTATCGCAAGCTTTGCTACTATAGTCGGATCTTATGATGTTTCTCCCCCTCTACTCTCTTGTAATGGATTGAGTTTTCCCTTTGAAGTTATCTTATCGGATTGAGTCTTTAAGGATTTGAGAACACTTATGTATGTCTTGCATGTGCTTATCTGTGGTGACAATGGGATATCACGTGATCTACTCGATGTATGTTTTGGTGATCAACTTGCTGGTTCCGTGACCTCGTGAACTTATGCATAGGGGTTGGCACACGTTTTCGTCTTGACTCTCCAGTAGAAACTTTGGGGCACTCTTTGAAGTACTTTGTGTTGGTTGAATAGATGAATCTGAGATTGTTTGATGCATATCGTATAATCATACCCACGGATACTTGAGGTGACATTGGAGTATCTAGGTGACATTAGGGTTTTGGTTTATTTGTGTCTTAAGGTGTTATTCTAGTACGAACTCTATGATAGATCGATCCGATAGAATAACTTTGAGGTGGTTTAGTACCCTACAATAATTTCTTCGTTTGTTCTCCGCTATTAGTGACTTTGGAGTGACTCTTTGTTGCATGTTGAGGGATAGTTATGTGATCCAATTATGTTATTATTGTTGAGAGAATTTGCACTAGTGAAAGTATGAACCCTAGGCCTTGTTTCCTAGCATTGCAATACCGTTTGTGCTCACTTTTATCATTAGTTACCTTGCTGTTTTTATATTTTCAGATTACAAAAACCTATATCTACCATCCATATTGCACTTGTATCACCATCTCTTTGCCGAACTAGTGCACCTATACAATTTACCATTGTATTGGGTGTGTTGGGGACACAAGTGACTCTTTGTTATTTTGTTGCAGGGTTGTTTGAGAGAGACCATCTTCAACCTATGCCTCCCACGGATTGATAAACCTTAGGTCATCCACTTGAGGGAAATTTTCTACTATCCTACAAACCTCTCCACTTGGAGGCCCAACAACGTCTACAAGAAGAAGGTTGCGTAGTAGACATCACTGAGGCATAGGGAATGACTTTCGTTCTCTTTCTATTATCTCCCGTGGTCGGGTTTTGAGTCTTACTCAACTTTACACCTTGCAATATAGGCAAGAACTCCTTCTTTGACTGTTCCATTTTGAACTACTTCAAAATCTTGTCAAGGTATGTACTCATTGAAAAAATCTTATCAAGCGTCTTGATCTATCTCTATAGATCTTGATGCCCAATAGGTAAGCAGCTTCACCGAGGTCTTTCTTTGAAAAATTCCTTTATGCTTTCCAGAAAATTCTACATCATTTCCGATCAACAATATGTCATTCACATATACTTATCAGAAAGGCTGTAGTGCTCCCACTCACTTTCTTGTAAATACAGGCTTCACCGCAAGTCTGTATAAAACTATATGCTTTGATCACCTTATCAAAGCGTATATTCCAACTCCGAGATGCTTGCACCAGTCCATAGATGGATCGCTGGAGTTTGCACACTTTGTTAGCACCTTTAGGATCGACAAAACCTTCTGGTTGCATCATATACAACTCTTCATTAAGAAATCCATTAAGGAATGCAGTTTTGACATCCATTTGCCAGATTTCATAAAATGTGGCAATTTCTAACATGATTTGCACAGACTTAAGCATCGCTACGAGTGAGAAAATCTCATCGTAGTCAACACCTTGAACTTGTCGAAAAACCTTTTGCAACAAGTTGAGCTTTGTAGATAGTAACACTACCATCAGCGTCCGTCTTCCTCTTGAAGATCCATTTATTCTCAATGGCTTGCCGATCATCGGGCAGGTCCACCAAAGTCCACACTTTGTTCTCATACATTGATCATATCTCAGATTTCATGGCCTCAAGCCATTTATCGGAACCTGGGCTCATCATCGCTTCCTCATAGTTCGTAGGTTTGTCATGGTCTAATAACATGACTTCCAAAACGGGATTACCGTACCACTCTGGTGCGGATCGTGCTCTGATTGACCTACGAGGTACAGTAGTAACTTGATCTGAAGTTTCATGATCATTATCATTAGCTTCCTCTCTAGTCGGTGTAGGCATCACGGGAACGGTTTTGTGTGATGAGCTACTATCCAATTTGAGAGAAGGTACAATTACCTCATCAAGTTCTACTTTCCTCGCACTCACATCTTTCAAGAGAAACTCCTTCTCTAAAAAGGATCCATTCTTAGCAACAAATATCTTGTCTTCAGATCTGTGATAGAAGGTGTACCCAACAGTTTCTTTTTGGGTATCCTATGAAGACGCACTTCTCCGATTTGGGTTCAAGCTTATCAGGCTGAAGCTTTTTCACATAAGCATCGCAAACCCAAACTTTAAGAAATGACAACTTAGGTTTCTTGCTAAACCACAATTCATACGGTGTCGTCTCAACGGATTTATACGATGCCCTATTTAAACTGAATGCAACTGTCTCTAATGCATAACCCTAAAATGATAGTGGTAAATCCGTAAGAGACATCATAGATCACACCATATATAATAAAGTACGGTTATGACGTTCGGACACACCATTACGCTGTGGTGTTCTAGGTGGCGTGAGTTGTGAAACTATTCCACATTGTTTTAAATGAAGGCCAAACTCGTAACTCAAATATTCGCCTCTGCGATCAGATCATAGAAACTTTATTTTCTTGTTACGTTGATTCTCCACTTCACTCTGGAATTCTTTGAACTTTTCAAATGTTTCATACTTGTGTTTCATTAAGTAGATATACCCATATCTGCTTAAATCATCTGTGAAGGTTAGAAAATAACGTTTCCTGCCGTGAGCCTCAACACTCATCAGACCGCATACATCGGTATGTTTTATTTCCAGTAAGTCAGTGGCTCGCTCCATTGTTCCGTAGAACGGAGTCTTAGTCATCTTGCCAATGAGGCATGGTTCGCAAGCATCAAATGATTCATAATCAAGTGATTCCAAAAGTCCATCCACATGGAGTTTCTTCATGCACTTTACACCAATATGAACTAAACGGCAGTACCACAAATATGTTGCATTATCATTATCAACTTTGCATCTTTTGGCATCAATATTATGAATATGTGTATCGCTACAATCTAGATTCAATAAACCATTTACATTGGGTGTATGACCATAGAAGGTTTTATTCATGTAAACAGAACAACAATTATTCTCTGACTTAAATGAATAATCGTATCGCAATAAACATGATCCAATCATATTCATGCTCAACGCAAACACCAAATAACATTTATTTTGGTCCAACACAATATCTAAGGTAGAGGGAGTGTGTGATGGTGATCTTATCAACCTTGGAATCACTTCCAACACACATCGTCATCTTGCCCTTAACCAGTCTCTGTTCATTTTGCAATTCCTGTGTCGAGTTACTAATCTTAGCAACTGAACCAGTATCAAATACCCTGGGGTTACTATGAACACTAGTAAAGTACACATCAATAACATGTATATCAAATATACCTTTGTTCACGTTCCCATCCTTCTTATCCGCCAAGTATTTGGGGTAATTCCGCTTCCGACGACCATTCCCTTTGCAGTAGAAGCACTCAATTTCAGGCTTAGGTCTAGCTTTGGGTTTCTTCACGAGAGTGGCAACTTGCTTGCCATTCTCACTTGAAGTTCCCTTTCTTTTCCTTTGCCCCTTTTCTTGAAACTAGTGGTCTTGTTTAACCATCAACACTTGATGCTCTTTCTTGATTTCTACCTTCGCCGATTTTAGTATCGCGAAGAGCTCGGGAATCGTTTTCGTCATCCCTTGCATATTATAGTTCATCATGAAGTTCCAGTAACTTGGTGATAGTTACTAGAGAACTCTGTCAATCACTATCTTATTTGGAAGATTAACTCCCACTTGATTCAAGCGATTGTAGTACTCGGACATTCTGAGCTCATGATCACTGGTTGAGCTATTCTCCTCCACCTTGTAGGCAAAGTACTTGTCATAGGTCTCATACCTCTCGACTCGGGCATGAGTCTGAAATACTAATTTCAGCTCTTGGAACAGCTTATATGATCTATGGCATTCAAAACATTTTTGAAGTCTCGGTTATAAGCCGTAAAGCATGGCGCACTAAACTATTAAGTAGTCATCATACCGAGCTTGCCAAACATTCATAATGTCTGCATCTGCTCCTGCAATAGGTCCGTCACCTAGCGGTGCATCAAGGACATAATTCTTCTATGCTACAATGAGGATAATCCTCAGATCACGGACCCAGTCCGCATCATTGCTACTATCATCTTTCAACTTATTTTCCTCTAGGAACATATCAAAAATAAACGGGGAGCTACATCGCAAGCTATTGATCTACAACATAGATATGCAAATACTATCAGGACTAAGTTCATGATAAATTAAGTTCAATTAATCATATTACTTAAGAACTCCCACTTAGATAGACATCCCTCGAGTCATCTAAATGATCACGTGATCCATATCAACTAAACCATGTCCGATCATCACGTGAGATGGAGTAGTTTTCAATGGCGAACATCTCTATGTTGATCATATCTACTATATGATTCACGTTCGACCTTTCGGTCTCCAGTGTTCCGAGGCCATGTATATACATGCTAGGATCGTCAAGTTTAACCAGAGTATTCCGCATGTGCAAAACTGTCTTGCACCCGTTGTATGTGAACGTAGAGCTTATCACACTCAATCATCACATGGTGTCTCGGCATGACGAACTGTCGCAACGGTGCATACTCAGGGATAACACTTATACCTTGAAATTTTAGTGAGAGATCATCTTATAATGCTACCGCCGTACTAAGCAAAATAAGATGCATACAAGATAAACATCACATGCAATCAAAATATGTGACATGATATGGCCATCATCATCTTGTGCCTTTGATCTCCATCTCCAAAGCACCGTCATGATCTCCATCGTCACCGGCTTGACACCTTGATCTCCATCGTAGCGTCGTTGTCGTCTCACCAACTATTGCTTCTACAACTATCGCTAACGCATAGTGATAAAGTAAAGCAATTACATGGCGATTGTATTTCATACAATAAAGCGACAACCATAATGCTCCTCCCAGTTGCTGATAACTTTTAAAAAACATGATCATCTCATACAATAATGTATATCACATCATGTCTTGACCATATCACATCACAACATGCCCTGCAAAAACAAGTTAGACGTCCGCTACTTTGTTGTTGCAAGTTTTACGTGTCTGCTACAGGCTTCTAGTAAGAACCGTTTTTACCTATGCATCAGAACCACGACGATGTTTCGTCAAGTTTTCTGTTTTAACCTGCAACAAGGACTGGCCGTAGTCAAATTTGATTCAACTAAAGTTGGAGAAACAGACACCCGCCAGCCACCTTTATGCAAAACAACCTGCATGTCTGTCGGTGGAACCGGTCTCATGACCATGGTCATGTAAGGTTGGTCCAGGCCACTTCATCCAACAATACCGCCGAATCAAAATAAGACGTTGGTGGTAAGCAATATGACTATGATCTCCCACAACTCTTTGTGTTCTACTCGTGCATATCATCTACGCATAGACTTGGCTCGGATGCCACTGTTGGGGAACGTAGCATGCAATTTAAAAAATTTCCTATGCTCACGCAAGATCTATCTAGGAGACGCATAGCAACGAGAGGGGGAGAGTGTGTCCACGTACCCTCCTAGACCGAAAGTGGAAGCGTTTGACAACGCGGTTGATGTAGTCAAACTTCTTCTCGTTCCGACCGATCAGGCACCGAACGTACGATGCCTCCGAGTTCTGCACACGTTCAACTTGATGACATCCCTCGAACTCTTGATCCAGCAAAGTGTCAAGGGAGAGTTCCATCAGCACGACGGCATGGTGACGGTGATGGTGAAGTGATTCACGTAGGGCTTCTCCTAAGCACTACGTGAATATGACCGAAGGCGTAAACTATGGAGGGGGGCGCCGCACATGGCTAACAATGTTTGTTGTGTGTCCTAGGCGCCCCCTCCCCACATATATATAGGTGGGAGGGGGAGGGGGACAGCCATGGGGCGCCCCAAGTAGGAGGAAAACTACTTGGGGGCCTCCTCCAATTCGGCCTCCCCCTTTCCTTATCTTCGGAGGGGGGGGGGGGGGGAAGAAAGAGGGGAGAGGGGAAAGGAAGGGGGAATCCTATTCCCTCTATTTCCTTTCCTCCTCCCCTTTTCCTTTCTCCACTTAGGACGACCCATATGGGGGCACACCAGCCCCTTAGGGGCTGGTCTATCCCGCCCTTGGCCCAATAAGGCCCATATCTTTGCCGGGGGGTGGGGGGGGGGGTGCCCGGAACCCCTTCCCGTGACCCAATACGTTCCCAGTACCCCCGAAACACTTCTGGTGTCCGAATACTATCGTCCTATATATAAATCTTTACCTATCAACCATTTCGAGACTCCTCGTCATGTCAGTGATCTCATCCGGGACTTCGAACAACATTCGGTCACCAAATCACATAACTCATATAATACAAAATCAAGATCGAACGTTAAGCGTGTGGACCCTATGGGTTCGAGAACTATGTGGACATGACCGATACACCTCTCCGGTCAATAACCAACAGCGGAACCTGGATGCTCATATTGGTTCCAACATATTCTAGAAGATCTTTGTCGGTCAAACCGTAATGACAACAAACGTTATTCCCTTTGTCATCGGTATGTTGCTTGCCCGAGATTCGATCGTTGGTATCTCTATACTTAGTTCAATCTCGTTACCGGAAGTCTCTTTACTCATTCCGTAATGCATCATCCCGCAACTAAATTATTAGTCACATTGCTTGCAAGGCTTATTATGATGTGCATTACCGAGAGGGCCGAGAATACCTCTCCGATACTCGGAGTGACAAATCCTAATCTCGATGTATGCCAACCCAACAAACACCTTAAGAGATACATGTAGAGCATCTTTATAATTACCCAGTTACGCTGTGATGTTTGATAGCACACAAGGTATTCCTCTGGTATCCAGGAGTTGCATAATCTCATAGTCAAAGGAATATGTATATGACATGAAGAAAGATATAGCAATAAAACTGAGCGATCAACATGCTAAGCTAATGGATGGGTCTTGTCCATCACATCATTCTCCTAATGATGTGATCTCGTTCATCAAATGACAACACATGTCTATGGTTAGGAAACTTAACCATCTTTGATCAACGAGCTAGTCTAGTAGAGGCTTACTAGGGACACAATGTTTTGTCTATGTATCCACACATGTACCAAGTTTCCAGTTAATACAATTCTAGCATGAATAATAAATATTTATCATGATATAAGGAAATATAAAATAACAACTTTATTATTGCCTCTAGGGCATATTTCCTTCATCTTCACAGTCCATATTTCATATGTCTTATCTACGGACTTTGATGGTGCCCTATTTAGTGTGAAAGCTGCAGTTTCTAAAGCCTATCCCCAAAATGACATGGGTAAATTCGACTGACTCATCATTGATCGAACCATGTCCAACAGAGTCCGATTCCTCTATTCCGACACACCATTTATCTCTGGTGTACCCGGAGGATTCAATTGTGGAACTATTCCACGACTCTTCAGATGATCATCAAACTCCTGGCTCATATACTCACCGCCACGATCAAATCGTAGAAGTTTCATTCTCTTGCCGAGTTGATTTTCCTCTTCGTTCTGAAACTCCTTGAACTTTTCAAAAATTTCTGACTTGTGCCTCATCAAGTAGATATGTCCATATTTACTCAAGTCATTGGTAAAAGTCATGAAATATTGGAAACCACCTCTAGATGTCGTGCTCATTGGTCCACATACATCACTATCTATAAGTTCCAACAACTCGGACGCCCTATCATAACTCTTTGCAAAAGGAGTCTCATTCATCTTGCCGAGTAGGCAAGACTCGCATGTCGCAATTGATTCAAAATCAAATGAAGTTAGAATTCCATCATCATGGAGCTTCTTCATGCGGTTTTGTCTAGTGTGTCCTAGTCGACAATGTCAGATGTAAGTCGGATTTATCTCGTTAGGCTTATGCCTCTTGATATTTATGTTATAGACTAACTCACCTTCAAGATCTAGGATAAATAACCATTCAAAACGGGTGCAAAGCCATGGAACATTTTATTCAAGTAAATGGAACAACCATTCTCCTTAATACTGAATTCATAACCTTGTCTCATCAAACATGAGCCAAAAATAATGTTTCGACTCAAAGCATGAACATAATAACAATTATCAAGTTCCATTACAAATCCTGAAGGTAAATTAAGTTGCATAGTGCCGACGACCAATGCAAAACTCTTGCTTTATTCCCAACGCGTATGCCAACTTCTCCTTTTGCGAGATTCCTAGTTCTACTTAGCCCCTGCATCGAGTTGCATATGTGAACAATTGATCCAATATCATATAACCAAGATCTACTAGAAATATTAGCAAGCTAAATGTCTACAACATATACAACAAGTGTACCTGAAGAAGTCACACTTCCAGTCTTCTTGCCCTTCTCGGCAAGCCACTTGCTGCAGTTCCTTTTGAAGTGTCCGGGTTCCTTGCAGTGAAAGCAAGCGGCCCTGAGGCCGGCCCTGACTTAAGCGTAGTGGCGGCAGTTGGAGTTGCTTCCTTCTCCTTTCCCCTTGCCTTAGCTTTTTTCTTGGACCAACTCTTCTTGAACCTAGCCAAGTTCTACACATCAACACTTGACAACACGTACCTTTCTTGATATCCTGCTCTGGCACCTTGAGCATCCCATGCAATTCAGTGAGCTTCTTTTCCATCCCATGCATATGGTAGTTCGAGTTGAATGTCCCATAGCTATCCAGAAGAGAACTCAAAATCGTATCTGTGGACAACTCGTCCCCAAGTGGGAAGCCCAACCAATCCAAAGCTTGGATGTACCCGATCATCTTGATCACATGTGGGATCAGTGGATCACCTTCTTTCAGCTTACAATCCATTAAGGATTGCCAGACGTTGAACCTTTCGGTCCCAGCCTACATTTGAAACATGCTTTTGAGGTTCTTGATCATATCAAAAGCCTCAATATTTTTGAACTGTTGCTGCAGATCGGGCTCCATAGAAGCCAACATGAGACAACTGATCTTGTTTGCTCATCAATGAGTTTTTGGTAGTCATTCCTAGTTGTGGCATTAGCTTTATCGGCAGATTCCTCTGGAAGAGAATTCTCTAGAACTTGTACCTTTTTCTCATGCCTAAGGAAAATTCTCAGTTTTCTATACCAGGTGGTAAAGTTTGTTCCATTCAATTTATCTTTTTTCAGGATTGATTTCAACGCAAACGAGTAACTTGAGCAGGTGGTGCCATTGATCTACAACAGAAATATGCAAAACACTAAGACTTGTATTCATGAAAAGTAATTCATATTAAACATTTTAATAAGATCATTACTCCCACTAAAATCAGCATCCTCCGTTGGTACTTAGTGATTCAAGACCCAAGATCAACAAGTCAACTAGTGAGCTTTTGCATCACTACTAGAAGACGAGATCACTCGGTAAGAAACTCTTGCTAATCGTATCTCCATACGACTCTTGTTGTTGGGGACATCTCATGCCGCGCTAACTCCTATGCCTCGTGGCCCAAAACTGTTTTGATAGCCATGGCAAGTCAACCAATGCTGCGCATGTAAGTGTCCGACACAAACCCATCACTTCAAGGAGATCTAGTAGCACCCTAATTTTATAGGCCCACAACTAAATATACTTGATATGTGAAGGTGCATAAATTGGGCAGGCATTTATACTTGACATTCTTTGAGGGACCACCCTACATAAAACATCTACCATGCAAAAGAAGGGTGCATAAAAGGGATAAACTTTCGCAGGCAGTTTATATACGTGCGATACGGTATAGCCCCTTGATAACACAGAAGTATAGGGGATCGCAACAGTTTTGGAGGGTAGAGTATTCAACCCAAATTTATAGATTCAACACAAGGGGAGCCAAAGAATATTTGTAAGTATTAGTAGATGAGTTGTCAATTCAACCACACCCGGAGATTAATTATCTACAACAAAGTGATCAGTAGCAAAGTAGTATGATAGTTTTGATAGTAGTAGCAACAACAATAGTAATGGTAACAGTGATAGCAGTGATTTTGTAGCAAGTGCAACAGTAACGATATCAGTAGTAACTTAGCAAGAACAATATAAGAGAAATTCGTAGGCATTGGATCGATGACTTGTTGGATGATATTCATCATGTGACAGTTATAACCTAGGGCGATACAGCAGTAGCTCCAGTTCATAAATATAATGTAGGCATGTTTTCCATAAATAGTCATACGTGCTTATGGAAAGAACTTGCATGACGTCTTTTGTCCTACCCTCCCGTGGCAGCGGGGTCCTATTGGAAACTAAGGGATATTAATGCCTCCTTTTAATAGAGAACCGGAACAAAGCATTAACACACGGTGAATACATGAACTCCTCAAACTACGTTCATCACCGGGAGTGGTCCCGACTATTGTCACTCTGCGGTTGCCGGATCATAACACATAGTAGGTGACTATAACTTGCAAGATCGGATCTAGAACATAGATATAATGGTGATAACATAAACGGTTCAGATCTGAAATCATGGCACCCGGGCCCAAAGTGACTAGCATTAAGCATGGCAAAGTAATAGCAACATCAATCTCAGAACATAGTGGATACTAGGGATCAAGCCCTAACAAAACTAACTAGATTACATGATGAATCTCATCCAAGTCCTCACCGACCAGCGAGCCTATGAAGGAATTACTCACTCCCAGTGGGGAGCATTATGGAATTGGCGATGGAGAAGGCTTGGTGATGACGAAGATCGAAGATCCCCCTCTCCGGATCCCCAAACGGGCTCCAGATCTGGCCTCCCGATGAAGAACAGGAGGTGCCAGCGGCTCCGTCTCGTGGAACATAATAATTATTTTTCCCTCTAATTTTTTCTAGAAAAATAGGATTTTATAGCATCGGTTTCAGGGTTTGCGGGGCCACCAGGTGGGGACAACCCACTTGGGCGTGCCTCGAAGGGGGGGTGCCTTGGTGGGTTGTGCCCACCCAGGTGCCCCCCTCCGGTGGTTCTTGGCTCCATAAATTGAAACACCCTCGATGCGGCTATATCTCCCACGTGTCGAAGCACGACTTAGAGGCATAGCCGCATTGAAAGCAATGTCGCAAGTGAGGTAATCTTCACACAACCCATGTAATACATAAGGGAAAGAGATACATAGTTGGCTTACAATCGCCACTTCACACAAATACATGAATAACACATTACATCATACAGTTACAATCAGGGCCCGACTACGGAGCCAAAATAAAAGAAGAACCCCAAAAGCGACAAAGGTCCACGATCGACCCCAACTTAGCTCCACTACTGATCGACTAGAACGGAACAACATAAAGTACAAGATCTTTATTGAGCTCCTCCTTGAGCTCGGGTGCGTCACCTGCACGGTCTCATCGCACCTGCAAACTGGTTTTGGGAAGTATCTGTGAGCCACGGGGACTCAGCAATCTCACACCCGCGAGATCAAGACTATTTAAGCTTATAGGTAGGGGTAAAAGGTATGAGGTGGAGCTGCAGCAAGCGACTAGCATATATGGTGGCTAACATACGCAAAAGAGAGCGAGAAGAGAAGGCAAAAGCACGGTCGTGCAACTATGATCAAGAAGTGATCCTGAAACTACTTACGTCAAGCATAACTCCAACAACCGTGTTCACTTCCCGGACCCCGCCGAGAAGAGACCATCACGGTTACACACGCGGTTGGTGTATTTTAGTTAAGATCAACTCCGGGTTTTCTACAACCGGACATTAACAAATTCCCATCTGCCACATAACCGCGGGCACGGCTTTTGAAAGTTCAAACCCTGCAGGGGTGTCCCAACTTAGCCCATGATAAGCTCTCGCGATCAACGAAGGATATTCCTTCTCCCCGGGAAGACCCGATCAGTCTTGGGATCCCGGCTACAAGACATTTCGACAGCAATAAAACAAGTCCAGCAAAACCGCCCGATGCGCCGACATCCTGATAGGAGCTGCACATATCTCGTTCTCAGTGCAACACCGGATAAGCGAAGCGTACAGGAATCCAACATAACCCAACTTGCCAAGGGACGGCCCTGCACGGTGCTCTAGTTTGGACCAACACTTAGACAAGCATTGGCCCGGGGGGCTAAATAAAGATGACCCTCGGGTTGATCAGACCCAAGGGAAAGGGGTAGGTGGTAGGCAAATGGTAAAACCAAGGTTGGGCCTTGCTGGAAAAGTCTTATTCAAAGCGAACTGTCAAGGGGGTCCCATAAATCACCCGACCGCGTTAGGGACGCAAAATCCGGGAACATAACACCGATATGACGGAAACTAGGGCGGCAAGAGTGGAACAAAACACCAGGCATAAGGCCGAGCTTTCCACCCTTTACCAAGTATATAGATGCGTTAATTAAATAAGATATATTGTGATATCCCAACAAGTAAACACGTTCCAACAAGGAACACAAGTCCATGTTCCAACAAGGAACAAACTTCATCTTCACCTGCAACTAACAACGCTATAAGAGGGGCTGAGCAAAGCGGTAACATAGCCAAACAACGGTTTGCTAGGACAAGGTGGGTTAGAGGCTTGGTTTAACAATATAGGAGGCATGATAAGCAAGTGGTAGGTATCGCAGCATAGGCATAGCAAAAGAGCGAGCAATCTAGCAAGCAAAGATAGAAGTGATTTCGAGGGTATGGTCATCTTGCCTGAAATCCCGCAAAGAAGAAGAACGGGTCCATGAAGAAGACAAACGGACGAATTGGAACGAATCCTCACAACTCCGGAACGAAACCGAAGCTAACGCGAGAAGCAACCCGGAAAGAAACAAACAACATAGTAAACAACCAACACATAAACATGGCATGATATGCGAGATGTGGTATGCAATGCATATGCATGCTCGGGAAGGAAAAGATGAACAAGGCATAATCTTGGCAAACCAAGTATGCCACTGGAAAGGTGAGGTGATTTCGGTTGAAATCGATATAAAGATCACCGGAATCGGATGCACGGTTTGCAAATGACAAGCAAAACAAGAATGACAAGAATCTGCCATAAACAGCATGATGCTACTTAGCAAGCAACAAGAAACTAAGCTACTGAACCCAAACATATCAACAAGGAATATGATAGTGATCTGCTAGATGCTTAACAAAAGATGAACACTGAGCTACGGCTAAATCACACCACAACAGGTTCAAACAAGCATGGCAAAAGTGCAAAAGATAACAGGTTCACAGACTTAGTGAAAATACTAACATGACAGAAATTATCATCAGGATGACATGTTTAGAGCAATGAAACAACATGCTAAAGGATGAGAACATAGAAAAGCAAGGCATGGCATGAATCTACTCAAAGCACTTAACAAAAGCCCCTTACTGACCATAAGCCAAAAAGGACTAGAAAATATAATAACACCCATGTCAATTAAGCAAGTTTCGTTACAGGTTTCAGACTTAGCAGAAAAACTGGACATGTCAAAAACAGATAACAAGTAGGCATGTTTACGAGCTCGAAGCACTCACTACAGAGCATTGCATGATAACTAAGCATACATACATCAAGAAGACATGGCATACAAGATATACATGGCAAGAACAACATTATAGCATGCAAGGATCAACTACAACAAGCTTGGCAAAATCGAATAACATGTAAACAATCTGCCAGCAATATTTTATAGCAAAAGTAGAGCTCGATTGACTCAAGCTATGACACTTCATAAATACAAACAAAGGCATGGATGGATAGAGCAAATCCATATGCTCAAAACACTCTTACTGATCATGCTCAAAAGAGGCATAGATCTCTCTGAAACACCACACACACATGGCATAAAAATAACAGCAGGCAGGGACATTGGTTAAGCCGAAGGACATGATAGTGTACTCGTATGAACCATAACGAGTCACAAAGGCGGTCTTTGGGATATCCTCTTCACGAACACGGATCTGGTGGTAACCCAACCTCAAGTCGAGTTTAGAGAACACTGATGAACCAGCCAGTTGATCATACAGATCATTGATCCGGGGAAGAGGATACTTGTTCTGAATGGTAGCTTGGTTAATAGGACGGTAGTCTTGGACCAGTCGGTTTGTCCCATCCTTCTTCTTGACAAAGAGAGAAGGTGCTCCCCAAGGAGAGCAACTTGGGCGAATGAAACCATTTTGAAGAGATTTGTCGATTTCCTCCTTAAGCTCAAGGAGTTCATGTGGTGGCATCTTGTAGGGTCGCTTGGCAATAGGAGTGGTGCCTGGTTTCAAGTCGATGACAAATTCGACAGCTCTAGCAGGGGGAATCCCTGGAAGTTCTTCAGGAAAGACGTCGAGGAAGTCACGCACGACGGGGATATTTTCGATGCCCTCGAGTGGTGCAGAGTTCAATGCATTCAAGGCATAAAGCCTTGCCTCGGCATTTTGCACCAGGCGAGCGTGGTATGTAACTATTTCATCTGAAGGATGTATCAGATGGACGGTCTTAGTGGCGCAAACTATGGAAGCAGTATGCGCTTTCAACCAATCCATCCCCAGAATGAGGTCGATGTTAGACGTCTTCAGGATAATGGGCACGGCATAGAATTCCAGCCCTTCGATTTCCACGGGGACGTCGACGCCAACCATGGAGGTTTGACATTGTCCCACGGGGGTTTTTACCACTACCGAAGTGTTCATCTCCTCGTATTTAATGCCATGCTTGAATGCAAAATCTTCTGACATGAATGAATGCGATGCTCCTGTATCGAATAAAACAGATGCAGGTACTGAATTTACGAGGAGTGTACCCATCACAGTAGAAGGCTGGTCTTGAGCTTCGTTCAGATCAACGTGGTTGGCATGAACACGGCCATAGGACTTGGCTTTGCTGTTACGGTTCTGGTTGCTTCCATGGCCTGTTGCTGGAAGGGCCAGTTGATTCTGTTTCTGGTTGCATTCCCTAGCAAGGTGCCCTGGTTGTCCGCACCTGAAGCACAAGCCATTCTCGGGAGTAGGAACAGGAGCTTGGGGTGGTGGAGCTGGAAGTCTTGGCTGCCTAGTAGGAGCAGTAGGCAGACGAGGTGCAGCATAGGACTGCCTAGGGACAGGTGCATTCGACTGGTACATGCTGTTGGGAATCCATATCTTGCGCTTCTGCGAGGACGGGCCCGAAGATGAGCCCGTGTCACGGCTGCGCCTGTGAGAGCTCTGGTATTCCTGCAGACCAGTTTCGACGTTGATGGCTTTGTTCACCAAGGTGGCGAAATCAGCAAAGTCGTGCACTAGAAGTGCGAACTTGATGTCAGCTTGAAGGCCGTCACGAAACTTCTCCTGTCTGCGTGAATCAGTAGCAATGTCCTCTTCAGCATAGCGGGACAAGTCCAGAAACTCCCGCTGATAAGCTTCAACAGTTTTGTTGCCTTGGATGAGGTTGCGGAACTCACGCTTCTTCCAGTCCATGACTCCCTGAGGAATGAAGCGGGCACGGAAAGCAGTTTGGAAGTCTGGCCAGGTGATGATTGTTCCAGCTGGCAGAGTACGCCTGTGGCTGTCCCACCATTGAGCCGCGGGTCCCTTCAGGAAGAAGGAAGCAAACGTGACATAGCTGGCAGGGGCTACATCAGCAGACTCCATCTCATAGGTGATGTCACGGAGCCAGTCATCAGCATCCAGAGGCTGAGTTGAGTTGCGGTACACAGTTGGGTTCAGGCGTATGAAATCTTGCAGAGTTACTGTGTTTGGCTGTTGGTTCATATTGGGGCGAGGAAACTGAGCCATCATGTTCTCCATGAACTGGCGATTCATCTCAAGCTGTTGGATCATACCAGCCATGTACTCAGGCGCTGGTGGGAAGTTGCCACCCCGACCACGACCACCTGGTCTAACCATCCTGCTAATATATAACAGGGGTAGTTCAGCATTTGAGAATATTTGCAAAGACAAGAATCATTCAAGACGAAACATGCATAATGAAAGCAGCACGATAGATACCACATAATAGATGGCACATCTTACAAAAGGGATCATGCAAAGTGTTCGGTACACAGAGTTCAGTACATAGACTAAGACATCATAGGCGGCACGCAGGTTCGCGGCGAATGCATCTAACATAAGCAAGCAAGTCTACATCAGTCCCACACGACACTGCGGAGGTAGGTGTAGCCTGAAAGCTGGTAGTGTGGCAACGGGTACACCACGTCGGCAATCTGGGGTCCGCGGGTGCTCTGGTGCTGAACCCGACGCTCAAGTGGCAGAAGAGGACCAAGTGCGGGAGAGTAGCCTCCCACCTCCGGCCAACCGACACCCTGAGGCATCACGGTCCTGGCTGGATAGATAGCAGAACGCGGCAGCTCCCCAGATCCAACAAAGGGGTGTAACATCGTCAAGGCACGGTAGAGGTGCTGACGAGTGGTGTACAACTCGTGGCGAAGAGCTCGGTTAGCTCGATCCAGACCATCAGCATGCAGAACAAAGTTCTGATGGTGGAAGGGCTCGCGGGTGACAGTGGAGTAGGCAGCAGTGTAGTAACCCTCCGCACCAATATCAGATGCGATAGCAATGTGCCTGAAGGGGGAGGTGTCCAACTCCCGGTACTCCCTACGAAGGCGTGTCAGAGCAGCATAGGCAGCATCGTGAACTGCCATATCAATGGTCACTCCAACACCATAAGCGGTGTGCAGCACTGTAGTGGAGTCATACTCCCGAGAGTAGAGGTGGACGGTGGCACGGTACTGCTCCTGGTTAAAGTCCTGGTACTCCTCGGTGATGGTGTACTCGGGGTGCCAGCGATAACCTAGATAGGTCATCATCTCAGCTAGCACGGCCGGTGATCCCGAGGCACCAATGGCCGCCGTGTGGCGCACGACCTGCCTCGTGGGTTCCATCTGAAAACAAAGATGTTTCAAAGGAGTCAAATGACAGTGTGGAAATTGTGCAAAACACTATACCAAGGAATAACTATGGCTTTTATCCAACTTTGGGGTGAATGTCGTCGCGGGATCCTAGTGTCAGGGTTAGTAAATTCGTTTAACCCGAGTAGAAGAGAGTTTAGAGTCCCAGAGTAAAGGTCGAGGAGTAAAAGATCCTAGTACCACCCGATGGCGACGTGGGCCCGTAAGGCACACAGCCAATGTTAGTCAAGTTTTTGTAATGTCTAGACTCGACTTCGGCCAAGGAGTGTGGAAGGGGGATTCCTACAGGCAGTCGGCTCTGATACCAACTTGTGACTCCCCCGATTCAATCGTACACTAATCATGCACGCAAGTGTGTACGATCAAGATCAGGGACTCACGGGAAGATATCACAACACAACTCTAAAACATAAATAAGTCATACAAGCATCATAATACAAGCCAGGGGCCTCGAGGGCTCGAATACAAGTGCTCGATCATAGACGAGTCAGCGGAAGCAACAATATCTGAGTACAGACATAAGTTAAACAAGTTTTGCCTTAAGAAGGCTAGCACAAACTGGGATACAGATCGAACGAGGCGCAGGCCTCCTGCCTGGGATCCTCCTAACTACTCTTGGTCGTCGTCAGCGGGCTGCACGTAGTAGTAGGCACCTCCAGAGTAGTAGGAGTCGTCGTCGAAGGTGGCGTCTGGATCCTGGGCTCCAGCATCTGGTTGCGGCAACCGGGTAGAAGGGAAAGGGGGAAAAGGGGGAAGAAAAGCAACCGTGAGTACTCATCCAAAGTACTCGCAAGCAAGGAGCTACACTACATATGCATGGATATATGTGTAAAGGGCCATATCAGTGGACTGAACTGCAGAATGCCAGAATAAGAGGGGGATAGCTAGTCTTATCGAAGACTACGCTTCTGGTCGCCTCCGTCTTGCAGCATATAGGAGAGAGTAGACTGAAGTCCTCCAAGTAGCATCGTATAGCATAATCCTACCCGGCGATCCCCTCCTCGATGCCCGTTGGAGAGCCATCACCGGGTTATAGGTGGCACTTGGAAGGCTGTGTTTTATTAAGTATCCGGTTCTAGTTGTCATAAGGTCAAGGTACAACTCCGGGTCGTCCTTTTACCGAGGGACACGGCTATTCGAATAGATAAACTTCCCTGCAGGGGTGCACCACATAGCCCAACACGCTTGATCCCATTTGGCCGGACACACTTTCCTGGGTCATGCCCGGCCTCGGAAGATCAACACGTCGCAGCCCCACCTAGGCACAACAGAGCGGTCAGCACGCCGGTCTAAACCTAAGCGCGCAGGGGTCTGGGCCCATCGCCCTGAGCACACCTGCACGTTGCGAACGCGGCCGGAAGCAGACCTAGCCTAGTGGCGTTCCAGTCCAATCCGGCGCGCGCCACTCAGTCGCTGACGTCAAGAAGTGCTTCGGCTGATACCACGACGTCGGGATACCCATAACTACTCCCGCGTAGGTGGTTAGTGCGTATAGACCAAATGGCCAGACTCAGATCAAATACCCAGATCTCGTTAAGCGTGTTAAGTATCGCGAACGCCGACTAGGGCCAGGCCCACCTCTCTCCTAGGTGGTCTGAACCTGCCCTATCGCTCCGCCACAAGTAACAGTCGGGGGCCGTCGGGAACCCAGGCCCACCACTACCTGGGTGGAACCACCTGCCCCTTCAGCCCCCAACTCCAAACAGTATCACAGATAATGTAACAGTGTAAAGTATATAGTATATGTCCGCGATCACTTCCCGAAGTGATCACGGCCCAGTAGTATAGCATGGCAGACGGACAAGAGTGTAGGGCCACTGATGGAACACTAGCATCCTATACTAAGCAAGTAGGATGGAAGGTAAAGGTATCAACAGCAGTATCAAAGACAGGCTATGCAACAGGATAGGAATAACGAAAGCAGTAACATGCTACACTACTCTAATGCAAGCAGTATAGAGAAGAATAGGCGATATCTGGTGATCAAAGGGGGGCTTGCCTGGTTGCTCTGGCAAGAGAGAGGGATCATCAACTCCGTAGTCGAACGGGGCAGCAGCAGCGTCGGCCTCGATGTCTATCGAGAGGAGAGGGGGGAGAAACAATAAATATTTAAACAAGCAGAGGCATAGTGATGCAAGACATGACAAGTAACGGCGTTAGAGGTGCCCTAACGCGGTATGGGATGATACCGGTGAAGGGGGGGAAACATCCGGGAAAGTATCCCCGGGGTTCCGCGTTTTCTGGGAGAGGAGCCGGAGGGGGAAAGTTGCGAGTTTGAGATGTTAGGGGTGTGCGGCGGATGAACGGGCTGCGTATCCTGGTTCGTCTCGTCGTTCTGAGCAACTTTCATGTACAAAGTATTTTCATCTGACTTACGGATTATTTTATATGATTTTTCAAAGTTTTTAATCATATTCTAAATTTATTATTAATTCGAAATTAATCGAATAAACGCTATGTGCACCCAACACAGGGTACACAGAAGTGTACCCAGGGGATGACAAATGGGCCAAGGGGGACCCAGTTGACCAGTCAAGGTTTGACTGGTCAACAGGGTGTGGGGCCCCCTGTCATTGGCTGACTAGTAAACTAACAATTTTAGTTAGACTAATTAATCAATTGACAGGATTAATTAGGTTATTTAATGATTAGATTAATCTAATACAGAATTAATTATCTTAATTCATTCACTAATTAATTAATTAGTTTAATTATTAATTAATTATATATATTTAGTTTAATTATTTTTTTAATTAAAATTTTTAAATTTATTTTTTTTAAAACGTTTTGGAGGCGGGCCCCTCCTAGTTAGTGGCTCTGGGGGAGCCTTAGCGGGTCAGCGGGCGACGGGCGCCTGTGCCCGAGGCCACCGCAGCGAGGGCGCGAGGCCCAGCTGCGCCGGCGGCCTCGATCGACACCGGGAGGGGGCGGGGAGCAGGGGGTCGGCCCCGGACGGCGGCGGCCCTGGCGGGCGCGGCCAGGCGCCACGGGAGGGAGGCGGTGGTGGCCGGGCGGCGATGGTAGGAGGCGGAGCCGGGCTGCACGAGGCGAGGTCGTGGCCTCGCGGGGGCGCCAGCGCGCGGCAGCAAAGGCCGGCGCGGTGCAGCCCGGGTGCGAGGGCGCAGGCCACGTCCAGGGGGTGGACTGGGCGAGACGGGGCGACGGCGCGCGGCCAGGGCGCGGCGACCGCCGTGCGGGGCCGCGGCTGGGCGCGGACGGCGCCGGCGACAGAGGGGGAAGGGAGGAGGAGGAGCTCACGGGAGGGGGTAGGGACTCGGGAGCGTGCTCGGGGAAGCTCGGGGCGGGGGATGGGGACGGCGTCGATGCAGGGGAGGAGGCGGCCCGGCGAGGGAGGAGCTTCGAGCTCCGGGCGGCGACGGCGTCAGGTCCTCCTCCTCTCGATCCCGATCCAGTCGGGGGAGAGAGAGGAGGGCGAGATATTTTGCGGGGGGGGGGGGGGAATGGGTGTCGGTGGGGGGGGGGGCTCTCACCGGGTGGGGGGGGGGGGAATAAGGAGAGAGGGGTGGGCCTTGGCCCAGTTGGGCCAACCGGTTAGCTGGGCCGTGGCCCAGGGGAGGGAGGTTCCCCTTTCTCTCTTTTTTTTGTTTGTTTTCTTTTTGTATCTTCTTTTATTATTTCTTTTCTGTTTTAATCATTTTAAATTACTTAAGCATTTTGTAAAAAGATGTTGGCTACACCATAATTACCTTTGTATTATTTGGCGCACCCCAAACATTTTGGTTTTAATTTTTGGAGACTTTTATTGTTACCAATAATTTAAATTGAATTTGAACGGTTTCGAATTATTGCGAGGTTAGTAACAGTAATCGGGATGACGTGGCATGATTAGCGCAGGATTACTATAGCAAGATTATCCGGGTGTTACAAATCTCCTCCACTACAAGAAATCTCATCCCGAGATTTAGGAGGTAGAAGGAAACAGTGCGGGGTATTCTTCACGAAGACGATCCTCGCGTTCCCAGGTGGCTTCATCTTCAGAATGGTGCGACCACTGGACTTTGAGGAACTTGATCGCCTTCTGGCGTGTGCGGCGTTCAGCTTGGTCGAGAATGAGGACCGGATGCTCTTTATAGGAGAGGTCCTGTTGCAATTCAAGCACTTCATGATCCACTGCTCGGATTGGGTCCTTGAAGCAGCGACGGAGTTGTGACACGTGGAACACATCGTGAACCTGAGCAAGGTTCGGCGGAAGCTCCAGTTGATAAGCCACTTTTCCACGCCTCTCGAGAATAGTGAAAGGACCAATATAGCGGGGAGCTAGCTTTCCTTTGATCCCGAAGCGGTGTGCACCCTTCATTGGTGTAACTCGAAGATAGGCCTTTTCGCCAGGTTGATAGACCATGTCTTTATGATGACGGTCATAGTTACTCTTTTGGCGTGACTGAGCAGTCTTGAGATTCTCGCGAATAATGCGGACTTGTTCTTCGGCATGTTGGATAATATCCGGACCAAAGAGTGGACGTTCCCCAGTTTCTGACCAGTTCAGAGGGGTTCGGCACTTTCGTCCATATAACACTTCGAAGGGGGCCATCTTCAGACTAGCTTGATAGCTATTATTATAAGAGAACTCAGCATACGGGAGAGATTCCTCCCATTTCTTGCCAAAGGAAATAACACAAGCTCGAAGCATGTCTTCGAGAACTTGGTTGACACGTTCAACTTGCCCTTGTGACTGCGGATGAAACGCAGTACTGAAAGATAAGTGGGTCCCCATAGCTTCTTGGAAACTTGCCCAGAATCTTGAAGTGAATAAGCTGCCACGGTCCGAACTGATAACCAGTGGGATACCGTGAAGTGAAACAATTCTGGACATGTAGAGAGTTGCAAGCTAGCTAGCAGTGATAGTTTCCTTGACCGCCAGAAAATGTGCAACTTTAGAAAGCCGGTCAATGACGACAAGAATAGCATCATTACCTTTCTGAGATTTGGGAAATCCAGTGACGAAGTCCATTTCAACATGGTCCCATTTCCATTCCGAAATAGAGATAGGTTGCAGAGTTCCAGCAGGCCTTTAATGTTCTGCTTTGATACGACGGCAAACGTCACACTCGGCAACATAGCGAGCAATGTCTTGCTTCATATTAGACCACCAGAATCTTTGACGAATGTCCTGGTACATCTTAGTACTACCAGGATGGATACACAGAGGCGTATCATGAGCTTCTTTCATAACTTTCCGAGTCATATTCAGGTTTTCCTTCTTACACGGCACCACTAGGCAGCCTTTGAAGTACAAGGCGCCATCACCAGCAATAGTGAAGTATGAGGGCTTTCCTTCCTTGAGGTCGCGCTTAATCTTGTGGACTTCAGAGTCGTATCCTTGTATTGTCTTGATGGAGCTCACGAGATCGGGTTCGACAGCCAGGGTATAGAGGGAACCCTGGGGAATAACACGGAGGTTCATCTTCTGAAACTCCTCAGGAGGGGGAGCGAGTGCACCCGGGGGAACAATATGGAGGTTCAGCTTTCTGAATTCTTCAACGAGCGAGGGCTGAACTTTATGAACCTGGAGGTGGTTGCAGTAAGACTTGCGGCTCAAGGCATCTGCCATTACATTAGCCTTGCCTGGTGTATAGGAAATACCCAAGTCAAAATCTGCTACGGTCTCCATCCATCTCTGCTGACGGAGGTTCAGGTCTGGCTGAGTAAACAGATACTTCAGACTTTGATGGTCAGTGAATATCTCGCAATGATTACCGAGAAGGTAATGCCGCCACTGCTTCAGTGCATGAATGACAGCAGCAAGCTCGAGATCGTGAACTGGGTAGTTCTCTTCATGAGGGCGCAATTGACGAGAGGCATAGGCAATCACTCTACGCTCTTGCATTAGGACACAGCCTAATCCTTGACGGGAAGCGTCGCAGTAAATGACGAAGTCCTTCTTTGTATCAGGTGGAGCTAGCACTGGGGCAGAAGTCAACTTGTCTTTAAGTTCCTGGAAGCTTTCCTGACATTTGTCTGTCCATTGGAACTTGACGCCCTTATGCAGCAAGTTAGTCAGAGGCCTGGCAATCTTGGAGAAGTTCTCGACGAATCGACGGCAATAGCTGGCGAGACCGAGAAAACTTCTGACTTGCTTGACATTCTTCGGAGGATTCCAATCAAGGATAGCCTGAACTCGTTCAGGGTTAACGGCAATACCATCCTTAGAGATGACATGTCCAAGATAGGTTACTTCAGGGAGCCAGAATTCACATTTAGAGAACTTGGCATACAGCTGATGTTCTCGTAGCTTTTCCAGCACAAGTCAAAGATGTTCAGCATGTTCTTCTTCGTTCTTGGAAAATACCAGGATATCATCCAGATAAACCACGACGAACTTGTCGAGGTAATCCATGAATATATAGTTCATCAGGCGAGAGAAGGTGGCTGGGGCATTGGTTAAGCCGAAGGACATGACAGTGTACTCGTATGAACCATAACGAGTCACAAAGGCGGTCTTTGGGATATCCTCTTCACGAACACGGATCTGGTGGTAACCCAACCTCAAGTCGAGTTTAGAGAACACTGATGAACCAGCCAGTTGATCATACAGATCATTGATCCGGGGAAGAGGATACTTGTTCTGAATGGTAGCTTGGTTAATAGGACGGTAGTCTTGGACCAGTCGGTTTGTCCCATCCTTCTTCTTGACAAAGAGAGAAGGTGCTCCCCAAGGAGAGCAACTTGGGCGAATGAAACCATTTTGAAGAGATTTGTCGATTTCCTCCTTAAGCTCAAGGAGTTCATGTGGTGGCATCTTGTAGGGTCGCTTGGCAATAGGAGTGGTGCCTGGTTTCAAGTCGATGACAAATTCGACAGCTCTAGCAGGGGGAATCCCTGGAAGTTCTTCAGGAAAGACGTCGAGGAAGTCACGCACGACGGGGATGTTTTCGATGCCCTCGAGTGGTGCAGAGTTCAATGCATTCAAGGCATAAAGCCTCGCCTCGGCATTTTGCACCAGGCGAGCGTGGTATGTAACTATTTCATCTGAAGGATGTAGCAGATGGACGGTCTTAGTGGCGCAAATTATGGAAGCAGTATGCGCTTTCAACCAATCCATCCCCAGAATGAGGTCGATGTTAGACGTCTTTAGGATAATGGGCACGGCATAGAATTCCAGCCCTTCGATTTCCACGGGGACGTCGACGCCAACCATGGAGGTTTGACATTGTCCCACGGGGGTTTTTACCACTACCGAAGTGTTCATCTCCTCGTATTTAATGCCATGCTTGAATGCAAAATCTTCTGACATGAATGAATGCGATGCTCCTGTATCGAATAAAACAGATGCAGGTACTGAATTTACGAGGAGTGTACCCATCACAGTAGAAGGCTGGTCTTGAGCTTCGTTCAGATCAACGTGGTTGGCATGAACACGGCCATAGGACTTGGCTTTGCTGTTACGGTTCTGGTTGCTTCCATGGCCTGTTGCTGGAAGGGCCAGTTGATTCTGTTTCTGGTTGCATTCCCTAGCAAGGTGCCCTGGTTGTCCGCACCTGAAGCACAAGCCATTCTCGGGAGTAGGAACAGGAGCTTGGGGTGGTGGAGCTGGAAGTCTTGGCTGCCTAGTAGGAGCAGTAGGCAGACGAGGTGCAGCATAGGACTGCCTAGGGACAGGTGCATTCGACTGGTACATGCTGTTGGGAATCCATATCTTGCGCTTCTGCGAGGACGGGCCCGAAGATGAGCCCGTGTCACGGCTGCGCCTGTGAGAGCTCTGGTATTCCTGCAGACCAGTTTCGACGTTGATGGCTTTGTTCACCAAGGTGGCGAAATCAGCAAAATCGTGCACTAGAAGTGCGAACTTGATGTCAGCTTGAAGGCCGTCACGAAACTTCTCCTGTCTGCGTGAATCAGTAGCAATGTCCTCTTCAGCATAGCGGGACAAGTCCATAAACTCCCGCTGATAAGCTTCAACAGTTTTGTTGCCTTGGATGAGGTTGCGGAACTCACGCTTCTTCCGGTCCATGACTCCCTGAGGAATGAAGCGGGCACGGAAAGCAGTTTGGAAGTCTGGCCAGGTGATGATTGTTCCAGCTGGCAGAGTACGCCTGTGGCTGTCCCACCATTGAGCCGCGGGTCCCTTCAGGAAGAAGGAAGCAAACGTGACATAGCTGGCAGGGGCTACATCAGCAGACTCCATCTCATAGGTGATGTCACGGAGCCAGTCATCAGCATCCAGAGGCTGAGTTGAGCTGCGGTACACAGTTGGGTTCAGGCGTATGAAATCTTGGAGAGTTACTGTGTTTGGCTGTTGGTTCATATTGGGGCGAGGAAACTGAGCCATCATGTTCTCCATGAACTGGCGATTCATCTCAAGCTGTTGGATCATACCAGCCATGTACTCAGGCGCTGGTGGGAAGTTGCCACCCCGACCACGACCACCTGGTCTAACCATCCTGCTAATATATAACAGGGGTAGTTCAGCATTTGAGAATATTTGCAAAGACAAGAATCATTCAAGACGAAACATGCATAATGAAAGCAGCATGATAGATACCACATAATAGATGGCACATCTTACAAAAGAGATCATGCAAAGTGTTCGGTACACAGAGTTCAGTACATAGACTAAGACATCATAGGCGGCACGCAGGTTCGCGGCGAATGCATCTAACATAAGCAAGCAAGTCTACATCAGTCCCACATGACACTGCGGAGGTAGGTGTAGCCTGAAAGCTGGTAGTGTGGCAACGGGTACACCACGTCGGCAATCTGGGGTCCGCGGGTGCTCTGGTGCTGAACCCGACGCTCAAGTGGCAGAAGAGGACCAAGTGCGGGAGAGTAGCCTCCCACCTCCGGCCAACCGACACCCTGAGGCATCACGGTCCTGGCTGGATAGATAGCAGAACGCGGCAGCTCCCCAGATCCAACAAAGGGGTGTAACATCGTCAAGGCACGGTAGAGGTGCTGACGAGTGGTGTACAACTCGTGGCGAAGAGCTCGGTTAGCTCGATCCAGACCATCAGCATGCAGAACAAAGTTCTGATGGTGGAAGGGCTCGCGGGTGACAGTGGAGTAGGCAGCAGTGTAGTAACCCTCCACACCAATATCAGATGCGATAGCAATGTGCCTGAAGGGGGAGGTGTCCAACTCCCGGTACTGCCTACGAAGGCGTGTCAGAGCACAGCATCGTGAACTGCCATATCAATGGTCACTCCAACACCATAAGCGGTGTGCAGCACTGTAGTGGAGTCATACTCCCGAGAGTAGAGGTGGACGGTGGCACGGTACTGCTCCTGGTTAAAGTCCTGGTACTCCTCGGTGATGGTGTACTCGGGGTGCCAGCGATAACCTAGATAGGTCATCATCTCAGCTAGCACGGCCGGTGATCCCGAGGCACCAATGGCCGCCGTGTGGCGCACGACCTGCCTCGTGGGTTCCATCTGAAAACAAAGATGTTTCAAAGGAGTCAAATGACAGTGTGGAAATTGTGCAAAACACTATACCAAGGAATAACTATGGCTTTTATCCAACTTTGGGGTGAATGTCGTCGCGGGATCCTAGTGTCAGGGTTAGTAAATTCGTTTAACCCGAGTAGAAGAGAGTTTAGAGTCCCAGAGTAAAGGTCGAGGAGTAAAAGATCCTAGTACCACCCGATGGCAACGTGGGCCCGTAAGGCACACAGCCAATGTTAGTCAAGTTTTTGTAATGTCTAGACTCGACTTCGGCCAAGGAGTGTGGAAGGGGGATTCCTACAGGCAGTCGGCTCTGATACCAACTTGTGACGCCCCTGATTCAATCGTACACTAATCATGCACGCAAGTGTGTACGATCAAGATCAGGGACTCACGGGAAGATATCACAACACAACTCTAAAACATAAATAAGTCATACAAGCATCATAATACAAGCTAGGGGCCTCGAGGGCTCGAATACAAGTGCTCGATCATAGACGAGTCAGCGGAAGCAACAATATCTGAGTACAGACATAAGTTAAACAAGTTTGCCTTAAGAAGGCTAGCACAAACTGGGATACAGATCGAACGAGGCGCAGGCCTCCTGCCTGGGATCCTCCTAACTACTCTTGGTCGTCGTCAGCGGGCTGCACGTAGTAGTAGGCACCTCCAGAGTAGTAGGAGTCGTCGTCGAAGGTGGCGTCTGGATCCTGGGCTCCAGCATCTGGTTGCGGCAACCGGGTAGAAGGGAAAGGGGGAAAAGGGGGGAGAAAAGCAACCGTGAGTACTGATCCAAAGTACTCGCAAGCAAGGAGCTACACTACATATGCATGGATATATGTGTAAAGGGCCATATCAGTGGACTGAACTGCAGAATGCCAGAATAAGAGGGGGATAGCTAGTCTTATCGAAGACTACGCTTCTGGTCGCCTCCGTCTTGCAGCATATAGGAGAGAGTAGACTGAAGTCCTCCAAGTAGCATCGTATAGCATAATCCTACCCGGCGATCCCCTCCTCGATGCCCTGTTGGAGAGCCATCACCGGGTTATAGGTGGCACTTGGAAGGGTGTGTTTTATTAAGTATCCGGTTCTAGTTGTCATAAGGTCAAGGTACAACTCCGGGTCGTCCTTTTACCGAGGGACACGGCTATTCGAATAGATAAACTTCCCTGCAGGGGTGCACCACATAGCCCAACACGCTTGATCCCATTTGGCCGGACACACTTTCCTGGGTCATGCCCGGCCTCGGAAGATCAACACGTCGCAGCCCCACCTAGGCACAACAGAGCGGTCAGCACGCCGGTCTAAACCTAAGCGCGCAGGGGTCTGGGCCCATCGCCCTGAGCACACCTGCACGTTGCGAACGCGGCCGGAAGCAGACCTAGCCTAGTGGCGTTCCAGTCCAATCCAGCGCGCGCCACTCAGTCGCTGACGTCAAGAAGTGCTTCGGCTGATACCACGACGTCGGGATACCCATAACTACTCCCGCGTAGGTGGTTAGTGCGTATAGACCAAATGGCCAGACTCAGATCAAATACCCAGATCTCGTTAAGCGTGTTAAGTATCGCGAACGCCGACTAGGGCCAGGCCCACCTCTCTCCTAGGTGGTCTGAACCTGCCCTATCGCTCCGCCACAAGTAACAGTCGGGGGCCGTCGGGAACCCAGGCCCACCACTACCTGGGTGGAACCACCTGCCCCTTCAGCCCCCAACTCCAAACAGTATCACAGATAATGTAACAGTGTAAAGTATATAGTATATGTCCGCGATCACTTCCCGAAGTGATCACGGCCCAGTAGTATAGCATGGCAGATGGACAAGAGTGTAGGGCCACTGATGGAACACTAGCATCCTATACTAAGCAAGTAGGATGGAAGGTAAAGGTATCAACAGCAGTATCAAAGACAGGCTATGCAACATGATAGGAATAACGAAAGCAGTAACATGCTACACTACTCTAATGCAAGCAGTATAGAGAAGAATAGGCGATATCTGGTGATCAAAGGGGGGCTTGCCTGGTTGCTCTGGCAAGAGAGAGGGATCATCAACTCCGTAGTCGAACGGGGCAGCAGCAGCGTCGGCCTCGATGTCTATCGAGAGGAGAGGGGGGAGAAACAATAAATATTTAAACAAGCAGAGGCATAGTGATGCAAGACATGACAAGTAACGGCGTTAGAGGTGCCCTAACGCGGTATGGGATGATACCGGTGAAGGGGGGGAAACATCCGGGAAAGTATCCCCGGGGTTCCGCGTTTTCGGGCAGAGGAGCCGGAGGGGGAAAGTTGCGAGTTTGAGATGTTAGGGGTGTGCGGCGGATGAACGGGCTGCGTGTCCGGGTTCGTCTCGTTGTTCTGAGCAACTTTCATGTACAAAGTATTTTCATCTGACTTACGGATTATTTTATATGATTTTTCAAAGTTTTTAATCATATTCTAAATTTATTATTAATTCGAAATTAATCGAATAAACGCTATGTGCACCCAGCACAGGGTACACAGAAGTGCACCCAGGGGATGACAAGTGGGCCAAGGGGGACCCAGTTGACCAGTCAAGGTTTGACTGGTCAACAGGGTGTGGGGGCCCCTGTCATTGGCTGACTAGTAAACTAACAATTTTAGTTAGACTAATTAATCAATTGACAGGATTAATTAGGTTATTTAATGATTAGATTAATCTAATACAGAATTAATTATCTTAATTCATTCACTAATTAATTAATTAGTTTAATTATTAATTAATTATATATATTTAGTTTAATTATTTTTTTAATTAAAATTTTTAAATTTAATTTTTTTTAAAACGTTTTGGAGGCGGGGCCCTCCTAGTCAGTGGCTCTGGGGGAGCCTTAGCGGGTCAGCGGGTAGCGGGCGACGGGCGCCTGTGCCCGAGGCCACCACAGCGAGGGCGCGAGGCCCAGCTGCGCCGGCGGCCTCGATCGACACCGGGAGGGGGCGGGGAGCAGGGGGTCGGCCCCGGACGGCGGCGGCCCTGGCGGGCGCGGCCAGGCGCCACGGGAGGGAGGCGGTGGTGGCTGGGCGGCGATGGTAGGAGGCGGAGCCGGGCTGCACGAGGCGAGGTCGTGGCCTCGCGGGGGCGCCAGCGCGCGACAGCAAAGGCCGGCGCGGTGCAGCCCGGGTGCGAGGGCGCAGGCCACGTCCAGGGGGTGGACTGGGCGAGACGGGGTGACGGCGCGCGGCCAGGGCGCGGCGACCGCCGTGCGGGGCCGCGGCTGGGCGCGGACGGCGCCGGCGACCGAGGAGGAAGGAAGGAGGAGCTCACGGGAGGGGGTAGGGACTCGGGAGCGTGCTCGGGGAAGCTCGGGGCGGGGGATGGGGACGGCGTCGACGCAGGGGAGGAGGCGGCCCGGTGAGGGAGGAGCTTCGAGCTCCGGGCGGCGACGGCGTCGGGTCCTCCTCCTCTCGATCCCGATCCAGTCGGGGGAGAGAGAGGAGGGCGAGATATTTTGCGGGGGGGGGGGGGGAATGGGTGTCGGTGGGGGGGGGGGGCTCTCACCGGGTGGGGGGGGGGATAAGGAGAGAGGGGTGGGCCTTGGCCCAGTTGGGCCAGCCGGTTAGCTGGGCCGTGGCCCAGGGGAGGGAGGTTCCCCTTTCTCTCTTTTTTTTGTTTGTTTTCTTTTGGTATCTTCTTTTATTATTTCTTTTCTGTTTTAATCATTTTAAATTACTTAAGCATTTTGTAAAAAGATGTGGCTACACCATAATTACCTTTGTATTATTTGGCGCACCCCAAACATTTTGGTTTTAATTTTTGGAGACTTTTATTGTTACCAATAATTTAAATTGAATTTGAACGGTTTCGAATTATTGCGAGGTTAGTAACAGTAATCGGGATGACGTGGCATGATTAGCGCAGGATTACTGTAGAAGATTATCCGGGTGTTACATGCGGGGAGGCGGTGGCTCGGGCGCGGCGGCCGGAGCAGGGAGGCTCGGGCCGGCAAAGCGGGCCAGGCGGCGGCGGCGACCGGGCTCGCGCGGGCCCGATCCGGGTCCCGCGGGCCGGCGGCGGAGGGAGGAGAGAGAGGGAGCCGGGAAGGCCACGTGGCGGCGTCCCATTGGGTGCGGAGGCGGCGGTGGTGATGTGGCAAGCCCTGATTGGCTGCTGCGACGTGGCGGGATTTCGTCCGGCGGGCGCGGACATGTCCGGCGCGGCGCGGTGAGGAATTTAGGGTTTCATCTGCCCGAAAAATCCGAGGGGAGCACATATTTATAGGTAGAGGGGGCTAGGAAGCTCCAAATGGAGTGCGGTTTTCGGCCACGCGATCGTGATCGAACGACCAAGATGATGGGAGTGACTTAGGTGGGTTTTGGGCCACTTTGGAAGGGTGTTGGGCTGCAAAGAGAAAGAGGCCTTTGCGGATACCCGGTTAACCGTTGGAGTACCAAACGAACTCCGATTGACCCGAAACTTGACAGGCGGTCTACCGGTGCTATACCAAGGCCACATGTCAAGCCTCGGTCCATTCTGAGAAAGTTTAATACCCGCTCACGGAAAAAGGCAAAAGGGGACGCCGGGGAACACAGGAGCGCCGGATTGCAAAACGGACAACGGGGAAAATGCTCTGATGCATAAGACGAACACGTATGCGAATGCAATGCACATGATGACATGATATGAAATGCAGATGATGACATGGCAAAGTGCAACACGCGAGCACATGACATGGCAACGACGGCGAATAACTGACGGACAACTGGCGCATTAGATCCGGGGCGTTACAACACTCCACCACTACGAGAGGATCTCGTCCCAAGATCTAGAATGGCACCGGAGGGGAAAACGGAAGAGAAAGAGAAGAGGTAAAGCTAAGTTGCTTCTTTGACAAAAGAGTGAAACCAAAGAACCTCGAGAGGTTGAAAACTTGAAAGAACGAATAAAACAGGGATGAACAAGTCGAAAACACTCCGTTAGAAAAGAGGAACAAGGGATACGACGAGAATCAAGAGGTTTAGCGATAAGATAGATATTGACACCACTTCGGTTAAAACAAGATAGAGAAGGAATAAGAATGATATAATTTAGCAGCACTCCGACTGAAAGAAGAAGGAAAACTTGATAAGATGATACAATATTGAAGAGATGATACAACACTCCGGTTGGAAATGGAGGAATAGAATTTGAACTTGGCAAAATGAAAGCACTTGGATGAGACTCCGGTTAAAAGAGGAATGATAGACACAACACTCCGGTTAAATGGATAACCAAGGAAAAGGAACATGATCTTGGCAAAACAAAATGATGGGTCGATGAGAGCAACATCACAATGCCTCCGGAGCAAAAGAATGGAAAACTAGATGGTTGGAAAGAAAAGAACGGAGAAGATGAATGACAACTCTCGCAAATAAAATTGAAACAGAAAGCTTACGAAGAAAAAGTTGAACGGAGTTGTTGGATTATCAACAACGAAAGCTTAAACTTGATGTGGACTTATGGAAGACATCCCAAAATTATGAGGTGACAACCTGCCACTAACGAAAAACCAAAGATTGGATTGATATCACCAAGGAGACGAGAGACTTATTTCACCGGGAGGACAAATGAAGAACTTGGGTTATTTATAAGCACCATAAATAGCAACATCCTTAGGGAAAGCTTAAGGTGAAATATACTCAAGATAACTCCAATGAAGAGATTGATGGATTTAAAATACCTCATTCTTGGCAACACGTGAGTCATGAGACATGAACTCCAATTATCAAGAATGACATAATACCACCTCGAATGATACGGTTGAAAGGATTGCACTTTAAAATGCAAGATAAAGAATACTTAGCTCCTCTGAAAAGAATCTCGATGAACACATCAAGAAGGAATTAAATCCTTTGTGAATCATCATGTAACCTCCATAAAGAACTCCGGTAATAAAAGGATGATCACAAAGAAATGTAGGAAGAAAAGAATAAGATTGAAGCCTTGCAATGATTCAGATGGATCTCCATGGTGAGATAATGCGGAAAACTTGGAACTCCGGAAAAAGAAAAGATGAAACAATTGAAATCAAGAATTTGAAGAACCTCCGGAATAAGGAATAGAATTTACTCGATGAAACAAGAATAAGAATTACATTATGCTTATCCTTCACCAATTTAAATTGATGACAAGCAATGGATTTGGCATACTACTTATTCTCGTAGAAAAGATTAAGAGAGATATAGCACAAACTTGAGAATGTCTTCAACGAACCACCGGTAGGATTGAAACAACGTTTAAATTGATATGATAACAAAGGAAGAGAACTCTTGAACGAACCACCGTAAGAATTTAAAATGGACGAAGAAAAGATAAAGAAACACCGGGAAGAATTGGAAAATGAATAAGATACTTGACAGAATTTATATACGTGAGAACAAGAGATCATGAATCGATTAGAGAATATTTGAACGATGCACCGGTAAGATTTGGAGAACGAGAGCTGAAAGCTGAGAATGAATAATTCTGAGATGATGGACTCCGGAGAATCAAACTGAAAAGACTCCTGAAATGCTCCGGATGGGTGAAAAGAATTCTCACAAACGAAACAATTATGAGAGGATGACATCAAGCTAGAACCATGAATCTTTAAGAGAATGGACAAGATTTAAGAGAAACTCTGCTTCGGTCTTCCAATGCTGAGAATGATGAGGAGAAACACCACCAAACTGTTGAGAAACACCGGATGGATTAAAAGAGGAAAGGTTGAGCCAAAGATGAAAAGAGTTTGAAAGATTTTGGAGAAAGACATATGACTGATGAAAATTCATTCTTACGTCAAACTTTTAAATGAATTTGAGAAAAGCTCCGGGAAGATTAGAAGAGTCAGGTAAGATCCTGGGAAAAGACCTGTGGGTTATGGGCCCACTCAAAAGAACCACCGTTGAACGATTACTTGAAAGGAGAGATTACACCGGTTGATTTAAATGGCTTGAATGAGATAGCGTCCTCAAAAGAACTTGAGTGAATCGAGAATGGAAAACTTGAATCTTCTGAGATATCTTCAACACTCCGGAACAAATGAACAGCGAGAGGTGAATGATTAAGAGGTACACCGGCATGAGAAAACATTAGAAACGAGGAAAAGATATGATCGATAAAGCTTGAATTGGAACCAGCCGAGAAGAAAAGAATGACGAATGATGAACTTGAAGTTGTTGCGCATCTTCATAGAAAATCACCGGATAAGAACATTGAAAGAAAGAATGAAGAAACTTCCATCAATAAAAAGGATACTTGATTGAGAAATCTGAGTCCTTGAAGAAAAAGGGTGGGAGAGCGGTAAAAACAAAGACAACTTGGAGCGAATGAAGCAAACACCGTTGAGAAGAACTGATAATTGATTCTTGCGAATGTTGAAATGATCGGATCCACTTGAAGAGAGACACACCGGTTTGAAGAGAATTAACATGACAACCTCGATGATCAAGAAGGATTGGTATCCACATAGCAATATGAGAACACCGCTTAGAATAAGGTATGGATTCAACACTTGACATTGAAGCAACTCGAATACCACAAATAAAACAAAACAAAAACAAAGGATTGGCTCGCAGAATAAGCCGGAAACAAACATATGATAGATCCCATATCGTATCATGTGTCTGTTGGAAAGATATTCTAAGAGATACTTGAATTCCCACTTATAAACTCCCGAAACTTTCTGGTTATGCAATCAGGTGTTGGGGATACAGGGGACACAAAATATATCACCCAAACTAACAATACCTAGATCCAGCTGTATCCATCCTTCAACACATAACCAAGAAATCTTCGGAAATCATCTACCTCAACCTTCGAAAAGCATCCGTTATACAAGTCATGGCAATACTCCCGCACTCGCCTCAGTACTGGGCTATCAGGGTTATCTCACCAACAACTGTACAAAAGAGATTTTCGATGTTGGCGTACTAAACTCAGGTATTCCAGAACTGCAACGATAAAATTATGACGACAACACCTCGGAGCTCAACTCCCCGGGACACCTCCACTAAAACCCCTGCTGACGGGAGGCACCAAGACAATGTTGTCATCATAAAACCATCGGAACGATTCTAAGATACCCGCGTGATCCTAAAATTTTTTTAGTGAAATTTGAGAAGAGAAGAGTCAAAACTCTACGTCAGGATGCCTTACCAGAGCGATGAGGAGACTGGGAAGTAAAAAGAATTCCTAAACTCTCTGATATATAATTCTTAAATGACTCAAAACATTTTTCTAGACACAACTCGGCCACTAAAAACGATCAATCGGTGGGGGCTCCTAAGGTCGGGGAAGGCTCTGATACCAACTTGAAACGCCCTCGATGCAGCTATATCTCCCACGTGTCGAAGCACGACTTAGAGGCATAGCCGCATTGAAAGCAATGTCGCAAGTGAGGTAATCTTCACACAACCCATGTAATACATAAGGGAAAGAGATACATAGTTGGCTTACAATCGCCACTTCACACAAATACATGAATAACACATTACATCATACAGTTACAATCAGGGCCCGACTACGGAGCCAAAATAAAAGAAGAACCCCAAAAGCGACAAAGGTCCACGATCGACCCCAACTTAGCTCCACTACTGATCGACTAGAACGGAACAACATAAAGGACAAGATCTTCATTGAGCTCCTCCTTGAGCTCGGGTGCGTCACCTGCACGGTCTCATCGCACCTGCAAACTGGTTTTGGGAAGTATCTGTGAGCCACGGGGACTCAGCAATCTCACACCCGCGAGATCAAGACTATTTAAGCTTATAGGTAGGGGTAAAAGGTATGAGGTGGAGCTGCAGCAAGCGACTAGCATATATGGTGGCTAACATACGCAAAAGAGAGCGAGAAGAGAAGGCAAAAGCACGGTCGTGCAACTATGATCAAGAAGTGATCCTGAAACTACTTACGTCAAGCATAACTCCAACAACCGTGTTCACTTCCCGGACCCCGCCGAGAAGAGGCCATCACGGTTACACACGCGGTTGGTGTATTTTAGTTAAGATCAACTCCGGGTTTTCTACAACCGGACATTAACAAATTCCCATCTGCCACATAACCGCGGGCACGGCTTTCGAAAGTTCAAACCCTGCAGGGGTGTCCCAACTTAGCCCATGATAAGCTCTCGTGATCAACGAAGGATATTCCTTCTCCCCGGGAAGACCCGATCAGTCTCGGGATCCCGGCTACAAGACATTTCGACAGCAATAAAACAAGTCCAGTAAAACCGCCCGATGCGCCGACATCCTGATAGGAGCTGCACATATCTCGTTCTCAGGGCAACACCGGATAAGCGAAGCGTACAGGAATCCAACATAACCCAAGTTGCCAAGGGACGGCCCTGCACAGTGCTCTAGTTTGGACCAACACTTAGACAAGCATTGGCCCGGGGGGCTAAATAAAGATGACCCTCGGGTTGATCAGACCCAAGGGAAAGGGGTAGGTGGTAGGCAAATGGTAAAACCAAGGTTGGGCCTTGCTGGAAAAGTCTTATTCAAAGCGAACTGTCAAGGGGGTCCCATAAATCACCCGACCGCGTTAGGGACGCAAAATCCGGGAACATAACACCGATATGACGGAAACTAGGGCGGCAAGAGTGGAACAAAACACCAGGCATAAGGCCGAGCCTTCCACCCTTTACCAAGTATATAGATGCGTTAATTAAATAAGATATATTGTGATATCCCAACAAGTAAACACGTTCCAACAAGGAACACAAGTCCATGTTCCAACAAGGAACAAACTTCATCTTCACCTGCAACTAACAACGCTATAAGAGGGGCTGAGCAAAGCGGTAACATAGCCAAACAACGGTTTGCTAGGACAAGGTGGGTTAGAGGCTTGGTTTAACAATATAGGAGGCATGATAAGCAAGTGGTAGGTATCGCAGCATAGGCATAGCAAAAGAGCGAGCAATCTAGCAAGCAAAGATAGAAGTGATTTCGAGGGTATGGTCATCTTGCCTGAAATCCCGCAAAGAAGAAGAACGGGTCCATGAAGAAGACAAACGGACGAATTGGAACGAATCCTCACAACTCCGGAACGAAACCGAAGCTAACGCGAGAAGCAACCCGGAAAGAAACAAACAACATAGTAAACAACCAACACATAAACATGGCATGATATGCGAGATGTGGTATGCAATGCATATGCATGCTCGGGAAGGAAAAGATGAACAAGGCATAATCTTGGCAAACCAAGTATGCCACTGGAAAGGTGAGGTGATTTCGGTTGAAATCGATATAAAGATCACCGGAATCGGATGCACGGTTTGCAAATGACAAGCAAAACAAGAATGACAAGAATCTGCCATAAACAGCATGATGCTACTTAGCAAGCAACAAGAAACTAAGCTACTGAACCCAAACATATCAACAAGGAATATGATAGTGATCTGCTAGATGCTTAACAAAAGATGAACACTGAGCTACGGCTAAATCACACCACAACAGGTTCAAACAAGCATGGCAAAAGTGCAAAAGATAACAGGTTCACAGACTTAGTGAAAATACTAACATGACAGAAATTATCATCAGGATGACATGTTTAGAGCAATGAAACAACATGCTAAAGGATGAGAACATAGAAAAGCAAGGCATGGCATGAATCTACTCAAAGCACTTAACAAAAGCCCCTTACTGACCATAAGCCAAAAAGGACTAGAAAATATAATAACACCCATGTCAATTAAGCAAGTTTCGTTACAGGTTTCAGACTTAGCAGAAAAACTGGACATGTCAAAAACAGATAACAAGTAGGCATGTTTACGAGCTCGAAGCACTCACTACAGAGCATTGCATGATAACTAAGCATACATACATCAAGAAGACATGGCATACAAGCTATACATGGCAAGAACAACATTATAGCATGCAAGGATCAACTACAACAAGCTTGGCAAAATCGAATAACATGTAAACAATCTGCCAGCAACATTTTATAGCAAAAGTAGAGCTCGATTGACTCAAGCTATGACACTTCATAAATACAAACAAAGGCATGGATGGATAGAGCAAATCCATATGCTCAAAACACTCTTACTGATCATGCTCAAAAGAGGCATAGATCTCTCTGAAACACCACGCACACATGGCATAAAAATAACAGCAGGCAGGGACTTGGTGAAAATACTAAGTCTCTGAAATCAGCAACATTAAGTATCCTAGTTTGCATGCTTGTGCTAGTCACCACAAAGATCACAAAAATACATGGCATAAATCTCTGGAAAGATGGCATGGCATATTACAAAACTCATGTAGGACTCAACTTCATAGGATGCACACATCAATCATAGCAAAAATGACAAAAGTGCATGTTCTGATAAGAATCAGAAACTAACATCACATAGCCCTCTTCTAACAGCATTTCGGGCATCAAGATGACCTCAAATAAAAATGATGCAATGTAATGAAATGATGTACTCATCGATACGAACAATTTGACATATTATGCGCCCAAAACGGAGCTACATGCAGAGAGTTATGGCATGATGAATATGGCATGCTAATGGTAGAATGTCGGGGACTTAGCAAAATTAGAGGGGGGAGGAGAAGTCAACCCGACCGGATCTCGGATCCGGCGCACGGATCGAGGCGGGGCCGGCGACGAGGAAGGAGGGAGGCGGCGGCGGAGCTCCGGCGAGGGAAAACGGCGCGGGGGCGGCGTGCGCGGGCGGCGCGGTAGCGGCGGGAGGAGCCGCGGCGAGGCGGGGCTCGCGCGGCGCGGTGCGCGGGGCCGGCGAAGGCGGCGGCTGGTGGCGGCGGAGGGCGGCGCGGCGAGAGGAGGAGGCGGCGGGGCCGGCGAGCGGGCGACGCGGGGCACGAGGTCTCCGGTGCGGGGAGGCGGCGGCTCGGGCGCGGCGGCCGGAGCAGGGAGGCGCGGGCCGGCGAAGCGGGCCAGGCGGCGGCGGCGACCGGGCTCGCGCGGGCCCGATCCGGGTCCCGCGGGCCGGCGGCGGAGGGAGGAGAGAGAGGGAGCCGGGAAGGCCACGTGGCGGCGTCCCATTGGGCGCGGAGGCGGCGGTGGTGATGTGGCAAGCCCTGATTGGCTGCTGCGACGTGGCGGGATTTCGTCCGGCGGGCGCGGACATGTCCGGCGCGGCGCGGAGAGGAATTTAGGGTTTCATCTGCCCGAAAAATCCGAGGGGAGCACATATTTATAGGTAGAGGGGGCTAGGAAGCTCCAAATGGAGTGCGGTTTTCGGCCACGCGATCGTGATCGAACGACCAAGATGATGGGAGTGACTTAGGTGGGTTTTGGGCCACTTTGGAAGGGTGTTGGGCTGCAAAGAGAAAGAGGCCTTTGCGGATACCCGGTTAACCGTTGGAGTACCAAACGAACTCCGATTGACCCGAAACTTGACAGGCGGTCTACCGGTGCTATACCAAGGCCACATGTCAGGCCTCGGTCCATTCCGAGAAAGTTTAATACCCG
Source organism: Aegilops umbellulata (assembly GCA_032464435.1). NCBI lineage: Eukaryota > Viridiplantae > Streptophyta > Magnoliopsida > Poales > Poaceae > Aegilops > Aegilops umbellulata. Next base: position 315,850,851 of record CP136056.1, on the reverse strand, counting down.
CTCACGGAAAAAGGCAAAAGGGGACGCCGGGGAACACAGGAGGGCCGTATTGCAAAACGGACAACGGGGAAAATGCTCGGATGCATAAGACGAACACGTATGCGAATGCGATGCACATGATGACATGATATGAAATGCAGATGATGACATGGCAAAGTGCAACACGCGAGCACATGACATGGCAACGACGGCGAATAACTAACGGACAACTGGCGCATCAGATCCGGGGCGTTACATAAATTCTCTTTTATTGTATGAAAAATCTTCGCAAAGTTTCATTCCATTCCGAGAACATTTATTTCTGCACAAAAACAACACCGTGGTAGTTCCGCTAAAAACAGCGTCAGTCCGAGTTAGTTTCATTCAAATCATGCAAATTAGAGTCCAAAAAAGAGGAAAAGTGTTAGGAAAAGTAGATACGATGGAGACGTATCAACTCCCCCAAGCTTAAACCTTTGCTTGTCCTCAAGCAATTCAGTTGATAAACTGAAAGTGAAAAAGAAAAACTTTTACGAACTCTTTTTCTCTTGTTTGCATAAATAAGCTTAAACAACACCCAGCTTTTCAACCAATATTATAACTAACCATGTCTACAATAACTCCTAAAAATTATATTAACTCATATCAATGACATAATTAGCTAGCGAGCAATAATAAGATGTCTCAAATAGCAACACCTAATCAAAACAACCATGATATAATATGACAATAGTGGTATCTCGCCAGCCCTTTCTGAGACCGCAAAACATAAATGCATAGCACCTACAAAGTTCAAGCAGCGACTAAACATTGTAATTCATGATAGAAAAGATCCAGTCATGATGCGCCCAACATTAGCTACACACAATGCATAAGCATGACAACAGTGCTCTCAGGTTCTGGCGCTTATTTTAGAAGGTGATGACACAACATAAAAGTAAATAGATAGTCCCTTCACAGAGGGAAGCAGTGATTTGCAGAGGTGCAGAACTCAAGTTTTTAAAACAGAGGTAAATGAAATTTTGAGAGGTGCACCCTTCTTGTTTACTTCGCGACCATCAGTTATCAATATCTTCCATGCTAAACACATTAGTAGCGGTTCCCAAGCGATAAGTAAAGGTTATGACTATGTAACCGTTTTTGTTTGATTATTTGTAAGCTTTTTCTGTTAGCAGTTTGGGACTGGGCATCCCTAATACCGCCCTTTTCTCGTGCAGTGGCGAGTGAATAAATGCTGATCCTGAGAATAACCCGCTTAGCATGGAAGATACTGACTACCTCCTATCGTTCCATGAACGATCCAGGCACACAAAAAGGATATATATTTGAAGTTTTTAGAGATGGCACATGCAAATTTACTTAGGACGGCAGGGTAATACCGCATATAGGTAGGTATGGTGGACTCATCTGGAATAACTTAGGTTCAAGGTTTTTGATGCACAAGTAGAATTCCCACTTAGTATAGGTGAAGGCTAGCAAATAGGTTGAGAAGCGGCCAGCTAGAGAGCAACAATAGTCATGAACATGCATTATGCATAAGTAACATTGGACACTAGCATGAGTAGGATATGAACACCATGAACATAAATATCATAGAGGCTATGTTGGTTTTGATTCAACTACATGCATGAACATGTGCCAAGTCAAGCCACTCGAACATTCATAGGAGGATACCATATCATCATACTACATCACAATCATTTTAATGCAATGTTGACATCCAAGATAAATCATTATCCACTCCTAGATACTTATGCATGGCATGCGAAACTACAATCTCTAATTTTCATTGCAAACATGTTTAATCATAATGAGCTGAATCATGGATACTAGGTTAAACATATTTACAAAAATAGAACAAGTCGAGTTCATACCCGTTTCTCTCTCCACGGCCAGTTCATCGAATGTCGTCATTATTGCCTTTCACTTGCACGACCGAACAATATGAAAATAATAATATTGCAAGAGTGCTATGGACTAAGCTGGAATCTGCAAACATTTTATTCAACAGGAGAGGGCAAGGTAAAATGGGCTCTATGTTAGATCAACAATAATGCATATGAGAGCCACTCAACATTTTCATCATCGTCCTCTCCTCGGTATGACTCAATAAAAAGGGAAAAGAAATTCAGAGAAACACACCAAAATATTTTTGGAGTTTTTTGGTTTTATCTGAAAGAAGAAAATGAAAGGGGAAAAGCAAAAACAAGAAAAACTAATTACACGGGAAAGCTCCCAACAAGTAAAAGAAGAACAAGGAAATCTTTTTGGATTTTCTTTTTAGTGCTACAACTAACTACTTTAGAAAGAAAAATAAAAAAGAAGCAGATTTTTTTAGATTTTCTCAAAGTTTTTCAAACACACAAGAAGAAAGCGAGAAAATAAATTAAGCATGGATAATACAATGAAAAAGTGTGGACACCGACAAATGAAATGTGTGAATATGAATGTAATGTTGGTGGAAATACGTACTCCCCCAAGCTTAGGCTTTTGGCCTAACTTGGTAATCAGTAGTCGAAGAAACCATGGGGTCCTACGTCTAAATGCTGTGGAGCGAGTGCCTGTGGATCCCACTGCTGAGGCTCAGCCTGTGCTACAGCTAGGTTGTTCCGGTAGGCCATGATGTCCGCAGGCATAATCCTGTAACCTCCCCTAGCAATAGGATCAAAAAAAGAAGGTGCAAGCAGTGGAATAATATCGCGAGTTCTCACACTGAAAACCAGGTTATAAGGAATAGGAATGTTAGGGTAATCACCTGCAATAAACTGGTGGTGCTCCATGGCTGCGCGATCTAGGTAAACCTTGGGCAATGGATAATCATGCTGGCATATCTGAATGTTAAAGTGATTAGCCAAGCGAGTAGCGTAAATACCACCATGTATTTTGCCCTTGGATTTATTAATATGGAGGCGGCGTGCCACAATAGCTCCCAAGCTATAAGTGGTGTCGCCTTGGAGTGCACGGCGTAAAACAACAAGGTCTAGGGTACTGAGTGCACCCACCTTCTCTATCGCAAGCAAGCACTTTGCAATGAATAGAGCAAAATAATGCACAACAGGAAAATGCAAGCTAGTAGCGGTGACACTTCACACATCTCTCTCGTCCCCCACAGATAGAGTGCGATAGAAGCCTTAGAAGTCTGTAGGCCTAGGCTCTGCTAAACTCCCATAAGAAGGGATCAAGCATATGTCACAAAATTCAGTAAGCGGTATCTGATGGGATTCAGCATATAAATTAAACTGCACTTCAGGGGGATTATTCCTAGGAAGGAAATTAAAACTTTGCACAAAGGAGTTTGTGAGGAGATGGTATTGTTCACATTCAGCTGCGATGAAGTCGGTGAGGCCGGCATTAGCAGCATATTGTCTAAACTCTTGAAGGATTCCGACCCCTTCCATGAACGAGTTATGAGGCCATTCGCAGGGCCGTAGCTCCGCCATTCTCCGGGTATGGAGATCACTGTCAGATGACTCCCCAATCACCCCCTTGGAGTTCTTATTCGAAGCAAACTTCCTAAAGATACTCATGTTTTTCCTATGAAAAAAAATTCTGAAATTTTTTAGTCCACAAAAGTTTCTCAATAAAACTTTACAAGATTGGTAGCAACTACTCATATGGATGCATAGATGCCATAACAAGCATTCAAACTACTTAGAACTCTAACAATTCAACATGCAAGCTCATCTACAGCAGCACCAAGAGTAGCTAATTATTCAAAATATAAACCACTAAAGCAAAAACTAATTAGACAAACGGAGGAGTCACATACCAAGCAACAATCCCCCGAAATAGTTTCGGAAATGGAGCTTCAAGCAAAGATATCGAAATCCGCGGGTTTGAGAGAAAGAGCACGAGAGAGAGAGCAATGGTGATTTTTTCTAGAGGTAGGTGGTGATGTGGGAAGAAGAGATAAGTGAAGGGGGCCACGTGGGGACCACAACCCACCAAGGCGCTCCTGGGGGTCCTGGCGCGCCCAGGTGGGTTGTGCCCACCTGACGCACCTCCCTCTGATGTTATTTGCACCAAAAATTCTTAAATATTTAGAAAAAAACATTGTATTAGATTTTCAGAGCATTTTGAGAACTTTTATTTCTGGGTCATTTTTTTATTCCTTGGGAAATTCAGAAAACAGACAAAACATGACATTTTATTTTATTTAACTAATAGAAATAGAAAACAAAAGGTAGGGACAAAAGGTAGTGCCTACTAAATTCATCAACTTCATACCTCTCAAAAATGATCCATTAATAAGGTTGATCAAGTATTATTAATAACCACTTTCGATTAGCATGAAACCGAAGAACTTTTGTAAATCACTAAGTTACCTCAACGGGGATATGAATGTCCCCAACAATAGGCATTTCATATTTCTTTTTGACAGTAGGTAGAGGTAGTTGAAAACTTCCAATAGTGATTGCGAGAGATTTTTCAATAACATTAATACCATTCACTTGGAATTGTTTCTTCGGAAAGTGCACCATATGCTCATTACCATTGATATGAAAAGTGATCTTGCTTTTGTTGCAATCAATAACAGCCCCTGCAGTATTCAAGAAGGGTCTACCAAGGATAGTCGACATGTTGTCGTCCTCAGGCATCTCAAGTATAACAAAGTCAGTCAAAATAGTAACATTAGCAACAACAATAGGCACATCCTCACAGATACCGATAGGTATGGAAGTTGATTTGTCAGCCATTTGCATAGATATTTCAGTAGGTGTGAGTTTAATCAAGTCAAGTCTTTTATATAAAGAGAGAGGCATAACACTAACACCAGCTCCCAAATCACACAAGGCAGTTTTCACATAATTTCTTTTCATGGAGCAAGGTATAGTTGGTATTCCCAGATCTCCAAGTTTTTTAGGTACTCCATCTTTAAAGTATAATTAGCAAGCATGGTGGAGATTTCAGCTTCCGGTATTTTTATCTTATTGGTGATGATGTCTTTCATGTACTTTGCATAAGGATGCATTTTCAAAATATCAGTCAAGCGAGTACGGAAAAAGACTGGCCTCAGCATTTCAGCAAAGCGTTCAAATTCATCATCATCTTTCTTTTTAGTTGACTTAGGTGGAAAGTCATAGGTTTTTGAACCCATGGTTTTCTTTGCTTACCATGTTTTCGAGCAACAAAGTCTCTTTTATTATACCTTTTATTCTTAGGTTGTGGGTTATCAAGATCAGCAACTGGTTCTATCTCAACATCATTGTCTGGTTCTTTATTATTTGTTTGAGTGTCTTCATGAACCTCATAATTATATTTTTCATTACCATAAGGTGAGTGTTCACTACCAGGTTGAGTTTCAGCATCAGAGATAGAAACTTCATTATCAGGAGGTTTTTCTACTTCAGGTTCACTAGAGGCACGCAAAGTCCTATCATTTTTCTTCTTCTTTTTCTTTTTAGAAGGACTACGTGCATCAGTGGTAACTCTTTGAGAGTCTTGTTCGATTATTTTTGGGTGTCCCTCAGGATAAAGTGGTTCCCAAGTCATCCTACCTCCTCTAGTCATTACTCTAACAACATGATCATTGATATTACTATTCATTTCATCTAGCAACTCTCTTTGAGATTTAACAACTTGTTCTAATTGAGTTTGAACCATAGAAGCATGCTTTCCTACACCTCTAACATCATTTGAGATTCTAAATAACAAGTCACTCAAGCGAGCAATCATATCAGAATTGTATTTCAATTGTTTCATAACATTTGCATTGAAGTGATCTTGTTTTCTAATGTAATTCTCAAACTCATAAAGGCATTGTCTAGGGTGCATATTGTGAGGATTATCATTATCATTGAATTTCATTAGAGAATTTACCTCTACCACCTTAGGCAGTGGTGATGTATCAAGCCCATGTATTTCTTCAATAGGAGGTAAATTTTTAACATCCTCAGCTTTAACACCTTTTTCCTTCATAGATTTCTTTGCCTCTTGCATATCTCCAGGACTGAGATATAAAATACCCCTCTTCTTCGGAGTGGGTTTAGACAGTGATTCAGGAAGAGTCCAATCATCAAAAATTTCAACATGTTATTCAATAATTCTTCAGCTTGCCCAATAGTTTGTTCCTTGAAAACGCAACCAACACAACTATCTAGGAAATCCCTAGAAGCATTGGTTAGTCCATTATAGAAGATATCAAGTATTTCATTTTTCTTAAGAGGATAATCCCAAGTGACTTGACAAATATAGCTATGCTCCCCGGCAATGGCACGAGAAAAAGGTCTTGATAACCCACAAGTATAGGGGATCGCAACTGTTTTTGAGGGTAGAGTATTCGACACAAGGGGATCCAAAGAATATTTGTAGGTATTAGTAGGTGAGTTGTCAATCCAACCACACCTGGAGATTAATTATCTGCAACAAAGTGATCAGTAGCAAAGTAGTATGATAGTTTTGATAGTAGTAGTAGCAGCAATAGTAACAATAACAGCGATAGCGGTGATTTTGTAGCAAGTGCAACAGTAACGATATCACCAGCAACTTAGCAAGAACAATATAAGAGAAATTCGTAGGCATTGGATCGATGATTTGTTGGATGATATTCATCATGTGACAATTATAACCTAGGGCGATACGACACTAGCTCCAGTTCATAAATATAATGTAGGCATGTATTCCGTAAATAGTCATACGTGCTTATGGAAAGAACTTGCATGGCATCTTTTCTCCTACCCTCCCGTGGCAGCGGGGTCGTACTGGAAACTAAGGGATATTAAGGCCTCCTTTTAATAGAGAACCAGAACAAAGCATTAACACACGGTGAATACATGAACTCCTCAAACTACGGTCATCACCGGGAGTGGTCCCGACTATTGTCACTCCGGGGTTGCTGGATCATAACACGTAGTAGGTGAGTATAACTTGCAAGATCAGATCTAGAACATAGATATAATGGTGATAACATAACGGTTCAGATCTGAAATCATGGCACCTGGGCCCAAAGTTACAAGCATTAAGCATGGCAAAGTCATAGCAACATCAATCTCAGAACATAGTGGATACTAGGGATCAAGCCCTAACAAAACTAACTAGATTACATGATGAATCTCATCCAACTCCTCACCGACCAGCAAGCCTACGTAGGAATTACTCACTCCCGGTGGGGAGCATCATGGAATTAGCGATGGAGAAGGGTTGGTGATGACGAAGATCGAAGATCCCCCTCTCTGGAGCCCCAAACGGACTCCAGATCGGGCCCCCGGTGAAGAACATGAGGTGACGACGGCTCCGTCTCATGGAACGCGATAATTCTTTTTCCCTCTGATTTTTTCCTGGAAAAATAGGATTTTATAGCGTCAGTTTCAGGGTCTGTGAGGGAGTCCTGGATTAAGGGGTCCTCGGGCGTCCGAGCTATCTGACGTGGGCCGGACTAATGTCCTGTGAAGATACAAGGCGGATGATTTTCTCCGTGTCCGGATGGGACTCTCCTTTGCGTGGATGGCAAGCTTAGCGTTCGGATGTGAAGATTCCTTTCTCTGTAAACCAACTCTGTACAACCCTAGGTCCCTCCGGTGTCTATATAAACCGGAGGGTTTAGTCCGTAGGGGCAATCATAATCATACAGACTAGACATCTAGGGTTTAGCCATTACGATCTCGAGGTAGATCAACTATTGTAAACCCCATATCCATCCAAGATAATCAAGCAGGAAGTAGGGTATTACCTCCATCAAGAGGGACCGAACCTGGGTAAACATCGTGTCCCTGTCTCCTGTTACCTTTGATCCTTAGACGCATAGTTTGGGACCCCTACCCGAGATCCGCCGGTTTTGACACCGACATTGGTTCTTTCATTGAGAGTTCCACTGTGCCGTCGACAGAAGGTTCGATGGATCCATCAGTCATCTACAACAATGCTGCCCTGAGGGAGGTCTTTCCCCCCGGCCAGATCTTTGTGTTCGGCGGCTTCGCACTACGGGCCAACTCGCTTGGCCGTCTAGAGCCGATCGACAGCTACGCTCCAGGTCACCAGATTAGTTTTGGAAATCTAGATTATGTTGTCGATATCTGAGGAGATTTGATCTTCCAAGGGTTCGCGACCCCAACCATCGCTCTGGCCTTAGATCCGGAGTGCATCACCAGGTCCGAAGACGGGATTTCCGAGCCGGCCGGACTCTCTGCGGCTATTGAGCCTAGTACGAGAGAGCCGGAGGAAGTAGTGTCACCGGAAATCATCATGAAGCTATACTCTTATCCGAACACTGGATCCGAACCCTCGGAGTCAGCATCGTGTGAGCTCGGCCAAGGAGTTTCCTTCTCGCCGTATTCCACTGACTCTCTTCTCCATGGCCAAGCCTCGCCTTTAAGCGAGGCTCTGGACTTAATGCGATCCCTCATCATTATAGAGGGGCAACGTCCGAACTACGCCCGGCCCGGACTAGGGGCTGAGAGCAGGGAATTTTACGTCCCACCCACCGCCCACTTCATAGCCACTATCGAGGACCTAACCGACATGCTTGACCGTAACTCCGAAGACATCTATGGTATGGACGTCGATGCCGGAGACGAACAAAGCCAAAACCCGCCGCATACCGGACGCTGGGCGGCCACCTCCACATACGATGTATACATGGTGGATACGCCAAAAGAGGATGGCGATGAAGGCAATAAGGATCCAATCAAGGACAATAACACTGATAAACCACCAAAGCAGTGACATCAGCGGCGCTGTTCAAAATCAAGCCACGACAAAGCAATACCGGCAATGGAGACGATAACACTCCGGAGAATGTTGAAGACCCAGACTCCCCCGTCGAACCAACATCCGAACATGATGATAGGGAGGAGGGGCAGGGTAACCCTGATGAGCCAATCGGGGACAAGGACTCGGAGGACATCGATTATATGCCACCCTCCGAAGACGAAATAAACCTCGGAGACGAAGACTTCATCGTGCCAGAGGAACCCCTCGAGCAAGAACGCTTTAAGCAATATCTCATCGCAACCACGAGGGGTCTGAAAAGGAAGTTGGAATGGCTTCAAGCCAAACAGGATATGCTCAATGACAGATGGACTAATGTCCTGACAGCCGAGGAATACAGCCCGCATGACCAACCAAAAGCTACCCGAAGCGCAAGTTGTTACCCCAATTTGATATTGAGGCGCGGGAGCCCCTAACATCAGTGCGTAACGCAACAGATAAACCAGACCGGCCACCGTGTGGCCGAGATAGAACGGCTACCCAAGCCGAACACCAGCCCAAATTACCCCACCGTAAAGGCAGGGGGACAGTGGCCCGGGATTACACCTACGACCTGCGGCAGGACCTGGACACTAGGGCAGGCCTAGCCAGATCAATCTACGGGTCAAGGGGACGTGCCCCAACATGGGAGGACGGCTATCAGGCCCGGCGTGATCAACACAACCTCACTCGGGGTGGAAACCGCATAAGGACGTCCGGCGAACTCCGTCGCGACGTCGCCTGTTATAGAGGCGCCGCACCCCCCCTATGCTTCACCGAGGAAGTAATGGAGCACGAATTCCTAGAAGGGTTCAAACCTATGAATATCGAATCATATGATGGAACAACCGACCCCGCAGTATGGATTGAGGATTTTCTTCTCCATATCCACATGGCCCGCGGTGATGATCTCCATGCCATTAAATACCTCCCACTAAAATTAAAGGGACCAGCTCGGCACTGGCTAAATAGCCTCCCAAAGAAGTCCATTGGCAACTGGGAAAACTTGGAAGACGCCTTTCGCAACAACTTCCAAGGTACATATGTCCGGCTTCCGGACGTCGATGACCTCAGTCACATCATCCAGCAGCCCACAGAGTCAGCCAGGAAACTCTGGACTAGGTTCCTAATTAAAAAGAACCAAATTGTCGACTGTCTAGACGTCGAAGCCCTCGCGGCCTTTAAACATAGCGTCTGAGATGAGTGGCTTGCCCGTCACCTCGGCCAAGAAAAACCTAGGTCCATGGCAGCTCTTACCGCACTAATGACCCGCTTTTGCACGGGAGAAGATAGCTGGCCTGTTCGTAGAAGCAATAGCACCAGCGATCCTGGCACCTCCGAAGTCAGGGACGGCAATGGCAAGCCACGACGCAATAAAAACAAGCATCGAAATAATAATGCGGGAACCCAAGACACGGCGGTCAACGCCGGATTCATGGCCCCAAATCCGGTCCACGGAAGAAGCCATTCAAGGAAAACAGAGATGGTCCATCCAATTTAGACAAGATACTGGATCGGCCGTGTCGGATTCATGGAATCCCTGATAAACCCGCCAACCATACCAACAGAAATTTTTGGGTTTTCAAACAAGCCGGCAAGCTCCATGCCAAACACAAAGGGAAGGGGCCGCCCAGTGACAGCGAAGACGAAGAGACTCGCCAACCGAACACCGGGGGACATAAGCAATTTCACAAACAATAAACATGATATATGTGACGCATATCCCTAAAAGGGAGTGCAAGCATGCACTACAAGACGTCTATGCCATAAAGCCGGTCGCCCCAAAATTTAACCCATGGGCGGCCTGCTCGATCACTTTTGATCGCAAGGACCACCCAACCAATATCCGTCACGGAGGCTCGATAGCTTTGGTCCTTGATCCAATTATCGATGGATTCCATCTCATGCGAGTCCTTATGGACGACGGCAGTAGCCTTAATTTACTCTATCAAGACAGTATCCGCAAGATGGGCATTGATCCCTCTAGAATCAAGCCCACCACAACTACCTTCAAGGGATTAATACCCGGCGTCGAAGCTCACTGCACGGGCTCAATCACATTGGAAGTCGTCTTTGGTTCGTGAGACAACTTTTGAAGTGAAGACTTGATCTTCGATATTGTCCCGTTTTGCTGTGGCTACCATGCACTGCTCGGGCGGACCGCTTTTGCTCATTTCAATGCGGTCCCACACTATTCCTATCTAAAGCTTAAGATGCCCGATCCATGCGGCGTCATCACGATCAACGGAAACACGGAATGATCCCTCTGTACCAAGGAGCATACCGCGGCCATCGCAGCCGAAGTACAAAGCGGCCCCGTCAAGCCGCATATCTCATCGGCCATTAAGCCGCCGGCCTCTATTACACAGGACCGGTCAATTTTAGAGCTGGATTAGCGGTTCCACCTCCGTCGTTCGCCACATATACCCGCGAAGTTTGTATCACGCATGCATAATTATGCACTTAAAATACCTTGGTCATCGGCGGAGGCACAATACGGACAGGCCTACAATACAGTTCTCCCTCCTAAAGGCTTCTTCTCTTTTTCTAGCTATATCTTATCTTTTGCCATAGGTGAATCAAAACCGGTTCATCCTACGGACCTACAAGGACTCTTTCTGAGCCCGGTTTCGTACAAATAACCAAAGATTATTCCTTTTAAGGAATCCTTTTCGCTGAGGCAAGGGCAGCGCAGACATGCGACAAGAGGTCCAAAATATTTTCTATAGACCAAACACTCTATTTAAAACCTGTATAGAGCCTTCTTCCTCAGCCTTCGACCCCTGGCATGTAAGATGGCTTGGGTAGTGGTGTTATAATCTGTAAGATTGTGTTCGACGTATCAATCAGATTCAAGTGAACATAATACGTCTTCAATATTTGCTTTTCCTCATAGAACTGTATTTTGCTTCTTCGGTTGTTTCACGCACACACCCCAGCACAAATCGCCAGGGGCTCGATACGGAAACATATGGGTTGCCGAAAAGTCCGAACAGCTCTACAACATACTTCGGCTCACGAGTTTGTCATTATATGTATCAGCCCCGAATCATGTCTTTGGTCAATAGTTGGGTTGCCCGACTCCTGTGCTTACTACCTTACATTCCATCTTATCGGCTAGGGTAGTAAAGGGAGAACTATTGCGATTGTGTTTCCGGTTCACCTGGTTAAACACCTCAGTAGAGAAAGCCGAAAACTGACTGTCATGATGCAGCGAGAGCTGGTCAACCACTCGGCGACTTATTAGAATCTTTTGCGATTTCTTCTGTACTACACGAAGGACCGTTTTTTTGGTCACCTATGTAATGCAACCGTATTCGAATAACCGCGTACATACCAGGGGCTACGTCGTAGACCCACTAACTCCTATGGCTAAGTGAAAGCGTTAAAGCCCTATAGTCCGATTGCCTAGTTCGCCGCACTAACACCTCCGTTACGGACCAAGACGTAGGGTCAAGAGTGATCAGGCGCTATTCCAAACACCCCCGTATTATATGTGAGGGACCAAAGCCGACGACTGCAAACTTTCAGATTATAAAAAACGGCCGCACAGGAGGAAATAACTTTTAGGCAAAGGTATGAATATAACACAGCCTTAATATATCATAATATTGTTCTCACAATTTTGGTGCATTTATTTGAACATAATATCCTTGGAGCACTGACCCTCTATCAAGCGGGCGCCCTCTAGGACGTCCTCCAAATAATGCTCCGCCGTGCAATGGTCCTTGCCTCCGGGCGGGCCCTTAGCTACAACATCGGTGGCCTTCATCTTTGCCCAGTACATCTTGATGCGGGCGAAGGCCATCCGAGCACCTTCTATGCACGCCGACCGCTTGACGACGTTGATACGCGACACTGCATTGACAAGTCGCTGCACCAAACCAGAATAACTGTTCAGAATGGGTTCAGCCGGCCATAGCCGGACCACGACGTCCTTCATGGCAGCTCCGAACATCTTGTGGAGCTCGGCCCACTGGGCCATATGTTCGTTCAGCAACGCCGGACGCCGTGGCACGTTGAATTGTGACCAGAAAAGCTTCTCCGCAGCACGTCCTTCCTGCGCTTGGAAAAACTGCGTCGGCGTCAGAGACACTCTTCGGCAGGTCCAGGAACGCGTCTAGATAACTCCACAATTGATTAAGTAGAGCATACTTCGGGTCACCGAACTTAGTCTGTAAAAGGGCTTACCAGCCGCTATCTCCCCAGCTTGCCGGAACTCCTTCCGAGCTGCTCTAGACTCGGACCGTGCTTCTCTCGCCTTTTGTAAGGCCTTGTCGAGTTCGGCTGCCTTGGCTTTGTTATCCTTATCGAGTGATTTGCATTTGCCAGTGGCATCCTTTAGCTCTCGCTCTAGGTAGATATTCTCACCTCGCACTGGCGCCGAGTGGCCTGTTCGGCCTTTAAATTAGCAGCCGCCTTCTTGGCAGCCGCATTGCTCACTCTGGCCCGCTCCTTGGCCTGAGCAAGCTTGGCCCGAAAGGTCTCAACCGCGGCAGCACCATCTATAGTTATGCATGTCACAATGTATAATTTTTAGCTTCGTAGTCATACTATTATACATGCATAAGCGGGCTGTCCCAAAACATACCTTGTGCCTTGCCGAGCCACCTGTTAATAAGAGTAATGTCCTCATCAGCCAACTCACGTTTATGCTTTAGATCTGCAACTTTTGCAGCTTGGGCGGTCGCCATTGACATAACAACCCGTTTTCAAATTAATTATGTTACTTCCTGAGCATATCTTTTCGATCCTCTGATCGCCTCCCTGTGGAAGCCGACTTGAGTCTCAGGGGCTACTATCTATACACAGGCGCATTTTGCATGTAAAGAGCAGATTAAGATATTACATTGCATACCTCGAAGCCTCTCAGCAGGCCCGTGAAGGCTTCATTCAATCCGCTTCTCGCGGACAAAATCCTCTCAACTACCATACCCATTAAGGTACGATGTTCCTCTGAGATGGACGCACTTTGCAATGTGCCCATCAGAGTATCCGGCACCTCCGGATTCTTGGAGGCTGTTGCGGGAGTACGAACTCCCTTCAAAGAGGTACGCTTATTCGACCCTAGAGTCGTCTTCGGCTGTAAACCGGATAGTTCGGGGCCCTCATTGTTGGTCCCTGTGGGGACTGCCTCCCATGGATCCTTGACGATCGAAGTATCACCCTCGGGCACTGTCTTCATTGTCCCCCGCACCATTGGATGGTCAGGAGAGATCCTCCGGGACGACACCTCGAATTCGTCGGCCCTTAGGGGCGAGGTAGATTGTGGAGGTGTCTCGCTTTCCATCATCTCTGGAGGCAAGTCCCCCGATGAGGAGGACTGTTGAGGTAGATAGAGGGCCAGGCTGCAAACTTATAGTTTAAATGTTACCCTTGCAACCCAAAAAGAACGGGACATGTCTAGAGCATCCTTGTTCACTTACGATTCGTCAAGGGGCTTGCCCCTAGAGAAGTGCTTTGCATCAACATCAACTTCTGAACCCGAACCATCTGACAGGGATATCTTCCCTCTCTTGGGTGCCTCCACCTCCAAGTCTTCGGAGGCAGTCCTTTTCTTCCCATGGGGAGAAGGGATATCACCTTCTTCTTCCCCTTCGTCTTCATCTTCAGAAGAGGGAGCTTTAGTCTCCCCGGACGTAGCGTCCAGTATACCTTTAGAGCGGAGGCCATATTCAGCCCTTTTGCTCTTCTTCTTGTCCTCCTTTGCCGACATTTGATACGGCACCGGGGCCAGCATCCTAATTAACACAGGATCAACTGAGTCTTTGGGAAGTGGAGCTGAACACCTAATTCGTTCCGCCTTCTTTATCCAGCCCTGGTTGAAGATAGGTTTCTCAGTAGATTGCTATGGGATAATCAACCGAGTTGCATTCAGAAGTTGGGTGCTTACCGAGGTATCTGGATGGTTGCAGTCGAGGACGATGTCCTCGGATGTGTCCAGCCACTGCTTTCAAGTCTTGAAGAATAGTTTCCACATCCCTCTGTGCGTTGTGCCGAATAATTGTTGAAGGGTCCGCGGTCCTTCCGGATTGAACTCCCACATGCGGAGAGGCCATCGCTGGCACGGGAGGATCCGGCAGACTAACATCACCTGGATCACGTTAATGAGGCCGGTGTCCTCCTTTAGGATGCTCTGGATACGACTTTGCAGCATCTGCACTTCATCAGTTGATCCCCAGTCAAACCCCTTATTAATCCATGATGCGAGCCGCAATGGAGGGCCAGATCGGAATGCAGGCGTGGCTGCCCATTTGGTACCGCGGGGTTCGGTGATATAGAACCACTCGCGCTGCCATAAGTTGGAGGTTTCCGTGAAGGTGCCTTTTGGCTAGATAATATTAGCAAGCTTGCTAACCATAGCACCGCCACACTCCGCCTGCTCCCCATCGAATATCTTCGGCTTCACATTGAAGGTCTTGAGCCATAGGACGAAGTGTGGGGGGGGGTGCGGAGAAAAGCCTCACACATGACGATAAACGCCGAGATGTGAAGAAAGGAGTCTGGAGCTAGATCGTGAAAATCTAGCCCATAATAGAACATAAGGCCACAAACGAAGGGGTGGAGAGCGAACCCTAGCCCGCGGAGGAAGTGAGAGATGAATACAACCCTCTCGCAGAGTTTTGGTGTAGGGATAACCTGCACCTTTGCAGGTAGCCTGTGGGGGATTTCCGCAGTTAGGTACCTTGCCTCCCGGAGCTTCCCGATATCTTCCTCCGTGACCGAGGAGGCCGCCCACCCACCTTGGGAGCTGGATCCGGACATAACTAGAAGGCTTGGTAGCAATGGAAGAAATTGAGACCTGGGCGCTGGAGGTTGAGGCTGGAAAAGCTGAGGAAGAGGTAGGCGTGGGGTTGAAAGACGGGTATGCACTCCTTTATAAAGGCGATGAATATCGAACGCCTCCTCACGGGCCTTAAAGCTCACGTATTCCCAAGGAATCATGCAAACGACACTATTGGATTACCCAC
Organism: Aegilops umbellulata; assembly: GCA_032464435.1. Classification (NCBI taxonomy): domain Eukaryota; kingdom Viridiplantae; phylum Streptophyta; class Magnoliopsida; order Poales; family Poaceae; genus Aegilops; species Aegilops umbellulata. The sequence continues at coordinate 315,835,216 of CP136056.1, read as the reverse complement.
GCCCATATTAATAAGAATCCCGTAATGAGGGGGCACGATCTCTGCTTTGACAAGATGTGCCAATAAAGATTGCGTCTCGTAACATGGAGCGAGAGGCTAAAAGATGGTTCAAAATAATAACCAGGCAAGGGACATAACGTCTCGCCACAAAAGTTGTCAGTAGATGGGACTTGTTAAATATTATACTCTGTTGTGGCTGTGTGTGATGTCTGTTTCACAGAGCCGGACACGTTTTGTGTGTTCGAGGACTACTTTGAAGTATTCGAAGGAGGAACCCGTCTTGCAATGCTGAAGACAATCTGCGCGCCAGACACATCGTCATTGAAGCCTGGTTCAGGGGCTACCGAGGGAGTCCTAGATTAAGGGGTCCTCGGGCGTCTGGGCTATGTGACGTGGGCCGGACTAATGGCCCGTGAAGATACAAGGCAGAGGATTTTCTCCGTGTCCAGATGGGACTCTCCTTTGCGTGGATGGCAAGATTAGCGTTCGGATGTGAAGATTCCTTTCTCCGTAAACCGACTCTGTACAACCCTAGGTCCCTCCAGTGTCTATATAAACCAGAGGGTTTAGTCCGTAGGGGCAATCATAATTATACAAGCTAGACATCTAGGGTTTAGCCATTACGATCTCGAGGTAGATCAACTCTTGTAAACCCCATATTCATCCAAGATAATCAAGCAGGAAGTAGGGTATTACCTCCATCAAGAGGGCCCGAACCTGGGTAGACATCGTGTCCCTGTCTCCTGTTACCTTCGATCCTTAGACGCACAGTTCGGGACCCCCTACCCGAGATCCGCCGGTTTTGACACCTGACAGTCTGTGGGGCCACCAGGTGGGGACAACCCACCTGGGCGCGCCTGGAATGGGGCGCGCGCCCTGGTGGGTTGTGCCCACCCAGGTGCCCCCTCCGGTGGTTCTTTGCTCCAGAAATTCTCTTTTATTGTATAAAAAATCCTCGCAAAGTTTTGTTCAATTCCGAGAACTTTTATTTTTGCACAAAAACAACACCATGGTAGTTCTGCTGAAAACAGCGTCAGTCCGGGTTAGTTTCATTCAAATCATGCAAATTAGAGTCCAAAACAAGAGGAAAGGCATTAGGAAAAGTTGATATGACGAAGACGTATCACCCCTTCTGATAGCGCATGATGATCTCCATCTCAATGTGCGCGGCCTGCGCATGGCGATGTCGATCTCCATGCATTGTTTTTCTCATGGTGATCTCCATCTCCATGCCATGGTGTCAACTGCCAAGTGTTACATAACATGCTACGCTATTAAAAACTAACAGCTATTGACAGTAAATTACATTACATGGTTTCTCATGTTGACACGCATGTCATTAATACAATAATGGGACAACCATACGGCTCTTGCTGGTTGCCGCACTCATGACACACAGGTCATGAAACAATAATACACAAGCAACATTCATGGGCTATACTAAATCACAAGCATTCATTGCAAAAGCAAGTTATGCGCCGCCCTAAGAGATTAACGCAATGGGGGTTAAGGGGGCTGGCCCCTCACATTATCTCATTGGTCTATGCATTTTTACACTGGAATTTTCACCGGCAAATCATATTTACCAAATTTTGACAATCTTTCTGATTCAACCAATCTCATTGGTCTTCCTGTGCTGTGACCGTCTTCATGTTCCATTGTCTACCCCGATGGCGGAAATCGACTGGTAGTGGTGATACGCCTCTGTCATATCTATAATTTTTTATTGTTCCATGCTAATATTCTACAACTTTCATATACTTTTGGCAACATTTTATATTATATTTGGGAGTAACATATTGATCCAGTTCCCAGTGCCAGTTCCTGTTTGTTGCATGTTTTTTGTTTCACAGAATATTCATATCAAAGAAGTCGAAACGCGATAAAAATTTACGGAGATTTTTTTGGAATATATGTGATTTTTTGGAAGCGGGATCAACGCGAGACGAAGCCCGAGGGACCCACAAGCTCAAGGGGCGCACCCCTACCCAGGGCGCTCTTGGCAAGCTTGTGGACACCCCGTAGGTCGGTTGGAGGTGCCGCAAGGAAGCTTATATCCGGATAAAAATCATGTTAAAATTTCAGCCCAATCGTAGTTACTGATCTTCGGATATTTAAGAAACAGTGATAGGCCAGAAAATAGGGTCGCGAAACGGAAGAGATAGATCCAATCTCAGAGGGGATTCCGCCCATCCGCCGCCATGGAGGCCATGGACCAGAGGGGAAACCCTCCTCCCATCTATGGGGAGGTCAAGGAAGAAGAAGAAGGAGGGGGCTCTCTCCCCCTCTCTCCCGGTGGCACCGGAGTGCCGCCAGGGCAAGGATCGTGATGGCGATCTATACCAACAATCTCGCTATCGTCAACATCAACTTTCTCCCTCTCTATGCAACAGTGTAACACCTCTTCTCACCGCTTTCACTCTACTTAAACATGGTGCTCAACGCTATATATTATTATCCAATGATTTGTGGCTATTCTATGATGTTTGAGTAGATTAGTTTTGTCCTATGGGTTAATTGATGATCGTGATTGGTTTGAGTTGTATGTTTTATTTTGGTGTTGTCCTATGGTGCCCTCTATGTCGCACAAGCATGAGGGATCCCTATTGTAGGGTGTTGCAATACGTTCATAATTCTCTTATAGTGGGTGGCGAGAGTGACAGAAGCTTATACCAGAGTAAGTGGGTTGTTGCATATGGGAATAAGGACTTGATACTTAATTCTATGGTTGGGTTTTACCTTAATGATCTTTAGTAGTTGCGGATGCTTGCTAGAGTTCCAATCATAAGTGCATATGATCCAAGTAGAGAAAGTATGTTAGCTCATGCCTCTCCCTCATATAAAATTGCAATAATGATTACTGGTCTAGTTATCGATTTCCTAGGGACAAATAAATTTCTTGTATTACAATAGTTTTCTACTAGACAACTAACTTTATTATCTTGCAATTTACTCATAGTTTTATTCTTGCTAAGTATTACTAGTTTGATTCTTGTAAACCTATCCTTTCACATACAAAATAGTTTCATACGTGTTTTAGGTAAAGTGAACGTTAAGTGTGCATAGACTTGTATCGGTGGTTGATAGAACTTGAAGGGAATATAAATCCTGCCTTTAGCTCCTCGTTGGGTTTGACCCTCTTATTTATCGAAAAAGCTACAATTGATCCCCTATACTTGCACTACTGCAGGATGGTCCAAATGCGACACTACGATCAGAGACCCTTCGACGAAACTGTGTGCGATGCCATAATCGCAAACAGTGGTGTAAAAAAATCATCAAAAAAGGTGCAAAATGTGTGCGATGACGGATGCATCAAACAAGGTTCAGATTTTAGTTGCGTGTGCGATGCAGGGCATACGGTTCAGTTCAATTAACTGTTTGGGATGAGGAGGAACAAAAGAAACGGGCAGCCAGATGAATGCGTGTGCGATATATAGCATACGGTTCACTAGGATGAACTGTGTCTGATTAGGCAACACAAAGGAAACGGTTCAACTGAACAAGATGTGTGTGATACGCAACAAACAGGTCTGTAATCAGAAATGCGTGCGAAGACCAATAATAACAGAGACGATTGCTGCTAAGAAGCCGTGTGATTTGCTCTGTCTACAGTAGAGTAACATGTATATATATATATAACTGAAATAAACATCCAATTACATAAGTGACTATATAGATCATTCACACATACTCCAATAAACAATTGTATGCATTCTAAAGTAGGAGAAACGATCGTCTAGTCATCTACTTCTTGTGACGCTCCCGCCACTGCTCTGTGGCTCAATCCCTCGTCCGGGGCAGGAAGAAGAGGAAGAAGACACTTCCTCATGTCAACGATCCGCTTGAACATCTCGTAGCTTGTGTACGTGTCCATGGCCGCGTACTTGACATGTTGTTCATCCAGTCTCTCATGCCACACACTATGCCAGGCGTTCTTGTCCTTATTGCTCTCATTCTTCATCTTCATGTAGTAGGTGTCGATGATGGCCGAGGCGAGGTCAACCAGGGAGTTCAGTTTGTTTTTGTCGCTGCCCCAGACCTTGTAGTGGTGCTGGATGTTGACAAGATTTCGGCATTTCAACTCCGGAACCTTGAACGCTTTTAGATTGTTGGTGGTGTCCACCATAGAGAAACTGTAGTCGAAGCTGTTGATAAACCTAGAGAAACGCTTGCAAGGCCTTGTGGCAAGGTGTTAGTGGTAGACGAGGACGTCATGTCGTACGCACAACTAGGGGACGACAACCTTCTAATTGTGCCTGACACAACCGATGGTCTACTCGAGGTCGAAGCTGACCACTCGGTACTTGTCCTCGGCAAGGAACTGCTCCATAGTTTGGATGGAGCTCTCCACCGAGACCGGATCGTTCGTCTACACCACTGAGAGGGCATTCCCCCTCACATGGGTGTCCACTACATGATGCATGGTGAACTGCCCACCGTTGTCATCATCGGCCACTGGGAGCACCATTGGAGCCACGGGGAGCGCCATTAGAACCACTGGATGTCCTCTCTGTATGTGTCGTCGTGGGTGTTCTTGTTGTGTCGTGTGACACGAGAGATATAAGGTAAATGGCCGTAGGAATAAATGGGGGCCGGGCGGCCAGGATTGTCTGCACGTCCGCATGGCAGTTTTTGCAGTGGGTAACTGCATCGTCGCGCCGTGCGCGGCACAACCGCATGCACACGAACGTGCATGATCGTGCGCCGGCCCCAAACACTAGCAGCGCGTGTGGCGGGACACGAGCAGAGCGCGCTGCGGCCGCCTGAACCGCAAGCAGCCACACGCATAGAGCGGTTGAACATGCAGGAAATTGTCGCCTACAAGCCGTCCGACAGTTGCGTCGCTGCGTAGAGAGCGGCCGTGTGCTACCACCTCCGTCTAGTCTATAGTCCCCTTTATATTCTGTGCCATACTTTACCCTCAAATTTAACCAAAAAAAATGTTAATGCATGTTATAAAAATGATATAATTGGAAACTATGTTCAAATACGAATCCAACTATATAATCTTTGGCGACATGCATTCGTATTTTATTAGTTAGATCATACTTATAAACCAGGACGGGGTATAGTAGGTAATTAAATCGCAAACATTTTTTATTAACCGTGTGTGTACATGGCCTTTCGTCCTCCTCTCGCACGTCTTGTCACCCCGCTGCCGCAGACGGCTTACAGCACAAGCTTGCGGAGCGCGCAGAGGCGTTCTTTTGGCCGAATGGTGGCACCAATGAATCGTCGCTGAGCACGTTCCCACACAACCTCGCAGGTTCCTGCCCTACTCGGTGAAATCCCACAAAATCCCTATGCTTACCGGCCTGCTATAAAAACCCTCACGGCCGGCGAGTCCTGCGTCGCATTTTCCCCTACCTCCCTGTAGCTTATCTTGTCTGCTTCTCTCACAATCGCCAATGGCACCAGTCCATCATCGTCGCTCAGCCACTCCGCCGTCATCAGAGGACAACTCCAACTGGGAGGCTACACCGCGGCAGCGACGTAGACCCCGGCGTAGTGTAGTGCACGTGGCGTCCCTGTTGGTTGTGCATGGAACACCCACCACACGCTCCACCGTTGGTGCCCGTCGGCAGCTATTGTCGGCCGCCGTTGCTACCACACCACCGTCAAAAGCCAGGGCCATTGCCCGCTCCGCCGCCGCAGCCCAAAGGTGGGAGGTGGCCATCGTGGCCGCCACCCCACTGCCGGCCACCGTGGCCATCACCCTCTCCGCCACCGGGGCCCAATGGCGGGAGGTGGTGGTCGTGGCCGCCACCCCATTGTCGGCTGCCGTGGCCACCAGCCCACCTTCGACCGCCGGGGTCATCACCCTCTCCGCCACCGCCCCTCGAAGGCGGGAGGCGGAGGTGGATGCCTACACGTGCGTCAGCGACCTTGCGCGCTACACCGAGTTCCTGTGGGAGGAGGAGGAGCGCCTCGTCGAGCATGCAAAGAGCCTTACCGCCGCCGTGGCCGCAGCACACGTCGCCTCAGAGGCGAGGAATTAGGAAATCTACAAGGAGAACCACCGCTTCGAGAGGGGTCGTCTGGAGCGGCAGAGGGCGTTCGAGGTGAGCGTCGCTGAAGCTTCAACAATGGCAGGCACCGTATTGCGGTTGCCCAGCTCGTCGGTAGGCTCCTCCTCCTCCGTCTCTTACTGAGCGCGCTCGGCAGAGGAGAGGCAGCCGGAAGTAGTACAAAGCCCCTCCGCAGTAGTAGTAGTAGTATTTAGGGGCTATTTTGTTCAGTTCATCTGACTATAGATGTGGTGGAATTGTATAATGTACTTAAAATTAGCTAGTATATATAGTTGAACTAGCTATTTCAGTAGGTGGTTGGCAACAATTGGGGAAAAGTTTGGTCGGTTCAGCTATCGAGTTGAACTGTCTGTATAAATTAAGAACAACTGCTTAATCTATGAATGAAATCTATGCTTAATTACTGAATTTTAGTTGCAAAAATCAGATACTGCTAGTGATTTTTAGCTTCATATTTTGACAAATCGCAGTGTTACAAGGTTGACAAATGGAAATGTTACTAGATCAACAAATGTCAATCTTTCCAGTTTGACAAATGGCAACATACCCAATATGACAGATGCAAATCTTACCAAATTGTTTGTACGTGGTTGCACACGGCTCATCCAAAAGAACCGTTTACGTTGAAGAGATGCACAAATCCTGCTCCCACTTTGCATCATGTCGTCCCGGGATCAACGGGCGGGGCGCAGGAGGACGGCAGCTGGCTGCGCTGAGAGGTAGCGTTCGACGGCGGCGGCCCATGCCGCTGAGGGGGACGCGCGCACTAAGAGGAAGGCGGGCGACCATGGAAGTCAAAGGGCTCTCTTCCTAGTGAGCCTGCGTAGCGCATAGCTTGCACGCTTCCCTGTGGGCATGCGCATTTGAGGGCAGCTTGCACACCTCTCGGCCAACCTGCGCATCGGAATGCGCTCACCCGCATCCCGTTCAGTCAAGGTCAAGCAGCTATCCGCACGACACCTGCTACAACCATTAAAACCAAGACACCTGGTGTCGCATGAATGGTTAACAGAACACACACGGTTTGAATTATACAAACATTTGAGATATTAAAGTGGCAGCTATTTTTTCAAAATGCCTTTGTTGGCTATCATTATTTGAGTGCGCCTTCTCTCAAAATGGACACGAAAAATACCAGAACATGTCGGGTGCCATTCCATGATAGCATGCCAAGTTTCATGAATTTTAGACGAGTTTTGGATTTACTAGAATTTGAAAATAAAGTATCTCAACATTTTGCCGACAATCAACGGTGCTCTGGTGTTTGAAATTCATTCCCATTTCTTGCAAGGGACCTAAGCATGCACCCAAGGACACATATTTGTTTTTTCAACCAATTTATATGCATTGGAGCATGTGCATGTAGTTCAAATTTGAATTATGGACATAAATACATTGAAAACTCAGTTAATGCATAAAAATGTCCAAACGAACCCCGAAAAATCACAAAAATTGACACAACACTCCAGTTGTTCTATGTTGACAGGAGAAAATTTTGAAAGCAATAAGAGGAAATGGATATCGTTTCGTCCCCAAAGGTGGGACGTTCCCTACCGAAACCATCGTGCATGTTGTGAGAAGCTTTGGTTTGTGAGAAGCATATAATCAAATCTGCCCCAAATGGGACAAATTTTTTACCAAGACATGTTGATGCCGCTCCATGATAGCATGCCAAGTTTCATGAATTTCACACGAGTTTTGGATTTACAAGAATATAAAAACCAGGTATCTCAATGTTTTGCCGGCAATCAACGGCGCCCTGGTGTTTGAAATTCATTACCATTTTTCTTGCATGGGACCTAAGCATGCACCCAAGGACACATATTTGATTTTTCTACCAATTTATATGCACTGGAGCATGTGCATGTAGTTCAAATTTGAATTATGCACATAAATGCATTGAAAACTCAGTTAATGCATAAAAATGTCCAAATGAACCCTGAAAAATCACAAAAATTGACAAAACACTCCTATTGTTCTATGTTGACACGAGAAAAAAATTGAAAGCAATAAGAGGCAATGGATATCATTTCGTCCCCAAAGGTGGGACGTTCCCTACCGAAACCATCATGCTTGTTGTGAGAAGCTCTGGTTTGTGAGAAGCATATACCCAAACCTGCCCCAAATGGGAGAAATTTTTTACCACGGCATGTTGATGCCGCTCCATGATAGCATGCCAAGTTTCATGAATTTCAGACGCGTTTTGGATTTACTAGAATTAAAAAACCAGGTATCTGAATGTTTTGCCGGCAATCAACGGTGCCCTGGTGTTTGAAATTCATTACCATTTCTTGCATGGGACCTAAGAATGCACCCAGGGACACGGACTTGATTTTTCAACTAATTTATATGCACTGGAGCATGTGCAAGTAGTTCAAATTTGAATTATGCACATGAATGCATTGAAAACTCAGTTAATGCATAAAAATGTCCAAACCAACCCCGAAAATCACAAAAATTGACACAACACTCCTGTTGTTCTATGTTGACACGAGAAAAAATTTGAAAGCAATAAGAGGCAACGGATATCATTTCATCCCCAAAGGTGGGACGTTCCCTACCGAAACCATCATGCTTGTTGTGAGAAGCTCTGGTTTGTGAGAAGCATATACCCAAACCTGCCCCAAATGGGATAAAAATTTACCACGACATGTTGATGCCGCTCCATGATAGCATACCAAGTTTCATGAATTTCAGACGAGTTTTGGATTTACTAGAAATAAAAAACCAGGTATCTCAATGTTTTGCCGGCAATCAACGGTGCCCTGGTGTTTGAAATTCAATACCATTTCTTGCATGGGACCTAAGCATGCAACCAAGGGCACAAATTTGATTTTTAACCAATTTATATGCATTGGAGCATGTTCATGTAGTTCAAATTTGAATTATGCACATAAATGCATTGAAAACTCGGTTAATGCGTAAAAATGTCCAAACGAACCCCGAAAAATCACAAAAATTGACACAACACTCCTGTTGTTCTATGTTGACACGAGAAACTTTTTGAAAGCAATAAGAGGCAATGGATATCGTTTCATCCCCAAAGGTGGGACGTTCCCTACCGAAACCATCATGCTTGTTGTGAGAATCTCTGGTTTGTGAGAAGCATATACCCAAACCTGCCCCGAATGGTACAAATTTTTTACCATGACATGTCGATGCCGCTCTATGATAGCATGCCAAGTTTCATGAATTTCAGACGAATTTTGGATTTACTAGAATTTAAAAACCAGGTATCTCAATGTTTGTGGCCGAGTGACGGTGGCAGGGTGTTTGACATTCATTCCCATTTCTTGCATGGGACCTAAGCAGGCAACCAAGGACATAGATTTGAATTTTCAACTAATTTATATGCATTAGAGCATGTGCCTGTAGTTCAAATTTGAACTATGCACATGAATGCATAGAAAAATCAGTTAATGTATAAAAAAGCCCAAGCGAACCTTGAAAAATCCCAAAAATTGACACAACACTCCTGTTGTTCTATGTTGACACTAGGAAAAAAATTAAAATCGAGAAGAGGCAACGGACATCGTTTCGTCCAGAAAGGTGAAACGTTCCCTACCAAAATCATCACACTTGTTGTGAGAAGCTCTTGTTTATGAGAAGCTTATACCCAAACCTCCCCCAAATGGGACAAAAAATTTACCACGGCATGTTGATGCCGCTACATGATAGCATGCCATGTTTCATGAATTTTGGACGAATTTTGGATTTACTAGAATTACAAACGCAAGTACGTCGACGTTTGCCGGAGATCCATGGTGTCGTGGTGTTCGAATTTCATCCCCATTTCTTGCATGGGACATAAGCTTCCCAGCGAGCCTGCGTAGCATACAGCTCACACGCTTCCCGGTGAGCCTGCGCATTCAAGGACAGCTTGCACGCCTCTCGGCCAGCCTGTGCACCGGACTGCGCTCGCACACATCCCGTTTAGTCAAGGTCAAGCAGCTGTCCGCACGACACCTGCTACAACCATTAAAAACCAAGACACGTGGCGTCAAGTGAATGGTTAACAGAACACACACGGTTTGAATTATACAAACGTTAGAGAAATTAAAGTGGCAGCTATTTTTTCAAAATGCCTTTGTTGGCTGTCATTATTCGAGTGTGCCTTCTGTCAAAATGGACACAAAAAATACCCAAACATGCCGGGTACCATTCCATGATAGCATGCCAAGTTTCATGAATTTTAGATGAGTTTTGGATTTACTAGAATTTAAAAATAAAGTATCTCAACATTTTGTCGGCAATCAACTGTCCTGTGGTGTTTGAAATTCATTCCCATTTCTTGCAAGGGACCTAAGCATGCACCCAAGGACACAGATTTGATTTTTCAACCAATTTATATGCACTGGAGCATGTGCATGTAGTTCAAATTTGAATTATGCACATAAATGCATTGAAAACTCAATTAATGCATAAAAATGTCCAAACGAACCCCGAAAAATCACAAAAAATGACAAAACACTCCTGCTGTTCTATGTTGACACGAGAATTTTTTTGAAAGCAATAAGAGGCAATGGATATCGTTTCGTTCCCAAAGGTGGGACATTCCCTACCGAAACCATCATGCTTGTTGTGAGAAGCTCTGGTTTGTGAGAAGCATATACCCAAACCTGCCCCAAATGGGACAAAAAATTTACCACGGCACGTTGATGCCGCTCCATGATAGCATGCCAAGTTTCATGAATTTCAGACGCGTTTTGGATTTACTAGAATTAAAAAACTAGGTATCTCAATGTTTTGTCGGCAATCAACGGTGCCCTGGTGTTTGAAATTCATTACCATTTCTTGCATGGGACCTAAGAATGCACGCAAGGACACATATTTCAATTTTCAACCAATTTATATGCACTGGAGCATGTGCATGTAGTTCAAATTTGAATTATGCACACAAATGCATTGAAAACTCAGTTAATGCATAAAAATGTCCAAACGAATCCCGAAAAATCACAAAAATTGACACAACACTCCTGTTGTTCTATGTTGACACGAGAAAAAAATGAAAGCAATAAGAGGCAATGGATATCGTTTCATCCCCAAAGGTGGGACGTTACCTACCGGAACCATCATGCTTGTTATGAGAAGCTCTGGTTTGTGAGAAGCATATACCCAAACCTGCCCCAAATGGGATAAAAAATTTACCACGGCATGTTAATGCCGCTCCATGATAGCATGGTAAGTTTCATGAATTTTAGACGAGTTTTGGATTTAATAGAATTAAAAAACCAAGTATCTCAATGTTTTGCCGGCAATCAATGGTGCCCTGGTGTTTGAAATTCATTACCATTTCTTGCACGGGACCTAAGCATGCACCCATGGACACATATTTGATTTTTCAACCAATTTATATGCATTGGAGCATGTGCATGTAGTTCAAATTTGAATTATGCACATAAATGCATTCAAAACTCGGTTAATGCATAAAAATGTCCAAACGAACCCCGCAAAATCACAAAAATTGACACAACACTCCTGTTGTTCTATGTTGACACGAGAAAATTGTTGAAAGCAATAAGAGGCAATGGGTATCATTTCGTCCACAAAGGTGGGATGTTCCCTACCGAAACCATCATGCTTGTTGTGAGAATCTCTGGTTTGTGAGAAGCATATACCCAAACCTGACCCAAATGGTACAAAATTTTTACCATGACATGTTGATGCCGCTCCATGATAGCATGCCAAATTTTACGAAATTCAGACGAGTTTTGGATTTACTAGAATTTAAAAACCAGGTATCTCAATGTTTGCGGCCGAGTGACGGTGGCAGGTTGTTTGACATTCATTCCCATTTCTTGCATGGGACCTAAGCAGGCAACCAAGGACATAGATTTGAATTTTCAACTAATTTATATGCATTAGAGCATGTGCTTGTAGTTCAAATTTGAACTATGCACATGAATGCATAGAAAACTCAGTTAATGTATAAAAGTGTCCAAGCGAACCCCGAAAAATCCCAAAAATTGACACAACACTCCTGTTGTTCTATGTTGACACTAGGAAAAAAATTTGAAATCGAGAAGAGGCAACGGACATCGTTTCATCCAGAAAGGTGAAACATTCCCTACCAAAATCATCACACTTGTTGTGAGAAGCTCTGGTTTATGAGAAGCTTATACCCAAACCTCCCCCAAATGGGACAAAAAAATTACCACGACATGTTGATGCCGCTACATGATAGCATGCCAAATTTCACAAATTTTGGATTTACTAGAATTACAAACGCAAGTACGTCGACGTTTGCCGGAGAGCCACGATGTCGTGGTGTTCGAACTTCATCCCCATTTCTTGCATGGGACATAAGCATAAACCCATGGACACATATATGATTTTATAACTCATCTTGGTTCACCTGAGCATGTGCATGTAGTTTAATTTTGAATTTTGCACCTGAAAACCAATTTAATATATAAAGTGTTCAAACAAACCCTGAATAATTCGAGTTCTTTTACGACACACATATAGTTGCATGTTCACTGCAGATAAAAGGTTTAGCAATTCAAACACCATCCATTGCCGCTATGACCCCATTATGTAATTCAAATCAAGATGAAAAATCAAGTAGACCGCACACAGTTTATTATCACCAACCGTGTGAGATGTAGCACAAAATATCCTGGAGCACCGTCGGTGTATATATAGTACGCCTATGGCTTATGCAAGAAGGCGCGTCGGCTACAGTCCATAGCCGGCGTCTCAAGCACACTAGCTCGCTCCCCAAATATCATTTCACTGTTCAATCGTCGTCGCTGAAAGATGGGCACGTGGACCTGTGTCGTGAGGGCAACTTCGGTGGCCCACTCCGGCGAGAACGCGGTCGTAGCCGCCATGCGCGTGCTAACAAGGTGCATGAGCGCGGCCGCAATCTGCGACCGGGCGGCCAAGGCATCCCAAACGGCCGTTGTTGCTTCTTAGGTGGCGGCAGCAACATCTGCCTCGGGGATAGCTACTGGCGAGAGCGGCACATCAGTTGTTCGTTCCGCAGCGGCGGCCTAAGCGTAATGGCATCTTCCGCCTTAGGGTTTTGGTGATGATGACAACACACGTGTGGACTAACCGCGCCATAGTTTTCTCAGGTTCACATTGTGTGGCACAAGACGGGTAGGATTTCCCTCTATGCGGAAGAGATCAAAGACGGAATTTCCGACGTTTTTATTCCTTTGGTCGTAGGATATCCGTACTATTAAGAGGGAATCCACATCGGAAGGTATTGGGTGAATCACTTCATGTACACATTCTCTGCACCCACCATATACCCTCCGTTCGAGGAAAGAGAGGTTCCCCGTCAACTGTCCTGTGCAGTTATGCCCATGGCAGTAGTACCGCTCCCTTGAGCGGTTGTACCGCTGGCCGGTCGTTCCGGTCTCACCACCGCTCCAAGTACCTCTAAGGGGTGACTCCCTTCTGTACCGGGTACGATGGTAGACCGGTGGTGGAATGGTAGTTCCGGTTTGTCTTGACACACCGGTACTAACGGTGTTCAGGGCGGTAGTACCGCCTCAGACCCCACCACCCAAGGACTGCTGGCCGAGCGGTAGTTCCGGCCCAACCTCCGCTCCAACTACCGGCCTGAGGGGTTTACTTTCTGTATGTGGCCCGGTAGTTGAGCGGTGGTTGTGCGGTAGTTCCGGTTTATTTCGATAAACCGGTACTACCTGGTGCGCCACTGGAAGTACCGCCCTGGTGCCCTAGCAGGGGTTTCCCGCATTCAGCGGTTGTACCGGTGTCTATTGTGGAAGTACCGCTCCTATGCGTTTCTGCACATAACGGTTGGATCTATGGGGGGCCTATTTAAGGAGGTGCTTCTCCTACCTCTTGCCTCTCCCTCTCCTCCATTACTGCCATTAAAGCTCTCTTGCCCGATCTCTCTCTCTAGCCACTCAAACTCACTGATTTGCTAGGGATTGAAGGAGGAGACCTAGATCTACACTTCCACGAAAGGATATTTGATTCCCCCATACTTTCGTGTTTGGATTTTGTTACTCTTGGGTGCTTGGGCGCCCTAGACGGAAGAGGTCACTTCAGAGCCACATCCCATTGTGGTGAAGCTCCTGGTTTTCGTTGAGAGCCTCCAATTAAGTTGTGGAGAGAGCCCCAACCTTGTTTGTAAAGGTCCGGTTGCCACTTTCAAGGTCACCAATAGTGGAATCACGTCATCTCGCATTGTGTGAGGGAGTGAGGAGAATACGATGGCCCTAGTGGCTTCTTGGGGAGCATTGTGCCTCCACACCGCTCCAACGGAGACGTACTTCCCTTCAAAGGGAAGGAACTTCGGTAACACATCCTCGTCTTCACCGGCTCCACTCTTGGTTATCTCGTGCCATTACTTGTGCAAGCTTATCTTGTGTAGTATCCCTTGCTTGCTTGTGTACTTGTTGTTGTTGCATCATATAGGCTGCTCACCTAGTTGCATATCTAGACAACCTACTTTGATGCGAAGTTTAAATTGGTAAAGAAAAGCTAAAAATTGTTAGTTGCCTATTCACCCCTCTAGTCAACTATATTGATCCTTTCAATTGGTATTAGAGCCTCGTTTCTTTATTAAGGACTTTACTGTCCGAAGAGTATGGTTGACTCCGTAGACGGTTGTCGGATCACGGGTTTCGGCAAAACCCTCAAGGTTTGAACACTGGGGTGCGCACGAAGATCTCCCCCTATCGAATCACGCCCTCAACCTCTCCGTGATCTCTAAGGCTAACTCGACGAACTTGCAACACAAGAGACACAAGATTTATACTGGTTCGGGCCATCGTTGTGGTGTAATACCCTACTCAAGTGTGGTGTGGTGGATTGCCTCTCGAGCTGAGGATGAACAGTACAAGGGGAAGAACAGCCTCCTGAGGTGAGGTGTTCTTGTGGTTGGTGGGTGTGAGGATGGGTTGGATCTAGTCCAAGATGAGATGGCTGAGGCTCTCTCGCCTCCTACTGTGGTGGCTAATCCTATTTATAGAGGCCCTGGTCCTCTCCCCAAATATTGAGCGGGAAGGGAGCCAACAACGGCCAATTTGAAAGGGGACAGCTAGTACAAGCTATCCTGACTAAAGGTGGTCTTTGCCTGCAAAAGGCTCTGGTGGTGACGCGGCCTTGGGCTCCATGGTGACCTCCATCTTCCCGTCCTGCTGGTCTTGGTCTCGTTGCACCGATATGGAAACCTTTGCTTGACGCCTCGGTACTCCTCGTCTGCGCTTGCCTCCTTAGCACCAAGGGGAAACAAGGACACTGTGCATGCTGGCGCCGGCCTAGCGCCCGCCTGGCCTCGATCGTCATGGCTCACGTCATTGGAACCTCGCGAGGTTTGCCTTGCCTTGATCTCTCCGCCCCTCGCGAGCCAGCCTGGTGAGGCCGCTCCCGAGGAGGTCTTGTGTCGTCCGCCTCGCGAGGCTTGGTCCCTTGCAAGGGTCTCGAATGCTTGTTGGTGAAGATGGGCCGTACGGGCCCGCTCGCAGAGCCACGCCGTGGGCCGCAGGCAGGCAAGTCTGGGGACCCCCATTCCCAGAACACCAATAGTAGCCCCCGGGCCCAAGGCGAGCTCGGACTTGGCTTCGAGGCGAAGCCAAACGGCAAGTGCGGAGCATCACGGGCCCCAATAGCCTGCGGCCTTCGTCGACGCGTGGCGGTTGATTGGACGTGGGCGTCTCCGCTTCCCCACGCTGCCTCGGCAACTGCCTGACTTGATGAGTCCCTGCTACATGCAAGGAAAAACCATCATTACCTATGATCGTGGAGTGTGCCGGTTGGCCTTCTCCTGCTATAAATGGGGAGGGGAGCAGAGCCCTCGTCGCCCATCTCTTCCCATTCCGCTCACTTCTCCCCCTTTGCTCCATTGCCAGTAGTGACACCAATGGCGCCGTCGAAGAGGTTCTCCGCCGCGGAGAAGGGGACGGCCCCTCGCAAGGGGCCCGGCTCTCCGGTGCCCAAGCGTGGACGCGGCCGTCCCCGCAAACACACCGCGACCCCTGCCGCGGCCCCCCGCAGCCGCGGCGGTGCCGCTTCGCGTGGCAGGGGCCGCTCCGGTCGTGGCAGCCTTGTTGATGAAGGGAGACGTGTCGTGGTCGCGCGGCCTCCAGGGGACGCTTTTCCACTCAACAGAGGTGCTGCCGGAGTTCGTCGTCTGGTCGGAGAACCCGGCCAGCAATTGGCTTCATCTCCCACGCTTCTTTGCCGACGAGCTGCCGGCCTCATGTCCAGGCGGGCTCTGGCTGCAGGCGGACGGCTGCTCCAGTAGTGCTTCCTGGGTCGCGGTTGAGGTCTCTGTCGCGGGCAACATAGCCCTGGCCTGCGGCTGGCAGACGTTTGCCCGCGCGCGCGGCCTGGGCAGGTGGTGCACCCTCCATTTCAAGTATGACGGTGACGCGGCCCTCTACGTGAGGGTGTTTGGGGAAGATGGTCGCTGCGGCGGGTGCTGCCTCGAGGTCAACAATGGCGAGGAGGTGCTCGGCCTTGGCGATGGTCGTGACGAGGATGAGGGTGAACCCGCCCTTGGTGTCGACCATGCCTCGTCTAGCTATGGCGGCTCTTCCCCCGGCGACAGCTCTAGTAGCGGTGGTTACGACCAGCCGCCGCGCCCGCTTCGAATGCGACAACGGGTCGTCTCATCGTCGCGCCTCCGTGAAGCGCGGGGAGGGGTATGGCTGAGCTCGGGACGTCGCCAAGAGCCCGCCCTCGCGGACCGCTGTAGGGGCACACGCCGCTTTAATTTCGTTCTTACCTTCCTTCCTGTATTAAGAAAGAAACCACTGCAGGCCCCGGAGGGGCGTGCAACAAACTGCTCGGAGTAGTCTCCTCCTTACGAGGCTTTGCTTCCTAGTGCCTCTCAAGGCCTCCTTGGCCTGGTAGGCGCTTAGGAACTGCAAAAAATTCGTTAGGAGGCTTATCGTCACCCGAGCCTGGGTCACAGGCGCCGCTGGCCTTGACCCAGCTCTTTGTATCGCGGTACCCGAGGGGCACGGATTAGGAGAGGTGCGCCAGCTTGTGGGCTCGAACGAGGGTGCCTCACGAAAAGCAGACGGAAGGCAGAAAAAGGAAAAACGCTCACGAGGGCACCTGTCCAGCCCCCTCGCGAGATATGCGAGAGAGAGTACAGGCTAAACTGGAGACGGAGACAGAGGCAAAAGGCGACGGAACCAAATCAGCAAAGAACACCAGAAGAAAACTTCAATTAAAATAGGGCGAGCCAACTACGGAAAGCAAATGAAAAGCCGCGTCCGACACCTAGTCTAGTCTTCATGTCTTCTCACCAGCGCGGAGCTAAGTGCTGCCACTAGGACGTGGGAGGGAGCCCCCGAGGCCCGAGGGCGGCACTCCTCAGACTCCGGGGTGTGTGCAGCCCCACTCATTATTACGTGAGAGTGTCACAAGCGGAGACCTTCACAGGCACTGGGCCTTCTTCACAGGCGCTGACCCTTTCTTCATGGGTAGAACTTCCGGAGGTGCTGGATGTTCCAGGCGTTCTGGATAGGTACCCCGTCCTGTATCTCCAGGCGCGCGGCGCCAGGCCTAGAGACATGGACGACCTTGAACGGGCCCTCCCACATGGGTGAGAGCTTATGCAGCCCTTCCCTAGAGAGCACCCGCCTCAGGACGGGGTCACCCACCTCGAGCGTCCTGGAACGGACGCTGCGACAGTGGTACCGCCGCAGCGCCTGCTAGTATCTTGCGCCTGTAGTGCAGCTTCGCAGCGGCGTTCCTCCCCCAACACGAGGTCCATCCCCCTCGTGGCGTCTTGCTGCGTCTCATCAAATGCCAGGACCCGTGCGGAGCGATGCTTGACCTCGTGAGGGAGGACCGCTTCTGCTCCGTAGACGAGGAAGAACGGGGTCTCGCCCGTTGGCTTGGTGGAGGTGGTGCGGATGGACCACAGCACGGATTGCAGCTCGTTGTGCCAGCCCCTGCCGCAGGCTTCGAGCTTCTTCTTGAAGGTCCTTGTCTTGAGGCCCCTCAGGACCTCCGCGTTGGCGCGTTCAGCTTGACCATTGCTCTTTAGGGTGCGCCACCGAAGCGTAGCAGATCTGCGTTCCAAGGTTAGTGCAGTACATTTTGAAGAGATTACTGGTGAACTACGAGCCATTATCAGTGATGACGCAGTTGGGGAGCCCAAACCGGCTCACGGGACCCTTGATGAACTTGACCGCAAAGCCAACTGGGATGGTGCGGACGGCTTCCACCTCTGCCCACTTGGTGAACTTGTCGATGGCAACGTAGAGGTATCGGTAGCCCCGAGGCGCTCGAGGGAACGGGCCCAGGATGTCCAGCCCCCAGACTACGAACGGCCACGAGAGTGGAATGGTCTGGAGGCCCTGAGCTGGCTGATGGATTTGCTTGGCATGGAATTGGTAGGCCTCGCAGGACCTCACCAGCTCAGCTGCGTCATTGAGCACCGTAGGCCAGTAGAATCCGCTGCAAAATGCCTTGCCGACGAGGATTCGTGACGACGAGTGTTGCCCGTAGTCCCCGCCGTGTATGTCGGCTAGCAGCTCTTTCCCCTGTTCCCTGGAGATGCAACATAGTGAAACATCATTTGGTCGCTTCCTGTATAACTCACCGTCCTGGATGCAGTATGCCGTGGCTTGTCGGGCCACATGCTCCGCGTCCTCCTCCTTCTCTGGCAGTGTCCCTTGTATCAGGTATTCCTTGAATTCCATGGTCCAGCATCCCTCCTGGGGCTCGAGCGCCAAGAGTAGACGCGCTCCCGAAGTCGGGCCACATGCTGGGGCTCCCGCGGCAGGTGGCTGCTGGAGCTCCTCCCGAGGCTGTGCTGTCCTTGAAAGCAGTGGTGTCGCCGATGGCTTGAAGAGCCGCTCCTCGAAGACGCCAGGCTCTTGGGGCTGTCGCTTGGATGCCCTTCTGGCGATGTCGTCGGCTTACTTGTTGGTGCCATGGGGCACGTGCTGCAACTCCACGCCCAGGAACTGCTTCTCCATCTTGCGCACCTCCGCGAGGTACGCCTCCATGGGTTCATCCTTCGGCTTGTATACCTTGTTGGAGAAGTTGACGAGGAGCTGTGAGTCACCCCTAATGGTGAGACGCTTCACCCCCAGTGCCACCGCAGCCTTCAGGCCGGCTATGAGGCCTTCGTACACTGCAATGTTGTTGGAGACCTTCTTGCCCTGCTGGAAGCAGAGCTGCACGGCGTAGTAGAGCTTGTCTTGAGTGGGCGAGATGAGCACTGCTCCAGCTCCCGCGCCCTGGCGCGCGAAGGCACCATCGAGATACATGACCCAGCCGTCGGGCACCTCACTTCCCGTTGAGAGGGACCGATCCTCGCCTATTTCTAGCGCCGGGGCGTCCATCCATTCCGCCATGAAATCGGTGAGCGCAGCTCCCTTAATGACCCTGGTGGTGCAGAACTCCAACTGGAATGCCTGCAGCATGATGTTCCACTCGGTGACCCTCCCGGCGGAGTTGGGGATCCTGAGCACCCTCTCTAGTGGGTAAGCCGAGACGACCTTGATGGGGTGGCCTTGAAAGTATTGTCGCGGCTTTTGTGAGGCCACCAGGAGCGCGAGCAAGAGCTTTTGGGGCATGGGGTACTGTGCTCTTGCATCCCGCAACACCGTGCTGACGAAGTATACCGGGTGCTCGACAAAGGCAGGTGCGCTGATGAGGCTTGCGCCTTCCGAAAGTTGGGGAGCCTCTTGGGGTGGTGGAGCCCCCCACGCTTGATTGCTTGTCGGGGTCTCTGCGGGCTTGGGGGCGTCGTCCTGCTGAGCTTGATCCTCCGCTGGTGCTGCTGCAGCCTTTGCGGCGCCCTCCTGGTCTTGCGTCGTCTCTACTGGGGGCGTAGCTCGGCGTGATGCGCCCTTGGCTTGGTGTTCTTCCCGAACTGCCACTAGAGCCGCGCTGGCGGAGTAGGGAGTGGCGGCAAGATAAAGCACTAGGGGCTCGAGAGGTCGTGGCGGCAAGATAAAGCACTAGGGGCTCGAGAGGTCGTGGCGCCACCATCACTAGAGGGTTGGTAAGGTATCTCTTAAGGTCTTGAAATGCTCGGTCGGCCTTCGGGGACCACTCGAATGGGCCCTTCTTCTTCATCAGCTTGAAGAAGGGTAGGGCGCACTCTCCCAGGTTGGAAATGAAGCGTCCAACGCAGTCACCCGTCCAGCAAGATTCTGCATTTCCTTGAGGGTTTGCGGTGGACTCATGTCTTCAATGGCCTTGACCTTCTCTGGGTTGGCCTCTATCCCCCTGTGGGACACAAGGAAGCCCAGCAGCTTGCCAGAAGGGACGCCAAACACACACTTCTCTGGGTTGAGCCACAAGTCCACCTGGCGGAGGCTTTCAAATGTCTCCTCCAGGTCTTGGATCAAGGTCCTCGCCTCCCAAGATTTCAACACGATGTCATTGACGTAGGCTTCGGTATTTCTCCCAAGCTGCCGACCCAACGCGATGTGCATGAGCCGCTGGAAGGTTGCGCCTGCGTTGCGCAGCCCGAAAGGCATGCAAGTGTAGCAGTACACCCCACACGGGGTCAGGAAGGCTGTCTTCTCCACATCTTCTACCGCCATCTTGATCTGGTGATATCCTGAGAACGCATCCAGGAAGCACAACAAGTTGCATTTGGCGATGGAGTCGACGAGCTGGTTAATGCACGGAAGCGGGAACGGATCTTGGGGGCAGGCCTTGTTGATGTTGGTGAAGTCGACGCACATTCACTCCTTCCCGCCTTTCTTGGGCATGACGACGGGGTTCGCCAGCCACTCGGGGTACCGAACCTCGCGAATGACACCCGGAGTCTCCAACTTGTGGGTCTCTTGGACGATGAAAGCTTGCTTCTCCGTGGAGTGCCGCCTCGCCCTTTGCTTTACAGGGCGTACGTTGGGGCACACCTTCAGGTGGTGCTCTATCACCCCTCTTGGGAGCCCTACCAGCTGCTCGGGCTCCCAAGAGAACACTTCCTTGTTTGTGCGCAAGAACTTCACCAGCGCCTCCTCCTGACCAGGCTCGAGGTTGGCGCCTATGGTAAAGGTTGCCTACCGAGGACCCGTCCTCCTCGTCTGGCACTTGCTTGGTTTCTGCCTTGTCTTGAGTGAACAACTGCTTCTTCTTGGTTGGTGCGGCTCCCTTGGCCTTGGAGGTGTCCGCGTCGGTGGGTTGCGCCGTCGCGACGGCTTTGAGGGCCAGCTTGAGTGTCATCAAGGCTTCCTTGGTGTCCCCAACTACTGTGAGGACACCCTTGCTTCCGGGCATCTTCATGAGGTTGTAGGCCGGATGGGTCGCCGCCATGAACTGAGCCAGGGCCGGGTACCTGAGGATGGCGTTGTACGAGAGGCTGATGTGGGCGATGTCGAAGTCGACCAGCTCGGTGCGGTACTTGTCGCATGTGCCGAAGGTTATGGGGAGGCGGATCCTCCCCAGGGAGTGGGCGGAGCCTCCACACCAACCCCTGAGAAAGGCTTGCTAGGGAGGAGCCGCTCGAGCGGTTCGTGAAGAAGGCTGAATGTCACGACCCTAGATCTGCTTGTAACTAGTTGCATGAAAGCATTCACATCATCATGTTTAAATTCAAGAAATTTGAAATGGGGATTGGTAAACCCTAGCACCAAATGAAATTCAAATAGGTTCAAATAAAATATTTTTCAATGACCCAGAATGCCTTTGGAAATGTTCGTGATTTATGATAAAGGTGAAAACCTCTGCCAAAAATGATGAACATAATTATAGGTCATTCCTGGATATTTGAATTAAATCATAAAGTATTTGAATTTGAGCATTTAAATGCTATAAATATTTTAAATGCTCAAATAATTCTGAAACTAAATGAGGGCTGTTGGAAATATTTTCAAAAGTGCCCACAATTATTTTCAGGATTTTACAAAATGAATTAGTATTTTTACTAATTCAAAACAGAATAAAAGAAATAGGAAAACTGAAACAAAAAGAAGAGAGAGAGAAAGGAAACCTACCTGGGCTTACCTCCTGTGCAGCCCACCTGGCAGTCCAGCCACCTGCCGGCCCAGCCCACCGGGAGCAGCCAATCATCCCCAACCTCCCGCCAGGAGGATGAAGGGCGCGTGCTCGCCGCGCACGTACATGCGCGAGGCCACCTCCTGCTTCTGCCGACGCAGGAGAGGCCCCAGGAGTCGCCACGCGACCTCCCCTCGATCCCCTCTCACTTTCCCCCCTCTCTAGACTCCCCCCCTCTGCTCTCTCTCTCCCACGCGACCACCGAGCGTGCCCGTCGCCGCCGATCGTCGTTGCCGTAGCAACAACCACCCCCTCGACCCCTCTCCATCTCCGGGAGCTCTGCCATCGTCTACTACGTTTCCTCGGAGAAGGAAGCAAGCCCGAACGCCTAGAAGCGTCGCCATCAAGCTCGTCCCCGCCGCCTCTGACCGGAGATCGCCGCCGCCGTTCCGTCGTCACCAAGCCGTCCCCGAGCCCACTTAGCATCTCGTCCGACTCCTCGTGAGCTCCTCTTCTCTTCCCCTCACTCCGTGCACTCGATTTCGTCCCCTAGCTAGCTGCCCCGCCAAACCTGAGCTTCCGCCGCCGCCATGGACGGTGAGCTTCGTGCTCCCGAGCTCCTCTACCTGCGCTCGTTGCCTCCGCGTGTTCCTGGTGATCCCAGCAACCCGTAGAGCCCATCGGCCGCGCCCGCCGTGCCCCATAACACCTAAAGCTTGGATGCCCGAACTCCGGCGGCCGCCCGGCTCGCCGCCGCCGCTGCTACACACACCCCTAGGACACCACGCTGCCACCACCAGATGCGCCTCACTGCCAGTAACCCATAGCCGCAAACCGCGCTCGAAATCGTCCCCTGTAGCGCCTTCCCGTAGCGTCTCCGTCGCCGGGTTTGCTCGCCGCCGGCCGAACTCCGGCGATGTCAACGTGGCCCATCATTAGCCACTAATGACCCTGCTAATTAACCCTAGAGCCACTTACAGACGGGCCCCACTTCCTAATTAACCCTAGTTTAGTTTTGTTTAGATTAAACTAACCCCGCAGAGCCCACATGTCAGTTGACCTGGCCACGTCACCTGTTGATCGACCCCACAGGTCAGCGTTGACCTGCTGACGTGGCTGTTGACCCGGCCCCACCTGTCGGTGACACAGACAACACTGTTTGACTGACCAGTGGACCCCACTGGTCAGGTTTGACTTGGTCAGCCGCAGTTGACTTGCTGACGTCACAGTGACGCAATGCTGACGTAGTAAATATTTTCTGGGATTTTAAATAAATCAGAGATGATTTATTTATTTCAGAAAATACCCCAAACTTCTAAAAATCATAGAAATTCAACCGTAGCTCAGAATGAAATAATTTATATATGAAAAATTATCAGAAAAATACAAAGAATCTGTTTATGGCATTTTCATGCATGTTTGAACAAGTTAACCTCACTGAATAGGACAATTCATGATTATGGAATAAATGATAATTAGTTTTGGAGTTGGAATTTGCTATATGTTTGAATTCCACTTCAATGAATATGTCTAACTGTTGCACTAGGTCAATTCGGTACCTTAATATGACATATCATTCATATGTATGTGCATTGCATTGATTGCGGTTCCTTTTGTGTTTGCCGGTGGTTGTTCCCTCTCGGTAGACGTTCGTTCCGACGATGAGTTCAATGACACCGATGAAGAGCTATACCATCTTCAGAAGTGACAGGCAAGCAAAACCCCCTTGGTCATTCCGA
This sequence comes from Aegilops umbellulata, assembly GCA_032464435.1. Classification (NCBI taxonomy): domain Eukaryota; kingdom Viridiplantae; phylum Streptophyta; class Magnoliopsida; order Poales; family Poaceae; genus Aegilops; species Aegilops umbellulata. The sequence continues at coordinate 315,811,542 of CP136056.1, read as the reverse complement.
TACAATCCCACTCTCTCGCTCCTGCTCTCTTTTACTGCATTAGGACAACAATGCTTCAACTGTTACATGTTCCGGTAGCTGAACCCCTTTCCTCTGCATGACCTGTCATTGCCACAGTAAATAGATGAAACCCACTAGCATGAGTAGGAATTGTTTGAGCCTTGATGTGCCTACTCATTCATGCTTGTTGTCATGCCTGCTACTGCTTAGAGTTGAGTTAGGTCTGATTCATCGGGAATGAATTGGAACGTGGTGAACATGTCCTACCATTGAGAGCTAAGTGTGTGAACACGATTTGGTAAAGGTAGCGGTGAGAGGCCATGTAGGAGTACATGGTGGGTTGTCTCATGGCAGCCGTTCTCAGAACTGAGTTCTGTGTTTGTGATCCATGAACAGTTACTACCACACATTGGGTTCCGGTAACTCGGCCCCTCTCGGCTTATTAATCAACTCGATCTCTGTCCAGGAGTTGCAACTAGTTTCTGGTGTTTGTAGGTAGTGTTAGTAGTCTACCAAGTGGCACCCGGTACAGGTGGGCTTGGGACATACTAGGCACAATGGCACGGTGTACCAAGTGGCACCCAGATGGTGGGCTTGAGAACCCTGCACACATCGTTTAGGGCCGTGAGCGACACCCCGGCCAGATCTCCTTGCGGATGGAACCCAAATAGGCGATAAACCTGGACGAGAGACTTGTGTGATTAGTCAGGTCATGGCCGAATCCCTCGCCAGGCTTCCGCTTGAAGGTTGCTGAGGTACATGACGTGTACATGGTGGTAAGTGGCGAGAGCGTGTGTGAAGAAGTACACCCCTGCAGGGTTATCATTATCTATTCGAATAGCCGGATTCCTCGGATATGGAAACTTGGACCCCTTGCATAGTTCATAGACAAGTGAAAGTGGATACTCTAAAATGCGCAAGATAAGCATGAGTGCTATGGATGGCCTTCTCGTAGGGAGACGGGAGTGGATCCATAGTGTTGTATATATATGGTGAATATTGGACTCGTGTGCGCCACCTCAAAAGAGTTACTTGCAGTCGTAGTTTAGGATAGCCACCGAGTCAAAGCTGGCTTGCTGCAGTTAAACTCCACCACCCCCTTTATTGATACCGAAGCATATGTAGATAGTTCTGATGTAAGTCTTGCTGGGTACATTTGTACTCACGTTTGCCTATTTTATGTTTTTCAGATAGACATCAGTCTCGCTAGTGGTTCCGTGTGGACTTCGACGTTTAGCTTGATACCTCAGCTACGATCTTGTGCCCTCGGCAGGATCTGGTAGATAGTCAGGCTTCTTAGCCTTTTTCATTTGTAGATGTCTGTATTCAGACATGTTAAGCTTCCGCATGTGCTTTGACTTGTATGCTCTGAATGTTGGGTCATGAGACCCATGTTTGTAATATCTCGCTCCTCGGAGCCTAATGAATAAATACTTGAGTCGTAGAGTTATGCTGTGATGCCATGTTGTATTTACACATATCGAGCATATTGTGTGTATGATTGAAATGCTTGGTATGTGTGGGATCCGACAACCTAGTTGTTTATCCTTGGTAGCCTCTCTTGTGGGGAAATGTAGTCTTGTGCTTCCATGAGTCATAGTAGTTCGCTACATCCCGGTTCACCGGAGTCCTGCTAGCCCAGCACTACTGCTCCGGAACACTTGACTGGCCGGCATGTGATTCACTTCGTTCCTGTGTCTGTCCCTTCGGGGAAATGTCACGCGGTGACATCCGGAGTCCTGCCTAGCCTGCTACAGCCCGGGTTCCTGGAGTCCTGTTAGCCCAGTGCTACAGCCCGGATTCACACGCTGCTGACCGACATGCTCGATGTTGTTTCATGTATGCCTGTCCCTGTAAGTTCGTGACACTTCGGGTTCACGACTAGTCATGTCGGCCCGGGTTCTTTGTCATATGGATGCTAGCGACGCTATCATATACGCGAGCCAAAAGGCGCAAACGATCCCGGGCCAGGTAAGGTGGCACCCGTGGGAATACCGTGCGTGAGGCCGCAAAGTGATATGATGTGTTACATGCTAGATCGGTGTGACTTAGGATCAGGGTCCTGACACTAAAGGCCTTGACTGAGAGCATGTTGAGGCCGGCGCCACCGTTGATGAGTGTCTTGGTGACGGGCACATTGCAGATGGTGGGCGTGCAAAGCATTGGGAGCACGCCCGAGCCGACGGTGGAGACGGGATGATCCCCTGAGTCGAAGGTGTGGTCGGCCTCGGGCGAGGCCCAGCCCGGTGGAGCCCCGGGCACTTGGAAGTGGCGCCGATCTGGAGAAGGAACGGCTTGATGTGACAAGCCAAGGGCGATGCTTGCGAGCCGCCGAGGAGAGCTGCGACCGCGTGGTGTGCCGGTGCCGCGTAGCGCGCAGCAAAGAGACCGCGTAGCTCCTCCCAAGATGCCACCGTGGATCCGGGGAGGTTGAGCAGCCAGGCGCGTGGTGCGCCAGTGAGGGCCATGGGAAGCCAGATGGCCATGACCCTGTCGTCGCCCCGGCCTTAAGGACAGCCTCCTCATGCGCCAGCAGGAACGCCGACTGGTCCGTCGCGTCGTCGTAGCGCGGCGGCAACTCCGTCTTGAACTTCGGTGGCCACTGGACCTGCCGCAAGGCGGGAGCAAGGGCTCGAAGCCCCCAGGCATCACCGTGGGCACCCGTAGATCCAGCCAGAAGGGCGGCGCCAGCCATGGAGAATGGGCATGAAGATGGTGGAGCGCGAGTCGACAGAAGGAAAACTCTAGCGCACCCCTACCTGGCGCGCCAAATGTCGGATCACGGGTTCCAGCAAAACCCTCAAGGTTCGAACAATGGGGTGCGCATGAAGATCTCCCCCTACCGAATCACGCCCTCAGCCTCTCCATGATCTCTAAGGCTAACTCGACGAACTCGCAACACAAGAGACACCAGATTTATACTGGTTCGGGCCACCGTTGTGGTGTAATACCCTACTCCAGTGTGGTGTGGTGGATTGCCTCTCGGGCTGAGGATGAACAGTACAAGGGAAAAAAAAGCCTCCTGAGGTGAGGTGTTCTTGTGCTTGGTGGGTGTGAGGATGGGTTGGATCTAGTCCAAGATGAGATGGTTGAGGCTCTCTCGCCTCCTACTGTGGTGGCTAATCCTATTTATAGAGGCCCTGGTCCTCTCCCCAAATTTTGAGCGGGAAGGGAGCCAACAACGGCCAATTTGAAAGCGGACAGCTAGTACAATCTATCCTGACTAAAGGTGGTCTTCGCCTGCAAAAGGCTCTGGTGGTGACGCCGCCTTGGGCTCCATGGTGACCTCCATCTTGCCGTCCTGCTGGTCTTGGTCACATTGCACCGATATGGAAACCTTTGCTTGACGCCTCGGTACTCCTCGTCTGCGCTTGCCTCCTTAGCACCGAAGGGGAAACAAGGACATTGTGCGTGCTGGCGCCCGCCTGGCCTCGATCGTCATGGCTCACGTCATTGGAACCTCGCGAGGTTTGCCTTGCCTTGATCTCTCCGCCCCTCGCGAGCCAGCCTGGTGAGGCCGCTCCCGAGGAGGTCTTGTGTCGTCCGCCTCGCGAGGCTTGGCCCCTCGCGAGGGTCTCGAATGCTTGTCGGTGAAGATGGGCCATACGGGCCCGCTCACAGAGCCACGCCGTGGGCCACAGGCAGGCAAGTATGGGGACCCCCGTTCCCAGAACGCCGACAACGGTGAGGAGGAGCACCTCTGTGTGATTCTGTCCTCGTCTACGGCCGATGGGGGTACCTTGATCTCACGCGAGGAGTTCAATGTGGCTTTGGACACATTGAAAACTTCCATGACGGCTGAGGTCAAAGGCACGCTTAAGCACATTCTCGATGATCTTAAATTATCCACCGCACCGTTGGACGTGGTCGATCCCACTAACAAGGTGACGGATGCTAACTCCGACAAGGGGGAAGCTACTAATGACAAAGTTCCTTTGTCTAGCTGTAGAAGTGGAAATGACATCTTTGCCCATGTGGAACCCCCGCTTTCTTATGGTGGACCTATTCCTTCCACTCACTTGAATCACCCTAAGATTGTCAAAAATGAGGACTTTGATGCTTGGGTTTATAGCTTCAAACATCATTTAACTCATGTTAATACTAACCTTTGGAGAATCATTGAGCAAGGTTTCTATCCTCATGACCCAAGCAAGTTCACTCCTAGAGAAGCCGCGGATGATCAATTCAACGAGAATGCTCTCTTCATCATCCAAGATGCAATTCCTTCTGAAGATCTTGCCCATCTCCGACCTTTCACCATGGCCAAGGAAGCATGGCACATGTTGTCTCTCTTTACAAGGGAAGCGCAAGCATCCAACGCTCCAACTATGAAGTAGTGCAAGATGAAGCCGATGAGTTTGCAATAAATGAAGATGAAGAACCTCGGGTGCTTTATCGGAGGTTAACCACCCTCACGGTCTCAATCCAAGATCACGGGAGCAAGGATACAAGTGACAATTGGATCAAGCGCAAGTTTCTCAAGGCCATGATACCATACCACAAGGCCATGTCCTCCGTCATTCGCCAAAGGCCGGAGTTCCACACCTTGTCCTCGAGTGAAGTGTTGGATGAGTTTGTGGCAATGAGTATCTTGGACAAGACCGCCAACAATGCGGTGTTGCACTATCAAAGAGCTAAGAAGCCCAACCTTGCTTTGAAGGCCAAGGTTAGTGTGGAAGAAGAGGATGAAGAGGAAGAAGAGGATAGCAACCCCGAAGATACAAAATATGCTTATCACGAGCACATGGCTCTCACTTCAAGGCAATTTTGGAGCAAGAAGAACTCAAGGCCCAACTTCAACAATAACAACTCAAGTGGCACAAAGAACAAGCAACGAATGAGGAGTTGCTATAATTGTGGCAATGTGAGTCACTTTGTTGCAGAGTGTCCTTATGAGAAGAGGGAAGACAACGGTGGCAAGCTAATCAGAAAAGACAAGGCCAAGTCCTTCCCCAACAAGAGCAACTTCACCAAGAAGACTCCTCCCAAGGGATTGGTGGCACAAGAAGAGTACAATGATGGTGATGATGATGATGATGATGATGATGATGATGAATACGGTGAGTCCGTTGCCATGGCCTTCGTTGCCATTGCGACAACTCCACAGGTGTCTCTCTTCGACTCACCCAATGAGAACATCACCGCCAAGTGCCTCATGGCTAAAGCCAGCAACAAGGTAACCCCCAACATCAAAACTACCATCATCACTAATCCTTCCTTGACGGATTGCATTGATGAAAGTGAGGGGTCCAATGTGGAGGAAAATGAATTTGAGTCTTTTATGAGTAAGTTCAAGGGTAAATCCAAGAAGCACTTCGTTGCTCTCCTGGAACAACTTGGTGAAGCCAATGACATGATTGAGGTTCACGAAGATACCATCTCTAAGATGGAGGGGCATAGTCGTGACTATGCCGATGAGATTTCATATCTCTCCAATGCTCTTGAGGAAGAGCGCGGTCATCGTTTGGCTCTTGAGGAGTCATACAACGAGGAGTCATGCTCTTGTTGTGTCTCATGTGCTAAACTCCGAGAAAGCCAAGCTTGGGGTTGATCTTGGTAGACTCAAAGAGGAGTTTGATCTACTTGACAAGGCTCACAAGGTCTTGAAGGGTGCTCATGCTAGCCTCAAAGAGTCTCATGATCAACTCCAAGTGGGGCTAACTAAGGAGAAAGCCACTTTTCCTCATATGGTCTTAATTGATAATGCAAATGCTACTAACCCGTGTTGTGCGAATGTGCATCTTGTTGAGGAGAATGCTAAGTTGAATAAGTAACTTGAGAAAGGCCTTGTGTCGTGCATACAAGGTGAGAAGAACCTCAACGACCTTTTGAGCAAAATCAAAAGGAAGTTGTGGCCAAGGAAGATATTGGGTTCACACTCGAACCCAAGAACAAGAAGAAGCATGACAAGGCCAAACAACCTCCTCCTCTCAAGCAAACCTTCATGAAAGAGGGAGAGGGCGCTCCTAAGGAGAAGAAGAACAATCTGAAGGGTGGTGGTGACAAGAAGGGAAATGCCACCCCTTCCAACAAAGCCGACGACTTTAACCCTTCCTATGTGTTGTGTCGTGCTAGTGATGGGCATGTTTATGCTGAATTTGTTGGTTCTCCTTATGAGTACATTGAATGGTCTATTTGGGTTTCTAAGACCCTTATCACTAACATCAAAGGATCCATTACAAAATGGGTACCTAAAGTCAAGCATTGATCTCTTGTAGGTGTTTGCTTCCGGTGGGGGATCATGGTTGCTCGATAGTGGAGCTACTAATCATATGACCGGAAGCAAGGACTTGGTGGTGGACGTGCACAAGGTTCCATCTATGCCCACCAATGTCGAGTGGGGTGATGCCTCATCCTCTAAGGTATTGGGGTTTGGCAAGGTTGTCAGTTCTCATGATCTCACGATCGAGAAAGTCATGCTTGTTGAGTCCCTTGCATACAATTTACTTTCCGTTTGGCAACTTGCAATCATGGGCTTTGCCAATTTCTTTGATATTGATACCGTGGCCCTCTTGTGGAGCAAGACTCTTAAAGTAGCCTTTGTTGGGCATGTCGAGAATGGTCTCTATGTGATTATCTTTTTGGAGCGACCCACTAAGACCACGACATGCCTAATGGCTAAAGTTGATGTGGGATGGTTTTGGCATCGCTGTTTAGCCCATGTCAATATGAGATCTTTGCAAAGTATTCTCAAGGAGGACCATGTCCGTGGACTAACAAATGTTAGTTTTGCCAAAGATCGTGCTTGCAGTGCTTGTATTGAAGGAAAGTTACATGAGAAGGCTCACCCTCCCACGACTATCATTTACTCAAAGAGGCCTTTGGAGCTCCTTCACTTGGACCTCTTCGGGCCTCCATCCTTTGATAGTCTTGGGGGTAGAAAGTATTGCTTGGTGATTGTGGATGACTATTCTAGATACACTTGGGTGTACTTCTTCAAGAGGAAGAGTGACACCCAACAAACCGTCATTGACTTTGCAAATGAAGCTCAACGCCAACACAATGCAAAGATCTTGACAATAAGAAGTGACAACGGCACCGTGTTCAAGAACTACACCTTGGAGCAGTTTCTTAGTGATGAGGGGATCAAGCATCAATATTCTGCACCTTACACCCCTCAACAAAATGGTGTAGCGGAGAGGAAGATCTGGACGTTGATGGATGCGGCAAGGACCATGATGGCGGAGTTCAAGTCTCCATACAACTTTTGGGCCGAAGCCATCAACTCCGCTTGTCATGCATCCAATCGGCTCTATCTCCGCAAAGGCTTGAACAAGACTCCATATGAGACTCTCACCGGTAACAAGCCCAACCTCAAGTACTTCTGGGTGTTCCGGTGGACGTGTTTCATTCTCAAGAAAGGTGTCCGTTTGTCTAAATTTGAAGCTAGAGCTTATGAGGGCATATTTGTTGGTTATGCTACAAACTCTCATGCTTACTGTATCCTCAATAAGTCCACGGGACTTATTGAGGAGACGTGTAACATGGAGTTTGATGAGAATAACGGCTCCCAAGTGGAGCAAAGTGGCACTTGTGATGTAGGTGATGAAATTCCTCCCCAAGCTATAAGGGGGGAGAGCTCCATTAGGTCACGAGAGTTGCATGGGTGGTTTATTTGCAGTTGGTCTTGAGAGTTTATTTGCAGTTGCTCTTTCTAGTGTCTTGTGGACTTATCCTGTGTTGTGATCTCATGCATGGTGTAAGACATGCGTCCCTTATCTATTTATCTATGCACTCATCTATCAGTAGAGCTTATGTGTTGTTGGTGCCCTTATCCTTGTCTCTACTGCTTTATGTTTTGTTGTGATTGTTTTGCTGTCTCCGGATGGTCTATAAAATCCAGGGTGAGCATTGATCCTAGTGTGCGCACTTTGCATTCCAAAGGCAAACTCTAAATAGTGCTCACACTCAGGGGGAGCCCCCTCTTTATTTTCTAGAACTCCCTGGCTTCTCGTGTGGTTGTCATCATCCACCAAAGAGGGGGAGATTGTAAGGGCATCTTCTGCCTTAGGGTTTTGGTGATGATGACAACACACGTGTGGACTAATCGTGCGCCATAGTTTTCTCAGGTACACATTGGGTGGCGCAAGACGGTTAGGATTCCCTCTATGCGGAAAAGATCGAAGACGGAATTTCTGACGTTTTTATTCCTTTGGTTGTAGGATATCCGTACTATTAAGAGGGAATCCACATCGGAAGGTATTGGGTGAATCATTTCACTTACATATTCTCTGCACCCACCATATACCTTCCGTTCGAGGAGAGAGAGGTTCCCCGTCCTCCGTCCTGTGCAGTTCTGCCTATGGCGATAGTACCGCTCCCTTGAGCGGTTGTACCGCTGGCCGGTAGTTCCGGTCTCACCACCGCTCCAAGTACCTCTTAGGGGTGACTCCCTTCTGTATCGGGTACGGTGGTAGGCCGGTGGTGGAACGGTAGTTCCGGTTTATCTTGACACACCGGTACTACCGGTGTTCAGGGCGGTAGTACCACCTCAGACCCCACCACCCAGGGACTGCTGGCCCAGCGGTAGTTCCGGCCCAACCTCCGCTCCAACTACTGGCCTGAGGGGTTTACTTTCTGTATGTGGCCCCGTAGTTGAGCGGTTGTTGTGCGGTAGTTTCGGTTTATTCCGATAAACCGGTACTACCAGGTGCACCATCGGAAGTACCGCCCTGGTGCCCTAGCAGGGGTTTCCCACATTCACCGGTTGTACCGGTGTCTATTGCGGAAGTACCGCTCCTATGCGTTTCTGCACATAACGGTTGGATCTGTGGGGGGCCTATTTAAGGAGGTGCTTCTCCTACCTCCCACCTACCTCTTTCCTATCTCTCTCCTCCATTACTGTCGTTAAAGCTCTCTTGCCCGATCTCTCTCTCTAGCCACTCAAACTCGTTGATTTGCTAGGGATTGAAGGAGGAGACCTAGATCTACACTTCCACCAAAGGATATTTGATTCCCCCGTACTTTCTTGTGTGGATTTTGTTACTCTTGGGTGCTTGGGTGCCCTAGACGGAAGAGGTCACTTCGAAGCCACATTCCATTGTGGTGAAGCGCCAGGGTTTCGTTGGGAGCCTTCAATTAAGTTTTGGAGAGAGCCCCAACCTTGTTTGTAAAGGTCCGGTTACCGCCTTCAAGGGCACCAATAGTGGAATCACGACATCTCGCATTGTGTGAGGGCGTGAGGAGAATATGCTGGCCCTAGTGGCTTCTTGGGGACCATTGTGCCTCCACACCGCTCCAACGGAGATGTACTTCCCTTCAAAGGGAAGGAACTTCGGTAACACATCCTCGTCTTCACCGGCTCCACTCTTGGTTATCTCGTGCCTTTACTTGTGCAAGATTATCTTGTGTAGTATCCCTTGCTTGCTTGTGTACTTGTTGTTGTTGCATCATATAGGTTTCTCACCTAGTTGCATATCTAGACAATCTACTTTGATGCAAAGTTTAAATTGGTAAATAAAAGCTAAAAATTGTTAGTTGCCTATTCACCCCCCTCGAGTCAACTATATCGATCCTTTCACTTAGCCCTGATGGAGGACGCCCACGACCATGTCGAGGCCGCCCACGCCCAGCTCGTGGCGGTCACCACACAAATCGAACGAAGCTTCTCCAACAACGGTGGGCAACCCACGGCCGAAGAGTTGGCACTCGCCGAGAGCGTTCAATCAGCCGTCCATTCCTCCGCCACATACCTTGCAACGACGGAGCCCGTCCAATCCTAGATCGCGGCTGCCCACGCCCAGCTCGTGGCAGCCTTTTCCAAAGAGATGGCGGACGCAGATTGCGAGATGCTTGCCGAGTATGGTGTGATGGATGCCATGGAGCCACTTCCCTAGGAGACCGTCGGGCGCGAGCTGGACATGGAGGCGGCGGCGGAGATCGACGAGCACCAGTGGTAGTACTAGTACTCTTTGTTTTTTTAATTAAGAGCGACAGTCTTTAATTTCTTAGAGTAATGTTTAGGTCAGCTAGCTCTGTTTAATTGCTGAACTTGTTCGATTAAGAAGTGTGGGTGTGGTGTAGTCTCCTTTGTGTACCCTAATTATGCAATGACGTGGATGACTACTATAACCATGGAAATTTGAACCAAAATTTTTGATGTTCAAATTCATCACACACAGGTTAAGCTATCTGAATCGTTTGTGATGTTCACTTATCGTACACAGTTCTGAATAAGGGACCGTGTCTGATGACACTTTGCGCGCCATTTTTTTCGCTGAAGCGATTCCAAATTTTCGGCTTCCGCGGAAATATCTACCTCCCCTCCCCCTCCCCCTTACCAAAAGTCACATTTCCCCTGTTTCCGCCTTCCTTTCCAAGTTGAAATCTTCACTCCTTGCTTGTAGCCCTGCCTCCTCGCCTGTGACCCTCCTTCACGCTGCTCGGCCTCGTCTATCCAGGAAGGTAATCCACACCCGACCCCCATCTTGCTCCTCCTTCCACATCCCACATGCCCCGACCACTGGCGCGAGCGCGACACCTTCCACCCAAATCACCGACCCCTCCACCAAATAAGCGCCGCCCTAAGCCATGGTGCACGCAGTTTAGCCAGGATCTCAAGGAGCATTTGGCAACGGAGAAGCAAATCGCGGCCGCACGCGCAAATGAGGTCCCGATGGCTGCCATTCATGCCGACCCCCGGATCTTGGAGGAGCACCTTGCCATTTGCTAGCTACGCCTGTTAAGCATGCTCGGTTTACCCGTTGCATGTGCTGCTCCTACCTTTCCTTCACATATTCTAGTGAATTGTGCTATCTAATTTTACCGTGCAATCTGTTGCTCTAGTGTATATGTTCTATACATCGTGCAGTGTGGTGCTCACTTATTAACTGTTTTGTTAATTAGTTGTCGTCTTCAGTTAACTGTTTGGTTCAATTCTACAAATGTGATGTTCAATTCTTTAGGCTGCAATTTTGTATTGTCTTCCATGTGAGAAATAAATCGAATTTATCTTTACAAAATACATGAGAAACGAATACAATTGATATATATCCAAGTTGTTAAGCATGGTTGGTTTGGTTATACATTGTGCAATGTGGCGCTCAGTTAACGTTTGGTTCATTTGTGTTGTGGTGTTTAGTTCACTGTTTGGTTCAATTCTGCATTGCGATGTTCAATAGTTGTGGGTGCATTCTCTTATTGTATACCATGTGAGGAATACATTGAATTTGGCTGTAGTAAATACATGAGAAACAAATACAATTGCTATATTTCCAAGTTGTTAAGCATGCTTGCTTTGGTTAACTGTCTGATCTTCTATTAGGAGTATGTTATATTGTGCGATGTGGTGCTCAATTAATATTTGATTCATTTGTTTTGGTGTTTACTTAACTGATGGTTCAATTCTGCAATGCGATGTCCAATTGTTGTGACTGCATCTGTTATTGTATACCATGTGAGAAATAAATCGAATTTTGCTGCACTTAATACATGAGAAACATATACAAGTGCTATATTTCCTAGTTCTTAATCATGCTTGCTTTGGATAAATGGGTTTTCCATGTGGCTTGAATCAATCTGATGAATCTACAATGTGCTTATTTATCATCAACATATTTTACTAATTGCATGCGAACCCTTACTTAACCTGATGACTAACTACCTTATATGTGTTGCAGGGAAACAATGGGAAGCAATGAGGTTTACAATCGAGGTTAGCACGTGCATGGTCCGTTGTCTAATAGCACATTATTGTGCAGTTGTAGGAACCATTCTAATATTTAGGTTTTTAACAATTTGGTCTTGCACATGTAGGTCCTGCTATCAGAGGTTTTGACCCACTATTCGACCCTTTTTGCATATGGCGAAATGAGTTGTCCATGATGGAAATCAAATCAAGAAACTCAAAAGGATTGTTAGGATAAAGAAATTAGCGACAGTAAACAACAAGATCTTTGTCTGCAGAATGAAGAAGACATCAGTTCACTACAAGATGGTACTAACTATTATACCTTGCCTTTTTTTATTCCTTTGCCCCATTTCCAATATAGAGAAGATATTTATGCACATCCTTATTTTCAGGCCTTTCCAATGCAGTTCACTGATGATTACCTCTCAAACCACCTCTATGGTCAGGAGGAGAGGAAGGTTTTCATACAACATCCATGGTTCAATATTGAAGTGTTCCTGGAGAGGACGAAGGACGGACGGTCAATCATCCACAGGCACTGCCCTAAGTTGCAAAGACCTTTAACATGAATGAGGGCTCAATATTCGCCTTCCGCTTCAGCAGTTTTCCAGATGAGATGCATCTATCTATATACCGTCTATGATGCTAATTATGAAAGGTTCTATATGTTTCATGTGAAACTTGGTGTTGTTGCAGTTGTGTAATGGGGTAGCTGAGTGTTGAAGCTATATCATGTTGCACTCTGATGTATTTCAATTATGAAATTCTGCTTACTTAATATGGAAATGAAATATATTATGTGCTTAATATGAATGTCAATTAGATTAATAAATGGATTATTAATAATAGGGCAATTATCCTGCTAATGGCGAATTAGCCTGCTAATTGGGTTTTGCTATTGCAAACAGTTACTGAAAAATACCGTGGGCGATGACCCCAGGAAACACACAGTTTCTAGGAATAAACTGTGTTAGATCAATGAACAATCACACACGACTTTCTCTTGAAAACTGTTTGCGTTAGGCCACCTTGCGCAAATGTTTACCACATAAAAACTGTGTGTGGTGGACAGCCTTTGCCACACTGTTTCTTCTACGGACCGTGTGTGATGCATTCAATAACACAAATGATTTAACGGGAAAAATCATGTGTGATGTACCTGTGAACAGAAACGTTTTCCTTGGAGCGACTGTGTGGGATGTACATACGAACGGAAACGTTTAGCGGGGACTGACTGTGTGGGATGTACTTGCGACCGGAAACAATTTCACATGTATAATTGTATTTTTTAGCTTTACTATAAGTATTTCCGTATTTGAGCGCTCGTCGGTCGCACACGACCTCATTTTGCCGAGCGTGTGTGCCAGGAGGGCATATCACCGACGGTTTCTGGGCCGTGTGGGAAGGACCCCCTATCGCCCACACTCACTAGGCGACGGTTCCAAATGCCGTCGCGGAAAGGGGTTAAAAACCGTTTGTATAACACCGACTCGTACCAGTGTTGTGGGTTATCAAGACCTTTTTATGGCGCCGTTACCGGAGAGCAATAGCATGGGGTGAATATTCTTGTGTGTGCTTATTTGCTTTATTACTATGTAGTTTTATTTTGTGCTCTTATTTTCTATCTTTAGTTATGGGTAGAATACCAAAAAAAAATTAGTTTTACCTACTAAACCAATGGTTGAAGAACCACCCAAAGTCTATCATACTGCTGAAGCTTTCTACTTGGATCATCTTCGATCCCTATGTGCTCATGCTGAAACCCAACTAGCTTAGTTGAGGGAAAATCATTATATGAGCATGTTCATTATGTGCCGCACCGCTTATCTCAAAAAGGGAAACTTTTATGGCATCATATTAATACTGTGCATTGCTATGCTTGGAATTTATACAAAATATATGATTTTACTTATTGTTCTGAAGACCTTAAGAAACACCTTCCCTACCAATGTGAGTTTAGTGATAATGGAATTGTATCTTCTTATGATAAAGGTGTCTATAATTACTATGATATTGAAAAAATTAAAGAATTTGTTGCTTTTAAGGGTGCTTATGAAATTGCTTCTTTGATTGCAAAGTATCATATTACTCTTCACAAATTTGAAAATTCTGTCAAACTTAAATATTGCTATGAAAACTATGCTTCTAATGCTTATGTTAAAGATTATATTGAGGACACCTCCGCTGTCCAAGAAGAGATTAATATTTTGCAGGAAACTATGGAAGAAGAAAATGCTGAAATTGTGAGCTCATTAGATGAAAAAGATGAGGAGAAGAGCAAAGAACAAAAGGAGGAAGAGTGGATTGATCACACGTGCCCACCTTCTAATGTGAGTAACTCTTTATCCCATACATATTTTAATTTCCCTCCGTGCTTACTGAAGGATGAATGCTATGATCCCTTGGATTCATTTGAAATATCCCTTTTTGACGAAACTGATGCTTGCTATGCTTGTGGCCAAGATGCTAGTTTGAATTATGCTTATGGAGATGAACTTGCTATAGTTTCTTATGTTAAGAATGAACTTTCTATTGCACCCACGCATGATAGTCCTATTATCTTTTTGAATTCTCCCAACTACACTAGAGAAGTTTGCGCTTATTAAGGATTATATTGATGGGTTGCGTTTTACCATTACACATGATGATTTTGATAGATATAATATGCATGTGCTTGCTGCTCCTAATTGCAATTATTAGGAGAGAGGAACCAATCTCCACCTCTCTATGTTTCCAACACGGTAAAATTGCATGAAACTACTTATGTTATGTATTGGCCTTTACTTTGTGTGCATGACTTGTTCTTTTATGACATGCCGATGTATAGGAAGAGAGTTAGACTTTGTTGTTGCATGATATATGTTGCTTTGTGCTCAATACTAAAATAAAAAATCATTTTTAATTAAAATTGGCTTTGATATACCTTGGGATCCGGGTGGATCAATTACTTGAGCACCTTATGCCTAGCTTAATGGCTTTAAAGAAAGCGTTGCCAGGAAGACAACCCAGAAGTCTTACATAGTCATTTTATTCTGTTGTGTGCTTTTAAAAAGTTTGAAAACAAAAAAATATAGAGGGGAACCTAAAAATTTTAAAAAAGTAAAGTGAAAATAAGAAAGACGAGCACCGTTGAAGTGGGGGAGCTCCTTGAACTTTGTTCATGCCCATGGAAAATTTGCAAATATTGAATTACATAAAGTTTTCAACAAATATAATTATCCCCTTGGACAAATCCATTGTATTATAAAAATAATGTGCCAAGATTTGCCTTTAGGATGATTACATTTCTTGTATGGTATGTGCGGTGCAAAAACAGAAACTTTTGCCGTAGTTCGTGAATTTACATTTTTTACTGGAACATGTGAAAATCCTGAATTTTTTACACAATACTGATATGATTTTTTTATTTTGTCCTAATTTTCAGAACCTTTTGAGTTATAGAAGTATATGTACCATCTACATCTTTACAGATTTTTGTTATAGTTTAAGCATTTGCGTATGTTTGAAATCTTGTTGAGCCCCCTTTGACTTTTGGGGCCATAGAATTGTGATAGCATACACTGGGTAATGATTGATTATAATTATACAATAATGTTGCAGCAGTACATGATGGGATTTGATGTTATACTCCCTCTGTCCGGAAAAGCTTGTCCCTCAAATGAATGTATCTAACATCAAATTAGTGCTAGATACATCCATTTTAAGAACAAGCTTGGGATAAGATTTTTCAGACGGAGGGAGTATGTACTAACCCCGTTAATAAAAAAAGTTTGGTTAAGTTTTGTGTGGATTAAGTGTTCGAAGATCGAGGAGGTATCGACGTAAGGAGAATAAGGAGAGGAAAGAGTTCAAGTTAGGGGATGTCCAAGGCTCCCCAAGTAAATATTCAAGGATACTCAAGCGTCTAAGCTCGGGGATGCCCGGGAAGACATCCCATCCTTTCTTCAACAATTACCGGTATGTTTCGGTTTTTGTTTTGTTCAGATGATATGCGTAAATTCTTGGAGCGTCTTTTATGTTTATTTTCTCTTTTTTAATGCACCATGCTGGTATGAGATAGTCCTTGGTTGATTTATAGAATGCTCTTTGCACTTCACTTATATCTTTTGAGTATGGCTTTATAGAATGCTTCATGTGCTTCATTTATATCATTTGAAGTTTGGATGCCTGTTTCTCTACACATCGAAAACTGTTATTTGTAGAACGCTCTTTTGCTTCACTTATATTTATTAGAGCGTGATCTTTTATAGAAAGAATTAAACTCTCTTGCTTCACTTATATCTATTTAGAGAGTTAACATGAATTAGTCATTCACATGGTTAGTCATAAAATCCTACATAAAACTTGTAGATCACTGAGTATGATATGTCTGATTCCTTGCAACAGTTTTACGATATTGAGGTGGTAATATGGCGGCATGCTAGTAACATAATTAAAGTTGAGTATTAATAATGGTGTTAAGGGAAGTAAGTCTTTACGCAAGTAAATCCTCACACATCTAAAGCGGTGGCCACTGACATTAGCGGTGAGGTCGGAGCATAATTTATCCTTGGTTGAAATCCTTCTGTGCTATTTGAATCAGGGGTGTGCGATGGTTAACTCCTACCAACCTCCCCCCTAGGGGCATGCGAGTAGTACTTTGCTTCGAGGGCTAACAAAACTTCCACAATAAGTATATGAGTTCTTTATGACTGATGTTGAGTCCATGGATTATAAACACTTTCACCTTTCAGCAATTTGCTAACCTCTTCGGTACCGTGCATTGCCCTTTCTCACCTCGAGAGTCGGTGCAAACTTCTCCGGTGCATCCAAACCCCGTGATATGATACACTCTATCACACATAAGCCTCATTATATCTTCCTCAAAACAACCTACCTACCTATCATGGCATTTCCATAGCCATTCCGAGATATATTGCCATGCAACTTCCAACATCATCATATACATGACTCGAGCGCTCATTGTCATATTGCTTTGCATGATCGTAAGATAGCTAGCATGATATTTTCATGGCTTGTCCGTTTTATTGATATGTTTGCTATGCTAGATCATTGCACATCCTGGTACACTGCCAGATGCATTCATACAGAGTCATCAGGTATTAGTTGTATCGAGTTGTAAGTAATTAAAAGTGTGATGATCATAATTATTAGAGCATTTCCCCAGTGAGGAAAGGATGATGGAGATTGTGATTCCCCCACAAGTCAAGATGAGCCTTCGGATGAAAAATAAATAAATAAATAAAAATAAAAAATAGGCCAAAAAGAGCCCAACAAAAAAAGAGAAAAAAGAAAAAAAAATGACATAAAAAGAGAGAAGGGGTAATGTTACTATCCTTTTACCACACTTGTGCTTCAGAGTAGCATCATGTTCTTCATAAAGAGAGTCTTTTGAGTTTCACTTTCATATACTAGTGGGAATTTTTCATTATAGAAGTAGGTGATCTCCTTGCCCTTAAAAGCTCCTTGGTTCAACTCTACAATCTCTTGGAGGCTCTCAAGTGACACCTAATCAATCTAGGAGACACCACTCTCCAAATGGTAATAGACGGTGTTGTTGATGATGAACTCCTTGCTTTTGTGCTTCAAATGATAGTCTCTTCAACACTCAATCACTCTCTCACAGATTTGACTTAAATCGGAAAGAATGTAGGATCAATAAAGCGACATACAACCAATAACTTTGCCTATCCACCTTCCACGGGTACAGGGCTCGATCGAGACGAACGATCGGATAACTCCATTTTACCGGTGGCGGGATGTACCGGCTAACCATCTGCCGTTCGTCCACTTTGCGATTTGTGTGCTTTGCTGGCCCACATCTCAAGTATATTACTGTATTCCCAAAGAGCATGGCGTATTCAACATTGTGTCACATCAGATGGCATGTCCATGTCAGTGATAAAGTAGTATTTGATGCATGCTTGATCCATTCTCTCTGCTGGTTCACATAAAGGTGCATCCGCATGCGAGATTAAATCCCGCCTTTTATTTTCTATTTAGTAATTTCATTCATTCATATCTTTAAAACTATAATCCCATTTTAGAAACATTTTATATATTTTTGAACTCCTGGCGCCAAGACCTTTAGAACAAGATCAATCTTGAATACATTTAAACATGATTAAATTTCAACATTTCAAATGAGATAAATCAGTTTTTTGAAATAAGTGAAATAAGTTCTTTGAATTGAGTGAAACCATTTTTTTGAAATGGAAATTTTTTTGGTTTTCATGTATATGAAACATATTTTAGTGCAAAATATGTGAAACGTGTTATTTAAAAAAATGTGAAACCAGTTATTTAAAAAAATGTGAAGCTGATTATTTCCAATCAGTTTTAAAAATAAATGAAATCTATCTTTGAAACAAGTGAAATTGTTATTTCAATTTAGTGATTGTAATGTGTATTTCTGCGTAATTAGTGTAATCAGTTGTTTGAAACAAGTGGAATATAGTATTTTAATTCAGCGAGTGTAATGTGTTTTCTGAAATGAGTGAAATGCGAGAAATAAGATACTTGAAAAAACAGAAATATATCCATTGTTCTGTGAAACTGTCTATTTCAATGTTTGAAACTGAATTTTGCGATGAGTGAAATATGTTTCAAGATATTTCATAAATACGAAGTGAATCAATTTCAACGTTCCAAAGAATATATTTTTTAATGAGTGAAATCAATTTTTTTAAATGAGTTAAATATAGTATAGTATTTCAATTGAGTGAGTGTAATGTGTTTTCTGAAATGAGTGAAATATATCATTTGAAAATGAGTGTATTCTGTTTTTTGAAATGAGTGAAATCTATTTTTGAAATTAGTGAAATTTGTTTTCTTAACTGATATTTTTTAAATGAGTGAAATCATTTTTTGGTGTGTGGAAATATGTTAAATGGGTTATTTCAAATATGTTCAAATGATTATTTAAAATTTATGAAACTGGTATTCATGAAATACATGAAACATATTTCAATGTGTTTGTCAAGTTGTTTATTAAATGTGTGAAATTGATGTTTGTGAAATACAACTAGAACTGAAATATGAAACTATAAAATTCAAATTGTTCAAAATATATCCAAGATCAGTCTTGTTTCAAAGGTCTTGTCGCCCTGAATTCATTTTTTTCAAAAACAAGGTTTAGGTTCAAAGTACATTTATCATCCAAAATTTTCCCAAATAAATTAAATAGAGATCTTGCATGGGGAGAGAGATATGGATAATATATGTACCATGCATGCAAGTGTCATTTCACCTAACAAAAGTTGTTGCATGCAAAGAGACCCACACTTGTATTACTAGTGTATAGAGTTAGGCTACAATTATTAGTTTCGTTATTTGCTTATGTTTAAAATCCTGTTGAGCCCCATTGACTTGGGATCCATAGAATTGTGATAGCATACAGTGGATAATGTTTAGGGTTTAGGGTTACAGCAGGACATGATGGAATTTGAGAGAGAGATGGGTAATATATGTACATGATGGATAATATATGTACAATTTAGATGGAATATTACCCACTGACAATAATGTAGCCTAACTGTTATAGACGGTTATAGCCCCATTGACAATAATGTTTAGACGGTTATAGCCACATTGACAATAATGTTACAGCAGAACATGAGGGAATTTGATGTTATATGTATTAGCCTCTCTAATAAAAAGTTTAATTAAGTTTTATGTGGATGAAGTGTTTGAAGATCGAGGAGTTATCGATATAAGGAGAATAATGAGACAAGGGTTCAAGTTTGGGGATGCCCAAGTCACCTCAAATAAATATTCAAGGAGACTTAAGCGTCTAAGGTTGGGGATGTCCCGAAAGGCATCGCATCTTTCTTCAATAATTATCGGTATGTTTCAGTTTTTGTTTTGTCCACATGATATGCGTAAATTCTTGGAGCATTGTGTGCTTTTTATTTTTTTTATTTTGGTAATGCACCATGTTGGTATGATATAGTATTTTTTGCGCGGGTATGATATAGTTCTTAATTGATTTATAGAATGCTCTTTGCACTTCACTTTTCTTTTCCGAGGGTATTTTAAATATGATTTTATAGAATGCTTCATGTGCTTCATTTATATCATTTAAAGTTTAGATGCCTATTTCTCTACACATCAAAAACCGTGTATAGAGTTAGGCTATATTTATTAATTTATACGAACGAAAACTGCGCGGATCTTGATGAAATGGACAAAGGTGGATGCAACACCGGTACATGCCGTTTCCGTTAAAAACAACTTATTCGATCGCGGATCGCCGTCTTGGAAAAATCCAAAACAAATCTCAGGTGTAGTGCTGCAGCAGTCGGTCGGCCTCCCGTACGCCGCTCAGGTAGGCCGCGTACGTCGTCGAGTAGTGTGTCCGGTGCGTCGCCTCGCCGGCGAACAGCAGGCGCAGCGGCGTCTGACCAGCCGCCGGTCCGCTTGGGAGTGGTTCTGCCATCCGATCGAGATCCTCGGCGCTTGACCCGACGGCGATGTAGCTGTAGGACCCGAGGAACAGCGGGTCCGTCGCCCACCCGCTCCTCTTGATTCTCTTCACCCTCCACCGTGGGGTCGCCCCCGCACCTGCCCCGCTGCAGCGGCGAGGTGGGCCCGGGAGAAAGGATTCCAGTGTGGAGTGGACCGCGCGGGTGACCTCGTCGTCCGGGAGCGACTCGAGGTGCGCGGCCTCCCGCCCGGCGAACCATGCCAGCGCCACGGTGGAGCCCGCATGGACGGGGCAGACTGACTCGGTGCCGCGCATCCACCACGGGATCTTCTCCGCGTCTCCGACGAAGGCCATGTGCAGGAACGGGAAAGCCGGCGGGGCCGCACTGGCTAGCTGCTCGTCGCCGCCGTTCGGCTCCGGCGTCTCCAAGGCCTCCACCTCAATGAACAGCTCGTCCACGACACCGAAACCCAGCCGCGCGACGGCCTCACGCTTGAACTCTGGGAGCGGGGGCTCGAAGGCGATTGCGCCCGTAGCGGACACGTCCTCGCTGATGCTTGCCTTGAGGACGCCCAGCGAGACTGTGAGGATGACATGCTCAGCGGTGAGTGTCGTCGTCGCCTCATCGGCAAAGTGGAGGCGCACGGGGGTTTCGCCCCAGTCGAGACTGTTGAGTAACGTGATTGTATTAGGAAACATAGGTTAGACTAGGAAATATTCTGGCTTGCCTTGTACTCCAAGTAGATCATGTACTCCTATATATATGCCCACGAGGCTCAAGCAATACAACAACTATTCCACCAAATCCCTCTCTCCCTTCCAACATGGTATCTATCGCAAGTCGATCCTAAACCCTAGCCGCCGCCGCATCCGCACCCGCGCGCCGCCCCCGGGGCGGTCGGCCTCCATGACCGCCGCTGGGGGCCGCGCCGCCCGTACCTAGGGTTCGTCTGCTGGTCATGTTGACCGGCTGCCCTAGAGAGTCTTTTTCCCGATCCTTTGATCCGGGTTTTCTCTCTCTCGCCGGTCGCTTTGATCGGCGTCTACTTTTTGGTTTTCTGGTCCATGTGATCCGGTTTACGTCGCCCACCGCCGCCGTCGACCCCGTGCGCCTCTACTCCAACACCGGCGCGATCGGCCGGCTTCTTCACCGACCCGGTGGCCTCGCTCGTCGTCCTCGCGTCTGCCCGTCGGTCGCCCCGACCCGGCGGCCTCGCGCGTCGTTCGCGCGTCGGCCCGCTGGTCGCCCCGACCCGGCGGCCTCGCGTCATGCGGCGGCCCTTCGCCGCCGCCGTTCGTGCGCCGGCCCGCCCGTTGATCTACGCCGGCCGTCACCGCCCTGCTCCGACCGGGACTCCTGCATCACCCTGACCCGGCGGCCTCGCGTCATGCAACGGCCAATCATAGCCGCCTTGCTGACCGCCGCCGCCGGCTTCATCTCGGACTCCGTCGCCACCACGCCTCCACCGAGCGCCGTCCCCGACCTCACGCGCGATCGGCTTGATCACCCGCTCGAGGCCGCGATCCGACTCATCTACGCCGCGCGACCGACCTGGCCCGTTGGTTACGTGCGCCTCCGCAGGTCCCGTGAAGATTGTCCCCGAGTTCAGCGCGCCTCTCCACCGATCGAGCATCGGGCTGCCGCTACGTCGCCCCGTCGGGCCGCAGCGCCGCCGCCCCGTGGTTCTTCTCCCGGCTGCACCGACCCGCGTCACCGCTGCGTCGCCCCTTCGGGCCGCAGTGCCACGGTCCGCGGTCCCCCGCCGCCCCGAGGGCGTCCGCTCTAGGCCGTCCCGTGGCTGCATCGACCCTCGCGCCGCCGCTGCGTTGCCCCGTCGGGCCGTAGTGAGCGTGGCACGCGGTCCACGCCGCCGTCCCGAGGCCGTCCCCGCGGTTGCACCGACTCGCGAACCGCCGTTGTGTCGCCCCTTCGGGCCGCAGCGTCGCAGCCCGCGGTCCCCGCCGCCGCCCCGAGGTCTTCCCACTGTCGCCCCGACCCGCCTGCCGCCGCTGCGTCGCCCCTTCGGGCCGTAGTGCCGCGGCACGCAGTCCACTCCGCCGTCACCGCGCGTCGACCTTCCGTGGTATGCGCCGTGTCGTCTCCCTTGGCGCGGGAACGCCACCGTCCGCGCCGGTCTTCGTCACGCTGTCAGGGTTCTTCGCCTACTTGAGCACCGCCGCCGCACTCCTAACCTAGCCGCCGCCGCCGCCGTCAGGCCGCCGCCGCCGCCCGTCCACCCCACTTCGTCTTCGTCCAGCACCAGCTTGTCGCCAGCGTCGCCGTCATCTACCCTGACCGCTTCATCTATTCCGACAACCGCAGGTGACATTGGCCCCGCACCGATTGGCGCCGCAACCGTCATCGAGTCCTTCTCTGCTGGCCTCTCCGACCTCTTCGACATGGCGTACAGCTCGTGCAGGTCCCAGTCTACGCATGCCCGGTGCTGACAACACCGATGCGTGCCTTCGTCCACGACGCGTCCCCGGGCCTGGCAAGCCTGGTGCGACGCTTCGTCAACTTCGTCTTCGTCCGTCTATGCATTCCTGGTGCTGGCAACACCGGTGCGTGCCTTCGTCTATGATGTGTCCCCGGGCTTGGCAAACCCGCCGCGACGCGTCGTCAACAAACATCTCCTTCCCGGCGCACCACTACTTCGACAACAATGCGCCCCTGCTAACTCGGCGCCTCCTTGCGCCCGCGGCTCCATGGCGACTTCCTCGACACCGGCTACCCCGACTCGACATTGACCACGGCATTCTTCGCACGGTTACCTCGACCACGGCTCCACCACCCGCGCTCTCGGCTACATCGACAAACGGCACAAAGGGCTACCGCTTGCTTGAGCAACCTCGTTGGTTTCCACTCCAGCCACGACTCCGCGATGCGTCGACCGTTACGACTGTGGGGGGGTGTCCGTCGGCTTGCCTTCGGATTCTTCTCCAGTCTCACCGTCTGCGTCGCTACCGTTGTGACTGCGGGGGGATGTTGAGTAACGTGATTGTATTAGGAAACATAGGTTAGACTAGGAAATATTCTGGCTTGCCTTGTACTCCAAGTAGATCATGTACTCCTATATATATGCCCACGAGGCTCAAGCAATACAACAACTATTTCACCAAATCCCTCTCTCCCTTCCAACAGAGACGACGGAGGCGGAGGCCGAGGCGGACAGTGCCGGGCGGGAGCGCGGCGACGAGGTGCTCGACCACGCGGGTGTATCCGCCGGGATCGTGACATGGTCGCCGGGGAAGTCGCGGTACTCGCCCTCGGCCGCGAGGTCGAGGTCGCCGAGATCGTCCGCGGAGGTGTCCGTGCGCTCCGGGTTGATGTACATGCCGAGCAGCGCCTGCTCGACCTCCTCCAGCTCCTTGCTCCCCCCCGGGCGCGCCGCCTGGTACGCTGGGAGCCCCCGGCGCAGGTACTCCTCCACACCCCTCTGCCGTCAGCCTCACCGGCACGCGCGGCCTCCATCATGTCCCTGTACAGCTCCTCGATCGGCTTGGCTACCGTCACCGCGTCGATGACGTCGCCGCCCTCGGCGACAGTCAGGACGCTGTCAGGGAACCCGTCCATGCTCTCGTAAGGGAGGTCCGCGGCCTCCTGCCGGAGCGCGCCTGCTTCCCGCGCCAGCGCGTACACGGGGCTCCCGACGATGCCCTGCACCCACGTAGCGCCCATCTCGAGACGATGGCCGGCAAACTCGGACGTGTATACTCGGCCGCCAGCGCGGCAGCCAGCCTCCACCACCACCACCACCTCGAATTTGTCCCAGCCCGCACCGCATAGCTGCTGCGCCGCCGAGAGTCCGGCTATGCCCGCGCCCACTATGACAATCCTCGGCTTCTTCTCAGCCATCCTCGCCTGCCGCGCGCGCACCTCGCCGACGGTTTCGCACTGTTCAGTTGTCAATTGTCACTAGTGTTTTACCTTCCACGGTCCCCGCCGGAGAGTGCAAACTGCAAAGCCAGGAGCACGCGCCGCTACAACAAAGGAGAGGAGTAGAACAATGGCAGTTCTTTTGATGCCTTTTTCTTCTACAGAATAACCAAAAATATTTTCCAAATGATAAATGTCATACGGTACAGACGTTTTTCACAACTAAAATTATATCATAAAAAAAGCTGAAACTTGCGAGAATTGCTTTGGCAGTGCCTAAAAAAACTGAAACTTGCCAGAATTGCTTTGTGCCACATGTGTGGCACTTATCAGGTTTCATATATTTTTTATACTTCAATGATAACACTCACATGCATAGCAGTTATCAACACGCCCACACGTACTCGATGCCGTTTGAACCATTTACACGAATATTGATGCGGCTGTCATCTGGGTCGAGAGCCACGTAAGCACTCAACATCGTGTGGACGTTATCATTTAGTGTCACACGTGTGGACGCCCCTCGCCTGTATGGACACAGAATGCTCGCCCGAACGTGTGGACAAAACTGCTCTTCGCCCACACGACGCTCACACGGTAAACGGTGATAGATGGCAATTAGTTAATCACACACGACAACTATGGTCGACCATACATGGCAACTATGGTTTAACCACACATGGCAACTCCAATTAGTTACACATGTGGCGAACCAACCTGTGGCTGGATGTTTAAAGGAATAGTGTCATCCCCAGCCCACCAGAGTTCAAATACTGGTGTTCGCATTATTCCTGGATTTATTCCAGGATTTTCGGCGATGCGCTTTCAGTGGGAGGATACGTTCCCGTCGACGACGAGGCGCCTGCAGTGACTTCATAAATCTCAAGATGATATGCCGGTTCAGTCTCTCAAAAGTGCTCATAGGGGTAGGGTGTGCGTGTGTGTGTTCATAGGGGTGAGTGTATGCGCGTATGTATGAGCGCTTGCGTTTTTACTATGTTAAAAAACACTGTGCATATGTGGCAACTAGTTAATCACACACGGCAACTGTGGTTGATCATACTGGCAACTATGGTTTGATCACACGTGGCAAATAACGATTAGTTACACATGACAACTATATTTAATAAAACATGGCAGACATAGCAACTACAGTTAATTACACATGGCAACTAAAATTGATTACGCATGCATTTGCGCTCACGGGGTGGAGATGAGCAGTTGACATACGGGGTTATATGGAATGTCGTAACTACGCCCAAGCGTGTGGGCGGTTTTAACACCCACACAGGGTCGTGTGGGCGGTCTCCTGGATACAACTGAACAAGTCATGTGGTCGGGTATTCATTATGCCACACATGCAGTTATCGGCTTCCTTTTTAAAAGCCTACTAATAAAGTATTAATTGGTAGGCCTTTTAAAAAATAAATTTGATAGAGCTTCTAGAATAATAGGACAACTTATTCCAGCTTATTTTAAAAGGCAGCAAAAGAACTTGACCTAAAGAGCTGTAACATCCCAAAATTCTAAATTTTGGAATGTTATAATAAATAGATAGATTTGATTGATTGTTTGATTGATTGACTGAAAGTGAGTGAAAATTCGAAACTTTTGAAAGTTAAATGAGAGGGAATAAAAGGACTTTCCCAAACTTTCATTTTTGCATTTTATGATCTCTGTGAATTCAAATTCTTTTCAAATACAAAACCCTTGAGCGAAGATGATATGACTTCTTCCATTAAATTAAATGAAAGGGTATTTGGACATATTTGAATTTCATTTTGAAATAATTCAATTCTGAAACTTTATGCAACCCAATGATTTTCACGAGAGAAGATAATATGACTTCTTCAAATTATATGAAATACGAGTTGGGAGTTTCAAAGCATCAAATTCAAAGTCCTTTTGGAATTATTTTTCAATTTGGAGTTATTTGAGTTTTATTCAAATTATTTTTCTCCAAAATTAAAATATATGGAAATTAGGGTAACATGATTCCCTACAACAAAAAATTGGAGAGAAATAAATTTTAATTAATTTTGGTATTTTTACAATGATTTTTGTTGGATTTTATTAGACCAGTAGCACTCTTTGAATTATTTGAATTTTTCTGGATTTTACTTGACTTTACAAAAATGTACATATTGTAGGAAATCTTTTTCTGAAGATTTTGATATATTATATGCCTATATAATATTTCTGTTTATTTAGTTTTATTTTAGTTTGTGCGGATAAATGTTTTTTTTAAACTTCCCTGCTCCGCGGGCCAACTGGGCCGAAGCCCAGCCAGCCGGCCCAGCCCAGCGGCGCGCCCCGCTCATCCCCGAGCTCGGGACGGACTCCCGCAGCCGCACGCCTCGCCGTCGCTGTACGCTGCCCGGAGTCCTCCGCCGCCTTGCCCCTTCCCCACGCATCGCGCCGCCTCCCCTCCTCCTATAAATCCGCCCCGAGCCCCGTTTCCCTCTCTGCCCGCGCCGCCCCTCCCGCAAATCGCCGCCGCCGCCTCTGCCAGATCCACACCCCGCCGCCGCCGCTGCACCGCGCGCCGCGCCGCTCGCTGCCGTCACCCGCGCCGCCCCGCGTCGCCCCGCGCAGCCGCCGTCGCCCGCACCTCGCCGGAGCCGCGCCGTCTCACCGGAGTTAACCGCCGTCGAAACGAACCGGTAATAAACCGCCCGGTCCGTTTTTTTTGGGTTTAGGTTTACTTCGGTTTTCTTAAAAAAACGGTTTATTATTTAGTTTAGTTTATTTTGTGAGTGTTCATTAGTGAGGGTCTGGTAGCGAACGATTTTCGTTTGTTAGCGTTCGGTAACGAACCTTCATAATTTAGTATTTTTCTTTTTCTTTTGGACCGCCACCCAGGCTCAAAGGGATCATGAGATTATTCATGCTAGAAACTTCCGTGTGCAGCCACAAGCCATTATGGGCTCTTGCATAGTTGACTAAGTCGTGCGAACTCTTACAGTGGTAGACTAGCTGATGTAGGGGTTGTAGGTTGGTACGGTCTACCCGATCGTAAGGTGCTAGCGCTTCTGAAAGACTATGTCTCGGTCATCCGTTTCTCAAACACCATGTAGTGCGAGAAACCAAACGGAGGCGATCGAGTCTTGTGGGGAAATGTGCGCAAACCTCTGTAGAGTGTACAATCTAATCATGGTTAGCCGTGTCCCCGGTTATGGACGTTTTGAGTATCTAGTTCTTGGATTATCCTGTTGATCTCATCCCGTTACTTTAATTAATTTTGTTGGGTGTTAATGATTACTTTTAATTGGGATTGAGAATGATGTCAACCATTCTCAATGTTTAACAACCACCATGATAGTTAAATAAAATTATTCCTTTGCAGTAGGGAAAAATTGGCTTTTCGCAAAAACCTTATAACCATAGAGCTTTTCCACCAGCCATATATGCATGTAGTGATAGCCATTGTTCATCATTTTCTCTATGGTGTGAATTTGCCAGTACATTCAATGTACTGACCCGTTTCGGGCTGCAACGTCTCATGTTGCAGGTTTTCTTACGACGAGTAAGTGATACGTTAGGGTTACGATTTCTACACTCAACTTTGCCGTTGGTGTTGATGGGAATCCACAACCTTGTTGCTTCCGCTATATTGGATTGAGGTAATAGTATTTACGTTACTTTATACATGTGATTTACCTCTGTTATAAATCCTTCGAGTACTGTGTGTGTCAGCATACCGATCCAGGGATGACACGTAAGCACAGAGACTTGTCCCATTCGGGTCGGGTCGCTACAAGATGGTATCAGAGCACATGTTGACTGTAGGACGTGGCCCTAGAAACTGGCAAGCCATAGGAAAGATTTTTCTCTACTACTTCATTTTCAAAAAAAAAGATCTTTTACCTCTCTTCTCTTCTGAGCTTATTCAAATATCCCTTTTAGTGAGACCATACCCTTTCCCCTTTTCGACTGATGAGACCACTTCAAGGAGTACAAAATATCGGACAACCACGACCACTACGGAATGAAGGAGATATTACTGCGTATTTGAATAATGGAAACTACAACGGCTGAAGACTCCGAAGACTAGGAGAACTTGGAGGCTCGGAAGAATTTCCGGATTTGTATGACCTAGGAAGGCTACCCTTATGGAACTTTGCAGACTAAGGAAGCTTTCAATACCCGAGATCAAGGTGTATCGGAGAAAGACCGGAGCATGGAGAGTTAAAAACTCAAAGTTCTGTCAAGGAAAACCCTAAGGCAGGAGATATCAACTATGGAGAGATAGCTCATGGAAATAACAAGGGCAGAAACACGGCTATCCAAGATGTTATCGCCCGCTTATGCTATTGCCACCGTGCTGAGTTAAGCATGCATATGCATGGAAGGATTGGATGGTAGAAGGTTGATGGAGCACCTATCAGCAAGATGAAGTTTTAACTCTAGCCAGTGTATCACCAAGATCTGGAATGTTACATCAAGAAGTTAAGGTGGACTTACAGGAAGCCGTATTTTGACAAGGAAGTATTTTGAGAAGAACTCCGGACCCAGAAGCTGAGAGTAGCCAAGCTGAAGGAGCAAAACCTCGAGATATAGGAGATTCGTCGGTAACTGAAAGACAGTAGGACCATGGTTCATACCAAGATTTTGAAACCCAGAAGTTTGGAATGCAACTCCAGAAATATTGAAGGACGCCACGAGAGACTTTGCGTTAACAGAGATGATCTGGCAAAAGAACTTGAGAAGGTCAAGCACGGTCGAAAGAAGCCATCGGAGACATGAACAAGACTTGAAGAGTTTGGCGACTTTGAAGATTTATTGACCTTTAGAAGACCAAACCCCTTTTACACTTACGTTAGATGCGACGTTTATGAGCTGTCATTTGTTTGTTGTTTTTCCGACAGCCACAATGAAATCTGTCTTTTCAAAACCTTTGTTTGTATTGTGTGCATCCCTCTCGACCTCTCATATCCCACCCAAAACCCATGGACCCAATAGAGGATGAATGGGGATGAGCTCGTATTTTTCTGGACCAATAAGTCAATTGGAGACAGACCGATGGATTCAGAATATGGAGGATCATATGGAGAACAACCCTATAGTCGGAAAGTATATGGCCCAGCATGCTCTTCAGTGCTTTGTAAGAGTTGCTGCTACTTGGTGGAGGATGTACCAAACCATCAATGGATGGCAAAGAGTAACCACTTGGAAGAATTTAAGTTGACTTTGCCAAAGTCTTGGTTTGTGTCCCAGAAGTGAAGCCTTATGGAAATGATATGAAGAAACCTTGTGCATACAAGCTTTGTGGAGAAATAAGACACATCCATAAAGAAAACAAGGACGAATACCCTCATAAGCTGAGGATTACCAAAGGAGTTAGCCGAGGATCTAAGGGAACTTCGGTTGGAGATTGTTCCCAAAGGTTTTGTTGCAGCGATGGAAGTTCAGTCTACATTGTTGGGAAAGATTCGTGAAGCTCAGAAGCGATGACAAAGAGATTGCTAAGGTAAAAGAGAGAATGAGCAAAGGAAAGGCCAAAGGTTTTCGTGAGGATGAGCGTGAGACCTTATGGTTTAAGGACCGTGTGTATGTGCCCAATAATGCAAAGATCAGGAAGTTAATACTTCAGGAGGCTCATGACTCACCATACTCGATTCACCTTGGAAACACCAAGATGTATTTGGATTTGAAGGAGCGTTTCTGGTGGACTGGTAGGAAGAAGGATATTGCGGACTATGCAGTCGTAAGTGATGTATGCCAGAGAGTAAAGGCAGAGCATCAGAAGCCAGCCGGATTACTACAGCCTGTGCCGATACCCGAATGGAGGTAGAATAAACTTGACATGGATTTTATCACCGGATTTCCCAGAACCCGAACTGGATATGATTCTATCTGGGAAGTAGTTGATTCGCTTGACCAAAGTGGCTCACTTTATCCCAGTGAAAACCACCTATACAAGTGCGAAGTTGGCCAAGATACATATGACCAGGATCGTATGTCTGCATGGAGTTCCGAGGACCAACATATCAGATAGAGGAACACAGTTACCTCAAAGTTTTGGAATCAGCTGCACCAGACTTTGGGTACTAGGCTAGAGTTCTATACAGCCTTTCATCCACAGACAGATGGATAGACCGAGAGAGTCAATCAGATTCTGGAGGACATGTTGAGAGCGCGTGCGCTATATTATGGATCTAGTAGGGATGATAATCTACCTTACGCGAAGTTCTCATACAACAACAGTTACCAAGCCAGTTTGAAGATGGCCCCTTTTGAAGCTTTGTATGGGAGAAGGAGCCAGACACCGTTGATGTGGGATGAAGTTGGAGACCGTCAGTTGTTTGGACCAAATTTGATCGATGAGTTAGAAGAGAATGATAAGTTGATTCGAGATAGACTGAAGGTAGCTCAGTCCAGACAGAAGAGTTATGCAGACTCAAAAACGCAAGGAGGTAGTCTATGAAATTGGAGACAGAGCATGTCTTCGTGTGTCCCCTCTGCGAGGAATTAAACGATTTGGGGTTAAGGGAAAGTTAGCCTTGAGATTTGTAGGACCATAGAAGTTTTGGAGCGTATGGGAGAAGTGGCCAACAAATTGGAGTCACCCGAAGAACTGTCAGACGTTCATGATGTGTTTCACGTTTCCCAGTTGAAGAAGTGCCATGCAGAGATGGCCAATATTCCCCTGTAAGGACGCTTGACCCTGGAAAGGATAATGATGTTCTACGAAGTGGAGTATGGACTTCATAAGTATAAGTTTTTATCTCGGTATGTGGGATATCCCACGAGGATGAAGAGATGAATTACTATTGGATATAAAGGAGGTATGATGTAGGAAATATTTATCAATGGGAATTCCATGATGAGTCTGAGTAATCATGTTCTAGTTTGGTGCCAATAGAAGGAAGGAAGACAGTACAAATGGATGGATTTAAGAATACTTGGAAGTTAGAAGATGGAATAATGATCAGTTGCCCAGATGATGAGTTCAAGGTTGACAAGTGATGAGATGGGCCATAACCCACAGGCCCCAGGACCTGCCAAGAAGCAAACACACTCTCGCTGAAGGAAAAACCCTGGAGGAAGCTACGATTTTATCGATAGACGATCTTATAGGAGTTTACGCAAAACCTGAGGGTTGGGAAGGAACGCTAGATGTTTGTTTGGCTTGCAGAATCTATGGGTTTATCCGAACTTGGTTCGTCGACAAGAGAAATTCTGCAATGCTTGTGAGGATGACTGAGTGTTAGAATGCGAGATTTGCTAAACCGTATACAAGGTAATGATTTGGGTGCGGGATGGATTTGTGACACCCGGATAATCAAGCTACAGTAAACCTCTGCTAATGGAGCCATGTCACCTTGGTTACTGTTGATAAACTCGAGTTAGTTCACAAATGATTCAAATTAAAAATTAAAATAACGACAAACAATAAAACTTTTCAAATAATAAAACTAAATTGTTCAGGTTGTTCCAAATAATGCATAGGTAATTGTGATGAAGAAACCCCACTTTAATAAAATGGTTAAATACTCTAAAATGAATAAAACCATAGCAAAACAATTATTTAAATGATTTTAAATATTAAACAAATATTAAATTAGTTTATTTAACCACCAAACTTTTTATGGTTGAGGGTTGTTCTGAAACCTTATTTTAGGAGCTATGCTTGTATTTTATAAAAGCTAAAATAAAGTGTGACTAAAATAAAACAGAAAATATTAACTAAAATGAAAAGAAAATAAGAAAACAAATAAAAGGAAAACAACCCCCCTCCCGACTGGGCCTAGGCCCAGTTGGCCATGTGGCCGAGCGGCCTGCCGGCCCACCCCGGCGCCCGTAGCCTACTACACCCCCACCGACCGAACCCTAGCAGTTCCTCCCCCAGTCGCCCCACTCCCCACGCCCCTCGCCCCCACTCGCCCCCTTCACCCCCACGATCTGGATCGGGATCGCCCCGATCCCGCGCCGCCCCGCGACCTCGACGACGGCGCCCGTCGCCGGTGCCGCACTGCTGCCATCGCCTCTCTCCTTCGCCCCCCTCGATCCACATCAGGACCCCACCTCCTCGACGCATCACCGGCGCCGCCCCGCCCGTCACTCGCCAACGTCCTCACCCTCCTCCCCGTTCCTGGACCAGAAGGGCCCCGACATCGCCATCTGCCGTACCGTCGCCGTCCTCCTCGCCGGACCACCCCGAGCATCCTGCCCTGACCCTACTCCTCCTCTGTGAGCTCCCGCCCCCTCTCCTCGCACACCCTCACCCCGCGACCATCGCCGCGCCCCACGCGCTCCGACCCCGCACAAGCCGCGGGCGGATCGCGCCCTGGACACGGGTGGCACCGACCGGCCGTGCCCGTCGTCCCGCGCCCTCTACCGCCCCGGGGCCGCGGCCTTCTCCCTGTGCTGGCCTCACCCCGCCATCGACTGCGCGCGTGCCCGCCGTGGCCGTGTTCGGTCACCAGAACCACACTGCCTCGCCTCGTCGCGCTTCACCCACTGCTGCCGCATCGCCCCGCCTCCGCTGCTACGGCGGCAACCGCCGCCGTTGCGCCCCGCCCCTGGCCGTGTCGTCTGCCTGCGCCGCCTGACTCGCCCCCCCCCCCCGCCTCGGCTCCGCCGCGCCAGGCCGCGCCGGCGACGCCCCTCTCTTGCTGCTGCTGCCCCGCGCCGGCACCATGCGGCGCTCGCTCGGCCCCCGCCCGGGTCGGGCGCCCGCGTGCCCCATCGCCCATTAAACAACCGCCCGTTTGGCCCCCTGGTACATTGACATGTGGGGCCCGCCCTATTAAATGTTTAAGAAAAAAATATACAACTAAAAATATATTAATTAATTAATTAATTAATTAGTTAAAGGATTAATTAACTTAATTAATTGTATATAATTAACCTAATCATTTGACTAAACTAATTAACCTTGTTTAATTAATTTGTTAACAAACAACCTATGACAATGGGACCCCCGAGTCAGTTTGACTAAGTCAATTGACTCGTTGACTGATGACATCACGGTGACCTCATGCTGACATCATAATGGCAATTTCTAAATTAAATTAATTTTGTTAATTCTAAAAATGCTTTAAAACTTTAGAAAATCATATAAAATAATCTGTAACTCGGATCAAAATACTTTCAACATGAAAGTTGCTTAGAACGACGAGACGAACCCGGATACGCAGCCCGTTCGTCCACCACGCATCCCTAACCTATCCAACTCGCAACTTTCCCCCTCCGGCTCCTCTGCCCGAAAACGCGAAACGCCGGGGATACTTTCCCGGATGTTTCCCCCCTTCGCCGGTATCACCTACCACTACGTTAGGTTACCCCTAGCACAACGTATTGCCGCGTCTTGCTTTGTGTTACATTTGATTGCTCTGTTATTTATTTTGTTCCCCCTCCGTTACTTCTTTTCGGTAGACTACGAGACTGACGCTGCTGCTGGTACCCCGATCGACTACGGTGTTGACGACCCCTCATTCTTGTCTGAGCAACCAGGCAAGCCCCCCCTTGATCACCAGATATCACCTACTCTCCTCTATACTGCTTGCATTAGAAGTAGTGTAGCATGTTACTGCTTTTGTTATTCCTATCCTAATGCATAGCCTGTCTTTGATACTGCTGTTGATACCTTTACCTGAAATCCTACTGCTTAGTATAGGATGCTAATGTTCCATCAGTGGCCCTACACTCTTGTCCGTCTGCCATGCTATACTACTGGGCCGTGTTCACTTCGGGAAGTGATCGCGGACATATACTATATACTTTACAGTGTTACATTACCTGTGATACTGTTCGGAGATGGGGGCTGAAGGGGCAGGTGGCTCCATCCCGGTAGAGGTGGGCCTGGGTTCCCGACGGCCCCCGACTATTACTTTGAGGCGGAGCGACAGGGCAGGTTGAGTCCACCTAGGAGAGAGGTGGCCTGGCCCTAGTCGGCGTTCGCGGATACTTAACACGCTTAACGAGATCTGGGTATTTGATCTGAGTCTGGCCATTTGGTCTATATGCACTAACCACCTACGCGGGAGTAGTTATGGGTATCCCGGCGTCGTGGTATCAGCCGAAGCACTTCGTGACGTCAGCGACTGAGCGGCGCGCGCCGGGTTGGACCGCGTAACGTGACTTCCGTTGTACTGGAGGTTGCTAGGTCTGCTCACCGGCCGCGTTCGCAACGTGCAGGTGTGCTCAGGGCGATGGGCCCAGACCCCTGCGCGCTTAGGTTTAGACCGGCGTGCTGACCGCTCTGTTGTGCCTAGGTGGGGCTGCAACATGTTGATCTTTCGAGGCCGGGCATGACCCAGGAAAGTGTGTCCGGCCAAATGGGATCAAGCGTGTTGGGCTATGTGGTGCACCCCTGCAGGGAAGTTTATCTATTCGAATAGCCGTGTCCCTCGGTAAAAGGATGACCCGGAGTTGTACCTTGTCCTTATGACAACTAGAACCGGATACTTAATAAAACACACCCTTCCAAGTGCCAGATACAACCCGGTGGTCGCTCTCTAACAGGGCATCGAGGAGGGGATCGCCGGGTAGGATTATGCTATGCGATGCTACCTGGAGGACTTCAGTCTACTCTCTTCTATATGCTGCAAGACGGAGGCTGCCAGAAGCGTAGTCTTCGACAGGATTAGATATCCCCCTCTTATTCTGGCATTCTGCGGTTTAGTCCACTGATATGGCCCGTTACACATATATCCATGCATATGTAGTGTAGCTCCTTGCTTGCGAGTACTTTGGATGAGTACTCACGGTTGCTTTTCTCCCCCTTTTTCCCCTTTCCCGTCTACCCGGTTGCCGCAACCAGATGCTGGAGCCCAGGATTCAGACGCCACCTTCGACGGCGACTCCTACTACACTGGAGGTGCCTACTACTACGTGCAGCCCGCTGACGACGACCAGGAGTAGTTAGGAGGATCCCAGGTAGGAGGCCCGCGCCTCGTTCGACCTGTATCCCAGTTTGTGCTAGCCTTCTTAAGGCAAACCTGTTTAACTTATGTCTGTACTCAGATATTGTTGCTTCCGCTGACTCGTCTATGATCGAGCACTTGTATTCGAGCCCTCGAGGCCCCTGGCTTGTATTATGATGCTTGTATGACTTATTTTATCTATAGAGTTGTGTTGTGATATCTTCCCGTGAGTCCCTGATCCTGATCGTACACATTTGCGTGCATGATTAGTGTACGATTGAATCGGGGGCGTCACAAGTTGGTATCAGAGCCGACTGCCTGTAGGAATCCCCCTTCCACACTCATTGGCCGAAGTCGAGTCTAGACATTGCAAAAACTTTTACTAACTTGGCTGTGTGCCTTACGGGCCCACGTCGCCATTGGGTGGTATTAGGATCTTTTATTCCTCGACTTATACTCTGGGACTCTGATCTCTCTTCTATTCAGGTTAAATGATTTTGCTAAACTCTAACTCTAGGTTCTCGTTACCACTTCCTGCCGGAGAGCCCCTTCATTACAGATGATCGACTGCTTCACCAGAAGATTTTGAAGATACTCTCCAATATTTTCTCGAGACCTTGTGCCTGTTGCTTTTGCAATTCCCTACCACCGAAAAATCCATATGGATAAATACTTACACCTGTCGTTCTTGCTTTTATTCCCAGTTG
The DNA here is from genome assembly GCA_032464435.1 of Aegilops umbellulata. Taxonomy (NCBI): domain Eukaryota; kingdom Viridiplantae; phylum Streptophyta; class Magnoliopsida; order Poales; family Poaceae; genus Aegilops; species Aegilops umbellulata. The sequence continues at coordinate 315,776,033 of CP136056.1, read as the reverse complement.
GTCTTGTTATTACAAGATACCCCGAAATACTCGTTGTTGTTTCGATAATCCTTTGGGCTTACTGCCTTGCTGTTCTTTGTCACCTGAATACCCCTACGGATAATTCTCGCACTTATCGAGTATCCGCTCATCCCCCAGTTGTTCAGGTGTTTCACAATGGTCATCGAAATGCTATTTGACCCTCCAAAAATCCTTAGTAGCTTATTGCTCTACAATACTTGTCTGCTTGCATGATGGATGCTTTCCATATGTCTGGCAATATTCGTTAGTATCCTTAGGCACCGCCATTTTGATCCCTTTGATTCAACATGAGTGCAAACGCACGCAATCATCAGTTGATCCTTTTAAATTATCTTTCCGCCTCAGACGTCATTTTAAACATGAGCTGGTTCTCAACAAATCCAATTGCCGTCAATTGTACCCCCTAAGGCTATTCAACTTATCCATCCCTAATTAGAACATTGCTTCTGATCCATTGATTTGAAAATCATAATTCCTTTGCCCTGAGCTTTGAATTATTCAGTTGTTTCTATAATCCAAGGTCTTTGCATTGATTCTTCCCCTGGTTGTGTGTTGATACTCACATCAGATCCTTTATGGACCATCAGAACCTTTTTGGATTTTATCTGACATCGTCCTTCTTATTCAATAACCTTGTGAGCCTTTCCTAGGATACATAATGCCTTTGCAAGATTGTATCCTCTACTTTCTCAACCATGCTCTGCTTTCGAGCTAGTGATAATTATTCTCGAAGCTTGAGGTATATGTTTCTATGATGCCCTGAAGGGTTGAACATACGCTTTCTCTAAACTGTGAGAACCCGAAAGTTTTCACGAGCCATACTCTTCTGATGTTTCGCCAGATAAAATTTCAACACTACAACTTCATCGAACGCGAGAAGTGAATGAAAGGTTATGCATTGGAGAAGTGGGAGTCGACCTTGAACCTTGCGTTCATGCCCAGGGACACAATGTATAACTTATCATGGAAGCTGCTCGTAAAAATAATTACCCCCTTGTTATAAGTTCATCTTGTATCCGTGGTTCGATCCTTTATGATCGTGGATTCCGACCATGTTCTCCTTTAAATACCATTTCTCGTGCAAGTTTAAGCACTTGTCTTCCGCAGAGCATTACCCCAGTCCAACCTCTACTTTGATCTGTCGTCGAGTATTACCCCCTGGTATCTTGAGATTATCATGGAACTGCATAACCTCTTATGAGTTCTTCATCAAGTACTACATTCTCACGGGTTCCAATTTTTCACGGGCTCTGAGTTATTAAACACTCAAAGACACCGATAACTGAACCGAGTCCGCACTACGGTTCAACAACTTTTCAGTAATCTTTTTAAGTACGAGTTTGTACCCGATCATGACATTCCTAGCCTGCTCTGCTATATCTATTCGTGATGATTTTAACTGTGCTACCTGGTCCTTCTTCTCGGAGCATAATTAGCGACGATAGCTAAACTTACGTCGATTTTCCTCGTCATACCCTTTCACCTTAAACAACAAGCTTGAGTTCAAGTTTGTGTCGTAACTGTGGTTCCAGTAACCTCTTGCTTCATCGTTGATTTGACTTGATGTCGTCGCTGATTGATTACATCTTCATGAAATCTCTCGACCAATGTGTCGTGATCATCATCAACATTTTGGGCTCTTCCAGTATATCAATTGAGTTCATGATGAGAAATACCATCCTTGCCCTCGATGATCTGTGTTATCATCGACCACCTTAATGACTTCCCTCCAACACAAACTTGATTGAGTTTTGTGTTATACCTTGAGTTCCTTGCTATCCAGCAATTGTTCTTCTTTATTCGGAACATTGCCATCTCTTATGTCATCAATAATGTGAGAATTTCACCACCTCTGGAGAATTCTTGATACAAGTATACTTCTCACCATCACCATTCTGACATTGGTCGGGCAACCCAGCTCATATTTCGGGTGTACCTTTCAACCAATGTTTAATTGTGTATGTGTTCCTCCAGCATACATCATTAAGTCATTTAATCTGAGAAATGATATCTCTGTGTTCACGAATTGTGGAAATCCATCTTTCTAGAAATCTCGATGAATTATCACCGAGTCCATCGGCACCTCCTCATCCTCTCTTGGCATGATGAACTCTTGTTTCGAAACTCGCTTCCATAGTTCATTTCTCGAGAATCTTACATTGACATCTCGTCAATTTGTGTTGCACCTTTTCCTCTCGAACACCCTGAGTCTGGGGTATCCTAACACCGATCATATCTGAATCTCGGTCAGATATGATGGTTGGAACATTTTTCCAAGAGTTATAACACTGGTCTTTTATGACCCGGTAAGGTGATGGCATGTCCAGCACACCTGGCCGGATGACCTGCTGTGATACTTTCCTTATTAGCAAGGTTATCAATTCTTCCATGAGGAAATTGTAAGACTTACTCTACAAGTTTTTCTTGATGGATCCTTCCTATTTCCAAAGTCTGATCTTCACTTGATGACCATGTCAATGCTATTTCGAAGCATGTCTATGGTACTCCGATTTTCAACAAGAACATTTGAAGCCAATGCTAAATGTTTCCTGCTAAATTATCCAAACACCGTTGTATGGGTAATGTCATGAAATTTCTCTCTCCCCTTACCTAAAGGGTTTTCTACTTTATATCCTGTCTTGGATATCATGCTCTGCTTGACTTTGGGAAGGATATACCCCTGACATATGTGTTTAAACACAATTTTCTTTCCATTGTTCTGTTTAAATCTGATGATCACATTTTCCTTTCGATTGTCTTGTTTAACCTTTCTCGTGGTTTATATGATCTAAGCAGTAATGATTCGCTGCTTATATAAACACCTCGGTTGTACGACTCTGTCAATAAGACCCTGTTACTATTGTTGATGACATTCTGGTAGCCACCGATGGACGAGAACCTTGCCTATTGGTCCGCCTCGTTCAACGAGCAGGAAAATGGTTCTCTTCGTCCCTCACCCTTGGTACCATCGTTGTTGCCGACATAATCGACAGGCTAGCCTCTGACTTGCCTTGCTTGCATGATCACGCAAGACGTCTCCACCCTTCCAACTTTTAACCCACATGGTGGGCCCATAAGCCACCGTTCCACAGGATCGAAACCTGACTCTCCTGTGCACCCTTGTAGCCAAAGTTATTCCTCGCGCTTGGCTTCGTATGCAATTCACGAGCTACATTCCTAGTAATCTATTCTGGTTTCAGATGCAATACTTATTCACGTTGCCCTGAAACCCTTTCACCTTCTGTCTAGGCATTGAACGATTGTCTGACTGCTTGAAACTTCTTATTGTACCTTCGAACTTTACTCTCGAGGTGTTTTAATTGATCAACTCGAGAGGTTCTCATATGCTCATTCATGGGTTAATCCTAGATTATTACCCTTATAGCATTCTGTCATTGTCGATCTGCCCCGTTACCTATTCGTAAGTACGAAGGAACCCCCGAAGAAAGGATTACAACTTCATAATGATGACCTGAAGCAGTGGAATGAAGACATCTACGTAATAGATCGACCTCTTCGAGAAGAGCAACCAAGACCGAGAAGATTCGTTAGAATTTCGTAACCAAACCTTTTCCCCTTAGACCCCCTCTTAAATCTCGGGACGAGATTTCTTGTAGTGGAGGAGAATTGTGACACCCGGATAATCAAGCTACAGTAAACCTCTGCTAATGGAGCCATGTCACCTTGGTTACTGTTGATAAACTCGAGTTAGTTCACAAATGATTCAAATTAAAAATTAAAATAACGACAAACAATAAAACTTTTCAAATAATAAAACTAAACTGTTTAGGTTGTGCCAAATAATGCATAGGTAATTGTGATGAAGAAACCCCACTTTAATAAAATGGTCAAATACTCTAAAATGAATAAAATCATAGCAAAACAATTATTTAAATGATTTTAAATATTAAACAAATATTAAATTAGTTTATTTGACCACCAAACTTTTTATGGTTGAGGGTTGTTCTGAAACCTTATTTTAGGAGCTATGCTTGTATTTTATAAAAGCTAAAATAAAGTGTGACTAAAATAAAACAGAAAATATTAACTAAAATGAAAAGAAAATAAGAAAACAAATAAAAGGAAAACAACCCCCCTCCCGACTGGGCCTAGGCCCAGTTGGCCATGTGGCCGAGCGGCTTGCCGGCCCACCCCGGCGCCCGTAGCCTACTAACCCCCCACCGACCGAACCCTAGCAGTTCCTCCCCCAGTCGCCCCACTCCCCACGCCCCTCGCCCCCACTCGCCCACTTCACCCCCACGATCTGGATCGGGATCGCCCCGATCCCGCGCCGCCCCGCGACCTCGACGACGGCGCCCGTCGCCGGTGCCGCACTGCTGCCATCGCCTCTCTCCTTCGCCCCCCCCTCGATCCACATCAGGACCCCGCCTCCTCGACGCATCACCGGCGCCGCCCCGCCCGTCACTCGCCGTCGTCCTCACCCTCCTCCCCGTTCCTGGACCAGAAGGGCCCCGACATCGCCATCCCCCGTACCGTCACCGTCCTCCTCGCCGGGCCACCCCGAGCATACTGCCCTGACCCTACTCCTACTTTGTGAGCTCCCGCCCCCTCTCCTCGCACACCCTCACCCCGCGACCATCGCCGCGCCCCGCGCGCTCCGGCCCCGCACTCGCCGCGGGCGGGTCGCGCCCTGGACACGGGCGGCACCGACCGGCCGTGCCTGTCGTCCCGCGCCCTCTACCGCCCCGGGGCCGCGGCCTCCTCCCTGTGCTGGCCTCACCCCGCCATCGACTGCGCGCGTGCCCGCCATGGCCGCGTTCGGTCACCAGAACCACACTGCCTCGCCTCGTCGCGCTTCACCCACTGCTGCCGCATCGCCCCGCCTCCGCTGCTGCGGCGGCAACCGCCGCCATTGCGCCCCGCCCCTGGCCGTGTCGTCTGCCTGCGCCGCCTGACTCGCCCCACCTCCCCGCCTCGGCTCCGCCGCGCCAGGCCGCGCCAGCGACGCCCCTCTCTTGCTGCTGCTGCCCCGCGCCGGCACCATGCGGCGCTCGCTCGGCCCCCGCCCGGGTCGGGCGCCCGCGTGCCCCATCGCCCGTTAAACAACCGCCCGTTTGGCCCCCTGGGCCATTGACATGTGGGGCCCGCCCTATTAAACGTTTAAGAAAAAATATACAACTAAAAATATATTAATTAATTAATTAGTTAAAGGATTAATTAACTTAATTAATTGTATATAATTAACCTAATCATTTGACTAAACTAATTAACCTTGTTTAATTAATTTGTTAACAAACAGCCTATGACAATGGGACCCCCGAGTCAGTTTGACTAAGTCAATTGACTCGTTGACTGATGACATCACGGTGACCTCATGCTGACATCATAATGGCAATTTCTAAATTAAATTAATTTTGTTAATTCTAAAAATGCTTTAAAACTTTAGAAAATCATATAAAATAATCTGTAACTCGGATCAAAATACTTTCAACATGAAAGTTGCTCAGAACGACGAGACGAACCCGGATACGCAGCCCGTTCGTCCACCACGCATCCCTAACCTATCCAACTCGCAACTTTCCCCCTCCGGCTCCTCTGCCCGAAAACGCGAAACGCCGGGGATACTTTCCCGGATGTTTCCCCCCTTCGCCGGTATCACCTACCACTACGTTAGGTTACCCCTAGCACAACGTATTGCCGCGTCTTGCTTTGTGTTACATTTGATTGCTCTGTTATTTATTTTGTTCCCCCTCCGTTACTTCTTTTCGGTAGACTACGAGACTGACGCTGCTGCTGGTACCCCGATCGACTACGGTGTTGACGACCCCTCATTCTTGTCTGAGCAACCAGGCAAGCCCCCCCTTGATCACCAGATATCACCTACTCTCCTCTATACTGCTTGCATTAGAAGTAGTGTAGCATGTTACTGCTTTTGTTATTCCTATCCTAATGCATAGCCTGTCTTTGATACTGCTGTTGATACCTTTACCTGAAATCCTACTGCTTAGTATAGGATGCTAATGTTCCATCAGTGGCCCTACACTCTTGTCCGTCTGCCATGCTATACTACTGGGCCGTGTTCACTTCGGGAAGTGATCGCGGACATATACTATATACTTTACAGTGTTACATTACCTGTGATACTGTTCGGAGATGGGGGCTGAAGGGGCAGGTGGCTCCATCCCGGTAGAGGTGGGCCTGGGTTCCCGACGGCCCCCGACTGTTACTTTGAGGCGGAGCGACAGGGCAGGTTGAGTCCACCTAGGAGAGAGGTGGCCTGGCCCTAGTCGGTGTTCGCGGATACTTAACACGCTTAACGAGATCTGGGTATTTGATCTGAGTCTGGCCATTTGGTCTATACGCACTAACCACCTACGCGGGAGTAGTTATGGGTATCGCGGCGTCGTGGTATCAGCCAAAGCACTTCGTGACGTCAGCGACTGAGCGGCGCGCGCCGGGTTGGACCGCGTAACGTGACTTCCGTTGTACTGGAGGTTGCTAGGTCTGCTCACCGGCCGCGTTCGCAACGTGCAGGTGTGCTCCGGGCGATGGGCCCAGACCCCTGCGCGCTTAGGTTTAGACCGGCGTGCTGACCGCTCTGTTGTGCCTAGGTGGGGCTGCGACGTGTTGATCTTTCGAGGCCGGGCATGACCCAGGAAAGTGTGTCCGGCCAAATGGGATCAAGCGTGTTGGGCTATGTGGTGCACCCCTGCAGGGAAGTTTATCTATTCGAATAGCCGTGTCCCTCGGTAAAAGGACGACCCGGAGTTGTACCTTGTCCTTATGACAACTAGAACCGGATACTTAATAAAACACACCCTTCCAAGTGCCAGATACAACCCGGTGGTCGCTCTCTAACAGGGCATCGAGGAGGGGATCGCCGGGTAGGATTATGCTATGCGATGCTACCTGGAGGACTTCAGTCTACTCTCTTCTATATGCTGCAAGACGGAGGCTGCCAGAAGCGTAGTCTTCGACAGGATTAGATATCCCCCTCTTATTCTGGCATTCTGCGGTTCAGTCCACTGATATGGCCCCTTACACATATATCCATGCATATGTAGTGTAGCTCCTTGCTTGCGAGTACTTTGGATGAGTACTCACGGTTGCTTTTCTCCCCCTTTTTCCCCTTTCCCGTCTACCCGGTTGCCGCAACCAGATGCTGGAGCCCAGGATTCAGACGCCACCTTCGACGACGACTCCTACTACACTGGAGGTGCCTACTACTACGTGCAGCCCGCTGACGACGACCAGGAGTAGTTAGGAGGATCCCAGGCAGGAGGCCCGCGCCTCGTTCGATCTGTATCCCAGTTTGTGCTAGTCTTCTTAAGGCAAACCTGTTTAACTTATGTCTGTACTCAGATATTGTTGCTTCCGCTGACTCGTCTATGATCGAGCACTTGTATTCGAGCCCTCGAGGCCCCTGGCTTGTATTATGATGCTTGTATGACTTATTTTATTTATAGAGTTGTGTTGTGATATCTTCCCGTGAGTCCCTGATCCTGATCGTACACATTTGCGTGCATGATTAGTGTACGATTGAATCGGGGGCGTCACACCATACCGACTTACTCTTATTATACGCCTTGCTATGTGGGATGGTAAATCTGAGTGACTTACCTATAGTAGAGAGACGACGATATTAAAACTTGTTTGAACCTTAGATTGGTATAGCAATTTTCCCCTTGTACAAGGCACCTCTTGCCAATCGTAGGACATACGGTGAGGATCAACCAGACCTATTTCCTGCAGGAAAAACCATAAACTGTTGACCACCATGAGATATCGATAGTTGTTTAGTATTGATGCCAGACCTGTCAGCTAAGATGATCCAATCTCGAAATAACCTTAACAAGATGAAAGGACAGAGGAATTGAGGAAAAAAAAGGTTATGCCGTTACCGGAAGAGCCAGAGAACGAATTATACTGAAGATCTGAGAAGGCCGACACTGTCAAGGTTAAGGATGGAGTATATGATTTTTGATGGAACCGTAACCATGCTTTTAAGGGTGGTAGCACCCTAGACCCCGGAGACGAACGTTGGATTTTTAGAAGACCCCCAAACCCTAACCTTTTCTTTCGAGCCTCTCCGAATCTCGAGGACGAGATTCATTTTTAAGGGTGGTAGGTTTGTAACATCCCAAAATTCTAAATTTTGGAATGTTATAATAAATAGATAGATTTGATTGATTGACTGAAAGTGAGTGAAAATTCGAAATTTTTGGAAGTTAAATGAGAGGGAATAAAAGGACTTTCCCAAACTTTCATTTTTGCATTTTATGATCTCTGTGAATTCAAATTCTTTTCAAATACAAAACCCTTGAGCGAAGATGATATGACTTCTTCCATTAAAATAAATGAAAGGGTATTTGGAAATATTTGAATTTCATTTTGAAATAATTCAATTCTAAAACTTTATGCAACTCAATGATTTTCACGAGAGAAGATAATATGACTTCTTCAAATTATATGAAATACGAGTTGGGAGTTTCAAAGGATCAAATTCAAAGTCCTTTTGGAATTATTTTTCAATTTGGAGTTATTTGAGTTTTATTCAAATTATTTTTCTCCAAAATTAAAATATATGGAAATTAGGGTAACATGATTCCCTACAACAAAAAATTGGAGAGAAATAAATTTTAATTAATTTTGGTATTTTTAAAATGATTTTTTTTGGATTTTATTAGACCAGTAGCACTCTTTGAATTATTTGAATTTTTCTGGATTTTACTTGACTTTACAAAAATGTACATATTGTAGGAAATCTTTTTCTGAAGATTTTGATATATTATATGCCTATATAATATTTCTGTTTATTTAGTTTTATTTTAGTTTGTGCGGATAAATGTTATTTTTTTTAAACTTCCCTGCTCCGCGGGCCAACTGGGCCGAAGCCTAGCCAGCCGGCCCAGCCCAACGCCGCGCCCCGCTCATCCCCGAGCTCGGGACGGACTCCTGCAGCCGCACGCCTCGCCGTCGTCGTACGCCGCCCGGAGTCCTCCGCCGCCTTGCCCCTTCCCCACGCATCGCGCCGCCTCCCCTCCACCTATAAATCCGCCCCGGGCCCCGTTTCCTCTCTGCCCGCGCCGTCCCTCCCGCAAATCACCGCCGCCGCCTCTGCCAGATCCACACCGCGTCGCCGCCGCTGCACCGCGCGCCGCGCCACTCGCCGCCGCCCGCGCCGCCCCGCGTCGTCCCGCGCAGCCGCCGTCGCCCGCACCTCGCCGGAGCCGGCCGTCTCGCCGGAGTTAACCGTCGTCGAAACGAACCGGTAATAAACCGCCCGGTCCGTTTTTTGGGTTTAGGTTTACTTTGGTTTTCTTAAAAAAAATGGTTTATTATTTAGTTTAGTTTATTTTGTGAGTGTTCATTAGTGAGGGTCTGGTAGCGAACGATTTTCGTTTATTAGCGTTCGGTATCGAACGTTCGTAATTTAGTATTTTTCTTTTTCTGTTTTAATTCCGGTCAGGGACTTATCTGTGATGTTTTTCTTTACAGTTTAGTCCCTGAACTTCAAACGATCATTACTTTTTACTCGTTAGTCCAAATTCAACGAAACCAACGCCCCCTTCTTCGTTATGAACCCCTCTATCCAGTAATCCAACTCAAACATGTTTTTGAAAGTTTTAAAATTTGAATTAGATTAGATTTGTATTCAAACTTTGTTTGATGATAACTTGAGTTTCGTAGCTCCATTTGAGTCGATTCTTTTTGCAAATTAAAGCTATTGACCTAAACTTTCTGATAAGGCCAAACTCACATATTTTTGGTACTGTTAGAAATTGTTTTATGTTGCAAGAGTTATTTGCTTGGTTTTGATGTTTTCCGAATCGTTTTCTTCGATCTTTCTGATCTTCTGAGTGATTGCTTATGTATGGTTACTATTGCTTGCTTGGGATAGATTGACCGGAGTGTGACGAGTAGATCTATCAAGTGTGTTGAGTGTGAATCATCCTCATCAACATTGCAGGCAAGTTCACACTTTGATCATAACCCTTTTCATACCCAGTTTTATTGCATTAGATCAATCCTCAAACATTGCATGATTAGGATCTAATTAAATTGTGAGATGGGAAGTAGTTGAGGTAGTACCTATTACCTGTTCATTATCAAACCCTTGGGAGTTACTATTACGTTATGCCTATACTGCCATGCTATGCTCGTAGATGTGGATTGGGTTTGAGAGTATTTCATGACAGATGTGAGATTGTTAATTAATGGTTTACTTAAGGTGGCAACTTAAACACACATCTGGGTGGATTGAGGCACCTGGGTATTCCAAGACTTGCCTGTCTAGGCACCTGGGTATTCCAGGACTTGCCTGTTTTTCTTTTGGACCGCCACCCAGGCTCAAAGGGATCATGAGATTATTCATGCTAGAAACTTCCGTGTGCAGCCACAAGGCATTATGGGCTCTTGCATAGTTGACTAAGTCGTGCGAACTCTTACAGTGGTAGACTAGCTGATGTAGGGGTTGTAGGTTGGTACGGTCTACCCGATCGTAAGGTGCTAGCGCTTCTGAAAGACTATGTCTCGGTCATCCGTTTCTCAAACACCATGTAGTGCGAGAAACCAAATGGAGGCGATCGAGTCTTGTGGGGAAAAGTGCGCAAACCTCTGCAGAGTGTACAATCTAATCATGGTTAGCCGTGTCCCCGGTTATGGACGTTTTGAGTATCTAGTTCTTGGATTATCCTGTTGATCTCATCACATTACTTTAATTAATTTTGTTGGGTGTTAATGATTACTTTTAATTGGGATTGAGAATGCTGTCAACCATTCTCAATGTTTAACAACCACCATGATAGTTAAATAAAATTATTCCTTTGCAGTAGGGAAAAATTGGCTTTTCGCAAAAACCTTATAACCATAGAGCTTTTCCACCAGCCATAAATGCATGTAGTGATAGCCATTGTTCATCATTTTCTCTATGGTGTGAATTTGCCAGTACATTCAATGTACTGACCCGTTTCGGGCTGCAACGTCTCATGTTGCAGGTTTTCTTACGACGAGTAAGTGATATGTTAGGGTTACGATTTCTACACTCAACTTTGCCGTTGGTGTTGATGGGAATCCACAACCTTGTTGCTTCCGCTATATTGGATTGAGGTAATAGTATTTACGTTACTTTATACATGTGATTTACCTCTGTTATAAATCCTTCGAGTACTGTGTGTGTCAGCATACCGATCTAGGGATGACACTTAAGCACAGAGACTTGTCCCATTCGGGTCGGGTCGCTACAAGAGCATAGGTCCGTGCACATTAAGAGCAACTCCAACATGTGATTTGGTCCGCTTTTTTATTCGTTTGTGTCAGCGTGTCAGCTCCCTTCCGCGATTGGGTTGGTAGTGCGCCCAACGCTTTGACGCATATTCGTCCGGTCGGCCGGCATGCGACTACTTTTTCTTTTTTGTGCGTACATATGAAAACAATTGCCCAAAATTCACATAATTCAAACAAATATAAATATCACATAGTTTCACGACCAAATAATATCTCATAGTTTACAAGCTAAATAAAATTTAAATTGTCACAAATACATTCAAAAAAGTCAGTACATCTATTGATTGTCAACATGAGCCCACGTATGCTCACCCAAATCATCTTGCAGTTGAATGTGAGTTTTTTAATCACGCATTTGATGATGAAATTCAGTGAACCGTGCCAACGTTGCCGTTCCTCCAACCTCAGGCACAATATTTCACCATGTAATTGGAACCCTTGGGCGTAGATTTCATCTGGATGCTCATCCTCTATGATCATGTTGTGTATGATCACACAAGTAGTCATCACCTCCCACAACTTCTTGGTGCTCCAAGTTCTAGCAGGATATCCAACGATGCCCCCATCGAGATTGAAGAACACTGAAGGCACGCTCCACATCCTTTCTAGCACTCTCTTGTGCTCGGGGAAATCTCTTCCTCTTCTCTCCTATGGAGTTGGGGATTGTCTTCACAAGAGTACTCCACTGGGTATTCCGTATGCAAGCATCTGAATAGTTGTAGTGCATTTCTGATAAGAGGAGAAGTCAACCTTTCCCAGGGCATCCTCCTTACACTGGGTATTCCGTAAGCCACCATCCCCTCCCGGATATGATTGAACACATGTCTAGCCATCCAAAAGCAGCGTCAGAATAGGTTGTGTTTGAAGAGTGGGTCAGCGGACTCGAAATAGTCCTGCCAGAGTAGGCAATGGCTGCTCTCTCTGTTCAGATTCAACGGGAGTATGCCCCGGAATCGAGCCCCTAAACAACGTCCGCTACCTACTAATGTGGTCATGGACGACCAAAGTAGCAACCACAATGTCCTCATCGTCGGACGAATAATCATCCGAATCGCAAATGAAATTGTTACAAAATTACTCGTCGCCGGAGTCCATTTGTACCTTTCGGGCATGGTAGAAGCCGGCCGGTGAAGAGCCTTGCGACTATCTGAGACTAGGCAGTAGGCCTATTGACATGGAGGCGAACATGGCGGCGTTCGGCAAGCGAGGTAGACACCCAAGGTGGTGCTGCCAGCGAGGGGGGGTGATGGGGTGTCGTCAACGCTGGAGTGCTGCAATCGCGATGAAAACAACCCACCAAATGTTGGAGTATGGGGCCGTCGAGGGGTGGCGTTCTGTTGGGGGGGTATCTGGGTACGGGCGGCAGGCATGGGCACCGGAACTAGGCGGCGGTGGCGAGGGGAGGCTATTGGGTGTGTGGCGGTCGATGGGAGGAAGAGTAAATGGCCAATGTGCCACCGACTGGCGGGCCAGGGGGAGGACAAGGGCGGGCGTCATGCACGTCCGCTGTTTGTCCGCGCCGACACCAACGCGACAGAAATTTTGGCCTGAAATGGGTCACACGCGGACAAAAGGCGAACGCTGGTCTGTTTGCATCGGCGCGTTGGGCCGCCTTTTGTGTCTGTTTCAACCCAAACGGACACACGCGAACAGTTTGGATCGGTGCATTGGAGTTGCTCTAAGAAGCGAAGTCAGGGCGACTTCCCTTCACAAAAACGAATGCCAAAGGAAAGAAATCAGACACACATGCCCCAGCCTCAAGCTCGTCCTCGTGTCCTTGGCTCGTCTGTCATATGTGCCTCCACCGAGAGCAGCCGGCGCCACGGTTCTGACAATGGTGGCACGTGGAGATGGTTAGCTGGAGTACCTTGATGTACTGGAACTTGCAGACGGGCATCGAGTGGTGGGCAGTGGGATGGCCGAGGAATGTTGGTGACACACCTATAAAGCTGTTGGAAATATGCCGTAGAGGCAGTAAAAAAGATGTTATTATCATATTTCCTTTTTCATGATAAATGTTTATTATCCATGCTAGAATTGTATTAACCGGAAACTTAAATACACGTGTGGATGCATAAACAACCCCGTGTCCCTAGTGAGCCTCTACTAGACTAGCTCGTTGACCAAAGACGGTTAAGGTTACCTAATCATAGACATGAGTTGTCATTTGATAACAAGATCTCATCATTAGGAGAATTATGTGATGGACAGACCCAACCGTAAGCTTAGCATCAGATCGTATCACTTAGTTTAATTGCTACAACTTTCTTCATGCCAAGTATCTGTTTCTTGGTCCATGAGATCATGACACTCCCTAATACCGGAAGAATGCTTTGTGGGTAATCAAATGTCACTTCATAATTGGGTGATCATAAAGGTGCAATTTAGGTATCTCCTAAGGTATTTTTTGGGTTGCATCGATCGAGACTGGGATTTTTTACTCCGTGTTTCGGAGAAATATCTCTGGGCCCTCTCGGTAATACAACATCACAAGAAGTTTGCAAGCATGTGACTAATGAGTTTAGTCACAGGGATCTTACATTACGGAACGAGTAAAGAGACTTTTTGGTAACGAGATTGAAGTAGGTATAGCAGTATCGACAATAGAATCTCGGGCAAGTAACATATCACCGGACAAAGGGAATTGTATACAGGATTAACTGAATCATTGACATCGTGGTTCAAACTGGTAAAGATCTTCGTTGAATATGTAGGAATCAATATGGGCATCTAGGTCCCGCTATCGATTATTGACCGAAGAGGTGATGTATACTACACAACCTTCTTCTTGTAGATGTTGTTGGGACTCCAAGTGCAGAGGTTTGTAGGACAGTAGCAAATTTCCCTCAAGTGGATGACCTAAGGTTTATCAATCCGTGGGAGGCGTAGGATGAAGATGGTCTCTCTCAAACAACCCTGCAACCAAATAACAAAGAGTCTCTTGTGTCCCCAACACACCCAATACAATGGTAAATTGTATAGGTGCACTAGTTCGGCGAAGAGATGGTGATACAAGGGCAATATGGATGGTAGATATGAGTTTTTCTAAACTGAAAATATAAAAACAGCAAGGTAGCAACCGGTAAAAGTGAGTGTAAACGGTATTGCAATGGTAGGAAACAAGTCCTAGGGTTCATACTTTCGCTAATGCAAGTCCTCTCAACAATAATAACATAATTGGATCATATAACTATCCCTCAACATGCAACGAAGAGTCACTCCAAAGACACTAATAGTAGAGAACAAACGAAGAGATTATGATAGGGTACGAAACCACCTCAAAGTTATTATTTCCAATCAATCCGTAGGGCTATTCCTATAAGTGTCACAAACAGCCCTAGAGTTCGTACTAGAATAACACCTTAAGATACAAATCAACCAAAACCCTAATGTCACCTAGATACTCCAATGTCACCTCAAGTATCTGTGGGTATGATTATACGATATGCATCACACAATCTCAATTCATCTACTCAACCAACACATAGAACCTCAAAGAGTGCCCAAAGTTTCTACCGGAGAATCACGACGAAAACGTGTGCCAACCCCTATGCATAGGTTCATGGGCGGAACCCGCAAGTTGGTCACCAAAACATACATCAAGTGGCACGTGATATCCCATTGTCACCACAGATACGCACGACAAGACATACATCAAGTGTTCTCAAATCTTTAAAGACTCAATCCGATAAGATAACTTCAAAAGGAAAACTCAATCCATTACAAGAGAGAAGAGGGGGAGAAGAGACATAAGATCCAACTATAATAGCAAAGCTCGCGATACATCAAGATCATGCCAAATCAAGAACACGAGAGAGAGAGAGATCAAACACATAGCTACTGGTACATACCCTCAGCCCCGAGGGTGAACTACTCCCTCCTCGTCATGGAGAGCGTCAGGATGATGAAGAAGGCCACCGGTGAGGGATCCCCCCTCCGGCAGGGTGCCGAAACAGGGCCCCGATTAGGTTTTTGGTGGCTACAGAGGCTTGCGGCGGCGGAACTCCCGATCTATCTTCTAGCGGCGGCGGAACAGGGTCAAAAACAGAACAGTCTGTAGTAATCTATAACTAATGCAAACTTCTGGATCTCCAAAAATTCTAAAATAAATTGGTGGACCTGAGGAATTTGTCTAGTAATCATCTGCAAAAAGAATAAACTAAATATCACTCTCCAGTAAAAAGTTCTAGCTAATCTCGTGAGCGCTAAAGTTTCTGTTTTTTACAGCATGATCATAAAGACTTCACCCAAGTCTTCCCAAAGGTTCTACTTGGCACAAACACTAATTAAAACATAAAACCACATCTAAACAGAGGCTAGATGGATTATTTATTCCTAAACAGAACCAAAAAGCAAGAAACTAAAATAAAATTGGGTTGCCTCCGAACAAGCGCTACCGTTTAATGCCCCTAGCTCGGCATGATGATTTCAATGATGCTCACATAAAAGATAGGAATTGAAACATAAAGAGAGCATCATGAAGAATATGACTAGCACATTTAAGTCTAACCCACTTCCTATGCATAGGGATTTTGTGAGCAAACAACTTATGGGAACAAGAATCAACTTGCATAGGAAGGCAAAACAAGCATAACTTCAAGATTTTAAGCACATAGAGAGGAAACTTGATATTATTGCAATTCCTACAAACATATATTCCTCCCTCATAATGATTTTCAGTAGCATCATGAATGAATTCAACAATATAACCAGCACCTAAATCATTCTTTTCGTGATGTACTAGCATAGAAATTTTATTACTCTCCACATAAGCAAAATTCTTTTCATTCGGAATAATGGGAGTATCATAAGAGACTTGAATACTATAAATTGTTTCCACATTAAAAGAGTAATGTTCAGAGAAAGGGTACTCATAATCATGACAAATTTTATAAATATAATTATCACTACTCTTTATAGCATAAGTTTTATCACAATAATCATCATAAGTAGCAACTTTGTTCTCATCATAATCGATTGAAACCTCTTCTGAAATAGTGGATACATCACTAAATAAAGTCATGACCTCTCCAAATCCACTTTCATAAATATTATAAGATTCAACATCCTCCAATATTGTGGGATCACTACTTCCTAAAGTTGACACTCTTCCAAACCCACTTTCATCAATATAATCATCATAGGTGAAAGGCATGCTATCATCATAACTACTTTGCATATCAAAACTTGAGAGGCTAAAAATATTATCATTATTAAACATAGCATCCCCAAGCTTGGGACAAAAATTAATTACAGCAAATATGTTCTCAAATATGTCATCCTCGTCAAACATAGCTTCCCCAAGCTTGGGCCTTTTCATATCATAAGCATAATCACTCTCATCATTAATAGTATAGATAGCACCAATAGTATAGCAATTATTATATTCTTCCAAGCAAGTGCCAAAAAGATTTTCAAGATCATAAGAATTATCATTATCTTCCCAATCATAATCATCACAACAAGCAATAGGCATAACGAGATCATCATCAAGTATATCATCCTCATTTTCATGAGGCACGGCAATAATAGGAGCAACTTTATTTGGGAGAGATACCTTTTTACCTATCTTCCTTTTTATTTTCTTCCTCTTCACCACATCATGTGTGGGTTCAATCCTCTTTTTGGAGCTCCTTATTAATGAGATTTGTTGAGTAGTAGGCTCCTCCTCGTTACCTGATTCATCATAAGAAATAATAGGAGGATATTGGGAAGTCTCTTCCCTTTCATTAGCATTTTCTTCATCCTCTATTTGTTTTCTTTTCTTTATGCAATTGGCAATATAAGGATTTTCAATGCAATTCACCGCACAATACATATAAATCTTCTCTAGATCAAAATCAAGAACTCTATCAAGATTAAACTTTGGGATACCCTCAGTTATACGTTTCATTTCTTCATACCCCAAAAGAAGGCTAAGCTCTTTATGATGCTCAAGGGTAATCAAATTATCACAATATTTGGACACAGCTTGATCATGAAACAAATAGCATTGGAGTTTTAAATGACCATGTTCATTGGAAAGTTCACAAGGGGCACGAAAAATATTGAATCTTTCAGCACATTCGTCTAGCTCTTCTTGCAACAATTTTGTTTCTAAGTATTTATGTCTCTTGCAATATCTATCTTCCCTATTTGGTGTGTACTTGCAAGCCCAATCTACTCCACAAAAATTGACATGTTTATAGGAGGCATTTTCATCATAACTAGTGCAATCATCATTAGTACTATGGATATTCAAGGGGTTCATACTAACAACATTGCAATCATGCTCATCATTCAAAGATTTAGTGCCAAACATTTTAATGCATTCTTCTTTTAACACTTTGGCACAATTTTCCTTTCCATCATACTCACGAAAGATATTAAAAAGGTGAAGCGTATGAGACAAACTCAATTCCATTTTTTTGTAGTTTTCTTTTATAAACTAGACTAGTGCTAAAACAAGAAACAAAAAGATTCAATTGCAAGATCTAAAGATATACCTTCACTTACCTAGCCTCCCCGGCAACGGCGCCAGAAAAGAGCTTGATGTCTACTACACAACCTTCTTCTTGTAGACGTTGTTGGGCCTCCAAGTGCAGAGGTTTGTAGGACAGTAGCAAATTTTCCTCAAGTGGATGACCTAAGGTTTATCAATCCGTGGGAGGCGTAGGATGAAGATGATCTCTCTCAAACAACCCTGCAACCAAATAACAAAGAGTCTCTTGTGTCCTCAACACACCCAATACAATGGTAAACTATATAGGTGCACTAGTTCGGCGAAGAGATGGTGATACAAGTGCAATATGGATGATAGATATGGGTTTTTGTAAAGTGAAAATATAAAAACAGCAAGGTAGCAAGCGGTAAAAGTGAGCGTAAATGGTATTGCAATGGTAGGAAACAAGGCCTAGGGTTCATACTTTCGCTAGTGCAAGTCCTCTCAACAATAATAACATAATTGGATCATATAACTATCCCTCAACATGCAACAAAGAGTCACTCCAAAGACACTAATAGCGGAGAACAAACGAAGAGATTATGGTAGGGTACGAAACCACCTCAAAGTTATTCTTTCCAATCAATCCGTTGGGCTATTCCTATAAGTGTCACAAACAGCCCTAGAGTTCGTACTAGAATAACACCTTAAGATACAAATCAACCAAAACCCTAATGTCGCCTAGATACTCCAATGTCACCTCAAGTATCTGTGGGTGTGATTATAAGATATGCATCACACAATCTCAATTCATCTACTCAACCAACACATAGAACCTCAAAGAGTGCCCAAAGTTTCTACCGGAGAATCACGACGAAAACGTGTGCCAACCCCTATGCATAGGTTCATGGGAGGAACCCGCAAGTTGGTCACCAAAACATACATCAAGTGGCACGTGATATCCCATTGTCACCACAGATACGCACGGCAAGACATACATCAAGTGTTCTCAAATCTTTAAAGACTCAATCCGATAAGATAACTTCAAAGGGAAAACTCAATCCATTACAAGAGAGAAGAGGGGGAGAAGAAACATAAGATCCAACTATAATAGCAAAGCTCACGATACATCAAGATCGTGCCAAATCAAGAACACGAGAGAGAGAGAGAGATCAAACACATAGCTACTGGTACATACCCTCAGCCCGAGGGTGAACTACTCCCTCCTCGTTATGGAGAGCGTCGGGATGATGAAGAAGGCCACCGGTGAGGGATCCCCCCTCCGGCAGGGTGCCGGAGCAGGGTCCCGATTAGGTTTTGGGTGGCTACAGAGGCTTGCGGCGGCGGAACTCCCGATCTATCTTCTGTTCTGGAAGTTTTAGGGTACGAAGGTATATATGGGTGAAAGAGGTTTGTCGGGGGAGCCACGGGGGCCCCATGAGGCAGGGGGGCGCGCCCCCCACCCTCGTGGGCATCTCTCGTATCTTCTGACGTGCACTCCAAGTTCCCTGGGTCATATCCGGTGAGAAAATCACGTTCCAAAAAGGATTTTTCTGTTTGGACTCCGTTTGATATTCCTTTTCCTCGAAACACTGAAATAGGTATAAAACAGCAAATCTGGGCTGGGCCTCCGGTTAATAGGTTAGTCCCAAAAATTATATAAAAGTGGATAATAAAGCCCAATATTGCCTAAAACAATAGATAATATAGCATGGAGCAATCAAAAATTATAGATACGTTGGAGACGTATGAAGAGGTGTCTCGGTCATGTGTGCATGTTCTCAAACCTATAGGGTCACACACTTAACGTTTGCTAACGCTAGGGTAGTATTGGGATATGGTGAGTCTGAAAGTAGTTTAGAGTCCGGGACATCACGAAGAGTTCCGGAATGGTTCCGAGGTTATGATTTATATATGGGAAGTCATATTCAGGATTCCGGAAAATGTTCGGAATTTTTGGGCATTGTACCAGCAAGGTTCTAGAACGTTTCCGAAGTGAGGCCCGACTACATGGGGGACACACATGGACATGGGTAGTGGGGTAAGGCCTCACACCCCTGGTCTAGGCACACCAAGATCCCCCTAAAAGGGGTAGGATCATATCTCGAAGGATCAAGATCCCTAAAAAGGGGATAGCGATCGGTGGGGAAAGAAAGAGAGGGATTTGCTTCCTCCCCCTTGGTCAACGACCCTAGGGGCTTGGAGGGCAAGCCACCAACCCCTTCCACGCATATATAAATGTGGAGAGGTGTAGGGGGCAGCACCCTTCCACCCTTGGCCGCCCCTCCCTCTCTTTCCTCCTCCGTGTTCCGCCAGCGCTTGGCGAAGCCCTGCCGGTGTTTCGCTGCCACACCACCAAGGCGTCGTGTTGGTTCAGATCTCATCTACCTCCTATCGCTCACTTGCTGGATCAAGAAGGACATTGCAAATAATTCATACATGCCATGGAAATTCATTTTTATGTTTTATAGGTGCCCTTTTTGTACTTTGTGACAATGGAAAATTAATTCTATGCACGTTGGCAAACATTTCATTCATACCCTGTCATATTAATTTTGCATGAAATGTTGCATATTTTTTTGCCATGCCAAATTAATTTTAGATACTCTCACAAATAATTCTAACAAACCATGATAAATCCATTTCACATGGCAATTTTTAGGATATTTGTGTTCTATCATACATGACATCTTTTTTGCAAAATGTTCATTGGTCAGTCATGCCTTTTTTTCGCATGTTTCAAATATTAAAGAACTAACTAGTTTTAGTCATGTCAATTTAGTTATCTAGACCATGGTAACTGATTTTTAATGGAATGGCAACTTTAATATTTCGATCATGGCAATTTTATTGCACTTCTCCAACTATCCACAATCGCCAAGCATGGTAAGTTCGACGATGCTATCCACAATCACCAAGCATGGTAAGTTCGACAATTTTATTATTTCAGACGTCACGACGATCGACTATGCTGCAACAATGCTATTCAATGTTAGCAGAATGGCTGGCCACACTCAAAATCACATGACCATAATTTATCAGAATCACACATTAATATCTAGTAAATAATACCATTTGTATCATTGATATACATCTGGGTTATATGATGAATGTCAGGACCCCGATCCTAAGCCACATCGACCCAGCATGTAACACATCATATCACTTTGCGGCCTCACGCACGGTACTCCCACGGGTGCCACCTTACCTGGCCCGAGACCGTTTGCGTCTTTTGGCTCACGTATATGATAGTGTGGCTAGCATCCATATGACAGAGAACCCGGGCCGACATGGCTAGTCATGAACCCAAAGCGGCGCTAACCCATGAGGACAGGCATACATGAATCACATCGAGCATGTCGGTCAACAGCGTATGAATCCGGGCTGTAGCACTGGGCTAACAGGACTCCGGTGAACCGGGCTGTAGCAGGCTAGGCAGGACTCCGGATGTCACCGCGTGACATTTCCCCGAAGGGACAGACACAGGAGCGAAGTGAATCACATGCCGGCCAGTCAAGTGTTCCGAGCAGTAGTGCTGGGCTAGCAGGACTCCGGTGAACCGGGCTGTAGCGGACTACTATCGCTCAGAAGCACTAGACTACATTTCCCCATATGATAGGCTGCCAAGGATAAACAACTAGATAGTTGGATCCCACTCATACCAAGCATTTCAATCATACACACAATATGCCCGATATGAGTAGATACAACATGGCATCACAACATAACTCTACGACTCAAAGTATTTATTCATTAGGCTCCGAGGAGCGAGATATTACAAACATGGGTCTCATGACCCAACATTCAGAGCATACAAGTCAAAGCACATGCGGAAGCTTAACATGTCTGAGTACAGACATCTACAAATGAAAAAGGCTGAGAAGCCTGACTATCTACCAGATCCTGCCGAGGGCACAAGATCGTAGCTGAGGTAACAAGCTAAACGTCGAAGTCCAAGCGGTACTACTAGCGAGACTGAAGTCTCTCTGAAAAAACATAAAATAGGCAAACGTGAGTACAATTGTACTCAGCAAGACTTACATCAGAACTAACTACATATGCATCAGTATCAATAAAGGGGGTGGTGGAGTTTGACTGCAGCAAGCCAGCTTTGACTCAGTGGCTATCCTGAACTACGACTGCAAGTAACTCTTTTGAGGTGGCGCACACGAGTCCACATATTCACCATTTCAATACACCACTATGGATCCGCTCCCGTCTCCCTACGAGAAGGCCATCCATAGCACTCACGCTTATCTTGCGCATTTTAGAGTATCCACTTTCACTTGTCTATGAACTGTACAAGGGGTCCAAGTTTCCATATCCGAGGAATCCGGCTATTCGAATAGATAATGATAACCCTGCAGGGGTGTACTTCTTCACACACGCTCTCGCCACTTATCGCCCTGTACAC
Source organism: Aegilops umbellulata (assembly GCA_032464435.1). Lineage (NCBI taxonomy): Eukaryota > Viridiplantae > Streptophyta > Magnoliopsida > Poales > Poaceae > Aegilops > Aegilops umbellulata. The sequence continues at coordinate 315,753,930 of CP136056.1, read as the reverse complement.
GTCATGTACCTCGGCAACCTTCAAGCGGAAGCCGGGCGAGGGAGTCGGCCACGACCTGACTAATCACACAAGTCTCTCGTCTAGGTTTATCGCCTATTCGGGTTCCATCCGCAAGGAGATCCGGCCGGGGTGTCGCTCACGGCCCCAAACGATGTGTACAGGGTTCCAAGCCCACCAAACGGGCGGCGCTTGGTTTACCCGGCCACGGTGCCTAGTCTGTCCCAAGCCCACCTGTACCGGGTGCCACTTGGTAGACTACTAACACTACCTACAAACACCAGAAACTAGTTGCAACTCCTGGACAGAGATCAAGTGGATTAATAAGTCGAGAGGGGCACTTAAGCATTCCAATGCGTGGTAGTAACTGTTCATGGATCACAAACACAGAACTCAGTTCCTGAGGACGGCTGCAATGAGACAACCCACCATGTACTCCTACATAGCCTCTCACCGCTACCTTTACCAAATCGTGTTCACACACTTGGCTCTCAACAGTAGGACATGTTCACCACATTCCAATTCATTCCCGATGAATCAGACCCGACTCAACTCTAAGCAGTAGCAGGCATGACAACAAGCATGAATGAGTAGGCACATCAGGGCTCAAACAACTCCTACTCATGCTAGTGGGTTTCATCTATTTACTGTGGAATGACAGGTCATGCAAAGGATAAAGGGGTTCAGCTACCGCAGCAAGTAACACATGAATCGTTGTTGTCCTAATGCAATAAAAAAGAGCAGGAGCGAGAGAGTGGGATTGTATCGGAATGAACAAGGGGGTTTTGCTTGCCTGGCACTTCTGAAGATATTATAGCTCTTCATCGGTGTCATCGAACTCATCGTCGGTACCACGTCTACCGAGAGGGGGCAAACACCGGCAAACACAGAAGAAACACAATCAATGCAATGCAACAATATGATGCATGATCATGACATGGCAATATGCTGTGGTTTGGGCTAATGCAACAACAAGTCATTTTAATTGAAATGGGATTCAAAGCTACATCAAATCCCAACTCCGAAGCTATTATCAAAGTTGCCCTAATCATGTTTCATCCTAAACAGTGAGGTTAACTTGCTCAAACATGCATGAACATGGCATAAACAGATTCTTTGGATTTTTCTGATCATTTTTCATATATAAATCATTTGATTTGGAGTTACGGTTGAATTTCTATGAATTTTAGAAGTTTGAACAATTTTCTGGATTTTCTAGATTATTTAGAATTAAACTAATTCCAGAAAATGATTTATTGCGTCAGCCTGACGTCAGTATGACGTCATCAAGTCAAAGGCGCCAGCCCAGGTCAAACCTGACGGCTGGGGCCCATATGTCAGTGGTTAGTTGACTAACTAATCAGAGTTAGTTAGTGTTAGGTTAATCACTAATCTAGGTTAATTAGCGCTAAACTAACCTAACTACTAATTAACAAGGGTGGCCCACATGTCGGTGACCCAGGGGGGGTCAAACTGTGGTCAACCCCGGGTCAAACTCACCGGAGTTGACCCGCGGCTCGTCGCCGGCGAGGCCAGGGACGGCGGAGGCGCTCGGGTTTCGCCCACGGGCGATGGTTTGGCGCGCGGTTTACGGCTACGGAATGCTGGCACACGCGCGCATCCATTCCAGCAAGCGGCAGCAGCTGGGATGTCCGGAGCTCGCCGGAACAGAGCTCGCGGCGGTGGCCGGAGTTCGGACCTCGGCGGAAACGGCGTTGCGGAGCACGGGCGAGCGAAGTAAAACGTTGCGCAGCCTCCTGGGGTCACCAGGAGCTCGGTGAGGTGCACGGGCGTGACTCGTTCGAGCTCAGGCCACGGCGGCAACAAGGCCGGCGGCGATGAGCTTCTAGCACGGCGGGGATCGATGGCTGCGGCACGAATTTATCAAGGGAAGCAGGGGGCAAGTGGTCAGGGGCTCACAGCAATGACGAGGGAATGCTCGACGAGGTCGGGGACGGTCCGGAGCCGACGAATTTGACGGAGATGGCCGGCGGTCCCGAGGTTGAAGAAGGCAACGATGGTGGTGAAGCAGGGAACCCGATGTCTCGTGTCTTGGCGATGAGGAAGAGGACGGCGAGGCGGAGCTCTCACGCAAGGTGGGGAAGCGAGGGGAGGCCACTAGGCACGTCGGCGGTGAGCTGCGCGCTGCGGGTGTGCTCGGGCGGCTGCGGAGAGAGAGCCAGAGCGGTGGGGAGAGGCCAGAGAGGCAGGGGAGTGGGCGAGGGGGTGCTGGGCGTCTCCAGGCGCGGACAGGCTCGAAGGGGAGGCCGCCAGCACGAAGCAGGAGGTGGCGACCGACGACGCGCGCTCTGCCACGACTTGTCCTCCTGGCGAGGGGTTGAAGACGAACCTGCCCCTCGCTAGGTTGGGCTGGGCCGGCTCTGGTGGACTGGGCTGCTGGTGGGCTACCAGGTAAGGCCAGGTAAGTTAGGTAAGTTTCTGTTCTTTTATATTTTTCTGTTTTGTTTATTTCTTTTTGCCACTGTTTTGAATTCAAAACAATTCAAACAATGCCAAAAACTCCTCTGAATATTTTTATTTTGCTAGATGGACTTTTCCAAAAGCTCATAAAATATTTCAGGGGTATTTGAAATTATATTCTAATTGTATGAATATAATTCAAATTCAAATAGTTAATGATTTAAATTCAAAGTCCCAAAATTAAGCCCTTAAAAATGTTCAATATTTTTGGTTGGAACCAGAACCCTTTCCAAAAATATCAAACATATAAGAAGAGCATTTTGGAAACAAGTGAATGAGATTTTAGGGTTTTTGCCCTTCTTTTATTTAAGTTTTTGAGGCTTCCAAAAATTCCTCAGTTCAACTTGAATAGAATTTAAACATGATGCAACAAAATGAGGACACCAGGCAGTACCAGAAGCTACGGACGTGACAATGAACGACATCACAAAGAAAAATTACCATAAATTATATATCACCATAAATATTGGAAAATGAGGAGTAATTGGGAAATAACATAGTTTAATTTGTTAACAAATTATGCAATGTATCATTACCAAATTTTACACTCCATAATTATGTCCATGAAATTAGTATGCCATAACTTTGATATTTTCATAGTTAAGGAGGAAAAAACTCCAAATAATCACTCATTAATGATCTTGAGATTATACATATATTTTTACACTTTTTTCTTCGTGAATTTTCCCTAAAATGATTTTAGCGAGACAATAAAAATACAAAGGAATTTTCAATGGCACATCATATTGTATTATTCTATTTTTATGAGTTTTTCTCAAAGTTTATCATAATGGTTTTAATGAGGCAATATCTTCACAATATCACTTGTCATACTTCCTATTTTCCCTGATGGAGTTTTCAAAGGAAGTATATAAGACATATGCACTGATCTCTAAACTCACATATGAGTTTTCTATCTTTTCAAAAGTTTTTCTCATATAAGTTATCAAGAGACAATGATTATTATATGATGTATTATTTTCTACTTATTTCTCCCACTGGGTTTAAATTTTTTTTGACAACATATCAAATACCACTCTCCATATATTTTCTTGATGAGGGTTTTATAAGAGGCTTTCACCATTATAAGAACTTTCAAGGTGATACAAAAAGCACACATTGTACATGGGTAGTGGTAGGAATTAAATTGATTATGAACTAATCAATGAGAGTGCTAGTTCTTTCTCGATCTTTAGAGCATATCTAGCTGGACCCTTACTTTCCCCAAATGTCGAGTAGATAGTCGAGACACCACTCACCCCAAACCCAACCCATTTGTCCACCTTTTTCGATACCCCTTCAAACCAACCCATATGTGAGGTGGATTTGGAGCCGTCCGGACGCGTCCGCCATGTCGAGCCGACGGACGGGATCCACGCAAAATCCCATCAGTCCGTCAAGGAAGGTCACCGGTTTGGTGACCACATTCACGGCGCAGCGTCAGGCATCGTCTAAGGGGCCAAGAGCCTAGCTATTTAAACCGTACATCAAGGACAAACCATATCCGCCCTCATTTCCCTCCCGACCATGGCGCCACCGCTTCCCTGTCTGTGTCTGAGGGAGTCCTGGGTTAGGGGGTGTCCGGATAGCCGGACAATACCTTCAGCCGGACTCCATGACTATGAAGATACAAGATTGAAGACTTTGTCCCGTGTCCGGATGGAACTTTCCTTGGCGTGGAAGGCAAGCTTGGCGATGCGGATATTTAAGATCTCCTACCATTGTAACCGACTTTGTGTAACCCTAACCCTATCCGGTGTCTATATAAACTAGAAGGTTCTAGTCCGTAGGACAACTTCATCATACAACAATCATACCATAGGCTAACTTCTAGGGTTTAGCCTCCTTGATCTCGTGGTAGATCTACTCTTGTACTACCCATATCATCAATATTAATCAAGCAGGAGTAGGGTTTTACCTCCATCGAGAGGGCCCGAACCTGGGTAACTTCGTGTCCCTTGCCTCCTATTACCATCCGGCCTAGACGCACAGTTCGGGACCCCTACCCGAGATCCGCCGGTTTTGACACCGACATTGGTACTTTCATTGAGAGTTCCACTGTGCCATTGCAATCAGGAAGGATGCATCCTCCCGTCTTTAAAGACGGCGCCGTCACTAAGGGAGCCTTGGCTATCAACCAAACTCTCCGGCTAGGTAGTTTCCTCATGACCGCCTGTTCGGCCGTTGCGCCGACGGTGACCTCTCGGGTCATCAAAAGCAACCTTCACATCAGCTCGGAACTTGTCGAGTAGCTAGATCCGATGGAGCTATCTTCCGTAAACAAGCTCTTGGATCGCATCGCCGCCCTGGGGGTCGCCACGGATTACGACCAGGTTGGGCTTAAACTCAATCTAAGAGAAATTAACTCTCCCCAGGTCACCCACGACGTCGCCGTGGTAGAGGCGCAGTGCGGCGACCCTTCATCTATTTTAAGGACTAGTTACGTCCGAATTCCCGACCCCTCCAAGCCAGATACCCGCGGAAGGGAGGATGTAACTCGAGACCTGAGCTTAGAATCAGGCAACGGGCTAGACTCATTGGACAACATCCAAGAATCCGAACCTCAGAGTTCGGAAGCTCTTCGGCCTCTGAATCTTAGATTGGGCGAGGTTTCAGATTCAACGCCACCCGCCCACCCGAACATAAGCGATCTTTCCCAAATCAGGCAAAAGCCCGAGGAAACAGTACATCATTACTGGGCCAGATTCCTCCTGGTTATGAACATGATAAAGTATTGCCGTGAGGGAGACGCAATATCAATCTTCTGCAGTAATTGCACGGACGAGGGAATCCTTAACGCCATAAGTCGTCGTGATATTACACGCTTCGCTGACTTGGCGTCCATAATACAAAAGTACTGTGCGATGGAAAGTGCCTGGAAAACCGAAATAAAGTTTTGGGATAATCCGGCCTTGAATAGCAATCCCGTCCAAACTAAGAGGGTGCATCATCGTAAGACACCCGGGTTAAACACCAAAAAACCAAAACCCACTAGAGAGCATGGAACCGTACTGGAAAGATGGCTTGATGGACCCTGTAAAATTCATAGTACAGAGGACGCCACACCAACTCACAGCCTTAGAGCATGTTGGATACTCCCGCAGGTGGCCAAAATTGGCGAGGACCTTTTAATTTTGGAGGCCACAGAAAACCACCCCGGGGACACCAGTACCGTTCTCACAGTCTTCGAGACCTTCGCATCAAATAATATGTGAAAAGGAACACTCCGCGGCCTTGCCGAAGTCTATCAAGTAGCAACAATAAACCCATGGAGTGACACGGCTATTACCTTCAACGCAAGTGATGAACCTAAATTCCGAACAGCCCGAGCACCAGCCGCATTGGTCCTCAGTCCAATAGTGGACGGCTTTCGCCTCACCAAGGTACTCATGGATGGAGGCAGCGGATTGAACCTCATTTATGAAGAAACCCTTCCAAAATGGGATTAGACTGGAGCCGCGTTGAGCGAAGCAGCACAACCTTTAGAGGAATAATCCCCAGTCGGGAAGCGCGCTGCACAGGAAAAATCACACTAGATGTGGTGTTCGGCATGCCGGATAATTACAGATCCGAAGAGGTCACATTTCAGGTGGCCCCGTTTAGCAGCAGATATCACGCCCTACTAGGGCGGGAAGCATTTACAATCTTCCAAGCAATACCCCATTACAGGTACATGAAGCTCAAGATGCCCGGGCCAAACGGAATTATCACTCTCGCTAGTGATCCGGACATAACACTCCGCGCCGAAAACAAGACAGACGCATTAGCCCTGGAGGCACTATCCGAAGCTTTAGCAGCTGAGGAACTGACTGCGCTGCGCTCCACAGTTAACAGGGATGATGTGATACTCGACAAGAGATCCAAGTCCACATCCTTTAAGCCAGCAGACGAAATAGTCAAATTCCAGGTCCATCCAACGGACCCCAATAAAACAGCTCCCATCGGGGCACGATTAAACCCTGATATGGATGCCGCACTGCGAGAATTTCTACGTGAAAATTGGGACATCTTCGCCTGGCACCCTTCAGACATGCCAGGAATCCCACGCAGGCTGGCCGACCACAGCTTAAATATCCTAAAAGGATTCAAACCTGTCAAACAAGCCCTTCGGCGTTTTTCCGAACCCAAGAGACAGGCTATGGGAGAGGAGCTAGCCAAGCTATTGGAGGCCGGATTCATTAGAGACATAAAACATCCGGACTGGCTAGCAAACCTGGTGATGGTACCAAAGAAGGACAAATCCTGGCGCCTGTGTGTCGATTTTAAAGACCTTAAAAAGGCTTGCCCAAAGGATCCCTTCCCCCTCCCCCATATCAATCAAATTATTGATGCCACCGCAGGACACGATTCGTTGTGTTTCCTCGACGCATACTCCGGTTACCATCAAATCAAGATGGTAGAATCAGACCAAGCCGCAACAGCATTCATCACACCATACGGCCCATTCTGCTTCAACACAATGCCCTTCGGGCTGAAAAACGCCGGCGCAACATATCAGCGCATGATTCAGACATGTCTGGCAAACCAGATCGGCAAGACAGTGGAGGCGTACGTGGATGATGTGGTCGTCAAAACAAGACATGTCGAATCTCTAGTAGACGAATTGAGGCTAACATTCGACAACCTCCGAAAATACGACATCAAGCTCAACCCGGAAAAATGCGTTTTCGGCGTTCCAGCCGGAAAGCTTTTGGGCTTCATTGTATCCGGTAGAGGAATTGAAGCAAATCCGGCCAAGATCCGAGCTTTGTCGCAACTGGATATCCCAAAGGACCTCAAACAAATACAAAAATTAACCGGATGCGTGGCGGCTCTAAGCCGCTTTATCTCTCGTTTGGGAGAAAAGGCACTGCCCCTTTATCGCCTCCTTCGGCGCATCAAACACTTCGAGTGGACGGATGCTGCCACGGCTGGACTTGATGAAATAAAAGCCATATTGGCAACAAACCCAGTCCTGGCCGCACCAAACACCGGCGAACCAATGCTATTGTACATTGCAGCAACCCATCAAGTTGTCAGCGCAGTGCTCATTGTCGAGCGGGAAATGGGCAGACACAAACTCCCCCTTCAAAGGCCGGTCTACTACGTGTCCACTGTCCTCACTCCATGCAAATCACGGTACCCGCATTATCAAAAGATTGCATACGCGGTATTCATGGCATCCCGGAAGCTACGGCACTACTTTCAAGAGTGTTCCATAACTGTAGCCTCGGAAGTACCACTCAACGATATTATCAAAAACCACGATGCAATGGGCTGGATCGCAAAATGGTCCATCGAGCTCCTCCCGTTCGATATAACCTATAAGCCACGACGAGCTATTAAATCGCAAGTTTTGGCCGACTTCGTCGCAGAATGGACGGAGGCCGAGCTCCCTAAAGAGTACGGCACATATTCAAACTGGATCATGCATTTCTACAGCTCCAAAATGTTGGCCGGACTAGGGGCTGGCTTCGTCTTGACATCCCCCACAGGAGACACAGTTCAATATGTGCTCCAGATCATGTACACGGACTCCAACAATGCAGCCGAATATGAGGCCCTCCTACATGGTCTCCGGATGGCAGTATCCATGGGCATTCAACGCCTAGAGGTACGTGGGGACTCGAACCTCGCGATATCCCAAATAAACGGAGACTTCGACGCCAAGGATCCAAAAATGGCAGCTTACCGCAACGTCGTCCTAAAAATTTCAGCTCGGTTCGAAGAGTTGGAGTTTCATCATATAGCCCGAGAAAACAATCAGGCAGCGGATGTCCTGGCATGCATTGGAGCAAAACGCGATGCTGTCCCCCCCAATATCTTTTTAGAAAGACTGTTCAAGCCATCCGTAGCATGGGAGGGGGAACCCGCAGATAACAGTCCGAACCTAACCGCACCACTCGACGCCGAACAATCTGACATAATTGGAGGCTCTGCCACCGAAATTACACCTTCAGCCCACGTAATAATGGCGGTCATCGCCCCGTGGACAGAACCGTTCCTAGCCTACCTTACTAGGCAGGAACTCCCAGAGGACCAAAACGAGGCACGCTGCATAGTGCGGTGATCTAAAGCCTATAAAGTCCATGAGGGAGAGCTTTATAAGAAAAGCACTACCGGAGTCCTTCAAAGGTGCATCTCCGAAGAGGAAGGGCGGAACCTGCTGGCTGAAATTCATGCCGGACTCGGTGGCCACCACGCTGCAGCTCGGTCCCTTGTAAGCAAGGCTTTCCGTACGGGCTTTTACTGGCCGACGGCCCGAGCAGACGCTCAGGACTTGATCCAACTATGCGTCGGTTGCCAGCTTTTTGCAAACCAAAGCCATATGCCACCCACCGCCCTCCGAACTATCCCCATCACTTGGCCTTTCGCGGTCTGGGGGCTTGACATGGTTGGACCCCTTAAAGGCGGAACCCACAAGAAAAAGTACTTACTGGTCATGGTGGATAAGTTCACCAAATGGATAGAAGCCAAGCCTATTAAGAGGCCGAATCCGGACCTGTGATAGACTTCATATCCGGGGTTGTACACCGTTACGGCGTCCCCCACAGCATCATCACTGATAACGGCACAAACTTCACCGCCGACGAGGTAAAACTCTGGTGCAAAAACATGGGCATCAAGCTCGACTATGCTTCCGTCTATCACCCACAAACTAATGGCCAGGTCGAACGTGCAAATGGTCTTATCATGAGCGGCATTAAACCCAGACTAGTGCGGTCCCTCAAGGAATCTAACACGCACTCGGTAGAGGAGCTCGACTCCGTACTCTGGGGGCTGCGGACCACGCCAAATCGCACCACCGGATACACACCATTCTTTATGGTGTACGGCGCAGAGGCAGTTCTGCCCTGCGACATAATTCATGACTCACCTCGAGTGCGCATGTACGAAGAAAGAGAAGCCGAGCTCGATCGGCAGGACAACCTGGACGCCTTGGAGGAGGAGCGTGACGTCGCAAAAGCCCGTTCCGCCTTTTATCAATAGCAGGCTCGACGATATTAAAGCAGAGAAGTACGGGCCAAAAATTACAATGTTGGCGAACTAGTTCTACGCCTGCCGGATAAGAAAAAGGACGAACTCAAGCCCAAGTGGGAAGGTCCCTTCATAATAGACCAAGTCCTGACTGGTGGAGCGTACCGCCTGCGAGATGCGTCGGATAACCGACTCGAGCCGAACCCATGGAACGTCGTTTGTCTCCGAAGATTCTATGCCTAGCGCCGGACTCTGTGTTTGTCTCCTTCCTCTGTCCATTTTTTACATTTCCTGTCTTACATTTCTCTCCTTCCCCTCTTTTCTCTTATAGCCCTTAAAGGCTCATCAAGTAACGCGCTACCCGCGCTCATTAAACCTGGGGGCTTCTTTAAACATAAGCTTATTTATATGGGCTTCACGCCCAACACATGCGTCAAACTTCCGCATGTACCTTTTTTTCACCATTATATGCATCGATATGACTTAAGTTTTGGCCAAGCTGGGTTGCCTGGCTCCTGTGCTTACCCCTACGTTCTCGATTGTTCGGCTAGGCGGTAAAGGGAGCACCTCTGCGATTGTTACTGCCGGATCAGCCGGATGTGTACCTCAGACTGGGTGAAGCCGAAAGCTAGCGTTCTTAAGGGAATATTCCGTCGGTGAACTAAAAGATGACCTTTTTTTACCTATTTATATACATGCCCCCAGATGATTTTCCTGCATTTGCAGTCCGGACATGCACTTTAGGGCATGCCTCCCAGATAAAGGAACCCTTAACGGAACTATTCTCTCTGGAAGATGTTTCTTACTAACCATGTAATATAACATAACTAGTTGGGCACTTGTCTGATAAAGCACTAATGACCCCTACGCCTGGTCTCCATGCATACCCCGGTTCGTACATAACCGGTAGGGTATTCGAACACACTCCGGGCCGTCAGGTCTCGAGGTAGAAGCAAAAAGGTCGGCAATGACAAACGATCTACAATCCGGCTAGAAAGCATTACACATGTCAATTAAAAATTACATAGTCACTCTGACTGATTGTATTCCTCTTCTATACCACCTAACAGGCTGTCTAATTTACAGTCCTGCTGGGAATACTTTGCGGCCAATTCTACTTGGCAGTATACTAAGCTTACAGGGATCTCCTTCCCATCAGGCCCCACAGGTCCGACCTCGGCCATGTGGTTTGGGTCAGGCTTCGTAAACCGGGTCTTCACCATGGCCCAGGCCTCCCTAGCGCCTTGTCGGCAGGCCTATATCTTCCACAACCGGAAGCGCCGCCGAGCTCCCTTAAGCTTCTCCGCAAGCTCTCCAAGGACCTCGGGCATGGAGTGGGAAGGCCATAAGGCTTGGGCCACGCCTCGCATCGCCTGCCAAACTCGCTCGTGCAGTTGCGAGAGCTCGGGAAGAAGGTCACCCGTAGAACCGGGCATCTCCTCTGCAGGACGACCTGTTAGCATTCCTACAGACATTACTCTGTTAGTCGACTTCCTCGTCGAACTCTTTTTTCAAAGTTCGTTTAAGCACTTACTAAATATGCCGCGTCGAAGCCGCTGATTCTCCTTCGTGGAGTCCGACAGCTGGCCACGAACATCTTTAAGTTCAACGTCCAGCTTGGTGTTGGCATCCTGAAGATCATTCTTCTCCTGCCTCACCCGTGTTAGCATACTCTCACCGGCCTTTAGCCGGCGTAAGAGTTGTTGCCTCTCCGGATCAATTCCGGCGCCATCTGCAATATAATTTGTCAGATTTACACCCACGCCGCACTTCGCAACATACTTATCTTTCGAAGCACGGATTACCAGAGGGGGTCTCTTTGGGCTCCCCTGCCGCGGCTAGTGCGGCCTCAAGTTGGGCTTTGCACTCTTCCAGCTCCTGGGACAGTAGGGTATTCTTTTCTGTAAGAACCTGCATAACAAATGATCCTTAAATCAGTTGTTCTAACTGTTTCAAGTCTCGGGGGCTACTGGTATATACATATATTTACCAAAATTTCCTTACCCGTATGTCTTTTACATATTGCTCCGTGGCTCTGGCTAAACCATTTTGAGCGGCACGGAGGTACGCATCTCCCGAATTGAAGGCATTCAATGCCTCTTGGGAGAAACAAGCGTCACGGAGAACTGTCCGGCGACGCTGTGGTTCATGGCACTCTCCACTTCGGAATTGGTGGCAGACAGCCTGTCCGCATCCTCTGTCGTAGGAGCGTCCAGTGCGCGCCTTGTGTTCGCCGCCGCTTCCGAGCCAGGCGTCGGAGCCTGGCTGGTGGAGGCGCGATTGACAACCTCCCCGGATATAGTCCGGCGAGGTCTGTTCGTCCTAAAGAGAGCACGAGCGTTAGTATGCCCTGAAGGGATAACACCAGAGAAATAGATGGTGCGCTATACCTTTGCGCCAGCATCTCAGTCCGGACTACATTTCTTTTTTCCCCACGGGGCCCCGTGGCCCCTCGTTGGCTATCCGCCGCAGGTTCGGCCTCCCGCCTCGGAAACCTTCCCTGCAAAACACGGTTGTCGTCAGAAAAACCGAAATGCGTGAGAATGGAATCCTTCTCAAGGGAACGAGGCTTCGGTCTTTGTCACCTGGGAGGCCGGAATTAACCCTGGGTAATCGGCCATAATGGCCACCAAGGTATTATCCTTGCTTAGCTGATGAAACACCCCGTCAATTAGCTCCACCGATATGTCCGGATCCTCTTCAGAGTCCGGATCGAGGGATCGTTCTGGATCCTCGGGCTGTGGAGGACGGCTGCTTATATCCTTTACTTCCTGACGCAATTCCTGCATCAAAGTCGTTAGACTACATATTTAATCATGGGAGTATAAAGCGGATGGGCGAGCTAAATCGTCCACTTACCCAACTCGGAGGGTTATACATAGTAAATCCGCCCTACGGGTCGACGCGGAGGAATTTCTCCTCTTCTCCCTTGTACAAAGAGGATAAGATCTTTACTAGAGCGGCAGCTGAGGCCGGCCCCTTACGACCGTAACGGGTGGCATCGTCCTCCCCGTTAAAATCCCACATGGGGTGGCTCCTGTATTGAAGCGGCTGCACCCCCCGCATAATGCATGCGGCCATGACTCCAATCATGGTTAGTCCGGAATGAGCCAATAGTCTTATCCGGCCCATCAGGTAAAGGACGTCCCTGTCGCTTTCCCATTGAGAGCTCCGCGGACGCCAGCTTAGGCGTTTCTTTAATGGGGCACTGTTGAACTCGGGGAGACCGACCCGGACAGGGTCCGGTAGCGGGACATCATCTATATAAAACCATTCCGAAGGCCAGTCCTCGGACGCCTTCTTTGGGGTTCCGGATAGGTATCCGGTCCCGGCGATGCGCCACACTTCGGCTCCGCCCACTTGATATATAGACCCCTCTTGAGAACGGGGCACCAGGCAGAATATCCTCTTCCACAACGCGAAATGAGCCTCAACACCCAAAAATAGCTCGCAAAGGGCGATGAAGCCCGCGATATGCAATATAGAGGCGGGTGTGAGATTGTGCAGCTGGAGGCCGTAGAACTCCAGAAGCCCACGGAGAAATGGATGAATTGGAAATCCCAGTCCCCTTATTAGATAAGGGACAAGGCACACCCGCTCTCCTTTAAAGGGATTGGGGGTGCTCTCCGCTTGTTTTCCGCCATTATAGGTGGCGAGGCCGGCTCGGACCGGGACCATATAAGCCTGAGGGAGAAATCCCTTGACCTGAAGCGACACTAAATCGCTGTGCGGGATGGAGCAACTCTCCCAGTCTCCGGGTTTAGGACTGGAAGGGCGAGAGGAGGAGTTGCGACAGCTGGCCATGTTGGAATGAACCTTTGCTGGAGGCGCTCTGATGATTACTCGCGGAGAGGAGAAGGTGTGGTTTGGATCTGAATCCTCATCCCGTTAAATAGGCGGCTCGTTTATGCGGCTAGGGGTGTGGATGTAAAAACGCCCCGGCTTTTCGCATTCGTTTGACACGTGGAAGACGACCATTATTGGGCGTGGAAGCCAAGGAGTGCTGCATTACAAAAATCGGACATTATTCCTACAGGTACACAGGATTTGGAGAAGAACCCGCCTTGCAATGCCGAAGACAATCTGCGCGCCGGACTCGTCGTCATTGAAGCCTGGTTCGGGGGCTACTGAGGGAGTCCTGGATTAGGGGGTGTCCGGATAGCCGGACAATACCTTCAGCCGGACTCCAGGACTATGAAGATACAAGATTGAAGACTTCGTCCCGTGTCCGGATGGAACTTTCCTTGGCGTGGAAGGCAAGCTTGGCGATGCGGATATTCAAGATCTCCTACCATTGTAACCTACTTTGTGTAACCCTAACCCTATCCGGTGTCTATATAAACCGGAAGGTTCTAGTCCGTAGGACAACTTCATCATACAACAATCATACCATAGGCTAGCTTCTAGGGTTTAGCCTCCTTGATCTCGTGGTAGATCTACTCTTGTACTACCCATATCATCAATATTAATCAAGCAGGAGTAGGGTTTACCTCCATCGAGAGGGCCCGAACCTGGGTAACTTCGTGTCCCTTGTCTCCTGTTACCATCCGGCCTAGACGCACAGTTCGGGACCCCCTACCCGAGATCCGCCGGTTTTGACACCGACAGTGTCCCATTCCGCTCTGACCTTGTCGTCTTCCGTGGTCCGGAAGAAGGCCACATAATACAAAATGCTGACGTCAGAGCATCAAGGCAGAGATCTTGGTGGAGATGCATGTCGTCAAGGCACGTCCCGCTGCTTTCATTATGGAGAAGGAGTAGGAGGCAGGAATGGAGACGGTGGAGGTAGAGGGTGGCATGCCTGATGTTGAGCCCGGCGGATTTGGCATGAAGGAGGCGGTGGAGTAGTTCCACCCGACCCAAGCTACGGATGCGCGGTCAAGCACACGAGCGTTGCCGCCTTCACAAAGCTCGTCGTCAATCCTGGTCTTGGGGCCGGAAACCAGGCCGCGTTATCCACCTCGGCGGCATGAGGTGGGAGAGGCTCTTCGCGGACGATGGCGGGGATGAGAAGGAGACACCAGAGATTCATCGCGCCACCAATGTTCACAAGGCCGGCCCTCTAGCAAGGGGTTCATAGACATCTCCCATGATGACGAATGTGATTTTAGGGCACGTTCTTTTCAAATGTATATTATATGGGAATGAGGATTTATACATGAGAGTATGGTTGCCTGAACTAACAAATGAGGTGTAGCCAAGCGTGTCCACGGCCATCTAGGAAAAAAAGAAGATGCTCTTGCATCTCCTTTACGTTCAACAGAGAGCATACATGAAAATTTCTAAGCTATGCGCGTCTCGGCTCCACTTAGACTATTCATAGTGGGAAGTATTATATACTAGTTTATAATATGATATTAGTATATGATACTATTTTCATAATGCATAGTATCATATAGTAGTATTACAGATAGTCTTATTTATTGTCATGCATGATACATAATATCATAATTTTTCATTTTTAAAAATTATCTGTCACATAAGCATGTTTGCTGATCTTAGATGCATGATACGGGTTATGTTAACCCATTATGGCCAGCCTTACATGACTGCGAGGTGCCGGTGTCGCGTCGCTGGCATCGTTGGTTTTGTCATTGAGCTAGATTTCTTATATAACTCGCTGGTCTGCCAAATACGCCTGAATTTCAGTGTGGCTGTCCATTGATGGCTCGTCACTCGTGCCGAATTTGATGCCCGCCGCCCGCCGCCCAGCGACATGGCCTTGTGTGCGTCAACCTGGACGAACCATTTATGTGGTTTTTTCCATCCGCGCTAGATATCCTCTTTCTGTTGAACACATTAGTACAGACGTAAGCGCTCAAGCTCATACATATGGACATACACTCACCTTTTATTGAAAACGCATCGTCGAAAATCCTGAAATAAATTCAGAAATAATGCAAGCACCAGGACTTGAACCCTGATGGGCTGGGAATATCACTGTCCCTCTAACCATTTAACCACAGGTTAGTTCGCGGCGCTAGATCTTGTCGGCGTGATATAATTGCCTGACTATCTTCAGATCATACAAGTAAAAATGAAAACGGAGCAGAAACGGATGGAACTGAGTGCTACTATATTTATTTTCATATCTTATTGCAGAAGCGAAAACGAATACATAAACCCTGAAAATAAATACGAAATTAGATACTACCGGAAATAGACATGGAGCGAATACAGAGCGGACACGGAAACAGAAGTGGACATTGATCGGAACTTAAAATCCCTTGAATCATAGAAAAATACACACAACAACAAATAAATTTAATAAATGGGCAACATGGCTACAAAACAATACGACTATGTTAGCAACTTAGTGTATTGTAATAGTACTGGACAATTGCATATAGGGTCTAGTTAAGTATATGTGTGGTAGTTAAAGTTGGGTTCTAAATAATCCATGATGCTCATTCTATCATTGTGTGTTGTTTGGTAGTTGGACGATAAAGCAACCATATATTTGTAGTAAAAAAAATGGAAATTTCAAATTCACGGAAACAAAAAGTTCCCTTTTCACGTATGTTCCACTGGAAAATACCGTTCTGTTTTTGTTTCCGTTTCCGTATAAAAAGTTTCATTTTCACTTTCGTTTTGTAAATTTTCATTTCTATTTTCATATTTCTTCTCCGTTTCATATTTTTTTGGAAAAAGCAAAAGGTTTCCACTCCATTTTCATTCCTACTTGCAAGCATGCTTTTGCTTGAGCACACTTGAACCGGTAGCTGTAATATTTGATCACCATTACACAACCATCAAAAAATTTCTTCCGGATACAAACTTATCAACCATGGATATTAATGACGTACTACCACACATAAACGTTTGTACCAAACCATCAAATTTCAAAAGCCATTATTCACAGTAGTAATAAAAATCACACGATTGTTCAATCATTCACGTATTCACAAACTAATTAACCCCTCGAAAGCATGCAGGGAGAAACTTGGTTCCGCTGGTCTTCTTCTTGCCCTGATCCTCTGGTATCTTGGGCTCCTTACTGCTAATGGTGGCAGCGACATCGTCGTCGATGACCTTCCCGATCACGACCGGCGGGACGGGCAAGTTCTCCTCAGCGGGCTGCTCCAGCTCCCACTCACCAGTTGGCCCCAGCACCATCCCCTTGTTTCTTTCCACCCACCACGACTCCGGCACAAGGTTGTCATCCTTGAGGAAGGCGGAGGACTTGTTCACCAGCGCCACGCTCCGGTTCACCTGCAGCTTGAACTCGCCCTTCTCCCCGTTCCATCCGGCCACCGTGTGCAGGATGCCCTGCACGTTGTGGTAGTCGCCGACGTTGGTGGTGTCCGGCCTCACGTGGGGAGACTTCTTAGAGTTCACGGAGAGCTCGTCGCCGACGTTGGCGTAGCCGAGGAGGTTGCTCGGGTAGAGCGGGATGAGGTCGGGCTTGTTCCTGACATGCAGCGCGCGGAGGCCGGGCAGCTCGTCGAACCGCTTCTTGAACTCCGGGTTGCCGACCTGCGGGCTCCCGAACACGATGGCCGTGACCGGGAAGTGGGCGTCGCCGACCTTGGACACGCCGTTGGCCACCATGTCGAAGGCGCAGAGCGTGGCCAGCGACGCGCCGAGGCTGTGGCCGGTGCAGACGATGCTGAGGCTCTCGCCCTTGTGCTTGGCGACCAGCTCCCGCACCGCGGCCAGCAGCTGGTCGCGCGCGCTGTACTTGGAGAAGGGCGAGCGCTCGTCGGTGGACGTGTATATGACGTACCAGCCCTTCATGACGCGCGCGTGGCCGCGGGCCGGGTCGCCCTCCGGCAGGATGGCGTCGGGGGCGACCAGGTCGGGCTTGAGCACGTCCACCCACTCCAGGTTCCGGATGGTGCCGCGCAGCGCGACGTAGATGACGCGCTGGCCCGTGGCGGCCGCGGCGGCGTCGGTCGACACGGCGACGTAGCCGATCCAGTTGGACTCCTTGCTCCACGCCTCGCGGGAGAGGGAGTGCACCATGAGCCCCGGGGGCAGCCACGTGGCCGCGGTGGCGTAGAGGTTGGCGGCCACGGATATGTCGGCCGCGGCGGGGAACTGCGTGCGGCTGAAGAGCGTGGCCCTGGAGAAGCGGCAGGTGCCGCAGTACTTGGAGTGGGCGTCGGAGTTGAAGGAGTCGTAGGTGACCTGGCAGAGGTCGCCGCAGAGGAGGACGAGGCGGCGGAGCGTGAGGTCGAGCGGGTCGATGAGGCCGTCCCAGTGCGCGGAGCCCAGCAGCTCCGGCCACGCCGGGGTGCCATTGGCGCCGGCGCCGACCAGGGCGGTGGACAGGAGGACGCCCTGGCTGGCGTCCATGTGCGCGCTGAGAGCTGTGTGTGTGATGGGAAGAAGATTAGGTAGCGACTGGACAGGGCGGCAGGGGAGGTGGCCAGGTGGGGATGCTTTGAGTGGGTGCTACTAGTGGTGCAGTATGGGTTCGCGCGAGTGGTCGTTGGCGTGGCGCCAGGTGAAGGGCCGGGAACATTTGCACCATCCCGTGTCAAGGTGCCAGACTGCCCGTTTCGGGCCGGGAACGCGGCAAAGCCGTAAACTTTACTTGCTTGTTTTGGTAGATCTTGGATGGATCATGCGTTCACCGGTTTGCCCGTTGCAATCATAGGCCCTGGAATCTCCGCATGCCGGGCGTACAGGAATGTGGTGCCACACGCGGAGGTGCTCAACAGCACCACCAGAGAACCGCAATCCGCAAACACATTAGAGCATCTCCGGTCGTTGGCCTCCAAAAGGCACAAAAATCACGGTCTGGGGCAAGCCGGCTGTATAATCAGCTCTGGGACGATTGGGCACCCAGCCGTCGTCCCCAGGTCGCCTCTAGACGCCGGTATCAACCTATTTTTTTCATAAATGTGCCCGCTTTTCGTCCCACTTTCGGCGAAAAATGGCCCGATATCGGAAGCGGCTCATATTCGCCGTGGTTCGGCGTGAATTCAACATAAATAATTTTTTATCACATAGTTCATTACAGAAAATCAATAGAAATCAAATAGTTCAGTAACAAATAGTTCAATACAAATTATATAGTTCAACAAATAAAACTCATATTTCATCACACGTCGAGCTAGGCGTTGCCCTTGAGCCTCCATAGGTGCTCCACCAGATCATGCTGCAGTTGTTGATGCACTTGTGGGTATACCTGGCCATGGGAAGCCCGGCCAGGCCGGCCCGGCCCGGCCCGACGCTGCCCCCGGGCCGAGCTCGGGCCTAGATTTTGAGCCCGAAGGCCGGGCCGGGCCGGGCCCGGACCCGTCGTTTTTGCATTTCTCTGAAGGTCGGGCCGGGTCGGCCCAAAGCCCGACGGGCTTTTACGTGTTCGGGCCGGGCTCGGGCCCAGAAAACAGGCCCGATGGCCGGGCCGGGCTCGGGCCTGGGTTTTTTTCATCGGGCTTGGCTAGGCCCGGCCCGAGGTATGGCCATGTATACCTGTGGGTCTCGGATCTCCTGACGCATATTTAGGTAGGCAGTCCAGGTTGCCGGTAGCTGGTGATCAACTTGGGCAAAAGGACCATGCATATAGTATGGTTCAGTGTCAAACACTGGCTCTTCCTGCTCGCTCTCAATAATCATGTTGTGCAAGATGACACAACAAGTCATGATCTCCCACATTTGATCTTTCGACCAGGTCCGAGTAGGGCACCGGACAACAGCAAATCGAGATTGGAGCACACCAAATGCCCGCTCGGTATCCTTCCTGCAAGCCTCTTGAACCTACGCAAAGTGGGACTTCTTGCCTCCTGGCACATCATTTGAGATAGTCTTCACAAATGTAGACCATCTCGGATAGATGCCATCAGCTAGGTAGTGCCGCTTGTTGTAGTGCTGTCCATTGACCTCGAAGTTCACCGGAGGAGAATGACCTTCAACAAGCTTGGCAAAGACAGGGGAGCACTGCAACACGTTGATGTCATTGTGAGTTCCTGGCATACCAAAGAAGGAGTGCCAAATCCAGAGGTCTTGTGTGGCCACCGCCTCAAGTACCACACTACAAACGCCTCTGGCGCCTTTGTACATCCCCAACCAAGCAAATGGGCAGTTCTTTCATTTCCAATGCATGCAGTCGATGCTTCCAAGCATCCCAGGAAATCCTCTTGTTGCATTATATGCTAGGATCTGAGCAGTGTCTTCCGCATTGGGTGTTCGCAAGTATTGCGGTCCAAACACTGCCACCACTACCCTGCAGAACTTGTAGAAACACTCAATGGCCGTGGACTCGGCCATGCGCCCATAGTCGTCGAGTGAATCACCGGGAGCTCCGTATGCAAGCACCCTCAGAGCTGCCGTGCACTTCTGGATTGAGGTGAATCCAAGTTTGCTGATGCAATCCTTCTTGCACTTGAAGTAGCTGTCGAACTCCCGGTTGGAATTCACAATCCCGAGGAAAAGCATTCGGCTCATCCGATAACAGCGCCGAAATACTTTGTCGCTGTGCAGTGGAGCGTCGACAAAGTAGACGGAGTAGAGCATGTAGTAGCCTTCCAAACGATGCCGGTTCTTTGCTTTCAGCCGCCCCGGCGCCGAGCCACCTCGCCGCGGCTTTCCATTGCTCGCGAGCAGGCCGGCGAGGGCGGCGAGGACCATGAGATGTTCCTCTTCCTAGACGTCGGCATCGGCTTCCTCCTCCAGCAGCGCGGCGAGCGCCTCCTCGTCGTCTGAGTCCATCGCCGAGCAGACAAATCGCCGAACACCTGACGGGTGTGGTGGGCGCACACCCGCCGGTATACCGCCCTGTGCGGCCGGAGCGCAGGAAAACTCGCCCGGATAGTGGTGGAGAGGCTGCCGCGATGAAACCTTCTCTCTTTTCCGACGGAGAATGGCCTATCTAGCGGTGTAGGGCGGTGGGCGGCGCCGGGATCGGCAGGATGGTGGCCGAGCGCGCGGGGGTGGGAGGCGAATCTGCACGATTGGCTTGACTTTTCGCCTGACAGTGTGGCCCAGGCGTGTTTTCCCCTTGCGTCAGAGCCCCAGAGCGCCCACAGTGCACTGGGTTCGACCTGCGATCGCCGGGCCAAAAAACGGACCGAGCCGACGGATTTCGGCGTCTTGGGGACGCGAGTGAGGGTTTTTTCGGCGCCGACGCGTAAAAAGGCGCCTGGTGTGGCCTGTTGGGGATGCGGCTCGAGATGCTCTTAGACACTCGGGCCAAGTGGAGATCCTAGTCAATCAAATGATCTTGAAAGAGCAGAAAGAGCGTGATTTTCATACATTTTACAGCGAAGGTCTTCCTGAGAATTTTGCCTTCAACTAGGTTATAATCACTCCTAAGGGCTCTCTTTGATTCGTAGGATTCTGAAGTACAGGATTGAAGTGGAATATCCATTTTCTCCCGAAAAAAAAAGGAAGTGGGATATCCATTTAAATCCAATATAAGAAGTGTTTGATACCACAGAAAAAACAAAGAGATTGTAAAAGAATATTGGAGGGAATGTTAGATTTTTTATGAAAAATACAAAAGATTTCAGGAAAAATTCTCGTGCAACTCATTCTTATGAATAGAAGAACCAACGTAGGAAAAATTTCTAAGAATGTCAATCCTCAAAAAAATCCTATAGATTATTTTTTTAATCAAAAGAGGCCTAATTTATTTGGCATTGCCTCTACAGAGCATGTTTTAGAACAATTTTGGACGCTATTTTATCTCCTGGATCATTGTGTTGATTCCTTACCAAAAAAAAGTACCTTTTTTTGAAAAATTTGGGTCTATTCATGGCAGTACAAAGAACATCAGAAGTAAAAAAAATTACATTCATGTCCACAGACCACATAACAACGACTACAAGTACTCAAGCGAGATGAATATGTTAGTACATAATATCATTTTGGCCGAACATAACGTCACTGCATGGAGACTTCTACGGCAGAATGATCTATAAAATATTGGATTGATCTACACCTCAGCTAAAATCTTTATCTGATAAATGAGGTTCCTTAGAGCTGGAATTCGTTGAGCCTAAGGCCTTTAAAGAACATTCTTCTTTTTCAATCATTTGTACTTATGTTTTTTCTTTGTGGTAAATACTTATGTTTTTTTATCTATAATGAAAATACTATAGAACAATTGTTTTACAGCCCGTGCTTCAGTTTTCTTTTTGCTGCAGATCACAGAACCCGTACTCTTTCATAGGCAATGCCCAGACACAAAGCACATAGTACTCGTTTGCAGTTTTCACTAATCTCGCGAAATTCATTCCTGGACGTTGGCTACCTCACCCAACGGACATGGCCATCCAAACCAATGCTTTCCGTCCTACACATGGCCGTAGCTTACTCCTCGATCATGGACATTTTCACTGTTTTGACCTGTTTGCTCAAGTTTAGCACGATTTGACCTTATATTAAAAATATTTCAGGATCTGACTCATTTCAAAACACCGTTAACTGCGGTGTTTTGGTTACACGGAAGACGCCACAGCCTATGGTGTTTGAGTCTGGCCCACACACAATAGCTGGCGCTGATGTGTCAAAGCTAGACGCCATAGGAGCTGGCGTTTGCTCAAGACGCCACTCTCTTGGCGTTTGGCCCAACCCCATAATTAGCAACTAAACAAATGATCAAATGGACTTGAGATATGTTTGCTAGCGTGTGCAACTGCGTACAAGAATCAATGGTTTTGAGTAATGTAACAAGCATTTTAATTATATTTTTATTTTGAATTGTGAACTGATTGACTATTTAGTGTAATTAGTAATAATAATGTTTGGCTCTAACTAATTCCATATTGTTCGTCCGTGGTTTTTTATTTTTATTTTTGTTTTGACATGTGAGCTGACTGATTATTCACTGTAATTAGTAGCAATGTTTGTCCGGGCCCTACCTAATTTAACATTGTTAGTTGGCATGCAATTAACCAGACATTATTTCATAAGTTTAATTAAAATAAAAACATAAACAAAACTACGCTTGGACCGGACGATGAGCTCGTACGCATGGCTGCCCTGCCTGGCGGAACCTTCGTCATTGTCCAGTCCGCTGCCATTGTCATCGTTGTTGGGTTCATTTCTGCAAACCGGCACCAAATCGGGACCTCCTCCGGCCAGCGTCGCCGCTGAGCTGCCTCTAGTGCGGCAAGGCGAGGGCACCGCAATCCATGCCCGGTCGCCATGAATAAGGAGTCCTCCCTGGCGACCGCGGACACATGCAGGTGCCTCCTTTATTACCTCAGTCGCGGAGGCGTCGACACATTGCAACAGAGCATTGTGACAGCGTCCGACAAGGAGGCAATGCGACTGGAGTGGTGCAATGCACAACTCATGGCCGCGTTCGCGGTGTCGAATGTCATCCTATAGTGCGTTCGAGCAGACCTCTACTTCGCATTGGCCTGGGCTGAGGACTAGTCCAGGCAGCGGAGGAAGCCAATCAGCTACATCGCGACCACCAGGTGGCAGCCAGTCAGGGCCGTCGTGCCCTTTCGCGGCTTAGACGATGGCACCGCCGGCAACGACAGCGGATCGGAGGACGACGGAGGTGTGTGTGGGCTAGAGTCAAACGCCATAGACTGTGGCATCTTCCGTGTAACCAAAACACCGTAGTTGATGGTGTTCCGAAATGGGTCAAATCCGGAAATATTTTCAATGTAGGGTCAAATCATGCTAAATGTAAACAACCGGGTCAAAACAGTAACAAAGTCCTCGATCAGAGATCCTCTCTGGAAACATGGTCGTCGTACTACCTTTTTGCTTCAGCGTGTTGTCGTTTGACTGAAGACTAAAAGTGTGTTGTCGCTGACATTTTAGCAGGTGGGGAACCCCACAAAGTTTGGACAATAGGTGCCTTGGACTCCGGGCAAATCGAATATTGTTTTACAACAATTTATGTTGAAATGAGGAGTACAAATTAATTTTGTAAGCACAATATCTTTCAAAAAATGAACTGAATCGAATTTGTCATGCTTATCGACTAAACTTGTCATTTTCAGCAAACATAAACTGCAATGTCCGATTTGCCAGTCAAAAATCTGACATGAATTTCGTAGTTGAGTCCTTAACTAATGAGAGTTTCTCATTTGCAAAAAAAGGCATTTAGGGCATCTCCAACACTGGCCCCTAAACTAGACGGGGTATCCGTGTCCGCGGACAGTGATACCGGAACCAACCATCCAATCGTGCGCGCATATATTTCCAAGTGAATTTGACCAAACGAAACGTTTTTCATGCAAACCGCGTGATTTTCATTTAAATGGGACCACATCCGTTGCATTTCGCCACGTTTCATTAAACAAAAGTGCCCGGACCCTGACTTAGTCTAAATATTCGCCGACGCCCATCCTCCAAGTCCTTGTTGTTCCCTTCTATGTCCATGTTTGACGGCCGTGAGACCCACAAAATGAAAGTGCGGTCGTCAGCGAGGAAGAGTAGGACATGGGACACAAACACCCACATGGGACTCGAGGCCCCACATTCTCTCATGCCCTACTCCTCGTCGAAGTCCGCGACCTGTCCGTTGCTGGTGGGCGTGAGGTCGATGATGGGCGTGGACGAGCCGACCTCGTTGTTGTAGCGGTGCGAACAATGTGCAGCTATCGGCGTTCTCATCCGCAATCGCCTGCTCCGCCTCCGCGTCCGACTGCCCATGACCGTGTTGCAGTCAGCGCGAGCGCGCATGGCCTCGTAGACCCTGGCAGGCTGGCCTCTATCAGTCTCGCACGCCGACCCTGCCAGTCCACCGCAAGGGTGGCCAGCTCGTGCTTCCGCCCTATCGAGAGGCTCTCTCACAACATGCTAGAGCTCGCGGTCATGGCGAAGGCGGTGAACAGCGGAGGATGTGAAGCAGGATGTGGTGCGGTGCAGTTTGTGTCGGGCGTGTCCTGCTTAAATAGTGGATGCTGTTGGGAAACATAGCATGCAATTTCAAAAAAATCCTACGCTCACGCAAGATCTATTTAGGAGATGCATAGCAACGAGAGAGGGAGAGTGTGTCTACGTACTCTCGTAGACCGAAAGCGGAAGCGTTTGACAACGCGGTTGATGTAGTCGTACACCTTCACGATCCGCCCCGATCAAGTACCGAACGTATGGCACCTCAACGTTCAGCACACGTTCAGCTCGATGACTGATGTCTACTACACAACATTCTTCTTGTAGACATTTTTGGGCCTCCAAGTGCAGAGATTTCTAAGATAGTAGCAAATTTCCCTCAAGTGGATGACCTAAGGTTTATCAATCCATGGGAGGCGTACGATGAAGATGGTCTCTCTCAAACAACCCTGCAACCAAAGAACAAAGAGTCTCTTGTGTCCCCAACACACCCAATATAATGATAAATTGTATATGTGCACTAGTTCGGCGAAGAGATGGTGATACAAGTGCAATATGGATGGTAGATATAGGTTTTTGTAATCTGAAAATATAAAAACAGAAAGGTAGCTAATGATAAATTTGAGCACAAACGGTATTGCAATGCGTTGAAACAAGGCCTAGGGTTCATACTTTCACTAGTGCAAGTTCTCTCAACAAGGATAACATAATTAGATCATATAAATATCCCTCAACATGCAACAAAGAGTCACTCCAAAGTCACTAATAGCAGAGAACAAACGAAGAGATTATTGTAGGGTACGAAACCACCTCAAAGTTATCCTTTCTGATCAATCAATTAAAGAGTCCGTAGTAAAATAACACGAAGCTATTCATTCCGTTCGATCTATCCTAGAGTTCGTACTAGAATAACACCTTAAGAAATAAATCAACCAAAACCCTAATGTCACCTAGATACTCCAATGTCACCATAACTATCCGCGGGTATGATTATACGATATGCATCACACAATCTCATATTAATCTATTCAACCAACACAAAGAACTTCAAAAAGTGCCCCAATGTTTCTACAGGAGAGTCAAGACGAAAATGTGTGCCAACCCCTATGCATAAGTTCACAAGGTCACTGAACCCGCAAGTTGATCACCAAAACATACATCAAGAAGATCACGTGAATATCCCGTTGTCACCACAGATCAGCACATGCAAGACATACATCAAGTGTTCTCAAATCCTTAAAGACTCAATCCGATAAGATAACTTCAAAGGGAAAACTCAATCCATTACAAGAGAGTAGATGGGGAGAAACATCATAAGATCCAACTATAATAGCAAAGCCCGTGGTACATCAAGATCGTGCCATATCAAGAACGCGCGCGCGAGAGAGAGAGATCAAACACATAGCTACTGGTACATACCCTCAGCCCCGAGGGTGAAGTACTCCCTCCTCGTCATGGAGAGCGCCAGGATGATGAAGATGGCCACCGGTGAGGGATCCCCCTCCAATAGGGTGTGGAAACAGGGCCCCGATTGGTTTTTGGTGGCTATAGAGGCTTGCAGGGCGGAACTCCCGATCTAGGTTTATTTCTAGGGGTTTATGTATTTATAGAAATTTTTGGTGTCGGTCTCATGTCAGGGGGGGGGGGGGGTCTCCAAGCCATCCACGAGGCAGGGGGCGCGCCCAGGGGGTAGGGCTCGCCCTCCACCCTCGTCGATGGCTTGGGACTCTTCTGGCCCAACTATTTTTCTCCGGGAGCTTCTTTTGGTCCATAAAAGATCATCAAAAATTGGCACGTCAATTGGACACCGTTTGGTATTCCATTTCTGTAAAACTCAAAAACAAGGGAAAAACAGAAACTGGCACTGGACTCTAGGTTAATAGGTTAGTCCCAAAGATCATATAAAAGAGCATATAAATGCATATAAAACATCCTAGATGGATAATATAATAGCATGGAACAATAAAAAATTATAGATACGTTGAAGACGTATCAAGCATCCCCAAGCTTAATTACTGCTCGTCCTCGAGTAGGTAAATGATAAAAACAGAATTTTTTATGTGGAATGCTACCTAACATAGTTATCAATGTAATTATCTTTATTGCTGCATGAATGTTCAGATCCAAAAGATTCAAGACAAAAGTTTAATATTGACATAAATAATAATAATACTTCAAGCATACTAACAAAGTAATCATGTCTTCTCAAAATAACATGGCCAAAGAAAGTTCATCCCTACAAAATCATATAGTTTGGCTATGCTCCATCATCGTCACACAAAATGTTCAAATCATGCACAACCCCGATGACAAGCCAAGCAATTGTTTCATACTTTTGACATTCTCAAATCTTTTCAACTTTCACGGAATACATGAGCGTGAGCCATGGACATAGCACTATAAGTGGAATAGAGTGGTGGTTGTGGAGAAGACAAAAAGGAGAAGATATTCTCACATCAACTAGTCGTGTCAATGGGCTATGGAGATGCCCATCAATAGATATCGATGTGAGTGAGTAGGCATTGACATGCAACGGATGCACTAGAGCTATAAGTGTATGAAAGATCAACGAAAAAAACTAAGTGGGTGTGCATCCAATTTGCTTGCTCACGAAGACCTAGGGCATTTTGAGGAAGCCCATCATTGGAATATACAAGCCAAGTTCTATAATGAAAATTCCCATAGTATATGAAAGTGACAACATAGTAGACTCTCTATCATGAAGATCATGGTGCTACTTTGAAGCACAAGTGTGGTAAAAGGATAGTAGCATTGCCCCTTCTCTCTTTTTCTCTCATTTTTTTTTTGGGCCGTCTCCTTTTTGGCCTCTTTTATTATTATTTTGTTTTTATTTCCTCCGGAGTCTCATCCTGACTTGTGGGAGAATCATAATCTCCATCATCCTTTCCTCACTGGGACAATGCTCTAATAATGATGATCATCACACTTTTATTTACTTACAACTCAAGAATTACAACTCGATACTTAGAACAAACTATGACTCTATATGAATGACTATGGCGGTGTACCGGGATGTGCAATGAATCAAGAGTGACATGTAAGAAAGAATTATGAACTGTGGCTTTACCACAAATACGATGTCAACTACATGATCATGCAAAGCAATATGACAATGATGGAGCGTTTCATAATAAACGGAACGGTGGAAAGTTGCATGGCAGTATATCTCGGAATGGCTATGTAAATGCCATAATAGGTAGGTATGGTGGTTGTTTTGAGGAATGTAATGGTGGGTGTTATGGTACCGGCGTAAGTTGCGCAGCACAAGAGAGGCTAGCAATGGTGGAAGGGTGAGAGTGCGTATAATCCATGGACTCAACATTAGTCATAAAGAACTCACATACTTATTGCAAAAATCTATTAGTTATCAAAATGAAGTACTACGTGCATGCTCCTAGGGGGATAGATTGGCAGAAAAAGACCATCGCTCGTCCCCGACCGCCACTCATAAGGAAGACAATCAATAAATAAATCATGCTCCGACTTTGTTACATAACGGTTCACCATAGGTGCATGCTACGGGACTCACAAACCTCAACACAAGTATTTCTCAAATTCATAACTACTCACTAGCATGACTCTAATATCACCATCTTCATATCTCAAAACAGTCGTAAGGAATCAAACTTCTCGTAGTATTCAATGCACTCTATATGAAAGTTTTTATTATATCCCTCTTGGATGCCCATCATATTAGGACTAAATTCATAACCAAAGCAAATTACCATGCTGTTTAGAGACTCTCAAAATAATATAAGTGAAGCATGAGAGTTCATCTATTTCTTCAAAATAAAACCACCGTTGTGCTCTAAAAAGATATAAGTGAAGCACTAGAGCAAACGACAAACTACTCCTAAAGATATAAGTGAATATCAATGAGTAGTTGAATAATTATGTAACTATGTGAAGACTCTCTAACATTTAAGAATTTCAGATCTTGGGATATTATTCAAACAGCAAGCAAAACAAAATAAAACAAAATGACGCTCCAAGTAAAACACATATCATGTGGTGAATAAAATTATAGCTTCAAGTAAAGTTATCGATAAACGAAGACGAAAGAGGGGATGCCATCCGGGGCACTCCCAAGCTTAGGCTTTTGGTTGTCCTTGAATATTACATTGGGGTTCCTTGGGCATCCCCAAGCATAGGCTCTTGCCACTCCTTATTCCATAGTCCATCGAATCTTTACCCAAAACTTGAAAACTTCACAACACAAAACTCAACAGAAAAATCGTAAGCTCCGTTAGTATAAGGAAATAAACTCACCACTTTTGATACTATTGTGAACTCATTCTTTATTTATATTGGTGCAATTTCTACTGTATTCCAACTTCTCTATGGTTCATACCCTCCGATACTACTCACAGATTCATCAAAATAAGCAAACAACACATAGAAAACAGAATCTGTCAAAAACAGAACAGTCTGTAGCAATCTGATTTGTTCGGATACTTCTGGAACTCCAAAAATCCTACCAAATTAGGAAAACCTGAGATATTTGTGTACCAATCCAGAGCAAAGGGAATCAGATCAAAAGCACGTTTCTGTGAATTATCAAAACTAATTTACTGGGCGCAAAAGTTTCTGATTTTCAGCAGGATCAACACAACTATCACCGTAAGCTATCCTAAATGTCTTACTTGGCACTTTATTGAAACAAAATCTATAAAACATGATTACTACAGTAGTGTAATAATGTGAACACATAAAAACAGTAAGGGTAAATGTTGGGTTGTCTCCCAACAAGTGCTTTTCTTTAATGCCTTTTTAGCTAGGCATGATGATTTCAATGATGCTCACATAAAAGATAAGAATTGAAACGTAAAGAGAGCATCATGAAGAATATCACTAGCACATTTAAGTCTAACCCACTTCCTATGCATAGGGATTTTGTGAGCAAACAATTTATGGGAACAAGAATCAACTAGCATAGGAAAGCAAAACAAGCATAACTTCAAGATTTTAAGCACATAGAGAGAAAACTTGATATTATTGCAATTCCTACAAGCATATATTCCTCCCTCATAATAATTTTCAGTAGCATCATGAATGAATTCAACAATATAACCATCACATAAAGCATTATTCTCATGATGCACAAGCATAGAAATTTTATTACTCTCCACATAAGCAAATTTATTCTCATGAATAGTGGTGGGAGCAAACTCAACAAAATAACTATCATGTGATTGAAAATTAAAATCAAGATGACAAGTTTCATGATTATCATTATTCTTTATAGCATACATGTCATCACAATAACCATCATAGATAGGAGGCATGCTTTCATCATAGTAAATTTGCTCATCAAAACTTGGGGGACAAAAAATATCATCTTCATCAAACATAGCATCCCCAAGCCATTGGCTTTGCATATTATTAGCATCATGGATATTCATAGAATTCATACTAACAACATTGCAACCATGCTCATCATTCAAATATTTAGTGCCAAACATTTTAATGCATTCTTCTTCTAACACTTGAGCACAATTATCGGAATCCTTATTTTCACGAAAGATATTAAAAAGATGAAGCATATGAGGCACCCTCAATTCCATTTTTTGTAGTTTTCTTTCATAAACTAAACTAGTCATAAAACAAGAAACTAAAAGATTCGATTGCAAGATCTAAAGATATACCTTCAAGAACTAACCTCCCCAGCAACGGCGCCAGAAAAGAGCTTAGTTGATGGGGTGTTAGTGCCGCTTACCTAGCCTCCACAACAACGGTGCCAGAAAAGAGCTTGATGTCTACTACACAACCTTCTTCTTGTAGACGTTGTTGGGCCTCCAAGTGAAGAGGTTTGTACGAAAGTAGCAAATTTCCCTCAAGTGGATGACCTAAGGTTTATCAATCCGTGGGAGGCGTAGGATGAAGATGGTCTCTCTCAAACAACCTTGCAACCAAATAACAAAGAGTCTCTTGTGTCCTCAACACACCCAATACAATATTAAATTGTATAGGTGCACTAGTTCGGCAAAGAGATGGTGATAGAAGTGCAATATGGATGGTAGATATAGGTTTTTGTAATCTGAAAATATAAAAACAGCAAGGTAGCTAATGATAAAAGTGAGCACAAACAGTATTGCAATGCGTTGAAACAAGGCCTATGGTTCATACTTTCACTAGTGCAAGTTCTCTCAACAAGGATAACATAATTAGATCATATAACTATCCCTCAACATGCAACAAAGAATCACTCCAAATTCACTAATAACGGAGAACAAACGAAGAGATTATTGTAGGGTACGAAACCACCTCAAAGTTATCCTTTCTGATTGATCTATTCAAGAGTCCATAGTTAAATAACACGAAGCTACTCTTTCCGTTCGATCTATCCTAGAGTTCATACTAGAATAACACCTTAAGACACAAATCAACCAAAACCCTAATCTCACCTAGATACTCTAATGTCACGACAAGTATCCGCGGGTATGATTATACGATATGCATCACACAATCTCAGATTCATCTATTCAACCAACACAAAGAACTTCAAAGAGTGCCCCAAAGTTTCTACCGGAGAGTCAAGACGAAAATGTGTGCCAACCCCTATGCATAAGTTCACAAGGTCATTGAACCCGCAAGTTGATCACCAAAACATACATCAAGTAGATCACGTGAATATCCCATTGTCACCACAGATAAGCACATGCAAGACATACATCAAGTGTTCTCAAATCCTTAAAGACTCAATGCGATAAGATAACTTCAAAGGGAAAACTCAATCCATTACAATAGAGTAGAGGGGGAGAAACATCATAAGATCCAACTATAATAGCAAAGCTCGCAGTACATCAAGATCATGCCATATCAAG
Organism: Aegilops umbellulata; assembly: GCA_032464435.1. Classification (NCBI taxonomy): domain Eukaryota; kingdom Viridiplantae; phylum Streptophyta; class Magnoliopsida; order Poales; family Poaceae; genus Aegilops; species Aegilops umbellulata. Next base: position 315,722,899 of record CP136056.1, on the reverse strand, counting down.
AACACGAGAGAGAGAGAGAGAGAGAGAGAGAGAGAGAGAGAGAGAGAGAGAGATCAAACACATAGCTACTGGTACATACCCTCAGCCCACCCTCAGCCCCGAGGGTGAACTACTCCCTCCTCGTCATGGGGAGCGCCGAGATGATGAAGATGGCCACCGGTGAGGAATCCCCCCTCTGGTAGGGTGCCGGAACAGGGTCCCGATTGATTTTTGGTGGCTACATAGGCTTGCGGCAACGGAACTCCCGATCTAGGTTTATTTCTAGGGGTTTCTGTATTTATAGGACTTTTTGGCGTCGGTCTAACATCAGGGGGCGTCTCCGAGTCATCCATGACGCAGGGGGGCGCGCCCAGGGGGGTAGGGCTCACCCTCCATCCTCGTGGATGGCTCGCGACTCTTCTGTCCCAACTATTTTACTCCAGGGGCTTCTTTGGTCCATAAAAAAATCACCAAAAATTGGCATGTCAATTGGACTCTGTTTGGTATTCCTTTTCTGTAAAACTCAGAAACAAGGAAAAAAACAGAAACTGGCACTGGGCTCTAGGTTAATAGGTTAGTCCCAAAAATCATATAAAATAGCATATAAATGCATATAAAACATCCTAGATGGATAATATAATAGCATGGAACAAAAAAATTATAGATACGTTGGAGATGTATCAATGACGTCCTCGCCTTCTTGATCCAGCAAGAGGGGCAAAGTAGTAGATGAGTTCTGGCAGCACGACGTCGTGGTGATGGTGTTGGTGAAAAACAATCTCCCCAGGGCTTCGCCAAGCACAACGGAAACTATGACGGAGGATAAACTAGAGGGGACGGGGTTGCTGGCACACGTCTTGGTGATTCTTGATGTTGCTTGGGTGCTAGCCCTGCCCCTCTATCTATATGTTGAGCCCTGCGGTCGAAACTTGGAGTAAAAGCATCCTCAAAGTCGGTTTTCCCGAAAGGCAGGAGTCTTTCTCGGACTCCAGGGAAAGACGTGTAACACCCTGGTGTAATGATGCTACAGTAACCCCTGGGGTTAAGTTAATCTTTTTGCTAAACATGTGCCTGATCATTATTATCTCATGTTTCGTCCAACTTCCCTTTTTGAATGCAAATTCAAATGTTAAGTGAAATGCAAAATTTCTCAAACATGAAAACTAAAATGTTCATCATGTGGAACATATTATTCTTGTAATATTGGTGTTGGTCCAACATTTTGTTCAAAGTGTCTAAATGACCTAAGATAGCTAAAACAGAAAAGCTTAAAAAAAGAAAGAAAAAGGGGAAGCAAGGAGAAAAGGAAAAGGGCCAGAGCCCCTGGCCTCCCATTGGGCCTCGGCCCACCCCAGCTAGGCCGGCCCGCTCCCCCTCCCCGGTCATCCGTCTCCTCTCTGTTCACGCGACCGAGCCCACCCCAGCTCGTTCCCACCGGACCTGGCGCGACGCCCCGTGCTGCCATGTCGCCGGCGAGGGGATAAGGGTAGCCCCGACGCCTCGCGCTCCCTCCCCACTCGCCCACTTCCCCCTGTCCTCCCCTCTCTCACTCCCCACCAGATCCCCCTCCACCGAGCGCCCCCTGTCTCCGCCCACCGGCGCCCATCGCGGCCACCGCTGCTCCCAACCATCTTCACCACTTCTCGGAGCTTCACGACAGTCAACATCACCGTCCACGCCCACGAGAAGGTGCCGGAAGCCCCTCCATCACCGAGCCGGCCTTCTTCTTCCTCCTCAGGCGCTGTCGACCTCGCCGACGAATCTGACTCCGGCAAGCCTTCCCCGAGCCCACTTGTGCACACCTGCAGGGCCTGGTGAGCAGCCGCTTCGACCCCCCTCTCCCTTCTCCTCCCCGTGCACCGTAGTTAGCTTCCACACGTGCTCGAGCTCCGGCCACCGTCGCTAGACTTCGCAGCCGATGCTGCGAGCTGTTTCAACGGCCACCGTTCAACACGGTGCAATGCCCGCGTTCGGATGCACCAGATTCCGCGCCGAAAGAGCCTCCACAGCCCACTTCTCCTTGCGCCACCGAACGCCACCGCCGCCTTGCTCGTCACCGGCGATGCTCCGGCCGCCCCCGAGCCCTCCTATCAGGACCGTTGGATGCGTGGCTCGACGCTCGCTCAAACGGGCCTACGCGCAGGCCGAGCGACCCCTTGTAGCCGATTTCCGGCCATTCCCGAGCGCGCCGCCATTGAATATGGTCGCCGGAAACAACTCTGGCGCCATTTCCGGCGTTGCTGACGTGGCTGACCACGTGGACCCCCCCCACAGCCGCTGCCATTGGGCCCCAGGGTCCCGTTGACCCAGTCAGATGCTAACTGGGCAGCACCCAGTCACTGCCTGTGGGCCTCGCGTGGGCCCAGTTGACCAGTCAACTCGTCTATTGACCGCTAATGCAAGGCTGACGCCAGGATGACGTCACAATTCATTTTCTGACGAATTCAGTAATTAAAACAAATTTCAGAATATTGCTAAACCTTTGAAAATTCATAGAAAATTAACCGTATCTCGGATGAAAGTGTTTTCTACATGAAAGTTGCTCAGAACGATGAGACGAATCCGATTACGCGACCGTTTACTTGTCAAATGCCTCTAACTATCTGAACCTGGAACATTCCCCCTCCGGTCATCTGTCTGACACAGGTCTGGAATCGGGAAAACATTCTCGGATGTTTCCCCCCTTCGCCGGTATTGTGTAGCCTTGCATCAGTTCACCCCTAGCGCTGCTTGTTGTCTTGTCATGCATTGTATTACACTTGTTTACTCTATATTTACTGTTTCTTCTCCCTCTTCTCTTTGGTAGACCCCGAGACCGATGTTGCCCCTGTGATCGACTACGTCGACGACGACCCCTCCTTGCCAGAGCAACCTGGCAAGCCCCCCTTTGATCATCCCGATATCACCCATTTCCTTTCTCTCATGCTTGCATTAGATTTTGCTACTGTAATTGTTTGCTCCTATTCTGATGCATAGCCTGTTTTTGTAACCTGCTTATTGTTACCTACCTGCTTATCCTAAACTGCTTAGTATAGATATAGATTGGTTAGTGATCCATCAGTGACCCCCACCTTGTCCTTGTTGCCCCTCCTTCATCATTGAAGACCTGATCAACGGGATCGAAGACCAGGCCCCGACACAGCACATCACTTTCCCCTTAGTTGCTCGACACTACTGGGTTACTATCGAGTACCGAGGGTGAGACCTCATCAGCACTTCTGATGTTAACCCTGTAGTGTAGCTATTCGGTCGTGGTCATCGAGGGTGATTTCCTCCTTAACCACTTCTGTCGGGGATATACCCCGTGGTGTAAACCGGCCGGAAGTTAACCCGGCCGGACTTGGCGGTTTGTCTGAAGAACTGCCCTGACCTTGGCGGTTTACGAGCAACCGCTTGGTCATTATGACTCACTGGTAACCCGGCAGACGGATCAGACGGATGACAAGGCCAAAGGCCCAGAAGGCCGGTTCAACTATGGTGGGCCGGTTTAAGAGGAAAGGAATATTTGCCTTACAAGGAGTTAAAGCCAGGACTTGTATCCGGTTTGTATTAGAGATAGACTAGTCCTAATCCTAATAGGACTCCACATGTAAACCGCCCCTTCAACATATATAAGGAGGGGCAGGGCTCCCCAAAGAGGGGGGGGGGTTAGAGGTTAGAAGCGACAAGCAATCAATAATCTCTAGGGCTAGACACAAAGAGCCGGTTTACGGCGTCTCCCTCGGGATGATAATGAGACCTAGCCTCAAACAGCATGTAGGGTTATTACCGGAGGATGTTTCCCGGGGCCCGAAGCTGTCTAAATCCTTGTCTTGCGTGTTGATCCGCCCTGCGTCTCTCGTCCCACTCAACCCCTCTCAAGCTACCACATAGATGCGTTGGCCTCGCGACTAAGTCCTGACACTAAGGACATCTGCCGTGACAATTCCACGACAGTTGGCGCCCACCGTGGGGCTCGCGCACGGTGGTGTTGAGTTCTTGGAGGGATCTCCTTAGGGATCGAGGAGTTTGCAATTTCCGGCTGAACAAGAGCCGGCGTGGAAGAATTCACACCAATTATGAGATCAGTGGTCAAGATTGAAAAGTGGTCAGCGGTAACGCCGATGAGATTGAGCAAGGGAACTTAGGGTTTTGCGTTCTTCTGTATGTCGCCGACGCGACGTGATGCGTCGAATCCGAATCCAAGATCAGCTTTTTGGCAGTTGCAGGCATGGGTCACCGAGACCGACAAAAAAGTGTGCTGCAGCCGCCGTACGCATAGATCGTACAAACCACCGTATACACCAAACAAAACCAGAGGCAGGCGCTGCTGGGACTACTTGTGTCAGACATCAAATCAGAGTTGAAGTACTACGACAAGCCGCAAACACCAGGCGAAAAGAGTTCGGAAAGACCGACCGTGATTTTCTAGGCCGTGTCTTTTTCAAATTGTCGGATCATGAGTCATCCACACTGTTGCAATATCCGGATGAAGGAAAAATCGTTGGAGGTACAAATCAATTATCAGGTACTCAAGTCCAGATACGACTCGGCGTTGCAACGAGGTGCGAGGAGATTTAACCAATCACTGCTACTATTCATCTGAGGGAAACCCACACATGTACATACCAAAGAAAAAAGTACTAAACTAGTAGGACTAGTAGTACTACTACCCTGCCACGTGAAATCCATCATCAGCTATTCTTTTGGGGAAGAGGGCCAGTACTACTTGAGCACTACTAGATCAGATGTGTCTGGTCGTTGATTACTACATCCAGCCGAGTCGGAAGAGATCAAGTACTGCTGGCGGATCGTCAGAGCAAGTTTCAAACAAAAAAATGGCTATGACCCAAAAACGGAGTCGGCTACGATCCAGATTCCTCTTGCGCCCGTGACCTCGTTTTGAGGCGCATGCCTCTGCTGCCTCGCGGAACCAGCCTGATCTAAGCCGCCCTCTGCCGCGGCCTCCTTCTAAGCTGCTGTTGTATTGCGCTGTTGCTTAAGCTGCCGCAGCGGCCTCTGAGTCGCCGGCCTGGTCACCTTGCGCTATTTCAAGCCGCCCTGCACAACTACTGATTCGCCGTTCACTGCTGCCATTCCGGCCCTGAGCCGGTCCTGCCATAATCAGGTGCTATTTTTCTAAACTCTTCTTTGATATAATTAAATATCATCAATAGATTTTTTCGAGGTATGCTATTGTATACACAGGTCAATTATCTCATGGCTAAAATATGATCCGGCCCTCGCGCGCTGTCATTGGAGTCGGTTCATTTGACCGTGCCCGCGCCAACTCAACTCAACCATCCATGCCCACGGCCGGCCCGTCTGTCCACACGGCTTACGATGCCGCGTCCGCTCCGTCTTTTAAATGTCGCTGGGGCCGCATTGAACCGCCTTTGCCGTGTTGAACCGCCGGGCATTATATTAAGTCGCCGGTCTGCCTGAGCCACCTCTGTTGCGATAAACAGATCATCCGTCGTCCAAACGAATCAGCGTCGTAACCGACTCTCGCGATCGCACCGGTTTACAACACCGTGGCCGTCTCCCGCGACCGCGCTGGTTTGCGGCGCGGAGGACTACTTGCTCCGCACCGGTTTACAATGCCGCGACCGGTTCATCTGTCTGTTCGCATGGCTGACTTGCCATGATTGATTTCAGTTTCACTGGGGTGATCGTCAACTCCGCGGTGGATATTTTCCGGCTAACATATCAGGACAAATTGCCGGTTTATATCGCGATCCAGATCGCGTCAACTCGTCAGGACCAGGCGAATTACCCAATAGCGCATGCACAGGCTGCCATCCCCCGCAGTCCGGTCTACATCAACATACCGGGACGCACCTGTCTGCGCGAGCCATTTATTGAGTATGAACAAGTCACAGCTTGGGTAGCCCGGTTTTCTTTCAGATTGGAGGCAAATTATCATCAACCGCCGTCTACACTGGATGGATCAATGGGCAGGCGCACAAGTCACCGCCGCTACAGTTTGGTTAACTTCAAATCACCAGTTGGAAGGAACCATTGGCCGAGTTGCTGACACGGTTCATACGGGATCATTTACAACCCGCCGCAGTCACCTCAACCTTCTGTGTATTCACATCGTGTTATCAACACCAATGATATACAAGTTATACCGGTTTATATCACGGTCAAATATGGAGAATCTCAAGCCAACTCCTCGAGTCACCTTGAGACTTGGGGGCTACGATGATATGACGCAGCAAGTCTTGCCAGTTTCAGCCGGTTTAAGAACCCGAGGACGATGGAGGGAAAGATAACCCGATCCCGGAGGCTACTGTTATGTTGATGAAAATTTAAAGGCCATCAGAAAATTTCCGGCTTAGAAAGTATATGACAGTTACAAAATCCCGACTCAATGAAGAAGTTTCGGATCATCAGAAAGGATTCCGGTTTGAAACCTGGCCGAAGGAAAGTCAGTATCACTGAAGCTCTCAAATATCCGGTTTACAATCCGGTTCAAGAGAAATCTATTCTCCCACAAAGTTCTGAAGCGCTCAGATCCGGTTTAACAATGTCCGGTTCAAAAAGGAATTAACTTCTCGCAAGTTCGAGTTTAAAGGCCGTCAGAAAATTTCCGGCTGAAAATGAAGATTCCGGTTTAAAATCCGGTTCAAGGGGAAGATGTCTCCCACAGCTTTGAAGCTTTCAATATCCGGTTCAAGATCCCGGTTCAAGAAGAATTTACCTCTTGCAAAAAAGTTAAAAATCACTGAAGAGGACCCGCTGCCATGATGCGCGGTTCAAACATGGGTATCTGGTCTTATTGGCTTGACATATTATTTATCACATGGGGGCTCCCGCTTTGTAAAGCGGGGTATCTATTCTTTATATCATGCGTGGTTACACGGAGTGGATTCGCTTTAGGGCAACCTCCGGTTTACCCCTTAAGGTCGCTTCACAGAAGAGCAACAAAGTCAGTTGGGGACCTAGTCGACTTGAACCGTAGCTACACTTCCTGGGAGCTTGGTCATGTCTTGACGACGGTAATGCCTTCTGGCTGGGACATTTGCCACTAAGTCAGTTGGGGACTTAATCGACTTGAACCGTATTTACACCTTATGGGAGCTCGGTCATGTCTTGATGATGGTAATGCCTTCTGATCGGCTTTTAAACAGCCAATAAGTCATTTGGGGGCTTGGTCGTGTCCGAACCAATGCAATGCCACTTGATCGGCCCTAGGCCACTGAGTCACTTGGGGGCTTGGTCGAATCCGAACCAATGCAATGCCACTTGGCCGGCGTAACGCCACGCGTCATTTTGGGGTCCTGGCTGACTGGCACCATTGCTACGCCTTCGGGGGGCTTGGTTGCGTCTGACCATGGTAATTCCATCTGACCAAGCTCAGTAGAGCTCTTCTTTTGCAAAAAATTGTTGCCATTGCTTTTGCTTTAATAGCCTTTCTTGAGAAGTTGCTATTTTATTTGCGTTTTTTAAACCGACAGTATTTTGTACCGGTTCAAATAGCTAAATTGGCGGAACACGGTCCATTTTTAGACCGGAGATTATCTGCCCGGTTTGATTTTCTATTACCATCCTATTATGGAGTAAACCGGTGTTTATCAACCCGGCTCGGCTTTCAACTACAAGTTGTGAGTACATGATCAAGTTATAATCCGGAGATTATCAGCCCGGTCTGGTTTGACTACAAGTCACCAGTATTATATATGGTTAATCCGGTGTTTATCACAGCCTGGTATGGTTTTATTATAACCGGCACAGTATGAAAGGAGTTATCATTACTCAAGATTGGGGTTGTCACCCTTACTACAAAAAGTTGGTAAACCAACGAGGTGATTCAATGTCACAGGTATGATATATTTCATATTTGATTATTCTTAAGTGCAGCCTTGGTTATAAACCTTGGTTATATGTTGGGCATTATGACCCGTCCAGCGGTAAACCGCCAGGACACTTTAAACTTGTTGTATGCAGGAACAGGTTGAATAAAGCATGATGAAAAATTGTTCGGTGTTTATTAAACCGGCCTGGCTTTTCGACTATAAGTCGCCAGTATGATGAGAAATTGTCCGGTGTTTATTAAACCGGTCTGGCTTTGGACTATAAGTCGCCAGTATATATTTGGATTGCGCCATTGGAATCATGCGCTTATAAATTATTGGATTATATTATTCAAATAGCCAACATCGCTGGATTTTTATTATGGTTATTAATATTATGATTAAGGTTTTCAAAGTCGCTTTAGCACAATGGTTATCATTTTCTATAATTGAAGGAATAGTCCCGAGTCGCTGCAGGCTTACAACCCGGCACTTGGGGGCTACATTGTTCAAAGTTGAGATTATATCAAATATGCAAGTCTCATGTCGCTGCAAGCATGCACCATGACACTTGGGGGCTAATGCAAAGTCATTTTTGCTCATCTTATTGAAGACCCGACTCATCACATCGTAATGAGCTGGCCCTTGGGGGCTACCAATTGCTCCTGTCAACTATTCAAGGTACAAAGCTTTTTTCCATTATATTGACGATTCCACTGCTCAGTTGGTAAAGCACAAGGCTCTTAACCTTGTGGACGGGAATTCAAGCCCCATGATGGGGGTTACATCATATGATGTTATTTTCATTGAAGTATATATCAAAGTCCCAGCTCAATATTATCTTATTGACCCGGCCCTTGGGGGCTACATTGGTTGAAGTTTTATGGGCATCAGTCAATTACAAGTCCCAGGTTGCTGCAAGCATGACAACCCGGTACTTGGGGGCTACAGGTATTATATTATTATCGAAGAAATATTTTCAAATTCTCTGTTTGAGCAAACTAGATTGACCCGGCGTCACCAATCATTATGACCCTATGGCTGCAACCCGGTGTCATCAATAATCATAAACCGGTGTTGGCAACAATCATGAACCGGCATTGGAAACAATCATGACCTGGAATTCAGTTTTTATAAACCGGCAATCTGGACAATGATAAACCGACGAGTCTACATTTTCAAACCGGCTGAATATCAGATGAGTATTACAAGACCAACATTTCTTAAACCGGCGCTTTGGAAGCCGATTCAAGTGGACTATTCTTCACAATATTTTTCTATGAGAAACCAACGTCAGCAATTTAAAGTATGAAGCTGGTTATTGATCTGGATTTTCTAGAAGGAGGGAATAACAAGGACTTAAGGATGATCAGTGCCGGTTCACAAGAGTTCTTAACCCGGAGTACAACCTATCAAATTTGTTCTTATGTTTATTTGCAGCATAAGTTTACCATGGATAAATCCAAGCTAAACTTGGGGGCTAATGTCGGGGATATACCCCACGGTGTAAACCGGCCGGAAGTTAACCCGGCCGGACTTGGCGGTTTGTCTGAAGACCTGCCCTGACCTTGGCGGTTTACGAGCAACCGCTTGGTCATTATGACTCACTGGTAACCCGGCAGACGGATCAGACGGATGACAAGGCCAAAGGCCCAGAAGGCCGGTTCAACTATGGTGGGCCGGTTTAAGAGGAAAGGAATATTTGCCTTACAAGGAGTTAAAGCCAGGACTTGTATCCGGTTTGTATTAGAGATAGACTAGTCCTAATCCTAATAGGACTCCACATGTAAACCGCCCCTTCAACATATATAAGGAGGGGCAGGGCTCCCCAAAGAGGGGGGGGGTTAGAGGTTAGAAGCGACAAGCAATCAATAATCTCTAGGGCTAGACACAAAGAGCCGGTTTACGGCGTCTCCCTCGGGATGATAATGAGACCTAGCCTCAAACAGCATGTAGGGTTATTACCGGAGGATGTTTCCCGGGGCCCGAAGCTGTCTAAATCCTTGTCTTGCGTGTTGATCCGCCCTGCGTCTCTCGTCCCACTCAACCCCTCTCAAGCTACCACATAGATGCGTTGGCCTCGCGACTAAGTCCTGACACTAAGGACATCTGCCGTGACAATTCCACGACAACTTCCGATACGACTCTGTCGTGCAACCCCTCAAGTGTGTACCTTGAGGGTGGTTCCTCTTACGTTCACCTTGATGATTACATCGAGTGAAATTCACCGGGGGTGATTCCTCGGGTTTCCCCCTTGATGTTCGGACACACGGATACTTGGACTTTACAGCTGTTACTTGGAAAGGCGGGTCGACCCTAAGGGGTACCCGCGAGTGATGTGGAGTCAGGTTGACCTGGAAGGTGCCCGCGAGATAATTACGGGGCGTGGCCGGGCATTCCTAGCCCTTGCCGCAAGTCCTCGAGACGGGGCAACGGGGTCACATCTTTCGTGAGTCTCTGCTTGTTAGCGCGTGCTCCTAATCCACTACGATTTGGATATTTGATCCGAAGGGCCTCTGGCCTGATAGCACTAACCATCACGTGGGCATAGTATGGGCGTTCTGCGTCGTATGCATCAACCGAAGCTTAATAGACATTAGCGACTGAGCGGCACGCGCCGGGTTGGACTGCGTAAGCACCTGCCTTGTTGAAGGAGGTAGCTAGGTCTGCTCTCCGGCCGCCCTCGCAACGTGCAGGTGTTCCCGGGAGATGGCCCATTACCCCTGGGGGCATATGTTTAGTCCAGCGTGCTGGCCTCTCTATTAAGCCTATGTCGGGTTGCGGTGTATTGTTTGGCTGAGGCCGGGCATGACCCAGTAAAGTGTGTCCGCCGGAGTTAATCGAGCGTGGTGGGTAAGTTGGTGCACCCCTGCAGGGAAGAAAACATCTATCGATAGCCTGTCCTACGGTAACGGACACTTGGAGTTGTATCTCGATTGATACAACTAGAACTGGATACTTGTGATGAGAAATGGATTGTGATGATAATTGGATAGTATCACTAGTAGAAAAGGGGGCAAAGGTCCAGGCCAGGTCAGCCCATTAGTCCCGGTTCAGTCTAGAACCGGGACCAATGGGGGCATTGGACCCGGTTCGTGAGCCCAGGGGGCCGGCCGGGCCACGTGGGCCATTGGTCCCAGTTCGTCTGGACCTTTGGTCCCGGTTGGTGGGACGAACCGGGACCAATGGGCCTCGCTCCTGGCCCACCACCATTGGTCCCGGTTGGTGGCATGAACCGGGACCAAAGGCTCCCCTTTAGTCCCGGTTCATGCCACCAACCGGGACCAGTGGTGGTGCATATATATACCCCCCTCGCGCAAGAGCAGAGCACACTGCTCTGTTTTTTCTGGCAGAGGAGGAGAGGGCTTGGTGGTGCTCTAGCTCACCTCCTATGAACACAAGGTGTTTGATGGAATGCCCGAGCCACACTACTTAAGCTTTCTCCTCTCCAAGCTCGACCTCCAAGCTCCATTTTCCTCAATATTTGTCTAGGTTTAGCGGTCCGTCACGCCCTGTCCCCGTCTTCACTGCCGTCGATCACCCGCGTCGAGCTCGTCGCCGGCACCACCGTGGTGAGCCTCTTGTTCTTATCTTCTTTCTGAAAGGAAAAAATATTCTTACTTGTATGTTTACATAGATACTTGTATTATTTTCTTACTTTTATTATTGCATCTTATATAGTGCGATGGTTTTGGTATCCGCCCCCGTCGGCCCTCGTCCTGTCTATGATTTGGATGTGGTATATATGTTATCTTTATAACTATTGGTTCATTTATTGTTTATGAAAATTATGCCAACCAACGTGACATAGATTTTATTTATCTAGGATGTATATGAACCGAAAATTCCAACCGACCCTATTGTCGAGAGGTTAAATTTAGTTGAAGAAGAAAACAATTTCTTGAAGGAAAAAATAAAAAAAAATTGAGGAGGAGAAGATGATATTGGAGTTGCATGTTGCGGATGTCGTCCATGATCACAAGATTAAGATGGATGCAATGCGCTTGAAGATTAGAAAGATTAGAAAATATGCCATTCATACCGAGGCTTGGTATCATTATGTCGTTGGATCAATTATTACCTTGGTTGCGATTATGATCGCCTTTGTTTTCGCATTTAAATGTTTTACATAGTTTCAATGTATGGTTTAATTAATTAGATGCTCTGGAGAGCTATATGTTGTTAGATGAGAACTATGTATGTACTTTGGTTTTAATGTGATGATGAACTTCTATTAATTTGGACACTTAATTATATATAATGCACGCAGATGAACCGGCAATGGATGTACGGTGACAGACACACCTCCGAGTACATTAAGGGCGTGCATGAGTTTCTCGATGCGGCTGAGGCAAACAAGCAGAATGGTTTTATGTGTTGTCCATGCACTAAATGTGGGAATACGATGTCTTACTCTAACCGGAAAATCCTTCACACCCACCTGCTTTACAAGGGTTTCATGCCACACTATAATGTTTGGACGAGGCACGGAGAAATAGGGGTTATGATGGAAGACGACGAAGAAGAAGAGTACGATGACAACTATGTGCCCCCTGAATACGGTGATGCTGCAACGGGGGGAGCTGGTGAAGATCAAGAGGAACCAGACGATGTGCCCAATGATGCTGCAACAGGTGAAGCTGCTGAAGATCAAGAGGAACCAGACGATGTGCCCGATGATGATGATCTCCGCCGGGTCATTGTTGATGCAAGGACGCAATGCGAAAGTCAAAAGGAGAAGCTGAAGTTCGATCGCATGTTAGAGGATCACAAAAAAGGGTTGTACCCCAATTGCGAAGATGGCAACACAAAGCTCGGTACCGTACTAGAATTGCTGCAGTGGAAGGCAGAGAATGCTGTGCCTGACAAAGGATTTGAGAAGCTACTGAAAATATTGAAGAAGAAGCTTCCAAAGGATAACGAATTGCCCGACAGTACATACGCAACAAAGAAGGTCGTATTCCCTCTAGGATTTGAGGTGGAGAAGATACATGCATGCCCTAATGACTGCATCCTGTACCGCGGTGCATACAAGGATCTGAACGCATGCCCGGTATGCGGTGCATTCCGGTATAAGATCAGACGAGATGACCCTGGTGATGTTCACGGCGAGCCCCACAGGACGAGGGTTCCTGCGAAGCTGATGTGGTATGCTCCTATAATACCACAGTTGAAACGTCTGTTCAGAAACGGAGAGCATGCCAAGTCGATGCGATGGCATAGTGAGGACCGTAAGAAAGACGGGAAGTTGAGAGCACCCACTGACGGGTCACAGTGGAGAAAAATCGAGAGAAAGTACTGGGGTGAGTTTGCAAAGGACCCAAGGAGCATATGGTTTGCTTTAAGCACGGATGGCATTAATCCTTTCGGGGAGCAGAGCAGCAATCACAACACCTGGCCTGTGACTCTATGTATGTATAACCTTCCTCCTTGGATGTGCATGAAGCAGAAGTTCATTATGATGCCAGTTCTCATCCAAGGCCCTAAGCAACCCGGGAACGACATTGATGTGTACCTAAGGCCATTAGTTGAAGAACTTTTATAGTTGTGGAATGGAAATGGTGTACGTATGTGGGATGAGCACAGACAAGAGGAATTTAACCTAAAGGCGTTGCTGTTCGTGACCATCAACGATTGGCCCGCTCTCAGTAACCTTTCAGGACAGACAAACAAAGGATACCACGCATGCACACACTGTTTAGATGACACTGAAAGTATATACCTGGACAAATGCAGGAAGAATGTGTACCTGGGCCATCATCGATTTCTTTCGACCAACCATCAATGTCGAAAGAAAGGCAAGCATTTCAAAGGCGAGGCAGATCACCGGAAGAAGCCCGCCATGCGTACCGGTGATCACGTACTTGCTATGGTCAATGATTTACACGTAATCTTTGGAAAGGGTCCTGGTGCACTAGCTGTTCTGAATGGCGCTGAGGGACACGCACCCATGTGGAAGAAGAAATCTATATTTTGGGACCTACCCTACTGGAAAGACCTAGAGGTCCGCTCTTCAATCGACGTGATGCACGTGACGAAGAACCTTGGCGTGAACCTGCTAGGCTTCTTGGGCGTGTATGGAAAGACAAAAGATACACCTAAGGCACGGGAGGACCTGCAACGTTTGCACGAAAAAGATGGCATGCCTTCGAAGCAGTATGAAGGTCCTGCCAGCTACGCTCTTACGAAAGAAGAGAAAGAAATCTTCTTTGAATGCCTGCTCAGTATGAAGGTCCTGACTGGCTTCTCGTTGAATATAAAGGGAATAATAAATATGCCAGAGAAAAAGTTCCAGAACCTAAAGTATCATGACTGCCACGTGATTATGACGCAACTGCTTCCGGTTGCATTGAGGGGGCTTCTATCGGAAAACGTCCGATTAGCCATTGTGAAGCTATGTGCATTCCTCAATGCAATCTCTCAGAAGGTGATCGATCCAGAAATCGTACCAAGGCTAAGGAGTGATGTGGTGCAATGTCTTGTCAGTTTTGAGCTGGTGTTCCCACCATCCTTCTTCAATATCATGACGCACGTCCTAGTTCATCTAGTCGACGAGATTGTCATTCTGGGCCCGTATTTCTACACAATATGTTCCCCTTTGAGAGGTTCATGGGAGTCCTAAAGAAATATGTCCGTAACCGCGCTAGGCCAGAAAGAAGCATCTCCATGGGCCATCAAACAGAGGATGTCATCGGGTTTTGTGTTGACTTCATTCCTGGCCTTAAGAAGATAGGTCTCCATAAATCACGGTATGAGGGGAGACTGACTGGAAAAGGCACTCTTGGAAGTGACTCAATAATATGCAGGGACGGATATTCTTGGTCTCAAGCACACTACACAGTTCTACAGAACTCTACCTTGGTGACCCCGTATGTCGATGAACACAAGAACAGTCTGCGCTCCAAACACCCGGAGCAGTGCGACGACTGGATTACATGTGAACACATCAGGACTTTCAGCAGTTGGTTGGAAGCACGCCTCAGATGTGACACCACTGTTTGTGATGAGTTGTACTCGTTGTCCGGGGGACCATCTTTGACTGTATTGATTTACAAAGGATACGAGATAAATGGGAATACATTTTACACGATTGACCAAGATCAAAAGAGCACCAACCAAAACAGCGGTGTCCGCTTTGATGCAACAACCGAGAAGGGAAAGGACACATATTATGGTTACATAGTTGACATATGGGAACTGGACTACGGACATGATTTTAAGGTCCCTTTGTTTAAGTGCAAATGGGTCAATCTGTCAGGAGGCGGGGTACATGTAGACCCACAGTATGGAATGACAACAGTGGATCTGAAAAATCTTGGGCACACTGACGAACCGTTCGTCCTAGCCAATGATGTGGCACAGTTATCTATGTGAAGGACATGTCTACCAGACCGAGAAAAAGAAAAGACAAGGAAGAGAATACATCATACGATGAGCCAAAGCGCCACATAGTTCTTTCAGGAAAAAGGGACATCCTGGGAGTGGAGGGCAAGACAGACATGTCTGAAGATTATGAAAAGTTTCATGAAATTCCTCCCCTCAATGTCAAGGCTGACCCAAGCATCCTGATAAACGATGAAGATTATCCATGGTTACGACGCAATAAGCAAATGACACAAGTGAAGAAAAAGTGAAGACTTTCTCCCGCAACTATTATGATGATACCATGCCAACTTTGTAACACACGAGTATGCTATGCCAACTTTTTCAGAGTTCATTTGAAAACTATGAATTTAGGTCGAATTTTCTCTATAGGTGCATCTATGTTCATTTTTTTAGTAAAGTTAATCACAAACTTGTGATTCACACAAATTTCAAAGAATTCAAATTTGAAAACTAATGGCACTAATAGAAAGTTTATATTTTTTCTAAAACTAATGGCACTAACAGAAAGTTTATAATTTTGCTGACCTAAAAGCAAAAAGAATTAAAAAATAAAGCAAAAAACAAAAGAAAATAAATAATACAAAAAACAAAACCTAAAACTGGAAAAAAAAACTAATGGCACTAACAGAAAATTTATAATTTTTGTGACCTAAAAGAAAAAAGAAATCACAAAAAAACTATAAGTATTTAGTTCTAAGTAGAAATGAAAAAAATAAATAGCAAAAAAGAAAAAATGCCTATAATATTTGTTATGACTAACTAAAATTACCAAATTGAGTATAATGATAAAACACAGTAATATTAAATAGCAGGAAAAAGAATGACTCAAAAATCAATTTTTATAGTAAAGTTATTCATAAACTAATGACTCAAAAACAAAAGAAAGTTTATAATTTTTCTAAAACTAAAAGCAAAAATAATTTAAAAATAAAGCAAAAACAAATGAAAATAAATAATGCAGAAAACAAAACAAAAAAAACTAGAAAAAAATAAAAATAGTGCCACCTACTGGGCCCCCACGGCCTGAATACGACTAGAAACCCTACCATGGGCCAGGATTCAGGCCCGCAGGAGGCCCAGTAGGCCCACAGGCACATAGTGACAGATTAGGCCCGAAAGTCTGCAGTTGAGAGGAGCTCGAGAGGGTGGGCGCAGCAACGCTTATAAACCACTCCCGAGCCCTCTCAACTAGCGAGGTGGGACTAAACTTTTGGGCGCGGGGAAGCAGAAGGCCTTTGGTCCCGGTTGGTGGGACGAACCGGGACCAAAGGGGGGCATTGGTCCCGGTTCGTGGCACAAACCGGGACCAATGCCCACCTTTAGTCCCGGTTGGTGCCACCAACCGGGACCAAAGGCCGCCGCTTCCCACCCTTTGGGCTACTGAAAAGAGGCCTTTGGTCCCGGTTGCTGGCACCAACCGGGACTAAAGGGGGCATTGCTCCCGGTTTGTGCCACGAACCGGGACCAAAGCCGTTGCTATATAAGCAACACTTGGGAATTTTTCACAGTTTCCCTCGCCAGTTGCCCCCGACGACGCCGACCTCATCGACGCTGCCAGGCTGCGCCAACGCCGTCCGCCGCCCCTGCCGTCGCCGTCGCCCGTGCCTCGCCGTCTCCGTCACCGTCGCCGACGTCGTCCCCGAGCCCGCGCACCCCTGCCTCGCCCCCGAGCGCGCGCGCCTCTGCCGTCCCCGAGCCTTCCTCGTCGCCGACGCCACCTCGCGGTGAGCGCCGCCCCGTTCCCTTGCTCCTCCCCCTGTACTGGCCGCCGCCGCCGCCGCGCGCTGCCATCACGCCGCCGCCCCTGCCCTTCGCTGCCGCCTCACGCTGCCCCTGCCCTGCGCGGCCGCCGTGCGCCGCCCCTGCCCTTCATTTTTTTTAGTTTAATTTTTTTTCATATATGTATGTATATGTGTATGTATATTGTATATGTGTATGTATAATGTATATGTGTATGCATATGTGTATGTATAATGTTCATATATATATATATATATAATGTATAATGTATAATGTTCATATGTGGTTAGTTTAATTTTTTTTGTTCACAGAAATTTTGTTCATATATATATATATATATATATAAAGTTTTTTGTTCATAGAAAGTTTTTTGTTCATATATAGAAAGTTAGAAGAAAATTTAGAATATGCTAAAATTTAGAAGAAAAAGAAGGATAGGAAAGAAGAATATAAGAAGGGGAAGAAAGAAGAGGAGGAGAGGAAGAAGAGGAGAAATAAATAAGAAGAGGAAAAAAGAAGAAAAAGAAGAAAGGAATAGAGGAGAAGAAGAAAAAATAGAAATTTCTATTTTTTCTTCTTCTCCTCTATTCCTTTCTTCTTCTCCTCTTTTTTTTCTTCTTTTTTTCCTTCGATCTTCTCCTCTATTCCTTGCTTCTTCTCCTCTTTTTTCTTCTTCTTTTTTTCTTCGATCTTCTCCTCTATTCCTTTCTTCTGTCGTCGTCGGTATACCCCTCCCGATAACTTCAACACGAGGGGGGGGGTCGATATACCCCTCGGATAACTTCGACATGAGGGGCGGTCGATATATATACCCCCTCTCGACTGTAATAAGTTATACCGCGGGAGCACCCCCTGACCCTCTCGCTCGACCAAAACTCTCGAGGACACCCAAACCCTAGAAAAAAATGATGTCGGTCTCCTACCCCGTCCCGCCGCACCCCTACCCGACAAACTCTCTCGAGGCCACCCCAAACCCTTGAAGCGTTGTCGAGGCCACCCCAAACCCTAGAGAAGCAGCGTCGAGGCCACTAATTAATATATATGATTCCTACTATGATTAGCTAGCTAGTTCTATGTTTGCCACTAATATATCCATCTGTCATGTTTGAATAATAATTGCCATGTTGTAAATATTTGTAGAAACTATGGACACCGCCCGAGACGAAGCAAAAGAAGCGTTGTTGAGGGACATAATCGCAATGGGAAGTGATGTCGTCTGCTCGTTGTTTCTCAATGACACCGATGGTCTGGAAGGAGAGGGTGAAGAAGCTGGCTCCGGTGACCTAATGCCGGTGCAAGAAGGAGAACGTGAGGACGGCTCCGGTGACCCAATGTCGGTGCAAGAAGGAGACCATGATGACGGCTCCGGTGACCGAACCGAGTCCGGCCAGGTATATATATTAGTTAAGCCTGTGCTGACTAGCTAATTGATGCATTCATTGTTTTGGTATGTACACATATTAATTAAGTCTTTGTTCTTCTTTCTAGCCCTCCGGATCGAGCACAACCGAGGTAAAGAGACGAGGCCCGAAGAAAAAGTTGAGCTCGGATGAAAGGTTTGAGATCATAGCAATCACGCCCGACGGCCAACCGATTGAACCCATCCGAAGGAAGAACGCATTTGTTGCTCAGTGCGGGGTTCTGGTTAGGGACAAGATCCCGATCAGCATCCAGCAATGGTTAAACCCGGCTACAGAAGACCCTGAGGTGTCTTACGTCAATGATATGCAGAAAAATGATCTTTGGACTGAGCTGAAGTCAAATTTCACCCTACCGCCAGAGGATGATCCGGAGAAGCCAGTTAAAGAGCAATTAATCAAGTCTTTTGCTCTTAAGAGGATGGCAGACCTATTCAGGAGGTGGAAGAAAGAGCTGAATAGGTTTGTCGATAAAAAAGAGACACCAGAATTCAAGGGCAGATATGAGAAGATCAGAGATCACTGGACCACATTTGTGGCCCACAAGACATCGAAAAAGAGTAAGAAGATGTCGGCGACAAACAAGAAAAATGCTGCAAAGAAGACGCTTGACCATCGCACGGGGTTAGGTGGCTACCTCGTAGCCCGGCCTAAGTGGGCCAAGGCTGAGAATTATCTGGTTGAAAAAGGGATCGAACCAGAGACAATGAACTGGCCAGACCATTGCCGGACTTGGTTCTTCAGGGCTGGCGGAACCTTGGACCCTATATCAGGGAAGTGCATTTGGACGGACAATCAATTGGATATACCAGTCAAGAGGCTTCAGCAGTATATCGAAGCAGCGCAGCAAGGGGCGTTCGTTCCAGACAGAGAGAAGGACGAGCTCATAATGGCCCACGGGAATCCTGAGCACCCTGGGCGGACACGAGGCACGCCAGGCTCCATTCTGTGGAAGGTTGGGTTTCCGGACGCAGGCGGTTACAAATGCCAGGAGAGAAGGAAGAAAGTGCAGCAGTCCGAACTCCAGGCGCTTAAAGCAAGGGAACTCGGGATAGAGGAACGAGAAGCAAATTGCAGCAAACGAACTGCCGAAGCTTCCCCCGAAGCTACCCCGCCATCTCGGCGGAGAAGCAGCGTGGCTTCCACCGAGCTGCTTCAGCCGGAGCATGTCTTGACGGCTCCTGCCAGCTATCCCGTGGATGCTATCACGGAGTCTCAAAATTGCCACCTTATGACGCAATGGATTAATATGAAGGTCAAGGCGGCTGTTGGCTCTGTTTATCCTTCTGAACCCGGCGCAACTTTTCACTGTCGGCCGATTCCAGAAGGATATGCTAGGCTGATGGTGGATGAAATAACGGAGGGATTTGAGGAGCTCCCGCTTGACCACCCTACCGGTGAAGGGGAGACTCGGCTGGGTTCTGCTCCGAAGACAACATGCCTATGGCGGAAGGATCTCATCAACCTTCAGAACTGGACGCCTCCGCCTCCTCCTCCTCCTCCTCCGGCGAGTCAGGGCACTCCGCCTCCTCCACCGCCTCCTCCTCCGGTGAGTGACGATCAGGGCACTCGGCCGGCTCCTTCTCCGGCGCGTGGCGGCACTCCGCCTCCTTCTCCGCCTGCGCCTGCGCGCCCGAGCAGCCAGCCTCCTCCTTCCCCGCCTCGTCAGCAAGGGCGGAAGAGACCCGCCCCGCTCCAGCAGCTGCTTCGGCGCGTCGTAGTCCTTCTCCTCCGCATCGTAAGCAAGTAAAGAAGACAGTTGCTCCGTCTGCTCGGTCGGCGTCTAGCAGTACAGCCAGAGGCGCGAAGACATACAGATTCGGTCCTTCTCTGAAGACTCCAGAGAAGTTACCATACGAGATGAGCTCGGAGGAGAACGCGAAAATTGCGTGAACCGAAGCGAAGGAATGGTTTGAAGGGTTGAAAGCACAGAGACATCCACCTCCGGAGGAGAAGGTAGATCCGGTGAAAGCGAAGCGCACTCTGGCTGCCCTGGCAAAACCACCCAAGTCTCCGCCGAAAGGCAACTATGAGCGTATTATTGCAAAGACATGGGCCGAAGCGGAGCGGTCGGGAAGTACAGTCGGTGATCAAAGGATGAAAGAACGACGACCAGCTGGGAAACAAATTGCCCAGCTCGGCGAACAAGGGAATCAATCGTGCCCCCCGCTCAAGGTGCCCAGCGACATCGTCGATCTGAGGATGGTGCCCGATCATAGCAATCTTGGAGATTACCTGCCCGACGATGTACATTATGATTTCATGGACGAGCAGATACACAGATATGAGTACGGGAAGCCTCTCGTCACAGATGAAAGATCTCTATCAACGACGATGCGAAGATTGCATGATTGGTACTTGAAAATCTGCAGAGAGTCTGGGGGGAGGAGTACTTTGTATGTGAGAGTTAAACCGGAGCATGACCTCGTTGGAATTGATCTGTTGCCTATTCCATTTGAGGAGTTCTATCAGTTTTTCAATCAATTAGCCCTCGATAAAGCAACAGTCACCTACTACTATCTGTAAGTACTACTACTTCTGTCATTAAGTCTCTCTATATAGCTCAGCTCTTTCATTGCATGTATTTATAATTATCCTCACTATATTATGCAGATTGAAGATCGCTGAATTGAAGAAAAGACAAATCGGTGATATTGGGTTCGTTAACACATATCTCATAGATGCAACTGAGGTTGAACATCATGCTGCAGATACCGAGGCCAACTTGCTATGATCATTCAAAATAAATGAAAACAAAGATATAACACTCTTTCCTTACAACTTCAAGTGAGTGTTACTGTCTTGTGCATATTCGGTTTCCCTTATATATTAGTCTAGGTTATAGTAATGTAATTGATGAGTTATGCATGCGTGCGCAGGTACCACTATATTCTCCTAGAGATTAGGTTTGAGCAGGGAGTAGTAACTGTCTTGGACTCTAAACGAAAAGATCCCCAGGAGTATGCGGACATGACTGAAATCCTCGAGAAGTAAGTTAAATCGATCATTATCCACCATATCAGCAACTTTGTTCATTTCCTGATATCAAGTAATTGTTCTCTTTTGTCTGGCAGGGTTTGGAGAAAATTCACCAAAAAATCTCCGGGACTGCCGAAGATGCTGCAATTTAGATACCCGAAAGTAAGTACTATAGTAGCATGTTCCGCGCGTCTCCTAGCTATTGATTCAAGCGCTAGTTTCATCAATACCATTTGGAATTCTTGCTTATCTGTTTGATTGACCTCTATTTCTTGTGAAGTGGTTGTGGCAGGAACAAGGGAATGATTTCTATGGATACTATGTTTGCGAGTCCATCCGCCACACAACCTGTGAGCGGGGCGGGTACTCTGACGAACAATATGAAGTGCGTAAGAAATAATATTCACAATTTTAGTTTATTACCATCATTTGTGTTGAGTTTCATTCATTCATATATATATGTATTGACCCCCTTCTTCAAATTAGATGTTTCGGCAGCGGGATGAACTCCTAGCACCAGGTCGCATGCGAGCAATTCAAGAGAAATTGGCGGCATTCTTTCTTGACCACGTGATCGCTGAAGACGGAGAATACTATGTGGACCATGCGTCCGTAATTTAGGAGATTATATTTGTAAGAGATAATTATTGTATATATGTAGCCGGTAGTGTCGGATAGATATACGAGAACTTGTTGTTCGACCAATCTCTCGGAGAAGGAGAGGTGGTCGATATCACTTCTCTCTGTATGCATATATGTTCATGACGATCTTCTGTTTCCTTCGTTTGCTTACTAGCTAGCTAGCGTGTCTAGTCCTCTCTATACGTATGTATAGTACGTAGCGTCGACCAAGCACGGACATAAGAGAGGACACTTCTCTCTATTAATTAGCTATCTAACACAATATATGAAATACCTAAATTAACCCCCCAAAACCCCCAACCCCCCCCCCCCTCAAAAAAATCAAAAAACCCAGCCACAAAAATGTTGACGCGTGGAGGTCTATTGGTCCCGGTTCGTGCCACCAATCGGGACCAAAGGCCCTCCTGCCTGGGCTCACCACGCAGGCCACGTGGAGGCCCATCTGTCCCGGTTCTGGTTAGAACCGGGACTAAAGGGTCAGGGCATTAGTAACGACCCCTTAGTCCCGGTTCAGGAACCGGGACAAAAGGCCCTTACGAACCGGGACAATAGGCCCGTTTTCTACTAGTGTATGGCTCTGGGATTGCTTTCTCGCAGGGAGTCGAGAAAGGATCTCTGGTCGAGGTTGATAACACTACTACTACTTTACTTTATGCTACTCTACTCCCTCCTGTTGCTGCAAGATGGTGGTTTCCAAAAGATGCTAGTCTTTGATAGGACTAGGCCTTCTCTCTATTCTGGCATTTCTGCAGCCCAGTCCACATATACAGCCTTCCTTTGATGATATTGCATATGTAGTGTAGATCATTGCTTGCGAGTACTTTGGATGAGTACTCATGGTTTCTTTGCTCCCCTTTTTCCCCGTTCTTCTTCTTTCCGGTTGATGCAACCAGATGTCGGAGCCCAGGAGCTAGATCCCACCGCCGATGCCTGCTACTACGTGGAGACCGCCAACAAACAGGAGTAGTTAGGAGGCTCCCAGGCAGGAGGCCTTGCCTTTTCGATCGATGTTGCTTTTGTGCTAGACTTCTTAAGGCAAACTTGTCTAACCTATGTCTGCACTCAGATATTGTTGCTTCTGCTGACTCTTGTGTATTCGAGCTTATGCATTCGAGCCCTCGAGGCCCCTGGCTTGTAATATAAAGCTTGTATTATTTTAATTTGTGTCTAGAGTTGTGTTGTGATATCTGCCCGTGAGTCCTTCTTGATCGTACACATTTGCATGTATGATTAGTGTACGATTGAATCGAGCGCGTCACAAGTTGGTATCAGAGCCGACTGCCTATAGGTAGCCCCCTTTCCAACTCCTTGGCCGAAGTTGAGTCTAGTCACTGAAAAAAAAATTACTAACATTGGTTGTGTGGCTTACGGCCCACGTCGCCATTGGGTGGTATTAGGATCTTTTACTCCTCGTCTATACTCTGGGACTCTAATCTCTCTTCCGTTCGGGTTAAACGAATTTACTAACTCTAACATTAGGATCCCATGACCACATTCACCCCAAAGGTGGATAAGCCATAGCTATTCCTGAGAATAGTATTTTGAGTAGTGCACACACTGTCGTGTTGACTACGAAATGGTATCCATCGTACCTCTTCCATTATGCATGTTTCATCATGAATGATCCTTGTCTTTGCAAATGCTCAATGCTGAACTACCCCCTGTTACATGTTAGCAGGATGGTTAGACCTGCTGGTCGTGGCCGTGGTGCCAACGATCCACCACCGCCTGAATTATTTGCTGGAATGATGCAACAGTTTGAGCTAAATCGGCAATTCATGGAAGGAATGATGGCTCAATTTCCTCGCCCCAACATGAATCAACAGCCAACCCCAGTAACTCTGCAGGACTTCATGCGCCTCAACCCAACTATTTACCGCGCTCAACTCAGCCCCTTGATGTTGATGTCTGGCTTCGCGACATCACGTATGAAATGGAGTCTGCTAGTGTGGCCCCTGCTAGCTACGTCACCTTTGCATCTTTCTTCCTGAAGGGTCCCGCTGCTCAATGGTGGGACAGCCACAGGCGTACCCTACCTGCTGGAACGGTCATCACTTGGCCGGATTTTCAAGCCACTTTCCGTGCCCGCTTCATTCCTCAGGGAATCATGGACAAGAAGAAGCGAGAGTTCCATAACCTCATCCAAGGCAACAAGCCTGTAGATGCTTATCAGCGGGAATTCTTGGACTTGTCTCGTGATGCTGAAGAAGACATTGCAACTGATGCTCGTAAGTAAGAGAAGTTTTGTGATGGACTTCACCCTGATATCAAGCTAGCACTTCTCGTTCATGACTTTGGCGACTTTGCCACGTTGGTGAACAAGGCTATTCAGGTTGAGACAGGTCTTCAAGAACACCAGGGATCCCTCAGGCGCAGTCGTGACGCTGGCTCATCTTCGGGCCCGTCAGCGCAGAAGCGTCGGATATGGATCCCCCACAGCATGTATCGTCCAACTGCACCTGCACAAAGACAGTCTTATGTTGCACCTCGTCCCCCCCCCACCGCAAAGGCAGCCCCTTCGGGCTGTACCACCCCAAGCTTCTGCTCCCAACCCCAATGATGGTCTGTGCTTCAAGTGTGGCCTTCCAGGTCACCATTCCAGGAAATACCCTCAGAATCAGAATCAGCTGGCTCTGCCTTCAACTGGTCGTAACAATCAGCCCCATAACAACAATGCCAGACCTTATGGTCGTGGTCAGGCTAATCATGTTGATCTGAATGAAGCTCAAGATCAGCCTGCCACTGTGATGGGTACTCTTCCCGTTAATTCAGTACCGGCTTCTGTTTTATTCGATTCAGGAGCATCGCATTCATTCATGTCAGAAGATTTTGCATTCAGGCATGGCATTAAATACGAAGAGATGCACATTCCATTAGTGGTAAACACCCCCGCGGGCCAATGTTGAACCACCATGGTTAGCCACAACGTCGTCATTGAGATTGAAGGATTAGAGTTCCATGCCTCTCCCATTATTCTGAAGTCTTCCAATATTGACCTCATTCTGGGAATGGATTGGTTGAAAGCACATACGACTTCTATCGTCTGTGCCACTAAAACCGTCCACCTTCTGCACCCTTCAGATGAGATAGTAAGCTACAATGCTTGTCTGGTTCAAAACGCTGAAGCATGACTTTATGCTTTGAATGCGTTGAACGCATCACCTCTTGAGGGAATTGAAAAGATTCTAGTCGTTCGCGACTTCCAAGATGTATTTCCAGAAGAACTTCCAGGAATACCCCCTGCCCGGGCTATCGAGTTCGCCATCGACTTGAAACTAGGCACCGTTCCTATTGCCAAACGACCCTACAAGATGCCACCTCATGAACTCCTTGAGCTTAAGGAGGAAATCGACAAATATCTTCACAAGGGTTTCATTCGTCCAAGTTCCTCTGCTTGGGGAGCACCTTCTCTCTTCGTCAAGAAGAAGGACGGTACGAACCGTTTGGTCCAAGACTATCGTCCTATCAATCAAGCTACAATTCAGAACAAATATCCCCTTCCTCGGATCAATGATCTGTATGATCAACTGGCTGGTTCATCGATATTCTCTAAACTCGACTTGAGGTTGGGTTACCACCAGATCTGTGTTCGTGAAGAGGATATTCCAAAGACCGCATTCGTGACTCGTTATGGTTCTTATGAGTACACTGTCATGTCTTTTGGCTTGACCAATGCTCCAGCCACATTCTCCCGTTTGATGAACTACATATTCATGGATTACCTCGACAAGTTCATCATAGTCTATCTGGATGATATCCTGGTATATTCGAAGAACAAAGAAGAACATGTTGAACATCTTCGACTTGTTCTAGAGAAGCTTCAAGAACATCAACTTTGTGCCAAGTATTCCAAGTGTGAATTCTGGCTTCCTGAAATCACCTACCTTGGTCATGTCATCTCCAAGGATGGTATTGCCGTCAACCCAGAGCGCGTTCAGGCTATTCTTGACTGGACCCCTCCGAAGACTGTCAAGCAAGTCAGAAGCTTTCTCGGACTCGCCAGCTATTGCCACCGTTTCGTCGAGAACTTCTCCAAGATCGCCAAGCCACTGACCAATCTACTACACGAAGGCGTTAAGTTTGATTGGACTGAAAAGTGTCAGGAAAGTTTCCAGGCACTCAAGGACAAGCTGACTTTTGCCCCAGTGCTTGCTCCCCTGATTCTTGCAAGGACTTCGTCGTCTATTGCGATGCTTCACGACAAGAATTAGGCTATGTCCTAATGCAAGAGCGCAGAGTGATTGCTTATTGTCACGCCCTCGATGCGGCTATATCTCCCACGTGTCGAAGCACGACTTAGAGGCATAACCGCATTGAAAGCAATGTCGCAAGTGAGGTAATCTTCACACAACCCATGTAATACATAAGGGAAAGAGATACATAGTTGGCTTATAATCGCCACTTCACACAAGTACATGAATAAAACATTACACCATACAGATACAAACAGGGCCCGACTAGGGAGCCAAAATAAAAGAAGAAACCCCAAAAGCGACAAAGGTCCACGATCGACCCCAACTGGGCTCCACTACTGATCGACTAGAACGAAACAACATAAAGGACAAGATCTTCATCGGGCTCCTCCTTGAGCTCGGGTGCGTCACCTACACGGTCTCATCGGCACCTGCAAACTGGTTTGGAAGTATCTGGTGAGTCCACGAGGACTCAGCAATCTCTCACCCGCGAGATCAAGACTATTTAAGCTTATAGGTAGGGTAAAAGGTATGAGGTGGAGCTGCAGCAAGCGACTAGCATATAT
This sequence comes from Aegilops umbellulata, assembly GCA_032464435.1. NCBI lineage: Eukaryota > Viridiplantae > Streptophyta > Magnoliopsida > Poales > Poaceae > Aegilops > Aegilops umbellulata. Next base: position 315,696,218 of record CP136056.1, on the reverse strand, counting down.
GGTGGCTAACATACGCAAATGAGAGCGAGAAGAGAAAGCAAAGCACGGTCGAACAACTATGATCAATAAGTGATCCTGAACTGCTTACGTCAAACATAACTCCAACAACCGTGTTCACTTCCCGGACCCCGCTGAGAAGAGACCATCACGGTTACACATGCGGTTGGTTTATTTTAATTAAGATCAACTTCGGGTTTTCTACAACCGGACATTAACAAATTCCCATCTGCCACATAACCGCGGGCATGGCTTTTGAAAGTTCAAACCCTGCAGGGGTGTCCCAACTTAGCCCATGATAAGCTCTCGCGATCAACGAAGGATATTCCTTCTCCCCGGGAAGACCCGATCAGTCTCGGAATCCCGGCTACAAGACATTTCGACAGCAATAAAACAAGTCCAGCAAAGCCGCCCGATGCGCCGACATCCTGAAAGGAGCTGCACATATCTCGTTCTCAGGGCAACACCGGATAAGTCAAGCTATGAGTAAAACCAGGCCTCGAGTTGACACGAGGGGGTCCTGTAGGCTGCTCGGTTCGGACCAACACTTAGACAAGCATTGGCCCGGGGGGCTAAATAAAGATGACCCTCGGGTTGATCAGACCCAAGGGAAAAGGGATAGGTGGTAGGCAAATGGTAAAACCAAGGTTGGGCCTTGCTGAAAAAGTCTTATTCAAAGCGAACTGTCAAGGGGGTCCCATAAATCACCCGACCGCGTTAGGGACGCAAAATCCGGGAACATAACACCGATATGACGGAAACTAGGGCGGCAAGAGTGGAACAAAACACCAGGCATAAGGCCGAGCCTTCCACCCTTTACCAAGTATATAGATGCATTAATTAAATAAGATATATTGTGATATCCCAACAAGTAAAGATGTTCCAACAAGGAACAACAAGTCCATGTTCCAACAAGGAACAAGCTTCATCTTCACCTGCAACTTACAACGCTATAAGAGGGGCTGAGCAAAGCGGTAACATAGCCAAACAACGGTTTGCTAGGACAAGGTGGGTTAGAGGATTGGTTTAGCAATATGGGAGGCATGATAAGCAAATGGTAGGTATCGAAGCATAGGCATAGCAAAAGAGCGAGCAACTAGCAAGCAAAGATAGAAGTGATTTCGAGGGTATGGTCATCTTGCCTGAAATCCCGCAAGGAAGAAGAACGAGTCCATGAAGAAGACAAACGGACGTAGTCAAACGGGTCCTCACAAACGCGATGATAACGGAATCAACCCGAAGAAGCAACACCGGAAAGAAGCACACAACATAGTAAACAACCAACACATGAACATGGCATGATATGCGAGATGTGGTATGCAATGCATATGCATGCTCGGGAAGGGAAAAGATGAACCAGGCATAATCTTGGCAAACCAAGTATGCCACTGGAAAGGTGAGGTGATTTCGGTTGAAATCGATATAAAGATCACCGGAATCGGATGCACGGTTTGCAAATGACAAGCAAAACAAGAATGACAATATTCTGCCATTAACAGCATGATGCTACTTAGCAAGCAACAAGAAACTAAGCTAAGGCACCCAAACGTACCAACAAAGCATATTACAGAGATCTACTCAAAATGCTTGACAAAAGATGAACACTGAGCTACGGCTAAATCACACCACAACAGGTTCAAACAATCATGGCAAAAGTGCAAAAGATAACAGGTTCACAGACTTAGTGAAAATAACATGGCAGAAATTAACATCAGGATGACATGTTTAGAGCAATAAAACCACATGCTACAGGAACAGGACATAGTAATGTAAGGCATGGCATGAATCTAATCAAAGCACTTAACAAAAGTCACTTACTGACCATAAGCAAAAAAGGACTAGAAAATACAATAACACCCATGTCAATTAAGCAAGTTTCGTTACAGGTTTCAGACTTAGCAGAAAACTGGACATGTCAAAAACAGATAACAAGTAGGCATGTTTACGAGCTCGATGCACTCACTACAGAGCATTACATGATGAACTAAGCATACATACATCAAGAAGACATGGCATAGAAGCTAGACATGGCAAGAAAAACATCATAGCATGCAAGGATCAACTATAACAAGCATGGCAAAATTGAATAACATGTAAACAATCTGCCAGCAACATTTTATAGCAAAAGTAGAGCTCGATTGACTCAAGCTATTGCACTCCATAAATACAAATAAAAGCATGGATGGATAGAGCAAATCCATATTCTCAAAACACTCTTACTGATCATGCTCAAAAGAGGCATAGATCTCTCTGAAACAACATGAACACATGGCATAAAAATAATAGCAGGCAGGGACTTGGTGAAATTACTAAGTCTCTGAAATCAGCAACATTAAGTACCCTAATTTGCATGCTTGTGCTAGTCACCACATAGATCACAAAAATACATGGCATAAATCTCTGGGAAGGTAACATGGCATATTACAAAACTCATGTAGGACTCAACTTCATAGGATGCACACATCAATCATGGCAAAAATGACAAAAGTGCATGTTCTGATAAGAATCAGAAACTAACATCACATAGCCCTCTTCTAACAGCATTTCGGGCATCAAGATGAGATCAAATGAGAATTATGCAATAGAATGAAATGATGTACTCTTGGGGGCGAACAATTTGACATATTATACGCCCAAAACGGAGCTACATGCAGAGAGTTATGGCATGATGAACATGGCAATAAAATATGCGGATCCGGGGACTCGGCAGATATTCTCACCCGCGAAAAGTCAACGGGACGAGGAGGACCCGGGACGGAGGGATCCGGGCGACGGGGAGGTGTTTGGTTGGGCGGATTGGTGGATCTCATCCACCCCGCGAGATGGATCCGGACGGGACGGACGCCGGCGAGCTCCCGGGTGGCCGGCGACGACGCGGAGGCGCGGTGACCGGAGCAGGACGGCGAGAGGCGGCGCTGGTGGACGGGCGGCGCGGTCCGGCGAAGGGCGGCCGCGGGATGCCGAGGAGGAGGCGGGACGGCGCGGGGGAGCTCCTGCTTCGGCGAGGCGCGCCGGGCAGAGCAGCAGGCGGCGGCGCGGAAGGCACCGGCGAGGCACGGGTGGAGGCGGCGGCGCGGTGGCGTGGCTCGTCGACGGCGGCGCGAGGCGGCGGGGCGGAAGGGAGGCGCGGGCGGAGTGGCAGCGCGGGGCGCGGGCGGGCGGCGGCGGCGGGCGGGCCGCGCGGGCTCGACGCGGGCCCCGCGGGCCGGCGGCGGCGGAGGAGAGAGGGAGCGGGCGCGGAGGCCACGTGGTAGGCGGGGAGTGGGCGCAGCAGCGGCGGTGGCTGAGGTGGCATGCTCTGATTGGACGAAGCGACGTGTCCGGCGGGCATGTCCGGCGCGGGATGGACATGTCCGGCGGCGCGGAGGAGCGGAGCTAGGGTTTGGACTGCGCGGATCTCGGGAGGGGAGCACATATTTATAGGTAGAGGGGGCTAGGAAGCTCCAAATGGAGTGCGGTTTTCGGCCACGCGATCGTGATCGAACGACCGAGATGATGGAGAGGACTTAGGTGGGTTTTGGGCCACTTAGAAGGGGTGTTGGGCTGCACCAAAAGAGGCCTTTGCGGATACCCGGTTAACCGTTGGAGTATCAAACGGACTCCGATTGACCCGAAACTTGACAGGCGGTCTATCGGTGCTATACCAAGGCCGCTTGGCAAACCTCGGTCCATTCCGAGAAAGTTTAATACACGCTCACGGAGAAAGGCAAAAGGGGACGCCGGGGAACATAGGAGCGCCGGATTGCAAAACGGACAACGGGGAAAATGCTCGGATTCATGAGACGAACGCGTATGCGAATGCGATGCACATGATGACATGATATGAAATGCAGAAGATGACATGGCAAAGAGCGACACGCAAGCACATGACATGGCAACGACGGCGAATAACTGGCGGGCACCTGGCGCATCGGTCTCGGGGCGTTACAACACTCCACCACTACGAGAGGATCTGGTCCCGAGATCTAGAATGGCACCGGAGGGGAAAACGGAAGAGAAAGAGAAGAGGTAAAACTAAGTTGCTTCTTTGACAAAAGAGTGAAACCAAAGAACCTTGAGAGGTTGAACAAAATGAAAGAACGAAAACAACGAAGATGAGCAAAGTTGAAAACACTCCGTTAGGAAAGAGAAACATGAGATACCATGTGAACCTTGGAGGTTGCAAAGCTATGAATGACGAGCACAATGGACAAGAAGGAACTGAAAGCACTCTAGTTGAAACGAGATAAACAAGGAACAAGGAAGAACAAATTCGGGCAGCACTCCAGTTGAAAAGAGATGCAAGACTTGATAAGTTATAAAGAACTTGAAAAGAGAACACCACACTCCGGTTAAATGGATTAGCACGGAAAAGAACATGATCTTGGCAAAACGAGATGATGAGTCGAAGAGAGTAACATCACAATGCCTCTGGAACAAAAGAACGAATAGAATGGAAAGAACGGAGAAGACAAAAACATCTTCTACCTCAAATGAATTTGATATAGCATCCTTAAAAGAAGGATAGAACGGAGTTGTTGGAAAACCAACAACGAAAAGAACAAGCTTGTAGCGGGCTTATGGAAACAACTCAAAATATGAGGTGACAACCTGCCACTAACGGAAACAATAGATTGGATTGATATCAACAAGGAGACGAACAACTTATTTCACCGGTAGGATAATGAAGAACTTGGGTCATTTATAAGCACCATAAATAGCAACAATCCTTAGGGAAGGCTTTAGGTGAAAAATAACCCAAGATAACTCCAATGAAGAGATTGATGGATTTAAAATACCTCATTCTTAACAACATGTGAGTCATGAAACATGAACTCAAATTATCAAGAATGACATAACACCACCTCAAAAGATAAGATAGAAAGAATTGCACTTCGGCATGCAGGATAAAGAATACTTGAACTCCTCCAACAAGAGTCTCGATGAACACTTCGAGAGGGAATTAAATCCTTTGTGAACCATCATGTAGCCTCCATAAAGAACTCCGGTAATAAAAGGATGAAAGAGAGAAAGAGAAGTGAAAAACACAAGGTGAATCCTTGCAAAGATTTAGATGGAGCTTTGAAATGATATAATTGAAATAACCTGGAGCTCCGGAAAGAGAAAAATGAACAAATGAGATCAAGAATTTTGATGAGTCTCCGGAATAAGGAATTGAATTTACTCGATGAAACACGAATAAGAATTACATTATGCTTATCCTTCACCAATTTAAATTGATGACAAGCAACGGATTTGGCATACTACTTATTCTCGTAGAAAGGATTAAGAGAGATATAGCCCAAACTTAGGAATGTCTTCAACGAACCACCGATAGGATTTGAAAAGAACGAATGAATTAATATGTTAACGAAGGAAGAGAACTCTTGAACGAACCACCGTAGGAATTGAAAAAGAAAGTAGCAAAGGCACAATTCACCGGGAAGAATTTAGATAAAAGTGAACGAATAGATCATGAACTGATTTGAGAATATTGAATGATGCACCGGTAAGAATTGGAGTACGATAGACGAAGTTGAGAATGAATAATTCTTCTGAAAAGATGGCCTTCGGAGAATCAAATTGAAAGACTCCTGAAATGCTCCGGATGGGTGAAAAGAATTCTCACAATCGAAAACAATTATGAGAGGATGACAAAAAGCTAGAACTATGAATCTTGAAGAGAATGGAGCAAGATTTAAGAGAAACTCTTCTTCGGACTTCCAATGTTGAGAACGATGATGAGAAACACCAAGAATTGTTGAGATAGACCGGGATGAAAATTAGAAAGGTTGAACCAACGATGAAAAGAATATGAAAGCGAACTTGGAAGGATACATTTGACTTATGAGAAAGCATTCTTATGTCAAACTTTGAAAGAATTTGGGAATAGCCCCGGACAAATTAGAAGAGCCAGGTAAGATCCTGGGAAAAGACCTGTGGGTTAGGGCCCACTCAAAAGAACCACCGTTGAACGATTGCTTGAAAGAAGAGATTGCACCAGTTGAATTAAATGGCTTGAATGAGATAGCATCCTCAAAAGAACTTGAGTGAATTGAGAATGGAAACTTGAATCTTCTGAGATATCTTCAACACTCCGGAACAAATGAATAGCGAGAAGTGAATGATTAAGAGGTGCACCGGTATGAGAAGGTATAGAAACGAGGAAAATATGTGATCACCATCGAAAGATTGCATTGAACACACCGGGGAAGATAAAAGAACCAATAATTATAAATTTGAGGCTCTGTTAGCATCTTCATGAGAAACACCGGGTAAGAACATGAAGGAGAAGAATGGAGAGGCTTCACAAGAATAAAATGGATACTTGATTAAGAAATCTGCGTCCTTGAAGAAATAAGGGTGGGAGGGCGGGAAAACAAAGACAACTTGGAACGGATGAAGCAAACACCATTGAGAAGAACTGATACTTGATCTTGCGAATGTTGAAGTGATCGGATCCACTTGAAGAGAGACACACCGGTTGAAAAAGGATTAACATGACAACCTCGATGATCAAGAAGGATTAGTATTCACATAGCAATATGAGAACACCGTTTAGGGAAGGTATGGATCAACACTTGACATCGAAGCAACTCGAATACCACAAATAAAACAAAACAAAGGATTTGGCTTGCAGAATAAGCCGTAAACAAACATATGATAGATCCCATATCGTATCCTGTGTCTGTTGGAAAGAATCCCTACGTGATACTTGAATTCCCACTTGTAAACTCCCGAAACTTTCTGGTTATGCAATCAGGTGTTAGGGATACAGGGGACACAAAATATATCACCCAAACTAACAATACCTAGATCCAGCTGTATCCATCCTTCAACACATAACCAAGAAACCTTCGGAAATCATCTACCTCAACCTTTGAAAAGCATCCGTTATACGAGTCATGGCAATACTCCCGCACTCGCCTCAGTACTGGGCTATCAGGGTTATCTCACCAACAACTGTACAAAAGAGTTTTTCGATGTCGGCGTACTAAACTCAGGTATTCCAGAACTGCAACGATAAAATTATGATGACAACACCTCGGAGCTCAACTCCACGGGACACCTCCACAAAAACCCCTGCTGACGGGAGGCAACCCACACAATGTTGTCATCATAAAACCATCGGAACGATTCTAAGATACCCGCGTGATCCTAAATTTTTTTTAGTGAAATTTGAGAAGAGAAGAGTCAAAACTCTACGTCAGGATGCTTACCAGAGCGATGAGGAGACTGGGAAGTAAAAAGAATTCCTAAACTCTCCGATATATAATTCCTAAATGACTCAAAACATTTTTCTAGACACAACTCGGCCGCTAAAACGATCAATCAGTGGGGGCTCCTAAGGTCGGGGAAGGCTCTGATACCAACTTGTCACGCCCTCGATGCGGATATATCTCCCACGTGTCGAAGCACGACTTAGAGGCATAACCGCATTAAAAGCAATGTCGCAAGTGAGGTAATCTTCACACAACCCATATAATACATAAGGGAAAGAGATACATAGTTGGCTTACAATCGCCACTTCACACAAGTACATGAATAAAACATTACACCATACTGATACAAACAGGGCCCGACTACGGAGCCAAAATAAAAGAAGAAACCCCAAAAGCGACAAAGGTCCACGATCGACCCCAACTGGGCTCCACTACTAATCGACTAGAACGAAACAACATAAATGACAAGATCTTCATCGGGCTCCTCCTTGAGCTCGGGTGCGTCACCTACACGGTCTCATCGGCACCTGCAAACTGGTTTGGAAGTATCTAGTGAGTCCACGAGGACTCAGCAATCTCTCACCCGCGAGATCAAGACTATTTAAGCTTATAGGTAGGGTAAAAGGTATGAGGTGGAGCTGCAGCAAGCGACTAGCATATATGGTGGCTAACATACGCAAATGAGAGCGAGAAGAGAAAGCAAAGCACGGTCAAACAACTATGATCAATAAGTGATCCTGAACTGCTTAAGTCAAACATAACTCCAACAACCGTGTTCACTTCCCGGACCCCGCCGAGAAGAGACCATCACGGTTACACATGCGGTTGGTGTATTTTAATTAAGATCAACTTCGGGTTTTCTACAACCGGACATTAACAAATTCCCATCTGCCACATAACCGCGGGCATGGCTTTCGAAAGTTCAAACCCTGCAGCGGTGTCCCAACTTAGCCCATGATAAGCTCTCGCGATCAACGAAGGATATTCCTTCTCCCCGGGAAGACCCGATCAGTCTCGGAATCCCGGCTACAAGACATTTCGACAGCAATAAAACAAGTCCAGCAAAGCCGCCCGATGCGCCGACATCCTGAAAGGAGTTGCACATATCTCGTTCTCAGGGCAACACCGGATAAGTCAAGCTATGAGTAAAACCAGGCCTCGAGTTTCCACGAGGGGGCCCCGCAGGCTGCTCGGTTTGGACCAACACTTAGACAAGCATTGGCCCGGGGGGCTAAATAAAGATGACCCTCGGGTTGATCAGACCCAAGGGAAAAGGGATAGGTGGTAGGCAAATGGTAAAACCAAGGTTGGGCCTTGCTGGAAAAGTCTTATTCAAAGCGAACTGTCAAGGGGGTCCCATAAATCACCCGACCGCGTTAGGGACGCAAAATCCGGGAACATAACACCGATATGACGGAAACTAGGGCGGCAAGAGTGGAACAAAACACCAGGCATAAGGCCGAGCCTTCCACCCTTTACCAAGTATATAGATGCATTAATTAAATAAGATATATTGTGATATCCCAACAAGTAAACATGTTCCAACAAGGAACAACAAGTCCATGTTCCAACAAGGAACAAGCTTCATCTTCACCTGCAACTTACAACGCTATAAGAGGGGCTGAGCAAAGCGGTAACATAGCCAAACAACGGTTTGCTAGGACAAGGTGGGTTAGAGGCTTGGTTTAGCAATATGGGAGGCATGATAAGCAAGTGGTAGGTATCGCAGCATAGGCATAGCAAAAGAGCGAGCAACTAGCAAGCAAAGATAGAAGTGATTTCGAGGGTATGGTCATCTTGCCTGAAATCCCGCAAGGAAGAAGAACGAGTCCATGAAGAAGACAAACGAACGTAGTAGAACGGGTCCTCACAAACGCGATGACAAAGGAATCAACCTGAAGAAGCAACACCGGAAAGAAGCACACAACATAGTAAACAACCAACACATGAACATGGCATGATATGCGAGATGTGGTATGCAATGCATATGCATGCTCGGGAAGGGAAAAGATGAACCAGGCATAATCTTGGCAAACCAAGTATGCCACTGGAAAGGTGAGGTGATTTCGGTTGAAATCGATATAAAGATCACCGGAATCGGATGCACGGTTTGCAAATGACAAGCAAAACAAGAATGACAATATTCTGCCATTAACAGCATGATGCTACTTAGCAAGCAACAAGAAACTAAGCTAATGCACCCAAACGTACCAACAAAGCATATTACAGAGATCTACTCAAAATGCTTGACAAAAGATGAACACTGAGCTACGGCTAAATCACACCACAACAGGTTCAAACAATCATGGCAAAAGTGCAAAAGATAACAGGTTCACAGACTTAGTGAAAATAACATGGCAGAAATTAACATCAGGATGACATGTTTAGAGCAATAAAACCACATGCTACAGGAACAGGACATAGTAAAGTAAGGCATGGCATGAATCTAATCAAAGCACTTAACAAAAGTCACTTAATGACCATAAGCAAAAAAGGACTAGAAAATACAATAACACCCATGTCAATTAAGCAAGTTTCGTTACAGGTTTCAGACTTGGCAGAAAACTGGACATGTCAAAAACAGATAACAAGTAGGCATGTTTACGAGCTCGATGCACTCACTACAGAGCATTACATGATGAACTAAGCATACATACATCAAGAAGACATGGCATAGAAGCTAGACATGGCAAGAAAAACATCATAGCATGCAATGATCAACTATAACAAGCATGGCAAAATTGAATAACATGTAAACAATCTGCCAGCAACATTTTATAGCAAAAGTAGAGCTCGATTGACTCAAGCTATTGCACTCCATAAATACAAATAAAAGCATGGATGGATAGAGCAAATCCATATTCTCAAAACACTCTTACTGATCATGCTCAAAAGAGGCATAGATCTCTCTGAAACAACATGAACACATGGCATAAAAATAATAGCAGGCAGGGACTTGGTGAAATTACTAAGTCCCTGAAATCAGCAACATTAAGTACCCTAATTTGCATGCTTGTGCTAGTCACCACATAGATCACAAAAATACATGGCATAAATCTCTGGGAAGGTAACATGGCATATTACAAAACTCATGTAGGACTCAACTTCATAGGATGCACACATCAATCATGGCAAAAATGACAAAAGTGCATGTTCTGATAAGAATCAGAAACTAACATCACATAACCCTCTTCTAACAGCATTTCGGGCATCAAGATGAGCTCAAATGAGAATGGTGCAATAGAATGAAATGATGTACTCTTCGAGGTGAACAATTTGACATATTATACGCCCAAAACGGAGCTACATGCAGAGAGTTATGGCATGATGAACATGGCAATAAAATATGCGGATCCGGGGACTTGGCAGATATTCTTACCCGCGAAAAGTCAACGGGACGAGGAGGACCCGGGACGGAGGGATCCGGGCGACGGGGAGGTGTTTGGTTGGGCGGATTGGTGGATCTCATCCACCCCGCGAGATGGATCCGGACGGGACGGACGCCGGCGAGCTCCCGGGCGGCCGGCGACGACGCGGAGGCGCGGTGACCGGAGCAGGACGGCGAGAGGCGGCGCTGGCGGACGGGCGGCGCGGTCCGGCGACGGGCGGCCGCGGGATGCGGAGGCGGAGGCGGGACGGCGCGGGGGAGCTCCTGCTCCGGCGAGGCGCGCTGGGCAGAGCAGCAGGCGGCGGCGCGGAAGGCACCGGCGAGGCACGGGTGGAGGCGGCGGCGCGGTGGCGCGGCTCGTCGGCGGCGGCGCAAGGCGGCGGGGCGGAAGGGGCGCGGGCGGAGTGGCAGCGCGGGGCGCGGGCTCGCGCAGGCGGGCGGCGGGCGGGCCGCGCGGGCCCGACGCGGGCCCCGCGGGCCGGCGGCGGCGGAGGAGAGAGGGAGCGGGCGCGGAGGCCACGTGGCAGGCGGGGAGTGGGCGCAGCGGCGGCGGTGGCTGAGGTGGCATGCTCTGATTGGACGAAGCGACGTGTCCGGCAGACATGTCCGGCGCGGGATGGACATGTCCGGCGGCGCGGAGGAGCGGAGCTAGGGTTTGGACTGCGCGGATCTCGGGAGGGGAGCACATATTTATAGGTAGAGGGGGCTAGGAAGCTCCAAATGGAGTGCGGTTTTCGGCCACGCGATAGTGATCAAACGACCGAGATGATGGAGAGGACTTAGGTGGGTTTTGGGCCACTTAGAAGGGGTGTTGGGCTGCACCAAAAGAGGCCTTTGCGGATACCCGGTTAACCGTTGGAGTATCAAACGGACTCCGATTGACCCGAAACTTGACAGGCGGTCTATCGGTGCTATACCAAGGCCGCTTGGCAAACCTCGGTCCATTCCGAGAAAGTTTAATACACGCTCACGGAGAAATGCAAAAGGGGACGCCGGGGAACATAGGAGCGCCGGATTGCAAAACGGACAACGGGGAAAATGCTCGGATTCATGAGACGAACGCGTATGCGAATGCGATGCACATGATGACATGATATGAAATGCAGAAGATGACATGGCAAAGAGCGACACGCAAGCACATGACATGGCAACGACGGCGAATAACTGGCGGACACCTGGCGCATCGGTCTCGGGGCGTTACACTTATGCCTCCCGTCAAGTGCGTCCTCACGAAGAGAACTACCCAGTTCACGACCTCGAGCTTGCTGCAGTTATCTTTGCACTGAAGCTATGGCGACCGTACCTTCTTGGTAATTGTTGTGAGATATTCACCTATCATCAGAGTCTGAAGTACCTGTTTACTCAGCCAGATTTGAACCTCCGTTAGCAGCGATGGATGGAAGCCATTTCTGACTACAACTGCGGTATATCCTATACCCCTGGCAAGGCTAATGTAATGGCTGATGCCCTGAGCCGTAAGTCTTATTGCAACAATCACATGGTTTTCAAAGCTCAATCCCGCCTTTATGAAGAGCTATGCAAGCTGAACCTTCAACTAGTTCCACAGGGTTCTTTGAATAACCTTGTCCTGGAACCAACTCTTCTCAAGGCTATTAAGTCTGCACAAGCCAAAGATGCTCACGTTGATTTGATGAAAAAGGATCTTGCCTTAGAGAAATCCAGAGATTTCTCACTTGGAGAATATGGAACCTTATACTTCAGAGATCGCATTGTCGTACCCCAGTTCGAGCTTATGACAGAGAAGGTGATGAAAGAAGCGCATGACACCGCTCTCTCTATTCATCCAGGAAGTACCAAGATGTATCTAGACATCCGTCAGAAGTACTGGTGGTCTAATATGAAGCAAGACATTGCTCGATATATTGAAGAATGTGACGTTTGTCGTCGCGTCACAGCAGAACATCAGAAACCGGCTGGACTTCTACAACCGCTTCCGATTCCTGAATGGAAGTGGGATAAGATCCAAATGGACTTCGTCACTAGCCTTCCCAAGTCTCAGAAAGGTAACGATGCTATCTTTGTCGTCATCGACCAGTTCTGGAAGGTTCCTCACTTTCTGCCAGTCAAGGAGACTATCACTGCTAGTCAATTAGCAAACTTGTATATCTCCCGAATTGTGTCACTCCACGGCATTCCGAAGCAGATCAGTTCGGACCGCGGTAGTATTTTCACTTCTAAGTTCTGGGATAGTTTCCAAGAGGCAATGGGAACTCATATAACCTGGAGCACTGCTTATCATCCCCAATCCCAAGGCCAAGTCGAGCGAGTCAATAAAATTCTTGAAGACATGCTTCGGGCTTGTGTTATTTCTTTCGGCAAGAAGTGGGAAGAATCTCTTCCTTATGCGGAGTTCTCTTATAACAACAACTATCAAGCCAGCTTGAAGATGGCACCCTTTGAAGTGCTCTATGGACGTAAGTGTCGAACCCCTATGAATTGGTCAGAAACTGGGGAACGAACGCTCATTGGTCCAGACATTATTCAACAAGCTGAAGAGCAGGTTCGCATTGTCCGGGATAATCTCAAGGCGGCCCAGTCCTGCCAGAGGAGCAATTATGATCGTAAACACTGGGGTTCAACTTATCAACCTGGTGAACAAGCTTATTTGCGTGTCACTCCTTTGAGAGGCACTCATCGGTTCAGAGTCAAGGGCAAGCTAGCTCCGCGCTACATTGGTCCTTTCCGCATTCTCTCCCGTCGTGGACTGGTGGCTTATCAACTGGAGTTGCCACCTTAGTTCTCTCACGTCCATGACATCTTCCATGTGTCGCAACTTCGTCGTTGCTTCAAGGACCCGGAACGTGAAGTGGATCCGGAATTGATTGAAATTCAAGATGATCTCACATACAAAGAGCATCCTATCCGCATTCTTGAAGAAGCTGAACGTCGAACACGCCAGAAGGTTACCAGGTTCCTCAAGGTTCAATGGTCAAATCATTCTAAAGATGAAGCCACTTGGGAACGCGAGGATAACCTCCGTGCTGAATACCTCGATCTGTTCCCTTCTACCTCTTAATTCTCGGGACGAGAATTTCTTTTAGAGGAGGAGAGTTGTAACACCCTAGTGTAATGATGCTACAGTCATCCCTGGGGTTAAGTTAATCTTTTGCTAAACATGTGCCTGATCATTATTATCTCATGTTTCTTTCAACTTCCCCTTTTGAATGCAAATTCAAATGCTAAGTGAAATGCAAAATTTCTCAAACATGAAAACTAAAATGTTCATCATGTGGAACATATTATTCTGGTAATATTGGTGTTGGTCCAACATTTTTTTCAAAGTGTCTAAATGACCTAAGATAGCTAAAACAGAAAAGCTTAAAAAAGAAATAAAAAGGGAAAGCAAGGAGAAAAGGAAAAGGGCCAGAGCCCCTGGCCTCCCAATGGGCCTCGGCCCACCCCAGCTAGGCTGGCCGCTCCCCCTCCCAGGTCATCCCTCTCCTCTCTGTTCATGCGACCGAGCCCCCCCCAGCTCGTTCCCACCTGACCCGGCGTGGCGCCCCGCGCTGCCACTTTGTCGCCGAGGGGATAATGGTAGCCCCGACGCCTCGTGCTCCCTCACCACTCGCCCACTTCCCCCTGTCCTCCCCTCTCTCACTCCCCACCAGATCCCCCCTCCACCGAGTGCCCCCTGTCTCCGCTCATCGCGGCGACCGCTGCTCCCAACCCTCTTCAGCGCGTCCCGGAGCTTCACGACAGTCAGCATCGCAGTCCACGCCCACGAGCAGGAGCCGGAAGCCCCTCCATTGCCGAGCCGGCCTTCTTCTTGCTCCTCGGGCACTGTCGACCTCGCCGATGAATCTGACTCCGGCAAGCCTTCCCCGAGCCCACTTGTGCACACCTGCAGGGCCCGGTGAGCAGCCACTTCGACCCCCCTCCCTTCTCCTCCCCGTGCACCGTAGTTAGCTTCCACGCGTGCTCGAGGTCCGGCCACCGTCGTTAGATTTCGCAGTCGATGCTGCGGGCCGTTTCAACGGCCACCGTTGCCGCCGTTCGACACGGTGTGATGCCCGCGTTCGGATGCACCAGATTCCGCGCCGAAAGAGCCCCCATAGCCCACTTCTCCTTGCGCCATCGAACGCCACCACCGCCTTGCTCGTCGCCGGCGATGCTCCAGCCGCCCCAAGCCCTCCCATCAGCAGTGTTGGATGCGCGGCTGGACGCTCGCTCAAACGGGCCTACGCGCGGGCCGAGCGACCCCTTGTAGCCGATTTCTGACCATTCCCGAGCGCGCCGCCATTGAATATGGTCGCCGGAGACAACTCCGGCGCCGTTTCCAGCGTTGCTGACGTGGCTGACCACGTGGACCCCCCCACAGCCGCTGCCATTGGGCCCCAGGGTCCCGTTGACCCAGTCAGATGCTGACTGGGCAGCACCCAGTCACTGCCTGTGGGCCCCGCATGGGCCCGGTTGACCAGTCAACTGGTCTATTGACCGCTGATGCAGGGCTGACGCTAGGATGCAGTCACAATTCATTTTCTGACGAATTTAGTAATTAAAACAAATTTAAGAATATTACTAAACCTTTGAAAATTCGTAGAAAATTAACCGTATCTCGGATGAAAATGTTTTCTACATGAAAGTTGCTCAGAACGACGAGACGAATCCGATTACGCGATCGGTTTACTTGTCAGATGCCTCTAACTATATGAACCCGGAACATTCCCCCTCCGGTCATCTGTCTGACACAAGTCCGAAATCGGGAAAACATTCTCGGATGTTTCCCCCCTTCGCCGGTATTGTGTAGCCTTGCGTCAGTTCACCCCTAGCGCTGCTTGTTGTCTTGTCATGCATAGTATTACACTTGTTTACTCTGTATTTACTATTTCTTCTCCCTCTTCTCTTCGGTAGACCCCGAGCTCGATGTTGCCCCTGTGATTGACTACGTCGACGACGACGCCTCTGAGGGAGTCCTGGATTAGGGGGTGTCCGGATGGCCGGACTATACCTTCAGCCGGACTCCTGGACTATGAAGATACAAGATTGAAGACTTCGTCCCGTGTCCGGAAGGGACTTTCCTTGGCGTGGAAGGCAAGCTTGGCGATGCGGATATTTAGATCTCCTACCATTGTAACCGACTTTGTGTAACCCTAACCCTCTCCGGTGTCTATATAAACCGGAGGGCTTTAGCCCATAGGACAACAGACAACAATCATACCATACGCTAGCTTCTAGGGTTTAGCCTCCTTGATCTCGTGGTAGATCTACTCTTGTACTACCCATATCATCAATATTAATCAAGCAGGACGTAGGGTTTTACCTCCATCGAGAGGGCCCGAACCTGGGTAAAACTTCGTGTCCCTTGTCTCCTGTTACCATCCGCCTAGACGCACAGTTCGGGACCCCCTACCCGAGATCCGCCGGTTTTGACACCAACATTGGTGCTTTCATTAAGAGTTCCTCGGTGTCGTCGCTTTTAGGCCCGATGGCTCCTCCGATCATTAATAATGATGCAGTCCAGGGTGAGACTTTTCTCCCCGGACAGATCTTTGTCTTCGGCGGCTTCACACTGTGGGCCAATTCGCTTGGCCATCTGGAGCAAATTGAAAGCTACGCCCCTGGCCATCAGGTCAGATTCGGAAGTTTAAACTACACGGCTGACGTCCGCGGGGACTTGATCTTCGACGGATTCGAGCCACAGCCGAGCGCGCCACACTGTCGCGATGGGCATGATCTAGCTCTACCGCCGAACAGTGCCCTGGAGGCCACACACGCATCGGTTCCGACCCTGGATTCGAAACCAACTGCGCCGATCGAGGACGAGTGGTTGGACGCCGCCTCAGGGGCTGCGATCCCAACGGCTATCGAGCCGAACACCAGCCCCGCACTCCGCATGGCCCATGACTCCGTGGGGCCGGACTCCTCTCCGGACTCCAAGCCCCCCGCGCCCCTGCCGATCGAATCCGATTGGGCGCCGATCATGGAGTTTACCGCCGCGTACATCTTTCAGCACTCGTCCTTTGGCGATATTCTGAAGTCATTAAAGTCTCTCTCTTTATCAGCAGAGCCCTGGCCGAACTGCAGTCAGCAAGGTTGGGATACGGACGACGAAGAAATTCAAAACCCACCCACCACCCACTTTGTAGCCACTGTCGATGATTTAAACGACATGCTCGACTTCGACTCCGAAGACATCGACGGTATGGACGCCGATGTAGGAGACGACCAAGAACCAGCACCTATAGGGCACTGGAAAGCCACCTCGTCGTATGACATATACATGGTGGATACCCCAAAAGAAGGAGATGGCGATGGAACAGTGGGGGATGACCCCTCCAAGAAACAGCCTAAGCGCCGGCGTCAGCGGCGCCGCTCTAAATCCCGCCAAAGCAAAAACGGTGATTCCGCTACAGGAGATAATAATACTCCGGATAGCGCCGAAGAACACCCCCTTCAGCAAGATTCAGCGCAGGAGGATGGAGAAGCCAGCCCTCACGAGAGAGGGGCAGACAGAGAGGTCGAGGATGATAATTATATGCCTCCCTCCGAAGACGAGGCAAGCCTCGACGACGACGAATTCGTCGTGCCAGAGGATCCCGTCGAACAAGAGCGTTTCAAACGTAGGCTTATGGCCACGACAAGCAGCCTCAAGAAAAAACAGCAACAGCTTAGAGCTAATCAAGATTTGCTAGCCGACAGATGGACTGAAGTCCTTGCGGCCGAAGAGTACGAACTCGAACACCCCTCCAAGAGCTACCCAAAGCGCAGGCTGCTACCCCGATTAGATGAGGAAGCACCTAAACCTACATCACCAGCGCATGACACGGCCGATTGGCCACCTCGTGGCCGCGACAGAGAGGCCTCTTGGCTCTCCACTCAAGCCGCACCCCGGCGCCGTTCAAAACATTTTAAGGCACGGGAAAGTGCGCCAGACCTGCGAGACATATTGGAGGACAAGGCAAAGCAAACAAGATTGATCTATGGATCGCGCGGACGCCCCACGGCACATGATGGTGATCGTCACTCCAGATATAATAAATCCGGCCGGGCCGGACACAATAGACAAAGCTTATTTGAGTTGTGTCGTGATATAGCCCAATACAGAGGCGCCGCACACCCCCTATGCTTCACAGATGAAGTAATGGATCGTCAAATCCCTGAGGTTTTCAAACCCGTGAACATCGAATCATACGATGGCACAACAGACCCCGCGGTATGGATCGAGGATTATCTCCTACATATCCACATGGCCCGCGGCAACGATCTACACGCCATAAAATACCTCCCACTCAAACTCAAGGGACCAGCTCGACATTGGCTTAACAGCTTGCCAGCAGAATCTATCGGGTGTTGGGAGGACCTGGAAGCCGCATTCCTCGACAATTTCCAGGGCACCTATGTGCGACCACCAGACGCTGATGACCTAAGCCACATAATTCAGCAGCCAAAGGAATCGGCCAGGCAATTCTGGACACGGTTCCTAACAAAGAAAAACCAAATAGTCGACTGTCCGGACGCTGAGGCCCTAGCAGCCTTCAAGCACAATATCCGCGATGAGTGGCTTGCCCGGCACCTTGGACAGGAAAAGCCGAAATCCATGGCAGCACTCACGACGCTCATGACCCGCTTTTACGCGGGAGAAGACAGCTGGCTAGCTCGTAGCAATAAATTTGTTGGGGAACGTTGCAGAAAACAAAAAAATTCCTACGGTTTCACCAAGATCCGTCTATGAGTTCATCTAGCTACGAGTGATCGGATGCATCTACATACCTTTGTAGATCGCGAGCGGAAGCGTTCAAAGAACGGGGATGAGGGAGTCGTACTCGACGTGATCCAATCACCGGAGATCCTAGCGCCGAACGGACGGCACCTCCGCGTTCAACACACGTACGGTCAGCGTGACGTCTCCTCCTTCTTGATCCAGCAAGGGGAAGGAGAGGATGATGAAGATCCAGCAACACGATGGCGTGGTGGTGGATGCAGCAGGGATCCGGCAGGGCTTCGCCAAGCGTCTGCGGGAGGAGGAGGTGTAGCAAGGGGAAGGGAGGCGCCAAGATGCAGGGTGCGGCTGCCCTTCCTCCCCTCCACTATATATAGGGGCTAGGGGGGCGCATGCCCCCTTGGAGATCCCATCTAGAGGGGGGGCGGCGTCCCCCGGGGCAACGGCCCCCTTAGGGTTTCCAACCAGGGGGGGCGCATGCCCCCTCGGCGGGCAACGGCCCCCTAGGGTTTCCAACCAGGGGGGGCGCATGCCCCCTCGGGGGGGGCAACGGCCCCCTAGGGTTTCCAACCCTAGGCGCCTTGGGCCCTTGGGTGGGGTGCACCAGCCCACCATGGGCTCGTTCCCATGCCAGTTCAGCCCATGGGGCCCTCCGGGATAGGTGGCCCCACCCGGTGGACCCCCAGGACCCTTCTGGTGGTCCCGGTACAATACCGGTGACCCCCGAAACTCTCCAGATGGCCGAAATAGCACTTCCCATATATATTTCTTCACCTCCGGACCATTCCGGAACTCCTCCTGACGTCCGGGATCTCATCCGGGACTCCGAACAACTTTTGGTTTGCTGCATACTAATATCTCTACAACCCTAGCGTCACCGAACCTTAAGTGTGTAGACCCTACGGGTTCGGGAGATATGCAGACATGACCGAGACGCCTCTCCGGTCAATAACCAATAGCGGGATCTGGATACCCATGTTGTCTCCCACATACTCCTCGATGATCTCATCGGATGAACCACGATGTCGAGGATTCAATTAACCCCGTATTCAATTCCCTTTGTCAATCGGTACGTTACTTGCCCGAGACTCGATCGTCGGTATCCCAATACCTCGTTTAGTCTCGTTACCGGCAAGTCACTTTACTCGTACTGTAATGCATGATCCCGTGACCAGACACTTGGTCACATTGAGCTCATTATGATGATGCATTACCGAGTGGGCCCAGAGATACCTCTTTGTCATATGGAGTGACAAATCCCAGTCTCGATCAGTGTCAACCAAACAGACACTTTCGGAGATACCCGTAGTATACCTTTATAGTCACCCAATTACGTTGTGACGTTTGGTACACCCAAAGCACTCCTACGGTATCCGGGAGTTACACGATATCATGGTCTAAGGAAAAGATACTTGACATTGGAAAAGCTCTAGCAAACGAACTATACGATCTTGTGCTATGCTTAGGATTGGGTCTTGTCCATCACATCATTCTCCTAATGATGTGATCTCGTTATCAATGACATCCAATGTCCATAGTCAGGAAACCATGACTATCTGTTGATCAACGAGCTAGTCAACTAGAGGCTTACTAGGGACATGTTGGTGTCTATGTATTCACACATGTATTACGATTTCCGGATAACACAATTATAGCATGAATAAAAGACAATTATCATGAACAAGGAAATATAATAATAATCCTTTTATTATTGCCTCTAGGGCATATTTCCAACAGTCTCCCACTTGCACTAGAGTCAATAATCTAGTTACATTGTGATGAATCGAGCACCCATAGAGTTCTGGTGTTGATCATGTTTTGCTCTAGGGAGAGGTTTAGTCAACGGATCTGCGACATTCAGATCCGTATGCACTTTACAAATTTCTATGTCTCCATCTTGAACATTTTCACGAATGCAGTTGAAGCGACGCTTGATGTGCCTGGTCTTCTTGTGAAATCTGGGCTCCTTGGCAAGTGCAATAGCTCCAGTGTTGTCACAGAAGAGTTTGATCGGCCCCAACGCATTGGGTATGACTCCTAGGTCGGTGATGAACTCCTTCACCCAAATTGCTTCATGCGCTGCCTCCGAGGCTGCCATGTACTCCGCTTCACACGTAGATCCGGCCACGACGCTCTGCTTGCAGCTGCACCAGCTTACTGCTCCACCATTCAACATATACACGTATCCGGTTTGTGACTTAGAGTCATCCAGATCTGTGTTGAAGCTAGCATCGACGTAACCCTTTACGACGAGCTCTTCGTCACCTCCATAAACGAGAAACATGTCCTTAGTCCTTTTCAGGTACTTTAGGATATTCTTGACCGCTGTCCAGTGTTCCTTGCCGGGATTACTTTGGTACCTTCCTACCAAACTTACGGCAAGGTTTACATCAGGTCTGGTACACAGCATGGCATACATAATAGACCCTATGGCTGAGGCATAGGGGATGACACTCATCTCTTCTATATCTTCTGCCGTGGTCGGGCATTGAGCTGAGCTCAATTTCACACCTTGCAACACAGGCAAGAACCCCTTCTTGGACTGATCCATATTGAACTTCTTCAATATCTTCTCAAGGTATGTGCTTTGTGAAAGACCTATGAGGCGTCTTGATCTATCTCTATAGATCTTGATGCCTAATATATAAACAGCTTCTCCAAGGTCCTTCATTGAAAAACTCTTATTCAAGTAGGCCTTAATGCTGTCCAAAAGTTCTATATCATTTCCCATCAAAAGTATGTCATCTACATATAATATGAGAAATGCTACAGAGCTCCCACTCACTTTCTTGTAAACGCAGGCTTCTCCATAAGTCTGCATAAACCCAAACGCCTTGATCATCTCATCAAAGCGAATGTTCCAACTCCGAGATGCTTGCACCAGCCCATAAATGGATCGCTGGACCTTGCATACCTTTTTAGCATCCTTAGGGTCAACAAAACCTTCCGGCTGCACCATATACAGTTCTTCCTTAAGATAGCCGTTAAGGAATGCCGTTTTGACGTCCATTTGCCATATCTCATAATCATAGTATGCGGCAATTGCTAACATGATTCGGACGGACTTCAGCTTCGCTATGGGAGAGAAAGTCTCATCGTAGTCAACCCCTTGAACTTGCCGATAACCCTTAGCGACAAGTCGAGCTTTATAGATGGTAACATTACCATCCGCGTCCGTCTTCTTCTTAAAGATCCATTTGTTTTCTATCGCTCGCCGATCATCGGGCAAGTCTGTCAAAGTCCATACTTTGTTTTCATACATGGATCCTATCTCGGATTGCATGGCCTCCAGCCATTTGTTGGAATCTGGGCCCGCCATCGCTTCTTCATAGTTCTAAGGTTCACCGTTGTCTAACAACATGATTTCCAGGACAGGGTTGCCGTACCACTCTGGTGCGGAACGTGTCCTTGTGGACCTACGAAGTTCAGTAGTAACTTGATCTGAAGTTTCATGATCATCATCATTAACCTCCTCTCTAACCGGTGGAGGCACCACAGAAACATTTTCTTGAGCTGCGCTACTATCCGGTTCAAGAGGTAATACTTCATCAAGTTCCACTTTCCTCCCACTTACTTCTGTCGAGAGAAACTCTTTCTCCAGAAAGGATCCGTTCTTGGCAACAAAGATCTTGCCTTCGGATCTTAGGTAGAAGGTATACCCAATAGTTTCCTTAGAGTATCCTATGAAGACGCATTTTTCCGACTTGGGTTCGAGCTTTTCAGGTTGAAGTTTCTTGACATAAGCATCGCATCCCCAAACTTTTAGAAACGACAGCTTAGGTTTCTTCCCAAACCATAATTCATACGGTGTCGTCTCAACGGATTTAGACGGTGCCCTATTTAAAGTGAATGTAGCTGTCTCTAGAGCGTATCCCCAAAATGATAGCGGTAAATCTGTAAGAGACATCATAGATCGCACCATATCCAATAGAGTGCGATTACGACGTTCGGACACACCATTACGTTGAGGTGTTCCAGGCGGCGTGAGTTGTGAAACGATTCCACATTTCCTTAAGTGTGTGCCAAATTCATGACTTAAATATTCTCCTCCACGATCTGATTGTAAGAACTTTATTTTTCGGTCATGTTGATTCTCTACCTCATTCTGAAATTCCTTGAACTTTTCAAAGGTCTCAGACTTGTGTTTCATCAAATAGACATACCCATATCTACTCAAGTCATCCGTGAGAGTGAGAACATAATGATATCCTCCGCGAGCCTCAACACTCATTGGACCGCACACATCAGTATGTATGATTTCCAATAAGTTGGTTGCTCGCTCCATTGTTCCGGAGAACGGAGTCTTGGTCATTTTGCCCATGAGGCATGGCTCGCATGTGTCAAATGATTCATAATCGATAGACTCTAAAAGTCCATCAGTATGGAGCTTCTTCATGCGCTTGACACCAATGTGACCAAGGCAGCAGTGCCACAAGTATGTGGGACTATCGTTATCAACTTTACACCTTTTGGTATTCACACTATGAATATGTGTATTATCATGCACGAGATTCATTAAGAATAAACCATTGACCATCGGAGCATGACCATAAAACATATCACTCATATAAATAGAACAACCATTATTCTCGGATTTAAATGAGTAGCCATCTCGCATTAAACGAGATCCAGATACAATGTTCATGCTCAAAATTGGCACTAAATAACAATTATTGAGGTTTAAAACTAATCCCATAGGTAAATGTAGAGGTAGCGTGCCGACGGCGATCACATCGACCTTGGAACCATTCCCGACGCGCATCTTCACCTCGTCCTTCGCCAGTCTCCGCTTATTCCGCAGCTCCTGTTTTGAGTTACAAATATGAGCAACGGCACCGGTATCAAATACCCAGGAGCTACTGCGAGCACTGGTAAGGTACACATCAATTACATGTATATCACATATACCTTTAGTGTTGCCGGCCTTCTTGTCCGCTAAGTATTTGGGGCAGTTCCGCTTCCAGTGACCCTTCCCTTTGCAATAAAAGCACTCAGTCTCAGGCTTGGGTCCATGCTTTGACTTCTTCCCGGCAACTGGCTTATCGGGCACGGCAACATCCTTGCCGTCCTTCTTGAAGTTCTTCTTACCCTTGCCTTTCTTGAACTTAGTGGTTTTATTGACCATCAACACTTGATGTTCCTTTTTGATTTCAACCTCTGCTGATTTCAGCATAGCAAATACCTCAGGAATGGTCTTTACCATCCCCTGCATGTTGTAGTTCATCACAAAGCTCTTGTAGCTAGGTGGGAGCGACTGAAGGATTCTGTCAATGACCGCCTCGTCTGGGAGTTTAATCTCCAGCTGAGTCAAGCGGTTGTGCAACCCAGACATCTTGAGTATGTGTTTCACTAATAGAACTATTTTCCTCCATCTTACAACTGTAGAACTTGTCGGAGACTTCATATCTCTCGACCCGGGCATGAGCTTGGAAAACTAGTTTCAGCTCCTCGAACATCTCATATGCTCCGTGATGCTCAAAACGCTTTTGGAGCCCCGGTTCTAAGCTGTAAAGCATGCCGCACTGAACGAGGGAGTAATCATCAGCACGAGACTGCCAAGCATTCATAATGTCTTGGTTCTCTGGGATGGGTGCTTCACCTAGCGGTGCTTCTAGGACATATTGTTTCCTGGCAGCTATGAGGATGATCCTCAGGTTCTGGACCCAGTCCGTATAGTTGCTGCCATCGTCTTTCAGCTTGGTTTTCTCTAGGAACGTGTTGAAGTTCATGTTGAAATTGGCTTGGGCCATTTGATCTACAAGACATATTGCAAAGTTTATTTAGACTAAGTTCATGATAATTAAGTTCATCGAATCAAATTATTTAATGAACTCCCACTCAGATTAGACATCCCTCTAGTCATCTAAGTGTAACATGATCCGACTCGACTAGGCCGTGTCCGATCATCACGTGAGACGGACTAGTCATCATCGGTGAACATCTCCATGTTGATCGTATCTTCCATATGACTCATGTTCGACCTTTCGGTCTCTTGTGTTCCGAGGCCATGTCTGTACATGCTAGGCTCGTCAAGTCAACCTAAGTGTTTGCATGTGTAAATCTGTCTTACACCCGTTGTATGTGAACGTTGGAATCTATCACACCCGATCATCACGTGGTGCTTCGAAACAACGAACTGTCGCAACAGCGCACAGTTAGGGGCAACACTTTCTTGAAATTTATTATGAGGGATCATCTTATTTACTACCATCGTTCTAAGTAAACAAGATGTAAAACATGATAAACATCACATGCAATAAATAATAATAGTGACATGATATGGCGAATATCATATAGCTCCTTTGATCTCCATCTTGGGGCTCCATGATCATCTTGTCACCGGCATGACACCATGATATCCATCATTGTGTCTCCATGAAGTTGCTCGCCAACTATTACTTCTACTACTACGGCTAACACGTTTAGCAATAAAGCAAAGTAATTTACATGGCATTTCCAATGACACGCAGGTCATACAAAAAATAATGACAACTCCTATGGCTCCTGCCGGTTGTCATACTCATCGACATGCAAGTCGTGGTTCCTATTACATGAACATGATCTCATTCATCACATATATATCATTCATCATTCATCACAACTTTGTCCATATCATATCACAAAGCACTTGCTGCAAAAACAAGTTAGACGTCCTCTAATTGTTGTTGCAAGTTTTACGTGGCTGCAATAGGGTTCTAGCAAGAACGTTTTCTTACCTACGTAAAAGCCACAACGTGATTTGTCAACTTCAATTTACCCTTCATAAGGACCCTTTTTGTCGAATCCGCTCCAAGTAAAGTGGGAGAGACACACACCCGCCAGCCACCTTATGCAACTAGTGCATGTCAGTCGGTGGAACCGGTCTCACGTAAGCGTACGTGTAAGGTTGGTCCGGGCCGCTTCATCCCACAATACCGCTGAAGCAAAATAAGACTAGTAGCGGCAAGAAAGTTGACAACATCTACGCCCACAACAATTGTGTTCTACTCGTGCAAAGAGAACTACGCATAGACCTAGCTCTGATACCACTGTTGGGGAACGTTGCAGAAAACAAAAAATTTCCTACGGTTTCACCAAGATCCATCTATGAGTTCATCTAGCAACGAGTGATCGGGTGCATCTACATACCTTTGTAGATCGCGAGCGGAAGCGTTCAAAGAACGGGGATGAGGGAGTCGTACTCGACGTGATCCAATCACCGGAGATCCTAGCGCCGAACGGACGGCACCTCCGCGATCAACACACGTACGGTCAGCGTGACGTCTCCTCCTTCTTGATCCAGCAAGGGGAAGGAGAGGTTGATGAAGATCCAGCAACACGATGGCGTGGTGGTGGATGCAGCAGGGATCCGGCAGGGCTTCGCCAAGCGTCTGCGGGAGGAGGAGGTGTAGCAAGGGGAAGGGAGGCGCCAAGATGCAGGGTGCGGCTGCCCTTCCTCCCCTCCACTATATATAGGGGCTAGGGGGCGCATGCCCACTTGGAGATCCCATCTAGAGGGGGTGCGGCGGCCCCCGGGGCAACGGCCCCCTTAGGGTTTCCAACCAGGGGGGTGCATGCCCCCTCGGGGGGCAACGGCCCCCTAGGGTTTCCAACCAGGGGGGGCGCATGCCCCCTCGGGGGGGCAACGGCCCCTAGGGTTTCCAACCCTAGGCGCCTTGGGCCCTTGGGTGGGGTGCACCAGCCCACCAGGGGCTGGTTCCCACGCCACTTCAGCCCATGGGGCCCTCCAGGATAGGTGGCCCCACCCGGTGGACCCCCGGGACCCTTCTGGTGGTCCCGGTACAATACCGGTGACCCCCGAAACTCTCCAGATGGCCGAAACAGCACTTCCCACATATATTTCTTCACCTCCGGACCATTGCAGAACTCCTCTTGACGTCCGGGATCTCATCCGGGACTCCGAACAACTTTCGGTTTGCTGCATACTAATATCTCTACAACCCTAGCGTCACCGAACCTTAAGTGTGTAGACCCTACGGGTTCGGGAGATATGCAGACATGACCGAGATGCCTCTTCGGTCAATAACCAATAGCGGTATCGGGATACCCATGTTGGCTCCCACATACTCCTCGATGATCTCATTGGATGAACCACGATGTCGAGGATTCAATTAACCCCGTATTCAATTCCCTTTGTCAATCGGTACGTTACTTGCCCGAGACTCGATCGTCGGTATCCCAATACCTCGTTTAGTCTCGTTACCGGCAAGTCACTTTACTCGTACCGTAATGCATGATCCCGTGACCAGACACTTGGTCACATTGAGCTCATTATGATGATGCATTACCGAGTGGGCCCAGAGATACCTCTCCGTCATACGGAGTGACAAATCCCAGTCTCGATCCGTGTCAACCCAACAGACACTTTCGGAGATACCCGTAGTATACCTTTACAGTCACCCAGTTATGTTGTGACGTTTGGTACACCCAAAGCACTCCTACGGTATCCGGGAGTTACACGATCTCATGGTCTAAGGAAAAGATACTTGACATTGGAAAAGCTCTAGCAAACGAACTATACGATCTTGTGCTATGCTTAGGATTGGTTATTGTCCATCACATCATTCTCCTAATGATGTGATGTCGTTATCAATGACATCCAATGTCCATAGTCAGGAAACCATGACTATCTGTTGATCAACGAGCTAGTCAACTAGAGGCTTACTAGGGACATGTTGGTGTCTATGTATTCACACATGTATTACGATTTCCGGATAACACAATTATAGCATGAATAAAAGACAATTATCATGAACAAGGAAATATAATAATAATCCTTTTATTATTGCCTCTAGGGCATATTTCCAACAAACTTGACCAAGAGCCTTGGTAATTCGGACACCAAGGACAACAGTGGCAGGTCGCGTCGGAACAAGCAAAAACGCCGCGTTAACAGTGACAGCAACGAGGATACGTCAGTCAATGCCGGATTCAGAGGCTATAAATCCAGTCAGCGGAAAAAGCCATTCAAAGGAAATACTCAGGGCCCGTCCAGTTTGGACCGAATACTTGATCGCTTGTGCCAAATACATGGTACCCCTGAAAAGCCAGCCAATCACACCAACAGAGATTGTTGGGTGTTCAAGCAGGCAGGCAAGCTAAATGCCGAAAAAGAGGCAAGGGGCTGCGTAGCAATGACGAGGAGGAGCCCCGGCCGCCGAACAACAGTGGACAGAAGGGTTTTCCCCCACAAGTGCGGACGGTGAACATGATATACGCAACCCACATCCCCAAGAGGGAGCGGAAGCGTGCGTTAAGGGACGTATATGCGATGGAGCCAGTCGCCCCAAAGTTCAACCCATGGTCCTCCAGCCCGATCACCTTCGATTGAAGGGACCACCCCACTAGCACCCGTCATGGCGGATTCGCCGCATTGGTTCTAGACCCAATTATTGACGGATTTCATCTCACTAGAGTCCTTATGGACGGCGGCAGCAGCCTGAACCTGCTTTACCAGGATACAGTGCGGAAAATGGGCATAGATCCCTCGAGGATTAAGCCCACCAAAACGACCTTTAAAGGCGTCATAACAGGTGTAGAGGCCAACTGTACAGGCTCAGTTACACTTGAAGTGGTCTTCGGATCTCCGGACAATTTCCGAAGCGAGGAGTTAATCTTCGACATAGTCCCGTTCCGCAGTGGCTATCACGCACTGCTCGGGCGAACCGCATTCGCAAAGTTCAATGCGGTGCCGCACTACGCATACCTTAAGCTCAAGATGCCAGGCCCTCGAGGAGTAATCACGGTCAATGGAAACACCGAACGCTCCCTCCGAACGAAGGAACACACGGCGGCCCTCGCGGCGGAAGTACAAAGCATCCTCTCAAGGCAGCTCTCCAGTCCGGTCGTTAAACGTCCGGACATCGTCAAGCGCGCCCGACGTAACCTACAACAAGACCGTCTGGCACGTTCCGAGTAGGCGTAGCAACGCGGCCCCAACCCTAGCCCTCGCGAACTAGCGAAACCAGTGCCTCGCGTACATAACTACGCTCTCGAAATACCATGGGCACAGGGGGAGGGGCACCATCACGGCGCGCCCGAAACACGGCTTAAACCGCACTAGGGGCTGACGATTTCTTTATTTTTTTCTTACTTTCTGGACTCCATACTTCGGAAGACCTGTTCGGCAATCTAACTGCCACTCAAATGATGCAAGAACCAGGGAAGCAGAAAATCTACGCCGCATTATATAACTCCCAGGTGGTCTCTATCATGAGCAGTATACCTGTTTTGCATACTATTCCGCAGCCTGCCCCTGGAAAGGACATGTTATATAGTCCCACTTTTGCTTATCGCACTATTTGTATCGTTCTGCTTTGATCGCAGCCTTTTTATAAACAATGCATAGCTTTTTGTCTACTTTCGCATTACTGTTTTTCACAAATACATGTTCATTAACGACATGTTGCACCCGTACACTTTGGTACGGTCAATACGCCAGGGGCTTCAGTACCCCCCTTATATGGTATGAGAAGTCCGAACACTTTAACAAGTGCGGCACCCCAAACTTATAGCATTATATGCATCGGCTCCGAATCATGTCTTGGGTCAATAGTTGGGTTTGCCCGGCTCCTATGTTTTGGTGCCTTACGTTCCGTTGTATCGGCTAAGGTAGCACTAGGAGAACTACTGCGATTGTGCCCTAGTTGAGCTGGGCGGAGCACCTCAGTAGAGAAAGCTAAAACTGACTGTCATGATGAAGCGAGAGACTGGTCGCTGTTCGAGAGGTTTTTCGAGTCCCTAAAGACTTATGCCGCTTAGAGCGAGGAGTCGGCTTTGTCCGGCCAAAGCCGTGGATAGCGCCCCGAACTCGGTCTTCCGAACATTAGGGGATTCACCGAAATTTAAAATCATAGAATTCTATGGCTAAGTGAGAGTGTTCAAGCACTAAAGTCCGGTTGCCTTGTTCGTTGTGCTGAGTGCCTCCCTCGATGGACCCAAACATGGGAAAAAGAGCGCTCAGGTTTCTCCCGAACACCCCAGCACTAGTGGCATGGGGGCAGAAGCCGACGACTCGCCATCTCTTAGATTTGATAAATGGCCGCACAGAAGGTAATATTTTAAATTCAAAACGCATTGCTTAAGCGCACATGAACAAGTTTTCAGTGCACAGGATAACACGAGCGAGTATACTCCAAAATTACATCCATGGAACATTCATCCACCACAAGGCGGGCACCCTTCAGAACGTCCTTATAATAGTTCTCGGGCTTGCGATGCTCCTTCCCCGGCGGTGGCCCGTCCTTCACAAGATTCTCACCATCCAGCTTGCCCCGGTGCACCTTAGCGCGGGCAAGGGCTATCGGTTTCAAAACCGGTGGATCTCGGGTAGGGGGTCCCGAACTGTGCGTCTAGGCGGATGGTAACAGGAGACAAGGGACACGAAGTTTTACCCAGGTTCGGGCCCTCTCGATGGAGGTAAAACCCTACGTCTTGCTTGATTAATATTGATGATATGGGTAGTACAAGAGTAGATCTACCACGAGGTCAAGGAGGCTAAACCCTAGAAGCTAGCCTATGGTATGATTGTTGTCTGTTGTCCTACGGACTAAAGCCCTCCGGTTTATATAGAAACCGGAGAGGGTTAGGGTTACACAAAGTCGGTTACAATGGTAGGAGATCTAAGTATCCGCATCGCCAAGCTTGCCTTCCATGCCAAGGAAAGTCCCTTCCGGACACGGGACGAAGTATTCAATCTTGTATCTTCATAGTCCAGGAGTCCGGCTGAAGGTATAGTCCGGTCATCCAGACACCCCCTAATCCAGAACTCCCTCTGTAGCCCCTGAACCAGGCTTCAATGACGACGAGTCCGGCGCGCAGATTGTCTTCGGCATTGCAAGGCGGGTTCCTCCTCCAAGTACTTCATAGAAGATTTTGAACACAAAAGACAGTGTCCGACTCTGCAAAATAAGTTTCCACATATTGCCATAGAGAGAATAATTTACACAAATCTAATCTGCTGACGTATTCCGTAGCATGACATCACACCATGGCCAAGTGTTTATTCGAATCGTTTTTACTCCCCCACCTCAGCGCATTTCTCGAGGCGGTTTCCTTGGCACGTCTTGTCAAAGCAGAGATCGTGTCCCCTTATTTACGGGATTCTCATCAATACGGACGTGGGTAACCAAATCGTGCCCGTTGGCATGTTTTCTCGATTAAAGGCGAGTCCCAAACGGTTACGGGGAGGGCCCTTGGTATTCCACCTCTTATAAAGAGACCAAGGCCTTGCTCCTTCTTTTCAATCTCAAACGAGTTCGCCCTTCGCCTCGAGTTCCAACACCCAAGGTTCCATATTTCAGGCGCTTCGGATCTTTGACAATGTCCGGTTTCAACCTTCAAGGCCGATGGGTGTCCTCTTTTATTATAGAGGAGGACGTGCTAAAGCTGAGAGAGGCCAGGTTCTTGGCCGGCAAAATCTCTCATAGGTTACCTGCTCAAGGGCAGGTCATTCCCACTCCTAGGCCTGGTGAGAGCGTGGTATTCATGTCTCACTTCCTTCGGGGGCTAGGCTTCCCAATGGACCCCTTCGTGAGGGGGCTCATGTTCTATTACGGGTTAGAATTTCACGACTTAGCTCCGGAGTCCATCCTCCACATTTCCTCTTTCATCGTCGTGTGCAAAGCCTTCCTCCGTATTAATCCCCACTTCGGACTATGGCTCAAGACCTTTAAAGTAATGCCGAAGACGATCGAGGGGCGGCACGTAGAGTGCGGAGGCGCTGTTATAAGCAAGAATGTTGATGCTCCATGGCCCGAGGGCTCTTTCCAAGAGGAGTTCAGCTTATGGTAACGAGAGTGGTTCTATATCACCGCTCCCAGGGGCACCAAGTGGGTGGCGCCATCTACCTTTCGTTCAGGTCCCCCACCACAACTAGCATCATGGGTCAATAAAGGACTTGACTGGGGGTCATCCAAGGACGTGCCCTTGTTGTAGGGTCGCATCAGGGATCTCTTAGAAAGTGACTTCAGCCTGGTCAAAGTGACGCAGGTCATGCTGATCCGCCGAACCCTGCCCGAGAAACGTCGCTCCCTCCGCCTGTGGGAGTTTAATCCGGAGGGACCGCGAGCTCTCTAACATTTCATGGGCGCAACGCCCGTGGAGATGTATAAATTGTTCTTCGGATCACAAGTGATGCGTCCGGACTTGACCGAGGACGCATGATTGAGCTGCAATCGCCCGGATACTAAAGTAAGTAGCCTTGTGCCTGGACTTGCCATCCGTTTATTTGTTATGAAACTTGCTTCTAAAGAACTGTTCTTTAAACAGGAGTGGATAGTAAAAGCAAAGCTTATCAGGTGTCCGGCTCCCCTCCCCGAGACCACGCCGGATCCCGTGCTGGTCAGGATGTTGAAGATCGTGCCTTTGAAGGAAAGCAAGGGAGGGGACAAGGAAACTACGGCCTCCTCGAAGGAGGCTGTTCGGAGGGAAGGAATCGAAAAATCCACTCCTCAAGGAAAGAAGAGGACCACCTCTGGAGACCCGGAGGCCACAGCCTCGAAACGGGGGAAGATATCTTCGTTAGAGGGTCCTACGCCGGGGGATAGCTCGGCCAAACTATGCCCTCAAGGGGGCCAGCCCTCCACCGAGCCGTAAGTGGAGAGAGGTTTTTCCTTTGAGAAGAATCCTTGTTTTATATCTGAGAAGAGTAACCGAAAATTTACCTTGTAGTTCGGACCTCAGCCCTTCTCAGCAGAGCTCGTCTTCGGGGGATCTTCTTCCGGAGATAATGGAGAGCGGAACGCCTCCCCCTGCCGAACCGCCTAGAGAGGTGGGCGGCCCTGAGGTATCGTCGCGGAGGGTTTCTCCGAATTCGGCGGGGCCGGAAGGCAGCCATATGGCCCCCCAAGGCTCTCCGCGTCCGTCCTTCGAGAAAGGTAACAGGACGAATCCGGCACCGTCCGATGCTCGGTCGGAGGAGTTGAAGAATCTGCTAGGGCGAGCATCTATCTCAGAGGAGCATCGTGCATTGATGGGCATGGTGATTGAAAGGGTTTCGTCCGCGGAAAGCGGATTGCACGAGGCCGTCATAAGTTTACTGATGGGTTTTGAGGTACGCGGAATAACGCGCCCTTTTTTAACAGTGGCGCATAAACAAGATGCGCCCTGTGCACATAGTAGCCCCTGAGACTCTGTGCGTTGTCAAAATTGACGGCGCGCAGAGGATCATAACCCCAGGTCTAAAACGCTGTCTTCGTGTGCAGGTGACGAATTGTCCGGCGTCCAGCCGGACTGATGGGTTTGCCGAGCTAAAGCGGCAACTTGACGTGGCAGAAGCCGATATCGTGCTTGTTAACAAGCGGCTTGACGAGGCGCAAGGTATGTAACCCCTCCAGTGGCACCTGGTAAGAGGACCAATGCCAGTATCTTTCCCGGAATGTGCTTGATGTAGATGGTGCGGCTGCCATGGAGAGTCTTCGGGCGGAACTTGCCCGAGCCAAGGAACAAGCCAGAAAAAGTGATGCGGCTGCCAAGAAGGCCCTTGAAGAGCTGAGAGCCGAACAGGCTGCTCACTGCCGAAGCAGGAAAGAGATGGCCGAGATGGTCGTGAAGCTGAAGAGCGCTGCTGACCGTTGCAAGCTTCTGGAAAAAGAACGGGCGGAACAGACGGACTTGAAGAAGGCCGTTGCCAATGCCAAGGATTCTCGCTCTGCGATGAGAGCTGCGAAGGAGGAGCTTCGTGAAGCCGGAGAGATCGTGGATGGAAAGCCCTTTATGCTGCGGAGGAAGTTCTGTGATCCTAAGCATGCTCCGTTGGACCGGCTGTGGAGTGCGATGGACACCTATCTGGATTTGGCGGCAAGTGCTGCTGATGCGACCGAACACTTTCGAGATCAAGAAGATCACGAAGTGGAGAAACTCTTCTGGTCACAGTTCCACAATCCAAAGCGTCCACTGTCAGTGGCCGAACGTCTGGCCGAATGGGCCGAGCTGAATAGGTTGTCCGGACTCGCCATGAAGTGTGTCATGAGTCATCTGTGGCCGGAGAGATCGGAGCCGAAGAGTTATTTCAGGTTGGTGCAGCAATTCCTTGGTGTGGTGCCGCGTATCAATGCAATGAAGAGGTCAGCATGCATAGAGGGCGCACGGATGGCTCTTTCCCGTGTCAAGACATACTGGGCGGAGATGGAGACCACCGTTGTTGCATCCCGAGATTCGGACAAAAGCCGAGTACCCTCCGAGCACTATTTTCCAGAAGTCCTTCAAGGCACTCGTGTAATAGAGACGCAGTGCTCGAAGGATGCTATGTTCTAATAGCATATTTAATTGTAAAGCAATATTTTCATAAATTGTAGAAGCCTTTTATACTTGTGCCTTCAAGTATTTGAAACACCTCCTGTGCGGCCGTTTTAAGATATAATCATACCATAGGCTAGCTTCTAGGGTTTAGCCTCCTTGATCTCGTGGTAGATCCACTCGTGTACTACCCTTATCATCAATATTAATCTAGCAGCAGTAGGGTTTTACCTCCATCGAGAGGGCCCGAACCTGGGTAAAATAAAGTGTCCCTTGTCTCCTGTTACCATCCGACCTTGACGCACAGTTCGGGACCCCCTACCCGAGATCCGCCGGTTTTGACACCGACATTGGTGCTTCCAGTGAGAGTTCCTCTAAGTTGTCACTTTCAGGCCCGATGGCTCCTTTGATCATCAGCAATGACGAGGTCCAGGGTGAATCTTTCCTCCCCGGACAGATCTTCGTCTTCGGCAGCTTCGCTCTGCGGGCCAATTCGCTTGGTCATCGGGAGCAGATCGAAAGCTACGCCCCTGGCCATCAAGTCAGGTTTGGAAGCTTAAACTACATGGCTGATATCTGCGGAGACTTGATCTTCGACGGGTTCGAGCCACAGCCAAGCGCGTTGCGCTACTTCGAGGGGCATGATATAGCTCTGCCTCCGAACATCACCCTGGAGGCCGCACACGCCCGGCCCCGATCTTTGACTCGGAGCCCGTTGCGTTCTCTGAGGATGAACGGTTGGACGTCACCTCGGGGGCTGCGATCTCAAAGGCGATCGAGCCGAACGCCAACCCCGTACTCCGCACGGCCCAGGACTCCAAGGAGCCGGACTCTTCTCCGAACTCCGAGCCTTCCGCGCCCCCGCCGATCGAATATGATTGGGCGCCAGTAATGGAGTTCACCGCCGCGGACATCTTTCAGTGCTCACCTTTCGGTGATATCCTGAATTCTCTCAAATCTCTCACTTTATCAGGAGAGCCCAGGCCGGACTATGGTCTGCGAGGTTGGGATTCGGACGACGAAGAAATTCAAAACCCACCCACCACCCACTTGATAGCCACTATCGATGATTTAACCGACATGCTCGACTTCGTATCCGACGACTTCGACGGTATGGACGACGAAGATGGAGACGAAAAGGAACCAGCACCTATAAGGCGCTGGACCACCACCCCACCTAATGATGTACTCATGGTGGATACCCCTAAAGGAAATGACAACGAGGAAAAAGGGGACGAAAAAAGGGACAAACCCTCCGAAAAGCAATCAAAGCGGCGACGAAAACGCCGAGCCAAGCCCCGCCTCGATCAAGACCCAGCCATAGAGCAGGACGAGCCGGTAGATGACGAGCGCGCCTCAGAGCAACCGTCCGAACAAGGCAACTCGGATAGAGAGGACAGACAGCCCTCCCCCGGCCATAACAGAACTCCGGAAAATCTCACACCGGATAAAACCACGGAGCAGAAGAATCTCCACGAAAGGCTCGTTGCTACAGCACACAGGCTGAAAAAGCAGAAGCGGAAGCTAAAGACGGCGGAAGATGCACTCAGAATAAGATGGAGCAAGGTAATCAAGACCGCAGACAAATACAGCGGCAGCCGCCGCACTAAGAGCTATTCGAAGAGAAAACTACTGCCCGAATTCGATCAAGAGGCCCTAGAGCCCTCGCATTCGAGAAATAAAAAAGCCATACGGTCGGATAGGCGACCACACGGCCACCATAAAACGGCAAACGGCGCTACATTCAATGCGGCATGCGACCCAATTAAAGACTCGCATCATGGCCCAGCCAGGTCCATTTACGGGCCAAGAAAGCAAGCTATCGCAAGCAATGCAAAAAAGTCATCATCAGAATCCGGCACAGCCAAATACAGGGGCGCCGCACACCCCCTATGTTTCACCGATGAGGTCCTGGAATACGAATTTCCAGAGGGATTCAAACCCGTCAACATAGAGGCGTACGATGGAACAACAGACCCCGGAGTCTGGATCGAGGATTATATCCTCCATATACATATGGCTAGAGGAGATGATCTCCACGCCATTAAATATCTACCCCTTAAGCTTAAAGGGCCAGCTCGGCACTGGCTTAAAAGCCTTCCCGAAAACACAATTGGAAGTTGGGAAGAGCTCGAGGACGCTTTCCAAGCAAATTTTCAAGGGACCTACGTCCGCCCTCCGGATGCAGACGATCTCAGTCACATAACTCAACAGCCCGGAGAATCAGCGCGACAATTTTGGAAACAGATTCCTTACTAAAAAGAATCAGATAGTGGATTGTCCGGACGCCGAGGCCTTAGCAGCTTTCAGGCATAATGTCCGAGACGAATGGCTCGCCAGACACCTCGGCCAGGAAAAGCCAAGAACAATGGCCGCACTCACAAGCCTCATGACCCGCTTTTGCGTAGGAGAGGACAGCTGGTTGGCAAGGCGCAGCCCCAGCGACCCAAGTACATCCGAAATCAGGGATGGAAACAAAAAACCGCGACAAAATAAGGACCGTCACCGAATCAAAGGAAAAAGTCCGAAGAGCGCGGCAGTCAATGCCGGATTCAAAAGCTCACCGCAAAATCAAACAAAACCATCCCCTCAGGATAACAGGGATGATCCGTCCAGCTTAAATAGAATCCTGGGCAGAATATGTCAGATACACAGTACTCCTGGGAAGCCTGCCAATCACACCCACAGAGAGTGTTGGGTTTTTAAACAATTCGGACAGCTTAACGTCGAACACAAGGGGCTCGACACACCAAGTGAAGAAGAGGACGAACCCCAAAGGCAGAGTACCAGGAAACAAAAGAAATTCCCACAAGAAGTCAAAACAGTGAACTTACTTCATGTCACCAAACGTATGACACCCATAAAGGTATGTACAATCATACAATCCACTCAGGAGCCCCGCCACTGGTCACTAAAGCCAATCATTTTTGATTAGCTAGATTACTCTAGAAATATCAAAAACGCAGGCCGGACTGCCTTGATACTGGATCCAATAATCGATGGATTCCAGTTTACCAATGTCCTTATGGACGGAGGCAGTGGACTAAACCTGATATATCAGGATACAATCCGCCGCATGGGCATAAACCCAGCAAGAATCCGCCACAGCAAAACCTCCTTTCAAGGGGTAGCACCAGGCCCGGACACCCACTGCATGGGTTTTCTCCGGCTTGTGGTCATATTTGGCTCTCCCAAAAACTTCCGTCGCGAAAAGCTGACCTTCCATGTAGTCCCGTTTTCAAGTCGCTATCAAGCACTAATGGGACGCGGAGCTTTCGCTCGCTTTAACGCCATACCGCATTATGCGTCTCTCATACTTAAGATGCCCGGTCCACGAGGCATCATCTCTTTAATGGGAACGCACTAAAATACGCCTCCTCCAAACGGAGGACTGCGCGGCTGCTTAAACAGCCGCACAATAAAGTGGCCTCGCCAGCCAAAAGAATTTTTTTATAAGTCATCAAAGGCCATGGACCCGGACTCAACAAAGTTCGTCACACGTCCGTCATCAATGCAGGCGCATAAACGCCATATGCCCCCGTACCAGGGGCTATACACAGAGACAATAAAGCTCAACTTAATATACTTTTTACTTTACATTTTGTTTATTATCTTTTTATTCCGCACAACCCATTTTCAATTCAGTTCCTCTCTTTTACAGATGAACGTCGTGCGGCGCCCGTCCAGGACACGGCACAGCGGAGCCACAGGCGCAGAGGTGCAGTAGGGACCCGTCTTAAGGTTTCTTTTTAGATTAAGACCCTGCGTAAACCTTTTTTACCATCTCTTGCTGCTATACATCCCCTGGTTTGTTCTGCCATAACCAAGGAGGAGGCTGGCGTTTTGGCATGTGGCCACGCCAGAATTATTGCTCATACCTGGACACCAGGGGCTCTTTTTTTTAGGGTGTTGTCTCACCCGCACTGATAAAGACCGAACACCTTAGGGAGTGTCCGGCGTCGCGAGTTTTGGCACTATATGCATCAGCTCCGAATCATGATTTTGGTCATATGTTGGGTTGCCCGGCTCCTGAGTTCGGCCACCTTACGTTCCACTCTATCGGCTAAGGTAGCACCAGGAGAACTACTGCGATTGTGCCCCGGTTCGGCCGGGTGAGCACCTCAGTAGAGAAAGCCGAAAACCGACTGTCATGATGTAGCGCGTGACTGGTCGCCACTCGATCACCCATAGGGATTTTTCGAATCCCTCCGCTTTGACGAAGGGCCGTTTCTCGGTCAGGCACATACGCGCTCCGAACTCGGGCAAAGCGCATTTGCCGCTAAAGGGCTACCTAAAGAGTCCCACTGTCAAGCTCCTACGGCTAAGTGAAAGTGTTAAAGCATTATAGTCCGGTTGCCTAGCCCGCTGCGCTATCACCTCCTTTTGTAGGACCAAGACGTTGGGTTAAGTGTGAAAATGCGTCTTCTGCGTGCACCCCCGCACTGTGTGCGTGGGGGCTGAAGCCAACGACGGCAATCTTTCAGAATTTATATATTAAAATGGCTGCACAGGAGGTGTTCTTAGTACTTGAAGGCACAAGTCTAAAAAAATGCCACTACAATTTATTGAAATACTGTTTTATGATTACATATGCTATCATAATATAGCATCCTTCGAGCACTGCGTCTCTATTACGCGAGCGCCTTCGAGGACTTCCTCAAAATAGTGCTCGGCAGGTGTTCGGCTTTTGTCCGAATCTCGGGACGCAACAGTGGTGGACTCCATATCTGCCCAGTATGTCTTGACACAGGCAAGAGCCAGCCAAGCGCCCTCTACGCACGCTGACCTCTTCATAGCATCGACATGTGGCACCACGTCTAGCAATTGCTGCACCAAGCTGAAATAGCTCTTCGGCTTCGATCTCCCCGGACACAGACGATCCATGACGTACTTCATGGCGAGTCCGGACAATCTATTCAGCTCGGCCCATTGGGCCAGGCGATCGTCCACGGCCAGCGGACGCTCTGGATCAATGAATTGCGACCAAAAGAGCTTCTCCACTTCATGATCCTTTTTATCTCGAAAGTGTTCGGTCGCATCAGTGGCACTAGCCGCCAAATCCAGATAGGTGTCCTCTGTACTCCACATCCGGTTTAACGGGGCAAACTTCGGATCACAACATTTTCACCGAAGCGAGAAGGGCTTTCCATCTGCAATCTGTCCGGCTTGACGCAGCTCTTCCTTCGCCGCTCTCATTATAGAGCGGGCGTCCTTGGCGTCAGCATCAGCCTTCTCTAAGATCGTTTGCTTCGCTCGATCTTCTTCTTCAAGAAGCTTGCAACGGTCAGTAGCGCTCTTTAACTTTACGGCCATATCAGCCATTTCATCCTTGCTTCGGCAATGGGCAGCCTGTTTGGCTTTCAGCTCTTCAAGGGCTTTTACGACAGCCGCATCGCTTTTTCTGGCTTGATCCTTCGCTCGGGTGAGTTCGGCCCTAAGACCTTCCACGGCGGCCGCACCATCTGCGTCAAACACACACGGTAAGATATTGACATACAGCTCGTCTTACGAATAATCGCCTAATGATTTCAATACCTTGAGCACCATCAAGCCGCTTGTTAACAAGCACGATGTCGGCTTCTGCCTCATCAAGTTGTCGCTTTAGTTCGGCATATTCACAAGTCCAGCTTGACTCCGGACAATTAGCCACCTACATATAAAGGTGCCACTTAAAGGACCTGGGATTAAGATCCTCTACGCGCCGTACACCTTTACGACGCACAGAGTCTCAGGGGCTACTATCTATACAGGGCGCACTTTATTTATGCGCAATTAATACAAATATACGTTATTTAAAACGTACCTCAAGGCCTGCCACTAAGCTCTTGACGGCCTCGTGCAGTCCGCTTTCTGCGGATGAAATCTTTTCAATCACCGTGCTCATTAACGCACGGTGCTCCTCTGAGACAGAGCTCGCCCCAGCAGAGTCTTTAGCTCCTCCGACCGAACACCAGATGGTGCCGGACTCGTCCCATGGCCTTCCTCAAAGGCCGGACACGGAGAACCTTGGGGGGCAGCACCGTCCGCCCTTAGCGGATCCGGAGAAATCCCCCGCGATGACACTTCGGCGTCGCCCGCCTTGCTAGGCGATTCAGAAGGAGGAGGTGTTCCGCTCTCCATCATCTCCGGAAGAAGATCCCCCGAGGACGAGTTATGCTGAGAAGGGCTGAGGTCCGAACTACAAAGTAAGGTTTCGGTTAAAATTTCCCAGATATAAATCAAGGATTTCTCTTAAAAGAAAAACTCTTCTTCTACTTACGGCTCGCTGGAGAGCTGGTCCCTTTCTGGGTTTAGTTCGGCTGAGGGACTCCCCGGCGTTTGGTCCTCTGATAAGGATTCCTTCCCCCATTCGAGGCTACGGTCTCCGGGTCATCAGAGGCGGCCCTTTTCTTTCCCTTAGGAGAGGAATTGTCGATTCCCCCCTTCGGAAGGGCCTCTTTCGAGGAGGCCACGGTTTCCTTGTCCTCCCCCTTATTTCCCTCCAAAGGCACTTCCTCCAGCATCCTGACTAACACGGGATCCAGCCTGGTTTCTGGAAGGGGAGCCGGACACCTGATCAGCTTCGCCTTCGCTATCCACTCCTGCTTAAAAGGAGAAACGTTATTAAACGCAAGTTAATTATACGGATAGAAGGTCCAATCGCAAGGTCACCTACTTGAGTATCCGGGTGATTGCGGCTTAAACCAGCATCCTCGGTCAAATCCGGACTCACTTCTTGTGATCCGAAGAACAGTTTATACATCTCCACAGGCGTCACGCCCATAAAATTCTGGAGAGCTCGTGGTCCCTCCGGATTGAACTCCCACAAGCGAAGGGGGCGACGTTGGCCGGGCAATGTCCGGCGAATCAGCATGACTTGTGTCACCTTGACTAGGTCGAAGTCTCCCTTCAAGAGATCCTTAATGCGGCCCTGCAGCAGAGGAACGTCTTTGGGAAAGCCCTGATCTAACCCCGTGTTAATCCACGATGCTAACCGTGGTGGGGGACCCGAGCGAAAGGCCGGAGGCGCCACCCATGCGGTGCCCCGAGGAGCGGTGATGTAGAACCACTCTTGTTGCCATAAGCCGAGCTCCTTTTGAAAAGTGCCCTCGGGCCATGGAGCGTCAGCATTTCTTTTTATAACAGCGCCTCCGCACTCTACGTGGCGCCCTTCGATTATCTTCGGTTCTACTTTGAAGGTCAGCCACAGTCCGAAGTGAGGGGTAACGCGGAGGAACGCTTCGCACACAACTATGAATGAGGAGATATGGAGGATGGACTCCGGAGCTAGGTCGTGGAATTCCAGCCCATAATAAAACATCAGCCCCCTTACAAAAGGATCCACGGGGAAGCCTAATCCGCGAAGGAAGTGGGATATAAATATCACACTCTCACCGGGCTGAGGGCTAGGGATCACCTGTCCTTGAACAGGTAGCCTGTGGGGAATCTCCCTAGTCAGGAATCTAGCTTCCCTCAATCTTGATACGTCCTCCTCCATAACAGAGGAGGGCATCCATCGGCCTTGGGGGTCGGAGCCGGACATTGTCGAAGATCCGGTGCGCTCGGAATCTGGAAGCCTAGGGTGCTGGAACTTGAGGTGACGGGCGAACTTGTTTTGAGGATAGAAGCGGGGAACAGGGCCTTGGTCTCTTTATAAGAGGCAGAATATCAAGCGCCCTCCCCGTAACCGTCTTGGACTGGCCTTTAATTAAGGCAGGATGTGCTAACAGGCACGATTGGGTTACCCACGTCCGTATTAATGAGAATCCCGTTAAAGGGGGGCACACGATCTCTGCTTTGACAAGACGTGCCAAGGAAACCACCTCGCTATACGAGCTGAGGTGGAACAATGAAAACAATTTATATAGAAGGCTTGGCCGCAGTGTTATGACGCACTGTGGGATACGTCAGCGGATTTGATTTGTGTTAATATTATTCTCTATATGGCAATATGTCGAAACTTATTTTGCAGAGCCGGACACTATTCTGTGGTGTTTATACCATAGGCTAGCTTCTAGGGTTTAGCCTCCTTGATCTCGTGGTAGATCCACTCTTGTACTACCCTTATCATCAATATTAATCTAGCAGCAGTAGGGTTTTACCTCCATCGAGAGGGCCCGAACCTGGGTAAAATAAAGTGTCCCTTGTCTCCTGTTACCATCCGACCTTAACGCACAGTTCGGGACCCCCTACCCGAGATCCGCCGGTTTTGACACCGACATTGGTGCTTCCATTGAGAGTTCCTCTGAGTCGTCACTTTCAGGCCCGATGGCTCCTTTGATCATCAGCAATGATGAGGTCCAGGGTGAGACTTTCCTCCCCGGACAGATCTTCGTCTTCGGCGGCTTCGCTCTGCGGGCCAATTCGCTTGGTCATCGGGAGCAGATCGAAAGCTACGCCCCTGGCCATCAAGTCAGGTTTGGAAGCTTAAACTACACGGCTGATATCCGCGGATACTTGATCTTCGACGGGTTCGAGCCACAGCCATGCGCGCCGCGCTACTTCGAGGGGCATGATATAGCTCTGCCTCCGAACAGCACCCTGGAGGCCGCACATGCTCCGGCCCCGATCTTTGACTCGGAGCCCGTTGCGTTCTCTGAGGATGAACGGTTGGACGTCACCTCGGGGGCTGCGATCTCAAAGGCGATCGAGCCGAATGCCAGCCCCGTACTCCGCACGGCCTAGGACTCCAAGGAGCCGGACTCTTCTCCGAATTCCGAGCCTTCCGCGTCCCCGCCGATCGAATCTGATTGGGCGCCAGTAATGGAGTTCACCGCCGCGGACATCTTCAGTGCTCACCTTTCGGTGATATCCTGAATTCTCTCAAATCTCTCTCTTTATCAGGAGAGCCTAGGCCAGACTATGGTCTGCGAGGTTGGGATTCGGACGACGAAGAAATTCAAAACCCACCCACCACCCACTTGATAGCCACTGTCGATGATTTAACCGACATGCTCGACTTCGGATCCGATGACTTCGACGGTATGGACGACGAAGATCGAGACGAAAAGGAACCAGCACCTATAAGGCGCTGGACCACCACCCCACCTAATGATGTACTCATGGTGGATACCCCTAAAGGAAACGAGAACGAGG
The DNA here is from genome assembly GCA_032464435.1 of Aegilops umbellulata. NCBI lineage: Eukaryota > Viridiplantae > Streptophyta > Magnoliopsida > Poales > Poaceae > Aegilops > Aegilops umbellulata. Next base: position 315,653,638 of record CP136056.1, on the reverse strand, counting down.
AAAAAGGGGACGAAAAAAGGGACAAACCCTCCGAAAAGCAATCAAAGCGGCGACGAAAACGCCGAGCCAAGCCCCGCCTCGATCAAGACCCAGCCATAGAGCAGGACGAGCCGGTAGATGACGAGCGCGCCTCAGAGCAACCGTCCGAACAAGGCAACTCGGATAGAGAGGACAGACAGCCCTCCCCCAGCCATAACAGAACTCCGGACAATCTCACACCGGATAAAACCACAAAGCAGAAGAATCTCCATGAAAGGCTCGTTGCTACAGCACGCAGCCTGAAAAAGCAGAAGCGGAAGCTAAAGACGGCGGAAGATGCACTTAGAATAAGATGGAGCAAGGTAATCAAGACCGCAGACAAATACGGCGGCAGCCGCCGCACTAAGAGCTATCCGAAGAGAAAACTACGGCCCGAATTCGATCAAGAGGCCCTAGAGCCCTCGCATTCGAGAAATAAAAAAGCCATACGGTCGGATAGGCGACCACACGGCCACCATAAAAAGGCAACGGCACCGCATTCAATGCGGCATGCGACCCAATTAAGACTCGCAACATGGCCCAGCCAGGTCCATTTACGGGCCAAGAAAGCAAGCTATCACAAGCAATGCAAAAAAGTCATCATCAGAATCCGGCACACCCAAATACAGGGTCGCCGCACACCCCCTATGTTTCACCGATGAGGTCCTAGAATACGAATTTCCAGAGGGATTCAAACCCGTCAACATAGAGGCGTATGATGGAACAACAGACCCCGGAGTCAGGATCGAGGATTATATCCTCCATATACATATGGCTAGAGGAGATGATCTCCACGCCATTAAATATCTACCCCTTAAGCTTAAAGGGCCAGCTCGGCACTGGCTTAAAAGCCTTCCCGAAAACACAATTGGAAGTTGGGAAGAGCTCGAGGACGCTTTCTAAGCAAATTTTCAAGGGACCTACGTCCGCCCTCCGGATGCAGACGATCTCAGTCACATAACTCAACAGCCCGAAGAATCAGGGCGACAGTTTTTGAACAGATTCCTTACTAAAAAGAATCAGATAGTGGATTGTCCGGACGCCGAGGCCTAAGCAGCTTTCAGGCATAATGTCCGAGACGAATGGCTCGCCAGACACCTCGGCCAGGAAAAGCCAAGAACAATGGCCGCACTCACAAGCCTCATGACCCGCTTTTGCGTAGGAGAGGACAGCTGGTTGGCAAGGCGCAACCCCAGCGACCCAAGTACATCCGAAATCAGGGATGGAAACGAAAAACCGCGACGAAATAAGGACCGTCGCCGAATCAAAGGAAAAAGTCCGAAGAGCGCGGCAGTCAATGCCGGATTCAAAAGCTCACTTTAAAATCAAACAAAGCCATCCCCTCAGGATAACAGGGATGATCCGTCCAGCTTAAATAGAATCCTGGGCAGAATAGGTCAGATACACAGTACTCCTGGGAAGCCTGCCAATCACACCCACAGAGAGTGTTGGGTTTTTAAACAATCCGGACAGCTTAACGTCGAACACAAGGGGCTCGACACACCAAGTGAAGAAGAGGACGAACACCAAAGGCAGAGTACCAGGAAACAAAAGAAATTCCCACAAGAAGTCAAAACAGTGAACTTACTTCACGTCACAAAACGTATGACACCCATAAAGGTACGTACAATCAAACAATCCACTCAGGAGCCCCGCCACTGGTCACTAAAGCCAATCATTTTTTATCAGCTAGATTACTCTAGAAATATCAAAAACGCAGGCCGGACTGCCCTGATACTGGATCCAATAATCGATGGATTCCAGTTTACCAATGTCCTTATGGACGGAGGCAGTGGACTAAACCTGATATATCAGGATGCAATCCGCCGCATGGGCATAAACCCAGCAAGAATCCGCCACAGCAAAACCTCCTTTCAAGGGGTAGCACCAGGCCCGGACACCCACTGCATGGGTTTTCTCCGGCTTGTGGTCATATTTGGCTCTCCCAAAAACTTCCGTCGCTAAAGCTGACCTTCCATGTAGTCCCATTTTCAAGTCGCTATCAAGCACTAATGGGACGCGGAGCTTTCGCTCGCTTTAACGCCATACCGCATTATGTGTCTCTCATACTTAAGATGCCCGGTCCACAAGGCATCATCTCTTTAAAGGGAACGCACTAAAATACGCCTCCTCCAAACGGAGGACTGCGCGGCTGCTTAAACAGACGCAAAATAAAGTGGCCTCGCCAGCCAAAAGAATTTTTTTATAAGTCATCAAAGGCCACGGACCCGGACTCAACAAAGTTCAGCACACGTCCGTCATCAATGCAGGCGCATAAACGCCATATGCCCCCATACCAGGGGCTATACGCAGAGACAATAAAGCTCAACTTAATATACTTTTTACTTTACATTTTGTTTATTATCTTTTTATTCCGCACAGCCCATTTTCAATTCAGTTCCTCTCTTTTACAGATGAACGTCGTGCGGCGCCCGTCCAGGACAAGGCACAGCGGAGACACAGGCACAGACGTGCAGTAGGGACCCGTCTTAAGGTTTCTTTTTAGATTAAGACCCTGCGTAAACCTTTTTTACTGTCTCTTGCTGCTATACATCCCCTGGTTTGTTCTGCCATAACTAAGGAGGAGGCTGGCGTTTTGGCATGTGGCCACGCCAGAATTATTGCTCGTACCTGGACACCAGGGGCTCTTTTTTTTAGGGTGTTGTCTCACCCGCACTGATAAAGACCGAACACCTTAGGGAGTGTCCGGCGTCGCGAGTTTTGGCACTGTATGCATCGGCTCCGAATCATGATTTTGGTCATATGTTGGGTTGCCCGGCTCCTGAGTTCGGCCACCTTACGTTCCACTCTATCGGCTAAGGTAGCACCAGGAGAACTACTGCGATTGTGCCCCGGTTCGGCCGGGTGAGCACCTCGGTAGAGAAAGCCGAAAACCGACTGTCATGATGTAGCGCGAGACTGGTCGCCACTCGATGACCCATAGGGATTTTTCGAATCCCTCCGCTTTGACGAAGGGCCGTTTCTCGGTCAGGCATGTACGCGCTCCGAACTCGGGCAAAGCGCATTTGCCGCTAAAGGGCTACCTAAAGAGTCCCACTGTCAAGCTCCTATGGCTAAGTGAAAGTGTTAAAGCATTATAGTCCGGTTGCCTAGCCCGCTGCGCCATCACCTCCTTTTGTAGGACCAAGACGTTGGGTTAAGTGTGAAAATGCGTCTTCTGCGCGCACCCCCGCACTATGTGCGTGGGGGCTGAAGCCAACGACTGCAATCTTTCAGAATTTATATATTAAAATGGCCGCACAGGAGGTGTTCTTAGTACTTGAAGGCACAAGTCTAAAAAAATGCCACTAGAATTTATCGAAATACTGTTTTATGATTACATATGCTATCATAATATAGCATCCTTCGAGCACTGCGTCTCTATTACGCGAGCGCCTTCGAGGACTTCCTCAAAATAGTGCTCGGCAGGTGTTCGGCTTTTGTCCGAATCCCGGGACGCAACAGTGGTGGACTCCATATCTGCCCAGTATGTCTTGACACGGGCAAGAGCCAGCCAAGCACCCTCTACGCACGCTGACCTCTTCATAGCATCGACATGTGGCACCACGTCTAGCAATTGCTGCACCAAGATGAAATAGCTCTTCGGCTTCGATCTCCCCGGACACAGACGATCCATGACGTACTTCATGGCGAGTCCGGAGAATCTATTCAGCTCGGCCCATTGGGCCAGGCGATCGTCCACGGCCAGCGGACACTCTGGATCAATGAATTGCGACCAAAAGAGCTTCTCCACTTCATGATCCTTTTTATCTCAAAAGTGTTCGGTCGCATCAGTGGCACTAGCCGCCAAATCCAGATAGGTGTCCTCTGTACTCCACATCCGGTTTAACGGGGCAAACTTCGGATCACAAAATTTTCGCCGAGGCGAGAAGTGCTTTCCATCTGCAATCTGTCCGGCTTGACGCAGCTCTTCCTTCGCCGCTCTCATTATAGAGCGGGCGTCCTTGGTGTCAGCAACAACCTTCTCTAAGCTCGTTTGCTTTGCTCGATCTTCTTCTTCAAGAAGCTTGCAACGGTCAGTAGCGCTCTTTAACTTTACGGCCATATCAGCCATTTCATCCTTGCTTCAGCAATGGGCAGCCTGTTCGGCTTTCAGCTCTTCAAGGGCTTTTACGACAGCCGCATCGCTTTTTCTGGCTTGATCCTTCGCTCGGGCGAGTTCGGCCCTAAGACCTTCCACGGCGGCCGCACCATCTGCGTCAAACACACACAATAAGATATTGACATACAGCTCGTCTTACGAACAATCGCCTAATGATTTCAATACCTTGAGCACCATCAAGCCGCTTGTTAACAAGCACGATGTCGGCTTCTGCCTCATCAAGTTGTCGCTTTAGTTCGGCATATTCACAAGTCCGGCTTGACTCCGGACAATTAGCCACCTACATATAAAGGTGCCACTTAAAGGACCTGGGATTAAGATCCTCTGCGCGCCGTACACCTTTACGACGCACAGAGTCTCAGGGGCTACTATCTATACAGGGCGCACTTTATTTATGCGCAATTAATACAAATATACGTTATTTAAAACGTACCTCAAGGCCTGCCACTAAGCTCTTGACGGCTTCGTGCAGTCCGCTTTCTGCGGATGAAATCTTTTCAATCACCGTGCTCATTAACGCACGGTGCTCCTCTGAGACAGAGTCTCGCCCCAACAGAGTCTTTAGCTCCTCCGACCGAACACCAGATGGTGCCGGACTCGTCCCATCGCCTTCCTCAAAGGTCGGACACAGAGAACCTTGGGGGCAGCACCGTCCGCCCTTAGCGGATCCGGAGAAATCCCCCGCGATGACACTTCGGCATCGCCCGCCTTGCTAGGCGATACAGAAGGAGGAGGCGTTCCGCTCTCCATCATCTCCGGAAGAAGATCCCCCGAGGACGAATTCTGCTGAGAAGGGATGAGGTCCGAACTACAAAGTAAGGTTTCGGTTAAAATTTCCCAGATATAAATCAAGGATTTCTCTTAAAAGAAAAACTCTTCTTCTACTTACGGCTTGCTGGAGAGCTGGTCCCTTTCTGGGTTTAGTTCGGCCGAGGGACTCCCCGGCGTTTGGTCCTCTAACAAGGATTCCTTCCCCCGCTTTGAGGCTACGGTCTCCGGGTCATCAGAGGCGGCCCTTTTCTTTCCCTTAGGAGAGGAATTGTCGATTCCCCCCTTCGGAAGGGCCTCTTTCAAGGAGGCCACGGTTTCCTTGTCCTCCCCCTTATTTCCCTCCAAAGGCACTTCCTCCAGCATCCTGACTAACACGGGATCCAGCCTGGTTTCGGGAAGGGGAGCCGGACACCTGATCAGCTTCGCCTTCGCTATCCACTCCTGCTTAAAAGGAGAAACGCTGTTAAAAGCAAGTTAATTATACGGATAGAAGGTCCGGTCGCAAGGTCACCTACTTGAGTATCCGGGTGATTGCGGCTTAAACCAGCATCCTCGGTCAAATCCGGACTCACTTCTTGTGATCCGAAGAACAGTTTATACATCTCCACAGGCGTCACGCCCATAAAATTCTGGAGAGCTCGTGGTCCCTCCGGATTGAACTCCCACAAGCGAAGGGGGCAACGTTGGCCGGGCAATGTCCGGTGAATCAGCATGACTTGTGTCACCTTGACCAGGTCGAAGTCTCCCTTCAAGAGATCCTTAATGCGGCCCTGCAGCAGAGGAACGTCTTTGGGCAAGCCCTGATCTAACCCCGTGTTAATCCACGATGCTAACCGTGGTGGGGGACCCGAGTGAAAGGCCGGAGGCGCCACCCATGCGGTGCCCCGAGGAGCGGTGATGTAGAACCACTCCTGTTGCCATAAGCCGAGATCCTTTTGAAAAGTGCCCTTGGGCCATGGAGCGTCGGCATTTCTTTTTATAACAGCGCCTCCGCACTCTACGTGGCGCCCTTCGATTATCTTCGGTTCTACTTTGAAGGTCTTGAGCCACAGTCCGAAGTGAGGGGTAACACGGAGGAACACTTCGCACACAACTATGAATGAGGAGATATGGAGGATGGACTCCGGAGCTAGGTCGTGGAATTCCAGCCCATAATAAAACATTAGCCCCCTTACAAAAGGATCCACGGGGAAGCCTAATCCGCGAAGGAAGTGGGATATAAATATCACACTCTCGCCGGGCTGAGGGCTAGGGATCACCTGTCCTTGAACAGGTAGCCTGTGGGGAATCTCCCTAGTCAGGAATCTAGCTTCCCTCAATCTTGATACGTCCTCCTCCGTAACAGAGGAGGGCATCCATCGGCCTTGGGGGTCGGAGCCGGACATTGTCGAAGATCCGGTGCGCTTGGAATCTGGAAGCCTAGGGTGCTGGAACTCGAGGTGATGGGCGAACTTGTTTCGAGGATAGAAGCGGGGAATAGGGCCTTGGTCTCTTTATAAGAGGCAGAATATCAAGCGCCCTCCCCGTAACCATCTTGGACTGGCCTTTAATTAAGGCAGGACATGCTAACAGGCACGATTGGGTTACCCACGTCCGTATTAATGAGAATCCCCTTAAAGGGGGGCACACGATCTCTGCTTCGACAAGACGTGCCAAGGAAACCGCCTCGCTATACGAGCTGAGGTGGAACAATGAAAACAATTTATATAGAAGGCTTGGCCGCAGTGTTACGACGCACTGTGGGATACGTCAGCGGATTTGATTTGTGTTAATATTATTCTCTATATGGCAATATGTGGAAACTTATTTTGCAGAGCCGGACACTATTCTGTGGTGTTTATAATCTTCTTGAAGAACTTGGAGGAGGAACCCGCCTTGCAATGCCCAAGACAATCTGCGCGCCGGACTCGTCGTCATTGAAGCCTGGTTCAGGGGCTACTGAGGGAGTCCTGGATTAGGGGGTGTTCGGATAGCCGAACTATACCTTCAGCCGGACTCCAGGACTATGAAGATACAAAGTTGAAGACTTCGTCCCGTGTCCGGAAGGATCTTTTCTTGGCGTGGAAGGCAAGCTAGGTGTGCGGATATTCGAGATCTCCTACCATTGTAACCGAGTCTGCGTAACCCTAACCCTATCCGGTGTCTATATAAGCCGGAGGGTTGTAGTCCGTAGGACAACCATCATCATACACAATCATACCATAGGCTAGCTTCTAGGGTTTAGCCTCCTTGATCTCGTGGTAGATCCACTCTTGTACTACCCTTATCATCAATATTAATCTAGTAGGAGTAGGGTTTTACCTCCATCGAGAGGGCCCGAACCTGGGTAAAATAAAGTGTCCCTTGTCTCCTGTTACCATCCGACCTTGACGCACAGTTCGGGACCCCCTACCCGAGATCCGCCGGTTTTGACACCGACACCGGGCAACCCAACATTTGACCAAAGACATGATTCAGAGCTGATGCATATAAGCCCAAACTCGCGACGCCGAACACTCCCTAAGGTATTCGGTCTTTATGAGTGTGGGCGGGACAACGCCCTTGGTTATAAGCCCCTAGTGTCCAGGTACGCGAAAAATTCCTGACGTGGCCACATGCCAAGACGCCAGTCCCCTCCTTGATTATAACGAAAAACCGGAGGATGTGTATCAACAAGAGACAGTAAAAATGGTTTACGCAGGGTCTTAATCTGAAAAGAATCCTTGGAACGGGTCCCTGCTGCACGTCTGCGCCTGTGTCTCCGTTGTGCCGTATCCTGGACGGGCGCAGCACGATGTTCATCTGTAAAAGAGAGGAACTTAGTTGAAAAAGAAAAAGGGTCGTGCCGAACAGAAGTTATACTAAATAAGCAAAGTATAGATTGAAATGGGTAAAATTGAGCTTGATTGTCTCATATTGTGCATGCGTGGAGCCCCTAGCGCAGGGGTATATGGTTATTAAGCCTTAATTAATGATATGTTTACGCCGGACTCGTCCAGCCGTGTCTGTGGTCTTAACGACCTGTTTGGATGTTTTTGGCTGATGAAGCCGTATTATTGTGGGGCTGTTAAGGCAGCCACACGATCCTCCGCATGGGGGGCGCGTTTGATGTTTCCCTTTAGTGAGATGATGCCTCGTGGACTGGGGATCTTGAGCATAAGAGATGCGTAATGCGGTATTGCGTTAAAGCGGGCGAAAGCTTCGCGTCCCAGCAGTGCTTGATAGCAACTTGAGAATGGGACGATGTGGAAAGTTAGCTTTTCACGGCGGTAGTTATCGGGGAAGCCGAATTTGACTTCAAGCCGGAGAAAACCCATGCAATGGGTATCAGACCTGGCGTTACCCCTTGAAAGGAGGTTTTGCTGTGGCGAATTCTTGTTGGGTCTATCCCCATGTGGCGGATTGTGTCCTGATATATCAGGTTTAGACCGCTGCCGCCGTCCATCAGGACATTTGTAAACTGGAGTCCGCCAATTATTGGATCGAGTACCAAGGCAGTCCAGCCTACGCTCCTGATACTTCTAGAGCAATCCTGATTATCGAAGACGATTGGTTTTGACAACCAGTGGCGGGACTCCTTTGGGATAGGCCGTATGGCGCGTACCTTTATGGGCGCCGCACGTTTTGTTATGTGAAGTAAGTTTACTGTTTTTACTTCTTCTGGAAAATTCTTTTGTTTCCTGGTGCTCTGCTTTTGGGGTTCGTCATCGTCTTCGCTTGGTGTGTCGAGCCCCTTGTGTTCGGCGTTGAGTCTGCCAGATTGCTTAAAAACCCAACAATCTCTGTGGGTATGGTTTGCAGGCTTCCCAGGAGTACTGTGTATCTGACATATCTTGTCTAAGATTGTGTTTAAGTTGGACAACTCGTCCCTATTATCTTTGAGGGGCTGCTTTTTCTGATTCTGCCGCGAGCTTTTGAATCCGGCATTGACTGTCGTGCTCTTCGGGCTGTTTGCCTTAGTCCGGCGCCGGTCCTTGTTGCGTCGTGGTTTTCCGTTTCCATCCCTAGTTTCGGATGTACTTGGGTTGCTGGTGCTACATCTTGCCAACCAGTTGTCCTCTCCTGCGCAAAAGCGGGTCATGAGGCTTGTTAATGCGGCCATTGTTCTTGGATTTTCTTGGCCGACGTGTCTGGCGAGCCATTCGTCTCGGACATTATGCTAAAAAGCTGCTAAGTCTTCGGCGTCCGGACAGTCGACTACCTGATTCTTTTTAGTAAGAAATCTATTCCAGAATTGCCGAGCTGACTCTCCGGGCTGTTGAGTTATGTGACTGAGATCGTCTGCATCTGGAGGGCGGACATAGGTCCCTTGAAAATTTGTTCGGAAAGCGTCCTCGAGCTCTTCCCAACTTCCAATTGTGTTTTCAGGAAGGCTTTTGAGCCAATGCCGGGCTGGCCCTTTAAGCTTGAGGGGTAAGTATTTTATGGCGTGGAGGTCATCTCCTCTAGGCATGTGTATGTGGAGGATATAATCCTCAATCCAGACTCCGGGGTCTGCTGTTCTGTCGTACGCCTCTATGTTTACGGGCTTAAATCCCGCTGGAAATTCATAATCCAGGACCTCATCGGTAAAACATAGGGGGTGTGCGGCACTCCTGTATTTGGATGTGTCGTGATGTTCGGATACTGGTGTTGTTGCATTGCTTACGAGAGCTTGATTTCTTGGCCCATAAATAGATCTGGCTGGGCCCTCTTTTTGATGCGAATCCTTGAGTGGATCGCGTGATAGCTTGTGTGCGGCGCCGCTTGCCGCTCCATGCTGGCCGTGGGGTCGTCTATCCGACCTGGTGGCTTTCTTACTTTTTGACTGTGGGGGCTCTAGGGCCTCCTTGTCGAATTCCGGTAGTAGCTTTCGCTTCGGATAACTTTTTGTGCGGCGGCTGCCGCCGTATTTGTCTGCGGTGTTGAGTATTTTGCTCCATTTGATTCTGAGTGCGTCTTTCGCGCTTTTGAGCTTTCGCTTCTGTTTTTTCAGGCTGCGTGCAGTAGCAACGAGCCTTTTGTGGAGGTTCTTCTGCTCCATGAGCTTATCCGGTGTAAGGTCGTCCGGAATGCCGTTTATGCCAGGGGTGGGTTGTTCGGTTTCTTTATCCGAGTTGCCCTGTTCGGATGGTTGCTCTAAGGCATGCTCGTCGTCCGCCGGCTCATCCTGCTCTATGGCTGGGTCTTCATGGCTGTCGTCTTTATCGAGGCGGGGCTTGGAGCGGCGTTTACGCCGCCGCTTTGATTGTTTTTCGAGAGATCGATCCCTCGTTGCATCCCTGTGTTCCTCGTTGTCGCCTTCTTTAGGTGTATCCACCATGTACACATCATGAGATGAGGTTGCTGTCTGATGCCCTATAGGCGTTGGTTCATGTGTGTCTCCTGCATCGTCTTCCATACCGTCGATGTCTTCAGAGTCGAAATTGAGCACGTCGTTTAAATTATCGACAGTGGCTACCAGGTGGGTGGTGGGTGGGCTTTGAATTTCTTCATCGTCCGTATCCCAACCTTGCTGACTGCAGTCCGGGCAGGGCTCTCCTGATAAAGAGAGAGACTTTAATGACTTCAGAATATCGCCAAAGGGCGAGTGCTGAAAGATGTTCGTGGCGGTAAAATCCATGATCGGCGCCCAATCGGATTCGATCGGCAGGGGCGCGGGGGGCTTGGAGTCCGGAGAGGAGTCCGGCCCCATGGAGTCACGGGCCTTGCGGAGTGCGGGGCTGGTGTTCGGCTCGATCGCCGTTGGGATCGCAGCCCCCGAGGCGGCGTCCAACCACCCATCCTCGATCGGCGCAGTTGGTTCTGAATCTAGGGTCGGAACCGATGCGTGCGCGGCCTCCAGGGCACTGTTCGGCGACAGAGCTAGATCATGCCCATCGCGACAGTGCGGCGCGCTCGGCTGTGGCTCGAATCCGTCGAAGATCAAGTCCCTGCGGACGTCAGCCGTGTAGTTTAAACTTCCAAATCTTACCTGATGGCCAGGGGCGTAGCTTTCGATCTGCTCCAGATGGCCAAGCGAATTGGCCCGCAGTGCGAAGCCGCCAAAGATGAAGATCTGTCCGGGGAGACAAGTCTCACCCTGGACTGCATCATTATTGATGATCGGAGGAGCCATCGGGCCTAAAAGCGACGACACAGAGGACCTCTCAATGAAAGCACCAATGTCGGTGTCAAAACCGGTGGATCTTGGGTAGGGGGTCCCGAACTGTGCGTCTAGGCGGATGGTAACAGGAGACAAGGGACACGAAGTTTTACCCAGGTTCGGGCCCTCTCGATGGAGGTAAAACCCTACGTCCTGCTTGATTAATATTGATGATATGGGTAGTACAAGAGTAGATCTACCACGAGATCAAGGAGGCTAAACCCTAGAAGCTAGCCTATGGTATGATTGTTGTTTGTTGTCCTACGGACTAAAGCCCTCCGGTTTATATAGACACCGGAGAGGGTTAGGGTTACACAAAGTCGGTTACAATGGTAGGAGATCTAAATATCCGCATCGCCAAGCTTGCCTTCCATGCCAAGGAAAGTTCCTTCCGGACACGGGACGAAGTATTCAATCTTGTATCTTCATAGTCCAGGAGTCCAGCTGAAGGTATAGTCCGGTCATCCGGACACCCCCTAATCCAGGACTCCCTCAAGGGCCCTATGGGCACCTTCAATGCAAACGGAGCGCTTGATGACCTCGAGCCGTGGACAGGCCTCCACCAGCCGCCGCACCAGCCCGAAGTAGCTCTTAGGCAGAGCCTCTACAGGCCACAGGCGAACTATGAGGCCCTTCATGGCCTGTTCGGCCTCCTTGTGGAGCTCGACCAGCTGCTTCAGCTGGTCACTCAGGGGCACTGGGTGTCCGGCCTCAGCATACTGAGACCAGAACACCTTCTCCATCGGGCTGCCCTCCGCGGCTCGGTAGAATGCGGCGGCATCGGATATGCTACGGGGAAGATCTGCAAATGCTCCTGGAGAGCTCCGGATTCGGGTAAGTAACAAGAAGCTCACTTACATGTCTGCTTTGCATAAAGAATGCCTTACCCGCTGCTATCTTTTTCACCACATCCAACTCCTGGAGGGCCTTCTGGGATTCAGCCTTGGCAGACTTGGCATTCTCAATAGCTACCGCGAGCTCGGACGCTCGCGTCTTTGAGTCAAGCTCCAAACTCTCATGTTTTTCCATGAGAGCCTGGAGCTCTTGCCGCACCTTGCCAACCTGGGCTTCATACCTCTCCCGCTCGGAGCGCTCCATCGCCGCTCTCTTATCGGCCTCGGCCAACGCTTGCTTTAGGGTCGCCACCTCAGTTGTGGCCCCTACAATAACCATGTTAATCCTGTCATATTTTTCCAAGTGCACTTTTTTATTTTCTTTTTCTATAAGGTATTTCTTACCTTCTTTCTCCTCGAGCTGCCGTTTGGCAAGGCCGAGCTCTTGCTCGGTCCGCTCGAGGCCCTGCTTCAGTGTGCCCACCTCCACAGTCAGTGCGGCGGTCGCTAGCAGCGAAGCCTGCATACGCATATTGACTCTTTTTCTGTTAGACTCCTGCGAATTTTATTAGATCCTCTATTCAGCCTTTCTTTCCGAACGCCAAACAGAGCATCAGGGGCTACTGTCTATGCGGTAATATTTTTTATATATCCTGCACTTACCTCAAAGCCTGTTAGAAGGCTGGCACAAGCTTCAGTCAGTCCGCTCTTGGTGGACTGAACCTTCTGGATCACCGCACTCATAATAGTGCGGTGCTCCTCATCGATGGAGGCGCCGTTAAGCACCTCCAGCAGATTGTCCGGCGCCTCCGGTTGGACGGGGGCCGCCGGCTCAGTAGGCTTGCTCCTCTTGGAAGGAGTTTGCCTACCGTGGTCCGGAACCATTGACGATTCCGGCGCGGTGTCCGGCTCAAGGCCGGACTCGGAGCCCTGGGGGGTTTTATCCCCTTTACTCCTGGAGTCCGGGAGGTCGCCTTGTGGCGCCTCCAGAACCACCTCCTCCTGGCTTGGAGCCTGTTGGGACAACACTTCGGCGTCGTTCGTAGGGCGGGGGGAGGTAGCCTCCGGAAGGGAATTCACGTCTGACGAATCCAGGGAGCCGCTCGACGACTCGTCAAGCCCAGCTTTGGGCGGACTGCATAGATATATTCGACATAAGGAAAGGCTGTGCAATAAAGGAATGCTATGAATTACTCGGGTGCCCGGATGCTTACGATTCCGCCGAACGCTTGGCCCTGCGCGAACACTCCTCTTCGTCGTCGTCGGCGTCGGCGGGGTAGTCCGAAGGAAGGGTTTTCCCCTTCTTGGACCCTTCGTCCTCCCCGGTTGGGGCGGCCTTCCTTTTCCTTCCTCCCCCCGCTGGAGGGGGAGAGGTTTCTTCTTCCTCCTCCTCATTTTCACGGGAGGAGCGCGTCTCGGATTCGTCGGAGGATGAATCCGACACCTCCAGGCGCCGGGAACTCTTTTGAGTCCCTGTGGCCCTCTTCTTGGCCTTCTTCTCCGGCACCACGTAAGGTGCCGGAGCCAGCAGCTTCGCTAAGCGAGCATCGGCTGGGTCTTCGGGCAAAGGGGCCGGACAGTCGATCTGTCTGGACTTCGCCAGCCAATCCTACAAAAGGAAAGGGAGTTTAGATCCCGCATAGAGTCAAACTATGGAAAACCAACATCCTGTAAAAGGTAAAAATAGCTTACCGCACTAGCGGGAAGCTGCGTGTTGAATTCGCGGTCCTCGGAAGCAGATGCGGGAGCCTCGGCGCCTTTGAATAGCACCTTCCAGGCGTCTTCGTACATTGTGTCGAAGAGCCTACTCAGGGTTGGGTGCTGCGCCGGGTCGAACTCCCACAAATTGAAGCCCCGTTGCTGACACGGGAGGATCCGGCGGATGAGCATAACCTGGACTATGTTGACAAGCTTGAGTTGCTTGTTCACCAAGGTTTGAATAAATTTTTGCATTCCGATTACCTCTCCTTTATTGCACCATGACAGGACCGTCTCTTTCCAAGACGTGAGCCGCATAGAGGGTCCGGACCGGAACTCGGGGGCTGCGACCCATTTGGGATCGCGCGGCTCGGTGATGTAAAACCACCCCGATTGCCACCCCTTCAGGGTTTCCACAAAGGAGACCTCGAGCCATAGGACGTTGGCTATCTTGCCCTCCATGGCGCCTCCGCACTCCGCCTGGTTGCCGCGCACCACCTTGGGCTTGACGTTGAAAGTCTTGAGCCATAGGCCGAAATGGGGGCGGACGCAGAGGAAAGCCTCACACACGACGATAAACGCCGAGATGTTGAGGACGAAGTTCGGGGCCAGATCGTGGAAATCTAGGCCATAGTAGAACATGAGCCCCCGGGCGAACGGGTGGAGAGGAAAGCCCAGTCCGTGGAGGAAATGGGGAAGGAATACTACCCTCTCATGGGGCCTTGGGTGGAGAGGAGTTGCCCCTCTTCGGGAAGCCGGTGCGCGATGTCTTTAGAAAAGTATCCGGCTTTCCTCAGTTTTTTGACGTGTCCCTCCGTAACGGAGGAGACCATCCACTTGCCTCCCGCTCCGGACATGGCTGGAGAAGGTTGAGGTGGGAAGTGCGGGCTTGGGCGTTGGAGCTCGAGTGCGCGGAAGATGGATAGGCAACGGAGGAAGAAGGCGTAGGTAAAAAGGTGGATCCTTATCCCCTTATATGGGCGGATGCGGTTAAGCGTCCCCACCAGCCTGGTAAAACTCGCTTATCTCCCAAGCGCCGTGATAAATGGCGCGGTTGGGTTACCCACATCCGTATTGATGAGAATCCCGTAAATAAGGGGACACGATCTCTGCTTTGACAAGATGTGCCAAGGAAACCGCCTCGCAAAATGTGCTGAGGTGGGGGAGTAAAAACGATTCGAATAAAGACTTGGTCGTGGTGTGATGTCACGCTACGGAATACGTCAGCAGATTAGATTTGTGTAAATTATTCTCTCTATCGCAATATGTGGAAACTTATTTTGCAGAGTCGGACACTGTCTTTGGTGTTCAAAAATCTTCTATGATGTACTTGGAGGAGGAACCCGCCTTGCAATGCCCAAGACAATCTACACGCCGGACTCGTCGTCATTGAAGCCTGGTTCGGGGGCTACTGCGGGAGTCATGGATTAGGGGGTGTCCGGATGGCCGGACTATACCTTCAGCCGGACTCCTGGACTATGAAGATAGAAGATTGAAGACTTCGTCCCGTGTCCGGAAGGGACTTTCCTTGGCGTGGAAGGCAAGCTTGGCGATGCGGATATTTAGATCTCCTACCATTGTAAGTGACTTTGTGTAACCCTAACCCTCTCCGGTGTCTATATAAACCAGAGGGCTTTAGTCCGTAGGACAACAAACAACAATCATACCATAGGCTAGCTTCTAGGGTTTAGCCTCCTTGATCTCGTGGTAGATCTACTCTTGTACTACCCATATCTTCAATATTAATCAACCAGGACGTAGGGTTTTACCTCCATCGAGAGGGCCCGAACCTGGGTAAAACTTCGTGTCCCTTGTCTCCTGTTACCATCCGCCTAGACGCACAGTTCGGGACCCCCTACCCAAGATCCACCGGTTTTGACACCGACACCCTCCTTGCCAGAGCAACCAGGCAAGCCCCCCTTTGATCATCCCGATATCGCCCATTTCCTTTCTCTCATACTTGCATAGATTTTGCTACTATAATTGTTTGCTCCTATTTTGATGCATAGCCTGTTTTTGTAACTTGCTTATTGTTACCTACCTGCTTATCCTAAACCGATTAGTATAGATATAGATTGGTTAGTGATCCATCAGTGACCCCCACCTTGTCCTTGTTGCCCTACTTCATCATCGAAGACCCGATCAACGGGATTGAAGACCAGGCCCCGACACAGCACATCAGTTTCCCCTTAGTTGCTCGACACTACTGGGTTACTATCGAGTACCGAGGGTGAGACCTCATCAGCACTTCTGATCTTAACCCTGTAGTGTAGTATTCGGTCGTGGTCATCGAGGGTGATTTCCTCCTTAACCACTTCCGATACGACTCTGTCGTGCAACCCCTCAAGTGTGAACCTCGAGGGTGGTTCCTCTTACGTTCACCTTGATGATTACATCGAGTGAAATTCACGGGGGATGATTCCTCGGGTTTTCCCCTTCATGTTTGGACACACGGATACTTGGACTTTACAGCTGTTACTTGGAAAGGCGGGTCGACCCTGAGGGGTACCCGCGAGTGATGTGGAGTCGGCTTGACCTGGAAGGTGCCCGCGAGATAATTACGGGGCGTGGCCGGGCATTCCTAGCCCTTGCCGCAAGTCCTCGAGATGGGGCAGCGGGGTCACATCTTTCGTGAGTCTCTGCTTGTTACCGCGTGCTCCTAATCGACTACGATTTGGATATTTGATCCGAAGGGCTTCTGGCCTGATAGCACTAACCATCACATGGGCATAGTATGGGCGTTCTGCGTCGTATGCATCAACCGAAGCTTAATAGACGTCAGCGACTGAGCGGCGCGCGCCGGGTTGGACTGCGTAAGCGGCTGCCTTGTTGAAGGAGGTAGCTAGGTCTGCTCACCGGCCGCCCTCGCAACGTGCAGGAGTTCCCGGGGAGATGGCCCATGACCCCTGGGGGCATAGGTTTAGTCCGGCGTGCTGGCCTCTCTATTAAGCCTAGGTCGGGTTGCGGCGTATTGTTTGGCCGAGGCCGAGCCAGGAAAGTGTGTCCGGCCGGAGTTAATCGAGCGTGGTGGGTAAGTTGGTGCACCCCTGCAGGGAAGAAAACATCTATCGATAGCTTGTCCTACGGTAACGGACACTTGGAGTTGTATCCCGATCGATACAACTAGAACTGGATACTTGTGATGAGAAATGGATTGTGATGATAACTGGATAGTATTGCTCTAGGATTGCTTTCTCGGAGGGAGTCGAGAAAGGATCTCTGGCCGAGGTTGATAACACTACTACTACTTTACTTTATGCTACTCTACTCCCTCCTATTGCTGCAAGATGGTGGTTTCCAAAAGATGCTAGTCTTCGATATGACTAGGCCTTCTCTCTATTCTGGCATTTCTGCAGCCCAGACCACATACACAGCCTTCCTTTGATAATGTTGCATATGTAGTGTAGATCCTTGCTTGCGAGTACTTTGGATGAGTACTCACGGTTGATTTGCTCCCCTTTTTCCCCGTTCTTCTTCTTTCTGGTTGATGCAACCAGATGTCGGAGCCCAGGAGCTAGATGCCACCGCCGATGCCTGCTACTACGTGGAGACCGCCGACGACTAGGAGTAGTTAGGAGGCTCCCAGGCAGGAGGCCTTGCCTTTTCAATCGTTGTTGCTTTTGTGCTAGCCTTCTTAATGCAAACTTGTCTAACCTATGTCTGTACTCAGATATTGTTGCTTCCGCTGACTGTGGTGTATTCGAGCTTATGTATTCGAGCCCGCGAGGCCCCTGGCTTGTAGTATAAAGCTTGTATTATTTTAATTTGTGTCTAGAGTTGTGTTGTGATATCTTCTCGTGAGTCCTTGATCTTGATCGTACACATTTGCGTGTATGATTAGTGTACGATTGAATCGAGGGCGTCACAAGACGCCAGGGTTCCCGGCGTCTACCCCCCTAGATGCCAGGGTTCCTGGCGTCTAGCCTCTGGTCTCTGCAAAACTTCCTTTTGCACTTTCCATAAGCCTCGTGGGCTTTCCCCTTTGGCCCAAATTAAGTGTTCTCTTACCCAAACATTTCGGGAAACATCCGGAACCCCTTCTGGTGAACTCCGGAACCCTTACGGAGACCAAACACTATTATACCATATATAAATCTTTACCTCCGGACCATTCCGGAGCTCCTCATCATGTCCATGATCACATCCGGGACTCGAAGAACATTCGGTTACCAACACACATAACTCATATAGTACTATATCGTGAACGAACGTTAAGCGTGCGGACCCTACGGGTTCGAGAACTATGTAGACATGACCGAGACACCTCTCCGGTCAATAACCAATAGCGGAACCTGGATGATCATATTGGTTCCTACATATTCTACGAAAATATTTATCAATCGAACCGTAATGACAACATACGCTATTCCTTTTGTCATCGGTATGTTACTTGCCCGAGATTCGATCGTCGGTATATTCATACCTAGTTCAATATCATTACCGACAAGTCTCTTTACTCGTTCCATAATACATCATCCCGCAACTAACCTCGATTTCTTGCAAGGCTTCTTATGATGTGCACTACCAAGAGGGCCCAGAGATACCTCTCCGATACTCGGAGTGACAAATCCTAATCTCGATTTATGCCAACCCAACAAACACCTTCGAAGATACCTATAGAGCATCTTTATAATCATCCAGTTACGTTGTGATGTTTGATAGCACACAAGGTATTCCTCCGGTATCCGGGAGTTGCATAATCTCATAGTCAAAGGAATATGTATATGACATGAAGAAGCTATAACAATAAAACTGAATGATCAATATGCTAAGCTAACGGATGCGTCATGTCCATCACATCATTCTCCTAATGATGTGACCCCGTTCATCAAATGACAACACATGTATATGGTTAGGAAACTTAGCCATCTTGGATTAACGAGCTAGTCTAGTAGAGGCTTACTAGGGACATCGTGTTTTGTCTATGTATCCACACATGTATCAAGTTTCCTGTTAATACAATTCTAGCATGAATAATAGACATTTATCATGATATAAGGAAATATAAAATAACAACTTTATTATTGCCTCTAGGGCATATTTCCTTAGGATGTCAGGCGATAGGGTGTGTTAATGCGGGCGCCGGAGTGGGTTTCTTGGCCTATGTGCCTATTTATGCCGGCAGGCGGACGGACAGGAGTCATTTGAATGCGGTAGATATTTGTATCATCCCATCCGCTCACTTCGCTCTCTCACTGAACCTGTGGAGAGACTGGGACACAGCTTGAGCGACGCTCTTGGTCGGCATGCTACTTCAATGCTTGCACCGGTTAGAGGTCACGTACGCTCTGGGCCGACATGAATGCAGTGTTGACACTCTGGAGTGGCCTTGAGTGGCAACCGCTTCAATATCGGCACTAGGGATCGCTCTGGGCCGGCATGAATGCGCAGCAACCGCTTTGCGTGGGAGAGGCTATTGTATGGGGCCATGGTGTTTGACGCGTATGACAGCGATCCGGATGCCCGCAAAGCCCCTAGTTTGCGTCCGATTTGCAGGAAAACGGACTTCCAGGCCAGTCCACGGATAGGGTACCATGCTGGATGACAAATTGCGTTCAGACCGCTCAGTCCGAACAGTTATGGGCGTTTTATGGGCTGCGTTGGAGATGCCCTTACGCCATAACTAAGAGGGGGTTGGGTATAAGTCAAGAAAAAAGCAGACAGATTGTTCACCATTCAACCATCGAAGTATATCCCTTAGAGCATCTCCATCGGCTACTAATAGGCTCAACACAATTGCTTGCCATGTTGTCCAGTCATCTCAAACGGCTTTCATGCAAGGAAGAAATATACTCGATGGAGTAGTAACATGAGACCGTACACGAGATTCAATGCAAAAACATGAGTGTAGTTTTTAAGATTAACTTTGAAAAGACTTATCATAAAGTAAAATGGTCGTTTCTTCAACAAACCCTGATCTAAAATATGCATGTGATGTCATATGTGAATTTCTAATTACTAGATAAATGCTTTTTCAGGAAACTATCGATCTATTCTTCTTCAATCATGACAGTACAATGAACACCAGAAATAATAAAAAATACATTCAGATTCGTAGACCACCTAGCGACGAATACAAGCACTGAAGCAAGCCGAAGACGCATCGTTGTCATCGTCCATCCCTCACCAGAGCTGGGCACAACTTGTTGTAGTAGACATCCGAGAAGTCGTCATGCTAAGGTCTCATAGGACCAACGCACCAGAACAGCAACTGCCGTCGATGAAGAGATGTTCAGATCGGAAGGATCGAACCTGAAGACACATGAACAAAGATGAACAAAGACCGGATCCAAGCGGTCCATTAAAGACAACCACCAACCAATCCTATGAGATTCACCTGAGACACACCTTCACACGCCTGCCGACGATGCTAGACACATCATCAGGACGGGGCCTAGGCGGGGAGAACCTTATTCCATCTTCAGGAAGCCGTCGTCATCTTGTCTTCTTGAACAAGACAAAAACCCTAACAAAAATTGAAGAAGCACTTGAAAACGGAGCCCTCCCACCGGCAAAGGTCGGGATCCACCACGCACACATGGTCCTAAGGCCACATGAGACGTGGGAGATCGGCAGTGCTGGCGACGGGAAACAGAAACCCTAGCCACCTTTCCTTGGAGGAGAGACAAAGGGATCCGCTTCTTTTATTCATTAAAAAGTGCTTAAGCAACTACTCTCTCCATTCCACAATGTAGTGCGCCCGCGTCTCCCGAAATCTAAGTTTGACTACAAATTTAGCCAATGAGACCGATTGCGGCGGGAGCAAAAATTATACCACTGAATTTGTGGTATAATTTTTGCTCCCGCTGCAATCGGTCTCATTGGCTAAATTTATGGTTAAACTTAGATCTCGGGAAGCGCGAGTGCACTACATTGTGGAATGGAGGGAGTAGTTACTAACAGACAATGGGTGTGGGCGTGTCAATAAGCAAATGATTTAATAATTCCTTGGTACTACATTTTAAAAAGTTTACTTGAACATGTTTATATCTATGAATTCTCTATTTGTATGAATTTTGTTGCATGTAGTTAATAGAGATGTACAGTTTGCAAAAGAAAAAAAGATGTACAGTTAGCTAAGTTTCGAATAATGAGGCATGATGTCTACTACACAACCTTCTTCTTATAGACATTGTTGGGCCTCCAAGTGCAAAGGTTTGTAGGACAGTAGCAAATTTCCCTCAAGTGGATGACCTAAGGTTTATCAATCTGTGGGAGGCGTAGGATGAAGATGGTCTCTCTCAAACAACCCTGCAACCAAATAACAGCAAGGTAGCAAGTGGTAAAAGTGAGCGTAAACGGTATTGCAATGCCAGGAAACAAGGCCTAGGGTTCATACTTTCACTAGTGCAAGTTCTCTCAACAAGGATAACATAATTAGATCATATAACTATACCTCAACATGCAACAAAGAGTCACTCCAAAGTCACTAATAGCAGAGAACAAATGAAGAGATTATTGTAGGGTACGACACCACCTCAAAGTTATCCTTTCAGATCGATCTATTCAAGAGTTCGTAGTAAAATAACACAAAGTTGTTCTTTCTATTCAATCTATCCTAGAGTTCGTACTAGAATAACACCTTAAGACACAAATCAACCAAAACCCTAATGTCACCTAGATACTCCAATCTCAGATTCATCTATTCAACCAACACAAAGAACTTCAAAGAGTGCCCCAAAGTTTCTACCGGAGAGTCAAGATGAAAACGTGTGCCAACCCCTATGCATAAGTTCACAAGGTCACTGAACCCGCAAGTTGATCACCAAAACATACATCAAGTAGATCACGTGAATATCCCATTGTCACCATAGATAAGCACATGCAAGACATACATCAAGTGTTCTCAAATCGTTAAAGACTCAATCAGATAAGAGAACTTCAAAGGGAAAACTCAATCCATTACAAGAAGATAGAGGGGGAGAAACATCATAAGATCCAACTATAGTAGCAAAGCTCGCGGTACATCAAGATCGTGCCATATCAAGAACACGAGAGAGAGAGAGAGAGAGAGAGAGAGAGAGAGAGAGAGAGATCAAACACATAGCTACTGGTACATACCCTCAGCCCCGAGGGTGAGCTACTCCCTCCTCGTCATGGAGAGCGCTGATACGTCCATTTTGCATCATGCTTTTACATCGATATTTATCGCATTATGGGTTGTTATTACATGTTATGTCACAATACTTATGCCTATTCTCTCTTATTTTCCAAGGTTTACATGAAGAGGGAGAATGCCGGCAGTTGGAATTCTGGGCTGGAAAAGGAGCAAATATTATAGACCTATTCTGCACAGCTCCAAAAGTCCTGAAACTTCACGGAAGTCATTTTTGGAATTAATAAAAAATATTGGCAAAAGAATCCACCAGAGGGGGCCCACACCCTGGCCACGAGGTTGGGGGAGCGCCCCCTGCCTCGTGGGCCCCCTAGCATGCCTCTGATGCCCATCTTCTGCTATATGAAGTCATTTACCCAAGAAAAAATCATAGGCAAGCTTTCGAGAAGAAACTCCGCCGCCATAAGGCGGAACCTTGGCGGAACCAATCTAGGGCTCCGGCAGAGCTGTTCTGCCGGGGAAACTTGCCTCCGGGAGGGGGAAATCATCGCCATCGTCATTACCAACGATCCTCTCGTCGGGAGGGGGTCAATCTCCATCAACATCTTCACCAGCACCATCTCCTCTCAAACCCTAGTTCATCTCTTGTATCCAATCTTTGTCCCAAAGCCTCAGATTGGTACCTGTGGGTTGCTAGTAGTGTTGATTACTCCTTGTAGTTGATGATAGTTGGTTTATTTGGTGGAAGATCATATGTTCAGATCTATTATGCATATTAATACCCCTCTGATTATGAACATGAATATGATTTGTGAGTAGTTACGTTTGTTCCTGAGGACATGGGAGAAGTCTTGTTATTAGTAGTCATGTGAATTTGGTATTTGTTCAATATTTTGATGAGATGTATGTTGTATTTCCTCTAGTGGTGTTATGTGAATGTCGACTGCATGACACTTCACCATTGTTTGGGCATAGAGGAAGGCATTGGGAAGTAATAAGTAGATGATGGGTTGCTAGAGTGACAGAATCTTAAACCCTAGTTTATGCGTTGCTTCGTAAGGGGCTGATTTGGATCCATATGTTTCATGCTATGGTTAGGTTTACCTTAATACTTCTTTTCTAGTTGCGGATGCTTGCAATAGGGGTTAATCATAAGTGGTATGCTTGTCCAAGAAAGGATAGCACCCAAGCACCGGTCCACCCACATGCCAAATTATCAAAGTAACGAACGTGAATCATATGAGCGTGATGAAAACTAGCTTGACAATAATTCCCATGTGTCCTCGGGAGCGTTTTCCTTCGTGTAAGAAATTGTCCAGGCTTGTCCTTTGCTACAAAAAGGATTGGTCCATCTTGCTGCACTTTATTTACACTTGTTACTTGTTACCTGTTACATATTACCTCATCACAAAACTATCTGTTACCGGTAATTTCAGTGCTTGCAGAGAACCTTGCTGAAAACCGCTTATCATTGCCTTGTGCTCCTCGTTGGGTTCGACACACTTACTTATCGAAAGGACTACGATAAATCCCCTATACTTGTGGGTATCAAGACTCTTTTCTGGCACCATTGCCAGGGAGTGAAGCACGTTTGGTAGGTGGAATTTGGCAAGGAAAAATTTATATAGTGTGCTGAAATTTACTGTCACTTGTTACTATGGAAAACAATCCTTTGAGGGGCTTGTTCGGGGTATCTTCACCTCGTCCGGAACCACAATTAGCTACCCCTCAACCTACTGAACCTACTGAAAGTGTTTACTTTGAAATTCCTTCGGGTATGATAGAGAAACTGCTAGCTAATCCTTTTTCAGGAGATGGAACATTGCATCCCGATTTACACCTAATCTATGTGGATGAAGTTTGTGGATTATTTAAGCTTGCAGGTATGCCCGATGATGTTATCAAGAAGAAGGTCTTCCCTTTATCTTTGAAGGGAGAGGCCTTGATATGGTATAGGCTATGTGATGATATGGGATCATGGAACTACAAATGATTGAAATTGGAATTTCATCAGAAGTTTTACCCTATGCATCTTGTTCATCATGATCGTAATTATATATATAATTTTTGGCCTCGCGAAGGAGAAAGCATCGCTCAAGCTTGGGGGAGGCTTAAGTCAATGTTATATTCATGCCCCAATCATGAGCTCTCAATAGAAATGATTATTCAAAAAAATTATGCTCGGCTTTCTCTCAAAAATCGCTCCATGCTCGATACTTCTTGCACTGGCTCTTTTATGATAAAAACTATTGAATTCAGATGGGATTTATTGGAAAGAATTAAATGCAAATCTGAAGACTGGGACCTTGATGAAGGTAAGGAGTCAGGTATAACACCTAAGTTTGATTGTGTTAAATCTTTTATGGATACCGATGCTTTCCGTGAATTTAGCACTAAATATGGACTTGACTCTGAGATAGTAGCTTCTTTCTGTGAATCATTTGCTACTCGTGTTGATCTCCCTAAGGAGAAGTGGTTTAAATATAATCCTCCCATTGAAGTAAAAGTAGTTGCACCTATTAAAGTTGAAGATAAGACTATCACTTGTAATGATCCTATTGTTCCTACTACTTATGTTGAGAAACCACCTTTCCCTGTTAGAATAAAGGATCATGCTAAAGCTTCAACTATAGTCGACAAAAATAATATCAGGGCACACAAACCTCGTGAGAAAGTTAAAGTTGAACCTAATATCGCTATGGTTAAAGATCTCTTGGCTGATAATATTGATGGGCATGTTATTTACTTCTGTGATGAGACTGCTAGAATTGCTAAACCTGGTGCTAAAGATAAACATAGACCTATGGTAGGCATGCCTATTATTTCTGTTAAAATAGGAGATCATTGTTATCATGGCTTATGTGATATGGGTGATTGTGCTAGTGAAATACCTCATTCTTTATACAAAGAAATTATGCATGATATTGCACCTGCTGAGATAGAAGAAATTGATGTTACAATTAAGCTTGCGAATAGAGATACTATTTCACCGATTGGGATTGTTAGAGATGTTGAAGTCTTGTGTGGGAAAGTTAAATATCATGTTGATTTTCTTGTTCTTGGTTCCCCACAAGATAGCTTTTGTCCCATCATATTTGGTAGACCCTTCTTGAACACTGTTAATGCTAGGATAGGCTGCGAAAAGGACACTGTAACTATTGGTTTGGGTGATATGTCTCATGAGTTTAATTTTGCTAAATTTTGTAGATAACCCCGTGATGAGGAATTGCCTAGTAAATATGAAATTATTGGTCTTGCTTCTATCGTCGTGCCTCCTAGAGATCCTTTAGAACAATATTTGTTAGACCATGAAAATGATATGTTCATGAATGAAAGAAGGGAATAGATGAAGTCTTCTTTAAACAGGGACCTATTCTGAAACACAACTTGCCTGTTGAAATCCTAGGGGATCCTCCTCCACCCAAGGGTGATCCCGTGTTTGAGCTTAAACCATTACCCGATACTCTTAAATATGCTTATCTCGATGAAAAGAAGATATATCCTGTTATTATTAGTGCTAACCTTTCAGAGCATGAAGAAAAGAAATTATTGAAAACTCCGAGGAAGCACCGTGCTGCTATTGGATATACTCTTGATGATCTTGTGATAAGTTTAGACCTTATATTGTTGATTCTAAAGTAACTATTCACACTGATCATGTTGTTATTAAATATCTTATGGAAAAGAAAGATGTTAAACCTAGACTTGTTAGATGGGTTCTCTTGCTACAAGAATTTGATTTGCATATTATTGATAGAAAGGGAGCTGAGAACCCCGTTGCAGACAACTTGTCTAGGTTAGAGAATGTTCTTGATGACCCACTACCTATTGATGATTGCTTTCCTGATGAACAATTAGCTGTCATAAATGCTTCTCGTACTGCTCCATGGTATGCTGATTGTGCTAATTACATTGTTGCTAAATTTATACCCTTTAGTTGCACATACCAGCAAAAGAAAAAGTTTTTCTATGATTTAAGACATTACTTCTGGGATGACCCACACCTTTATAAAGAAGGAGTAGATGGTGTTATTAGACGTTGTATACCTGAGCATGAACATGAATAGATCCTACGCAAGTGTCACTCCGAAGCTTATGGAGGACACCACGCGGGAGATAGAACTGCACATAAGGTATTGCAATCCGGTTTTTATTGGCCTACTCTCTTCAAAGATGACCGAAAGTTTGTATTATCTTGTGATGAATGCCAAAGAATTGGTAATATTAGTAGACGTCAAGAAATGCCTATGAATTATTCACTTGTTATTGAACCATTTGATGTTTGGGGCTTTGATTACATGGGACTGTTTCCTTCCTCTAATGGGTATACACATATTTTGTTGTTGTTGATTACATTACTAAGTGGGTATAAGCTATTCCAACTAGTAGTGCTGATCATAACACCTCTATTAAGATGCTTAAAGAAGTTATTTTTCCGAGGTTTGGAGTCCCTAGATATTTAATGACTGATGGTGGTTCACATTTTATTCATGGTGATTTTCGTAAAATGCTTGCTAAGTATGATGTTAATCATAGAATTGCATCTCCATATCACCCACAGTCTAGCGGTCAAGTAGAATTGAGTAATATAGAGCTCAAATTAATTTTGCAACAAACTGTTAATAGATCTAGGAAGAATTGGTCCAAGAAACTTGATGATGCATTATGGTCCTACACAACTGCATACAAAAATCCTATGGGTATGTCTCCGTATAAAATGGTTTATGGAAAAGCATGTCACTTACCTCTCGAACTAGAACATAAGGCATATTGGGCCATTAAAGAGCTCAATTATGATTTCAAACTTGCCGGTGAGAAGAGGCTTTTTGACATTAGCTCACTTGATGAATGGAGAACCCAGGCCTACGAGAATGCCAAACTGTTTAAAGAAAAAGTTAAAAGATGGCATGACAAAAGGATACAAAAGTGTGAGTTTAATGTAGGTGATTATGTGTTGCTATACAACTCTCGCATAACATTTTTTGCAGGAAAACTTCTCTCTAAATGGGAAGGTCCTTACGTTATCGAGGAGGTCTATCGTTCCGGTGCCATAAAAAGCAACAACTTCGAAGGCACAAATCCGAAGGTGATGAACGATCAAAGAATCAAACATTATATTTCAGGTAATCCTATAAATGTTGAAACCAATATTATTGAAACCGTAACCCCGGAGGAATACATAAGGGACACTTTCCAAAACGTTTCAGACTCCGAAAAGGAATAGGTATGTGGTACGGTAAGTAAACCGACTCCAAAACAGTTCTAATGGCATTTTTTCTCCGTTTTGGAATATTTAAGAAAATAGGAAAATAAGTAGTCCGGGAAGGACACGAGGCCTCCACGAGGGTGGAGGGCGCGCCCCCTGCCTCGTGGGCACCTTGTGTGCTCTCCGGACTCTGTTTTCTTGCATGATACTTCTTTTGGTTGGTAAAAATTCATTATATAATCTCCCGAAGGTTTTGACCACCGTACCACGCAAATATCCTCTGTGTTTGTTTTGAGTTGTTTCTGTAGAAG
Source organism: Aegilops umbellulata (assembly GCA_032464435.1). NCBI lineage: Eukaryota > Viridiplantae > Streptophyta > Magnoliopsida > Poales > Poaceae > Aegilops > Aegilops umbellulata. The sequence continues at coordinate 315,626,519 of CP136056.1, read as the reverse complement.
ATATGGAGCAAGTTTCCATCTCAGGATTCCGACGGAGAGAGTTATGTCTCACATCTCATTGCTGACCCAAGGACCTATGGGGATCTATCTCCCTGTGGTCGAACTACGGATGATGAGGAGGATACTCATTTGATGAAGATCAATGATTCAAGTTAGGAGGAGGAGGATGTCCCTCTACCTCAACCTGGGGATATGCACGTGAAGTTCAAGAAGTCTAGTCTCCCGAAGAGGGCTAAAATGTCTAAAAACCGATCTATTCCTTCTCATTTTTGGCAGAAAAGCAAAGGAGATTTATGTGACAAGATCCTAAAGCTGGAATCAGAGGTCGATGATTTAAAGGAGGAAATTGCTCTTCTCAATTACAATATGAAGAAGCTGAAGGCACAATTGTCATCATCATCACCATATTCTTCACCACCTCCAAAGAAAGAACAATAATCACATGGATATGGGCACCCCCCTTGGCAACTGCCAAGCTTGGGGGAGGTTCCCCGGTATCGTATCACCATCACTCTTATCTTTACCGTTTTTCTTAGTTCGATCCTTTTGGTAATATCTTGATCTAGTAGAGTAAAGTTTTAGTATGATTTAGTTTTGAGTTTTGCTTTATGATCCTTCTATGTAATCGAGTCCGCGAGCTATATAAAATAAAGATTAGTGTTGAGTCAAGGGCTTGATTACTATGCTTTGATGTTGAGGGAATTAAAGAAAAGAGAAAGAATAAAAATAAATAAAAGAGATCATATTGACCTTATGGAGAGTAATGACTTCACATATAAATAGTATGATGAATAAAAGTTGTTGAGAGTTGACAAACATAGTTTTGGTCATAGTTGCAATTAATAGGAAGTGATAAAGAAAGAGAGGTTTTCACATATAAATATATTATCTTGGACATCTTTTATGATTGTGAGCACTCATTAAAATATGACATGCTAAAGAGTTGATGTTGGACAAGGAAGACAACGTAATGGGTTATGTTTCTTATATCCGAAATAAAGTATATTGTCATGGATCCTCTAACATGTCGAGCTTGCCTTTCCCTCTCATGCTAGCCAAATTCTTTGCACCAAGTAGAGATACTACTTGTGCGTCCGAATACCCATAAACCCAGTTTTGCCATGAGAGTCCACCATACCTACCTATGGATTGAGTAAGATCCTTTAAGTAAGTTGTCATCGGTGCATGCAATAAAAATTGCTCTCTAAATATGTATGATTTATTAGTGTGGAGAAAATAAGCTTTATACGATCTTGTGATATGGAAGAAATAAAAGCGACTGACTGCATAATAAAGGTTCATATCACAAGTGGCAATATAAAGTGACGTTCTTTTGCATTAAAATTTCGTGCATCCAACCATGAAAGTGCATGACAACCTCTGCTTCCCTCTGCGAAGGGCCTATCTTTTACTTTCGTCTTATTCCTTATGCAAGAGTCATGGTGATCTTCGCCTTTCCTTTTTACATTTTATCCTTTGGCAAGCACCTTGTGTTGGAAAGATCCTGATATATATATATATCCAATTGGAAGTAAGTTAGCATGAATTATTATTGTTGACATTACCCTTGAGGTAAAAGGTTGGGAGGCGAAACTATAAGCCCCTATCTTTCTCTGTGTCCGATTAAAACTCCGTAACCACAAGTATTGCGTGAGTGTTAGCAATTGTGAAATACTAAATGATAGTTGAGTATGTGGACTTGTTGAAAAGCTCTTATATTGACTCTTTCCGATATTATGATAAATTGCAATTGCTTCAATGACTGAGATTATAGTTTGTTGGTTCTCGATGAAGTTTCTGATTCATACTTGACGTTGTGAATAGATTATTACTTGAGCATAAGAAACCATATGACATTATCCATATATGTTGTTGTTATAAGAATAATCATGATGCCCTCATGTCCGTATTTTATTTTATCGACACCTCTATCTCTAAACATGTGGACATATTTATCGTTATCGGCTTCCGCTTGAGGACAAGCGAGGTCTAAGCTTGGGGGAGTTGATACGTCCATTTTGCATCATGCTTTTATATCGATATTTATCGCATTATGGGCTGTTATTACACGTTATGTCACAATACTTATGCCTATTCTCTCTTATTTTACAAGGTTTACATGAAGAGGGAGAATGCCGGTAGCTGGAATTCTGGGCTGGAAAAGGAGCAAATATTAGAGACCTATTCTGCACAGCTCTAAAAGTCCTGAAACTTCACGGAAGTCATTTTTGGAATTAATAAAAAATATTGGTGAAAGAATCCACTAGAGGGGGCCCACACCCTGGCCACGAGGGTGGGGGCGCGCCCTACCCCCTGGGTGCGCCCCCTGCCTCGTGGGCCCCCAGGCAGGCCTCCGGTGCCCATCTTCTGCTATATGAAGTCATTTACCCAAGAAAAAATCATAGGCAAGCTTTCGAGAAGAAACTCCGCCGCCACGAGGCGAAACCTTAGCGGAACCAATTTAGGGCTCCGGCAGAGCTGTTCTGCTGGGGAAACTTCCCTCCGGGAGGGGGAAATCATCGCCATTGTCATCACCAACGATCCACTCGTCGGGAGGGGGTCAATCTCCAACATCTTCACCAGCACCATCTCCTCTCAAACCCTAGTTCATCTCTTGTATCCAATCTTTGTCCCAAAGCCTCAGATTGGTACCTGTGGGTTGCTAGTAGTGTTGATTACTCCTTGTAGTTGATGCTAGTTGGTTTATTTGGCGGAAGATCATATGTTCAGATCCATTATGCATATTAATACCCCTCTGATTATGAACATGAATATGATTTGTGAGTAGTTACGTTTGTTCGTGAGGACATGGGAGAAGTCTTGCTATTGGTAGTCATGTGAATTTGGTATTCGTTCGATATTTTGATGAGATGTATGTTGTCTTTCCTCTAGTGGTGTTATGTGAACGTCGACTACATGACACTTCACCATTGTTTGGGCCTAGAGGAAGGCATTGGGAAGTAATAAGTAGATGATGGGTTGCTAGAGTGACAGAATCTTAAACCCTAGTTTATGCGTTGCTTCGTAAGGGGCTGATTTGGATCCATATGTTTCATGCTATGGTTAGGTTTACCTTAATACTTCTTTTGTAGTTGCGGATGCTTACAATAGGGTTTAATCATAAGTGGGATGCTTGTCCAAGAAAGGACAGCACCCAAGCACCGGTCCACCCACATACCAAATTATCAAAGTAACGAACGCGAATCATATGAGCTTGATGAAAACTAGCTTGACGATAATTCCCATGTGTCTTCGGGAGCGTTTTCCTTCATATAAGAAATTGTCCAGGCTTGTCCTTTGCTACAAAAAGGATTGGGCCATCTTGCTGCACTTTATTTACACTTGTTACTTGTTACCTGTTACAAATTACCTCATCACAAAACTATCTGTTACCGATAATTTCAGTGCTTGTAGAGAATACCTTGCTGAAAACCGCTTATCATTTCCTTCTGCTCCTCGTTGGGTTCGACACTCTTACTTATCGAAAGGACTACGATAGATCCCCTATACTTATGGGTCATCAAGCGCCGGGATGATGAAGATGGCCACCGGTGAGGGATCCCCCCTCCGGAAGGGTGCCGGAATAGGGTCCCAATTGGTTTTTGGTGGCTACAAAGGCTTGTGGCGGTGGAACTCCTGATCTAGGTTTCTTTTTGGGGGTTTCTATATTTATAGGAATTTTTGGCATCGGTCTCATGTTAGGGGGGCTCCGAGTCATCCACGAGGCAGGGCGTACGCCCAGGGGGGTAGGGCTCGCCCTCCACCCTCGTGAATGGCTCGGGACTCTTCTGGCCGAACTATTTTACTCCGCGGGCCTCTTTTGGTCCATAAAAAATCATCAAAAATTGGCACGTCAATTGGACTCCTTTTGGTATTCCTTTTCTGTAAACCTAAAAAACAAGGAAAAAACAGAAACTGACACCGTGCTCTAGGTTAATAGGTTAGTCCCAGAAATCGTATAAAACAAAAGTTTAATATTAACATAAAAAAATACTTCAAGCATACTATCAAGGCAATTATGTCTTCTCAAAATAACATGGCCAAAGAAAGCTTATCCCTACAAAATCATATAGTCTGGCTATGCTCCATCTTCATCACACAAAATACTTAAATCATGCACAACCCCGATGACAAGCCAAGCAATTGTTTCATACTTTTGACATTCTCAAACCTGTTCAACTTTCATGCAATACATGAGAGTGAGCCATGGACATAACACAATAGGTGGAATAGAAAGTGGTTGTGGAGAATACAAAACGAGGGAGATAGTCTCACATCAACTAGGCATATCAACGGGCTATAGAGATGCCCATCAATAGATATCAATGTGAGTGAGTAGGGATTGCCATGCAACGGATGCACTAGAGCTATAAGTGTAGGAAAGCTCAAAAAGAAACTAAGTGGGTGTGCATCCAACTTGCTTGCTCATGAAGACCTAGGGCATTTGAGGAAGCCCATCGTTGGAATATACAAGCCAAGTTTTATAATGAAAAATTCCCACTAGTATATGAAGGTGACAACATAGGAGACTCTCTATCATGAAGATCAGGGTGCTACTTTGAAGCACAAGTGTAGTATAAGGATAGTAGCATTGCCCTTCTCTCTTTTTTCTCTCATTTTTTTTTTCTTTTTTTTTTGGGCCTTCTCTTTTTTTGGCCTTTCATCCCCCTTTTATTTATTTCCTCACATGGAAAAATGCTCTAATAATGAAGATCAACACACTTATATTTACTTACAACCCAAAAAAATTACAACTCGATACTAGAACAAAAATATGACTCTATATGAATGACTTCGGCGGTGTACCGGGATGTGCAATGACTCATGAGTGACATGTATGAAATAATTTTGAACGGTGGTTTTTCCACAAATACGATGTCAACTACATGATCATGCAAAGCAATATGACTGTTGGAACACGCGGTACGCTACGCTAGCGCCAAATAAAATTTTCTACCACGCACCCAAGATCATGCTGCTGGAAATAGATCACGGGATCGGGTTTACCACTAGACGCGCAGTCACCGCAGCGAAAGTAGAGTTGGTGATGCGTGTAGCTGATCTCCCGGGCTGTCTCTCCTCGCGTTGCCGATCTCCCTGAACAGCGAAGACCCGTGAACGGTGATCTCCCGCGAACGGCACCTCGTGGTTCCCTCGAACGGTTCGTCCAAGCACCGCAGATGCGATGCCTCCAAGGTATCCACACGTACGGGGAGCAGCATCGAACGGCGGACTGCTAGTTCCGGTCGCGCGGCATGGGTGTGGGGAGTGGCGGTGGCTAACCAGGGTTCAATCCGATCCCCCTTAAGTAGTGTGCCCACTCCCCTTTATATAGACCTCCGAGGTGGGCTCAACACTTGAGCCCACTAGGAGTCCACATCCATTTTCCACTCAGATCCAATTTGAATGGGCTGCAGCCCCTTAAGTGTGCGACCCTATAGGTTCACGTACACATGGACACGACCAGAGTCGATAGTTGGTAGCGGCTCCTAGCAGAATGTGCCAACTCCCATGTGGGTGTAAAGTCGTTTGATGAACCTCAACAATGTGGCATATGCAACATTCCTTTTGCCTCACGATATTTGTTGTCGAGCTCAAGGCGAGTACTTGTCACCCTTGTGTTAGCTCGGCCTCTCTTCTCAAAACCATGATACAGATTCCCGAACTGGGTTAACACTTAACCCAAGTCGCATGGCCATGCTTTCTGAATCTGATCACTCGAGATGGCCCAGAGAATATCTCTCCAAATAGGAGGGGCAAATTCCATCTTGGTCAACCGTGTCTCGCGGCATGTCTCACGACTCACCCGAAATCTACCTTTATAACTACCCAGTTATGGAGTAGCGTTTGATAGACCCTAAGTGAGTCGATCCTCATCCCGAGAACATGCGAGCACCTCAGGTCTAGGACATGGCATAGACATTGCACTTGAGACTAACAGATGACTATATCTCGTTGTGTCTCAAAGTGGGTCTGTCCGGCTCGGTGATCTCCATCCCCGAGCCCATACTATCGGTTTAGCATCTCCATGCACATGACTTGTGAAACATAGTCATCAACCGAGTCGTATACCAGTCAAGGATATGTGTCCGCATAACCTTATCAACTAGGGACCATTAAAAATATCATCATACAATACATAGTTCCACAAACAAGTCACATACTTATTGATACATATCATTGATGATGTTCAAGGACAATACAAAGGACTCATGAATACATATGGAAATATCATCATCACATGATTGCCTCTAGGGCATATCTCCAACAGTCTCCCACTTGCACTAGAGTCAATCATTTAGGCATCGTATGCCCATGGAGCTCATGTGCGCCTCATGCTTTGGACGTGAGAGATTGTGATTGATTATCATCCCTATCTGTTTGGAAATTAGCATCGGTGTAACTCTTTACAACAAGCTCATCCTCGCCTCCATAAACCAGGAACATATCCTTAGTCCTTCTCAAGTACTTAAGGATATTCTTAACAGCTGTCCAGTGACTCTCCCCTGGATCAGCCTGGTATCCGCCCACCACGCTAAGAGCAAAGCTAACATCGGGACGAGTACATACCATAGCATACATGATGGACCCAACAGCCGAAGCATACGAGATCCCATACATGCGTCTTCGCTCATCAGGAGTCGTAGGACTCTGAGTCTTGCTAAGACTAATGCCATGTGACATGGGCAAGAAACCTTTCTTGGCATCTTGCATGTTGAACCGCTTCAACACCTTGTCAATATACGCACTCTGGCTTAATCCAATAAGCCTTCTCGATCTATCTCTATAGATCTTGATTCCCAAAATGTAAGCTGCTTCTCCCAAGTCCTACATAGAAAAACTATTTTTCAATGAGTCCTTGACAGATTCAAGCATTTGAACATCATTTCCAATCAATAATATGTCATCCACATATAAGATCAGAAATGCAACTGAGCTCCCATTGACCTTCTTGAATACACAATGATCACAGTCATTCTTGATGAAGCCAAACTCTTTGACTGCTTCATTAAAATGAATGTTCCAATTCCGAGATGCTTGCCTTAATCCATAAATGGATCTCTAAAGCTTGCACACCATGCTAGACTTATTTGGATCGACAAAACCCTCGGGTTGTGTCATATACACATCCTCGGTTAAATTTCCATTAAGGAAAGCCGTTTTGACATCCATCTGCCATATCTCATAGTTGAAATATGCTGCTATAGCAAGAATGATCCGAATTGATTTAGGTATCGCTACCGGTGAGTAAGTCTCATCGTAGTCAACTCCTTGAACTTGTCGATAACCTTTAGCGACAAGTCGAGCCTTATGGACTGTGACATTTCCATCCATATCAGTTTTCTTCTTAAAGACCCACTTGCACTCAATGCCTCGAACGCCATCTGGCAGATCAACCAAGTTCCAAACTTGATTGTCATCCATGGAATTTAATTCGGATCTCGTGGCCTCAAGCCATAACTCGGAATCAGGGCTCTCCATCGCTTCCGCATACGTAGTCGGCTCGTTGTTCTCCAAGAACAACACATTGCAGTCATGCAAATTGTGTAACCTTTCCGACCTCCGTGGAACCGGTGTCGACTCCACTACGGGTTCCCTGACTAACTCCGGTGTGACAGTATCACCTACCGGAATGTCCCCGTGTGGTTCTCGAATTTCTTCTAGTCGGACCGTCCTCCCACTAGCCTTCCGATTGAGAAACTCTTTCTCAAGGAAAACTCCATGTCAAGCGACAAACACTTTGCCCTCTTCACGGTTGTAGAAGTTATATCCCAAGGTTTCCCTTGGATATACCACGAATATGCACTTGTCCGATTTGGGTGTGAGCTTATCCGACTGGAGTCGCTTGACATATGCTTCACATCCCCAAATTTTCAGAAAAGACAAACTGTGACTCTTCGCAGTCCATATCTCATATGGTGTCTTATCTACGGACTTAGATGGTACCCTGTTTAGTGTGAAAGCTGCAGTTTCTGGAGCGTATCCCCAAAATGACAAGGGTAAATCCGACTGACTCATCATCAATCGGACCATGTCCAACAGCGTCCGATTCCTCCGTTCCGACACACCATTTCTCTGTGGCGTACCCGGAGGAGTCAGTTGTGGAACTATTCCACGATTCTTTAGATGATCATTAAACTCCTGGCTCATATACTCACCGCCATGATCAGATCGTAGAAGTTTGATTTTATTGCCGAGTTGATTTTCCACTTCGTTCTGAAACTCCTTGAACTTTTCAAAAGTTTCTGACTTGTGCCTCATCAAGTAGACATATCCATATCTACTCAAGTCGTCGGTGAAAGTCACAAAGTATTGGAAACCAGCTCTGGCTGTCGTGCTCATTGGTCCACATACATCACTATTTATAAGTTCCAACAACTCGGACGCCCTTTCGCAACTCTTTGCAAAAGGAGTCTTAGTCATCTTACCGAGTAGGCAAGACTCGCATGTCTCGAATGATTCAAACTCAAACGAAGTTAGAATTCCATCATCATGGAGCTTCTTCATGCGCTTTTGACTAATGTGTCCTAGTCGACAATGCCAGATGTAAGTCAGATTTATCTCATTAGGCTTATGCCTCTTGACATTTATGTTATAGACTGATTCACCTTCAAGATCTAGGATAAATAACCCATTTACAACGGGTGCAAAGCCATGAAACATATTATTCAAGTAAATAGAACAACCATTGTCCTTAATACTGAATTCATAACCTTGTCTCATCAAAGATGAGGCAGAAATAATGTTTCGACTCAAAGCAGGAACATAATAACAATTATCAAGTTCCATTACAAATCCTGAAGGTAAATTAAGTTGCATAGGCCGACGGCCAATGCAGCAACTCTTGCTTTATTCTCGACCGAATGTCAACTTCTCCTCTTGCGACATTCCTAGTTCTGCTTAGCCCCTGCATCGAGTTGCATATGTGAACAACCGATCCGGTATCATATACCCAAGAGCTACTAGAAAATCAGCAAGATAAATGTCTATAACATATACAACAAGTGTACCTGAAGAAGAAGTCATACTTCCAGTCTTCTTGCCCTTCTCGGCAATCCACTTGCTACATATCCTTTTCCAGTGTCTGGGTTCCTTGCAATGAAAGCAAATACTCCCCGAAGCCGTCCCTGACTTAGGCGCAGCGGCTAGAGTTGGAGTTGCCTCCTTCTCTTTGCCCTTTGCCTTAGCCTTTTTCTTGGACCAGGTCTTCTTGAACTTAGTCGAGTTCTGCACCATCAACACTTGACGATGTGTACCTTTCTTGATATCCTGCTCTACCACTTTGAGCATCCCATGCAATTCAGTGAGCTTCTTTTCCATCCCATGCATATGGTAGTTTGAGATGAACGGCCCATAGCTGTCCGGAAGAGAACCCAGAAATGTATCTGTGGACAACTCATCCCCAAGTGGGAAGCCCAGCCTATCCAGAGCTTGCATGTACCCAATAATCTTGATCACATGCGGGCTTAGTGGATCACCCTCTTTCAGCTTACAATCCATCAAGGATCGCCAGACTTTGAACCTTTCGGTCCTAGCCTGCATTTGAAACATGCTCTTAAGGTTCTCGATCATATTGAAAGCCTCAATATTTTCGAACTGCTGCTGCAGATCAAGCTCCATAGAAGCCAGCATGAGACAGCTGATCTTGTTTGATTCATCAACGAGTTTGCTGGTAGGCATTTCTGGCTGTGGCATTAGCATTATCGGCAGGTTCCTCTGGAAGCGGATTCTCTAGAACTTGTTCCTTTTTCTCATGCCTAAGAACAATTCTCAGGTTTCTATACCATGTGGTAAAGTTTGTTCCATTCAATTTATCTTTTTCCAGGATTGATTTCAACGCAAAAGGGTAACTTGAGCTGGTGGTGCCATTGATCTACAACAGAAATATGCAAAACACTAAGACATGTATTCATGAAGAGTAATTCATATTAAACATTTTAATAAGATCATTACTCCCACTAAAGTCAACATCCCTCGGTTGATACTTAGTGATTCAAGATCCAAGATCAACATGTCAACTAGTGAGCTTTTGCATCACCGCTAGAGGAGAAGATCACTCAGTAAGCAACTCTTGCTAATCGTATCTCCATACGACTCTTGTTGTTGGGGACATCTCATGCCTCGCCAACTCCTATGCCTCGTAGCCCAAAACTTTTTTGATAGCCATGACAAGTCAACCAATGCTTCGTGTGTAATTGTCCGACACAAACCCATCACTTCAAGGAGATCTAGTGGCACCCTAATTTCATAGGCCCTCCACTAAATATACTTGACATGTGAAGGTGCAGCAATTGGGGAGGCATTTGTACTTGACATTATTTGAGGGATCACCCTACTTAAAACATCTACCATGCAAAAGAAGGGTGCATAAAAGGGATAAACTTTCACAGGCAGTTTATATATGTGTGATATGGTATAGCCCCTTTTCACAGCGCATGGTGATCTCCATCTCCACCACTACAAAAAAAGACACATCCGTGACATTTTGGGCCGAACGAAAAAAAATTCTGTCATACATATGACACTTCTATGACGATAATTGTGACAAAACCCGGTATCATCATAGATGTGGTGGGCTCCTACTTCTATGACAAAAAATCATGACAGAAAATGGGCTTTTCGTCCTGGGCGGGCCGGAGACGCAGCTGCATGACATTCTTTGGGCCATCCATGACGGAAAAAACCGTGGTAGAAGCGAGCGGGAGGAAAATTTTGGGGAGTTCCCGGTTACGGTGGGAGGTCGGGGGCCGAGCGATGCGCGTTTCTCTCGTACACGTATGCGCGTGTGTGCGAGGCGTTGGCTCTAACTGAACCCGAGTGAGGCGTTGGGCTCTAACTGAACCCGAGCGATTGCACTGCAGGCTACGCGTTACTGAACCTGAGCGATCGATCGATGGCTGTTAACTGAACCCGATCGAGCGATTCCTTGGCTACTGCTGCTAACTGAATCCGATCGATGGGATGAACAGTGAGCGTTGCAGGGGGGTTTGGATGAACAGTGAGCAGCGGCGTTGCCTCTGGATGAACAGGACCCCATGGTGTGGTGGAGGGCTGGATGAACAGTAGACGGTGGAGGGGTGCCCGTGGAGGGGTGGATGAACAGGACCCCGTGGTGTGGAGGGCAGGATGAACAGTAGACAGTGGAGGGGTGCCCATGGAGGGGTGGTTGAACAGGACCCCGTGGTGTGGAGGGCTGGATGAACAGTAGACAGTGGAGGGGTGGTTGAACAGTAGCCGGTGGAGTAGCGCGCGGTGGAGGCTGGATGAACAGGAGCCCGTGGAGGCTGGAGGAGGTCGACGGTGGATGAGTAGTAGCTCGTGGAGGCTGGAGGGGGTCGACGGTGGAGATGAACAGTATCCCGTGGAGTCCCGTTTTGCGGTATGCCACACCCTTCCAATGAACAGCACCCCCGTTTCGACCGTAGCGCTCCAACACAAGTCTGTTTCCTCCGTTTTGCGGTACGCCATACCCCTCCCGATCAACAGGACCCCCGTTTCGACCATAGGACGTCCGTTTCCTCCATTTTGCGGTACGCCACACCCCTCCCGATCAACAGGACCCCCGTTTCAACCGTAGGAGGTCTGTTTCCTCCGTTGTGCGGTACGCCACACCCCTCCCGATGAACAGGATCCCGTTTCGAACGTGGTCGGTCGAACACAAGGTCGTTTCCTCCGTTCTGCGGTACGCCAGGCCTCGTTTCCATCGCCTCTTCCGTCCAAGCCCTCCCGATGAACACGACCACGCATTCCACTGCCTCTCCATGAACACGACGATGACGTTGTTTCTCTGTTCCGACCCAGCCATGTCAACGAGCCCTCGCCGTACGTATGCGCGAGTAGGCGTTCGAGACCCCGCCTGTATGTACACATACGTGGGCGTATTTTCTTTCTTGCACCCTGGTCGTTGTACGTACGTGTACATGCTACGTGCGCGCCTCTACTATGACACGTGCGCGCCTCTACATCGACCAGTATGTACGTACCCGTTCGCGACCAGAATGACAACGCTACGTACGCTTCGACCAGGTGGGTCCCTATTGTCAGGCACTTCCTTGCCTGCGAAGATGTAGCTGGTGGGTCCCAACAGTCAGGGGGGCGAAATACGGTGGCCCGTCCGGTGGATCCCCGCTGTCAGGTGGAGGAACAATTATTTTGCACGTAATAAGGAGGCACTTCCTTGCTGTGGCCGTGGACCCAGCTGTCAGCCTCTCCACATACAGTCCACATCCGATGGAAGTTGTTCCTTGACCATGTTGACCACGCCGCGCCGAGAGCACCAGGGCGGTGGACGACGGCGAGGCCTAGGAAGGGGAAGACGCGGAGCCGGTGAAGACACGGCAGTGGATGCCCACGCGGAGAGGAGTATGAGGGTTCACTTGTTCGGCTGCGATGTGAGGTTGTCGTCGCCGCAGGGCCTGGCCAGCGGTGGGAATAGTAGGGGGCGGTGAGGCCTCCGCGGCAGCACAGCCGGCCACAGGAGGCAAGAGTAGGCAGCACGACCGGCGCTGCTTTGGGCGGCTGGAGCAAGAAGACCAGAGGTTGAAGAAGCACTACGGCCGTTGGATGGACATCGTACGGTCACTGGAGCTAGAATCGTGCATATTGAGTAAGTTGACAAAGCCCTCCATCCCCGTCAACTTAGTAGGCCCACAAGTCAGCCTCCCACCAAGGTGGGTCCCAGCTAGCAGGGGGTATTCATTTTTTTGTGCGTAATAAGGAGGCACTTCCGGTTTGTCTGAGCTGACAGCAGGGGGAATGTTTTTTTCGTGAAATACGGTGGCCCGTCGGGTGGGTCCCAGCAGTCATGGGCAAACGTTTTTTTTTTGCGATATACTGGTGGGCATCCGATGGGTCCCTGCTGTCAGGTGGAGGAATAATTAGTTTTCGCGTAATAAGGAGGCACTTCCTTGCGGCTGCCGTGGACCCAGCTGTCAGCCTCTCCACGTACAGTATTCTTCCGATGGAATTCGGTCGTTGACCACATTGACCACGGCGCGCCGGCAGCACCACGGCGGTAGACGACGGCGAGTCCTAGGAAGGGGACGACGCGGAGCCGGGGAAGACGTGGCAGTGGATGCCCACGCGGAGAGGAGTACAAGGGTTCACTGGTTCGGCTGCGCTGCCATCGCCGCAGAATAACAGGGGGTGTGGGTGAGTGGAGTGGAGGGATGGCCTGGCCAGCGGTGGGAGTAGTATGGGGGCGGTGAGGCCTCCGCGGCAGCACAGCCGGCCACGGGAGGCAGGAGCAGGCGGCACGACCGGCGCTGGTTTGGGCGGCTGGAGCAAGAAGACCAGAGGTTGAAGAAGCACTAAGGCCGTTGGATGGACATTGTACGGTCAGTCGAGCTAGAATCGTGCATATTGACTAAGTTGACAAAGCCCTTCGTCCCCGTCAACTTAGTAGGCCCACTATACTGGGTCCCAGCTAGCAGGGGGAGTATTCATTTTTTTGTGCGTAATAAGGAGGCACTTCCTTGCGTGCGAAGATATAGCTGGTGGATCCGAGCTGTCAGCGGCGGTAACGTTTTTTTTTGTGAAATACAGAGGCCGTTTCGGTGGGTCCCAGATGTCAGGTGGAGGAAATCATTATTTTCCGCGTAATAAGGAGGCATTTCCTTGCGTGCGGCCGTGGACCCAGCTGTCAGCCTCTCCACGTACAGTCCACTTCAGATGCATGTCGGTCGTTGACCACGCTGACCACACCATGCCGAGAGCACCAGGGCGGTGGATGAGGGCGAGGCCTAGGAAGGGAACAACACGAAGGCAGGGAAGACTTGGCCGTTGCTTTTGTTTCCCACGCGGAGGGGAGTACGACTGTACGAGGGTTTACTGGTTCGTCTGCCGTCGCCGGAGAATAACAGCAGGTGTGGGTGAGTAGAGGGATGGCTAGGCCAGCGATGGGACTACGGTGGGGCGGTGAGGCCTGCGCGGCAGCACAGCCGACCGCGGGGAGGAGGGAGCAGGCAGTCCCGCCGGCGCTTGTTTGAGCGGCTGGAGCAGGAAGAGCAGAGATTGAAGAAGCACGACGGGCGTTGGATGAACATCGAACAGTCACTGCTTGTGCGTCAACCTTTTTTTTAGGAAAGCCTCAAATCTGTGGAAAACAGCATACAGCCCATCTGCCATTATTTCTAATAATTTTCAGCCCATTTGCTTAGTCTTAAGGTTTTTTTTTGAGCCCATATTCTTTTTGTTAGCATTATAGCCCAAATTGTGGCCACGGTTAAAAAATTATACGAAATTTTGCATATTTCGGTGCGGTCTGAACTGTTTTTAATCCCGAAATTTTGACTCACATTCAAACTGATTTTAAAAATAAATGTATATCAATATAAAAACCAACAAATTCTCCACGCATAAAAATTAATGTAATTTAAAATCTTGAAACGAAAAAAAGATATTTGAAACTAATTGCCGGTTTGATGTGTTTTAAAAATGTACAGCCCATTTCTCATTACTGATGGGCCATTTTCTCGGCCAGCCGAATGAAAGCTCTCCTCGTCTTGAAAGATTTGCAGCCCAACAGGCGTGACAAAGCGACTTACTTGGCAAATCACAAAAAAACTGGGCTGTGGCCGTGGACCCAGCTGTCAGCCTCTCCACGTACAGTACTCTTCCGATGGAAGTCATTCCTTGACCACGTTGACCACGCCACGCAGAGAGCACCACGGCGGTGGACGACGGCGAGGCCTAGGAAGGGGACGATGCGGAGCCGGGGAAGACGCGGCAGTGGAAGCCCGCGCGGAGAGGAGTACGAGGGTTCGCTGGTTCAGCTGCGGTGTGAGGCTGCCGTCGCCGCAGGGCCTAGCCAGCGGTGGGAATAGTAGGGGCGGTGAGGCCTCCGCGGCAGCACAGCCAGCCACGTGAGGCAGGAGCATGCGGCACGACCGGCGCTGCTTTGGGCGGCTGGAGCAAGAAGACCAGAGGTTGAAGAAGCACTACGGCCGTTGGATGGACATCGTATGGTCACTGGAGCTAGAATCATTCATATTGACTAAGTTGACAAATCCCTCCATCCCCGTCAACTTTGTTGGCCCACAACTCATCCTCCCACTATGGTGGGTCCCAGCTAGCAGGGGGTATTCATTTTTTGTGCGTAATAAGGAGGAACTTCCTTGCATGCGAAGATATAGCTGGTGGGTCTGACATGTCAGCGGGGGGAATGTTTTTTTCGCGAAATACAGAGGCCCTTCCGGTGGGTCCCAGCTGTCAGGTCCTCGCAAAAAAAGGGAAAGAAAATCAAAGACTTGGGAAGGCATACAGAACAAGCTAGTGTACCAGTAAAGAGACGTTGCCGAGTTTTAGAAAAAAAGAAAGACGTGCTCCTGTAGCTGGTTCAAATCCAAACCTAGACTATGACTATATATGGTGCTATGCTACTCTGCAAGTAATGAAACTGACATATCCAACGTTCGCTTCTCCTCTTCTCTACTTACTCTGCCTAGCATCAGAAGCTCTGGCCGCAGCAACCATGTCCGCTGGCTTCTCGTCCACCTGCTCTTCAGCAGGCAACAACCAGATATGCGCCAAGTCGCAACCCGTACCATCGCCTGTGGGTCTCATCACACCCTCGCCGGCACGTGCACCACAGCCGATTGCTCATCGCAACCCGCTGCCGTTGGTGTGGTGCCACTGCTGCAAATCACGCAGAGTCATCCGTCGCGTCTCAACCACAATCCGCAACCCTGGCCGAGTCTTCTATAAATGCCTGAATCATGGGGTAATAATATGTTTAAGTGTTGTTCTGCTGCTTTCAGTTGCTGATTTTTTAATAGTTTGGTTGATGATCTACCAATTTGATTCGTGCAGAAAAGGGAAGAATCGTGTGATTTGTATTTCTAGGAAGTTGCTGATGTGGGGGAATGCAACTATGCTGATTATTTGGTTAGCCAAGGAATCCCAATACCAGCAGGTTGGGGTGTTGGACAAGTAACTGAAGGAACGGCAGAAGAGGAAGATGCAGAGCAGAAGGTTAAAGATGCAGTTCCTCTGATCATGGCCAAGCAACAGCTGCTGAACAGCCTTGACAGCAATGAGGAGATGAAAGAGCTTGTGAAGATAATAGGCAAAATCGATGTGCTCTGTAGGATGATTGTCTCTTTATTTGAAGTGTATGTAGCACTCGTGATGTATTCAGTGGCTATGACATGAGAAATTTGCTGAAACTTGTAATGAATGAAACATGTGTAGCAGGCTGGGCGTAGTGTTTTGAAAATCTAATTATTTCTATTAACGGAAATCAGGGGGTATCCCCTTTTGCTCATATAAATAAATAAATAGCAGGGGCCCTGTCGGGTCAGCTTTGTTCTCATTCGAAGACATCGAGCAAATTGCAGTCCAACAACAAACTATGTCATCAAATTCAAGTTTCACAGCCAAATATGAGTACAACTAAACAACAATGACATCATGTTTTAGTTGTCATACAATCACCAAACACAAATCAGCATACATAACAAGTGATGTTCTCACAGCAAAATACTAAACAACATGTTCATCATGTTTCAGTTGTCATAGCAAACACAATTTCACATAGTAGATAAAAAACGTCTTCTAACAGGCAAATACGACAAAAGCAATGTAATCATCATCCACAGCAGCAGCGTCAACATCTTCGCCATGTGTATCAGTCTGAATCGTAATTCCCCACGGTGTCATCTTCTTCTTCGTCCTCAACGTCCTCGAATGTTGGCTTCTTCTTGATCAACTCTTGTATGTCCACAGCACGACAGGCAATCTTTTCGCCGGCGTCATTGACGTGATGGTTCTCAAAGATATTAGGAACATATGTGTTATCTTGTACATCAGGAGCAGTGTAAGCATCATCTTGTTGTGCAACTTCATTAAACGAATTCCTCTGCTCAAACCTTTGCAAAACTCTCCAGTCATTGCTACGTGCAAATGTGTCTTCCAAGAAAAATATCTGTGTTGCTTGATTTGCCAAAATAAAAGGCTCGTTGGTCTGGTACGCCGCCTTGACATTGATGGATTTGAAATAATCATCATCTCTGGGTTTTGCAATCCTGGAAAACAGGTTATACCAACGACAGCACAACAGAACCACACACCGATGATCCTCGAAACTGGAGATATACTGCAACTAAACAATGTCTGTTATGTTAGCATACATTTCAGTTGTCTCTTTGTCATACGTATCCGTGCTCATGATGGCACTGTTTTGTGTCTTCCTGCCTTCGTCTCGTGCAAGGGTGTTGTGGCGCACATCTCCAACAACGCAAGATTCATAATGTCTTACCCGAGTATCAGGACCCATTGCTAGTGAGTAAAGGGCATCATCAACTGCCTGCCCATCCTCCCGCATCTTCTTAACCTATGGTTAGAAAATAGACAAGCTGATCATCTTATGTACTCAATATATTAAAAAAACTGGCAGTGCACTTCAAAAGCTTACATGGTTCTTGAACCATTTCGCAAATCCTGCCATAACCAGTTTGTCAATGTTTCTTGGATTTTGCGGCAGTAACTCCTCTTTGTAGAGCTGCACAACATAGTGATCGCGTCAAACATCTAAATATATAAGAATGTGCTGCAAGTTTAGTAGATTACGATGTATAAGCTGCAGTACTGCACTTACTTGATATAAGGTAGTATCTCAGGACAGTTATTCAACACATACCAAACCATTTTGTCCAAATCTTTAGGTTTGTCCTCTTGTCGACTCTTCCCTGTAACTCGAACAAAATAATCGAAAACATTGAGCCCGGGATTGTCTTCACCCACCTCTTTGCTAAGTTGATCAGCTGTTTCAATGTATTTTGAGCAGAATGTCAACGCTTCTGTAGCAATGTAGGCCTCTGCAATGGAACCCTCAGGTCTAGCTTTGTTCCTAACATAGCCCTTCAAAGTGCCTAGCCGCCTTTCAATAGGGTACATCCAGCCATACTGTACTGGACCTCTAAGCAGTCACTACTAGGGAAAAGCCTAGCAGCAGCGAGGGTTTTGGGCCTCTCAGTAGCGCGGGTAGGCGCGCTACTGATAAGGCACTACAGCTAATGCTTAGCAGTAGCGCCTACAGGAACTCGCTACTGCTATATCTACTTAGTAGTAGCGCTTGCCTAGTCAAGCGCTACTGCTAATTACTAGTAGCGCTTTCGAAAACAATCGCTACTACTATCATTCCCTATTCCATTTCTCTTGAATTTTAGGTCGTATTCATATACCTGTATACAATTTTTCATACAGTAGCAATTTAGAGATTGTTTTTATATCATAATGAGTTATTAAATCACTAGGTGAAAGAACCTTGGATTAGTTTCATGTGCATGGATCCAAAGTAACCAATGGTCACTTTGGATCCATCCATTTGAAACTAATCCACGGTTCTTTCACCCAATGATATAATAAATATCATCATCATCATCATATCATTAACAACTTATATATCATCATCACCACCACCATATCATTGGTCACTTGTTGTAATCACAAGTACTCCTCACATCTTCAACTCTAACACATTGTATCACATAATAAACATATTGTACCTCATAGGACCTACTACATTCTCTTAGGACCTACTATATTTTCTAAGGTAAAATAGCAAAAAACAAGATAGCCCCTGGCTCTCCATTATGGAGAATGCAGATTATCCTGTCTCCAATTCTTGCCTTTTGCTTAATGTTGCTTCCAAGAACCTCCTTACGAATGTCCAAACATTTTTTCCACTCTTTGATTAGCATGTGTTCACCGGTTTCAGAAATTCGATATGCATAGGTGAGATCCGTAGGATGACCTGGCTGTAGGTTCATAACTGCAAGGCGACCATTCTGATACATCAGATGAGGCACACAATCCATCGGCATTTCCTGTTGAAAAACAAAGTAATAACTTCGTAGTTAGCAATGATGTACTAGTTTTAGAAGTATGCAAAAGATGCACGGATGTCATAATAGTAAAATATCTTACGAGGGTATCTCCATAGAAGTTATCGTCGTTCAACACGTGCACTAGTGGCATGTATTCACCATAATTTGGAGGAGTTCGATAATAGGTATTGTAATTCTCAAAAAAAGTACAATAAGCAATCAGATGATTTTTCTCCTTATAAGTTAATTCGGAGCCCTCGGTGTAGTGGGTTTTGTCTACCATCTTCTGCACACTCTTTGAAGATTCAAAATAAGCTGTCAATGGAAATAAGCTATCAACTATTTTGAAATAAACAATATAAATTAGTTAATAACTATGTTGAGAAACTCACATTGCGGTAGAATCGGAAGTGTATCAACAAGGACCCAAATGTCCATATTGTCTTGCTCGATGTCAGGATCACCAAGATCCATGGTGACCATCATACCCTCATAAAAACCATACATTTTGCAAAGTGCTTCCCAATTTTGGCAACCAAAATAGGTTACGCTCTGAGAATTGTACAGATTTACTTCAAAATCGATATCATGATGGGTCCTTAGGTGTATTTTCTTTGTTTCATAATTTTCATGGTCTTCAAAACCCATCCTCTCCAACACATAGCGTCTTGCATGGCATGGGATAAGCTAGTCGAATTGTAAAAGATGAAAATTAGACGTTGAAATAGTTGAAGTCATGCTTAATTACGAAAAAAACACTTGTCGTTGTTGCGTACCGTTTCAACATCGAAGGTCTCCTCGAGCTTAATGCTGAAGCACCGATCTCCATCCAGCTCAACGAACCTGTCGCACATACCTCGATCATCGTGGCACCAGCTGCACTCCCCCGGGACACTGTCGCCGTCCGAGTACGACATTTCCTAGTTCATAATTCAAAGATTAAACTTGTACATATTCTAGCACAAGTCATGTCAGAATTCACGGAAAAATCCGGCATGACCTTTGCTAAAATAGGACATATCGAGCGCCTGAAATTTGCCGGAACGGAAATTAATCAACACTCCGGCAAAACATAGGACACTCGGAGGTGTAACCAAAACATGAAATAATTGCTTAAACTATAAAATAACAACAAATATGGCATGTTCAACTAGTTCTATTAATTCAACTAGTTCTATTAATTCAACTAGTTCTTACTATACTAGTTATTAATTTACTTACTATACTAGTTATTAATTTACTTACTATACTAGTTCAACTAAAACTTAACTAGTTCAACTAAAACTAAACTAGTTCTATTAATTCAACTAGTTCTTACTAAATATAAACTTACTATAAATAGAAAGAAACTAGCACATCTACTACTACTAATTAACATCTAACTACTACATCTACTACTAATTAACATGTACTACTGCTAATTATACAACTAGTTTACCATCACTACTAGTAATTAATATCCACTACTTCTAAAAAGCATTATTTATGAACCCTAAATTAACATCTACTACTACTAAAATCATCTACTAACTAAGCAAAGAGAGAGGGGGTGGGGGAGGGGTGGGGGCTTACAGAGGGAGAGACGGTGGCGGGGAGGTGCTCGGCGACGGAGGGGCGGCGGGCTCGGTCGAGGGCGGCGGTCCTGGGCAGCGGGCTCGGGAGGGCGGTGGTCCTGGGCGGCGGGCTCGGTCGAGGGCGGCGGCGGTGAGGTCGAGGGCGGCGACAGTGTGCGTCGAGAGCGGCGGCGGTGAGGTTGAGGGCGGGCGGCGGCGGTGAGGGCAAGCGCTCGGGCTCGGGCGGGGGAGTAGGAACAGGACAGTGGGGGGGAAGAGGTCTTAGCGAAATTTTGATGCGGGGGGTGGTTAACTCGAACTAGCAGTAGCGCACGTATAGAAAATGCGCTGTAGCTAAAGTATCTACATCACGTTTTAGGGAAAACCGTTGCTACTAAGTTCTTTAGCAGTAGCGCGTCCACGGGAAGGGTGCTACTACTATATCTAGCCTGGAGGCAACACCGTGGCAATTATAGTAGTAGCGCTCTTTTCACCTAGAGCGCTACTGCTACTCAGTCATTAGCAGCGCTCTTTTCTAAAGCTCGCTGCTGCTAATTAGCAGCAGCGCCTGTTTTTAGACCGTGCTGCTGCTAAGATTCTGTGTATAAGGTTTTCCCTAGTAGTGAGTGCCTCATCAGGTAGATGAACAGCCAAATGCACCATCACATCAAAGAAGGCTGGAGGATATATCTTCTCAAGGTCACATAGGATAGTTGGTATCTTGTCTCTAAGACGCTCCAAAGCATCTATACTGATATTCCTACTACAGAGTTCCCTGAAGAATTGTCCCAACTCTGCAACTGCTCTGTATAAGTCAGGGCGGCCCAATCCTCTAAGGATAACAGGTAAAACCCTTTGAAGTAGGACATGGCAGTCATGAGTTTTCAACCCTTGTACCTTGTTTCCATCTGCACTGACTCTCCTTTCAGGGTTGGAAGCAAATCCATGTGGGAATCTCACACGTGACAGGACCTCGCAGAATTCTTTTCTTTTTACCTTGTCCAAGACGTACACAGCTGGTGCCATATCCCGTGGTTTACCTTCATCTTGCACTTGCAAACCCTGTCTGATACCCAGGTGTGTCAAATCAATCCTAGATTTTAAGGTATCTTTCGTCTTGCCTTCAATATTAAGAAGTGTGCCGATAATGTTGTCACATATATTTTTCTTGATGTGCATCACATCAAGATTATGCCGCAGATCCAAATCTTTCCAATACTCCAAGTCCCACAAAGTGGACCAGCAGGTAAACAATAATCTCTCTTCTGCCCTGCCACGCTTCCTTTTCCCGCTACCATTATCAGGATGGTTTCCTGGTGTAATATGCATGACCTTCTCTAATTCCACTTGCAACTCATCGGCGGTGAGCCTCTTTGGCGCATCACGGTTTTCATGATTTGCATTGAACACATGTCTTCGGTATTTTCTAGGAAGCGGCTTGTCCTTGGCAAGGAAACGGCGGTGTCCAATGTAACAGATCTTGCTAAGTATTGCGTATGACAGCAGATTCCTGTCACAGCGAACACATGCATTGTAACCATGTGTCGTTCGCCCTGACATAGTGCCCAAAGCCGGATAATCATGGATGCACCAAATTATAACAGCACGCAGAAAGAAATCAGCTGGTGGGCTGCTATATAGGTCTCGAGTGAGAACACCCTTCCATAGCTGTTGAAGTTCCTCCACAAGAGGCTCCATGAACAAATCAAAATCCTTTCCAGGACTTTTTGGACCTGGGATGAGCAAGGCCATCATGTAGTTTGACTCTTTGGTGCAGACATTTGGAGGCATGTTGTAAGGGATAACAAGCACTGGCCACATGCTATATGTGGCGCTCTGGTGGCCAAATGGGTTAAATCTATCTGAAGCTAAGCCAAGTCTAATGTTTCTCGGGTCAGCAGCAAACTCTTTGTGTTTATCATTGAAGCTTTTCCACTCACTACCATGAGATGGATGGCTCATTACATTCTGATCTCTGTACTCCTGGTTCCTAGAATGCCACGGTACATCCTCTCTTGTTTCAGCATCATGAAACAACCTCTGCAATCTTGGTGTAATTGGAAAATGTCTCAGAACATTATGAGGAATCCTCTTCACAGCATTGCCATCTTTCCATCTTGATGATTTGCATTTCGGGCATTCACTTAAGTTGGCATAATCCTTCCAGAACAGAACACAATTATTCTTACAAACATGGATCATGTCATATCCAATTCCAACTGCACGAAGGAAATTCTTCATTTTACTGTAGGTGTGTGGCAGCTCAGTCGCATCTGGGAAAGATTCGCGGAAAGCAGCCAACATCGCATTGAATGATTTGTTGGTCATCCGCTCAAATGTCTTCACCTGAAGAAAGGTGACCATAGCTGAGAATACTGATAGCTTATTTCCTGGGGTGACAGCAACGTTGCATTGTTCCAACATGCTGGCCCACCATTTTTCTTTTGCGGGTGAAAGTTCACGGAATGCACGAGCATTTCGTAGCATTGTTTCAATGTTGGTCAAACTCACTGGCTCCGCCACCACCACCTCCTCCTCCTCTTCCACCTGAGCATCAGGCAGATCAAGATGGTGATCTGCTGCTTCCACGTAGTCAATAACATTGACGTTCACAGCTTCACCATGATGAACCCACCTAGTATATGTGACCGACATCCCATACAAGTGTAGATGATTTTGCACAGTTGACTGGGGTCTTGTAACTGAAACTGCTACACGGGCAGAGCACATCTGATTTCGGACCACCGTACTCATCTCTGATAAAGTTCATGAAGTTTTCAACCCCCTCGACATATGCAGCGGAGAATCTTCGAGCAGAAGTTATCCAAGTCTTGTCCATCTGTTAGACATACAAATTAGTTCTTCTACTAGATATTATAGGGAAAACATATATGCTTTTTTATGAAGTCCAGAAAAAATACCTAGGTCGATGTCTAAAGCTATGGCAAGATATTTGGACAAGCAGATCTAAGTAACGAAATATATGTAAAGCTAATTTAGCAAACAGATTTGAGTGCCAAATTATGGTAGGCTGTTTCAGCAGTCAATGAGGCCGAGCACACAGCCATCGAACTATCGAAGGCCATCGCAGCAATAAAGATCGAGTATAAAACGGTGTAGAGCTATTTCACCTAACAGATTGGCTACTAGACCATGGCAATCTACGTCACAATAAATATATGGCAGGATATTTTAGCAACTAATCGGCCTTGGCATGCCATCTCAGCTAAGCAGATTGAGAGCAGAACAGGGCAAGGAAGCTTCTTAAGCAGAGCATATTGACAGTAAACTACTTCGGCAAACAGTGAGATTAATAGCGTCTGTCAGCTAACATTCAGCGCTACACCGACATGAACGGGGCCTCAGTCAAGAATGCGCGTGCCGTGGGAGAATCTGACCGCCGTGCGTCTCCACACGAACGTCGCCAGCGGTGGTGGCGCTGACCGCCGTGCGCCTCCACAAGAACGTAGCCAGAGGTGGCGGCGTGGCTAGAGGACGGCAGTCTACGAGAGCGTACTGTGGGAGCGAGAGGATCGCCGAACCGCGGCGCCGACGTATCGACGCGGTGGGGAGGGCGGCTTTGGCGGAGCGAATGGAGTGGAGGGGGACAGGGGGAGGGGGGTTTGGGGAATATTATTGGCTAGTTGGCCGAAGGGCGGTTGAATCGGATTTGGGGGGAATTTTTGGGTGTGGGGGGGGAGGATTTTCGCGCGGTGGGCAGGGGGAGTTTGGCGCATGGTCGGTTTCTCCAAGTGCAGTCCCACGTGTCAGTGAAGAGGCAAGCCGAAGCGCGTTCCGTTTGCGTGAGCCGTGTGCAGGACCGAACGTGTGTGGGGTGCAATGCGACCGCGACAGGAGTGCTGTGAGTGTACCACATTTTTTCCTTTTAAACTAGGTGCTTCGCCCCCTGAAAAAAAATATGTTGCTTCGTGCGATCCATCGATACTACTACTAGTAATCCGGTAATCCCGACTAAAACGGCGCGACCGGGTCTTTTCCCATGCGATATGCTGGGAGGTTGGCTTAGTTGGGTTTTTTAGGACGAGTAATGCTACACCTACGTAATCCCAGTTACGTAATTAACGTAATGTGAAATGTGTGAGCTGTTGATTGTAGATTGGGGGGAGGGAGGGGCCCACCACCTTGAAAATCAGGGGAGGAGAGAGAGAGGCAATTTACGTTAACCCTTTCGTAGGTTCCCGTATATGTAGAAAGATGTGTCCGATCCTGCAATATAGGATGTCCGATCTATATCTAACGGATAGGAAGGAAACTATGACAATTTACCCGCACTCCTCTCCACATTTGCAGATAAGGCTTTCCCTCGTTCATCCTTTTCTCCCACAAGATCTTGATCTTCCGTGCAACGCACGGGCATCTTGCTAGTACTCCTACAATATGTATATTATTGTGAAAGTTCATATACACCAGCCGAGATTAATGCAAACACGGCAGATTTTCAGTACATTTCGAACTTTTATAGGACAAAAAATAAAAGAAACCCGACCCTAAACCTATTCTACGGCGGCGACCGACGTCCTCCATCTGTGATCTCCATGTACGGTGGCGGGGTTCAAGACCCGTGAAGTGAAGGTGCGGTCTCCGGTGAGGAAAAGTAGAACACGGGAGACGGACCGGCCAGTTGGCACACCATGCCCTGCCGCCTCCCATGCCTACTCATCCTCGGAGGAGTCCCCGACCTCGGCGGTGCCGGACGTTGGACGGCGGCAAGTAGGACGCGTGGCTGATGGTGCTCCCATCGTCGGCCGCCAGCGTGGCCACCGATTGTGCGGCGACTTGAGCGAGGGCGGCGACCTCGAGCTCCATCCCCGAAGACAAGCTCTCCCGCAGAGCGTTCGCGCTTGCGGTCATGGCGGATGTGGTTCCAGGTAGGAGGACGATGCGCTATGGTGTGGAGGTTAGCTGGGTGTTGCTACTTTAAGTAGCGCATTCCGGTAAGGCCAAGCGTCTGGGTGCGTCATTAAGTCGCCGGAGTTGTTCCTCGGGCACCGAGCCTCTTAATGACGACATACGAACGGACGGCATGAATGCGGGCAGCTGGCGCCGGCTGGGAACGCACCGCGCGACGGCGCGAGGGACGAGGGTTTTGGTGTGCGAGGGTAGTCAGCTGCGGTCGTGGCAACGTTGGAGATGCCCTTTGATCACATGCGATCCCCGCATGTCATTGAAAAAGCAAGATGACCCGGCATGGTCTCAGGTCCAGAGGATGCAGTTGGCCGCGCTACACCACTCCGCGGACCCGTCGCGGCGCCCTGTGCATCCTCGACGAGCCGGGTGTTGGGGTGTATTTGGATTGTGGCCAAAGTGCACCTTGCCAAAATTTTGGTCATGACCAAAAGATTGGTCTTTGTTTGGATGGTTGCCATTTTTTTGGCATGCCAATGAACTCTAGCCAACTCTAGTTCATTTTTCTTGCCAATGTCGGCCAAATCATGGGCAACCAATACCTCGACCAAAATTTTGGTCATGACCAAAAGATTGGTCTTTGTTTGGATGGTTGCCAACTTTTTGGCATGCCAATGAACTCTAGCCAACTCTAGTTCATTTTTCTTGCCAATGTCGACCAAATCATGGGCAACCAATACATCACCCAAAATTTTGGTCATGACCCAAAGATTGGTCTTTGTTTGGATGGTTGCCATTTCTTTGGCATGCCAATGAACTCTAGCCAACTCAAGTTCATTTTTCTTGCCAATGTCGGCCAAATCATGGGCAACCAATACCTCAACCAAAATTTTGGCTACCCAATGCTTTGATGGGGCAACCTTGGGCACAAACCAAACATACCGTTGGTCGTGCCACAGCACTAACGCCACCCTCAGCAAACTGAAACCGACCGTGTCTAGCGACGATATGAGCGTGTCGCTCACCGCGGTCGTCGTGTCCAGAGGCGGTGCTGGAGCTGCGCCCCGTTGTTGGCCCCAACGACCCACATGAACGGTTGTCGGTGGCGAGGAGGTCGTGGGCCAGCTCCTCCATTGGACTAGTCTGCGCTACGTCGTCCCGCGGGTGTGCCCCACATGTCTGTTTCCCTGTTTTCCCGGCCATATTCGAGCGTCAGTGCTCCCGTTGCGCATTAAGCCTTTCACTATGTAGGCCAAGCGAGACAACTTATTATTTATTTGAGCCGTTCAAGTATAATCATGTGGCGTTTGCTTATTTCTCATTCCTCTCCAACCCTCTTCTCCATCGATCATGTCGACCTCCAGTCGAGTCCATCCTCCCGCATGCCTCATTTGAATATTCTGTCGAGTATCATTCGCATGTACCCACCCTAGTCCTCTTTCAATAGATCTCAAGACCCCGAGATGAAATTGAGAGGGAATGAGTGGGGGCACGTGATACCTAAGGCGGATTCAAATTTTTGAACCGGTGATCATAGCATCCGCAAATCATATATAAAGGGTATTCAATGTTCGTTTCGTTTCTAAAGAGTAGTTTACATATAAGTTTTATGTGTAGTCAAAGTATATCTACTTTGATAAAAAAAGGTATCAACATTCAAAAACTCCCAATCAATATTTTTAGATTCGTACGTACTCCTAGATTTGTACTCGAGATGGTTTCCAATTTGACTATTGACAAGATTAATAGTACATGAGATGTATAATGTGAAAAATATATCATTGGAAACTCCTTTCACATACGAATTTGACCATATGCTTTGTGTAAGTTGCATGTCATATATTATTACTCTAACATTTGGTCAAAGTTAGCCTCGAAAAACACATTAGACCCTGTATGCTTTGTGTAAGTTGCATGTCATATATTATTACTCTAACATTTGTGTAAGTAGCATGTCATATATTATTACTCTAACATTTGGTCAAAGTAGTATAGTGGAAGTGGATCCTCTGACGTAGGTATCCCTGCCTTACCCTCCCTTTCGGTCACTTACTGGCGAACCCCATGCTTGCTAGGCCCCGCATGTCAGTTACTCAATGGGTTCGGCCACGTCAGGGGATCCTCATCTATTGTAATACTCCCTCTGTTTTTATTTACTCCGAATAAAACGGAGGGAGTGGTGGTATAATAAATGACGCGGGCGGGGGAGGGGGAGAGACGTCGGTTTGCTCTCAACTGCGGTCCCACAAGCGAGCGAAAATGCAAGACGAAGCGCGTTCCATTCGGTGAGCGACGTGGAGGGTCCAGGGTGCCGGGCTGCAACGCGAATGCGACAAGAGCGATGTACAGTCAAAACCGATTGACCGGTTGTCACCAGAACCACTATTCACACCAAAACCTTCGCTGCTCGGCCTACGCCAGCCACTGCCCTAAAACCACACCAAATCTCCAGCCCATTCCCCCACCTTTCGATCCCCTAGCCCGCATCAAGCGTCCCCTAGTTCGCCGGAAAGCCATGGTGCGCTGCAAGATCACTTACTACAAGATGCTGACGCCGGAGCGCCGCGCGGAAATCGCGACGGCGGTCGGCGCCACAGACCTCCGTTCCCAAGCTCGCTTTGCGACGGGCCAATCCCCGAGTTCTCTGGAGCCAAGCTACGAGGAGGAGGAAGCCGATCCAATGTTCATGGCGGAGGTCGCGACGCAGAAGGCCCCCGATGGGTATGAGACGATGGACGTCGACTTCGTGCCGGCGTCCGAGTCACGCATGGTGCAGGCGGACCAGCGGTTCAACATGGTGATACTAAAGGAGGACCGGGAAGCAGAGGCTCAACTCGACGCGGAGCGCGCGCATGCCGCTGCCATCGAGGCTCTCCTGCAGGCGGAACCGGATGTCGTGGATGTGAACCGGGCGGCGGAGGCTCAACTTGAGGCGGAGCACGCGGATGCCGCTGCCATCAAGGCCCTCCTGCAGGCGGAACCGGACGTCCTGGACTTGAACCGGGCGGCAGAGGCTCGACTCGACGCAGAGTGCGTGGATGCCACTCTCATCGACGCCCTCCTGCAGGCGGAACCAGGCGTCCTGGACCTGAACCGGGCGGTGGAGGCTCGACTCGACGCGGAGCGCGCGCATGCCGCTGCCATCGAGGCCCTCCTGCAGGCGGAACCGGACGTCCTCGACTTGAACCGGGTTGTGCTCTTGTCCGTGCAGAGCGCCCGCACGCTCCGCTTGAACGAGTAGCTGGAGGCCGAGGACAACCACGGTGCGGAAACACACGTCGGCAGCGATAGCTGGTTCGCGCCGGCAGCCAAAGACGATGAGGTTGTTTCTTTCCACGAGCAGTGATAGCTTTTCTTTATGTTGTTGTTTTCATGGATCTTTTGCTGTGTAAAAACATATATTTGTTATGCAAGTCGCCTGACTTGGGTCAGTCTACCATTTCAGGCGGTTGGATGAATATCCTACGTCTCCTAACCCTTCTTTCCTTCTTCCTCACCTCTTCTTCTTCCCCAACATACCACCGCACGGGCCGTACGGATACTCCCGAACATGCAGTTGGATAAACATACTCTATGAACGAAAAGTATGTGTCAGCGATAGGATGGCTGAGTTTGGTGTGTTCACATGCGACAACACGTGTCAGTGAGGGTGCGTTCCCTTGGTTGGGTTTGCGGCGTGCAGGAGCGACTGTGTGAGGGTGCGGTGCGAACACGGCGTGCAGGAGTGACCGTGTGAGGGTGCGGTGCGACCGCGATAGCCGTGCGCAAGTGTAACTCCTTCTCATTTTGAAAACTTTAGGCAAGCTTGGCAAAAAATGTGTGGCGAAGTTTGGCAATGCAAGGCCTAGACCCAAACAGGATAAGTACGTACGTACTAGGAGTACTAGTGTTAAAAAAGAAAGGCTGGGTTTTCCTTCGCGGGATTTAATCGATACAAATCCTCGTTTCACGTGTCAATTAATGCGTATTTTCTTCTCCAAAGACCAAAGAGCTAACCATCTCACTCCTCATTGCTTGATTAATGCAGCGCCATGCAAACCAACCTTCTCACTTCCGCATGCATGCAGGGGATATTAATGTCCTTGGTTGCTAGCCCCATCAATTTTGCCTCGATTAGTGTTAGTGGCCCTTTCCAAATTGTAATTTTGATATACTGGCCTTGTGTACAAAAAATGGAGGTGGTAACTATATTTGAGTTCCTTCCCCATTGCGGTGACGTCGACGATTTTTTTGGTGGTTTGGCGAAGTGCGTTCGACGGAGAACACCATTGAGGGAGACCACGGTAAGTCGTTCGCAAGTGCCGCCTGCAAGCCGAGACAACCGCCTTATTTTCATCTAGGAAGTCCTTTATTAGTACTACTAGGAGTAACTAATGCGGTGAGATGGCTTGTCGAAGAAGATGATGGAGAAGCGGAGTCAACGAAGAGTGAAATGATGGTTGCTTCGTCCGTGCTTTTATGATTTGACGCCTCACTGCTTTGTGATTTGTGATAGGGACAGAGGAGTAGACTCTGTGCTCTACACTATAGTACTACATGCGTCCAAGCATGGGAGAAAGAGGAGAGACGTTGCATTTTTCTATTCCTTCAATCAATCAATCAGGGAGCTTCGGTTCCATCTTTTTGGCTTTGGCAACACCATCCACAATGGTTCCCACGATGCCAAAAGCTATTTTCACATTTGGCTACACATTGTGGATGCCCTTAACCGTACCACTTGGTTTTGCTCCTGTGTGCTATCTATACAAATCTCAATTATATTGATGTAAAAAATTATAGAATCAAGATTAGTAAAAAGGAGGTGATTTTGCCGCGCGGATGGCGGGGGAGGTTTCTTATTTGAGCAATGCTACATCCACGTAATGGTTTACATAAAGTTATGAACTGATGTGATGTGGGACTATTTGATTGGATTAAAGGAGAGGATTAGGCCCACCCCACCTGAAAATCAGGGGGCATATATAGATTAGATGGAAAGTATACGTAGCAGCTACGTAGCCCTTTGTAAGTCTAGGATTAGGCTTCTTATTTTCGGAGGACGTTGTCCTAGCGGTTTGCTAACATGCGGTCCCACGTGTCAGTGCTTTACCAAGCCAATCCGCGTCCCACATGAGGTAGAACAACGGCAGAAGCAACACGTGGTTAAGTTGAAGAAGATGAGGGAGAAGTGGATTCAGCAACGAGTGAAATGATGGTTGCTTCGTACCTCCAACTTAACTGCGGGAAAGGTGCGGCTTTGTGATTTGACGCCTCATTGCTCATTACTATGCCGGCGCCATGACTGGGGTGCTTCACCCCGGCTGCTCTGCACTGTATTCCGGTATGGCACGTGGACCCGCTAGCTTAATGTCCCACATGTCGGCAAAAGGGACTAGAAGATTTATGAAAGTGAGCGCTCCACTCTTACGACGGAGGAGTAGACGACACGACGGCCCAGTGAATTGTCACTTGTACTGTATAGTACTAGTATAGTTTTGCTGTTTCGCATGATCCATCGATACAAACCCGATTAAACAGGAAAGGGCGGGATTTTTCCCGCGCGGTAGATGATACTGGCCATACATTTCAAAGGCAATTTTAGTGTATGCAAACTGAATAATTATAAGTAACAATATGATATCTAGTAAAACTAAAAACACATATGATTTATTGTGTTAGAGTGTAGTAGTAGTAGTGTTGTATTGCATAGTTGTTAGATGTAACATGCGAGAACGTGTAGAGATGTAGTTTTGGAGGGCCTACAGAGAGAAAAGCATAATACGGTCACCGAACTTCAGAATAAGTTGATAACGGTCACTATATACGTTTTATGGTGATTATACGGTCACTTGCTCACACCTCAGCATCGGATTGCACTCTGTTGACCGGCCAAATAGTCTGTGTGGCGCCATGTTGACTAGTTAAATTGACCACGTTCGTTGTGGGTCCCACCTGTCAGTTCGCATAGGCAAAAGGTCAGATAAACACAAATTTACGCAGGCACGACAAGGCTCCAACCCGTGCGCGGGAATCACCTGGTTGTGTATGTGTCTGTCAGGGCCTGACGTGTGCGCATGCACGTGTAGGTTGAGCACTTGAGCGTGAGAGTGTGTGTTGGTCGTGTGGTGTACTGGTGTGTGCATGCATGCGTGCGTGTGTGCGTGTGAGTGTTGCGTGCGTGCCTGTGAGTGTTGCGTGTGTGCGTGGCTGCGTGTGTACGTGTGAGTGTTGCGTGCATGCGTGGGTGCATGTGTTTGTGTGAGTGTTGCATGGATGCAGTTCATGTGCATACGTGTGTGTGTGTGTATAATCACCACACCAGCTCATGTGTGTTAAAACAGACGGCTCAGCATACCAATACAAGGCCACCTTGTCCGCTATGCCCGCGGTCATGACTTCGAACCACCGTCCAAATATTTTTTTGTCGTTTGTTTTCATTCTTACTAGCAAGATGCTCGTGAATTGCACGTAACATCAAGATGCATTTGTATGACTTGTTTATCTTGTGAGAGAAAAGGATGAACGAGGGAAGGCCTTGTTTCCAAATGTGGAGAGGTGTGTGGGTACCTTTTTGCAAAATTTCCATAGTTTCTTTCCTATCCGTCAGATATAAATTGGACGGCCTATATTGCAGGATGGCAGGCACACCATCATCACCAACTCTGTTTTTTATAAGAGTGTATTTTATGTATTTTATAAGAGTGTAGATGTAGAGTAGATACAAGTCGACAGGTGGTCACGATGGTAGTGAGATAATGTGATGCAACACTAGAGGTGCCACGTGGAGCATTTAACTGGTCAACTAGTCATGTCATGAGCAAATACAGAGTTGTACGGTGAGCCCGTGACTGCATAATAACCACTAAACATAAATGGTGACCGTAGTGTGTGGATTCTGAAGTCCAATGTACGTATCGTGCTTTCCCTTCAAATACAATGATCGTCATTGCATATATCGCGAGAGAAAGATGAAACATGCGTGAATTTTCTGGGGGATTACTTTTAGAGGACCTGGAGATAGTTTTGTGTGCATACGTGAAAGGGGCGTACAGGGGGGGTATGCGATGGAGAGAGAGATGCTCTTCGTTTATCTTTATTATGACTAACTTTGTATATAGTATAAAAATATACAAATTCACAGTGCGGAATAAATATCATTGTGGGCACCATGCAATGCAAATTAGCGTTCGTACTCCTTCATATAACTTTGTAATGTTGTATATATGTAGAAACTCTAAAATAATTTTTTGGCCACACTTTATTCAAAAGGAATGTTGTATGAGAAATAAACGTGAAGAGAGGGCTTTTTAGATCAATGGGGTACGTGATGTAACATGTGTGAATGTGTAGTTGATGCATTTGGCGGGGCCTAGAGAGGTATGTGTGTGTATTACGTATTCGAGAGAGGCATGGATAGAGGGGCCGACGGGGGGGGCGTGGGAGAGATAGCACGAGAAATGAGAGTGGTCTAGAGAGAGAGAGACGAATATGAAGTCACGACAAGAGATTCCATTCCCTTGAGTGTGTATATGCAAGGAGGAGGGAATAGAGACACCAGGAGAAATTTTCTGTGTGTGCGGTGTTTGTGTTGGTATGTGTGGGTGTGAGAAGATAATGAGACGTGGGGGCAGAGGGTGTGTCACCGCGTGAGGTCCGGTGGGTCGAGGTGAGGCCCTTCGTTCTGTTCCGTCCTGCGCCACATTGGTCGGCCCGTGACGCATTTAGGAAGACCCATGGATGACTAGTCGTACAAGACAAAGATAGCGAATTGTGAAGGACTCTGTGTACATTGACAAAGCCGGCTAGGATTTGTAACCCTAGGTTCTCGGACTAAGGTAACCCCTTTATCTCTAATATTACTATTCATCCAACCTAACTTTAAGGGGCATCCTACAGAATGCTCTGCTAGAATCATACTCGTCGATTAGGAAGAGAGGTGTGAGACAATGCGTGAGAGAGAGGCGTGAAGATAATGTGCGTACATGAGACACGTAGGCAGGTCCATGTATATAGAAAGGGTCGATGAGGATTGTGCGTGTGTATGTTTGCGAGAGGAAGAGTGCTTGTGATAAAGGTTAGTGGAAACAAATGTAAATAGTTACGAGAGGAAGGGAGGGTTATATCTAGAGCATGTGTGCAAGAAAGACACCTCGGGAGAGAGTGTGTGAGCATGTGTGAGAGATCACCGATGGAGAGTGAAACTACACTTAAAAGACTGCTCTACACATTGATTAAAGATATAAATTGTATCCAAATATGAGGATGGGATCATTATATTTGCAATTCGCGTAAGGAGCGGTCATTGATCCATCAGACATCTGGATTCTATCGAATTTGAGCATGTCTATGTTATTATTCGACACAATTGATCCACATAGTTAGTATTTTGAACTCCAGACAATGCATCACTTTAGCAATCGAATATAAACGTGAGTATAGTTCATGTTGTGTGTGTAAAGCACATTATACATACGAAAGTTACACAATGGAGATTATAAATAGCTACTACCTACGAACTAGCATACATTTGAATTCAACTTAAGGTGGTTTAATAAAATCGAATTCAACATGAAGTCCATTCAATTATTTGAATTTGATGTCATGGCATTTGCAAACCATACCTAAACTATGGGGGCACCAATCTTTGCTCTGATTTTGTACATAATAGCATATGTAGTCGTGTACAAAATAGATTCAAATTTAGCTCCTCCATTCCAAAATAATCGTAGTTATAGGATTTTCAAGTGTCAAAATTTCAAAAAGAAGCGGATAATTTAATGAGGTTTTCAAACATACAAGGTCAAATATAACGTTGTATATTTAGGTCAATCCTCATAGTTCAAGAGTACTCTAAACGTGAATGCTTTTGTTTCAAAATTTCGAACGAAGCGCCAAAAGAGCCTCTACTCGCCCGAAACCGCGTGAGACCAATGTTTGGTGGTACAAGGAAATTACTTTTCTAATAAGTCCGACCCGTGAAACCTAGCGGCCCGACGTCCAAAGGTCTAAACCGGGGTAGGTTTGTAGCTTCATATAAACGCCACACAACCGCATCCGAAAAACATTCATACACAATGGCAGCCTAAGCACACATGCGCGCGGCCGAAATCGCTCCCGCCCACTATTTGGGACACCTGGGATTACCATCCTACCCCTGACCCGCAGTAGGTCCAAAATTTAAGAGGGGGGCAAAGTTTGTACATTCCCCAAATTTCAAACAAGCGCGTCCCATCTTCTGTTCAAAAAAGCCAAAAACAAGCGCATCCCAGACCGAAGCATGGTTCCCCCCACTCGTCTGATTCCCCATTCGTACTCCATGGGCGCTAAAACTACCTCTCCACCAGCCGCGAAACCCCGGCGTCCTCCGTCCGCCACCCCATCCCACCCATCAACCGCCGCCCTCCTCCATCACGCCGGAGCCGATACCCCGACGTCATCGTCCACCGCAACCTCAACCGCAACGCCCTCCACGGCTAGTAGTTGAAGCCGAGGTCGAGCCGTCCGTACCCGAGCCAGTTCAACCACGCCGTCCTGCGCCTCACCGCTGCCGCTCCAACTTCGCCACCCTCCACCGCATCGGAGCTGTTCCTGCTACGCCGTCCTTCGCCGCCTCGGATCTGCTTCCCCTCCGCCGACATACGGCCACGGCAACACAGTCAACAATTTGGCCATGGGTTCGTCCAAGCATGCACCCTCCAGAACATCGGTTTCCCCGGTAAAAAGAAGAAAATCGGCGCGACTTGTGGAGGTGACCACATCGGCAACCGAAAAAGGTACTCCTCTTCCCTTATTCATGCAAATCTTACGTCTCTGCTTGCACGGTATTCATCCCATAGAAGACACTAGTTGACCGCTTCTTATTGATACTAGATGTTCCTAGTAACTCGCGATGCACAAGGTTTCTCCTCATATACTATTTCACCTTAGCTAGAGGTCCATCGCCCCCCTGAATTTCAATTTCTGGCCAGTCAATTCCCAATTAACGGAAGCATTCCCCGGCGTAACAGGCGCTAGTACGCCTATTACGCCGGGGAAGCAGTGCCTTGGTGTTTATCTTAGGGGCGTGTGCGGCCTAGAGCTACTGGCGCCCGATCTAGAGGTCGGCCGGGATTAAAGGGATGGCCTGGGGGCGCTGCCAAGCACGGCGGTGGTGTGAGGTCGATGGGAGGGTGGGGCGACGGAGGCAGGGGTCTGGGCCGGTGGTCCCTGGCGGTTCGAGAAAGATCGTCAACAGTGACTGGCGGGAGGTAGACGAAGGCCATCTGCCCGTTCCTTATAGATCGGACGGTTCATTAAAAAAATCGACTGACCTATTCTTTTTCAGTCGACTGTTATCTTAGATATGACCACATGTGGTGGTGTGCTGGACGAGTACCTGTATTTCCTGTGCTCATATATTACAAAATCATACGGAGTAGAATCTAATTTTGTTTGCCATGCAATGTTGTAGAGCTATCATATGTCTCCTGTCATTTATTTTTCAGCCACCTGCTATCTGCTACTTTTACAGTGCACTAGTTCTACACACACTTCACCCTTACTCTCACTGTTGTGTTTTTATGCAAGGGTATTTCAGACTCTGCTGCCATGAGAGAAGCCAAAAAGAAAAGAGATAAGTTGCTCCAGCTTGGTGTGCGGCTAGGCAAGACACGTTACAACGCTTTAAAGGGTGCAGTGTCAGCAGATGGAGGCGGGGAACGTAGCTCTGGAGTTGATGACCTCGCTCGCAATGAACCACCATCCCAGGTGCTTGCTTTAACTTCGCGGTGTCATATGTGGTTGCATGTTCCATATGGTGTCTAGCTTGTATTCGAAAGGCCGAAGTCGATAAGATAAGGAAAGATATTTTTTACATGAACCACCATCCCGTGAGCACCAAAAGACAAATAGCTAGTCAGGGCACTGGCCGAGCCAGTGACAAGCCCAGCAAAGATAGGCATCACCTGGAAGCCAACTAAAAAGCTGCGATGGTGGCGAAGCAGTCCGCCTCCCACCAGGCTCTTAGGTCCTAGATGATCATGCTCACCACTCCAGACGGATGTCTAGCTTGTATTGCTTCCAATTTGGTTAAATTGCATCTGCTTAGCTTACACATTATACCTTTGAATATGACATGCCTTTCTGTTTTTGGTACATACTAGTACATCTGTGTATTAACCATGTTCTTACATCAAACTAATGTTCTTGTGTATCCCTCATCAATCACTTATGACAAGGCAGGCAGGCCAGGGGACTACTCCTCATTTAAAGAATGCAGCGTCAGCCTCCCGACATGATTCTCAAGAAACAGAAATGCTACATGAAGATAGTGAACGTAGCTCTGTAGTTGATTACAGCATTTCTCCTACACTAGCATCGCAGGTGCTTGCTCTAACTTGGCAGCGTGATATGTGGTTGCATGTTGCATATGGTGTCTAGATTGTAATTCTTCCAATCTGGTTAAACTGCATGTGCTAGTCTGCTTAGCTTATACTCCCTCTGTCCCATAATATAAGAGCGTTTTTTTACACTAGTGTAGTGGCAAAAACACTCTTATATTATGGGATGGAGGGAGTACATTATACCTGTTAATGTGACATGCCTTCCTGTATTTAGTACATAGTACATCTGTCTATTAAGCATGTCCTTACATAAAACTATTGTTTTTTTGTATCCCGCATCAATCAACATGACGAGACACCTTTAGTATATGCAGTGCGATATTAGTTGCATCTTTCATATGATTTATAGCATGCGCTGCTTCTAATTTGTTGAAATTCCATTTATGATGGGACGCTTTTAACTTGGCAGAGTCATATTGGTTGCATCTTTCATGTGGTGTCTAGCTTGCATTACTTCTTATTTGCTGGAATGGTTTCTGCTTAGTTTACACGAACAGTTGTGAACATGCCATGCCGTCCTGTTTTTCGTACATATTCCATCCTGGTATCATGTGTTTGCCTTACATCAAAGTAGTGATTGTCAGTATCATGCATGAATGAGTTCTGAAGAGAGAATTTTATTGCTTTTTCTTGTCGTTTTTACTTGACAATTCCAAATCAATAAAGCGGAAGGAAGTTAGCAACGCAGCGGATAAAGGTGCTCCTTCCGAACGGAAGGCCTCTACAGTTTCTACTCCTCCACACCCCCAAGATGATTTCCAAGACAACACATGCATAGACACTCAACAAAGCTGTGTTTATGATGAGCATGTCTCCCCTAGTGCAGCATCACCGGTGCTCCCTCTAACTTGGCACTGTTATATGTGGTTGCATGTTATGTGTGATGTCTAGCTTGTATTGCTTCTCATTTTGTTGAATTCCATCTGCTTACTTTACACATTATACTTGAATAAGACACGCGTTCCTGTTTCTAGAACATACAATATCTGTCTATCACACCATGTTCTTACATCAGATTACTACTGTTGTGTAACCTGCAACAATCACTTATCATAAGACACGTTTGACTTCGGAGTGTGATATAGGTTACATCTCACATTCTTTTCTAGCTTGTACTACTAATTTGTTGAAATGGCACTTATGACGAGACAGTTTTAACTTGGTAGAGTGATATTCGTTGCATCTTTCATATGGTGTCTAGCTTTCATTGCTTCTAATTTGTTGAAATGCCTTCTCCTTAGTTTACACATCATAAGCTGTGAATATGCAATGCTGTGAATATGCAATGGCACTAATGACGAGAGACCTCTAACATGGTAGTGTGATGTTGTTTGCATCTTGCATATGATTTATTTCTTGTACTGTTTCACATTTTTTTAAACGCCATTTATGATGAGACACTGTTAACTTGGCAGAGCGATATTTGTAGCATCTTTCATATGGTGTCTACCTTCCATTGCATTGCTTCTAATTTGGTGAAATGTCTTCTTCTTAGTTTACACATCATAGTTCTGGTTATCTCTTCCGTCCTGTTTTTCATACATATTACATCCTCCTATCATGTGGTTGTCTAACATCAAAGTTCAGTTCGTCTGCATCACGCATCAATTTGTTCTGAAGAACTAAATTGTTGTTCGTTTTTCTTGTCGGCTTGACTTAACATGGCACAGAGAAAGAGGAAGAAACACAGAATGGTAGGGAATGACAAGCGGATGAATCCTGCAGATTCTGCTGGTACTGATGGTGCAATAGAAGGTCAAAGTCCAGCAGAAAATTCTACAAACACGGCATTCCATGCTACACGAGTTGCAAAAAAAGACAAACAGAAACAAATAGCTGCCACCAAACAAGCAGAGACAGCCCTAGTTCTTGCAACACCTACCACAGTACTACCAGCTGCACGATGTACTCATGCGTCAACTGAGCTAGCAGCACATTCCCAAGCTCCCTTGCCACCTGACACTACTTCCCAAGCACTCTTGACACAAGACGAGTTGGCAATATCAGATGAACCTTGTGAGCTTCAACAGTAAGAAGGTAGTTGCTGGAGTCAAGTTATAGTTGCATGCTTCTTTATATGTAGTCTCACAGTTTGATGTACACTAGCACTTCATATATTTGTTGTTGGAGTAGCACCTAGGCGCAAGAGGAAACAAACATCAGGGATAATGCTCGATAGGTTAACTAAATCTAGAGGAGGAAGAATGGAGATCCGTTTTGAGGCAGGTTTAAAAAGGCCACGTGATGCTACAGAGTCAGCCAAGTTAGTATCAGAGGCAGCGGTTGCCATTAGGTGTCATGTACGTATCCTCCCAACATGGATTCAGTACATGAATGACAAAGACGAAACCCAGTTTAACACCTTCCTCGACCATTTATCTGTAAGTATGGTTATGTATGGAAACTAGTAATATCGTCTTGCTCTGTCCCATACTTTCTGGGTTGCTGATAATGAGACTCCCATAATTTTCAACAGATGAGGTTCCAGTTGGATAGCCAAGATGATGCAACCAGACAAGCTTGCACCCATGTTTCCAAGTATGCTCTGCGACAGTATCGGTATAACTTGAGGAAAACTCACTTTGAAGGCAAGGCTAACAGTGAACTTTCCCAAACATCTCTAGTGGAAAATATATCGGATGAAGACTGGAGGGGCCTTGTTAAACACTGGTCTGATCCGAAGTATCAGGTACATTATATATATGTGATCAGATCGCATGTTGAAGTCCTGTTTACGCATATGCCACACAAATCTATCTTCTTGTAGGTGAACTGTTCAAAGAACAAGGCCAACCGTACGAAAGTGAAATTCCAACAGACGACAGGATCTCGTAGCTATATTGCACACTGCGAGGCTCTTGTAATTAGCTGATGTTTCACTCTTTTCACTGTACCATATTATCATATCTATATTGACTTGTTCGAAATGCAGAGGAAAGCCCGCAAGGACCAAAAAGTACCTGAACCAAATGTTGTGGAAATCTTCAAGGACTGTCACACCAGCAAGAAGAAGGGCATGACTACACCAGTCAAAGCCGCTGTTGTACGTCCTTAATCCTCATGCCTTTTAACTACTACTTACTCTGACTTGTGCCTTGAACTGCATGGTTTGCAGCCAATGTCTATTACTCTTTTCAATTTTATACACAATTATCTTAGCATATCATTGCACCTTACAAGGTTTAAAAGAGAGGAGTGATGTTCCTTTGATCTTGACCCGTAATCTAGTTCCGTGCTGGACTTGCCCACACAACATTACAATTGCCTGTTTGTCTGTTCTCAGTTGTTTTGTGATATGAATGATGTCATACTATGCTTACCGTATTATAAACTTCGTCTCTTTATCCTTAGCCCTCAATACAATGTGAAGAAATAGACAATACATTAGCGATGGTACATGGTCATATGTTCGGAACCTGGTTTTATTATGTACTTTGCAATAAAATACAACTAATATTTTACATGGGTTCACCAGAATAAGTTCTGTATATAGACCAAAGCTATTTTGTTTGGTTTGGCTGCCTCCTTAATATCTTCTATTCTGGTACTACTTATGTAAAACCTCAACTTTTCAGCGAGCTATGGAAGAAATGGTGGAACCGCCACCTTCTGAAGGTGGCGAGGCAACTATAACCGCAATGTCAGCTCTTGCTGCAGTGGGTCAGTACCTGTCCACTAACAGTGCCAAAAGCACGTTCCTACGTAATACTGGGTTGGTTGTTAAGGCAATATCGTCCAAACTGCCTCATGATAGAGATATGCAAGCTCAAAGCAATGTTGTATCTGCGCTCCAGACACAAGTCCATTCCCTAACGGAGACCCTTTGTGAAACAAGGAGAAACATTGCTCAATGTCGTCAAGATATGCATGGTTTTGAAACCAGACTATCAGACATTTGCTATGTTGTTCAGGAGCCTAGGGGAAATGAAGGCGAGGGTTATGGTGCTCCATCGGACAATACAGCATGAAAACGTAACAGTCAGGTCAAATGAACTGAGCTTCTGAACTTCTGGTGGTGCATTTATTTGCTAGACTGTTAAGTTTTATGCCAACCTTCCTTTTGTTATATAGTTGTAATTTGTTTTGGTGTGGTACAAAATTTATTTTTAACGTGCAGCCACCCCCTGAAGAAAACAGCAACCCATTTTTGTATAGTGTAGGGTGTTCCCTATATTTGCACTGCTGGCGATCTTTGATGCCGAGTGGATGTAATCTGTGCAATCGCCTTAATAGCCTAGCGTTAGTTTCGGCCTTATTTATTTCCTAGTCTTCTTTCTCCCTAGTTTGCTAGTGGCCGCAACTACCATGGGCCATATACGGGCCGTAGGATCCATGGGTCTCCTACGGGCCGTCGATAAATGGGCCTGTAATCGGTGGGCCTCGGGCCATCGGATAAATGGGTTTACATGGGCCATAATCGGGCGTAATTGGTATCGGCCCAGCACGGCAACATGCCGTTAACAGACCGTAGGACAACAAAGGCTTAATTCTGTCACAGGCATAACGGGTCGTTAATGGGCCAGAATATAGGACGGCTGGAAACGGCGCAACGGGTTAACAGGCCAGAAACGGGCCGACTCTCGCCATGGGCCGAATTTGGCCCATTAGGGTAACAGGACAGTAACGGCCGACTCTTGCCATGGGCCGAATTTGGCCCATTACTGGAACAGGCCAGTAACGGGCCGACTCTTGCCATGGGCCGAATTTGGCCCATTAGGGGAACAGGCCAGTAACGGACCGGAAGTAATCGAGGGCCGAAAAGGAACCCAAGAACGTATGGGCCGTCAATAGGCCGAAAGCTAACACGGGCTGGAAACGGCCCATGTAAATCACGGGTCGTTAACGGGTATAAAGAAAACTACTGTTCATTATGGGCTAGACTCACCGTGGGCCTGTAATGGGCCGAAAGATACGAGGACCTCATATGGGCCGAAAGACGTCGTGGGCCATACATGTGCCAAAAGTGAAATGGGCTGGTATTATATTCGACGGCCCACATGACGTTGTTGGGCCGATTTCCTTTAGGGCCTAACGGGTCGTGAGTTAACGAGTCGTAAAATGGGCTATTTGCAAAGAGACCGTTAACAGGCTTTTCATGGGCTAGCCCATTAACTTTTGACCAAGTCAAACGGGCCGGCTTTGTAAGCTAAATGGGCCACTGTTGGGTCGTGCCATGTGTCGACATATCATAGGTGCCTATCTAACCCACTGACAAGCTGACACGTGTTTCGTCTGGCCAATAAGAATTTTACACGTGGAAATTTCCCATTGGTCGGGGCTGTTAACGGGTTATCGGATTCAAAACCCGACCCGATAGATTAACGGCGTTCCGTTCGGTGGATGCCACGTGTCGGTCACCCTTGACGAAAGCACTTCTGTGACACGCGATTTATCGTCATGGAAGTGGACACTTCCGTGATGATAATTTTGGTAATGTCATGGAACACTTCTACGACAGCACAGGTATGACTATCTTGATTCTGTCATAAATTTGTCATGGATGTACATGCATGACAAAAAAAGCGACCTACTGTGACAAACACGTATCATCACGGAAGTGTATTTTTTTTGTAGTGCACGTGTGCGGTCTGCTCATGCATGGTTGTCCTCATGGTGATCTCCATCTCCACGCCATGGTGTCAACCGCGAAGTGTTACATAAGATACTATGCTATTAAAAACTAATAGCCACTGAAAGTGAATTACATTACATGGCTTCTCATGTTGACACGCAGGTCATTAATACAATAATGGGACAACCATATGGCTCCTGCCGGTTGCCGCACTCATGACACGCAGGTCATGAAACAATAATATACAAGCAACATACATGGGCTATACCAAATCACAGTCATTCCCTGCAAAAACGAGTCAGACGTTCTACCGCCGAAGATAAAACCTCCTAAAACTCTATCTTCCAAGCGGATTTTGGCCTAGCCAGAAGAGCCGAAATCCTGTTTCAGAATTCGCCGCTAATCCAACTTTTCGTTAGCTTCAGTTTGACAGGTCGTGTAGCAAAATTGGAGTTCGTATGCAAAAGTTACAGCCGTTTTACCGAGACCGCTCCAACAGATTTCGGCACCGCGGAAATCACATTTCCAAGGTGTTGATCTATGTTCCGATTCGATCAATCTCATTGATCTTCGCGTGCTGCATCCGGATTTATGTTCCACTGTCTACCCCGATGGCGGACAACCGACCGGTAGGGGTAAGTCATGTCACGACCTCTGCATCACGATCACGGAAATAAGATCACGAAACCAACCTTCAACACTGACATGCGCGACCGATCTCATCGACCCGCACCTGAACCGATCCACATATCTCATATGCGTATCATCGAATCTATTACCACACAGCGGAGGCTCTGATACCACTGTTGGAACACGCGCTACGCTACGCTAGCACCAAATAAAATTTTCTACCACGCACCCAAGATCATGCTGCTGGAAATAGATCACGAGATCGGGTTTACCACTAGATGCGCAGTCACCGCGGCGGAAGTAGAGTTGGTGATGAGTGTAGCCGATCTCCCGGGCCTTCTCCTCCTGAAAGTGCAACTATCCCTGGGTGGTTTTGGTAATTCTTAACAACATATAGCTCATTGAGCTAACAATATTCCAAGATTAATATTTCAGGAAAAGCTTAATGAATGGCATGACATGAATGAGGAAAGTGGACCCCTCAAAATACTAAGGACAAAATTTTTGGCTCAAGTTCAAAGCTCAAGACTCTACATTTTATATTTTAGTGATCCAAGATCACATTGAGTCTATACGAAAAGCCAATACTATCAAGGAGGGATGAGGTGTTGCTTGATGAGGTTATTGCTTCATAGTGCTTAGTGATATGCTCCAAATTAAAACCCTCAACTACCTTCCCACATCCACATATGACCTAAACCAAAAGTCAAACTCGGCCCCACCGATTCTTTCTATCCGGCGCCACCGAGTTCAGATGTCATAGCCACTGCCACAAATCCTAGGCAAATCGGTCTCACCGATAGGGATCTCGGTCACACCGAGATGGGGTTGTAATCTCTCTGTTTCCCTTCGTAACATTTTGGTCCTACCGAGATGAGCGATCGATCCCACCAAGATTGCAATGTAAACTCTCTGTTTCCCTTTTGTAACATTTTGGTCCCATCGAAATGAGCAAATCGGTCCCACTGAGTTTACCTGACCAACTCCCTGGTTAGTTTATTACCAAAATCGGTCCCACCGAGTTTGTGTAATCGGTCACACTGAGATTAAGTTACGCCCTAACCCTAACCATA
This sequence comes from Aegilops umbellulata, assembly GCA_032464435.1. NCBI lineage: Eukaryota > Viridiplantae > Streptophyta > Magnoliopsida > Poales > Poaceae > Aegilops > Aegilops umbellulata. The sequence goes on along the minus strand of CP136056.1, from coordinate 315,582,638 downwards.
TCGGTCCTACCGAGTTGCATTTCAGTCCCACCGAAAATCCTAACGGTCACTAGGTTTGCTAAATCGGTCCGACCGAGTTTCTCAATTCGGTCTCACCGAGATTGGTAAATTGTGTGTAACGGTTAGTTTTTGTGTGGAGGCTATATATACCCCTCCACCCACTCTTCATTCGTGTAGAGAGCCATCAGAACATATCTACACTTCCAATACACACTTTCTGAGAGAGAACCACCTACTCATGTGTTGAGGTCAAGATATTCCATTCCCACCATATGAATCTGCCGAAGACTAAAATTGGGAAAAGGATAGATTTTTAATTGGTCAAGTAGTCTAATCACCCCCCCCCCCCTCTAGACATACTTTCGATCCTACACCTCCTCGCGTTGCTGATCTCCCATGAACAGCGAAGACCCGTGAACGGTGATCTTCCGCGAACGGCACCTCACGTTTCCCTCGAACGGTTCGTCCAAGCACTGCAAATGCGATGCCTCCAAGGTATCCACACGTACGGAGAGCAGCGTCGAGCGGCGGACTGCTAGGTCCGGTCGCGCAGCATGGGCGTGGGGAGTAGCGGTGGCTAACCAGAGTTCAATCTGATCCCCCTTAAGTGGTGTGCCCACTCCCCTTTATATAGACCTCCGAGGTGGGCTCAACACTTGAGCCCACTAGGAGCCACATCCATTTTCCACTCAGATCCAATCCGAATGGGCTTCAGCCCTTTAAGTGGGCGACCCTATAGGTTCACGTACACATGGACACGACCAGAGTCGATACTTGGTAGCGGCTCCTAGCAGAACATGCCAACTCCCATGTGGGCGTAAAGTCGTTTGACGAACCTCAACAATGTGGCATATGCAACATTCCTTTTGCCTCACGATATTTGTTATCGAGCTCAAGGCGAGTACTTGGCACCCTTGTGTTAGCTCGACCTCTCTTCTCAAAACCATGATACAGATTCCCGAACTGGGTTAACACTTAACCCAAGTCGCATGGCCATGCTTTCCAAATCTGATCACTCAAGAGGGCCCAGAGAATATCTCTCCAAATAGGAGGGGCAAATTCCATCTTGGTCAACCATGTCTCGCGGCATGTCTCACGACTCACCCGAAAGCTACCTTTATAACTACCCAGTTACGGAGTAGCGTTTGATAGACCCTAAGTGAGTCGATCCTCATCCTGAGAACATGCGAGGACCTCAGGTCTAGGACATGGCATAGACATTGCACTTGAGACTAACAGATGACTATATCTCGTTGTGTCTCAAAGTGGGTCTGTCCGGCTCGGTGATCTCCATCCCCGAGCCCATACTATCGGTTTAGCATCTCCATGCACATGACTTGTGAAACATAGTCATAAACCGAGTCGTATACCAGTCAAGGATAAGTGTTCGCATAACCTTATCAACTAGGGACCATTAAAACAATCATCATACAATACATAGTTCCACAAACAAGTCACATACTTATTGATACATATCATTGATGATGTTCGAGGACAATATAAAGGACTCACGAATACATATGGAAATATCATCATCACATGATTGCCTCTAGGGCATATCTCCAACAATGACAATGATGGAACGTGTCATAATAAATGGAACGGTGGAAAGTTGCATGGCAATATATCTCGGAATGGATATGGAAATGCCATTATAGGTAGGTATGGTGGCTGTTTTGAGGAAGGATATGTGGTGGGTTTATGGTACCGACGAAAGTTGCGCGGTACTAGAGAGGCTAGCAATGGCGGAAAGGTGAGAGTGCGTATAATCCATGGACTCAACATTAGTCATAAATAACTCACATACTTATTGCAAAAATCTATTAGTCATCAAAACAAAGTACTACACGCATGCTCCTAGGGGGATGGATTGGTAGGAAAAGACCATCGCTCGTCCCCGACCGCCACTTGATGACCCACAAGTATAGGGGATCTAGAGTAGTCCTTTCGGTAAGTAAGAGTGTCGAACCCAACGAGGAGCAGAAGGAATTGATAAGCGGTTTTCAGCAAGGTATTTTCTGCAAGTACTGAAATAAGTGGTAACAGATAGTTTTGTGATAGGATAATTTGTAACGAGCAACAAGTAACAAAAGTAAATAAAGTGCAGCAAAGTGGCCCAGTCCTTTTTGTAGCAAAGGACAAGCCTGGACAAACTCTTATATAAGGAAAAGCACTTCTGAGGACACATGGGAATATCGTCAAGCTAGTTTTCATCACGTTCATATGATTCGCGTTCGGTACTTTGATAATTTGATATGTGGGTGGGCCAGTGCTTGGGTGCTTCTCTTACTTGAACAAGCATCCCACTTATGATTAACCTCTATTGCAAGCATCCGCAACTACAACAAAAGTATTAGGGTAAACCTAACCATAGCATGAAACATGTGGATCCAAATCAACCCCTTACGAAGCAACGTATAAATCAGCCCCGAGGGTGAACTACTCCCTCCTCATCATGGAGAGCGACGGGATGATGAAGATGGCCACTGGTGAGGGATCCCCCCCCCCCTCCGGCAGGGTGCCGGAACAGGGCCCCGTTGGTTTTTGGTGGCTATAGAGGATTGCGGTGGCGGAACTCCCGATCTAGGTTTCTTTTCGGGGGCTATAGGAATTTTTGGCGTCGGTCTCACGTCAGGGGGGCTCCGGGTCATCCACGAGGCAGGGGGGCGCGCCCAGGGGAGTAGGGCTCGCCCTCCACCCTCGTGGTGTTGGAAATATGCCCTAGAGGCAATAATAAAATGGTTATTATTATATTTACTTGTTCATGATGATTGTCTATTGTTCATGCTACAATTGTGTTATCCGGAAATCATAATACATGTGTGAATACATAGACCACAACATGTCCCTAGTGAGCCTCTAGTTGACTAGCTCGTTGATCAATAGATGGTTACGGTTTCTTGACCATGGACATTGGATGTCATTGATAATGGGATCACATCATTAGGAGAATGATGTGATGGAGAATACCCAATCCTAAGCATAGCACAACATCGTGTAGTTCGTCTGCTAAAGCTTTTCTAATGTCAAGTATCTTTTCCTTAGACCATGAGATTGTGCAACTCCCGGATACCGTAGGAATGCTTTGGGTGTGCCAAACGTCACAACGTAACTGGGTGGCTATAAAGGTGCACTACAGGTATCTCCGAAAGTGTCTGTTGGGTTGGCACGAATCGAGACAGGGATTTGTCACTCGGTATGATGGAGAGGTATCTCTGGGCCCACTCTGTAATGCATCATCATAATGAGCTCAATGTGTCTAAGTAGTTATTCACGGGATCATGCATTACGGAACGAGTAAAGTGACTTGCCGGTAACGAGATTGAACGAGGTATTGGGATACCGACGATCGAATCTCGGGCAAGTAACGTACCGATTGACAAAGAGAAATGTATACGGGATTGATTGAATCCCCGACATCGTGGTTCATCCGATGAGATCATCGTGGAACATGTGGGAGCCAACATGGGTATCCAGATCCCGCTGTTGGTTATTGGCCGGAGAGATGTCTCGGTCATGTCTGCATGATTCCCGAACCCGTAGGGTCTACACACTTAAGGTTCGATGATGCTAGGGTTATAGGGAAAGTTTTGATGAGGACATGACTACCTTGGATACGACCAAAAATATTGCATACATGCATATTTGTCAGGTGATTTCTAGTGTCAACTATTCAATAATCTATTTATATTATCCAGAACAAAAATACTTCACACACTTTTGTGTTTTGTCTAATTGCAGGTGTATGGGACATTTGTACAATCCACATATGAAGATAAGGGAAAAAGAGAAGTTTAGGTGCTGTTCAAAAAGTCCCTTCACGTCACTTGATGAGGACATGACTACTGAGGGAGTCCTGGATTAGGGGGTGTTCGGATTGCCGGACTATACCTTCAGCCGGACTCCAGGACTATGAAGATACAAGATTGAAGACTTCGTCCCGTGTCCGGAAGGATCTTTTCTTGGCGTGGAAGGCAAGCTAGGCGTGTGGATGTTCGAGATCTCCTACCATTGTAACCGACTCTGTGTAACCCTAACCCTATCCGGTGTCTATATAAACCGGAGGGTTGTAGTCTGTAGGACAACCATCATCATACACAATCATACCATAGGCTAGCTTCTAGGGTTTAGCCTCCTTGATCTCGCGGTAGATCCACTCTTGTACTACCCATATCATCAATATTAATCTAGCAGGAGTAGGGTTTTACCTCCATCGAGAGGGCCCGAACCTGGGTAAAATAAAGTGTCCCTTGTCTCCTGTTACCATCTGACCTTGACGCACAGTTTGGGACCCCCTACCCGAGATCCGCCGGTTTTGACACCGACATTGGTGCTTTCATTGAGAGTTCCTCTGTGTTGTCACTTTTAGGCCCAATGGCTCCTTTGATCATTAACAACGATGAGGTCCAGGGTGAGACTTTCCTCCCCGAACAAATCTTCGTCTTCGACGGCTTCGCTCTGCGGGCCAATTCGCTTGGTCATCTGGAGCAGATCGAAAGCTACACCCCTGGCCATCAAGTCAGGTTTGGAAGCTTAAACTACACGGCTGATATCCGCGGAGACTTGATCTTCGACGGGTTCGAGCCACAGCCAAGCGCACCGCGCTATTTCGAGGGGCATGATATAGTTCTGCCTCCGAATAGCACCCTGGAGGCCGCACACGCTCCGGCCCCGATCTTTGACTCGGAGCCCGCTGCGTTCTCTGAGGATGAACGGTTGGACATCACCTCGGGGGCTGCGATCTCAAAGGCGATCGAGACGAACGCCAGCCCCGTACTCCGCATGGCCCAGGACTCCAAGGAGCCGGACTCTTCTCCGAACTCCGAGCCTTCCATGCCCCCGCCGATCGAACCTGATTGGGCGCCTGTAATGGAGTTCACCGCCGCGGACATCTTTCAGTGCTCACCTTTCGGTGATATCCTGAATTCTCTCAAGTCTCTCTCTTTATCAGGAGAGCCCAGGACGATCTATGGTCTGCGAGGTTGGGATTCGGACAACGAAGAAATTCAAAGCCCACCCACCACCCACTTAATAGCCACTATCGACGATTTAACCGACATGCTCGACTTCGGATCCGAAGACTTCGACGGTATGGACGACGAAGATGGAGACGAACAGGAACCAGCACCTATAAGGTGCTGGACCACCACCCCACCTAACGATGTATTCATGGTGGATACCCCTAAAGGAAACAACATCGAGGAAAAAGGGGGCGGAAAAAGGGATAAATCCTCCGAAAAGCAGTCAAAGCGGCGACGTAGACGCCAAGCCAAGCCCCGCCTCGATCAAGACCCAGCCGTAGAGCAGGATGAGCCGGTAGACAATGAGCATGCCTCAGAGTAGCCGTCCGAACAGGGCAACACGGATGGAGTGGACAGACAGCCCTCCCCCGGCCATAACAGAACTCCGGACGATCTCACACCGGATAAAACCACGGAGCAGAAGAATCTCCACGAAAGGCTCGTGGCTATAGCACGCAGCCTGAAAAAGCAGAAGCGGAAGCTAAAGACGGCGGAAGATGCACTCAGAATAAGATGGAGCAAGGTAATCAAGACCGCAGACAAATACGGCGGCAGCCGCCGCACTTAAAGCTATCCGAAGAGAAAACTACTACCCGAATTCGACCAAGAGGCCCTAGAGCCCTCGCATTTGAAAAATAAAAAAGCCATACGGTCGGATAGACGACCACACGGCCACCATAAAACGGCAAGCGGCGCCGCATTCAATGCGGCATGCGACCCAATTAAAGACTCGCATCATGGCCCAGCCAGGTCCATTTACGGGCCAAGAAAGCAAGCTCTCACAAGCAGTGCAAAAAAGCCATTATCAGAATCCGGCACACCCAAATACAGGGGCGCCGCACACCCCCTATGTTTCACCGATGAGGTCCTGGAATATGAATTTCCAGAGGGATTCAAACCCGTCAACATAGAGGCGTACGATGGAACAACAGACCCCGGAGTCTGGATCGAGGATTATATCCTCCACATACATATGGCTAGAGGAGATGATCTCCACGCTATCAAATATTTACCCCTTAAGCTTAAAGGGCCAGCCCGGCACTGGCTTAAAAGCCTTCCCGAAAACACAATTGGAAGTTGGGAAGAGCTCGAGGACGCTTTCCGAGCAAATTTTCAAGGGACCTACGTCCGCCCTCCGGACGCAGACGATCTCAGTCACATAACCCAACAGCACGGAGAATCAGCGCGACAGTTCTGGAACAGATTCCTTACTAAAAAGAATCAGATAGTGGATTGTTCGGACGCCGAAGCCTTAGCAGCCTTCAGGCATAATGTCCGAGACGAATGGCTCGCCAGACACCTCGGCCAGGAAAAGCCAAGAACAATGGCCGCACTCACAAGCCTCATGACCCGCTTTTGCGCAGGAAAGGACAGTTGGTTGGCATGATGCAGGCCCAGTGACCCAAGTACATCCGAAATCAGGGATGGAAACGGAAAACCGCGATGAAATAAGGACCGTCGCCGAATCAAAGGAAAAAGTCCGAAGAGCGCGGCAGTCAATGCCGGATTCAAAAGCTCGCGGCAAAATCAAACAAAACCACCCCCTCGGGATAATAGGGATGATCCGTCCAGCTTAAATAGAATCCTGGGCAGAATATGTCAGATACACAGTACTCCTGGGAAGCCTGCCAATCACACCCACAGAGATTGTTGGGTTTTCAAACAATCCGGACAGCTTAACGCTGAACACAAGGGGCTCGACACACCAAGTGAAGAAGAGGACGAACCCCAAAGGCAGAATACCAGGAAACAAAAGAACTTCCCGCAAGAAGTCAAAACAGTGAACTTACTTCATGTAACAAAACGTATGGCACCCATAAAGGTACGTACAATCAAACTTTCCCCTCAGAAGTCCCGCCACTGGTCACTAAAGCCAATCATTTTTGATCAGCTAGATTACTCTAGAAATATCAAAAACGCAGGCCGGACTGCCCTGATACTGGATCCAATAATCGATGGATTCCATTTTACCAATGTCCTTATGGATGGCGGCAGTGGACTAAACCTGATATATCAGGATACAGTCCACCGCATGGGCATAAACCCAGCAAGAATCCGCCACAGCAAAACCTCCTTTCAAGGGATAGCACCAGGCCCGGACACCCATTGTATGGGTTTTCTCTGGCTTGTGGTCATATTTGGCTCTCCCAATAAATTTCGTCGCGAAAAGCTGACCTTCCACGTAGTCCCGCTTTCAAGTCGCTATCAAGCACTAATGGGACGCGGAGCTTTCGCTCGCTTTAACGCAATACCGCATTACGCATCTCTCACACTTAAGATGCTCGGTCCACGAGGCATCATCTCTTTAAAGGGAGCGCACTAAAATACGCCTCCTCCAAACGGAGGATTGCGCGGCCGCTTAAACAGCCGCACAATAAAGTGGCCTCGCCAGCCAAAAGACTTTTTTTTATAAGTCATCAAAGGCCACGGACCCGGACTCAACGAGTTCGGCACAAGTCCATCATCAACGCAGGCTCATAACGCCATATACCCCCGTACCGGGGGCTATACGCAGAGACAATAAATCTCAACCTTATATATTTTTTACTTTATATTTTGTTTATTATCTTTTTATTCCGCACAACCCATTTTCAATTCAGTTCCTCTCTTTTACAGATGAACGTCGTGCGGCGCCCGTCCAGGACACGGCACAGGGGAGACACAGGCGCAGACGTGCAGTAGGGACCCGTCCTAAGGCTTCTTTTTAGATTAAGACCCTGCGTAAACCTTTTTTATTGTCTCTTGCTGCTATACATCCCCTGGTTTTTTCTACTATAACCAAGGAGGAGGCTGGCGTTTTGGCATGTGGCCACGCCAGAATTTTTTGTTCGTACCTGGACACTAGGGGCTCTTTTTTTTAAGGGTGTTGTCTCACCCGCACTGATAAAGACCGAACACCTTAGGGAGTGTCCAGCGTCGCGAGTTTTGGCACTATATGCATCAGCTCCGAATCATGATTTTGGTCAAATGTTGGGTTGCCCGGCTCCTGAGTTCGGCCACCTTACGTTCCGCTCTATCGGCTAAGGTAGCACCAGGAGAACTACTGCGATTGTGCCCCAGTTCGGCCGGGTGAGCACCTCAGTAGAGAAAGCCGAAAACCAACTGTCATGATGTAGCGCGAGACTGGTCGCCACTCGATGACTCATAGGGATTTATCGAATCCCTCCGCTTTGACGAAGGACCGTTTCCCGGTCAGGCACGTACGCGCTCCGAACTCGGGCAAAGCGCAGTCGCCACTAAAGGGCTACCTAAAGAGTCCCACTGTCAAGCTCCTATGGCTAAGTGAAAGTGTTAAAGCATTATAGTCCGGTTGCCTAGCCCGCTGCGCTATCACCTCCTTTGTAGGACCAAGACGTTGGGTTAAGTGTGAAAATGCGTCTTCTGCGCGCACCCCCGCACTATGTGCGTGGGGGCTGAAGCCAACGACTGCAATCTTTTAGAATTTATATATTAAAACGGCCGCACAGGAGGTGTTCTTAATACTTGAAGGCACAAGTCTAAAAAATGCCACTACAATTTATCAAAATACTATTTTATGATTACATATGCTATCATAATATAGCATCCTTCGAGCACTGCGTCTCTATTACGCGAGCGCCTTTGAGGACTTCCTCAAAATAGTGCTCGGCAGGTGTTCGGCTTTTATCCGAATCCCGGGACGCAACAATGGTGGGCTCCACATCTGCCCAGTATGTCTTGACACGGGCAAGAGCCAGCCGAGCGCCCTCTACGCACGCTGATCTCTTCATAGCATCGACATGTGGCACCACGTCTAGCAATTGCTGCACCAAGCTGAAATAACTCTTCGGCTTCGATCTCCCCGGACACAGACGATCCATGACGTACTTCATGGCGAGTCCGGACAACCTATTCAGCTCGGCCCATTGGGCCAAGCGATCGTCCACTGCCAGTGGACGCTCTGGATTGATGAATTGCGACCAAAAGAGCTTCTCCACTTCATGATCCTTTTTATCTCGAAAGTGTTCGGTCGCATCAGTGGCACTAGCCGCCAAATCCAGATAGGTGTCCTCTATACTCCACATCCGGTTTAATGGGGCAAACTTCGGATCACAAAATTTTCTCCGCAGCGCGAAGGGCTTTCCATCCGCAATTTGTCCGGCTTGACGCAGCTCTTCCTTTGCCGCTCTCATTATAGAGCGGGCGTCCTTGGCATCAGCAACAGCCTTCTCTAAGCTCGTTTGCCTCGCCCGATCTTCTTCTTCAAGAAGCTTGCAACGGTCAGTAGCACTCTTTAACTTTACGGCCATATCAGCCATTTCCTCCTTGCTTCGGCAATGGGCAGCCTGTTCGGCTTTCAGCTCTTCAAGGGCTTTCACGGCAGCCGCATCGCTTTTTCTGGCTTGTTCCTTCGCTCGGGCGAGTTCGTCCCTAAGACCTTCCACGGCGGCCGCACCATCTGCGTCAAGCACACACACGGTAAGATATTGACATACAGCTCGTCTTACTAACAATCGCCTAATGATTTCAATACCTTGAGCACCATCAAGCCGCTTGTTAACAAGCACGATGTCGGCTTCTGCCTCATCCAGTTGTCGCTTTAGTTCGGCATATTCACGAGTCCGGCTTGACTCCGGACAATCAGCCACCTACATATAAAGGTGCCACTTAAAGGACCTGGGATTAAGACCCTCTGCGCGTCGTACATCTTTACGACGCACAGAGTCTCAGGGGCTACTATCTACACAGGGCGCACTTTATTTACGCGCAATTAATACAAATGTACGTTATTTAAAAATGTACCTCAAGGCCTGCCACTAAACTCTTGACGGCCTCGTGCAGTCTGCTTTCTGCGGATGAAATCTTTTCAATTACCGTGCTCATTAACGCACGATGCTCCTCGGAGACAGAGGCTCGCCCCAGCAGAATCTTTAGCTCCTCCGACCGAACACCAGATGGTGCTGGACTCGTCCCATGGCCTTCCTCAAAGGCCAGACACGGAGAACCTCGGGGGGCAGTACCATCCACCCCTAGCGGATCCGGAGAAATCCCCCGCGACGACACTTCAGCGTCGCCCGCCTTGCTAGGCGATACAGAAGGAGGAGGCGTTCCGCTCTCCATCATCTCCGGAAGAAGATCCCCCGAGGACGAGTTCTGCTGAGAAGGGCTGAGGTCCGAACTACAAAGTAAGGTTTTCGGTTAAAACTTCTCAGATATAAATCAAGGATTTCTCTTAAAAGAAAAACTCTTCTTTGACTTACGGCTCGCTGGAGAGCTGGTCCCTTTTAGGGTTTAGTTCGACCGAGGGGCTCCCCGGCGTCCGGTCCTCTGACAAGGATTCTTTCCCCCGCTTTGAGGCTACGGTCTCCAGGTCGTCAGAGGCGGCCCTTTTCTTTCCCTTAGGAGAGGAATCATCGATTGCCCCCTTCAGAATGGCCTCTTTCGAAGAGGCCACGGTTTCCTTGTCCTCTCCCTTATTTCCCTCCAAAGGCACTTCCTCCAGCATCCTGACTAGCACGGGATCCAGCCTGGTTTCGGGAAGGGGGGCCGGACACCTGATCAGCTTCGCCTTCGCTATCCACTCCTGCTTAAAAGGAGAAGCGCTGTTAAAAGCAAGTTAATCATGCGGATAGAAGGTCCGGTCGCAAGGTCGCCTACTTGAGTATCCGGGCGATTGCGGCTTAAACCAGCATCCTCGGTCAAATCCGGACTCACTTCTTGTGATCCGAAGAATAGTTTATACATCTCCACAGGCGTCACGCCCATAAAATTCTGGAGAGCTCGTAGTCCCTCCAGATTGAATTCCCACAAGCGAAGGGGGCGACGTTGGCCGGGCAGTGTCCGACAAATCAGCATGACTTGTGTCACCTTGACCAGGTTGAGGTCTCCCTTCAAGAGATCCTTAATGCGGCCCTGCAGCAGAGGAACGTCTTTGGGCAAGCCCCGATCTAACCCTGTGTTAATCCACGATGATAACCGTGGTGGGGGACCCGAGCGAAAGGCCGGAGGCGCCACCCATGCGGTGCCCCGAGGAGCGGTGATGTAGAACCACTCCTATTGCCATAAGCCAAGATCCTCTTAAAAAGCGCCCTCGGGCCAAGGAGCATCGGCATTTCTTTTTATAGCAGCGCCTCCGCACTCTGCGTGGTGCCCTTCGATTATCTTCGGTTCTACTTTGAAGGTCTTGAGCCACAGTCCGAAGTGAGGGGTAACACGGAGGAACGCTTCGCACACAACTATGAACGAGGAGATATGGAGGATGGACTCCGAAGCTAAGTCGTGGAATTCCAGCCCATAATAAAACATCAGCCCCCTTACGAAGGGATCCACGGGGAAGACTAATCCCCGGAGGAAGTGGGATATGAATACCACACTCTCGCCGGGCTGAGGGCTAGGGATCACCTGTCCTTGAACAGGCAGCCTGTGCGGAATCTCCCTGGTCAGGAATCTAGCTTCCCTCAATCTTGATACGTCCTCCTCCATAACAGAGGAGGGCATCCATCGGCCTTGGAGGTCGGAGCCGGACATTATCGAAGATCCGGTGCGCTCAGAATCTGGAAGCCTAGGGTGTTGGAACTCGAGGCGACGGGCGAGCTCGTTTTGAGAATAGAAGCGGGGAACAGGGCCTTGGTCTCTTTATAAGAGGCGGAATATCAAGCGCCCTCCCCGTAACCGTCTTGGACTAGCCTTTAATTAAGGCAAGACGTGCTAACAGGCACGATTGGGTTACCCACGTCCGTATTAATGAGAATCCCGTTAAAGGGGGCACATGATCTCTGCTTCGACAAGACGTGCCAAGGAAACCGCCTCGCTAAACGAGCTGAGGTAGAACAATGAAAACAATTTATATAAAGGGCTTGGTTGCAGTGTTATGACGCACTGCGGAATACGTCAGCAGATTTGATTTGTGTTAATATTATTCTCTATATGGCAATATGTGGAAACTTATTTTGCAGAGCCGGACACTATTTTTTGGTGTTTATAGTCTTCTTAAAGAACTTGGAGGAGGAACCCGCCTTGCAATGCCGAAGACAATCTGCGCACCGGACTCGTCGTCATTGAAGCCTGGTTCACGGGCTACTGAGGGAGTCCTGGATTAGGGGGTGTTCGGATTGCCGGACTATACCTTCAGCCGGACTCCAGGACTATGAAGATACAAGATTGAAGACTTCGTACCGTGTCCGGAAGGATCTTTTCTTGGCGTGGAAGGCAAGTTAGGCGTGCGGATGTTCAAGATCTCCTACCATTGTAACCGACTCTGTGTAACCCTAACCCTATCCGGTGTCTATATAAACCGGAGGGTTGTAGTCCGTAGGACAACCATCATCATACACAATCATACCATAGGCTAGCTTCTAGGGTTTAGCCTCCTTGATCTCACATTAGATCCACTCTTGTACTACCCATATCATCAATATTAATCTAGCAGGAGTAGGGTTTTACCTCCATCGAGAGGGCCCGAACCTGGGTAAAATAAAGTGTCCCTTGTCTCCTGTTACCATCCGACCTTGACGCACAGTTCGGGACCCCCTACCCAAGATCCGCCGGTTTTGACACCGACAACTACCTTGGATACGACAAAAAATATTGCATACATGCATATTTTTCAGGTGATTTCTAGTGTCAACTATTCAATAATCTATTTATATTATCCAGAACAAAAATACTTCACACACTTTTGTGTTTTGTCTAATTGCAGGTGTATGAGACATTTGTACAATCCACATATGAAGATAAGGGAAAAAGAGAAGTTTAGGTGCTGTTCAAAAAGTCCCTTCACGTCACTTTTGGGCCAAGAGAAGATAGAGTCCAAGTCTCTCACGTTCTGGATTCAGATTCGGACTGCACAGACATACCAGACTCAAAACGGCAAGAACTTTTTCATACGGACTCCGAATTGGGTGATTCTTTTTTTGTTGGAAAGTAGATTTCGTCCTCTTTCCAAGCGAATTAGATTCACCCTAAAATTCATCCGGAGCATTGAGATATTGATGAAACAATCTGACGCTGCAGCAGAATTCGAGTCAAACTACAAGTCCAAAGGTGTTGCATCACCTCCACTTGGGCCCATGAGCCTTGTACGACCTAGGGTTGGTTTTAGGCTGCCTTGGGACGTCCTCCCAACTCCTTGGCCGCCACCCCTTACTCCTATATAAGTAGATCCATCTAGTAGCTTTTTCCTTGGGATTTGTTTAGTTAAAAGTTAGCCATTGCAACTTCGTGTACTTCGTTTATGTCCAACGACCAGACCAAGACCGCTTACGGATCCCCACCATTATCAATACTTCATATATATTTGCAATACTGCATCAGCTCCATATTATGACCCGTCACTGCCGATAGTTCCAACATCATCTGAGTTGATAACACGAGGTAATGACAAAGGTACTGATCTTCTAACTTCGCATGCGAATGATGAATGCCTTGTCGATTTAAATACACCATGTGATGCTCTAGCCACTACATTGATCACACCACCTATTTTAGATGATTATGCTGATGATCTGACTTTTCCATGTGATCAAACAACTGCAATATCAAGAATTTTGAGTGCACCCATTGAATTAACCATTGATGTGAAAGAACCATGTGAATCAGACACTAAAACAAATTTGGATCAACTACGTTTGAAAATAATTGTGCCAATGATTAATCATTTTGATATGACCTCTAATCTTGGTGATGATTCTGTGTCAAATGACTTATTGCATGTTGGCTTATTTAAGCATGTTGTAGCATGTAAATTTTATGCAAGTAAGGTTTATTCATCAATATTGGGATGGTTTAATGATGAATATTGTCAATCTTTTCATATGAATAAGAGCTTCACTTATATGTGCAAACTGAGTTGCAATACTTTCGTACCTTCTACTTCTTGTGATAATATTTTGGCTTTATATTTTATTCACTATGAAAGTTACTCATGTATACATGTGTCATATGTGCAAATTCCACCGGAAGTAAAAATTGATGACATATACATATACAACATGTACACCTTGTCTCTTTTGTTAGCCACATTTCAGATAAAGAAACGCCGAGGACGGCTTTATTTTCAAGAATGGGAGGATGATGAGGACATGACTACCTTGGATACGACCAAAAATATTGCATACATGCATATTTTTCAGGTGATTTCTAGTGTCAACTATTCAATAATCTATTTATATTATGCAGAACAAAAATACTTCACACACTTTTGTGTTTTGTCTGATTGCAGGTGTATGGGACATTTGTAAAATCCACATATGAAGATAAGGGAAAAAGAGAAGTTTAGGTGCTGTTCAAAAAGTCCCTTCACGTCACTTTTGGGCCAAGAGAAGATAGAGTCCAAGTCTCTCACGTTCTGGATTCAGATTCGGACTGCACAGACATACCAGACTCAAAACGGCAAGAACTTTTTCATACATACTCCGAATTGGGTGATTCTTTTTTTTGTTGGAAAGTAGATTTCGTCCTCTTTCCACTCCATTTGGATTCACCTTTAAATTCGTCCGGAGCATTGAGATATGGACGAAACAATCTGACGCTGCAGCAGAATCCGAGTCAAACTACAAGTCCAAAGGTGTTGCATCACCTCCACTTGGGCCCATGAGCCTTATACGACCTAGGGTTGGTTTTAGGATGCCTTGGGACGTCCTCCCACCTCCTTGGCCGCCACCCCTTGCTCCTATATAAGTAGATCCACCTAGTAGCTTTTTGCTTGGGATTTTTTTAGTTAAAAGTTAGCCATTGCAACTTCGTGTACTTCGTTTGTGTCCAACGACCAGACCAAGACCGCTTTCGTATCCCCACCATTATCAATACTTCATTTATATTCGCAATATTCAGATTGCATTATCATATTCTTTCATGTTCTTCGATTGCTTGCAGGGATAGACCTTCGTGGTCAGGCTGATCGTGCTTCCGGCATCATCAGTAACCTCAGGAGATTGGTTTAGCGATTGCTAAGGCGCAACGTCGTGCATGTTTGTAGTCGGATCGTCAAAGTCGACTCCACCAAATTGATAGTTATCATCTCATCGAAAGATCGGGACAACCCCGCCTCTATCAAGGAATCCCAATATTGGTGAATAAACCTTACTTGCATAAAATTTACATGCTACAACATGCTTAAATAAGCCAACATGCAATAAGTCATTTGACACAGAATCATCACCAAGATTAGAGGTGTTGGGGAACGTTGCAGAAAATTAAAAATTTTCCTACGGTTTCACCAAGATCCATCTATGATTTCATCTAGCAACGAGTATTCAGATTAGATAGCATCTACATACCACTTTGTAGATCGCAACGGAAGCGTTCGAGTGAACGTGGATGAGGTAGTCGTACTTGCCGTGATCCAATTCACCGATGATCTAGTACCGAACGGACGGCACCTCCGTGTTCAACACACGTACGGGACGGGAGACGTCTCCTCCTTCTTGATCCAGCAAGGGGGAAGGAGAGGTTGAGGAAGATCCAGCACGACGGTGTGGTGGTGGATGCAGCAGAACTCCGGCAGGGCTTCGCTAAGCAACTACGGGAGGAGGAGGAGGTGTTGCAGGGAGGAGGGAGGAGCCAGGGCATAGGGTGCGGCCACCCCTCCCTCCCCTCCCTTTATATAGGCGCATTAGAGGGGGGGAGGGCGCAGCCTTGCCCCTTCCTCCAAGGAAGGGGTGCGGCCAAGAAGGGGGGAGGAGTCCATCCTCCCCAAGGCACCTCGGAGGTGCCTTCCCCTCTTTGGACTCTCCCCTCTCCAAGTCTCCTTGGCGCATGGGCCCTTGGGGCTGGTGCCCTTGGCCCATGTAGGCCAGGGCGCACCCCCAATAGCCCATGTGGCCCCCCGGGGCAGGTGGACCCCCCGGTGGACCCCCGGGACCCCTCCGGTGGTCCCGGTACAATACCGATAACACCGAAACTTGTCCCGATGGCCAAAATAGCACTTCCTATATATAATTCTTTACCTCCGGACCATTCCGGAACTCCTCGTGACGTCCGGGATCTCATCCGGGACTCCGAACAACATTCGGGTTACTGCATATACATATCTTCACAACCCTAGCGTCACCGAACCTTAAGTGTGTAGGCCCTACGGGTTCGGGAGACATGCAGACATGACCGAGACGACTCTCGGGCAATAACCAACAGCGGGATCTGGATACCCATGTTGGCTCCCACATGCTCCACGATGATCTCATCGGATGAACCACGATGTCGAGGATTCAATTAATCCCGTATACGATTCCCTTTGTCAATCGGTATTTTACTTGCCCGAGATTCGATCGTCGGTATCCCAATACCTCGTTCAATCTCGTTACCGGCAAGTCACTTTTCTCGTTCCGTAATGCATGATCCCGTGATCAAACACTTTGATCACATTGAGCTCATTGTGATGATGCATTACCGAGAGGGCCCGGTGATACCTCTCCGTCAAGCGGAGTGACAAATCCCAGTCTCGATCTATGTCAACCCAACAGACACTTTCAGAGATACCCGTAGCATACCTTTATAGTCACCCAGTTACGTTGTGACGTTTGGCATACCCAAAGCACTCCTACGGTATCCGGGAGTTACACGATCTCATGGTCTAAGGAAAAGATACTTGACATTGGATAACTCTAGCAAACGAACTATGCGATCTTATGCTATGTTTAGGATTGGGTCTTGTCCATCACATCAATCTCCTAATGATGTGATCCCGTTATCGATGACATCCAATGTCCATAGTCAGGAAACCATGACTATCTGTCGATCAACGAGCTAGTCAACTAGAGGCTCACTAGGGACATGTTTGTTGTCTGTTATTCACACATGTATTACGATTTCCAGTTAACACAATTATAGCACGAATAAAGACAATTATCATGAATAAGGAAATATAATAATAATGCTTTTATTATTGCCTCTAGGGCATATTTCCAACAGTCTCCCACTTGCACTAGAGTCAATAATCTAGTTTACATTGTGATGAATCGAACACCCATAGAGTTCTGGTGCTGATCATGTTTTGCCTTAGGGAGAGGTTTAGTCAACGGATCTGCGACATTCAGATCCGTGTGCACTTTACAAATCTCTATGTCTCCATCTTGAACATTTTCACGAATGGAGTTGAAGCGACGCTTGATGTGCCTGGTCTTCTTGTGAAACCTGGGCTCCTTTGCAAGTGCAATAGCTCCAGTGTTGTCACAGAAGAGCTTGATTGGCCCCGACGCATTGGGTATGACTCCGAGGTCGGTGATGAACTCCTTCACCCAAATTGCTTCATGTGCTGCCTCCGAGGCTGCCATGTACTCCGCTTCACATGTAGATCCCGCCACGACGCTTTGCTTGCAACTGCACCAGCTTACTGCCCCACCATTCAAAATATACACGTATCCGGTTTGTGACTTAGAGTCATCCAGATCTGTGTCGAAGCTAGCGTCGACGTAACCTTTTACGACGAGCTCTTCGTCACCTCCATAAACGAGAAACATTTCCTTAGTCCTTTTCAGGTACTTCAGGATATTCTTGACCGCTGTCCAGTGTTCCTTGCCGGGATTACTTTGGTACCTACCTACCAAACTTACGGCAAGGTTTACATCAGGTCTGGTACACAGCATGGCATACATAATAGAACCTATGGCTGAGGCATAGGGGATGACACTCATCTCTTCTATATCTTCTGCCGTGGTCGGACATTGAGCTGAGCTCAATTTCACACCTTGTAACACAGGTAAGAACCCCTTCTTAGATTGATCCATATTGAACTTCTTCAATATCTTATCAAGGTATGTGCTTTGTGAAAGACCTATGAGGCGTCTCGATCTATCTCTATAGATCTTGATGCCTAATATATAAGCAGCTTCTCCAAGGTCCTTCATTGAAAAACTTTTATTCAAGTAGGCCTTAATGCTGTCCAAGAGTTCTATATCATTTCCCATCAAAAGTATGTCATCTACATATAATATGACAAATGCTACAGAGCTCCCACTCACTTTCTTGTAAACACAGGCTTCTCCATAAGTCTGTGTAAACCCAAACGCTTTGATCATCTCATCAAAGCGAATGTTCCAACTCCGAGATGCTTGCACCAGCCCATAAATCGAGCGTTGGAGCTTGCACACCTTGTCAGCATTCTTAGGATCGACAAAACCTTCCGGCTGCATCATATACAATTCTTCCTTAAGGAAACCATTAAGGAATGCCGTTTTGACGTCCATTTGCCATATCTCATAATCATAGTATGCGGCAATTGCTAACATGATTCGGACGGACTTCAGCTTCGCTACCGGTGAGAAAGTCTCATCGTAGTCAACCCCTTGAACTTGTCGATAACCCTTAGCGACAAGCCGAGCTTTATAGATGGTCACATTACCATCCGCGTCTGTCTTCTTCTTAAAGATCCATTTATTTTCTATGGCTCGCCGTTCAACGGGCAAGTCAGTCAAAGTCCATACTTCGTTTTCATACATGGATCCTATCTCGGATTTCATGGCTTCCAGCCATTTGTCGGAATCCGGGCCCGCCATTGCTTCCTCATAGTTCGAAGGTTCACCGTTGTCTAACAACATGATTTCCAAGACAGGGTTGCCGTACCACTCTGGTGCGGAACGTGTCCTTGTGGACCTTCGAATTTCAATAGGAGCTTGATCAGAAGCATCTTGATCATCATCATCAATTTCCTCTCTAGTCAGTGCAGGCACCTCAGAAACGTTTTCTTGAGTTTCGCCATTTTCCGTTTCAAGAGGTAACACTTCATCAAGTTCTACTTTCCTCCCACTTACTTCTTTCGAGAGAAACTCTTTCTCTAGAAAGGATCCATTCTTGGCAACAAAGATCTTGCCTTCGGATCTGAGGTAGAAGGTATACCCAACAGTTTCTTTAGGGTATCCTATGAAGACGCATTTTTCCGACTTGGGTTCGAGCTTTTCAGGTTGAAGTTTCTTGACATAAGCATCGCATCCCCAAACTTTTAGAAACGACAGCTTAGGTTTCTTCCCAAACCATAATTCATACGGTGTCGTCTCAACGGATTTCGACGGAGCCCTATTTAAAGTGAATGCGGCAGTCTCTAAAGCATAGCCCCAAAAAGATAGCGGTAAGTCGGTAAGAGACATCATAGATCGCACCATATCTAATAGAGTGCGATTACGACGTTCGGACACACCATTACGCTGAGGTGTTCCAGGCGGCGTGAGTTGTGAAACTATTCCACATTTTCTCAAGTGTGTGCCAAATTCGTGACTCAAGTATTCTCCTCCACGATCTGATCGTAGAAACTTGATCTTTCTTTCACGTTGATTTTCAACCTCACTCTGAAATTCCTTGAACTTTTCAAAGGTTTCCGACTTGTGTTTCATTAAGTACATATACCCATATCTACTCAAGTCATCAGTGAGGGTGAGAACATAACGATAGCCACCGCGAGCCTCAACACTCATTGGACCACAGACATCGGTATGTATGATTTCCAATAAGTTGGTTGCTCGCTCCATTGTTCCTGAGAACGGAGTCTTGGTCATTTTACCCATGAGGCATGGTTCGCACGTGTCAAATGATTCATAATCAAGAGACTCTAAAAGTCCATCTGCATGGAGCTTCTTCATGCGTTTGACACCTATGTGACCAAGGCGGCAGTGCCACAAATATGTGAGACTATTGTTATCAACTTTCACTCTTTTGGTATTCACACTATGAATATGTGTATCATCACGTACGAGATTCATTAAGAATAAACCATTAACCATCGGAGCATGACCATAAAACATATCTCTCATATAAATGGAACAACCATTATTCTCTGATTTAAATGAGTAGCCATCTCGAATTAAGCGAGATCCAGATACAATGTTCATGCTCAAACTTGGCACTAAATAACAATTATTGAGGTTTAAAACTAATCCCGTAGGTAAATGTAGAGGCAGCATGCCGACGGCGATCACATCGACCTTGGAACCATTCCCGACGCGCATCGTCACCTCGTCCTTCGCCAGTCTCCGTTTATTCCGCAGCTCCTGCTTTGAGTTACAAATGTGAGCAACTGCACCGGTATCAAATACCCAAGAGCTACTACGAGTACTGGTAAGGTACACATCAATTACATGTATATCACATATACCTTTGGTTTTGCCGGCCTTCTTGTCCGCTAAGTATTTGGGGCAGTTCCGCTTCCAGTGACCACTTCCCTTGCAATAAAAACACTCAGTCTCGGGCTTGGGTCCATTCTTTGGCTTCTTCCCGGCAACTTTCTTACCGAGCGCGGCAACTTCCTTGCCGTCCTTCTTGAAGTCCTTTTTACCCTTGCCCTTCTTGAACTTAGTGGTTTTATTCACCATCAACACTTGATGCTCCTTCTTGATTTCTACCTCTGCTGATTTCAGCATAGCATATACCTCAGGAATGGTCTTTACCATCCCCTGCATATTGTAGTTCATCACAAAGCTCTTGTAGCTAGGTGGAAGCGACTGGAGGATTCTGTCAATGACCGCTTCATCTGGGAGATTAACTTCCAGTTGAGTCAAGCGGTTGTGCAACCCAGACATTTTGAGTATGTGTTCACTGACAGAGCCATTTTCCTCCATCTTACAGCTAAAGAATTTATCGGAGACTTCATATCTCTCGAACCGGGCATGAGCTTGGAAAACCATTTTCAGCTCTTCGAACATCTCATATGCTCCATGTCTCTCAAAACGCTTTTGGAGCCCCGGCTCTAAGCTGTAAAGCATGCCGCACTGAACGAGGGAGTAATCATCGCAGCGTGACTGCCAAGCGTTCATAACGTCTTGTTCTGCAGGGAGAATAGGTGCGTCACCCAGCGGTGCTCTTAGGACATAATCTTTCTTGGCAGCTATGAGGATGATCCTCAGGTTCCGGACCCAGTCCGTATAGTTGCTGCCATCGTCTTTCAGCTTGGTTTTCTCTAGGAACGCGTTGAAGTTGAGGACTACGTTGGCCATTTGATCTACAAGACATATTGTAAATATTTAGACTAAGTTCATGATAATAAAGTTCATTTAATCAAATTATTTAATGAACTCCCACTTAGATAGACATCCCTCTATTAGTCATCTAAGTATTACATGATCCGAGTCAACTAGGCCGTGTCCGATCATCACGTGAGACGGACTAGTCAACATCGGTGAACATCTTCATGTTGATCGTATCTTCTATACGACTCATGCTCGACCTTTCGGTCTTCTGTGTTCCGAGGCCATGTCTGTACATGCTAGGCTCGTCAAGTCAACCTAAGTGTTTTGCGTGTGTAAATCTGTCTTACACCCGTTGTATGCGAACGTAAGGACCTATCACACCCGATCATCACGTGGTGCTTCGGAACAACGAACCTTAGCAACGGTGCACAGTTAGGGTGAACACTTTCTTGAAATTATTATGAGGGATCATCTTATTTACTACCGTCGTTCTAAGTAAACAAGATGCAAAACATGATAAACATCACATGCAATCAAATAATAAACGTGACATGATATGGCCAATATCACATAGCTCCTTTGATCTCCATCTTGGGGCTCCATGGTCATCTTGTCACCGGCTTGACACCATGATCCTCATCATCATGATCTTCATCATCGTGTCTCCATGATGTTGCTCGCCAACTATTACTTCTACTACTATGGCTAACGCGTTTAGCAATAAAGTAAAGTAATTTACATGGCGATTCTCAATGACACGCAGGTCATACAAAAAATAAAGACAACTCCTATGGCTCCTGCCGGTTGTCATACTCATCGACATGCAAGTCGTGATTCCTATTACAATAGCATGAACATCTCATACATCACATATAGATCATTCATCATTCATCACAACTTTGGCCATATCATATCACATAGCACTTGCTGCAAAAACAAGTTAGACGTCCTCTAATTGTTGTTGCAAGTTTTACGTGGCTGAATTAGGGTTCTAGCAAGAACGTTTTCTTACCTACGTTAAAACCACAACGTGATTTGTCAACTTCTATTTACCCTTCATAAGGACCCTTTTCATCGAATCCGCTCCAACTAAAGTAGGAGAGACAGACACCCGCCAGCCACCTTATGCAACTAGTGCATGTTAGTCGGTGGAACCGGTCTCACGTAAGCGTACGTGTAAGGTTGGTACGGGCCGCTTCATCCCACAATACCGCTGAAGCAAGATAAGACTAGTAGCGGCAAGAAGAGTTGACAACATCTACGCCCACAACAAATTGTGTTCTACTCGCGCAAGAAGAACTACGCATAGACCTAGCTCATGATGCCACTGTTGGGGAACGTTGCAGAAAATTAAAATTTTTCCTACGGTTTCACCAAGATCCATCTATGATTTCATCTAGCAACGAGTATTCAGATTAGATAGCATCTACATACCACTTTGTAGATCGCAACGGAAGCGTTCGAGTGAACGTGGATGAGGTAGTCGTACTTGCCGTGATCCAATTCACCGATGATCTAGTACCGAACGGACGGCACCTCCGCGTTCAACACACGTACGGGACGGGAGACGTCTCCTCCTTCTTGATCCAGCAAGGGGGAAGGAGAGGTTGAGGAAGATCCAGCACGACGGTGTGGTGGTGGATGCAGCAGAACTCCGGCAGGGCTTCGCTAAGCAACTACGGGAGGAGGAGGAGGTGTTGCAGGGAGGAGGGAGGAGCCAGGGCATAGGGTGCGGCCACCCCTCCCTCCCCTCCCTTTATATAGGCGCATTAGAGGGGGGAGGGCGCAGCCTTGCCCCTTCCTCCAAGGAAGGGGTGCGGCCAAGAAGGGGGGAGGAGTCCATCCTCCCCAAGGCACCTCGGAGGTGCCTTCCCCTCTTTGGACTCTCCCCTCTACAAGTCTCCTTGGCGCATGGGCCCTTGGGGCTGGTGCCCTTGGCCCATGTAGGCCAGGGCGCACCCCCTATAGCCCATGTGGCCCCCCGGGGCAGGTGGACCCCCCCGGTGGACCCCCGGGACCCCTCCGGTGGTCCCGGTACAATACCGATAACACCGAAACTTGTCCCGATGGCCAAAATAGCACTTCCTATATATAATTCTTTACCTCCGGACCATTCCGGAACTCCTCGTGACGTCCGGGATTTCATCCGGGACTCCGAACAACATTCGGGTTACTGCATATACATATCTTTACAACCCTAGCATCACCGAACCTTAAGTGTGTAGACCCTACGGGTTCGGGAGACATGCAGACATGACCGAGACGGCTCTCGGGCAATAACCAACAGCGGGATCTGGATACCCATGTTGGCTCCCACATGCTCCACGATGATCTCATCGGATGAACCACGATGTCGAGGATTCAATTAATCCCGTATACGATTCCCTTTGTCAATCGGTATTTTACTTGCCCGAGATTCGATCGTCGGTATCCCAATACCTCGTTCAATCTCGTTACCGGCAAGTCACTTTTCTTGTTCCGTAATGCATGATCCCGTGATCAAACACTTTGATCACATTGAGCTCATTGTGATGATGCATTACCGAGAGGGCCCGGTGATACCTCTCCGTCAAGCGGAGTGACAAATCCCAGTCTCGATCTATGTCAACCCAACAGACACTTTCAGAGATACCCGTAGCATACCTTTATAGTCACCCAGTTACGTTGTGACGTTTGGCATACCCAAAGCACTCCTACGGTATCCGGGAGTTACACGATCTCATGGTCTAAGGAAAAGATACTTGACATTGGATAACTCTAGCAAACGAACTATGCGATCTTATGCTATGTTTAGGATTGGGTCTTGTCCATCACATCAATCTCCTAATGATGTGATCCCGTTATCGATGACATCCAATGTCCATAGTCAGGAAACCATGACTATCTGTCGATCAACGAGCTAGTCAACTAGAGGCTCACTAGGGACATGTTTGTTGTCTGTTATTCACACATGTATTACGATTTCCCGTTAACACAATTATAGCATGAATAAAGACAATTATCATGAATAAGGAAATATAATAATAATGTTTTTATTATTGCCTCTAGGGCATATTTCCAACAAGAGGTCATATCAAAGTGATTAAACATTGGTTCTTTTGCATCAACAGTTAATTCATTGGGTGCACTCAAAATTGTTGGTATTTCAGTTGTTTGGTCACATGACACATTCATGACAGTAACATGATTCTCTAAAATAGGTGATGCGCTCAAATCAACAGGTAACTCAACACATAATGTATTCAAGTTAACTAGGCATGCATCATTCTCAAGTGAAGTTATATCATCAATACCTTTACAGTTACCTTGTCGCAATGTAGCTGATGTAGGTACGGATGATGGCAATGTACCATACTCTTGAGATGATGTCGCGCTCACAATCTGAGGCGTGGCTGCTCTAGTAGGTGCAACGGTGGAGGAACCAAGCGGTGGTGGTGAGCATGAACTAGAATAGTAGTTGTTATAGTCACCCAATGCATCCTCATATAACTGTCTCTCAAAGGTACAAGCACGAACATACATACCAGTAATGCAACGAGAAATATACTGAAATCGTGCCAGAATATCATGGTTCAAACCACCAAAAAATCTATTCATTGTATCATCCTTAGATTCTTCTATGTCACAATGATGCATATAAGATTTAAACTCTTGGTAGTAAGCATGAACAGTGTTGTTGCCTTGTTTAAATTGTTCAAATTTGCGAAGCAATTCACGACGATAGTAAGGAGGAAAAAATTGTTGTCTCGTTACATCTTTCAAATCTTTCCAAGTTGTGGGTTGGTTATCAATGTTTTTCTTACAATGCACACTCCAGCAAACAGAAGCAAAACCAGTAAATGCTCTAGTAACAGCTCGTACTCGCTCAAGTTCAGAAAAGTCATGGTGACTAAAAACTTGTTCTACTTCAAGCTCCCAAGCTAGATAAATAGCAGGATTAAATCTACCCTCAAATGACGGTAAAGAGATAACCTGACCATGTGCTTGTGTGTGTTGTCCCAACTCTCGTGATGGTGATGATGTGTCTGTCGTCCAAGAACTTCTGTCTCCGGAACCTGTCATGATTAGTAGAAACAAGAAACAAAATTCGAGAATAATGTTCCTATGAACTACTAGGATGTGGTTGTAAAGTGCTCATAGTAAAGCAAATATCAATATCTTACAAGTTCTTACCATGCGGCAGGTGGTGACAGGCAACCAGCGGTGTCAAATAACTCTGAAGATTGTGTAAAGCGATTGCCAGGGGAACATACGTATACACGGTGTAGAAATATGTGGAGCTGGGTTGGCTATATATGGTAGCAAAAGATTAGCAATAATCAATTCAAAGATGCAATGTTGAATAAACGCTCAACGACGGTACTGTGCTGGTCCTAGGCTAGACCGGACTAGAGACGCGAGTCTAGAACACTAATAAGGTCACGGCGTAGCACAACTAGCATCAAAAAAGGATATGAAGTAGCTCTGGACAGCAAGATATAAATGAAGATCACAATAGCAGTAAAGATAATGATGTGAAACAACTGCCAAGCAGGATATACAACAACTCTCTCTCCAACTTTCCTCTTGAAAAGTTTGAGCAAATTTTCTGATAACTTTTTTCAAAGAATGCTACTAGCTCAAGCTTTCCAATGCAAAAAGAATCACCCAATTCGGAGTCCGTATGAAAAAGTTCTTGCCGTTTTGAGTCAGGTATGTGTGTGCAGTCCGAATCTGAATCCAGAACGTGAGAGACTTGGATTCTATCTTCTCTTGGCCCAAAAGTGACGTGAAGGGACTTTTTGAACAGCACCTAAACTTCTCTTTTTCCCTTATCTTCATATGTGGATTGTACAAATGTCCCATACACCTGCAATTAGACAAAACACAAAAGTGTGTGAAGTATTTTTGTTCTGCATAATATAAATAGATTATTGAATAGTTGACACTAGAAATCACTTGACAAATATGCATGTATGCAATATTTTTGGTCG
Source organism: Aegilops umbellulata (assembly GCA_032464435.1). Classification (NCBI taxonomy): domain Eukaryota; kingdom Viridiplantae; phylum Streptophyta; class Magnoliopsida; order Poales; family Poaceae; genus Aegilops; species Aegilops umbellulata. The sequence goes on along the minus strand of CP136056.1, from coordinate 315,556,796 downwards.
TATCCAAGGTAGTCATGTCCTCATCATCCTCCCCTTCTTGAAAATAAAGCCGTCCTCGGCGTTGCTTTATCTGAAATGTGGCTAACAAAAGAGATAAGGTGTATATGTTATATATGTATATGTCATCAATTTTTACTTCCCATGGAATTTGCACATATGACACATGTATACATGAGTAACTTTCATAGTGAATAAAATATAAAGCCAAAATATTATCACAAGAAGTAGAAGGCATGAAAGTATTGCAACTCAGTTTGCACATATAAGTGAAGCTCTTATTCATATGAAAAGATTGACAATATTCATGACCTTCGTGGTCAGGTTGATTGTGCTCCGGCGTGGTCAATAACCTCTCGGAGTTGGTTTAGCGATTGCTAAGGCGCAACGTCGTGCACGTTTGTAGTCGGATTGTCAAAGTCGTCTCCACCAAATTGATAGTTATCATCTCATCGAAAGATCGGGGCACCCTCGTCTCTATCAAGTGGTATCAGTTTTCAGGTTGCTCGGTGAGAATTTCCAGTTTCCCCTAGATTAGATTTATTTTCTTACCTATTGTCCAAGAAAAAGCCACAAAAAAGTTAGATCTATTCATCCTTTTGTCCAAGCCAGTCTGAGCCTTTGCAATTTTCTTTTCATTGTTTGCATTATTGAATTATTGGTTGCATCGTCGTGTCGAGTTGCTGGTCTTAGTGTCTAGTTCGTTTAGAGTTTCGAGTTCTGTTCACATTAGTCACGTCGCCGCTGCATCGTTATCCCTTCCGCTGTTCACCACACCATCCATCAATTTTTCACCTCGTGCTACCCATAGTTCATTGTCACAATCATAGTTGAGGTCGTTCACATCTTCGCTTGATCCAATCTGCATCTTATCTAGTTTGTCTTGGAAAGAGGGAGAGAAAAAAAGACAGAGAACAAAAAAGAAAAAAAGTTAGAGAAAAAGAAAGTCAGAGAAAAAAAAGAGAGAAAGGAAAAGAAAAAAAGTGTGAGAAAAAAGAAGAAGAAAAAAAAACAAAATTCGGATCTATCTAGACTCAATCTCCTAGTTGAATTCGGATTGGATTCTGTTTTGTGCACTGTTCAGTCAAACAGGCATAACTTCCTCATACGAAGTCTGTTTTGGCTCCATGAGTACTCAAATTAAAGCTAGAGACGAGCCGCATCTAAATAGTTGCAGAAGCAAGTTCAATATTTGACACCTCAAAATCGGCTTCTAAATAGGTCTTTTTGCCCTCCGAAGTTCGCGGACACAGCTTATTCTAGTTTTTCAGGCCAGTTTTATAATTCTTTGACTCCTCATATCAATTCAGAATTGAGTTATTCTTTTTGCATTGGAAAGCTTGAGTTAGTATCATTCTTTGAAAAAAGTTATTCGAAAATTGGCTCAAACTTTTCAAGAGGAAAGTTGGAGAGAGAATTATTGTATATCCTGCTTGGCAGTTGTTTTTCATCATTATCTTTACTGCCGTTGTGACCTTTACTTATATCTTGCTGTCCAGAGCTACTTACTATACTTCATTGATGCTAGTTGTGCTATGACGTGACCTCATTAGTGTTCTAGGCTCGCGTCTCTAGTCCGGTCTAGCTTAGGACCAGCACAGTACCGTCGTTGAGCGTTTATTCAACATTGCATCTCTGAATTGATTATTGCTGATCTTTTGCTGCCATATATTTGGCCTTCCAAGCTCCACATATTTCTACACCGTGTATACATACGCTCACCTGGCAATCGCTTTACTCAATCTTCGGAGTTATTTGACACCGCTGGTTGCCGGTCACCACTTGCTACATGGTAAGAACTTGTAAGACTTTGATATTTGCTATACTGTGAGCGTTTTACCACCACATCCTAGTACTTCATAGGAACATTATTCTCGGATTTTATTTATTGTTTTTCTACTAAATATGGCAGGTTCCAGAGTCAGTTGGGCTTCATCAATCGTGGGAGACGTGCCACTAGCTCCGAAAATACAACCACCGTCACAAGAGGTGCAAAGGCATAAGAATACGCACAATCAGGTTTTTGTTTCTATGCCACCTTTTAATGGTCGTTTTAAGCCTGATTTATATATTGAATAGGAGTTCGAAATAAATGTTATATTTGCTTCCCATGATTTTTGGGAACGTAAAAAAAGTTAAGCTTGCGGTTGGTTCTTTCACTAGTTTTGCTACTGTTTGGTGGAGTGAACATTGTCGGTTATACCCTGATTATGTACCTACTACTTGGGATGATTTAAAACTTGTCATGAGAGATATTCGTCGATGTTTATTATACTCGTGGCATGATTAAAAAACTACAACATTTAAAACAAGGTAGTGACACTGTAATAAAATATTATGATGATTTACAAACTACCTTGTTGCATTCCTTTTTAGAGGAAAGTGAAGAAGATTTTATGGATAGATTTTGGGGAGGATTAAACCGTGATATTCAGGAGATACTAATTCATGAAGAATGTTATCCTATGGACCATTTGTTTCATCTTGCTTGCAAAGCTGAACAAGAAATAAAGAGGCGTGATGCCCACAAGATAAACAAGCATAAGGTGCACATCCAAGGAGTTGATACGGTCCTTCCTTCTACCACTGTGCCTACTATGACAACAACATCCGTTGTTGTGAGCACTGCATCAGCTCCATATTATGACCCGTCACTGCCGAGAGTTCCAACATCATCTGAGTTGATAACACGAGGTAATGACAAAGGTACTGATCTTCTAACTTCGCATGCGAATGATGAATGCCTTGTCGATTTAAATACACCATGTGATGCTCTAGCCACTACATTGATCACACCACCTATTTTAGATGATTATGCTGATGATCTGACTTTGCCATGTGATCAAACAACTGCAATATTAAGAATTTTGAGTGCACCCATTGAATTAACCGTTGATGTGAAAGAACCATGTGAATCAGACACTAAAACAAATTTGGATCAACTACGTTTGAAAATAATTGTGCCAATGTTTAACCATTTTGATATGACCTCTAATCTTGGTGATGATTCTGTGTCAAATGACTTATTGCATGTTGGCTTATTTAAGCATGTTGTAGCATGTAAATTTTATGCAAGTAAGGTTTATTCACCAACATTGGGATGGTTTAATGATGAATGTTGTCAATCTTTTCATATGAATAAGAGCTTCACTTATATGTGCAAACTGAGTTGCAATACTTTCATACCTTCTACTTCTTGTGATAATATTTTGGCTTTATATTTTATTCACTATGAAAGTTACTCATGTATACATGTGTCATGTGTGCAAATTCCACGGGAAGTAAAAATTGATGACATATACATATAAAACATGTACACCTTGTCTCTTTTGTTAGCCACATTTCAGATAAAGCAACGCCGAGGACGGCTTTATTTTCAAGAAGAGGAGAATGATGAGGACATGACTACCTTGGATACGACCAATAATATTGCATACATGCATATTTGTCAGGTGATTTCTAGTGTCAACTATTCAATAATCTATTTATATTATCCAGAACAAAAATACTTCACACACTTTTGTGTTTTGTCTAATTGCAGGTGTATGGGACATTTGTACAATCCACATATGAAGATAAGGGAAAAAGAGAAGTTTAGGTGCTGTTCAAAAAGTCCCTTCACGTCACTTGATGAGGACATGAATACCTTGGATACGACCAAAAATATTGCATACATGCATATTTTTCAGGTGATTTCTAGTGTCAACTATTCAATAATCTATTTATATTATCCAGAACAAAAATACTTCACACACTTTTGTGTTTTGTCTAATTGCAGGTGTATGGGACATTTGTACAATCCACATATGAAGATAAGGGGAAAAGAGAAGTTTAGGTGCTGTTCAAAAAGTCCCTTCACGTCACTTTTGGGCCAAGAGAAGATAGAGTCCAAGTCTCTCACGTTCTGGATTCAGATTCGGACTGTACAGACATACCAGACTCAAAACGGCAAGAACTTTTTCATACGGACTCCGAATTGGGTGATTATTTTTTTGTTGGAAAGTAGATTTCGTCCTCTTTCCACTCCAATTGGATTCACCTTTAAATTCGTCCGGAGCATTGAGATATGGACGAAACAATCTGACGCTGGAGCAGAATCCGAGTCAAACAACAAGTCCAAAGGTGTTGCATCACCTCCACTTGGGCCCATGAGCCTTGTATGACCTAGGGTTGGTTTTAGGCTGCCTTGGGACGTCCTCCCACCTCCTTGGCCGCCACCCCTTACTCCTATATAAGTAGATCCATCTAGTAGCTTTTTCCTTGGGATTTGTTTAGTTAAAAGTTAGCCATTGCAACTTCGTGTACTTCGTTTGTGTCCAACGACCAGACCAAGACCGCTTACGGATCCCCACCATTAACAATACTTCATATATATTCGCAATATTCAGATTGCTTTATCATATTCTTGCTTGTTCTTCGATTGCTTGCAGGAATAGACCTTCGTGGTCAGGTTGATTGTGCTCCGGCGTGGTCAATAACCTCTCGGAGTTGGTTTAGCGATTGCTAAGGCGCAACGTCGTGCACGTTTGTAGTCGGATCGTCAAAGTCGTCTCCACCAAATTGATAGTTATCATCTCATCGAAAGATCGGGACACCCTCGCCTCTATCAAGTTTGTACGCGGTTACCGAAAGTTGTTCGGAGTCCCGGATGAGATCCCGGGCGTCACGAGGAGTTCCGGAATGGTCCGGAGATAAAGATTTATATATGGGAAGTCCTTGTTCAGTCGCCAGAAGTGTTTGGGGGTTTACCAGTATTATACCGAGACCACCGAAAGGGTTCCGGGGGTCCATCGGGAGGGTCCACCTGCCCTGGAGGGCCCTATGGGCTGAATATGGAGGGGAACCAGCCCCTAGGTGGGCTGGGCGCCAAACCCCCATAGGGCCCATGCGCCTAGGGTTTGGGGGAACCCTAAAGGGGGCGCCCCTTGGCTTGGGGGCAAGCCCCCCCCCCCCTTAGCCCCCCCCCCTCTAGATTCATCTGGAGGGGGCCGCCCCCTCTCCCTTGCCCCTATAAATAGAGGGGGCTGGGAGGGCAGCCGCACCACATCCAAGGCGCAGCCCTCCCCCCTCCAACGCCTCCTCCTCCTCCCGCGACGCTTGGCGAAGCCCTGCCGGAGTACCACGCTCCTCCAACACCACCACGCCGTCGTGCTGCTGCTGGAGTTATCTTCCCCAACCTCTCCCTCTCTCGTTGCTGGATCAAGGCATGGGAGACGTCATCGGGCTACACGTGTGTTGAATGCGGAGGCGCCGTTGTTCGGCGCTTAGATCGAAATCAACCGCGATCTGAATCGCTACGAGTACGACTCCCTCATCCGCGTTCTTGTAACTCTTCCGTGTCACGATTTTCAAGGGTATGAAGATGCACTCCCCTCTCTCTCGTTGCTAGTTTCTCCATAGATTGATCTTGGTGATGCGTAGATTTTTTTAATTTGTGCAACGACCCCCAACACGTGGATGGCTTGGGACTCTTTTGGCCCAACTATTTTACTCCGGGGGCTTCTTTTGGTCCATAAAAAATCATCAAAAAATGGCACGTCAATTGGACTCCGTTTGGTATTCCTTTTCTGTAAAACTCAAAAACAAGGAAAAAAAGAAACTGACACTGGGCTCTAGGTTAATAGGTTAGTCCTAAAAATCATATAAAATAGCATATAAATGCATATAGAACATCCTAGATAGATAATATAATAGCATGGAACAATCAAAAATTATAGATACATTGGAGACGTATCAAGGCAACATAAACCTATGTTCAGATTAGTTCCTCTTTTTTTTTAGGATTTTCATCGATGCGCATTCAATGGGAGGAGACATTTCCATCGACAACGAGGCGCCCGTGGTGACTTCATTAATCTCAAGATGATATGTCGGCTCAGTCTCTCAGAGGTTCTTATGGGTAGGGTGTTCGTGTGTGTTCATAGGAGTGGGTATATATGACCGCCGGTGTCTGTAATGTGTTCTAAAAAAACTCCTTTCATCCTGGCATGTTATTAGTAGGAGAATGACTAGGGCTGCAAATAAGTCGAGTTCGAGCGAGTTGGACTAGACTCAACTCAGATTATATTAAAATCCAAGCAAGCTCAATCTGAGCGAGACTTAAGGTTGAGCTATAGAAAGGTGCTCGTTCTTAGCTTGTAATGATCTTGAGACGATCTCGAACTAGTTTCGAGCAGAATAACATGCTTTTTTAAAACAATCTAAGGCAGTATTTCGAAAAAGATAGGTGACAATACAACATACGAAATCGCTATAAAATTTGACTTCTTCTCCCAACCGAAGACTAGTACTTAATAGAAATAAATCATGCATGACCTAGCAAAAGAAGAAAACAATGGTATAAAATGTTCTCAAACGCTGGCCAAAATAATAGAACATTTAACACATGGATGACCACATACCATATTGAGGCTAAATTTTCTCCGAGCTTAATAAGGTTTTCGTGTTTGCTAGTAGGTAAAATGGAAAAAAAATGATACACAACATATATGATAATAAATTATCCTTTTTCTTTATATATATATATATATATATATGCATTATTTAATATAATTATATGATATCGAGTTATCGAGCTAAAATCGAGTGAGCCAGTGTTAACTTTAGATAAACTTGTTTCCCAGTCAAACTACATAAAGTGATATTCATCTGCGGCGGTTGCTGTTCTGGTGCGTTGGTTCTATGGGACCTTAGCACGACGACTTCCCGAATGTCTACTACAACAAGGTTTGTCCGACTCCGATGAGGGAGGGCCGATGACAGCGGCGCGCCTTCGGCTCGCTTTAGTTCTTGTAGTCGTCGCTAGGTGGTTTACAGATCTAGATATAATTTTTATTTTTTCTAGTGTTCGTTGTATTACCATAATTAAAAATGAATAGATTGAAAGTTTTTTCGAAAAAATAATCTTGAGTCAAACCAAAACGTGAACCGATCTTGAACGTCTCATGAGTCTCAAGCTTTTCTTGCAGCCGCAGGAACGATCAAACGACACAAGTAGGGTGAGACTCACGACTCAAACGTCGTGCTTAAAATTCAAGACTCAAAAAGCATGCATATACGATGTATCATGTATGTACATACGATCAAATGTGCATGTGTTATTTTCTCAGAGAAAATAAAGTGTTTGTGTTATGTCTGAATCACTTTGCGGAGCAGTTGGGCTAGCGATGGAATGATCTGGATCGAACGGATATATATGACACTAGTGGCAATCCTGATATGAAGAAACGAGTGATCAGAATCACACCAGGACGAATCTGGCCTTGCTCACATACCGACAGGCAATTAATGACAGAATTGTTGTTCCAGCACAAACGATGGACATATGTAACAGCTTAATTAATTGTTTGAATGCTACTTCATGCACCATGAGTTTATGTATCGATCTGAATTATTCTATTCTAAAGCTAGAATTGCCTAAGAACTTAGTATTTCATTAACTGAGTTTAGGAGTTACAACAAATATATTAATTGAAATTAGGACCTAATATAGGCAACCTTTTTTTCTTGTGGAGTTGAAGGAGTTTGTGGATGGTAATGAACCAACTAACATACGGGAAGATAAGCTCGTGCAACAATTCATGGTGATAGCTTCTTTATTCGTCGTTCATTGTTGAAATCAGGGTTGCTGGATTGAGGACGATGGACAATGACACTTGTAGCTTGTAACTAGCCTTTGGGGATCCTCTCTTCACAGTAATGTGTATGAAGTTTGTGTTGAAATTATACAAGAATTAAAGAAAAACTTGCAAATGCAGTCATTAACAAATATGAAAGGGCTTGAATCTACAGAAATGTAAAAAAAATCTGATGCCAAATAGAATGTCTTTCATGACAATTTATATTGGCGCGAGGATGTCAAATTTAGTTTGCAAGTATGGCAAGTTTCTAGCAAAATATGAACTGAGGCGGACTTGCCATGCTCGCCAACTAAACTTGCCATCCTCGACAAACACAACCTGCTATAAAATGTTTGCTTTGTCATGCCTAAGAAACTGACGTGCGCTGGATATTTGGGGTCCTTAATCTAAGCTTAAGCCATCTTAGCTCAGAAGGAGTTCCACAAATTGTACTCAACCTTGGTTCCTTCCTCTTTCTCTAATGCCAAATCACAATTGACATCATTTCACATGTGCAAGAAGCATACCAGACCAACAGAATCCAAGACAAGCTAAAACTATAGAAAAATATGAAGCTAATGATCTCTATCTAAATTGGTTTAACCATTGCTTGTCTATTTTACAACAACTATAGAAGGAAAAGAATATGTGATGAACTACTTGTAAACCAAACAAAACGACAATAAGAACGAAGCTAGAAAAAGGAAAGAGACAAAGAGTAGGCAATAAACTGTAAATAACACGTTCTGTGAACGCAAGGAGTCAAAGATAAGGAATGCCCATATGCACTCAAATAGCGAACCTGCACATAACCACAAACCCTATTGATATAAACACTTGGATAAATATAGGTAATTAGATGGTAACTGAAAAAAACCTAAATTCCCATGATTCCGGTATGAAAGGGACACAACTACTTTCACAATGCATATCTCGGGCAATAATTATTTGATTCACATAGTATTCCTATAAGTAAAAGACAAGAATGTCAAAGTTACCATGGAGAAAACATATCTATGGGTTTGTTGACTCTAGTTGGCCACCTGGAAATGCAGAAGATCAATGATCACATGCGGTAATGTGATGATATAGGCATTCTCGCTTTAGAAGAAGAAAGGCGTGTGGATCATGATTGAAATGACAACAAAGGAAGAAGGGGGTCTTGCCTTGGAAGATAAGGTTATCAACTCATCTTGTACCCTTTCTCTTCCTCTCATGCACTTTCTTCTCTCCTTCGCCGATTACAGGAGGTAAATCGACAATAACACAACTGCACTACAAGGACCGATTATGAGAGGAAGACTGCCAAAGTCAATAGTCACCCCCCCTTATTCTGTCACTGTCGTCACTTTCAGGTCAGGGTGTGTGGCATAACGTCAGCCACAAGTAGGCTAGGTGACACTAGGTCAAGGTCATGGGTTAAGTCCGACGACCGAGAATACATGTGCCCTCCCTAGACAAAGAAATGACACCCAACCCAGGGCAGGGAAGAACTGGAAAGCCGAGCTCTGTAGCAAGATGCTGCCGCATGAAAGGTCACCGAAGTGAGGAGAAATGAAAGAGAGTCTTCCCCTTGTGGCCGCAAAACCCATGGTGTGTTGGCCTGATTCACGAGAAAATGCACAAGTCATTCTAAGAGCAGCAACCCTTTCCACGTTGGTTAGGCGGCTCGCGTGGAGACACACGAGGATACAAACCAATAGGCACTGCAGGAGGACGAAGAGATCTAGTTTGTTGTGATGCGATCGGATGGCTAACTACGCAGAGATGCTTAGAGAAGGCGTAGCTAGCTTAGTTTTACTATTTTCTTAGTGATAGCTGGCGTGACCATTGATGTGTGCATTTGCAATGACCTTTTGTGTTGTTGAGCAAGATGGAGCCTTGATTTTGTCAAAATATGACATATGGGCACTAGGAAATGAGATTCAACAAAACGCTAAAGATTTTTAAAGTTGGAGGTACGATCCATGTATGTTGAAAACCCTTTGATCCATTAAATGTAGGGACTCTTGGGGAACGTTGCAGAAAATTAAAATTTTTCCTACGGTTTCACCAAGATCCATCTATGAGTTCATCTAGCAACGAGTCATGGGAGAGAGAGATTGCACCTACATACCACTTTGTAGATCACGAGCGGAAGCGTTCAACGAACGGGGATGAAGTAGTCGTACACACCGTGATCCAAATCACCGGAGATCCTAGCACCGAAAGCACGGCACCTCCGCGTTCAACACACGTACGGTCAGCGTAACGTCTCCTTCTTCTTGATCCAGCAAGGCAAAGGAGAGGTTGGGGAAGAAGGCTCCAGCAGCAGCACGACGGCGTGGTGATGGTGGAACTACAGTACTCCGGCAGGGCTTCGCCGTGCTCAACGGAGGAGGAGGAGGTGTTGGAGAGGGAGAGGGAGGCGCCAATGACCAGGGGTGCAGCTGCCCCCTCCCCTCCCCCTTTTATATAGGAGTGCCAAGGGGGGGCGCCGGCCCTAGGAGATCCAATCTCCTTGGGGCGGCGGCCAAGGGGAGGTTTCCCTCCCCCCCCCCCAAGGCACCTAGGAGGTGCCTTCCCCTTGTGGGACTCCTTCCCTTTGTAACCCTAGGCGCATGGGCCTCTTGGGGCTGGTTCCCCTTGGCCCATGTAGGCCAAGGCGCACCCCCAAGAGCCCATGTGGCCCCCCAAGGCAGGTGGCCCCACCCGGTGGACCCCCCGGGACCCTCCGGTGGTCCCGGTACAATACCGATAACCCCGAAACTTGTCCCGATGGCCAAAACAGCACTTCCTATATATAATTCTTTACCTCCGGACCATTCCGAAACTCCTCGTGACGTCCGGGATCTCATCCCGGACTCCAAACAACATTCGGGTTACTGCATATACATATCTTCACAACCCTAGCGTCACCGAACCTTAAGTGTGTAGACCCTACGGGTTCGGGAGACATGCAGACATGACCGAGATGGCTCTCGGGCAATAACCAACAGCGGGATCTGGATACCCATGTTGGCTCCCACATGCTCCACGATGATATCATCGGATGAACCACGATGTCGAGGATTCAATTAATCCCGTATACGATTCCCTTTGTCAATCGGTATTTTACTTGCCCGAGATTCGATCGTCGGTATCCCAATACCTCGTTCAATCTCGTTACCGGCAAGTCACTTTTCTCGTACCGTAATGCATGATCCCGTGATCAAACACTTTGATCACATTGAGCTCATTATGATGATGCATTACCGAGAGGGCCCGGTGATACCTCTCCGTCAAGCGGAGTGACAAATCCCAGTCTCGATCCATGTCAACCCAACAGACACTTTCAGAGATACTCGTAGTATACCTTTATAGTCACCCAGTTACGTTGTGACGTTTGGCACACCCAAAGCACTCCTACGGTATCCGGGAGTTACACGATCTCATGGTCTAAGGAAAGGATACTTGACATGACATTGGAAAACTCTAGCAAACGAACTATGCGATCTTATGCTATGCTTAGGATTGGGTCTTGTCCATCACATCATTCTCCTAATGATGTGATCTTGTTATCAATGACATCCAATGTCCATAGTCAGGAAACCATGACTATCTGTTGATCAACGAGCTAGTCAACTAGAGGCTTACTAGGGACACGTTGTTGTCTGTTATTCACACATGTATTACGATTTCCGGATAACACAATTATAGCACGAATAAAGAAAATTATCATGAACAAGGAAATATAATAATAATGCTTTTATTATTGCCTCTAGGGCATATTTCCAACAGTCTCCCACTTGCACTAGAGTCAATAATCTAGTTACATTGTGATGAATCGAACACCCATAGAGTTCTGGTGCTGATCATGTTTTGCCTTAGGGAGAGGTTTAGTCAACGGATCTGCGACATTCAGATCCGTGTGCACTTTACAAATTTCTATGTCTCCATCTTGAACGTTTTCACGAATGGAGTTGAAGCGACGCTTGATGTGCCTAGTCTTCTTGTGAAACCTGGGCTCCTTTGCAAGTGCAATAGCTCCAGTGTTGTCACAGAAGAGTTTGATTGGCCCCGACGCATTGGGTATGACTCCGAGGTCGGTGATGAACTCCTTCACCCAAATTGCTTCATGTGCTGCCTCCGAGGCTGCCATGTACTCCGCTTCACATGTAGATCCCGCCACGACGCTTTGCTTGCAACTGCACCAGCTTACTGCCCCACCATTCAAAATATACACGTATCTGGTTTGTGACTTAGAGTCATCCAGATCTGTGTCGAAGCTAGCGTCGACGTAACCCTTTACGACGAGCTCTTCGTCACCTCCATAAACGAGAAACATTTCCTTAGTACTTTTCAGGTACTTCAGGATATTCTTGACCGCTGTCCAGTGTTCCTTGCCCGGGATTACTTTGGTACCTACCTACCAAACTTACGGCAAGGTTTACATCAGGTCTGGTACACAGCATGGCATACATAATAGAACCTATGGCTGAGGCATAGGGGATGACGCTCATCTCTTCTATATCTTCTGGAGTGGTCGGACATTGAGCTGAGCTCAATTTCACACCTTGTAACGCAGGTAAGAACCCTTTCTTAGATTGATCCATATTGAACTTCTTCAATATTTTATCAAGGTATGTGCTTTGTGAAAGACCTATGAGGCGTCTCGATCTATCTCTATAGATCTTGATGCCTAATATATAAGCAGCTTCTCCAAGGTCCTTCATTGAAAAACTCTTATTCAAGTAGGCCTTAATGCTGTCCAAGAGTTCTATATCATTTCCCATCAAAAGTATGTCGTCTACATATAATATGAGAAATGCTACAGAGCTCCCACTCACTTTCTTGTAAACACAGGCTTCTCCATAAGTCTGTGTAAACCCAAACGCTTTGATCATCTCATCAAAGCGAATGTTCCAACTCCGAGATGCTTGCACCAGCCCATAAATCGAGCGTTCGAGCTTGCACACCTAGTCAGCATTCTTAGGATCAACAAAACCTTCCGGCTGCATCATATACAATTCTTCCTTAAGGAAACCATTAAGGAATGCCGTTTTGACGTCCATTTGCCATATCTCATAATCGTAGAATGCGGCAATTGCTAACATGATTCGGACGGACTTCAGCTTCGCTACCGGTGAGAAAGTCTCATCGTAGTCAATTCCTTGAACTTGTTGATAACCCTTAGCGACAAGCCATCTTTATAGATGGTCACATTACCATCCGCGTCTGTCTTCTTCTTAAAGATCCATTTATTTTCTATGGCTCGCCGTTCAACGGGCAAGTCAGTCAAAGTCCATACTTCGTTTTCATACATGGATCCTATCTCGGATTTCATGGCTTCCAGCCATTTGTTGGAATCCGGGCCTGCCATTGCTTCCTCATAGTTCGAAGGTTCACCGTTGTCTAACAACATGATTTCCAACACAGGGTTGCCGTACCACTCTGGTGCGGAACGTGTCCTTGTGGACCTTCGAATTTCAGTAGGAGCTTGATAAGAAGTATCTTGATCATCATCATTAATTTCCTCTCTAGTCGGTGCAGGCACCTCAGGAACGTTTTCTTGAGTTTTGCCATTTTCCGGTTCAAGAGGTAACACTTCATCAAGTTCTACTTTCCTCCCACTTACTTCTTTCGAGAGAAATTCTTTCTCTAGAAAGGATCCATTCTTGGCAACAAAGATCTTGCCTTCGGATCTGAGGTAGAAGGTATACCCAACAGTTTCTTTAGGGTATCCTATGAAGACGCATTTTTCTGACTTGGGTTCGATCTTTTCAGGTTGAAGTTTCTTGACATAAGAATCGCATCCCCAAACTTTTAGAAACGACAGCTTAGGTTTCTTCCCAAACCATAATTCATACAGTGTCGTCTCAACGGATTTAGACGGAGCCCTATTTAAAGTGAATGCGGCAGTCTCTAAAGCATAGCCCCAAAAAGATAGCGGTAAATTGGTAAGAGACATCATAGATCACACCATATCTAATAGAGTGCGATTACGACGTTCGGACACACCATTACGCTGAGGTGTTCCAGGCGGCGTGAGTTGTGAAACTATTCCACATTTTCTTAAGTGTGTGCCAAATTCGTGACTCAAGTATTCTCCTCCACGATCTGATCGTAGATACTTGATCTTTCTATCACGTTGATTTTCAACCTCACTCTGAACTTCCTTGAACTTTTCAAAGGTCTCAGACTTGTGTTTTATTAAGTAGATATACCCATATCTACTCAAGTCATCAGTGAGGGTGAGAACATAACGATAGCCACCGCGAGCCTCAACACTCATTGGACCGCACACATCGGTATGTATGATTTCCAATAAGTTGGTTGCTCGCTCCATTGTTCCTGAGAACGGAGTCTTGGTCATTTTACCCATGAGGCATGGTTCGCACGTGTCAAATGATTCATAATCAAGAGACTCTAAAAGTCCATCTGCATGGAGCTTCTTCATGCGTTTGACACCTATGTGACCAAGGCGGCAGTGCCACAAATATGTGGGACTATTGTTATCAACTTTAACTCTTTTGGTATTCACACTATGAATATGTGTTTCATCACGTACGAGATTCATTAAGAATAAACCATTAACCATCGGAGCATGACCATAAAACATATCTCTCATATAAATAGAACAACCATTATTCTCGGATTTAAATGAGTAGCCATCTTGAATTAAACGAGATCCAGATACAATGTTCATGCTCAAACTTGGCACTAAATAACAATTATTGAGGTTTAAAACTAATCCCGTAGGTAAATGTAGAGGCAGCATGCCGACGTCAATCACATCGACCTTGGAACCATTCCCGACGCGCATCGTCACCTCGTCCTTCGCCAGTCTCCGTTTATTCCGCAGCTCCTGCTTTGAGTTACAAATGTGAGCAACTGCACCGGTATCAAATACCCAAGAGCTACTACGAGTACTGGTAAGGTACACATCAATTACATGTATATCACATATACCTTTGGTTTTGCTGGCCTTCTTGTCCGCTAAGTATTTGGGGCAGTTCCGTTTCCAGTGACCACTTCCCTTGCAATAAAAGCACTCAGTCTCGGGCTTGGGTCCATTCTTTGGCTTCTTCCCAGTAACTTGCTTACCGGGCGCGGCAACTTCCTTGTCGTCCTTCTTGAAGTTCATTTTACCCTTGCCCTTCTTGAACTTAGTGGTTTTATTCACCATCAACACTTGATGCTCCTTCTTGATTTCTACCTCTGCTGACTTCAGCATAGCATATACCTCAGGAATGGTCTTTACCATCCCCTGCATATTGTAGTTCATCACAAAGCTCTTGTAGCTAGGTGGAAGCGACTGGAGGATTCTGTCAATGACCGCTTCATCCGGGAGATTAACTTCCAGTTGAGTCAAGCGGTTGTGCAACCTAGACATTTTGAGTATGTGTTCACTGACAGAGCTATTTTCCTCCATCTTACAGCTAAAGAATTTGTCGGAGACTTCATATCTCTCGACCCGGGCATGAGCTTGGAAAACCATTTTCAGCTCTTCGAACATCTCATATGCTCCATGTCTCTCAAAACGCTTTTGGAGCCCCTGCTCTAAGCTGTAAAGCATGCCGCACTAAACGAGGGAGTAATCATCGCAGCGTGACTGCCAAGCGTTCATAACGTCTTGTTCTGCAGGGAGAATAGGTGCGTCACCCAGCGGTGCTCGTAGGACATAATCTTTCTTGGCAGCTATGAGGATGATCCTCAGGTTCCGGACCCAGTCCGTATAGTTGCTGCCATCGTCTTTCAGCTTGGTTTTCTCTAGGAACGCGTTGAAGTTGAGGACTACGTTGGCCATTTGATCCACAAGACATATTGTAAATATTTTTTAGACTAAGTTCATGATAATAAAGTTCATTTAATCAAATTATTTAATGAACTCCCACTTAGATAGACATCCCTCTTCTAGTCATCTAAGTATTACATGATCCGAGTCAACTAGGCCGTGTTCGATCATCACGTGAGACGGACTAGTCAACATCGGTGAACATCTTCATGTTGATCGTATCTTCTATACGACTCATGCTCGACCTTTCGGTCTTCTGTGTTCCGAGGCCATGTCTGTACATGCTAGGCTCGTCAAGTCAACCTAAGTGGTTTGCGTGTGTAAATCTGTCTTACACCCGTTGTATGTGAACGTTAGAATCTATCACACCCGATCATCACGTGGTGCTTCGAAACAACGAACTGTCGCAACGGTGCACAGTTAGGGGGAACACTTTCTTGAAATTAGTATGAGGGATCATCTTATTTACTACCGTCGTTCTAAGTAAACAAGATGCAAAACATGATAAACATCACATGCAACCAAATAATAAACGTGACATGATATGGCCAATATCACATAGCTCCTTTGATCTCCATCTTGGGGCTCCATGATCATCTTGTCACCGGCTTGACACCATGATCTCCATCATCGTGTCTCCATGAAGTTGCTCGCCAACTATAACTTCTACTACTATGGCTAACGCGTTTAGCAATAAAGTAAAGTAATTTACATGGCGTTTCTCAATGACACGCAGGTCATACAAAAAATAAAGACAACTCCTATGGCTCCTGCCGGTTGTCATACTCATCGACATGCAAGTCGTGATTCCTATTACAATAGCATGAACATCTCATACATCACATATAGATCATTCATCATTCATCACAACTTTGGCCATATCATATCACAAAGCACTTGCTGCAAAAACAAGTTAGACGTCCTCTAATTGTTGTTGCAAGTTTTACGTGGCTGAATTAGGGTTCTAGCAAAAACGTTTTCTTACCTACGTAAAAGCCACAACGTGATTTGTCAACTTCTATTTACCCTTCATAAGGACCCTTTTCATCGAATCCGCTCCAACTAAAGTGGGAGAGACAGACACCCGCCAGCCACCTTATGCAACTAGTGCATGTTAGTCGGTGGAACCGGTCTCACGTAAGAGTACGTGTAAGGTTGGTCCGGGCCGCTTCATCCCACAATACCGCTGAAGCAAGATAAGACTAGTAGCGGCAAGAAGAGTTGACAAATCTACGCCCACAAAAAATTGTGTTCTACTCGCGCAAGAAGAACTACGCATAGACCTAGCTCATGATGCCACTGTTGGGGAACGTTGCAGAAAATTAAAATTTTTCCTACGGTTTCACCAAGATCCATCTATGAGTTCATCTAGCAACGAGTCATGGGAGAGAGATTGCATCTACATACCACTTTGTAGATCGCGAGCGGAAGCGTTCAACGAACGGGGATGAAGTAGTCGTACACACCGTGATCCAAATCACCGGAGATCCTAGCACCGAAAGCACGGCACCTCCGCGTTCAACACACGTACGGTCAGCGTAACGTCTCCTTCTTCTTGATCCAACAAGGCAAAGGAGAGGTTGGGGAAGAAGGCTCCAGCAGCAGCACGACGGCGTGGTGATGGTGGAACTACAGTACTCCGGCAGGGCTTCGCCGTGCTCAACGGAGGAGGAGGAGGTGTTGGAGAGGGAGAGGGAGGCGCCAATGACCAGGGGTGCGGCTGCCCCCTCCCCTTCCCCTTTTATATAGGAGTTCCAAGGGGGGGCGCCGGCCCTAGGAGATCCAATCTCCTTGGGGCGGCGGCCAAGGGGAGGTTTCCCTCCCCCCCCAAGGCACCTAGGAGGTGCCTTCCCCTTGTGGGACTCCTTCCCTTTGTAACCCTAGGCGCATGGGCCTCTTGGGGCTGGTTCCCCTTGGCCCATGTAGGCCAAGGCGCACCCCCAAGAGCCCATGTGGCCCCCCGAGGCAGGTGGCCCCACCCGGTGGACCCCCCGGGACCCTCCGGTGGTCCCAGTACAATACCGATAACCCTGAAACTTGTCCCGATGGCCAAAACAGCACTTCCTATATATAATTCTTTACCTCCGGACCATTCCGAAACTCCTCGTGACGTCCGGGATCTCATCCGGGACTCCGAACAACATTCGGGTTACTGCATATACATATCTTCACAACCCTAGCGTCACCGAACCTTAAGTGTGTAGACCCTACGGGTTCGGGAGACATGCAGACATGACCGAGACGGCTCTCGGGCAATAACAAACAACGGGATCTGGATACCCATGTTGTCTCCCACATGCTCCACGACTAATGATGTGATCTCGTTATCAATGACATCCAATGTCCATAGTCAGGAAACCATGACTATCTATCGATCAACGAGCTAGTCAACTAGAGGCTTACTAGGGACATGTTGTTGTCTGTTATTCACACATGTATTACGATTTCCGGATAACACAATTATAGCACGAATAAAGACAATTATCATGAACAAGGAAATATAATAATAATGCTTTTATTATTGCCTCTAGGGCATATTTCCAACAGGGACCTCCTTCCCCTGAAGTTGTCATGGGAAGAATCGAGAGTCGGGAGCATTAAATTTTCTCTAGAGGAATCTGTTATTGGATCAGCACCGAGCTTTAGCCATGATCAGGGAAAAGGCACGACGTCCCACAACACTTGTTGGGGGAGGGGGGGTCATCAATCCTAATAGTGATGCGCAACTAGGTTGCCTCTCTGAGACAAAAGGAGTACAACTTTTGCACACAAATGTCTTCGTATAATTGTACCATCTCAGTGTAATTCAACTGCATATTTAGTTTATGGCATCCCAACTGATTTGCTAAGTGGACCCTGTTTAGTACAACCTGAGCCTCAACCATTGTCGTGTCCAAAGTTAATATCAGATGACAACTTTGTGTGATAAACTGGGCCCTATCATTTTTTTTATGCAAGCATGTTGATCCTCTTCCGGACTACACGTCAAAAGTTGCGTCGACATTCATTAAAACAAAAACCCTTTATCCTCTTGCACTATGTATTATTCATGGGCTACATTGTTTTTATTCGGGGCACCACACACCACATCATTGAACTGAAGAAACTGAAGAACTTCAGAAAGAAAAGTTAACTCAACATTACTAGCTCCAATTTCATCACCGCCGGCAGCAAAATTTATAGCAGTAGGTAGCCAAGACCCTAGGGTAAGGAAGTGTTCTTGGTCACCACCCCGCAGATCCTCTCAAAGTTCACGTCGATGCTTCTTTCGATGAAGACAATCTGAAGGGAACCATTGGAGTTGTTGCCCGTGACAAGAAAGAAAAGTTCATTGTCGCAAAGGATTCAAATATAGCACTAGTTCATGATTTCCTATCAGCCGAAGCATTTGCGCTCAAGAAGGTTTGTTACTTGCTGAATCTTTAGGATGCAATAGAATTGTCGACAATTCGCACGTGAAGCTTATTATCACTTTGAGCGAAGATACCCCATGAGCGGAAATTGCGGCGACAATGTTTAGTGATTACTACTGCTTCCGTTCCATAATTCTTGTCATGGTTTATATTCATAGTGCAATCATTCGGAGATAAATGCTTGCTCGAAGACTACAAAGAATGCTCTTGTAGTTATATCTATTAAGTAATATATAATATGCTCACTCGTGCATATTCGAGAAGAGTTATATCTATTAACGGAGGCATGCAAATTTTGAAGCCCACAATTTGAATAAATTTGCTTTACAGGATGCCATACTTGACTGACTGGGCCGTATGATCATGAAATGATTTCTGTAAACTTATCAGTTAGTTAAAACTTGGCGGAAATCATGGTGAGTAATTTTGGTCTCCGTCAAAACTTTGTCTTCCCCATGGCCCTGTTAGGTCAAGGCGACTCATGGGCGATTCCCCCGCCCCCGCCGCCGCCCAGCCTGGGCCCTGCCCTCGTCGGCGATGCTGCCATGTGCTACCCCCGGGCGCACTATGGCCCTGTTGCGGCAACGTCCGCCTGCTCTATGTTGGGTCTTCGTGCCCCTGGCGACTTTGATGTAGATGAGATCGGGAAAGTGCTGTCTGGAAGACCAGCTATGGCACGGCCGGCAGAGTCCCTCTCCGCCTCAAAACCTAATCCCTTCCACGAAGAACAGCATGTGCCGTCCGCGCCATATACTCAGGGATCTAGGGCCCAAGGTGGAAAGCATCAGCCACCGCGAGAACCTACGGACCGCACCAAGCCGCCAGATCGGTCCTCAACAATGACGGCGCGACCTGCAGCACTGATTTCACCTGTGTTTTTGAAGGAGATCGAACCGGAGGAGCCCAAGGTGAACCCAGGAACTGGTGGGGGCGATTATGGGGCTCCCCTAGCGGATGCTACCCGCCCGAAGCCGGTGAATGGGGGATCTGCAAGTCCTGTGGTGGCATCTCTTGTGGTATGTGCGCTCATGGTTCCACACAAGGAGGTTTTCCTTTCTTTGTACTGCGGTTTCTTGGGCCATGTCAAGGAAGTCTGTGTGTATAAGAAGTTTGGGATGTCAACCAAGGCCTACGACTCTACACTGGAATTTGAGCATAGGCCGGCTTTCTCGCCGAGAGCACGACGGACTATGGACTTATCTTTGGGCAGCACGGGTCTTGAGACACAGCAGCTGGAGGACGATGCGAACAGTATGGTGTGTGAGGTGGAAAAGGAGGCTACCGGCCTAGGGGCCGCCGGTGAACTGACGGGGCTGACTTCGGTGCCCCGTCAGGAGCAATGAATTGCATCGTGTGGAACTGTCGAGGTGCGGGGAACGCATCGACAGTTCGTGATCTCCAGGCTCTTTCTCGGGCCCATTCCCCTAGTATGGTATTTTTGTGTGAAACTAGACAACAAAAGGAAAAAATGTATCGTCTTCGTAATAGGTTGGGTCTTCGTGGTTTTGAAGGAGTTAGTAGTGAAGGCAACAGTGGAGGATTAGCTTTGTTCTGGGACGAGTCTGTGTATGTTGATGTCCGTGATTGCAATAAAAGATGGATTGATGCATATGTTCGTTTGCCGGCTGATGACCAACTATGGCATGTTACTTTTGTGTACGGTGAACCCCGAGTTGAAAATAGGCACCTGATGTGGGAGGGTTTGAAAAGATTAAGGGCACAAGATGATTTACCATGGCTTTTGGCGGGAGACTTTAATGAGGTGATGTGGGATTATGAACACTTATCAGATTCTCCAAGATCACCCAGACAGATGATTGCTTTTCGCGATGTACTTGAGGCGTGCGATCTCTCAGATTTGGGCTTCTCAAGTTACCCGTTTATGTATGATAATAAGCGCAGTGGAAGGGCCAATGTTCAGGTCCGTTTGGATAGGGCGGTGGCGGACAATAATTGGAGGCACAAATTCCCGGAAGCTACTGTCAAACACCTAGTCTCATCTTGTTCAGATCATCTCCCTCTTTTGGTACGCTGCTTACCAGAATCCGGGGGCAGGGTTAGATGCGTCCGGAGATACGAAGTGATGTGGGAGAGGGAAGCTGCGTTGGAAGAAGTTGTGGCGGCTGCTTGGCAGGAGCGGGGGGTGAAGCATGGACTGCACGACATAAAGGTCTCCCTGGATTCGGTCATGGCAAAGTTGCATGAGTGGAGCAGGAAAAAAATTGGCAATGTGACAAAGGAGATTGAGAAATCAAGATCCAGGTTGGAGGAACTTATGCATATGAACGCTGACCGAAAGGAGATTCGCAAGGCTTCAGACCACTTAGATGAGCTATTATATAGGGAGGAAATGCTTTGGCGACAGCGATCACGAGTGGACTGGCTAAAAGAGGGAGATAGAAATACAAAATTCTTCCAACAAAAAGCGGTTTGGAGAGCTAGGAAGAATAAAATTAAGGGCCTTGCTGACAACTCGGGAGTAATACATACAAACTAGCAGGTTATGGAAGGTATGGCCGTGGAGTATTTTCAAAATTTATTTCTGGCCGATGCATCCCTTAATGCAGACAGCGTGGTACCCTTGTTTGATCGCCTCATTACAGTAGAGATGAATGAGAAGTTGTGCTCTTCGTTTTCAGACGGAGAAATCAGCGATGCTATGTTTCAGATTGGGCCTCAAAAGGCACCAGGCCCTGACGGTTTTCCTGCAAGGTTCTTCCAAAAACATTGGTCCATTGTGAGAGATGACATTATTGCTGCGGTAAAAATATTTTTTGAGTCGGGTCACATGCCTGAAGGCGTTAATATGACAACCATTGTGCTAATTCCAAAGGTTGATGAGCCAACTAAGCTGTCTGAGTTTCGTCCTATAAGCCTTTGTAATGTGATATACAAGGTCATTGCTAAATGTCTTGTTAACAGATTGAGGCCTTTATTGGGAGAAATTATTTCGCCGGAACAGAGCGCTTTTGTCCCGGGTAGGTTGATCACGGACAATGCTTTTATGGCCTTTGAATGTACGCATTATATTAAACACGAGAAAAACCCGGATAAAAGTTTTTGTGCATATAAGTTGGATTTATCTAAGGCTTATGATCGGGTGGATTGGATCTTTCTGGAGCGAGTGATGCAACAGCTAGGCTTTGATCATCGATGGGTGAGATGGATTATGTCATGTGTCACCTCGGTGAGATACACGGTTAAATTAAACGGAGCCCGCTCAGATTCATTTGCACCGTCGCGAGGGCTACGGCAGGGAGATCCTCTGTCACCTTTCTTATTTCTATTTATTGCTGATGGTTTAGCTGCTTTGCTTAAACAGGAGGCAAGGGAGGGACATATTACCCCACTCACGGTGTGCCCGAGGGCGCCGGGTATATCACACCTACTGTTCGTCGATGACACTTTACTATTCTTTCGAGCAACAGAAGGAGAGGCCACACGGATTCGGGGAGTACTTGATGCATTTGCCTATGCCACAGGACAGCTTATTAACCCACAGAAGTGTTCTATTCTCTTTGGCGAATACTGCAGGCCACGAGACAAGGATGACGTGGTGCGTGTGTTGGGTGTCCAGAATGCAAGCTTTGAGGAGAAATACCTTGGGCTCCCAACACCCAATGGTCGTATGTCAAAAGGTCGATTCCAGAACATCCAAGAGAAGTTTACCAAGAGATTTGTAACGTGGTGTGATCATATGGCTCAAAGTGGCAGGGAGGTGCTCATTAAGTCCATTGCCCAAGCACTCCCAACTTACTTGATGAGTGTTTTCCGTTTGCCGGCCTCGACATGTGACGATCTTACCCGCATGGTTAGAAACTATTGGTGGGGAGCGGAGAAGGGACGACGCAAGACTCATTGGCGTGCGTGGGAAAAGCTGATTCAGCCGAAGTCTAAAGGAGGTATGGGTTTCCGTGAATTCCGTTTGTTTAACCAAGCCTTGTTGGTGCGACAAGCATGGCGGATCCTTGCATTCCCGGACAGTCTATGTGCGAGAGTTTTGAAGGCTAAATATTTCCCGAATGGCGAGCTTGAAGACACGGTGTTCCCAAATGGCGCTTCTCCTACTTGGCAAGCTATAGTACATGGACTAGATCTCCTGAAGAAGGGGCTGATTTGGAGGGTTGGCAATGGACGCTCGATCCGGATATGGAGAGATAATTGGATTCCTAATGGTGGCTCTGGTAAACCAACTTCTTTGCAGGGAAGATGCCGCCTCCGAAGGGTGTCGGAATTACTCGACGAGTATGGAGCATGGCGTGTCGATTTACTCCAGAAGTACTTCCTCTCGGTTGATGTCGAACATATTCTCAAAATTCGAGCTTCTCCTCTCCTCAGCGAGGACGTGATTGCCTGGCAACCGGAGAAGAGTGGTGTCTTCTCGGTTCGAAGCGCTTACCGGCTGGCGCTTGACGATCGTCTTCGTCCATCTTCAGTCGCAGCGAGCAGGGCACCGGACGGGCGACGAGCCGTCTGGGCTTTATTATGGAGGTGCCCTGCTCCTCCAAAGGTGCGTCTGTTTGCATGGCGTGTGGCTACTGATTGTTTACCCACATGGATTAATAAACATCATAGGAATCTTGAAGTCTCTAAGTTGTGTCCCGTATGTGCTACCGAGCCGGAGGATACCTTCCATGCTCTTTGTAGGTGTCCCCGTGCAGTCGCGTTGTGGCAATCCATGGCGCAACAATGGAACATCCCGGACGTGCTGCAGCTTGTGAACACGGGCCACGAGTGGCTCCTGCATATTCTCGCGGAGCTGCCGGAGGAGGAACGCTTCTTCACACTCATGACGATCTGGAGATGTTGGCATGTGAGGAACGAAATCGTGCATAATAAAAGGCCGCCACCAGTGGAGAGCTCGACTCGGTTCCTCACAAGCTACATCAATTCTCTGTTGGCTATCCAGAGTCACCCCCATGGCGACCATGTCAAGGGAAAGATGGTGGTTGGCATACAGCCTATGAGGAAGGCGCTACAGCATGTACAAGAGGAGCATCGTCTGGAGCGTTGGGAACCAGCACCGGCGGGATGGGCTGCACTCAATATTGATGGATCCTTTTCGGAGCATGACAGTAGTGCTGGCGCTGGCATGATCCTCAGAAACGAGGCCGGTGCAATCATCTTCTCCTCGTGTCGCGAACTTCGTCAGTGTAGCAGTCCTCTTCAGTCTGAACTTGCTGCATGCTTGGAAGGTATTTCCCTAGCGATCCAATGGACCACCCAGCCAATTGTAATCCAGACGGATTGTTTAGAAGCTGTGAAGTTGATCAATACATCGGGGCATGATAGATCGATGCACATGGTGATGGTGCAAGAAATAAAAGAGCTTCTTCAAGAAGGTAGGGAATATATAGTCAAGCATGTTAGGCGTGAGCAGAACACTGTTAGTCACTATTTAGCAAACTTTGGTAGAGTTCATAAACGCACTGCGGTGTGGCTTCGATCAGGACCGGATACGGTTCCCGATCTCTGTAATGCAGACATGGTCGCCGCTTGATTAATGAATCCCCTTTCTCCTCGCAAAAAAAAAGTTAAAACTTGGCGGAATTTTTTTAAAAAAAAACCCTGAATAGGCCTGAATCAAGAAGGAAGGAATCCTTCCGGTCTCCCCGACAGCTCTGCTACACGTGGGCAACGTGACCCGCTCGACTTCTACTCCAGGAGCCTCCCCTCGGCGGGACCCACTCAAGCAGCTAGATCGCGTCGATCCACACCGTCCACGACAACCTTTCGCACCACGCGGACGGTCCAGATCTTACCAGATCCCGGATCAGAGAACGTCGCTAGACAAAGCCGCTAATCAAAATCAAATCGCATCGCCAGAGCCCGGGGGAACGACACATCGTGGGCGATCCTTTGAAGCCCCCCACAGGCGACAGCCAAGCTCCGCCGCGGCCTGCACTTCCGATCGAATCCGAGGTACGCGCGTGCTGCTCGGATCTCGCCCTCCACCCTCGTCCTCCTCCTCCGCGCTCGATCGGTTCGGCACGATTAAGCTCGCGCGCGCTAGAGATTTGCTCATTTGAGTTGCTCGTAGTCGTACGAACGAGCAGGCCGGTGGCACCGGGTTGCGGTTCTGCGTTTCAAATCGGCTACGCTGGGGGCAGGTTTTCAGGCTTTCGTACATTTTTCGCCCGGTTCTTTATCTTCCTCGGCCTCTTGTGCTGTGCTCGCGCCTGCGCGTGCAGTTTGTGATGTCTCTGGTCTCTGGAGTGCGGTCATCGGATCAACCGATGTACTAGAAGTCTGTAGACTAGTCAACGACAAGGTGAGGGAGGGAAGGATTTTTTAGGGTGTGTTGTCTCTAGGAACAACCGATGTAAGGCCGAGATTTTGCTAGCTTTTTGAGTTTGGTTTGGTGTTCTGAAACTGTGCCTTTTAGCGAGCTCGGTGCGTAAAAACTGTTTCTCATATATGTGAAATTCGAGCTAGTAATGTCGAGTTAACTTTTGTTTCTGAAGTACCATTTTCCAGTAAGCGGCACTTCACAATTGGCTTCTATGTTCCCCATGTAATCGAAAGCTTAACTTTGTCAGGATACTGTTGATATTTTTTATTCAAACAGTATTATCTAGCTTATACTTCCCAGAGTACACGATTTAACTGACAGGTGTATTAGATCATGACTCCAGTGTTTTATATGCTCGACAGCTTTATTGATCAATTTTCCTAGAGCACTGTGTGAAATGAAAAGATACAACCATCAATAAGCAATTTTACTTATTGATCAATTAGGCCCGGGGTACGCCTCCATTTCCAAAAACTAATTGAATTAGCATATGATAGTCTTCTAGGGATTTCTTTGGTTTGCAATGCATTTTGTTAATTTAGTCTACTCTGTTAATGTTGGTATATCAGGCTTCCTCTAAATTTCAAAAACATGGTTGTTGCAAACGGCAATGTCGACATGGAGGAAGGAACCCTTGAAATCGGGATTGGTATGCATCTTCACATCACTGATAATTTGGTAAAGATAATGCACACCTTCTAACAGTTCTCTCTGTATTGCAGAGTACAGGACAGTTTCTGGAGTTGCTGGTCCTCTTGTGATTCTTGACAAAGTGAAGGTATCCTCACTTCACACCAGTTTTCGTGATTTAATGTTTGATATTTTTTTTTATCCTGAAGCTGTCATTTTAGGGTCCTAAATACCAAGAAATCGTCAACATACGATTGGGAGATGGCACAACTAGGCGTGGTCAGGTGCTTGAAGTTGATGGAGAGAAAGCTGTGGTTCAGGTATACTCCCTCCGTCCGTGAATAAGTGTACTTCTACGTTTTGGTCTAAGTCAAAGTTCTAAAATTTTGACCAACTTTATAGAAAAGAGTAGTAACATATATGACATCAAATTGGTATATTGTGAAGCTACATTTCAAAACGAATCTAGTGATACTAATTTAGTGCCATAAATGCTGGTACTTTTTCCTATAAAGTTGGTCAAAGTTTTAAAACTTTGACTTAACACAAAGGCTAGATGTACACTTATTCACGGACGGAGGGAGTATATATTAGTGTGAGAAATATCATAGCGGCATTAAAAATGAAGATCATATTACTGTTTTTCAGAAGTTGTCAATTCATCACCTATTGATGGGATCGTTTATTCAAATTTATTTATAATAATACTTTGATCGGAAAAACAGATACTCCCTCCGTCCCAAAATAAGTGTCTCAACTTTGTACTTGAGACACTTATTTTGGGACGGAGGGAGTACCATGTACGGCTTACCTCATATTCTATGAAACCTCCAAAGACTAAGCTCATATGCTGTCTATAGCCATAATCTTCTTGGTCGTAGTGGAAACAAGTATGCAATATTCCTATCACATTATCTCAATTTAAGCATCATTTAACAGTTAGCTGTATTTGTCTTTTCATCGTCTTCAGTTCACCTCACACATTGAGATGAGTTCAAACTCCGGTTATATATTAATGTACAGTTTTTCCTTTTCAACCTACCTTTCTTTCATTGTTCATGAAACTTGAGAAAATCACTCGCAGGTTTTTGAGGGAACTTCTGGTATTGACAACAAATATACAACTGTGCAATTCACTGGTGAGGTAATATCGATTTCCCATGAAACTTGTGCTCACATATAGCAACAAAGATGCTCTTTTGCACTTCTCATAAATTGGTGTCAATGGATAATTTTCTGTTTAATTGACTACTATTGAGTGGTCTTTGTGCTATTGCTTAATTTTTTTAAAGAAAATTGTTCTGCATTTTGGCTCATTAATATCTTTTTCTTTTTGAATTTTAAAGGTTCTAAAAACTCCAGTATCACTGGATATGCTTGGCCGCATTTTCAATGGTTCTGGGAAACCTATAGATAATGGCCCACCAATTTTACCAGAGGCGTACCTGGATATTTCCGGTAAGAGTTAGCTGGGTTCAAATATGCAGAAGACTTCAGGCAACATAGGTTTTGACATTGTTTTGTCAATCTCGTACAGGAAGTTCTATCAATCCCAGCGAACGGACATACCCTGAAGAAATGATTCAGACTGGCATATCTACAATTGATGTGATGAATTCTATAGCTCGTGGTCAAAAGATACCTCTGTTCTCCGCTGCAGGTCTGCCACACAATGAAATTGCTGCTCAGATTTGTCGTCAGGCTGGGCTGGTAAAGCGTAAAGAGAAGACTGACAATATCTTGGAGGTATATATAAAGCCAAAGCAATTATTGGATGCCCACAGTATTTATCTATTAAAATTATTTGGATAACTCTCGGAAGTAGCCAGAAATAATTATAATGAAGCTGAAGCTGAAATAACTAACTAATTTTGATGGTTGTTTGCTCCATCAACCAGGCTTGTACACTGATGTGTGACTTTTCTATGGACCATCCAAACCTTTCTCACCGTACTAAAAAGTTCTACACACACTCGAAGTGATTAGTTTTGGATGAGTTTGATGGAAAAAATATCCACCTGCACATTATGAAATAAATTTTCTTCTAAACTACATAATATGGCATCACATGTTGGATCATTATTGTCCATTTATTATTCTGGGTGCTGTAGCGATGCTTGCGGTAGGCAACTCTATATGTTAATCCGTGTCCTCTTGGGATGGCCTGTGAATCATAATTTATAGCATGGACTTGCAATACATTGTTATTTTCTGTGGTCTTTGTTCTACCTTCGAAGAAGTAGCTACTTATATCGTGTACAATCTTGGTATGGTTTACATGGCACAGTGGTGAAGTACTCCCCAGTTGTGCCAAGAGGTCTCTGCATTGTGCAGGGGCAAGGCTTGCCTCGTATAATCCTTCCACATACCCCACCTGGCATGGGAGCTTCTAGCACTGGGTCTGTCCTTGGTCTGGTTTACATGGCAAAGTTTAGTTTGCAAGTGGTAATAATAATAGTTTAATTAACAGTGGCTACTAATTCATATAATTCTCAGTTACATTTATTTATTCCGAACATCCTATCTTGTCTTTTCTCCATGCTAGATCATTAGTTTGACATCCACACGTCTGCTACAATTGTTGTAGAATGCCGAGGAAGACAATTTTGCTATTGTCTTTGCAGCTATGGGAGTAAACATGGAAACAGCACAATTTTTCAAGCGTGATTTTGAGGAGAATGGTTCGATGGAGAGAGTTACCTTATTTCTTAATCTGGTACATCTGCATACCTTTTTCCCTCTCTTTTTCCTTTCTTCACCTGTTGCTCTAAGGATTTTACCCCTTGCTTTTGTTCATAGGCAAATGATCCAACCATCGAGCGTATTATTACTCCAAGAATTGCTCTCACAACAGCGGAGTACTTGGCATATGAGTGCGGGAAGCATGTTCTTGTCATCCTGACTGACATGAGTTCATATGCTGATGCACTTCGTGAAGTAAGGGCTCTTATCTCCAGTAATATTTTCCTAGGTTTCTGTTAACAACATAACCCTTAATGTTTTTAATCTCGAGTCTTTTTACCTGTTCCAAGAAATCTCGACATAGATATTTATAATAGAAAACACATATTTGTAGAGCCAATCTTCGCATATAAGATTCCTTTTGCTAAGATATCATTCATAATTAACAATAACTTGCACTTTTTTTTATCGCGATAACTTGAATATTGTATGTGAATCTAAGTTATAACTTCCTTTGGGTAAACTGCCATCTACTGTTTATTTATTATCAATAGGAGCTAAATATTTACTATTGCAGGTATACCAGTTTATACTTTTGTGTTACAATGACTTGTTTAAAAATTTGTTAAGCTTCATGCACTAGGCAACGCAAAAACTCCGAACTGATGGAAAGGGCTAGGCAATCCACATATACACTTCAACAAGATTCACATACAATATTTAAGTTATTGCTCAGATAAAAAAAAGTGTAAGCTATTGATAATTATGAATGATATCTTAGCAAAATGAATTTTAATGCAAAGATGATGTCATAAATAATTAAAGTTCTGGTTGCAATGTTGGCTGAGGACAGTGGATTTTTGTGTGTAGTTCTTGTGTGGTCTGGATTTAACTGATCCTTCAGTGTATTTTCCTGATTCATTCTCAGTTCCCTTACTCTATATGGACGTACATTTACCTTCTGCTTTTTTCCTTTCAGGTCTCTGCTGCTCGAGAGGAAGTGCCTGGAAGGCGTGGTTATCCTGGTTATATGTATACTGACTTGGCAACTATCTATGAGCGTGCTGGTCGTATAGAAGGAAGAAAAGGATCGATTACGCAGATACCTATTTTAACCATGCCAAATGATGGTCAGTTAATGATATATTCTTGCTTTTCCACCAAATGTTTTATGACGCGACATATTTTCTGTACTTCAATGTAACTATGTAAATGTAGAGTTGATTTAACTGAGGAAGAATAGTAGGATGTGTTCTGTAATTATCACTCCAAAACAAACTACATTAGTAAAATTTGTTCAGTATTTCTGGCAAAAAAAATTGTTATCTAAGTTTCTAACTGTTGTAGATATTACCCATCCAACTCCTGATCTTACTGGTTACATCACCGAGGGGCAGATCTACATTGACAGGCAGCTACATAATCGGCAGGTATTGTAAACTGCCCAGTTGGGTACTAAACTTTATAGATGATCCCTAAATGCGCAGTAAACTTAGCATATGTTCTAAGGCTGCTATTAGGACTTCTGATCCGAACAAGAAAGGTGACTAGACTTAAGATAGTCAATTTGCGGAGGCAATGACTTTTTTTTTCTTTGCTGAGACAGGATGCATACGTAGCGCCTCTGTAGAACTCTTCATTCTATGAAATAAATAATTTACCAGTCTCTTTAAATTGAGGATGCAGCTTGTTGCCTTACCTTCAGAAATAGAAAAATGATAGTTTGTCTGTAACAGTAACTTAGCAAACAGGAAACCCTCTACTGGTCTAAATGACTCAGCCTGGGAGGATCATAATTAACTCAGATCAATATTTTTGTTGCTCCTATTTGAGTAGTATCTCAAAATTTATGTCTGACCGTGTTGCTAATATCTATCTGGCAGATATATCCACCAATCAATGTCCTTCCCTCGCTTTCGCGGCTCATGAAGGTATGATTTTTTTGCTACTAAAGAAAATTGTGACAATCGACACCCAAGTATAGTGATACAAGCATTATCACTGAGGTCTATAACTGCTTACCTGTTCTGGATCTTTTGCAGAGCGCTATTGGCGAAGGCATGACTCGCCGGGATCATTCTGATGTCTCAAACCAGGTTCGCTAGAGATTCCCATAATCTGCAGCCTACACGATCTTATTCGAGAATATGGATCGGTTAATCACATGTTTTCCTTTCAGCTATATGCCAATTACGCCATAGGCAAAGACGTGCAGGCGATGAAGGCAGTGGTTGGAGAGGAAGCACTGTCATCAGAGGACTTGGTAACCTCGAACTTGCACTGACTTTTCACTTTATTTTCTGAATTGTTTTGAAGCTCCTTATCAACTGAATTATCGGAAAATGATGGCAGCTCTACCTTGAGTTCCTCGACAAGTTTGAGCGGAAGTTTGTGGCTCAGGGAGCATATGACACACGAAACATCTTCCAGTCGCTTGACCTTGCCTGGACCTTACTCCGCATCTTCCCCCGTGAGCTGCTCCACCGTATACCGGCGAAAACCCTTGATCAGTTCTACAGTCGTGATGCCTCCCACTAAGTCAGAATTTGGGCGCCATCATGGAAATTGGTTGTTGTTGTGCAATAAAGCGGTGCCAGGGGCTCAGTTAATATATTATATTGTGCTATCCTCCCAATTTGTAGTTCAAATTTGTGCTAGCATTAGCAAAACATCAATTCTTTTGACAAAAAACATGATTTATCTAGCAATTTGGGCAACATTGATGCTCAAATCGCGTCATGTATCATATTGCTGAGGACAATTGTTGCAAGGAAGGGGAATAATGGAGGATAAGTTCCTCGCAAAATAACAATAATCGAGAACAAGTTGAGCTGGGTATTATGGACTTTTGAATAAAGAGTGAAACGATTTGCATCTACGGTCAGCTTTTAGGCACTCTAATAGAGCTTGTTGATGATTTCATACTAAGAGCATCTCGAACTGTAGCCTTAAAAACCAAGTCGTGCCCAAAAAACTGCTTTTAGGTCTTCGGGCAAAAAGGAAACACATCAACAGCGGCCTTATTATACATATATGGTGGCCAAACAAATTTAGGCCCTGCCCAAATAAATGCTAGTACAATTGATGAAAATATACATCACCAGCAGCACCTGCCCAGAAACCAATTCGGCTACCGTGGGAACCCAACCGCCCAAAGAGAAACTTAACGTCGCCAACTCGCCTCCTCACCGCGATCGCCGTCGGCCCATTCTTGCTACTGCCGCCGCCACTCAGTCGGCCACCCCCAACCCCGCCAGCTGAGACCCATCACGATCCCATCCACCGCCATCGAAGCTTGGAAGTCGACGCAGATTCTGGTCATTTCCCCACCCATCTACCGGCCGAAATGGTCGTCACCGCACCACCTTCAGCCGCCGAGGTCGATTAGCGGCCGGGAGACCTCCAATTGCCTAGCGCGGCCACCGCTGAGCCGCGGCTCCGTTTGGAGCCCTCAACACTCATGCGACACAAAGCCACCAAAGTTGGCAGCACCCCGCCTCCTCATCGCGATCGCCGTTGGCCCATTCTCGCTACCGCCGCCGCCACTCGGTCGGCCACCCCAACCCCGCCGGCTAAGACCCATCACGATCCCATCCACCGCCACCGAAGCTTGAAAGTCGACGCAGATTCTGGTCATTTCCCCACCCATCTACTGGCCGAAATCGTCGGCACCGCACCGCCATCAGCCGACAATGTCGATTAGCGGTCGGGAGACCTCCAATTGCCTAGCGCGGCCACCGCTGAGCCGCGGCTCCGTTTGGAGCCCTCGACACTCATGCGGCACGAAGCCACCAGAGTTGGCAGCATCCTCAGCCCCTGGTCCCTCTTTATGCCATTCCTAGGTGGCCTGACGACTATCTCAGCCCCGGTAAGATACGCTGACAAGAATTTGAAGGCAGAGAAAACTCTTGGAGGCATAAAACCTTCTCTCCCCACATCTAAAATCAATTTAAATACACCAATTTTTTGACTGTTGTTGGAGATGCTCTATGTACTAGTTTCGGCCTCCAAGGTACCAGAGATATTATGAAGTGATGGAAATGAAAGAAAGAGAGTGAAAACTTTGAGGGATAGCTTGAATTTTGAAAGTGTTAGCCTTAGTTCTAATGCTTGTGCCCCTCCCTTCATGTCAAAATAAGTGCCTCAATTTTGTACTAAATTTAGTATAAAATTATACTCCCTCCGTTTTTTTATATAAGGTGTATTTGTTTTTTGATTAAATTTCATGTAAGGTGCATTTCTTCTAACTTCTCATAATTCCCTTGTTAGCCCTCCAGAAAAACGGAAAATATCTCTCTCCTGATTGTCTATATCTCTTCTTGTAGCAAGAAAAGGAAAGTATATCTCTGTAGATTGCATGCATCACTTACTTTCTTGGACTAATTGATTTACTTACCACTATTCAACAAATTTACCAAGGGTAATTTAGTCATAACATGTCTATAATTCTGTGCCTTGGTCATTGTGCCGAAAATAATACACCTTACATAAAGGAACGGAAGGAGTACTAAAGTTGAGACACTTATTTTGGAACGTGTGTGATACAATACAAGCTCAAGCTGCAATCTCACAAGCGCAAAAGGTATCCAAGACTTACACGAAATTCCTCCATCAACCACCTAACAACATTACCCAAAAAGGCTTCCGCCCCGCTTTATATATAAAGCAAAGATCCACATCACCCGATACAAACGCACGCCACCACCACACACACCCAAGGCAAGGAAAAAAGGTGCTGAGCGCAGCAACACCACCCCTAGCGCTACTACCACGAAGAGATGAAGCCGCATACGACGAACCGTGAACTCCAAGGCAGCACCTTCAGGAAGGAAACGACACCGGAATGCCGCCACCACCCGATCCAAGGATTAGAGTTTCCCCCCGAGGTGCACGACGGGACGTGAGCGCCGCGACGACGCGTTCAAGAAGGGAACGAGCTTCGTCGCCGCCGGTCCGTCCGAAGACAGAACAGGTTTTCACCTCGGCCAACACTTACCGCCACCGAACGCCACACCCCGGCTACCACGCCGCCCACACGGCCATGGCCACCAGGCAGCACCAAAGCCACGATCTCTGCCCAAGAGCACCGCGCTACCACCTCCAGGGCCGCCGCCCCCGCATCCAAGACCTTGACACCACCTCACCCGAGACCCGCCGCTATCCCGACCAGAGAGACGGGCGGAAAGGTCCCACCTTTCGCACCCCTGGGCGACCCCCAGCGTCGAGACCCAATAGGCCGGCCAGCACAGGCATCCATCGACCCGTCCTGCAACCCCGAGCGCGAGACGAGCTCAGTCCTGCAGCACCGAGAGGGGGACGAGGTCAGTCCTGCTGCATCGTGCGCGAGACGAGCTCGGTCCTGCTGCACCGGGGACGAGACGCGCGATGGACCGCAGCTGGGAGAGGGCCAACCCTTTGATGGAAGAAGCGCCCGGGCGTCGAGGAGATGCGGTGAAGGCCAAGACGGGTCGATTGCAGACGAGCCGACGCCGGAGAAGTCGGTCGCCACCGCAGGCAGATCCGCCGAGCCACCAGGAAGCCGCCACGACACCGGGAGCCCGCCATCATGCGTCGGGCCTCCCCACGCCGCCGCCCCCGGCCGAAGCAACGGCCACACCAGATCGCTGCCCTACTCGCGTCGCCCAGCGAGCTCCAAGCGCCGGAGCCGCCGGGCACGCACCACCGAAGCCAAGCGCCGCCGGCCGATCCCCACCGCCAGACCCGGCCGGATCCAGCAGGAGGCCGTCCGCGCACCACCTCCTGAGAAGGGAGCGCCGCGGCCACCCGCCACGCGCGGATCCAGGACGCCGGCGCGCCGCCCGCAGCCAACCATCCCGCTGCCCCGCGAGCCCGCGGCCGCCCAGCACACCACGAGCAGAGGGGGAGAAGCGCCCCGCCGCCGCCGCGCCCACCGGCTTTGCCCGACCGAACTCGCCGGCGGAGGCGGGGAGGAGGGAGGAAGGTGGCGTCGAAGGGGAGGGGCGGCTAGCCCCCCCCCCCCCCCCCCCGACGCGCGCGGCCGCGTCGCGGGACATTTGATGCGAACCGGCTCCTTGTGGAGCTCGCCTCGTCCCCTCCACCATAGTCACACTCATCGCCGCCGACATCAAATGTGGTCGCTAGGGATCAAACTCCCGAGTCCGGGCCACCAAAGCACCTCCATGGCTTGGCAACCTCGAACACAAAGACTCCTCTTTCCTACGGCGCAACGCTGCGATGGCGCTCCAAGCTTGATTAAGTACTCTGTTACTCACACGATTAGAACATTCAGCCCCCACCCCGAGTCCTATTGACATCCTCCCTAGTCCCTACTATTTCCACTCGAAAACAAACACATCAATTCTAATATTTTTACCTTTACTCTATTGGCATTCTCATTGTTAAAACACAACTTCGATCAGTGATTCATCTACTAAAATCGAGAGCTAACATAGGTTCATGGTCTTTTTTTATAACAAAGTACTAGTACAAATGCCCGTGCTTTGCAACGGGAGAAAATACCAGTATTGTCATGATTGTTTGGAACCACGTCACAGGACAACGGCCGACGATGGGACAAAAGAATGCATCATTTGAGGATCACGGCGTGGAGGTTAGGACATGGAGGCTTGTAGTAAATTGATCTGAATGTGTGGAGGTTAGGAGGTGGAGATTCGGAATAAATTGTTCTGATAGACTTTTTGATCTATTAATAGAAAAATCATGACAATATAATGAGCAATATAAGCAATAAAAATGTCATGTGTTTGAACAATAAAAAAATGATGGAAATTTAGTAACGATCATACGTGCAAACATAGCATAAATTTAGTGAAAACTGTAGGTGTAACCGTGGCATTGTCGATGGGTGCAAACGTTATTAGCTAATTTCTTTTAATTATGCACCCAGTAGTTAATTTGATTGTCCGATCTCCAATCAATATTTTTTTTGATTGTTTAGTTGTTCGTGCAAAGTTCTCCCATTTAATTATGCCTCCTTTAAATTTCCCATTGCCCAGTTGATGGCGTACAACATCCCTTTTTTTTGTTTTTTAAATTTAAATAGAAACCCATGCAGGATTAATACCTCACCCTCCCGGTTTGCTTTCTTTCCTCTTCTTTTTTGAAGTGCAGCCACGCCACCAGGATCAATACCCCACCTGGACCAGGCCCAGTTCAGCGCACAGCCCAACAGCTGTAGTTCAGCGCATGGCCCAATAGCTGACGGGCTAAACGTAGCAAATAAAAGCATTATATGTCCTCAAATTAGTACCACCTCGCGTATATCGCATATATATCTTTAAAAACAATATCACCGCGGGATGAAACCAAGAATATCACCTTGTTTTATTACTAGGTATAGATATAGATATAGATATAGATAGGCGTCTCGTAGTCGACGAGAACGTTCCTTTAACTGAAAGCGCATCAACGAAAATCTTGTAATAAATTCAGAATAAATGTAAGCATCAAGACTTAAACTCTGATGGATTAAAAATATCACTGTCCTCTTAACCATCTAAAGCCAGTGAAAGATCGATTTTGTCCTTGTAAAATGTCAACGTTTTCTTCCTGGAGTAAAAAACCCAACATAGTACTAGTAAGCAAGTGTGCAACCCCCCTCGAAAAAAAAGAGCAAGTGTGCAACCAAATCTGGGCCGGATACGACCCCGACCCCGAACCACAGTCCGTTTCAATTTTTCGACATAAAAAAAGCCCTCCCGTGTGTCCACGGACCTGATTTACGTGGAACAGGCTTTTGATATTTCTCTGCGGAGCCTTTCCCCCGACGCAAGAATAAACGGGAGCGAAAAGCCCAGACCCTTCTTCCCCTCTCCTCCTTTGCGGCGGCGCGACGGTAGGGGAACTCCATCCAACACATGGCCGCCGCCGTCGCCGTCCGCTCGAAGCGCAGGCTCCTACCCCACCTCTACCGTCTCCTCCACTCCACCGCCGCCCCCTCGCCCAACCGCTTCCTCCGCCACGCGTCGCCGGTGCCCCGCGCCGCCGACCACTCCCCTTTTCTCCGCCTCCCCGCCGCGCGCGTCTCCACGCTCCCCACCGGCCTCCGCGTCGTCACCCAGTCCTACCCGGCCGCCACCCGCATGGCCTCCGTCGGCGTCTGGGTCGACGCCGGCAGCCGCTTCGAGCTGCCCGGCACCAACGGCACGGCGCACTTTCTCGAGCACATGGCCTTCAAGGGCACCGAGCGCCGCCCCACCGCGAACGCGCTCGAGGTGGAGATTGAAGACATGGGCGCGCGCCTCAACGCCTACACCTCCCGCGAGCAGACCACCTTCTTTGCCGACGTGCAGGGCCGTGACGTGCCAGCCGCGCTCGATGTTCTCAGCGACATCCTTCAGCACCCGCGCTTTCCGCAGCAGGGCATCCAGCGCGAGCGCGGCGTCATCCTCCGCGAGATGGAGGAGGTGAGCTGTCGCCCCTTTTGCTGAGTTACCCCTCCTTTTCCCTATACAGCTAGAATTAGATTCCTAAATTTACTAGTCCATGGGTGTAAGTTTTCCTGATACTTACTCTTACTTGATGTTCTCTGGCATTGGTAGTTTGGTCATCTGATCATTGGCCAGAGAGTATTGATTGTTATGTATGGTTGATGCCTACATGATGTTTGATGCATGGCTGCATATGTTTATGGGTGGACAGGTGCAAGGAATGATGGAGGAGGTGATATTTGATCACCTGCATACCGCAGCATTCCGAGACCATCCCCTGGGGGACACGATATTAGGTCCTACGGAGAACATTAAATCTATCTCGAAGAAAGATTTGCAGCAGTACATTTCAACGCATTATACCTGTCCTAGAATGGTATGGTTATGTACCTATTCGGAATAATTTAGCCATTTCTTATGTGTAACTTGAGTGATAAACTTTCTATTTTGTCGGTTGGCTTAGGTTGTATCTGCTTCTGGAGCTGTCGATCACGAAGAGGTTGTTGATCAAGTCAGAAAATTGTTTACAGGATTCTCTACTGATCCAACTACTGCAGATCAGCTTGTTGAGGCAAATCCGGCTATTTTTACTGGCTCAGAGGTCTGCTTTTAGTTTTATCAAAATGTTATTGTAGTAAATTATTAGACTATGTGAATTGATTATCTTTTGAACTTTTTAATGTATCATTAGGTTCGTGTGGAGAATGCCGAGATGCCTCTAGCGCATATTGCAATTGCTTTCAAGGGTTCATCCTGGACTGACCCTAGCTCTATTCCTCTTATGGTGACCCAAAGCATATTGGGATCTTGGAATAGGAGCATCGGCGTAGGGAACTGCTCAGGGTGAGAAGGATTTTCACTGATTGATTGACCAATAATTTGCCCTCCTAGTTTCTTCTTACTGAATTTCTTGCTAAAGCTGTTGTTATATATTGAAACTGCAAGGTCTGCTTTAGCTCGTGGCATCAGCAATGGTGAGCTAGCTGAGAACTTGATGGCATTCAACACTAACTATCGCGATACAGGATTATTTGGCATCTATACTAGTGCTCCGGTAAAGTTTATTTCTCAATCTTGTATTTTCAGTTGCTTGTTGCTTGAATGTTGAATCAACTTAGATAAAGTCTGATCTGATGTAATTTTTCCCAGTATCTCTTTGTCAACTATTATGAGTAATAGTTATCTTTATTGTTAAGTTTACTGCTATATTATCCATTATTATAGTGCTGAACCGAATAGTGATTAGTTTAAATCTGAAGTTTCGAGGTAATATTTGGGACAATATATTTGTATAACTAAGCATTTTATTTATGTATTACTCTCCACTTAGGGAATGTGTAAGAAGTGATCAGTGAGAAACATTGTACCACTTAGGATTATAATTAGTGAACTTCCAGTTCGTTCTTGTTAGTCAAACTGTTCTTTACCCTTGTAGCATCTGCGTTGGCTACGAGTTTGAAATATTGTAGCAATCACTTCATCACTTGTGTGTGTGCCAGACAAAGTTTCTTCCAAGTTTAATGTGATAATGCAATTCCCCAGCGATGGAGATGAGTTATCAGTTACGCTATGTATCAGACCAAATGGTTTATCTGTAAAACATCATCTTATATTTTTTGTAATATGATTGCAGCCTGACGCACTACATGACCTGTCGCGGTTAATAATGGAGGAATTTAGAAGACTTGCATTCAGAGTGTCAGAGACAGAGGTTGCTCGTGCTCGTAATCAGGTAGCTATGGTCTCCAAGAGTATTCACTAGATTTACACGTTTTTCTTTTATTGTCTGGTTTTCCATGTGGATATTTATAGAAGACAAAATCACACAGTTGCTCCTACATTATTAACAATATTAGAGAAAATCCTTGAATTTGGTAGATTTGAACTTGCACTTGAAGTGTTCCAATTTGTTTAATAGGACCATGCTTCTTTGTGGGTTGCAGGTGATTGTAGAGATGTCTCGGTTATATTTTTGTCTGTCTTTCAGTTATCTTTTTATCCATTCAACTATGCTACTACTATTGCTGCTAAGTCCATGGTGCCCTACTTAACAACAACAGTGACAAGGTGGCTGCATGTAATATTGTTAAAAATGTGACCGATGATTAATCTTTTATAGCTTCAGCAATAGGTAAACTAGTAACAAGTTCATCAACAGCAAAACCTCTCCCGTTTTCGTGAAATGACACTAGCAGCTTGTGATGATGGATCTATTTACATGATATTGTGTTACACTGTATGACGAGTAGAGTAATTAATTATGATGCATGTCATGCAAACTTGTACTCCCCCGTTCCTAAATATTTGTCTTTTTAGGGATTTCAAACTCTGTTTTTGAGTCGCTCGACTAGTCGCGACTAGTCGTCGACTAGTCGATGAGTCACACTGGCAGGGTCGACTCAGCCTAGCGACTCGACTCATGGTATGAGTCGAGCGACTAGTCACCACTAGTCACGACTCGTTGTGTTTTCTGGGTCGAACGACTCAATTTTTTTCTCTAATCTTGCTTGCTGGAAACCTAGATCGAAGCAGTTCCCCCTCCCCCCTGACCCAACCCTTTCCTTGGCAACCGCCGCCGCCCATGGTTGCTGGCTTGCTGCTCCTCCCCTCCTCCCCTGGTTGCTGCTGCATATCTGCTCCGTCCCTCCTCTGGTTGCTGCTGCTGGTGGTCTGCTCCTCCCCTCCTTCCATGGTTGCTGCTGCTGCTGGTCTGCTCCTCCCCTGAGCTACCAAGCAGAAGCACTAGAGGTCTAGAGCAGATCAGAGCAAAAGGAAAAGAGATGATACAGGATAGTGCTTCTGTATGGTAATTTTATTGTACCTACTGCCTACTGCATAACTCACGTCGACTCGTCGCATGTTGACTCGTCGACCATGAGTCTAGACTAGTCACGACTAGTCTAGAGTCGCCGCCCCTGAGCGACTCGTCGACTCATCGACTCAAAAACCTTGATTTCAAATGGACTTCCACATGCGGATGTATATAGACATATTTTTGGAGTGTAGATTTACTCATTTTGCTTCGTATGTAGTCACTTGTTGAAATCTCTAGAAAGACAAATATTTAGAAACGGAGGGAGTAGGTGTTACAACATTCTCAAAAAAAGATTTTTGGATACATCAATCCTATAGTTGTCACTTGCAAGAAAGCCTCAGTATTTCTTGGCTTCACTTGCAAGCAACTTGTTTTGTATGCATCAAATAAACCTGTTTTCATCACAAAAAGAAGCAGGTAACAAGAACTAACATTTTTATCCTTTTCAGTTGAAGTCCTCTCTTTTGCTTCACTTTGATGGATCAACTGCAGTTTCTGAAAATAATGGTCGCCAGGTATGTTTTATTTTATCATGGCGTTGTCAGTAGCGACCGCTACTGCTGTCCTGATTAACAACTTTCCCTCAACCATCTCACGCAGATGCTTACTTATGGACGAGTAATGCCATTCTTGGAGCTTTTTGCTCGGATTGATGCTGTTGACTGCGATACAGTAATGAAAACAGCCAAGGAATTTATAATTGACAAGGTAGATCTTCTAATTCTCAGTTTGTGATTGATGTGCTTAACTTATACTCCCTCCGTCCCAAAATTCTTGTCTGTCTAGATACGGAAGTATCTAACACTAAAATGTGACTAGATACATTCGTATCTAGACAAATCTAAGACAAAGAATTTTGGGACGGATGGAGTAGTATAATATATGCTATGGAAAATTAGCCACGGATGCAAGAAAGATTGATTGTTCATCAATTCATCAAATGGTAAAATTGGCAAAAGCTTGCTGCGCAAACGGGGCTACCATAAAATCCACCGCAATACCAAATGTAGCCTAAAACTCCGTATCACAGTAATACTGTCCAATATGATTGAGTAGTTGAGCCACTCTGAAGTTTTATGCAGTCGAGTGACTTGTTTGACGTTTTGCAGGATGTTGCCCTTGCTGCAGTTGGGCCGATCTCTAATTTGCCAGAGCTCAGTTGGTTTCGCTCACAGACTGTTTCTGACGACAAATTTATTTCAAGAGTATTTTCGCTGTTCGCACAGAATAACTGAAGCTGCTGCTCTGGGATATTGTTGTTGTAACTCATAGTTCGACCGAGGAATTGATAGCTAGCCTCAAGCGGTCTCATTATTGGTCTCATTATTTCCTATAGATAGGAGTACGTTCTTTTGTCCTGTACGCCATTTTATTTTTTGATAATCTCCTTCTCTCTGGTGGTAGTAACAAGTTTAATGCTTCCATGCTATTTGGAAGTTGAATCATCTTCACGCCTCGCTGATGCAGTTATGCAGTGTACCTCGAAATAATATCTTGGCAACATACTCTACAGTAGTAGAGAAGACTGTCGGAAGAGAATATTACCTCTTTTTTTCATCTTACACGGCCTTGCAGAGTAGCATCCTAAAAACGTGCAACCGAATTCCTCTGACCCTCTGGTAATCAGTAAAAACAAGGTCAAAATTGCAAGACTGCAAGAGCATTGCATTCTTTTCGCTGTATGCTTATTGTGTACAAATGTTTCGCTAGTGAGAGATTCTCATAGAGCATATACCCTGTTGCAAAACCAGAGGAAAAACATGATTACTCTGTATTGCGGGGCGCGGTTATAGTTTCCTAGTGGCCAGATTTCCGTAAGGGCAGGTACATTGGTTGATAAGACAGTTTTATTTTAAGCTTGCATGTAGTTTAAAGATGACAATAAAAGTATATGTATAATGGGTTATTTCTTAGTCTTATTTTCAATAACCAGTTATTCCTAAAAAT
Source organism: Aegilops umbellulata (assembly GCA_032464435.1). NCBI lineage: Eukaryota > Viridiplantae > Streptophyta > Magnoliopsida > Poales > Poaceae > Aegilops > Aegilops umbellulata. The sequence goes on along the minus strand of CP136056.1, from coordinate 315,515,213 downwards.
ATGTGAGACATATTGTGATGAGAGATCACCTCTTAAATAAGAGAAGACACCTACACCTCAACATTTATCCTATGCTGCACTTCTAAGATAACACCATTGTACAGGCCCTAATGTTGTTCTAGCAATGTGCCTCTCAGAGCTCTATAACCGGCCCCTCAAACAGAATGCGGAGTTGCAGAGGCGGGCTCTGTTTTGCAAAATAGAAATAAACTATATTTAGAAGTTACCAAAAGTGTCAATAATTTTAATACAAATACATATGCACGTTGCAAACTTTCATCAAGTAATTTGATTATTTGCATGCTACACAAAAAGATAAATATCTGGCCCAAAAACAAGAAAGAAAAAGCCCATTTTAATCTGTGTATTTATCTTTTTCGTATACCTTACATATGAACATATATGTTCATGAAATTTTATAGGTGTATACTACAAATATAAACCTATGTATATACTTTCTTTTCAGTTTTTTTTCAGTATGTGGAAATAGTATTTCGCTGAAAAAAATAGAGCTCTATAGAGCTCGGACTCTGTATGCACTTTTCGTTCAAACCCTCACTATATGTCCGCAAGCAGCACAGTCGTGTAAATGCCATTCAGCTGGACCCCTCAAATCTGCCCTACACGTTCCAGTTGTTTGGCACCCTTCATACCCAGTCCATATGTGGGGCGTTTGGATGTGTCCGCCACGTCGGATTGAAGGCAGGGGCTCATCCCCGACCTGCTCTATTCCTCTATCTCTCTTCTGTCTCATTCACACAACCGTCACCCTAGCTCCGCCGTCATTCCCAACCCATAGCGTCACCACTGGAAGCCCCAACCCACAACGTCGCCAACCGTGCCGCCAGCGGACAAGGTCGTCGCCGCCATCTACCGCCGCCCCGATACGTCCAACTCCCACGAACACAACTCACGCTCTACGTGTTCGAGGAAATGTTCGAGCAATTCTTTTAATCTTTAGTTCATTTTTAGGCAAACGATGGATCGTCGTCATATGATGAGTATGGAAACAAGGACCATGACGAATTCATATATAAAGAGTTCGCCGATTTCTCGGATTCGGACAATGAAAATGCTAAAGTGATCATCATCGAGGAAGAATTGGAGAAGCAAGAGGAGCATGTGCTGAACTTCAAGGGTTCGATAAAGGGCAAGAGAGCTATTTCCCGGGATAGGATCGCTAGAGCAAAGCTTCTCTACAAGGACTACTTCAAACCAGACCCAACATATGATGAAGGTTTTTTTCAACGTCACTTCCGGATGAGCTGAAATTTGTAGTTCCACGTAGTGAATGTCGTGGGGGAGGCTGATGACTACTTCAAGCTAAGGAAGGGTTGTTGCAGACATCTTTCCTTCTCTCCTTTGTAGAAATGCACAACTTCTCTCAGGATGCTTGCTTATGATAAGATCGCAGATGCCATCGTTGCTGAAATCCGGATGGGAAAGACCACTTGCCTGAAGACCACAATGCAATTTGTACGAGTGGAGTACATGAGAGGACACATGAAGGTTGATGGAAATTAGACCAGCAAGAGGTTTTTGAGGTACGCTCGGTTCAGTTGTTTGCATGCTTGGCAATGGAAGAACTAGCCCAAAGGTTTGCACGAGAAATACCAAGTTCATACCAAAGAGGCCACCTTCATACTTGAAGCAGTGACATTGAAAGACTTGTAGATTTGGCATGCCTGGTTCTAACAATGACATCAATGTGTTCTAGGATCTCCCTTGTTCAAGAGACTTTGTGGCGGGGATGATCCAACGTACAACTACACCATCAACATGCACAACTACAAAATGGGGTACTATCTTGCCTATGGTATCTATCCTTAATGGGTGACGTTTGTGAAGATGTATCTAATCCCCAAGGTAGGAAACAATGTCTCTTTGCACAAATGCAAGAAGATACTAGGAAGGAAGTGGTGAGGGCATTCAAAGTGTTGCAGGCTCGTTGAGATACTTTTCATGGAGCTTCAGTGATGTGGAAACCGGAGACACTATGACAATTGATGACATGTTGTGTAATCTTGCAAACATGATTACGGAGGATGAGGGCGACAAGATGCGGAGCATGTTGTCAACTTTGTAGAGATGCATCGACAACTTCAAGATCAACAGGTGCACATGCAACTTCTCGATAATCTTGTGGAGCATATGTGGACCCACATATAAATCAGTGAACTATATATTTTATGTGTCAATTATGCACTCTCAACAAGTTTGAACTATGTATTTTTATGTACAAATAATTTTTATTTCAGCGCTCTATTCATTGTTGTGTGTAAAGATCGAAGTGCATGTTTTTGCATGGATTACAAAGAAGACATTGGAGGGGCGAAGCGATGCTATTTGTGGACATGCCTAGACGGTCCACAGACGTATAGGGGCATGTATTTGTCAAGTCTGGTTTTAGATACTCTTACACAGTAATTTCACAATAGCTATCCAAAGTACTGTTCATATCAATAATCTTAGACTTACGTAGACCCTATTTGTTTCAGTTTCAATCGGCTCCGAATCATTTTTTTGCGGGAAAGACTTCCGATCTATTCATCTTCAATCATGGTAGTACAACAAACACTCGAAATAATAAAAATTACATCAAGACCCGTAGACCACCTAGATCATTTGTGGTTCACTTCATTGGCAGAATCAACTTTGCAAGTACACCTGGACGTTCTTCAGGCAATTGCATTAAAATGGTCCGAATCCAGATCCAGCTTCACTAGTAAAGCTGATTCCAAATAGAACTTCTGATTTTTTCACTATAAGAATCTATTGCCTAACACTGAAACAAACAGGGGCCATAACCCCCCTCCGAACTGCACCAGGGTGCCCCCCTCTCTATCTCCAATCCTATTCTTTCACATTAGTTAGTCGTGTGTTAACTCCATAGTTAACTTCCTGTATGTCTAGCATTACTCTATTCATTTAGGGGGTAAAGTCTTTGTGTAGCATCATCCTTGTGTCTAGTGCTAATGTTCCTCAGCCGACCGTTGCTACCTCTTGAGCACTGCGTTGGTTTTCCCTTGAAGAGGAAAGGGTGATGCAGCAAAGTTGTGTAAGTATTTTCCTCAGTTTTTGAGAACCAAGGTATCAATCCAGTAGGAGGCCACACGCAAGTCTCTCGTACCCACACAAACAAATAAGAACCTTGCAACCAACGTGATAAAGGGGTTGTCAATCCCTTCACGACCACTTGCAAAAGTGAGATCTGATAGAGATGATAAGATAATATTTTTGGTATTTTTATGATAAAGATTGAAAGTAAAGAAAACAAAATAAACGGCGAAAGAAATAGCTTGTTGACGGGAGGTTAATATGATGGAGAATAGACCCGGGGGCCATAGGTTTCACTAGTGGCTTCTCTCAAGATAGCATAAGTATTACGATGGGTGAACAAATTACTGTCGAGCAATTGATAGAAAAGTGCATAATTATGAGAATATCTAGGCATGATCATGTATATAGGCATCACGTCCGCGACAAGTAGACCGACTCCTGCCTGCATCTACTACTATTACTCCACACATCGACCGCTATCCAGCATGCATCTAGAGTATTAAGTTCATAAGAATAGAGTAACGCATTAGGTAAGATGACATGATGTAGAGGGATAAACTCATGCAATATGATATAAACCCCATCTTTTTATCCTCGATGGCAACAATATAATACGTGTCGTTTCCCCTACTGTCACTAGGATCGAGCACCGCATGATTGAACCCAAAGCTAAGCACTTCTCCCATTGCAAGAAAGATCAATCTAGTAGGCCAAACCAAACTGATAATTCGAAGAGACTTGCAAAGATAACCAATCATACATAAAAGAATTAAGAGAAGATTCAAATATTCTTCATAGATAATCTTGATCATAAACTCACAATTCATCGGATCTCGACAAACACACCGCAAAAGGAGTTACATCAAATAGATCTCCAAGAAGATCAAGGAGAACTTTGTATTGAGATCCAAAGAGAGAGAAGAAGCCATCTAGCTAATAACTATGGACCCGAAGGTCTGTGGTAAACTACTCACACATCATCGGAGAGGCTATGGTGTTGATGTAGAGGCCCTCCATGATCGATGCCCCCTCCGGCAGAGTGCCGGAAAAGGCCCCAAGATGGGATCTAACGGGTACAGAAGGTTGCGGCGGTGGAATTAGGTTTTGGTGGTGCTCCTCGATGGTTTCAGGGTACGTAGGTATATATAGGAGGAAGAAGTAGGTCGGTGGAGCCACGAGGGGCCCACGAGAGTGGATGGCGCACCTAGGGGGGTAGGCGCGCCCCCTGCCTCGTGGCCTCCTCGTAAGTTTCTTGACGTCCACTCCAAGTCCTCTGGATCACGTTTGTTCCAAAAATCACGCTCCCGAAGGTTTCATTCCGTTTGGACTCCGTTTGATATTCTTTTTCTGCGAAACACTGAAATAGGCAAAAAATAGCAATTTGTGCTGGGCCTTGGGTTAATAGGTTAGTCCCAAATATAATATGAAGGTGTATAATAAAGCCCATTAAAACATATAAAACAGAATATATAATAGCATGGAACAATAAAAAATTATAGATACCTTAGAGACGTATCAAGCATCCCCAAGCTTAATTCCTGCTCGTCCTCGAGTAGGTAAATGATAAAAACAGAATTTTTGATGTGGAATGCTACCTAGCATATTTCTCAATGTAATTTTCTTTATTGTGGCATGAATGTTCAGATTCGAAAGATTCAAGATAAAAGTTTAATATTGACATAAAAATAATAATACTTCAAGCATGCTAACCAAGCAATTATGTCCTATCAAAATAACATAGCCGAAGAAAGCTTATCCCTACAAAATCATATAGTTTGGCTATGCTTCATTTTCGTTACACAAAATGCTCTCATCATGCACAACCCCGATAACAAGCAAAGCAATTGTTTCATACTTAGCCTTTTCAAACTCTTTCAACTTTTACGCAATATATGAGCACGAGCCATGGACATAGCACTATGGGTGGAATAGAATATAATGATTGAGGTTGTGTGAGAAGACAAAAAAGGGAGAAATTCTCACATTGACGTGGCTAATCAACAGGCTATGGAGATGCCCATCAATTTATGTCAATGCAAGGAGTAGGGATTGCCATGCAACGGATGCACTAGAGCTATAAATGTATGAAAGCTCAACAAAATAAACTAAGTGGGTGTGCATCCAACTTGCTTGCTCACGAAGACCTAGGGCATTTGAGGAAGCCCATTGTTGGAATATACAAGCCAAGTTTTATAATGTAAAATTCCCACTAGTATATGAAAGTGACAAAATAGGAGACTCTCTATCATGAAGATCATGGTGCTATTTTGAAGCACAAGTGTGGTAAAAGGATAGTAACATTGTCCCTTCTCTCTTTTTCTCTCATTTTTCATTTGGGCCTTTTTTTTGGCCTCTTTTTTTTTCGTCCGGAGTCTCATTCCGACTTGTGGGGGAATCATAGTCTCCATCATCCTTTCCTCACTTGGGACAATGCTCTAATAATGATGATCATCACACTTTTATTTACTTGCAACTCAAATATTACAACTCAATACTTAGAACAAAGTATGACTCTATATGAATGCCTGCGGCGGTGTACCGGGATATGCAATGAATCAAGAGTGACATGTATGAAAGAATTATAAAGGTGGCTTTGCCACAAATACGATGTCAACTACATGATCATGCAAAGCAATATGACAATGATGATGCGTGTCATAATAAACAGAACGGTGGAAAGTTGCATGGCAATATATCTCGGAATGGCTATGGAAATGCCATAATAGGTAGATATGGTGGCTGTTTTGAGGAAGATATAAGGAGGTTTATGTGTGATAGAGCGTATCATATCACGGGGTTTGGATGCACCGGCGAAGTTTGCACCAACTCTCGAGGTGAGAAAGGGCAATGCACGGTACCGAAGAGGCTAGCAATGATGGAAGGGTGAGAGTGCGTATAATCCATGGACTCAACATTAGTCATAAAGAACTCACATACTTATTGCAAAAATCTACAAGTCATCAAAACCAAGCACTAAGCGCATGCTCCTAGGGGATAGATTGGTAGGAAAAGACCATCGCTCATCCCCGACCGCCACTCATAAGGAGAGCAATCAAAGAACACCTCATGTTTCAAATTTGTCACACAACGTTTACCATACGTGCATGCTACGGGACTTGCAAACTTCAACACAAGTATTTCTCAATTTCACAATTACTCAACTAGCACACCTCTAATATTACCACCTTTATATCTCAAAACAACTATCAAGAATCAAACTTCTCTTACTATTTAATGCACTTTGTAAACTACCATGCTGTTCTAAAGGACTCTCAAAATAATATAAGTGAAGCATGAGAGATCAATATTACCATCTTTATATCTCACAGGTACAGAAGGTTGCGGTGGTGGAATTAGGTTTTCGTGGTGCTCCTCGATGGTTTCGGGGTACGTAGGTATATATAGGAGGAAGAAGTAGGTCGGTGGAGCCACGAGGGGCCCATGAGGGTGGAGGGCGCGCTCAGGGGGGGTAGGCGCACCCCCTGCCTCGTGGCCTACTCGTAAGTTTCTTGACGTCCACTCCAAGTCCTCTGGATCACGTTTGTTCCAAAAATCACGCTCCCGAAGGTTTCATTCCGTTTGGACTCCGCTTGATATTCTTTTTCTGCGGAACACTGAAATAGGTAAAAAAAAACAATTTGCACTGGGCCTTTGGTTAATAGGTTAGTCCCAAAAATAATATGAAAGTGTATAACAAAGCCCATTAAACATCCAAAACAGAATATATATAATAGCATAGAACAATAAAAAATTATAGATACGTTGGAGACGTATCAACCGTCATCGCCAGACATGCAACAATTATCACTGTCATGGTTCAGGGCTCCTTCACTTCAAAGGAGAAGTAGAGAAAAGACGCATAGATAGGAAATTTTTGTACGGTGATATTATTCATGCATCTGGGTCAAAGGAATGAGAAAAATATAGGAAATTTTAAAAGCGTAGGAATTCTAATATTCACTTGGACCTCTATTTCAAATTCCTATGTACGGAAAACAAGAGTAAGACCCCTAGTGGCATAACAACATTTCAACTAAAATTTTTATGCGGTTTGACTTTGGGTTGACATGTTTATTAGAATTTGTGTGTTTTTCCAATTCATGTGAACCAAAACAATAAAGTTGGTAGAATTCTTGTGTTTAGCAGTCCTTTCTTTTGCACATGCATTCTTATTCTATTCTGGTGTTTTTAGAATCATGTGAACCAAAGAAACCCCAGTCATGTGATACCGGCCAACGATCTAGGCTATTGATCCCTGTTTGGAACAAGGGGTTTCCGCAGGAATTTTGTGTAAATAATCCTACACGATTTTTTCCTACGGTGCATTTTGGACCATAGGATTTTGGATCAGAGAACTCCTTTATTTCCTTCACATTTTGAAGGATTCCAAACATTTGCTCACATCTCATGTTTTCACTTCCTTTGATAAGTGGATTACAATACAAATCTCCTCTTTCTACCCTCTTCAAATTTCAAAATATACTTTTTGCAAAAATCCTATGAAGGTAAATGGACGTGAACACGAATACGAGAAGGTTGGTAATAGCGGTCGTATTCCAGTCGGATACAGGAAACATTAACCGCCGACATTATAATGGGTACCTGGGTGAGGCGATTGGATTGGAAGAAGAGGATTGAGGAACTCCAACAGATCCGACGACGAGAATAAAACTAGGACGAGATGACATCTTCGCTTAGGTTTGCCGCGAGAAAGATCTATGGTCCCGCCCTTGGGCGACCACGGCAGCCGTATTTTAAGGAGGGACAGAGTCCGCTCTTGCCAAGGATTAACCATGGTGGGAGCTTCCCTCGCCGCTTTAGCTCCTCTAAATCTCCGCTGCGTCCGCCTCCGCGAGAACGAGGCCGGCGAGGAGGTGCTTGGATGGTAGTGTAAGCATGGGAGGGAGGCGCGGGTGACAACCGGTGCCACCATCTCCTCCACTGGCATGTTCGCCAAGTAGGAGGAGGAGCGCGATGACATACCAGCTAAGTTTCAATACTTATGTTACAAAATGACAACCACATCAGTTTTTCACAACTTAAGTTACGAAATGACAACCACAACAAGTTTTCACTAGTGAAAATTTGGTATGGTTGGGCGTAGAGCTCCGTTGTGCCCATGATACGACCAAGGCCATGCCATCCCTTGCTACTGTTATAATCACTACAAAACACCAACAATATTACTTTTGCTACTGTTACTTTTGTTACCGTTACCACTACTATCATACTACTTTGCTACTAAATACTTTGCTGCAGATATTAAGTTATCCAGGTGTGGCTGAATTGAGCCGGCAGTGATGAATTTCTTATTCAAGTGCGCGGAGCGCATGTTGTTGATAGAGCACGTGCATCCAACAAGGACACCAAGCATGCTATTGTTTTTGAATTTCTGAAGGATGGTGCAGTTTTGGACACACACTCAGTTGGTGATCTCTGTTTTGGCAAAAAATGCAAAGTGTTTGGGAAGTGTTGTTTTACCGTTGCTTTGACCGGATTTTGACTGGTAGGGCATGGCTATTTCATGCATAGTTGTTGTTTGAGTTCCTCAAGCTCGGTCGGGAGTCGTCGGTGGCCGCGCGCCAGTTGTGGCAGAGGGCGATCCTCCACTGGTGTGAGACGCCCCCTCCTGTGCTCCAATTTAAGCCAAATCAGCGGCTGCTCCGCTGGTCTAAAACTAATCCCGACACACTTCATGTACAAACTGGACAATCTCTTTCGAAGTATCAGGGTTTCGGACGAGAACTCATCTGTTACACGGGCACTTCATTTTTTTAAACTTATTACAACTCCAGACTTTTTTGAATCATAAGTAAAGGACCAGGGCAACAGGCCAACATGACTTCCGCATTGATGTCATGTTGTCCTGTGGCGCCGCTCAGAGGGAGAAAGAGAGGTGAGGCGGGCGAGGTGAGCAATCGACCAAGTCTGCGACGATGTGGAGCTCTGGCCGGCGCGGTGACGGCGAAGACCCGGAGCGCAAGCACTGGATCACCTCCGATGCGGCGCGCAAGCGGGCGGCCACTGAAGTGTCAGAACAACACCAACGATGAAAGCCCACGGTATCTAGTGCGCGGTAAGAAGTTTACACCAGCCTCCGGACAGAGGGCGACGAACTGGGACCAGGATTGTACCCCCAGATCCCATTCTTCCCCTCTCGACTCCTCATTGTTCACAACAAGTTTTCACTAGTGAAAAATTGCTATGGTTGTAATTTCATCACGACGTCAGATTCTTCGTTGCTTAACCAGAGTCAGTTCAGAGACATGTTACGAAATGTAACCACAGCTAAGTTTCAATACTACTTTTAAAAAAAATCTCTCTGCAAACTCCTATATATTGGGCCAGGCCAAGCCATCAACTACTCCTGGGCCTCGGTCCAACAACTTAAAATGTCCAGGACGAGAACACGTGTCGGCCTTTCGTTACCAGGACGAGGACACGCACGCGCTCTTCATTAGATGAGCACCGCAACCTATCCTCCCTCGACGACCGATGGCCTCCTCGGAGCCCTGCCAGAGATGGCGAGCGCAGGGGTGGAGCGACAATAGGAGTCGGCCCGTTCTTCGAGTGTGGTGGGCGACGGGCATAAGATCCCAGGACATGGACACGTGTCGGCATAATCGGCTGGAGCAGTTGGGCCAGGCCAGGCCGGCAACGAGGGGGCACCCAGAGGTAACGGGGGACATCCATAGGCAAGGCCGGGCGACCCCGAGGTAACGACTCTAGGATACGGCGGCGGTGACACTTTCAAGAGATGGACAGAGAGGAGCAATGGAGGTAGGGAGGAAGACCCAAGTGGCCCGACTATCGCACATCTGCCAACAAGAACACGCACTGTTGGCAGATCACCTATGAGCCGAGGTGGCCGGCGATGCCAAGCTATGGGCAGGTGTTGTTGGGGAACGTTGCAGAAAACAAAAATTTTCCTACGGTTTCACCAAGATCCATCTATGAGTTCATCTAGCAACGAGTGATCAGATGCATCTACATACCTTTGTAGATCGTGAGCGGAAGCGTTCAGAGAACGGGGATGAGGTAGTCGTACACGACGTGATCCAAATCACCGGAGATCCTAGCACCGAACGGACGGCACCTCCGCGTTCAACACACGTACGGAGCGGATGACGTCTCCTCCTTCTTGATCCAGCAAGGGGGAAGGAGAGGTTGATGGAGATCCAGCAGCACGACGGCGTGGTGGTGGATGCAGTTGTCACGTGCAGCAGGGCTTCGCCAAGCGTCTACGCGAGAGGGAGAGATGTGACAGGGGAGAGGGAGGCGCCAGGGGTCAAGGGTCGGCTGCCCCTCCCTCCCCCCTTTATATAGGCCCCCTGGGGGGGCGCCGGCCCTTGGGAGATCCAATCTCCAAGGGGGCGGCGGCCAAGGGGGGTGGAGTGCCCCCCAAGGCAAGTGGGCGCCCCCCCACCCTAGGGTTCCAACCCTAGGCGCAGGGGGTGGGCCTTGGGGGGCACACCAGCCCACTAAGGGCTGGTCCCCCCCTCTCACTTCAGCCCATGGGGCCCTCCGGGATGGGTGGCCCCACCCGGTGGACCCCCGGGACCCATCTGGTGGTCCCGGTACAATACCGGTGACCCCCAGATCACTCCCGATGGACGAAACAGCACTTCCTATATATAATTCTTTACCTCCGGACTATTCCAAAACTCCTCGTGACATCCGGGATCTCATCCGGGACTCCGAACAACATTCGGGTTACTACATATACATATCTTCACAACCCTAGCGCCACCGAACCTTAAGTGTGTAGACCCTACGGGTTCGGGAGACAGGCAGACATGACCGAGACGGCTCTCGGGCAATAACCAACAGCGGGATCTGCATACCCATGTTGGCTCCCACATGCTCCACGATGATCTCATCGGATGAACCACGATGTCGAGGATTCAATTAATCCCGTATACAATTCCCTTTGTCAATCGGTATTTTACTTGCCCGAGATTCGATCGTCGGTATCCCAATACCTCGTTCAATCTCGTTACCGGCAAGTCACTTTACTCATACCGTAATGCATGATCCCGTGATCAAACACTTTGATCACATTGAGCTCATTATGATGATGCATTACCGAGTGGGCCCGGTGATACCTCTCCGTCAAGCGGATTGACAAATCCCAGTCTCGATCCGTGTCAACCCAATAGACACTTTCGGAGATACCCGTAGTCTACCTTTATAGTCACCCAGTTACGTTGTGACGTTTGGTATACCCAAAGCACTCCTACAGTATCTGGGAGTTACACGATCTCATGGTCTAAGGAAAGGATACTTGACATTGGAAAACTCTAGCAAACAAACTATACGATCTTGTGCTATGTTTAGGATTGGGTCTTGTCCATCACATCATTCTCCTAATGATGTGATCTCGTTATCAATGACATCCAATGTCCATAGTCAGGAAACTATGACTATCTGTTGATCAACGAGCTAGTCAACTAGAGGCTTACTAGGGACATGTTGGTGTCTATTATTCACACATGTATTACGATTTCTGGATAACACAATTATAGCATGAATAAAGACAATTATCATGAACAAGGAAATATAATAATAATGCTTTTATTATTGCCTCTAGGGCATATTTCCAACAGTCTCCCACTTGCACTAGAGTCAATAATCTAGTTACATTGTGATGAATCGAACACCCATGGAATTCTGGTGTTGATCATGTTTCGCTCCAGGGAGAGGTTTAGTCAACGGATCTGCTACATTCAGGTCCGTATGTACTTTACAAATATCTATGTCTCCATCTTGAACATTTTCACGAATGGAGTTGAAGCGACGCTTGATGTGCCTGGTCTTCTTGTGAAACCTGGGCTCCTTGGCAAGTGCAATAGCCCCAGTGTTGTCACAGAAGAGTTTCATTGGCCCCGACGCATTGGGTATGACTCCGAGGTTGGTGATGAACTCCTTCACCCAAATTGCTTCATGTGCTGCCTCCGAGGCTTCCATGTACTCCGCTTCACATGTAGATCCCGCCACGACGCTCTGCTTGCAACTGCACCAGCTTACTGCCCCACCATTCAAAATATACACGTATCCGGTTTGTGACTTAGAGTCATCCAGATCTGTGTCGAAGCTAGCGTCGACGTAACCCTTTACGATGAGCCCTTTGTCACCTCCATAAACGAGAAACATTTCCTTAGTCCTTTTCAGGTACTTGAGGATATTCTTGACCGTTGTCCAGTGTTCCTTGCCGGGATTACTTTGGTACCTTGCTACCAAACTTACGGCAAGGTTTACATCAGGTCTAGTACACAGCATGGCATACATAATAGAACCTATGGCTGAGGCATAGGGGATGACACTCATCTCTTCTATATCTTCTGCCGTGGTCGGACATTGAGCTGAGCTCAATTTCACACCTTGTAACACAGGTAAGAACCCCTTCTTAGATTGATCCATATTGAACTTCTTCAATATCTTATCAAGGTATGTGCTTTGTGAAAGACATATGAGGCGTCTTGATCTATCTCTATAGATCTTGATGCCTAATATATAAGCAGCTTCTCCAAGGTCCTTCATTGAAAAACTCTTATTCAAGTAGGCCTTAATGCTGTCCAAGAGTTCTATATCATTTCCCATCAAAAGTATGTCATCTACATATGATATGAGAAATGCTACAGAGCTCCCACTCACTTTCTTGTAAACACAGGCTTCTCCATAAGTCTGCGTAAATCCAAACGCTTTGATCATCTCATCAAAGCAAATGTTCCAACTCCGAGATGCTTGCACCAGCCCATAAATCGAGCGTTGGAGCTTGCACACCTTGTCAGCATTCTTAGGATTGACAAAACCTTCCGGCTGCATCATATATAATTCTTATTTAAGGAAACCATTAAGGAATGCCGTTTTGACGTCCATTTGCCATATTTCATAATCGTAGAATGCGGCAATTGCTAACATGATTTGGACGGACTTCAGCTTCGCTACCGGTGAGAAAGTCTCATCGTAGTCAACCCCTTGAACTTGTCGATAACCCTTAGCGACATGCCGAGCTTTATAGATGGTCACATTACCATCCGCGTCTGTCTTCTTCTTAAAGATCCATTTATTTTCTATGGCTCGCCGCTCAACAGGGAAGTCAGTCAAAGTCCATACTTCATTTTCATACATGGATCCTATCTCGGATTTCATGGCTTCCAGCCATTTGTCGGAATCCGGGCCCGCCATTGCTTCTTCATAGTTCGAAGGTTCACCGTTGTCTAACAACATGATTTCCAAGACAGGGTTGCCGTACCACTCTGGTGCGGAACGTGTCCTTGTGGACCTACGAATTTCAGTAGGAGCTTGATCAGAAGCATCTTGATCATCATCATTAATTTCCTCTCCTGCCGGTGCAGGCACCTCAGAAACGTTTTCTTGAGTTGCGCCATTTTCCGGTTCAAGAGGTAACACTTCATCAAGTTCTACTTTCCTCCCACTTACTTCTTTCGAGAGAAACTCCTTCTCTAGAAAGGATCCATTCTTGGCAACAAAGATCTTGCCTTCGGATCTGAGGTAGAAGGTATACCCAATAGTTTCTTTAGGGTATCCTATGAAGACGCATTTTTCCGACTTGGGTTCGAGCTTTTCAGGTTGAAGTTTCTTGACATAAGCATCGCATCCCCAAACTTTTAGAAACGACAGCTTAGGTTTCTTCCCAAACCATAATTCATACGGTGTCGTCTCAACGGATTTCGACGGAGCCCTATTTAAAGTGAATGCGGCAGTCTCTAAAGCATAGCCCCAAAAAGATAGCGGTAAATCGGTAAGAGACATCATAGATCGCACCATATCTAATAGAGTGCGATTACGACATTCGGACACACCATTACGCTGAGGTGTTCCAGGCGGCGTGAGTTGTGAAACTATTCCACATTTTCTTAAGTGTGTGCCAAATTCGTGACTCAAGTATTCTCCTCCACGATCTGATCGTAGAAACTTGATCTTTCTGTCACGTTGATTTTCAACCTCACTCTGAAATTCCTTGAACTTTTCAAAGGTCTCAGACTTGTGTTTCATTAAGTAGATATACCCATATCTACTCAGGTCATGAGTGAGGGTGAGAACATAACGATAGCCACCGCGAGCCTCAACACTCATTGGACCGCACACATCAGTATGTATGATTTCCAATAAGTTGGTTACTCGCTCCATTGTTCCTGAGAACGGAGTCTTGGTCATTTTTCCCATAAGGCATGGTTCGCACGTGTCAAATGATTCATAATCAAGAGACTCTAAAAGTCCATCTGCATGGAGCTTCTTCATGCGTTTGACACCTATGTGACCAAGGCGGCAGTGCCACAAGTATGTGGGACTATTGTTATTAACTTTAACTCTTTTGGTATTCACACTATGAATATGTGTATCATCACGTACGAGATTCATTAAGAATAAACCATTAACCATCGGAGCATGACCATAAAACATATCACTCATATAAATAGAACAACCATTATTCTCGGATTTAAATGAGTAGCCATCTCGAATTAAACGAGATCCAGACACAATGTTCATGCTCAAACTTGGCACTAAATAACAATTATTGAGGTTTAAAACTAATCCCGTAGGTAAATGTAGAGGTAGCGTGCCGACGGCGATCACATCGACCTTGGAACCATTCCCGACGCGCATCGTCACCTCGTCCTTCGCTAGTCTCCGTTTATTCCGCAGCTCCTGCTTTGAGTTACAAATGTGAGCAACTACACCGGTATCAAATACCCAAGAGCTACTACGAGTATTGGTAAGGTACACATCAATTACATGTATATCACATATACCTTTTGTTTTGCCGGCCTTCTTGTCCGCTAAGTATTTGGGGCAGTTCTGCTTCCATTGACCACTTCCCTTGCAATAAAAGCACTCAGTCTCGGGCTTGGGTCCATTCTTTGGCTTCTTCCCGGCAGCTTGCTTGCCGGGCGTGGCAACTTCCTTGCCGTCCTTCTTGAAGTTCTTTTTACCCTTGCCCTTTTTGAACTTAGTGGTTTTATTCACCATCAACACTTGATGTTCCTTCTTGACTTCTACCTCTGCTGATTTCAGCATAGCAAATACCTCAGGAATGGTCTTTTCCATCCCCTGCATATTGAAGTTCATCACAAAGCTCTTGTAGCTTGGTGGAAGCGACTGGAGGATTCTGTCAATGACCGCATCGTCCGGGAGATTAACTCCCAGCTGAGTCAAGCGGTTATGTAACCCTGACATAGTGAGTATGTGCTCACTGACAGAACTATTTTCCTCCATCTTACAGCTGAAGAATTTGTCGGAGACTTCATATCTCTCGACCCGGGCATGAGCTTGGAAAACCATTTTCAGCTCTTCGAATATCTCATATGCTCAGTGTATCTCAAAACGCTTTTGGAGCCCCGGCTCTAAACTGTAAAGCATGCCGCATTGAACGAGGGAGTAGTCATCGGTACGTGCCTGCCAAGCGTTCATAACGTCTTGTTCTGCAGGGAGAACAGGTGCGTCACCCAGCGGTGCTCGTAGGACATAATCTTTCATGGCAGCTATGAGGATGATCCTCAGGTTCTGGACCCAGTCCGTATAGTTGCTGCCATCGTCTTTCAGCTTGGTTTTCTCTAGGAACGCGTTGAAGTTGAGGACTACGTTTGCAATTTGATCTACAAGACATATTATAAATATTTTAGACTAAGTTCATGATAATAAAGTTCATCTAATCAAATTATTTAATGAACTCCCACTTAGATAGACATCCCTCTTCTAGTCATCTAAGTATAACATGATCCGAGTCAACTTGGCCGTGTCCGATCATCACGTGAGACGGACTAGTCAACATCGGTGAACATCTTCATGTTGATCGTATCTTCTATACGACTCATGCTCGACCTTTCGGTCTTCTGTGTTCCGAGGCCATGTCTGTACATGCTAGGCTCGTCAAGTCAACCTAAGTGTTTGCATGTGTAAATCTGTCTTACACCCGTTGTATGTGAATGTTAGAATCTATCACACTCGATCATCACGTGGTGCTTCGAAACAACGAACTGTCGCAACGGTGCTCAGTTAGGGGGAACACTTCTTGAAATTATTATGAGGGATCATCTTATTTACTACCGTCGTTCTAAGTAAACAAGATGCAAAACATGATAAACATCACATGCAATCAAATAATAAACGTGACATGATATGGCCAATATCACATAGCTCCTTTGTTCTCCATCTTGGGGCTCCATGATCATCTTTGTCACCGGCTTGACACCATGATCTCCATCATCATGATCTCCATCATCATGTCTTCATGAAGTTGCTCGCCAACTATTACTTCTACTACTATGGCTAACGCGTTTAGCAATAAAGTAAAGTAATTTACATGGCGTTTCTCAATGACACGCAGGTCATACAAAAATAAAGACAACTCCTATGGCTCCTGCCGGTTTTCATACTCATCGACATGCAAGTCGTGATTCCTATTACAATAGCATGAACATCTCATACATCACATATAGATCATTCATCATTCATCACAACTTTGGCCATATCATATCATAAAGCACTTGCTGCAAAAACAAGTTAGACGTCCTCTAATTGTTGTTGCAAGTTTTACGTGGCTGAATTAGGGTTCTATCAAGAACGTTTTCTTACCTACGTGAAAGCCACAACGTGATTTGTCAACTTCTATTTACCCTTCATAAGGACCCTTTTCATCGAATCCGCTCCAACTAAAGTGGGAGAGACAGACACCCACCAGCCACCTTATGCAACTAGTGCATGTTAGTCGGTGGAACCGGTCTCACGTAAGCGTACGTGTAAGGTTGGTCCGGGCCGCTTCATCCCACAATACCGCTGAAGCAAGATGAGACTAGTAGCGGCAAGAAAGTTGACAAATCTACGCCCACAACAAATTGTGTTCTACTCGCGCAAGAAGAACTACGCATAGACATAGCTCATGATGCCACTGTTGGGGAACGTTGCAGAAAACAAAAAATTTCCTACGGTTTCACCAAGATCCATCTATGAGTTCATCTAGCAACGAGTGATCAGATGGATCTACATACGTTTGTAGATCGAGAGCGGAAGCGTTCAGAGAACGGGGATGAGGTAGTCGTACACGACGTGATCCAAATCACCGGAGATCCTAGCACCGAACGGACGGCACCTCCGCGTTCAACACACGTACGGAGCGGATGACGTCTCCTCCTTCTTGATCCAGCAAGGGGGAAGGAGAGGTTGATGGAGATCCAGCAGCACGACGGCGTGGTGGTGGATGCAGTTGTCACGTGCAGCAGGGCTTCGCCAAGCGTCTACGCGAGAGGGAGAGATGTGACAGGGGAGAGGGAGGCGCCAGGGGTCAAGGGTCGGCTGCCCCTCCCTCCCCCCTTTATATAGGCCCCCTGGGGGGGCGCCGGCCCTTGGGAGATCCAATCTCCAAGGGGGCGGCGGCCAAGGGGGGTGGAGTGCCCCCCAAGGCAAGTGGGCGCCCCCCCACCCTAGGGTTCCAACCCTAGGCGCAGGGGGTGGGCCTTGGGGGGCACACCAGCCCACTAAGGGCTGGTCCCCCTCCCACTTCAGCCCATGAGGCCCTCCGGGATGGGTGGCCCCACCCGGTGGACCCCCGGGACACATCTGGTGGTCCCGGTACAATACCGGTGACCCCCAGATCACTCCCGATGGCCGAAACAGCACTTCCTATATATAATTCTTTACCTCCGGACTATTCCGAAACTCCTCGTGATGTCCGGGATCTCATCCGGGACTCCGAACAACATTCGGGTTACTGCATATACATATCTTCACAACCCTAGCGTCACCGAACCTTAAGTGTGTAGACCCTACGGGTTCGGGAGACAGGCAGACATGACCGAGACGGCTCTCGGGCAATAACCAACAGCGGGATCTGGATACTCATGTTGGCTCCCACATGCTCCACGATGATCTCATCGGATGAACCACGATGTCGAGGATTCAATTAATCCCGTATACAATTCCCTTTGTCAATCGGTATTTTACTTGCCCGAGATTTGATCGTCGGTATCCCAATACCTCGTTCAATCTCGTTACCGGCAAGTCACTTTACTCGTACTGTAATGCATGATCCCGTGATCAAACACTTTGATCACATTGAGCTCATTATGATGATGCATTACCGAGTGGGCCCGGTGATACCTCTCCGTCAAGCGGAGTGACAAATCCCAGTCTCGATCCGTGTCAACCCAACAGACACTTTCGGAGATACCTTTAGTCTACCTTTATAGTCACCCAGTTACGTTGTGACGTTTGGTATACCCAAAGCACTCCTACGGTATCCGGGAGTTACACGATCTCATGGTCTAAGGAAAGGATACTTGACATTGGAAAACTCTAGCAAACAAACTATACGATCTTGTGCTATGTTTAGGATTGGGTCTTGTCCATCACATCATTCTCCTAATGATGTGATCTCGTTATCAATGACATCCAATGTCCATAGTCAGGAAACTATGACTATCTGTTGATCAACGAGCTAGTCAACTAGAGGCTTACTAGGGACATGTTGGTGTCTATTATTCACACATGTATTACGATTTCCGGATAACACAATTATAGCATGAATAAAGACAATTATCATGAACAAGGAAATATAATAATAATGCTTTTATTATTGCCTCTAGGGCATATTTCCAACAGGTGTGAGGAAGAGGAGGGAGGGAGGGGGTGCAGAGAGGCACGTGGCGGCAGAGAATGGGGTGGCGGATCACCTAGAAACTACACACCAAGCTCCGGACCCTGGGGCTTGGGACGACCTGACATGTCCACCGCCGAGCTGGTCGGACCCCGGGGCTCGGGATGGTGCGATGAGCTGGTCGGCCCGACCCCCTCTGTCATCACCGGCTCCGGGACCTGCGGTGCGGTCACCTCCGTCGCCCCGTCACCGGCTCCGGGACCTGCGGCGCGGTCACCTCCGTCGCCCACCACACTCGAAGAACGTGTGGGTGCTCGCGCCTGTACAAGAGCGACGGGAGCATCTCCCATGGCCACGACGGCCATGGCAGGGAGCTCGACTCCGGCCAAAAAGCGCACAGGGAACGACAGGACCCCGCCTAGCCACCTGCTTACATCCGCATCGGCAGAGGTGTTCGCCACTGCCTCTAGTAAGAAAAGAGCTTTCGATGGAGAGGCTGGCAATTGTCATGCTAAAAGGTCTTCTGGTTCAGATAGTGCTGACAACCGTTCGACTGGGTGGATGAAAAAAAAAGCACCGCGCTGCTCGTGCCCGGACCTGGACTACTCCTCCTCCTCCTCCTCCTTGGTGTCAGGTAACATTGTATTGCCGCCCGCTATCATGTCCGGTGACGGCATACTGCATCCCTCCATTACCGCAGCTGCTATGGGGGAAGAGACGCACCACTTGATCTGTTCTGACACTCATAACTGTGTATTGTCACCCGCTATCGTGTCTGGTGACTGCGTACTGCATCCCTCCGTTGCTACAGCTGCCGCTGCTATCGGCGAAGAGCCACACCGCTTACGCGACGCCCTGCTCATGCCAGGGCCTGAACTGCTCCTCCTCCTCCTCGGTGGTTTATTGAATCTTGATCGTAGTGATGCACATATTCATAATATTGATGCCAGAAGATGCAAAGTTGATAATGATAATGCAACATATTTGTGGCACTGCCATTTGGGTCATATCGGTGTAAGATTAAGGTCTTGACTGCTTGACCACTTTGCTGCTTTCAGAGCATGGCCTATCAATAAATGTTTCTATTATACATGCTTCTAGCTCATATATTTTCTTTATCTTTTAATGTTAGATCAAGAATGATTTTGCAAACTCATCCCAATACTTTCTCTCGATTTTTCTCCATTGCGACCCGTCAGCGGGTGCTCTCAACTTCCCGTCTTTCTTACAGTCCTCACTGTGCCATCGCATCAACTTGGCATGCTCTCCGTTTCTGAGTTGTCCGCGTTGCGAAGAGACAACACCAGCCACACTGGGTGGTCAAACCCCGTGCTCTTCAGGAAGACGACCAACGTCGGACTACCGTCGGTGATTATCGTTCAGTTCTCCCCATGTTGCTCACGTAATTGCTTAGTTGCTTAAGATAGCCGAACCGATCAGACGTCGTGGGAACTTCAGCAGCCAACTCATTCACCTTCCGTAAGAAGCCATCAATCTTCGCAAAGACACCATCATCTTTTAGGATTAATGCCGCACTTTATATTCAACTAAAACGAGTCTGGGATCTCATCACAGATCACCAGTAGCGGAGCTAGCCGACCGAACCAGGGTGGGCCCTCCTCAGCCCTCACACGAGGGTCAGCGCCACCACAAGAAGTCCTTTAAACAAGGTATTAAATATCCATGCAATCAGATCTAGTTTTTTTTGAACATCAGTACCGACACTAGGGTTAGGGTTTAGGATTTAGGGTTTAGCCCTACAGACACTAGCGCTCAAATATATGTGCATATACTCAACCCTGTAAACGCACGCATGCACACCTTACCCTATGAGCACATCCGAGAGATTAAGCCAGCATATCATTTTAAGATTTTACCACTGTCCACCTATTTAGTTCACTTGTCTAATTTGCAGAATGTATAGTATTTTCTTTCTATTATTATACTTATTATCGCGTTGAAATCAACAATACGACTTCTACTCCCGCAGACGAAGCAACCTTTTCTTCTTGTTAGAATTCTTACCATATCGTGGCAAAAGAAATTGCAAATTGCTAGCGGAACAACATAATCAGCTGCCCCAACATCCCTTCGACAATGGAATCAGGTGACATTTTCCAAGTTTATTTAGCTGGGAGTGCCCCTCGGGCTGCATCATTCGCAGGCCACGTGGGTCTGTCCCTGCGGCATGTATCCTTTTACATCTTTAGCTTACCCTACTGGGGGCGCCCCTCGGGCTGCATCATCCCTAAGCCGCTCGGGTCCATCCCAGTGGCGTGTATCGTTCTTGCATTTATCTGAGCTAGTTTGCTTTTCATGCATAGTCTATCTATGGTTATTACCTGCTTGATTATGATCCACCATGGGAGCCGCACGCCGATCGTCTTTCTTCAGGATCCTTCACATAAGAAGGCTAGGCACGGCGTCTATGCTCAGGCCCGTCCCTGCAGCGCCGATAAATCCAACGGCCGAGCTCTGTCTGGCGGGCCAACCCCATTCACATCACCTCCTGGGGTCGTTGGTGCTTGGCCTTCTCATGCGATAACCTCAGGAGATTCGTTCGGCGCATGTTGTCTAACCACCTCACATAAACACCACAGCCATCAAGAACCAAGACCAGGCGCAACCCGCCTTGAGGTAGGGCCTCGTGAGTCCCGTGCTAGCTCACGAGTGCCCAGACACACCTCGTCTAGCCCTGCTGTGCAAGCCACGTGTCAAGGCGGGGTTGTACACGCCCCGGGGGCTCTCCACAGTAGGGTGTCCCCTCCCACGTACTAGTGGAAGCACCATGCTCCGCGCTGGCCGTCGACACTGCCAAGGAGCAGCTATGCCCGTGCAAGTGCGGAAGCGCTATGCTCTGCGCTGGTGATAAACAACCGAGGGCGGCTGAGGGAGTCCTGGATTAGGGGGTGTTCGGATAGCCGTACTATGACCTTTGGCCAGACTCCTGGACTATGAAGATACAAGATTGAAGACTTTGTCCCGTGTTCGGAGGGGACTTTCCTTGGCGTGGAAGGAAAGCTTGGCGATACGGATATGTAGATCTCCTTCTGTTGTAACCGACTCCGTGTAACCCTAACCCTCTCCGGTGTCTATATAAACCGGAGGGTTTTAGTCCATAGGACGAACAACAATCATACCATAGGCTAGCTTCTAGGGTTTAGCCTCTCTGATCTCGTGGTAGATCTACTCTTGTACTACCCATATCATCAATATTAATCAAGCAGGAGTAGGGTTTTACCTCCATCGAGAGGGCCCGAACCTGGGTAAAAACATCATGTCCCTTGTCTCCTGTTACCATCCGCCTAGACGCACAGTTCGGGACCCCCTACCCGAGATCCGTCGGTTTTGACACCGACATTGGTGCTTTCATTGAGAGTTCCTGTGTGTCGTCACTTGTAGGCCCGATGGCTCCTCCGATCATCAACGGTGATGCAGTCCAGGGTGAGACTTTTCTCCCCAGACAGATCTTCGTATTCGGCGGCTTTGCACTGCGGGCCAATTCGCTTGGCCATCTGGAGCAGATTGAAAGATATGCCCCTGGCCGCCAGGTCAGATTTGGAAGCTTGAACTACACGGCTGATATCCGCGGAGACTTGATCTTCGACGGATTTGAGCCACAGCCGGGCGCACAACACTGTCACGAAGGGCATGATCTAGCTCTGCCGCCGAACAATGCCCTGGAGGCCGCACCCGTGTCCGCTCCGACCCTTAGCTCGGAGCCGACTGCACCAATCGAGGACGGGTGGCTGGACACCGCCTCGGGGGCTGCAATCTCTACGTCGATCAAGCCGAACACCAGCCTTATCCCCTGCGAAGCCCGTGACTCCAAGGTGCCGAACTCCTCTCCGGACTCCGCGCCCTTCGTGCCCTTGCCAATCGAATCCGATTGGGCGCCGATCATAGAATTCACCGTCGCGGATATCTTTCAACACTCACCCTTCGGCGATATTCTGAATTCACTAAGGTCTCTCTCTTTGTCAAGAGAGTCCTGGCCGGATTATGGCCAACATGATTGAGATGCGGACGACGAAGATATTCGATGCCCACCCACCACCCACTTCGTAGCCACTGTCGATGATTTAACCGACATGCTAGACTTCGACTCCGAAGACATCGACGGTATGGACGACAATGTAGGAGATGAACAGGAACCAACGCCTATAGGGCACTGGAAAGCCACCTCGTCATATGACATATATATGGTGGATACACCCAAAGATGGCAATGGCGACGGAACAACGGGGGATGACCCCTCCAAGAAGCAACCAAAGCGCCGGCGTCAGCGGCGCCGCTCTAAGTCCCGCCAAAGCAAAAACGGTGAAACTGGCACCGGAGACAATAACACCCCGGACGGTGCCGAAGACAACTCCCTCCAGCAAGATTCAGCGCAGGAGGATGGAGAAGCCAACCCTCCTGAGAGGGCGGTAGACAGAGAGGAAGAGGATGACAATTACATGCCTCCCTCCGAAGACGAGGCAAGCCTCGGCAACGACGAATTTGTCGTGCCCGAGGATCCTGCCGAACAAGAGCGCTTTAAGCGCAGGCTTATGGCCAAAGCGAGCAGCCTCAAGAAAAAACAGCAACAGCTTAGAGCTGATCAAGACTTGCTAGCCGATAGATGGACTGAAGTCCTGGCGGCCGAAGAGTATGAACTCGAACGCCCCTCCAAGAGCAAGCCGCACCCCGGCGTCGCTCAAAAAATACCAAGGCACGGGGAAACGCGCTAGACCTGCGCGATATGTTGGAGGACAAGACAAGGCAAACAAGATCGATCTACGGATCGCGTGGGCGCCCCACGACTCGAGACAATAACCGTCACGCCGGATACAGCAAATCCGGCCGGGCCGAACACAGCAGATGAAGCTCATTTGAGCTACGTCGTGATATAGCCCAGTACAGAGGCGCCGCACACCCAGTATGCTTCACGGATGAAGTAATGGATCATCAAATCCCAGAGGGTTTCAAACCCGTAAACATCGAATCATACGATGGCACAACAGATCCTGCGGTATGGATCGAGGATTATCTCCTTCATATCCACATGGCCCGCGGCGATGATCTACACGCCATCAAATACCTCCCACTAAACCTTAAAGGACCAGCTCGGCATTGGCTCAACAGCTTGCGAGCAGAATCAATTGGCTGTTGGGAGGACCTAGAAGCCGCATTCCTCGACAATTTCCAAGAGCCCTGGTAATTCGGATACCAAGGACAGCAATGGCAGGTCGCGTCGCAACAAGCACAAGCGCCGCATTAACGGCGACAGTGCTGAGGATACGATAGTTAACGCCGGATTCAGAGGCTCTAAACCCGGTCAGCGGAAAAAGCCATTCAAGAGAAATACTCCGGGCCCGTCCAGTTTGGACCGAATACTCGATCGCTCGTGCCAGATACCTGGCACCCCCGAAAAGCCACCCAATCACACCAACAGGGATTGTTGGGTGTTCAAGCAGGCAGGCAAGTTACATGCCGAAAACAGAGACAAGGGCCTGCATAGCGATGACGAGGAGGAGCCTCGGCCGCAGAACAATACTGGACAGAAGGGTTTCCCCCCACAAGTGCGGACGGTGAACATGATATATGCAACCCACATTCCCAAGTGGGAGCGAAAGCGTGCACTTAGGGACGTATATGCATTAGAGCCAGTCGCCCCAAAGTTCAACCCAGGGTCCTCCTTCCCGATCACTTTTGATCGAAGGGACCACCCCACTAGCATCCGTCATGGCGGGTTCGCCGCATTGGTTCTTGACCCAATCATTGACGGATTTCACCTCACTAGAGTCCTTATGGACGGCGGCGGCAGCCTGAACCTGCTTTATCAGGGTACAATGCGGAGAATGGGCATAGATCCCTCAAGGACTAAACCCACAAAAACGACCTTTAAAGGCGTCATACCAGGTGTAGAGGCCAACTGTACTGGCTCAGTTACACTCGAAGTGGTCTTCGGATCCCCGGATAATTTCTGAAGCGAGGAGTTAATCTTCGACATAGTCCCGTTCCGCAGTGGCTATCACACACTGCTCGGACGAACCACATTTGCAAAATTCAACGCGGTGCCGCACTACGCATACCTCAAGCTCAAGATGCCAGGCCCTCGAGGAGTCATTACGGTCAAACGCTCTCTCTGAACGAAGGAGCATACGGCGGCGCTGGCAGCGGAAGTACAGAGCAGCCTCTCAAGGCAATTCTCCAGTCCGGCATTTAAACGTCCGAACACCGTCAAGCGCGCCCGGAGTAACCTACAACAAGACCGCCTGGCACGTTCCGAGCAAGCGTAGCGATATGGCCCCAACCCCAGCCCTCACGAAACTGCGAAATCAGTACCATGCGTACATAACTACGCCCTGAAAATTCTATGGGCACAGGGGGAGGGGCACGGCCACGGCATGCCCTAAATACGGCTCAACCGCACCAGGGGCTCCCGGTTTCGTCATTTTTCTTACTTTCAGGACTCCATCATCCGGAAGGCCTGTCCGGCAATAAAATCGCCAAACACACGATGCAACAACCAAGGAGGCAGGAAGCTACGCCGAATTCCCAGGTGGTCTCTATAACAAGCAAAATACCTGTCTTACATATCATCTCGCAACTCGCCCCTGGAGGGGGACATGTAAAATAGTCCCATCTCTTGCTTATCGCACTATTTGTATCGTTCTGCTTTTACAGCAGCATTTTAAAATAAACAATGCTTAGCTTCAGCTTATTACTGCATTATCTATTCATTTCTTTTTTAAATATATATGTTCAATTATGACATTTAGCACCCGTACACTTTGGTACGGCCAATACGCCAGGGGCTTAAGCACCCCATAACACAGCGCGAGAAGTCCGAACACTTTCACAAGTGCGGCCCTCCGACCTTATAGCATTATATGCATCAGCTCCGAATCATGTCTTTGGTCAATAGTTGGGTTTGACCGGCTCCCATGTTTTGGTACCTTACGTTCCGCTATATCGGCTAAGGTAGCGCTGGGAGAACTACTGCGATTGTGCCCCAGATGAGCTGGGCCTAAGCACCTCAGTAGAGAAAGCTAAAACTGACTGTCGTGATAGGGCGAGAGCTGGTCGCTGTTCGGGAAGGTTTCGAGTCCTTAAAGACTTATGCCGCTTAGAGCGAGGAGCCGGCTTTGTCCGGCCTAGGCGTGTATAGCGCCCCGAACTCGGTCTTCCGAATACCAGGGGCTTCGTCGAAATTTAGAATTATAGAATTCTATGGCTAAGTGAGAGTGATAACGCATTATAGTCCGATTGCCTTGTTCGTTGTGCTGAGCACCTCCCTTGAAGGACCCAAGAATGGGAAAGTCCTCAGGTTTATCCCGAACACCCCAGCACTCGTGGCATGGGGGCAGAAGCCGACGACTCGCCATCTCTCAAATGTAATAAACGGCCGCACAGAAGGTAATATTTTAAATTAAACAAGCGTTGCATAGCGCATATGAACAAGTTTTCACTGCACAGGATAAAACGAGCAAAGTTTCACCCAAATATTACATCTTTCAAGCATTCATCCGCCACAAGGCGGGCACCCTTCAAGACACCCTCGTAATACATCTCGGGGTAGCGATGCTCCTTGCCCTGCGGCGGCCCGTCCTTCACAAGCTTCACGGCATCCAATTTGCCCCAGTGCACCTTAGCACGGGCAAGGGCCCTACGGGCACCCTCGATGCAGACGGAGCACTTGACAACCTCAAGCCTCGGACAGGCGTCCACCAGCCGCCTCACCAGCCCAAAGTAGCTCCCAGGCAGGGCCTCTCCAGGCCACATCCGTACTATAAAGCCCTTCAGGGCCTGTTCGGCCACCTTGTGGAGCTCGACCAGTTGCTTCAACTGGTCGCTCAAAGGCACCGGGTGTCCGGCCTCAGCGTACTGAGACCAGAACACCTTCTCCGTTGAGCTGCCCTCCTCGGCTCGATAGAAGGCGGCGGCATCGGACACGCTGCGGGGCAAATCTGCGAATGCTCCTGGAGAGCTCCGGATTCTGGTAAGTAACAAATAATTCACTTTCACATGCTTGCTTTGCATAAAGAAAGCCTTACCCGCCGCTATCTTCTTCATCGCCTCAACTTCCTGGAGGGCCTTCTGGGCTTCGGCCTTGGCAGACTTGGCACTTCCAATGGCCGCCGCGAGCTCGGACTCTCGCGTCTTCGAGTCAAGCTCCAAACTCTCATGTTTTTTCATGAGAGCCTAGAGCTCTTGCCGCACCTCACCAACCTGCGCCTCATGCTTCTCCCGCTCGGTGGCGCTCCATGGCCGCCTTCTTTTCGGCCTCGGACAGCGCCTGCTTAAGGGTTGCCACCTCAGTTGTGGCCCCTACAATAGCCACATTAATCCTGTCATTTTCTTGAAATTGCACCTTTTATATATTTTTTAAAAAGGTATCTCTTACCTTCTTTGTCCTTGAGCTGCTTCTTGGCAAGGCCGAGCTCTTGCTCGGACCGCTCGAGGTTCTACTTCAGTGTGTTCACCTCCGCAGTCAGTGCGGCGGACGCCAGCAGTGAAGCCTGCATACGCATATTGACTTACTTTTGTTAGACTCCTGCGAATGTTATTAGATCCTCTATTAGGCTTTTCTTTCCGAATGCCAAACCGAGCATCAGGGGCTACTGTCTATGCGGTAATATTTTTACATATTTTTTACATATCGCAAAGCCTGTCAACAGGCTGGCACAGGCTTCGGTTAGCCCGCCCTTAGCGGACTGAACCTTCTGAATCACCGCACTCATAATAGTGCGGTGCTCCTCGTCGATGGAGGCGCTGTTAAGCACCTCCAGCAAGTTATTCGGTGCCTCCGGTTGGGCAGAGGTCACCGGCATTGTAGGCTTGCCCTTCTTCTTAGGGGGCCGCCTGCCGGTCTTCACGGGAGGAGTGCGTCTTGGAGCCTTCGGACGACGACTCCGACACCACCAGATGCCAGGAACTCTTTCGAGTTCCCGTGGCCTTCTTCTTGGCCTTCTTCTCCGGCACCACGTAGGGTACCGGAACCAGCAGCCCTGTCAAGCGGGCGTCCGCTGGGTCTTCGGGTAAAGGAGCCGGACAGTTGATCTGTCCAGACGTCTCCTGCCAATCCTGCTAAAGGTAAGGGAGTTTAGATCCCGCATAAAGTCAAACTATGAAAAATAAATATCCTATAAAAGGTAAAAACAGCTTACCGCGCTGGCTTGACGCTGCGCGCTGAAACCGTGATCCTTAGTAGCGGATGCGGGAGCTTCGGAACCCTTGAATAGCACCTTCCAGGCATCTTCGTATGTTGTGTCGAAGAGCCTGCTCAGGGTTTGGTGCTGGGCCGGACTGAACTCCCACAAGCTAAAAGCCCATTGTTGGCATGGGAGTATCCGGCGGATGAGCATGGCCTGGACTACATTGACAAGCTTGAGATTCTTGTTCACCAGGGTTTGGACGCATGTTTGGAGTCCGGTCAGCTCTCCCTTTTTGCCCCACGATAGGCATGTCTCCTTCCAGGAGGTGAGCCGCGTAGGAGCTCCGTATCGGAACTTGGGGGCTGCGACCCATTTAGGGTCACGCGTCTCGGTGATGTAGAACCACCCCGATTGCCACCCCTTTAGGGTCTCCACGAAAGAGCCCTGGAGCCATAGGACGTTGGGCATTTTGCCCAACATGGCACCTCCGCACTCTGCCTGGCAGCCGCGCACTACCTTCGGCTTGACGTTAAAGGTCTTCAGCCATAAACCAAAGTGGGGTGGGGTGCAGAGGAAGGCCTCGCACACGACGATGAACGCCGATATGTAGAGGATAAAGTTTGGGGCCAGATCGTGGAAGTCTAGGCCATAGTAGAACATGAGACCCCGGACAAATGGGTGGAGAGGAAAACCTAGTCCGCAGAGGAAATGGGTGAGGAACACCACCCTCTCATGGGGCCTTGGGGTGGGAAGGAGCTGCACCTCTTCGGGAAGCCGGTGCACGATGTCGTCAGACAAGTATCCGGCCTTCCTCTGCTTTTTGATGTGTCCCTCCGTTACGGAGGAGACCATCCACTTGCCTCCCGCTCCGGACATGGCTGGAGAAGGTTGAGGTGGGGAGTGCGAACTTGGGTGCTGGAACTCGAGTATGCGAAAATGGATGAGCAAAGGAGGAAGAAGGCGTAGGTGAAAAGGTGGATCCTTATCCCCTTATATGGGCGGACGAAACTACGTGCCCCCACCAGCCTGGTAAAACCCGCTTATCTCCCAAGCGCCGTAATCAATGGCGCGGTTGGGTTACCCACGCCCGTATTGATGAGAATCCCAGAATAAGGGGACATGATCTCTGCTTCGACAAGACGTGCTAAGGAAACTGCCTCGCTAAACACACTGAGGTGGGACAACAAAACGATTCGAATAAACACTTGGCCGTGGTGTGATGTTACACTGCGGGGTACGTCAGCAGATTAGATTTGTGTAAATGTTATTCTCTCTATGGCAATATGTGGAACTTATTTTGCAGAGCCGGACACTATCCTTGTGTTCGCGATCTTCTACAAAGTATTCGGAGGAGGAACCCGCCTTGCAATGCCAAAGACAATTTGCGCGCCGGACTCGCCGTCATTGAAGCCTGGTTCAGGGGCTACTAAGGGAGTCCTGTATTAGGGGGTGTTCGGATAGCCGGACTATGACCTTTGGCCGGACTCCTAGACTATGAAGATACAAGATTGAAGACTTCGTCCCGTGTCCGGAGGGGACTTTCCTTGGCGTGGAAGTGTCAGGACCCCGATCCTAAGCCACATCGATCTAGCATGTAACACATCATATCACTTTGCGGCCTCACGCACGGTATTCCCACGGGTGCCACCTTACCTGGCCCGGGACCGTTTGTGTCTTTTGGCTCACGTATATGATAGTGTCACTAGCATCCATATGACAGAGAACCCGGGCCGACATGGCTAGTCGTGAACCCAAAGCGGCACTAACCTATGGGGACAGGCATACATGATTCAACATCGAACATGTCGGCCAGCAGCGTGCGAATCCAGACTGTAGCACTGGGCTAACAGGACTCCGGGAACCCGGGCTGTAGCAGGCTAGGCAGGACTCCAGATGTCACCGCATGACATTTCCCCGAAGGGACAGACACAGGAACAAAGTGAATCACATGCCGGCCAGTCAAGTGTTCCAAGCAGTGGTGCTGGGCTAACAGGACTCCGGTGAACCGGGCAATAGCGGACTACTATCGCTCAGAAGCACTAGACTACATTTCCCCATATGACAGGCTGCCAAGGATAAACAACTAGATAGTTGGATCCCACACATACCAAGCATTTCAATCATACACACTATATGCTCGATATGTGTAAATACAACATGGCATCACAACAAGACTCTACGACTCAAGCATTTATTCATTAGGCTCCGAGGAGCGAGATATTACAATCATGGGTCTCATGACCCAACATCCAGAGCATACAAGTCAAAGCACATGCGGAAGCTTAACATGTCTGAGTACAGACATCTACAAATGAAAAAGGCTGAGAAGCCTGACTATCTACCAGATCCTGCCGAGGGCACAAGATCGTAGCTGAGGTATCAAGCTAAGCGTCGAAGTCCACACGGAACTACTAGCGAGATTGACATCTCTCTGCAAAACATAGAATAAGCAAACGTGAGTACAAATGTACCCACCAAGACTTACATCAGAACTATCTACATATGCATCGGTATCAACAAAGGGGTGGTGGAGTTTAACTGCAGCAAGCCAGCTTTGACTCGGTGGCTATCCTGAACTATGACTCCAAGTAACTCTTCTGAGGTGGCGCACATGAGTCCACATATTCACCATATCAATACACCACTATGGATCTGCTTCCGTCTTCCTACGAGAACGCCATCCATAGCACTCACGCTTATCTTGCGCATTTTAGAGTATCCACTTTCACTTGTCTATGAACAGTTATAGGCAACCCAGAAGTCCATTACCGCAGACACGGCTATTCGAATAGATGATGTTAACCCTACAGGGGTGTACTTCTTCACACACGCTCTCACCACTTATCGCCGTTTACACGACATGTACTCGGCAACCTTCAAGCGGAAGCCCAGCGAGGGTGTCAGCCACGGCCTACCTAAACACTCAAGTCTCTAGTCCAGGTTTATCGCCTATTCAGGTTCCATCCGCAGGGAGTCCGGCCGAGGTTTCCACATACGGCCCCGAACGATGTGAGCAGGGTTCCCGAGACACCAAACGGGCGCCCGGTACACCGTGCCACGTGCCTACCGCAACACAGCCCAGCCCGACGGTCAGCGCTGCATGCGGCCCCCAGCATACTACAAACACCAGAAACTACTTGCAACTCCTGGACAGAGGACAAGGGTGATTAAGAAGCCGAGAGGGTCCATTGGTTTCGGGCCCCATGCGTGGTAGTAACTGTTTCATGGATCACAAACACAGAACTCAGTTCCCGAGGACGGCTTCAATGAAACAACCCACCCTGTACTCCTACATGGCCTCTCACCGCTACCTTTACCAAATCATGTTCACACACTTAGCTCACACACAGTAGGACATGTTCATCACCATTCCAATTCATTCCCGATGAATCAGACCCGACTCAACTCTAAGCAGTAGCAGGCATGACAAACAAGCATGAATGAGTAGGCACATTAGGGCTCAAACAACTCCTACTCATGCTAGTGGGTTTCATCTATTTACTGTGGCAATGACAGGTCATGCAAAGGATAAAGGGGTTCAGCTACCGCAGCATGTAACAGTTAAATCGTTGTTGTCCTAATGCAGTAAAGAGAACATGAGCAAGAGAATGGGTTGTATTGGAATGAACAAGGGGGTTTTGCTTTCCTGGCACTTCTGAAGATAGTATAGTTCTTCATCGGTGTCATCGATCACATCGCCGAAACCACGTCTACTGAGAGGGGACAAACACCGGCAAGAGAGAGAGAGAAACACAATCAATGCAATGCGCAATATGATGCATGATCATGACATGGTAAAATGAGTGTGTTTTGACTAATGCATACTAGGACAGGCTGAGTTGAACCCATTTGAATCAAAGATTCAAATGCAAGCTCATGTATAAAGTCATAATGGTGCATTATCTTGTTTCATCTAAACAGCAAGGTTAGGTTGCTTTAACATGCATGAAACCAATACAGATGGATAGATTGGATTTTTCTGATCATTTTTCATATATAACTTGTGATTTGGAGCTAAGGTTGATTTTATATGAATTTTTGAAGTTAGCACAATTTTCTGAAATTACCTGAATAAGAATAAATCCAGAAAATGTATTACTGCGTCAGCATGAGGTCAGGGTGACGTCAGCAGGTCAAAGGCGCCAACCCAGGTCAAACCTGACGGCTGGGACCCACATGTCGGTGAAACAACTATCTAACAGAGTTAGTTAGTGTTAGGTTAGCACTAACCTAGGTTAATTAGGGCCTGGGCCCACATGTCAGTGGCTTGATTAGTTAACTAAATTAGTTTAACACTAATTAAACCTACACTAATTAAGCAGGGGCCTGGGACCACCTTTCATTGACCCAGGGGGGTCAAACCCCCAGTCAACAGGGTCAACTCACCGGCGGCTCGACGCCGGCGAGGCCAGGCGCGGCGGAGGGCCTCGGGTTTGGTCTTCCGGTGACCAAATTGACGACGGAGACATGCTATGCATAGCTGGGGAGCTGCCGCATCCAGTGGTGCAAGTGGCTGCACACGGGGACGCCGGAAACGACGCTTGCGAGCTCGACAGCGGCGGCCGGAGTTCGGCACGCACGGGCACGACGTTGGGGAGCACGGCAGGGCTAGCGAGTGGGTGCGCTTGGCTCCTGGGAGCATGTTGAGTACGGTGGCGCGCGGGGGGGGGGGGGGGGCAGCTGGGTCGGGCTCTGGCCACGGTGGCGCCATGGCCAGCGGCACGGAGCTCTCGGCTCCGGTGGCAGAGGCGGTTAGAGGAGAGGAACGAGCTCGGGGAGAAGGGGAAAAGGCGGAGGAGCTCACAGAGAGGCTAACGGAGGGCTCGGCATGCGCGGGGACGGCCGGTGGGCAGTGAATCGACGACGGGGATCTCCGGGCACCGAGGTTGAAGAAGACGTCAGGGACGGCGTTGCAGGCCCTCCGGCGAAGCCTGACTCGGCGAGGAGGTTGAGGGCGACGCAGCGGAGCTTCTGAACCTGTCGGCAGGGCGAGGGAGGGCTGGTGGCTGCGGCTATGGCGAACGACGGCGGTAGTGGCGTTCGGTGGTGAGAGGGAGAGAGAACAGAGGAGGGGAGGAGCACGGGGAGAGTGAGAGAGGGCCAGAGGGGTGCGTGGCGTCACGAGGGAGGTCCAGGGCGACGAGAGGGAAGCGGCAGGAAGCAGGAGGTGGCATGGGCGCGTGCCGGCGTGCGGCGAACACACGCCTCGCGTCCTTCTGGCGCGAGGTGGAGGACGACTGGCAGATGGGCCTGGTGGGCTGCTACAGTGCCAGGCCAACCAGGTAAGCGCAAGGTAATCTCTCTCTCCCTCTCTCTCTCTCTCTCTTTGTTTATGTTTTTCTATTTCTCTGTAACTTCTGGGCTTTATTAAAAATACCAGAACGTTTCCAAAAACCCTGAAAATAATTGTGGGCTCTGGTTGGAATAGTCCCAACAGCCCTCACTTAAGTTCAGAATTAATTGAGCATTTAAAATATTATATAGCAATTAAATGCCCAATTGCAAATAGCATAAGATTTAGTTCAGAGCCCAAATATGACATGGAAAATGTGCATCACCTCTGGTTACTGTTTACAGTATTTTCCATAAATGATGATTATTTTTGAAAGCCATTTGGATTTACTGAAAATATTTTAGGTGAACCTAGTGAATTCCTTTGATGCTAGGGGTTTAGGCAATCCCCATTTCAAATTAAAGAAATAATTTAGACAATATGCATGGATGCTTGTGCCACTAATTGCAAACAATTCTAGGGCTGTGACAACTCACCCCTACTAAACAAGAATCTCGTCCCGAGATTCAAGTCATGAGGTAAGAAGACAGAGGGACACAAGCTAACACAATCTTCATGATCCAGATGTCTTTCTCGAGGATGTTGATTCATTGCATACATTGATATTGACATCCTCGCTTGAGATATTCATCCACGCGATGACGACAAAAGAAACTATACTAGGATTGATCTCCTCGAAGATCGAGCTATACAAGATCAACTCGCGGAATGAGATGTTGAAACATCTTGAGTTGAGACACATAACACATCGAGAGGGATGGAAGAACAAACGACGGGGTTTGATTTGGTGGGCAAGAATTCCACGCTTAGAAAGATGGTGAACGGTGTCAAGGTGGCGAGGAAATAATTGCCATGATCCCGTAACGGGGCACTTGGAAAAGGTGACTTGAAGAACTATTCCCTTAAGTGTCAAAAAGAATTACTTTTGATACAACGATCATTGAAACTCTTCTCACCATCCTGAGGCAATTTACGAATGATCGTTTGACAGAGCTCGAAGAAATGACGTACTCGGACTAGATTGGATGATGTGGACTACCTTGTTGAGGACAACGCAATGGATGATTTTTGCTTATCACTTGAAATGAATGGGACCACCAAATCATCTATCAGGACCCATGGCAGACTGATACAATGATGGGTGCAAGCTGGGAACAAAATGCAAATACTGGGAATGACCCAACCTTCATATATGCCTGAGATTCAGATCTGGTTGGTAACGGGATGTTTCAGACAGCATGTCCGAAGAAGAAAGTTTGCAACACAACCTGACGAGATGACGTTGCGAGATTCTCAGGAAATGAACTATGATGGCAAGCTCCAAAACATGAGCTGGTTCTGCTACATGCAGGTGAACACACTGTCCCAGACAAGCATGATCACGTAGTAGTCTTATAATAAAACACTACCGAGTTCAGGTGGGGAACCATATTCGAGGATATTGAAGTCCTTGCATAAGGCATGCTCTTAAGAAGGAACTTCCTTTCCTTGAACAAGTCAATCAGTGGCTTGGGGTGCTAGGAAACACATATAGAATGTAGGCGGCCAACCTATCAAACCATAGAGCACTTCGCACGTGCATGACTAACTTGGGATGATTCCAGAGGAGGCAAAACAAACTTTCTCGAATTCACGGCGGCAACTTACATCAAATGCACGTGAATCAAAGGAATTCACTTCTTTCATTCAAACATATACCTCATGAGCGGAACACAAGGCAATGCTTACAAAGTTTCCAATACTAGCTTAGTGTTTAACACGAATCATGGGGGAGACAGAATGATGCTGATGGGCTCAACAACAACTCATCGGTATTTCCATATCACTGGACTTCCACCATCATGTGAACACGGTGATAGCATTGGTCAGACCAGAAGATATAATGGTGTATGCTCGAGGGATCAACCACGAGTAAGACAACATTACGAACATCGTTGGTTCTGAATTGACTTGACGATAGCCCATACTCAAGTCTAAGTTTTGACAAGGCAATAGATCTAACAACTGGTCACGAGGACCAATCGATGGAGATATCATCTTTCTTCAACACACACACACACAGTAAATAGATATCCCTTAACATGAACTAAGTCAGACAAGCTTTTATCTTCCCACTCTCCAAGTTGTTGTTTAGCTTAACCAACTAGCTCAGGGATATCCAACACAGATTCTTGGAGAATGGGTGGTTTGGAGGAAAAAACCCAGCATGGTCACGAACTCAACATAGCGGTCAGGTGACAACCTGGTAATACTTCCGAGAAGATATTCGAAACATCACGAACCACCGATATGTTACTAAGCTCGAGAACAATCTTGCTCTTCAGAGCAAGACGATATGATCAATAAGCAAGGGGTTGAATAATCCTAACTCATTGATCGAAAAGTGCACCAGAGATGAGGACAAGGTAGCACGGTCAATCTTAGGATGATGACTTAATAACCAACACACTAAGAATGAGAATAGTGTCCATTAACTACCAAGCAACACAGTTGCTAGGAGTATTGATTTCACACATCACAATTCACTTGTCGACATTCCGGTTACAACAACACGAGGGCCGAGGAATGAATGATGATGGTGAGAAGTATCACTGCATCAAGAATTCATAAGAGATGGTGCAATTCCTATAATATTCTTGACATAAATAGGGTAATACTCCAAGGTAGAACAGACTAGAAGCTAGATTGGCATTCTTAATCTGCGGAATACAATTGCTTTGACCCAATCCTAGATATGGATGAGATGCTGGAGTTTGTTTCTCCTAGTCATTCCAGAGTAGAATGGCTTGACAGACCATAAGAATAAAAGGCACCGATAAACACGAATGCACACATACTCTTGACTATCAATTGATAGACGAAGGTCAGAAAACAACTAAGGAGGGACAACTCAAGGAACATATATCTTTCTGAGTTGTGGATGCATATATTAGCATGTCGAACGAATCCAACATATTTCTCCCGGATAACCCATGCAGAGAGGTAGAATTGGCAGAGTCGCAATATAGAATCAAGAACTCATTAAGAGCACTCTGATTGCGAGCTTTTGGTTCAAAGAACATCTGCCTTAATGGTTCATGGTATTTGGAAGAAGGAAATACCACAGACCTCGAGGACTGTCACAAGGTTACTAATATCTTAAGGGAACTAGCAAATACTAACAACATGAAGTAGGGTGAATCTCGGGTTTGAAAACCCAGGGGTAGAATACCTACTACTAATGGCATCACGGGATGCTTTCGAGAATGGTGGCCAGAACTATCACACCGGGAACACAAAACATGGCTAGATTACTAGGTGACTCCCTAAAACACCTAGGGTCATAATAATAGCTCCAACATATATGTCGAGGCAACAGAGTACCTCAGCTGACTGGTTAGTGTGCTTATTCTGACCAAAAGAACATCGGAAACAGAAAGAAAGGATTTGCAAACGCATCAGACTATTTAGAAACCTGGGATGACTCGGACAGCATAACGGCTGTAAATGCTCAAAATGATTTGAGACATCCTGCAAAATGGTGGCATAACCACTCAACATCACAATATCAATGTTCTGAGATCCACTAAGAACACATGGGAGTAGTAGAAACTGAACAGAGGCTTGAAACTATCAATTCTATAAGTCTATGGATTAGTAACACGTCATCCTGATAAATAGATGAGAAGGCCTAGTTCTTAATCCCCGTAGAAAGGAAGAGGATGACTCAGATCAGAGGGCATGAGGTATAAGGAGTAAAAGAGCCTTACGCTCCATCCCACAATCAATTCCCTTATATAACTAAAGCATTTCTAGACTCAACTTCGACCAGTTTGGCTTGGTAATCCTACAGGCAGTCAGGCTCTGATACCAAGGCTGTCAGGACCCCGATCCTAAGCCACATCGATCTAGCATGTAACACATCATATCACTTTGCGGCCTCACGCATGGTATTCCCACGGGTGCCACCTTACCTGTCCCGGGACCGTTTGCGTCTTTTGGCTCACGTATATGATAGTGTCACTAGCATCCATATGACAGAGAACCCGGGCCAACATGGCTAGTCGTGAACCCAAAGCGGCAATAACCTATGGGGACAGGCATACATGATTCAACATTGAACATGTCGGCCAGCAGCGTGCGAATCCGGGCTGTAGCACTGGGCTAACAGGACTCCGGGAACCCGGGCTGTAGCAGGCTAGGAAGGACTCTGGATGCACCGCGTGACATTTCCACGAAGGGGTAGACACAGGAACGAAGTGAATCACATGCCGGCCAGTCAAGTGTTCCAAGCAGTAGTGCTGGGCTAACAGGACTCCGGTGAACCGGGCTGTAGCGGACTACTATCGCTCAGAAGCACTAGACTACATTTCCCCATATGACAGGCTGCCAAGGATAAACAACTAGATAGTCGGATCCCACACATACCAAGCATTTCAATCATACACACAATATGCTCGATATGTGTAAATACAACATGGCATCACAACAAGACTCTACGACTCAAGCATTTATTCATTAGGCTCCGAGGAGCGAGATATTACAATCATGGGTCTCATGACCCAACATCCAGAGCATACAAGTCAAAGCACATGCGGAAGCTTAACATGTCTGAGTACAGGCATCTACAAATGAAAAAGGCTGAGAAGCCTGACTATCTACCAGATCCTGCCGAGGGCACAAGATCGTAGCTGAGGTATCAAGCTAAACGTCGAAGTCCACACGGAACTACTAGCGAGACTGACGTCTCTCTGCAAAACATAGAATAAGCAAACATGAGTACAAATGTACCCAGCAAGACTTACATCAGAACTATCTACATATGCATCGGTATCAACAAAGGGTGGTGGAGTTTAACTGCAGCAAGCCAGCTTTGACTCGGTGGCTATCCTGAACTATGACTGCAAGTAACTCTTCTGAGGTGGTGCACACGAGTCCACATATTCACCATATCAATACACCACTATGGATCTGCTTCCGTCTTCCTACGAGAACACCATCCATAGCACTCACGCTTATCTTGCGCATTTTAGAGTATCCACTTTCACTTGTCTATGAACAGTTATAGGCAACCCAGAAGTCCATTACCGCAGACACGGCTATTCGAATAGATGATGTTAACCCTACAGGGGTGTACTTCTTCACACACGCTCTCACCACTTATCGCCGTTTACACGACATGTACTCGGCAACCTTCAAGCGGAAGCCCAGCGAGGGTGTCGGCCTCGGCCTACCTAAACACTCAAGTCTCTAGTCCAGGTTTATCGCCTATTCAAGTTCCATCCGCAGGGAGTCCGGCCGAGGTTTCCACATACGGCCCCGAATGATGTGACCAGGGTTCCCGAGACACCAAATGGGCGCCCGGTACACCGTGCCACGTGCCTACCGCAACACAACCCACCCCGACGGTTAGCGCTGCGTGCGGCCCCCAGCATACTACAAACACCAAAAACTACTTGCAACTCCTGAACAGAGGACAAGGGTGATTAAGAAGCCGAGAGGGTCCGTTGGTTTCGGGCCCAATGCGTGGTAGTAACTGTTTCATGGATCACAAACACAGAACTCAGTCCCTGAGGACGGCTTCAATGAGACAACCCACCATGTACTCCTACATGGCTTCTCACTGCTACCTTTACCAAATCGTGTTTACACACTTAGCTCACACACAGTAGGACATGTTCATCACCATTCCAATTCATTCCCGATGAATCAGACCCGACTCAACTCTAAGCAGTAGCAGGCATGACAAACAAGCATGAATGAGTAGGCACATCAGGGCTCAAACAACTCCTACTCATGCTAGTGGGTTTCATCTATTTACTGTGGCAATGACAGGTCATGCAAAGGATAAAGGGGTTCAGCTACCGCAGCATGTAACAGTTAAATCGTTGTTGTCCTAATGCAGTAAAGAGAGCATGAGCAAGAGAATGGGTTGTATCGGAATGAACAAGGGGGTTTTGCTTGCCTGGCACTTCTGAAGATAGTATAGTTCTTCATCGGTGTCATCGATCACATCGCCGAAACCACGTCTACTGAGAGGGGACAAACACCGGCAAGAGAGAGAGAGAAACACAATAAATGCAATGCGCAATATGATGCATGATCATGACATGGTAAAATGAGTGTGTTTTGACTAATGCATACTAGGACAGGCTGAGTTGAACCCATTTGAATCAAAGATTCAAATGTAAGCTCATGTATAAAGTCATAATGGTGCATTATCTTGTTTCATCTGAACAGCAATGTTAGGTTGCTTTAACATGCATGAAACCAGTACAGATGGATAGATTGGATTTTTCTGATCATTTTTCATATACAACTTGTTTGATTTGGATCTACGGTTGATTTTATATGAATTTTTGAAGTTAGCACAATTTTCTGAAATTACCTGAATAAGAATAAATCCAGAAAATGTATTACTGCGTCAGCATGAGGTCAGGGTGACATCAGCAGGTCAAAGGCGCTAGCCCAGGTCAAACCTGACGGCTGGGACCCACATGTCGGTGAAACAACTATCTAACAGAGTTAGTTAGTGTTAGGTTAGCACTAACCTAGGTTAATTAGGGCCTGGGCCCACATGTCAGTGGCTTGATTAGTTAACTAAATTAGTTTAACACTAATTAAGCAGGGGCCTGGGCCCACCTTTCGTTGACCCAGGGGGGTCAAACCCCCAGTCAACAGGGTCAACTCACCGGCGGCTCGACGCCGGCGAGGCCAGGCGCGGCGGAGGGCCTCGGG
Source organism: Aegilops umbellulata (assembly GCA_032464435.1). NCBI lineage: Eukaryota > Viridiplantae > Streptophyta > Magnoliopsida > Poales > Poaceae > Aegilops > Aegilops umbellulata. Next base: position 315,475,387 of record CP136056.1, on the reverse strand, counting down.
TTTGGTCCTCCGATGACCAAATTGATGGCGGAGACATGCTATGCATAGCTGGGGAGCTGCCGCATCCAGTGGTGCAAGTGGCTGGACACGGGGACGCCGGAAACGACGCCGGCGAGCTCGACAGCGGCGGCCGGAGTTCGGCACGCACGGGCACGACGTTGGGGAGCACGGCAGGGCTAGCGAGTGGGTGCGCTCGGCTCCTGGGAGCATGCTGAGTACGGTGAGGCGCGTGCAGGCAGCTGGGTCGGGCTCTGGCCAAGGTGGCGCTATGGCCGGCGGCACAGAGCTCTCGGCTCCGGTGGCAGAGGCGGTTAGAGGAGAGGAACGAGCTCGGGGAGAAGGGGAAAAGGCGGAGGAGCTCACAGAGAGGCTAACGGAGGGCTCGGCATGCGCGGGGACGGCCCGTGGGCAGTGAGTCGACGACGGGGATCTCCGGGCACCAAGGTTGAAGAAGGCGTCGGGGACGGCGTTGCAGGCCCTCCGGCGAAGCCTGACTCGGCGAGGAGGTTGAGGGCGACGCGGCGGAGCTTCTGAACCTGTCGGCAGGGCGAGGGAGGGCTGGTGGCTGCGGCTATGGCGAACGGCGGCGGTAGTGGCGTTCGATGGTGAGAGGGAGAGAGAACAGAGGAGGGGAGGAGCACGGGGAGAGTGAGAGAGGGCCAGAGGGGTGCGTGGCGTCGCGAGGGAGGTCCAGGGCGACGAGGGGGAAGCGGCAGGAAGCAGGAGGTGGCATGGGCGCGTGCCGGCATGCGGCGAACACACGCCTCGCGTCCTTCTGGCGCGAGGTGGAGGACGACTGGCAGATGGGCCTGGTGGGCTGCTACAGTGCCAGGCCGGCCAGGTAAGCGCAAGGTAATCTCTCTCTCTCTTTGTTTATGTTTTTCTATTTCTCTGTAACTTCTAGGCTTTATTAAAAATACCAGAACGTTTCCAAAAACCCTGAAAATAATTGTGGGCTCTGGTTGGAATATTCCCAACAGCCCTCACTTAAGTTCAGAATTAACTGAGCATTTAAAATATTATATAGCAATTAAATGCCCAATTGCAAATAGCATAAGATTTAGTTCAGAGCCCAAATATGACATGGAAAAATGTGCATCACCTCTGGTTACTGTTTACAGTATTTTCCTTAAATGATGAACATTTTTGAAAGCCATTTGAATTTACTGAAAATATTTTAGGTGAACCTAGTGAATTCCTTTGATGCTAGGGGTTTAGGCAATCCCCATTTTGAATTAAAGAAATTATTTAGACAATATGCATGGATGCTTGTGCCACTAATTGCAAACAATTCTAGGGCTGTGACAGGAAGGAAAGCTTGGCGATACGGATATGTAGATCTCCTTCCGTTGTAACCGACTCCGTGTAACCCTAACCCTCTCCGGTGTCTATATAAACCGGAGGGTTTTAGTACATAGGACGAACAACAATTATACCATAGGCTAGCTTCTAGGGTTTAGCCTCTCTGATCTCGTGGTAGATCTACTCTTGTACTACCCGTATCATCAATATTAATCAAGCAGGAGTAGGGTTTTACCTCCATCGAGAGGGCCCGAACCTGGGTAAAAACATCGTGTCCCTTGTCTCCTGTTACCATCCGCCTAGATGCACAGTTCGGGACCCCCTACCCGAGACCTGCCGATTTTGACACCGACAGCGGCCTCATGGCCGTATCAACCTCAGGGAGCCCTTGAGCTCAGTGTCTGGCCTCATCGCAACACCTCCCCTCGGGAGAGTCGCGCGAGGGGGCTGGGCACGGGGGCTGCGCTTGGGTCACGCCCAAGCGTACGCCACCCAACCAGGTCCCCTGGACCCGGTCGTCGCGCGCCCCTCCCGAGCCGAGCCTCGGCGAGGGCAAAGGTATGAAGGTCGTTTGAGCGTCAAGGGGGACTCCTGAGCATCGCGACTCAGGAGCCTAACTGGCCATGTAGCCCCTCACTCCTTAGTTTCGTCCTGGTGATCCGGACGACCCAACGACGGTTGAGGTATGCGCGGGGTCAGGCCCTGCTGACGTAGAACACTAGACCTATTCCTGTATTTCCTTTCTGTAAGCTGTTTGCGCGTCAAGGGGGACTCCTAAGCATCGCGACTTTGGAGCCTAACTGGCCACATAGCCCCTCACTCCTTGGTCTCGTCCTGGTGATCCGGACGACCCAACGGCGGCTGAGTGTCGGGCCCTGCCGACGTAGAACGTAAAGCAAATGGGAAGGAAATCGCAAAATCTCAAGCAAATATTACAAGACATATTGTTCTACAATGCGAAACGCAAGTTTAAACGCCTCCACGAGGCATCTGCCGACGTAGAACGTAAAGCAAATGGGAAGGAAATCGCAAAATCTCAAGCAAATATTACAAGACATATTGTTCTACAATGCGAAACGCAAATTTAAACGCCTCCACGAGGCATGGTACATGTTGTAGGAGTTAAGCAGGAAAGGAGCCGCCAGCAAGTCATTCCGTCATCCCTGGACACCGCCGTCGCCTGCGAGGGATGCTTCTTCTTCAACGGAGTTGCCTTCACCTGTACCACCAGCCGGAGTTGTAGGATCAGCAGCACCGCCAGTCGAGGGTGCAGGGGCGAAGGCGCATAACTTCTTCAGCAGGGCCTCCACCTGACCCTTCACGGCTGCGGAAGTGGCCGCACGATGCTCGTCGTCCACAGGCTCCAGCAGCTCGTCGAGGCGGGCGGCAGGATTGTGAAGATGCAGGTGGCTGAAGACGCGCGTCAACGCGGCTGAGGAAAGAACGTGGACTTCGTCCTCTGCATGGGGCCGATGCCACTCACGACGTCCTCAAGCGCATCGACTAGATAAGGAAGCGGCTGGGCGGGGCCCTCGTCGCCAGCGGCCAGCGGCTCCTCCTAGCCCTTCTCGTAGAGTGACCGCAGCACCGTCTGTGACCTCTCCTCGAGGAGCTTGAAGGCCTCGCGGTCCTTAGCCAGGACCTTTGCCTTGGCTTCAATCTCGGCCTTCTCCGCCTTTGGCTTCTGCTCCAGCTCCTCCAGTAGGCCGTGCTCCGTGGCCTGCGCCTTCGCCAACTGCTCCAGCTCGACATCGCGATCCCTGACGGCGTCCTCTCAGGCCTTCATCTTCTCCTCCTTTGCCTTGCGGCCTCGGGCTTCTTTCACGCGCTCCCTCCGCGTGGTCTCCACCTTGGCCTCCAGCGACCGGTAGCGGTCCTGGGCGGCCCCGGCATCCTTCAGCGCCACCTCATGGGCGGCCACAGCTTGGGCGACGGCCTCCTTGTCCTTCTTGGAGTCTGCAGCAGCTTGGCTCAGCGCTGCCCAGACAGACACATCGGAGTGAAGCCAGCCAGAGACCAGCTCCAGGCGCCCGGCCACCAGGCGACGGGCGGTGCCTTGAAGATCTTCTCGCAGCAGGGTCATCGCAGAAAGAGCGTGCTCCAGAACGTCAGGGGAGGCTGAAGGACCCGGAGGTAGCAGTGCGGCAGAAGGGGGAGGAGGCGACGACGTCACCATGGCCTGGGAGGACAGAGGCTCCTGAGCTTTGGGGATCTCGGCGATCCAGCCAGGCGTTGGCACATCCGGAGCCAGCGAGGCCACGGGGGCTGACTCCTCTCGAGGATGCTCCCCCAAGCCTCGCGAGGATGATCGGGCTGGAGAAGTGGGAGCACCATCGCTGCCCTTATCCATTGAGAGGGGTGCGGCCATCATAGGCGGCCTGGTCCCGAGTAGCGCCGCCTTGTCCTCCTTCCTCCTCTTCTCCACAGGTGTCGGCCTAATTGCACAACAGAGAAGCGTCAAGGGTAAGCAGCAAAAGCAAGAACAGGACAAGAACACTTACTGGTCTACCGCGGCGTAGTCCCTCCGCTTTGTAAGCTTGAAGCCTGAGAGCCTTGCAGCCTGAGGCACAGGCGCGCGGGCTCCAAGAGCGAAAGAGGGGGCTGCGGACGGGCCAGAAGCAGCTCCAGGCGGAGTCAGATCAGGAGCGTCATCTCGGGAGATCAACACCGACCTGCCCCTCATCGGAACCACGGACGGCTCCTCCCTCTCCGGGAGGACATCGGCCTCGTCATCGTCATCAGGCAAGGTGCAGAGGATGTCAGCCTTGCGCAAGGGGAAGGTCTCCCCCATCCCTTCGGGGGTCGCCTCCGAGTCACGCTCCTCATCCTCCTCCTCTTCCTCCTCCCTGCGGGAATCACCAGAAGACACGTCCACCAGCATCGTCGCCTCCGGGACCCCAGGGGGTGCCGGCGGCACCAGGCCGCGCCCGTCAAAGGTGGACATGGCAGCCACAACTCGCGCCCCGTGCTTGTGAAGGAACAAGGGAACGAAGGCACTCGACAGATACTCTTGGTCGTCCCCGACCAAGAGGCGGAGAGGCATAACTAGCTCCTCGTCCGACAAGACCTTCGGACTCAGGCGAAGCTTGTCTTCTTCGCCCCCAAGCGTCCACAAGGGGCGTGAGAGCGCTTGGAGCGGATCCACCTACAGCATCAGGAATTCTCTCAGGAGCATGGCCCCGGTCATCTTCTCCAGCACCGACGCCGCCCGGTCGTCAGTAAGCCTCGCGCGGGACCACCCCTCATCAGACTGGGGCATCTCCGTCGGCAGCTTCAACCATGGGTGGACACACTTGGCATCCATCATGACCCACTTGCTCCTGAAGCCATCGGCCTTCTTTCCGGCCTTCGAGATCGTGTTGGCCTTGCTAGCTGCGATGAAGTTGGCGCACCCAGAGGTGTGACCGTTGTTGATTCAGAGGAAGAAGTGGCGCAGCAGTGTCACGGACGGCATCACCCCGACATACGCTTCACAGTATAAGGCAAAGATCGACAAGAGAAGAACAGAGTTGGGATGGAGATGGAGGGCCTGCAACCTGTAATGACTGAGGACGGCATAGAAGAAGTCGGAGAAGGGGGAACTAGGCCCGCGACGATGCTGCTCATGAAGAAGGGGTAGAAGGTGCTCTTCAAAGCCTCTGGTTCGATGGATCTAGCCCGAAGCTTGGTCTTCCCCTTCTCATTTTTCTCCACCGCCGTCAGCAAGCGCGTGGCGGCGAGGTTCTTCTCCCGGACATTGGGTGCGTCCAGAGTCGGCTCGTATCAGGCGGGCGATGAAGAAGCCTTGACCTTCTAGGGCGCCATTGGTAGTTGGCTCGGAAGGGGATTGAAGCAGATCTGGAGATTTCAGAAGCAAGGGGCGAGAAAGGGGATCTGGAGCAAGACGAAGGAAAGCAATGAAGGCAAGCGTTGCCCACGCCAGCCTTTTTGTCAGACAGGCAGTTGCCGAGGCAGCGTGGGGAAGCGGAGACGCCCACATCCAATCAATCGCCACGCGTCAAGCGGGGCCGCAGGCTGTTGGGGCTCGCGGCGCTCCGCACTTGCCCTTTGGCTTCGCCTCGACGACAAGTCTGAGCGCGCCTTGGGCCCGGGGGCTACTGTCGGCGTCCTGGGAATGCGGGTCCCCAGACTTGCCTGCCTGCGGCCCACGGCGTGGCTCCACCAGCGGCCCTGTACGGCCCATCTTCACCAGCAAACACTCAAGACCCTCACGAGGGGCCAAGCCTCGCGAGGCACACGACGCAAGACCTCCTTAGGGGCGGCCTCACTAGGCTGGCTCGCGAGGGGCGGAGAAATCAAGGCAAGGGACACCTCGCGAAGTTCCTATGACGCAAGCCATGACGACCGGCGCCAAGCAGGCGCCAGCGTGCGCAGTGTCCTCGTTTCCTCTTTGGTGCTAAAGGGGCAAGCGCATGCGAGGAGTCCCGAGGCATCAAGCAAAGGTTTCCATATCGGTGCAACGAGACCAAGACCAGCAGGACGGCAAGACGGAGGTCACCACGGAGCCCAAGACGGCGTCACCACTAGAGCCTTTGGCAGGCGAAGACCACCTTTAGTTAGGATAACTTGTACTAGTTGTCTCCCTTCGAATTTGGCCGTTGTTGGATCCCTTCCCGCTCAATATTTGGGGAGAGGACCATGGTCTCTATAAACCGGACTAGCCACCACCATAGGAGGGAACGGATCATCCAGATCATCCTCAACCACAAACAAGTTCACCAAGCACAAGAGCACCTCTCATCAAGAGGCTGTTCTTCCCTTGTAACTGTTCATCCTCAGCCCAAGAGGCAATCCACCACACCACACTGGAGTAGGGTATTACTGTTGGGGAACGTAGCAGAAATTCAAAATTTTCCTACGTATCACCAAGATCTATCTATGGAGAAACCAGCAACGAGGAGAAGGAGAGTGCATCTACATACCCTTGTAGATCGCTAAGCGGAAGTGTTCAAGTGAACGGGGTTGATGGAGTCGTACTCGCCGTGATCCAAATCACCGATGATCCTAGTGCCGAACGGACGACACCTCCGTGTTCAACACACGTACAGCCCGGTGACGTCTCCCATGCCTTGATCCAGCAAGGAGAGAGGGAGAGGTTGAGGAAGACTCCATCCAGCAGCAACACAACGACGTGGTGGTGGTGGAGGAGCGTGGTGATCCAGCAGGGCTTCGCCAAGCACTACGAGATATGAGGAGGAGAGAGGCAGGGCTGCACCAACAGGGAGAGATCAGATCGTATAGTGGGCAGCCCCCATGCCTCACTATTTATAGGAGGAGGGGAGGAGGGTGCGCCCCCTCTAGGGTTCCCACCCCTAGAGGGGCGGCAGCCCTATATGGGAAAAAGGGGGCGGCCAAGAGGGGAGGGGAGAGGGAGGCGCACCAGTATGGGCCTTAGGGCCCATCTGCCCTAGGGTTTGCCCCCTTCTCCTCTCCCTTGCGCCTTGGGCCCTTGTGGGGGGGCACACCAGCCCACCTGGGGCTGGTCCCCTCCCACACTTAGCCCATGCAGCCCTCCGGGGCCGGTGGCCCCACTTGGTGGACCCCCGGACACCTCCGGTGGTCCCGGTACACTACCAGTGAAGCCCAGAACACTTCCGGTGGCCAAAACCATACTTCCTATATATAAATCTTTACCTCCGGACCATTCCGGAACTCCTCGTGACGTCCGAGATCTCATCCGGGACTCCGGACAACATTCATTAACCACATACGAACTTCCTTTATAACCCTAGCGTCATCGAACCTTAAGTGTGTAGACCCTACGGGTTCGGGAGACACGCAGACATGACCGAGACGTTCTCCGGTCAATAACCAACAGCGGGATCTGGATACCCATGTTGGCTCCCACATGTTCCACGATGATCTCATCGGATGAACCACGATGTCAAGGACTTAATCAATCCCGTATACAATTCCCTTTGTCTAGCGGTATTGTACTTGCCCGAGATTCGATCGTCGGTATCCCTATACCTTGTTCAATCTCGTTACCGGCAAGTCTCTTTACTCGTTCCGTAACACATCATCCCGTAATAAACTCCATCACATTGTGCACATTATGATGATGTCCTACCGAGTGGGCCCAGAGATACCTCTCCGTCACACGGAGTGACAAATCCCAGTCTCGGTTCGTGCCAACCCAACAGACACTTTCGGAGATACCTGTAGTGTACCTTTATAGCCACCCAGTTACGTTGTGACGTTTGGCACACCCAAAGTATTCCTACGGTATCCGGGAGTTGCACAATCTCATGGTCTAAGGAAATGATACTTGACATTAGAAAAGCTTTAGCATACAAACTACACGATCTTTGTGCTAGGCTTAGGATTGGGTCTTGTCCATCACATCATTCTCCTAATGATGTGATCCCGTTATCAACGACATCCAATGTCCATGGTCAGGAAACCGTAACCATCTATTGATCAACGAGCTAGTCAACTAGAGGCTTACTAGGGACATGGTGTTGTCTATGTATCCACACATGTATCTGAGTTTCCTATCAATACAATTATAGCATGGATAATAAACGATTATCATGAACAAGGAAATATAATAATAACTTATTTATTATTGCCTCTAGGGCATATTTCCAACAGTCTCCCACTTGCACTAGAGTCAATAACCTAGTTCACATCGCCATGTGATTAACATTCACAGGTCACATCGCCATGTGACCAACATCCAAAGAGTTTACTAGAGTTCATAATCTAGTTCACATCACTATGTGATTAACACTCAATGAGTTCTGGTTTGATCATGTTGCTTGTGAGAGAGGTTTTAGTCAACGGGTCTGCAACATTCAGATCCGTATGTACTTCGCAAATCTCTACGCTATATTTGGAGCCATTTCAAATAACTGTTCTACTTGGAGCTATTCCAAATTGTTGCTCCATTATACGTATCCGGTATCTCTACTCAGAGCTATCCGGATAGGTGTTAAGCTTGCATCGACGTAACTCTTTACGTCGAACTCTTTATCACCTCCATAACCGAGAAACATATCCTTATTCCTCTAAGGATAATTTTGACCGCTATCTGGTGATCTACTCCTATATCACCTTTGTACCCTCTTGCCAGACATCTGGCAACGCACACATCAGGTGCGGTACTCAGCATGGCATACCGTATAGAGCCTATGACAAAAGCATAGGGGACGACCTTCGTCCTTCCTCTTTCTCCAGCCGTGGTCGAGCTTTAACTCTTAACTTCATACCTTACAACTCAGGCAAGAACTCCTTCTTTGACTGATCCATCTTGAACACCTTCAAGATCATGTCAAGGTATGTGCTCATTTGAAAGTACTATTAAACGTTTTTGATCTATCCTTATAGATCTTGATGCTCAATGTTCAAATAGCTTAATCCAGGTTCTCCATTGAAAAACACCTTTCAAATAACCCTATATGCTTTCCAGAAATTCTACATCATTTCGGATCAACAATATGTCATCCACATATACTTATCAGAAATGCTATAGTGCTCCCACTCACTTCTTTGGAAATACAAGTACCTCATAAACTTTGTATAAACCCAAAATCTTTGATCATCTCATCAAAGCGTACATTCCAACTCCGAGATGCTTACTCCAGTCCTTTAGAAGGATCACTGGAGCTTGCATACCTTTTAGCATCCTTAGGATCGACAAAACCTTTCTGATTGTATCTCATACAACCTTTCCTTACGAAAACTGGTAAGGAAACTTGTTTTGACATTCATCTGCCAGATTTCATAAATGCAGCTTATGCTAACATGGTTCCGACGGACTTAAGCATTGCTACGAGTGAGAAAGTCTCATCATAGTCAACTCCTTGAACTTGTGAAAAACTCTTCGCCACAAGTCGAGCTTCATAATGGTGGTACTTACCATCATTGTCCGTCTTTCTTTTAAAATCCACATGTACCTAACAGCCTTACGACCATCAAGTAGTTCTTCCAAAGTCTACACTTTGTTTTCATACATGGATCCTCTCTCGGATTTTATGGCCTCGAGCCAACTTTCGGAATCCAGGCCCACCATCGCTTCTCCATAGCTCATAGGTTCATCGTTGTCCAACAACGTGACCTTTAAGACAGGGTTACCACTTAGAAGTTGTACACACCCTTGTCAACCTATGAGGTTCGATAGTAACTCGATCCGAAGCTCCATGATCATCATCATTAGCTTTCTCTTCAACTGAGGCAGGTGCCACAGAAACATTTGTCCTGTGCGGCGCTACTCTCTGGTTGAAGTAAAGGTTCAACAACCTTATCAAGTTCTATCTTCCTCCCACTCAATTCTTTCGAGAGAAACTCTTTCTCGAGAAAGGACCCGATTCTAGAAACAATCCCTATTGCTTTCGGATCTGAATTAGGAGGTATACCCAACTGTTTTGGGTGTCCTATGAAGATGCATTTTATCCGCTTTGGGTTCGAGCTTATCAACCTGAAACTTTTTCACATAAGCGTCGCAGCCCCAAACTTTTAAGAAATGACAGCTTAGGTTTCTCTAAACCATAGTTCATACGGTGACATCTCATCGGAATTACGTGGTGCCCTATTTAAAGTGAGTGCGGTTGTCTCTAATGCCTAACCCATAAACTATCATGGTAATTCGATAAGAGACATCATGGTATGCATCATATCCAATAGGGTGCAGTTATGATGTTCGCACACACCATCACACTATAGTGTTCCAGGCGGTGCTAGTCGTGAAACAATTTCCACAATGTCCCAATTGTGTACCAAACTCGCAACTCAGATATTCATCTCTATGATCATATCATAGATATTTTATCCTCTTGTCACGACGATCTTCAACTTCATTCTGAAATTACTTGAACCATTCAATAATTCAGACTTGTGTTTCATCAAGTAAACATACTCAGTATCTACTCAAATCATCTATGAAGTAAGAGCATAACGATATCCACTGCGTGCCTCAGCACTCATTGGACTGCACAAATGCGTTACTTCCAACAAGTTGCTTTCTCGTTCCATTTTACTGAAACCGAAGCTTTCAGTCAACTGCCCATGTGGTATGATTTGCATGTCTCGAGCAATTGAAAATCAAGTGAGTCCAAACGGTCCATCTGCATGGAGTTTCTTCATGCGTATATACCAACATACATGGTTCACATGTCTCAATCCTTTCAGAAATGAGTGAGTCCAAAGATCCATCAACATGGAGCTTCTTCATGCGTTTTATACCAATATGACTTACATGGCAGTGCCACAAATAGGTGGTACTATCAGTACTATATTATATCTTTTGGCATGAACATGTGTATCACTATGATCAAGATTCAATAAACCATTCATTTTAGGTGCAAGACCATTGAAGGTATTATTCAAATAAATAGAGTAACCATTATTTTCCTTAAATGAATAATCGTATTGCGATAGACATAATCCAATCATGTCTATGCTCAACGCAAACACCAAATAACAATTATTTAGGTTTAACACCAATCTCGATGGTAGAGGGAGCGTGCGATGCTTGATCATATCAACCTTGGAAACACTTCCAACACATATCGTCAGCTCACCTTTAGCTAGTCTCTGTTTATTCCGTAGCTTTTATTTCGAGTTACTAACACTTAGCAACCGAACCGGTATCTAATACCCTGGTGCTAAGTACACATTAACATAATGTATATCCAATATACTTCTTTCGACAGCCTTCTCATGTACCAAGTATCTAGGGTAATTCTGCTCCAGTGGCTGTTCCCCTTATTACATAAGCACTTAGTCTCGGGTTTTGGGTTCAACTGCCCTTTGCCCTTCTTGAAACTAGTGGTTTCACTAACCATCAACAATTGATGCTCCTTCTTGATTTCTACTTTCGTGGTGTCAAACATTGCGAATATTTCAAGGATCCTCATATCTATCCCTGATATGTTATAGTTCATCACGAAGCTCTCGCAGCTTGGTGGCAATGACTTTGGAGAAACATCACTGTCTTATATGGAAGATCGACTCCCACTCGATTCAAGTGATTGTTGTACTCAGACAATCTGAGCACAAGCTCAACGATTGAGCTTTTCTCCCTTAGTTTGCAGGCTAAGAAAATCGTCGGAGGTCTTATACCTCTTGACGTGGGCACGAGCCTGAAATCCCAATTTCAGCCCTCGAAACATCTCATATGTTCCGCGACATTTCAAAAATGTCTTCGGTGCCTCAATTCTAAACCATTTAACATTACCGAACTATCACGTAGTTATCTAAACATGTATGTCCGATGTTCGCAACATCCACAAACAATGTTTGGGGTTCAGCACACTGAGCGGTGCATTAAGGACATAAGCCTTCTATTGTCCGCATAGTTGCTACTGTCAACTTTCAACTATATTTTCTCTAGGAACGTATCTTACTCTGCAGAACTAAAGCGCGAGCTTACGACATAATTTGCAAAGATCTTTTGACTATGTTCAGGATAATTAAGTTCATCTTATGAACTCCCATTCAGATAGACATCCCTCTAGTCATCTAAGTGATTACATGATCCGAGTCAACTAGGCCGTGTCCGATCATCACGTGAGACGGACTAGTCATCATCGGTGAACATCTTCATGTTGATCGTATCTACCATACGACTCATGCTCGACCTTTCGGTCTCTGTGTTCCGAGGCCATGTCTGTACATGCTAGGCTCGTCAAGTTAACCCTAAGTGTTTTGCATGTGTAAAACTGTCTTACACCCGTTGTATGTGAACATAAGGATCTATCACACCCGATCATCACGTGGTGCTTCGAAACGACGAACTTTAGCAACGGTGCACAGTTAGGGGAGAACACTTCTTGAAATTTTGATGAGGGATCATCTTATTTACTACCGTTGTTCTAAGCAAATAAGATGTAATAACATGATAAACATCACATGCAATCAAATAGTGACATGATATGGCCATCATCACTTTGCTCCTTCTGATCTCCATCTTCGGGGCTCCATGATCATCATCGTCACCGGCATGACACCCTGATCTCCATCATCATGATCTCCATCATCGTGTCTTCATGAAGTTGTCTCGCCAACTATTACTTCTACTACTATGGTTAACGGTTAGCAATAAGGTAAAGTAATTACATGATGTTTATGTTGACACGCAGGTCATAAATAAATTAAAGACAACTCCTATGGCTCCTGCCGGTTGTCATACTCATCGACATGCAAGTCGTGATTCCTATTACAAGAACATGATCATCTCATACATCACATATATCATACATCACATCCTTTGGCCATATCACATCACATAGCATACCCTGCAAAAACAAGTTAGACGTCCTCTAATTGTTGTTTGCATGTTTTACGTGGCTGCTATGGGTTTCCAGCAAGAACGTTTCTTATCTACGCAAAACCACAACGTGATATGCCAATTGCTATTTACCCTTCATAAGGACCCTTTTCATCGAATCCGTTCCGACTAAAGTGGGAGAGACAGACACCCGCCAGCCACCTTATGCAACTAGTGCATGTCAGTCGGTGGAACCGGTCTCACGTAAGCGTACGTGTAAGGTTGGTCCGGGCCGCTTCATCCCACAATACCGTCGAAACAAGATTGGACTAGTAACGGTAAGCATATTGAACAAAATCAACGCCCACAACTACTTTGTGTTCTACTCATGCAAAGAATCTACGCAATAGACCTAGCTCATGATGCCACTGTTGGGGAACGTAGCAGAAATTCAAAATTTTCCTACGTATCACCAAGATCTATCTATGGAGAAACCAGCAACGAGGGGAAGGAGAGTGCATCTACATACCCTTGTAGATCGCTAAGCGGAAGCGTTCAAGTGAACAGGGTTGATGGAGTCATACTCGCCGTGATCCAAATCACCGATGATCCTAGTGCCGAACGGACGGCACCTCCGCGTTCAACACACGTACAGCCCGGTGAAGTCTCCCATGCCTTGATCCAGCAAGGAGAGAGGGAGAGGTTGAGGAAGACTCCATCCAGCAGCAACACAACGGCTTGGTGGTGGTGGAGGGGCGTGGTGATCCAGCAGGGCTTCGCCAAGCACTACGAGATATGAGGAGGAGAGAGGCAGGGCTGCACCAACAGGGAGAGATCAGATCGTATTGTGGGCAGCCCCCATGCCTCACTATTTATAGGAGGAGGGGAGGAGGGTGCGCCCCCTCTAGGGTTCCCACCCCTAGAGGGGCGGTAGCCCTAGATGGGAAAAAGGGGGCGGCCAAGAGGGGAGGGGAGAGGGAGGCGCACCAGTATGGGCCTTAAGGCCCATCTGCCCTAGGGTTTGCCCCCTTCTCCTCTCCCTTGCGCCTTGGGCCATTGTGGGGGGGTGCACCAGCCCACCTGGGGCTGGTCCCCTCCCACACTTAGCCCATGCAGCCCTCCGGGGCCGATGGCCCCACTTGGTGGACCCCCGGACACCTCCGGTGGTCCCGGTACACTACCGGTGAAGCCCAGAACACTTCCGGTGGCCAAAACCATATTTCCTATATATAAATCTTTACCTCCGGACCATTCCGGAACTCCTCGTGACGTCCGGGATCTTATCCGGGACTCCGAACAACATTCGGTAACCACATACGAACTTCCTTTATAACCCTAGCGTCATCGAACCTTAAGTGTGTAGACCCTACGGGTTCGGGAGACACGCAGACATGACCGAGACGTTCTCCGGTCAATAACCAACAGCGGGATCTGGATACCCATGTTGGCTCCCACATGTTCCACGATGATCTCATCGGATGAACCACGATGTCAAGGACTTAATCAATCCCGTATACAATTCCCTTTGTCTAGCGGTATTGTACTTGCCCGAGATTCGATCGTCGGTATCCCTATACCTTGTTCAATCTCGTTACCGGCAAGTCTCTTTACTCGTTCCATAACACATCATCCCGTAATAAACTCCTTGATCACATTGTGCACATTATGATGATGTCCTACCGAGTGGGCCCAGAGATACCTCTCCGTCACACGGAGTGACAAATCCCAGTCTCGGTTCGTGCCAACCCAACAGACACTTTCGGAGATACCTTTAGTGTACCTTTATAGCCACCCAGTTACGTTGTGACGTTTGGCACACCCAAAGTATTCCTACGGTATCCGGGAGTTGCACAATCTCATGGTCTAAGGAAATGATACTTGACATTAGAAAAGCTTTAGCATACGAACTACACGATCTTTGTGCTAGGCTTAGGATTGGGTCTTGTCCATCACATCATTCTCCTAATGATGTGATCCCGTTATCAACGACATCCAATGTCCATGGTCAGGAAACCATAACCATCTATTGATCAACGAGCTAGTCAACTAGAGGCTTACTAGGGACATGGTGTTGTCTATGTATCCACACATGTATCTGAGTTTCCTATCAATACAATTATAGCATGGATAATAAACGATTATCATGAACAAGGAAATATAATAATAACTTATTTATTATTGCCTCTAGGGCATATTTCCAACAATTACACCACATCGGTGGCCCGAACCAGTATAAACTCTTGTGTCTCTCTTGTCGTGGGTTCGTCGAGCTAGGCCTTGCGATAGTTGTGAGAGCGATCTTGGGAGAGAGAGATCTTCGTGCGCACTCCAGTGTTCGAACCTTAAGGGTTTTGCCAGAACCCGAAATCCGACACGCAACTTTGCGGCCTATGGAGTTGACAAAGGCGAAATGAGCACCAACCAGGTAAGATTACAAAAACATCCATGAGCATTGCAAACACATACACATATACATATATCATCTAACCATTCATTATTGACGATTTCAAATATTTGACTTGCCAGGCGTACGTACGAGACCCATCTCCAGAACCGGTCCAGTAGCAGCTACCGATACATGACGTGGACATGCTTAGCCGTGAGCTTGTCACGTCAAAGGAGAGTACAATGAAGGCACCTAAGGAGTTGAATGACTCCCTGAAGAATGAGAAGGAAGAGATGATTGACAACAACTCTGATCTCTACAATAAGAAATTAAAGCTCATCGATCAGAAGGACAGACTGGTCACTGAGATCAAGTCTATGAAGAAGGAGATACGCTCCTGAAGGCTGAAAGGGCGGAACTGCAGACCAGCAAAGTCCATTACAGAAAGGAGGGACAGAGCAGCAGGAACAAGTTGCTTGATATGAAGATCATTCTTCATCTCGAGACATGTAATGCGTGCATATATGTAGGTAGTAGTTTAGCTAGCGGATAAATTTTGCTTGTAACTAGCTAGCGGATAACTTTTGCTTGTAGGTAGCAAGCTAGTTGAGCACTACTGTTTGTGGATTTGAAGTTACCATTAGAAGTTTAAATGGTCGCACATATACTAATAGTTGGGTATATTTTTTATTACTAAAAAATACAAATTGCTGGCATTGGCTCACAATAAACGCCATAGCTAACACAATATATTGCTGGCGTTAGCCAGGTGGTACGCCATCGGTGCTAAAATACTACTGACGTGTCTGACAACGCCACCACTAAATGTTTTCACTCGCGCCATATTGGTGTCTTGGGTGTCTATGCTGGCAAGGCACTTTTGCCATGCCATAGCTAGGCTTTTTTCCACTAGTGATATAAGCCTATACATTTGGATCTTATCAGCCCCCTGGCCTTTGACAATCAAAGTAACTACACCACAGTTTAACCTAGAGAGGTCTAGTTTACCATCCAAGAAGTCACAAAACAACTGGAATAAATCACAAAAAACTTGGTAAATTTCAATAAGAATGCCATCAGGGCCAGCCGCTCGGTTATGTTTGATAGAGAAGACGACAAACTTGATCTCTTCCAAGGAAAATCTAGCAGTCGACATTCCTTATGTTTAATATCTAAAACAACGGAAACAAGAATACTTAAAGAGATAGGTAAAATATCTACACGACCAAAAAGCTCTTATAAAACATGGTATCATAGTCAAGCAGTTCCTTATTTTCCTGGATAATAACCCTTCTTGGGAAAATCAAAGATCTTGTTCTTTCTCTTTTTTTCTACAGTTCGCCTTAATCATAAAATATCTAGTGATGTTATTCCCTTCCCCGATCATTGTCTTTAGAGAGCTGATGGCATTTTATTTTATCCTCTCTCAAAATTTTGTTCAGTCTACACCGGACATCATTTCTAGGCTCATAGTCAGCTACTAACAACCCAATTATCTCACATCTCCTACCAAGATCACCCCATTGGGTAAAAATAGTGTTTCTTTC
Source organism: Aegilops umbellulata (assembly GCA_032464435.1). NCBI lineage: Eukaryota > Viridiplantae > Streptophyta > Magnoliopsida > Poales > Poaceae > Aegilops > Aegilops umbellulata. The sequence goes on along the minus strand of CP136056.1, from coordinate 315,458,943 downwards.
TTTCCTATAAACCTCTCCACATTGAGATTCCAATCCTTCAGGCATAATGGTCAAATTATCCTTATCATTCACCTTGTTGTGCCAAACTTGATTAACTATGGTAGCAAGATCATCTATGGTAAACCAACATAATTCATTAGCAGTAAAGGTTTAACTCCATTATGCATAAGCAAGGCTGCATGGTCATAAACACCTCTATGGCTCTAACCAGTGTACTGACTATAACTAGCGGGAATTTTAACTCTCAAGCGGGGCTAACTAAAAACCTACTTAGCTTAACAAAAACGACGTCAACCTGATTGTTAGACCAAGTAAAATTTCTCCTAGAAAGCTCAAGCTCCTTCAGTCCCCATTGCCCAATGGAATTGAAAAAGAAAGACCATTTAGGAAGTTTCTTAATCATATTCCATATTTAATCCTCCTAATGATATTAAAATCACTATCAACAACAAAAGGATGATCATTACAACCATATGTACAGAATCAGTCAGGAATTCCTCTCTGTCCCTAGAGTGAGCAGCCCCCATAGACATTGACCATATTCCATTTGAAACTAATTCCTCTTATCCATAGGAGTCATCCTAGTTAAATACTTACTAGCTACACAAGTACCCGTATCAAAAATCTTATCTAACCCCATAAGCAAGCCACCTAAAGCACCAACAAATGGTTACCAAAGCCAAATAAAGGTAAAAAGACCGCTAACCCCAGCTAACCATGGGTTAGTGGAAGCTCTTCTTATCTCTTGAATACAGATAAATTCTTGTTCTTGAAACATGCTTTCGCCCCGCTTTATAAATAAAGCAACCAACCCATCCACAAACCGAGTAGCAACATACCAACATCAGGAGTCTGCTGGGATGACAACACAAGCAAGCCCCAAAAAACATAAGAGAAAAGCAAGAAAAAAGACCACCAAGTGGTCATCACATCAAGGGGCCGCTGGAGAAGCTAGTCGGCGCGCCAAAGCATGTAGTGCATCCAGCATCCTCCCCAGGCGCACCTAGTCCCATTGCCTAGCTAGTGGGTGTAAGTGCTGCAAGAACGCAAGAAATTTTCAGAAAGCATTAGAGGTTCATCACAGAAAGACCCTCTCGAACACGATCGTATTACATGTCGTCCACAGCGTCCAAGTAAGCATAGCAAAGATCTGCCAGAAGAGGCATCTTTTCCTTCTGGTCTGCATCGCTCTGGCCTCGAGGGAGCTGGCAAGATCTGCAGCCTCCCATTCATGCCCGAGGGACTCCGGACAAAGCTCCAAAGAGACTAGTCGTAATGTAGAAGAAGAGAATGTGGCTCCCAATCTCTAGGACACCACACAAGGGGCACGACCCATTACTCGGGCCATGCTGCTTGAGCACCACCATCCCAAAAGGGAGGCGATCCCTCAGCAATTGCAAAACAAAAAAATCTTCAAGGGGAGAGGCGCCTTCCAAAGGGGCGTGACCCACTCAATAATCAGCCTACGACACAAAGCACAGTATGCCGAAGCCACAGGAAAATCTCCCAAGGGAGAAATAAGCCATTGCACAGAATCCAGGTCATTCGTTAGCATGAGAGGTAGGGTCGCCTGTGAATTGGACCACTCCAACACCTCCGCTGGGCCAAATGAGTGATGTAACAAGATGTTCCATTGACCATATTGGCTCGCCTTAGAGACCAAAAGCAATAGATTCACGCAGATGTCAAACAAGTCAGGGAACCCCGTGCACAGAGGGGTTTCGTGTTGGAAATATGCCCTAGAGGCAATAATAAAAGCATTATTATTATATTTCCTTATTCATGATAATTGTCTTTATTCGTGCTATAATTGTGTTATCCGGAAATCGTAATACATGTGTGAATAACAGACAACAATATGTCCCTAGTGAGCCTCTAGTTGACTAGCTTGTTGATCGACAGATAGTCATGGTTTCCTGACTATGGACATTAGATGTCATCGATAACAGGATCACATCATTAGGAGAATGATGTGATGGACAAGACCCAATCCTAAACATAGCATAAGATCGCATAGTTCGTTTGCTAGAGTTATCCAATGTCAAGTATCCTTTCCTTAGACCATGAGATCGTGTAACTCCCGGATACCGTAGGAGTGCTTTGGGTGTGCCAAACGTCACAACGTAACTGGGTGACTATAAAGGTATACTACGGGTATCTCTGAAAGTGTCTGTTGGGTTGACATGGATCGAGACTGGGATTTGTCACTCCGCTTGACGGAGAGGTATCACCGGGCCCTCTCGGTAATGCATCATCACAATGAGCTCAATGTGATCAAAGTGTTTGATCACGGGATCATGCATTACGGTAACGAGAAAAGTGACTTGCCGATAACGAGATTGAACGAGGTATTGGGATACCAACGATCGAATCTCGGGCAAGTAAAATACCGATTGACAAAGGGAATCGTATATGGGATTAATTGAATCCTTGACATCATGGTTCATCCGATGAGATCATCGTGGAGCATGTGGGAGCCAACATGGGTATCCAGATCCCACTGTTGGTTATTGCCCGAGAGCCGTCTCGGTCATGTCTGCATGTCTCCCGAACCCGTAGGGTCTACACACTTAAGGTTCGGTGACGCTAGGGTTGTGAAGATATGTATGTGCAGTAATCCGAATGTTGTTCGGAGTCCCGGATGAGATCCCGGACGTCACGAGGAGTTCCGTAATGGTCCGGAGGTAAAGAATTATATATAGGAAGTGCTATTTTGGCCATCGGGACAAGTTTCGGTGTTATCGGTATTGTACCGGGACCACCGGAGGGGTCCCGGGGGACCACCAGGTGGGGCCACCTGCCTTGGTGGGCCACATGGGCCTTACGGGGTGCGCCTTGGCCTGCTTGGGCCAAGGGGAACCAGCCCCAAGGGCCCATGCGCCAAGGAGACTTGGAGAGGGAGAGTCCAAAGAGGGGAAGGCACCTCCGAGGTGCCTTGGGGAGGATGGACTCCTCCCCCCTCTTGGCCGCACCCCTTCCTTGGAGGAAGGGGCAAGGCTGCGCCCTCCCCCCCTCTAATATGCCTATATAAAGGGAGGGAAGGGAGGGGTGGACGCACCCTATGCCCTGGCTCCTCCCTCCTCCCTGCAACACCTCCTCCTCCTCCCGTAGTTGCTTAGCGAAGCCCTGCCGGAGTTCTGCTGCATCCACCACCACACCGTCGTGCTGGATCTTCCTCAACCTCTCCTCCCACCTTGCTGGATCAAGAAGGAGGAGACGTCTCCCGTCCCGTACGTGTGTTGAACGCGGAGGTGCCATCCGTTCGGTACTAGATCATCGGTGAATTGGATCACGGCAAGTACGACTACCTCATCCACGTTCACTTGAACGCTTCCGTTGCGATCTACAAAGTGGTATGTAGATGCTATCTAATCTGAATACTCGTTGCTAGATGAACTCATAGATGGATCTTGGTGAAACCGTAGGAAAAATTTTAATTTTCTGCAACGTTCCCCAACAGTGGCATCATGAGCTAGGTCTATGCGTAGTTCTTCTTGCGCGAGTAGAACACAATTTGTTGTGGGCGTAGATGTTGTCAACTCTTCTTGCCGCTACTAGTCTTATCTTGCTTCAGCGGTATTGTGGGATGAAGCGGCCCGGACCAACCTTACACGTACGCTTACGTGAGACCGGTTCCACCGACTAACATGCACTAGTTGCATAAGGTGGCTGGCGGGTGTCTGTCTCTCCTACTTTAGTTGGAGCGGATTCGATGAAAAGGGTCCTTATGAAGGGTAAATAGAAGTTGACAAATCACGTTGTGGTTTGAACGTAGGTAAGAAAACGTTCTTGCTAGAACCCTAATTCAGCCACGTAAAACTTGCAACAACAATTAGAGGACGTCTAACTTGTTTTTGCAGCAAGTGCTTTGTGATATGATATGGCCAAAGTTGTGATGTATGATGAATGATCTATATGTGATGTATGAGATGTTCATGCTATTGTAATAGGAATCACGACTTGCATGTCGATGAGTATGACAACCGGCAGGAGCCATAGGAGTTGTCTTTATTTTTTGTATGACCTGCATGTCATTGAGAATCGCCATGTAAATTACTTTACTTTATTGCTAAACGCGTTAGCCATAGTAGTAGAAGTAATAGTTGGCGAGCAACTTCATGGAGACACGATGATGAAGATCATGATGATGAAGATCATGGTGTCAAGCCCGTGACAAGATGATCATGGAGCCCCAAGATGAAGATCAAAGGAGCTATGTGATATTGGCCATATCATGTCACGTTTATCATTTGATTGCATGTGATGTTTATCATGTTTTGCATCTTGTTTACTTAGAACGACGGTAGTAAATAAGATGATCCCTCATAATAATTTCAAAAAAGTGTTCACCCTAACTGTGCACTGTTGCTAAGGTTCGTCGTTCCGAAGCACCACGTGATGATCGGGTGTGATAGGTCCTTACGTTCGCATACAACGGGCGTAAGACAGATTTACACACGCAAAACACTTAGGTTGACTTGACGAGCCTAGCATGTACAGACATGGCCTCGGAACACAGAAGACCGAAAGGTCGAGCATGAGTCGTATAGAAGATACGATCAACATGAAGATGTTCACCGATGTTGACTAGTCCGTCTCACGTGATGATCGGACACGGCCTAGTTGACTCGGATCATGTAATACTTAGATGACTAGAAGAGGGATGTCTATCTAAGTGGGAGTTCATTAAATAATTTGATTAAATGAACTTTATTATCATGAACTTAGTCTAAAATTTTTACAATATGTCTTGTAGATCAAATGGCCAACGTAGTCCTCAACTTCAACGCGTTCCTAGAGAAAACCAAGCTGAAAGACGATGGTAGCAACTATACGAACTGGGTCCGGAACCTGAGGATCATCCTCATAGCTGCCAAGAAATATTATGTCCTACGAGCACCGCTAGGTGACGCACCTATTCTCCCTGCAGAACAAGACGTTATGAACGCTTGGCAGTCACGCTGCGATGATTACTCCCTCGTTCAGTGCGGCATGCTTTACAGCTTAGAGTCGGGGCTCCAAAAGCGTTTTGAGAGACATGGAGCATATGAGATGTTCGAAGAGCTGAAAATGGTTTTCCAAGCTCATGCCTGGGTCGAGAGATATGAAGTCTTCGACAAATTCTTTAGCTGTAAGATGGAGGAAAATAGCTCTGTCAGTGAACACATACTCAAAATGTCTGGGTTGCACAACCGCTTGACTCAACTGGAAGTTAATCTCCCGGATGAAGCGGCCATTGACAGAATCCTCCAGTCGCTTCCACCTAGCTACAAGAGCTTTGTGATGAACTACAATATGCAGGGGATGGTAAAGACCATTCCTGAGGTATATGCTATGCTGAAATCAGCAGAGGTAGAAATCAAGAAGGAGCATCAAGTGTTGATGGTGAATAAAACCACTAAGTTCAAGAAGGGCAAGGGTAAAAAGAACTTCAAGAAGGATGGCAAGGAAGTTGCCGCGCCCGGTAAGCAGGTTGCCGGGAAGAAGCCAAAGAATGGACCCAAGCCCGAGACTGAGTGTTTTTATTGCAAGGGAAGTGGTCACTGGAAGCGGAACTGCCCCAAATACTTAGCGGACAAGAAGGCCGGCAAAACCAAAGGTATATGTGATATACATGTAATTGATGTGTACCTTACCAGTACTCGTAGTAGCTCTTGGGTATTTGATACCGGTGCAGTTGCTCATATTTGTAACTCAAAGCAGGAGCTGCGGAATAAACGGAGACTGGCGAAGGACGAGGTGACGATGCGCGTCGGGAATGGTTCCAAGGTCGATGTGATCGCCGTCGGCACGCTGCCTCTACATTTACCTACGGGATTAGTTTTAAACCTCAATAATTGTTATTTAGTGCCAAGTTTGAGCATGAACATTGTATCTGGATCTCACTTAATTCGAGATGGCTACTCATTTAAATCCGAGAATAATGGTTGTTCTATTTATATGAGAGATATGTTTTATGGTCATGCTCCGATGGTTAATGGTTTATTCTTGATGAATCTCGTACGTGATGATACACATATTCATAGTGTGAGTACCAAAAGAGTTAAAGTTGATAACAATAGTCCCACATATTTGTGGCACTGCCGCCTTGGTCACATAGGTGTCAAACGCATGAAGAAGCTCCATGCAGATGGACTTTTAGAGTCTCTTGATTATGAATCATTTGACACGTGCGAACCATGCCTCATGGGTAAAATGACCAAGACTCCGTTCTCAGGAACAATATAGCGAGCAACCAACTTATTGGAAATCATACATACCGATGTGTGCGGTCCAATGAGTGTTGAGGCTCGCGGTGGCTATCGTTATGTTCTCACCCTCACTGATGACTTGAGTAGATATGGGTATATCTACTTAATGAAACACAAGTCTGAAACCTTTGAAAAGTTCAAGGAATTTCAGAGTGAGGTTGAAAATCAACGTGATAGAAAGATCAAGTTTCTACGATCAGATCGTGGACGAGAATACTTGAGTCACGAATTTGGCACACACTTGAGAAAATGTGGAATAGTTTCACAACTCATGCCGCCTGGAACACCTCAGCGTAATGGTGTGTCCGAACGTCGTAATCGCACTCTATTAGATATGGTGCGATCTATGATGTCTCTTATCGACTTACCGCTATCTTTTTGGGGCTATGCTTTAGAGACTGCCGCATTCACTTTAAATAGGGCTCCGTCGAAATCCGTTGAGAGGACACCGTATGAATTATGGTTTGGGAAGAAACCTAAGCTGTCGTTTCTAAAAGTTTGGGGATGCGATGCTTATGTCAAGAAACTTCAACCTGAAAAGCTCGAACCCAAATCGGAAAAATGCGTCTTCATAGGATACCCTAAAGAAAATGTTGGGTATACCTTCTACCTCAGATCCGAAGGCAAGATCTTTGTTGCCAAGAATGGATCCTTTCTAGAGAAAGAGTTTCTCTCGAAAGAAGTAAGTGGGAGGAAAGTAGAACTTGATGAAGTGTTACCTCTTGAACCGGACAACGGCGAAACTCAAGAAATCGTTCCTGAGGTGCCTGCACCGACTAGAGAGGAAATTAATGATTATGATCAAGATACTTCTAATCAAGCTCCTACTGAAATTCGAAGGTCCACAAGGACACGTTCCGCACCAGAGTGGTACGGCAACCCTGTCTTGGAAATCATGTTGTTAGACAACGGTGAACCGTCGAACTATGAGGAAGCAATGGCGGGCCCGGATTCCGACAAATGGCTGGAAGCCATGAAATCCGAGATAGGATCCATGTATGAAAACGAAGTATGGACTTTGACTGACTTGCCCGTTGAACGGCGAGCCATAGAAAATAAATGGATCTTTAAGAAGAAGACAGACGCGGATGGTAATGTGACCATCTATAAAGCTCGGCTTGTCGCTAAGGGTTATCGACAAGTTCAAGGGGTTGACTACGATGAGACTTTCTCACCGGTAGCGAAGCTGAAGTCCGTCCGAATCATGTTAGCAATTGCCGCATACTATGATTATGAGATATGGCAAATGGACGTCAAAACGACATTCCTTAATGGTTTCCTTAAGGAAGAATTGTATATGATGCAGCCGGAAGGTTTTGTCGATCCTAAGAATGCTGACAAGGTGTGCAAGCTCCAACGCTCGATTTATGGGCTGGTGCAAGCATCTCGGAGTTGGAACATTCGCTTTGATGAGATGATCAAAGCGTTTGGGTTTACACAGACTTATGGAGAAGCCTGTGTTTACAAGAAAGTGAGTGGGAGCTCTATAGCATTTCTCATATTATATGTAGACGACATACTTTTGATGGGAAATGATATAGAACTCTTGGACAGCATTAAGGCCTACTTGAATAAAAGTTTTTTCAATGAAGGACCTTGGAGAAGCTGCTTATATACTAGGCATCAAGATCTATAGAGATAGATCGAGACGCCTCATAGGTCTTTCACAAAGCACATACCTTGATAAAATATTGAAGAAGTTCAATATGGATCAATCTAAGAAAGGGTTCTTACCTGTGTTACAAGGTGTGAAATTGAGCTCAGCTCAATGTCCGACCACGGCAGAAGATATAGAAGAGATGAGCGTCATCCCCTATGCCTCAGCCATAGGTTCTATTATATATGCCATGATGTGTACCAGACCTGATGTAAACCTTGCCGTAAGTTTGGTAGGAAGGTACCAAAGTAATCCCGGCAAGGAACACTGGACAGCGGTCAAGAATATCCTGAAGTACCTGAAAAGGACTAAGGAAATGTTTCTCGTTTATGGAGGTGACGAAGAGCTCGTCGTAAAAGGTTACGTCGACGCTAGCTTCGACACAGATCTGGATGACTCTAAGTCACAAACCGGATACGTGTATATTTTGAATGGTGGGGCAGTAAGCTGGTGCAGTTGCAAGCAAAGCGTCGTGGCGGGATCTACATGTGAAGCGGAGTACATGGCAGCCTCGGAGGCAGCACATGAAGCAATTTGGGTGAAGGAGTTCATCACCGACCTCGGAGTCATACCCAATGCGTCGGGGCCAATCAAGCTCTTTTGTGACAACACTGGAGCTATTGCACTTGCAAAGGAGCCCAGGTTTCACAAGAAGACCAGGCACATCAAGCGTCGCTTCAACTCCATTCGTGAAAATGTTCAAAATGGAGACATAGAAATTTGTAAAGTGCACACGGATCTGAATGTCGCAGATCCGTTGACTAAACCTCTCCCTAAGGCAAAACATGATCAGCACCAGAACTCTATGGGTGTTCGATTCATCACAATGTAACTAGATTATTGACTCTAGTGCAAGTGGGAGACTGTTGGAAATATGCCCTAGAGGCAATAATAAAAGCATTATTATTATATTTCCTTATTCATGATAATTGTCTTTATTCGTGCTATAATTGTGTTATCCGGAAATCGTAATACATGTGTGAATAACAGACAACAATATGTCCCTAGTGAGCCTCTAGTTGACTAGCTTGTTGATCGACAGATAGTCATGGTTTCCTGACTATGGACATTAGATGTCATCGATAACAGGATCACATCATTAGGAGAATGATGTGATGGACAAGACCCAATCCTAAACATAGCATAAGATCGCATAGTTCGTTTGCTAGAGTTATCCAATGTCAAGTATCCTTTCCTTAGACCATGAGATTGTGTAACTCCCGGATACCGTAGGAGTGCTTTGGGTGTGCCAAACGTCACAACGTAACTGGGTGACTATAAAGGTATACTACGGGTATCTCTGAAAGTGTCTGTTGGGTTGACATGGATCGAGACTGGGATTTGTCACTCCGCTTGACGGAGAGGTATCACCGGGCCCTCTCGGTAATGCATCATCACAATGAGCTCAATGTGATCAAAGTGTTTGATCACGGGATCATGCATTACGGTAACGAGAAAAGTGACTTGCCGATAACGAGATTGAACGAGGTATTGGGATACCGACGATCGAATCTCGGGCAAGTAAAATACCGATTGACAAAGGGAATCATATACGGGATTAATTGAATCCTTGACATCATGGTTCATCCGATGAGATCATCGTGGAGCATGTGGGAGACAACATGGGTATCCAGATCCCGCTGTTGGTTATTGCCCGAGAGCCGTCTCGGTCATGTCTGCATGTCTCCCGAACCCGTAGGGTCTACACACTTAAGGTTCGGTGACGCTAGGGTTGTGAAGATATGTATGTGCAGTAACCCGAATGTTGTTCGGAGTCCCGGATGAGATCCCGGACGTCACGAGGAGTTCCGGAATGGTCCGGAGGTAAAGAATTATATATAGGAAGTGCTATTTTGGCCATCGGGACAAGTTTCGGTGTTATCGGTATTGTACCGGGACCACCGGAGGGGTCCCGGGGGACCACCAGGTGGGGCCACCTGCCTTGGTGGGCCACATGGGCCTTAGGGGGTGCGCCTTGGCCTGCTTGGGCCAAGGGGAACCAGCCCCAAGGGCCCATGCGCCAAGGAGACTTGGAGAGGGAGAGTCCAAAGAGGGGAAGGCACCTCCGAAGTGCCTTGGGGAGGATGGACTCCTCCCCCCTCTTGGCCGCACCCCTTCCTTGGAGGAAGGGGCAAGGCTGCGCCCTCCCCCCCTCTAATACGCCTATATAAAGGGAGGGGAGGGAGGGGTGGCCACACCCTATGCCCTGGCTCCTCCCTCCTCCCTGCAACACCTCCTCCTCCTCCCGTAGTTGCTTAGCGAAGCCCTGCCGGAGTTCTGCTGCATCCACCACCACACCGTCGTGCTGGATCTTCCTCAACCTCTCCTCCCCCCTTGCTGGATCAAGAAGGAGGAGACGTCTCCCGTCCCGTACGTGTGTTGAACGCGGAGGTGCCGTCCGTTCGGTACTAGATCATCGGTGAATTGGATCACGGCAAGTACGGCTACCTCATCCACGTTCACTTGAACGCTTCCGTTGCGATCTACAAAGTGGTATGTAGATGCTATCTAATCTGAATACTCGTTGCTAGATGAACTCATAGATGGATCTTGGTGAAACCGTAGGAAAATTTTTAATTTTCTGCAACGTTCCCCAACATTTCGTCCATACAACGATCTAGCCAAAACATACCCCCTCCACCATTACCAATCGAGAAGGACAACCCGAGGAAAATATCATGCTTGATCTTCTGGATCGCCTACCAAAACTGGGAGCCCTCCATGTGGTCAAAGCTAGAAGTAGCATGCCCCGAAGGTACTTAGCCTGAAGAAGCTACAGCCATAATCCCCCCTCCCCGTGGATGATTTGCCAAACTCGCCGAAGCATGAGGGCGATGTTCATCTGATGGGAGGCTGATAACCCACAAGTATAGGGGATCGCAACAGTTTTCGAGGGTAGAGTATTCAACCCAAATTTATAGATTTGACACAAGGGGAGCCAAAGAATATTTGAAGGTATTAGCAGCTGAGTTGTCAATTCAACCACACCTGGAGATTAATTATCTGCAGGAAAGTGATCAGTAGCAAAGTAGTTTGATTGTTTTGATAGTAGTGACAGCAACAATAGTAACAGTAACAGTGATAGCAATAGTTTTGTAGCAAGTGTAAAAGTGATGATAGCAGTTGTAACTTAGCGTAAACAATATAAGATAAATTCATAGGCATTGGATCGGAGACTTGTTAGATGATATTCATCATGAGACAGTTATAACCTAGGTGATACGGCACTAGCTCCAGTTCGTAAATAGTCATATGTGCTTATGGAAAGAACTTGCATGACATCTTTTGTCCTACCCTCCCATGGCAGCGGGGTCCATATTGGAAACTAAGGGATATTAAGGTCTCCTTTTAATAGAGATCTGGAACAAAGCATTAACACATAGTGAATACATGAACTCCTCAAACTACGGTCATCACCGGGAGTGGTCCCGGTTATTGTCACTCTGGGGTTGCCGGATCATAACACGTAGTAGGTGACTATAACTTGCAAGATCGGATCTAGAACATGGATATAATGATGATAAAATAAACGGTTCATATCTGAAATCATGGCAACCGGGCCCAAAGTGACGAGCATTAAGCATGGCAAAGTCATAGCAACATCAATCTTAGAACATAGTGGATACTAGGGATCAAGCCCTAGCAAAACTAACTCGATTACATGATGAATCTCATCCAACTCCTCACCGACCAGCGAGCCTACGAAGGAATTACTCACTCCCGGTGGGGAGCATCGTGGAATTGGCGATGGAGAAGGGTTGGTGATGATGAAGAACGAAGATCGCCCTCTCCGGAGCCCCAAACAGACTCCAGATCTGGCCTCTCGATGAAGAACAGGAGGTGACGGCGGCTCCGTCGCGTGGATCGCGATAATTCTTTCTCCCTGATTTTTTTCTGGATAAATATGATTTTATAGCATCGGTTTTAGGGTCTGCGGCATCACCAGGTGGGGACAACCCACCTGGGCGCGCCAGGAGAGGGGGCGCGCCCTGGTGGGTTTTGCCCACCCAGGGGGCCCTCTCGGTAGGTCTTGGCTCCAGAAATTCTTATATATTATATAAAAATTCCTCGCAAAGTTTCGTTCCATTCCGAGAACTTTTATTTCTGCACAAAAACAACACCATTGTAGTTCTGCTGAAAACAGCGTCGGTCTGGGGTTAGTTTCACTCAAATCATGCAAATTAGAGTCCAAAACAAGAGGAAAAGCGTTAGGAAAAGTAGATACGTTGGAGACGTATCAACTGCCCCAAGCTTAAACCTTTGCTTGTCCTCAAGCAATTCAGTTGATAAACTGAAAGTGAAAAAGAAAAACTTTTACGAACTCTTTTGGTCTTGTTTGCATAAATAAGCTTGAACAAGACCCAGGTTTTCAGCCAATCATTATAACTAACCATGCCAACAATAACTCTTAAAGATTATAATGACTCATATCAATGACATAATCAGCTAGCGAGTAATAATAAGGTATCTCAAACGGCAACACGTTGTCGAAACAACCATTATATAATATGACAATAGTGGTATCTCGCTAGCCCTTTCTGAGACCGCAAAACATAAATGCAGAGCACCTCCAAAGTTCAAGCAGCGACTAAACATTGTAATTCATGGTAGAAAAGATCCAGTCATGATGCACCCAACATTAGCTAGACACAATGCATAAGTCATGACAGCTGCGCTCTCAGGTTCTAGCACTTGTTTTACAAGGTGTTGACCACAACATAAAAGTAAATAGATAGTCCCTTCGCAGAGGGAAGCAGTGACTTGCAGAGGTGCCAGAGCTCAAGTTTTTAAAACAGAGGTAAATGATATATTGAGACATGCACCCTTCTCATTTACTTCACGACCATCAGTTATCAATATCTTCCATGCTAAGCACGCTAGTGGCGGTTCCCAAGCGATAAAAGTAAAGGTTGGGACTCCATTGGGAGTTTTTGTTTGATTATTTGAGCAATTAACTCTTTTTCAGTTTGCAGTTTGGGACTGGGCATCCCTATTACCACCTTTTTCTTGTGCAATGGCGAGTGAATAAACACTTGACCTGAGAATAACCCGCTTAGCATGGAAGATACCGACCACCTCCTGTTGTTCCATGAATGATCCAGGCACACAAAAAAGATATTTATTTAGAAGTTTTTAGAGGTGGCACATGCAAATTTACTTAGGACGACAGGGTAATACCGCATATAGGTATGTAAGGTGGACTCATCTGGAATAACTTTGGGTTCAAGGTTTTTGATGTACAAGCAGAAGTCCCACTTAGTAAAGGCGAATGCTCTCAATTAGATTGAGAAGCGACCAACTAGAGAGCAACGATGGTCATAACCATGCATTATGCATAAGTAACATTGGACACTAGCATGAGTAGGATATGAACACCATGAACATAAATATCATAGAGGCTGTGTTGGTTTTGATTCAACTACATGCATGAACACGTGCCAAGTCAAGCCACTCGAACGTTCAGAGAAGGATACCATATCATCATACTACATCACAATTATTTTAACGCAATGTTGATATCCATGATAAATCATTATCCACTCCCAGCTACTTATGCATGGCATGAGAAACTATAATCTCTAATTGTCCTTGCAAACATGTTTAATCATAATGGGTTGAATCATGGATACTAGGTTACACATATTCACACAAACAGAACAAGTCGAGTTCATACCAGTTTCTCTCTGCCACGGCCAGTTCATCGAATATCGTCATTATTGCCTTTCACTAGCACGACCGAACGATATGAAAATAATAATAATGCAAGAGTGCCATGGACTAAGCTGGAATCTGCAAACATTTTATTCAACAGGAGAAGACAAGGTAAAATGGGCTCTTTATTAGATCAGCAATTATTCATATGGGAGCCACTCAAGTTTTCCATCGTGGTCTTCTCCTTGGTACGGCTCGAGTAAAAAGAAAAGAAATTCAGAGAAACACACTGAAATATTTTTGGAGTTTTTGGTTTTCTTAAATAAGCAAATAAAAGGGAAAAGAAAAAACGAGAAAAACTATTTACACGGAAAGCTCCCAACAAGCAAAAGAAGGGCAAGGAAATCTTTTTGGGTTTTCTTTTTAATATTACTACGTGCATAGAAAGTAAATAAGCTACAACTAATTTTTTTGTTTTTCTAAAGTTTTTCAACACACAAGAAAAAAGCAAGAAAATAAATCTAAGCATGGATGATACAATGAAAAAAGTGTGAACACCGACAAATGGAATGAGTGAGCATGAATGTAAAGTCGGTGGAAACACGTACTCCCCCAAGCTGAGGCTTTTGGCCTATCTTGGTAGTCGATCAGTAGCCTGGATAGTAGTTGGCGTGGTAGCTCATGGAGGCTCTTGGTGCGGATGCCTCAGCCTGCCTTGCTGCCTCCACTGCTGCGTTGTGAGCTCGGGCCTTGCTCTCAAGAACAAAATATCCTCCTCTGTTGAGATAGTCAAAAAGAGCAGGCACAGGCAAATATGTGTGCACAATAGACGTTTGGTTAAACAATAGATTATAAGTGAAGTTAACAACCTTACCCTTGAGAATCTTATGATCTTTTCAGGTATCAAATTCTAAATACCGCGTGGGTAGGATAGGATCAAAGGGTAAAGGTGAAACACCCAGCCCCCGTGCTAAACGTGTGGCATATATTCCACCATAGAAATAGCCACTGTTAGCGTTGTGCTGAAGTCTGCGTGCAGCAATTGCTCTAAGCTTATAATTTCTTTCACCAGTGAGAGAAGTGTGACTGAGGCTCAAGTCTGGAGCACAGAGTGTACTACAGTCTTGCTTGCCTACTATACATTTCCCATTAAATAAACCAAAGTATTGAATTGCGGGAAAATGAATGCTCTTTATTCTACCTTGTGTCACTCCCCTCGTTTCACTGCAACAAAGACTAGTTAAGAAAGTTTGATATTCATCCCTTGGCGGTTCGTCAAGCGAACCCCAGAACGGGAGTTTGAAGTGGTAAGCAAAATTCTCTAGTGGAATGGAAAATGGATTATCATAAAGCATAAACGACACCCTAGACTCACGAGGAAGGAATTTAAATCCTTTGACAAATGATTCAGTGAGAAGGTGGCATTGTTCCCACTTATCTGAAAGGTAGGGACCGAGACCGACATTGTGTACATATTGCCCAAATTCCTCCTTAATACCCACACGCACCATATACTCATCGCAAGGCCATAATCATGTTTTGGTGGTGGCATCTCGAGTAGAACTTTCACTTGCTTCAACATATGACCGACGAGCAGAGCTGTCACTAGAAGATGCCCCCGAGAAACTCCTTCCAAACAAGTTCATCATGTTCGCGTACAATTTTTTAAAAAAATTTGGGTGACAAAAATTTTTCAACAAAACTTCAATAAATTGATAGCAACTACTCACAAGGATACATAGAGGCCATAGCAAGCATTCAAACTACTTAGAACTCTAAGAATTCAACATGCAAGCACATGTACAACATCACCAAGAGTAGATAATTATTCAAAATATAAACCACTAAAACAAAAACTAGTTGGACAAACGGTGGAGTCACATACCAAGCAACAATCCCCCAAAACAGTTTCGGAAACGGAGCTTCAAGCAAAGAGATCTAAATCCGCGGGTTTGAGAGCAAGAACAAGGGAGAGCTATGGAGATTTTTTCTGGAGGTGAGTGATGAAGTGGGCTGAAGGGATAAGTGAGGGGGCCCACATGGGGACCACAACCCACCAGGGCGCGCCTGGGGGTCCTGGCGCTCCCAGGTGGGTTGTGCCCACCTGGTGCACCTCCCTCTAATATTATTTGCACCAAAAATTCAGAAATATTCATAAAAAATCGTATTAAATTTTCAGGGCATTCTGAGAACTTTTATTTTTGGGTCATTTTTTTATTGCACCAGAAATTCAGAAAACAAACAAAACATGGCATTTTATTTTACTCAACTAATAAAAACAGAAAACTAAAAGTAGGGGCAGAAGGTAGTGCTTACTAAATTCATTAACTTCATACCGCTCAAAAATGATTCATTAATAAGGTTGATCAGGTCTTATTAACAACCACTTTGGATTGGCATGAAATCGAAGAACTTTCGTAAATCATTAAGTTATCTCAATGGGGATATGCATTTCCCAAACAATAAGCATTTCATATTTCTTTTTGACAGTAGGTAGAGGTATTTGAAAACTTCCAATAGTGATATTCGGAGATTTTTCAATAACATTAACACCATTCACTTGGAATTTTTTCTTCGAAAAGTGCACCGTATGCTCATTACCATTGATATGAAAAGTGACCTTGCTTTTATTGCAATCAATAACATCCTTGCGGTATTGGTCTACCAAGGATAATCAACATGTTGTCGTCCCCGGGCATCTCAAGTATAACAAAATTAGTCAAAATAGTAACATTATCAACAACAACGGGCACATCCTCACAGATACCGATAGGTATGGCAGTTGATTTGTCAGCCATTTGCAAAGATATTTCAATAGGTGTGAGTTTATTCAAGTCAAGTCTTTTATATAAAGAGAAAGGCATAACACTAACACCAGCTCCTAAATCACACAAAGCAGTTTTCACATAATTCTTTTTGATAGAGCAAGGTATAGTTGGTATTCCCGGATCTCCAAAATTTTTAGGTACTCCATCTTTAAAAGTGTAATTAGCAAGCATAGTGGAGATTTCAGCTTCCGATATTTTTCTCTTATTAGTGATGATGTCTTTCATATACTTTGCATAGGGAGGCATTTTCAAGTTATCAATCAAGTGAGTACGCAAAAAGACTGGCCTCAGCATTTCAGCAAAGCGTTCAAATTCTTCATCATCTTTATTTTTGGTTGACTTGGCTGGAAAAGGCATAGGTTTTTGAACCCACGGCGCTCTTTCTTCACCGTGTTTTTTAGCAATGAAGTCTCTTTTGTCATACCTTTTATTCTTAGGTTGTGGGTTATCAAGATCAACAGGTGGTTCTATCTCAACATCATTATCTGGTTCTTTTTCATTGGGTTGAGAGTCTTCATGAACCTCATCATTATCTTTTTCATTTTCACTAGGTGAGTGTTCATTACCAGATTGAGTTTCAGCATCAGAGATAGAAGTTTCATTATCATTATTAGGAGGTTTTTCTATTTCAGGTTGACTAGAAGTATGCAAAGTCCTATCATTTTTATTTTTATTTCTAGAAGGACTAGGTGCATTAGTGTTAACTCTTTGTGAATCTTGTTCAATTCTTTTTGGGTGTCCCTCAGGATAAAGTGGTTCCTGAGTCATTTTACCTCCTCTACTTGCAACTCTAACAGCAAAGTCATGTATATTATTATTCATTTCATCAAGCAATTCTCTTTGTGATTTAGCAACTTGTTCTAACTGGGTTAGAACCATAGAAGCATGTTTTCCAACACCCCTAACATCATTTGAGATTCTAAATAACAAGTTACTCAAGCAACCAATCATATCGGAATTGTATTTCAATTGTTTCATAACATTTGCATTGAAGCGATCTTGTTTTCTAATATAGTTTTCAAA
This sequence comes from Aegilops umbellulata, assembly GCA_032464435.1. Lineage (NCBI taxonomy): Eukaryota > Viridiplantae > Streptophyta > Magnoliopsida > Poales > Poaceae > Aegilops > Aegilops umbellulata. The sequence goes on along the minus strand of CP136056.1, from coordinate 315,441,532 downwards.
CTCATAAAGACATTGGCTAGGATGCATATTGTGAGGATTGTCATTATCATTGAACTTCATTAGAGAATTTACCTCTACCACCTTAGGCAGTGGTGGTGTATTAATGTAACACCCTCGATGCGGCTATATCTTCCACGTGTCGAAGCATGACTTAGAGGCATAATCGCATTGAAAGCAATGTCGCAAGTGAGGTAATCTTCACACAACCCATGTAATACATAAGGGAAAGAGATACATAGTTGGCTTACAATCGCCACTTCACACAATACATGAGTAAAACATTACATCATACAGATACAAACAAGGTCCGACTACGGAACCAAAATAAAAAAAGACTACCCCAAATGCTACACAGATCCCCGATCGTCCCGACTGGGCTCCACTACTGATCAACTGAAACGAAACAACACAACGAACAAGATCTTCATCGAGCTCCTCCTTGAGCTCGGGTGCGTCACCTGCATGGTTTCATCGGCACCTGCAAACTGGTTTTGGAAGTATCTGTGAGCCAAGGGGACTCAGCAATCTCACACCCACGAGATCAAGACTATTTAAGCTTAAAGGTAGGACAGGGTAGTGAGGTGGAGCTGCAGCAAGCGACTAGCATATCTGGTGTGTAACATACGCAAATGAGAGCGAGAAGAGAAGGCAAAAGCACGGTCGAACAACTATGATCAAGAAGTGATCCTAGAACAACCTACGTCAAGCATAACTCCAACACCGTGTTCACTTCCCGGACTCCGCCGAGAAGAGACCATCACGGTTACACACGCGGTTGGTGTATTTTAATTAAGATCAACTTCGGGTTTTTTACAACCGGACATTAACAAATTCCCATCTGCCCATAACCGCGGGCACGGCTTTCGAAAGTTTAAACCCCGCAGGGGTGTCCCAACTTAGCCCATGATAAGCTCTCGCGATCAACGAAGGATATTCCTTCTCCCCGGGAAGACCCGATCAGTCTCGGAATCCCGGCTACAAGACTTTTCGACAGTAATAAAACAAGTCCAGCAAGACCTCCCGGCGTGTCGACACCCTGATAGTAGCCGCGCGTATCTCGTCTCAGGCCACGATCGAATGAGCAGTCCGTACAACTAAAACCAGACCTCAAGTTTCCTTGAGGTGGCGCTGCAAAGCGCTCTAGTTCGGGCCAACACTTAGACAAGCATTGGCCCGGGGGGGGCTGAATAAAGATGACCCTCGGGCTGGCCGACCCAAGGGAAAAGGATAGGTGGTAGGCAAATGGTAAAACCAATGTTGGGCCTTGCTTGAAGAGTCTTATTCAAAGCGAACTGTCAAGGGGGTCCCATAAATCACCCGACCGCGTTAGGGACGCAAAATCCGGGAACATAACACCGATATGACGAAAACTAGGGCGGCAAGAGTGGGACAAAACACCAGGCATAAGGCCGAGCCTTCCACCCTTTACCAAGTATATAGATGCATTAATTAAGTAAGATATATTGTGACATCCCAACAAGTAAACATGTTCCAAACAAGGAACAACATCTCCATGTTCCAACAAGGAACAAACTTCATCTACACCTGCAACTAACAATGCTATAAGAGGGGCTGAGCAAAGCGGTAACATAGCCAAACAACGGTTTGCTAGGACAAGGTGGGTTAGAGGCTTGGTTTGACAACATGGGAGGCATGATAAGCAAGTGGTAGGTATCGCAGCATAGGCATAGCAAAAGAGCGAGCAATCTAGCAAGCAAAGATAGAAGTGATTTCGAGGGTATGGTCATCTTGCCTGAAATCCCGCAAGGAATAAGAACGAGTCCATGAAGAAGACAAACGGACGTAGTCGAACGAATCCTCACAACTCCGGAACGAAACCGAAGCTAACGAGAGAAGCAACCCGGAAACAAACAAACAACATAGTAAACAACCACCACATACACATGGCATGATGCACAAACAAGTGTGATGCATGTCCGGTTTAAATATGCATGGCATGGCAAAGTGCACAAACAACACTACAAATTAAGTGGAGCTCAATATGCAACGAGTTGCATATTGACGAAACACCACATTCGATTATTTGGTTCTCTCTTGTTTATGTACCCAACAATGTTAAATGTTGATTAACATGGCAAGATGTGAAGCATAAGTAAACTAACTATCTAGGCAAGTTTAAATGAGGCCGGAAATAACAAACAACGATTCCGGAAAATCCCCATGTGCATACTTTTGATTTGGTACTGCTCTGCTCTAAACACAATTTTAATATTGTTAAACATCAAAATAAAGTGCACCATGTTAAACTAGGCATTTTTCTACCCCATTTACATATAAGGAACATTTTAAACCGAGCTACGGTTATTTAGTTATGGAATAAACCATTTTAGCTTGTCATTTATGCGAATTAAATTAAACAGCATGTTAAACCTTTTAAACATGGATGAAAACAGCATATTATGAAACTATATGAAATTCTAAGCATTTTGCATATATGGTTTGTTTAGTTTGGATGCATGCATATTTGGCTATAGACAATGTAAAACAGTGGCAATTCTGTTAATATGCAATGCACTGGAAATTAAACAAATCCACAGGCAGAAAAAATAACATGCATGGGCCCGAAGCATCAAGTTGCAGCGGCCCAGATGAGGATTCGGCCCAAGTGGCTGTGTGCAAAAGAAATGGAAAAGAGGGCAAAAATTGGGGCGCCTGGGGCTCGAACCCAGGACCTCCCGATTGCTGAATAGTGCCCTGACAAGTGCGCTGCTGCTGAAAGCTTGTACCAAACAAGGGCGTGGCCGAATTTAAAAGGCATCAAAGGCCAGGCCTTCTTCTCCGTCGTTCACAGAGGAATTGGGTGACGACGCCGGCGAGCAAGACGGCGACCCTCGGAGCAGAGGACCACCGGCGGAGGTGCGGGATACTTGCGAGGGTGCGGGGTGCCTGAATGTGCGCGTGCAAAGGCTAGGTGATGCGGGACCTCGAGGACGAGTCTGTGCTCGCCTCTGGCATGGCATGCGGCAGAAGCTAGGAGGCGACGACCCGCGATGCAGAGCAGCAGCGGACCTGCGGGAATGTAATGTTGGTGCGCTCGTGCATGTGGAGCAGCTACGGGAGGTGTGCGCGTGGGGTTGCTCGAGCTCGAGCTCGCACTCGACCCGGGCATGGCACGGCTTGGCAAGCGACGGCAGCAGCTTGGCGGCACGGGGTGAGAAGCAGGGCAAGCCATGGGCGAGCGAGAACAGGCGGGTAGATGCTACAGGGGCGTGGTGTGCGTGCAAGGACATGAGCGGGCAAGACAGAAAACTTCAATTACACCCAGAAATTCAGAGATCGTCGGAGCATCGAGATCATGGCGGAGGCACGACCCTAGCATCTCCTACAGGCATCATCCAGCATCGAGAAGGAGAAGGGAGGAAGCCGGGTATACCTCCTTACCCTAGGACGAGAAAACGTGGCCGGCGATGGAGGGAGGCGTCGGCAACGGGTCGCCGAACTTGGCGCGATCTTCTTCCCGAGATGCAGAGGAAGAAGGGGACGTCGTGGAAGAAGTTCTCGGCCGCAGATCGGTGTCAGGACGAAACCAGGGCGGCATTCACGATTGATTGGACGAAGGAGGGGAGGCCGCGGAGGAGGTTTAGGCCGGCAGTGAGGTCGTGACCGAGCCGGCCATGACGTGGGCGGCGGTGGAAGCGACACGTGGGTGTCCCCTTACCTGTGGCGGCGGCGCGGAGGAGAGGGAGGAGAGGAAGGGGAAACCCTAGGGGACGAGGCGCTGGCTTAAAAGGGACTAGGGCGACGGGACGGCGCGACGGTGCTCTCGGCCGTGGCCATGTGCATGCTCACGAGGGGAACCAAGGTGGAAGAAAAAGTGGGTTAGAGTGTGGGCACGGTCGCTGACCAGTGGGACCGACGCGGCCACGTGGGGCGAGTGGGAGACAGGGGTGCGCGCCGTTTAGGTGAGAAAAGGAGGAAGGAGGGCGCGAGTGGGAGATCTGGGCTGCGAGGCGCGGGGCTGGATGGGCCGACCTGGGAGGCCGATGCCCAGGTGGGTGCTGCTGCTGCTGGGCTGCTCTGCTTCCTTTTTCCCTTTTTTTGTTTTTCTTCAGACAGAAAACAAAGGGAAAAACAGAGGGGGATTTGGAAGGATTTAGAGAGATGTGACAAAATTCTCAAGGTCCTGAATTTGTGTAGTATTCAATAAAATTGATTTGGGAAATTTTAAAGGCCGAAAAATATTCCAAGTTTGAATTAGGTTCCAACTTGGAGCATTTTTTATCCCAACCAAAACAACGCCAAAGGATCTGAAATTGGGTAGGGAGGGTGTAGGCATGGTGTAAGATTTACAGAAAAAGAAGTGAACATTTTACTAGGACAGGAAAATGCCACTTACAGTAAATGTGTTAGAATTGAAAGGAAGAAGCTAGTTATGGGGTGTTGCACTTGATGATGGTTTAGATGGAAGGGCAAGATGGAGCAGCAAAGAAGATGAGGAGAAGGAGTTCACAAAGATAACAAGCCCACCACATATACACACGATAAATATGCACACTACAATGATGATCATGATGCAAATGCAACATAAATGACAAAGGCAACATCACATCATGAAGCATATAACAAGACAAGGATGACGCAACGCAATATAATAAAAGATGAACATGAAGCAAGAAGCAAAACGACAAAGCACTCATCATGATCATGGCAACAACATAGGGGAAAGAAATATGCAAAACAATTATGATAATGCACAAACATAATAAACACACGTCAACAACTAAAATAAATGGAAGGGCAACTGAAGCGTCGGTCTTGGGGCGTTACAATTAAGCCCATGTATTTCTTCAATAGGAGGTAAAATTTTAACATCTTCAGCTTTAATACCTTTTTCCTTCATAGATTTCTTTGCCTCTTGCATATCTTCAGGACTAAGATATAATATACCCCTCTTCTTCGGAGTGGGCTTAACCGGTGGTTTAGGATTAGTCCAATCATCATATTTTTTTCAATATATTATTCAATAATTCCCCAGCTTGTCCAATAGTCCGCTCCCTGAAAACGCAACCAGCACAACTATCTAGGAAGTCCCTAGAAGCATCGGTTAGTCCATTATAGAAGATATCAAGTATTTCCTTTTTCTTAAGAGGATGATCAGGCAAAGCATTAAGTAGCTGGCAAAGCCTCCCCCAAGCTTGTGGGAGACTCTCTTCTTTAGTTTGAATAAAGTTAAATATTTCCTGTAAGGCAGCTTGTTTCTTATGAGCAGGAAAATATTTTTCAGAGAAGTAATAAATCACATACTGGGGACTACGCACACAACCAGGAGCAAGAGTATTGTACCAAGCTTTAGCACCACCCTTTAATGAGAAAGGAAATAATTTGAGAATAAAGTAGTACCGAGTTTTCTCATCATGAGTAAAAAGGGTAGCTATATCATTCAACTTAGTAAGATGTGCCACAACAGTTTCAGTTTCATAACCATGGAAAGGATCATATTCATCCAAAGTAATTAACTCTCGGTCGACAGAGAATTCATAATCCTTATCATCAATAAAGATAGGTGAAGTAGCAAACTTAGGATCACATTTCATTCTAGCATTCAGAGATTTTTCTTTATACTTGATTAACAATTTCTCTAGATCATCTCTATCTTTGCAAGAAAGAATATCTCTAGTTGTTTCTTCACTCATTACATAACCTTCCGGTACCTTAGGCAATTCATATCTAGGAGGGCTAGTTCTAGCAGGTGTTTCAGGAGATTCAGTTTCAAGCTCATCATTATATTCAACAACATCATCTTTTATTACTCTAGCAATTTGTTCATCAAGAAATTCACCAAGTGACACATCATCATTATCAAGCAAGGTACTAGCATCAGCATAAGCATCATTCACAGTAGAAGTAGCATCATTAATAACTTGCGACATATCAGAATTAATAGCATGTGGTGGTGTTGCAAGTTTACTTATAACAGAAAGTGAATCTAAAGCAGAACTGGATGGCGGTTCCTTACCTCCCCTCGTCCTTGAGGGAAATATCTTAGTCTTAGCATCCTTCAGATTCCTCATAGTGATAATATGATAATAATCCCAAGTGACTCAACAAATATAGTTATGCTCCCCGGAAACGACGACAGAAAAAGGTCTTGATAAAACACAAGTATAGGGGATCGCAACAGTTTTTGAGGGTAGAGTATTCAACCCAAATTTATAGATTCGATACAAGGGGAGCCAAAGAATATTTGAAGGTATTAGCAGCTGAGTTATCAATTCAACCACACTTGGAGATTAATTATCTGCAGCAAAGTGATCAGTAGCAAAGTAGTTTAATAGTTTTGATAGTAGTGACAGCAGCAACCGTAACAGTAGCAGTGATAGCAGTAATTTGTAGCAAGTGTAACAGTGATGATAGCAATAGTAACGCAGCAAGATCAATAAGGATAAATTCGTAGGCATTTGGTCGGTGACTTGTTGGATGATATTCATCATGAGACAGTTATAACCTAGGGCGATACGACACTAGCTCCAGTTCGTCAATATAATGTAGGCATGTATTCCGTAAATAGTCATACGTGCTTATGGAAAGAACTTGCATGACATCTTTTGTCCTACCCTCCCGTGGCAGCGGGGTCCATATTGTAAACTAAGGGATATTAAGGCCTCCTTTTAATAGAGAACCAGAACAAAGCATTAACACATAGTGAATACATGAACTCCTCAAACTACGGTCATCACCGAGAGTGGTCCCGGTTATTGTCACTCCGGGGTTGCTGGATCATAACACGTAGTAGGTGACTATGACTTGCAAGATCGGATCTAGAACATGGATATAATGATGATAACATAAACGGTTTAGATCTGAAATCATGGCACCTGGGCCCAAGGTGACAAGCATTAAGCATGGCAAAGTCATAGCAATATCAATTTTAGAACATAGTGGATACTAGGGATCAAGCCCTAACAAAACTAACTCGATTACATGATGAATCTCATCCAACTCATCACCGACCAGCGAGCCTACGAAGGAATTACTCACTCCCGGTGGGGAGCATCATGGAATTGGCGATGAAGAAGGGTTGGTGATGACGAAGAACGAAGATCCCCCTCTCCGGAGCTCCAAACGGACTCTAGATCTGGCCTCCCGATGAAGAACAGAGGTGACGGCGGCTCCGTCTCGTGGATCGCGATAATTCTTTCTCCCTGATTTTTTCTGGAAAAATAGGATTTTATAGCGTTGGTTTCAGGGTCTGCGGCGCCACCAGGTGGGGACAACCCACCTGAGCGCGCCAGGAGAGGGGGGCGCGCCCTAGTGGGTTGTGACCACCCAGGGGCCCCTCTCCGGTAGGTCTTGACTCCAGAAATTCTTATATATTATATAAAAATTCCTCGCAAAGTTTCGTTCCATTCTGAGAACTTTTATTTCTGCACAAAAACAACACCATGGTAATTCTGCTGAAAACAGCGTTGGTCCGGGGTTAGTTTCATTCAAATCATGCAAATTAGAGTCCAAAACAAGAGGAAAAGCATTAGAAAAAGTAGATACATTGGAGACGTATCACCCATTAATGTTGGTAGCCGTACTCCCGGTCCGCACTAGTTGCATGATCCAAGAGCACTAGCGATCATCGAACCCCCTGCAATCAAGAACCAGGCACAAGAAGGACCAATCAAGGTGGTCGTACGCCTTCTAGATGTCCAGCTTCAAAAAGATGCCCTTCGTCCGGCGCATGCTAACCTTGTGGACAATCTCATGAAGGGCCAAGATCCCATCGTGGATGCGTCGACCCTTCAAAAACGGAAATTGGAAGGGGTGTGCGATATACTTCACAATATGTGCAAAACAAGGCACAGACCTTTGCAAAAATCATCTCAAGAACATTAATAACCGTGATAGGCCTAAACTGTCAGATTTCCATCACCCCAACTACTTTGGGGATCAAGGTGATGACTCCAAAGTTCAGACGGGTCAACTCCAGGGTCTCAATGTAGAATTCATGGAACAACTTCATGATCACCGGTCGAAGCCCGAACCAGAACTTCTAGAAGGCCACCGGCAAGTCGTCGGGCCCCGGCGCAGATCCCGTCTTCATGGATGCGATCGCCTCGCCGACCTCCTCTGGCAAGAAAGGGAGTGTCAGGCCCCCATTCTCCTTGTCGGTGACCCTGACATTAGTTCGGCAAAAGTCGGCAGCCAAAGACACCCTACCCCAAGGGGGTCACAGTGAAGAGATCTTTATAGAAGGAGTAGATGTGAGCACTAATCTCATCCAGGTGCTTCTCCCCATCCCATAGACTTGGGATGTAGCACTTCCACCGGCGACCATTCGCAATGGCCTGAAAGTAGGCAATATTGGCATCCCCAGCCATTTTTGCCCCCCTCTACGCTGCCAAAAAAGCTCCTCCGCTTTGTATATCTCCATCAATGAGGCTTCCAGGGAGTATCGCTGCATCCACTTGTCAGCCAAAAGACCAGCATTATCGGCTATCACATCTGGAGCCTTAATCTGGTCTAGGAAGTCCCCCAATCCTCCAACACTCCAAAAGATATCAGCCATAAAACACTTTATATAGGCAGGTATCATTACCAACACTACAACGATATGATATTCAATCTCTGCATTTTCCTCTCCCTATATTTTTTCTATCCTATGTTCAATTTCATACGACATGACCCCATTTCTATATTTTTCTATCTGTTTTCATCTTTGAGCTTCATTATAAATCTGATGTCAGATTTTTAGGGTTAGAAATCTGATGACCTCAGGTACGTCGGATCCCAATTGAATGCATGGCAATTATTCGCTGCAACATACCAATTTATTTTTGCGAATGAGAATTAACAAAGTCTCATGTAACTTATGTACTATTTGATTAACCAAATAAAAATAATAAAAGAGAAAATCCCCACGAATATCTGCGCAAAATCGAACGGGGTAGGAGTTAGATGAGACATACTCTCCTTTGGCTCCGCCAGCAGAGGAGTAGTTATTTCTGATCTCATCTAACTTTTTTTTCTATCCTGTGTTTAAAACGGCGGCGGACGTGCGCGTAGATTTTAAACAGAGAGCGTCCGCTGCACCGCTAGCAGCGCAAAGTCTCTTTTACCGGTTCAGGGATGTACCGGCAAAGGATCCGCCGTTCGCTGGGTTTGCGATTCGCGTCGTCGTGGCCCACCTTTTGTATAACACTGTATTTCTATAATTCACCTTTAGTATATCATTGTAGTATGTCAGGAGGATGACCCACTATTTGTACTAGTATGTCTTTGCGAGCCCAGCATGCATGCAACCTTTTTCCTCTCTCCCTGCTCCCAAACAAATCCATCTTTTCATGTTTGCTTATAATTTTAGATGGTCATCATATTTCACATTAAAATTTCATTATAGAATTTTTTTTATAGATTCAAATTCCTTGCAACATGATCTTCAGAATAAGATCAATCTTGAATATTTTTAAATTAGATTTTCAAATAACATGTTTCATAGTCTTCAAAAAATATATCTCGTTTCATAGATTTCACGTAGTTCAAAAACTAAATTTTGCTAAGTTCATAGATATAAATTATTTCAAAGAATGAAACATATATTTTGTAACGAGTGAGATCACTTTTTACAAACAAGTGAACTATAGTGTTTCAATTGAATGAGTGTAATATATTTTCTGAAACTAGTGAAATGAGTGAAATCTATCTTTTGTAACAAGTGAAATCACTTTTTTGAAACAAGCGAAATATAGTATTTCAATTGAATGAGTATAATATGTTTTTTGAAACTAGTGAAATGGGTGAAATCTATCTTTTGTAACGAGCGAAAGCACTTTTTTGAAAGAAGTGAAATTTAGTATTTCAATTAAATGAGTGTAATATGTTTTCTGAACTAGTGAAATCTTTCTTTTGTAACGAGTGAAATCACTTTTTTAGAACAAGTGAATATAGTATTTGAATTGAATGAGTGTAATATGTTTTCTGAAACTAGTGAAGTGAGTGAAATCTATCTTTTGTAACGAGTGAAATCGCCTTTTTAAAACAAGTGAAATATAGTATTTCAATTGAATGAGTGTAATATAGTTTGAGATGAGTGAAATAATCAAATACAATAATATTGAAATATGATACATAAAATTCAAACTAGTCAAAATGTATCCAAGATTGGTCTTGTTCGAAAGGTCCTATCGTCCTGGACTCGAATATATAAAAAGTTTCAAAAATGAACATTTGGTTCAAAACATATCAAGTATTCAAAAATATGAGGATGGAAATTAATCAATGTGAGTGTATGAAAAGAGAGGCTGCATGCATGCGTCATTCATCTCCACTCTAACTCTCTCTCTCTCCCCTTTGTGTAAAGGCCGAAAAGACATGCAGTGTCAGTTTTGTCTGTTGTATTAACTGGATATAGTAGAGGAATCAATTTGCAAATTTATAAGTCAGACAGCACGCATCTTGAAAAAAATTTGATGGATGGTGGATTCTCCACGGGTACATCCCGCCTCCGGTAAAAAAAACTTATTCGCAGCCAGCAGTTTCCCCTCTCCTTTGGCTCCAATCCCCTCGAGGACAAATGAGCTCACGTCGCTCACGTTCCCGCGCCACCATCACCCCGCGCCCTCCCCTGCCGGACCTCTCTCCCCTCCCCCATTGGCCATTAATCCATCACGCACTCGGCCGTTGCACAATCAACACCCCCTCCTCCGCGCCCCTACCGTGGTCTGCTCTGCTGCATACATTCTGGCCTTCCTCGATCCAAGCCCTGCAATCTCTCATCTTTTTCATGGCACTACGCGTGCTCTGCTTGATTCTGGCGCTCCTCGCAGCTGCCCGTGCCTCCTCTCCTGCCGCGAGCCCTGACGCTGCGTCGCTGCTCGCCTTCAAGTCGGCGTGCGCTGGAGCCGAGCGTGGCACTGCCACCGCCGCGCTCGATTCCTGGACGGAGTCCACTGACCCCTGCTCCGGCGAGTGGCGCGGCGTCACTTGCCAGCGGTCGTCCTCCTCCTCCGCCACTTCCCGCGTCCGTCGTGTTGTTCTCGAGGGCGTCGGCCTTGCTGGGGATGCCGGCGCCATCGCGGCGCTCGCGGATCTCCCTTCGCTTTCGTTCCTTAGCCTCAAGAACAACACCTTCACGGGATCGCTCCGTGACGTCGACTTCTCCCCCTTGGCGCCGCACCTCAAGCTCCTTTACCTCTCCGGAAATGGCTTCTCCGGGCGGTTCCCTGAGTCCATCCTACGACTTCGCCATCTGCGCCGCCTAGACCTCTCCGGCAATCGACTTGCTGGCACCATTCCGCCGGAGATCGGCCATCGCCTCCGCGCGCTCGTGACACTGCATCTGGCACGCAATTCGTTCGTCGGGCGCGTGCCCAGCTCTCTGGAGTCGATGCCAAAGCTAGCTGAGTTCAACGTCTCCGGTAACAAGCTCAGCGGGCAGATTCCAAACCACCTCGCCGCGGCCTTCCCGGCGTCATCGTTTCTGGGCAACCCCGAGCTCTGCGGTGCCCCGCTGCGCCGCCGGTGCGCCGGACAGCGGCAGAGAGCGCACACCGACGCTGATGGCGAAACACCGCACGGACAGGGGAGAAGGAGTTCCCACGACCGGTGGATGGTGGTGATGATCATGGCGGCGGTGGGCGCAGCTGTGGCCACGCTGATCGCCGCGGCACTGTGCGCCGTTCTGTGCTTGAAGAACAAGAAGGCGACGCGGCCGCGCGCCAACTCGCGCACCAGCTCGATGTCGACGTTGCGGGAGGAGACGGTGCGCTTCGACGGGTGCTGCGAGGAGTTCGACGTGAGGGCGCTCATGATGGGAGCCGCGGAGATGCTGGGCAAAGGCGCCGCCGCGACGACGTACCGCGTGGTCATGGGAGGCCAGCACGACGTGGGCGACGCCGGCGCCGAGGAGACCAAGGGCGACGAGGTGGTGGTGAAGAGGCTGAGGAGGAGGGAAGGCGCGACCCGGGAGGACGAGGGCCGGAGGAGGGAACTGGCGAGGGAGATGGGCTCGTGGCGGCACGCCAACATCGTCGACCTGCGCGCGTTCTATGCGTCGGAGGAGGAGCTTCTCCTCGTCTTCGACTACATCCCCAACGGCAGCCTCCACAGCCTCCTGCATGGTAAGCAGCCCCATCAGCCAACGCTCTTGCGAGCTCGTCAGCCGTCACATCTTTTTTCTAAGGGATGTCTGCACACGAGTGGATTCGACAGAGAACAGGGGACCGGCACGAGCCCCTCTGGACTGGCAGACGAGGCTGAGGCTGGCGCAGGACGCGGCGCAGGGCCTCGCCTACCTCCACGGCGTGTCCTGCTCCAGGCTCGCCCACCGCCACCTCACCTCCTCCAACATCCTCATCGACGCCGGCGGCAGCGCGCGCGTGTCCGACTTCGCCCTGCTCCAGCTGCTCGTGCCGGCACCACCGCCAGAAAAGGCCCTGCAGAAGCAGGACGTGCGCGACTTCGGGGTCATCCTGCTGGAGCTACTCACGGGCCGGTCGCCGGAGGACGGCAAGGTGGACATTCCGCGGTGGGTGCGGACGGTGGTGCGGGAGGAGTGGACCTCCGAGGTGTTCGACGTGGAGCTGCTGCGGACCAGGGGCGCGGAGGACGAGATGGTGGCGCTCCTCCAGGTGGCCCTGCTCTGTGCCGCCGACGACCCGAGGGAGCGGCCGAGGATGGCTGTGGTGTCCAAGATGATCGAGGACATCAGGGACAGGGGGAGCAAGAGGAGCAAGTGCTCTGCTTCTCCATCGCAAGCTGGGTGTTCCTACGACTCGTCTCCTTGCGCGTCAGAGGGCACTACCAAGTCTACCACCGCCTCAAGCTCTTGATCCTGCGCACAGGTCACCAGCGAGTTGCATGCTCGTTTTCGGTTTCCCACACAAACAACATTGTTCTCTAGAGAAAAATATTGGCAGAGGACACGGAAGAGGATTTTTTAAGGGCGTGTTTGGTTGCAGTAGTGAATAGTACCTGCGTTGCATACACATCTCAACCCAGTCTGGCTCTGGAGAAACAACCTCATATGCGACATCTGCAAGTTGTTTGGTTGCCTGCATATGAACTTCCTGTATTAAGGGATCAACTTTGGCATGTTGTTTGATTGTCTGCATTGTCTCGGCGCATACAACTACATGTTGTTTGGTTGCCTGCACGAAGTATGATTAAGAGCTAGCACTTGCACTTAGCACGCAGGGTTAAGAGTTAGCAAAGGAAGGGGGACAAGAAATGCAGTGTGCGCCGGACCATGGCGACTGCGGTGGATAGTGGCCGTGGCGCCGTGTCCGACATGACGAGCATGGAGTCGTGGGCGAGCGACCCCGTCGGCGGCACGGCGAGCGACACCGTCAGCGAACTAGTTGCGGTGCTCGCGCAAAGACAGTGGATAGGGGAGGAGAATGTAGTGCTCGCGCCATGGTATCGTCCGTGCGGTAGGACGAGAGAGGAGGTCGAGATGATCGACGCCGGAAACGACACCAGTGTAGTGGGACGAGAGAGAGGAGGCCGAGAGGAGGCCAAGATGATCGACCTTGTCGGCGACGCGGCGAGCTGCAGTGTGCGTGCCATTGCAGCGTCAGTGCAGTAGAAGAACGACAGAGAGTAGGCCGAGATGAGCGACGCCGGAAACGACTCTAGTGTAGTAGGACGACGGCAAGGAGATCAAGGGGAAGGGCGTCGACGTCGAGAGGGACGAATAGGAGGGCTTTGAGTAGAGGACAGAGGAGCTCGACATGGCGGCGTTAGTGCAGTAGAGTGATGTTTAAAGAGAGATGAAGCTACGATCGCTGAAACAAAAAACGTACAACACAAATGTTGTGAGGAACTGCGAGATTAGGCAGCTGGTCAAAGGAAATTTCAAATGATCGATCGCGCGTGACGAATCTGATAAAATTCGTCTAGAATAACTCTAAACGGGAAGACGAAATTAAGAACTTACGACCAAAGAAACTACGAACCGATCGCCTGAATGAAACCGTAGAATCGATGTGCATCTTTTTCGTATAGAGCTTATCTCGAACTGAAGCACCATTGTGTAAATCAAAGGGAGGAGATTAGATAGGAACTTAATCACCTCTCATCCCTTCCGAGCCCACTCGTTTGCGCTCGGCTCGCCCTGGCTCGCGAGAAACTGCCGATTCAAGCGTTTTTAGCGAGCCATCCTCTGGACGGCTTTAAGAAGCATGTGATGTAGGCCCAACAATAAAACTAGACAATCAAACAGGCCTCTTGCTTTCCGTGTGGGCCTGGTTAAGTTCTATGCAGGCAACTAAACACGCCCTAAGGGAACCGGTTTCTACGCACCGGGGTATTTCATGCACTCCAAGTATGCACGTACACATATGAGATACGATATTATCAATTGCTATACTATGCATTTTGTGATGCATATCATGTTCTCTATTTTTTGACGAACCAACTTGTGGTTGAATGGTTAGAGGAACTGTGGTATCCTAGCTCATCAGGGTTCAAGTCCTGATGTTCATATTTATTTCTATATTTATTCCAGGATTTTCGGCGATGCGCATTTAGTGGGAGGAGACGTTCCCGTCGACGACGAGATGCCTATGGTGACTTCGTAAATTGCAAAATGATATGCCGGCTTAATCTTTCGGAGGTACTCATAGAAGTAGGGTGTGCATGTGTGCATTCATAGGGGTGAGTATATGCGCGTGTATATGAGCGCTTGCGTCTGTACTGTGTTAAAAAAATGTTCTCTCTTTTCTTGTTCTTTTTTTTTGTATTTTCGAGGATCATTCTCTTATTTTTGTGTGTGTGGGGCAGCTAGCGAGGAGGCCCAACAACGAAGTGGCTAGTGGGTATGTTTTCTAGTCAAAAGGTAGCATGATATTTTTTAAACGAACCCACAACAGAGTTACACCAACCCACGCTTTTTAGTTTGTTACATAGTTTGTACCAATTATATCTTTTAAACCAAATATCTAATTCAGAAACCATTTGAATATTAGTATTCACAATATTTAAATGTTTAAAACAAGATCAATTTTGAACATTTTTGAAAAAATCAAATTAAAATTATGAAACTATTACATATGTGTTTCATTGTATTTTCACATGTTTCATTCTTTTTTCATTGCACGGTTTCACTCTTTTTTCATTCAGGATTTCAGTATTATTTCATGTAGGTTTCATTTCTATTTTTTTGAGGCTTTCCAATAAGTTTCATACCATTTTGTTAAATCATCTTTCATGGTTTGGATGGGCACTAAAATTATTCTCTTCGCATATTATTTTATATGAAATCATTTTCATATCATCGCAATTTTACATGTCTCTGTTATTGTTTCATTCCACAATTCATCCATGTCCCATCTCGGATTTGATATAATTTTTATTATGGTTTATTACATTCCCTTTTGCATGTTTTTACTCACTCCGGTTCTCTAAGAAAGAATTAATTAGTGACATTGGTGTTAGCCTTCAAAAAAACAAAGTGAAATCAGAATTAAAAAAGAATCAAAAAATAAAGTTTTCCAAGTAAGAATGAATTAGAGACATTGATATCACGCTTCAAGAAAACAAAATGAAAAAAATGACACAAATTTCCACTGAAATTGCACTTTCTATAATAGGCGGGAATAAACATATAATAGTGAAATTTCCACACTTTAGTATAATTTACACACATTGTATAGTTACACTGTATAGTACTTGTGTGTATACTTACACTAAAAATATTTTCTTATAAATGTTCTTTAAGAAATAATGAATTAGTGATATTGGTATTACCCTTAAAAGAATAAATACAATGAAAAATAAATAAAAATTTGCATAAAAAACACACTTTTTATAATATGCAAGAATAAACATATAATAATGAAATCATTGCACTCTTGTATAATTTGAACACATGTTGTATAGTACTCACGCATATACCTTATATACTCACCCAACCTCCCAAATACCGATAAAGAAAAGAAAACTCCAACTAAAAAACATAAAACAAAAGCAAACACGCATAAAATAGAAAGAAAGAAACAGGCAAGGGGCAAGGGGCAACAGGCTTCAAGCCCAATAAAAAAAATGACAGACCCAATATAGGGGTAAGTCAAAATTGAAGCCCAACCCGTCTTGAAACAACAACCAAAAAGACAACACAAATCTCAGCACAAAGAATGGTAGACAAAGATTCGATTGGTCCAAATTTAAAAACATGCAACTTACATATAGAGAGTGGTGTTAGAGCATCTCCAATAGAAGATGTATATGCAAAACTTTTGCATCTTCGAGGGTCAAAAACACCTCTCCAACAGACGGTGTAGATGCAAAAAATTACATCTCCGCCTCCGGAGATGTAAACTACAACACCTCGTGGTGCAAATTTGTATCTCCACCTACAGAAGATGTAAAAACGCAACCGGCCGCCAACTGCCCAACTGTCGTTCCATTATTCAGTTATTTCAATCCAACAACAGTCGTGCCATTCGCTGGGATGTCAAAAAATCTACGTTCCCCTATTCTGTTTTTTTAATATTTGTGTGAGATTACCCTCCACACTTCCACGTGGGCCTTACCTAAGGGATGAGCGACAGGGTGAGAAGTGTCCCCAACCACTGATCCGTGGAGAGGGCACAAAGATGAGGCTATCAATGATGGTCAAGCGACATGGACCAATGAAACACCTCGAGGATTTCTTTTGCAAAAGGACTCGAATCTATTATAAAGATTCACTAGACATACAAAGCACCACAAAGATAATAAGCATTACATCGAGATCTCTAGACCATCGAACGACTACTACCTCCGTCAAAACAAACCCGCGGACACTGCCCTGACGTAGCTGCCATACCGGAGCACCTTGAAGGTTAGCCCACAAACCTATGCTTATTTATGGGGAAACACTTCTAATCACCCAACGGATCACCGCTCCCGCGTCCGCCGCTTCTCCACACGCCACGTGGCCCATAGGACACCACTATTAGATTTGCAAGTGGCCCATTGTTGCAACCTTACCACCACAACAATTGGTATGTTGCAGACCGAGGAAGACGAAGGAGAGATGATGATGCGGTGACATCCAAATGACATGTGTGATGCACTTCGGCGTTGGCGCCGGCAATCTCCCACCTCACCGGAGAGGAGGACGGCGGAGAGGTTACAGCCGGGGGTCAGGCGCGGTGGCCGCCATTGTCGCCCACTTCCACCATGAGTGTCGGCCGCTTGCGGTGCGCCCACCTCGCCGGAGAGGAGGATGGTGTTGGGGTACGTAGTAATTTCAAAATTTTCCTACGCACATATAGGATCATGGTGATGCATAGCAACGAGAGGGGAGAGTGTTGTCTACGTACCCTCGTAGACCGAAAGCAGAAGCATTAGCACAACGCGGTTGATGTAGTCGTACGTCTTCACGATCCGACCGGTCAAGTACCGAATGCACGGCACCTCCGAGTTCAGCACACGTTCAGCTCGATGACGTCCCTCGAACTCCGATCCAGCCGAGCTTTGAGGGAGAGTTCCGTCAGCACGACGGCGTGGTGATGATTATGATGTTCTACCGACGCAGGGCTTCGCCTAAGCACCGCTACGATATTATCGAGGTGGATTATGGTGGAGGGGGCACCGCACACGGCTAAGAGATCAAGAGATCAATTGTTGTGTCTCCAAGGGGTGCCCCTCCCCGTATATAAAGGAGTGGAGGAGGGGGAGGGTCGGCCCTCTCTATGGCGCGCCCTAGGAGGAGTCCTACTCCCACCGGGAGTAGAATTCCCCCCTTCCAAGTAGTAGGAGTAGGAGTCGAGGAAAGGGGAGAGAGAAGAGAAGGAAGGAGGGGGCGCAGCCCCTCCCCCTAGTCCAATTCGGACTAGGCCTTGGGGGGAGACCAACCTCTCCTCTCTCTCTTTCCCCTAAAGCCCAATAAGGCCCATATACTCCCCGGCGAATTCTCGTAACTCTCCGGTACTCCGAAAAATACCCGAATCATTCGGAACCTTTCCGATGTCCGAATATAGTCGTTCAATATATCGATCTTTACGTCTCGACCATTTCGAGACTCCTCGTCATGTCCCCGATCTCATACAGGACTCCGAACTACCTTCAGTACATCAAAACACATAAACTCATAATATAACCGTCATCGAACTTTAAGCGTGCGGACCCTACGGTTCGAGAACAATGTAGACATGACTGAGACAAATCTCTGGTCAATAACCAACAGCGGGACCTGGATGCCCATATTGGCTCCTACATATTCTACGAAGATCTTTATCGGTCAGACCGCATAACAACATACGTTGTTCCCTTTGTCATCGGTATGTTACTTGCCCGAGATTCGATCGTCGGTATCCAATACTTAGTTCAATCTCGTTGCCGGCAAGTCTCTTTACTCGTTCCGTAATACATCATCTCACAACTAACATATTAGCTGTAATGCTTGCAAGGCTTATGTGATGTGCATTACCGAGAGGGCCCAGAGATACCTCTCCGACTATCGGAGTGACAAATCCTAATCTCGAAATACGCCAACCCAACAAGTACCTTCGGAGACACCTGTAGAGCACCTTTATAATCACCCAGTTACGTTGTGATGTTTGGTAGCACACAAAGTGTTCCTCCGGTAAACGGGAGTTGCATAATCTCATAGTCATAGGAACATGTATAAGTCATGAAGAAAGCAATAGCAGAATACTAAACGATTGTGTGCTAAGCTAACGGAATGGGTCAAGTCAATCACATCATTCTCCTAATGATGTGATCCCGTTAATCAAATGGCAACTCATGTCAATGGCTAGGAAACATAACCATCCTTGATCAATGAGCTAGTAAAGTAGAGGCATACTAATGACACTCTGTTTGTCTATGTATTCACACAAGTATTATGTTTCCGGTTAATATAATTCTAGCATGAATAATAAGCATTTATCATGATATAAGGAAATAAATAATAACTTTATTATTGCCTCTAGGGCATATTTCCTTCAGTCTCCCACTTGCACTAGAGTCAATAATCTAGTTCACATCACCATGTGATTTAATACCAATAGTTCACATCACCATGTGAATAACACCCATAGTTCACATCGTCATGTGACCAACACCCAAGGGGTTTACTAGAGTCAATAATCTAGTTCACGTCGCTATGTGATTAACACCCAAAGAGTACTAAGGTGTGATCATGTTTTGTTTGTGAGAGAAGTTTAGTCAATGGGTCTGCCACATTCAGATCCGTATGTATTTTACAAATTTCTATGTCAACAATGCTCTGCACGGAGCTACTCTAGCTAATTGCTCCCACTTTCAATATGTATCCAGATTGAGACTTAGAGTCATCTGGATCAGTGTCAAAACTTGCATCGACATAACCCTTTACGACGAACCTTTTTGTCACCTCCATAATCGAGAAACATATCCTTATTCCACTAAGGATAATTTTGACCGTTGTCTAGTGATATACTCCTAGATCACTATTGTACTCCCTTCCCAAAATTAGTGTAGGGCATGCAATGGATCTGGTACATAGCATGACATACTTTATAGAACCTATGGCTGAGGCATAGGGAATGACTTTCATTCTCTTTCTATCTTCTGGCGTGGTCGGGCTTTGAGTCTTACTCAATTTCACACCTTGTAACACAGGCAAGAACTCTTTGTTTGACTGTTCCATTTTGAACTACTTCAAAATCTTGTCAAGGTATGTACTCATTGAAAAAACTTATCAAGCGTTTTGATCTATCTCTATAGATCTTGATGCTCAATATGTAAGCAGCTTCACCGAGGTCTTTCTTTGAAAAACTCCTTTCAAACACTCATTTATGCCTTGCAGAATAATTCTACATTATTTCTGATCAACAATATGTCATTCACATATACTTATTAGAAATGTTGTAGTGCTCCCACTCACTTTCTTGTAAATACAAGCTTCACCGCAAGTCTGTATAAAATTATATGCTTTGATCAACTCATCAAAGCGTATATTCCAACTCCGAGATGCTTGCACCAGTCCATAGATGGATCGCTGGAGCTTGCACATTTTGTCAACACCTTTAGGATCGACAAAACCTTCTGGTTGCATCATATACAACTCTTTTTTAATAAATCCATTAAGGAATGCAGTTTTGTTTATCCATTTGCCAGATTTCATAAAATGCGCCAATTGCTAACATGATTCAGATAGACTTAAGCATAGATACGAGTGAGAAACTCTCATTGTAGTCAACACCTTGAACTTGTCGAAAACCTTTTGCGACAATTCTAGCTTTGTAGATAGTAACACTACTATCAGCGCCCGTCTTCCTCTTAAAGATCCATTTAATCTCAATGGCTCGCCGATCATTGATCAAGTCAATGAAAGTCCATACTCCGTTCTCATACATGGATCCCATCTCTGATTTCATGGCCTCAAACCATTTCGCGGAATCTGGGCTCATCATCGCTTCCTCATAGTTCGTAGGTTCGTCATGGTCAAGTAACATGAGCTCCAGAATAGGATTACCGTACCACTCTGGTGTGGATCTCACTTTGGTTGACCTACGAGGTTCGGTAGTAACTTGATTTGAAGTTACATGATCACCATCATTAGCTTCCTCACGAATTGGTGTAGGAGTCACAGGAACAGATATCTGTGATGAACTACTTTCCAATAAGGGAGCAAGTACAGTTACCTCATCAAGTTCTACTTTCCTCCCACTCACTTCTTTTGAGAGAAACTCTTTCTCTAAAAAGGATCCATTCTTAGCAACGAATGTCTTGCCTTCGGATCTGTGATAGAAGGTGTACCCAACAGTCTCCTTTGGGTATCCTATGAAGACACATTTTTTTGATTTGGGTTTGAGCTTATCAGGATGAAACTTTTTCACATAAGCATCACAACCCCAAACTTTAAGAAACGATAACTTTGGTTTCTTGCCAAACCACAGTTCATAAGGCATCGTCTCAACGGAATTAGATGGTGCCCTATTTAACATGAATGCAGCTGTCTCTAATGCATAACCCCAAAACGATAGTGGTAAATCGGTAAGATACATCATAGATCGCACTATATCCAATAAAGTGCGGTTACGACATTCGTACACACCATTACACTGTAGTGTTCTAGGTGGCGTGAGTTGCGAAACTATTCCGCATTGTTTCAATTGAAGACCAAACTCGTAACTCAAACATTCCTCTCCACGATCAGATCGTAGAAACTTTATTTTCTTGTTACGATGATTTTTCACTTCACTCTGAAATTCTTTGAACTTTTCAAATGTTTCAGACTTGTGCTTCATTAAGTAGATATACTCATATCTGCTCAAATCATCTGTGAAGGCCAGAAAATAACGATACCCGCCACGAGCATCAACACTCATTGGACCGCATACATCTGTATGTATTATTTCCAACAAGTCAATAGCTCGTTCCATTGTTCCGGAGAATGGAGTTTTAGTCATCTTGCCCAAAAGGCAAGGTTCACAAGCATCAAATGATTCATAACCAAATGATTCCAAAGGCCCATCAGCATGGAGTTTCTTCATGCGCTTTACACCAATATGACCTAAACGGCAGTGCCACAAATAAGTTGCACTATCATTATTAACTTTGCATCTTTTGGCTTCAATATTATGAATATGTGTATCACTATGATCGAGATCCAACAAACCATTTTCATTGGGTGTATGACCATAAAAGGTTTTATTCATGTAAACAGAACAACAATTATTCTCTAACTTAAATAAATAACCGTATTGCAATAAACATGATCAAATCATATTCATGCTCAACGCAAACACCAAATAACACTTATTTAGGTTCAACACTAATCCCTAAAGTATAGGGAGTGTGCGATGATGATCATATAAATCTTGGAATTCATTCCAACACACATCGTCACCTCACCCTTAACTAGTTTCTGTTCATTCTGCAACTCCCGTTTCGAGTTACCACTCTTAGCAACTGAACCAGTATCAAATGCCGAGGGGTTGCTATAATCACTAGTAAAGTAAACATCAATATCATGTATATCAAATATACCTTTGTTCACTTTGCCATCCTTCTTATACGCCAAATACTTGGGGCAGTTCCGCTTTCAGTGACCAGTCCCTTTGCAGTAGAAGCACTTAGTCTCAGGCTTAGGTCTAGAGTTGGGCTTCTGCACTTGAGCAGCAACTTGCTTGCCGTTCTTCTTGAAGTTCCCCTTCTTCCCTTTGCCCTTTCTCTTGAAACTAGTGGTCTTGTCAACCATCAACACTTGATGTTTTTCTTGATTTCTACCTTCGATGATTTTAGCATCGCGAAGAGCTTGGGAATTGTTTTCGTCATCCCTTGCATATTATAGTTAATCACGAAGTTCTACTAACTTGGTGATGGTGACTAGAGAATTCTGTCAATCACTATTTTATCTGGAAGATTAACTCCTACTTGATTCAAGCGATTGTAGTACCCAGACAATCTGAGCACATGCTCACTACTTGAGCTATTCTCCTCCATCTTTTAGCTATAGAACTTGTTGGAGACTTCATATCTCTCAAGTCCGATATTTGCTTGAAATATTAACTTCAACTCCTGGAACATCTCATATGGTCCATGACGTTAAAAACGTCTTTGAAGTCCCGATTCTAAGCTGTTAAGCATGGTGCATTAAACTATCAAGTAGTCATCATATTGAGCTAGCCAAACGTTCATAACGTCTGCATCTGCTCCTGTAATAGGTCTGTCACCTAGCGATGCATAAAGGACATAATTCTTCTGTGCAGCAATGAGGATAATCCTTAGATCACGGATCGAATCCGCATCATTGCTACTAACATCTTTCAACTCGGTTTTCTCTAGGAACATATCAAAATAAAACAGGGGAGCTAAACGCGAGCTATTGATCTACAACATAGATATGCTAATACTACCAGGACTAAGTTCATGATAAATTAAAGTTCAATTAATCATATGACTTAAGACCTCCCACTTAGATAGACATCCCTCTAATCCTCTAAGTGATCACGTGATCCAAATCAACTAAACCATGTCCGATCATCACGTGAGATGGAGTAGTTTCAATGGTGAACATCACTATGTTGATCATATCTACTATATGATTCATGCTCAACCTTTCGGTCTCAGTGTTCCGAGGCCATATCTGTTATATGCTAGGCTCATCAAGTTTAACCTGAGTATTCCGTGTGTGCAACTGTTTTGCACCCGTTGTATTTGAACGTAGAGCCTGTCGCACCTGATCATCACGTGGTGTCTCAGCACGAAGAACTTTCGCAACTGTGCATACTCAGGGAGAACACTTATACCTTGATAATTTAGTGAGAGATCATCTTATAATGCTACCGTCAACCAAAGCAAGATAAGATGCATAAAAGACAAACATCACATGCAATCAATATAAGTGATATGATATGGCCATCATCATCTTGTGCCTTTGATCTCCATCTCCGAAGCACCGTCATGATCACCGTCGTCACCGGCGCGACACCTTGATCTCCATCGTAGCATCGTTGTCGTCTCGCCATCTATTTCTTCTACGACTATCGCTACCGCTTAGTGATAAAGTAAAGCAATTACATGGCGATTGCATTTCATACAATAAAGCGACAACCATATGGCTCCTGCCAGTTGCCGATAACTCGGTTACAAAACATAATCATCTCATACAATAAAATTTAGCATCATGTCTTGACCATATCACATCACAACATGCCCTGCAAAAACAAGTTAGACGTCCTCTACTTTTTTGTTGCAAATTTTACGTGGCTGCTACGAGCTTAGCAAGAACCGTTCTTAACTACGCATCAAAACCACAACGATAGTTTGTCAAGTTGGTGCTGTTTTAACCTTCGCAAGGACCGGGCGTAGCCACACTCAGTTCAACTAAAGTTGGAGAAACTGACACCCGCCAGCCACCTGTGTGCAAAGCATGCCGGTAGAACCAGTCTCACGTAAGCGTACGCGTAATGTCGGTCCGGGCTGCTTCATCCAACAATACCGCCGAACCAAAGTATGACATGCTGGTAAGCGGTATGACTTATATCGCCCACAACTCATTTGTGTTCTACTCGTGCATATGACATCTACGCATAAAACCAGGCTCGGATGCCACTGTTGGGGAACGTAGTAATTTCAAAAATTTCCTACGCACACACAGGATCATGGCGATGCATAGCAATGAGAGGGGAGAGTGTTGTCTACGTACCCTCGTAGACCGAAAGCGGAAGCGTTAGTACAACGTGGTTGATGTAGTCATACGTCTTCACGATCCGACCGATCAAGTACCGAACGCACGACACCTCCGAGTTCAGTACACGTTCAGCTCGATGACGTCCCTCGAACTCCGATCCAGCCGAGCTTTGAGGGAGAGTTCTGTCAGCACGACGGCGTGGTGACGATGATGATGTTCTACCAACGCAGGGCTTCGCCTAAGCACCGCTACGATATTATCAAGGTGGATTATGGTGGAGGGAGGCACCGCACATGGCTAAGAGATCAAGAGATCAATTGTTGTGTCTCCAAGGGGTGCCCCCTCCCCGTATATAAAGGAGTGGAGGAGGGGGAGGGCCGTCCCTCTCTATGGCGCGCCCTAGGAGGAGTCCTACTCCCACCGGGAGTAGGATTCCCCCATTCCAAGTAGTAGGAGTAGGAGTCAAGGAAAGGGGAGAGAGAAGAGAAGGAAGGAGGGGGCGCAACCCCTCCCACTAGTCCAATTCGGCCTAGGCCTTGGGGGCGCCCAGCCTCTCCTCTCTGTTTCCCCTAAAGCCCAATAAGGCCCATATACTCCCCGGCGAATTCTCGTAACTCTCCGTACTCCAAAAAATACCCGAATCACTCGGAACCTTTCCGATGTCCGAATATAGTCGTCCAATATATCGATCTTTACGTCTCGACCATTTCGAGACTCCTCTTCATGTCCCCGATCTCATCCAGGACTCCGAACTACCTTTAGTACATCAAAACACACAAACTCATAATATAATCATGATCGAACTTTAAGCGTGCGGACCCTACGGGTTCGAGAACAGTGTAGACATGACCGAGACACGTCTCCGGTCAATAACCAATAGCGGAACCTGGATACTCATATTGGTTCCCACATATTCTACGAAGATCTTTATCGGTCAAACCGCATAACAACATACGTTGTTCCCTTTGTCATCGGTATGTTACTTGCCCGAGATTCGATCGTGGGTATCTCAATACCTAGTTCAATCTCGTTACCGGCAAGTCTCTTTACTCGTTGTGTAATACATCATCCCACAACTAACTCATTAGTTGCAATGCTTGCAAGGCTTATAGTGATGTGCATTACCGAGTGGGCCCAGAGATACCTCTCCGACAATCGGAGTGACAAATCCTAATCTCGAAATACGCCAATCCAACAAGTACCTTCGGAGACACCTGTAGAGCACCTTTATAATCACCCAGTTATGTTGTGACGTTTGGTAGCACACAAAGTGTTCCTCCGGTAAACGGGAGTTGCATAATCTCATAGTCATAGGAACATGTATAAGTCATGAAGAAAGCAATAGCAGAATACTAAACGATCGTGTGCTAAGCTAACGGAATGGGTCAAGTCAATCACATCATTCTCCTAATGATGTGATCCCGTTAATCAAATGACAACTCATGTCAATGGCTAGGAAACATAACCATCCTTGATCAACGAGCTAGTCAAGTAGAGGCATACTGGTGACACTCTGTTTGTCTATGTATTCACACAAGTATTATGTTTCCGGTTAATACAATTCTAGCATGAATAATAAACATTTATCATGATATAAGGAAATAAATAATAACTTTATTATTGCCTCTAGGGCATATTTCCTTCAGATGGCAGCGTGGCAACCTAGTTAGAGGTCAGGCACTCACCAACGGCGCTGCGATGGCGGGGACGGGCGGTGCTGCTCTTCCCTCACCACCGTGCGATGGGAGCTCGCTGCGAGTGAGCGACCATGCTTTTTTTTCTTGCAACATCCTCACCGTTGCAAGAAAGATTCTGCAACACAATCAATGATGCAAGACTTTCTGGTGAAGACAAAAAATTCTGCAACATTATCTCTATTCCAAAAAAAGTCGCAATGATATCTCTATTGCAAAAGTTCTACAGCATGAACTTTGTTGCAAATGTCTGAGCGCAACATCATTGTTGTTTGACCCGCAAACCTCCCACAAGCATCCAGAGGTGTGTTGTCTGGACAGTGGAAGCCATCAAAAGCGGTACTGTATCGGTCTGCGGCGCGGTTCGGACGCGATTTCTCCCGCAAATCAGAGACAAAAGTGGGGGTGGGCTTTGCGGGAGTTTGGACACGCAAAATGTCGCTCTCCGCCTCCCGGCCCGCGCTTTTGTAGCATACGCATGGTTTCCGCGCCAAAATCCTCCACTCTCTTCTTCCATTCCCCATCGCTCTCCACGCAATTCCTGCTCTTTTCTCCCACCCTTTCCTTCCTTCCATAGCTGATGCGTGGAACCCTCGTAGAACCTGTCGAAGATAGAGGTGGCGGTGGTGGCAAAGGATCCGAGCATCACACTCGCCCAGAAGATCAACTCGGAGATGCGACAAAATCGTCATGTCAAAGAGAAGGCCGCAAAGGAGGAGAAGCTCAAGAAGCGGTTGGCCGCTAGTGGGCCTGGTGGTGGCGATGGGCGTGGAGGTCATGGCGGACGAGGCGGTCGGTGCGGCCATGGAAGACGTTGGCAGACGGGCGCGCCGACAATACAGTCAACGTTGTGACCGAAGCCTTACAAGCCTCCGGACAACTACGCCGCAAGCAACTCGGAACCCCCACCGGTATGGTGCCTTACATCATCGACATTAACATGGTGCCGCTCTTCTCCGAGTATTCTTCAGCGTAGCTCAGCGAAGCTTGGCCGGCAGTCGGGGAGCATATGGGTGCTCGCACGCTGTTCACTGCAATACGCAGAGCGGGGGAGCCAGCATACGATGTGGACAGGGAGATGCTCGACATCATCCACGACGAAGCCGAGGGAGGAGGAAGGGGCTATGAGGACGGCAGGTGGAAGATTCGGGTCCCACCCAATCCAGCAACTACCAGCAGGAGCATAGACCCAGACCAGCGATAGCACACAATAACAACATCATTGGGCCGTCGGAGAGCAGCATATGGAGGGGAAGGACGAGGAGGATGGTGATGACGATGATCCGGATGATACAACCGGCGATCCAAAGAAGAAGGGTAGAGGAGAAAGCTTCAACATGCGGGAGGACGAGCTGTTGTGCAATGCATGATTGGCCACTAGTCTTGATCATCTCCACGACATGGAGCAAAAGGGCACAACCTTTTGGAGGAACATTCACATATGGTTCCATGAACACAAGCATTTCACGCCCTACTCTGATGCGGTCATTCGTAACCGTGAGTGGAAGCCCGTCAACCATCGATGGTACACCATCTAAGAGGTCGTGTCCAAGTATTGCGGCCACTTGAAGCATCTCATCGTACGGTGGCCTAGCGGTGCACAAATCACCGAGCAAGTAGGTTGATCACTAGCCGGATATGATTTAGTTTAGTTGATCACTAGCCGGACATGTATTGTTTTGTTGCTCACTAGAAGGATATGCATTGTTTCACTTTGTAGCCTACTCGTGCTTGTGTGGTGTACAAGAAGTTGGCGAAGAAGTCCTTCACCGTCATGCATTATTGGTTGAAGTTGAATGGGCAACCGAAGTGGAACTTTTTCATTGCTAAGACCGCTGCCCAAGCCAACGAGGAAGAAACCAGTCACCCTACCAACCCAACCCAAGGACCGCCGAAGAAAGTTAGAAGAAATTCACGGGGAAAGAAGTGGGAGGAGGAGAGGGCGAAGTGAGAAGGTACGGCGGCCAAGCTGACACAGAGGTTCGAGGACATCTTGGCGAAGAAGGAGGCATGCGTGAGGCGCTCGAACATCAAGGAGGAGAGGAAGGCGGAGAGATTCAAACAGTTGATGGAGGCGACAAAGAAGAAGATCAAGCTCGAAGAGGAGAACCATGATCGAAGAGAGGAAGGCCGCGCTCGAGGAAAAGAGGGCGAAGACCGCCGCCAATGCGGAGGACGCCAAGATGTTGACCTTGAATGTCAACTCTTTGGATGCTGGCGCTAGAATGATCGTGCAATCCGTCTACTACTAGATGTTGCAGTGGCAGAAAGATTAGTTGGTGACAGTGGACAATGAGGACGCGGCGGAGGCACACGCAGACGCGGAGGCTGCCTACGCCGCGGCGATGGCACCTTCATGATCAGAGAGCAGCTTGCTGGGATTGCCCGCCCGACTGGGCAGAAATGTATGGACTGCCGGACGGATGTTCTTTTGGATTCAGGCATGTAAAAACTAAGCATATTTGCCTCTTTTTGCTTGTGATCGGGGATGCGATTCAACACAGATATGATCAGGTGCATTGTGTGGATCAGCATACATTCGAATTTGAATTTACTGGCGGACATATACATGCTACGGGAGGAAAATTGCAGGTTGTCGTTGAAGATGCCTAACCATGTAAATGTCATTTAGGCCCATATACATCCTTATTAATCATCACAATCTAGTTTCATGTGCTCATATTTGGATCTTTTTCGAAAATGCCATATCTATTGTAAAGATTCATCGAAAGTATAAAGCACCCCAAACATAATAAAAAATACATCAAGGTCCATGGACAACCGAACGACCACTGCCGCCGCCGCTCCCTACTGGAGCCGGCCTGACCTTGTCGATGACAGTCGAGAAGTCTTCGCGCACGTGCCTGTAAGGATCGGCGTTTAGGAGCCGCAATCGTCGTCATTGAATTTTTAAATTGATCTGAAGACAAACCTAACGAATCCTTGAATCGATATGAACATAAACCTCGCCGCTCCAAGAAGCTGCTAGGAATCTACACCGAAGCTCCGTCTAATCCGTCCCGACAAACGAATTTGAGGAGGATCAGAGCCTGAAAGAGTGACTCGAAGAAGAAGAAGCGACGCCATCCGTCCGAGCGCCACCATCGCGGAAACCAAAACCCTACCTATCTAAGCCGAGCCACTAGGAATACCCTCCTCGCCACCGTTCACTAGAGCGGCAGGCGAAGGGGAGGCGAATCCACGAAGTCGCCGGCGAAAATCGATAGGAAGAAAGTTTTCCCTAGTCACCTTACAAGAGGGGAAAGAATTATGTCCCTCATATCTGGATCTTGAATCGAGATCTTACAAACAACAAGACTGAACTCAACCAACCGGCGCATGGAATTCAAATAAGTAGCTAACATCTATTTGGACACAATTAATCTTGAGAAATATTGCAAATGCTCTAGACTATTCAACAGAAATATCTTCCCACGAAATTTGGCCACCGTACGAGTTCTTTCATTTCGTTGATCCTTTTTATCTGGGTAACGTGTCTTTTTTTACTTCTCATTTTTATTGAGAATGGTATCACTCCACTTGGTTTGTGCGAGCGAGCCTTTTCTATTTTTTGTGATGGTAGCTCCGCTTTGTGGCACAACGTCACCACTTGCTAAACCACTGCCCGACGTTTTCCTTTTTGTTTGTTGGAGAATTAGTGGAGACCACCGTCCAAAGTCATTTGTTTGGTCCATCAATAATTTGACACCACTGCATACTCCCACTAGCCACTGTCCATATCGTTTGTCTGTTTGTTTGTTTCTACAACGACGAAACTTGCTATGTCCACAACCATATTGTACTCCACAGCAACAGGTCCGGTTTAATAAAAACTGAACTATATGTCATAGGTTCTGGGACGTAGTCGATATGAAACAACAGTGGTTAAAAAATGGTATCTTCATGCGACGGTACTCTGTGTCCGTACCGTTATAGTATAACACATGTGACTATTAAGAAACTTAGACTTTGTCTAAAAACGCTTATTATCAGAAGTTAAAATTAATTTTAGAAGAAACACACCAATCAATTATTATGAAAAAGGGTTTAGTACTCAGGGAAGCAGTTACAAAAAAAATCAGTTTGCGGGGAAACTTGTATTCCTCATTTCAACCAGGATAAGAAGAATTATCCCCCCCAAAAAAAAGTAGAATAAGAATCAGCTAGGAAGAAAAGCTAACTAGTGTAAGTTGATTTTCTAGGAGGTCTCACAACTAGGGCGGACAGGCAAATAGGATTTCCATCTTACCATCAGCACCACCCCCGACTTGCCTCGTCTCCTGGGGTCTTAGATCTCAGTCCTTGCCGGCGGAATGACTCCGTTTTATGTGCTTTTTTTTATAGTTTGATTAGGTTTGTGTCCTATTTAGAAAGACGAGGCGGCGACGACTCCCTGAAGATGGAATACGACTATCCCCACCTAGTCTCGTCTCGGTTGTGCGTCTAGCATCATCGAAGGGCATGTGCAGGTGTGTCACCAATGGATCTCACGGGATTCGGTCGGTATTTGTCTTCGACGGATCTGCTTCGACCAGGTCTTTGTTTGTCCTTGTTTATCTGCGTTCATGTCTACATGATGGATCCTTCTGTTCTACGGTTCTCTTCACCAACAACAGTTGTTGTTCTGGAGCATTGGTCCTATGGGGCCTGAGCACGATGACTTCTCGATTGTCTACTATAAAAAGGTTTGCCTGGACTTATCAGTTGAGCTATGAAGGATCAAGATCTTGAGAGAATTCTATGTATGTCTTGAAGATAAGATCATGATGAGCTTATATTTTGTGTCATAGTTGATCAAGTCTTTAAGCAAGTAAGACAAGTAATGAATTCATTGTGTGTCTCGAGAGATTGTGATGGAGCATGAAGAAGAGCAAGTGATGACCAATTTGACCGTGCACGGCCGTTCGTTGACTTGTTGTTGCGTTGTATTAGGCTAGAGGGTGTGGTGTGGGCGTCGGCGGGCCTACTGAAAGGGAATGCAAACCCCTTCTTTAGTAAGCTAGCCAGGCGGGAGAGTCGTGAGGAGTAGCGTGCTATGTTGTTATTGTAAATATGGTGGAGGCACTCTTTAGCCTTTTTTTTAATATATGATATGCACACTCGTGCATATTCGAGAAAGAAGAAAGATGACCAATTTGATATTCATGGAGAAACCCGATATGGTCATGCGAGAATTGAGATATTGATGATCATGTCTTGAAGCAAGGAAGTGAAGTGAAGGGCTCAATATGGACTTCAAGACACCAGGATTGAGTATGGAGTGAAGATAAAAGTTGAGCATGATACAACTCAAAGATCGAATTCTATATGGTCCACACACAAGAGCAAATGATGTACCACATGGGATCTCATTGTATGGTAAGAGAGATTGTGAATTGCTTTGTCGACTAACCCATACTGTGTGTTTTCTATGTTTATGTGGGTTAGGTGATTCTCATGGGCTTGCATCAAAAGAAATGTTTTAAGTAGCTCATATGAGTATGGCATCAAGTGAAGATGGTCACCAAGGTTGATAATTAAGGGCAAGTTCAAGATAGGCATTCCAGGGAACACGTGCTTGAAGCTTGAAGATGATCACATGATGGACATGTGAAGGTCCATATAGGCATGATTGATACATGTGGAGATGTTATAGAAGATGATGCTTCCCATAAGGGTTATGTGGGAGCTATTTGAAGTCTTCACCAAGTGACGTGATCAAGATTGCACTTCCAACTTGAAGAAAGCGTGAACGTCAACATCAAGCTCAAGTGAAATTCTCAAGGAAAAGATATAACTTAGCAAGGTTTTCCTAGTTTTACCGGTCCCATGGTTCTTGATGGGATATCGGATTATAGGATTGATAGTCATACTATCAAGAGGGCTTTCGAGATAGTACTTTGATTACATTGTGCATGGAGTGCTCAAACCATTACATCCATTGTGTCCTCCTTTTTGGCTAATCGTGGTTCTCTATGTGAGGACCTTGGGCTTGTCAATAGCATCAAAACGCTCAAGATCATGGAAATCAAAATTTGCATGAGAAAGTTATGCATGTTATACAGTCGGGTTGAATGCTATCACTACAAAAAAAAACACATCTGTGACATTTTGGGCTGAACGAATTTTTTTTCTGTCATACATATGACACTTCTATGACGATAATTGTGACAAAACCCGGTATCATCATAGATGTGGTGGGCTCCTACTTCTGTGACAAAAAAAATCATGATAGAAAATGGGCTTTTCGTCCTGGGCGGGCCGGAGACGCAGCTGCATGACATTCTTTGGGCCGTCCATGACAGAAAAAACCGTGTTAGAAGCGAGGGGGAGGAAAATTTTGAGGAGTTCCCGGTTACGGTGGGAGGTCGAGGGCCGAGCGATGCGCGTTTCTCTCATACATGTACGCGCGTGTGTGCGAGGCGTTGGCTCTAACTGAACCCGAGCGAGGCGTTGGGCTCTAACTGAACCCGAGCGATTGCACTGCAGGCTACGCGTTACTGAATCCGAGCGATCGATCGGTGGCTGTTAACTGAACCCGATCGAGCGATTCCTTCGCTACTGCTGCTAACTGAAGCCGATCGATGCTGCCTCTGGATGAACAGTGAGCGTTGCGGGGGGGGGGGTGGATGAACAGTTCCCGGTGGGGTGGATGAACAGGACCCCATGGTGTTGCCTCTGGATGAACAGGACCCCGATCGATCGAGCCGGTTGGGGCTGGATGAACAGGACCCCGTGGAGGGCTGGATGAACAGGTCCACCCCGTGGAGGGCTGGATGAACAGTAGACGGTGGAGGGCAGGATGAATAGTAGCCCGTGGAGGGTGGTTGAACAGGAGCCCGTGGAGAGGGCTGGTTGAACAGTAGCCGATGGAGTAGCGTGCGGTGAAGGCTGGATGAACAGGAGCCCGTGGATGAACAGTCGCAGGTGGAGGCTGGAGGAGGTCGACGGTGGATGAACAGTAGCTCATGGAGGCTGGAGGGGGTCGACGGTGGAGATGAACAGTATCCCGTGGAGTCCCGTTTTGCGGTACAACACACCTCTCCTGATGAATAGGACCCCCGTTTCGACCGTAGGAGGTCCGTTTCCTCCGTTTTGCGGTACGCCACACCCCTCCCGATCAACAGGACCCCCGTTTCGACCATAGGAGGTCTGTTTCCTCCGTTTTGCGGTACGCCAGACCCCTCCCGATGAACAGGATCCCGTTTCGAACATGGCCGGTCGAACACAAGGCCGTTTCCTCCGTTCTGCGGTACGCCAGGCCTCGTTTCCATCGCCTGTTCCGTCCAAGCCCTCCCGATGAACACGACCACGCATTCCGTTGCCTCACCATGAACACGACGATGACGTTGTTTCTCCGTTCCGACCCAGCCATGTACACGAGACCTGGCCGTACGTATGCGCGAGTAGGCGTTCGAGACCCCGCCCGTCTGTACACATACGTGGCCGTATTTTCTTTCTTGCACCCTGGCCGTTGTACGTACGTGTACATGCTACGTGCGCGCCTCTACTACGACACGTGCGCGCCTCTACATCGACCAGTATATATGTACGTACACGTTCGCGACCAGAATGACAATGCTACGTACGCTTCGACCAGGTGGGTCCCGACTGTCAGGCACTTCCTTGCGTGCGAAGATGTAGCTGGTGGTCCCAGCAGTCAGGGGGGCGAATCATTTTGTTTTTTTTGCCCGGACGCACTTCCTTGCGTGTGAAGGTGTAGCTGGTGGGTCCCAGCAGTCAGGGGGAAACATTTTTTTCGCGAAATACGGTGGCCTGTCCGGTGGGTCCCCGCTGTCAGGTGGAGGAATAATTATTTTGCACGTAATAAGGAGGCCCTTCCTTGCTGCGGCCGTGGACCCAGCTGTCAGCCTCTCCACGTACAGTCCACGTCTGATGGAAGTCGTTCCTTGACCACGTTGACCACGCCACGCCGAGAGCACCAGGGCAGTGGACGACGATGAGGCCTAGGAAGGGGACGATGGGGAGCCGGGGAAGACGCGGCAGCGGAAGCCCGCGCGGAGAGGAGTACGAGGGTTCACTGGTTCGGCTGCGGTGTGAGGCTGCCGTCACCGCAGGGCCTGGCCAGCGGTGGGAATAGTAGGGGGCGGTGAGGCCTCCGTGGCAGCACAGCCGGCCATGGAAGGCAGGAGCATGCGGCACGACCGGCGCTGCTTTGGGCGGCTGGAGCAAGAAGACCAGAGGTTGAAGAAGCACTACAGCCGTTGGATGGACATCGTACGGTCACTGGAGCTAGAATCGTTCATATCTACTAAGTTGACAAAGCCCTTCGTCCCCGTCAACTTAGTAGGCCCACAAGTCAGCCTCCCACCAAGGTGGGTCCCAGCTAGCCAGGGGAGTATTCATTTTTTTGTGCGTAATAAGGAGGCACTTCCGGTGGGTCCGAGCTGACAGCGGGGGGAATGTTTTTTTGCCAAATACGGTGGCCCGTCGGGTGGGTCCCAGCAGTCAGGCGGAAACGATTTTTTCGCAAAATACTGGTGGCTCGTCCGATGGGTCCCCGCTGTCAGGTGGAGGAATAATTATTTTCCGCGTAATAAGGAGGCACGTCCTTGCGGCTGCCGTGTACCCAGTTGTCAGCCTCTCCACGTACAGTACTCTTCCGATGGAAGTCGGTCGTTGACCACGCTGCGCCGAGAGCACCACGGCGGTGGACGACGGCAAGGCATAGGAAGGGGACGACGCGGAGCCGGGGAAGACGCGGCAGTGGATGCCCACGCGGAGAGGAGTACGAGCGTTCACCGGTTCGGCTGTGGTGTGAGGCTGCCGTCACCGCAGAATAACAGGGGGTGTGGGTGAGTAGAGGGATGCCCTGGCCAGCGGTGGGAGTAGTAGGGGGCGCTGAGGCCTGCGCGGCAGCACAGCCGGTCACGGGAGGCGGGAGTAGGCGGTCCCGCCGGCGCTGCTTTGGCGGCTGGAGCAAGAAGATCAGAGATTGAAGAAACACGAGGGTCGTTGGATTGACATCCAACGGTTACGTCTGCTAGAATCGTTTGTTGACGTATATAATAACTAAAAAAATCTTGCATACGCGTCAACTAAACAGGCCCACAAGTCAGACCACTCCCTCTTTTTTTAATAATTTATATATAGCTCATGGCAACTTCTTATGCAATTTATTGCAGTCGTTTTTTTGGTTGGCCAGGGCCAATTTCGCATATTTCTGTGGGTTCCCAACTATTTTTAATACCGAAATGTCCAGCCAGATTTAAAGTACTTTGAAGATATATTTAAATTAGGTTAATGCCCAGTGAAATAGGAATCTGAAAATGTGATAAAATTCAGAAATCATAAAGTAATTGCCAATTTGTCATCTGTTTTTATATTTACAACCCATTTCATATTACTTTCAAGATTTGCAGGCGTCTTGAAAGAGTTGCAGCCCATCAGGGCGTAGAAAAATAAGTAGGCCTGGATTGGGTATTCTTCAGAAAAAATAAACTGGGCTCATTTTCACAAAGAAAAAATAGCTGGGCTGGTCACATGGTGAACATAAAATATAAGTCTGGGCTAGACGGGCAACAGCCCAGTTCAAACCCTGCTCCGTCTCAACAATACCAAACAAAAAAAATACTGCTCGAGTAGCTACGTCCCAGGTGTCAGCCGATCTTGTGTTGTTCTCTTGTCTATTGACTATATACGCTCACAATGTCGTGGGTCCCAGATGTCAGGAAAACACTAGGAGGAAGCATTTTATTTTTCGATACGTGGTGGGCCCCTACTATCATCCTCTCCACGTACTTCTACCGATTCCTGTTGTTTGTTGACCATGTTGACAACGCGGGAGGGAAGCGCCGCGGCGAGCGCACCAAAGCGCGCGGAGGACGTCAGCGTTAACGATTTAGGAGACGGTGGGGCGGCGATGCGTGCGCTGAGGCGCAGCCAGCCATGGGAGGCAGAAGCAGGCGGCCCCGCCAGCGCTGGTTTGGTTTTGGCGGCTGGATGAAGACAGGACTGAAAAAACACGACAGACTGTAAAAGCAGTAGGAGTACTTAACAACCTTAACTGAAACCAGCAGGGGCACTTAACAACCAAAGCTGAAAGCAGTATGAGTATTTATACAGGTTCAACCGTACAAAGCACGCCTCGAACAGTGCTACTTTGCCTACAATTAACCAAGGGTGAGGCCGCCAAGCCCCAGGACAAGGCCCAGGCACCACCCCGCGCATCCACAACCTTCTAAAAGCGGCTTCATCTCGCAACGTGGTCAATAAACAGGATATTCGCTTTAGAGCCATTGAAAAGCATGAACATAATCTTCTGTCCTATTCTCCAAGATGGACAAGGCTTCATTATTTGAGACCACCCATGAATAAGTATCTTTTCACCTCCAAGGGGAATTGAGTAGGTCGACATAAACATCATGTTGTGACCAAGCGCAAGTCTGACCCGACCATGGTCAGGCATCTGTATAGGAACAATAGAACTCGGCAGTTCCTGTTTCAAGAAGATCACAGCTGTAAAACTGTGTATAAGCAATGGTTTATGAACAACATATATAACAGAAAACAGCTCGTACCATAAGTTTCTCGACACAGTTGGATTTGTTCAACGAGTGCAGCAGTGGCACACATATCCCATGTGGCCTTCCACGATTGAAACGCCCCACAAGGACCTCAAGACAATCAATAAAGTGTAGGAACTTGTGGATGTCGATCCAGTCAACTTCAGTGCCATTAGTAACAGCCGAGTTATTACAGATTAACAAACGAGCAGACTGCTTAACTCTGAAAAAACCTACACGTGCCACCAATTATAGGAAAATATTAGTTAGAAGTAGCATCTTCGTGAGAGATTCGTTGCTACTTCTAAAGTTAAATTGTGATTAGTTAGACACAATAGGTGGATTAAGAAGTAATCGAGGCAACAAGCAAGAACCAGATACAAAACTAACATGGATGAACAATTGGAACAACATCGGGGTGGAAAATCACAGTGAAGATGAGACCAGGTTCTGCTATTTCCATCAACATTCGTGCGCCAACTTTCAGTCTGTAACACTTGAGAAAGTTTATCCAAGTTCGGCCATAAAAAAAGCAGCGATCTTTTTGGTTCATGAACCCAACTCGGAACTTATATCCATGGCTTGTCTTCACTGTGACCATTAAACAAGTGTATTCAGTTATGGCAAGGCCGAGCATCTTGAGTACATGTGTTCTGACAGAGCAAATAATACACTGCAGGAAAAATAATATGAGAACACAACATGTTCAAAAAAACCCCACCCTCCCGGATAGAAAAGAGGATTCTAGGAACATACTGTGCGCGTTTCAAAATGATGTGTTAGGATGAGAAGGAACAAGTGTGGCGTCTCGCCGAGGGCGCAGAAACCTGTAGGGTACTCGCACTTTGGGCACTGCAAATGAAACACACTAGATTCAGTAGGAAGAAAAATGCATCAACGGCGGCGGCTGCCATCCTAGGATTACCTGCGACCAAGGGACTTGGGTTTATCGAGGATGGATGAAGAATTCGTACCTGGTTCTCCATGAGAAAACCCTATGCAATCGCCGAGAGGGGGTTTTCTCTGAACAAGCAGATGAGGGAGAAGGGGATTCAGGCCCAGTGAAATATTGCCGCTTCGTCCATCCAGCTTACTGCTAAAGCTGGAAAGGGGGTTGTGATTTGACGGCTCATTGGGCATTACTGCGGCGCTACGACCGGGGTGTGTCTACCGTGAAGTTGTGCACTCTAATTTGTGCATATGGCACGTGGACCCCGTTGCCGGTTGCCCCACATATCAGCGAAAGGAAGTAGAAAGACATGAGTAACTAGTTACACATAAATATATATTTTGACAGAGAGATACTCCCTCTATAAAGAAATATACAAATCTTCTATATCACAGGCTCACCTTGCCGAGAAATATACTCCCTCTACAACGCACGGGCATTAGGGGGGTTCAGCTTTTTTTATGGGGGTTCAGCTGAGAATATAATACTCAGATAGGCTCACGCTTCTGGACTTTGGGCCGCAGGCCGACCCTGCATGTTTGGGGGCCCATGTGTTCTACCTCAGCGCTTTTCATATTGCAAACGATTGGTACGGCGCTGGTTGTAGATGCTGTCGCAAGGCGAATACACAAAATTGAATAAAGCACGCCAGCTGTTGGAATGAAATCAAACGACAATTCCTAACTAGCAATCAGAGTTGCAATTCTATCAACGATATACCATGTGATAAATAATACTGTCGTACTACTTATACACACAGGACACTTGTTTCACCATGCCAGATTATTACATCAAAATCTCTCAGAGGATAGATCAGTTCGGCAGTTGCGTGCTGCTAATTTCAAAGTTGATTTGGACCAGCTCTCCTTGCCGAGGAAGTTCAATTTTCACATCATCCCCTACCGCAAGATATGATTTAGATTTGAACCTTGACCATCCTTTAGCATCAATCATCATGTGACCACCGTCCTTTGTACTTACGGTATATTGAGTAGGTTCATTCACACCAAGGCTGCGCATGGTAAGAGAAACTTGGCCGCGGTCGCCCGGATTGTTGAACGACTCCCTCGTTGCTCTAGGAATTCTCTGTTTGCAAACAAGAAGACATGCCCAAACAGTTAGATCAACACAGTGAATCATGTGAAACAACATGGAAAGAAAAAACAACGAAGCACTTGGGCGGCCAATGCTTAACAAGAAGGTGGACATGTCGGTTTTTGTAAGGACTTTTGTATATGAAGTGCGAACTGCAGCCCAGTCTGTTGCCGGTGCAACTGCACGGGCCGGAGCAGATGCAATGCAAGTGTTGGTGCAGGTGCTGAAGCCACTACTGCTGCCAGAGATGGTGCTCCTTGTAGAGCTGGTGCCGGTGTCGATGCCCGATCCTCCGGTAGATCAGACTAATCCGCTGACGCGGTCGGTGCCCAATCCTCAGCTGGATCAGACTAAGTTGTTGCCGCTGTCAGTGCTAGAGCAGCTACCGATGCTCGATCTGTGCGAGACAGCGGCGATCGTGTCTGGTCTGCTATGATCAGCTTTCTAACTTGACTAGGATCTGTGACCGTGATCCAGTTTTTTTCTTCATTTCTTTTAAACGCGAGAAGGACTAATTGTGGCGTTTTTGTTAAACCAAACTGCAGTTCATCATAGGGATTCAGCTTGTACTCAGACAACAGACTGATCCAATTTTTTCCAGTAATATAAGTGATGGACAGTGCCTTCGTTACTGACACGACATAAGAAGTGAAACCTGCAAAAATAGCCATCGTAGAGCAAACCAAACGGTTTATTCTGTGATGAATGTCACATGGCAAAACCTGCATCGTAAAATTGCAAGAAAAGAAAGAAAACATGACATTAAATCAATAAGATTTAGACCATAAATCAATAAGATTTACTTGATGTGACACGAGTGAATCCTTACCAGGAAATCACTATGTTGAAGTACTAAACGGAAGATTGATCGTCCAACTACGCGTGGCATGCAGGGGCCCTGCCTACTCCCACAAGCAGGACAGTCCAAAGGTCATGACAAATCGTATGGACCGAACATCCATGGGACTGGAAATCCTGGTGGGTGCGATAAACCCTGCAATGCATACAGATATTGGAGTGTAACCATAATTGATAAACCGTCCTCACAAAAAATATGATCTGGATACTTCAAAATATACAGACTGAATTGAGTGGACAAACATTAACATAGACCGTTCTCAGGATTGACCACACACCAAAAGCGGCAGTACTAATAAACAATACATGGTTCACAAACACAAATCAAGTACTGAACAATAGTACTTACTTCAGACAAGCAAATTTGCACTAACTAAACTCTGCAGACTATTTCTTGCCACCGACCTACGGGATGAACCCCACATAACTGACTAGGCCATGGACTTCGTGTGAGATGTCTACACGCACCATCACCATCTTGTCAACCTTGGAGAACCTAACAGAGTGGTCTTTCCACTCATAAACATGATGATGAAGACAGGCCGCATCAGATTTGTTGGGAAGCTTTACAAGAACCACACTCTTCGTAATCGAAGGCACAGCCAGGAAATTGTTGTAGTCAAGTACAGCCTCGAGAACACGCCTGACAACAATGCTACAGGAAAACACTAGTTCAGGACACGTGGTGACAAGGACACAGAAGCTGGATAGTTCAGCAGTAGAACTCATCATCAGGTCTTCCAGTTCACACGGCATGACTTTGAGAACTTCATCTCCACCGCGGACCTGGTTCTAATTCAAACAGAAACCATATTTTATTACTACCTCCGTTCAGAAATATAAGATGATTTTCGATATTATACTCCATATATGACTACATATACGCACAGAAATGAGTGAACAAAGACACTAGAACATGTCTTCAAAGGCATGAGAGCAGAGGGATTACATGCAAAATCCATAACACAAGTTACTGAGGCAAATATACCCTCTTAAAAGGTAGCATTGATGTTCATAAAGTACTCCCTCCGTCCCAAAATTCTTGTCTTAGATTTGTCTAGATACGGATGTATCAAGTCACATTTTAGTATTAGATACATCCGTATCTAGACAAATCTAAGACAAGAAATTTGGGACAGAGGGAGTAGTTGAAAGTAATCTATAAGAAATCAGTGTCAACCTCTCGCATGTTTTGGTCAAAAGAGGAATTTAGAACCGTCATTTGGAACACAAAAATCACATGCAAGATCACCCAGAAAGTTGTACTACTAGTACTAGTACTGCGTGTTAGATAAAAAAACACGATCAAGATCGAGAAAAAGATCGTCCAGAAGAGATATTACCTGGACTTTCTTAATGAGGGATCCTGGAGAGGGGGGCTTGGACAGGGCGATGGCTTTGAGCTTGTCTGCGGTAGTCTCGGCGGGGTGCTTGCGCTTCTTCGTACCATGAGCCTCGACGGTTTTGGCTGGAGCCATAGACATCACTTCGGCCGGTGCTCCAGCGTCCATCAAGAAACTGTCAAATAGAAATAAAAGAAAAGAAACCATAATCACAAACCCAAAAGAAGAAAAGAGAGGGAGTTATAGGATCAGTCTCGGGGTTGCAAGACCGGGCCTTGGCCAGAATCGACATCATTGATGCACTCACCTTTCCTTCTTTGGGAGAGAAGAACAATGGCAGAAGCAGGTCGGGGTTTTCTTGAAGAAATGAGGAACAAGATGAGGCAGAAGCGAGGGTTGGGTAGAGAGGAAGCTGAGAGAGAAGAGTGAAATGATGGTTGCTTCGTCCGTCCAACTTACTACTGGAAAGGAGGGGGTTTTGTGATTTGACGGCTCATTGGGCATTACTGCGGCGCTTCGATTAGGGTAGTCTACCGTCACTCTACTACGCAGTAATTTAGTGCATGGCTGGTGGACCCCGATGCTGGCTGTCCCACACGTCGGAGAAAGTGAGTAATTTAGTGCATGGCTGGAGGAGGATCCGCACGGTAGAGCGTGTCCACTGTTTCTCAAAAGAAAAAATGATTACAGCAAGTGTTTCCACTCTTACGACGGAGGAGTGCGAAACACGGCTGTCGGCGTTCTGGGAACGGAGGTCCCCAGACTTGCCTGCCTGCAGCCTGCGGCGTGGCTCAAGTGGGGCCCCAGCGCGGCCCATCTTCATCAAGCTCAAGCTCAAGACCCTCACGAGGGGCCAGGCCTCGCGGGGCGGACGACAAGAAGCCCCCTCAAGAGCGTCCTCATCAGGCAGGCTCGCGAGGAGGCGGAGAGATCAATGCAGGGGTACCTCGCGAGGATCCCGTGACGCAAGCCATGACGATCAAGGCCAGGCGGGCGCCAGCCTGGACAGAGTCCTTGTTTCCCCTTTGGTGCAAAGGGGGCAAGCACAGGCCAAGGCATCAGGCAAAGGTTACCATTTCGGTGCAACGAGACCAAGACCAGCCGGACAGCAGGACGGAGGTCACCGTGGAGCACAAGACGGCGTCACCACCAGTGCTTTGGGCAGCCGAGGACCACCTTTGGTCAGGATAACTTGTACTAGATGTTCCCCTTCAAAATGGCCAATTGTTGGCGCCCTTCCCGCTCGTTATTTGGGAAGAGGCCTAGGGCCTCTATAAACAGAGCTAGCCATCATGGAGTAGGGGCGTCGAGAATTTGGTAGAGACCAAGTAGAACACACCACACCACCTCAAGAACACCCCTCGCGAGGCTGTTCTTTCTTTGTACTGTTATCATCAGCCCCAGAGGCAATCCACCACACCACACACTGGAGTAGGGTATTACACCACAACGGTGGCCCGAACCAGTATAAACCCCGTGTCCCCTGTGTTGTTCGTCATTTTTCCATCCTAGTTCGCACGAGAGGATTAGACGTAGATCAGTAGGGGAGAGATCTCCGCGCGCACCCCAATGTTTGAACCTCAAGGGTCTGCCGGAACCCGAAATCCGACAACGGCAGCCACTTGAACATACACAGTGCTCCTACTACTAGGGATGTGCAGTGGTTCATACGTCAGTACTACACAATCTTGTTGCTAGTGTAGTAAGATATGACGATAACAAATGATGTTGTGCGCATGTCAACTACTCCTATATGTAACAAATACACGAAGAGGAAACAACTATATTGAGATGAGAATGCAACCAAACACACCCACACGCTTTGTGCTACAGTGACTGATCTGCACCGTCTGAGTTTGATCCAACGGTCATGTTGCGCCGAGACATGGACATGCCCATGCAGAGGGCGCCTAAACACCACCGAAGTCCCTCTGCTTCTCGAGGCGCACGACGTTGGTGATGCAGGGTGCAACCGCTCGCAGACCCCGCTCCTGGTCGACGGGAGCCAGCTCGTCAAAGACGGCGTCCAATGGCACGA
Source organism: Aegilops umbellulata (assembly GCA_032464435.1). NCBI lineage: Eukaryota > Viridiplantae > Streptophyta > Magnoliopsida > Poales > Poaceae > Aegilops > Aegilops umbellulata. The sequence goes on along the minus strand of CP136056.1, from coordinate 315,398,992 downwards.
ATGGATTCCGATGACGGAGCCCTGAAAGGATTCGCCCGGCAACGGCGACGGCAGCCCGCAACCCCTCCTTGTCTAGCTCGGCCCCCACCATCGCGCGGAGACGGCTCAGCTCCTCGGAGATATAGGTGAAGAAGGAGACCAGGTCAGGAAGCCGCAGCTCGTTGAAGTCGACCGGGTGGTCGAACGGGTTTAGCCCGACGGCCGGCATCGTCGCGCTGGCACGACGGTAGGCATCGCGCAACCGCAACACGTGCGTGGCAACTTGGTTCACCAAGTGGCTGAGCCGATCCTGGACCTCGTCACGATCGGCCCGCTCGCGCTCCAGCCGGTTCCCCTGACGGCCTATCGTATCTCCCGCTTTCTGCAGCAACGCCGCCGACGCCTCGAGCATCTTTGTGGTGGACGCCTGCCGCTTTTGAAGCTCCGTGAACTCCCGCACATAACGGAGGAGCATGGCATCCATCTCCTCCTTGAGCTCATGGAGCTCCACATCCTTGGCCCTGAGCTCCGCATCCTTGGCATGGAGCTCCTGTGTCAGGAGCCTCACCTCGGACTCTGTGATCTGCTGCGCCGCCATGGCACCAGGTAGAAGCAATGGGGAGAGGAAGCATAGGGGGCGAAACGGCTGAAAGACAATGCAATCTACGGGAAGGCAGAGGGAGCGGGGAATCTTTTGGTTTTCACCACGGTAAAACACCAGTCGACGACTTCTCACATCAGGGAGCGGTGTGTTTTTACAGGCGGAGTCATCGTGACTAATTGCTGCCGCGCCTGCTCCTGTCAATAAAAAAATTAAAAATCCTGTCGCGCCTGCTCCCGTCAATCAAAAAAATAAAAATCCTACCGCACCCAAACACCAGAGCAACGCCGCGGTGGATATTTAAATTTACCTGCCGGCAAGTAGATAAAAAAAGGGGTGAAAAAACAAATGTGGCGGCGGCCTAGCTTATCGGTCGAATTAGCCCAACTAGCTAACCACCGTGCTTCACTGATGTACTCGGCGGGAAAGGTGGTCTTTCGTGATTTGACGACTCGTTTACTTGCTTCGGCGCTACGACCGAGGAGGACCCAGAAAACGCGCGGTAGGGCGTCCCACATCAGGAAGAATATATGTGTGCACCACCCGGGAGGACCCCAAAACCGCGCGGTAGGGTGTGCCATGTCTCGGCACGGATGAAAAATGTGCGTGTAAAAATATACTGTATCAGACGTAGTACCTATGGTTCGACCTCGGGACCCAGCCAGTCGGTCGAAAACACCCCACTAGCCACACAGCTTCACCATGCAAACGTGGCATGGAGGATAGATGTGGTTAGCTCCGTCTCGACCAGCCACAGCGTCTCTTGTTATAGGCGATTCTTCTATTTTCCAAGCTTTTTTTAGTTGTAATAACACCACGGCAAGCTAGCGCCGCTCTTCGTGTGTGTGCCCGTGTAAAGGTTAGACGATGGAGAGAAGAGAGATTGAGATCGCAGACCTGGGACCCACCAGTAAGTGAGACAACGGTCATGCACGTGTTGACGAGGCACTCCCTCTACTCTACTCAACGAAAGTACTGTATAAATAAAATCAAGTTATGGGACAAAGCCAACAACCATTGGTTTTTTCAGGCTATCGACTTACGCTTTGTATTCCAGGTTGCCAGTTCGAATCTCGTCTTTCAGATTTGTTAGTTTTAGGTCCAAAATTGATTAACGACAAGTGGGACCCCCGTGTGTTGTTCCGATATTTCAGTGTAGGATGGTTTTTTTGAACAAACACTTTGCACGGTTAGACAAGTAACGGCACGACTTACACGTATTTTGCAAGTTTACGAACAAAAATGACAGCGGCATAGAATATCACATCCACCCCGCAGCTTAGATACTATGGTGATACAAGTTTTTACACCGTTGGAAGTGAGATCCAATGGCTTGGGAGTAGTCTTTGTAATTATGCACAATTTCCAAACTCTCCAAAGGTTTTTTTGCAAATAAAACATCCAGGCCTCATGTGTGCCGCTGCATCTTCGATCCAATGGCTCCCCGGTGCTCATATTAGGTGCTCCCCGTAGCTTAATTACCCGCTACGGTGATATGAGCATCTAGGTCGTATGATCAGTGATCAGATGGCACATGCGTAGTACTTGTACTTTCTGCGCATTTCCCAAACTCTATCAGCCGTATATTGCAAAAACATTCAAACCTCCTATTGTGGGCCGTTAGATCTCAGTGAAATCGTATCACCATAGAATCTACGGTGCGGGAGCACCTCATACTCTCCCGTGCGAGAAAACATAAGGTGCTATCGCAGCTTGGATGCTACGGTGATACGAGCTTGGAGGTCGTTTGATCTGAGATCCAATGGCATCTAAGAAGTCTTTGTGCTTGTAAGCAGTGGCCGAACTCTTTTGGGGCTTTTCTGTAAAAAACCATTCGAACCACCGAGGAGGTGTTGGGTCACAAATCCAACGCCTCCGAAGAGCTTGTATCACCAAAGCATTTAAGGTGTGGTAGCACATGATATTCTTACATACAGGAGAATATGGTGTCCTCCTTCATCCTAGATGCTACGGTGATACGAGCTTCGAGGTCGTTGGATATGGGATCAAAGGGCATCTAAGTAGTTTTTGTACAAATTGTGTGCAATTCTCAAACTCATCAAGGTTTCCTGCAGAAATATTAAGACACATCATGTGAGCTGCTATATCTCAGATCTACAAGCTCCAAGCAACTCGTATCGGCATATAGCATCTAAGGTATGGGGACACATGATATTCTCCTGGGGAGGAGGGGTGGGGGTGCACAATCAATCAGTGGCTGGGAGGGTGGGGACAAATATAATCTAAACCGAGCTCCACAATTTTATCTAAGGTCGAGGGGTTGACCCCCGACAATCATAGCTCCGCCTAAACAGAACATTTGCATGTACTGTAGTAATAGACTTAATATTCATGTTTCAGTTTCATGTTCATTTTAAATATTGAACTGAGGACCATGGATGTCTTACATTTTACTCCCTTCGTTCCTAAATATTAGTCTTTTTAGAGGCTTCAAATGGACTGGCACATACGGATGTATATAGACATATTTTAGAGTCTAGATTCACTCATTTTGCTCCGTATGTAGTCACTTGTTGAACTCTCTAAAAGACTAATATTTAGGAATAGAAGGAGTATTTTTGAATTCGTGTCATACATGCATGGTTTGGAAAAATAGATGCACTATACTTATTGGATTGTTGTTGTGTTCGTGCGTGTGTGTCTCTCTCTATGTGTGTGTGTGGTCATATGCTTGATACATACAAAGTTTTATCACCTCCATATTGTTCATCTTTTAAATTTGAATTTGCATTGGAAAACTTACTAGGGATACCATGAAATGTGAAATCCACGTTGAGATCACTATATCACAAACTCACTCTAATTCAACAACTCGTCATAAATCAATTACCACGTTGAGATTAGTATTTGCAAGGAAAATACGGGTATTGTAATACACATAGATTCGTTTGGCAATTTAAAAGGTTTCTTTCGTATTCTCAAATGGTAGGACCCAACGGCGTACCAGCCAGACCTTGGCTCGTGTTGATCCTAAAAAAACGGGCTCGTGTCCTTCGATGGCGTGCGTGGTATGCATATTAGGCAACCCCATTACCCCAACCAGTTGAGACTCAGCATTTTAAGTCAAAATATCTGGCGGCCAGAATTCCAGCCCTAGGAAATTCCCCTCATGTCCCCGGTCCATAATGACTACCGATGAACAACGAAGGGATGCTTTAGTAACTAGACAACGTTACCTACCGTGCCGAGCGCAGTTCAATTCCCTCGGTCGCCGCTCGTCAAGGTCACCCGTCAACTGCGTTGCCTAGTACTACTACTACTACTACACCAGAATGAGCACAGAATTGAGCCCGTTTGTTCGTGCCTAGTACTTGAGTTAATATATCAGGCAATGCACTGGTACGGAGGGATTATCCTTTTACTCTGCACATATAACTTGTCTGAAGTCTAACTAAGCAAAATGTTTGACCAAATCCTTTCTTAAGAAATACAACAGGACAGATGTACGGCATGAAAATTTATTGCATGATGTAGGTTATGATATTGTTTCAAATCATGGATCTTAAATTTCAGAAAATCCAAAAGTGAGCATAAATTCTTGAAACTAAGCATGGTCACGTGATATGGCACAAATATTACTTCGTAAGTTTTTTCTTCAATTTGAGACAAGCTGCTTATGTCAAGTTGCACAAATGAAGAGCCAAGGTATTTTGGAAGAAAGACCTATCACGTTAAGGCGAATGCTTTCACTATTGAAACCGTGGGCGTTTACATGCCGCCACGAGTCCCCGCTTCTCATCGGCAATCGGCAGGTGCCGTCCGAGCAAGCGTGTGAGTCGACGGGAGGCGTGCGAGCAGACCGTTGCGCCGGCTATCAGGGAGGTGTGTGAGCAGACCGCTGTGCAGGCTCACCGGGAGGCGAGCCCTTTGACCAGGCTCCGCCACTGTAACACCCGGATAATCTTGCTACAGTAATCCTGCGCTAATCATGCCACGTCATCCCGATTACTGTTACTAACCTCGCAATAATCCGAAACCGTTCAAATTCAAATTCAAATTGCAATTAACAATAAAAGTTTTCAAAAATTAAAACAAAATTGTTCGGAGGTTGCTAAATATTACAAAGGTAATTGTGATGAAGTAAACACATTTTTAGAAAATGCATAAATATTTTAAATTGAATAAAACAGAAAGGAAAATAAATAAAAAGAAACAAATGAAGGGAAAACAAAACAAAACAAAAACAACAACCCCCCCCCCCCGCCTTAACTGGGCCACGACCCAACTGGCCTCTGGGCCAATCAGGCCGACTAGGCCGGCCCACCCACTCCCTCCATAACACCCCCCCGAAACCCTAATCCCCCGTCCCACGTCGCTCTCTCCCCCTCCCGATCCAATCTGGATCGGGGAAGAGACCCCCACTCCCCACGATTCACCCCCTCGCCTCTACCCCTGCCCCCGATCCAGATCGGGGCGCGTCCCCAGCGCCACCACGCCACCACGCCATCGTCGCCGGAGCTTGTCGTCGCTCGAAGCCGCCCCCGACGCCGCCGTCCTCTCCGCCGCCGGTGCTCCCCGTCCCCGTCGTCGGTGCCGCCTCGTCGGACCTCCCCGACTCCTCCCCGAGCCCGTTGCCCCGGACCCTACGGCCCCCTGTGAGCCGCCACCCCCTCCTTCCTCTCCCTGCTCGCTGTACAGCGCCCGCGCCCCGCGCCGTGGCCATGCCCCTTGATCCTCTCGCCCCGCTCTACCGTGTCCTTGCTCCGCCGCGCGCGCTCCCGCACTCCTGCCGCCGCCCCTTGCTCCCCGCGTCCAGCAACCGCGCGCCCGCGCGCCGCGCTGCTCCCCTCACCGCCTCGCCTTGCGAGGCTGCTGCTTCCTGCGCACGCACGCGCGCCGCCCTGCTCCAGCCCCGCGGCCTCCGCCGACCACCATGCCCGCTACATCCCGTGGACGCCGTCGCCCCGCACTTGCCGGCCGCGCCCTCCGCACGGCGCTGCGCCGGCCACCGAACCTGCTACCGCGGCTTCGTTCGCCTCCAGTCACCGCGCCCATGGTCCCCTCGCACACACCGTGCCCGTCGCGCCCCGTCCTCCCGCCGCGGCTCTCGTCACTGCACTGCCTCCCCTGCTGCTGCTGCTACCCCTGCGCTGCACGCAGCCCGAACCCCCTCGCACGGCCTCGCCGGTGCCGTTCCCGGTCCGGCGCCGTGGCCGCTGCCGCGCCCGCCGGCCACACCCTGCCGTGGCCCGTCTCCCCTCTCGCCTGCAGCCGGCGCCCAGCCCGCCTCGCCGGCGCTGGCGCGCGCGCCTGCTGCGGCCGCCCGGGCTCGCCCGTTAACGGGTGGCGCCCGCGCCCTGCACCCAGCGCCCGCAAGACCCTATGGGCCTATGACAATAGGGCCCCACCCCACAGAACGTTTTTTTTGAGAGAATTAAAAATAAAAATAATAAATAAAAATAAAAATAACAATTAGTTAATTAAATTAAAATATTAATTAGTTAATTAGAGAATTAATTAACTTAAATTAATCCTGATTAGATTAACGTAATCACAAAGTTTAGTTAATTAATCTGTTAGGTTAGTTAACAGTGTATGACAGGTGGGTCCCACTGGACCCACATGTTAGTTTGACCAGTCAACACCCCTGTTGACTGCTGACGTCATGCTGACGTCATGATGACGTCAGCAAACATTGTTTTGGATAATGTTATATTTAAATAATTAATTAAATTCCAGAAATTAATAAAATCTTTAGAAAATCATATCTTTTAATCCGTAACTCGGATTAAAATATTTTCAACATGAAAGTTGCTCAGAACGACGAGACGAACCCGGTTACGCAGCCCGTTCATCCGCCACACATTCCTAACATATCAAACTCGCAACTTTTCCCCTCCGGCTCCTCTGCTCGAAAACGCGAAACATCGGGGATACTTTCCCGGTTGTTTTCCCCCCTTCACCGGTATCATCCCATACCGCGTTAGGGCACCTCTAACGCCGTTACTTGTCATGTCATGCATCACTATGCCTCTGCTTGTTTAAATATTTATTGTTTCTCCCCCCTCTTCTCTCGATAGACACCGAGACCGACGCTGCTGCTGCCCCGTTCGACTACGGAGTTGACGATCCCTCTCTCTTGCCAGAGCAACCAGGCAAGCCCCCCCCTTGATCACCAGATATCGCCTACTCTCCTCTATACTGCTTGCATTAGAGTAGTGTAGCATGTTACTGCTTTCGTTATTCCTATCCTGATGCATAGCCTGTCTTTGATACTGCTGTTGATACCTTTACCTGCAATCCTACTTGCTTAGTATAGGATGCTAGTGTTCCATCAGTGCCCCTCCACTCTTGTCCGTCTGCCATGCTATACTATCGGGCCGTGATCACTTCGGGAAGTGATCGCGGGCATATACTATATACTTTACACTGTTACCTGTGATACTGTTCGGAGATGGGGGCTGAAGGGGCAGGTGGCTCCATCCCGGTAGAGGTGGGCCTGGGTTCCCGACGGCCCCCGACTGTTACTTTGAGGCGGAGCGACAGGACAGGTTCAGACCACCTAGGAGAGAGGTGGGCCTGGCCCTAGTCGGCGTTCGCGATACTTAACACGCTTAACGAGATCTGGGTATTTGATCTGAGTCTGGCCATTTGGTCTATACGCACTAACCACCTACGCGGGAGTAGTTATGGGTATCCCGACGTCGTGGTATCAGCCGAAGCACTTCTTAACGTCAGCGACTGAGTGGCGCGCGCCGGGTTGGACCGCGTAACGTGACTTCCGTTGTACTGGAGGTTGCTAGGTCTACTCTCCGGCCGCGTACGCAACGTGCAGGTGTGCTCAGGGCGATGGGCCCAGACCCCTGCGCGCTTAGGTTTAGACCGGCGTGCTGACCGCTCTGTTGTGCCTAGGTGGGGCTACGACGTGTTGATCTTCCGAGGCCGGGCATGACCCAGAAAAGTGTGTCCGGCCAAATGGGATCAAGCGTGTTGGGCTATGTGGTGCACCCCTGCAGGGAAGTTTATCTATTCGAATAGCCGTGTCCCTCGGTAAAAGGACGACCCGGAGTTGTACCTTGACCTTATGACAACTAGAACCGGATACTTAATAAAACACACCCTTCCAAGTGCCAGATACAACCCGGTGATTGCTCTCCAACAGGGCATCGAGGAGGGGATTGCCGGGTAGGATTATGCTATACGATGCTACTTGGAGGACTTCTGTCTACTCTCTTCTATATGCTGCAAGACGGAGGCGACCAGAAGCGTAGTCTTCGATAAGACTAGCTATCCCCCTCTTATTCTGGCATTCTGCAGTTCAGTCCACTGATATGGCCCTTTACACATATATCCATGCATATGTAGTGTAGCTCCTTGCTTGCGAGTACTTTGGATGAGTACTCACGGTTGCTTTTCTCCCCCTTTCCCCCTTTCCTTTCTCTCTGGTTGTCGCAACCAGATGTTGGAGCCCAGGATCCAGACGCCACCATCGACGATGATTCCTTCTACACTAAAGGTGCCTACTACTACGTGCAGCCAGCTGACGACGACCAGGAGTAGTTAGGAGGATCCCAGGCAGGAGGCCTGCGCCTCGTTCGATCTGTATCCCAGTTTGTGCTAGCCTTCTTAAGGCAAAACTTGTTTAACTTATGTCTGTACTCAGATATTGTTGCTTCCGCTGACTCGTCTATGATCATGCACTTGTATTCGAGCCCTCGAGGCCCCTGGCTTGTATTATGATGCTTGTATGACTTATTTTATTTGTAGAGTTGTGTTGTGATATCTTCCCGTGAGTCCCTGATCTTGATCGTACACATTTGCGTGCATGATTAGTGTATGATTGAATCGGGGGCGTCACAAGTTGGTATCAGAGCCGACTGCCTGTAGGAATCCCCCTTCCACACTCCTTGGCCGAAGTCGAGTCTAAACATTGCAAAAAAATTTACTAACATGGCTGTGTGCCTTACGGGCTCACGTCGCCATCGGGTGGTACTAGGATCTTTTACTCCTCGACCTTTACTCTGGGACTCTAAACTCTCTCCTATTCGGGTTAAATGATCTTACTAAATCTGACTCTAGGTTCTCGTAACTACTTCCTCCCGGTGAGCCCCTTATTACAACGAACGCATGATGCACTAGAAGATTCTGAAGTTACTCCACGATGTTCTCTCGAATCTTTGTGACATCGCATTTGCGATTTCCTTCCACTGTCAACCCTTATGAATAACTACATACGGTTGCCATCCTTACTTTTTATTCTCCAATTGATCTTGTTATTACAAGATACCCCGAAACACTCGTCGTTGTTTCGATAATCCTTTAAGCTTACGGCCTTACTGTTCTTTGTCACCTGAATAACCCTACGGATAATTCTCGCACTTATTGAGTATCCGCTTATCCCCAGTTGTTCATATGCTTTTCAAAATACTTGGAATTACTACCCGATCTTCCGAGTATCCTCCTCAAACTATTGCTCGGCAAATACTTGTCTGTTTGCAATATGGATGCTTTCCATATGTGTAGCAATATCCATTAGTATCCTTTGACACCATCATTTTGATCCTATCGATTCAACATGTGTGTGAAAGCACGCACTCATCAGTTGATTCTTTTAAATTATCTTCCCGACTCAGACATCATTCTAAACATGAGCTGGTTCTTAACCAATCAATGCCTTGATCGTTTGTGCTTCTAAGTCTATTGAACTTATTCATTTTCGATCAGAACGATTTCTTCTGATCCCTTGATTTGGAAATCATAAAATTTCTTTGCATTATGCTTTGAATTAGTCAGTGGTTTCTATAATCCGATGCCTTGGCATTCCTTCTTCCTTTGATTGAGTACCGATACTCACATCAGCCCCGTTGTGGACCGCCATACCCGTTGCCAGGTTATTATCCGACAGTGTCCTTCACAACCAAAATTCTTGTGAGTTCTTTACCTGATACATAATGCCCTTGGTAAATTGTATCATCTGCTTGGCCAACCATGCTCTGCTTTCGGGCTTGTGTTATTTACTCTTGAAACTTGTGGTATATGTTTCTAAGAAGCCCTATGGGTTGAACATATGCCTTCTCTAAACCATGTGAACCCGAAAGTTTTCACGAGTCACGAGTCATACTCATCTGGTATTTCACCAGGTAAAACTTTCAACACTAATGCCTTTATCTAAGCGAGAAGTGAATGGAAGGTAATACATTGACGAAGTGGGAGTCGACCTTGAACTTTGTGTTCATGCCCATGGACACGATGTAGATCTTATCATTTAAGCTTCTCTTAAATCAATTATTCCCTTATTATAAGTCCATGTTATATCTGGGATTTGGTCCTTTACAATCGTGGTTCCGACCATGTTCTCCTTTAAATACCATTTTCGATGCAAGTGTAAGCACTTGTCCTCTGTGGATCATTACCCTGGTCCAACCTCTACTTTGATCCCTCTTCGAGTATTACCCCCCTGGTATCTCGAGATTATCTTGGAACTGCATAACTTCTTATGAGTCTTCATCAAGTACTACATTCTCACTTATTACAGTTTTCATGGGCTCTGAGTTATTAAACACTCAAAGACACCGATAACTGAACCGAGTCTTCCTTACGGTTCAACAACTCTTGATAATCTTCTTTAAGTCCGAGTTTATACTCGATCATGTCATCCCTAGCCTGATCGGCTATATCATTAACTGTGCTACCTGGTCCTTCTTCCCGGAACACAATTTTCGATGCTGAGCTAAGCTTACGTTGATTTCCTTGTCTTGTCATTCCACCTCAGATAACAAGCTTGGTTTCGAGTTTGTGTCGTACCCATGGTTCCAATAACCTCTTGCTTCACCATTATTTTGACTTGATGTGATCGCGGATCGATTACATCTTCAAGTAATCTCTCGACAAATGTGTCGTGATCATTATCAACTTTCTGAGCTATTCCAGAATAACAATCAAATTCATGATAAGAATTACCATCCTTGCCCCTCGATGATTTGTGCGTCATCGACTACTTCCTTGCCTTCTTTCCAACACAAACTTGTTCGTGTTGTGGCTATACCTTGAGTTCCTTGCTATCCAGGAATTGTTCTTCCTTACCTTGGAACATTAACATCTCTTACGACATCAATGTTGTGAGGATTTCACCACCGCTTAAGAATTCTTGGTATGGTGATACTTCTCACCATCACCATTCTTTCTTGGGTCCTCGTGTTGATTCCATCCGGGGTACCAACAAGTGAGCGGTGCTGTTTGGATTCTACCCTTCTAGCAATCCTATTGCTTTGAAGTTAATGGTCGGCCGTCATTCTTAGACTATTGATTATTGAATCACCATTCCGACGTTGGTCGTGCAACCCAACCCATATTTCGGGTGCACCTATCAACCAATGCTTAAACTGGGTATGTTTCCTCGAGCATATTCCCTTATATCATTTCATCTGATTAATGATATCTCTTTGTTCACATACTTGTGGAAACCCATCTTTTGGAAGTCTCGATGAATTGTCGCTGAATTCATCAGCTACCTCCTTATCCCATCATTGGTTTAATGATGAGCTTTTGTTTCGGAACTCGCTTTCGTAGTAAATTTCCCGAGGATCTTGCAATGTCATTTCGTCTATTTGTGTTGCACCTTTTCTTCTCGGACATCCTGAGTCTGAGGTATCATGACACCAATCGGATCTGAATCTCGGTCAGATATGATGGTTGGAACATATTCCCAAGAGTTATCACACTAGTCCTTTACGACCCGGTAAGGTGATGTCATGCCCAGCACCCCTGGCCGGAGAACCTAATGTTATAGTTTTCCTTTTTAGCAAGGTTATCTATTCTTCCATGAGAAATGGTAAGACTTATTCTACAAGTTGTCCCCGATGAATCCTTCGTGTATCCAAAGTCCGATCTTTGCTTAAAGACCATGTCTATGCTATCTCGAGGCATGTCTGTGGTACTCCGATTTTCAATAAGAACCTTTGAAGCACAAATGTTAAGTTTTCCTTATTAATTATCCAAACACCGATGTATGGGTAATGCCATGAAAATCCTCTCCCCTTACCTAAAAGGTTTTCTACTTTCTATCCTGTCATGGATATCATGCCCCGCTTGTCCTTTGGAAGGATATACAACTGGAATATGTGTTTTAACACATTTTCCTTTCCATTGTTCTGTTTAATCTAATAATCATATTTCCCTTTCCATTGTTTGGTTTAACCTCTCTTGTGATCTATATGATCTAAGCAGTAATATTCTCCTGCTTATGTAAACACCTCGGTGTACAATCCTGTCAGCAAGACCCTGTTTCTATTGTTGATGACATTCCGGTAACCACCGATGGACGAGAACTTTGCCTATTGGCCCGCCTCGTTCAACGAGAAGGATAATGGTTCTCTTCGTCCCTCGCACTTGGTACTGATGTTGTTGCCGACATAACTGATAGGCTACCCTTTGACATACCTTGCTATCATGGCCATGCAAAATGTCAAGCCCTTCTCTCTTTTAACCCACATGGTGGGCCCATAACCCACAGTTCCACGGGATCGAAACCTGACTCTGCTGTACACCCTGTTGCCAAAGTTATTCCTCGCACTTGACTTCTTATGTAACTCACGGGCCACCTGCCAAGTGATCTATTCGGGTATCAGATGCAATACTTATTCTCGTTGCTCTGAACCCCTTTCACCTTCTGATAGGCAACAAACGATTGCCTATGGGCTTGAAACTTCCATTTTGCACCTTCTTACGTTGCTCTCGATAATTTGTTAAGTATCTATTCAAGAGTTACTTCTCGCCACCTTTCCTGATGTTATCTACCAGATAAGCAACATTGTAGCGGTCCGTTCTTCCGAAGTTACCCCTTGACCTTCATACGTACGATGGAGTTCCCGAAGAAAGGATGATGACTTCATCATGATGACCTAAATCAGAGAAATGAAGACATCAACGTAATGGATCGACCTCTTTGAGAAGAGCAAGTATGACCGCGAGGGTTCATTAGAATTTCGTAACCAGACCTTACCCCCTAGTCCCCCTCTTAAATCTCGGGACGAGATTTCTTGTAGTGGAGGAGATTTGTAACACCCGGATAATCTTGCTACAGTAATCCTGCGCTAATCATGCCACGTCATCCCGATTACTGTTACTAACCTCGCAATAATCCGAAACCGTTCAAATTCAAATTCAAATTGCAATTAACAATAAAAGTTTTCAAAAATTAAAACAAAATTGTTCGGAGGTTGCTAAATATTACAAAGGTAATTGTGGTGAAGTAAACACATTTTTAGAAAATGCATAAATATTTTAAATTGAATAAAACAAAAAGGAAAATAAATAAAAAGAAACAAATGAAGGGAAAACAAAACAAAACAAAAACAACAACCCCCCCGCCTTAACTGGGCCACGACCCAACTGGCCTCTGGGCCAATCAGGCCGACTAGGCCGGCCCACCCACTCCCTCCATAACACGCCCCCGAAACCCTAATCCCCCGTCCCACGTCGCTCTCTCCCCCTCCCGATCCAATCTGGATCGGGGAAGAGACCCCCACTCCCCACGATTCACCCCCTCGCCTCTACCCCTACCCCCGATCCAGATCGGGGCGCGTCCCCAGCGCCACCACGCCACCACGCCATCGTCGCCGGAGCTTGTCGTCGCTCGAAGCCGCCCCCGACGCCGCCGTCCTCTCCGTCGCCGGTGCTCCCCGTCCCCGTCGTCGGTGCCGCCTCGTCGGACCTCCCCGACTCCTCCCCGAGCCCGTTGCCCCGGACCCTACGGCCCCCTGTGAGCCGCCACCCCCTCCTTCCTCTCCCTGCTCGCTGTACAGCGCCCGCGCCCCGCGCCGTGGCCATGCCCCTTGATCCTCTCGCCCCGCTATACCGTGTCCTTGCTCCGCCGCGCGCGCTCCCGCACTCCTGCCGCCGCCCCTTGCTCCCCGCGTCCAGCAACCGCGCGCCCGCGCGCCGCGCTGCTCCCCTCACCGCCTCGCCTTGCGAGGCTGCTGCTTCCTGCGCACGCACGCGCGCCGCCCTGCTCCAGCCCCGCGGCCTCCGCCGACCACCATGCCCGCTACATCCCGTGGACGCCGTCGCCCCGCACTTGCCGGCCGCGCCCTCCGCACGGCGCTGCGCCGGCCACCGAACCTGCTACCGCGGCTTCGTTCGCCTCCAGTCACCGCGCCCATGGTCCCCTCGCACACACCGTGCCCGTCGCGCCCCGTCCTCCCGCCGCGGCTCTCGTCACTGCACTGCCTCCCCTGCTGCTGCTGCTACCCCTGCGCTGCACGCAGCCCGAACCCCCTCGCACGGCCTCGCCGGTGCCGTTCCCGGTCCGGCGCCGTGGCCGCTGCCGCGCCCGCCGGCCACACCCTGCCGTGGCCCGTCTCCCCTCTCGCCTGCAGCCGGCGCCCAGCCCGCCTCGCCGGCGCTGGCGCGCGCGCCTGCTGCGGCCGCCCGGGCTCGCCCGTTAACGGGTGGCGCCCGCGCCCTGCACCCAGCGCCCGCAAGACCCTATGGGCCTATGACAATAGGGCCCCACCCCACAGAACGTTTTTTTTTTGAGAGAATTAAAAATAAAAATAATAAATAAAAATAAAAATAACAATTAGTTAATTAAATTAAAATATTAATTAGTTAATTAGAGAATTAATTAACTTAAATTAATCCTGATTAGATTAACGTAATCACAAAGTTTAGTTAATTAATCTGTTAGGTTAGTTAACAGTGTATGACAGGTGGGTCCCACTGGACCCACATGTTAGTTTGACCAGTCAACACCCCTGTTGACTGCTGACGTCATGCTGACGTCATGATGACGTCAGCAAACATTGTTTTGGATAATGTTATATTTAAATAATTAATTAAATTCCAGAAATTAATAAAATCTTTAGAAAATCATATCTTTTAATCCGTAACTCGGATTAAAATATTTTCAACATGAAAGTTGCTCAGAACGACGAGACGAACCCGGTTACGCAGCCCGTTCATCCGCCACACATTCCTAACATATCAAACTCGCAACTTTTCCCCTCCGGCTCCTCTGCTCGAAAACGCGAAACATCGGGGATACTTTCCCGGTTGTTTTCCCCCCTTCACCGGTATCATCCCATACCGCGTTAGGGCACCTCTAACACCGTTACTTGTCATGTCATGCATCACTATGCCTCTGCTTGTTTAAATATTTATTGTTTCTCCCCCTCTTCTCTCGATAGACACCGAGACCGACGCTGCTGCTGCCCCGTTCGACTACGGAGTTGACGATCCCTCTCTCTTGCCAGAGCAACCAGGCAAGCCCCCCCTTGATCACCAGATATCGCCTACTCTCCTCTATACTGCTTGCATTAGAGTAGTGTAGCATGTTACTGCTTTCGTTATTCCTATCCTGATGCATAGCCTGTCTTTGATACTGCTGTTGATACCTTTACCTGCAATCCTACTTGCTTAGTATAGGATGCTAGTGTTCCATCAGTGCCCCTACACTCTTGTCCGTCTGCCATGCTATACTATCGGGCCGTGATCACTTCGGGAAGTGATCGCGGGCATATACTATATACTTTACACTGTTACCTATGATACTGTTCGGAGATGGGGGCTGAAGGGGCAGGTGGCTCCATCCCGGTAGAGGTGGGCCTGGGTTCCCGACGGCCCCCGACTGTTACTTTGAGGCGGAGCGACAGGGCAGGTTCAGACCACCTAGGAGAGAGGTGGGCCTGGCCCTAGTCGGCGTTCGCGATACTTAACACGCTTAACGAGATCTGGGTATTTGATATGAGTCTGGCCATTTGGTCTATACGCACTAACCACCTACGCGGGAGTAGTTATGGGTATCCCGACGTCGTGGTATCAGCCGAAGCACTTCTTGACGTCAGCGACTGAGTGGCGCGCGCCGGGTTGGACCGCGTAACGTGACTTCCGTTGTACTGGAGGTTGCTAGGTCTGCTCTCCGGCCGCGTACGCAACGTGCAGGTGTGCTCAGGGCGATGGGCCCAGACCCCTGCGCGCTTAGGTTTAGACCGGCGTGCTGACTGCTCTGTTGTGCCTAGGTGGGGCTGCGACGTGTTGATCTTCCGAGGCCGGGCATGACCCAGAAAAGTGTGTCCGGCCAAATGGGATCAAGCGTGTTGGGCTATGTGGTGCACCCCTGCAGGGAAGTTTATCTATTCGAATAGCCGTGTCCCTCGGTAAAAGGACGACCCGGAGTTGTACCTTGACCTTATGACAACTAGAACCGGATACTTAATAAAACACACCCTTCCAAGTGCCAGATACAACCCGGTGATTGCTCTCCAACAGGGCATCAAGGAGGGGATTGCCGGGTAGGATTATGCTATACGATGCTACTTGGAGGACTTCTGTCTACTCTCTTTTATATGCTGCAAGACGGAGGCGACCAGAAGCGTAGTCTTCGATAAGACTAGCTATCCCCCTCTTATTCTGGCATTCTGCAGTTCAGTCCACTGATATGGCCCTTTACACATATATCCATGCATATGTAGTGTAGCTCCTTGCTTGCGAGTACTTTGGATGAGTACTCACGGTTGCTTTTCTCCCCCTTTCCCCCTTTCCTTTCTCTCTGGTTGTCGCAACGAGATGTTGGAGCCCAGGATCCAGACGCCACCATCGACGATGATTCCTTCTACACTGAAGGTGCCTACTACTACGTGCAGCCAGCTGACGACGACCAGGAGTAGTTAGGAGGATCCCAGGCAGGAGGCCCGCGCCTCGTTCGATCTGTATCCCAGTTTGTGCTAGCCTTCTTAAGGCAAAACTTGTTTAACTTATGTCTGTACTCAGATATTGTTGCTTCCGCTGACTCGTCTATGATCAGGCACTTGTATTCGAGCCCTCGAGGCCCCTGGCTTGTATTATGATGCTTGTATGACTTATTTTATTTGTAGAGTTGTGTTGTGATATCTTCCCGTGAGTCCCTGATCTTGATCGTACACATTTGCGTGCATGATTAGTGTACGATTGAATCGGGGGCGTCACAGCCGCCCACCGTCGTCCCAACTGCTCCCACTTTTAATGTCGCCGGCGCCGTAGTTTAAAATCAACCCCGCACTATCCTGTACTCCCTCCTTTCCGGTTTATAGGGCTTATCTCAAAATATTAGTTTTTCCATTTTATAAGACTCAATTTTGTTGTTTCCCATCACATGTTCAGATTCCAAGGTAAATTAAATCATTGCATGCAAGTATTAAGAGAAAATTGACCAATGCATGTAATTTATGCATGCATGCATTGCAACTAATGCATTGGTAAACATATTTTTTTGAGAAAAACAAGAGCATTAATTGGGTGCTTTTGCAAACTACAAAAAGTATTCCACCACTCACCATCTACCTTGATTGGTGAGATTTTTGAATTGAGCCTTATAAACCGGAAAGGAGGGAGTATCGCTACAATCCTCTCTCTTCCTCTCCGATTCTCCTGTCGTCTACCTCCAACTAGCCTGACCTAAACGTACGCCATGCCGCATCACGATGGTTTGCCCTTAGTGTTCCAGTTTCCTGAGGAAGACACCCAACCGGAGTCTCAAGAGCATAAGGCGCTTTGGGACGAGCTTGAACTGACCTTGCGGGAAGACGTCGCGCCTGTCCCCGCTCCCGTTCCGGCTCCCGTCGCCCCGACTGCGCGAGCACCCACCCCGTGGCATTGATGGGCTGGGAGCCGCACATTGTTGCCGAGCTTGATCCCACGGGGTTCCACGAGGTGCCTGCCGACTTTCACGCGCCCGTGCACCTGCCAGCGCATGCGCCTGCGCGTGCACTGACGTGCACGCCCGTGCCGGTGCCCGTGCACCTGCCAGCGCATGCGCCTGCGCGTGCACTGACGTGCGCGCCCGTACCGGTGCCCGTGCACACGAATGTCTCCGCCGCGCCGTTGACAGCGCCTGTCCCCGCGCGGGTGCCAGTGCCCCCCTCAAAGGCATGGATGGCCGTCGTCGACGGCTTCCTTGCACCAACGCCAGTCGCCTTCTCCCGCCAGTCAACTCGCTCCAAAGTCCAAAACATTTTGGCCTTCCTTGAAGCTAGGCCAACGTCCAGGAGTACGCCAACAACGGCGCAAGACGCCGCCGTCGCCGTCGGTCAGTGGCCCGACGACACACAGAGCACGACAGAGTTGCCGCTTCCCACCGCGAGACGCCCCCGCCGCCGCCGCGTAATCTAAATTTGCCATGAAAAACGTTCGGATTGCCATGCTTAAAATCCAAACGTTTATTATTTCCGTTTATTTTATATCAATCGTCGTATAATTTAAAGTCGGAGTCAGACTGAACGAAATGTATGGTTTGATCGATTGAATGTTCTGCTAGAGCCGTATCAAATTAAATATAAAACGTCATCAAGCCACATGTATTCCTTGTCATCCAATGACCTAGACTGCTTCAATGTCGAGCACTCAACACTTTTAGCGTGCAGTTAATTTCATGCCAAAAGTAGTGCTAATCACATGACAACACACAAATAATATCCTAGTAGTTAATATCCGCATGCACTTAATATACTTCTAAATTAACGTGCATTGCATGTACGCACTGACTAGTGCTGCTAGTACGTGAAACTGATGATGTGACTTGTGAACACGTCCAGATATGGTAAATGGCAACATCGCCCTTGAGTTCTTCCTGTTTGCCCGTGCGTCTAAACGCAGAAGGGGAGGAGAGAGAGAGAGCACACATGGAACCCACCAGTAAGTGAAGGCGAATAATACTAAAATTAATATTACATGTTATCCATTAATTAGACTGTGGTAATATAAAAACATTATGTGAACAAAGGGGGCACAACAAACATTGCTATTCTACGTATGTTGCCTACTCTTGACATGCGGCTTGAAGGCTCGGTCGCATGTTCGATCCTCGTCCTTTATTTTTTAATTTGTATATGGCTCCAAATTTGTTTCATGACATGTGGGCCCCTCGGTGTGTAGTTTGTACCACTTTAATTTGTGGGTCGAAATTTGTTCCATTCCAAGTGGACTATCGCTGTGTAGGTTTGTAGCTTATTTATAATAATTAAAGAGAACAACATAGTTTTTTCAATAATACCATGGTGCGACGTTGAAGGCGAGAAAGGACGTGCGAGAGAGGGATGACCGAGCCAGAGGGAAATCAACTAGGGCAGTTGCATGGGTTGCAACGGTGTTTGGAGTAGTTGTGGGCCGAATGCTACGAAAATATAATCTAAACCGACCGGAATAAATGCCTACACAAATTAATCCAAGGTTGGAGTGCCCCTCGCAATGTAAATAGCCCCGGCTTTGCGAGGGATGGAGAGGTAGTAGCTTCAACGCGTGGAAGATACGGTGTGAGAAAGCGAGGTCAATCGAGAGACATATAGATAGAGAGACAAAGTGAGTGTGGTCCTACATTCATTGAACAAATATATATGCTCTGGAGAGATATTGTTCACTTGAGCTTTTTGGCAAGGGTGAGGGCTGTAAGATAGAGCTTGAGAGATGATCCAGTCACAGACGTGTAGATATATTTTGTGCGTGGGAGGAAGCAAGGTCAGCCGATCACATAGGGTCGCCGTGCGATCGAAAGAGTGAGACGGGTTGGAGAGAGTGACCTAGATAGACGATGTGCATGAGAGAGTATACAATGTGAATAGGTCGAATTGGGCTCAAACATGGTGATATATCATTTTTGTCCGAGAAAGAGCGAGGTCAATCGAGACATACGGAGAGAGAGAGAGAGAGAGAGAGAGATTGAGTGAGCGTGGCCCACCATGAGGTCGAAAGAGTGGTGGCGGCTTGGATGGACTGACCTAGATAGACAATCTGCGTGAGAGAGTATAGAGTGTGTCGATCGAGGCCTGAACAGGGAGATATATCATTTGTGTGTGAAAGAAAACGAGGTTAAACAAGACTCAGGTAAAGAGAGCGAGATTGAGTGAGTGTGGCCCGCCGTGCAGAAGAAAGATTGAGACAGTCTCGAGGGAGTGACCTAGATATACAATGTGCGTGCGTGCGCATGCACGAGAGGTTGGGGGCTAGATAGGCAATGCATGTATTTAGCGCGAGAGGGTGAGAGGGAGATGGGGGAGAGAGAGAGAGCTCGGCATGGGGTGCAATGGCGGGTGTGTGAGGTAAATACATTTGGTAACCGAGTGGAAAAAGATATTGTGTAGTTGAGAGACTTAGAGATCGAAAAATGGAGAGAAAGAATGAACATGTGTTGGAAACCGATAGCTTCCTAAGGTGGTTAGGAGAGGAAGATTGACCGATACAGGAAGTATGTAGCGTTTGTGCGGGGGGGGGGGGGGGGGGAGGGGCTAGAAATAACATTTGAATGTACATAGTACGAGACTTAATATCGATGTTTCAATTCAGTGTACATTGTAAGATTTGAACCAAGGACCAGGCATACGGGTAATTATTTCGAATTCGTGCCATACTAAGTTTCGAAAAGTTGACATTGACTCAGTTTGTTGTGCTATTTTGTAGGTCATATGTTTGAATCCATCCAAAAGTTTTCTCACTACCATGGTGTTCATCATATACATATGAATTTGTATTAAAAAAGTAGCATGGATATAGTGAAATGCGAAATCCACGTTAGAATTGGAGATCGCTACGTGACACACGCTCTAATTCAAATAACTAACTACGTGACACACACTCTAATTCAAATAACTAATTATGTGAGACACACTCTAATCCACGTTAGCGTGGGTACCATTTTGATTTTTTTTCAAATAACTCCTCATTAATTAATTTATAGTACTCCCTCTGTTCACTTTTATAAGACCTTGAAGACATTTTAGACAATGTGCAAAACAACTCATTTTAAGTTGTCTGAAACGACTTACAAAAGTGAACGGATGGAGTACCTCGTTTCGAATGACTAATTATTGCAAGGAAAACACGGGCATGGTAATACTTACAGATTCGTTTGCAAATGAAAGAAGATTCGTTTGCATTCTCAAATGTAGGCGCACCAGGCAAACCAGGGTCGTGTTGGGGTGGTCGCGTGTGTCGGACAGACGCGTAGCACCCAGCCACCCACCCCCCTCCCCCCAAAAAAAGGACGACGACAATATAAGTTCGCGCTTCCACGTTTTGGATTGAAATATCTGGCGGCCCCAATTCCAGCCCTGCAAAATCTCTCTTCTCCACCGTACCCTTCCACGCCCAGATTGCTCAAATCCCTAATTCGCCGCCAACCCTGGAATCGCCCCTCGTCTCGTCTCTTTCCCCACCATTCCCCACCTCTGTGCCGGACGACGACGACGAAGACAACGGTCGCGCTTCACCACCGCACCGGAGCTACCTCATCTATGCGCTCGTCCACCGCACCGGGTGGTCCACCGACAACGTCGGCCGCCGCAACCGACGTGCCTCACAGACACCGAGTTCCACCGCATCAGGTGCGCTTCACCGATGCTGTCTCCCAGCTCACCGGGGCTACTTCACCGAGCACATCGCCGCACCTCCGCCCCCCGAGGCCGTTGGGGCTTCACCAACGGACTCGTCCACCGCATCGTAGCGCTCCGCTGCCACTCAAGATCTGCATCCGTGCGCGGCCAGCCAATGCCAGCGCATCACCCTCAACGGCTCTGAAGTGACCCACACTCTAGCTAGGCGAGCATGCCCAAACGCCGGCCCAAACTAGGTATCCACACATCACTCCCTTGTGCACTGTTCCGACGATGTTTGGATATCCTTTCACTGCTCTCTTAGCTTACACGCCTATGCAACTCTGACCTTAACTCTTATTTCTTCTAGAGATAACATCTGAAACAAGCAAATCCATATTTTAGCGAAGCATGACGGCGCTACGGGATCTGGTACACATCTTGCACACCCGTATAACCTTGTAAGTATTTGTCCTCCGGTACAACATCAAGGTCGATTCCTCTTATTTGATCAACCATTCGCCGTGTCAAAAATGCAGAGGGGGATGCAAGGAGCACAAGGCCTGCACATCCAAGCAAGTGGTAACATGGACTTGTACATGGAACATCCCAAGCGCAAGCAGAGCTACAGTGAGCCTGTACAACGAGCTAGCGTAAGTCCCTGCATTTCATTTAATTCGTACTTGCATTCGTGTATGATTTGTGTGCAGTGGCTGATCCACGAATTCAAGTTACCAGGGGCGAACATTTAACTTAAAAAATACGAAGGCACTTGCACTCCGGAAATCAACATAACTTGAGAAATGTGAAGCTACATGCACTTTGAAAACCAGCTAATGATCCAAAGTAGTTCAGATTATAAACACTAAATGATGCAAGCACCAAAAAACAGAAAATGCAACATGGTGTACAAGGACTACAAACATGGTCTGTACCTGCTTGAATTATTCGTTCTTTGGCTGAAAATATCGAAGTGTAATTGCACGTATAACCAGTGCGCAAACTGCATATCAATATATCTATCCTGCACAAGTATGCCAATAGTTTCAAACAACAGATTAGAAAAGTATTTATGCTATGTTGTCATGATATAGGGACTTTCTGGTAGATGGCCTCGACGTTTCCTCAAGCTATGAAAATGCACTATAATTTTCTTGTCATCAATGCCCGCAAATCTCTGTCTCTCTCAACATAGTAGATCATCATTAGACACTAAATCCTTCAATGAGCTTGCAAAATGCTTGCATTAGATCCCTCATTAGACACTATATGTTCATCACCAGGAGCATGTAAAATGTTTGCATCAAATCCTTCATTAGCAGTCTGTTCATTAGACACTTCAGGCTCAAGAACAACATGAGCTTGTATGTTTGCACCGGAAACTTGATTAGATATATCAGATTCAGCCAGTTTAGTATTGATTGGGGGAGTTATAAAATAAATAGAAATTGGTTTCATTTTCTCATAGATTCCCTACATACAAGCAGTTTTACAACACCGTCAGGTTTAACTATTGGCTAGAAATTGAAGAGTTGAATTAGATATAATCAGGGATGTGATGTACCTGCTTGTTGCGCATGCTACTCTTGCAATTAGCGACTATCCGTTTGCGCAAGCTCGATGCCATGCCCGTGCTGCCGCCGCTGCCTCCCACGCAGGCTACACCCAGGGTCGGATCTTCATCTTCTTGTCCTTCTGTTCGCTTGAAGCCCGGCGACCGCCCTCCAACGAGGGCGCGAGGAAGTGTTGTGTCGGTCTGTCCAGCGGCGGCTAGGTTAGGAGTGAACCAGACTGGAGACTGGAGCGAATGAATTGGGATTTTTCCTGCTGTCAATCGATATGGGAGGCACTCGTTTGGGCCGCGAGCCTGCTATAGGGCCTGCCTTGCACTTATGTTATTGGCCCATCCAAATTGAAACATTTTTCTTCATTTTTACATTGCCTGCTCGTGCGTTGGGATGAACAAAACTAGCGTGGGCTAACCTGGACGACTCAAACTAGGTGCACACTTTCCAGCCACCTGAGGCGGCCGCCCATTCCAGCCCCTATGGTGGCATCGCCCCTTTTTGCGTGTATGATTGGATAGTGAAAAATATTCGAGTGGCTCTTTTGATTTACCCACAGAATGGTTGAATTGCTTGTTTCTATGAACCGAGTTCGCCAATAATGTGAAGGATGCCAGTCTTTTCATCCTATTGTAGATTGCTTAGATCTCGATATGCCAAAAGTAATCGCATGAAATATACAGTAAAAGCCAGTGTAATGTGTTTGGCTACAACTAGTCTAACTACACGTCCTCATATAACATATCAAGGACGCACCATCTTACCAGATTAACCATTCGACTTACCCATGCAGTGTGGGAAGAAAGAAGTATTGGGACTGCGTATCCAAGCAATTGATGCCATGGACTCCTTTGTACAACCTTGTAAGCGAAAAAGAAGTTGCAGTGTGCCTGTACAAAGAACTAGCGTAAGTTCAGTTACCTGCTTCTCGGAATTTTAGTTAGCCACTTATTGCAAAATTGTTCAATTATGTTGCTTGGCTTAATTTAGTTTGCTACTGATTACATAATGACACAGCCTGTTAATCATATTGTAGACTGCGCCTATCTAAGTGTTTGATACTTACTGTTAAGAATTACCTGTTTCCCTTAACTTAAATATCTACTTGTTTGTTTAACTGCTTTGCTGCTGCAACAACGGGTTACAATGATGTTAATAACGACTTTTCAGCATCTAATTGAAACTCTTTAATTCCTTGTTTGTTTAACTGGTTTGCTGTTATAACTCCTAGTTGAGATGTTTTGCTAACTTCAACTTTTCTCAATCCAATCGGAACTTTAATGGCAAAACAGGTTAGCCCAAGATCAAAGAGCGAGGTCCCCATGGACATTGCATCATCCCACAGTAGTGGCATCGGCCCAATCATGCATTACGAATTGCCAACTGCTGATGCTCTAGAGGCTAAACTAGTGGTAGAAAGAGATTCTGCTTCTGCACTTAGAGATGAAGTTGACATGTTGAGGAAGCAAACATCACAATCACAAGCAGTACTCAAGACAACCATTAAATATTTGGTGGATTTCAAAACGAAGCAAGCTGAGACTGACCAGATTGTTAAGGTCCTGAAGGAAAAAAGGAAATTAAATTCCTACTTGGTAAATCATGGGTGAAATGTTCTTTCCATAGTTGAATAACCTTTGTGTTGTTTGTTCATGTAATCAATCAAACCATTTGTTTTAGAGATAATGTAATAATTATTTTTTTTGTTTTTTTGTTTGTAGTTTTATTTGAGCACAAATCTGTATTAATTGATAAGTGATACGTCTCCAACGTATCTATAATTTTTGATTGCTCCATGCTACTTTATCTACTGTTTTGGACTATATTAGGCTTTATTTTCCACTTTTATATTATGTTTGGGACTAACCTATTAACCGGAGGCCCAGCCCAGAATTGCTGTTTTTTGCCTATTTCAGTATTTCGAGGAAACAGAATATCAAACGGAGTCCAAACGGAATGAAACCTTCGGGAACGTGATCTTCTCACCAAACGTGATCCAGGAGACTTGGACCCTACTCCAAGAAGTTTCCGGGGAGGTCACGAGGGTGGAGGGCGCGCCCCCCTGCCTCGTGGGCCCCTCGGAGCTCCACCGACGTTCCCCCTTCACCCATATATACCGCCGTACCCTAAAACTTCCAGAACAGAAGATAGATCGGGAGTTCCGCCGCCGCAAACCTCCAGAACCACCAAAAAACCAATCGGGACCCCTTTCCGATACCCTGCCGGAGGGGGGATCCATCTCCGGTGGCCATCTTCATCATCCCGGCGCTCTTCATGACGAGGAGGGAGTAGTTCACCCTCGGGGCTGAGGGTATGTACCAGTAGCTATGTGTTTGATCTCTCTCTCTCTCTCTCTCTCTCTCTCTCTCGTGTTCACTCTCGTGTTCCTCTATGGCACGATCTTGATGTATCCCGAGCTTTGCTATTGTAGTTGGATCTTATGATGTTTCTCCCCCTCTACTCCTTTGTGATGAATTGAGTTTCCCCTTTTGAAGTAATCTTATCGGATTGAGTCTTTATGAGAACACTTGATGTATGTCTTGGTGATCAACTTGCGGGTTTCGTGACATTGGGAACCTATGCATAGGGGTTGGCACACGTTATTGATTCTCCGGTAGAAACTTTGGGGCGCTCTTTGAAGTACTTTTATGTTGGTTGGATAAATCTGAGATTGTGTGATGCATATTGTATAATCATGCCCACGGATACTTGAGGTGACAATGGAGTATCTAGGTGACATTAGGGTTTTGGTTGATTTGTATCTTAAGGTGTTATTCTAGTAAAAACTCCAGGGTTGTTTGTGACACTTATAGGAATAGCCCAACGGATTGATTTGAAAGAATAACTTGTGGTGGTTTCATACCCGACCATAATCTCTACGTTTGTTCTCCGCTATTAGTGGCTTTGGAGTGACTCTTTGTTGCATGTTGAGGGCTTGTCATATGTTCTATCTATGTTATTATTGTTGAGAGAACTTGCACTAGCGAAAGTATGAACCCTAGGCCTTGTTTCCTATCATTGCAATACCGTTTACGCTCACTTTTACCACTTGTTACCTTGCTGTTTTTATATTTTCAGTTTACAAAAACCTATATCTTCTATCCATATTGCACTTGTATCACCATCTCTTCGCCGAACTAGTGCACCTATACAATTTACCATTGTATTGGGTGTGTTGGGGACACAAGAGACTCTTTGTTATTTGGTTGAAGGGTTGCTTGAGAGAGACCATCTTCATCCTCACGCCTCCTACGGATTGATAAACCTTAGGTCATCCACTTGAGGGAAATTTGCTACTGTCCTACAAACCTGTGCACTTGCAAGCCCAACAACGTCTACAAGAAGAAGGTTGTGTAGTAGACATCAATAAGACTCGGAGACATTTCATTTGGATTGCTGTGCCAGACCTACAAATATGCCAATCGGGCTGAATGTGCATTCAACAATAGTAGTATAGATGGTCCATAAGTGGCACGCATCGAAAAGGGCCAAGATGTTGGCTAAAAAAAGGATGCTATTGTAGCAAAAAAAAGTACAGCGGCCTGGCTTACGTATGTTAGTTGATATTATTGATTCATATACTCTAAAAGTGTTTATATGTCTGTTAGTTCCGTACATTCTTGGTTGATTGACTCGGTATTTGAATCTTGATACATCGCTTGTGTACATATCTAAATGGGAGTACACATTATGCTGCGTGTGACATTTGAGTTGGACATGAAGTGTTCCAAATATTCAAATTCACCTTAAACTGGATTCTAGTTTTTGTATTTGAGTATCGGCATTTGTAAACCATATTCATATATGACAGTGGAATACATCTTTGTCGTCCTTTTGAAGATATATATAAAAACACATAGAATGATTTATAAAGATTCATATAGGAATACAAAATGGATTCGAATTTAGTTGCCAGGGTAGACGTGGATGCTTATTGTCCCAAAATTCGAAAAAACAGCCAAGTGTTTGGGAGATGGAAATTACTGTCTACCATTACACGGACAATCCATCGGCCCGATTTCCACTGCTCTAAATAGGGGTAGGTTAGTAACTTCAATTAGACGTGACACGACCGCCTCTAAGCCCATTCCGACACGGTGGGTGTCAAACATGGGCGGCAAAACTCATTTGATTCAAGCTCGTCCAAAAGACCTTTGTTTCTCACTCCATTCCCCATTCATACACGGTGGGCGGCAAAACAAACTCTCCTCGTCCGAAATAGATGTAGGCTAATATTTTAAATAGGGGCAGATGTGTAACTTCCATCAGACGTGACACAACCGCCCTACCTGTCAGCCCCGTTCATACACCGTGGGCGCCAACCGTGGGCGGCAAAACACCCTCTCCTCGCCCGAAATAGTTACCGGCAAATATTTGGGAGATGCGAGATTACCGTCCTATCCCCAACCGACGAGACGTCCAAATTTGAAACGGGGGATAAGTTCATAACTTTCCCATATTTCAGACAGGCGCGTCCCAAAAACATGGTTCCCTGTACCTCTCCCTCCATTTTCCCATTCATACACCGTCCGCGCTAGAACACCCCATTCCCACACCAACCTCCGTCCGCCACCCCATCCGTCGCCGCCGTCCTCCACCATGCCGGAGCGCCTACCAAGACCACGTCGTCCACTGCTAGAGATGGACGTTTCTCATCCACGATGACGGACCAATAGCCTTGCATCGCGTCCTCTCGCTTCATCGGCGCCGTCGTCCTCTTTGCCGGGGCCGCTGACACGACCTTCTCTTCCACCGCAACGGGACTTATCCCCTGATGCACCCGTCTACCGTCGCAGATCTGCTTCAACGCCATCGACAGCCATCGCACCCCCGATGCCTACACGGCGCCGCAAGAGAGGTGGTACTTCATATCTCCTCAACTTTTTGATCTCAACCAGAAAATAGATCTTAACTTGGTTACTCTACTTTCTTTTTAGCTCTTAGAATTTAGTTCTTAGTTCGAAGCAAACAATGGATGCTAAATATCATTTCTCCGGTTTGCAGCTTCAAATCTGCCATGACACAGCCATAATACGATTTAATTGATCATGCTTAGGGTTTAATTGATCATGTTGGTTCCGTGGTGGTTTCTTTAATAGAAATCAGAGGGGAAACCCTCTTTTGCTAAAAAAATATATGCTTAGAGTTTCCCCCTTTTATGATCACTATAAGATCAGAATACGTGCTTCGTGTCGTAATAACGCTGCTCCACCCATCAAGCTAAACAAGCTTAGCTGTTCAAATACGAATATGATATTATTAAAACAGAGTTGTTTAATTGGTCAGCTAAATGTTCCTAAATTAGTTTCGAAAATGCATGTTCGCCGCTCGGGTGTGTATCTCTGTGTGTGGTCTGGTCAGCACGGTTGGGGAGGTGAACTTTGCATATGCAGGGGTTTATAGGGAGACACTCTCCGAGTTGAAACCGCAATGCATTCCATAGATAATCTGACTACTTTTTATGTCTTCATGAATCTCAGATTCTGAACAGCATCATAATGATTATGAGCTTGCGCGCATGAAAATAATAAAGCAGAACAATGCTATGGCTGTCAAACTTGGCATTAAGGGACTGAAATCAAGTCCGGATGCAATGCAATACAAACACTCTCCACCTACAGATTCATGAGCACGAAAGTGATTCTGAGCTAGAGGGAGACCTAAGTCAATGTAGGTCCCTAGTGGAGGAGTCAGAGGAAGATGCCCTATCTTATTCACCCATCAAGGTACTTGCTCTAACTTTCCAAGGTTACATTGCTCGCACATATCTTGCAACCGATGCTTTGCATTGCTTCTACTTTGTTGAACTGCCATTAGCTTAGTTTACACATCATGTATGTGAATACGCCCTGCCTATCCATTTTCAGTACATATTCCATCTGTCATCATACCATATTTATCCATTCAAATGTTGTTCTTGTGTATCAGACGTTCAAAAGGAAGAGGGCGATTGTTGATCGTGGAGGAGCACAAGAAAAGTATCTCGAAAAGGTAGTGGCACCTGATAAATCAAATATCCCATTAGGTGTAGTTGCAATATCACCTGACCCACAAAATACCCCAACTCTATCAGACTCTAGCCCTACTACATTGGTCATTTCTGATGCCCTAACTCAGCAGACCCCAACTGCAACAAACAATATGATTATGCCAGTTGACATAGCACCAGTTGTACGACGCAAAACCCCCATTCCAGCAAAGAGTACACCAAATCCAGTTGCCAAATCCCTTTTCGAACCAGAGAGAGCCCCAATTGCAGCAAATAGGACCCCTGTTCCATTTCTTCCCAGTTTAGAAGCCGAAGCTTATGTTGTTGTAAAGAACTTTGTGCGCATCTTTCCTTCATGGAAAGATTATACCGCAGACACAGAACAATTTCCAGTCTTCCTCCGCAACTTACGCGTAAGTAATGTACTAATGTTATTCATGGTCATTACTGCATATGTTTCTGCTGACAGAAGACACAAGATTTCATTCTTTTAAATAGGGGAGGTACAGTACACCAGTGTTCAAAACACTCTTGTATTATGGGAAGAGGGATTCGTTCATTTTGTAGCATTCTGCATCTTATCTCCCTCGCCCACCATTTACTAAAAAAGATCAGATCTATATTTACTTACCAACAAGTAGAATACACAGACAATGCCAGTGCAGAAGTGTAGCCCATTGCTCTTGTCAGTACATTTTGTCCTGTAACGCTTGTAATTCCAGAGATTGGTAGTTGATTATGTAGCATCAATCTGCATCTTATCTTCATTATCCTCTATCCCTTCCAGCATTATCATATCTATAATTACTCTCTACAAAATGTAGAGTACAGGAAATGCTTATGAAGAAGATTCTGTGCTGAAATTCTTGAGTTATCCTTCCCTTGACATGGAGAAGGGCATTATAAAGCCGGTGTTAACTGTTAATGTAAGTCATTCCTTCTAAAGCCTTTATCCTCAACTGTTGTTTAATTTGCTCATACTCCCTATCGTTTACTGCTGTTTAGTTTGCTGTTTCTACCAAAATGCATGTTCGTAAGAACCGTAAGTTCTAAGTTTTACTTGTAAAACCAAATTCCTTATTCATACCATGCACATTACTTAATACTCCCTATATGTATGCTTGTTTTTGTGGATCTATAATCCAGTGTGTGGTGAAGCAGCCCATGTTTGCACCTTGTCATCTCCTGTTTTATCTTACTGATGTGGCTGATGATATGAACAACATGCCATGCACATTATCCAAAATAGATACAATGATTTTCTTTGCCCTTCATCTATGCTTGTTATGTTGACATGGTAATCCAGTAGTGTGGTGAAGCTCCCCGCATTATGAACAATGCCAAATTATGCTATTGATATTTTGAACATACTCTTTATTTTCTAATTTGATATTGGATAGAGTTGACAGAACAGTTATCATCTTTGTTTATACATGTGGAAAACCTGTCATCTCTCTGCTTTGTTTCAGGGTGATATGTCTGATGGCATGCACAAGTCTGCTGAAGGCTGTGAGACAAACCCAACATATATTGCAGCAAAGAAGGCAAAACATCTTGAAGACCCCAAAGTCTTGTCTTGATGCAGTGTTCAAGTTACTTGAGACTAACATCAGACAAGCTCACAGAATTCGTTGTCTGAATCAGTTTGACTTCTTCAGTCCCAAGTTCTAGCAGAAAGGCATTCTGCAACTCAACTTCGACTTGAAGTCCTATCTCTAAGAAAGATTGCGGAGAACACCAGTGAGAACCTCATCGCTAAACAGCTACACCTGGAAGCTATGACCGACATGCTAGGCCGGTCTCACAGCCTTGCTCAGCAGCTTGCGCAGCAGTTCCCCCGCAAGGCTAACCTTTCTTGAACTGTCTTGGAAGTGGCCTCGGTTCAGTATTATTTTGTTACGCTGCAATGGTGCCCAGTTTTTGTAATCTGCTTCTTCGTTGCGCTTTATGATCACTGGTGGCGAACTTCGATGCCCAGTGGATGTAATATACCTTAAACCCTTTATTGTATAGTATAGGTTTATTCTAAGTTACTATGCCGTAATTTCTTTATTGTATAGAGTAGGTTTGTTCTTAATTCATACTAGTTACGCAGCAGCCCGAAATGAACCCCGACCAATGATTGTGTGAATCAAATCACGGGCTTTTAACATGCCAAAATTGTCTCGGTCCTTGTTTGTCCCAATCAGATATCGGCTGCGAGCAGGCCGGATGCAAACAGGGCCGCAGTTAGGCCCAACTATATGACGGGCTTTTAACAGGACGAAATTAATATAGGGCCGAAATGTTAAACGGGCCCTTAACAGGCCAAAACTAATATCAGGCCGAATTACTAAGTGGGCCTTTAGCAAGTGGGCCCAAAAACATAGTGTCCAGTTGACGGGCCAAATCTGATATGGGCCATAATTGAGCCCAAAGCCTCTTAAAGGGCCGAACCTGATCTAGGCTGTAATTTGGCCCAGAACATGGTAGGCTTTTAACGGGCCGGATCTCATATGGGCCACTATTAGGCCCGGAGCGTGGCAGGCCATTAATGGACCGGATCAAATATGGGCCGGCATTTGGCCCAAAACATGGCAGCCAGTTAATGTGCCGGCCTACTAGGGTCCCCAAAATCTTGTGGGCCTACAGCTGGGCCGGCCCATTAATGTCGGCGAAATCTCGTGGGCCTTTAGCTGGGCCGACCCATTATGACCCGCAAGAATCTTGTGGGCTTTACCTGGGCCAATCCATTATGGCACACAAAAATCTTGTGGGCCTTTACCTGGGCCGACCCATTATGGCCCGCAAAATCTTGTGGGCCTTTAGTTGGGCCAGCCCGTTATGGTTCGCAAAATCTCATGGGCCTTTAGCTGGGCCAGCCCATTATGGTCCGCAAAATCTTGTGGGCCTTCAGTTGGGCCGGCCCATTTAAACTTGATGGGCCGGTCCACGTGTCAACATATCATAGGCGTGTCTCGCCTATTGGATGAGTTGACACGTGTCTCCTCCAGCCAATGATGATTTTACATGTGGAAAATCCCCATTGGTCGGGGCTGTTAACGGGTTATCGGATCCAAAACCCGACCCGATAGCTTAACGGCGTTCCGTTACGGTGGATGCCACGTGTCGATCACCCTTGACGAAAGCACTTCTGTGACGCGCGATTTATTGTCATGGAAGTGGACACTTCCGTGATGATAATTTTGGTAATGTCATGGAACACTTCTACGACAGCACAGGTATGACTATCTTGATTCTGTCATAAATTTTTCATGGATGTACATACATGACAAAAAAGCGACCTACTGTGACAAACACGTATCATCACGGAAGTGTATTTTTTTTTTGTAGTGTATATTTTTTAGGGCCGAGAGTTCTGGTTTTCAGAAGGTCGCGAAAATTTTGCCAATGGGGAGCCCAGAAGTTCTAGCGTGTGTTTTTTGTGTGCACAATGAGTATATTCGGTCGGTGACTATATAAGGTTCCCTTCTTGGGGGGTGGATTTGAGATTTCCCTCTTTTTTTGAGCTTTTTCCTCCTCCCCAAGACTCAAAACTCCAATACATTTGGGGGAGGGGGACCATCCCATGGATCTACGATTCATTTATTGATCTTCTCCATTGTTTTTCTTCTCGTCCATCCCTTTGTAGCATGAGTTACTTTGTTGAGATTTGAGAGGGGGGGGGGAGCAATCTTGTGTTCTTGCTTTGCATTAGTTGCATCAATTTGAGCTCTCCATGTTGATTTGTTTGAGTAAGAGCCTGTGAGCTTGTTAACTCTTGGACGCCATCGCCTCTTAAAAGGTTTGGTGGTTGTTGTCTCGCCTCTCTGTTCGTGGATATTGTAAAGAGACTTGGGTTACTCCTTTGTGAGAATTGTGAAGTGGCCGTGGATCAAGCCACCTATGTAGTGGAGGAATAAGCTAACCATAGTGATTGGGAATCGCCTTCGTGTTAATATCTCAAGGAGAATAGAGTGAGCCTTTACAGTGTTGGTGTGCCTTTGTGGTAACGCCCATCCCTCCAACGAAAACTAAAGAATCGGTGGATACTTAAACTTTGTAAACATATATGTAGTCTCTTATCCCCTTTACTTCCGTCAATTCATACTTACTACTATTGTTATATCTTTTGCTTAGTGTGACTGCTAACTTACATCATTTATTTCTATATCTTGTGATATAACTCGTGTAAACTTGTAGTGTTTACTTGTGCATATGTGTATCCTTAATTTTCCATATCTTGTGATATACCTGATGTAAGTTTGTGCAACTTACTTGTGCTTGCTAGTATCCTCATTGTTCTCATCTTGTTTAGCGTTAAGTTGTTGGTGCACTTAACTTAGTCTAGCATATTTAGAATTTGTACTTGAAAAACATCCGCCTAGTCAATTTACCCATTAGGATAAAGCCAAATACCTAAAAGTTTTTAAAGCGACTATTCACCACCCTATAGGAGACATCATGGTCCTTTCAACGATGCCCATTCAAGATTGAATTGGGATGGTAACAGCCGAATGGCTTTGTGGACTTAGTTAAGAATGTTTGAAAAAGCCTGCCTACTTCTGCATAAAGCCTTATCTGAGTATAACATGTTTAAAACGAGCATCAGCGATGAGCTGGTTGCTCGTCATTGGTAACTCAAAGCTTGTAACTAGCTATGAGTGACAAGCGATCGTCGTCACTAGTACATCCTACCCATGACGATTAGGCCAAATGTGCTCGTCGATGATTCACCACCCAGGCCAAGCCAACTTTCTTACGAGTGGCATGATACTCTATTCAGGCCCATCATTGGCTAGTTTTTAGTTTAAAAATAATAATTAATCAAAACAACATAAATACAAATTCATTCCATTTCATAAAAAATAGACATTTCATTCCATTCCATCAAAATACAAAAGTTTGTATTATATCTTGGGAGGAGTACATGACTAGACCCACATCAGCGACCGATGGAAATAGGGATAGCCAAAAGGTAACCCTAAGTCGTGTCCTACCGAAGGAAAAGGGATATGCTCTAGTTCCCGAGCTTGTTGAATAAGGGAAATGAATATGCTAAAGATGATTTACAACCATAATAAGTGCATAAGCACACCACTTAAGCCTACCCGCTTGTGAAATTACAAACGACATCACCTAAATACGAAATCATCCTATTTGGAGGAGATGTAGAATCAAAAGCTACCCAAACCCTAACCCTAAATCCCAAGCGTCGACTGGTGCCGGAAACACAACTCTGGCACATCCATAATAATTTTACTAGATTGACACACAACAAAGCTCTTCCACTCCCTCTAATCGGATGCTTACGTACAACAAGGTAAACACAACAAAACATAATTTATCTAGCAAACAATACCAACTATGAAGTAAATTTTACTAAATGAGTATCAACTTACTATGAAATAAGGCGCCAACTGATCTACCATCTTCCCTAGCGAGACTACGGGTCCCGTCTCCCTCTGCCTGTCGCTCCAACGACGGGAGGGGGTGGGGATCCCAAAGCTTCGATCTGGTGGTGGGTGGTGATAGGGTCAGGAATAAAAGCTAGGCTTTGTCTCTGATCGGTGGTGGCAAGATGATGACATCGTTGTTGGCGTTAATAAGGTCTTCCCGTCTCACCCTCGTTTAGGTGGTGCTTCTTCGTATCATCGAGAGGCATGTGGCGGATGATGTGTCCTATGATCTGGTTCAACAACTCTAGTTTTTTCGTCTACAGATTTGTCTTGGTGGCGATGTCCGGCGTTATAGACAACGTGGTCGTGCGTGCAATGGCGGAGCATGAACAAAATCCAAGGGGATGCCAAAAAAGGTTGGGGAGATTAGAGAGGATGAATGATTAGCATGGAGTTTATGCCTAGGAGGAGCTTATCCTTGCAAAATTCTCATGGCAGGGGTGGCCGGGACCCTCCTTGGTCCCGCCGGCGCTACGTCGGTGCGTGCATCTTGATCCTCTATCTTCAATTCTGACTGACGAAGGTTGGACAACCTCGGCCTCATCGGGTGGTGTGTGAGATTTGCGTTTCCGACTTCTGCAGGTAGCAACTAAATAAATTACTTAGTACTCCCTCCAGTCATTTTTACTCCGTATTAGATTTGTGTTAAGTCAAACATTACAAAGTTAGAGCAAATTTATATTAAAAAAATATTATCATCTGGAATATCAAATATATATACTATGAAACTACGTTTCATAACGAATCTAACAATATTTTTTGGCACTCTCAGTGATTAGTTTTATAAAAATATTAGATCTACTATAAAGGTTCATCGGGAGTATAAAGCACCCCAAACATAATAAAAATTACATCGAGGTCCATGGACAACCGAACGACCATTGCTGCCACCAGAACGAGCTGCCGACGCGCCGATGTCGCCGCTCCCATACCGGATCATGCACATGCCCCTAAGGATCAGCGTTCGGGGCTGCAGTCGTTGTCATTGAATCCTTGAATCAGTCTGAAGAACCTGACAGCAAATCTCCCCGTACGCACGACGAGAAACACTAACCTCGCTGCTCCGAGGAGCTGGCGGGAATTAGAGATATTTTAATTTGAGCAAAACTTGTATGCAGACAAAAGAACCCTAAGGATTACTTAATAAGAGTTCAGTTAACTAAAACAATATCGACAACTAAAACAATATCGACAATAATTATTTGTAGCCAGCCCTGCCAATCAAATACTTTAATCAGATAACTAAAAAGAACGTTGAATGAAAGATGAAAAGCTTTCTAAAAAAATATTAGCGGACGGAGGTTGGTGGAACAACGACATCCGGCCTCCCACCCTCACGGGTACCCAGAGATTCTTTCACGGTAGGTGATCCCAACCATCGTCCGGGTCTGCTCCACTCGCAGGCGTCCATCGCATACCAAACCCACGCCGGTCACTGACGCCCCAACCCAGTTCGACCTTCCTACCCCCGACGAGTGTGCGCGCCTGGGCAACTCACGCCATCCCCACGTGTTACCACTCCCTGGACCGGATCCAACATGCATCCCGTCGGCCGTGGCGTCGCGCTCGCCAGCGCCGCACCGATTTGGCGGCTCCCCCCTCGGCACCACGCCATGCCACCGGGTGCAACGGACGCCCCAAAAAATACGGCCCGGCGGGCAGCGACCTCCACAGAAATTTCTGCGGCGGGAGGGGAGATTGGGGCGGAGGAAAGCGATAAGGTCCAGGCAGCATTGCAGCGCCGGAGTTGGGACGCGCGTCGTCTCGTCGTCTGGTTCCATCCATCCATCGTCTTCCTCCCGACGATACCTCCCCCCCGGCGCCCGTTCCCACTCTGCTTGCCCGTTTCTGTGGCTGGGCCTCTTATACTGGCCGTGGCTCGGCCCCTCGTCCATCCAAACGCCATCCTCCTCCCCGCCTCCCGTTGCCGATCACCACTGTCAGCGCCCACGTCACTCTGAAACCTCCCTCTCGTGCCGTGCTCTCCACCTCACTCCCACCCCAGCTGAGGAGGAGTAGCCGAACCGAACGCGCCGATATATATTGGCCAACCAAACCAAATCACAGTCCCTAACCAAGCCACACCCGCTCTTCTCGCCAGGAGCGGAGGCCACCCACCTCCCACCCCATCCATCCCCGCCGCCGCGCGCGCGTCCGTCGTCCCCAGTCCAATGGAGCGCGCACGCCGCCTCGCCAGCCGCGCGCTGCTGCGCCGCCTCCTCGCGGCCTCCTCGTCCGCCACGTCCCCGGCCCCGTCCCGCGGCGTCTCCACCCTGGCGCCCAAGCCGGCGGCCGGGTCGCGCCCCCGCGCGCGCCCGGCCCACCAGTACACGCCCGGCCGGCCCGTCTCCGTGTCGGCGCTGCAGCCCAGCGACACCTTCCCGCGGAGGCACAACTCGGCCACCCCCGCCGAGCAGGCCGTCATGGCGTCCGAGTGCGGCTTCAACACCCTCGACGCGCTCATCGACGCAACCGTCCCGGCCGCAATCCGCGCGCCGCCGATGCAGTTCACCGGCAAGTTCGACGCCGGCTTCACCGAGTCGCAGATGCTCGAGCACATGGCGCACCTCGCATCCATGAACGAGACCTACAAATCCTTCATCGGGATGGGCTACTACAACACCCACATCCCGGCCGTCATACTGCGCAACCTCATGGAGAACCCCGCGTGGTACACGCAGTACACGCCCTACCAGGCGGAGATCGCGCAGGGCCGCCTCGAGTCGCTGCTCAACTACCAGACCATGGTCGCCGACCTCACCGGCCTGCCCATGTCCAACGCCTCGCTGCTCGACGAGGCCACCGCTGCCGCCGAGGCCATGGCCATGTGTCTCGGCATCGTCAAGTCCAAGAAGAAGACCTTCCTCATCGCGTCCAACTGCCACCCGCAGACCATCGACATCTGCCAGACGCGTGCCACCGGCTTCGACATCAACGTCGTCGTCTCGGCCGCCAAGGACTTCGACTACAGTAGCGGCGACGTCTGCGGCGTGCTCGTGCAGTACCCCGGCACCGAGGGGGAGGTGCTGGACTACGCCGAGTTCGTCAAGGACGCGCACGCGCACGGCGTCAAGGTGGTCATGGCCACTGACCTGCTGGCGCTCACCACGCTGCGCCCGCCGGGCGAGATTGGCGCCGATATCGCCGTGGGCTCCGCGCAACGGTTCGGCGTGCCCATGGGGTACGGCGGCCCACACGCTGCGTTCCTCGCCACCTCCCAGGAGTACAAGCGGTTGATGCCCGGCCGCATCATTGGAGTGAGCGTCGACTCCAGCGGCAAGCCCGCGCTCCGCATGGCGATGCAGACCAGGGAGCAGCACATCCGGCGAGACAAGGCCACCAGCAACATCTGCACCGCGCAGGTACGCCAGCACCCCACCCACTCACCAAATTGCCCGATAGTGACATCACAATACGTGGTTAAGAGTTCGTGATACATGATACGGGTGGGTGGGTTAGTGGCCGAGCATATATTGTCATATACTAGTATTAGTGATTGATTAGATACTTCGTCACTTTATAGGCGTTGCTCGCCAACATGGCAGCGATGTATGCTGTCTACCATGGGCCTGCTGGCCTGAAGGAGATCGCCGACCGTGTCCATGGCCTGGCTGGTACTTTCGCCCATGGTTTGAAGAAGCTCGGGACAGTGACGGTGCAGGAGCTGCCCTACTTCGACACGGTCAAGATCACTTGCGCCGATGCTAATGCGATTGCCGAGGAGGCCCGCAAAAACGAGATGAACCTTCGCGTCGTCGACGCAAACACGGTTCGTTCTCAGCTGATTTTTGCTGTGTTCCACTCCAACCGAATTAATTCTGAGTTTCGAGCATTAATTTTGAGTTGTGATATTGTAGATCACCGTCGCCTTTGATGAGACCACCACCTTGGAGGATGTTGACAAGCTGTTCAAGGTTTTCTCTGGTGGCAAGCCAGTAAGTAGTCACTCCACCAGTGCATAATCCGCGTGCTTCATGTCAAATTATGTCACAATTTTAAATGATGTTCTGGCAACAACGCTTTCAGGTGGACTTCACAGCTGAATCCATCGCGCCTGAGGTCTCAAGCTCAATTCCTCCTAGCCTTGTGCGCGACAGCCCCTACTTGACTCACCCAATCTTTAGCATGTACGTTTATAGTCAAAATTTTGCATCTTTTGCCTCAGTAATCTTATTTATTTATTTCCAAACAAAAGCTCCACTAATTTGTCAGAATGATTGGAACAAACTGAATATATGTCGTGGCCTCGCAGGTACCACACTGAGCACGAGCTCCTCCGTTACCTGCACAAGTTGCAATCCAAGGATCTCTCGCTATGCCACAGTATGATCCCTCTTGGTTCTTGCACCATGAAACTAAATGCTACCGTCGAGATGATGCCTGTCACCGATCCCAAGTTCGCCAACATGCACCCATTTGCCCCTATTGATCAAGCTGCAGGCTATCATGTATGGACCATTTAGGATTTATTTAGTTTCTAATGAAAAATAAAAATATACCAATGTTATGAATTGACTTGTTTTATTATGAAGGAAATGTTTGACAACCTGGGCGATCTGTTGAACACCATCACTGGTTTTGATTCGTTCTCTTTGCAACCGAATGCTGGTGCTTCAGGAGAGTATGCTGGACTGATGGTTATTCGGGCCTACCACAAGGTATGTCATGATAAACACGCTGTGCTAGTTCTGTTGCTTTGTTTAACACTCTTTGTTTACGAACCATGTGCAAAAAATGCAGGCAAGAGGAGACCACCACCGAAATGTCTGCATCATTCCTGTCTCTGCGCATGGTACAAACCCTGCAAGTGCTGCTATGTGTGGAATGAAGATTGTTGCCGTTGGAACTGATGCCAAAGGTAACATTAACATCGAGGAGTTGAGGAAAGCTGCTGAAGCAAACAAGGACAACCTGTCTGCTCTGATGGTACTGTTTCTATGCTCTGTCAATATGAGAGTTTATCACAAGTTGCAACCTCAGTGTTACTCTTTCAGCTCAGTTGTTCATTACTAAATTTCGAGCTACCATTCTGAATCTATACTATATCTATCACTACCCTATTAAATGTGATGGAGCAATTAGGAGACTTTCATTTTCTTGCGGCTTCTGATCTATTATATAATTAAAATATTTACTACCCAAGGCTAGAAATTACCACATTAATCAGAAGAAAAAGAGAAAAATCTATACTGCCTCCTTTCGTGCGTTCAGATTTTAGTGGTGTAGAATAATTAATTTGATGGAAGCATGTTATAGTATCCAGCCACACAAATTGCATGGAAATTGGGTTAGCATATGTTAAAATGGAAATCAGACAACTGCTTCATAGAACCTTTTGTGGGAAGCTATTTGAATTAATTGACATATAATGGAAGAATATGTCGAAATACATTATTTTATATCATTATATTTTGAAGCTACATATGGTTGATGAATAATAGTAACTCTTCTTTTAAGCAAGTGATTAAGAGTAAGTTACTTGGAAGCATGGAAAATGTTGAGTTCACTGAGGAAAGTTTATTGAAGAATTTTTTGTATCATTTTGTGCCAAGAATAACAGAATGTTGTGTGACTA
The DNA here is from genome assembly GCA_032464435.1 of Aegilops umbellulata. Taxonomy (NCBI): domain Eukaryota; kingdom Viridiplantae; phylum Streptophyta; class Magnoliopsida; order Poales; family Poaceae; genus Aegilops; species Aegilops umbellulata. The sequence continues at coordinate 315,359,548 of CP136056.1, read as the reverse complement.
CCTTATTCCTCAGGTTACCTATCCTTCAACCCATGGAGTCTACGAAGAAGGCATTGATGAGATATGCAGGATTATTCATGAGAATGGCGGTCAGGTTTATATGGATGGAGCTAACATGAATGCTCAGGTTAGTTCACTGCACTTTGTTATGCCACTTTATCTACTTGATCCTTATGCAATTGCCCCCTTCAAGTGTTATATACTAATATATGATGTATGCTGGTCCACAGATTGTATATATATCTTGTCAATGTAATGAAGTTTATTCTGAAAAAATTGCGAACTACATATTCTACTAGTTTCTGTTATCTACTTGTTATTTGTTATGTTAAAAAAGCTGATTATTTGTACTTATCCAGTTTATGGATGCTAAGCTATGTTTTCTGTAAGAAAATGTCTTTGAGTTCACCTGAACCTAAACTTCTTTAACTGAAAATCTGAACCTAATTGAGAAATTGTGATCTGGTAATTTCAGACATCTCATACTACTATGTATCCTACAGAGAGAAATAATTCTCTTTAACCTACTTTTTTTTACAGGTTGGGTTGACAAGCCCTGGTTTTATTGGAGCAGATGTTTGCCATCTTAACCTTCACAAGACATTTTGCATTCCACATGGTGGAGGTGGTCCTGGCATGGGTCCTATTGGTGTTAAGAAGCACTTGGCGCCATTTTTGCCATCTCATCCAGTGGTAGGTATCCTGATTTTTAATGTTATCAGTGCAAATAAAATCATATTATTCAGATCTCACTCCTAATAAAATATAAAGAACAGATGAGCTTTATATTTGGTGGCGTGCCGTCTCTTTGTATTATTTCATTTTGCATGATTAAATTACTAAGAAAGTGTTTGGTGATGATGTGTTAACTACTCGAACCATGGCTTTAATGTTGAGTACTATAACCAAAAGAATGAATCTGAATTTCTTTTGCTTGACTTTTCTCGTTTCATTTAAAAGAAAATGCAGCTACATTATCAGACTAATTTTGCAATTCATTAGATCCCCACTGGTGGCTTCCCTCTTCCTGAGAAAACCGACCCTCTTGGTTCCATTTCTGCTGCTCCATGGGGATCTGCTTTGATTCTTCCAATTTCGTACACCTACATAGCCATGATGGGCTCTCAGGGTCTCACTGAAGCTTCAAAGATTGCTATCCTGAACGCGAACTACATGGCAAAGCGTCTGGAGGTACTTGATGTTACTCATTTGGTCACACATTACATGACCTTTACTAAAGTAAATATTTATGGTTGAACTACTTTTCTAACTTGTAACGAAATCTGCAGAAACACTACCCAGTTCTTTTCCGTGGAGTCAATGGAACTGTTGCCCATGAATTCATCATTGATTTAAGAGGGTTCAAGGTACTTGTCCGAATCATTTGAGCACTGGTGCCTTGTGCATTATCCATATCAATTCACTGACTGGATCTTGGAATTTTTGACAGGCAACTGCTGGTATTGAGCCTGAGGATGTGGCGAAGCGCTTGATGGACTACGGATTCCATGGACCAACCATGTCATGGCCCGTTCCAGGCACACTTATGATTGAACCCACTGAAAGTGAAAGCAAGGTAAGCATGTCCAAGTCAATCTAGTGCTTGTCGTTGCACCAACCGTTGGTTTTTGCATTAGCTTACTGCCACATCGTTTGTCTTGCAGGCTGAACTAGACAGGTTCTGTGATGCCCTTATCTCCATCAGAGAGGAAATTGCAGAGGTAGAAAATGGCAAAGCAGACGCGCACAACAATGTCCTGAAGGTAATCTACTCCGAATGGTCTCCATAAATAACTAAAGCATTTTCCCAACAGTTTGAGCTTTTGGCTGAACTGTCTGGTGCATGCAACTCAATGCACATGAACTGAAAAGTTGACTTGTTCTTCCCGTTTTATTACGCAGGGCGCTCCTCACCCACCCCAACTCCTGATGGGTGATGCATGGACTAAGCCGTACTCTAGGGAGTATGCTGCGTTCCCCGCGGCGTGGCTTCGGGGTGCCAAGTTCTGGCCAACAACATGTACTGATAGTTCCAAAGCCTTCTTCACACATTGCTTACAATTTATTCTTTGACATACAAACTAATAATCTCTCTTATGCTCTTGCCAGGTCGTGTGGACAACGTGTACGGGGATCGCAACCTGATCTGCACTCTGCAGCAGGCGTCCCAGGTGGCGGAGGAAGCAGCAGCTGCCACCGCGTAATCTTCTGATGATGACGATCCTGGTGTGAGAAACAGTGTCAAGAAGTCATCATGCTTCCTGTAGGAGGGAAGCATGCTTGCTTCTAAATCCCTCATGTACTGTATATATTCTCCTCAAATGCCACCTTCTCATGTATCCTCTGTACCCCCCACTGCCTCCCCATTTCCATTTGAAAGTGAAATTAGCTATATTGGCTAGCATTTCCACTCTTCTCTGAATACAGGACAAATAATGGAGATCTGTTTTGATGTCCTAGCCATACACGGAAAGAAAATCTAGTTATTCTCAGATTGTGTTCTCTTATATATCCATAGATACTGTTGATAACTTGAGCCTAAAGGTCAGTCCTTCGCTTTGGAAGGCCAACAACTGGTGAACGAAGAGTTGAATTATCAGCCTGCCCTGGTGGATATCATCTTACCAAGCAATAGAATAATCTAGTCAATTTGTCAAATGGGAAATGCCCATATATTTCTAGGGTAACACCCCTTGTTTGCGTGTGATGATCTCGTCAGACTACCTCCGTTTCAAAATGATTGAAGTGCTGGATTTGTCTCAAGTCAAACTTGTCTAAATTTGACTGAGGCCAGAGAAAAATATACTAACGTTTAGAACGCCAAAGTAGTCTCATTAGTTTTAGGTAAAAGGCTTCAAGCCAGACTTTATAAATAAAGCCAACCCGGCTACACCACAAGGCTCAGACATAGCCACTTCAAAATCCAAGCATGGCTAGAATGCCACGACCGAAAGATAGTTTAACAGCTAAAGCAGCAGCACAAACATAAGTTTGAACGGCACGCAAGCCAACAACTTACTTCCTTAGGTCCTTTTTACTCTGCATATAAGAATTGTCTGAAGTCAAACTTCCTAAAGTTTGACCATATTTATATGAAAAAATATTAACACCTACAATGCTAAATTTATACAATATGAAAACTAAAGTCATGCCACATCTAATGTTGTTGATTTCACATTCTGAATGTTGGTATTTTTTTCTATAAACTTGATCAAAGTTTGCGAGGTTTGACTTCAGACAAATCTTATATGCGCATCAAAAAGGACCGGAGGGAGTACATGCAAAACAACACTAAATACTATATAGAATGTAACCAAACGCTGTCACGGAGGTAACCTATGGGATCTCCAAGGAGAGAGTTCGTTGTTGTCCTTATGCGTCCAATTAGCACCTTCGTGGCATCCTTGTCACACTCTTTAATCAATAATTTCCACTGCTGCAACAATAGTAATAGTTTGAAAAGATGGTCAGATGGCTTGGATGGGAAAACATACTCAATAGTAAAAAAAATCATGATGGTCCAGAAAACCCAACACATGGATGAAAAACCAAACCAGAACAACTGCTTGGTTTGCATAGCAAGGGTATTTGACAAAGTGTGCAATTGAGCAAAAGAAGCGGGAGCCCATGAGACATTCAACCACAACCGAATGCAGCTCTAGACGAAACACGCAAGATCACATCGAAAAAAGGATATGCCCAGTATCCTCTGGAGCCCACAAAGGCCACAAAATTCCTAAGCCTGCAATTTTGTTTCCTAATCTGGTCCAAAGCCGGCAACTTACCGCGCATGGTGTGCCACATAAATATTTTAATTTTCAAAGGAATCCTAGACTTTCAGATGTAGTTGAAATTGTTGGAAATGGACCCGCACACTATTCTCCTATAAAGGGATTGACATAAAAGCGACCAGACGAGGAGGAAGGCCAAACCACCGAGGCATCATTCTCCAAGAGCATAGGGAAAAGAGCAACAAGCTGTTGCCACTCCTCCAAATCTACAGGAGAGAGGGCTCTACAGTAGCCAAAGTCCCAGCTGGACGCGGCGAGGTCTGAGATAGAACTCCCAGGAGAAGCACAATAAGAGAATAAAGAAGGGAAGGACAAAAACAATGGGCCATCATCGACCGCCAATCCAGCCAAAACCTAACCGCCCTCCTATTCGCCACAAAAAAGTAACCCAAGCACGGAAATCATCCTTAACAAGACCCAATTGTCGCCAAAATTGGGAGCCCCCAGAGGCCGAGGCAAATAGGGGGTTCCCTTGTTGGAAATATGCCTTAGAGGCAATATTATTGTATTATTTATTTCCATGTTTATAATTAAGAGTTTATATTCTATGTTATAACTGCTATGATCTTGGAATACGTGATTCAGTGGAAACCCCATAAGCACGATTGGAATGATAAATGGTAAAACCTGATTCCTAGTCTCGCCTCTAGGACTAGCTCAAGTGTTGTATGTTGATCATGTTTTCCGGATCATGAGATATGTTAAGTGTAATGATAGTCCGAAAACAACACCGAGAGTATGACGTTGGAAGAACGATCATATTAAATTGACCCAACTTGCTTGCTATACTTTGAGATACTATCGTCGAAAGTCAATCGATATAACACGGAGAGTTAACATATGCTTTAGTTCCTTAGACCATGAGAATATTATAGTCACTCCTTACCATACGATTGACTTTGGGGTTGTTCAAACGTTATCTGTAACACGATGATCATAATGAAAACTTACAGGTTCATCGGAAAGTTTGACAAGGGGCTAGATAGCCCCGGAGTGGGATTTGCTCCTCTGCTCTTTCAAAATATCAACACTAAATAAAGTTATCCCTAGCCCATCATGCTTAATCATTGATCCATTCATGAAACACACTCAAATATTAGCTACATCCAATGCACAAGTATGATCACAATTGTCACGCCCAAGATGCGACCCTATCCTAAAGGAACTCGAATGTCCCACCAAGGATAGAAGCGCATCTTGAAGACGCTTTTGCAAGGTGGATATCATTACATCAACATTACATAATAGTGGGGATACAACCAAGACATACAACGTCACTTGAATACAACAACACATCATATACAAGATCAACATCCGACTACGGATGAAACATAAACAGAAACTCAAACAATATCCACCCTGCTAGCCCAGGCTGCCGACCAGGAACCTATCCCTCAATCAAAGAAGAAGCAGAAGAAGAACTCCAACACAAATAAACATCGCTCTCGCGTCATGATCATCGCATAACCTGTACCTGCAACTGGTGGTGTAGTAATCTGTGAGCCACGAGGACTCAGCAATCCCATTACCATGGGTATCAAGACTAGCAAAGCTTAATGGGTAAGGAAGGGGGTAAAGTGGTGAGGTTGCAGCAGCGACTAAGCATGTATGGTGGCTAACTTACGCAAATAAGAGCGAGAAGAGAAGCAAAGCAAGCGGTCGTCAACTAGTAATGATCAAGAAGTGATCCTGAACCCCTACTTACGCCAAACATAACCCAGAAACCGTGTTCTCCTCTCGATCAACCCCGAAAAGAGACACTCACGGTTACACACACGGTTGGTGTATTTTAGAAGAGTTTACTTTAAGTTTACTACAACCGGACATTAACAAATTCCAATCTGCCCATAACCGCGGGCACGACTTTCGAAAGTTCAAACCCTGTAGGGGTGTCCCAACTTAGCCCATGATAAGCTCTCGCGATCAACGAAGGATATTCCTTCTCCCCGGGAAGACCCAATCAGTCTCGGAATCCCGGCTACAAGACATTTCGACAGTAATAAAACAAGACCAGCAAGACCGCCCGATGCGCCGACATCCCGGTAGGAGCTGCACATATCTCGTTCTCAGGGCAACACCGGATGAGCAGTACGTACGGCAACCGACGATACCCCAAGTTGCCTAGGGGCGGCACCGCAAGTGGCTCTGTTTTGGACCAACACTTAGACAAGCATTGGCCCAGGGGGGCTGAATAAAGATGACCCTTGGGTTAATTACTCCCAAGGGAAAATAGGTGGTGGTGAGGCAAATGATAAAATCAAGGTTGGGCCTTGCTGGAGGAGTCTTATTCAAAGCGAACTGTCAAGGGGGTCCCATAAATCACCCAACCGCGTTAGGGACGCAAAATCCGGGAACATAATACCGATATGACGGAAACTAGGGCGGCAAGAGTGGAACAAAACACCAGGCATAAGGCCGAGCCTTCCACCCTTTACCAAGTATATAAATGCATTAATAATATAAGAGATATTGTGATATCCCAACAATAAACATAATCCAACATGGAGCAATCTTCATCTTCACCTGCAACTAGCAACGCTATAAGAGGGGCTGAGCAAAGCGGTAATATAGCCAAACAATGGTTTGCTAGGAAGGGTAACAAAGGTCAGAGGTTCATGGCAATTTGGGAGGCTTGAGCAGCAAGTGGCAGGTAACGCAGCATAGCGATAGAGCGAAGCAACTAGCATAGAAATGATAGTAATGAGATCCAAGGTGACGGTCATCTTGCATGAAATCCCGCAAGGAATAAGAATGAGTCCATGAAGAAGATGAAGCCACGAAGACGAACCAAGCGTAGACGAACGAATCCTCACGATCGCAATGAAACGAGAACTATCGAGAAGAAGTACACAACACGGTAAACACACCACACATGAACAAGGCATGATGCTCAACCAAGTATGATGCATGGCAAGGCTACATGAAGCTACTCATGGCAAGAGATGATGCATACAAGGGCAACACACCGAAGCAAGTTTAAATGAGGCCGAAAACAACATAGAACAATTCCGGTAAGTCGTCATTTGCAAATTTCAAAATTGGTCCAGATCTGAATAACCTTAAGTTCAAGTCGTTAAACAACAAGTTAAGATGCACCAAGATGATCTACACGAAATTCTAGTCAAGTTACATATAAAGTTCATTAGATTCGGAGTTACGGCCTAGAAGATATGAGCAAAACAAGTTAAGCATGGAATTGATGCAAAATGCATACAAACATCAAGCAAACACATCAAAACAAGGATGCAACATGATAATATGAATCTACATGCAAATCTAAGCAAGTTTCATATAGAGCACACTCAAAACGGAGCAACGGTTCAATACATACACCCTATACAAGTTATAGCAGCAATCTGTCCATAACAGCAACTAGGCATATGACAAGCACCAAAACAACAAGCTACAGCATGATAACATGATAACAAAAGGCATGGGCATGAAGTACAGGTAAAGAATGGCAAAACATGAACACTGAGCTAACTCCAGAAACTAGTAGAACATGCTCAAAAGGACATGGCAAGATTGCAAATAATAACAGGTTCACAGACTTAGCAGAATTTCAGGACATGGCAGAAATAACATCAGGTTGCAATATTCAGAGCTATCAAACAACATGTTACGGCAAGCTATCTTGTCAAACTAGAGCATGGAATGAATCTACTCAAAGCATATAACAAAAGTCCCTTACTGACCATAAGCCAAAAGGGATCAGAGAATACAGTTGCAAGCATGTGAACATAGCAAAAACATAAACAGATTCAGACTTAGTGAAAAACTGAAGCATGGCAAAACAGATAAGAAATTGGCAAGTTTACGAGCTCGATGCACTCACTACGAGGCATGGCATGACAAACTAAGCATACAACCAGCAACTAGACATGGCATAAAAGCTATACATGGCAAGAACAACAACATATCATGCACGGATCAACTACAACAACCTTGGCAAAATTGAATAACACGTAAACAATCTGCCAGGAACATTTTATAGCAAAAGTAGAGCTCGATTGAGTCAAGCTATGGCGCTCCATAATTTCAAAAAAAGGCATGGATGGAAAGAGAACATCCATATGTTCAAAACATCCTTACTGATCATGCTCAAAAGAGGCATAGAACTCTCTGAAACAACATGAACACATGGCATAAAAATAACAGCAGGAAGTGACTTGGTGAAATTACTAAGTCCCTGAAATCAGCAACATTGAGTAAGCTACTTTGCAAGCTTGAAACAAACAATACATGCCATATCATGACAAATGGGTTGCACCACAGCAAAGATGACATGTTTTAGCTCATAACACATGTAGACTTCATGCTCAAAATAAAATCACACAAAAAGATAAAAAATTAACAAATGAGCATATTCTGATAACAGACAGCAGTTAACATCACATAGCAGTCTTGCAACAATGATTAGGGCATCCAGATGAACTCAAATGAACATGGCACAAAGGAACAAAATGTAGAGCACAACCAGATGAACATTTCGATATATCATGCACGCAAAACGGAGCAGTATGCGAAGATATATGACATGATGAAGTTGCCAACAAAATGTTAAAATCCTGGGACTTAGCCAAAATTATACCCTCGTGGAAAGCTGGACGGGACGGTTCGGGGATGAGCAGATCCGGGACGGGGCGGCGTTTGGATCGCGGGACGGGTGGATCTCGTCCACCCGCCCGGATCTAGCTGGAGCGGCGACGGCCGGCGATGGTGGCGCGACGGCGGACGCGGCGGCGAGGCGCGCCGGCGAGGGCGGCGCCGGGCGACGGGGGCCGCGGGCTCGGGCGCGGGGGCACCCGCCGCAAGGGGCGGCGCACGGTCAGGCCGGCGGAGGAGACCGGACGGCGCGGGCGATCTCTCCGGCGCGGAGGCGCGCGGCGGTGAAGCGGCGGGGGCCGGCGCGGGGCTCCCGACGACGGGCGACGATGGCCGCAGCCGGCGCGGGAGGCGGGGCGCCGCGAAGGGCGCGGGGTAGCGCCCGCAGGGAGCGGCGGCGGCGAGATGGGTCTGCGCGGGCCCCAGATGGGCTCCGCGGGCCGGCGGACGGTGGAGGCGCTGGGAGGGCGACGTGGCGGCGCGGGAGAGGCTGGACGGCGCGGCGGACATGTCCGTCGGCGGAGTGGACATGTCCGGCACGCGGAGGTGGAAGAGGCTAGGGTTTGCACCGCGAATTTCGGAGGGGAATGTGTATGTATAGGTAGAAGGAGCTAGGAGGCTCCAAATGGAGTGCGGTTTTCGCCCACACGATCGTGATCGAACGACCGAGAACGTGGAGGGGGTTTGGATGGGTTTTGGGCCACTTAGAAGGGGTGTTGGGCTGCAACACACACGAGGCCTTCGCGGTTATCCGGTTAACCGATTGAGTATCAGACGACCTCCGAATGACCCGAAACTTGACAGGCGGTCTACCAGTGGTGTACCAAGGCCGCTTGGCAAACCTCGGGCCATTCCGAGAAAGTTTAACACCCGCACATGAAAAGAGGTAAAAGGGGGCGTCGGGGGACATAGGAGTGCCGGATTGCAAAACGGACAACGGGGAAAATGCTCGGATGCATGAGACGAACACGTATGCAACATGAGATGCACATGACGACATGATATGAAATGCAGATGATGACATGGCAAGGAGCAACATGCAAGCACATGACACGGCAAAGACGGCGAATAACTGGCGGACACCTGGCGCATCGAATCCGGGGCGTTACAACAATGCTCCCCAGTTGGTGCTTTATAAGAGAAGATGGAGACTTAAAAAAATATAAATTGCATAAAGTAAATAGACATACCCTTCACAGAGGGAAACAGAGATTTATAGAGGTGCTAGAGCTCAAAGCTTAAATTGAGAGATATTTTTTTTGAGAGGCATACTTTTCCCGTCAACGAAAATGACCGAGAATCCCAATACTTTCCATGCTAGAAACATCATAGGCGGTTCCCAAACATCAAATAAATTTCATTATTTTTTCCACCACTCTTTCACAATCCATGCCTACCGTATCCACGGGTGCCTTCCATACCAACACTTTTCAAGGAATTTATGATTTGACAACATAAAGTAAATTTCTTTTCCATTTCGGGACTGTGCATCCCTATTACCGCCACACTCTCGTGCAATGACAAGTGAATAAACACTCATCGTGAGAATAACACATCTAGCATGGAAAAATATTGGCCACCCCTGCCGCTTCATGAGCTGTACGGACACATAAAAATAAAATTCATTTTGAAAATTAGAGTTGGCATATACAAATTTACTTGGAACGGCACGGAAATACCGCATATAGGTAGGTATGGTGGACTCATATGGCACAACTTGGTTTAAGGAATTTGTATGCACAAGTAGTGTTTCCACTTAGTACAAATTGAGGCTAGCAAATAGATTGAGAAGCAACCAACCAAGAAACGAAAATTCTCATAAATGAGCATTAAGCATAACTAACACCGAATAATGCACCACAAGTAGGATGTAATTTCATTGCATAACTATTGACTTTCGTGCTTGCATAGGGAATAACAAACCTTAACACCAATATTCTTACTAAAGCATAATTACTCACCAACATGACACACATATTACTATCATCATATCTCAAAACCATTGCAAAGAATCAAGTTTATTTTGTCCAATGATCTTCATGAAAGTTTTTATTATATCCCTCTTGAATATCTCTCACTTCGGTACTATATTAATATATTACCATTGCTTATAACAAGCTCTCAAACAAATTTAAGTGAAGAACATGAGCATAAGTTGTTAGGGAATATTTCTCCCTTAGTGGTTTTGGTGATTGATGACAACATGTTTGCGGACTAATCGTGTGAATTGAGCTTTTTCAGATTATCAAGCATATGGCACAAAATGATTAGTGCCCCTCGGAGTTTCAAGAGAAGACGGTTTTCTTTCCCACGTTTCTTTTCTGTGGACTTGAGTCGTAGGGAAAACCGTACTATCAAGAGGGAGTCTGCATCGGAAAGGTTTGGGTGGAATCATCATGTACACACTCATATAGCACCCACCAACCATTTCCGTTCATTTGGAGTTGTCCTCCTTTGCATCGAAGGAGGGGAGAAGAGCCACAAGCAGTAGTACCGCTAGCTGCAATGGTAGTACCGCTGCAACCACCGCGCGCCCTACCGTTCATGGCTGGGGCCTTGGTTTTTCATGTCGATATCTATGGTGGTTCCTTTGGGTACTACCGTGGTACTCGTTTGTCCCTAGTAAATTGGGCGGATGTGGCAGCGGTAGTTAGGGTGGTAGTACCGCCTATAGGCGGTAGTACCGCCTGTCTGCGGGCTGAGAGGTGCATAACGGTTGGATTTGTCCCCCGTTATAAAAGGGGGTCTTCTTCCCCAAGAAGACTCACCTCTTCCTCCCCTAAACTCCATTGTTGCTCCAAAGCTCATTTTCGCCCGATCTCTCTCCCTAGCCAATCAAACTTGTTGATTTTCTAGGGATTGGTTAAGAAGGCCCGGAACTACACTTCCACCAAGAGATATTTGATTCCCCCACTAATCCCTTGCGGATCTTGTTACTCTTGGGTGTTTGAGCACCCTAGACGGTTGAGGTCACCTTGGAGCCACATTCCATTGTGGTGAAGCTCCATGATTCCATTGGGAGCCTCCAATAAAGTTGTGGAGATAGCCCCAACCTTGTTTGCGTTTGGTCGCCACCTTCAAGGGCACCACTAGTGGAATCACGACATCTCGCATTGTGTGAGGGCGTGAGGAGAATACAGTGGCCCTAGTGGCTTCTTGGGGAGCATTGTGCCTCCACGCCGCTCCAACGGAGACGTACTTCCCCCAAAGGGAAGGAACTTCGGTAACACATCCTCGTCTCCACCGGTTCCACTTGTGGTTATCTCTTTCCTTTACTTTGTGCAAGTTATTGTTGTGTTGTATCCTTTGTGTTGTTGTTGTTGTTGTTGTTGTTGCATCATATAGGTTGTTCACCTAGTTGCACATCTAGATAGCATATTTGTTGCTAAACCTAATTTGTTAAGAAAAGCTAAAAATTGGTAGTTGCCTATTCACCCCCCTCTAATTAACCATATCGATCCTTTCAATTGGTATCAGAGCATCGTCTCTATTTTAAGGGTTTCACCACCCGAAGAGTATGGTTGACACCGGGGAGGAAGTGCCTGAGGCCGTGGAGTTGACTTCGATCACTCGAGACGTCTTAAGTGAAGCTAAGACGTCTATGATGGCCGAAGTCAAGTCCAAGATTAAAGAATTATTTGAGGGGATGAAATCCACTCTTGATCCCTTGCTTGTGGTTAATCCCACGGCATCGGAGTCGGAGGCCAATTCCGCCAAGGAAGCGGCTAAAGGTACTCATGTTCCTTACGTTGATGGAAAGAATGGGACGGGAACCTTTGCCTCGGCTCCCCCTCCCCCCGGTCTATGGAGGACCGGTCCCATGGCCCGCATTAATATTCATGGTCCTCCTCCCAAGCTTGTTAAGGGTGATATTGCTAGTTGGGTCTTTTGCATTAAGTCTCATTTGAATCATTGCTCAACTAACCTTTGGAGAATCATTGAGCAAGGCTTCTACCCGCATGATCCAAACAACTTCACGCCAAGAGAAGAAGTGGACAATCAATACAATCACTCCGCTTTATTCATCCTCTAAGAAGCGGTTCCTCCTGAAGACCTTGCACACCTACGACCTTTCACTTGTACAAATGATTGTTGGGAGCACATTGTTTCTATGTACAAGGGGAGCTCAAGCATTCAGCTGTCCAACTTTGAAGTGGTCCTTGATCAGGCCGATGAATTTGTGATGCTTGAAGATGAGGATCCGTGCGATCTTTACCGAAGGGCGACTACTCTTGCGGTTGCTCTCCAAGACCATGGAAGCAAGGACACGAATGACACTTGGATCAAGCGCAAGTTCCTCAAGGCCATCATGCCATTCAACAAGGCCATGTCCTCCATGATTCCTCAAAGGCCGTACTTTCACACCTTAACCTCAAGTGAAGTGTCGGATGAGTTTATTTCCATGAACATCATGAACAAGACCGCTGACAATGCTCTTGCTCGTGTTCGGTCAAAGAAAAGCACTCCCTTGCTTTGAAGGCTAAGGCCCTTCTGGAAGAAGAAGAAGAAGAAGAGGAAGAAGAGGAGTGTGGCCCCGAAGACACCAAATATGCTTACCATGAGCATATGGCTCTTGTGTCAAGGTAATTTTGGAGCAACAAGAGGAACTCAAGGCCCAACTTCACCAAGAACAACTCAAGTGGGTTAAAGAACAAGCAACGTGTAAGAACTTGCTACAACTGTGGCAATGTGAGTCACTTTGTGGTGGATTGCCCCTACGAGAAGAGGGAAGACAATGGTGGCAAACTCATTCGCAAAGATAAAGCCAAGTCCTTCCCTAGAAAGAACAACTTCACCAAGAAGACTCCTCCAAAGGGCTTGGTGGCACATGAAGAGTACCCCTCCGATGATGAGGAGGAAGATACAAGTGGAGAAGGAATGGCAATGGCAACCATTGCCATTGCTAATTCTTCTCCCTCCAAGGTGTCTCTCTTCGGCGCCCCCAACGAAAACACCATTGACAAGTGTCTCATGGACAAAGGTATCAACAAGGTAACTCCTAACATCAAAATCACCATCATTACTACGCCTTCATTGCTAGATTGTATCGATGATAGTGAGGTGGAGAAAGTTGATGAGAATGAGTTCACCAAGTTTGTGAGCAAGCTCAAGGGTGAGTCCAAGAGCACTTTGTTGCTCTCTTGGAACAACTTGGTGAGGCCAATGATATCATTGAGTCGCATGAGGATACTATCCCGATGAGATTGCGGATCTTTCCATTGCTCTCGAGGAAGAGCGAGATCTTCGTTTGACTCTTAAGGAGTCACACAATGTTGATCATGCTAAATTACAAGAGGATCTTGATCATGCTATTGTTCTTACTCGTGTGCTTAAATCCGAGAAAGTTGCACTTGGGGTTGGCCATGATAGACTCAAGAGTTTTATACACTTGACAAGGCTCACAAGGTCTTGAACGGTGCTCATCACTACAAAAAAATACACTTCCGTGATGATACGTGTTTGTCATAGTAGGTCGCTTTTTTTGTCATGCATGTACATCCATGACAAATTTATGACAGAATCAAGATAGTCATAACTGTGCTGTCGTAGAAGTGTTCCATGACATTACCAAAATTATCATCACAGAAGTGTCCACTTCCATGACGATAAATCACGTGTTACAGAAGTGCTTTCGTCAAGGGTGACCGACACGTGGCATCCACCGTAACGGAACACCGTGAAGCTATCGGGTCGGGTTTTGGATTCGATAACCCGTTAACAGCCCCGACCAATGTGAAATTTCCGATCCTCATTTCCCCTAGTTTAGTATGCATGTAATTGCTTACTTTGGTGTGTGTGTAAATGTTATGTGTGTAGTCACTTGTGTAATTGTATGCTTAATTTGGTTATGCAATACTGTCTTTTTAAGTATATATATATGTTGATGCTCTGTAGACAGAGCGTATGTAGATGTTGTGCAGACAGAGCAAATCACATCGCACATGGACTAAACAATGGAACCCGTCGGTGATGTTTTCATCAATCACTCACAAATTGTATACCGGCAATCGTTTGCTCACAACACACACGACTTGTTAACAGGAATCGTCTGTGTTGTTATCAGTCTTCCCACACATTACCGATTACAGACCTATTTGTCACGTATCACTCACATCTTGTTAAGTTGAACCGTTTCTGTTCTCTTGGCTCAACGCAAACAGTTCATCCGAGTAAACTATATGTCGTATATCACACACACATTCATCGGGTTGACCATTTCTTTTATGTTGCCTAATCACAAACAGTTCATCCGAGTGAACTGTATGCCGTAAATCACACACACCTTGATCTGGTTGCCCGTTTTTGTTGTTCTATCTCATCGCAAACGGTTCATCGGAGTGAACTATATGCCGTATATCGTACACACCTTGATCTGGCTGCCCATTTCTGTTGTTCTGTCTCATCGCAAGCAGTTCGTATGGATCAACCGTATGCCTAGCATCGCACACGCATCTAAAATCTGAATCGTGTTTGATGTATCCACCATCCCAAACGTTTTGCATCCTTTTTGACATTTTTTTATATCACCGTTTGTGATTAATGAGTTTCGTCGAAGGGCCTTTCATTGTAGTGTCGCGTTAGCAGCATCCTGCAGTAGTGACATAGATCAATTCTAACAAATCTGCTTTCTGAAAAAGGTGTGTCCAGCAAGGATGATTGTGGCAAACTAAAAATAAAAGCAAGCAAAGACTCATATAATACAACAAGCTCCAAGCAAAACTCATGATATGTGATGACTAAAAATATAGCTCCAAGTAAAATTACCGATGGTCGTTAGAAGAGGGGATGCCTTCCGGGGCATCCCCAAGCTTAGTTGCTTGGGGTGCCATGGGGCATCCCCAAGATTAGGCTCTTGACACTCATTATTCCTTCATCCATCGTGATCTCACAAAAAACTTGAAAACTTCAATCACACAAAACTCAACAAAACCTTCATGAGATCCATAAGTATAAGAAAATCAATCTTTACTTTAAGTAGTGTTGCAAACCCATTTGTATTTTGTTATTGCAGTATATGTACTGTATTCTAACTTTACCATGGATTATACCCCTGATACAATCCATAGATTCAGCAAAATAAGCACACAATGCAACGAAAACAAAATCGGTAAAAAACCGAACAGTCTGTAAAGACGCGAAATTTACTCATACTTCTGTAACTCCAAAAATTCTGAAAAATTAGGAAAACATAGGCAATTGGTATATCAATCCTGTGTAAAAAGTTCAGAAGTTTTCGTCGCTTCTGTAGATTTAACAATTCTATTACTGGACGCAAAAGTTTCTGTTTTCCAATAAGATCAAATCAACTATCACCCAACATGACCCCAAAGGCTTTACTTGGCACAAACACTAATTAAAACATAAAAACACAATCATAACAGTAGCATAATTGTGAAAACACTCATGAACAGAAAGAAAAATACAAAAATAAATTTTATTCATTGGGTTGTCTCCCAACAAGCACTATCGTTTGATGCCCCTAGTTAGACATAATGCATAGATTCAAGTATTGTCGTCTTTGATTTTTGATCCATAGGTTGCCCTCATGATTGATTCATATGGTGGCTTAATTCTTGTTCTAGGGAAGTGTTCCATACCCTTTCTTAGTGGAAATTGAAATTTAACATTACCTTCTTTCATATCAATCACGACACGTATAGTTCGTAAAAATGATCTACCAAGTATTATAGGACAAGATGGATTTCAATCAATATCAAGAACAATAAAATCTATGCGCACATAGTTCCTATTTACAGGAATAAGAACATCATTAATCCTTCCCAAAGGTTTTTTAATGGTGAATCCGCTAAGTGCAAATTAAGAGAGCATTCTTCAATATTGGTAAGACCAAGCACATCACATAGAGATTTTGGAATTGTGGAAACACTAGCACCCAAATCACATAAAGCAAAGCAC
Organism: Aegilops umbellulata; assembly: GCA_032464435.1. Classification (NCBI taxonomy): domain Eukaryota; kingdom Viridiplantae; phylum Streptophyta; class Magnoliopsida; order Poales; family Poaceae; genus Aegilops; species Aegilops umbellulata. Next base: position 315,343,235 of record CP136056.1, on the reverse strand, counting down.
TAATAATTTTTAATATTAACTTTAATGGTGGGTTCCCATTCATCATATAATTTTCTATGAATTGAAATCTCTAACTCCAATTTTTCTTCTAATGCGTTTAGCATGGCATCTACGATATGTTTAGTAAAAGCTTTATTTTGTTCACAGGAATTGGGTGAATTTATTATGGATTGCAACAAAGAAATATATTCAATCAAAGAGCAAGTATTATAATTAAAGTCTTTGTAATCCAAAAGAGTGGGCACATCACTAGTTAAAGTTTTGACCTCTCCAAACCCACTTTTATCATTTTTTTTCAATAAGATTTTCACCCTCCGAATAATGGGGACACCTTCTAGCTAAAGTTGACTCTTCTTCAGTCCCTTTATCATCAAGTTTGAAATTACTAAACAAGGAATCAGTAGAAGAAACACCAATCATTTTAAGATCTTCATCATTATTATGAAAGCAATCGGTAGAAAACACTCTTTCTAAAAATTCTCTTTTAGCTCTATGCATAGCGGTTCTCTTCTTTCATCCATTCATTGACATCAACCTTAGGTGGAAAAAATTTAATCTTGAGATTTTCTACATAATGGGAAATTCTACCAATGCTTCTAGACATATCATCAATCTTATTCAACTTTTACTCTATCGTAGTATTGAAAACTTTTTTAGCATTGATAAATTCTTTAATATTACTCTTAAGATCAGAGGGGTTCCTATTATTATTGTAAGAAGAATTACCATAGGAATTGCCATAATTATTAGAGGAATTTCTAGGAAAATGCCTAGGACTAAAATTACCTCTATAAGCATTATTATTAAAATTGTTTTGCTAAAAAAATCACATCTAAGGGATCACTATTTCGCTCAATCAAATTAGACAAAGGAACATCATTAATATCAATAGGAGCATTTTTATTAGCAACCAATTTCATAAGGGCATCAACTTTTTCACTCAAAGTACTAATTTCTTCAACGAATTGATCTTTTTACTAGTAGGTGCTCTTTCGGTATGCCATTGTGATTATTTGCCATGATATTATCTAGAAATTTAGTAGCTTCACCCAAAGTAATCTCCATAAAATTACCACACGCGGCGGAATCTAAAATATTTCTAGAATCAAAATTCAATCCCTCATAAAAAGTTTGTATAATCATGCAAAGATTCAAACCATGGGTAGGACAATTTCTTATCAATTTCATTCTTTCCCAAGAGTGTGCAACATGTTCATGCTCAACTTTATTGAAATTCATTATTTGATTTCTAAGGGAAATAATTTTCACCGGAGGAAAATACTTAGTAATAAAAGCATCTTTGCACTTATCCCAAGAATCAATACTATTTACTATTAAGAGGCAAATATGAAAACCAATTTTTGCATGATCCCTGAAAGAGAAAGGAAACAATTTCAACTTCACAATATCATTGTCCACATCTTTTTTCTTTTGCATATCACACAATTCTACGAAAGTGTTTAGATGGGACGCGGCTTCCTCATTAGGAGTACCGGAAAATTGCTCTTTCATAACAAGATTAGACAAAGCGGGATTAATATCATAAGACTCCATACTAGTGGCGGGAGGAGCAATCGGGATACTAATAAAATCATTATTATTAGTATTGGAAAAATCACATAACTTGGTGTTGTATTGAGACATCGTGACTACGCAAAGAAGATTGCAAGCAGATTAAAAATTTGAAGAGTAAAAGGGAAACGGAAAAAAGGCAAAATAAAAAGGCAATTATTTCTGTGCTTTTCGTAAAAACTTTTTAGAAGTGAGGGAGATGAAAATGAGAGGCAAATGGAAAATAATGTAAATTGCAAGGAGATGTGATTTGTGATTAGGAACCTAATAGATGTTGATGATGTCTCCTCGGCAACGGCGTTAGAAATTCTTCCTGGTTGCTTGTATCTGCATTGGTATTTCCCCGAAGAGGAGAGGATGATGCAGTACAACAACGGTAAGTATTTCCCTCAGTTATGAAACCAAGGTTATCGATCCAGTAGGATAACCAAGCAACGCTATGTAAATGGAACCTGCACACAAATGAGAAATACTTGCAACCCAATGCGTAAGAGGGGTTGTCAGTCCCTCCTCGGTATTGAGGTAGATTAAATTGTATGAGATTGGATAAATAGATCTGACAAAAACAAAAAATAAAATAAATAAAGAAAAAGTGCAGAAAGGTATTTTTTGGTTTCTGGAATAATAGATCGGAAAACAATATGGTAGAAAATAGACCCGGGGGGCATATATTTCACTAGTGGCTTCTCTTGAGAAAATAGCATACGCTGGGTAAACAAATTGTTGTTGGGAAATTGATAGAAGAGCAAATAATTATGAAGATATCCAAGGCAATGATCATGTATATAGGCATCACGTCCAAGATTAGTAGACCGGCTCCTGCCTGCATCTACTACTATTACTCCACACATCAACCGCTATCCAGCATGCATCTACTGTATTAAGTTCATGGAGAAACGGAGTAATGCAATAAGAACAATGACATGATGTAGACAAGATCTATTCATGTAGGAATATACCCCATCTTTTTATCCTTAATAGCAATGGTACATGCGTGCCTCGCTACCCCTTCTGTCACTGCGTCAGGACACCACAAGATCAAACACATCACAAAGCACCTCTTCTTGCAAGAAAAATCAATCTAGCTGGCCAAAGCAAACCAAAGTTTCGGAGAAGAAATACGAGGCTATAATAATCATGCATATAAGAGATCAAAGAGGACTTAAATAATATTCATGGATAGATCTGGTCATAAACTCATAATTCATTGGATCCCAACAAACACATCGCAAAAAGTCATTACATCAAATAGATCTCCAAGAACATCGAGGAGGACATTGTATTGAGAATCAAAGAGAGAGAAGAAGCCATCTAGCTACTGCCTACGTACACGTAGGTCTGTGGTGAACTACTCACGCATCATCGGAGGAGCACCAATGAGGATGATGAACCCCCTTGTGATCGTGTTCCTCTCCGGCAAGGTGCTGGAATATGGTTCTAGATTGGATCTCGTAGTTCTGGAACTTGCGGTGGCTCAAATTGTGTTTCGTCGACTCCCCTAGTGTTTCTAGAATATTTGGGTATTTATAGAGATGAGAGGCGGTGGAAAGGACCTCTATGGGCCCCACCACCCATGAGGGCGCGCTAGGGGCCTCTAGCATGCCCATGTGGGTGGTGGGCCCCACGGGCCTTCCCTCGTGCACTTCCTTGGCTCCCAAGTTGTCTTCTGGGCAGAAAAAATCTCCAAAAAGTTTCGTGGCATTTGGACTTCGTTTGGTACTGATATTCTACGAAGAAAAAAAACAAGCAAAAAACAGCTACTAGCACTGGATACTATGTCAATAGGTTAGTCCAAAAAAATGATATAAAGTTGTTATAAAATGAATGTAAAACATCCAAGAATGATAATATAATCGCATGGAACAATAAAAAATTATAGATACGACGTATCATGCATTTCCTGACATCTACCAATATTACCAATTCTTTGACATTCATCACAAGAGACGACAAACTTACGTGCATCTTTGAGGAGATTAGGCCAATAAAAACCATACTATAATACTTTACATGCAGTTATGTGCATGGTGTCCTCCATATGCTTTGGAATGATACTTCCATAGGATTTGTTCCTGTTCATACTCAGGTACAGAACGTCTAATAAAACCATCTACTCCTTCTTTATATAAATGCGGGTCGTCCCAAAAGTAATGCCTCAAATCCACAAAGAACTTTTTATTTTGTTGGTATGTGTAACTAGGTGGTTTATATTTAGCAACAATGTAATTAGCATAGTCTACATAGCAAGGATTGTTACGAGAAGTAGAAGCATTTATAACAACTAATTTCTCAATAGGAAAATTAACTTAATAGGCAGTGGGTCATCAAGAACATTTTCCATCCTAGACAAGTTACCTGCTACAGGATTCCCGACTCCTTTTCTATCAATAATATGCAAATCAAACTCTTGTAGCAGAAGAACCCACCTAATTAGTCTAGGTTTAGCATCTTCCTTTTTCGTAAGATATTTAATAGCAGCATGATCGATGTGAATAGTAACTTTAGAATCAACAATATATGGTCTGAATTTATCACAAGCAAACACAACTGCTAAAAATTCTTTCTCAGTGGTAGCATAATTTGTTTGAGCACTATCCAAGGTCTTGCTAGCATAATGAATAAAATTCAATTTCTTATTAACTCTTTGACCTACAACATCACCAATAGCATAATCACTAGCATCACAGATTATTTCAAAGGGTAGGTTTGAATCAGGTGGTTGAAAAATGGGTGGAAAAATTAAGGTTTTCTTAAGTGTTTCAAAGGATTCTACGCAATGATCATCAGAAACAAATGGAACATATTTTCGCAGAAGATTGGTAAGAGGCCTAGAAAATTTAGAGAAATCTTTTATGAACCTTCTATAGAAACCAACATGACAAAGGAAACTTCATATAGCTTTGATATCTTTAGCAAATGGCATTTTCACAATTGCATCAACTTTAGCTTTATCTACCTCAATACCTCTTTCAGAAAATTTATGCCCGAACTATACTTTCATTTACCATAAAGTGGCACTTCTCCTAGTTCAAGACAAGATTAATCTCTTCACATCTCTGCAAAACTCGGTCAAGGTTGCTTAAGATATCATCAAAAGAGGTTCCGTAAACGGAAAAATCATCCATGAATACGTAAACAATATTTTCACAAAAATCAGAGAATGTAGCAGTCATACATCTTTCAAAGGTAGCAAGTGCATTACATAGACCAAACGGTATGCGTCTATAAGCGTAAGTTCCATAAGGACAAGTAAAGGTGGTTTTATCTTGATCTTCTTCTGATACATGTATTTGAGAAAAACTAGAATATCCATCTAGGAAACAAAAATGTGTATGCTTAGATAAGCTTTCTAACATTTAGTCAATAAAAGGTAAGGGATAATGATCTTTCCTAGTAGCTTTTTACAATTTCCTGAAATCGATTACCATCCTACAACCGGTTACAATTCTTTGCGGGATAAGTTCATTTTTATCATTAGGAACAACGGTAATACCTCCTTTCCGAGGAACACAATGAATGAGACTTACCCATCTACTATCAACTATAGGATAAATTATACCTGCTTCCAGAAGCTTTACTATCTTCGTTTTTACCACATACTTCATCTTAGGATTCAAGCGTCATTGATGATCGACGACCGGTTTCGCATCAGGCTCCATATTAATCTTGTGTTGGCATAAAGTGGGACTAATGCCCTTAAGATCATCAAGAGTATATCCAATAGCAGCACCGTGCTTCCTCAGAGTTTTAAGTAATCTCTTTTCTTCATGCTCTGAAAGGTTAGCATTGATAATAACAGGATAAACCTTCTTTTCATCAAGATAAGCATATTTCAGTGTATTAGGCAGTTTCATTAATTCAAACACAAGATCAGTCTTAGGTGGGAGGGGATCTCCTAGAGTTTGAACAAGAAAATTATGCTTAAGGATAGGTGCTTGTTTAAAGAATATCTCATCTATTTCATTTCTTTCATTCATCTTCATATCATTTTCATGCTCGGGCAAATATTGTTCTAAGGGGTCAGTAGGAGGTACGACAATAGAAGCAAGACCAATAATCTCGTCTTTACTAGACAATTCTTTCTCATGTGGTTATTTACTAAACTTGGAGAAGTTGAACTCATGAGATACATTGCCAAATTTAACTCTAACCTTTTCTTTAACATAATCTATTTCAGCATTAATAGTATTCAAGAAGGGTCTACCAAATATAATGGGACAAAAATTATCTTGTTGTGATCCAAGTACTAAGAAATCAGTAGGATATTTGATCTTACCACACAGGTCTTCAACATCTCTAACAATCCCAAGCAATGAAATAGTATCTCTGTTTCCAAGCTTAATAGTAACATCAATATATATCTTCAACATCAACGAGTGCAATGTCATTCATAACTTCTTGATAAAGAGAAAACAGAATTGCACTTACACTAACACCCAAATCACATAAACCATGATAGAAATGTTCTCCAATTTTAACAGAAACAACAGGCATGCCAACTACAGGCTTATTGTTGTCTAACATATCTTGTTCATTTCTAGCAGGTTTAGCAATTCTAGTAGCCTCAGAACAGAAATAAATAACATGCCCATCAATAGTATTAACTAAGAGATCCTTAACCATTGAAATATCAGGTTCCATCTTAATTTTCAGTGGTTTTAGGTGTTCTAATATTACTCTTGTGAACCATAGTTGTAACTTTAGCATGTTCCTTAATCCTAATAGGGAAAGGAGGTTTCTCAATATAAGCAGTTGGCACAACTGGATCAACATTATAAATGATTGTTTCATCTTTAGCTATAATAGGTTCCTCACAATTTCAATAGGTGGATGAAATTTAAACAAGTCTCCTTAGGGAGATCAACATGAGCAGCATAATTCACAAAAGGTAGCTACTATCTCAGAGTCAAGTCCATATTTAGTACTAAACTTATGAAAAGCATCAATTTCCACAAAAGATTTAACACACTAAAACTCAAGATTTATACCTGAATCTTTACATTTGTTGATTTCCCAATCTTCAGAGTTGCGTTTAATTCTTTCCAAAAGATCCCATTTGAATACAGTAGTTTTCTTCATAAAGGAACCATTAGAAGAAGTATTGAGCATGGATTGGTCATTATGAGAAAGCCGAGCATAAAAGTTTTGCATAATTATTTCGGAGCTCATGATTGGGGCATGTATGCATCATACATTTAAGCCTCAGCTTGAGTGATAATTTCTCCTTCATGAGGCCAAAAATTATATATATAATTCCGATCATGATGAACCAAATGCATAGGATAAAACTTCTGGTGAAATTCCAGCTTCAACCTGTTCTAGTCCCATGTTCCAGTATCATCTGATAGCCTATACCATGTCAATGATTCCCCCCTCCCACCGAAGCTAAAGGGGATACCTTCTTCTTAACTCCATCCTCGGATAACTCTGCAAGCTTAAACAATCCAAATTTTTCATCTATATAGATTAAGTGCATATCAGGATGTACTGTTCCATCTCCTGCATAAGGATTAGCTAGCAGCTTCTGTAACATACCTGAAGGAATCTCATAATAAATATTTTCATAGGTTTAGTAGGTTGAGGGGCAACTTTTATTGCTTCCGGTCGAGCTGAAGATACCCCCAAACAAGCCTATCAAAGGATTATTTTCCATAATGACAAGTAACAGTAAATTTCAGCACGTAATAAAAATGTTTCCTTACCAAATTCCACTTACCAAAGGTGCTTCACTCCAAGGTTGTCAGAATCGCGATTCTATTGTACGATTCTACGACTTTACGATCCAAACTAACCCCTCTGATTCTATGATTTTGGTTCATAGAATCTACGTTTTTATGATCCTGATAGTGAAGATTCTACGATTTGCGATCCTGCCATCGGAGCTCCGATCCGATTCAGAATCACGATTCTGACAACCTTGCTTCACTCCCTAGCAATGTGCCAGAAAAGAGTCTTGATGACCCACAAGTACATGTGATCAATCGTAGTCCTTTCGATAAGTAAGAGTTTCGAACCCAATGAGGAGCAAAAGGAAATGATAAGCGGTTTTTAGCAAGATATTCTTTGCAAGTATTGAAAGTAGCGGTAACAAGTCATTTTGTAGTAAGGTAATTCGTAACAAGTAACAAGTAGCAATAGTAACAAAGGTGAAGCAAGGTAGCCCAATCCTTTTTATAACAAAGGACAAGCCGGAATGTTCTCTTATAATAAAGTGTTCTTGAGGACACATGGGAATTATCATCTAGTCACGTTCATCCTGTTGAGTTCATTCATGTTCACTACTTTGGTAATTTGATATGTGGGTGGACCGGTGCTAGGGTGCTTCTCTTACTTGAACAGGCAATCCTTATGATTACCCCCTCTCACATCCGCAACTACGGAAGAAGAATTAAGATAAATCTAACCATAGCATGAAACATATGGATCAAAATCAGCCCCTTACGGAATAAGCCTAAACTAGGTTTTAAGATTCTTTCACTCTCGCAACCCATCATCTACTGATTACTCCCCAATGGCTCCCCTTAGGCCCAAATATGGTGAAGTGTCATGTAGTCGATGTTCACATGACACCACTAAGGAAGAACAACATACATTTCAACAAAATATCGAACAGATACCAACTTCACATGATTACCTACAACCGGACTTCTCCCATGTCCTCAAGAACAAAAGTAACTACTCACAAATCATATTCATGTTCAAGATCAGAGGTGTATTGAATATGCTTAAGGATATGAACATATAATCTTCTACCAAATAAACCAGCTAGCATCAAGTACGAGATGTTATCAACACTGCTAGCAACCCATAAGTACCAATCTGAGGGTTTGATACAAAGATTGAATACAAGAGATGAACTAGGATTTTGTATGAGATGGTTCTAGTGAAGGTGTTGATGAAGATTGGTCCTCCCACGATGAGAGGATCGTTCGTGATATCAATGGCTTCGATTTCCCCCTCCCGGAGGGAAGTTTCCCCGGTGGAATCGCTCCGCCGGAGAGAAAAAGTGCTCCTGCCCAGGTTCCGCCTCGAGATGACGACACTTCATTCTGAAAGTCTTCTCGTCATTTTTTCTATGGCAAATAGTCTCATATAGAAAGATGGGCACCGGAGGCCTGCTGGGGGCCCACAAGCTCATAGGGCACGCCCAGGGGGGTAGGGCGCGCCCCTTGAGCTCATCACTCCCTGGTGGCCCCCCTTCTGATAATTCTATCGTCAATAATTTTTATATATTCCAAAACAATTATTCGTAAATTTTCAGGTCATTTGGAGTTGTGCAAAATAGCTATCTCTGCTGTAGCCTTGATACGTCTCTAACGTATCTATAATTTTTGATTGTTCCATGTTGTTATATTATCATTCTTGGATGTTTTACGATCATTTTATAGCAACTTTATATCATTTTTGGGCCTAAACTATTGACATAGTGCCCATTGCCAGTTGCTATTTTTTGCTTGTTTTTTACTTCATAGAATATCAGTACCAAACAAAGTCCAAATGCCACGAAACTTTTTGGAGATTTTTTTGGACCAGAAGACAACTTGGGAGCCAAAGGAAGCACCTGGGGGAGGCCCGTGGGGCCCATGATACACCAGGGCGCGCCAGAGGCCCCTGGCGCACCCTGATGTACCATGGGGCCCACAGAGGTCCTCTTCACCGCCTCTTCGCTCTATAAATCCTCAGAAATTCTAGAAACCCTAGGGGAGTAGACGAAACACAATTCCAGCCGCTGCAAGTTCCATAACCACGAGATCCAATCTACACCATCACAGAGGGGTTCATCAACCTCATTGGTGCCTCTCCGATGATGCGTGAGTAGTTCACCATAAACCTACGGGTCCGTAGGCAGTAGCTAGATGGCTTTCTCACTCTTTTTGATTCTCAATACAATGGTCACTTGGAGATCTATTTGATGTAATAACTTTTTGCGGTGTGTTTGTTGGGACCCGATGAAGTTTGCAGATTTCTATCCATGAATATTATTTGAGTCTTCTTTGATCTCTTATATGCATGATTACTTATAGCCTCGTCTTTCTTCTTCGAATCCTTGGTTTAGTTAGGCCAACTAGATCGATTTCTCTTGCCAAGGGAAGAGGTGCTTTGTGATGGGTTCGATCTTACGGTGCCCTCACCCAGTGACAAAAGGGGTAGCGAGGCACGTATGTATCGTTGCTATTAAGGATAACAAGATGTGGTCTATTCCTACATGAATAGATCTTGTCTACATCATATCACCGTTCTTATTGCGTTACTCCGTTTCTCCATGAACCTAATACACTAGATGCATGCTGGATAGCGGTTGATGTGTGGAGTAATAGTAGTCGATGCAGAATCATTTCGGTCTACTACTCTTGGACGTGATGCCTATATAATGGTGATTGCCTTGGATATCGTTGCTACCTCTTGAGCACTGCATTGGATTTCCCCGAAGAGAAGAGGATGATGCAGCAAAGTAGCATAAGTATTTCCCTCGGTTTTTTAGAACAAAGGTATCAATCCAGTAGGAGGCCACGCGCAAGTCCCTCGTACCTACACAAAACAATAGCTCAACACAACCAACGCGATTAGGGGTTGTCAATCCCTTCACGGTCACTTACGAGAGTGAGATCTGATAGAGATGATAGATAATATTTTTGGTATTTTTGGTATAAAGATGCAAGGTAAAATAAAAGGCAAAGTAAAAAAGCAAAGCAATAATAAAGTGATTGGAGATTGATATGATGAGAATAGACCCAGGGGCCATAGGTTTCACTAGTGGCTTCTCTTAAGAGCATAAGTTTTTCTACGGTGGGTGAACAAATTACTGTTGAGCAATTGACAGAATTGAGCATAGTTATGAGAATATCTAGGTATGATCATGTATATAGGCATCACGTCCGAGACAAGTAGACCGACTCCTGCCTGCATCTACTACTATTACTCCACTCATCGACCGCTATCCAGCATGCATCTAGAGTATTAAGTTAATGAAAATAGAGTAACGCCTTAAGCAAGATGACATGATGTAGAGGAATAAATTCATGCAATATGATAAATACCCCATCTTGTTATCCTCGATGGCAAGAATACAATACGTGCCTTGCTGCCCCTTCTGTCACTGGGTAAGGACACCGCAAGATTGAACCCAAAGCTAAGCACTTCTCCCATTGCAAGAAAAACCAATCTAGTAGGCCAAACCAAACTAATAATTTGAAGAGACTTGCAAAGATAACCAATCATACATAAAAGAATTCAGAGAAGATTCAAATATTGTTCATAGATAATCTTGATCATAAACCCACAATTCGTCGGTCTCAACAAACACACAGCAAAAAGAAGATTACATCGAATAGATCTCCACGAGAGAGGGGGAGAACATTGTATTGAGATCCAAAAAGAGAGAAGAAGCCATCTAGCTACTAACTATGGACCCGAAGGTCTGAGGCAAACTACTCACACTTCATCAGAGAGGCTATGATGATGATGTAGAAGCCCTCCGTGATGGATGCCCCCTCCGGCGGAGCTCCGGAACAGGCCCCAAGATGGGATCTCGTGGGTACAGAAGGTTGCGGCGGTGGAATTAGGTTTTTGGCTCTGTATCTGATCATTTGGGGGTACATAGGTATATATAGGAGGAAGGAGTACGTCGGTGGAGCTTCGAGGGGACCACGAGGCAGCGGGCGCGCCCTCCACCCTCGTGACCGCCTCATGGCTTTCTTGACGGAGGGTCCAAGTCTCCTGGGTCTTATCTGATGAGAAAATCACGTTCCCGAAGGTTTCATTCCGTTTGGACTCCGTTTGATATTTCGTTTCTTCGAAACACTGAAATAGGCAAAAAAAACAGCAATTCTGGGCTGGGCCTCCGGTTAATAGGTTAGTCCCAAAAGCAATATAAAAGTGGAAAATAAAGCCCAATATAGTCCAAAATAGTAGATAATATAGCATGGAGCAATCAAAAATTATAGATACGTTGGAGACGTATCAATCGTCATAATTATTTGATCTTCTATCAATTGCCCAACAGTAATTTGTTTACCCGTCGTATACTATTTTCTCGAGAGAAGGCACTAGTGAAAGCTACAGCCCCCGGGTCTATCTTTTATCATATTGCTTTTCGATCTATCTTTGGCCACTTTTGTTTTCAGATCTATTATTCCAAAAACTCAAAAATACTTTGGTGCACTTTTTATTTGCATTTTTTTCGTGTTTTATTCAGATCTGTTTATCCAAACTCATACTATGTAATCTATCTTTTTACCAAGGAGGGATTAACAACCCCTCTTACACGTTGGGTTGCAAGGTTTTGTTCTTTGTGTGCAGGTACTGTTTACACAGTGTTGCTTGGTTCTCCTACTGGTTCGATAACCTTGGTTTCATAAATGAGGGAAATACCTACCATAGTTCTACTGCATCATCCCTTCCTTTTTGGGAAATACCGACGCGGATACAAGCAATCAAAAGGAATTTATAGCGCCGTTGCCGGGGATACATCATCAACATCTATCAAGTTCCTAATCATAAATCTCATCTCTTTGCAATTTACATTATTTGCCATTTGCCTCTCCTTTTCATCTCCCCCACTTCACAAATATTTGCCTTTTTATTCGCCTTCTTTCTCGTTTGCCTTTTTCTCGTCAGATCTCTTGTTTGCTTGCAATCTTCTTTGCATGTTTACGATGTCTCAAGAAAACACCAAGTTGTGTGACTTTTCCAATACTAATAACAATGATTCTATTAGTACTCAGATTGCTCCTCCCGCCACTAGTACGTAGTCTTGTGGTATTAATGTCGCCCTGTTCAATCTTGTTATGAAAGAGCAATTTTCCGGTACTCCTAATGAGGATGTCGCGTCCCATCTAAAGACATTTGTGGAATTGTGCGATATGCAAAATAAAAAATATGTGGACATTGATAGTATGAATTAGAAATTAATTCCTTTCTCCTTGAGGATCATCCAAAAAATTGGTTTTCATCTTTGCCTCGCAATAGTATCGATTCTTGGCATAAGTGCAAGGTTGCTTTTATTACTAAGTATTTCCGCTCGCTAAAATTATTTCCCTTAGAACTCAAATCATGAATTTTAAGCAACCTGAGCATGAACATGTTGCAAAATCTTGGGAAAGAATGAAATTGATGCTAAGAAATTATCCTACTCATGGTTTAAATCTTTGGATGATCATACAATTTTTTTATGCGGGATTGAATTTCGTCTCTAGAAATCTTTTAGATTCCGCGCGGGTGGTACTTTTATGGAAACTACTTTGGTTGAAGCTACTAAACTGCTAGATAATATCATTGCAAATAATTCACAATGGCATACCGAAAGAGCACCTACTAGTAAAAAGGTTGATTTGGTTGAATAAATTAGTACTTTGAGTGAAAAAGTTGATGCTCTTTTGAAATTGGTTGCTAGTAAAAATGCTCCTATTGATCTTAATGATGTGCCTACTTTGACTGGGCATAATAGTGATCCCATAGATGTGAATTTTGTCTTGCGGAACAATTTTAATAACAATACTTATATAGGTAATTTTAATCCTAGGCCTTTTTCATGGAAATTCCTCTAATAATTATGGTAAAGGAACTAGTGAAGAGTCAACTTTAGCTAGAGGGCGTCCCAATGATTTGGAGGGTGAAAAAATTGATGAAAGTGGGTTTGGAGAGGTCAAAACTTTAACTAGTGATGTGCCCACTCTTTTGGATTACAAAGACTTTAATTATGATAGTTGCTCTTTGATTGAGTGTATTTATTTGTTGCAATCCATGATAAATTCACCCAATGCTTATGAACAAAATAAAGCTTTTACTAAACATACTGTTGATGCCATGATGAAAGTTTTTGAAGAAAAAATGGAATTAGAGATTTCAATACCTTGAAAATTACATGATGAATGGGAACCTACCATTAAAGTCAAGATAAAAAATTATGAGTGCTTTGCTTTATGGGATTTGGGTGCTAGTGTTTCCATAATTCCAAAATCTCTATGTGATGTGTGTGGTCTTACCAATATTGAAGAATGTTCTCTTAATTTCCACTTGGTGGTTTCTACTATTAAAAAGCCTTTGGGAAGAATTAATGATGTTATTATTCTTGCAAATAGGACTATGTGCCCACAGATTTTATCGTTCTTGATATTGATTGCAATCCTCTTGTCCCATTATACTTGGTAGACCGTTTTTACGAACTATAGGTGCCGTGATTGATATGAAAGAACGCAATATTAAATTTCAATTTACACTAAGAAAGGGTATGGAACACTTCCCTAGAACAAGAATTAAGCCACCATATGAATTAATAATGAGGGCAACCTATGGATCAAAAACTAAAGATTACAACACTTGAATCTATGCATTATGCCTAGCTAGGGGCATAAAATGATAGCGCTTGTTGGGGGGCAACCCAATGAATAAATTTATTTTTTACTTTTTCTTTCTGTTCTTGAGTGTTTGCACAATTATGCTACTTTTATGATTGTGTTTTTATGTTTTAATTAGTTTTTGTGCCAAGTAAAGCCTTTGGGATCATGTTGGGTGACGGTTGATTTGATCTTGTTAGAAAACAGAAACGTTTGCGTCAGGTAACAGAATTGTTAGAGTTCATAGATGCGACGAAAGCTTCTAATTTTTTTCACAAGATTGATATACCAATTTCCTACGTTTTCCTAATTTTGCAAAATTCTTGGAGTTACAGAAGTATGAGTAAAATTCGCGTCTTTACAGACTGTTCTATTTTTGACCGATTCTATTTTCTTTGCATCGTGTGCTTATTTTGATGAATCTATGGTTTGTATTGGAGGGTGTAAGCCATGGCAAAGTTAGAATACAATAGGTATAATGCAATAACAAAATTTGAATGGGTTTGCAACAGTACTTAATGTAAAGATTGGTTTTCTTATACTAACGGATCTCACAAAGGTTTTGTTAAGTTTTGTGTAATTGAAGTTTTCAAGTTTTGGGTGAGATCACGATGGATGGAGGAATAAGGAGTATCAAGAGCCTAAGCTTGGGGATGCCCCATGGCACCCCAAGTTAATATTCAAGGAGAACCAAGCAACTAAGCTTGGGGATGCCCCAGAAGGCATCCCCTCTTTCTTCTAACGACCATCGGTAATTTTACTTGGAGCTATATTTTTATTCGTCACATATCATGAGTTTTGCTTGGAGCGTCTTGTATTATATGAGTCTTTGCTTGTTTTGCTTTTTGGTTTGCCACTGGTATCCTTGCTGGACACACCTGTTTGAGAGAGCCAAAATTATACTATGATTTGTTAGAATTGCTCTATGTGCTTCACTTAAAAGTTTTGAGCTATGGAATTACTCTAGTGCTTCACTTATATCTTTTTTAGCACGGTGTGCTTTTTTATTTTTGAATAAATACTCTCATGCTTCACTTAGATTTATTTGAGAGTTAGTAATTTTTTTAAGAAATTTTCTCATGCTTTACTTATATAATTTTGAGAGATGAAAATCGTTATGCTCATGTTCTTCACTTAAATTTATTTGAGCTTGTCAAATGCAATGGCAATATATGAAACTAGTGCCAAAGTGATAGATATTCAAGAGGGATATAATAAAAACTATCATGAAGATCATTGGACAAAATAAACTTGATTCCTTGTAATAGTTTTGAGATATGATGATAGTAATATGTGAATCATGTTGGTGAGTAATTATGCTTTAGTAAGAATATTGGTGTTAAGGTTTGTGATTCCCTATGCAAGCATAAAGTCAATAGTTATGCAATGAAATTACATCCTACTTGTGGTGCATTATTTGGTGTTAATTATGCTTAATGCTCGTTTATGAGAAATTCCGTTTCTTGGTTGGTTGCTTCTCAATCTTTTTGCTAGCCTCCACTTGTACTAAGTAGAAATACTACTTGTGCATTCACAATCCTTAAACCCAGTCTTTCCATATGAGTCCACCATGCCTACCTATATGCAGTATTTCCGTGTCGTTCTAAGCAAATGTGTATGTGCCAACTCTAATTTTCAAAATGAATTTTCTTTTTGTGTGCCAGTACCACTCATGAAGCGGCAGGGGGTGGCCAATATTTTCCATGCTAGATGTGTTATTCTCAAGATGAGTGTTTATTCACTTGTCATTGTACAAGAGTACGGCGGTAATAGGGATGCCCAGTCCCGAGATGAAAAAGAAATTTACTTTATGTTGTCAAATAATAAATTCCTTGGAAAGTGTTGGTATGGACGGTACCCGTGGATGCGGCTAGCCGTGGAGTGTGAAAGAATGGTGGAAAAAAGAAATACACTTTATTTTATGTTTGGGAGCCGCCTATGATATATCTAGCATGGAAAGTGTTGGGAATTACTCGGTCATTTTCATTGACGGGAAAAGCATGCCTCTCAAAATATTTTACCTCTCAATTTAAGCTTTGAGCTCTGGCACCTCTACAAATCCCTAATTCCCTCTGCGAAGGGCCTATCTATTTACTTTATGCAATTTTTATTTTTATTTGAGCACCAACTAAGGGGAACTATGATCGTACTTGAGCATTGGATGTAGCTAATATTCGAGTGTGCTTCATGAATGGATCAATGATTGAGCATGATGGGCTAGGGATAACTTTCTTTAGTGTTGATATTTTAAAAGACATGGTTGTTTGTTGATATGCTTGAGTATTGAAGTCTTCATGTCAAATATAGACTATTGCTTTGAATTATCTAAAAGTCCAAATGTCCATGCTACAAAAGAAAACAATATGTGATGAACATGTTAGGTACCATTCCACATCAAAAATTCTATTTTTATCATTTACCTACTCGAGGATGAGCAAGAATTAAGCTTGGGTATGCTGATACGTCTCCAACGTATATATCTATAATTTTTTTATTGTTCCATGTTGTTATATTATCATTCTTCGATGTTTTACAATCATTTTATAGCAACTTTATAACATTTTTTGGGACTAACCACTACTAGGGAAAAGCCTAGCAGCAGCTCGGGTTTTGGGTGTATCAGTAGCGCGAGTGCCGCGCTACTGATACGGCGCCACAGCTAACTTGTAGCAGTAGCGCATGTTGACACACGCTACTGCTATACATGGTTAGCTGTAACGCGCGTTGCAAATAGCGCTACTGCTAATTAGCTGTAGCGGGTCTTATACCCCGTGCTACTGCTATTACTTTCAAAAACAAAACAAAAATCTCGATCCCGTGCGTGATGTCAATGGCAGCAATGGTAAGATCTAGCGATGATTGGCGTCGCCGGAGGCATGAACGGAGAGCGGAAGACCAGATCCAGCAGTGGCTATTGGAGAGGGCCCGGTTCTATGGCAGAGCTAGGCCGCGGCATGGGGCTCCTCTTCCTGACCATGCCAGATAGCTCCGGGTCATCCATGGCAACGACCTGCACGGGCATGGACATGGGAGGGTGAGTCAAACCAGAGGGAGAGAGAGAGAGAGAAAAGGAAAACCGAGGGAGAGAGGAAGGTGATGTAGGGAGCAGCGGAGCTAGTCACCGGTGGCGAGGTGCTCCAGTGTGGTGGCGCTGGGTGGCGGCCTCCTAGACGTCGGTGGAAGATCGACGAGCTCCTAGACGCCGGTGGCGCGAGGCGGCGGCCTCTTTCGGCACCATGGAGGAGGATGGGTGCATGGGCAAGAGGTCCATGTGAGAGCGTATGGAAAGTGAGAGGAGAGAGTGATGGAAGAGAGGAGGGATTTGGGTGAGGAGATGGGGATTCGGCCGAGGATATGGCGACTTCACCTACCTCATACTTAGTAGTAGCGAGGGGTATAAAACCGCGCTACTACTATCAACTTAGTAGTAGCGCGGGTTTATACCCCTCGCTACTACTATGGCATGTGTCGGGGGGCACGGTAGAGACCGCTTAGTAGTAGCGAGGGTTAAAAACCCGCGCTACTACTATCAACTTAGTAGTAGCGAGGGTTAAAAACCCGCGCTACTGCTAATTAGCAGTAGCGCTTCTTTTTGTGCCGCGCTGCTGTTAAGATTCTGTGTATAAGGTTTTCCCTAGTAGTGAACCTATTGACATAGTGCCCAGTGTCAGTTGTTGTTTTTTGCTTGTTTTTTACTTCACAGAATATCGGTACCAAACAAAGTCCAAATGCCACGAAACTTTTTGGAGATTTCTTTTGGACTAGAAGACAACTTGGGAGCCACGGAAGCACCTGGGGGGAGGCCTGTGTGGCCCACGATACACCAGGGTGCATAGAGGCCTCTAGCGCGCCCTGATGTATCGTGGGGCCCACGTAGGTCCTCTCCACCGCCTCTTAGCTCTATAAATCCTCAGAAATTCCAAAAACCATAGGGGAGCAGACGGAACACAATTCCAGCCGCCGCAAGTTCCAGAACCACGAGATCCCATCTACACCATCACGGAGGGGTTCATCATCCTCATTGGTGCCTCTCTGATGATGTTTGAGTATTTCACCATAGACCTACGGGTCCGTAGGCAGTAGCTAGATGGCTTTCTCTCTTTTTTTAATTCTCAATACAATGGTCTCTTGAAGATCTATTTGATGTAATGACTTTTTCCAGTGTGTTTGTCGGGATCCGATGAAGTTCGAGTTTATGATCAGATTTCTATCCATGAATATTATTTGAGTCTTATTTGATCTCTTATATGCATGATTACTTATAGCCTCGTATTTCTTCTTCGAATCTTTGGTTTAGTTAGGCCAACTATATCAATTTTTCTTGCCATGGGAAGAGGTGCTTTTGTATGGGTTCAATCTTATGGTGTCCTCACCTAGTGACAGAAGGGGTAGCGAGGCACGTATGTATCGTTGCTATTAAGGATAACAAGATGGGGTCTATTTCTATATGAATAGATCTTGTCTATATCATGTCACCGTTCTTATTTCATTACTCCGTTTCTCCATGAACTTAATACACTAGATGCATGCTGGATAGCGATCGATGTGTGGAGTAATCTCTACTATTAAAGGAGAATCGAACGTCGTGATGGTTCGACCTCGCTCGACCCCTTCGCACGATTCCTCCATCGAAGAGAAAAAACAGCCACGACCAACGCCCCGTTCGACCTCCCTCGACCCCTCCCCCTCACCTTCGACGGCCCACCCATGATCTCTCCTCCCCTCTCCCACCCCAACTGATCGCAGCCCCAAGATTCCCCGCAAAGCACCGAGGGAAAAACAGCACGAAGTTCCTCGCGATAGCCCCAACGCGGCCTCCTGCTGCTCGTCGATGATGCCGCCCCACGATTCGGACCGGCATGTCTCCTGGGAGGCCACTCAATTTGTACGTGCTAACCCTTGTCCTGAATTCTCCAGTTAAATTGTTCTATTGATTCATGGAAGAGAAAGAGACCAGACAGGAGCGCAGCGACGGTGCCAGTCGTGGAAGAAATAGGTAGGAGGGAGGGAGAGACCTAGACATTGCAGGTGCCATGGTGTGGCCACCGTTGTCGTCGACGGCCCTCCGCTCATCTTTGTCTCCTCCTTCTGCGCGACCTGGACATTGCAGGTGCAATGGTGTGGCCACCGCTGTCGTCGACGGCCCACTCAAAGTGCAGACCATGCCCCATCCCAAAGCCGCCACGCACCGGTGCCACATACTGCCGGCAGCGCTGCAACACGCCCGCTGACAGCTTCCCCTCCCATGCCGCCTGCCCGCCTCTCCTCCCTCTTACGTTGATATGTTCAATGCATGGAGGCGTCAATCTAGACCCCGTGGACACGATGGCCTGGATCCACTCTCTCCTCTATCCATCCCTTGTGGCGGTGGTTACCTGGCTGTAGTGAATAGAAATTTTGGTGGCCAAAGGATTTACTATTTGGCAGACTTGTTCATCATTGCTGTAGCATGGAGACTCCTTCCAGCCATTGTACGTGTCTTTTTTATGTCTCATTTATTTGTTTGCTTCAGTTATTCTTTCTTTGAACTCGTGATTGTGTATTTGTTTGCAGGATTAAACATGTTATCTTGCCCAGTACTTCCCTCATGTGACTGTTCTAACCGAGTACCTTTCTTTGTGAGTTACTCTCTCTAGATGTTTGAGAATGGTAGATCAATGCAGCTTAGTAAAAGCCTGCTGAATTCTGTAGCCAGAATTGGTAGCACACTGCAATGTTTCAGAAGCACTAAATTAATAATGTAAGATGGTAGCGGCGATTTTACATCAACCTATTGGTGTGTCTATCCATTCTAGAGGAATGTGCATGAAGTGAGAACTTTTCATGATGGAACCACCAAGTTTGATTTTAGTTTCTCCCACTTGATATTCTGCTTCATTTTCTTCCTTTTTTTAGTAGAAGTACTATGCCTCTCCTGCACAGTACGTAATTCAGCTAATCTAATGTATTTAACACTGTCTTATTTAGGTGGAAGTGATGTATTAAAAAATATCTAATAAATATGCTTAAATGGTGATGCCGATACTCAAAATCCAAACACTGAAGAATGCATATATATTGCATGGTTTGCCATTAGAGCACATTTGAAGGAACAAGTTCACCTCAAGCCATCAGAGTGAAATTCTCATTGCCATAAGGTGATCTGTGATCCTCACGTAGTATGTAAACTCTGGGTGAAATCTAATATATCTCTTACGTAGAATTTGTCTATAGATTTTGTGAGAATTTGTCCCATTCAAAACTACATTACCTGACTAACTTATTTTTTGCCGAATCATATCATGAGTTACTGTTCACATGTACTGTAGCTTCGTGAAGAAAAGAAATAGGATACATTTTCTAGCTTTATATTCATTTATTTTTACTGTAATGTCTAAGAATGAAAGCACTCAAGTTCTGCACCTTTCCAATAGTTTATTTGTCTAATATGTTACCTTTTACACAAGTGGGGGCTTATGTGATAACTTGGCATCTGCATCTCTGTTGCGTCTGACTTTAGTGGTAACAGATTGAGGACCTTAATTGAATGGCAATAGCGTGGACCAGCAGACAAGGATGATGTCATGGAGTCAGGAGAAAGGCTTGTTGGAAGTAGAATGAGGCGATGTTGTGTTCTTTTTCCTCTTAATTAACTTCACAGTGATATGTGTTGAACTTTAAAGCCTGAAAGTGCAGACCCAATTATCCATCTCTTGATTGGTCGGTGATTCATTGCAGATCTGAAATTTGGAAAAGGAAGTATTAATCTTCCTTCGCTGGATGTTTGTATTATGCCCTGAGTATCAATGAGTTCCTCGTTTACAAAGTAAGCAATCACCCCAAGTTTTTTTTCATTCCTTTGGTAGTTATGGATGCAATACAGTAGCTCAGGGACAAAAGCCGATCCATTAGTTCAGGTAAAAAAGGCAATCAGACATAGCTGACACAACATTCACACATGTTTCTAGGTTTTAAATTCAATACATGATATAATTTTGATTGCCACCTGATTTATGTTGAAGTTTTAACTCAAGCACTATTGTACTATTTGCAATAATATATTAGGATTAGTAAAATACGAGGTAAATATATAGTTTATACCATTGTTCATGCAACCCCCTTAACCAAATTCAGTTCTAGCTCCAAAGCGAGCAGTTGAAAATATTGAAGGTACCAGTGGTTAGCTAAAAATGATAGAAAAGATTATTTATCTGTTCACTACAAACCTGCATCTGATTTCTTTCTATAGTTCCTTTATCTAAGATTATGTTCTGAGTTTACAGGAAAATGAAAAAGCTAGCATGTGAACTTTAGTATGGCATTGAACACCCTCCTACCTGCCTTCTTTATTTTATTTGTATCTGTTGTATTTACACAATTAAACAATTATATACACCATCTGCGAAGTATTTGTTTACACTTTTTTTTTTGAAAAGGAGGATAGCCCACGGCCTCTGCATTCGAAAGATGCAGGCTGCCATATTATTAAAGCAGATGCATCAAATAACAAGGTCTGGTATTTGAGTACATCTCGCAAAAGGAGCAAAAATAAATAAACGCTAAGAAAGAAAATCAAAGCCACAACTGGCAGGACAATAGGACATAGTGACTAAATTCCTATCCTATTATGCGACCGCCATCCAAACCGGCTGAAGATAGCATTCGCATATGATTTCATTTTTTAGAAATTATATGTGTGTATGAAACAAAAGAAAGGTGTTAGTTCCAAGAGCACTATGAATTCTTTCAAAAATACAAAAGCTACTGCAATAGAAACACAAAAGTTACATTATGTACGAGTTCTAAGGAAAGTAATCCTTTTATTTCATTCGGCTGGTATATATGCAAGTACATGATTCCGAAAGGATAAATGACTAACAGACTTTCCCATTTTCTGGAGTCGGACTGAAAGACATTGATCCAAACACTCAATACCGGTGATTTTCGTTTGGCGGATTATGGTGTACTGTACTGCCTCATAATGTGAGGAGTACCTGCATGATGATCGTTTGATACCGTTTGATACGATTTTACCGTTTGCCGTTGTTCATGTAATTATGTTGCCCATGCCATAGCGAATTTTGGGTACCATTCGACTACGGCTTTTATATTCTGGCTAGAGTCTAACCCAGACTTTTGTATCAGTTTGGTTGCCAATGACTCCGCTGAGCTCCTTGGTTAATGAAATCATTTAAAAAAATACTTCTTTTGCATGCATATGTATGGGAGCCACCATACAAGACAAATAAATTTGTAACCAAGAACTAAGCTAATATATGAGCACCCATAATCTAATCGTTGTAAGGGCATCATCATCAGGGTCAAAGTGGTGCATGGTAGTCGAATAGGTAAGATGCAAGATAAGATTTTCATGTTATCACACACATGGGAAAATCACAAAATTGACACACACATTTACAATGTAGGAAAACGACTTTCTTGAGTTCCTTCAACACTATTTTTCCTTCCATGGCAATGCGAGGAGTATTGCATACTAGGTTTATTACAAGGGTGAATGAAGAGCATGAAAGCGGAAGGGATCAAGGGGCCAGAAAAACATGACACTGTCTTCATGCAAGGAGTGGTGGTTGTCGAGGAGGAAATAAGCGGGAAAGAGAATTGATATGTGTTGTTATATCGATGGAAATTACGCCGTCACATTAGACAGATATCTGAAATAGCTACGTTGTTTAATTGGTATGTCATTTTATTTATTCCGTGGCAACGCACGGGCACCAAACTAGTAGTAGTAGATGCAGAATCGTTTCGGTCTACTAATCTTGGACGTGATGTCTATATAATGATCATTGCCTTGGATATCGTCATAATTATTTGATCTTCTATCAATTGCCCAACAGTAATTTGTCTACTTACCATATGCTATTTTCTCGAGAGAAGGCACTAGTGAAATCTACGGCCCCCGGGTCTATCTTTTATCATATTGCTTTCCGATCTATCTTTTGCCACTTTTGTTTTCAGATCTGTTATTCCAAAAATCCAAAAATAGTTTGCTGTACTTTTTATTTGCATCTTTTATTTCGTGTTTTATTCATATCTATTTATCCAAACTCGGACTATTTAATCTATCTTTTTACCGTGGAGGGATTGAAAACCCCTTTTACGCGTTGGGTTGCGAGGTTTTGTTCTTTGTGTGCAGGTATCGTTTACATAGTGTTGCTTGGTTCTCCTACTGGTTCGATAACCTTGATTTCATAATTGAGGGAAATATCTACCGTAGCTTTACTGCATCATCCCTTCCTCTTTGGGGAAATACCGACGCAGATACAAGCAATCAAGCTTTTTGAGGTCCAGAATTCCAGCTGGCACATATCTCCCTATTCATGTGAAATTTGAAAATTAAGAGAGAAAAGACATTAGAATAGCATCGTAAAGTGAAACAATGACCCAAAACGTAAAAATAACCGTAGGAAAGCATGATGCAAAATGGACGTATCAACTCCCCTAAGTTTAGACCTTGCGTGTCCTCAAGCGAAAGCCAAACTCGATAATCATGACCACATGTTTAGAGAGAGAGATGTCGATAAAATAAAATACGGACATGAAAGTATCATGGTCATTATCATAGCAACAATATATATTATCATAAAACTTCTCATGATCAAGTAACAATTCATTCACAAGATAAAGTATGAACCATAAACTTCACTAAGAACTAACAAACTATCATCTCAGTCACTGAAACAATTGCAATTTATCATATTATCGGAAAGAGTCTATGTAAGAGCTTGGTAGCAATTTCACATACTAAACTATCATTTAGTCTTCCATGATTGGTGGCACTCACGACATATTTACGGAGCAAAAGTTTCAGTCAAACACGTAGAAAGATAGGGGTTTATAGTTTTCACCTCCCAACTTAATTATCTCGAGGATAAATGTCAACAATAATAACTCATGATTACCTACATCCAACTGGATATATATGTCTGGATCATTCCCCACCACATGATGCTTGCCAAGAGAAGAATAAATAAAACAGAATAGAGATAAACACTATTGACTCTTGCATAAAAGTAAATACTGAAAAGTAAAAGATAGGCCCTTCACAGAGGGAACCAGAGGTTG
Source organism: Aegilops umbellulata (assembly GCA_032464435.1). NCBI lineage: Eukaryota > Viridiplantae > Streptophyta > Magnoliopsida > Poales > Poaceae > Aegilops > Aegilops umbellulata. Next base: position 315,319,263 of record CP136056.1, on the reverse strand, counting down.
TCATGTGTTTTTTTACTTTTGGATGTGCAAGCTCTTAATGTAAAGGAACGTCACTTTATGTTGCCCCTTGTAATCGCAACCTTTATTATGCAGCCCGCTACTTTTATTTCTTTACCATAACAAAATCGTACAAAGCTTATTTTTCCCTTACAATAAAAGATCAAAAATTTAGGAGCAATTTTTATTGCTTTATGCATGGATGGCAACTTACTTGAAGGATTTTACTCAACCCATAGGTAGATATGGTGGACCCTCATGGCAAAAAACTGGGTTTAAGGGTTTTTGGATGCACAAGTAGTATCTCTACTTAGTATGACTTTGGTCTGCAGCGGCGTTCGGACATGATTTCTTTCGCAAGCGGAGACAAAAGTGGGGGGTTTTGCGAGAGGCCGAACCAATCCCAAGCCCGCTTCTAACCGCCCTGGCCCGCCAAAAACCCCTGCCCCTCCTGCACGTTTTTGGTCAGCACCGCTCCAGATCGTCAGCTCCCACATTCATGCCTGGCCAGAGTGGATGCGACTGCTCACTGGCGTCGGCATTGAAGCGGCGCCGGCCGAGAGAGCGTCGCCCACGTCGCTTTATGGTCCAGGCGAGTGTCGCGCGTTCAAACGACACAACGGCCACCCATCCGTCCGTCTACCGCCCGCATTGATGGCACACGGTTGCCGAGGCGTCTCCTCCGATGCCACCTGTCCGTCCCCTACCGCCCACCGGTACTATATTAACCGCTACCTCGGTGCCCCGACCATAGCCACAGTCACCACTCTCTGCACCACTCCCCGCCATGGATTCCTCCGCGGCCAAAGCTCTCTGGGACAGGCTCACGTCAGAGCAAAAGAAGGCCATGGTCATCATTGCTGCCGACTGGCAGGCCAGCGGACAGCCGGAGGATGCCTCCGACGATGATGTGCAAATGGAGGACGCCTCCTTCGAAGAGCCAGTGCCACCCTCCTCTTCCTCCGCAGCACCCTCCTCCTCCACTCCACCCTCGCTGGCAAATTGCACCATGACCATCGGCGAGGCCCGTGCGCATTATATGGATATGGTGCTGGAGGAGCAGGAGGACCACTTCCGGGAGGCGCAGGCCGATGCAAACTACAACCACAACCTCCTCCAGGAGCATCCGTAGGCGGAGGAACAGGTCGCCGTCGGTAGGGCGGTTGCGCCAGACGCGAGTCTGGTGGAGCAGGAGGCACAACTCGAATCCTACCGCTCCTCCGCGAGATCTGCCTTCCCCGATGGCGGTGCCGGCAGCGGAGGTGGCGGCCGTCGGCAAGGAGTGCGACAACGAGGCGTTATTCGACGACAACGACGATGAGAAGGCCGCACCCCAGCGCCACGACCACGAAGAAGCCGACACGCCCGCTGGCGCAGCCGGCAGCGAGGAAGAGTAGTGCATGGTAGTTCGCCGCCGCTCATGTCCCAGGAAGGTCACCGCTCCACCCCTCCCGTCGACGCCAAGCTTGGTGGGCTCACCATCTTCGGTCGATCAGTCGCTCGCCAGTGATGTGGAGGCGGACATCTTCATTTCCCGGGGCTCCGGGGGAGGAGGTTACGGAGGCGGAGTTGGAGAGCACTGAGGCGGAAGTGGAGACAGTGATGCTTCTGTTCTCGGGGCTGATGGCCGGACACGGGGAACGAGCGCCCCGCGACCATTTAGGTTAGGTATAATTATACCTTTAGAGCTGTACTAGCACCCCTTTGATGTAAATGCAATGAAATCTGTCATGTTTATATGAAATACGAATGTGTTTATATAAAATCCGGCCTTGTTTGCACGGATTTTATCCGATTTATTAAAAAATAGTTTAAAATGTATGCGGCTAGCGTTGGATGTCGCCCTCCCGCATCCGTGTCCGCGAACGGATGCGGGAGGGTTTTTGCGGGTTGCCGTTGGAGATGCACTAAGGACGTGTTTGGTTGCCGTTGTGAATAGTTCCTGCATCGCATACACTTCTCAACCCAGTCTGGTTGAGCAAAAACAGGCTCTAATACGCCATCTGCTAGTTGTTTGGTTGCCTACATCTAGTGTCCCTGCATTAGGTAATACGCAAGTGCACTTTGTTTGGTTGCCTGCATTGGCCCGAGCGGCACATGAACACGGCGTTTGGTTGCATATGGCGTACAAGTTGTGCTTACCTTGTACCCTAGTTGGTGAGCTTACCCACACCTAGCACACCAACGCCATTGCCGTCGGGGAGCATGCACGCTCACAGGCAGCACTACTCTAGTAGTAGTCCTTCCCCAGCCAGCTCCTGAGCCACAGCACCCTGTGAGCGTCGGCCATGGCAAGGAACCCAACACCCTGGGCCTTGTTGTCAAGCAGGTGGCTGAGAGCTGCCATGAGAGCCTCGTCGCTGAAGCCACCCTGGGTCATGACAGCGCCATACAGGTCAGGGTGGATGTCGAGGGGCTTGCACTCCCTGATGGTTGTTGCCACTTCCTTCACTGCCTCAGTCATGCTGCAAAAGACATGGATCTCCTCCTCCATCAGGCCTCCTCTCTTCCTCTTCCTATCATGGACAGGGTCAAATGGCTTGTCGAAGGGCTTCGCAGCGGGCTTGTCAGGGCCATCAAGGACCTCGACGTTCGGGGTCCCAGGGAAGTCTGGCATGGGAGAACCAAGAGGCTCCCCCAAGCCCATGGCATGCTTCCCAGTTGCCAGCCTGAAGGAAAAGATGTGCTGCATCTGGCTGTAGTTCTGGGCGGGCGTGTTGAGGAACTCAGCGTCCCTTGGGTGGTCCTAAGAATGAAACACAAGTGTTGTTAGTTGCGATTAGAAGTAGGCAATGGTGGACAGTATGAAAAGGAAGAGGGTTGTGAGCTAACCGCGACATGGCCGGTGTAGTGCTCTGCTTCCAGAACTATGGAGCAAGTGTTCTCATCCCATGAGGCGCCACTAAGGTCTCTCAGCTTTGACACTTGGATCCATCGACTTCTCCATTTCCTCAGGTGGTTGTACACCTGGGTGGCAGACACCTCTTGCCCACAGAACTCGAACACCTGCTTCGCAACGGTGTTCAAGTGCACCTCCTTGAAGCTTTGTTAGTCCTAACTCCACTAGAGATGAGCTCACACATCTTGTTCAGCACGAACGTGGACATGAACGGCTGCCACTTCATGTTGTTCGACCTACCATCCTTCTTTGCCTTTGCTGCTGCTAGCTTTAGTACAACAGCAGCAGTAGTTGGCTCAACGAGCACTACTGGCACATAAAGGGAATCACACGCGAACACCTCTGAATCAGGTGCCATCTCGGACATAGGCTGCGAGTCCTCGACAAACGATGGAGCAAACTGGCTGTCGGACACGACAAGGGCCTGACTAAGATCTTGCGTCTGCGTGGTCATGTCCTACAATCGGAGCACGCATTGACAGTAAGCATATCACACAACATACCGTATAATCCATGAAAGAAAAAGCATACATGTACATGGTTCATCACTATCATAGTAAGCACATGCTTCATCGCTATCATACCAAGCATATCGGACAATCTATGAGCAGGAACATACATCACAACAAACAGCATGCTACAAATGGACCACCAATACCTACAAATCACATATCTAAGCATTCAACACAAGCACAAGGTTCAACTTCAAACTCTACTACTAATCTAGCCTACCACATGCTTGAACATCTAGCCCTACCACAAATTGCAACCGCAACATAGCAATCAACCATATCAGCTCACATATCAGACCACTAATCAACCATGCATCTAGATCAAACCCTACCTGCAGCTCAGATCTAGCTAGAAGAAATAGACAGAAAGGGGGATCAAACTCATAGAGGCCATGGCTGCAGCTTGAGGACGAGGGGGAACGGTCGTGGAAGATCAACGCCCGCCTGTGAAGGAGCGCCGACGCCGTGGACCGCCGGCCGATGAAGATGCGCCGCTTACCTGCTCGTCGGTGCCGATGCGCGTCGGCGGGATAGCTCGAACGAAGGGAGAATGGTGGCGGGAGTTGGGACGGTGAGGGAGGGGCTAAATAGGGGTGGACTCAGCGGGAGGTGAGCCGAAATCCTCCCGCCGATTTTTCGGCGACGCGGGCGAGCTCACGCCATCTCCCCTGCTCGCACGAGGGGAGAAGCGCGTCGCCCTCCCCTGCCTCGCCCGAGCCAAGCTCACGAGCTACTGCTGATTCGGGTGTTTCCCCTGGGCCTGATCTGGACGTGTTTTAAGGTCCGTGCGATGCGGGCCGCACAGTGAACACAGGCAACCAAACGGGCCACTTTCTTCACGCGCGGGCCAGGCTGGGCCTAATGCGGGCAACCAAACACGCCCTAACATTGTCTACCTTTGGTTTTCTGGCCTGGAGATAACGGTGATCCAGACCTTGCATGAGACGGCAAATGCAGCAAATCAGCAATCATGCTTAAATCCGAGTACCGATCACCGGGGTACGGTGGGCGTGCCGCCGCGATGGATCGGTGAATGATTGGAGGCAGCCCGCTTGGACGGCCTGAATGCAACAGGACCGCCCATCTGGCAAAATCCGGGCCAGAACAATCGGACGGACACACCAACCTGACAGTTCCCCCAAAACTCCGACGGCCGCGCGCCGGTACGTGACGATCCCGGCGACTGGCACCCAGCGAGACGCCCCGTCGATCGACGGTTCGCTGCCAGCCGCAGCTGCACGGCCCATGGACTCCTCCCGCTCATCCAACGCCCTCGTAATACCGCCTCCGCCGTCCCACCACCACCTATGATCCGACTCTCAAAACTCTAACCTGATCCAGTCGCCGTTCGCAGATGCGGCAGGGGTCGAGAAGCTCTCTGACGCTAGGGGAGCTCGCGTGCATGGTATTGTTCCCGGTGCTCGCCGTGGTGGACGCGGTCGCCCTCACGGCCGCCCGCTGCTTCGAGAGGTGCCCGCCCGCCCTCCGCGCCCACGCGCGCCAGCGCCACCGAGCCGGCGGCCGCCTCACATTCGGTGAGCTCGCCGACCTCGCCGACGAGTCCCGCTGCTGTAAGTACAGCTGATTTGTTCGGTTGCGTGTCTTCTTGTATCTGGTTTTGTGGCCTGAATGATGTGGTTGTGGCTCGTGGTGACCTGTAGTCTCGGTGAACGAGGTCGAGGCGCTGTACGAGCTGTACAAGAAAATCAGCTGCTCCATCATCAACGACGGCCTGATCCATAAGGTTTGCAAATGTTAAACTCTTCTTCCTTTTAGCCTACCGGTCCAGTTTATCCGATCCATATCAGTAACAGTAACGGGCGTTAGATTTCGGTTCAGCCGAGCTTGCCTATCTAAAATTGCTAGGCTGTCATGGCAGCTCCATAAGGGTTCCAGGATTGGTGAGATCAAGCATGGAATCTGAGGAAAATGGCTGACATGTTTCTTCCTTTTGGCAATTCAACAAATTTCCTGCATCAACTCTGTCAGTTAGGACTTGCACGATTAACTCAGGCAGTCAGGCTGCATTCCAGTGTGGTGTGCTCATTCTTGTGAAGATCAAGTACTCCCTCTGTAAAATAATATTGGACGTTTTAGAACGTCCTATATTAGATTACAGAGGGAGTATTAAGTAACCTCTACTGTGATCAGGCCTAACTTCTTTTATGTGATATAAAGCATATTTAAAAGGACTTGATGTTTAACTTAATAGTAGTTAATACGGCTGATAACAACAAATGATCTGGTGAAAATGACCCTAATGTTCTTATAGACAACCAGAAAGGTGAAGTGTACCAAGATGTTGGCATGGACAGTAGGACCATAGTTAAAGTTGTCGATTAGTGACTAGTCTGGACATTTATAATTGTTTGTTAGGCAATAGGAAGCTACCTTCCAGGTAAAGGTAGTCATATATGTAATCAATGTAAGCACTGTTAATTTTTAAACTTTTGGTGGTTACTAATTGTAAAGGGTTTGTACGTTTTCAGGAGGAGCTGCAGTTAGCTTTGTTCATGACACCGTCAGGCAAGAATCTGTTCTTAGATCGGGTAAGTGCAAAAGCTTGCTCTCCCACTTCTGTGTTTAAAATATTCTCGAACGCTTTGCTTACGGAAGTATGATTAACTTGTTCTTTTGTCTTGTACCTAAAAGCAAGACTTAGTCTTAGTTAAGGTAATTGGCAGTCTCGCAGCTGTAACAGTATCTGTATCAACTATTGTTAAAAACCATCGAAGTTAGGGAGTTGGTTTTGTGGGGTTTATCTCTTGTCTCTTGATGTAATCATGTAAAGGATGACTTGTGACTAAATTTTCCAGATACTATATTGTATTATTTTCTTTGAACAAAAATAATCTTTTCGCATGGCAGAAGGAAGTAGTGAACTACAATGCAGATGGTCTTAAATTTCGCAATATCGGATATTGTATATAATTCCATAATTATCATTATTTGCTAAACTGGTGAGGCTATGATTAATTGAGAATTACAGCTTTAATAGCTTGTATTAGTTGATATTTCATAGCAGTTTTGATTGATGAACTTTCCTTGTCTATCACACAGCTGCACTGTTTGAGTATATCTCTTCTTCTCTATGTAGGTTTTCGATCTTTTTGATGAAAAGAAAAATTCTGTTATTGAATTTGAAGAGTTTATCCATGCAATAAGGGTGTTTCATCCAAATGCTCCGATGGAGGATAAAATTAATTGTAAGTATACTTAGGATTTGGAAATTATCAAGTTTATTCCATGCTAAATTTTATCCTTTTGTGATTGTTATTATTATATCTATCGTCAATTATTTATTTACTTATTGCACTTTTGTTAGTTTCGTTCAGATTATACGATTTGAGGCAAACTGGTTTCATTGAGCGTGAAGAGGTATGTTGCACATGAGTACTCTTGGATTTCAACATGAACCTTGGTACGAGATGTTAGCACAAGTATAAATCCCCTGAAGCATCAAAAGGGATAGCGAAATGAAGTCTTGAATAATTTGTTCTGCGGCATGCTTCCAGCTGGTAGTTAATACGCCAGACCTCTGTTCTCCCGCAGGTGAAGCAAATGGTTGATGCTACATTAATGGAGTCACAGGTTGAGCTGTCTGATGAGCTTGTGGAAGCGATACTAGACAAGGTATTACCACTGTCCACTGTACTCTCACCCAACCCAAGCCTCTTATGTCTAGAGTTTCAGATTGAGCTACGGATGCTTGAGATTTCTGATTGAGTTATTCGTCTGTAGACATTTGAGGATGCTGACACCGATAGGGACAACAGGATTAGCAAGCAGGAGTGGAGAGCTTTTGTGCTGGAGCATCCATCTGTTATAAAGAAGATGACGCTGCCTTCCCTCAAGTATGGATGGATACATATTTCTGCTTGAAGCATTTCGTCAGCCAGTCTTTTGAACGAATCTCTACTCTGCCAATGATCCATTGTCACAGACACATAATTAGTCTTTTTGACTTGCCAGGGACACTACGTCGGCGTTCCCCAGCTTCGTTTTCAACACACAGGTCGAAGACTAGTGCTCTGAGAAGATGCACTACGTTCTCCAGCTCTACGAAATACGCACGTGCTGCTCTCAGAAGATATACTGGATTTTGTTGGTACAGGAGCTGCTGCTGCTTGAGGTTGGAATATCACGTACTCACCGTTCGTTAACCGTCATGTGAAGCACACGAGGTTTACCAAATCGCTCTCTGCCTTCTCTGTACATAAATCAGGCAGCGACATGTTGTAGAGCCATTCCATTTATTAATTAGCTGGTATTCTGAGTTTCTGACAAGGTTACGAGAACGAAACTGCTGTGCGGACAAAACTACCTGCACGACAGGGGAACGATGGCTGATGCAGCCGTCAGCTGCACTTAAGTGGTACTCCCTCCGTTCCAAAATCTTATCTTGGGACACTTATTTTGCGACGCAGGAAGGAGGTATGAAGAAACCAACTAATCTATGTTGTCGTTCACAAATTGGCAGCACAACGTCATCTGGATAGCAGCGCTCTTAGGGGAAAGAGGCTCTTTTTTACGCGAACTTAGTATCTTTATTGCTTGAGAGAAATTCGATTAGTCAGCCAGAAAGAATACTGCTTACAAGGAAAGATGGACATTCGTGCATCCAACACGGAACGCTCATACACTACCAAAGAAATAGTTCGTTTAGCACAAAGATCCGCAGGACCATTAGCGTCCCTGGAAGCATGCTGAATCAAAAAAGACATGAAACTTGGAAGTTCTTTCCCTAATTTCATAAAAGATAGGCGTTGCCAAAGACCTGGTGATGTGACATGATAGCCAGAGGTTCACAACCTCTAAACAATCAACCTCCATGCACTTCGGTGAGCAAGGGGCTTGCACCAAGCACCCAAAAAATAGAGATGCGAGCGCACAATGCCACTAGCTCTACGGCGATAATTACCCTCGCTAGATGTCATACTCTTCTGGTTGTGAAATCAAAGCTACGGAGACCAAAGCAATGGAAATTAAGGCAATGGAGACCAAAACTCTGATACCACTTGTAGGATCGAAAGTATGTCTAGAGAAGGGGTACTTAGACTACTTGACCAAATATATGGTGGAAGTGTAGTTTTGTTTTGATGGCTCTCTTACTAAGTAAGAGGGGGTGGAGGGGTATATATAGCCTCCTCGCGAAATTCAATCGCTACACACTTTTGACTCATCTCGGTGGCACCGATCAAAAATCTCGGTGAGGACGATCTATGTAAATGATATGAACGTAGGAGGTCCAAGTGGGACCAAATGGAAACAACTCAGAGCAACCGAAGTGCAATGGTAAGGCAGAACCTCGTCTTGGTGGCACCGATTGCATCATCTCGGGGGGACCGAAATAACGCAATAAGGCAACAGAGAGTTGGCAAGCCATCTCGGTGGCACCGATTGGAAGAAGTCGGTTAGACCGAAATAATTACAATAGTTGACAAAGAGTTGACAAGGCCATCTCGGTAGGACCGAAATCCATTTCGGTGGATCCGGTTTGTTAGGTTTTGGCTTAGGCACTGTCTAGATGAATTCGGTGGGTCCAGATAGAAAGGTTTCGGTGGGACCGAGTTGGCAATATAGGTTTTGGATATATTTGGATAGAGAAAGTGGCTGAGGGTTTTGGAGCAATATCACTAAGCACTTAAGCAACCAGATCATCATCAAAACCTCATTCCCGTTTAATAGTATTGGCTTTCCTATAGACTCAATGTGATCTTGGATCACTTAGCCAAAAATGTAGAGTATTGAGCTTTTGTCAATCCATGTCCTTAGCATTTTGAGGGGTCCACGTTCACTAGTTCTTGCCATGCCAATCATTGAACTTTCTGAAATCTTAAACTTGAATAGGCATTAGTTCAATGACATATATGTTGTTATTAATTATCAAAACCATATGGGGATTAGTTGCACTTTCAATCTCCCCTTTTTGGTAATTGATGACAAAACATATAGATCAAAGCTTCGACAATGGATATAATCAATGAATAGTATCGTTGCTTTTGAGAAGTATGTGATAAGTAAGAGCTCCCCCCTAAATTTATGCATTATTTAGAATTTGCGTTTGAATGCAAATGCACAATCAATTAGGATCACGAGTCACTCTTCCATGTCACATACAACTTGGCAGAGCGCATAAAGTGATATGATTGGAACATAGTAAGCACTCATCACCAAAAGCACAAGTAAATGATTATACATAGATACCGATAATGATAAGCAATGTGCATAGCATGAAGCATCGTATGATCATGCACATAACCAAACGAAGTATCTCGCGAGCATAACGAACAAAGTAACACAAACGATAGCAACAAACCAAAGAAAATCAAGCGAGCAAAAGCAAGACACACACTCTCTCTCCCTCTCTCTCTCGAGGCCCTAATGGTCTATACAAATTCTCCCCTTTTCTCAACAAGTACCAAAAAGATTGAATAGGTATAGAGCTAAATGTCGCTCCGGGCACGATCTCCGGCGGCTCCTGGTAGTGAAGACCTCTAGCTGGCAGCTTCGGTATGTGTCAAAGGCGTTGAGAGAAGTGCATCTGCAAATGCTTCGGCTGATGTCTACTGTGCTGGTGGAGTAGACACTGGTGGTGGAACTGTAGGTGGAACTAATGGTGTAGCAGCTGGAGTAGAATGAGTAGTCCTTGTGTCAGCATGAGGCACATCAGCAGACCTAGGTGCTCTGGGCACAACATGAAATCTGTCGGTAGTAGGTCTAGCATCACCATCACTATCCTCTGCTTCCTCTCTGGCTTTCTTGGCTTCTTCCACATCGTCCTTCAGCTTCTCCACTATGGTTTGAACGTCTGTAAGCTTCACATCAAGATTGTATATCTTATTTTCCACTATCCGCTCTAAGCTCTCCTGGTTCTTCGTGAGGGTGGCTAAACTCCACACAATCCTCAGAGAAGCTTCTAGCAAATAGGCCATCTGTTCAGGCTTGGTCTTGAGATGAGCTATGGATGAGCTAGGACCTGATGCCTCCTTAGCTGCTTTAGCTGTAGCAGCTGCCTGGATCCTCTCCTGGGCTTCAACTGAAGTGGGGTGAGATGAACCCATCACCACTTCATTATCCTCAAACTCAGGCCTCAGCGGGAGATGCTCACGATCAAGTAGATATGTGCTCGTTCCAACCTTGGAATTTATGAGCAACTGAATGTGCGGAGCAAATCCACAAGCTCTCTTCTGGTCAGCAACTGTCCTCTTTACTGTTTCCACAATCAAGCTCATCACCTTGAACTTCTAAGGAGTGTCAATAAGTCGCAACATATTGATGGAATGGCCACAGATCATCTTGTCATCTCCATATTCGGGCATCAAGGTGTGCCTCAATATAGTATTAGATGTTGCCGAACCAGTCAACAAGTGCTTCACAAAATCAAGCTTGTGAGTGTCAAGATCTTCCTCGAGAATAGTATTTTACATGTTCTTCATAGTGTTGTGGTCGTCCTTGGGCTTAGCATATGCATCAATAGCTCGCTCTTCTTCCTTTGGAACACCAAGCAGAGCAGCCCACTCAGGAATAGATGACTGATATCTGACTCCCTCTGTCATCCACACAATCTTCCCATCAGGGTAGAAGTGTGCAGTGGAATAGAACTGCATAATCATCTCATCACTCCATGAGGTTAGCTTCTTCCCTATGAATTTATCAACTCCTGCAAGCTTGGAACTCTCATGAACATGGGGGAACTTGTCTTCATTTGCATCAATGTACTTTCAGTCAACCCATCTCATGTTGATAGTTTTTAACGAACTTTTTTTTCATGAAAAAACCGAACTGAGAGCACGTTTTCTCCCTTTTCGGAAACTGTTTGACACAGGAACGACCGTGCCTCTCGCGGAAGCAAAACCGTGCCTCTCACGGAAAAAAAAAGAGAAAACATGTTTTTTTTTCGTTTTCGAGAGGCACGGCCGTGCCTCTTGCGGAAGCAAAACCGTGCCTCTCACGGAATAAAAATAGAGAAACACGTTTTTTTTCGTCTCACGATAGGAAAAACCGTGCCTCTCACAGAAGCAAAACCGTGTCTCTCGCGGAAGCAAAACCATGCCTCTCACGAAAAAAAACTCATTTTTCCGTGAAATATATATTTTGACTTTTTGTTGAAAAGCTAAGAAAGACCGGTGAATAACCGAAGTCGAAAACCCCCGAAAACACTGTGACGCCCCCGATTCAATCGTACACTAATCATGCATGCAAACGTGTACGATCAAGATCAGGGACTCACGGGAAGATACCACAACACAACTCTACAGATAAAATAAGTCATACAAGCATCATAATACAAGCCAGGGGCCTCGAGGGCTCGAATACAGGTGCTCGATCATAGACGAGTCAGCGGAAGCAACAATATCTGAGTACAGACATAAGTTACACAAGGTTGCCTTAAGAAGGCTAGCACAAACGGGGATACAGATCGAACGAGGCGCAGGCCTCCTGCCTGGGATCCTCCTAACTACTCCTGGTCGTCATCAGCGGGTTGCACGTAGTAGTAGGCACCTCCAGTGAAGTAGGAGTCGTCGTCGACGGTGGCATCTGGATCCTGAGCTCCAACATCTGGTTGCGACATCCAGGTAGAAGGGATAGGGGAAAAAGAAGGAGAAAGCAACCGTGAGTACTCATCCAAAGTACTCGCAAGCAAGGAGCTACACTACATATGCATGGATATATGTGTAAAGGGCCATATCAGTGGACTGAACTGCAGAATGCCAGAATAAGAGGGGGATAGCTAGTCTTATCGAAGACTACGCTTCTGGTCGCCTCCGTCTTGCAGCATATAGAAGAGAGTAGACTGAAGTCCTCCAAGTAGCATCGTATAGCATAATCCTACCCGGCGATCCCCTCCTCGATGCCCTGTTGGAGAGCAATCACCGGGATGTATCTGGCACTTGGAAGGGTGTGTTTTATTAAGTATCCAGTTCTAGTTGTCATAAGGTCAAGGTACAACTCCGGGTCGTCCTTTTACCGAGGGACACGGCTATTCGAATAGATAAACTTCCCTGCAGGGGTGCACCACATAGCCCAACACGCTTGATCCCATTTGGCCGGACACACTTTCCTGGGTCATGCCCGGCCTCGGAAGATCAACACGTCGCAGCCCCACCTAGGCACAACAGAGCGGTCAGCACGCCGGTCTAAACCTAAGCGCGCAGGGGTCTGGGCCCATCGCCCTGAGCACACCTGCACGTTGCGAACGCGGCCGGTGAGCAGACCTAGTAACCTCCAGTACAACGGAAGTCACGTTACGCGGTCCAACCCGGCGCGCGCCACTCAGTCGCTGACGTCAAGAAGTGCTTCGGCTGATACCACGACGTCGGGATACCCATAACTACTCCCGCGTAGGTGGTTAGTGCGTAAGACCAAATGGCCAGACTCAGATCAAATACCCAGATCTCGTTAAGCGTGTTAAGTATCGCGAACGCCGACTAGGGCCAGGCCCACCTCTCTCCTAGGTGGTCTGAACCTGCCCTGTCGCTCCGCCACAAAGTAACAGTCGGGGGCCGTCGGGAACCCAGGCCCACCTCTACCGGGATGGAGCCACCTGCCCCTTCAGCCCCCATCTCCGAACAGTATCACAGATAACAGTGTATAGTATATAGTATATGCCCGCGATCACTTCCCAAAGTGATCACGGCCCAGTAGTATAGCATGGCAGACGGACAAGAGTGTAGGGCCACTGATGGAACACTAGCATCCTATACTGAGCAGTAGGATAACAGGTAAAGGTAACAACAGTAGGAGCAAGGTCAGGCTATGCAGCAGTATAGGATTAACTGAAAGCAGTAACATGCTACACTACTCTAATGCAAGCAGTATAGAGAAGAATAGGCGATATCTGGTGATCAAAGGGGGGGCTTGCCTGGTTGCTCTGGCAAGAGAGAAGGGTCGTCAACACCGTAGTCGTACAGAGGGGCATCAGCGTCGGTCTCGGGGTCTATCGGAGAAGAAGAGGGGGAGGAAACAGTAAATACATTGCAAACAGGCGCATGACGATGCATGACAGAGCAAACAACGATGCTAGGTGTGCCCTAATGCAGTACTGGGTGCTACCGGGAAAGGAGGGAAACATCCGGGAAAGTATTCCCGGTGTTTCGCGTTTTCGGACAGATGAACCGGAGGTGAAATGTTGCAGGTTCACTATGCTAGGGACACGTGGCGGACGAACGGGCTGCGTATCCGGGTTCGCCTCGTCGTTCTGAGCAACTTTCATGTACAAAGTATTTTCATCCGAACTACGGTTTATTTTATATTAATTTTAAAAGGATTTTATCATTTTCTAGAATTAACAGAATTAATTTAATCCTAAAATGCATTTATGACGTCAGCATGATGTCATCATGACGTCAGCGGTCAAACGTGGACTTTGACTAAGTCAAACTTACTCGTGGGTCCCACTTGTCATACTCTGATAGTTAATTAACAGTAGTTAACTAGGTTAACTAGTCATTAGGTTAATTAACCTTAATTAGTTAATTTAATCAGAATTAATTAAGTTAATTATTTAGTTAATTAATTAATTAATTAATTTTAATTTTATTTATTTATTTATTATTTATATATATTTTTAAAATTCTTTTTTTTTTAACATTCTGGGCAGGGGGGCCCACTTGTCATTGGCCCTGGGGCCTAGTGGGTTTGCGGTTGCGGGCGCTGGGCGTCGGCGCCCGACTGGGCGAGCGCCCAGATCGTCAGGAAAGGGGGGGCAGCTATGGGAGTGGCGAGGCCGCCGGCGCCCACAACGCCGGCCAAGGGAACGGAGGGCGGCGCCACGGGAGGGCGGCAAGAGCAGCAGCAGGGGAGGCGGCCATGGTGGGCGCGCACGAGACGAGGCGCGTGCGAGGCGGTGAGCCGTCCGAGCGCGCAGGGGAGAGCAGCACAGCGGGCGCATCGGCTCACAGAGGGGCAGGGGCGCGGCCATGCGTCGGTTGTGAGCCGGGTGAGGCGCGAACGCACCGGGGCGGAGTCGGGGCGATGGCAGGGGAAGGCGGCTCTAACACGGGGCACACAAGCGGGCGACGCCGGCAGGCCGTGGGCGGACGAGCGGGGACGCACTAGGTGCGGGGCTGGCGTCGTGCGGAGCTGCGGGACGCGGCCGGGCGCGGTGAGCGCGGCCCGGGCGCCGTGTTGGCCGCGTGGGACAGAGAGGGGATGGGAGGACGAGGTCGTGGCCTCACCGGGATCCGTAGGGTCCGGGCAGCCATGCGTGAGGAGGAGGACGAAGACGGCACAGACGGAGTGGAGGCAGGCCGGCGGGGCAGCTCCGGCGAGGAGGCGTGGTCGAGGCGGCGGAGCGGTCCTCGGGGCGGGGGTGTCCTACGGCGTCGGGCGCGGTCTTGAGTAAGGGGGAGGCGAGGAAGAGAGGACGGGACGGCGTCGACGGGGTCCGGGGAGCGCCTGGCGACGGGGGACGGCGGGGGAGGCCACGGGGCGTCGGGGGACGGCGGGGGAGGCCACGGGGCGTCGGGGGCGATGGGATCTGGGTCGATCCAGATCCAGATCGATAGAGGGAGGAGAGAGCGAGAGGGGGGAGTGGAGGGGTTACGGGTTAGGGTTTCCCCCTTGTGGGGATAAGGCAGGGCGGGTCGGCCGGCTGGGCCAGGTGGGCCGGCCTGGCCGGTGAGCTGGGCCGTCTGGCCCAGTTGGCCAGGGGGCCTTTTTTTTCCTTGTAGTTTTGTTTTGCCTTTTGCTTTTGTATTTTCTTTTCTTTTATTTCTTTATTGTTTCATTAAAGTTTCTATTATTTTAGTTTTATAAAATACCAAGTTAGCACCTAAATTAATATTACTATTTAGGCCTCTGCCATAATTATTTTGGCACAATACTAATTTAGTTATAATATTATAACTTCATAAAAGGCATTAAATTAATTGTTTTTCCCTAAGCTTTGGTTATTTTAGTGAATTTAAATATTATAAGAAATGTTGGTTTCTCCACCATTAATATCCATGATTTTCTTATCACATTAAGAACATTTTAGTTTTGAGTTTTGAAAACTTTAATTGTCTGACTTGATTTGAATTTGAATTTAGAATCGGTTTTGAACTAACGCGGGATTAGCAGCAGTAACTAAGGTGACATGGCATCATTAGCATGGAATTACTGTAGCGTAATTATCGGGGTGTCACAATCTAAGAAGCCGAAAGATAAAAATCCAGAGGGAACGCTCAAAGCGCGACACTTGGCGCTCTCTCAGCCCATCCCATGTTGTCGATTGGGAGGCTCCGAAGGAGCGCTCCTCAACTAGTTGCTCTGAGCGACCGGCCATCCGATCGGGCGCTGTTTGGCCGGAGATGCTCTTATGTAAAAGATGGAGTACTATACAATTTCAAGCACTATTGTTTCATCCTGGGATAACATGAAAGAGCCCCCTAGCAACAGAAAATAACAAACCGACACCGCAGCTGGTCCAGCCGGTCTTCGGTCGTGGAGTGCGGTTGCTGGTGAAAACCATGCCTGACGACGTTCGGGGTGACGATGACGGCGTCCACGGGCGTCGTGACCCTGTTGAGGGGCGTCGTCGCTGCAGCTCGTCTCCTGACTGAGTTTCCGGCTGTGGGGACTCGTGGATGGCGTTAGTCCAAGATGGTGGCTGACGGTGTTGCCGAGGCGGCGGCCCCGGGTTCGGTGGTGGCGGCTTCGGCCAGGGGGTGGTGCCTGTCTGGCCGCGGTGGATCGTGGGATCCCGTGGCCAGAGTGAGGTCGGTCTCGGCAGAGATGGTGGTTAGTGGGCGGCGGTCGGTGGTGGCAGGTGGTCGGCACATCCGCGGGAGAAATCCTTGCTCCGGTCTTCACCGGAGCCGACAACGGCGGCGCCTGCGGGTGCCGCGATCTTTCTTGGAAGCGTCGTCGTGGAGGTGCTCCTCCTTCAACCCATGGCTTTGGCTCCGGAGGGAAATCTCAGATCCGCTGGATCGGGCGATGGAGGCGTCATAGCGTCTTTCTCCTCCTTGGGGGCATCGTCTCGGAGCCGGCTACGACTGAGAGACTGGTGGATGATGGCATCTTCGCCGTCGATGGCGGCATCTTCGTCGCGTGGTTTGCTGAGGCGGGGCGCTGGTCTCTGTTTGGCAACGATGATGGCGTCGGGAGGAGCTTGGGTCGCGACGTGGTCTTTGGTAGTCGGTTCTTCCCGGCGTGTCCGAGGTGCTCTTCCGTGGTTGCTTGGTTGCTTTGAAGTCGGAGCTGCGACGGAGCGAGTCCATGTGGTGACGATGACAGACACTCGGCGGTCGTTTGCGGAGGGCACGGTCGGCGCAAGTCCTGCATATTTCCCTTCTGTTTCTCGTTGTCGAAGTCGGAGCTGTCGGTTGCTTGCAAGTGTGGCCATCTGTTGGCATGTGCCGTCGTGGATTATGTTCCATGTCGGTGGCCCGGTTGGCCCGTGGTGCCCATGTCATATAGGTTGTGTTGTATCGGTTTTAACCCGGTTTTCCATTAATTAACCGGGCAATTTTCTTCTTCTTAATCAATAAAAATGGCAAGTCATTTGCCTCGTTTAAAAAATAAAATAAAATAACAAACGACTCATAGTCATCTTTTGCCATTTGCAGTGCGTGTTGCCAAACTTCTCTCCCTGGCGCATGGGGCCGTGCTTGTCAGCGACCAAGCTAGTACACCAATAAACAAATAGTAGTAACCAACTACAGTATTCAACAGACAAATGCGTCAGGGAGAGGCAAAGCGGGGGTGGCGTGCGCGGTGCGTGCGCCTACCATTTGCGCCCATCCATGACAGCCGAGGACTCCAGGTGCATGCACCGTCCCGCCCCTCCGCTCTCCACTTTCCTCTGCAACCGCGCCCGCCTCCCCTGCTCCCAAGCGAAGCCAAAGGCAGCCTTCACCTGTACGCGGCGCCCAATCTAGTCCAACCCCTCCGCCGGCGCCAGATCGCGGAGGACCCTGCCGTCTCCCGCCCATTCTCCGGTGAGCTTTCCTCTCAATCTCTCTTCTCCGCTCCCCTTCGGCCGGTTCATTGGTCTGTACGGTGCTTGTATTGTAGGGCCCAGCTTAGAAGCTCTGCCGCTTCCCTTTGGCCAAGCGAAACGGGGAACCGCTACTGGATCCTTGAAACAAAAATCGAATGTCTTGCGATTCACCCAAAACGAAATTTGCGCTTTGAGGACATGCCAAGTAAGGGCGTCTGCATTCGGGCATTGAACTGAATATTAGAGCATGTCATTTAGCATCGGATGTAGTTTGTGGAGATCGATTTATTAGTTCGTGCGGCTGGCCGCAATCTTTCATAGTAAGTAAGGTCCTCGCCTCCGCTCGAGCCACTCCCTTCTACAGTCTGCTCCTGCGTTTTGTTTGTGCATTTCGTCCAACGGCTGGCTGAAGCAGCGGATTGCTTTGGGATGGGGGGAGGAGGCTGGCTCCTGGATACACCAATGTAACGTTGTTTCAAGCACTATTTTATAAGCTCATTGGTGTTCCTTTCCTTGCCAATCTGATCTTATGCTGTTCAACATGTCATCTCATATTAAAGAGATTGGTTCATAACATGTTTGACACGTAAAATGTCGTGGATAGAGTACATCTTCTTGCCGGAGCTGTATCTTTGTCAATCTAAAGTGCAAACACTTTAAGCTTCTTGTGGTTAATGGGGTGTTGCTGAGTCTCTTTTGTACAGCAAAATAACCCCATGTTCTTCCTGCATTATAAGATGAAAAGGGATAAGCTATTAAGCTATCTGTTTTGGGCTCGAAAATTGTAGACCATGAGAAAACTAAAGTTCCTAATTATTGGGCAACAGTTTGATTGAGGAGTGAACAGCAATGTAATTAAATTTAGAGAAGTTGTGGCTGTTATCCTCTCTTGTTCATATCTTAATGCACGTAAACATTTTTGTACCCTGACCGTTTCATATGGATTTGCAATGTTGTTGAAGTACTACTCTGTATTACTATCCTCAGTCCACAGTCCCCCATGCGCATTGACCAAGCAAGAACTAAGAAAAAGTTAATATGAAATGACATACCACAAGCTTACGACCACTTAACCTCTTCCAAAAATTAAATAGAGTGGAATCATTGCATTAACAGCATTAATTTTTCCTCAAGGGACAGTTATTTGAAACAGAAACCCCAAGGCTGGTGAAAGTTATAGGGAAACGAGGGGAGCACTAAACTAGAGCTGATTATAATTCTTCACCCTTTTTCTCCAAAAGCATGGTGAGCCTAATTTTATTTGTTCTTTCTTTTCAGCAAAGGTCTCCATGCTCATGAGATGCAAGCACATTTGATTTTGTATAAGTTCAACGGGCACTAATGTTAACTGAAGTATTTTCCTCGATGGAGGCTGAAGCTGATTTTGATGTTGAAGATTCCAGATCAAACAATGAACTGCAGGAGTTGTGGCCAGTTGGTGAGATAGACCCAAAGAGAGGGCGATTCCCTTGTTGCATTGTCTGGACTCCTCTTCCTGTAGTTTCATGGCTTGCTCCTTACATAGGGCATGTTGGAATCTGTCAGGAGGATGGATCTGTCCTGGATTTTGCTGGTTCAAATTTAGTGAGCATGGATAATTTTGCATATGGTTCTGTCGCTAGATACCTCCAGCTGGACAGAAAGAAGGTATATCTGATTCCTATTATTTTTGTTTTCTTCTTTAGAGTGTTGGCCTCTTACTTTATCCTGGCTGCTAATAAAATCCCTTGTTACTTGGAGGAAAATGCCTACCAGTCTCATGAGTGACATGCTGTCAACATATTTTACTTGTAGTAGTTCATTTCGATGTGTAGTTTCTGTTTCAGTAACCTCTAAAGTATCTGTGAGGTAACTTGCTTTGTTCTTCTGGCATGCTGTCCTTGAAAGACCATTTTAAAACAGTAAATAGTTGTGTGTCAATACCTGGACTTACTATCATATAAATAGTGAAAATTCTGTTATGTTATACGGATGAGCTGGGGATACTGAACACGAGACTCCAGCCAGTTATCACAGACAGAGGATGTCTGTAAACATTTTGCAAATCTTATCATCAGTTTCATTTTTTTTCTTTAGTAACAGTGTCATCTATAAATAGTTAGTGTGGCATTCTATAGATTAGCTTCTCTTGTTGACAAAGGTGATATCTGATAATTATATGGTGAAGTTGTATATGTTGTTCCACAATCCTGTTCATTTATTATTATCTTTACTTCTGTAAAACCTACTTGCATTTCACCTTTTCTTTTAGCGCTTTCCTTTGAAGTTGGGATTTATTGTTGAAATACTCTTTGTTTTGTTCATGGCCAGTGCTGCTTTCCTGCTAATCTGGCGGCACATGTATGCGAGTGGTCATACAAACACACAGAAGTTGGAACAGCAACATCATGGGATGGAGCCCTGCAACTGGGCACGAGACATTTCCAGCACAAATACTACAACCTGTTCACCTGCAACTGTTACTCATTCGTGGCAAACTGCCTGAACCGGCTTGCCCACGGTGGTTCGGCGGAGTGGAATGTTTTGAATGTGGCAGCTCTTGTTTGGCTGCACGGCGAGTGGGTGGACAAAATGTCTATCGTTCGGTCATTCGCGCCATTCGTAACTGTGACGTGCATCGGTATTTTTATGGCCGGCTGGTCTTTTCTAATAGGGATATTGGCATTCTGTTTGCTTCTGATAGGGTGGTTTGTCTTTGCTGTATACTGCACGAAAGGTTTGGTGTGCTGATATTACATTGCGACTGAACCTGGTGAGGAATTGTGGAAATAATCTGTCTGGGACCATTCATCCATGCTCGTGATTATTCGTCTGAAACTTATCAAAACACTGCACCTGCTAAGGCCCCCTTTGCTGTGTAGGATATGAACACTACAGAAATGGGAAAGCTGTAGAAAGTGAGATGGCATGTGTCTGAAATTCTATGAATGGAAATATGAAAAGATATATCATTTGGTTCAGACGGTATGATTTTTAGCATTGAGTATTTTTTGCATTGAGTCTAAGCAATGTTTCTTTTCCTTGAAAAACAGAGGATATGGAATCATTCATATACGAGTCTGAGCAATGTTTCTTTTCCTTGAAATACAGAGGATATGAATCAATCCTGTATAGGAATAGGATTCTATTCATGCAAACTAAAGGGCTCTGAAGAATTTCCCCCCTACAAAAATCATCATATCTCTAGAAGAGAATTCATACAAAATTCATGTAAACCAAACGAGGCCTAAACATGGAACACAGGGAAGATGAAGCCACATCATCCTTTTCTATTCTTGCCTGCCCAATCTATTCAGAACGGTTTCCATGTTTTTCTCTGTTGGCCAATCTTGTCCGTATGCAGGCGTCTGGCCGTGGCCATGTGAATGTGCGTCAGTCCTGTTAGGCGCGGCAAAAGACATAAATTTGACCTCAATTTCGCAAACTAAACTATGTTTGAAAGTATTTCATCCAGCTGACCCCTAATGTGCAGCGCCTAACAGCAAGGCGCTACACTTTATTGTGCAGCGCCTAACACATAGGCGTCACACTGTGCAGCGCCTAACTGTAAGGAGTTGCACTACACTGTGCAGCGCCTAGCTGTAAGGAGTTGCACAGTAGAGTGCAGCGCCTTACTGTTGGGAGCTGCACAAAAGGGTCAGCGATGTGAAACATTTTAAAAAATAGTTCATTTTGTGAAATATTTTCGTTTTGAGGTCAAATTTGTCAATTCTGTCGTTAGACGCCTTCTAATTTGGGGCCAGAAGAGTCATGGAGGTAATAGCGTCGGTAGCACACACAAATCTTTTAAAATCTGGCCGACCATCTTGTATCTCTTAGGCCAACTCCGACAAATGGACGTCTATTTTGACTGAATTTCGTCCGTTTGTGACGGTAAAATGAAGACACATGTTCGGTTTGACCCGTCCGCCGGTCGGTGCAACCAATGCGCGCTGCGTCGCATTTTGGCCGGCCCAAGAATGAAAAAAAGACCGGCCACACATTTAAAAACATAGAAATAAACTTAACTAAAAAGTTCTAAACTATTTAAACTGTTTAAACAAGTCCCTGCCCGCATATTAAACTTAACTTAAAACTTAAAAAACTGGAAAAAGAAACTAGACACCGCCGCCGTTGTGGCCGTCGTCGATCCCCTCGCCGTCTTCAGGCGCCGCCGTCCTTCTCGTCGCCGTCCCCAGTGAGGACGATGTATGGCGGCGGCTGCCAGAGGTGGGCAGGCGGCCCCTGTGGTGGCTGCATGGCCGGAGGCGCCTGCACGACCTCTTCCCATGGCGGGGATGGCGACCACGCCTCAGCACCCGCCGACGAGGGTGGCACGGAGACGAACTCCGGTGTGCACAGCATCGTGTCCATCCAGGACCACGTCTGCCCCCACCATTGCCACGAAGTGCGGCTCAACAACGGTGGCCTCCTCCTCCTTGACCACCACCTCCTCCTTGATGATGGCGGCCTCCTGCAGCTTCGGGGGAGGGCGACATCGCCCGCGGCGGAGAGGGCCATCATCAGCTCGAGCCGTGCCACTGGGCCTCGTCGTTGTCGTGGACGGACTCCTCCATAACCCGTCGCACGAGCTCCTCCTCCTCCTCCTCCTCGGCGGTCATGGGAGGTGGCGATGGCGGTGGCGGGGATGGGGACAACATCGGGGGTGAGCCCCCAGCCGTGGCACGCTCGGACCACGACCGATGATGTACGATGCCCGCCGTAGGTCGTGCTCGTCGCGGAACCAGGTGTCCTACATCGGCGAGTCGAACGTGTACATAGCGTTGTTGAGGAGGTCGTGGGGGCAGGTCGGTGTGACGGCACTGGATCTCGTCGCGACGGACTCTATCGTCGACCGGGACCGGCAGGATGGGCACGCAGTCCGGCGACAAGTGCCAATTGTTAGGGAGGTGGACGTCGCTCCACGACAGCGGCGTCCTCGTCTCCCAGTAGCGCTTACAGATGTTGGCCTTCACGTATGGGCGGTTTCGAGTGTTGGCCGCTGGCGGGGCGATGAAGAAGGATGGCGAAGGAGGAGGGGTGGAATGGCTGCGGCGGCGGTCGAAGGAGGACCCAGCCTCATGATCGTGCTTCCCCTTGCGGCCAAGGATCCAATGTGTGGGGACTCCGACTCATAAGTCGTGATTACCGAATGCACGTGTACAGTGATCCCAGAGATCAATGCTCACTGAACACACAGAAGCTGAATAACAAGAGTTTTACATCCATACATACCGTATTACACAAGTAGGACCATTATGGTCGAGTCTTGAGTGTATCATCGCAGCGGAAATCTTCAATAACAACTTGGACCCATGCCATCTGCCTTAACCCTACAGGCATTCTGACTGGGAAGCGTCCTTGCTCGCATGTTCCTCACCAAGGTACTCTTCATAATATCTTGTTCTTCCATGTCTGGCCAATAAAATAACCAGTGGCAAGCCAATGAGTACTTTAAATGTACTCGCAAGCAACCCATGTTTTGGCTCAAGATACAACAATGCATGACATAGGTAAATTTTTGCAGAAAGCTAGTTTTGAGTGCAATGACATGTTCAACAAGTTTTAAGACATGCATAAGGAGAATTCAAGTAACCATGAGGACAGGTTACAGATATCAACATACATAGAGTGGGCATCAACCCAACTCAATCATGTCAAGTCCTTGACTTGACCCAAGTAGATCTTCCCACTTATCCAAACACACACACTGGTTTATAAACATGTGGACGTAGCCCAAGAGCGGTTACCCAACTGTCCTTAACCGTGGACACGGCTATTCGAATAGTTTTACACTCTGCAGAGGTTGCACACTTTACCCACAAGATCCGGGGAACTTTCATGTCATCCACGACCCGCGGTACCTCAAGTACCCGGGGTAAGCACCCGATCACTATCTTTCCCTAGACGACACTAACAAGGAGTCCACTCGTTGTTCCGTATCCTCACGATGTACATCATACGAGACTCATTAGAGATCGTAACATCCGAGAGGGGACACAACGGTGTATCCGGTGCCCTGTGAAAACAGTCATGGCCGCCCTACCTGGCACGACCCCGTCTTGAGAGAGCGCACCAACAACTCTCCCGTCACTAGTAATGCGGGCTCCAAACTAGTATCGGCCTAGGTAATCAATAATGCCCTTTCCCATACAAGGGTAGAGTGGTTGCGCATGTAAGGTTGGAATAACGGTCGCAACTTAAACCAATCCGTTTTGAAAAACAACACACACACTTGCCTCGGTACACCACTTCGTCATCAAGTGGTTACCCAACTCATCATCTCCCCCGGGCATAAGTGGCACCCGATGGGGGTTTTCGAAAAGTCTTTTGAAAATACTTTGTCTTCATCACCATGCATATTCCCGTCCCTTTTTGCGTAGCATCTACTTTAGCATCCTATCTACTCCCACCGGCATAACCCTCATAAGGAGGTAGGGTCATGCACAATGCAAGTATCAACGAGGAAGTAACAGAGGCAACCCATCAAAGTGGTTACCTCCTCATCATGATTCCGTTGCAACAACAATATGGTGCTATATGACATGCATAAAAAGGGTTTCATAGACATCGTCAAAGGGCTGCTTGCCTTGGTCTTCAAAGTCTTCAAGCCCTTCTCCTTCTTCTTATCCAACTACTTTGTCAAATACGGGATCTATCTGTCGCAAAAGAAATGACGGGAAAAATAAGGCAATAGCAAAACAGAATAACCAAAGTGCTCAGAAAATGTCAACTCATTTTTGTTAAATACTAGGGTGAAAACTAAGAAGGGGAAAATTTCTAGTTTTGGATTTGCGGTAGCAGAATAGGAGAAATGGATTTTTAGAGGGGAATATAAATGCTCAAATTTGATTTTAAATTTGAACAACACATAACAGTGTGATGGATGTGCATGAATATTACATCAATAAATAGGTGGAACTATTCTAAGATTTTAGGAGTTGGAATTATTCCATTTGGATAAATATTTTATCCTGTGGAATTTTTATAAAACAGACAGAAAAAGAAAAAGAAAAGTGGCACTGTGCCACTGGGCCAGAAAGGCCACAGTGCAGCAGGCCCAGAGGGGATTCAGCCCGCGCGAGGCTGCCACGTCGAAGGCGTAAAGGCAAAATACGCCTTCAACCGTCGCAGCGAAACGGTTCGCGCGCGCGTGCGTTTTAAACCTGACGGGTGGGGCCCACCCGTCAGCATGTGAGGCTGACTGACGGGCCCCACGGCCGTCGTCTTCAACCCCGGGCCAGAGAGGGGGGCGAGCTCACCGGCGGCGTTTCCGGGCATGGCGAGGTGAGCTGATGGCACCGCTGGACTCCTCGTCGTGTCGCCATTCGGGTGGTGCTGGAGGGGAGCAGTGGTTCGCCGGCGACGAGGTTCGCGGCGGAGGAGCGTCGGGCGTTGATGGCTCCGGCCATTTCCGACTGCAAAACGAGCGGGAAAGAGGGGGAAATCGACCGGTGAGCTATGGGCGTTCCAAAGAAGCAATAAAGAGGGCCGGGGGTGGCCTGTACCGCGGGATCGACGGCGACCCGAGGCGGCGGAGCTCGAGCTCGATCTCGAGCTCGGGTGCTCCTGGAGGAGAGTGGAGGGCACAGGGGGCCGTTTTGGAGTGGGTAGGAGCGAGTGGTGGTAAGGGAGAGGCTCGGGGAGGCCTTTAAGTAGGCGAGCTACGGCTCACCGTAGACCCGTGCGCCTGCGAGGTCGTTGCCGTTGTTGTGGGTCACGGGGGCGCGCGTGGGCATGTCTGGGGTGCTCATGGGTTCGGTCCAGAGAGAGGGAAAGAAGAGATAGGAAGCAGGAGGGGCCAGAGGCGCCGCGCGTGTGAGGCCGCTCATTGGAGCTCTCGGGAGGCCGGTGTTTGCTAGCGCGGAGGCGCGGGGAGGAGGAGAGAGGAAGGGGCCGACTGCTTAGTGTGTTGCGGACGCCGAGGCGCATCGGCAGGCGTGCGGGGGAGGCCCAAGGTGGTCGGAGATGCTTGGCAGGGGGCGGCTACAGTGCGGGTGTGCACTGTAGCGCGCTCTGGAGCATGCCAATTGCATGCCAGGGCATGCCTTTGGCTTGTAGGGCACGGCCACTTGTGTCTAGGTTGTTTAGGGAGGAGTAAACAAAGGGGAGAGGGCCTTGGATGCCCTGGACAGCCAGTAGGAGAGGAGAGAGGTTGAGGTAGAGAGGGAAATGGGCTGTCCAGAGAGAGAAAATGGGGTTTTATCCCTCCAATAATTGAGCTGTGGATTTGCCATTGTTACTGGAGGTGCAAGGGGACTAGGAGGGGCTGTGGTAAAAAGTTGAGGCCATGGAGAAGAGTGGAAGTGGTCAAAACAGGGGTTTTAGTAAAATGGCAAAAGGTGTTTGTTACTGGTTTGGGCAATAATATGAACTCCTCTTGTCATAAGGCTTGACAGGGTCAAATGGCATGAGAAAATAAGGGGTTTCACCAATATTGAGTTCATTTGGGCAAAGTTGCCAATGCAACTTTTGTAAACCCTAGAAATTAGCAGAAATGGACTTGTGTAGATCTAGTTGAAACAATCATTTCTCCTTGATTCACCACTTGGTGTAGTGGCCTCATTTGGTCATGTGAACATGCTCACAAAAGTTGGGGTCAAGGAGAAAAAGTTGGCAGAACAAACTTGTTCAAATTTGATTCTGGTCAGAGAGGGTTTTGGGGTATTTTGATCAAGATAAAATTCTCTCCAACTTGTTCCATTTGGTCTAGATGCATTATTACACCATTTGAGAATGTGCACCAAGTTTGAGAGCATTTGGACATGTTTGACAGTGCAAAGCTGTTCAAACTTGAAAAAGGACAGAAGTGGTTTTGAGAGGGTTTCATGGGGTTATACTATTCTCCATGACATGGTACTTGGCAAGATCATCAAAAATGTCATATGTGACATGCTAGAAGTTTCCTAGATTTATTTGAAAATATTTCTTATAGAAATATTTCAAATATTTGAAATGAGCTGAAATGGTTCTGGAGGGTTTTGTCCAATATTTTGATCATGACCATATGTTGAAACTCATATATATGGAAAATATATGTCCATTGAGTCTCCCTAATTTTTCTCAAATATTTTTAAAACTTTTAATTAATTTTAACCTATTTAAGACCATTTCTGGCCTTAAGAAAAGACTTTAGATAAAATAGGAAAATAACTTTTAAAATTATATTTTTGTGGTTTCTGGGTATCCTATATCTAATAGGAGTCAAAAATATTTTTGGAAAGATTTTTACTTCCCTTAATTAAGTACTTGTAGTGTAAACCTCAATTCAGGGTTTTTTGAAAAACTAATTTTTGAAAATACTATTTGGCCAAATTATTTTGTGTCCTATACACATGGCATGATCATTGGTTCAAGAGTTTGGAGCAAGGGGATGAAGTATAGGAGTTGGAGGATTTATTTGATTTTTAGAGCACTTGCAAACAACAGACAAAATCCAATCAAGGCAAGGTCCAAAACACTCACAAGTTTTTGTCGAACCACATTTTATCATGATTTATTAGCTTAAGTATTGTGGCATGAAAATCAGGGTGTGACACAATGCCACCCCATTGCTGACGATGAGGACGGGGTGAAGGAGAGGGGGTAGATCTACGGCAACCGATGGCTAGAGTTTGC
Organism: Aegilops umbellulata; assembly: GCA_032464435.1. Lineage (NCBI taxonomy): Eukaryota > Viridiplantae > Streptophyta > Magnoliopsida > Poales > Poaceae > Aegilops > Aegilops umbellulata. The sequence goes on along the minus strand of CP136056.1, from coordinate 315,292,328 downwards.
TCGTGTCGGGTTTCGAGAAGGCAGGGGTCGCCGGGAGTGAAAGCGTAGACTGGCCGGTCCACGGCTTCCACATTAAAAAGAATGAGGCCCCGCGCGATTGGGAGTCTGAGAGGCGAGGGTTGCCCACCATGTGCGCATTTATTTTGGGCGGTAGGATTTAGGTGCCCAACTGCCATGTGTCCCAAAGCGGATGAGAAGCGGGTGCGTTCACGTCTGTTTGCTGTACGTCTGAACGCAAACAAGGAGCAAGTTTGCTCCCGAAATGCAATGAGCCGGACGCGAAACAGATAAAATTTACGGATGCGGCTGCGTGTCTGTCCGTTTGGCTCGCAACGGACACACGCAGACCAGATGAGGTACGATCTATGCGTTCGTGCGTTGGAGTTAGCCAGGGATTGGATGATTTGCCCCACTTTACAAGGGGTTGGATGATTTGCCATGTGATTGTCTCAATGACAGTGGTCCCGGGCCCCACCCGGTAGCCTCTCGGGGGGCAAATGATTTTATGAAGTAAAGTGGGGCAAAAGATCCAATTTCTCGAAGCTAGGGGGTGTTTGGTTTAGAAGTCCTATGACCTTTTCTAGTCCCAGTGACTAATAAAAAAAGACTCTCCAGTAGAGTTTTTTTCTAGTCCCTATATAAAAAGTCCATCCCGTTTAGTTACTAGGGACTTTTTAGGAATTTTTCTCTGAACCAAACACCCCCTTAGCCTTAGAATCGAGCAGGTAATGGAATAGCGCCCACCCGGATCCTCCTCGAAGGAAAAACAAAACGTGTACGTACAGATTTCCTTTTGAGCGGATAAACAGAAGAGATACATAGAACGTGACGGTGGTACGCCGACGTGCTTCCGATGGCATCCAAGGACCATGGAGGCGGCGCTCCTCGCGACGACGGATCTGACGATTGCGGCTGCGGGTCCTGGACGATAGCTCTGCTCCTGTACACGTCCTTCTGGCTGGTCATGATGTACCCGCCGCCCATGGATTCCTTGCCCGGGATTCGGGAGCTCGACGGCTCGTTGCCATGCAACGACGACAAGCCGACCACGTGCTCCGTGGAGCTAGCCGGCGCCAGGGGGCTGGAGCCGGCGCTGGCTCCGGGCGCTACCTCGCCGGCCTTCGACCTCGTCGTGCACGTCGACAACGGCCACGTCTACGAGCTGTGCCATGGCGGCGGCGACGTCGTCGTGTCCTACGCGGGCGTGCCCCTCGCGCGCGGGCGCACGCCCGGCTTCCGGCTGGCGGCCAAGAGCACGGCGCGGTGGGCGGTGAACGTGACGGGCGCGGGGCTGGGGATCCCGGCGGATTTGTCTCGCCTCATGACGGCGGAGCGGAGATGGGGGGTGGCCCAGCTGGAGATCGACATGGGCCTGGCCTGGCAGTCCTTCACGTGCGACGTTTTGGTCGACGGACAACCCGGCGCATCAGCGTGCAGGCTAGCTTAACACACGTTTTGGAGCGTAGATTCGTTTATTTTGCTTCTTATGTATTATTTCCGTCCTAAAATAAGTGACACAAGTTTAAACTAACTTTAAATAGTTTATATTGAATTTTTAGAGGCCTTCGTAACTAAATATAAGTTTTTTTTTTGAGGAACCGGCAGGAGCACTGCCTTTTCATATAAGAAGAAGAATAAGGTTTATGTACAAGAGTGTTCCGGTTTTAGAAGAGAAACCGGACAAAACCCTAGAAAAACCACACGATGGCACTAATCAGCCAATACCGGTTGCCACATGTGCCCGGCCAAAGGTCCGAGACCTTTGCTTGATGTCTTCGAAGGCAATAGCTGCAACCTCGAGGTGCGTGAGACGAGTTCCATTGAAGATGCGTCGGTTTCGCTCCTTCCAGATGTTCCAGATGGTGTAAAGGAAGCGGCCGCTCCGCCTTCTTCTGTCGTTCTTGGGCAGATTGGTGGTGAGCGAATCCCACCAGTCCGAAATCCCCATCGAAGGGGGCAACGTGGGCGTGGCCCCAGAGTCCTCTCCCGTCCAGACCTGGACGTGAGACCAAACTGCGGCGGCAAACGGGCAGTCCTTGCAGAGATGAGTGGCCGTCTCCGGGGCTCGAAGGCAAAGGGAACAACAGGGGTCGTGCGGCCAGCCACGAACGGCTAGCATGTCGGCCGTGAGGATCTTCCCGTGGAGCACAAGCCAGGCGAAGAACTTACATTTTGGCTCAGCATGTGCCTCCCAAATCTTGGCCGGGGAGAACCTGGGATAGGATCCAGAGAACTGGGCCGCGTAGGCCGAGGCAGCAGAGTATATGCCATTGGGGGTCCACCGCCAATTGATGGAGTCCTCCTGGTCCGGGTTCAACGCCACCTGGGTGATGACTGAAGCGAGGGCAATGAACTCCTGCAGGTGGGTAGGCGATGAAAGACGGGCAACCGATCTGATCCAGTTCTCCTCGTGGAGCTCCTTCATCACAGATCTTCGCTTCCTGGTGGCAATTTTGTACAGCTCCGGGAAGGCCCGGGACAGAGGGCCCCGTCCTGTCCAGTCGTCGAGCCAGAATAAGGATTTTCTCCCATTGCCCAAGGAGATGATGGTAGAAGCCCTGAAGAGCGCCATATCCGTCTCATCACAGGGCACCGCAGAGCCCACCCATTGGCGGTCAGGATCAATCCACATAAGCCAAGGCCAGCGAAGTCGGAGCGCCCGACCAAATCTCTCGAGGTCTGTGATTCCCAGGCCCCCCATGGGCTTAGGCCGGCAGACAGTCTTCCAGTTGACCAGAGAGTGTCCACCAGACGCATTTTCTGAGTCTTCCCCACACCAGATGAAGTTACGAGTGATCTTACTGAGCTTCTGGATTGCCCAAGGGGGGAGCGGGAGCGCGGTGAGGTGATGATTTGCGATGGCGCACAACACGGACTTTGCAAGGGAGACCCTGCCCGGACGAGCCAGATTCTTCCCCTTCCAGCCCGGCAACCTGCCCATTGCCTTGTCCAGAAGAGGTTGGAGGTCAACCCTTCTGAGTCGCCTGGTATGTAGTGGGAGACCCAGGTATCGGCCGGGGAACGAGGCCAGCTTGGCCGGGAAGGCCGAAAGGATGGCCGGGAGATCAATGTCTTGGCAGCGAATGGGAAACACCTCGGTCTTGCTGACATTTGTGATGAGGCCGGATGCATCCCCAAAACAGGCAAGGATCCGAGCGATGGCGTCGATCTCATCTTTGACCGGGTTAGCGAAGATGCCAGCATCGTCCGCATAGAGAGAGACCCTGCAGGAGGCCGGTCGCGCCATGATGGGCTTGAGGATCCCAGCCTGGGAAGCCGCCCGGAGCATAAGTTGCAGAGGATCGATGGCCAGAATGAAGAGCATAGGTGACACCGGGTCACCCTGGCGAAGGCCTTTTCCATGCGCGAATGGAGTTCCCGGTTCCCCATTTAACAGCACCCTGGAGGAAGATGAAGCGAGGATCATGCAGATCCAGTCCCGCCAGCGCTGTCCAAAACCCAATTGTTGTAGCACCTCCAGGAGGTAAGCCCAACCAACAGAGTCGAAAGCCTTGGAGATGTCGAGCTTGAGGAAAAGGCCTGGCGTTGAAGAGCGGTGCAAATCTTTGATCAAGTTTTGCATGTGTAGGTAATTATCATGGATGCACCGTTTCTGCACAAAGGCACTCTGGCTCTTGGAAACCAGCGACGGGAGCAGAGGGGCTAGCCGGTTAGCCAACAACTTGGAGAAGATTTTGGAGATGTTGTGTATCAAGCTGATAGGGCGATAGTCGCCAATCGATGATGCGCCGACTTTTTTCGGGAGCAGAATAATGTTGGCTGAATTTACCAGGCCAGCGCAGGTGCCTTGCAGGTTCGCGAGCTGCATCACCGCAGCCACGACATCCGCTTTGATGATCTCCCAACATGATTTAAAGAAGGCACCGATGAAACCATCAGGGCCCGGGGACCTGACCGAAGGTAAGGAGAATACCGCCTCCTTGATCTCCGCCTCGTCGAACGGATCGTCTAGAGCCGAAAGGTCGTGGCGATGCATGCCGATGTTCTCCCAGACAATAGACTTGGTGCGCCGGGCAGGCATGCCAATATTAGCCTGGAAGTGGTCCAGAAGGGCCCACGCCTTGTCCTGTCTGGTAATTGCCAGCCCCGAGGTGGTCGTGATCGTCTGAATGAAGTTCTTACGCCTTCGTCCATTCACACGAGCATGGAAAAGCTTAGTGGTGGCATCCCCCAGGCGGATCCAGTTTAGCCTAGAGCGCTGTCTCAGCTTGATTTTCTGAATGGCTAGTAGCCCCAGGTACGACGCCTTCAGCTGTTTACGCAAATCCCTCTCAGAATCCGAGAGCGGTCTTCCCTCGTCAGCAACATCCAGGCGCCAGATGATCTCCTTGGCAATCTGGGAGCCAAGCATCCCAACTTTTTCCTTTTGCCACTTGCGCAAGGCCTTCGCGGTCCGACAGAGCTTGATATGAATCTTGCGGATGGCATCACGGGCCTGAACAGGCTTGTTCCATGCCAAGGCGACGGTGTCCTTGAAGCCCGGGAGACGAAGCCAGAATTCCTCGAATTTAAAGGAAGACTTTCTCAAGATGTCAACGCACCCCTGAAGGTATAACGGAGCATGATCCGAGCAAGCTGTAGTGATAGCCTGAAGATGCGCATTGGGAAAGAGCATGTCCCAATCGTCGGAGTGGAACACGTGGTCAATCTTGGTAAGGACCGGGTTGGCCTGCGCATTGGACCAGGTGAAACGGCGCCCGGCCAGGTGAAGCTCCTTTAGTTGCAAGAAATCAAGAGCCCCACGGAACTTGTCCACCAGTCGGCGATTGATGTTGGCGTTGCTCTTATCTGCCGCTTTAGTGATGAAGTTGAAATCCCCCAAAAGGAGCCACTCGCTTCTTGCCACGGTCTTGAGAGTCCTAAGCTCCTCAATGAAGGCCAACTTGTCCTGCTCACCCTGCGGGCCATAGACGCCCGTGATAGTCCATGAAGTGTGCTCATTGAGCATGGTGATGGTGGCGGAGATGGAGCCCGGAGTCGCATGGAAGTCGGTGAGGGTGAAGAAGCGGTCCGACGCGGCCAGAATCAAACCCCCGCGGGTGCCGACGGCCGGGAGGATATAGTAGTTTGCGACGAAACACGGGCCGAGCATCTCGCGGATGATGGCATCGTCAACAGCCTGGAGTTTAGTCTCTTGGAGGCAGACAATGGAGGCATGAGAGTCCCGGACGATGTCCCGAACGGCATCCCGGCGGGCACGCGAGTTGAGGCCTCGAACATTCCAACATATGATGTTGACGTTAGGTTGTGCCATTAGGGAAACTTTGTGTGATCACGGCAGGAGCAGCTTCTCAAAGCCAAGCAGCCGGTGGATGGACGGTAGACGCAAACACACGTGTTGTAGGAGATTGCAGATGAACATGAAGCACGCCAAGGGTGAGACGGTAGGCGACCTCGAGCCGCAGCGATGCGTAGCATCCGGAGACTACAACGGAAAGCGGAAAGTAGAAGGCGATACATCTTGGAACGGAAGACCTCCCAGGCCGAGCGTCGGACGCAAGGGCCACTAGAACTACTAGGACACCTAAACATCAGTAACTTGAGCCTCCACGGTAGCTTTCTTGCCCTTCTTCAGCTTCTTTTGTGTTAGGTTCTTGGCATGTGAAACAAGCCCTGCGATCGCCTGGACCATAGGAGCGGCCAGCGGAGTGGCGAACAGGTCCAGGTACGCCCGCTTGGCCTTGTCGTCGTAGCCAACGGACGGGTCAAGTACACCGCAGACCCTGGCAATGATCTCTTGGACCGCGTCCGAGCCGGCGCCCGGCGGGAGCGTAGCCTTCTTCTTGTCTAGGCGGGCGCTGCGACGAGTCCCAGCAGCCGCGACGGCAGCCTTGGCCTTGCGTGGAGCCGGAGTGGGCAGCAGCGGGGCGTCAACACAGTTGGCGACGGAGTCGAGGAACGTGTCCATAGCCGCTGGAGGAGTTGGCCCGTCTACAGGCGCCGTCACAACGACCAACGCAGAAGGGTCGTCGGCGAGCACCTCGGCGTGGGCGTTGCCGGGCAGCAGAACAACAGCAGCAGACGGCACGCTGATGGTAACCGGATCAGCCAGGATAGGCCCATCGGGGAGCAACCCAGCCGCCAAGACAGAAGTTGGCAACACATTATCATGTGCCAAGTCATCAGATGGCAACACGATTTCATGCATGGGCTCCAGGCCAACACCATGCACGGGCTCCAGGCCATCACCAGGAAGCACAACAGCAGCGTCGGGCTCCAGGCCTTCTTCAGGTAGCACAACAGCAGCGTCGGGCTCTAGGCCATCTTCAGGAAGCAGACTAGCAGCAGCGGCCGGCGTGCAGACAACCTCCGCCAAGGGAGCCGCAACAGGTCCAGGCACCTCCAGGCCAGCAGCAGACCCAATCAGAGGCGATGCGGTCGAATCCAGGGCGGCCACCGCCGGAGCCAACAACGGCGCAACAAAAGCAGGGGGAGGCGCAGTGATGGAAGGTGCATGTTGTGGCGTGTCCGTGGCCGGGACGAACCAGGCTTCATTCGCGCCCGAGGCGAGCCGAGGCGAGTCGAGCGTCAGCCCCGCAAGACTGACAGAGAGGGGCATAGCCGCATCCACATCGGGCCCAAAGCCTCCATGCACCACTGGAGGAGATGGGCTGACGGCGCGCGCCGGCGAGGCCAACTGGGAGAAGAGCCCCTCCGCCTTGTCGACGAGCCCGACGAGCGTACGACGCATGGCAGAGAACTCGGAGCGCAACGGAGCGAGGGCCGCCTCGAGAGCCAAGGCCATCTCGTCCCTGAGCACCCGAGCATGCCCACCGAACAGCAGCCCGCCATCGGAGGCCACCAGGCGAAGCGGACTGAAGGCACCCAGGCCTAGCCCGGTCGCCGGAGACACCGGCGTTGCAGCGGCAGGAGACCCCGCCCGGCGTCGACCGTGACATCCGGCCGCCCCCGCCCGACGACGGGGGGAACGGGTGCGCTCTCCACCAAATGCATTCATATTTCGGTGAGAATATGTTATATGAGAATATAAGTTTTTTTAGATATTTCGGTGAGAATATGTTATAAACATTCATATTTACTTATATGCAACTCCACCAAATGCATTGTATCTTAGTCTTGTATCTAAGCATTCATTTACTATGTTATATGAGATCAATACTAACATCTTCACCTTGTGGTCTAGTCATGCCACATACAACTAATCATTTTATACAAGCTTTATCAACTATTTAGTTCATTGGTTGCAATATACAACAAGAGATTGACTTACGGAAACCAATCCATAAAATAAAAATATATATTGTGTTGATTTAGTATGTTAGTGTTCATAACAGTATAATTGAGCACATGGGCTAGGAGAATGTTATTATTTGACCAACATACATTGCAATCATGTTCATAACAGTTTACTTTTTTGTTATAAATTCAATTTAACCATAGCATAATGACTGATTTTTTCACTAGTAGTATGCAAAGTAACACAAAATTGCATGACTCCAGCCGCATGTTTGGTTCAATCAAATCTAGCAAACTGATTAAGGAACTTGGTTAATGTGTGTTAAAATTTCAGTAAACTTAAGCAAGCTACTAGCCACCGCTGCAGCAGTATAATTCGACATAGGTGATGCCGCCCACCGGTGGTCAATTTGACACATCCCATGTACGCTTCTCCCCACGAGGCATGTGATGTATTGGGCGTAGGCGGTACACGACCACCATGGTTGTTGGAGGCAATGTGGGCGACTTGAGGCGAGAAGGCAACGTCGGTGGGATGGGTCGAGAAGGCGACAATGAAAGCAAGGACTTGAAAGCAAGAGACCGGCCAAAGAATTTTCGCATGGGGATCCGGGAAGGAGCATACCGCTCGGAGCTACGTACAGGACTACGGATTTACTTGGAGAAGACCTCTAAAAGGCCTCGTCGGTTGCCCGGTGGTTTCTTGTACGTCGAGGGACGGCGGTGTCGCCGCCACACAACACACAACACACGGACTAGGCATACAAGCGGACGGTGTCCGCATGTTCACGATCAGAAAAGTTAAACCAACACTATTATTGAAGTAATGAAGATTAGTGTAACTTTTGCTTTGCGGACGGTTGCGGACACCGTCTGCTTGCATCTCTAACAGGGATGAAACGGGATCAAGCTCGAGGCAGAGTCGGTCAAGGTAAGGAGGGCGCGGACACTGGTCTCAGGGGTCAAGGGCATGTTTTCCCGCCGATCCGTATCTCCGGCAACTGGTGCTCGCAATGGTTCCTCTCGTCCAATTCGTTGAGAGTGGGTATCAAGGAGGAGGAGAGATGACGTGGAACGGGTAGGAGGCATCAGGTGACTGGTTTTTGGGGTAGGAGTAAAAAAAAAGACCAACGATAAAGACCAAAAGTTCCATGCAATGATGGCGCTAGACCTACCGATGAAAACAATTGCTGCAGTGAGGAAGATTTGCAGAGGTTTCTTGTGGTGTAGACGCGCGGAGGCCAACGGTGGCAATTGTGCGGTGGCTTGGGACGCGGTGTGCACACTGAAATGGGCAGGTGGCCTTGGTTTGCCAAATTTACGCTGGATGAACATAGCAATGCAAGCGAGATGGCCGTGGCTTGCGAGGAGTGATGAGACGAGGCCATGGAGAGAGTTCAAGATCAAGGTCCCGGAGGAGTCAATGGGGCTTTGTAGGGCGACCATGAGGAGTGTGGCGAACTCTGGGCTTACGACACGTTTTTGGGAGGACCGCTAGCTTGATGGCAGCCGGATTCAAGAGGTTGCACCGCTCCTATATAGCCTGGTTCCAAGGCGCATCAGAGACTCCCGGTTAGTTGCACCGCCGGTGGAGAATGGGAGTTGGGCTTTGGATGTTGGCCCTGACATCGGACCTGCTGTGTTGGTATGGCAACTAGTCTCAGCTTGGGAGCCCATGGTGGATGTGCCTGACAAGGTGGTCTGGTCGTGGGAGGCCACCGGACAGTTCTCCGTCAAATCTGCCTATGAGGCTGGCTTTTGGGGTCAAGAAAGAAGTATGACGGCGGATCTAACTTAGAAATCACGTGCACCAACATGGTGCAGGTTCTTCACGTGGTTGGCCCTCAGGGACCGATGTTGGACGTCCGACCGACTAGCGAGGCGAGGGTTGCCACACCAGGACACATGTCCGTTCTGTGACCAGGAGGACGAAACCATTAACCACATTTTACTCACTTGCGTCTTTACTAGGACTGCTTGGGCGAGGATCTGCGAGGCCTTGGGCAAACCGGATTGGACTCCCACTCAACAGGACAAGTTGGCGGAATGGGATGTGGACAAGCAAAGATTGGAAGGCATGAGCACCAAAGATCTTCGTACTATTATTGTGCTAGTATGGTGGGAGTTGTGGAAGCTTAGGAATGGTATTATCTTTGATGGGGCGCGCCCTTGCTTAGAGTATCTACTTAGGAGAGTGAGGCAAGAGGGCCAACTATGGGCTTCGGCCGGGCTAATGAAAGGGAATGTAACCCCCTTCTTTAGTAGGGTGGAGAGGTGGGGGACTAGTGAGGAGTAATTTATACCAACAAACTATGTAACGTGGTGGAGGCTTTCTTTGTCTTTCTTCTTTAATATATGATATGTACACTCGTGCATATTCGAGAAAAAAGATAAAGACCAAAAGCGGAAAAAAAATCTGCAGGGGCCGAGGAGGTCGTGCGATCATAGAAGCGAGAGGAAGCGAATGACCATTTTTCTTTAATAATAGAGATAGAGATATTAGTTGCTAGACAAATCCTTCACCACTGCCTACATATTTACCAGGCTACAAAGTCTAAATTATTTAACAGTTTTGCTAGGTCTCAGTCCATTGAGGCTTGCTTTCTTTTTTCTTCTTATATACTACTCCCTCCGTCTCAAAATACATGACTTAACTTTGTACTATGTCACTAGACTGAGACTAGTCTCGAATTGAGACCTAGCCACACCCATTAATACATAAAGTTCACTTTGAGTTTTTGTGTTGCACGCTATATGTTGCATATTCATTAATGTTCTATCTACTTTGATTAACATATTAGTGTATCTTTACAACTGACTACTCATAGGAAGCGGATTTGTAGCACCCGGGTGCTCCACATCACTATACAAACATTAAATTAGAAAAATACAGAGAAATTCAAGAGGAAAAACTAAGATTTTGGGATATTAAACCTGGGTTCCTGATCTACTCCAGTGTAAAATTTCGTGAAAAAAATACCAGGAAATATATTCGTGGCAAAAATGACAAAAAATTCCTATGTATAGAAAAAACAGTTTGAATGGATTTTTGTTCAGACATTATTTCCTTCGCCACGGATACCCTTTGATTTCTCACGAAATTCACACGAGAGTAGATTGCTAACCCAGGTTTGATATCCCTAAATTTCAAATATTTTAAATATTTTTTGGTATTTTTTACGTTTAATATTTGTATAGGGGTGTGGAGCACCCAGGAGCTCCCGTGTATTCTCCCTACACATGTGCTTATAACTTTTCCCTTTCTTGTTACTGTACATTCTGATTCTAACAAAAAACATCTATTTGTATATTATGGTGTTTCTACATAAAATTACTTTTTCATGCAAATACTGACTCATAGGTCTGTAAGATTCATGCAAAAGCGTTTGACAGCGTCTCCTGGGAGTATCTTATGGAGTTAATGCAACAACTAGGTTTCCCGTCGCGGTGGAGAGATTGGGTGGCGCTGCTCCTCTCCTCGGATTCCTCAACCTGTCTCCTCAACGGCGCGGAGGGAGCCATCATCCAGCACCAGCGTGGCTTACGGCAAGGCGACCTGCTGTCCCCTCTCCTCTTTATCCTCGTGATAGATCCTCTTCACCGCCTGATCGCCGCGGCCACGCGAGCAGGCGCCCTCGCCCCGCTCCCAACGAGTGTGGTGGGGCTGCGGGTCAGCTTATATGCGGATGACGCTGTCGTTTTCGTCAACCCAAGTAGACAGGATGTGGATGGGCTCATGGAGCTGTTGCAGGGTTTTGGCAAAGCGACAGGGCTAAACCTGACCCAGGCGAAATCGACCGTGGCACCCATCAGGTGCTCTGGCATCGACCTGCAACACGTTTTGCAGAATTTTGGCGGAAAGATCGTGGGCTTCCCCATTAGATATCTCGACATCCCGGTGTCTCTAGGCAGGATTAGACTAGTCTATCTGCAATACCTCCTAGACAGGATTAGAGCCAGACTAGCGGGATGGAAGGGTCGCCTGATGCCACTCTCGGGGCGCCATGTGCTGGTCAGGTGCGTGCTCTCCGCGCTCCCGCCATTCGCGCTTGCAGTTCTTCGGGCTCCGGCAAAATTCTTCAAGGAAGCCGACAAGGCCCGCAGGCGGTTCCTATGGGCGCAGGACGATGAGCTCGCCGGAGGCAAGTGCAAGGTTCGGTGGCAGGTGGTCGCGTCCCCGACGGATCGCGGGGGGATGGGCGTGCCGGACCTGCAGCGCTTCGCTAGAGCCATGCGCCTCCGCTCGTTGTGGATGGCATGGACACACCCAGACCGGCCTTGGGCGGGGCTGGGATCGCCGTGCGACGACAAGGATCGGGCGCTCTTCGCGTCGGCAACTACCGTGGCCGTGCGCAGCGGGCGACATGCCACCTTCTGGCACTGCAATTGGCTCGGCGGTCGCCCGCTCAAACTCCAATTCCCGGACATATTCAGACGCTCCATCCGCAAGAACCGGAGTGTTGCCGACGCGCTTCTGGGGGATAGATGGATACTCGACCTTCAGCTCGGCGAAATCAACGACACAATCATGTTGCAGTGCATCCATCTGGCTAGGGCGATTAGAGAGGCAGAAATCACGCTGCAGCTGGACATCACCGACGAGATCGCTTGGACGGGGGGCGGCGGTAGCTCAGAATACTCTGCCAGCTCCGCCTACGCCATCCAGTTCTCCGACCGCCCCACGACCTCTTTCAAGCCACTGATCTGGAAGACGTGGGCGCCGGGGCATGTCAAGCTATTCTGCTGGCTTCTCCACCATGATAAGTTGTGGTGCAACGACCGGCTTCAACGTTGAGGATGGGAGAGCAGATACTTCTGCGCCCTGTGCTCCAGAAGCCTAGAATCATCGGTGCACTTATTCTAGGAATGCCCGTTCGCGCGGAGGGTTTGGACGCAGGCGGCGTCCTGGAGAAGTTGCGAGGCTCTAAGGCCAGACGTGGAGACGAGCGGGAGATTCACCACTGAGATCGTCACCTCCCTGGTGCTTCGGTCTCCTCCGGCCGCTCGGCGAGGGGTGCAATCCCTGATGGGAATGACTCTCTGGCGAATTTGGCTTGAACGCAACGCATGCACTTTCAGAGGCGCCACGCCGCGAGTTTCAGATGTAATTAGCGAGATTAGGAGCGATTTGGAGCAATGGCGCTTGGCCGGAGCGGCATGTCTCGAGAGCCTGTTTGGGGATTTGGTCGTGAGATAGTTCCCTAGATGTACAAGGGGAGGATCTGTTTCTTCCTCTGTTTTCTTCCTGGTCACTTGACCATATTCTTGCAACTCTCCTCTGCTAAATCAATGAAAAGCCAGTGAAATGCTGGGTCTCTCAAAAATATTAATGGTTTAAGTTTTATTTTACCTTTTATCAAATAAATATGCGGACACACACGGACACAAATTATATGGTAAGAAAATACAAATCAATCTACCCTATGGAGGTCGACGGGTTGATGACTACATCACAAACAAGTGTAAAAATTGAACTTGAGTCTTAAAAATGCCATTCAAGGAAGATATTTTTTAGCAGAGTGCGAACAGTGCGGACAGAGTCCTAGAGCTTATCAGGGAAGATATTAGAGCATCTCTAGCAGACCCCGCATCCCGCCGGCCCGCAAATCGCGTTTGTAGTTCGTGAAAAAACGGCTTTGCGGGCCGGCGCGAACAGCCGCAGATGCAGACCTCGCATAACGGACCCGTAAAAAAGAATATTCGCGTATATTCTTTCCCGTGTCTTCTTCTTCCTCTCGCCTGTGTTCATAGTCAGCTCCCGTCGTCCATGGTAGTCGCCGAATCGAGCCAGGAGGCAGCTCCTCCGTTGCCGGATGGATCCGCGAGCTAGCTAGCTATTCCATGGCCGGCTGGATCGAGGAGCTTGCTAGCTAGCTCGTTCGTGGCCGGGTAGCTGCTCGAGTCTCCAGCCACTACTCCTGCGATCTACTCTGCAAGCCGACGCCACAGCAGCGGTAAACGGCGAGTTTCCGGCGAGTTCCGTGGCGGAAGGTCACCGGAGCACGTGTGCGCACGGCGGAATTTCCTTGTCGCGTAGCGTTGACCGGTTTGCAGTTTCCCTTATATTTTGCCTTTAAATCTATAAAATTAAGGGTCGCAGGGATGAATTCTCAGGGCCTGCAAAAAATTTATGGGTTTGACCGCTTTTGCAGGGTCTATTTGGGACGTTTTTTAACACCACGAAACTGCAAACGCAGATTTTTACGAGTTTGACCGCTTTTGCGAAGTCTGCTTAAGATGCACTAGTTTGGAGGACTACAGGTTGCGTGACTGACCTTGGCGCTGCATCATAGAGCTCTTGCTTCCGGGAGCCTGTTCCTGATTTTCCTTTTTGTTTTTGTTTCGGAGCCTTCGCTTCGTCAAGTTCCCAGCTCTAGTGCGTCTCGACTTACCTTGCCGTACACTCTTCCTAATCCTAATAAAATAAAATTCGGCCATCGGCCCTTCGAGAAAAAATGCCATTCAGCATATAAATGATGGCGACTGATAGGCGCCGGCGAATGCATCAGTTTATCATTTTACCAACCGTCAGATTAGCCTTTTACATCGCTATTTTTTTGCTAAAACGTCGCATCCAGTTGTTCGTCTAGACACCTGCCATGGACGCTCTTACGCCTGCCTTGAAGCATCACCAGCTCGCCGCCGGTCGCCGTCCGTTGCCGCACCGCCATGTTGTCGGCTGCAGCTTTTTTCTCACGCCCATTGAAGCTTTTTCACAAAACAGTTGAAATTTTTTTCGTCAACAGTTCCAGCTTTCGCGGTTGCGTGGTGGCCGGTCCCCAAAATTCATCGCCTTCGATTGAAGCTTCCTAGGACGCTGGTTGTAGCATTTTTTGTAATGTTTACAGCTCCCTCCACGCCATTCACAGCCTCCTTTTTCTCTCTCTTTGAGATGTTCCGGCAGAAAAGATCGATCAAGCAAAAAATCAAAAATAGGGGAGTAGCAAAAGCAAATATGGTGGTAGAAAAAATCAAACAACATTGTAGCAAAAGCTGGAGTGGTTCCAGCAAAATAAGATGGATCCAGCAAAAATTAGTATGATTGAAGCAAAAAAGTCTCAGCAAAAAAAACTAGAGTAGTGTTCTTGAAGCAAAAAGAACACATGGTTCCAGCAAAAATTAATATGATTGAAGCAAAAAAATCTCAGTAAAAAACTAGAGTAGTGTTCTTGAAGCAAAAAGAACAGATGGTTCCAGCAAAAAAAAGGGTTTCCAGCACCTCCGATTAAGGTGGTCGTAACTTTTTCCCTAGCTGGTTCCCGGACCTCGGAGTGTGGACGCAACTTTTTTCATGGCCGGTTGCAGCCTCTTCAACAGTTGCAGGAAAAAAAGAGGGTTAAGGATGGGTGACGAAGGGGGTGGAGTTCATCCATGGCTGCTGGAGAGAGAAGGGGATGGAGTTCATCCATGGCCGGAGGAGAGAAGGGGAAGGAATCCATCCATGGCTACTGGAGAGAAAAGGGGATAGAGTTCATCCATGGCTATTGGAGGGAGGAGGGGAAGGGGATGGTGTTCATCCATGGTTTTTTTGGTGGCTCTGCAACTGCTCGCAGCAGCGGACTCGGAGCTGTTCCGCGGCAGCAAACTCATAGCCGGTGGAGCGGGCAAGGCCATGGCTGCCGCAGGGGAAGAGAGACAGAGAGGAAAGGCGAGATTGAGGAGGGAGAGAAACAAAGGAGGGAGAAGATAAATGAGTGCGTGGATAGATAAGAAGGGGAGGGTGGGCAGTGCACGGGCCCCGCGGGACGTCCTGATGAGAGAAGCAGGGATGTTCGATCTCTTTCATGTACGTGTCGCGTGCGACCGGCCCAAGCGCGATACAACCTAAAGAAAATACCAAGCGCGATAATAAAAATAGTAATATATAAAATACCAAGCGCGATAATAAAAGTAGTAATATACAAATATGTTGCACATTTGTGCATGACGTCGATCTGCAACCAAGCAAAAAAAAAACGAACTACAAGGAGCATGCACTAGCCATCGCTGTCTCGAAGCATAAGCTTGAACGTATGCAACGACGTACTATGGTGCGTCTCCGTTTCGCATAGCATCCAACTGCCAGGGTCGAACATCCTCACTTCCACCAATACCTCAGCCGTGTGCGTCTGCGGCTCCGACACGAGACGCCGGTGCAAGTCCTCGGACAAGCCAACCTCCCACCCCCACGGCAGTACTGTCAGCTTCGTCGTCGCGCTCCTTTGAACGCAGAAGACAGGCACATCACCCCACGCGAGGGCAACGCCCGAGTAGGAGACGACCACCTCCCCGCCATTGGAGCACCACGCTTGCCAGGACAAGGTGTTCTTGACGTGCACCGTGAGATTGAACGCAGGAGAAACCGTGCGGCCAACCGTAGCATCCAGCCCGTCGAAGGCCGCGAGCTCCACAGAAACCTCGGCAAGTTTGCTCGTGTGGCCCGTAAAAGTGTAAACGATCAGGAACACTGTCATAGCTATCATAATAGTAGACCCTACTATGAAACGGGCTGTTGTCAGGTTCTCCTCCCAGGACGCGGCATCTGCATCAATAAGCACCTGCCCCAAACAGTCAGGGCTCAAGAGAGAGAAAGAGAGTAATGATGGAGGGGGGGGGGGGGGAGGGGGGCGCTGCTCACCGGCGTCATTGCGGCCGTTCATCGCTGCTTAAGAACCCTAGCGGCAACGACGCGGAGGGATTTAGCCGGGAGGGGATAAAATGAGTTCCGGATGAGGTTCTCAAAAAAGAAAGTTCCGGATCAGGGGAGGACTCGAATTTCACGGCGTAGCCAGCCCGGTGGCCAACATGGCCACGTCTCCTCGTTGGGATCACTTTTTCCCTTCTCAGGTGGTTTTTTTTTTTTCATTGAACTACGACTTTATTCAGTGAATGATCATTCGGTTACAGTCTGTCCTTAGGCCATTGACAAAAAAGTCTGGGCTCTCCCCGAGCCAGCACTCCGTGCCCTCCGACACACGGATGGGCTGGAAAATTACTAACATGCTGCACCGAAAAAGACATAAAATTAATGACTAAAACATCTAGCTCTCGAAAGATAGGCGCTGCAACGGAACGCGAATTGCCACGCGAGTTCCATTGGGTGACTAGCTCGTTGCAATCGACCTCCATTATCACATGTGACATTCCGGAAAGCTGAGCAAAGATCACACCCTCCCGGAATGCTAGGAGTTCAGCAATGAAAGGGTCCGAGATCCCCTCTAGCGGCTTGCACCAGGGCCCGATGAAGGATATGTGAGACCGGGCAACACCTCCAGCTCCTCCTGACAGCGCATCCAGAAAAACCAAACCATCAGTATTGACGGTGATCCACCCCACGTCGGGGGGATTTCAGCCTTGCCCCGTCTGTACGCTTGGCCGACGGGCAAGTAAATCGAGTATGGACAGGTTTCATGGATCCATTTGAGTGCTTGCACTGGGGAGAATCCCTCTTGGTCATGAGTCCATTTATTCCTGGAGGTCCATACGGCATGCATGATCGTGATGATCTTGCATCGAGTATCATTAGAGAACATGTCATCGAGCACAATATCCCATGCCCACGTTAGGGGATGCAGCCTCGGTAGGTGCAGATTGAACCGATCCTTCGCCGCAATCCAGAACCGCTTGGCATGTGAACATGAGATGAGCGCATGCATTAAGTCTTCGTTCATGGCCTGACAGATATCGCAGCGGCCGAGTGGCTTGATGTGTCGGTGCTTCAAGGTCATGGAGTCTGGCAAGATGCCATGAAGAACTCTCCACCAAGACACTCTGACCTTCGGCACCACTCGTAACTTTCAAAGTGCAGTTCACAACTGTTTATTGGCCGATGAAGAACCCGTAATCGTCCCTTCCTCTAGAGAATTAAGATCGTTACGAGTCATTAGAGAGCGATACGCTGATTTTACAGTGTAGTTACCTGGCTTTTCCAGTGCCCACGCCAAAGTGTCATCCCCTCCTGATCTGTTCAAGGGTATATTAAGGATCGCCTCAGCATCAAGGTGGGGGAAGTTTTGGTGGACAAGATCAACATTCTAATTGCCAGTGTATTCATCAATCAGCTCCGATACGGTCTGCAGGGGAGTCGCCCCTAATCTTCCACTCGGTTTCATGGTGACTGTATTGGGAATCCAAGGATCATTCCATATGGAGATAGATGAGCCGTCACCTATCCGATGGATCAGCCCGGCCTCCAAAGCCTTCCTGCCAACAATGATTGCTTTCCAGGTAGCGGATGCTCGCTTGGGAATCGAGGCTTGGAGGAAATTTGAGTGTGGGAAATATTTGCCTTTCAACACTCTTGAACACAGAGAGTTTGGGTTAGTCAGGAGACGCCATCTTTGTTTGCCGAGCATTGCGAGATTGAATAATTGGGGGTCCCGAAAACCTATTCCGCCTTTGATTTTTGGCTCTGTCAGTTTATACCACGCCAGCCAGTGTAGATATCTCTTGTCAATGGAGCTTCCCCACCAATACTTGGACATTGGTGAAGTGATATCCTTGTATACTTTTTTGGTCAGCTGGAAACAACTCATACAGTATGTAGGGATTGCTTGATATAGGTGGGTTCAGTTCAATTAACCACACGGTATACAGATATAGGTGCGGTAATCTCTCATTCATCAATCATACAGTAGGAAAACTTGCACTGTATGTTTGGTAAGCATGCAGTTCTGTACGTGCAAAACTTTAGAAATGCATGATCGTGGATATACGCGGAGCAACGAATGCATAATCTCGCACAGGAGGCTAGCATGTAGTCCTTCCTCTTAGAACCCTGTGTAGTTATTTTCTTTCGAGGCAAGATCATGGGTGCTTGCATTCACGTAGAGCCTTTTCCCTATTGTTCTAATCTACAATCCAAATTTGTCAGAAGAAAAACAAGGCTATGTTTTCGTTTTAGAAAATCTCCAATGTTTTCACTGGCAGACACTAGGCAGGCCATTTGAGAAGTGGACATTGATAACATCGTGTCATGCTTGGAATCAAGCTCGTAGGAGTACTATCAATGAGCTAGTACTAGGTAAAGAAAAGAATTACTGATTGCATTACCGGAGGCGGCTAGGCCAGGGGCGAAAACCAGTTCTGCGGAGCGAACACGGTGCAGGGGGTGACGGCGCCAGGCGCTCCACCCGTCCCCGCCTTGCACCACATCCACGTCGGCGTGCCCGTGCCGGAGCGGGCGTCGCCTCCCCGGAGGAGCCTCACCTGGACCTCGAACTCCACGGCGCCGACCTTCTCCGCCGCCGCGATGCGGCCACGCAGGTTCTCCGGCAGACCAACGCCGTCGTCCCAGTCCCACGCCAGCCTGAACGGCACCTCGCGCGCCCCCTTCCACGGCACGCAGAAGTCGGGCGCGCGGCCCGACGCGACGGTGAAGCCGCCGTACGTCACCGCCCCCTCCCCGTGGTGGTAGCACCTCTCCGCGGCGCGGCGGTTGCTGGCGTGCAGGACGACGTCGAAGGCCCCGGGGACGGACGTCGTCGCGGCCGGAGCCCCCGCGCTGGCGTTGCTCGGGATCGGCGTCAAGTGGACGGAGAACTCGCGTGGCAGGTCGTAGGTCAGGTAGCAGTACGCCGTCCCGAACAGCCAGATCAAGAGAGCGAATTCGCAGACCGTGGAGATGATGTACCTGGGGCAGTTGAGCGCCGGCCTCTTGAAGTCGCCGCGAAGGACGGGAAGATTGCGTCGACGAGGCTTCGTCGCTGGGTGCAGTATTTTTTGCTTGACCAAATTCCACAAGGATCGCCCAAGTCGGAAGAGAAGAGATGACATGTTGCCGTGTACCCGCTGCAGATATTCCCGGCCGGCCGGTAGGGAACGTGCGCCTATCACGACGAATTTGTTGTAGTTTGACTAGGGCAGTACGCCAATATATAAAGACCCATGTTTTTTTTACATCAAAGATCGATGGGTTATCTGTGGACGTCTCAACATATAGATCCCGATGAAGAGTGAACGTATGTACTCCCTCCGTCCGGAATTACTTGTCATCAAAATGGAAGAAAACGGATGTATCTATAACTAAAATACATCTAGATACATCCATTCCAATGACAAGTATTTCCGGACGGAGGGAGTATATGGCTGGCGAACATAACCACGATGGTGTGTGAGGCTTGTGTTCCAGTTGCCCACGTTCTTTTACCCATTCTCCTTCTATTTCCAAATTTTAAATTAAATTTTGGTTATATTAGATCAATAGAACAATGGATACAAACAGATATAGGGTAATTGAACACACCGACATAAAAATAACAGAGACTACTACTACGGTTATATGCCTCAAAATTGTCCTTCTATTTGTTGGAAATATGAACAATTTATCATATGATTTTATTAACGGAAATAGTAGATAAAACATGACTATTGCAGTAGAGATATAACAAGTCATGCAATCCGACAGAGAGAAGGTAAATAGCATCTGAATATATGAACTAGAATCGAACATATCTAGAGCAAACACTATAGCAAGAAGTTGTGGCAGAACATCAAACAGAAAGAGCATGGGAACGTACGGTGCACAGTGGCGGAGCCAGGAAAAATTAGGAGCCGGGGCAGACTGCAAACTTTCTAAAAGAACCGGCTAAAAAAGAACTGGAGACTGATAAATTCGGAATACTTTCAAAGTCAAACAATCGATATTGTATTGTTCATAATAAAAACTAAAATTAAATACGACAACTAATATCTCAATAAATGATAGTACTCGCGGAAAAATACTTGATATCCAAATGTCCAATCAAGCACCCAAAAAGAGACCCTGCAATTGGAAAATGTAAGAATTAGTAGTCTATAGTGGAGTTGTAAAAACGTATTCACATGGGAAATGAAACATACCAACTAATGATGCCTCGGTAAAATCCTTTTTCGAGCCTTCATGGCCTGAAACCTTCGAGTGATAACTTCATCATCGAGTGACTTAAATATTTCACGTTCAGTGTAGCATATCATCAAGTGATTAAACCAATCATCATTGATCGTGCTGCGCAGTTTAGACTTGATAATTTTCATTGCCGAGAAAGCTCTCTCAACAGATGCCGTGGACACCGGCAGTAGCAAAGCTAACTCAATGAGCTTGTAAACCAATGGAAAGACCAAATGTTTCTTTGTTTCAACCATTTTTGTAGCTAAACTTTCAACATCTTTGCAAGTAGAAAATGCAGCATGATTTCTCAAATGAAGAACAAAAGTCTCAAGTTGGTCCCTCAATATTGTACGATCACTATTTGAGAAATCGGCACTATATATTTCAGCAAGCCGAGAAAGCTTCTGTACATCAAACTTGGAGAAAGAATTCTTGGGATCAAGACACAAGAAACATGCAATTACCTCTTGGTTTGAGTCACTGAAGCGATGATTCATCTCAACACATATTTTGTCAATAACGAAATAGAAAATCTCAGCCCGATAATAATGAAGATTAGTGATAGTCCTTCCCTCTAGCCTCGAGCGACCTCGAACTGGTATTTCATCATCCATATTTGGCACTGGAATACCTTTGGAATTGCAGAATTGTTTGACCTCATCAAAAATACTCTCCCAACCACTATCTCTCATGGTAGCCAACCGGAGTTTAACATCATGAATTAATTCCAAGGCAAGCACAATATTTGTATCCTTCTTTGCAAAAGTTGTGAGAGCTCATTTGTTATACCAAACAACTTTAGCATAAACTTCAAAACGAGAGCAAATTTGAAGCACTCCATTTTTTCTATGCAACCCGCAGCATGGCTCGGATTATGCCCATTTGCGTCAACCATGCTAAGAACTTTTATTACAGAGGCCCACATTTGGTCCAAGCGAAGCAAAGTTTTATGATGTGAACCCCATCTAGTATCTCCAGGTCTAGCAAGACTAGTCTGTTGATTCAAGCCTCTTCCTGTAGATATCTCACCCCTCTCAAGCCTTTCCAAAATATCATTGTGAGATTCTTCCACCAACACTTCCATCTTCTTGCAAGATGAAGTAGTTGTGGTCACAATCAATGATATGTACTCAAAAAAATCATGTATATATGAGCAAGAAGAACTAGCAACAACGACCACAACCAACTGTAATCTATGGGCAGAGCAATGGACGTAGAAAGCATGAGGGTTTTCGTCGAGAATCTTTCTTTGCAAACCGTTAAATTCACCTCTCATGTTTGAAGCACCATCATATCCTTGCCCTCGTAGCCTTGAAATTGATAATTTGTAACGATCAAGAAGCTTTACAAGAGCTAATTTCAGTGACTCGGATGTAGTATCTTTGATGTGGTGCAGACATAGAAATCGTTCCACAACCTTCCCTTCATTCACATACCTAAAAAAAATTAGAATGAATAGATAAATCATGGATGAACGAAGAATTGAAGTAAATAAAGAACCCAAAAAATAAAAGATAGTTACTAACCTCAACATTACTGCCATTTGTTCTTTCACCGATATATCGCGTGACTCATCAATAAGAACAGAGAACTTTTTATCACCAAGCTCCCCCATAATCACTTCGGTGACTTCTTCTGCACAACATCTTGCAAGGTCCTTTTGTATTTCACGGGAAGTCATCTTGCAGTTTTCTCCACCACGATCAAAAGCATCTCTTACTTCTTCATTGCTATCCTTTAACCAATCTATCATCTCTAGAAAGTTTCCCTTGTTCAAAGAAGTAGTAGATTCATCATGGCCACAGAATGACAAAACTTGTGCTATGAGATACCTTACACACTCTAGAGAAGAAGTCAAGCGGATCTTATATAATAAGTGAGATTCCACAGTTCCACAAGCGAACTTGGTTGACACACTTTGTCTTTGATTTTTGAAATCATCATAATGCCGAACACAATTGTTGTGACCACTATTCAGACCACCTACATGCTCAGGTAAGGCTCTATATGCATGTTTCCAGTCCCTAAAACCTGTTTTGGTGAAGACTTCAAACCCAAAGTGTTCAGCCCTTCCAGGTTGCTTGAACAAGAAACAATAGAAACAAAAAGTTGCATCCTCGGACTCGCTATATTCTATCTAGTTATACTTTCCATACCATGACTTAGAAAATGCTCTTGAATACGTTCGGCGAAATTCTAATACTTGTTTGGTTCGACCCTTTAATATGTATGCCCTCCTAACTTGGTCTTGAATTTGTGGTGCATATTCAGCAATTTGTTTTCTTAGTGCGGGATCAGATTGAATTTCGTCCGGATTAAACTCACTATTGTTAGCAACATGAATAGGAGGGTCTTGTTCTGATTCCGGCTGCACAGCACTTGCATTCTCAATACTTGCTCTAGGAACCAAAAACCTCCTAATATCTGGAATTAATAACATAAGATTAAAGTTGGATGATTTGGAATAATTGAATGAACTAACTAATGGTCAGGTTAGATGTGTCTACAACAAAAGTGACAATACCTATGCCAAGTGAAGATCGATATTCCTTCAATCAACCTGCTCGAGGTGATAGAATCTTTAATTACACATGTCGCTGCAAATTACAGGCCGAAATTAGAATCCCCAAATTACTCATGCGTGTGCCTGCAGCTGCACAAGACTAAGCCCTAAACTCACCTCAATTCCTCTCCTAATTAGAATTTGGAAGAGAAGCCACAAACTGCTAGAAGGAGGCGTCGTGGATTGCCGTCCTTCCGTGGATTGCCTGGCGATCTGCCGCTGCTGTCGAACAAACTGAACCGTCACGGTCGATCGCGGCGGAAGGAGCAGGAGGCGAGAAGGCGTCAAGGGTTTCTCTAGCCCCTGGCGATTTTTCTAAGCCTTTACACGCAGACGTGCGGGCATAGGCCTCTACGTTTGGACTACGGTGCAAGGCTCAGCCACCTAGGAACTTTTTGCCCGGGCAAATAACGCCAAACTCTGCTAATTAGGACGTGGTTTATTAGTCACTATCAAGTGCTGCTGGGCTAGGAGGCCGGGCAGCTGCCCCGGGTCGCCGGGTACAAGCTCCGCCACTGACGGTGCAGCAGCAGCAGAAGCACCGGTCTGAGCGCGCGTGAATGTCCCTTTTGTTCTCATGCTTATACATGTGGGGAAACATCCTCCCTTATAAGGAGGTCCAACTTCCATCAAACTAGCAATGTGGGACTAAACTTTAGTTCCACCTCTTGCCTGGCACGAATGGGTTGCGTGGGCCTCTAAAATTTATTAGGAATTTTTGAAACTGTTATTGGGTTGGCCCAAAATAGATAAAATTCCAGCATTATTTTAATTTTACTCTTGCTCATGCATCCAATATGCATAGTATCATAACCGGCGGCTCTTAATTCACCATTTGAAAGCCATTTTGGCCATTCAAACATGCAAAACAGCACATATGCTTAGTATGTTTTGATGGCTTCCACCACTTCTGCTTCACCCACGAGATCCCTTTGCAAATTGTCGCTCCTCTTTCTTGCCGTTGACCGTCGCAGCCTCGTGGCAGAGAACTAGTTCAATTATGGTGGGGGTTGGAGGCGGGACAGATAGCTTGTCCTGCACCAATGGAGGTCGGGAAGAGGAGGGGTCAGCGGCATGATGAAAGTGGCGGTGGGGTGGGCGAGAGCGAGCAAGGAGAGGAAGAAAAAATTGAGCCGGTCCCACCATCACTTCTTGAGAAAGTCACAACTGAGTGTTGAAAATCCAATGACGCACGAGTCATTCTATAGTTCGAAGAAAAATGTAACATTTGCCATTTAGATATTGCGTTTTATTATTAGTAGATGACATTTTTTTATTAAACTCAAACAATAGCATCAAAGACAAATGACACATAATGAGTGTGTGAGTAACCTCTGCATGACTCTCGCATATAGTTGAAACAAACACATTGCTAGAAAAACATCATTGCATACAATTAAAAAAATCATCATTACGTTCATTTTTCTCAAAAACGGAGTCCGGCATCTGCATCACATGGTGCACATAGTCAATTTACTAGACACGAATCAAGTTTAAGTCATCGAGTACTAGGCAATAATACAAATAAAAGGAAAACACACATTACATATCAATCCACATGATCTACAGTGATCGCCAACCAAGCTGATTGAATAAATCATGCACAACCGTTTCAAGCCAACTACACCCAGAGGCCATAAGCGTCTGCATCCAATACGGGCCAATATCCGAGGCCCAATTCTTCTGAGCGAACACGGTGCATGGAGCCCCGTCCGGTGGCTTCGGCCCACCCGTCGTCACCTTGCACCGCATCCACGTCGGTCTGGCCGAGCCGTCATCGCCCCGGAACAGCCGCAGATCGACCTCGAGCTCCACCGAGCCGGCACGCCGCTCCGCCGCCATCTTGTCTCTGAGCAACGTAGGCAACTCGACACCGTCGTCGGCCCATGCCACGACGGTCACGTCCCACGTATCCATCGCGCCCACGTAGAAGCGCGGCGTGCGGCCCCACGCGACGGTGAGGTCGGAGTAGAGCACGACCGCCTCGCCCTGGCGGTAGCACCTGTCCCCGGGGTGTCGGTTGATGGCGTGCAGGGTGACGTTGAAGGCGGTGCTGCTGGAGATGGGGTCGGCTGGAACCGCCGTCCGGGGAGCCTCGGGACTCGTGGCGTCGGTGACCTGAACGGAGAACTTGGGAGGCAGGCCGTTCAAGCGGAAGAAGGCGCAACCGATGGGTATCCAGAAGAAGAGGGGCATCCAGATGACAGCAACCGCTGCCTTGTTTAGATCCTCGCGAAGGGAGTAGAGATTTCGAGACTTCATGGCGCAGTTTATGCCCATGGCTGGCTTCTCGGTGATGCATGACCTATTTTGCTCTTGTTTTGCGAATATGTAGGCTGACCTAGCTAGATAGTCCTGTTGGGAACCGTCACCTGACCAGCTGGTACGTCTCTCTACGTTTTTTCTGTTCATAAACAATATCTCTTGTGCTATTTGTTCGGACAAAATTACTGTTCTGACCCTTAGTGCTAACTAAATCCCGTTTTGACCTCGTGTGAGAAAAAATTTCGTTTCTGACCTTTTTTGGTGACGCCACGGTCCCTGGCGTCTGCACACAACCCAGACGCCAGAGACCGTGGCGTCACCAAAAAAGGTCAGAAACGAAATTTTTTCCCACACGAGGTCAAAACGGGATTTAATTAGCACTAAGGGTCAGAACAGTAATTTTGTCCCTATTTGTGCCACGGTTGTTACTCGATCGATACGTAGACTCTAATCCGTGTATGAGGTTTTACAAAGGGAAGTGGTAGTTGCACTCAAATAACGGCTGGGAAAATCCAAGTCGGATGCCATGGACCATCATCGCCTGACAGCTCCGGCTCCGCCGCCGTGTTGTCCAATGACCAATGGCAACGACACCACTGTCCGGTCTCTCATGTTATACAAGATTTTTTTTTTTAGAGTACGCCAAAAGCGTACCTTAATTCTATAGAAGAAGAGAGCAAAGGTCATAATACAAGAATGGAAGCAAGGTTTTTAAAGCGAAACGCACACCCTAGCACACCCACTGAACTAGCCTATGCCTACACTCTCAAAAAACGATCCAAAACCTCCTCCACCTAAACCAGCTAGTCTCCAATCCTTGAGCTCTGTGACGATAGCACTCGACAAATCCAACGCGGTTTTTTGTTGGTTTAACCGATGAAAGACTCTGGCGTTACGCTGCTTCCAGAGAGTCCAAATAATAAGTATGACCACCGTATCAAAGCCGCGCTTTTGTCCTTTCCTGAAGTTAGATCTCGTGGTCAACCACCACTCAAGTAAAGTGTCTGCCTGAGTGGGGATAGAGCCCCTCAGGCTCAGTTTCTCGAACATGTAATGCCACACTTCTCTGGCATAGACACACTGAATGAGGATGTGCTCCGTATTATCTTCATCTTGCAGACACGTGAAACAAGTGGACGGAGCGCTTTGTAGACCGTGCCTAGCTCTCCTATCGGATGTCCATATCCGATGTTGCACGGCCAGCCACGTGAAAATTTTACACTTAAGGGTAGCCCAGCTTCTCCAGATGCAAGTGGCATAGGGGGGCCTTTCAGCGCCCTGACAAAGTCGATTATATGTGGATTTGGCCGTATAAACTCCGGAAGGGTCAGCCGGCCAGGAAAAATGATCTTCCCTGTCGGGATCACGGATGATCGTACTTATCGCGAGATTGAGGTGCAAAAGTTGCATGTGGCCGACGAAGTTAACATCTCCACTGATATCAAGCAGCCATCGCCCATCCATCAGCCCTTCCTCAACCGTGCGTCGATTGATCGTATGTGTATCCACTTGAGCATGAATTAACGGCGCGATGTCCTTAACCGCAAAGCCATGAATCCATCTGTCTCTCCAAAACAGGACCTTGCTTCCCTTCCCCACAGAGATATGCACCATGCTATCAAAAACCTCCCGGGCTTCACTATCTACCACCATTGGCAAACCTTGCCAAGGCTTGTCTGGCTCAGTCCTACGAAGCCACTCCCACCGAACTCTTAAGGCAAGCCCCTGTAACTGGAGATTACGAACACCCAATCCACCTAGCCAAGTAGGTTTGCACGCCGAGCTCCAGGCCACAAGACATTGTCCACCGTTCACTTTCTCTTTGCCGGCCCAAAAAAACGATCGCATCCATTGTTCTATCTCTTCCAGAACACAAACCGGGGCTTCAGTGACCATGAAATGGTGAATAGGTTTGGTCGCGATCACAGACTTGACAAGCACCAATCGTCCGGGCCGGTGTATCAGACTCCTTTGCCAAGAGGGGGTGAAGCTCTTGGCTTGGTCAAGCATTGGCTGCCAGTCAACCCTCGAAAGCTTCTTGATGCCCAATTGTAGGCCGAGGTATTTGCAAGGGAATTTGCCCGTCCGACACTGTAACAATGACTCCACTCGAACACTGTCACTGTTTTCCCCATGGATCATGATGGCCATGGATTTTTGGTAGTTGATCCTCAGGCCGGAAGCCTCACCGAACACCTGTAGCATCATCTTGACGAAAACGAGGTCCAAAGCCAGGGGTTTTAGGAACATAACAACATCGTCTGCATAGATGGACACCGATTGATGTGCTGCGATGCCCGAAAGCTTGCTGATAACTCCAAGATTGTCGGCCTTGATCATGATGCGTGACAACACATCCATAGCGATAACAAAAAGTAGGGGCGAGACCGGATCCCCCTGCCTGAGACCCTTCGCGTGAGAGAAGCTTCTGCCGGGAACCCCGTTCACGATCACCTTAGTGGAGGTTGTCCGTAGCAGAATGGCGATCCATCCACACCACTTCTGACCGAAACCTTTGCGCCTCATAACCTCCAATAGAAACGCCCAGTTGAGTGAGTCAAAAGCTCTAGAAATGTCCAGCTTCAGGAATACGCTAGCCTCCTTGCGAGAGTGCAACTTCCTGGCCACTTGCCTCACCAGGAGGAAGTTATCGTGCAAATGTCTCCCACAGATGAAAACCGATTGATTCACTGTCACAATTTCTTTCATCCTCCGTCTGGCCCTGTTGGCAAGCAATTTGGCGAAGATCTTAGCCACGCTGTGTGGTAGGCTAATGGGCCGAAAGTCTCCCACCTCTTTCGCGTCAGGTTTCTTCGGGATGAGGATGATGTGGGCTCGGTTTAGCTTGCCAAAACCATGCCCATCACCAA
Source organism: Aegilops umbellulata (assembly GCA_032464435.1). Lineage (NCBI taxonomy): Eukaryota > Viridiplantae > Streptophyta > Magnoliopsida > Poales > Poaceae > Aegilops > Aegilops umbellulata. The sequence continues at coordinate 315,264,565 of CP136056.1, read as the reverse complement.
CGTAAAGCTTATGGAGCACCGCCAAGATCTCGTGCTTGATGATCGGCCACACCTTCTGATAAAAGGCGGCGGTGAATCCGTCCGGACCAGGATCCCACTCCGGGTGCATATCTTTAATTGTGCACCAGACTTCCTCTTCGGTAAATATAGCATCCAACTCCGAAAGATCGACCTCAGCCATGTCTAGAAAATCAAGATCAATTTCGGCATCTCTAGCCACCGCGTGACCCAACAACTGCTCATACGCCTCGGTGAAGATCTCCTCCTTCCTCTCCTGTTGTGAGATCAGCTCGCCGTTGTGCCTAATGTGGGGGATGAATTTTAGTTCTCCTGTCGTTAGCCACAGCTTGAAAAAGCTTGGTGTTGGCATCCCCTTCATGAATCCATCTTAAACGGGAGCGCTGTCTTTCTATGGTGCGTTGCAGGGAAGCTAAGCCCAAGAGCGCATGCTTAAGCGTTCTCCTCAACCACTTCTCCCTCCAATCCAATCGACGAGCCTCCATAGCTTTGTCCAACTTCAGGATGACGTAATTAGCGATCGCCATCTGGATTTTTATATTACCAGTCTTACGCTGGCCCCAGGCTTGGAGGGCAGAAGCTGTGTTCCTAAGCAACACGTTGAGCCTCTTGAAAGGGTCAACGATATCTTCCACGCAGACCCAGGCGTCTTTGACCGCTTGCTTGAAACCATCCAACCGAGCCCAAAAGTTCTCAAACCGGAATCTTTGCTTCGGGCAAAAAGGGGCGGAGGTGGACAGGTGAAGTGGCGCATGATCCGAGATGTTCGAAGATAGAGCTTGAAGCAGCACATCGGGAAAGTTAAGTTCCCAGTCAACCGAGACAAGAACTCGATCGATCTTTGTCAACACAACCTGTTCTCTTTCGTTAGACCGAGTGAAACGTCTGCCGTGCATGTAGAGCTCCTTAAGTTCATTGTTGTCCACGAACGCCTTGAACTTTCTCATCATGTTCCTGTTAAGGTTAGGATTACTCTTCTCATTAGCGCGAAGGATCATGTTAAAGTCACCAAGCACCATCCAGGGTCCCGGGGTCATATCCCTACGATGTTGGAGCTCGACCAGAAACTGCGCCTTGAGCTCGTCCCCTTGGGGGTCGTACACCACTGAGAGCCACCACTCTGAGCCATCTCTGCTATGCACCAAGCCAGAGAGGAAATTAGTGTCGCAGACGATGTTATTGATAGTTAGACATGCACTGCTCCAACCCAACAAGATTCCACCCCTAGTCTCCAACGCAGGCAAATAGGCAAAACCATCAAACGATGGTCCAATGCATTGCATCACTAAATATGGGTTGAATACATCAATCTTCATCTCTTGAAGACAGACAAGGTGTGACACCCGGATAATTAGGCTACAGTAATCCCCATTTAATGATGCCACGTCACCTCAGTTATGGTTGTTAAATCTCGCGTTAGTTCAAACCGATTCGAAATTCAAATTCAAAATAAAGGCAAACAACAAAAGTTTTCAAAAATTAAAATAAAATTGTTCGGTGGTTGCTAAATATTACAAAGGTAATTGTGGTGAAGTAACCACATTTTTAGAAAAGGCCTAAGCAATTTTAAATGATTAAAACAGAAAAGAATTTATAAAAGAAAATACAAACAAAAAAAAAGAAAGAAAGGGAGCCCCCCCCCCCCCGCTGGGCCACCCGGCCCAGCCAACGGCCCCCGGGCCACCGGCCCAACTGGGCAAAGGCCCAGCCGGCCCACTTCCTCTCCTTAACCACCCCACCCCCTGGAAACCCTAACCGCACCCCGAACCCCCCCCTCACTCGCGCCCCCACTCTCCCCCTCCCCCCCCCCCCGATCCAGATCGGATCGGGGCACGACTCCGCCGCCCTGCCTCCTCCTCGTCGACGCCGCCCGCCGACCCCGTCGCCCTGGACCTCGCCGCCCCATCGCCGGAGCTCCCCCGCCGGCCTGCTTCCCCCTACGCACGTCGTCCCCGTCGGCCTCCGCGCCCTCCTCCACGCACGCGCCCGAGACCCTGCCCCCCCCCCCCCCGACGTGAGCTCCTCTCCTCCCTTCCCCCTCTGTCGCCGGCGCCGTCCGCACCCAGCCGCGGCCCCGCACGGCGGTCGCCACGCCCTGGCCGCGCCCGTCGCCCGCCCTGACGCGCCTCGCCTGGCCAACCCCCGCACGGGCGCCCCTCCTCCCAGCTCGTCCTCCCTCCGCGCCGACTGCGCCATGGCCTCACGCCCCTCCCTCTCCTTCCTACCCTGCTCGCCGCGCCGCCGCGCGTGGCCCCGTCCCGACGCGCGCCCGGCGCCCCTGGACGCGAACGTGGCCGCGCCCACGCGCCCTCCCCCTTCTCCCAGGCCCTCCCTCGTCCGGCCGTCGACGCGCACTCGCGGCCGCGCCAACGCGCGCGCGCCCGTCGTGGCCGCGCCCGGCCGCAGCTCTCCGCCCCGCCTCAGGCCACCGGCCTGTACCCTCCCTGCAACACCGCCTCCCCCTGCCTCGTCGGCTCCGGCTAGCCGCGCCGCCAGCGCCGCCCCTTGCCGCGGCATGCTGCTCCGGCCGGCCGGCCTTGCCCCCTCGTGCTGGGCGCTGGGTACGCCCCGCCCGGCGCCCGCAGCCCCGCTAACGCCAGCGCCCGTTAGGCCCCCTCTGGGCCACTGCCAAACGGGGCCCACGCCCCACAGAACGTTTAAAAAAAAAATTAAAATTAAAAAAATAAATAAATAAAAATAAATAAATAATTAATTAATTAATTAATTAATTAATTAAGGAATTAATTAATCTAATCAATCATAATTAGATTAACCTAATTATCTAATTAGTCTAATTAAACAATGATTAGTTAGTTAATCTCTGATTAGCTTAATCACTGAATGACAGGTGGGACCCACACGTCAGATTTGACCAGTCAACGCCCCTGTTGACTGCTGACGTCATGCTGACGTCAGCGTGCACTGTTTTGGATAATGTTATATTTAAATAATTAATTAAATTCCAGAAATTATTAAAATCTTTAGAAAATCATATCTTTTAATCCGTAACTCGGATTAAAATATTTTCAACATGAAAGTTGCTCAGAACGTCGAGACGCTTCCGGATACGCAGCCCGTTCATCCGCCACACACCCCTAACATATCAAACTCGCAACTTTCCCCCTCCGGCTCCTCTGCCCGAAAACGCGAAACACCGGGGATATTTTTCCGGATGTTTCCCCCCCTTCACCGGTATCATCCCATACCGCGTTAGGGCACCTCTAACGCCGTTACTTGTCATGTCATGCATCATTATGCATCTGCTTGCTTAAATATTTATTGTTTCTCCCCCCTCTTCTCTCGATAGACCCCGAGACCGACGTTGCTGCTGCCCCGTTCGACTACGGAGTTGTCGATCCCTCTCTCTTGCCAGAGCAACCAGGCAAGCCCCCCCCTTGATCACCAGATATCGCCTACTCTTCCCTATACTGCTTGCATTAGAGTAGTGTAGCTTGTTACTGCTTTCGTTATTCCTATCCTGATGCATAGCCTGTCTTTGATACTGCTGTTGATACCTTTACCTGCAATCCTACTGCTTAGTATAGGATGCTAGTGTTCCATCAGTGGCCCTACACTCTTGTCCGTCTGCCATGCTATACTACTGGGCCGTGATCACTTCGGGAGGTGATCACGGGCATATACTTTACACTGTTACATTATATGTGATACTGTTCGGAGATGGGGGCTGAAGGGGCAGGTGGCTCCATCCCGGTAGAGGTGGGCCTGGGTTCCCGACGGCCCCCGACTGTTACTTTGTGGCGGAGCGACAGGGCAGGTTCAGACCACCTAGGAGAGAGGTGGGCCTGGCCCTAGTCGGCGTTCGCGATACTTAACACGCTTAACGAGATCTGGGTATTTGATCTGAGTCTGGCCATTTGGTCTATACGCACTAACCACCTACGCGGGAGTAGTTATGGGTATCCCGACGTCGTGGTATCAGCCGAAGCACTTCTTGACGTCAGCGACTGAGTGGCGCGCGCCGGGTTGGACCGCGTAACGTGACTTCCGTTGTACTGGAGGTTGCTAGGTCTGCTCACCGACCGCGTTCGCAACGTGCAGGTGTGCTCAGGGCGATGGGCCCAGACCCCTGCGCGCTTAGGTTTAGACCGGCGTGCTGACCGCTCTGTTGTGCCTAGGTGGGGCTGCGACGTGTTGATCTTCCGAGGCCGGGCATGACCCAGGAAAGTGTGTCCGGCCAAATGGGATCAAGCGTGTTGGGCTATGTGGTGCACCCCTGCAGGGAAGTTTTATCTATTCGAATAGCCGTGTCCCTCGGTAAAAGGACGACCCGGAGTTGTACCTTGACCTTATGACAACTAGAACCGGATACTTAATAAAACACACCCTTCCAAGTGCCAGATACAACCCGGTGATTGCTCTCCAACAGGGCATCGAGGAGGGGATCGCCGGGTAGGATTATGCTATGCGATGCTACTTGGAGGACTTCAGTTTACTCTCTTCTATATGCTGCAAGACGGAGGCTGCCAGAAGCGTAGTCTTCGACAGGATTAGCTATCCCCCTCTTATTCTGGCTTTCTGCAGTTCAGTCCACTGATATGGCCCCTTACACATATACCCATGCATATGTAGTGTAGCTCCTTGCTTGCGAGTACTTTGGATGAGTACTCACGGTTGCTTTCTCCTTCTTTTCCTCCTATCCCTTCTACCTGGTTGTCGCAACCAGATGTTGGAGCTCAGGATCCAGACGCCACCGTCGACGACGACTCCTACCACACTGGAGGTGCCTACTACTACGTGCAGCCCGCTGATGACGATCAAGAGTAGTTAGGAGGATCCCAGGCAGGAGGCCTGCGCCTCGTTCGATCTGTATCCCAGTTTGTGCTAGCCTTCTTAAGGCAAAACTTGTTTAACTTATGTCTGTACTCAGATATTGTTGCTTCCGCTGACTCGTCTATGATCGAGCACTTGTATTCGAGCCCTCGAGGCCCCTGGCTTGTATTATGATGCTTGTATGACTTATTTTATTTGTAGAGTTGTGTTGTGATATCTTCCCGTGAGTCCCTGATCTTGATCGTACACATTTGCGTGCATGACTAGTGTACGATTGAACCGGGGGCGTCACAAGTTGGTATCAGAGCCGACTGCCTGTAGGAATCCCCCTTCCACACTCCTTGGCCGAAGTCGAGTCTAGACTTTACAAAAAAAACTTTTACTAACTTGGCTGTGTGCCTTACGGGCCCACGTCGCCATCGGGTGGTACTAGGATCTTTTACTTCTCGACCCTTACTCTGGGACTCCGAACTCTCTTCTACTCGGGATAAACGAATTTACTAACTCTGACACTAGGGTCCCGTTACGACATTCACCCCAAAGTTGGATAAAAGCCATAGCTATTCCTTGGTATAGTGTTTTGCACAATTTCCACACTGTAATTTGACTCCTTTGAAACATCTTTGTTTTCAGATGGAACCCACGAGGCAGGTCGTGCGCCACACGACGGCCATGGGTGCCTCGGGATCACCGGCCGTGCTAGCTGAGATGATGACCTATCTAGGTTATCGCTGGCACCCCGAGTACACCGTCACCGAGGAGTACCAGGATTTTAACCAGGAGCAGTACCGTGCCACCGTCCACCTCTACTCTCGGGAGTATGACTCCACTACTGTGCTGCACACCGCTTATGGTGTTGGAGTGACCATTGATATGGCAGTTCACGATGCTGCCTATGCTGCTCTGACACGCCTTCGTAGGGAGTACCGGGAGTTGGACACCTCCCCCTTCAGGCACATTGCTATCGCATCTGATATTGGTGCGGAGGGTTACTACACTGCTGCCTACTCCACTGTCACCCGCGAGCCCTTCCACCATCAGAACTTTGTTCTGCATGCTGATGGTCTGGATCGAGCTAACCGAGCACTTCGCCACGAGTTGTACACCACTCGCCAGCACCTCTACCGTGCCTTGACGATGTTGCACCCCTTTGTTGGATCTGGGGAGCTGCCGCGTTCTGCTATCTATCCAGCCAGGACCGTGATGCCTCAGGGTGTCGGTTGGCCGGAGGTGGGAGGCTACTCTCCCGCACTTGGTCCACTTCTGCCGCTAGAGCGTCGGGTTCAGCACCAGAGCCCCCGCGGACCCCAGGTTGCCGACGTGGTGTACCCGCTGCCACACTACCAGCTTTCAGGCTACACCTACCTCCGCAGTGTCGTGTGGGATTGATGTAGACTTGCTTATTAGTGTTAGCTGCATTCGCCGCGAGCCTGCGTGCCGCCCATGATGTCTTAGTCTATGTACTGAACTCTATGTACCGAACCCTATGCATGATCCCTTTTGTAAGATATGCCAACTGTTATGTGGTATCTATCGTGCTGCTTTCATTATGCATGTTTCATCTTGAATGATTCTTGTATTTGCCAATTCCTCAAATACTGAAATACCCCTGTTATATATTAGCAGGATGGTTAGACCAGCTGGTCGTGGTCGTGGTGGCAACTTCCCACCACCGCCTGAGTACATGGCTGGTATGATCCAACAGCTTGAGATGAATCGCCAGTTCATGGAGAACATGATGGCGCAGTTTCCTCGCCCCAATATGAACCAGCAGCCAAACGCAGTGACTCTGCAGGATTTCATACGCCTGAACCCAACTGTGTACCGCAGCTCAACTCAGCCTCTGGATGCTGATGACTGGCTCCGTGACATCACCTATGAGATGGAGTCTGCTGATGTAGCCCCTGCCAGCTATGTCACGTTTGCTTCCTTCTTCTTGAAGGGACCCGCAGCTCAATGGTGGGACAGCCACAGGCGTACTCTGCCAGCTGGAACAATCATCACCTGGCCAGACTTCCAAACTGCTTTCCGTGCCCGCTTCATTCCTCAGGGAGTCATGGACCGGAAGAAGCGTGAGTTCCGCAACCTCATCCAAGGCAACAAAACTGTTGAAGCTTATCAGCGGGAGTTTCTGGACTTGTCCCGCTATGCTGAAGAGGACATTGCTACTGATTCACGCAGACAGGAGAAGTTCCGTGACGGCCTTCAAGCTGACATCAAGTTCGCACTTCTAGTGCACGACTTCGATGATTTCGCCACCTTGGTGAACAAAGCCATCAACGTCGAAACTGGTCTGCAGGAATACCAGAGCTCTCACAGGCGCAGCCGTGACACGGGCTCATCTTCGGGCCCGTCCTCGCAGAAGCGCAGGATATGGATTCCCAACAGCATGTACCAGTCGAATGCACCTGCCCCAAGGCAGTCCTATGCTACACCTCGTCTGCCTAATGCTCCTGCAAGACAGCCAAAACTTCCAGCTCCACCACCCCAAGCTCCGGTCCCCACTCCCAATAATGGTCTGTGCTACAAGTGTGGTCAACCAGGTCACCTTGCCAGGAACTGCTATCAGAATCAGAATCAGAATCAGCTGGCCCTTCCTGCAGCTGGTCGTGGGAACAACCAGAACTGTAACAGCAAAGCCAAGTCCTATGGCCGTGTTCATGCCAACCACGTTGATCTGAACGAAGCTCAAGACCAGCCTTCTACTGTGATGGGTACACTCCTCGTAAATTCAGTACCTGCATCTGTTTTATTCGATACAGGAGCATCGCATTCATTCATGTCAGAAGATTTTGCATTCAAGCATGGCATTAAATACGAGGAGATGAACACTTCGGTAGTGGTAAAAACCCCCGTGGGACAATGTCAAACCTCCATGGTTGGCGTCGATGTCCCCGTGGAAATCGAAGGGCTGGAATTCTATGCCGCGCCCATTATCCTGAAGACGTCTAACATCGACCTCATTCTGGGGATGGATTGGTTGAAAGCGCATACTGCTTCCATAGTTTGCGCCACTAAGACCGTCCATCTGCTACATCCTTCAGATGAAATAGTTACATACCACGCTCGCCTGGTGCAAAATGCCGAGGCAAGGCTTTATGTCTTGAATGCATTGAACTCTGCACCACTCGAGGGCATCGAAAACATCCCCGTCGTGCGTGACTTCCTCGACGTCTTTCCTGAAGAACTTCCAGGGATTCCCCCTGCTAGAGCTGTCGAATTCGTCATCGACTTGAAACCAGGCACCACTCCTATTGCCAAGCGACCCTACAAGATGCCACCACATGAACTCCTTGAGCTTAAGGAGGAAATCGACAAATCTCTTCAAAGTGGTTTCATTCGCCCAAGTTGCTCTCCTTGGGGAGCACCTTCTCTCTTTGTCAAGAAGAAGGATGGGACAAACCGACTGGTCCAAGACTACCGTCCTATTAACCAAGCTACCATTCAGAACAAGTATCCTCTTCCTCGGATCAATGATCTGTATGATCAACTGGCTGGTTCATCGGTGTTCTCTAAACTCGACTTGAGATTGGGTTACCACCAGATCCGTGTTCGTGAAGAGGATATCCCAAAAACCGCCTTTGTGACTCGTTATGGTTCATACGAGTACACTGTCATGTCCTTCGGCTTAACCAATGCCCCAGCCACCTTCTCTCGCCTGATGAACTATATATTCATGGATTACCTCGACAAGTTCGTCGTGGTTTATCTGGATGATATCCTGGTATTTTCCAAGAACGAAGAAGAACATGCTGAACATCTTCGACTTGTGCTGGAAAAGCTACGAGAACATCAGCTATACGCCAAGTTCTCCAAATGTGAATTCTGGCTTCCTGAAGTAACCTATCTTGGGCATGTCATCTCTAAGGATGGTATTGCCGTTAACCCTGAACGAGTTCAGGCTATTCTTGATTGGACTCCTCCAAAGAATGTCAAGCAAGTCAGAAGTTTTCTCGGTCTCGCCAGCTATTGCCGTCGATTCGTCGAGAACTTCTCCAAGATTGCCAGGCCCCTGACTAACTTGCTGCATAAGGGCGTCAAGTTCCAATGGACAGACAAATGTCAGGAAAGCTTCCAGGCACTTAAAGACAAGTTGACTTCTGCCCCAGTGCTAGCTCCACCTGATACAAAGAAGGACTTCGTCATTTACTGCGACGCTTCCCGTCAAGGATTAGGCTGTGTCCTAATGCAAGAGCGCAGAGTGATTGCCTATGCCTCTCGTCAATTGCGCCCTCATGAAGAGAACTACCCAGTTCACGATCTCGAGCTTGCTGCTGTCATTCATGCACTGAAGCAGTGGCGGCATTACCTTCTCGGTAATCGTTGCGAGATATTCACTGACCATCAAAGTCTGAAGTATCTGTTTACTCAGCCAGACCTGAACCTCCGTCAGCAGAGATGGATGGAGACTGTTGCAGACTTTGACTTGGGTATTTCCTATACACCAGGCAAGGCTAATGTAATGGCAGATGCCTTGAGCCGCAAGTCTTACTGCAACCACCTCCAGGTTCATAAGGTTCAGCCCTCGCTCGTTGAAGAATTCAGAAAGCTGAACCTCCATATTGTTCCTCCGGGTGCACTCGCTCCCCCTCCTGAGGAGTTTCAGAAGATGAACCTCCGTGTTATTCCCCAGGGTTCCCTCTATACCCTGGCTGTCGAACCCGATCTCGTGAGCTCCATCAAGACAATACAAGGGTGTGACTCTGAAGTCCACAAGATTAAGCGCGACCTCAAGAAAGGAAAGCCCTCATACTTCACTATTGCTGGTGATGGCGCCTTGTACTTCAAAGGCCGCCTAGTGGTGCCGTGTAAGAAGGAAAACCTGAATATGACTCGGAAAGTTATGAAAGAAGCTCATGATACGCCTCTGTGTATCCATCCTGGTAGTACTAAGATGTACCAGGACATTCGTCAAAGATTCTGGTGGTCTAATATGAAGCAAGACATTGCTCGCTATGTTGCCGAGTGTGACGTTTGCCGTCGTATTAAAGCAGAACATCAAAGGCCTGCTGGAACTCTGCAACCTATCTCTATTCCGGAATGGAAATGGGACCATGTTGAAATGGACTTCGTCACTGGATTTCCCAAATCTCAGAAAGGTAATGATGCTATTCTTGTCGTCATTGACCGGCTTTCTAAAGTTGCACATTTTCTGGCGGTCAAGGAAACGATCACTGCTAGCCAGCTTGCAACTCTCTACATGTCCAGAATTGTTTCACTTCACGGTATTCCACTGGTTATCAGTTCGGACCGTGGCAGCTTATTCACTTCAAGATTCTGGGCAAGTTTCCAAGAAGCTATGGGAACTCATCTATCGTTCAGTACTGCTTTTCATCCGCAGTCACAAGGACAAGTTGAACGTGTCAACCAAGTTCTCGAAGACATGCTTCGAGCTTGTGTTATTTCCTTTGGCAAGAAATGGGAGGAATCTCTCCCGTATGCTGAGTTCTCTTATAATAATAGCTATCAAGCTAGTCTGAAGATGGCCCCCTTCGAAGTGTTATATGGACGAAAGTGCCGAACCCCTCTAAACTGGTCAGAAACTGGGGAACGTCCACTCTTTGGTCCGGATATTATCCAACATGCCGAAGAACAAGTCCGCATTATTCGCGAGAATCTCAAGACTGCTCAGTCACGCCAAAAGAGTAACTATGACCGTCATCATAAAGACATGGTCTATCAACCTGGCGAAAAGGCCTATCTTCGAGTTACACCAATGAAGGGTGCACACCGCTTCGGGATCAAAGGAAAACTAGCTCCTCGCTATATTGGCCCATTCACTATTCTCGAAAAGCGTGGAAAAGTGGCCTATCAATTGGAGCTTCCGCCGAACCTTTCTCAGGTTCACGATGTGTTCCATGTGTCACAACTCCGCCGTTGCTTCAAGGACCCAATCCGAGCTGTGGATCATGAAGTGCTCGAATTGCAACAGGACCTCTCCTATAAAGAGCATCCGGTCCGCATTCTCGACCAAGCTGAACGCCGCACACGTCAGAAGGCGATCAAGTTCCTCAAGGTCCAGTGGTCGAATCACTCTGAGGATGAAGCCACCTGGGAACGCGAGGATCGTCTTCGTGAAGAATACCCCGCACTGTTTCCTTCTACCTCCTAAATCTCGGGACGAGATTTCTTGTAGTGGAGGAGATTTGTGACACCCGGATAATTAGGCTACAGTAATCCCCATTTAATGATGCCACGTCACCTCAGTTATGGTTGTTAAATCTCGCGTTAGTTCAAACCGATTCGAAATTCAAATTCAAAATAAAGGCAAACAACAAAAGTTTTCAAAAATTAAAATAAAATTGTTCGGTGGTTGCTAAATATTACAAAGGTAATTGTGGTGAAGTAACCACATTTTTAGAAAAGGCCTAAGCAATTTTAAATGATTAAAACAGAAAAGAATTTATAAAAGAAAATACAAACAAAAAAAAAAGAAAGAAAGGGAGCCCCCCCCCCCCCCCGCTGGGCCACCCGGCCCAGCCAACGGCCCCCGGGCCACCGGCCCAACTGGGCAAAGGCCCAGCCGGCCCACTTCCTCTCCTTAACCCCCCCACCCCCTGGAAACCCTAACCGCACCCCGAACCCCCCCCCTCACTCGCGCCCCCACTCTCCCCCTCCCCCCCCCCGATCCAGATCGGATCGGGGCACGACTCCGCCGCCCTGCCTCCTCCTCGTCGACGCCGCCCGCCGACCCCGTCGCCCTGGACCTCGCCGCCCCATCGCCGGAGCTCCCCCGCCGGCCTGCTTCCCCCTACGCACGTCGTCCCCGTCGGCCTCCGCGCCCTCCTCCACGCACGCGCCCGAGACCCTGCCCCCCCCCGACGTGAGCTCCTCTCCTCCTTCCCCCTCTGTCGCCGGCGCCGTCCGCACCCAGCCGCGGCCCCGCACGGCGGTCGCCACGCCCTGGCCGCGCCCGTCGCCCGCCCTGACGCGCCTCGCCTGGCCAACCCCCGCACGGGCGCCCCTCCTCCCAGCTCGTCCTCCCTCCGCGCCGACTGCGCCATGGCCTCACGCCCCTCCCTCTCCTTCCTACCCTGCTCGCCGCGCCGCCGCGCGTGGCCCCGTCCCGACGCGCGCCCGGCGCCCCTGGACGCGAACGTGGCCGCGCCCACGCGCCCTCCCCCTTCTCCCAGGCCCTCCCTCGTCCGGCCGTCGACGCGCACTCGCGGCCGCGCCAACGCGCGCGCGCCCGTCGTGGCCGCGCCCGGCCGCAGCTCTCCGCCCCGCCTCAGGCCACCGGCCTGTACCCTCCCTGCAACACCGCCTCCCCCTGCCTCGTCGGCTCCGGCTAGCCGCGCCGCCAGCGCCGCGGCATGCTGCTCCGGCCGGCCGGCCTTGCCCCCTCGTGCTGGGCGCTGGGTACGCCCCGCCCGGCGCCCGCAGCCCCGCTAACGCCAGCGCCCGTTAGGCCCCCTCTGGGCCACTGCCAAACGGGGCCCACGCCCCACAGAACGTTTAAAAAAAAATTAAAATTAAAAAAATAAATAAATAAAAATAAATAAATAAATAATTAATTAATTAATTAATTAATTAAGGAATTAATTAATCTAATCAATCATAATTAGATTAACCTAATTATCTAATTAGTCTAATTAAACAATGATTAGTTAGTTAATCTCTGATTAGCTTAATCACTGAATGACAGGTGGGACCCACACGTCAGATTTGACCAGTCAACGCCCCTGTTGACTGCTGACGTCATGCTGACGTCAGCGTGCACTGTTTTGGATAATGTTATATTTAAATAATTAATTAAATTCCAGAAATTATTAAAATCTTTAGAAAATCATATCTTTTAATCCGTAACTCGGATTAAAATATTTTCAACATGAAAGTTGCTCAGAACGTCGAGACGCTTCCGGATACGCAGCCCGTTCATCCGCCACACACCCCTAACATATCAAACTCGCAACTTTCCCCCTCCGGCTCCTCTGCCCGAAAACGCGAAACACCGGGGATATTTTTCCGGATGTTTCCCCCCCTTCACCGGTATCATCCCATACCGCGTTAGGGCACCTCTAACGCCGTTACTTGTCATGTCATGCATCATTATGCATCTGCTTGCTTAAATATTTATTGTTTCTCCCCCCTCTTCTCTCGATAGACCCCGAGACCGACGTTGCTGCTGCCCCGTTCGACTACGGAGTTGTCGATCCCTCTCTCTTGCCAGAGCAACCAGGCAAGCCCCCCCCTTGATCACCAGATATCGCCTACTCTTCCCTATACTGCTTGCATTAGAGTAGTGTAGCTTGTTACTGCTTTCGTTATTCCTATCCTGATGCATAGCCTGTCTTTGATACTGCTGTTGATACCTTTACCTGCAATCCTACTGCTTAGTATAGGATGCTAGTGTTCCATCAGTGGCCCTACACTCTTGTCTGTCTGCCATGCTATACTACTGGGCCGTGATCACTTCGGGAGGTGATCACGGGCATATACTTTACACTGTTACATTATATGTGATACTGTTCGGAGATGGGGGCTGAAGGGGCAGGTGGCTCCATCCCGGTAGAGGTGGGCCTGGGTTCCCGACGGCCCCCGACTGTTACTTTGTGGCGGAGCGACAGGGCAGGTTCAGACCACCTAGGAGAGAGGTGGGCCTGGCCCTAGTCGGCGTTCGCGATACTTAACACGCTTAACGAGATCTGGGTATTTGATCTGAGTCTGGCCATTTGGTCTATACGCACTAACCACCTACGCGGGAGTAGTTATGGGTATCCCGACGTCGTGGTATCAGCCGAAGCACTTCTTGACGTCAGCGACTGAGTGGCGCGCGCCGGGTTGGACCGCGTAACGTGACTTCCGTTGTACTGGAGGTTGCTAGGTCTGCTCACCGGCCGCGTTCGCAACGTGCAGGTGTGCTCAGGGCGATGGGCCCAGACCCCTGCGCGCTTAGGTTTAGACCGGCGTGCTGACCGCTCTGTTGTGCCTAGGTGGGGCTGCGACGTGTTGATCTTCCGAGGCCGGGCATGACCCAGGAAAGTGTGTCCGGCCAAATGGGATCAAGCGTGTTGGGCTATGTGGTGCACCCCTGCAGGGAAGTTTTATCTATTCGAATAGCCGTGTCCCTCGGTAAAAGGACGACCCGGAGTTGTACCTTGACCTTATGACAACTAGAACCGGATACTTAATAAAACACACCCTTCCAAGTGCCAGATACAACCCGGTGATTGCTCTCCAACAGGGCATCGAGGAGGGGATCGCCGGGTAGGATTATGCTATGCGATGCTACTTGGAGGACTTCAGTTTACTCTCTTCTATATGCTGCAAGACGGAGGCTGCCAGAAGCGTAGTCTTCGACAGGATTAGCTATCCCCCTCTTATTCTGGCTTTCTGCAGTTCAGTCCACTGATATGGCCCCTTACACATATACCCATGCATATGTAGTGTAGCTCCTTGCTTGCGAGTACTTTGGATGAGTACTCACGGTTGCTTTCTCCTTCTTTTCCTCCTATCCCTTCTACCTGGTTGTCGCAACCAGATGTTGGAGCTCAGGATCCAGACGCCACCGTCGACGACGACTCCTACCACACTGGAGGTGCCTACTACTACGTGCAGCCCGCTGATGACGATCAAGAGTAGTTAGGAGGATCCCAGGCAGGAGGCCTGCGCCTCGTTCGATCTGTATCCCAGTTTGTGCTAGCCTTCTTAAGGCAAAACTTGTTTAACTTATGTCTGTACTCAGATATTGTTGCTTCCGCTGACTCGTCTATGATCGAGCACTTGTATTCGAGCCCTCGAGGCCCCTGGCTTGTATTATGATGCTTGTATGACTTATTTTATTTGTAGAGTTGTGTTGTGATATCTTCCCGTGAGTCCCTGATCTTGATCGTACACATTTGCGTGCATGACTAGTGTACGATTGAACCGGGGGCGTCACACAAGGTTCACCTTAGACTCGACTACAAACTCCCGAACAACATTTCTCTTGGCGGGGTTATTAAGCCCCCTCACGTTCCAGCACAATACCTGAGGATTCCAATCCATGAAAGCGAATGGGCTCCCAAACACCCCTGCAATTGAGGAAGATCATGCCGCACTCAACACCTCCACGCCACCAGCGCTCGTGATCGGGGCCGGTGGCACCTCTTTGCCAAAGAGCGCAGCGATCACCTTCATGTGCTGCTCCCTCATGGGCGAGTCGAAGATCTCTGCCAGCTCGGCGATTGTGTCTTTGTTGCCTTCTAAATCCTCCGGAACTAGACCGAGAGCTCGCATGAGGACGTTCTCAGCCTGCGTGGCCTTGGACTTGGCAGCCGAGGCCCTCTTGGCGCTCCTCGTGGCCCTGCGCGGGGTGAAAGGCTCTGCTTCGGACCTCAGAGAGGACTGAACCTCCAAGAGGATAGGAGGCGCAAGCTTCCTGGCCAGTGTTTTGCAAAACCATTTCAGCTTACCATATGCGATCACTTCCTGTGGAGTCATCCCACCCTCGCAGCCCTGAATCCGCTGTTGCATGTCCAGGTTCACGTTGGAAGTGGCCAGCACGAGCGCGCGGTCCTCAGAAGCCGCCACGTGTGACCTCACGTCCATACAGGCCGGGGGAACATCTCCAATCATATGCGGGCCCTCCCCCTGCAGCGGAATCTCCACAGTGGCCTGCGGCACGTTGCAATGGCCAACCGACGTTGCGGGTTGCAACCGCACGGCATCAGATGCAGCCTCCCTAGGTCCCACCTCTTCCAGCACATGCACGCGCATGGCGTCCGATGCAGCCTTACTCGGTCCCACCTCTTCCGAAACATGCTCGCCCCCCACCACAGAATCAAGCAACGGGCCCGGCACGACCACAACTGGGGCCACCGGGGGCGCTGCCATCGAGGGAGTGGGGACGGACGCCGGGCATGTCACCACGCACTTCTCGGGTGCAGCCACGCAGGGCCCACCCATCTGCTGCGCACTGGTGGGCGCCCGATCACGAGACGCGACCGGCACTAAACACCTGGAATCTTCCTCCATCAACCTCGGAGTGGCTAATTGGCTACCAGTTGGCAGCTCAGGAGAGGCCGGAACAAACTCGGCCTCGCCAACCACCGTCTACGGAGCCAGGGTCTGGCCATTGGCGCCCGACTGATTTGAAACCCCCTCGCCTGCGCTAGCTGTCGCCACCAGCCGTCCAGCTACGCCCCCAAGGCGGTCAAAAGCGGACCGGCGTGAGGTCAGCCTGTCCTGCACCGGGAGCGCTGGCCCACTCACCGGGCCCGCAAGCTGCACCGGATCCAATGGGGGCAGTTGCCAAGCCACCGATGCCCGGTCGTCCGCCACCACGGCGGCGAAGGACCGGCCACCCGCCGCGCCCGCTCGTCCAGGCAGATTGTCTCCACGATGATCACGCACCCCAAACTGCCAATCGCATCTGCGCGTCGACCCTCCTCTTCCCAGGTCCAAATTAGACTCAGGCACACCACTCTGACCACTGCCGGACGAAGCGCCGATGAGAAACCATGGCTCCTCCCTGTCAGGGAAGGTGGTGACCGCGGCCAGGTGAATGAGCACACGATATTGCAGAGTCTTCGGCAGAAAGGGCTCCCGCTGTTCCTCCGACTCCGGCACTGCCAACCATCTGCGCGTGGGGATCGTCTCCGGATCGGCCGTCCAAGCAATCAGCTTGAAGGAAGCCAGATCAGACCGTGACGAGGTCTCTGGCGCGATGGACTCGATGAAGCACGAACCACCCAGAAGACTCTCCACCACCTCGAGCTCCCAGGCATGGGGAGGAATCCCTTCCAGCTCCAAACTGACCCTGGTCCTCAACGCCGCAAACACTGCCTGATTTTGCCTGATCCAGCGCCTGAATGCAAACCTGAGACCTCTGAACTCCAACACCGGCTGCAGACCCATACTGATCCTCTCCTCTTGCCTTGCGAACACCACCAAGTAATCCTCCGGCGAAAACTTATGGACGGAGATTCTGTCCGGCGAGATGCCCCTCTTCTCTTGCAACGCCCGGAGCACCAACTCCGGCGAGAGCTCGGACTTGTCACCGCTTGCGTAGACCACCATAGCGTTGTGGAGTCTGCCCTCGAGCTCCACCATGGCCCTTGATCTCCGAACGACGCAAAGCTCGGTCGGCTTTAACTCCAAATCCCGCGACACCACAAGCTGCGGAGGCGCAGGACGGGGCCATGACGCCAGAGCAGGCTCAACCACGGGCGGCGAAGCAAAGGGTGGCCGAGCGCGCGGCGCCGGCGCCGGCAACCTGGATGGACCCGCACGCGGCTCCACGCGCGCACCAGACGAGCCTCTGGCCACCTTGGCGATAGCGTCACGCCGGAGGTCGTCGACCGGCGATGGGCTGCGAGGCCTCTTGCACTGGCTGGCGATGTGACCCGACAGGCTGCAGCGGAGACACACGACCTTGTTGGTGCAATCCTTGAGGAAGTGCCCCTTCTCAAGACACTTGAAGCAACGATCTCTCATCTCCGACGAGACGTCGACTCGACCAGGCGACGGGCGCCGAACGACCTCGGCCGCAGGCCGCTCCTTGCGTCGGCGCTTCCAAAAAGTTCGTTTGGACGCAGGCGCCGGCTGCCACGACGAGATCCGGCGCGCCGGACCGCCCTCGAGGCCCTCCAGCGGAGCACCGACCCCGACCGCGCCCGAGCTCACCGACGTAGACGCAGACGAGATCCCCAGCCCGGAGACGACCGGCCGCTCGCCATGGAAGGACGAGGTCACAGAACGCGGACTAGAACCCATGGAAGAAGGCGGTGGAACGGAGGGAAGGAAAGGGGCACACCGCGAGCGGAGCGAGGGGAAGGGTGGCCGCCGTAGCCAAAGTGGCTAGCGGCGGGGAGGTGGCCGCCGTAGCCGGGGTGACTAGCAGCGGGATGGTGGACGCCGGCGTCGGGGGCGACGCACGGCGCTCTCGCTCTCTCGCTCTCTCTCGCTCTTTCCGACTGTTGTTATACAAGATTCAGTCGAGAAACTCATCTCCAGGTTTCCTCTTCCTTTCCTATGGAGGGACGTCCTACGCTCGGTCATAAAGAAGATGCAGTCTTCTTGAGCTCCACCGCTGCCACCGGAGACAAGGAGTGACTCACATTCAGAGCAGCCTAGGCTGACAAACAGAGCATGCCCCATCAGCGTATCCACCACCCACTGTTCAGGTCCGCTGCTTCAAAGACTTCGGTCCGGGGCACAAAATGGATGGTATCCAGATCGACCTGCCGTTCCACCAGCAGCAACCGATCCCCGGACCCGGACAAGGTAGAAAAGAAGAAGCAGATTTGTAGCTGGTAGTCGAGCAAGGGTCTCGTGGCGTGCTTCGTATGCACTGGACGGATCTTACACTGCTCTGCTCGTCGCTGACGTCCAGAACATGGAGCTCCGGTTTCATCATCCAGGCCGAGCATCATTACAAGAGTTGCCATCGCGCGCCTTCTTCTACGGGTCTCAAATTGACACAAAGAGGCAGGGAGATGTGAAGTTTGGTCTGTTCAGAGGTCAATCGATTGGGATCCTGCTCAATCTCTCGTGACTATATAAGCTTTGCCGGCTCCAATTCCAACTCCAGCTCCAACACCGTCGCGTGTTTCGTAAGCAGACAAGTAGCTTAACTGAGAAGCGGAACAAATAACCGAGTAAAATGACACACGTGACCACCATAAAAAAATATCATCTTTGGTTGCATACCATAAGAATCCATGCCCTGCGTGTGTTTCAGCATCACAAATCTCAACAAAAGTTTCCACTCCCCAAATACAGCACAAA
The DNA here is from genome assembly GCA_032464435.1 of Aegilops umbellulata. NCBI lineage: Eukaryota > Viridiplantae > Streptophyta > Magnoliopsida > Poales > Poaceae > Aegilops > Aegilops umbellulata. Next base: position 315,246,046 of record CP136056.1, on the reverse strand, counting down.
ATGATTGTTCAGGAACTTGAGAAGTCACTATATTGTTCAGAAGTCACTATTGAGAATGGTATCCGACCCGATTTACATGAACATTAAAAAGACACCTGTTTAAGACAATTAACAGTGGCACGAGAGCTGAGCATTGCACAGAGTTTGTGAAAAAGAGATTGTAACCTAAAATTTAATGGTATCAGAATAGCAAGGAGTACAATTTTAAGAGAGAACATGAGCTCCTCTAGTAAGTAGTGACTGTCCTAAACCTCTCCTTGCCAACTTCAGTCAATAAAAGCGAGTTGGTCAAACACTTGATATTGTAGGAACACCATTAGATACGCTTGACTATAGAAAAATATGACAAAGCTGAGAAGTATTGTGCAGAAAATAATTAATCACTAGAAAGGGATGTAGTGTTTTCTGTAATTAATTTTCTCCGGCCACTTAAAATAATGTGATTGTTCCCAGGACAAAACAGCCCAAGCAACCTGTGATTGTGCCACCAAAAGGTTTTCAGAAAAATGTCAAGTATGCTCGTAATTTTGCTAACTCCTTGCACAAAGTTGATTTGTATTACCAAGTTGCTACTGCAGCTCCTTGTGCTTTCATATATAAAAGTCGATGTATATAAACAGAGTATGCAGAGGAAGAATGTGCAACCTCATGCACTAAACAAAGTGTGCGGGGAAGAATCCTCTGCCAGAGTGATCCCAGCTGATCGTCGGGGTTTTGTCCAGAATCCTGTCGGGGAAGGGATTAACAACGGAGCCATATCCTAAATAAGGTGGGTAAAAAAGAATTAAAAATAAGACGTGAATATAGTTTCAGAGAAGTAATAACACCAGACTCGATTGTTAACCGCATTTCTTGTAAAAAACCATACTCACCGATGTAAGTTACAAGTCATATGGCATCGAAAGCGAACCCCTGGGAACATAAATTAATGCTTTTCAAATAACTCCCCTGTCCAATATGGTGTATATGGGAAGGAATCTCCTACACATTGTACGTGTAACATGCCCAAGTCTTGAACTTTCGAGCTACTCAAATGATAGGCAAGTACTCTTGCTCTTGATACCCACAAGAAGGCAATCTCATAAAACGGATGAAATCCAAGGAAATAAATACTACCAGACACAAAGTCACATTCATCCCCATCTCTTGCCTCAAGGATAATACCATTGTTGAAGTTCCATTCACATTTATCTTCCACGATCACTTTTTTACCATCTCCATCATAATTACCACCATGTAAGATCCACGGACCGGAATTTTCTTCATGAGACAACCAAGAAAACATTGCCACCACTCGCACAAGGCTGGTGTCAATCTTCAACCCCCAGTCCATTTTACCCCTCAATTCACTAAGTAACCAAACCTGAAGTCGGTATGATCTATCTTTATAAATTAAAGCACAGTACAGCCCCCTCTTTGATTTCCCTATATAAAAATCTGTAAACTCATCCATGCTTGGTAGGCGGTTTAATAACTTCATACTCGCCATTCGACAAGGTTATGCTGCAAATGTGAAGTCAATTGAGAGAAAACGCATGTTAATTGACAGGACGATGAGTTTCAGCTTAGAATGGGGAAAATCAAAAGCCAATAATAAATGTCATTGTTTCCTTAAGGGGTGAATGAGTACCGCATAATGGAGTCGTTTTGGCAGTGCACATGAAGTGCTCCTTTCCAGTAGACGGTATAGCGATGCTCTGGTTCCCTAGCCCTAGGTGAGTGCATGTCAGCAATGGCCCCTGCGGCCTCCCCTCTCCGGACCAACACCCTCTCCTCCCATGTCCATGTCCTTGAAGAGAAGACTCGTATTGTATACGAAGAAGGCGGCCATTCTGATTCCTCCCTGAATATTGTCTCGGGACCCAACATGTGAGGAACTTCAGGAAGAAGAAGTACCTGGTAATGGGGCGACACAGTGGGGTCGAAAGCAAGACACATGTCGTCGGCGAAGTCTTCCAACCCGGCGCAGGGGGGGGGGGGGGTGAGGCAGACGCACCCATTGTCGAGTTGCTGGATTGACCACTAGTTGATCCCAAAGCAAGAGGAGTCCATTGCAATGATCCATAATATGCAGATAACCCTCAAATTTGGTGTCCAGGTAGTCGAGCCTGGCTGCGATCTTGCGCTCTATCGACGGGCTCGCGAAGAATTTCGGGAGGGCCGGAAAGATCTCCTCCATGAAGAAGATCCAGGAGAGGGATAGCGGGAGGAGATCCGTCCGCAGCAGGCGCCAGTCGTCGACGACGGCGCACCAGCTTTTGCAGACACAGCGAGATGCGGCGAGGCTCCGCGGCGCGAGACGCCGGAGGACGCCATCAGGTAGCAGCTGTGCCGCCACCAGGGCCATGGTCCATGGATGCCGATGAACTAATTCGTTTCGAAAACAGGGGGGGCGCTAGCTGATGGTGACGGATCGATCGAGGGGCTCGCTCTTGGTGGGATGTGTGTAGCTGAGACGGGATTCGATTAGGATTTGCAATCGAGTCTAGTTCCGCGGTGTGCGGCTGACATCGTTAGGGTCTCCGCATATCTGGGCGTTTGGTTCTTGCCCAGTCTCACCCGACCAAATCAGGGGCACGCCAAAAAATTGGCGGTCGTTTCGCCCGCCCGAGATTCGCCCACGATTTGGCGTGAAAATAGCTGGAGAGAGCTCTGGCGGGTTGGGCGTGCCAAAAACTTGGAGCCCATCCAAACATGCATCCAACCGTCGGTCAACGCCAATATTTTGGCATGGTAGACGAGGGCTGCGATCCAAACAGCCTAGTTTTTTTCAGTAAAATGCACTCTGCGTCATTAAACTTGCTCTTTTAGGATTAAAAAACCTTGTTTTTTATTGCCAGGTCATCCACGAGCCATGAACCCAGCACACGATCCACCATTCTTCAGATGTCGTCGATGCAGACCATAATCTGCATCTACTCCTAAACTACCTCCGAAGCTCCGCGCTGACACTGGAGCAAATCTCATCGCAACAGCAGAGACCGAGGACACAAGTCCACCACGAGGATATCGACGTCGTCACGTCATCTTGCTTGAATTGTCTGGTTTCCAAATCCATCCCCGATCATAGGGACAAACGCCTCATCGGGAAAGGATATGAAGATTCTTTATTTAGCGCCATCATTGCCGCCGTCGAAGTCAAAACAATGAACAAGCTAAAAACCTAAGCTACTATGGCCTAAACTGATCCACATTCATGGATCTGGCAACCCTCTCACCACCGACGAGGAGAGCCGCCGGAGGACGGCGATGGAGAAGAGTCTCCTGGAGGCTTGGCGAGTTCGCCCCTCCTTTCTTTGAAAGAAAATCTTATTGTTGATAGTCACACTTGGCGAGTACTTGTTGTCAAAGGACCCATACTGTTGTTGTCTCGGATTTTGCTATGTGTTTTGCCACCGTGGCACTTTTTGACCCGTCCATGCGTCCACATAGGAGCTGGGTGTGGTTGACCCACTTACATGCGAGGTTCTTTTTGCAAGAAATCCTTCACTACATCACCCTGGGAAATTCCACTCCCTCACAAACTAATTAGGCCAAACCTCCCTCGCCCAAATGCCCATTTCTCGACGTCGTCGCTAGTGTCAAACCTTGTCTTCACCATCCCGCATCGGAGGGTGTGTCTCTCTTCACTAACATGTCCTATTTGAGCCGCCCCCGCTCTGCTTACCGCCAGCGCAGCCCCTTGCCCCCTCTAATTCACTGCCCAGATTGTGGGTGCCCGGTGGAGCGCTACATCTCAGGCACCGACGTCCATGGTGGTTGGGTGTTCTACAGATGCCCCAACCACATTGTAAGTGCATCTTTTATTCGCATTGCTTGTTCTTTGCAAAGAATTTTTTATCTGCACGGTTCAGTAGGATTGTTGTTTGCAAATCTCGTGTTTGGTTCACAATGTTTTCTTGCAAAATGACAACAACGTTTCAAGTTCTGGCACTGGGAGCCAAATTATGTGGTAAATTAGGTGGAGCGCAACATTTTCAGAGGAAATCTCGCCGTTGATGCTATGGGCTGGAGTGAGGACGAGAGGGAGAAGCCGGAGCTTGGAAATGAAGTTATGGTGAAACAGTGGAGAAGAGCAACAGGAAGCAGTGGAGAGTTTAGGAGGATGAACAACAATGCTAGCTCGTGGTTAGATCTAGGAAGACAACTTCTACTTCTTATGAAGATTGAAGTGGCTACAAGGGTCGTTATGTGGGTGTTGGTTGTGATGCTACTCCTGAAGAAAAGAAGCAAGATGCTAGTGTAGTATGGAGCATGGTAGTAGTTTATGTTAAGTTTGATACTAGCCATATGCCCGCGCGGCGGCACGCCGCGCCCCGTCGATACATTATTTTTATATATGATGTGTTTTTATTGTTTACAGTAAGACACAATTTAAAGCAAAAGTATTATATGTGTGAGATTACGCCCACATAGAGAGAAGCTAGAAAAAACACATTTATTATCACCATACATGGTGCATGCATGTGTGATGGCACGCATGTTTATTTTCGGGGTTTGTTCATTGTGATTTGCTTGGACGGTTTTTAGGAAATAGGTGGTTGTGGATATTTTGGTTTGGGTGTGGGTTGGCTTATAGACACATTGGCATGTTATGTGTTGCTTAAAATTACGTCTGATGGGTCGAAAAGAGATGTGAAAAGCAGTGCTTTCTTCCTAATATCAACCACAATCCAAAACATAATTGTAGCAATTATTAGTTATATACATGACAACCATAGAATATATGTCCGCTGTTTGGAACCCCTTGTCCAGTGTCTGTATATAACACAGTGGTTCCAATTCTCTTGGCAGGACTTTCGACTTTGGGGCCACATTTTAGTAGAATCACATTGCTAAGAATTGTAGCTAAGGGTTTTACATTGTCCTGCACTCAACCAATGGCAGAAAGAATCGAAATTGTAAAAAGTTGCATACTGAAAGCCATCATAATAATCAATACCAGACTTTGTTGTATCAAAATAGAAGTGTTGCATCAGTGAATTTATCATTGCCAAGAAAGCCGTCTAAAATATAATCATAATGAAGAAAAGAAATATACAACAACATGGGAGCGTCTTGAATCAGGAGAAAAGTTTGAAACAAATCAAACTATACTACGATGCTTTATTTAAAGGTTGTACCGTAAATTAGATGAACTGTTAAAGTCTAGTCTAAATACAGTGGCCAACACTTTTAGCTAATGAATCACCAAAAGATTAGCTAGACATTAAACGGGTTACAGTAGTATCAAATTAATGAATCCAGCATCCCTCAAGTTTTTTAATGAATGCAGCACATAGCTAGCAAACACTGGCATCAAGCCCCCCATACAGCACACATGCACGCAGAAAAGCCACACCAAGCCGCGCACGAACGCAGACGCAGCAGTAACCCCCACAAGCCACAAGCATGCATGCAACACACCACAATGGGCGCAGGGCGCATGTCCATGAGACTCACCAGCGTGACCTAATCCCTCCGGTCCCTTGCCGACGCAGAGCGGGAGGCTATGGTCAAGGCGGAGGAGTAAGGCGTAGGAAGCGAGCGCGTCGCTGCAGGCAGCAGAGGTGGTGTGGTGGGCGTACAGGGACGCCAGGTGGAGAGAGGAGCAGCTCGTCGATGGTGCTCATGACGCCGCTCGCGCCCAGCTCGCTGTCGCTGATGCATCAAGCTCGCGCCAGTTCAGGATGCCGGTGTCCCGTGTTGTCCAATCGTACATCGCGCTCGATGCAGCATCCCTCCTCGACCTCCTGCCCACCAAGATCCCCGACGCCCCGTCATTGGATTTGGATGCCACCCTGTGTCATTGTCGTTGGGAGTTATCGCCTCCGTTAGTCTAGACCTGAAGCTGCGAAGCCGAGGAGCATGGAGAGGAGCGTGCCATGGCCGTGCCTCCACTGGTGGCACACGTATTCCACCAACCGACGCCGGTGTTGGGGAACGTAGTAATTTCAAAAAAAATCCTACGCACACGCAAGATCATGGTGATGCATAGCGACGAGAGGGGAGAGTATTGTCCACGTACCCTCGTAGACCGAAAGCGGAAGCGTTATGACAACGCGGTTGATGTAGTCGTACGTCTTCACGATCGACCGATCCTCAGTACCGAACGTACCGCACCTCCGTGTTTTGCACACATTTAGCTCGGAGACGTCCCTCGAACTCACGATCCAGTAGAGCTCCGCCGGAGAGTTTCATTAGCACGTCGGCGTGATGACGGTGATTATGATGCTACCTACGCAGGGCTTCGCCTAAGCACCGCTACGATATTACCGAGGTGTGTATTATGGTGGAGGGGGGCACCGCACACGGTTAAGAGATCAATGATCAATTGTTGTGTCTCCAAGGGGTGCCCCCCTCCCCGTATATAAAGGAGTGGAGGAGGGGGAGGGGGGCATCCTCCTATGGCACGCCCCATGAGGAGTCCTACTCCCACCGGGAGTAGGACTCCCCCCTTCCAAGTAGGAGTAGGAGAGGAGAAGGAAGGGAGAGAAGGAAAGGGGGGCGCCCCCTCCTTGTCCAATTCGGACTAGAGGGGGAGGGGGCGCGCGGCTGCCCTGGCCGCCCCTCCTCCTCTCCCACTAGGGCCCATTAGGCCCAATATACTCCCTAGGGGGGGGTCCGGTAACCCCTCGGTACTCCGGTATATGTCCGAAACACTTCCGGTGTCCGAACATAGTCGTCCAATATATCGATCTTTACGTCTCGACCATTTCGAGACTCCTCGTCATGTACGTGATCATATCCGGGACTCCAAACTACCTTCGGTACATCAAAACACAAACACTCATAATACCGATCGTCACCGAACTTTAAGCGTGCGAACCCTACAGGTTCGAGAACTATGTAGACATGACCGAGACACGTCTCCAGTCAATAACCAATAGCGGAACCTGGATGCTCATATTGGCTCCCACATATTCTATGAAGATCTCTATCAGTCAAACCGCATAACAAGATATGTTGTTCCCTTTGTCATCGGTACGTTACTTGCCCGAGATTCGATCGTCGGTATCTCAATACCTAGTTCAATCTCATTACCGGCAAGTCTCTTTACTCGTTCCGTAATACATCATCCCGCAACTAACTCATTAGTTGCATTGCTTGCAAGGCTTATTATGATGTGCATTACCGAGAGGGCCCAGAGATACCTCTCCGACAATCGGAGTGACAAATCCTAATCTCGATCTATGCCAACTCAACAAGTACCTTTGGAGACACCTGTAGAGCACCTTTATAATCACCCAGTTACGTTGTGACATTTGGTAGCACACAAAGTGTTCCTCCGGTATTCGGGAGTTGCATAATCTCATAGTCATAGGAATATGTATAAGTCATGAAGAAAGCAATAGCAACATACTAAACGATCAAGTGCTAAGCTAACGGAATGGGTCATGTCAATCACATCATTCTCTAATGATGTGATCTCGTTTATCAAATGACAACTCATCTCTATGGTTAGGAAACATAACCATCTTTGATCAACGAGCTAGTCAAGTAGAGGCATACTAGTGACACTGTTTGTCTATGTATTCACACATGTATTATGTTTACGGTTAATACAATTCTAGCATGAATAATAAACATTTATCATGAAATAAGGAAATAAATAATAACTTTATTATTGCCTCTAGGGCATATTTCCTTCAGCCGGACCTCCTTCATCTGTCCGCCAGTGAAGCACCATCGGAGCTCATCCACCCTGTAGGACACGGCGGCGAGTTGCGCCATCCATGACAAGTCCTCGAGGAAGCATCTGTAGTCGCACGCATCGCCCACCCGCTGTCGGCTCTCTCCCCAAAATCACCACCATCATGCGCGTCATCCACTGCCTCGCCGGATGCCCGGTGATACGTCCATTTTGCATCATGCTTTTATATTGATATTTATTGCATTATGGGTTGTTATTACACATTATGTCACAATATTAAAGCCCATTCTCTCTTATTTTACAAGGTTTACATGAAGAGGAAGAATGCCGACAGCTGGAATTCTGGGCTGGAAAAGGAGCAAATATTAGAGACCTATTCTGCACAGCTCCAAAAGTCCTGAAACTTCAAGGAAGTCATTTTTGGAATTAATAAAAAATATTGGACGAAGAAAATACCAGAGGGGGGCCACACCCTGGCCACGAGGGTGGGAGGCGCGCCCTACCCCCTAGGGGCGCCCCCTGCCTCGTGGGCCCCCTGGTGGCCCTCCCGTGCCCATCTTCTGCTATATGAAGTCTTTCGTCCGAGAAAAAATCAGAAGAAAGCTTTCGGGAAGAAACTCCGCTGCCACGAGGCGGAACCTTGGCAGAACCAATCTAGGGCTCCGGCAGAGCTGTTCTGTCGGGGACACTTCCCTCCGGGAGGGGGAAATCATCGCCATCGTCATCACCAACGCTCCTCTCATCGGGAGGGGGCCAATCTCCATCAACATCTTCACCAGCACCATCTCCTCTCAAACCCTAGTTCATCTCTTGTATCCAATCTTTGTCCCAAAGCCTCAGATTGGTACCTGTGGGTTGCTAGTAGTGTTGATTACTCCTTGTAGTTGATGCTAGTTGGTTTATTTGGTGGAAGATCATATGTTCAGATCATATATGCATACTAATACTCCTCTGATTATGAACATGAATATGCTTTGTGAGTAGTTACGTTTGTTCCTGTGGACATGGGAGAAGTCTTGCTATTAGTAGTCATGTGAATTTGGTATTCGTTCGATATTTTGATGAGATGTATGTTGTCTCTCCTCTAGTAGTGTTATGTGTCTAGGTTAGAGAATGACCCACTACCTATTGATGATAGCTTTCCTGATGAACAACTAAATGTCGTAAATGCTTCTCGTACTGCTCCATGGTATGCTGATTATGCTAATTACATTGTTGCTAAATTTATACCACCTAGTTTCACATACCGGAAAAAGAAAAAGTTTTTCTATGATTTAAGACATTACTTCTGGGATGACCCACACCTTTATAAAGATGGAGTAGATGGTGTTATTAGACGTTGTATACCTGAGCATGAACAGGAACAGATCCTACGCAAGTGTCACTCCGAGGCTTATGGAGGACACCACGCTGGAGATAGAACTGCACATAAGGTATTGCAATCCGGTTTTTATTGGTCTACTCTCTTCAAGGATGCTCATAAGTTTGTCTTATCTTGTGATGAATGTCAAAGAATTGGTAATATTAGTAGACTTCAGGAAATGCCTATGAATTATTCACTTGTTATTGATTTGATGTTTGGGGCTTTGATTATATGGGACCTTTTCCTTCCTCTAATGGGTATACACATATTTTAGTTGCTGTTGATTACGTTACTAAGTGGGTAGAAGCTATTCCAACTAGTAGTGCTGATCATAACACTTCTATTAAGATTATTAAAGAAGTTTTTTATCCGAGGTTTGGAGTCCCTAGATATTTAATGACTGATGGTGGTTCACATTTTATTCATGGTGCCTTTTGTAAAATGCTAGCTAAGTATGATGTTAATCACAGAATTGCATCTCCTTATCACCCACAGTCTAGTGGTCAAGTAGAATTGAGTAACAGAGACGTCAAATTAATTTTTCAAAAGACTGTTGATGTCTACTACACAACCTTCTTCTTGTAGACGTTGTTGGGCCTCCAAGTGCAGAGGTTTGTAGGACAGTAGCAAATTTCCCTCAAGTGGATGACCTAAGGTTTATCAATCCGTGGGAGGCGTAGGATGAAGATGGTCTCTCTCAAACAACCCTACAACCAAATAACAAAGAGTCTCTTGTGTCCCCAACACACCCAATACAATGGTAAATTGTATAGGTGCACTAGTTCGGCGAAGAGATGGTGATACAAGTGCAATATGGATGGTAGATATAGGTTTTTGTAATCTGAAAATATAAAAACAGCAAGGTAGCAAGTGGTAAAAGTGAGCGTAAACGGTATTGCAATGCTAGGAAACAAGGCCTAGGGTTCATACTTTCACTAGTGCAAGTTCTCTCAACAATAATAACATAATTGGATCATATAACTATCCCTCAAAATGCAACAAAGAGTCACTCCAAAGTCACTAATAGCGGAGAACAAACGAAGAGATTATTGCAGGGTACGAAACCACCTCAAAGTTATCCTTTACAATCAATCCATTCGGCTATTCCTATAAGTGTCACAAACAGCCCTAGAGTTCGTACTAGAATAACACCTTAAGACACACATCAACCAAAACCCTAATTTCACCTAGATACTCCAATGTCACCTCAAGTATCCGTGGGAATGATTATACGATATGCATCACACAATCTCAAATTCATCTATTTCAACCAACACAAAGTACATCAAAGAGTGCTCAAAGTTTCTACCGGAGAGTCAAGACAAAAACGTGTGCCAACCCCTATGCATAGGTTCATGGGCGGAACCCGCAAGTTGATCACCAAAACATACATCAAGTGAATCATGTGATATCCCATTGTCACCACAGATACGCACCGCAAGACATACATCAAGTGTTCTCAAATCATTAAAGACTCAATCCGATAAGATTACTTCAAAGGGAAAACTCCATCCATTACAAGAGAGTAGAGGGGGAGAAGCAACATAAGATCCAACTATAATAGCAAAGCTCGTGATACATCAAGATCGTGCCAAATCAAGAACACGAGAGAGAGAGAGAGAGAGAGAGAGAGAGAGAGAGAGAGAGATCAAACACATAGCTACCGGTACATACCCTCAGCCCCGAGGGTGAACTACTCCCTCCTCGTCATGGAGAATACCGGGATGATGAAGATGGCCACCGGTGAGGGTTCCCCCCTCCGGCAGGGTGGCGGAACAGGGTCCTGATTGGATTTTGGTGGCTACAGAGGCTTGCGACGGCGGAACTCCCGATCTATTATGTTCCCTGAAGTTTTTAGGGTATATGGGTATATATAGGAGGAAGAAGTACGTCAGGGGAGCCACGAGGGTGGAGGGCGCGCCCAGGGGGGTGGGCGCGCCCCCCTGCCTCGTGCCTTCCTCGTTGCTTTCTTGACGTGGACTCCAAGTCTCCCGGGTTGCTTTCTTTCTAAAAATAACTTCTCCAGAAGGTTTCATTCCGTTTCGACTCCGTTTGATATTCCTTTTCTTCGAAACACTGAAACAAGGGGGAAAATAGGAACTGGCACTGGGCTCTGGGTCAATAGGTTAGTCCCAAAAATAATATAAAAGTGCATAATAAAGCCCATAAACATCCAAAACAGATAATATAATAGCATGGAACAATAAAAAATTATAGATACGTTGGAGACGTATCAACTGTTAATAGATCTAGAAAGAATTGGTCCAAAAAACTTGATGATGCATTATGGGCCTATAGAACTGCATATACAAATCCAATGAGTATGTCGCCGTATAAAATGGTTTATGGAAAAGCATGTCACTTACCTCTCGAACTAGAACATAAGGCATATTGGGTCATTAAAGAGCTCAAATATGATTTCAAACTTGCCGATGAGAATGCCAAACTGTTTAAAGAAAAGGTTAAAAGATGTCATGACAAAAGAATACAAAAGTGTGAGTTTAATGTAGGTGATTATGTGTTGCTATACAACTCTCGTTTAAGATTTTTTGCAGGAAAGCTTCTCTCTAAATGCGAAGGTCCTTACGTTATCGAGCAGGTCTATCGTTCCGGTGCCATAAAAATCAACACCTTCGAAGGCACAAATCCGAAGGTGGTAAACGGTCAAACAATCAAACATTATATCTCAGGTAATCCTATAAATGTTGAAACTAATGTTATTGAAACCGTAACACCGGAGGAATACATAAGAGACACTTTCCAGAACATTTCAGACTCCAAAAAGGAATAGGTACGTGGTACGGTAAGTAAACCGACTCCAAAACAGTTCTAATGGCAATTTTTCTCCGTTTTGGAATATTTAGAAAAATAGGAAAATAAAAATTAGTCCGGGAAGGACACGAGGCTTCCACGAGGGTGGAGGGCGCGCCCCCTACCTCGTGGACACCTCGTGTGCTCTCCGGACTCCGTTTTCTTGCACGTTATTTCTTTTGGTCGGTAAAAAATCATTATATAATCTCCCGAAGGTTTTGACCACTGTATCACGCAAATATCCTCTGTTTTTGTTTCGAGCTCTTTCTGTAGCAGATTTGGAACAAGATGTCATCCCAGGACTCCGACGGAGAGAGCTATGTTTCACACCTCATTGCTGACCCAAAGACCTATGGGGATCGATCTCCTTGTGGTCGAACTACGGATGAGGAGGAGGATGCTCATTTGATGAGGATCAATGATTCAGGTTCGGAGGAGGAGGATGTCCCTTTACCTCAACCTGGGGATATGCACGTGAAGTTCAAGAAGTCTAGTCTTCCTAAGAGGGCTAAACTATCTAACGATCGATCTATTCCTTCTCGTTTTCGGCAGAAGAGCAAAGGAGATTTATGTGACAAGATCTTGAAGCTGGAGTCGGAGGTCAATGATTTAAAGGAGGAAATTGCTCTTCTCAATTACAACATGAAGAAGCTGAAAGCACAATTTACATCATCAACAGCTCCACCATCTTCTTCACCAGCAAAGGAGATATAATCACATGGGTATGGGCACTCCCCTTGGCAACTGCCAAGCTTGGGGGAGGTGCCCCAGTATCGTATCACCATCATACTCCTATCCTTACCGTTTTTCTTAGTTCGATCCTTTTGGTAATATCTTGATCTAGTAGAATAAAGTTTTAGCATGATTTAGTTTTGAGTTTTGCTTTATGATCCCTCTAGGTAATCGAGTCCGTGAGCTATATAATAAAGATTAGTGTTGAGTCAATGGCTTGATTATTTTGCCATGATCTTGAGGGAATAAAAGAAAGGAAAAGAATAAAAATAAATAAAGAGATCAAATTGATCTTATGGAGAGTAATGACTTCACATAGAAAGAGTATGATGATTAAAACTTGTTGAGAGTTGACAAACATAGCTTTGGTCATAGTTGCAATTAATAGGAAGTAATAATGAAAGAGAGGTTTCACATATAAATATACTATCTTGGACATCTTTTATGATTGTGAGCACTCATTAAAATATGACATGCTAAAGAGTTGATGTTGGACAAGGAAGACAACGTAATGGGTTATGTTTTCTTGTATCTGAAATAAAGTATATTGGCATGGATCATCCAACATGTTGAGCTTGCCTTTCCCTCTCATGCTAGCCAATTCCTTTCACCAAGTAGAAATACTACTTGTGCTTCCAAATCCCTTTAAACACAGTTTTGCCATGAGTGTCCACCATATCTACCTATGGATTGAGTAAGATCCTTGAAGTAAGTTGTTATCGGTGCAAGCAATAAAAATTGCTCTCTAAATATGTATGAGTTATTAGTGTGGAGGAAATAAGCTTTATACGATCTTGTGATATGGAAGAAATAAAAGCAATGGACTACATAATAAAGGTCCATATCACAAGTGGCAATATAAAGTGACGTTCTTTTGCATTAAGATTTCGTGCATCCAACCATGAAAGCGCATGACAACCTCTGCTTCCCTCTGCGAAGGGCCTATATTTTACTTTTACCTTATGCAAGAGTCACTGTGATCTTCACCTTTCCTTTTTTATATTTTATCCTTTGGCAAGCACGGTGTGTTGGAAAGATCTTGATATATATATATCTAATTGGATGTAAGTTAGCATGAGCTATTATTGTTGACATTACCCTTGAGGTAAAAGGTCGGGAGGCGAAACTATAAGCCCCTATCTTTCTCTGTGTCCGATTAAGACTCCGTAACCACAAGTATTGCGTGAGTGTTAGCAATTGTGAAAGACTAAATGGTACTTGAGTATGTGGACCTGCTGAAAAGCTCTGACATAGACTCTTTCCGATGTTATGATAAATTGCAATTGCTTCAATGATTGAGATTATAGTTTGTTGGTTCTCAATGAAGTTTCTGATTCATACTTTGCATTTTGAATAGATTATTACTTGAGCATAAGAAATCATATGTCAATATCCATATATGTTGCTGTTATAAGAATGATCATGATGCCCTCATGTTCATATTTTATTTTTATCGACACCTCTATATCTAAACATGTGGACATATTTATCGTTATCGGCTTCTGCTTGAGAACAAGCGAGGTCTAAGCTTGGGGGAGTTGATACATCCATTTTGCATGATACTTTTATATTGATATTTATTGTATTATGGGCTGTTATTACACATTATGTCACAATACTATGCCTATTCTCTCTTATTTTACAAGGTTTACATGAAGAGGGAGAATGCCGCCAGCTGGAATTCTGGGCTGGAAAAGGAGCAAATATTAGAGACCTATTCTGCACAGCTCCAAAAGTCCTGAAACTTCACAGAAGTCATTTTTGGAATTAATAAAAAATACTGGACAAAGAAAATACCAGAGGGGGCCACACCTTGGCCACGAGGGTGGGAGGCGCGCCCTACCCCCCTGGGGCGCCCCCTGCCTCGTGGTCCCCCTGGTGGCCCTCCCGTGCCCATCTTCTGCTATATGAAGTCTTTCGTCCGAGAAAAAATCATAAGAAAGCTTACGGGAAGAAACTCCGCCGTCACGAGGCGGAACCTTGGCGGAACCAATATAGGGCTCCAGCAGAGCTGTTCGCCGGGGACACTTCCCTCTGGGAGGGGGAAATCAGCACCATCGTCATCACCAACGCTCCTCTCATCGGGAGGGGGCCAATCTCCATCAACATCTTCACCAGCACCATCTCCTCTCAAACCCTAGTTCATCTCTTGTATCCAATCTTTGTCCCAAAGCCTCAGATTAGTACCTGTGGGTTGCTAGTAGTGTTGATTACTCCTTGTAGTTGATGCTAGTTGGTTTATTTGGTAGAAGATCATATATTCAGATCCTATATGCATATTAATACTCCTCTGATTATGAACATGAATATGCTTTGTGAGTAGTTATGTTTGTTCCTGAGGACATGGGAGAAGTCTTGCTATTAGTAGTCATGTGAATTTGGTATTCTTCTATATTTTGATGAGATGTATGTTGTTTCTCCTTTAGTGGTGTTATGTGAACGTCGACTACATGACACTTCACCATTATTTGGGCCTAAAGGAAGGCATTGAGAAGTAATAAGTAGATGATGGGTTGCTAGAGTGACAGAAGCTTAAACCCTAGTTTATGCGTTGCTTCGTAAGGGGCTGATTTGGATCTATATGTTTCATGCTATGGTTAGGTTTACCTTAATACTTCTTTGTAGTTGTGGATGCTTGCAATAGGAGTTAATCATAAGTGGGATGCTTGTCCAAGTAAGGACAGCACCCAAGCACCGGTCCACCCACATATCAAATTATCAAAGTACCGAACACGAATCATATGAACGTGATGAAAACTAGCTTGACGATAATTCCCATGTGTCCTCGGGAGCGCTTTTCTCTATATAAGAGTTTGTCCAGGCTTGTCCTTTGCTACAAAAAGGATTGGGCCACCTTGCTGCACTTTATTTACTTTTGTTATTTGCTGCTCGTTATAAATTACCTTATCACAAAACTATCTGTTACCTATAATTTCAGTGCCTGTAGAGAATACCTTACTAAAAACCGCTTGTCATTTCCTTCAGCTCCTCGTTGGGTTCGACACTCTTACTTGTCGAAAGGACTATGATAGATTTCCTATACTTGTGGGTCATCATCATCCGGATGCACGCGAGAAAGCAAGCTCTGCCGTGGACGTTCCCTCCTGGGAGGGCCTGCAATGTCGCCGCCTCACATGTGTCGATGATGAGCTCTGCACCACAGCCTCTTCTCCGAGCCGCCACTTCCCTGAATCGCTCCTTCTTACACCGGCGGAAGCCAGCACTCCCCTCCACGATGTGCTCCTCTGCACGGTGTGTTTTGCAGGTCACGTTCGTAGGTTGCACGCTTCCTTAGATCGCTCGCGCCAGCGGTGTCCGCCAACAGAAGTTGGACGCATCACGTGCCGGTCTGCCATCATCGCATTCATGGCTGCCATCGTGGTCTGCATAGATCTCCCTCCGTGCATCTTCTTGTGGGCGGTCCATCGCCAAAGCGCAACGGACGAGATCGGGGTTGCAGACCGTGGTGAAGGCCACGTCGCAGGCCACAACCATGAACGCCGGAGTCCGCGAGGCATGCTCCTACGGCAACCAGGGTGTCCGCCTTGGCTGGTGCACACGTATGTCCCCGCGTACCGGGCAGACTTGCACGCCGTGACACCTCTGGACGGGAGAGTAGGGGCAGGAGTAGACGCACATATGAGAGAGCAAGTAGCATAGGAGAGACGGAGGCAGGCACCAGGAGATGAGATGAATGGCCGGGAGTCACGTCGGGAGATTTTTATGGACACATTAAGGACACATCATTTGACGGGATTCTCCTAGAGCAAGAGAGGAAACCACGTGGTCACATCACACATACAACAGCACTGAAGAGGGATACAACATGGTGAGAGCCGCCCAAGGGAACGACATCCAGAACCTACGACAGCACGCGCCAGCCGGAAATAACGACACGATCCCAGGCAGCTATGCGTCAAAGCCAAAAAGCAACACCATATGTGGGCCCAAAGCAACCACAGCGAATCGGCAGGAGAAAACAATAGGTCTAGAACAGAACGCACGCAACGAAAACAATAGGTCGAGAACAGAACGCACGCAACGAGAGAACAGAACGCACGCAACGAGGTCAACGGGAGGGCGTGGCCCACAGACAATGGAAATCGCTAAGCGCACGCACAGATCGGTAAACACGTTAACAAAAATTTGACCAAAAACCTACCGTCACCAGGGAAATCTACACCCCTCTAGAGCCCAAAAAAATACGCGTGGTTGTGCCCCGTTTACCCTCAGGTTGCTTTCAGCCAAGTGGGAAACATCGTTGCATACACCTCCTCGGAGATAAGGGTTTTGGTATTGACAATCCCTACTATTGAGGCGATGAACACCTCTTTTCATTCTGTAATATCCATAAAGATACAATATTGTAAGGACAGAAGCTCAGCACATAACCAAGTATTCTTCCAGAATTATCTAGTATGACCTTCTCCCACCTTAAAAGCACCTCTATTAAAGAACACAACTTTAGTTGCATCAAGGCTTTCCAGAAGGGAGAGTCATACGGCTGCAGTGTGTCTTGGGACAAAGTCTCGGAGAAAAAAAATTGTCACGCAATAACTAAAGGGCGATGATCTGCGCCGGCGCACCGGCCCAATTGTTGGGCCGGTCGAACGCCAGCCGCCCGATGCAGCAAGCTGGAACCATCCGATCTAGCAACTCAACCCCCACTCGTTCTGCTTCCTTCGGTCAAAGCTTCCAGAAAAAACGCCCCCAACCCCGCAACCAATCTTCCTCCTCCCGCCGTTGTGCGTGCGCACCCGACGAGCTCACCGCTCCCCGCCCCCCGCGGTTGCAGCATCTGGTGCGCCACCCCCCTCTGTCCTCGCCGCAGACGTCGCCGTCTCGCTGGCCTCCATTGCATCGTACCTACAAAAACTCCGATGGTCGGTTGAAGCAAAATCGAACAATGCTTCCAGCAAAATCGAACAACGCTTCCAGCAAAACCAAACTTAGGTCCCAACAAAAACCACATGAAACATTTGAGAGCTCTGCAGTCTGATGAAGCAAAAAATTATATCTATTCCAGCAAAGAAATACATCGGTTCCAGCAAAAACAAAAATTTTGTTCACAAAAAAAGATGCATCACCAAAAACGGCCGCTCCCTCTTGCAACTCCCCCAGTCCCTGGTTGTAGCTCCGGCGTACATGGTTGCAACTCCCTGTGTTTGAACGATGTTGGATGCATCCCTCCTCGCTGCTGGATGCAGCTTCCTCCGGCGAGGTGTCAACCTTGCAGCACCTCCACCAACTGGTTCCAGCAAATCGGGACACCGGTTCCAGCAAAAGCGAAAAGAGTTCATCAAATCGAATGTGGAGGTTGCAAAAAAGAAAGGGGTTGTAGCAAAAAAAAATGGGTGGATCCAGCAAAAAAACCTGGTTCCAGCAACCCCGGCTCCAGCACAAACTCGTTGCCGCCGCGACTGATTGCTGGTTGGTCATGGCGACTAGAGAAGCTCTGGCTGCGGTTGCCACGGAGAGGGGACGCGTCCAGTTGCCGGCGGACAAGGCGACGAGCAAGCCCCTGGCTGTGGGCGGCCATGGAGAGGGGTGCATCCAGTGCAGGTGATCCGCGCACTATTCAAAACGAGGAGCATCGAGTTGCCGGCGGCCATGGCGGCGAGCGCGCCCCAGCCTGTGGGTGGATGGGGAGGGAGATGCGACTGGATATGGAAGTGGATGAGCAACGAAGAATAAGGAAAAGAAGGCCTGCGGGTTGCAGGCGGTGCATGGGCCCCAACATCCACGTGTTTGATCCCCTGTGTGGAAGACGTGGCTAAACAGGCGCTTCGATCGCTAATAAATCGGACGACCCGCGCGTGCCCGGCGGAAGCTTTGCCGGTCCGCCGGCTACAACCTTTTCCCATTAAATCCACACACCCATCTTCCTTCCAAGAAAGCATGTACAACCATTTACTAAGGAGACATGTGTCCTTAACCTCAAGGTCTTCAAAGCCTAGCTTCCTACGAGACATACGGCTGCATGGCCGCCGCCGCCGATTCACCAGTGGTCGGCCACGGCAGGAGCATCTGGCGGCAAGGAGACACTCTGCCCGAGCTGCTCGCCAGCGTCTCGCGGTTGGGCACGGCCGCGTCCGCCGTCACCGACTGGCCTCGATCCCCTGCGTCCGGGGCGCAGGCGCACGGTGAGGAGCGGGCCGATGTGCGGGCGCACAACAGCTCGGACTTGCCGGAGCGGGCCGGGGCGCGGGGGCACGACAGCTCGGACTCGGCGGCACAGGAAGGGGGGCGGGCGCACGGGGGTACTGCCTCGTCGGAGCGGACTGGGGTGTAGGCGCATGGCAGCTCGGCCTAGCCGGAGCGGGCTGGGTGGGGAGGAAGGAGAGGAGATAAGTGGTGTGTCTGACAAGTGGGACCCCCATCCACCTCAGCAGGTTCTAGCACTAGTCTTTGCCACATCAGTCTGGACAAACGGGTCCCGCCCGTCAGTTTTGTGTTTAGTTGAGCTCAATTTTGAATCAATGCGATTTGTTACTCACTTGCCGTAGAAGCGGCGGCGATTTATGATTTTTAACAAAATGGTGGTTTTGGAGTACCATAATCATAAATGTGGTGGTTTTGAGCAATTTACTCTCATGAGTACAGTAGTATCACGAGAAGGTGTATGATTCTTTTTAGAAGTATATACCAATTATTTCTATAATATATACCATTCTCCCATACCTTTTTAATGGGGCGTATAGACTATAATACTCACAGCTTCCTAAGAAGTATGTGCTACCTTTTTTATGGAAAGTATTCTGCTTGTAGTGAAGACAAGTACATCCTGCTCAGAATCCTCGTTCAGAATCAAGTGCCGGTGCATGATAATCCAAAGGGAGCTATATAATGCAGTCATGGTTAAGTTTCAGAGCATGGTGATTACTGATTAGCAGTTGGAGGAAGATAATGTACTCCCTCCGTTTTTATTTATGCTGCATATTAGAGTTGATTAAAGTTAAACTTCGTAAAGTTTGATCAAGTTTATAGAAAAAATGCAAACATTTATTATAACAAATCTATAGAATGTGAGAGTATATTTAATAATAAATCTAATTGTATTAATTTGTTATTGCATATGTTAATATTTTTGTTTATAAATTTTGTTAAACTTTACAAAACTTGACTTTGACTAAAGCTAATACGTGGACTAAATAAAAACGAAGGGAGTACTCTAAGGACAAGTGTCCTCCCAGTAATGGGTGGTACAACCTTCTCCCACCTTAAAAGCACCTCTGTTACTGAGAATTAACAAATTCTCATCTAATTTCTACTCTATTTCCTTGACCAAAAACGATCTCACAAATCTCCACGGTAAAATCCAACGGTGTATGAGTTAGATGAGACATAGTTATTTTCCATCTACATGAGAACACAACTTTAGTTCCCATCTAGGCTTTCCAGAAGGGAGAGCCCTACAACTGCGGTGTGACTTGAGACAGTCTTAGAGTGAAGATATTTGCTACTTAAGGCTGGTCATAGTGAGGAGTAACTTAGACTAGTGTTATATGCATGATACCAGTCTAAGTTACTACCTTTATAATGCAAAGTAACATGATAGTAGTGTCATAGATGGCTTCATTTATTAGCTTGTAGACTCATCTTGTCTTGAGAAGCGCTATGTTACAGTAACATATTATGTTACTACCTCACATTAAATACTTGCCACATAAGCAAAAATTTCTTGGAGTGCGCTATGTTACTAGCTAAGTTACTCCCACTATGACTAGCCTAATAAGCGAATCCAGACTCCATCTTCCTCCGAAAAAAGCATGTACACCATTTACTATAGAGACATTTAATTTGTTCTTAATGTCAATGTCTTCAATGCCTACCGCCCCTTGGTCTTTAGGTCGACATAGAATGTCTCAGCTCGCCAGGCGATATTTAAACTTATGTTCATCAACCTCCCAGAAAATCTAGAGTGGTAGAAACAAGTATCTTCCTTACTCCTTAGGACTTCAAAAAAGATAGCATGGCCATTGGAAGTCCTATGAACAGGAATTTACTAGGATCAACCAACCGTCATAAGACACCATATACCTTTCCAAGAACTAAGTTTCTTTTTTTCAAACTTGCCTTCAATACATTCTCATTCTGTATTAGTGAGTTTTCGACGGTGTATTAATATACTGAGACAGCTAAATGGGAACTTCCCACCTCACACCCAAATAAATTTTTATAATGGCCTTTTTCTTTGACGCATCTAAAGTACTAGAACAATAATTCAGTCTTAAATCCGGACAGTTGTTTGAAAAGACAGAATTAATTTCATATTAGCCACCTTTGTCTATATCGTGTTTCACGGAAATGATATGCCGTTAGTATATGTAGACTGGATGATGGGTCGTGGAAATGAATATTGGGTTATGAAACTCACGGTAAGATGGTTAGGACGTGACTTGCAGTGGTGGATTCGATTAAGAAGGCGCTTTCGGAAAGGATGCACCTAATAAAGAAGAAAGGCTCGAATTTCTTTCTGCAAACAGGCAAAAGCTTAATTATGTGCCACGCATTAGTGAGCCACATCCATATCCATATGTGCAGCTTTGCTGGAACGATTCACCCATCACTGGTGAGACTTGACAGAGCATTGAACAAGAGGCACAGGGCTGTCGGCGAAATGACGGGGTAACCGGAAGGACGCTTCTATATGTGGACCAGATGCGGTAAGTGCGGCCGCCATTGAGCCGCTGGATTGGATCACGAGAAATGCCAGATTCGGATCTGGGATCCGGGGGTCCTTCTGTTTTCACTTTTCCAGTGGGGTCTGAGGAGGCAAGGCAGCAGAGCTCACACGTGCCACCGAGTCGGACGAGGGATGACACGGATCGGCGTCACGCGCGCAATCCTGCGCAGGCGCAGCACCGACGACGCGCCTGCCTCTGCTTGCTAGCGCCAACCTTAGGCCAACTCCAACAACGCGCGACCCCATCCTATTCGCCGTGTCCGTTTGATGCTAAATGGACAAGGCAGGTCTCCTAATGTGTGACCGCAAACATATCGTCATATGTTTTTTGTCCGCTTTCGACTCATTTTCGGCCCAAGTTTGCGGTCGAGCGGACAACGCGTGGACGGGCGGGACACGCGCCCTTGTCCTTCCCTGGCCCGCCCGTCGATGGCATAGCCGGCCACTTTCCTTCCTTTTCCTCCAAAACCTCCCATGCCCCGCCCTCC
Organism: Aegilops umbellulata; assembly: GCA_032464435.1. NCBI lineage: Eukaryota > Viridiplantae > Streptophyta > Magnoliopsida > Poales > Poaceae > Aegilops > Aegilops umbellulata. The sequence goes on along the minus strand of CP136056.1, from coordinate 315,224,333 downwards.
ACTCTCCCGTGCCCCCAGGCCTTCCCCTCTCTCTCCGTCCATCATGGCCGGCGACGCGAATGCCGGCGACCTACCACCTGCCGCGAAGAAGCCCATGGCGAAGAAGAAGAAGCTCGTGACGAAGAAGCAGCGGTCGGAGCTCTCGCCGGCGTCCGCCGCCAAGCTCGACGGGGAATCGCCCAAGGGGAGGGACCGGCGAGCCGTGGAAAAGGAGAAGAAGGCCGCCGCGCAGTACGCATCCGAGTGTGCACTGCGGCGTGCAATGCAGCACCAGGTCGAGATCGACGAAAAGGAGTCCATCGTCTCCAAGGCGCACGCCCTCCTCATGATGGGTGGTATGGCCCGCCCCACGCAGGCCATTCTCTCGGCCGCGGCCAGCACAGGCTCGTCGGCTCATCGACCGCCACAGCACCATCCCCCTAGCTCGTCCGTCTCACACGACACGCTGGATTTTCGTGCTCCGCCGCGGCACGGCCATGGGCAGACGCGATTCTCTACGTCGCCGGACTGCGCGGTGGTCGACCCGACTATGCCCGCGGGTGTCATGGACCTCAACATCACGCCGGGGTATAGTGGCGCTGGCCATTGTGAAGACGGCTCGCAAAGGAAGCAACCCTGGTCGTTCGAGACGGCTACCATTGCCAGCGCCCGCAAGCTGTTCGACGATATGCCACCGCCGACGCAGACATCCACGGTCGATGACCCGTACTACTCCTCGTTCATGCAGAACGTCATCTTCGAGGGCCGTGGTGATGTGTTCCACGTCGACGGCCATGAGAAACCTTTTGATGCCGACGCGACCCAAAGCCATGATGGCTGTGGTACCTATGATGACTCTTAGTTCGGCGGCCATGATGATGCCGATGAGGACGACCATGGCAACTCGTGGCATGAAGATGATGACTTGTGTTGTGAAGATGAGGAGGAAGAGCTCAGACATTTCGCAAGAGCCATTGTGTTTCATTGATGAGCTCACCCAAAAGGCCAAAGCACAAAAGAGGAGGAAGAGCATTCGCACGGCATCATATAGCTAAGCCGAGGACACTTTGATTTGCGAGAGTTGGAAGGAAATAGGCCAGGATCCAATCAAAGGTGCCGAGCAAAAAGGAGTGGTCTTTTGGACAAGAGTTGACAAGAACTTCCATGAGCGAAGAAAGTTTGCCCCCTACCAATTCACAAGCACTCGCGGCATCAATTCAATCCAAAAAAGGTGGGGATTCATCCAACAAGAATGCAACAAATATTGTGGTGCACTTGAGAGCGTCAAAGCCCGTCCCGTGAGCGGGCTAGGCCTTGGTGACTTGGTATAAACCCCTCTCTTTTCCATCATGCATCCATTCATGTTGGCATGCCATTTAAGTTTCATGCATTATATGTCCTTTCATGTTGGCCGCATGTTTGATGGTGTAGGCATTTCAATCTTTCGAAGCTTTCAAGGCCCAACACAAAGACACAAGCCATTCACTCTCACACATTGTTGGGTGCTCATCAAAGATTGCCCCAAGTTCAGGAACCAATATAATGCTCGTAGGAAGAAGAGAGGAGATAAGGAGGCGGCGGCCGAGGCTGATGCGGGTGACGTGCTCAAGATGCCGAGGGGCAAGACAAGTTCGAAGTCCGACGAGAAGCGTGATGCGTCTTCTATAAGCCTTGCAAGGAACTTTGGAGGATATGATGAGCCAAAAGGAAATGCGAGAGGAGAGGAAGAGCAAAGGGAGGGAGGAGCAAATGAAGATATACCTAGATCTTCAAACGAAGAAGCTCGACATGGAGGAGTCCGTGAAGAAGAGGAAGCTTGACATCGAGGAGATGCTCAACTCAAGGAGCTAGAGATCGAGGCCACCAATGCCGACACTAAATCCAAGAAGGTGGCACTAGCGATCATGATCATCGACAAGAACAACATGTCACCAGAGAGGAAGGCTTGGTTCACAAACCGATTGAAGGAGATGTTTGCCCGCGACGGCATGATCTAGGTGACACGACGGCCGCGATGGTGGTCCTTTTTAAAGGTTGGCTAGCGTGCCGTCCGCTGACTTTATTGTCGGCGACAAAACTTTGTCCATTCTGAAGGCTGGCTCATGTGCCGGCCGCTGACTTTGTTACCGGCGTGAAACATGTCTTTTTGAAGGTTGGTTAGTGTGCCGGCCCCTGGCTTTGTTGCCGGCGTCGACTATAGGCCGCCGGCTGTGTTGTCGGCCGGCGTGAACTAGTGCGAACCGCGGCCGTGGCTTAAATCCTTTGTTTCTCACTTTTGCATGCACGCGAACAAGATGCGGCCGAAATGCGGCTGCGTGTTGGGCGCACGGCCGACGCATCCACGAATCCGGGCGGACACGGCCCCATAACCACACCCAAACGAACGAAATCGAGACAAAGCGGACGTCCGTTTGGGGTCGCGCGTTGGAGTTGGTCTTAGAGCATCTCCACCTGTTCGGCCCTCCAGGGGACTGAAATAGCCTCTCCTGGGGGCTATAACCGGCGATATTTTCATCGCGGGGCGCTCGGATTCCCAACTGCCGCCTCAAGTTGAAACCCAGCACCGTTTTTAAATGCAAATTGGGCTCAAATTCGAAAAAAAATGTCTCGATTTTGGACGAAATTTATATGGTTTCATTCATATTTGTACAAAAATTCGAAGACATGCATAAAAACTCAACAAAACTACGCCGCCGCACCGAGCCTAGTTCATGCCGAGGAGCTTGTACAAGGCGGTGTAGTCGTCGCCGTCGTCTTTTTCATCGTCGTCGTCCTGCACGCCGTCATCCTTGCTGCAGCCCTGCCCGGAATCCCTGCTGCGGACGGGATTGGTCGGCACCGGCGCCTCGTTGTTGCTGTCGAGGATGATGACGCAACCCTCGTTGTTGCCGCGGCGCTCGCGCTCCATCTCCTCCCACATGTAGTCGTCGCGCGACCATTTGTGGCCGGTGTCGAGGTCGGCGGCCATCTCCACGTGTTCTTAGTTGACGACCACGGACGTCACCGGCTCCTTCTTTGGCCTGACCAGGCGAAGATGGCTGCGGGGAGGTGAAGGTTGGCGGTGACCCTTGTTTATGACGAGGTTGCAGCCGCGGCTATGCCGGCGCTCCGGTGTCTCCTAGGGCTCGCACTTGACGGCGGCGAGCGGCGTCGTGCCGGAGGAATGGGAGCTGGAGGACGACCCCGCCATGCGCCTCCGTAGCCACGAGCTCCCACTCCGACGCGAGAAGTACGGCAATGGGTACTCCAACAACGTCTCATTGCCGCCCTCGATGTGCTTGAGGACGGCGTGGAGCATGCGCCCGGGGACGCCCCTCCACTGACGGCAACCGTCGGAGTTGTGGCGCCCCCTTAGCGCCGGAGCGCCTTTGGTGGAAGCGAGCTAGTCGGCATGGCGGCCCTGGAAATACTCGTCCACAGAGGGTGGTTGTCGGTGGCATACCTCGGCTGTTGTTGCGCTTCCTCCGGCAAGGACGCCTGGATCCTCGCGATCTCGCCGCGGCGTTTCGCGTGGAGCACGGCGGGGGCACGGGGACACCTCCGGCACTGAGCCTCCAAGCGCCCGCACATGCATGTCGGCGACGCCGGGTAGTTGTCCTCGTGGAGAAAGCGTGCCTCCCACTCGTTCATCGACCGGCGGCCGAAGCCGTTGGCTGCCGCTCCGTCGCCGGGGGAACCTCTCCGCCTTGGGCTCGATGGTGAAGGAAAGAAAGCGAGAGCAAGGACGGCGAAGAAGAGAAGGTGGTCGGCACTCGAGGCCGGCGAGAGAGAGATGGCTGTGGTGAGTCTGTGGCCAGTGGCGACGAAGGCGGCTTTTATAGCGGCGAGGGGGTGGCAGCAGTGTGGACACGTGGCGGGAAAGGGCGGGAAGCGCGGCGACTCGCCATCACTGCGTCGCCCGTGATCAATGGAAGGCTGGTCGGCGGCATCCTTGGCATTGACTCGTGTGGGAGCCGAGACGATGAGATGAGGACGATGATGAAGCTATGTACCTGGGGTAGGGTCACAGGCCTGACCTAGATACCCTCCCCAAGGATATCACCCTAAAGTCAGAAGCATTCGAAGGGTACCATCATCCACTCGACCAGAAACATTCCACTCGGAAGAATCAAGACCACTCGATGTATAGAAGATCTAAAGACAGTCTGCACAGCAACGGACGGGAATTTACTCTTAGACTTAATAGCCATTTATAGCACTTTACTACGGACGTTACCTATAATGCTTCCTCTTTATGAACATTGAACTTTGTGGAACGGAGGGGAGCTGGGGTCCTGGCGCACTCTATATAAGCCACCCCCTCCTCTGGGACAGGACAGGGGTTCACACCCCGTGACACACACACACACACACACACACACGCATAATCCAGTCGACCGCCTCCGGGCTCCGAGACGTAGGGCTATTACTTCTTCTGAGAAGGGCGTGAACTCGTAAAACTCGTGTGTACAACTTCGCCATAGCTAGGATCTTACCTCCTCATACCTACCCCCCATTCTACTGTCAGTCTTAGATCCACGACAGTTGGCGCCCACCGTGGGGCAGGTGTCTTAGCGACTTGTTGGAGAAGTTGTGATTTTTCTGATTCCCATTATCATGGTTTCCGGCGAAGGATTGGCTAAGGGCCGCGAGATCTGTCTCGGCGCACTCGTGTTCGTCGCCGACGACTCCGCTTGGCTCCAAGAGGCTCCACTCGATGTCGAGGCGCTCCCTGTCCGCGGGGCAATGCACTTCCGTGCGTGCGTCCGCGGCGTCCTTCTTCGGCAGCCGTCGACTCAGTATCGGTCGGCTCCTATAGCGTCCTCACTCCCCGTTGTTCGCCGGCGCAAGCGTTCCGGTCGATCGCAGCTCCAACGGTGGGTGAGACATGCAGTGGCCCGCCAATCGGCCACCCCACAAATCGCGGCAATCGAGCCCGATGAAACTCTCTACGGCCTGTTGGACTAGCTCCATCAAGACTGCATCCGAGTGCAACTGCAATGACCCCGCGGCAGAAGTCCTGATGGTCAACGGACCACGCAGTCCTCCTGGCTTCCCCCGTGACGACGGCGGCGATGGTGACGGCGATCCGTCACGCATCCACGAGGAGTACCGCCCCGAGCCCCTCTCTTCACAGCAGAGGGAAGAGCTTCGCCACCGCAACATGGATGCACTTCACACTCCTATCGTTGGAGAAACCCCCGAGGCCCGGGCCTTGGAGGAGGCGCACACCTGGCCAACCTGGCTGAGCACACTCGACTAGAGAACCTCCAGCACGCACTCGACGAACGTTCTCGGCAGTGGATTCCTGAGTCTAGTCGACGACAACTTTTTCCGCCTCCGACTCAGGTATACCGAACTCCGATTCAAAATCTCACAGCTGCAGCCCGAATAGCAGAATCGATTCAGCCTTCCCAGTCGGAGGCTGGCAGAGGTTTGATGCAGATCCGAGCTTTACTCCGAGCAGCGGGAGAGGAGAACACAGCGGTATCTCAGTCGCGGAATAGGATCCACAACAGATATGTTATGGCAGACATAGTTCAGTTGGCTCACAGCCCAAGATCGCCTCCGAGGCGTGAGGGACGTGGGGACCGGCGAGATCAGTACAGAAACTGTGAGGAGTATGATCACCGATTCCACCGCGATGACCGTCGTCGAGCACCTACACCTCCCCCGAGAAGTGGGTCACACGTGCCTCGGCAACACGATGACAGGCGGCCTCACAGTGGCGGACGAAGAATTCCAGTCGACCCCAGAGAGCCGGGCTTTGATGCGAGATCTATTCTCGTTCAAGGTTTGGTTGACAGGAACAGGGAACACAGAGAGGGCCATGATAGAGATTATCCGACTGGCAGTAGAGTGCATGTTTCAAGTCCCGAGTGTTTCAGCAGAGCCATCAGAGCAGCAGTGATTCCCCCCAACTTTAGGTTGGCGACTTGAGTCAGCAAGTTCACTATGTTGGGGATCGTTGCAGAAATTAAAAAAATTCTACGCATCACCAAGATCAATCTATGGAGTTTACTAGCAACAAGAGGGGAGTGCATCTTCATACCTTCGAAGATCGCGACACGGAAGCGTTACACGAACGCGGATGACGGAGTCGTACTCATAGCGATTCGGATTGCGGTTGATTACGATCCAACCGCAGAACAACGGCGCCTCCGCGTTCAACACACGTGCAGCCCGGTGACGTCTCCCACGCCTTGATCCAGCAAGGAGAGAGGGAGAGGTTGGGGAAGACTCCGTCCAGCAGCAGCACGACGGCGTGGTAGTGTTGGAGCAGCGTGGTAGTCCGGCAGGGCTTCGCCAAGCTTCGCGGGAGGAGGAGGAGGAGGTGTTGGGGAGGGGGAGGGCTGCGCCTTGGATGTGGTGCGGCTGCCCTCCCTCTACCCCTCTATTTATAGGGCAAAGGGGGAAGGGGGCCGGCCCCCTCCAGATGGATCTAGAGGGGGGCGGCGGCCAAGGGGGAGGGGGCTTGCCCCCCAAGCCAAGGGGGGCGCCCCCTTTAGGATTCCCCCCCCAACCGGGGATGGCGCCCAGCCAACTTAGGGGCTGGTTCCCTTCCACATACAACCCATAGGGCCCTCCGGGGCAGGTGGACCCTCCCGGTGGACTCCCGAAACCCCTTCGGTGGTTCCGGTACAATACCGATAAACCCCCGAACCCTTCCGGTGACCGTATGATGACTTCCCATATATAAATCTTCACCTCCGGACCAATCCGGAACTCCTCGTGACATCCGGGATCTCATCCGGGACTCTGAACAACATTCGGTAACAACGTACAAACTTTCCCTGTAACCCCGGCGTCATGGAACCTTAAGTGTGTATACCCTACGGGTTCGGGAATCATGCAGACATGACCGAGACATCTCTCCGGCCAATAACCAACAGCGGGATCTGGATACCCATGTTGGCTCCCACATGTTCCACGATGATCTCATCGGATGAACCACGATGTTGAGGATTCAATCAATCCCGTATACGATTCCCTTTGTCAATCGGTACGTTACTTGCCCGAGATTCGATCGTCGGTATCCCAATACCTCGTTCAATCTCGTTACTATCAAGTCACTTTACTCGTTCCATAACACATCATCCCGTGACCATCCCCTTAGTCACATTGAGCTCGTTACGATGATGTCTTACCGAGTGGGTCCAGAGATACCTCTCCGTCATACGGAGTGACAAATCCCAGTCTCGATCCGTGCCAACCCAACAGATACTTTCGGGGTTACCCGTAGTGCACCATTATAGCCACCCAGTTACGTTGTAACGTTTGGCACACCCAAAGTACTCCTACGGTATCCGGGAGTTGCACAATCTCATGGTCTAAGGAAAGGATACTTGACATTAGAAAAGCTCTAGCAGACGAACTATACGATCTTTGTGCTATGCTTAGGATTGGGTCTTGTCCATCACATCATTCTCCTAATGATGTGATCCCGTTATCAATGACATCCAATGTCCATGGTTAGGAAATCGTAACCATCTATTGATCAACGAGCTAGTCAACTAGAGGCTCACTAGGGACATGTTGTGGTCTATGTATTCACACATGCATTATGATTTCTGATTAACACAATTATAGCATGAACAATAGACAATTATCATGAACAAGGAAATATATTAATAACCATTTTATTATTATTGCCTCTAGGGCATATTTCCAACAGTCTCCCACTTGCACTAGAGTCAATAATCTAGTTACATTGTGATGAATCGAACACCCATAGAGTTCTGGTGTTGATCATGTTTTGCTCGTGGAAGAGGTTTAGTCAACGGATCTGCGACATTCAGGTCCGTATGCACTTTACAAATATCTATGTCTCCATCTTGAACATTTTCACAAATGGAGTTGAAGCGGTGCTTGATATGCCTGGTCTTCTTGTGAAACCTAGGCTCCTTGGCCTGGGCAATAGCTCCAGTGTTGTCATAGAAGAGAGCCATCGGGCCCGACGCATTGGGAATAACTCCTAGGTCGGTAATGAACTCCTTGATCCATATTGCTTCATGTGCTGCCTCCGAGGCTGCCATGTACTCCGCTTCACATGTAGATCCCGCCACGACGCTTTGCTTGCAACTACACCAGCTGACTGCCCCACCATTCAAAATATACACATATCCGGTTTGTGACTTGGAGTCATCCAGATCCGTATCGAAGCTAGCATCGACGTAGCCCTTTACGACGAGCTCTTCGTCACCTCCATAAACGAGAAACATATCCTTAGTCCTTTTCAGGTACTTCAGGATATTCTTGACCGCTGTCCAGTGTTCCATGTCGGGATTACTTTGGTACCTTCCTACCAAACTTACAGCAAGGTTTACATCAGGTCTGGTACACAGCATGGCATACATAATAGACCCTATGGACGAGGCATAGGGGATGACACTCATCTTTTCTCTATCTTCTGCCGTGGTCGGGCATTGAGCCGTGCTCAATCTCACACCTTGCAATACAGGCAAGAACCCCTTCTTGGACTGATCCATATTGAACTTCTTCAATATCTTGTCAAGGTACGTGCTTTGTGAAAGACCAATGAGGCGTCTCGATCTATCTCTATAGATCTTGATGCCTAATATATAAGCAGCTTCTCCAAGGTCCTTCATTGAAAAACACTTATTCAAGTAGGCCTTTATGCTTTCCAAGAGTTCTGTATCATTTCCCATCAATAGTATGTCATCCACATACAATATCAGAAATGCTACAGAGCTCCCACTCACATTCTTGTAAACACAGGCTTCTCCATAAATCTGCGTAAACCCAAACGCTTTGATCATCTCATCAAAGTGAGTGTTCCAACTCCGAGATGCTTGCATCAGCCCATAGATTGAGCGTTGGAGCTTGCATACCTTGTCAGCATTCTTAGGATCGACAAAACCTTCCGGCTGCATCATATACAATTCTTCCTTAAGGAAACCATTAAGGAATGCCGTTTTGACGTCCATTTGCCATATCTCATAATCATAGAATGCGGCAATTGCTAACATTATTTGGACGGACTTCAACTTCGCTACGGGTGAGAAGGTCTCATCGTAGTCAACCCCTTGAACTTGTCGATAACCCTTAGCGACAAGCCGAGCTTTGTAGATGGTCACATTTCCATCCGTGTCTGTCTTCTTCTTAAAGATCCATTTATTTTCTATGGCTCGCCTATCATCGGGCAAGTCTTTCAAAGTCCATACTTTGTTTTCATACATGGATCCTATCTCGAATTTCATGGCTGCAAGCCATTTGTTGGAATCTAGGCCCGCCATCGCTTCCTCATAGTTCGAAGGTTCACCGTTGTCCAAGAACATTATTTCTAGGACAGGGTTGCCATACCACTCTGGTGTGGAACGTGCCCTTGTGGACCTACGAAGTTCAGTAGTAACTTGATCCGAAGTTCCTTGATCATCATCATTAACTTCCTCTCTAGTCGGTGCAGGCACCACAAAAACATTTTCTTGAGCTACGCTACTTTCCGGTTCAAGAGGCAGTACTTCATCAAGTTCTAATTTCCTCCCACTTCTTTCGAAAGAAACTCTTTCTCCAGAAAGGATCCATTCTTGGCAACGAAGATCTTGCCTTTGGATCTAAGGTAGAAGGTATACCCAATAGTTTCCTTAGGGTATCCTATGAAGACGCATTTTTCCGACTTGGGTTCGAGCTTTTCAGGTTGAAGTTTCTTGACATAAGCATCGCATCCCCAAACTTTCAGAAACGACAGCTTAGGTTTCTTCCCAAACCATAATTCATACGGTGTCGTCTCAACGGATTTCGACGGAGCCCTATTTAAAGTGAATGCGGTAGTCTCTAAAGCATAACCCCAAAATGATAGTGGTAGATCGGTAAGAGACATCATAGATCACACCATATCTAATAGAGTGCGATTACGATGTTTGGACACACCATTACGCTGAGGTGTTCCAGGCGGCGTGAGTTGCGAAACAATTCCACATTTCCTTAAGTGTGTGCCAAATTCGTGACTCAAATATTCCCCTCCACGATCTGATCGTAAGAACTTTATTTTTCTGTCACGTTGATTCTCAACCTCACTCTAAAATTCCTTGGACTTTTCAAAGGTCTCAGACTTGTGTTTCATTAAGTAGACATACCCATATCTACTTAAGTCATCAATGAGGGTGAGAACATGACGATAACCACCGCGAGCCTCAACACTCATTGGACCGCACACATCAGTATGTATGATTTCCAATAAGTTCGTTGCTCTCTCCATTGTTCCGGAGAATGGAGTCTTGGTCATTTTGCCCATGAGGCATGGTTCGTACGTGTCAAATAATTCATAATCAAGAGACTCCAAAAGTCTATTTTCATGGAGTTTCTTCATGCGTTTGACACCAATGTGACCAAGGCAGCAGTGCCACAAGTATGTGGGACTATCATTATCAATCTTACATCTTTTGGCATTCACACTATGAATATGTGTAACATCACGATCGAGATTAAATAAGAATAAACAATTGACCATAAAACATGTCTCTCATATAAATAGAACAACCATTATTCTCAGATTTAAATGAGTGATACGTCTCCAACGTATCTATAATTTTTGATTGCTCCATGCTATATTATCTACTGTTTTGGACTATATTGGGCTTTATTTTCCACTTTTATATTATTTTTGGGACTAACCTATTAACCAGAGGCCCAGCCCAAAATTGTTGTTTTTTCCTATTTCAGAGTTTCGGAGAAACATAATATCAAACGGAGTCCAAACGGAATGAAACCTTCGGGAACATGATTTTCTCACCGAACATGATCCAGGAGACTTGGACCCTACTCCAAGGAACAAAAGAGGCGGTCACAAGGGTGGGGGCGCGCCCACCCCCCTAGGGCGCGCCCCCTGCCTCGTGGGCCCCCTGTTGCTCCACCGACGTACTTCTTCCTCCTATATATACCTACGTACCCCCAAACGATCAGATACGGAGCAAAAAACCTAATTCCACCGCCACAACCTTCTGTACCCACGAGATCCCATCTTGGGGCCTATTCCGGAGCTCCGCCGGAGAGGGCCGTCATCACGAAGGGCTTCTACATCATCCTAGCCCCTCTGATGAAGTGTGAGTAGTTCACCTCAGACCTACGGGTCCATAGTTATTAGCTAGATGGCTTCTTCTCTCTTTTTGGATCTCAATACAATGTTCTCTCCCTCTCTTGTGGAGATCTATTCGATGTAATCTTCTTTTTGCGGTGTGTTTGTTGAGACCGATGAATTGTGGGTTTATGATCAAGTCTATCTATGAATAATATTTGATTCTTCTCTGAATTCTTTTATGTATGATTGGTCATCTTTGCAAGTCTCTTCGAATTATCAGTTTGGTTTGGCCTACTAGATTGGTTTTTCTTGCCATGGGAGAAGTGCTTAGCTTTGGGTTCAATCTTGCGGTGTCCTTTCCCAGTGACAGAAGGGGCAGCAAGGCACGTATAGTATTGTTGCCATCAATGATAACAAGATGGGTTTTTTATCATATTGCATGAAACTGTCCCTCTACATCACGTCATCTTGCTTAAGGCGTCACTCTGTTTTTAACTTAATACTCTAGATGCATGCTGGATAGCGGTCGATGAGTGGAGTAATAGTAGTAGATGCAGGAAGGAGTCGGTCTACTTGTCTCGGACGTGATGCCTATATACATGATCATACCTAGATATTCTCATAACTATGCTCAATTCTGTCAATTGCTCAACAATAATTTGTTCACCCACCATAGAATACTTATGCTCTTGAGAGAAGCCACTAGTGAAACCTATGGCCCCCGGGTCTATTTTCCTCATATTAATCTCCATCACTTTAATCTTGGTTGATTTTTACTTTGCCTTTTTACTTTTCACTTTGCATCTCTATACCAAAAATACCAAAAATATTATCTATCATCTCTATCAGATCTCACCCCCGTAAGTAACCGTGAATGGATTGACAACCCCTAGTCGCGTTGGTTGCGTGGAGCTATTGTTTTTGTGTAGGTACGAGGGACTCAAGCGTGGCCTCCTACTGGATTGATACCTTGGTTCTCAAAAACTAAGGGAAATACTAACGCTACTTTGCTGCATCATCCTCTCCTCTTCGGGGAAATTCAACGCAATGCTCAAGAGGTAGCAAGAAGAATTTTTGGCACCGTTGCCGGGGAGTCTGCGCAAAAGTCAACATACCAAGTACCCATCACAATCACTATCTCCCGCATTACATTAGTTGCCATTTGCCTCTCGTTTTCCTCTCCCCCACTTCACCCTTGCCGTTTTATTCGCCCTCTCTTTTCCGTTTGCCTTGATGTCTTACTTGGCTCGTTTGCTCGTTTGGTTGAAATAGTTGAGTATTTATTCCTAAACAGAGAAGCTAATATCTATGGATTCTCATTCGCTTGCCAATCTTTTTAAGAGATCCAATTATGATGAACCAACTCCTAGTGATTTGGATGCACTAGATTATCTTTATAAGCTTTTGCATGAAATCCGTAAATCTGAAAATTGTGATGAAGTGCTTCACGATAGATCTTTGAATAAAAAGCATGGTTGCAATGATTTTATTATAAATTCTATTGATGTAAGTTATGCTAATAATATGCAAAACCCTAAGCTTGGGGATGCTAGTTTTGCTATTTCCAATAGTCATGATTGGAGAGATTCTTCTTATGATCTTGAAAATTTATTTAAGCTCCATGATGAATGTAAGATTGATAATAGTGTTTGCAATAATATTGAAAGTGGGTTTGGAAGAGTGTCAACTTTAGATCCCATATATTTGGATAACATTCAATCTTATGAAATTTTTGATAAAAGTGGGCTTGGAGAAATCATGACTCTAGTTAATGATAATCCCACTATTTTGGAAGAGTGTCAACTTCGCATGCATGTGGATCGTGTTGAGAATATGTTATGTGATAGCTATATTGTTGAATTTTCTTATGATCCTACATGTAATTATTATGAGAGAGGAAAATATGGTTATAGAAATTTTCATGTTACTAAATTACCTCTCGTTATGTTAAGATTATTATTGTTCCTTTCCGCTTCCTTGCATATGCTAGTTTTTGCTTGCTACAATAATTTGTTTGCCTATAATATGCCTATGCATAGGAAGTATGTTAGACTTAAGTGTGTTTGTCACATGTTTTATGATGCTCTCTTTGTGCCTCAATGCTTGCCTTTCTTGTGAGCATCATTGAAATCTCAATGCCTAGCTAAAAAGGCTTTAAAGAAAAGCGCTTGTTGGGAGACAACCCAATATTTTTCCTTGCTGCTTAGTAATAAATAATCCATCTACCTTCTGTTTAGATGTGGTTTTGTGTTTTAATTAGTGTTTGTGCCAAGTTAGACCTATAGGATCTTCTTGGATGATAGTTATTTGCTCTTGCTGTAATTTCCAGAATCTTTCTGTTCACGAAAACAATTGTTAAAAGTCACCAAAACGTGTTAAAATACTGATTCCAATTGCTGCTGATCAATAAACAAATTGTATAGGTCTTCCTATTTTGGTAGATTTTGTGGATTTCCAAAAGTTTGCGTTAGTTACAGATTACTACAGACTGTTCTGTTTTTGACAGATTCTGTTTTTCGTGTGTTGTTTGCTTATTTTGATGAATCTATGGGTAGTAAAATAGTTTATAATCCATAGAGAAGTTGGAATACAGTATGTTTAACACCAATATAAATAAAGAATGAGTTCATTGCAGTACCTTGAAGTGGTCTTTTGTTTTATTTCGCTAACGGAGCTCACGAGATTTCTACTGAGTTTTGTGTTGTGAAGTTTTCAAGTTTTGGGTAAATTCTTTTGATGGATTATGGAACAAGGAGTGGCAAGAGCCTAAGCTTGGGGATGCCCATGGCACCCCCAATATAATCTAAGGACACCAAAAAGTCAAAGCTTGGGGATGCCCCGGAAGGCATCCCCTTTTTCGTCTACTTCCATCGGTAATTTTACTTGGAGCTATATTTTTATTCACCACATGATATGTGTTTTGCTTGGAGCGTCTTGTATTATTTGTGTCTTTGTTTGATAGTGTGCCACAATCATCCTTTCTGTACACACCTTTTGAGAGAGCCATACATGAATTGAAATTTGATAGAATACTCTATGTGCTTCACTTATATCTTTTGAGCTTTATAGTTTTGCTCTAGTGCTTCACTTACATCTTTTAGAGCACGGTGGTGGATTTGTTTTAAAGAAACTATTGACCTCTAATGCTTCACTTAGATTATTTTGAGAGTCTTTAATAGCATGGTAATTTGCTTAATAATAATAATCTTGGTGTTCAAGATTTGTAAAACTTTCTTTTGAGTGCATTGAATACTAAGAAAAGTTTGATGATTGATAATTGTTTTGAGATATGGAGGTAATAATATCAAAGTCGTGCTAGTAGAGTAATTGTGAATTTGAGAAGTGCTTAAGTTGAAGTTTGCAAGTCCCGTAGCATGCGCATATGGTAAATGTTATGTAACAAATTTGAAACATGAGGTGTTATTTGATTGCCCTCCTTATGAGTGGCGGTCGGGGACGAGCGATGGTCTTTTCCTACCAATCTATCCCCCTAGGAGCATGCGCGTAGTGCTTTGGTTTTTGATGGCTTGTAGATTTTTGCAATAAGTATATGAGTTCTTTGTTACTAATGTTGAGTCCATGGATTATACGCACTCTCACCCTTCCATCATTGCTAGCCTCTTCGGTACCGTGCATTGCCCTTTCTCGCATTGAGAGTTGGTGCAAACTTCGCCGGTGCATCCAAACCCCGTGATATGATACGCTCTTTCACACATAAACCTCCTTATATCTTCCTCAAAAAAACCACCATACCTACCTATTATGGCATTTCCATAGCCATTCCGAGATATATTGCCATGCAAATTTTCACCATTCCGTTCATCATGACACATACATCATTGTCATATTGCTTACCATGATCATGTAGTTGACATAGTATTCGTGGCAAAGCCACCGTTCATAATTTTTCATACATGTCACTCTTGATTCATTGCATATCCCGGTACACCGCCAGAGGCATTCATATAGAGTCATACTTTGTTCTAGTATCGAGTTGTAAATAAATAGAAGTGTAATGATCATCATTTTCTAGAGCATTGTCCCAAGTGAGGAATAAAAAAAAGAGAAATGCCATAAAAAAAGTGAAGGCCCAAAAAAATGAGAGAAAAAGAGAGAAGGTACAATGTTACTATCCTTTACCACACTTGTGCTTCAAAGTAGCATCATGTTCTTCATATAGAGAGTCTCTTGTTTTGTCACTTTCATATACTAGTGGGAATTTTTCATTATAGAACTTGGCTTGTATATTCCAACAATGGGCTTCCTCACATGCCCTAGGTCTTCATGAGCAAGCAAGTTGGATGCACACCCACTTAGTTTCTTTTGTTGAGCTTTCATACATTTATAGCTCTAGTGCATGCGTTGCATGACAATCCCTACTCCTTGCATTAACATCAATCGATGGGCATCTCCATAGCCCGTTGATTATCCTCGTTGATGTGAGATTTTCTCCTTTTCTGTCTTCTCCACATAACTCCCATCATCATACTCTATTCCACCCATAGTGCAATATCCATGGCTCACGCTCATGTATTGCGTGAAGGTTTATGAGTTTGAGATTATTAAAGTATGAAACAATTGCTTGGCTTGTCATCGGGGTTGTGCATGATGAGAGCATTCTTGTGTGACGAAAATGGAGCATGACTAAACTATATGATTTTGTAGGCGTAAGTTTTCTTTGGCCATGTTACTTTGAGATGACATAATTGCTTTGTTAGTATGCTTGAAGTATTATTATTTTTGTGTCAATATGAACTTTTGTCTTGAATCTTTCGGATCTGAATATTCATACCACAGTTAAGAAGATTTACATTGAAATTATGCCAAGTAGCACTCCGCATCAAAAATTCTCTTTTTATCATTTACCTACTCGAGGACGAGCAAGAATTAAGCTTGGGGATGCCTGATACGTCTCCAGCGTATCTATAATTTTTGATTGCTCCATGCTATATTATCTACTGTTTTGGACTATATTGGGCTTTATTTTCCACTTTTATATTATTTTTTGGACTAACCTATTAACCGGAGGCCCAGCCCAGAATTGCTGTTTTTGCCTACTTCAGAGTTTCGGAGAAACAGAATGTCAAACGGAGTCCAAACGGAATGAAACCTTCGGGAACGTGATTTTCTCACCGAACGTGATCTAGGAGACTTGGACCCAACTCCAAGGAACAAAAGAGGCGGTCACGAGGGTGGGGCGCGCGCCCACCCCCTAGGGCACGCCCCCTGCCTCGTGGCCCCCTAGTTGCTCCACCGACGTACTTCTTCCTCCTATATATACCTATGTACCCCCAAATGATCAGATACAGAGCCAAAAACCTAATTCCACCGCCGCAACCTTCTGTACCCATGAGATCCCATCTTGGGGCCTGTTCCGGAGCTCCGCCAGAGAGGGCCGTCATCACGGAGGGCTTCTACATCATCCTAGCCCCTCCGATGAAGTGTGAGTAGTTCACCTCAGACCTACGAGTCCATAGTTATTAGCTAGATGACTTCTTCTCTCTTTTTGGATCTCAATACAATGTTCTCCCCCTCTCTTGTGGATATCTATTCGATGTAATCTTCTTTTTTGCGGTGTGTTTGTTGAGACCGATGAATTGTGGGTTTATGATCAAGTCTATCTATGAATAATATTTGATTCTTCTCTGAATTCTTTTATGTATGATTGGTTATCTTTGCAAGTCTCTTCAAATTATCAGTTTGGTTTGGCCTACTAGATTTGTCTTTCTTGCCATGGGAGAAGTGCTTAGCTTTGGGTTTAATCTTGCAGTGTCCTTTCCCAGTGACAGAAGGGGCAGCAAGGCACGTATAGTATTGTTGCCATCGAGGATAACAAGATGGGGTTTTTATCATATTGCATGAAACTATCCCTCTACATCATGTCATCTTGCTTAAGGTGTTACTCTATTTTTTACTTAATACTCTAGATGCATGCTGGATAGCGATCGATGAGTGGAGTAATAGTAGTAGATGCAGGCAGGAGTCGGTCTACTTGTCTCGGACGTGATGCCTATATACATGATCATACCTGATATTCTCATAACTATGCTCAATTCTGTCAATTGCTCAACCGTAATTTGTTCACCCACCGTAGAATACTTATGCTCTTGAGAGAAGCCACTAGTGAAACCTGTGGCCCCCGGGTCTATTTTCCTCATATTAATCTCCATCACTTTAATCTTGGTTGCTTTTTTACTTTGCCTTTTTACTTTTCACTTTGCATCTCTATACCAAAAATATTATCTATCATCTCTATCAGATCTCACCCCCATAAGTAACAGTGAAGGGATTGACAACCCCTAATCGCGTTGGTTGCATGGAGCTATTGTTTTTGTGTAGGTACGAGGGACTCGAGCGTGACCTCCTACTGGATTGATACCTTGGTTCTCAAAAACTGAGGGAAATACTTACGCTACTTCGCTGCATCATCCTCTCCTCTTCGGGGAAATCCAACGCAGTGCTCAAGAGGTAGCAATGAGTAGCCATCTCGCATTAAGCGAGATCCCGATACAATGTTCATGCTCAAAGCTGGCACTAAATAACAATTATTGAGGTTTAACACTAATCCCGTAGGTAAATGTAGAGGTAGCGTGCCGACGGCGATCACATCGACCTTGGAACCATTCCCGACGCGTATCGTCACCTTGTCCTTCGCCAGTCTCCGCTTATTCTGCAGCGCCTGTTTTGAGTTACAAATATGAGCAACCGCACCGATATCAAATACCCAGGAGCTACTACGAGCGCTGGTAAGGTACACAGCAATAACATGTATATCACATATACCATTGGTATTGCCGGCCTTCTTATCTGCTAAGTACTTGGGGCAGTTCCGCTTCCAGTGACCGTTTCCCTTGTAATAAAAGCACTCAGTCTCAGGCTTGGGTCCATTCTTTGGCTTCTTCCCGGCAACTGGATTACCGGGCGTGGCAACTCCCTTGCCGTCCTTATTGAAGTTCTTCTTACCCTTGCCTTTCTTGAAACTAGTGGTTTAATTGACCATCAACACTTGATGTTCCTTTTTGATCTCCACCTCCGCTGATTTCAGCATTGAATATACCTCAGGAATGGTCTTTTCCATCCCTTGCATATTGAAGTTCATCACAAAGCTCTTGTAGCTAGGTGGGAGCGGCTGAAGGATTCTATCAACGACCGCGTCATCCGGGAGGTTAACTCCGAGCTGAGATAAGCGATTGTGTAACCCAGACATTTTGAGTATGTGCTCGCTGACAGAACTATTCTCATCCATCTTACAACTGTAGAACTTGTCGGAGACTTCATATCTCTCGACCCGGGCATGAGCTTGGAAAACTATTTTCAGCTCTTGGAACATCTCATATGCTCCGTGCTGCTCAAAACGCTTTTGGAGCCCTGGTTCTAAGCTGTAAAACATGCCGCACGGAACCAGGGAGTAATCATCACTACACGACTGCTAGGCGTTCATAACGTCTTGAGTTGCTGGGAAAACAGGTGCATCACCTAGCGGTGCTTCAAGGACATATGCTTTCTTGGCAGCTATGAGGATAATCCTCAGGTTACGGACCCAGTCCGTGTAGTTGCTACCATCGTCTTTTAGCTTGGTTTTCTCTAGGAACGCGTTGAAGTTGAGGGCAACATTAGCGTGGGCCATTTGATCTACAAGACATATTGCAAAGATTTTTAGACTATGTTCATGATAATTAAGTTCATATAATCAAATTATTCAATGAACTCCCACTCAGACAGACATCCCTCTAGTCATCTAAGTGATACATGATCCGAGTCAACTAGGCCGTGTCCGATCATCACGTGAGACGGACTAGTCATCATCGGTGAACATCTTCATGTTGATCGTATCTTCTATACGACTCGTGTTCGACCTTTCGGTCTTCCGTGTTCCGAGGCCATGTCTGTACATGCTAGGCTCGTCAAGTCAACCTAAGTGTATTGCGTGTGTAAATCTGGCTTACACCCGTTGTATGCGAACATTAGAACCTATCACACCCGATCATCACGTGGTGCTTCGGAACAACGGACCTTAGCAACGGTGCACAGTTAGGGGGAACACTTTCTTGAAATTATTGCGAGGTATCATCTTATTTAAGCTACCGTCGTTCTAAGCAAATAAGATGCAAAAACATGATAAACATCACATGCAATCAAATAGTGACATGATATGGCCAATATCATTTTGCTCCTTTTGATCTCCATCTTTGGGGCGCCATGATCATCATCGTCACCGGCATGACACCATGATCTCCATCATCATGATCTCCATCATCGTGTCTTCATGAAGTTGCCTCGCCAACTATTACTTCTACTACTATGGCTAATGGTTAGCAATAAAGTAAAGTAATTACATGGCGTTTTTAGTGACACGCAGGTCACACAATAAATAAAGAAAACTCCTATGGCTCCTGCCGGTTGTCATACTCATCGACATGCAATTCGTGATTCCTATTACAAGAACATGATCAATCTCATACATCAGATATATCATTCATCACATCCTTTTGGCCATATCACATCACACGGCATATGCTGCAAGAACAAGTTAGACGTCCTCTAATTGTTGTTGCAAGTTTTTACGTGACTGCTATAGGTTTCTAGCAAGAACGTTTCTTACCTACGCCAAAACCACAACGTGATATGCCAATTTCTATTTACCCTTCATAAGGACCCTTTTCATCGAATCCGATCCGACTAAAGTGGGAGAGACTGTCACCCGCTAGCCACCTTATGCAACTAGTGCATGTCAGTCGGTGGAACCTGTCTCACGTAAATGTACGTGTAAGGTCGGTCCGGGCCGCTTCATCCCACGATGCCACCGAATCAAGATAAGACTAGTAACGGCAAGTAAATTGACAAAGTCGGCGCCCACAACAACTTGTGTTCTACTCGTGCATAGAAACTACGCATAGACCTAGCTCATGATGCCACTGTCGCGGATCGTTGCAGAAATTAAAAAATTTCTACGCATCACCAAGATCAATCTATGGAGTTTACTAGCAATGAGAGGGGAGTGCATCTTCATACCTTTGAAGATCGCGACACGGAAGCGTTACACGAACGCGGATGAGGGAGTCGTACTCGTAGCGATTTGGATTGCGGTTGATTCCAATCCAAGCGTCGAACAACGGCGCCTCCGCGTTCAACACACGTGCAGCCGGGTGACGTCTCCCACGCCTTGATCCAGCAAGGAGAGAGGAAGAGGTTGGGGAAGACTCCGTCCAGCAGCAGCATGACGGCGTGGTAGTGTTGGAGCAGCGTGGTACTCTGGCTGGGCTTCGCTAAGCTTCGCGGGAGGAGGAGGAGGTGTTGGGGAGGGGAGGGCTGCGCCTTGGATGTGGTGCGGCTGCCCTCCCTCTACCCCTCTATTTATAGGGCAAAGAGGGAAGGGGGCCGCCCCCCTCCAGATGGATCTAGAGGGGGGCGGCGGCCAAGGGGGAGGGGGCCTGCCCCCCAAGCCAAGGGGGCGCCCCCTTTAGGGTTCCCCCCAACCCTAGGCGCATGGGCCCTAGGGGGGATGGCGCCCGGCCTACTTGGGGGCTGGTTCCCTTCCACATACATCCCATAGGGACCTCCGGGGCAGGTGGACCTCCCAGTGGACCCCCGGAACCCCTTCAGTGGTACCGGTACAATACCGATAAACCCCCGAACCCTTCCGGTGACCGTGTGATGACTTCCCATATATAAATCTTCACCTTCGGACCAATCTGGAACTCCTCGTGATGTCCGGAATCTCATCCGGGACTCCGAACAACATTCAGTAACCACGTACAAAATTTCCCTATAACCCTAGCGTCATCGAACCTTAAGTGTGTAGACCCTACGGGTTCGGGAATCATGCAGACATGACCGAGAAATCTCTCCGGCCAATAACCAACAGCGGGATCTGGATACCCATGTTGGCTCCCACATGTTTCACGATGATCTCATCGGATGAACCACGATGTCGAGGATTTAATCAATCCCGTATACGATTCCCTTTGTCAATCGGTACGTTACTTGCCCGAGATCCAATCGTCGGTATCCCAATACCTCGCTCAATCTCGTTACTGGCAAGTCACTTTACTCGTTCCATAACACATCATCCCATGACCAACCCCTTAGTCACATTGAGCTCATTACGATGATGTCTTACCGAGTGCGCCCAGAGATACCTCTCCGTCATACGGAGTGACAAATCCCAGTCTCGATTCGTGCCAATTCAACAGATACTTTCGGGGTTACCCATAGTGCACCTTTATAGCCACCCAGTTATGTTGTGATGTTTGGCACACCCAAAGTACTCCTACGGTATCCGGGAGTTGCACAATCTCATGGTCTAAGGAAAGGATACTTGGCATTAGAAAAGCTCTAGCAGACGAACTATACGATCTTTGTGCTATGCTTAGGATTGGGTCTTGTCCATCACATCATTCTCCTAATGATGTGATCCCGTTATCAATGACATCCAATGTCCATGGTTAGGAAACTGTAACCATCTATTGATCAACGAGCTAGTCAACTAGAGGCTCACTAGGGACATGTTGTGGTCTATGTATTCACACATGTATTACGATTTCCGATTAACACAATTATAGCATGAACAATAGAAAATTATCATGAACAAGGAAATATAATAATAACCATTTTATTATTGCCTCTAGGGCATATTTCCAACACACTGGTGAGTCCAAGCCTAACGCTTGGCTTGAGGACTACCGAGTGGCTGTGCAGATCGGTGGCGGCAATGATGAAGTGTCCATGAAGCACCTTCCTCTGATGTTGGAGGGATCGGTCAGAGCGTGGTTGAATCAGTTAGCACTCGATGAAATCAACCAGCCGATGATCTGGCAAAGATATGTTCCAAGAGGGAGGCCATTCCCAGCAATATGTTCTTGGAACATATTCATACACCTTCAGTTCAAGAAGATCCTTTCACTGAAGAGCCCCCACAACCAAAGAGTGCCACTGATCCGACTGAAGTCGAAGTCCCAGCTATGGTCAACCTGATCATGGAGGTTTTGGTCATCACTCCCAATTGGACAGTGCCATACGTTTCATACATTCTCAGAAAGGAACTTCCAGAGGATGAAGAAGAGGCCCGACAGATCGTCCGTCGATCCAAAGCCTTTACTGTGATAGGAGGACAGTTGTTTAGAGAGAGTGTGACTGGAGTCTGTCAGAAATGCATAACACCAGAAGAAGGTCGAGTGATCCTCAATGACATCCACTCGGGGACCTGTGGTCACCATGCGTCCTCTCGGACCATCGTGGCCAAAGCATACCGAGCAGGATTTTATTGGCCGCGAGCAAATGAGATGGCAAAGGAAATAGTCGACAAATGTGAAGGTTGCCAGTTTTACTCCAACATGTCTCACAAGCCAGCATCAGCCCTGAAGACCATTCCACTCATCTGGCCCTTTGATGTTTGGGGTTTGGATATGGTTGGACCTCTGAGGACAGGTAGGAGCGGTTTCACTCACGTACTCGTGGCAGTCGACAAGTTCACCAAATGGATCGAAGCTAAGCCTATCAAAAACCTTGAAGGCAGTAATGCTTTCAGTTTCATCAGAGAGTTAACATTCAGATATGGTGTTCCACACAGCATCATCACTGACAATGGGTCAAACTTCGATTCTGATGAGTTCAGGGCTTTATGTTGTCAGATTTCGGGTTCCGGCACACCCTTAAAGTTCGAACACTGGGTGCGCATGGAAATCTCTCCCCTACTGTTCTACGTCCGATCCCCCGCTCGATCTAAGCTGGAAACGATGAACAACACAAGGGACACGAGATTTATACTGGTTCGGGCCACCGTTGTGGTGTAATACCCTAGTCTAGTGTGTGGTGTGGTGGATTGCCTCAGGGGCCGATGACAAATAGTACAAGGGAAGAACAGCCTCGCGAGAGGTGTTCTTGAGCTGGTGCGATGAACTGCTTAGTTGAGTTCAGTCGCCTCTCTATCTCTCTCTCTACTTGGGATCTACCAGATTTCTCTATCCCCGATCAGATTTTCTCCTCCCTCCACTCTGTGGTGGCTAGCTCTATTTATAGAGGCCCTGGGCCTCTTCCCAAATAATGAGCGGGAAGGGTGCCAACAATTGGCCATTTTGAAGGGGAACATCTAGTACAAGTTATCCTGACCAAAGGTGGTCTTCGGCTGCCAAAAGCACCGGTGGTGACGCCGTCTTGGGCTCCACAGTGACCTCCGTCTTGCCGTCCGGCTGGTCTTGGTCTCGTTGCACTAGAATGGTAACCTTTGCCTGACGCCTTGGCCTGTGCTTGCCCCCTTTGCACCGAAAGGGAAACAAGGACTCTGCGCAGGCTGGCGCCCGCCTGGCGCCCGCCTGGTCTTGATTCGTCATGGCTTGTGTCACGGGCTCCTCGCGAGGTACCCCTGCCTTGATCTCTCCGCCTTCTCGCGAGCCTGCCTGACGAGGCTGCCTCTGAGGAAGCTTCCTGTTGTCCGCCCCGCGAGGCTTGGCCCCTCGCGAGGGTCCTGAGCTTGAGCTGATGAAGATGGGTCGCGCTAGGCCCCCACTTGAGCCACACCGCAGGCCGCAGGCAGGCAAGTCTGGGGACCCCCATTCCCAGAACGCCGACAGTAGCCCCCGGGCCCGAGGCATGCGCGGGCTTGGCTTAGCAGAGAAGCGAAGGGGCAAGCGCGAAGCGCCGTGGGCCCCAAAAGCCTGCGGCCTTGGGCGCCGTGTGGCGGTTGATTGGACGTGGGCGACTGCGCTTCCCACGACGCCTCGGCGACCGCACGACTTGACAAGTCCCTGCATGTAGAGGAACGGATCATGATTACCTGCGATCGTGGTGCTCGGCGGTTGGCCTCCTCCGGCTATAAGTACGGGGCTGCGTGAGCTGCTTCAGTTCATCCCTTCCTGCTGCTTCCTTCCTTCTTCTTCCTCATCCTTGCTCCTTCATACGCCAATGGCACCAATCCGCCGGTTCTCTGCGGAAGAGAAAGGAAAGGCCCCCCAAGAGGGTCCTGACCCACTCCCGCCGAAGAAACGGCCTGTCCTCTGCCACCGAGATGGGGGTGCCCCGCAGGAGGTGTCGAGGCCATGGTACGAGCGGCCGCTGCCTGGGTTTCCGCTGCACTTGTATGCCCGTGTTGTGGGTCCTGGGGGAGAGGGCGCCGAACAACTCCGACAGCGCCGTCGTCGACGTCGGCGAGTCACGGTGGTGCGCATCATCCCCCCTGGAGTCCACACCGAGCGCTCCCCTCGCGAGCTCGTGCTCCACGCCGCCATGCCTCCGAGCTCTTGGATCCGCCTTCCTCCTTCCTTCGCCTTCGAGATGCCGTGGAGCGGGGCTCTGGAGCTCTGGCTGCAGCACGCCGGCTGTAGCACCCCTGCAACCGGAGCGGAGGTCGCGGTCGTCGCTCCGGGCAAGGTCTTCATGACCCGGGGCTGGGGTGAGATCGCCCGGGTCTGCCGGCCGGTAGGCGCCCTCGTAATTCATCTTGAATACGACAGCGCCTCCCTAATGTTCTTCAAGGTCTTCGATGCTGAAGGACACCGGCTGGAGTGCTGCCCCAAAGGGTGCGGCAGGGGCGACGAACCGGCGAGGACCTGGCTCGCCCGTCGGCCCTCCAGCAGCTCTTCAGGCAGCAGCGGAGGCACTAGGGAAT
This sequence comes from Aegilops umbellulata, assembly GCA_032464435.1. Lineage (NCBI taxonomy): Eukaryota > Viridiplantae > Streptophyta > Magnoliopsida > Poales > Poaceae > Aegilops > Aegilops umbellulata. Next base: position 315,199,734 of record CP136056.1, on the reverse strand, counting down.
CCAGCGGCTCCCCCGAGCTTCTTGCGACTCCGGAGACGAGCGACGACAGCTACAAGCCTCCGAGCTCGCGCCGTGCCCGAAGCAGGATAACTACGTCCAGCCGGTGTCGCCAATGATCTGGATGGGGTTGGCGCCGGTGGCGGGCAGCCCTCCGTTGATAATGGCGTCCCCTGGGTGATTAGCGTTCTTTAGGATTAGCACCTTTTGTTTTCTGCAAGGAATCGGAGCAACACCCCGTGGGGGGCATGTAAGACGTCTGTCGTGTCTTTTGTGAATATTATATCCTTGATATGAAGCGATGCGAGGTGCTTGTTCTGTTCTGGCTAGGCTCCCCCTTTCTATCCTCATGAGGGCCTTGCGCTCTACGTCGACAGGTCCCAGTCCCCAGGCGGGCTTCAGCCGTCGCTGGTATGCCAGGTCGCGATGTCGTGGTCAAGGCCAGGAGGTGAGCGGCCTGAGGTCCGGTAAGAGCCCCCGAATCGCGATGCTCGGGAGGTCCCCTTTAGCACCCAAGCAGCCCCCGCTGGGCGAGAAAGGAAGGCGGCATCGTCGCAACAGAACCGCACTGGGCGAGGGTGTGGCGCTGCGTTAGTCCAACTTCTGTAAGAGCTTGACTTATCTTTTGAGTCGGTGTAGTTCCTTGATGGAGTGCCCAGCCCGAGCGATGGCAGCCGAGGTGCCGCCGGGTTGGGTCCTCGCGAGCTTCTCCCCGCTCTCCCGCCCTTTCCTTAATGCTCTACGTCCTCAGGTCCCGGCCCTCGAGCGAGCTCAGCCGCCGCTGGTATGACAGGTCGCGATGCCGTGGGTCAAGGCCAGGGGGTGAGGGCTGGAGAGCCAGTAGGAGCTCATGAGTCACGATGCTCAGGCGCCCCCCTTTTAACGCGCAAGCGGTCCGTGCCGGAGAGAGGGAGAGAAAGCTCGCGATGTTCCCATCGTTGTTCCTGGAGCAGGTCCTGCACACCAATCATAAGGAGAGAGAAGACCTGTCGTTACGGTTGTCAGCCAACCTTGGGTCGCTTCGAGGAGGTGATCGGGGCACTGAGGGCCTGGTGAGGTGGCGCCTTGCGGGGCTGCCGTGGCCAGAGCTCAGCCACTCAGATTTATCAGCGTTGCAAGGACGGACCCGTGCACAAATGTTGTGCCATTAGCGAGCGGCTCCACAGGTGGGTGTCAATCGGGCAGGCGATTAGGTCGGGGATGTTAAGCACGTAGGAGGAAACTCACTTCAAGTAGATGCAAGAAGAGCATACGCCGCTGGGACAGGCCCGAGCGGCTTGGGGATGATGCAGCCCGAGGGGCACCCCCAATAAGGTAGGTAAAGAGCGTAAGCAAAACGGATACATGCCGTAGGGACGGACCCACACGGCCTGGGAATGATGCGGCCCTGTGGGCGCTCCCAGCTAAAAGCGAAACTTAGAAAGATGTCACCTGGTGCTGTTTGAAGATGAAGTGATGCTGAAGAAGTGAGCGACGCATAGTGAAGACGTCGACCCTCACGAGCCCCCAGGCCCAGGAGCCTCGGGAGGCTCTGGGGGCACAGGCAGGTCCTCGAGGGCCATCTCCATCTCCTCCAGGACCGCCCAATGCCTAACCTCCTGAGCCTCCAGAATGCTCCTCAGCAGGCGCTGATGAGCGACGACCGCATTCGGCAGGCCGAAGGGCATGCAGACGTAGCTGTGAGGTGGACCCTCGCAACGCCCCGCGTGCCAAGGCCAGAGGCGCTCCTGAGATGCGGCTCGGTTGAGCCCCGGTACGTCGATGCAGACGCGCAGCCCCCCATCCTCGCCTGGATGTGGGGGCATAGTGGGCAAGCGGCGGGTGCCGCGCATGACTCTTGACTCCTGTAGCTCCTGGGTGTTTGTTGCGATGAACTCCTGAGGGTTTGGTCTTCCTTGTCTTGTGCCTTCCTGAAAGAAACGTGCCTGAAAGCACCCTTCCAAGTGGTGCCCGAGCGCCTCCCTCGTGATCTTGGCAAGGTCGGTGGCTCTTCATGAAAGAGCCCCCCGAGCCCTGCCTGAGGAGGGCGCCGAGCGCGCCTTCCTATGCGCAAGAGTGGGGCGCCCCCTAATTGGGCGCAGATCCCGACGCAACACCTCCGGAGGCACCTTCCTCCGTATGGCTTGGGCCAGGTGAAACCTTCTTCTTCTTGAGGGTCGCCTCGGGGAGTCTTCCGCTCCCGCGATCTGGGTCTTCGATTGCTGCGGCTTGGAACACACGCTCAAGTGAACACACTGCGCCCCTTTCTTCACAAGGTACGGTGATGACTCCACCGCTTTCCGGCATCTTGAGGATGTTGTAGCCATGATGAGTCATTGCCATGAACTTGGCCAGGGCTGGGTACCCGAGGATGGCGTTGTATGGCAGACGAATGTGGGCGACGTCGAAGTCGATCAGCTCGCTGCGGTAGTTGTTGTGCTGTCCGAAGGTGACCGGAAGGCGAACTTGCCCTATTGGAACAGTGGAACCATCCGTGAGAAAGGCTTGGTTGGCTGAAGTTGATCGTACAACACTTGGAGATCATCAAACGTTTCGACGGACAGGACGTTGAGCCCTGCCCTGCCGTCAATGAGGGTCCTGGTGACCTGCACGTTGCTGATGACCGGGGAGCAGAGCATAGGGAGGACTCCGGCCGTTGCCGCGCACTTGAGCTGATCCGCTGAGCTGAACGTGATAGCGCACGCAGACCACCTGAGAGGGCGCGTGGCCTCAAGCCTGGGGAGGACTGCATTCACCTCGCGAGAAAACTGCTTGAAGATGCGCTATGAGGCTGGGGCCTGCGCGCCTCCCAAGATGCAAGTGGTTGCGCGTGGCTCCTCGAAGCCCCCAGCCCCCTCGTTCTGATGCTGGTCTTCGTGCCTCCTTGGTGGTGGCGGCAGAGGAGGAAGGCCTGCGTTGCCGTGTTGTCGATCCTCACGAGGTTGATCCCTCCAGCCTCCCTCGTGAGGCTGGTCCTGCCAGTGATCCTCGCGAGGTCAGTCACGCCACCCTTAGCGAGGGCCACGGTCTTCCCATCGTCCTCCACCTCTTGCTCCTCCTCGGCCATAGCCCCTGTCGTTGCGCTCGGGACATCGGCCGATTCGCCCCTCTCGCACGGCCCTGAGCTCTTGATATTCATTGGTGTTGTGGGTGTGGAGGTCGTGGTACACGCAGTATCGGCTGCCCTTGGATGACTCAGGCTGATCCTTGCCTCGCTTGGTGTACGGCTCTTCTGCAAGCACGGCAGCCCCCTTGCACTTCACGTCCTTGGCCTTGGGCTTCTTTTCTTCTGGGTCGGCCGCCGGGAGTTCGAGGAGGGAGAGACGCCCTTCCTCGGCCCTGGCGCACTTGGTCGCTAGGTTGAACAGCTCCAGGGATGTGCATAGGTCTTCATGGATTGCTAGCTCCTCCTTCATCTTGATGTCGCGTACGCCGTCAGAGAAGGCCGAGATGATGGCTTCTTCAGTCACCTTGGGGATCTTGAGGCGGGCGCTGTTGAAGCGCTGGATGTATTTCTGCAGGGTCTCCCCTTGATGTTGCTTGATGCAGCGCAGGTCGCTCTCAGCCGGGGGCCGGTCGCGAGTACCCTGAAAGTTGGCGATGAAGCGAGTGCACATCTCGTCCCAGGAGGAGATCGTGCTAGGAGCCAGGTTCAGGAGCCAGGTGCGGGACCCATCCTTGAGCGCCATGGGGAACCAGTTCGCCATGACCCTTTCATCTCCATTGGCGGCTTCGATGCACAGCTCGTAGACCTGTAGGAACTCCGCAGGGTCCGCCGTGCCATCGTAGCGAGGGAGAGGTCAGGTTTGAACTTGCCTGGCCATGCGACGCCGCGCAGCTCGGGGGTGAGGGCGTGGCAGCCTGCTGTGGCCACCGGCGCCTTTTGCTGGTGCTGGGCTTGCTACTGGGGATCATCGTGCACCACCGCTTGGAGCAGCACGGGGTCTTGGCGTAGGGGTGCAGGGACACGATCTTGGTGCGCCGGCGCTGGGAGCGCGCGAGCACCTTCTTTGGGACGAGGGACCTTTTGGCAGCTCCTCTCTTACTGCACTGGCGCAGGGTGCAGGGGGGCTCGCCCTGGGGCTGCACGCCTTGGGGCCAGGGCGCCTTCTTGGGGAGGAGATGGTGGAAGCACCTCCTGATCCCCGCCCCCTGCGTGGAACGGAGGGCGAGGCAGTGAGAGGGACCGCAAGGGGGAGCCCCATGCGGCGCTGACGAGCTCGGTGATGCGGGCGAGCCAGTCCACGTAAAGGTCGTCGACGGGGCAGTAGTGCAGGAGCTCTCTTGCCAGGAGCAGCGAGGCGTGCGCATCCATGGGAGCGCGACAGGCGTGGGGCGACGAGCCGGCTGGAGCCAACGACGGGGTGGCGGTGTGTCCATCCCGCCGCACCGAAGGATGCTGAGACGAGGCCTGCTGCTCGTTCCCCGACGAGCCGGTCGCGGCGTTCGCGGCAGGCGACGGGGAACGACGAGGGTGGCCGCCGACTGGCGCCGTCTGGGCGACGCGGGTGGCGAGAGCAGCCCGGTGCTCGGCGCGAGCTCGACGAGCGTCAGCCATGGACACGACGGAAGATCACACGTGAACAGCGGAAGAAAGATCCCGGCGCAACCCTACCTGGCGCGCCAAATGTCAGATTTCGGGTTCCGGCAGACCCTTGAGGTTCGAACACTGGGGTGCGCGCGGAAATCTCTCCCCTACCGTTCTACGTCCGACCCCCCGCGCGATCTAAGCTGGAAGCGATGAACAACACAAGGGACACGAGATTTATACTGGTTCGGGCCACCGTTGTGGTGTAATACCCTACTCCAGTGTGTGGTGTGGTGGATTGCCTCAGGGGCTGATGACGAATAGTGCAAGGGAAGAACAGCCTCGCGAGAGGTGTTCTTGAGCTGGTGCGATGAACTGCTTAGTTGAGTTCAGTCGCCTCTCTATCTCTCTCTCTACTTGCGCTCTACCAGATTTCTCTATCCCCGATCAGATTTTCTCCTCCCTCCACTCTGTGGTGGCTAGCTCTATTTATAGAGGCCCTGGGCCTCTTCCCGAATAATGAGCGGGAAGGGCGCCAACAATTGACCATTTTGAAGGGGAACATCTAGTACAAGTTATCCTGACCAAAGGTGGTCTTCGGCTGCCAAAAGAACCGGCGGTGACGCCGTCTTGGGCTCCACAGTGACCTCCATCTTGCCGTCCGGCTGGTCTTGGTCTCGTTGCACCAGAATGGTAACCTTTGCGTGATGCCTTGGCCTGTGCTTGCCCCCTTTGCACCGAAAGGGAAACAAGGACTCTGCGCAGGCTGGCGCTCGCCTGGTCTTGATTCGTCATGGCTTGCATCACGGGCTCCTCGCGAGGTACCCCTCCCTTGATCTCGCCGCCTTCTCGCGAGCCTGCCTGACAAGGCTGCCTCTGAGGAAGCTTCCTGTTTTCTGCCCAGCGAGGCTTGGCCCCTCGCGAGGGTCCTGAGCTTGAGCTGATGAAGACGGGCCGCGCTGGGCCCCCACTTGAGCCACGCCACAGGTCGCAGGCAGGCAAGTCTGGGGACCCCCGTTCCCAGAACGCCGACATCTGTGCCTCACAAGGTACTCGAGTCGACTATGCTTTAGTCGCTCACCCCTAGTCGAACGGGCAAGCTGAAAGAGCAAATGGGTTGATTCTCAAAGGGTTAAAACCCCGACTGATGCGTGATCTCAAACACGCAGCAGGAGCCTGGGTCGATGAACTTCCGTCAGTACTATGGGGGCTGAGGACAACTCCCAATTGGTTGACTGGTCGAACTCCTTTCTTCTTGGTTTATGGAGCTGAAGCTGTACTTCCGAGTGAGTTGCTCCACAATGCACCCCGAGTCGAACTTTTCACAGAAGATGAACAGAACAAGCACAGCAAGATGCAGTTGATCTCCTGGAATAAGAAAGAGATATGGCCTTGATCCGGTCGACCATCTACCAGCAAGACTTGTGTCGATTCCACGCCAGAAACGTGAGGGGTCGGGAATTTCAAGAGGGAGACTTGATTGTCCGAGTGGATCAGCAGAAACCACACAAGCTTGCTCCTGCTTGGGAAGGTCCCTTCATTGTCACCAGAGTGCTCCACAACGGAGCGTACCACCTCTACAATGTTGAGCACAAGAAAGATGAGCCACGCGCTTGGAATGCGGAGCTGCTCCGCCCCTTTTATACTTAAGCACTCATTCTGATGAGATGTAACAAGAAATACCTTTGTAGTTTGTTTATTAAAGACAAGAGTTTTACAGTCTTCTAAAAACGATTGTCGTTGCTTATGTTCGTGTCTGAAATCCCCCAGTGGGTGACTTAGCCGTGAATCCCTTTCGCCTAAGTTTATAAAATCCTACCGAGTGATGAGCAAGCCTCTCACTCGGGGGGCTTAGTCGCGAATCCATTTCGCCTAATTTTAAAAAATCCTACCGAGTGGTGAGCAAGCCTCTCACTCAGGGGCTTAGCTGCAGTCCAGTACTCGCCTTAGTTTAAAAAATCCTACCAAGTGGTGAGCAAGCCTTCCACTCGGGGGCTTAGCCACGGTCCAGTACTCGCCGAAGTTCGAAAAATCCTACCGAGTGGTGAGCAAGCCTCCCACTCGGGGGCTTAGGTGCAGTCCAGTACTCTCCTAAGTTTAAATAATCCTACCGAGTGGTGAGCAAGTCTTCCACTCGGGGGCTTAGCTGTAGTCCAGTACTCGCCTAAGTTTAAAAAATCCTACCGAGTGGTGAGCAAGCCTTCCACTCGGGGGCTTAGCTGCAGTCTAGTACTCGCCTAAGTTTAAAAAATCCTATCAAGTGGTGAGCAAGCTTCTCACTCGGGGGCTTAGCTACAGTACAGTACTCGCCTAAGTTTAAAAAATCCTACCGAGTGGTGAGCAAGCCTTCCACTCGGGGGCTTAGCTGCAGTCCAGTACTCGCCTAAGTTTAAAAAATCCCACCGAGTGGTGAGAAACCCTCCCACTTGGGGGCTTAACTGCAGTCCAGTACTCGCCAAAGTTTAAAAAATCCTACCGAGTGGTGAGCAAGCCTCCCACTCGGGGACTTAGCTGCAGTCCAGTACTTGCCTAAGTTTGAAAAATCCTACCGAGTGGTGAGCAAGCCTCTCACTCTGGGGCTTAGCTGCAACCGAGTACTCGCCTAAGTTTGAAAAATCCTACCGAGTGGTGAGCAAGCCTCTCACTCGGGGGCTTAGCTGTAGTCCAGTACTCACCTAAGTTTGAAAAATCCTACCGAGTGGTGAGCAAACCTCTCACTCGGGGGCTTAGCTGCAGACCAGTACTCGCCTAAGTTTGAAAAATCCTACCGAGTGGTGAGCAACCCTGCCACTCAGAGGCTTAGCTGCAGTCCAGTACTCACCTAATTTTGAAACCCATCCCTATCCGCAAGGACGACGAGGTGCAGTTCGACTGCAACCTTCTCCTTCGGAGCTGCGCCACAAGTACAACATGCGCTCCATCCCTATCAGCAAGGACGACGAGGTGCAGGTCGACTGCAACCTTCTCCTTCGGAGCTGCCCACGAGTACAACGTGCACTCCATCCCTATCCATAAGGACGACGAGGTGCAGGTCGACTGCAACCTTCTCCTTCGGAGCTGCACCACAAGTACAACGTGCACTCCATCCCTATCCGCAAGGACAACGAGGTGCGGGTCGACTGCAATTTTCTCCTCGGTGCTAATCCACAAATGCAACGTACGCTCCGTCCCTATCCGTAAGGATGACAAGGTGCAGGTCGACTGCAACCTTCTCCTGGGAGCTATGACACAAATACAAAGTACGCTCCATCCTCATCCGCAAGGACGACGAGGTGCAGGTCGACTGGAGTCTCCTCCTCAGAGCTGCATCTCAAGCACAAAGATTATTCCGAGTGAAGAACAAATTCCACTCGAAGGCAAACACAAGCATATTCAGAGATAAATCAAGTCCAGATAAATCCTAAAGTTCAAGACCACGGATCAAAGTACTCGGGCATTCAGCCCGAAGAAGTTTAACGATTACAAAATCACTCGGCATTCCAAGGAAAATTTAAGATGGGGCATAAAAGTTTGTTCACTTTGCAGGAGGAGGGCTGGCAGGCTCGACGAATTCATCCAGGTCAATTTCGTCAGCAATCCGAGTGCCAGCAGCAATAAAGGTCTCCACGAAGGACTGGAAGTCGTGCCTCTTGGTATTGGCAACCTTGATCGCTGCCAGCTTCTCTCCCCGCGCTTCCCGGCAGTGGACACGAACCAGAGATAGAGCTACATCAGCGCCGCACTGGGCAGTAGACTTCTTCTATTCTTGAACTCGACCGGGAACTTCATTGAGCCGAGCCATCAGAGACTCGAGGTCATTCTGGAACGTCGCCATTGGCCAGAGAGCTGTGTCGATCCATGACATTGCCACTTTCAGTCGAGCGAGATAGTCGACAACACCAGCAATACGAGATTCCAGTCAGAGTACGTTCATGGCAGCTTCATCCTTCACTGGAGAGTTCATGTGGTCCAAGCTTGTTTCAATTTGCCCGGTCTCTTCCTCGAAGTTCCGGCAAAATTCTGCATGCACAATTCAAGGATGAGTCAATGGTTATATGTCGAGTCGACAGGAACAAATCAGTTGAGTCAAAGAAAATACCTTCAAGCATGACGAACAGCTTCTTAGCAAGGCCTCCCAGATAATTCTCCAGATCGTCCCTCTTGCGAGCAATGCCTTCTATTTTCTCGTTCAGATTGTTCTTGTCCTTCTTCAGGCGAGTCGCTTCCTTATTGGCTTCGTCAAGGGCAGCTTTTAGCGTTTTCTTCCTCCAGTTTGCCGACTGAAGCTAGCTTCTATTCAGCAAGTGCAGTTTTCTCATCAGCTGTTTTCTGCGCGGCCGCCAGATCTTGATCCTTTTTTGCCAGAGCTTGGTTCAGTTTCTCTGAAAGAAACGATACTTGATTCAGGAAAAGCAGGATGAAATCCGGTTCAAAGATAAATCAGTCGACAAGTCTTTCTTACCAGCGGCTTCATCCTTGGCTTTCTGCAGATTTGTCTTGGCCAGCTCCAGATCGAGGTTGAGTTGAATCTGCTGCTTCTCCAGGTCAGCAGAACGAGCTCCAAGATCACAAGATTTCTGCAACCAAAGAACAGATGAAAATATTGGTTATTTCGGAGAGATAAAACGTTAAAGTCAACAAATTCTCAGACTACTGCCGAATCAAACATCCAATAGTAGTCTCGGGGACTACACCCAGTGGGTGCACTTAGAGTCCCCCCACTGGTCCAGTTTCCACTCGACACGATCTGTCCAAGATGAGTGTAAAAAAAGACAGAAGGTTACACTCAGACCATAGTCGACTGCCCGTAGTCGACCACGGTCTCAGGGACTACACCCAGTGGGTGCACTCAGCGTGCCCCCACTGGTTCAGATTCCACTCATCATGGTCCATCCAGGGCGAGTGAGGAAATTCCGATTCTCAGACCACAGTAGACTGCCAGCAGTCAATTATGGTCTTGGAGACTACACCCAGTGGGTGCACTCAGTGTGCCCCCACTGGTCTAGGGATTCAATTGACAACAACACAGTTAGTTCAAAGTGCAAGTTTACTTAGTGGCAAGTCAAAACACCCAGTGGGTGTACAAATGCAAGACACAGATCGATGAAAAGATTCCTCTAAGAAAGTTTTCAGATACCATATCCTAGCAGAACAAGCGGCAAACTGAAGGGACAGTCAACGATCAACTAACCTGGACGTTGCTTTGAAGTGCTGAACTAGCGTCGTAAGCAGCTTGGCTAGCCTCTCGAATCACCTTCATCCGCTCCATCATGATGCTCGCTTGGCGAATAGCCTCCCTGGCAGCACTCGCTTGGTCCTCTGGGACGTGATGTGCAACAAAGAGTGAAGATGGATTGTATGGAGTGTGGGAAGTCGACGCTGAAGGCTGAGCACTCGTCAGCGGGATGGCGAAAGTTACATCAATTCGATTGGTGTCGCCGACTTCCTGGATCACCGGTTTCGTCACCGGTGTCGACGTAGGCACCTTGTCAGCTGACGTCTTCCTACTTCCTCTTTTCCTGGGCCTCAGCGGCACGTCTTCATCATCATCCGGAAGATCAATGACATTGGGAAGAGCTGCGAAAAAGATCGACCACCAGAATTCAGTCGACCCACGAAACAGTCGAGAAAATAAAGACAAGATTATGAGAGTGGTACTCAGATTAGAGGTGACTGTATCCTCCATCTCCTCGTCCTCATTCTTATAAGCAGAAGTCCCAGAGGTAGCAGCACTACAAATTTCAGAGTTCAGTCGGACATGTGTGTCGAAATGAATCGACTCAAATCCAAATTCACACTAAAACAAGAAATCAAGTCCAACTAATACCCGGAAGCAATAGGGATGGCCACTTTGATCTTGGGCAAGGCTTTTGGCGGTTTGGACGGCGCAGCTTTCGGTTGCTTTGGTGCCTTTTCAGTCGGCGCTGGAGAAGATGTCCGAGGGCGCTTTGATGACTGCCCGGTTTGCGCGGTCGCCTTGCCGCGGGCGCTTGCTGGATCGTGAATAAGCTTGGATCGCCTTTCCCTACGGGGAGAAGAGTCGACCTCTTCTTCATCACTCGGGTCGTCGCTATCCTCGTCCTCTTCACCATCAGAATGCCACTCGCCGCTTTCGCCTCCACTCGCCTCTCCCTTAGGGTCCTGCTCCTGCTCCTCGTTGGGCACCGAGTACATTTCAGTTAGGGCCTGGGAGATAACAATCAAGACAGGAGTCAGTCGGATGACAGCAAACAGTTACTTGATAAATCAAGAAGACACTCGACCACTTGGAGTCATACCTTGTCCGTTTCGTATGTGTTGCTGAGTGGAGGGATCCTCCTGGATCCCCTAGGGTTATCTTTGTTGCCAGTGATACCCCTCAACCACCCCTCTAACGTAGATTCATCGACTTCCTCTGGATGGATCCGAGTGGTGTCGTCAATGCCCGAATACATCCACATCAGATGGTCTCGAGCTTGAAGCGGTTGGATGCGTCGCCTGAGGAAGACCTCCAACAGATCCATACTGGTTACCCCATCACGGACAAGCTGAACTACTCGCTCGACCAGCACCTACACTTGTGCCTTCTCCTCTGGGGTCACTTTCAAGGCAGAGGGCTTCTCCACTCGGGCCATGGAAAAGGGGGGAAGTCCAGTCGAATGACTTGGAGTCGGCTGGTCCTTGTAGTAGAACCAGGTCGACTGCCACCCTCGGACCGACTCGGGAAGGATCATGGCTGGGAAAGATCTTTTACCCCTCATCTGAATCCCAAGGCCCCCGCACATCTGGATCACATGCGTCCTCTCATCACTCGGGTTGGCCTTCTTGACCGACTGAGAACGACACGTGAATATGTGTTTGAAGAGACCCCAGCGTGGTCGACAACCCAGGAAGTTCTCGCACATGGACACGAAAGCAGCAAGATACACGATGGTGTTTGGAGTAAAGTGGTGGAGTTGCGCCCCAAAGAAGTTCAAGAAACCTCGAAAGAAAGGGTGGGGAGGCAAAGAATACCCGTGGTCGACGTGAGTAGCAAGGAGAACGCACTCACCCTCTTGTGGTTGTGGCTCGGTCTCGTTCCCCGGGAGCCGCGCCGATTCGTGGGGGATCAGTCCCCCCTCGACTAGGTCGTCGATATCGTCCTGACGGATCACCGAGCGAATCCAGTCGCCCTGGATCCAGCCCGCCGGCAGGCCGGACCTCGAGGAAGATCCGCCCTGGCTGGACTTCTTCCCCTTCGCCTTCGCCATCGCCTTCTTCGCGCGCTCCAGAGCCACCGTCTTCTCTTTCCCCATCGCAGCGGACAGAGCACGAACGGAGCGGCGACGCTGGGGCAAGAGTGGACGCAGTGGGGGAAAACTGAGAGGAAAGAAAAAGAATGGAGACACACTGTTCAAAAACCCCGGCCCAACGCCTTATATGGGGTTGCTTCCGAGTGACTAACCTGTAGGCCCGGATCTTATCAAATCACGCAACAGTTGCGCGCGCGATATGTGGCAAAAAAGGCGGCGCAGAAATCGAGGCGGCCCTGCCTTATCCAGCACAATTACCGTGGCCTCCTCTGCCCCACGCGCTTCCCAGAATTCGAATCCCGTAAGATCCGCGGACAGCAGAACAACCTGTCAGAAGGAAGATCTACTCCATGTTAACACTCGAAGCTTTTCAGTAAAAGTTCACTCGACAAAACCAAGAATGGACCAAGGCGACTGAAAAAGAAGTTGGTGCCACCACATTGGTTCATCGATCCGGACAAGACACATTCGAGACGTGAAAATTGAGTCGGGAGTATTTTTAACTCCTTCTCCACTCAAACCATGATCAATTCGGGGGCTAATGATGAAGCTATATACCTGGGGTAGGGTCACAGGCCTGACCTAGATACCCTCCCCAAGGACATCACCCTAAAGTCAGAAGCGTTCGAAGGGTACCATCATCCACTCGACCAGAAACATTCCACTCGGAAGAATCAAGACCACTCGACGTATAGAAGATCTAAAGACAGTCTGCACAGCAACGGTCGGGCATTTACTCTTAGACTTAATAGCCATTTATAGCACTTTACTACGGACGTTACCTGTAACGCTTCCTCTTTATGAACATTGAACTCTGTGTAACGGAGGGGAGCTGGGGTCCTGGCGCACTCTATATAAGCCACCCCCTCCTCTGGGACAGGGTTCGCACCCCCTGTAACACACACACGCATAATCCAGTCGACCGCCTCCGGGCTCCGAGACGTAGGGCTGTTACTTCTTCTAAGAAGGGCTTGAACTCGTAAAACTAGTGTGTACAACTTCTCCATAGCTAGGATCTTGCCTCCTCATACCTACCCCCTATTCTACTGCCAGTCTTAGATCCATGACAGACGACGATGCCTAGGTACTGTCTCGGCGGGCCCATGAAGGAAATATGCCCTAGAGGCAATAATAAAGTTATTATTTATTTCCTTATATCATGATAAATGTCTATTATTCATGCTAGAATTGTATTAACCGGAAACATAATACATGTGTGAATACATAGACAAACAGAGTGTCACTAGTATGCCTCTACTTGACTAGCTCATTAATCAAAGATGGTTATGTTTCCTAACCATGAACAAAGAGTTGTTATTTGATTAACGGGGTCACATCATTAGTTGAATGATCTAATTGACATGACTCATTCCAGTAGCTTAGCACCCGATCATTTAGTATGTTGCTATTGCTTTCTTCATGACTTATACATGTTCCTTTGACTATGAGATTATGCAACTCCCGTTTGCCGTAGGAACACTTTGGGTGCTACCAAACGTCACAACGTAACTGGGTGATTATAAAGGAGTACTACAGGTGTCTCCAATGGTAGATGTTGGGTTGGCGTATTTCGAGATTAGGATTTGTCACTCCGATCGTCGGAGAGGTATCTCTGGGCCCTCTCGGTAATGCACATCACTTAAGCCTTGCAAGCATTGCAACTAATGAATTAGTTGCGGGATGATGTATTACGGAACGAGTAAAGAGACTTGCCGGTAACGAGATTGAACTAAGTATTGGATACTGACGATCGAATCTCGGGCAAGTAAACATACCGATGACAAAGGGAACAACGTATGTTGTTATGCGGTCTGACCGATAAAGATCTTCGTAGAATATGTAGGAGCCAATATGGGCATCCAGGTCCCGCTATTGGTTATTGACCGGAGATGTGTCTCGGTCATGTCTACATTGTTCTCGAACCGTAGGGTCCGCACGCTTAACGTTACGATGACAGTTATTATGAGTTTATGCATTTTGATGAACCGAAGGTTGTTCGGAGTCCCGGATGTGATCACGGACATGACGAGGAGTCTCGAAATGGTCGAGACGTAAAGATTGATATATTGGAAGCCTATGTTTGGACATCGGAAGTGTTCCAGGTGAAATCAGGATTTTACCGGAATACCGGGAGGGTTACCGGAACCCCCCGGGAGCCAAATGGGCCAACATGGGCCTTGGTGGAAAGGTGAGAGGGCTGCCCTCATGGGCTGCGCGCCTCCCCCCCTTCTCCTAGTCCTATTAGGACTAGGGAAGGTGGCCGGCCAGCCCCTCTCTCTTTCCCCACTTGGGGAGTCCTATTAGGAATAGGATTGGAGGGGAGTCCTACTCCCAGCGGGAGTAGGACTCCTCCTATGGCTGCCGCGCCCCTCCCCCTTTGCCCCTTTATATACGGGGGCAGGGGGCACCTCTAGACAGACAATTGATCATTGAGATCTTTCCTTAGCCGTGTGCGGTGCCCCCTGCCACCAAATTCCACCTCGGTCATATTGTCGCAGTGCTTAGGCGAAGCCCTGCGTCAGTAGTACATCAAGATCGTCACCACGCCGTCGTGCTGACGGAACTCTTCCCCGACGCTTTGCTGGATCGGAGCCCGGGGATCGTCATCGAGCTGAACGTGTGCCAAGAACTCGGAGGTGCCGGAGTAACGGTGCTTGGATCGGTCGGATCGTGAAGACGTACGACTACATCAACCGCGTTGATATAACGCTTCCGCTTTCGGTCTACGAGGGTACGTAGACAACACTCTCCCCTCTCATTGCTATGCATCACCATGATCTTGCGTGTACGTAGGAAAATTTTGAAATTACTACGTTCCCCAACAGTGGTATCAGAGCCTAGGTTTTTATGGTTTGATAATTATTTGCACGAGTAGAACACAAGTGAGTTGTGGACGATACAAGGCATACTGCCTACCAGCATGTCATACTTTGGTTCAGCGGTATTGTTGGACGAGACGATCCGGACCAACCTTACGCGTACTCTTACGCGAGACCGGTTCCCTCGACGTGCTTTGCACATAGATGGCTTGCGGAAGACTGTCTCTCCAACTTTAGTTGAACCGAGTGTGGCTACGCCCGGTCCCTGAGAAGGTTAAAACGGAGTCTATTTGACAAACTATCGTTGTGGTTTTGATGCGTAGGTAAGATGAGTTCTTGCTTAAGCCCGTAGCAGCCACGTAAAATTTGCAACAAACAAAGTAGAGGACGTCTAACTTGATTTTGCAGGGCATGTTGTGATGTGATATGGTCAAGACATGATGCTAAATTTTATTGTATGAGATGATCATGTTTTGTAACTGAGTTATCGGCAACTGGCAGGAGCCATATGGTTGTTGCTTTATTGTATGCAATGCAATCGCGATGTAATGCTTTACTTTATTACTAAGCGGTAGTGATAGTCGTGGAAGCATAAGATTGGCGAGACGACAACGATGCTACGATGGAGATCAAGGTGTCGCACCGGTGACGATGGTGATCATAACGGTGCTTCGGAGATGGAGATCACAAGCACAAGATGATGATGACCATATCATATCACTTATATTGATTGCATGTGATGTTTATCTTTTTATGCATCTTATCTTGCTTCGATTGACGGTAGCATTATAAGATGATCTCTCACTAAATTATCAAGAAGTGTTCTCCCTGAGTATGCACCGTTGCAAAAGTTCTTCGTGCTGAGACACCATGTGATGATCGGGTGTGATAGGCTCTACATTCAAATACAACGGGTGCAAAACAGTTGCACACGCGGAATACTCAGGTTATACTTGACGAGCTATGCATATAAGATATGACCTCGGAACACAGAGACTGAAAGGTCGAGCGTGAATCATATAGTAGATATGATCAACATAATGATGTTCACCATTGAAGACTAAGCCATTTCACGTGATGATCGGTTATGGTTTAGTTGATTTGGATCACGTGATCACTTAGAAGATTAGAGGGATGTCTGTCTAAGTGGGAGTTCTTAAGTAATATGATTAATTGAACTTTAATATTATCATGAACTTAGTCCTGGTAGTATTAGCATATCTATGTTGTAGATCAATAGCTCGCATTGTTGCTTCCCTGTGTTTATTTTGATATGTTCCTAGAGAAAATTGTGTTGAAAGATGTTAGTAGCAATGATGCGGATTGGATCCGTAATCTGAGGTTTATCCTCATTGCTGCACAGAAGAATTATGTCCTTGATGCACCGCTAGGTGACGGACCTATTGCAGGAGCAGATGCAGACGTTATGAACGTTTTGCTAGCTCAATATGATGACTACTTAATAGTTTAGTGCACCATGCTTAACTGCTTAGAATCGGGACTTCAAAGACGTTTTGAACGTCATGGACCATACGAGATGTTGCAGGAGTTGAAGTTAATATTTCAAGCAAATACCCGAGTTGAGAGATATGAAGTCTCCAACAAGTTCTATAGATAAAAGATGGAGGAGAATCGCTCAACTAGTGAGCATGTGCTCAGATTGTCTGAGTACTACAATCGCTTGAATCAAGTGGGAGTTAATCTTCCAGATAAGATAGTGATTTACAGAATTCTCTAGTCACCATCACCAAGTTAGTAGAACTTCGTGATGAACTATAATATGCAAGGGATAACGGAAACAATTCCCAAGCTCTTCGTGATGCTGAAATCGACGAAGGTAGAAATCAAGAAAAACATCAAGTGTTGATGGTTAACAAGACCACTAGTTTCAAGAAAAAGGGCAAAGGGAAGAAGGGGAACTTCAAGAAGAATGGCAAGCAAGTTGCTGCTCAAGTGAAGAAGCCCAAGTCTGGACCTAAGCCTGAGACTGAGTGCTTCTACTGCAAAGGGACTGGTCACTGGAAGCGGAACTACCCCAAGTGATTGGCGGATAAGAAGGATGGCAAAGTGAACATAAGTATATTTGATATACATGTTATTGATGTGTACTTTACTAGTGTTCATAGCAACCCCTCAGTATTTGATATTGGTTCAGTTGCTAAGAGTAGTAACTCGAAACAGGAGTTGCAGAATAAACAGAGACTAGTTAATGGTAAAGTGATGATGTGTGTAGTTCCATGATTGATATGATCATCATCGCACACTCCCTATACTTTCGGGATTAGTGTTGAACCTAAATAAGTGTTATTTGGTGTTTGCGTTGAGCATGAATATGATTTGATCATGTTTATTGCAATACAATTATTCATTTAAGTTAGAGAACAATTGTTGTTCTGTTTACATGAATAAAACCTTCTATGGTTACACACACCAACGAAATGGTTCGTTGAATCTCGATCGTAGTGATACACATATTCATAATATTGAAGCCAAAAGATGCAAAGTTAATAATGATAGTGCAATTTATTTGTGGCACTGCCGTTTAGGTCATATCGGTGTAAAGCGCATGAAGAAACTCCATACTGATGGACTTTTGGAACCACTTGATTATGAATCACTTGGTACTTGCGAACCGTGCCTCTTAGGCAAGATGACTAAAACGCCGTTCTCCGGAACAATTAAGCAAGCAACAGAATTGTTGGAAATCATACATACTGATGTATGTGGTCCGATGAATATTAAGGCTCGCGACAAAGTATCATTATTTTCTGACCTTCACAGATGATTTGAGCAGATATGGGTATATCTACTTGATGAAACATAAGTCTGAAACATTTGAAAAGTTCAAAGAATTTCAGAGTGAAGTGGAGAATCATCGTAACAAAAAAAATAAAAGTTTCTACGATATGATCGTGAAGGAGAATATTTGAGTTACGAGTTTGGCCTTCAATTAAAACAATGTGGAATAGTTTCACAAACTCATGCCACCTGGAACACCACAGCATAATGGTGCGTCCGAACGTCATAACCGTACTTTATTAGATATAGTACAATCTATGATGTATCTTACCGATCTACCACTATCGTTTTTGGGATTATGCATTAGAGACAGCTGCATTCACATTAAATAGGGCACCATCTAAATCCGTTGAGACGACACCGTATGAACTATGGTTTAGCAATAAACCTAAGCTGTCGTTTCTTAAAGTTTGGGGTTGCGATGCTTATATGAAAAAGTTTCATCCTGATAAGCTCAAACCCAAATCGGAGAAATATGTCTTCATAGGATACCCAAAGGAAACTGTTGGGTACACCTTCTATCACAGATCCAATGGCAAGACATTTGTTGCTGAGAATGGATCCTTTCTAGAGAAGGAGTTTCTCTCGAAAGAAGTGAGTGGGAGGAAAGTAGAACTTGATAAGGTAATTGTACCTTCTCCCTTATTGGAAAGTAGTTCATCACAGAAATCTGTTCCTGTGACTACTACACCAATTAGTGAGGAAGCTAATGATGATGATCATGTAACTTCAGATCAAGTTACTACCGAATCTCGTAGGTAAACCAGAGTGAGATCCGCACCAGAGTGGTACGGTAATCCTGTTCTGGAAGTCATGTTACTAGACCATGATGAACTTGCGAACTATGAGGAAGCGATGGTGAGCCCAGATTCCGCGAAATGGTTTGAGGCCATGAAATCTGAGATATGATCCATGTATGAGAACAAAGTATGGACTTTGATGGATTTGCCCGATGATCGGCAAGCCATAGAAAATAAATGGATCTTCAAGAGGAAGACGGACGCTGATAGTAGTGTTACTATCTACAAAGCTAGAATTGTCGCAAAAGGTTTTCGACAAGTTCAAGGTGTTGACTACGATGAGAGTTTCTCACTCGTATCTATGCTTAAGTCTGTCCGAATCATGTTAGCAATTGCCGCATTTTATGAAATTTGGCAAATGGATCAACAAAACTGCATTCCTCAATGGATTTATTAAAGAAGAGTTGTATACGATGCAACTAGAAGGTTTTATCGATCCTAAAGGTGTTAACAAAATATGCAAGCTCCAGCGATCCATCTATGGACTGGTGCAAGCATCTCGGAGTTGGAATATACACTTTGATAAGTTGATCAAAGCATATAGTTTTATACAGACTTGCGGTGAAGCCTGTATTTATAAGAAAGTGAGTGGGAGCACTACAACATTTCTGATAAGTATATGTGAATGACATATTGTTGATCGGAAATAATGTAGAATTATTCTGTAAAGCATGAAGGAATGTTTGAAAGGAGTTTTTCAAAGAAAGACTTCAGTGAAGCTGCTTACATATTGAGCATCAAAATCTATAGAGATAGATCAAGACGCTTGATAAGTTTTTTCAATGAGTACATACCTTGACAAGATTCTGAAGTAGTCCAAAATGGAACAGTCAAAGAAAGAGTTCTTGCCTGTGTTACAAGGTGTGAAATTGAGTAAGACTCAAAGCCCGACCACGGCAGAAGATAGAAAGAGAATGAAAGTCATTCCCTATGCCTCAGCCATAGGTTCTATAAAGTATGCCATGCTGTGTACCAGATCTATTGCATACCCTACCACTGAGTTTGGCAAGGGAGTACAATAGTGATCTAGGAGTAGATCACTGGACAACGGTCAAAATTATCCTTAGTGGAATAAGGATATGTTTCTCGATTATGGAGGTAACAAAAGGTTCGTCGTAAAGGGTTACGTCGATGCAAGTTTTGACACCGATCTGGATGACTCTAAGTCTCGATCTAGATACATATTGAAAGTGGGAGCAATTAGCTAGAGTAGCTCCGTACAGAGCATTGTAGACACAGAAAATTGCAAAATACATAACGGATCTAAATGTGAAAGACCCGTTGACTAAGATTCTCTCACAAGCAAAACATGATCACACCTTAGTACTCTTTGGGTGTTAATCACATAGCGATGTGAACTAGATTACTGAATCTAGTAAACCCTTTTGGATGTTGGTGACATGGCGATGTGGACTATGGGTGTTAATCACATGGTGATGTGAACTATTGCTATTAAATCACATGGCGATGTGAACTACATTATTGACTCTAGTGCAAGTGGGAGACTGAAGGAAATATGCCCTAGAGGCAATAATAAAGTTATTATTTATTTCCTTATATCATGATAAATGTCTATTATTCATGCTAGAATTGTATTAACCGGAAACATAATACATGTGTGAATACATAGACAAACAGAGTGTCACTAGTATGCCTCTACTTGACTAGCTCGTTAATCAAAGATGGTTATGTTTCCTAACCATGAACAAAGAGTTGTTATTTGATTAATGGGGTCACATCATTAGTTGAATGATCTGATTGACATGACCCATTCCAGTAGCTTAGCACCCGATCGTTTAGTATGTTGCTATTGCTTTCTTCATGACTTATACATGTTCCTTTGACTATGAGATTATGCAACTCCCGTTTGCCGGAGGAACACTTTGGGTGCTACCAAACGTCACAACGTAACTGGGTGATTATAAAGGAGTACTACAGGTGTCTCCAATGGTAGATGTTGGGTTGGCGTATTTCGAGATTAGGATTTGTCACTCCGATCGTCGGAGAGGTATCTCTGGGCCCTCTCGGTAATGCACATCACTTAAGCCTTGCAAGCATTGCAACTAATGAATTAGTTGCGGGATGATGTATTACGGAACGAGTAAAGAGACTTGCCGGTAACGAGATTGAACTAAGTATTGGATACTGACGATCGAATCTCGGGCAAGTAAACATACCGATGACAAAGGGAACAACGTATGTTGTTATGCGGTCTGACCGATAAAGATCTTCGTAGAATATGTAGGAGCCAATATGGGCATCCAGGTCCCGCTATTGGTTATTGACCGGAGATGTGTCTCGGTCATGTCTACATTGTTCTCGAACCGTAGGGTCCGCACGCTTAACGTTACGATGACAGTTATTATGAGTTTATGCATTTTGATGAACCGAAGGTTGTTCGGAGTCCCGGATGTGATCACGGACATGACGAGGAGTCTCAAAATGGTCGAGACGTAAAGATTGATATATTGGAAGCCTATGTTTGGACATCGGAAGTGTTCCAGGTGAAATCAGGATTTTACCGGAATACCGGGAGGGTTACCGGAACCCCCCGGGAGCCAAATGGGCCAACATGGGCCTTGGTGGAAAGGTGAGAGGGCTGCCCTCATGGGCTGCGCGCCTCCCCCCTTCTCCTAGTCCTATTAGGACTAGGGAAGGTGGCCGGCCAGCCCCTCTCTCTTTCCCCACTTGGGGAGTTCTATTAGGAATAGGATTGGAGGGGAGTCCTACTCCCAGCGGGAGTAGGACTCCTCCTATGGCTGCCACGCCCCTCCCCTTTGCCCCTTTATATACGGGGGCAGGGGGCACCTCTAGACAGACAATTGATCATTGAGATCTTTCCTTAGCCGTGTGCGGTGCCCCCTGCCACCAAATTCCACCTCGGTCATATTGTCGCAGTGCTTAGGCGAAGCCCTGCGTCAGTAGTACATCAAGATCGTCACCACGCCGTCGTGCTGACGGAACTCTTCCCCGACGCTTTGCTGGATCGGAGCCCGGGGATCGTCATCGAGCTGAACGTGTGCCAAGAACTCGGAGGTGCCGGAGTAACGGTGCTTGGATCGGTCGGATCGTGAAGACGTACGACTACATCAACCGCGTTGATATAACGCTTCCGCTTTCGGTCTACGAGGGTACGTAGACAACACTCTCCCCTCTCGTTGCTATGCATCACCATGATCTTGCGTGTACGTAGGAAAATTTTGAAATTACTACGTTCCCGAACAGCCCATGGGGTAGGAATCTGGCGCGGGAAGTTTTGGCGTCTTTTTCTTTCCCCCGACGCCCCCAGTTGGCCCCAGCGCGCTGGGTTCGGCCTGGGTCCGCCGACG
This sequence comes from Aegilops umbellulata, assembly GCA_032464435.1. Lineage (NCBI taxonomy): Eukaryota > Viridiplantae > Streptophyta > Magnoliopsida > Poales > Poaceae > Aegilops > Aegilops umbellulata. The sequence continues at coordinate 315,178,233 of CP136056.1, read as the reverse complement.
CCAATTTCAGCCCTAACCGACGAAATTTGGACTCCTGGGCGCGACTGGGCCATTTTTTGGAGCGGAGATAAAAAGGGGCCTGGGGTCCTATTCGGGGGACGGTTGGAGATGCTCTTAGCTTCTTTGTGCCAGAATCGGCAAGTCAATGAAGGATGCTCAGAGCAACTCCAACGCGCCAACCCAAACGGATGGGGTCGGCCCGGTGTACACCCATGTTCGCTTTCGCGTTTGGGTCGACGCATGTGCCCAACGCTGGCCAAATCCATTTTTTAGATCATGTGAAAAAATTTACCACCAACATTTTGAAAAAAAGAAATGTTAATTAAACATTAACGATGGCCACGAAGACCGGCGAGAGTCCACGAGTCCACATTTACATTAACTAAAACATTAAACAAAACTTAAAACTACGAGGAGGCGCACTGCCCTAGGCATCCTTGTCGTTGTCGTCGGGCTGGTGAGGTCGATCAGCATCGGCGCCGGGCCAGCCCAAGGGAACGCAATCGACCACGCTCTAGCAATGTCGTCCGTCGCCGGCTGCGCTGGCCCACTGCGGGCCTCCTCCTCCCCACCGCGCTCGAGCTGCTTGAGGTGCTCGCCCTCGCGGCGCTCCTCGGCTAGCCTTCGCTGCAGCCACTGCTTGAGGTAGGCCTGCTCCTGCGTCGGCGTCGCCCCGAACCAGACCAAAGGCGCGCTGACCCACTCGCGCACCACCCTGGTCCATGAGTAGCGCTCGAGGGGGGTCGGCGATGGCTCGACCTTGGCGGGAGACGGCGGCCTCAATGGCGTCACGACGCAGTCGTCGGCCGCTTAGAGTGCCATGGACTCCAGCATGCGCGCATGGTAATCCGCCTCGTCCTCCTCCTCGTTTTCACGGAGGGCTGCCACCAGCGCCGCCTGGTAGGCGGCCTCCACCTCCCGGTCCTCGTTGCGCACGACGAGGGGCGGCGGCGGGGAGCCGTGCGGCATGTCGTGGCCTCCTCGTGCTCGAACGCAAACCACTGCTCCCACGCGGGAGAGTCATATGTGTAGGCAGGGTCGCGGCGCTGCTCCGGCGTAAGCAGCTCCCGCCGGTGCCGCTCCTCCTCTGCGTGCACCTGCGCCGACCGCGGCGTCGGCGGCACTGTTATCCTTGTCGAATCCATGTGCCAGTCATGGGGCAGCATGACGTCGGGGTAGGGAAGGGGGACGCGGTGCTCCCAGTGCCACCTCGCCTGGTGCACTGGGACGCTCACGCGCTGCCTAGGCCCGCGGGAAGCCGGCGATGTACGTGGAGAAGGGCGGCGGGGGCCTTGCCCTTGCCTTTGCCGGAGAAGAAACCCATTTGTGGTGGCTAGGGTTTGTCGCTGACAAGGGAGCACAATGATGGCGAGATAGGGACGAGGGGCTTCTGGAAGTGGATGAGGACAGTGGCGGTGCCAGCATCTATACGTTGTGATGTCATCTGAATCTGTGTAGTCAATTTTCCTAACTTGTTTGATCAGTGGTGGTGTACGCATGCATGAGTTTTTCCTGTTTGCTAAATTCCTGTGTAGTCACTAGACTACACAGCTACAACGTGGCTTCGCCACTGGATGAGGATGCCCCGCCACTGCACGCTCGGAGTAAAAAAGGCCCAACCGCCGTCGCTGACGCATGGGCCCGCGATGGGCGGTCATCATTAATAAAGACGTCAGCAGTAGTTGGGCGGCAGCCAGATGGGAACGCGACGGAAACCGCAAATTTGGGCCGTAAATGGGTCCACGTGAACGTGTTTTTCGGATGGATCGACGCGTTGGGTCTTCATTTTTGTCCGCGACGACCTAAACGAACGGCGGCGACAGGATTGCTCGCACACGTTCTTGGTGCAGCCCATGCTTTCACTTCACCAGAGCCCAACAACCATGCATTGGCATTGCAAGCAGCAGCACAACGCAAATAAGCGCACGGGGTCGTTGAAAAGCTTGGGACAGACAGTACGTGACTTCCAGCTCGGCTTCCACCGTGCCTCCCACCGGCAGCATAACACCGTGCTCCTGCAGCTGCGACCTGAAAGAGACGGAAGACCGGTCAGAGATCGGCAGCCGACGACGCGGAGGTAGCACACTGTCATATCCCTCTTGCCTCCCACCGTCTTCCTCCGTGCTTCCCACCGGTACGCACAAGTCAAGCCACACCACCACCTCCTAGCTTCTCAACGTTGCAGCAGAGCAGCCTAGCCTAGCCTCCCTTCCGCTGCTTAAATAGGCCACTCGTCAATCCTACGCCAGTCCATTCGCGCGCGTGATCCAAGAAGAACACAAGCCAACGGGCAGTCGGGCACGAGCACAGATACGGCGGACGGTGAAGCATAAGGTCAACATACCTGGCCGAGGAGACCTTGCTAGCTTTTGCTCTGCCCCTAGCTTCTTCTGCTCGCTTGGTTCTCTCTTCTCCCTGGACTGGTCAGGGGCCCGGTACGCCGTACGCGCGCGGCTGGATCGGAAGGATGGCGGCGGCATCAGCCCGGGAGCCGTCGAGAGCAGCTTCCTCCGTTGCTACGGCCGCCGGAGTACTCCTGGCCCTCGCCCTCCTCCTCACAGGTGAGTTCCATCTGTCTGCTTGCGCTTCGAACCCCAGTATAACCCGAGCTCTAGAGATCTCGTACGTACGCGTCGTCACAATGGTCGTCCATTCCCTGCTTCTCTGCTTATCGTCGGCCATCTTCTCTGTCGATTGCTCATATATTCATTTTCCCTGTGCATGCAAAGAGCATTTTACTATTTACAAGGAAAAAAAATAAGCGGGCTGTCGTTTTGCAAGTCGTTAGTAGCAACTTCTGATCAGTGGTTGCATTTGCTGGAATTGCCATTGATTACTTGGTAGGTGCATCTGCTGAGATTAAGCATATCTAGGTGTTGGTGGTTTTGGCTACTGTAGTACACAGCTCAGCCGACATGGCGCCCCTATCTTGGTGTTCCATGCCGCAAGTAATGCACTGCCCACTATGGCGACAAAAAGTATGAGCTTTAAATGATACGCTGAGATTTGTTATTCGACAAAAAACAAAACGTATCAGCTTTCACTCATTCTTTACAAGCATAATATTGGAGTATGATATATTACCCCGCGTTCCGTTTCAAAAAAAAAAAATATTACCCCGCGTCGGCCTTTCTATTGTTTTCTCTCCCAATTTCGCGCATCTGATCTGGTCCTGAGCTGTGCTTGCTTTCTCCACAAAGTTTCTCCGCAAAGGCTGCCTTTCATCATTTCTTATTCCGCAGTCTGCAGCTAATTAAATTAAGTTTAGTCTGCTCGCAACTTGGGCGATAGTTGAAAGTAAAGGGTTCACCACTTCACCAGTAATGCACGTGGAATTTTGGAATAATTGGATTTTAATATGGTGGTGTTAGTTGTTGGTAGGGCTCAGCCAGACCACTTGACCATGTGGTCCAGTGAAATCTTGCTTCTCTTCCATTGGATCACGCACCCCCTCGATCTCCATCTGAATGTAACTGTATGTTTGTATTATAAGTAGTACTCCTATAGATTGCTCTTCTTTTGTTCCGATCGCCTTGCACTGGTGGCATACAGTATGAGTTGGTAACTGACACACTGATAAATCGCTATGTTTTTATGCCAATTATGAAAAATGATGGAGAAAATGAATCGGATGAATGGATTTCACATTCACAGCGATAGTACCGATCGCCGTGTAGAAATGACTGATGGATGACACACACAAAAACGATTAATTTTGCAGAGCAGGTGATTGTGGCGGATGCCCTGTCCATCGGCGTCAACTACGGGCAGATCGCCAGCAACCTCCCTGCGCCGGGGCGGGTATCGACGCTGCTCCAGTCGATCAAGATCAGCAAGGTGAAGCTCTACGACGCCGACCCGCACGTCCTGCGCGCCTTCCTCGGCACGGGCGTCGAGTTCGTGATCGGCATCGGCAACGAGCACGTCCCGGCGATGGTGAGCTCCACGGTGGCGCAGGCGTGGCTCCAGCAGCACGTGGTGCCGCACCTCCACGCCGGCGCGCGCATCACCTGCATCACCGTCGGCAACGAGGCGTTCAAGGGCAACGACACCGTCCTGCAGGCCAGCCTCCTGCCCGCCATGCACTCGGTGCACCAGGCGCTCGGGGCGCTCGGCCTGCAGGGCCGCGTGAACGTGACCACCGCGCACTCGCTGGACATCATGGGCGTCTCCTACCCGCCCTCCGCCGGCGCGTTCGCTCCGGGCGCCGTGTCGCACCTGCAGCCGTTCCTCAAGTTCCTGTCGGCGACGAGGGCCCCGTTCCTCATCAACTGCTACCCGTTCTTCGCCTACAAGGACGACCCGGCGCGCGTGCCGCTGGACTACGTGCTCTTCCAGCCCAACGCCGGCGTCACCGACCCCAACACGGGGCTCAACTACGACAACATGCTGTACGCGCAGGTGGACGCCGTCTACTCGGCGATCAAGGCGCTGGGGCACACGGACGTGGACGTCAAGGTCTCCGAGACCGGGTGGCCGTCCCGGGGCGACCCCGACGAGGTGGGCGCCACGCCGCAGCACGCCGGGACCTACATCGGGAACCTGCTGAGGAGGATAGAGATGAAGCAGGGCACGCCGCTGCGGCCGGCGGTGCCCATCGACGTCTATGTTTTCGCGCTCTTCAACGAGAACCTCAAGCCCGGCCCGGCGTCGGAGCGCAACTACGGGCTCTTCTACCCCGACGGCACGCCGGTCTACAACGTCGGCCTGCGCGGCTACCTCCCGCCCATGGCGGATTCACAAGGAGCACGGCAGGTATGGCTTCTTGATTCACTTGCTCGATCAGCGCATGCATATGCATTTACATAGACCGTGACTAACCAGCACCTGGGTTGTGTTTACGCAGGCGGTTCATGTGATCCTACTCATCGCCATCGCGACGGTCGCTTTTGCCTTGTCCTGACAGTATGCATCAACTACTGAGTTACTGACGGTGAAGGGTGAAGGGTCATGGCTGTGATTGCACAGAGCTGAGCCAAAGTGCATCAATTCCTTGAAAGAAGACAGTTGATGATCATTCTCTTGGGTTATGCATAAAACTGGCCCCCTCCTCCCCCCCAAAAAATCCCCCTTTTTTTGTGGTGTAGAACTGGTGTATTTTGGCAATGCCATTCATTGCCATCCGGATGTGCTCTGGTGGCCTTCAGAATTTGCAAATTGCTTCTTATTCACTTTAGATTAGCTCTAACCGAAGTTTGGACGTCAGTAACTCAATAAGTAGTACTACTTCTATTTTGTCCTGCCAATGGAGAAACAATAGTGCAGACATGTTTTTCTTGAAACTAAAGAAAAGATTTGTCTTCTCCATTAGTTAAAAAAATGTGACTAGGTTTTAACGAAAAGGAACAACAACAAAACAAGAGAGAAGTCCATATTACAACCCTCAGCTCTTCAATTTGTCTAATATTCAACCCCGACCTCTAAAATTGGATAAGATTCAACTCTGAACTACCAAAACCGGCTATGACTCAACCCTTCTCTCCCCTGACCCTGGTTTTGACCCGTTGACCGTTGAGTCAACAGCCATGTCAGTGTTTTGGCAGTCCAGGCAAAAAATGAAATTCAATGCTATTCTTAATTTTGTTAAGTAAAAATGTCTGAAACTTTCCTAGAATGATCAATATATTCTTATATTTAACGGAATGTTCTAAAAAATTATTGATATTTTCATTTTTTGGACAAATTTGACAAAAATTGGGGCTGACAATGTAATTGCATTATAAATATGTTTGGCAGAAAACTCTAAAAGTTTCCTAGAACAAAAATGCTAGACTTACGTAAGGTTGTTACATAAACTACGTAAACTTCCTTTCCCTCTAACTCAACATTTACCCCTAATTTTCAGGGTGGGCCCCAGCCCCACTAAAGCCCAATTAAAGACTGCCAAATCACCCGATACGTAAGGTTCGTAAGAATCCCTTAGTAGATGTAGCATTGCTCTTCCTAGACTGATCAGCATAATATTGTTGTTTTAGAGAATTATTTTAATCTTTTTACGGTTACTTTTATTTTTTGGGCAAAATTTGACCAAAACAAAATGTAATTTCAGGTTAATTTTAAACCTCTGGGCAAAACAATATGAAAATTTCTTAGAATGATCAGTATAATATTTTTTATTTTGTATAATTATCTTAAAAAGTATAGAATACTTTATTTTCTACCAAAAAATTGACGCCCAATTGTGACGCCCGGATAATTAAGCTACAGTAACCCCCTCCTAATGATGCCACGTCACCTCGGTTACTATTGATAAACTCGCATTGATTCGAAATGATTCAAATTCAAATTCAAAATCATGGCAAACAACAAAAGTTTTCGAATGTTAAAACTAAAATGTTTGGATTGTGAAAAATATTGCATAGGTATTTATGGTGAATAACCCATATTTAAATAAAATATTTAAATGCATGATAGTATATAAAACCGCGAAAAAACCATTATTTAAATGCTTTTAAATATTAAACAAATATTTAGAGTATTCCAAATAAATTGTAACTTGGCGGTCTAGCTCAGCGCACTGCCTAATATAGGTGTGCCAAATTTTATGCTCAACTAAATTCATTTAGTTTATAAAAGAATGCAAAACAGTAAAGAAAATAAGAAACATCAAAGTATAAAAGGAAAAGGCCTAACTACTACTGTGTTATTGGGCTCTAGTGACACTTTGCACCTTGGCCCATCTAGCAAGAATAGCCAGCCCAATCCACCTCACATATCCTCCCCCTCCATTTACAGGAGCAGAGGAGCCGTGGCGGGCATCCATGGTGCCCTGGCCACGTGCCGGCCATCCCCGGCACCCCCTGACGGATAAAAGCGACGCCGTTGACCCCCGAGCAACCCTAGCCCCCAGTTCCCCCCACTCCCTTGCTCGCCATCGCCGTTTTGCTTGCGCCCGAGTACGACGTCGCCATGGCCGAGCTCAAGCGCATGGCTATCGTGCTCCCAGGCGCGTGATACGCTGTCGAGAAGCCTCCTCGTCATCGTCTCCTTCGTCTTCGTAGCTGGATCCAGGCCAACACGCCGCATCGCTGTCGCTGCGTCGGTCGTCTTCAACCTCGGTGCCGCGCCGTCCGCCGCCATCGATCTACGTCACCTCGTCCACCCTGGCCTCCCCGAGCACGCCACCGACCTCCACTGTGAGCCCCTCCTCTGATTCCCGGCCCTTACTCCATCGATCCGTCGCAGTATGCCGCACCCCCATCGCCATGGCCGGACCTCACTCTTGCCGCAGCCAAGCTCCTGTGCGCGTCCGCCTCGTGCTCGCCGCCGCCTACTGCCCTCGCAGCACCCTCGCTTGGCCTCGCCCCTGCCCCCTGCTGTTGGTGAACGTTGCAGAAAATTAAAATTTTTCCTACGGTTTCACCAAGATCCATCTATGAGTTCATCTAGCAACGAGTATTCAGATTAGATAGCATCTACATACCACTTTGTAGTTCGCAACGGAAGCGTTCAAGTGAACGTGGATGAGGTAGTCATACTTGCCGTGATCCAATTCACCGATGATCTAGTACCGAACGGACGGCACCTCAGCGTTCAACACACGTACGGGACGGGAGACGTCTCCTCCTTCTTGATCCAGCAAGGGGGAAGGAGAGGTTGAGGAAGATCCAGCACGACGGTGTGGTGGTGGATGCAGCAGAACTCCGGCAGGGCTTCGCTAAGCAACTACGGGAGGAGGAGGAGGTGTTGCAGGGAGGAGGGAGGAGCCAGGGCATAGGGTTGCGGCCACCCCTCCCTCCCCTCCCTTTATATAGGCGCATGAGAGGGGGGGAGGGCGCAGCCTTGCCCCTTCCTCCAAGGAAGGGGTGCGGCAAAAGGGGGGAGGAGTCCATCCTCCCCAAGGCACCTCGGAGGTGCCTTCCCCTCTTTGGACTCTTCCCTCTCCAAGTCTCCTTGGCGCATGGGCCCTTGGGGCTGGTGCCCTGGGCCCATATAGGCCAGGGCGCACCCCCTATAGCCCATGTGCCCCCCCGGGGCAGGTGGACCCCCCCGGTGGACCCCCGGGACCCCTCCGGTGGTCCCGGTACAATACCGATAATACCGAAACTTGTCCCGATGGCCAAAATAGCACTTCCTATATATAATTCTTTACCTCCGGACCATTCCGGAACTCCTCATGACGTCCGGGATCTCATCCGGGACTCCGAAAAACATTCGGGTTACTGCACATACATATCTTCACAACCCTAGCGTCACCGAACCTTAAGTGTGTAGACCCTACGGGTTCGGGAGACATGCAGACATGACCGAGACGGCTCTCAGGCAATAACCAACAGCGGGATCTGGATATCCATGTTGGCTCCCACATGCTCCACGATGATCTCATCGGATGAACCACGATGTCGAGGATTCAATTAATCCCGTATACGATTCCCTTTGTCAATTGGTATTTTACTTGCCCGAGATTCGATCGTCGGTATACCAATACCTCGTTCAATCTCGTTACCGGCAAGTCACTTTTCTCGTACCGTAATGCATGATCCCGTGATTAAACACTTTGATCACATTGAGCTCATTGTGATGATGCATTACCGAGAGGGCCCGGTGATACCTCTCCGTCAAGCGGAGTGACAAATCCCAGTCTCGATCCATGTCAACCCAACAGACACTTTCAGAGATACCCGTAGCATACCTTTATAGTCACCCAGTTACGTTGTGACGTTTGGCACACCCAAAGCACTCCTACGGTATCCGGGAGTTACACGATCTCATGGTCTAAGGAAAGGATACTTGACATTGGAAAACTCTTAGCAAACGAACTATGCGATCTTATGCTATGTTTAGGATTGGGTCTTGTCCATCACATCATTCTCCTAATGATGTGATCCCGTTATCGATGACATCTAATGTCCATAGTCAGGAAACCATGACTATCTGTCGATCAACAAGCTAGTCAACTAGAGACTCACTAGGGACATGTTTGTTGTCTGTTATTCACACATGTATTACGATTTCCGGTTAACACAATTATAGCACGAATAAAGACAATTATCATGAATAAGGAAATATAATAATAATGCTTTTATTATTGCTTCTAGGGCATATTTCCAACAGTCTCCCACTTGCACTAGAGTCAATAATCTAGTTACATTGTGATGAATCGAACACCCATAAAGTTCTGGTGCTGATCATGTTTTGCCTTAGGGAGAGGTTTAGTCAATGGCTCTGCGACATTCAGATCCGTGTGCACTTTACAAATTTCTATGTCTCCTTCTTGAACATTTTCACGAATGGAGTTGAAGCGACGCTTGACGTGCCTGGTCTTCTTGTGAAATCTGGGCTCCTTTGCAAGTGCAATAGCTCCAGTGTTGTCACAGAAGAGCTTAATTGGCCCCGACGCATTGGGTATGACTCCGAGGTCGGTGATGAACTCCTTCACCCAAATTGCTTCATGTGCTGCCTCCGAGGCTGCCATGTACTCCGCTTCACATGTAGATCCCGCCACGACGCTTTGCTTGCAACTGCACCAGCTTACTGCCCCACCATTCAAAATATACACGTATCCGGTTTGTGACTTAGAGTCATCCAGATCTGTGTCGAAGCTAGCGTCGACGTAACCTTTTACGACGAGCTCTTCGTCACCTCCATAAACGAGAAACATTTCCTTGGTCCTTTTCAGGTACTTCAGGTTATTCTTGACCGCTGTCCAGTGTTCCTTGCCGGGATTACTTTGGTACCTACCTACCAAGCTTACGGCAAGGTTTACATCAGGTCTGGTACGCAGCATGGCATACATAATAGAACCTATGGCTGAGGCATAGGGGATGACACTCATCTCTTCTATATATTCTGCCGTGGTCGGACATTGAGCTGAGCTCAATTTCACACCTTGTAACACAGGTAAGAACCCTTTCTTAGATTGATCCATATTGAATTTCTTCAATATCTTATCAAGGTATGTGCTTTGTGAAAGACCTATGAGGCGTCTCGATCTATCTCTATAGATCTTGATGCCTAATATATAAGCAGCTTCTCCAAGGTCCTTCATTGAAAAACTTTTATTCAAATAGGCCTTAATGCTGTCCAAGAGTTCTATATCATTTCCCATCAAAAGTATGTCATCTACATATAATATGAGAAATGCTACAGAGCTCCCACTCACTTTCTTGTAAACACAGGCTTCTCCATAAGTCTGTGTAAACCCAAACGCTTTGATCATCTCATCAAAGCGAATGTTCCAACTCCGAGATGCTTGCACCAGCCCATAAATCGAGCGTTGGAGCTTGCACACCTTGTCAGCATTCTTAGGATCGACAAAACCTTCCGGCTGCATCATATACAATTCTTCCTTAAGGAAACCATTAAGGAATGCCGTTTTGACGTCCATTTGCCATATCTCATAATCATAGTATGCGGCAATTGCTAACATGATTCGAACGGACTTCAGCTTCACTACCGGTGAGAAAGTCTCATCGTAGTCAATTCCTTGAACTTGTCGATAACCCTTAGCGACAAGCCGAGCTTTATAGATGGTCACATTACCATCCGCGTCTGTCTTCTTCTTAAAGATCCATTTATTTTCTATGGCTCGCCGTTCCACGGGCAAGTCAGTCAAAGTCCATACTTCATTTTCATACATGGATCCTATCTCGGATTTCATGGCTTCCAGCCATTTGTCGGAATCCGGGCCCGCCATTGCTTCCTCACAGTTCGAAGGTTCACCGTTGTCTAACAACATGATTTCCAAGACAGAGTTGCCGTACCACTCTGGTGCGGAACGTGTCCTTGTGGACCTTCGAATTTCAGTAGGAGCTTGATCAGAAGCATCTAGATCATCATCATTAATTTCCTTTCTAGTCGGTGCAGGCACCTCAGAAACGTTTTCTTGAGTTTCGCCATTTTCCGGTTCAAGAGGTAACACTTCATCAAGTTCTACTTTCCTCCCACTTACTTCTTTCGAGAGAAACTCTTTCTCCAGAAAGGATCCATTCTTGGCAACAAAGATCTTGCCTTCGGATCTGAGGTAGAAGGTATACCCAATAGTTTCTTTAGGGTATCCTATGAAGACACATTTTTCCGACTTGGGTTCGAGCTTCTCAGGTTGAAGTTTCTTGACATAAGCATCGCATCCCCAAACTTTTAGAAACGACAGCTTAGGTTTCTTCCCAAACCATAATTCATACGGTGTCGTCTCAACGGATTTCGACGGAGCCCTATTTAAAGTGAATGCGGCAGTCTCTAAAGCATAGCCCCAAAAAGATAGCGGTAAATCGGTAAGAGACATCATAGATCGCACCATATCTAATAGAGTGCGATTACGACGTTCGGACACACCATTACGCTAAGGTGTTCCAGGCGGCGTGAGTTGTGAAACTATTCCACATTTTCTTAAGTGTGTGCCAAATTCGTGACTCAAGTATTCTCCTCCACGATCTGATCGTAGAAACTTGATCTTTCTATCATGTTGATTTTCAACCTCACTCTGAAATTCCTTGAACTTTTCAAAGGTCTCAGACTTGTGTTTCATTAAGTAGATATACCCATATCTACTCAAGTCATCAGTGAGGGTGAGAACATAACGATAGCCACCGCGAGCTTCAACACTCATTGGACCGCACACATCGGTATGTATGATTTCCAATAAGTTGGTTGCTCGCTCCATTGTTCCTGAGAATGGAGTCTTGGTCATTTTACCCATGAGGCATGGTTCGCATGTGTCAAATGATTCATAATCAAGAGACTCTAAAAGTCCATCTGCATGGAGCTTCTTCATGCGTTTGACACGTATGTGACCAAGGCGGCAGTGCCACAAATATGTGGGACTATTGTTATCAACTTTAACTCTTTTGGTATTCACACTATGAATATGTGTATCATCACGTACGAGATTCATTAAGAACAAACCATTAACCATTGGAGCATGACCATAAAACATATCTCTCATATAAATAGAACAACCATTATTCTCGGATTTAAATGAGTAGCCATCTCGAATTAAGCGAGATCCAGATACAATGTTCATGCTCAAACTTGGCACTAAATAACAATTATTGAGGTTTAAAACTAATCCCGTAGGTAAATGTAGAGGCAGCGTGCCGACGGCGATCACATCGACCTTGGAACCATTCCCGACGCGCATCGTCACCTCGTCCTTCGCCAGTCTCCGTTTATTCCGCAACTCCTGCTTTGAGTTACAAATGTGAGCAACTGCACCGGTATCAAATACCCAAGAGCTACTACGAGTACTGGTAAGGTACACATCAATTACATGTATATCACATATACCTTTGGTTTTGCCGGCCTTCTTGTCCGCTAAGTATTTGGGGCAGTTCCGCTTCCAGTGACCACTTCCCTTGCAATAAAAACACTCAGTCTCGGGCTTGGGTCCATTCTTTGGCTTCTTCCCGGCAACTTGCTTACCGGGCGCGGCAACTTCCTTGCCGTCCTTCTTGAAGTTCTTTTTACCCTTGCCCTTCTTGAACTTAGTGGTTTTATTCACCATCAACACTTGATGCTCCTTCTTGATTTCTACCTCTGCTGATTTCAGCATAGCATATACCTCAGGAATGGTCTTTACCATCCCCTGCATATTGTAGTTCATCACAAAGCTTTTGTAGCTAGGTGGAAGCGACTGGAGGATTCTGTCAATGACCGCTTCATCCGGGAGATTAACTTCCAGTTGAGTCAAGCGGTTGTGCAACCCAGACATTTTGAGTATGTGCTCACTGACAGAGCCATTTTCCTCCATCTTACAGCTAAAGAATTTGTCGGAGACTTCATATCTCTCGACCCGGGCATGAGCTTGGAAAACCATTTTCAGCTCTTCGAACATCTCATATGCTCCATGTCTCTCAAAACGCTTTTGGAGCCCCGGCTCTAAGCTGTAAAGCATGCCGCACTGAACGAGGGAGTAATCATCGCAGCGTGACTGCCAAGCGTTCATAACGTCTTGTTCTGCAGGGAGAATTGGTGCGTCACCCAGCAGTGCTCGTAGGACATAATCTTTCTTGGCAGCTATGAGGATAATCCTCAGGTTCCGGACCCAGTCCGTATAGTTGCTACCATCGTCTTTCAGCTTGGTTTTCTCTAGGAACGCGTTGTAGTTGAGGACTACGTTGGCCATTTGATCTACAAGACATATTGTAAATATTTAGACTAAGTTCATGATAATAAAGTTCATTTAATCAAATTATTTAATGAACTCCCACTTAGATAGACATCCCTCTACTAGTCATCTAAGTATTACATGATCCGAGTCAACTAGGCCGTGTCCGATCATCACATGAGACGGACTAGTCAACATCGGTGAACATCTTCATGTTGATCGTATCTTCTATACGACTCATGCTCGACCTTTCGGTCTTCTGTGTTCCGAGGCCATGTCTGTACATGCTAGGCTCGTCAAGCCAACCTAAGTGTTTTGCGTGTGTAAATCTGTCTTACACCCGTTGTATGCGAACGTAAGGACCTATCACACCCGATCATCACGTGGTGCTTCGGAACGACGAACCTTAGCAACGGTGCACAGTTTAGGGAGAACACTTTCTTGAAATTATTATGAGGGATCATCTTATTTACTACCGTCGTTCTAAGTAAACAAGATGCAAAACATGATAAACATCACATGCAATCAAATAATAAACGTGACATGATATGGCCAATATCACATAGCTCCTTTGATCTTCATCTTGGGGCTCCATGATCATCTTGTCACCGGCTTGACACCATGATCTTCATCATCATGACTCCATGAAGTTGCTCGCCAACTATTACTTCTACTACTATGGCTAACGCGTTTAGCAATAAAGTAAAGTAACTTACATGGCGATTCTCAATGACACGCAGGTCATACAAAAAATAAAGACAACTCCTATGGCTCCTGCCGGTTGTCATATTCATCGACATGCAAGTCGTGATTCCTATTACAATAGCATGAACATCTCATACATCACATATAGATCATTCATCATACATCACAACTTTGGCCATATCATATCACATAGCACTTGCTGCAAAAACAAGTTAGACGTCCTCTAATTGTTGTTGCAAGTTTTACGTGGCTGTTATAGGTTGCTAGCAAGAACGTTTTCTTACCTACGTAATAACCACAACGTGAATTGTCAATCTCTATTTACCCTTCATAAGGACCCTGTTCATCGAATCCGATCCAACTAAAGTAGGAGAGACAGACACCCGCCAGCCACCTTATGCAACTAGTGCATGTTAGTCGGTGGAACCGGTCTCACGTAAGCGTACGTGTAAGGTTGGTCCGGGCCGCTTCATCCCACAATACCGCTGAATCAAGATTGACTAGTAACGGCAAGAAGAATTGACAACATCTACGCCCACAACAAATTGTGTTCTACTCGCGCAAGAAGAACTACGCATAGACCTAGCTCATGATGCCACTGTTGGGGAACGTTGCAGAAAATTAAAATTTTTCCTACGGTTTCACCAAGATCCATCTATGAGTTCATCTAGCAACGAGTATTCAGATTAGATAGCATCTACATACCACTTTGTAGATCGCAACGGAAGCGTTCAAGTGAACGTGGATGAGGTAGTCGTACTTGCCGTGATCCAATTCACCGATGATCTAGTACCGAACGGACGGCACCTCCGCGTTCAACACACGTACGGGACGGGAGACGTCTCCTCCTTCTTGATCCAGCAAGGGGGAAGGAGAGGTTGAGGAAGATCCAGCACGACGGTGTGGTGGTGGATGCAGCAGAACTCCGGCAGGGCTTCGCTAAGCAACTACGGGAGGAGGAGGAGGTGTTGCAGGGAGGAGGGAGGAGCCAGGGCATAGGGTTGCGGCCACCCCTCCCTCCCCTCCCTTTATATAGGCGCATGAGAGGGGGGGAGGGCGCAGCCTTGCCCCTTCCTCCAAGGAAGGGGTGTGGCAAAAGGGGGGGATGAGTCCATCCTCCCCAAGGCACCTCAGAGGTGCCTTCCCCTCTTTGGACTCTTCCCTCTCCAAGTCTCCTTGGCGCATGGGCCCTTGGGGCTGGTGCCCTTGGCCCATATAGGCCAGGGCGCACCCCCTATAGCCCATGTGGCCCCCCGGGGCAGGTGGACCCCCCCGGTGGACCCCCGGGACCCCTCCGGTGGTCCCGGTACAATACCGATAATACCGAAACTTGTCCCGATGGCCAAAATAGCACTTCCTATATATAATTCTTTACCTCCGGACCATTTCGCAACTCCTCGTGACGTCCGGGATCTCATCCGGGACTCCGAACAACATTCGGGTTACTGCACATACATATCTTCACAACCCTAGCGTCACCGAACCTTAAGTGTGTAGACCCTACGGGTTCGGGAGACATGCAGACATGACCGAGACGGCTCTCAGGCAATAACCAACAGCGGGATCTGGATACCCATGTTGGCTCCCACATGCTCCACGATGATCTCATCGGATGAACCATGATGTCGAGGATTCAATTAATCCCGTATACGATTCCCTTTGTCAATTGGTATTTTACTTGCCCGAGATTCGATCGTCGGTATACCAATACCTCGTTCAATCTCGTTACCGGCAAGTCACTTTTCTCGTACCGTAATGCATGATCCCGTGATTAAACACTTTGATCACATTGAGCTCATTGTGATGATGCATTACCGAGAGGGCCCGGTGATACCTCTCCGTCAAGCGGAGTGACAAATCCCAGTCTCGATCCATGTCAACCCAACAGACACTTTCAGAGATACCCGTAGCATACCTTTATAGTCACCCAGTTACGTTGTGACGTTTGGCACACCCAAAGCACTCCTACGGTATCCGGGAGTTACACGATCTCATGGTCTAAGGAGAGGATACTTGACATTGGAAAACTCTTAGCAAACGAACTATGCGATCTTATGCTATGTTTAGGATTGGGTCTTGTCCATCACATCATTCTCCTAATGATGTGATCCCGTTATCGATGACATCTAATGTCCATAGTCAGGAAACCATGACTATCTGTCGATCAACAAGCTAGTCAACTAGAGGCTCACTAGGGACATGTTTGTTGTCTGTTATTCACACATGTATTACGATTTCCGGTTAACACAATTATAGCACGAATAAAGACAATTATCATGAATAAGGAAATATAATAATAATGCTTTTATTATTGCCTCTAGGGCATATTTCCAACACCTGCCACAGCTGCCCCGCTCCGCATCGCCGCTACATGCCCCGCCGCGCGGCCTCACGCACGCGCCCGCCACCCGCTGCGCGCGCCTGCGTCCCGGGCCACGCCCTGCTCGCCTGGCCTCAACCTAGCGCGTGCCCACGCGCGACCATCCACCCGCCGCCGCCGCGCCCGCTTCTGCCCGACCGCTGTCCGCCGCTCAGCTCGTCGACGCCTGTAGCTCGTCGTCCCCGCCACCCCTGCCTGCGCCGAGGCCGCGCCCGGCCGTGCCTGACAGTGCCGGAGGCCGCACCAGGGTCGCGCCGGGGCCACCCCTCCCGCTGCTTGCCATGCCCCTCGGCCGGCCATGGACGCCCGTGCCCACTCCCAGGAGGGACCGGCCAGAAAAAGAAGAAGAAGAAGAAGAGAATAGAAATAGAATAAAAATAAAAGTGAGACACTGACACGCAAGCCCCACTAGACCCGCTGACTGGTCAAAGTTTGACCAGTCAACTACTGCGTCAGCAGTTGACTAGCCCCACCTGTCGGCCACTGGTGCACCTTTGGGTGCACTGCACCGGGTGCACCTACTCTTTTCTGCCTAGTTTTTATTATTATTAAAATAAAACCCAGGAATTTCAGATTATTGTTTAAACTTCGGAAAATCATATAAAATAATCCGTAACTCGGATGAAAATACTTTATACATGAAAGTTGCTTAGAACAACGAGATGGATCCGGATACGCAGCCCGCTCGTCCGCCACACATACCTAGCATAGCAAACACGCAACTTTCCCCTCCGTTTCATCTGTCCGAAAATGCTAAACCTAGGGAAACCTTCCCGGATGTTTTCCCCCTTCGCCGGTAACGTGTAGCACCACGTTAGAACACATCTAGCTCTGCCTGTTGTCCTGTTATGCTCTTGTTTGCTATGTATTTACTATTTCTCCCCATGTTCTCTCCGTTAGACCCCGAGACTGCCGCTGATGCCGCTGTGTTCAACTACGTCGACGACGACCCCTCTCTCTTGCCAGAGCAACCAGGCAAGCCCCCCCCCTTGATCACCAGATATCGCCTACTCTCCTCTATACTGCTTGCATTAGAGTAGTGTAGCATGTTACTGCTTTCGTTATTCCTATCCTGATGCATAGTCTGTCCATGCTACTACTGTTGTTACCTTTACCTGCTATCCTACATGCTTAGTTTAGGATGCTAGTATTCCATCTGTGGCCGTACATTCTTGTCCGTCTGCCATGCTATACTATCGGGCCGTGATCACTCAGGGGTGATCACGGGAATATACTTATATACATAATACATGATACATGTGGTGACTAAAGACGGGTCGGCTCGTAGGAGTACCCGCGAGTGGATCTTTATGGCAGAGCGACAGGGCAGGTTGGGGCCACCTAGGAGAGAGGTGGACATGGCCCTGGTCGGCGTTCGCGGATACTTAACACGCTTAACGAGATCTTTGTATTTGATCTGAGTCTAGCCATTTGGTCTATATGCACTAACCAACTACGTGGGAACAGTTATGGGCACTCGACGTCGTGGTATCATCCGAAGCCTTCGTGACGTCAGCGACTGAGCGGCGCGCGCCGGATTGGACTGGAACGCCACTAGTCTAGGTTTTCTTCCGGCCGCGTACGCAACGTGCAGGTGTGCTCAGGGCGATGGGCCCAGACCCCTGCGCGCTTAGGTTTAGACCGGCGTGCTGACCTCTCTGTTGTGCCTAGGTGGGGCTGCGACGTGTTGATCTTCCGAGGTCGGGCATGACCCCGAAAAGTGTGTCCGGCCAAATGGGATCAAGCGTGTTGGGTTATGCGGTGCACCCCTGCAAGGAAGTTAATCTATTCGAATAGTCGTGTCCCTCGGTAAAAGGACGACCCGGAGTTGTACCTTGACCTTATGACAACTAGAACCGGATACTTAATAAAACACACCCTTCCAAGTGCCAGATACAACCCGGTGATTTCTCTCTAACAGGGCATCGAGGAGGGGATCGCCGGGTAGGATTATGCTATGCGATGCTACTTGGAGGACTTCAGTCTACTCTCTTCTACATGCTGCAAGACGGAGGCTGCCAGAAGTGTAGTCTTCGACAGGATTAGATATCCCCCTCTTATTCTGGCATTCTGCAGTTCAGTCCACTGATATGGCCCCTTACACATATATCCATGCATACGTAGTGTAGCTCCTTGCTTGCGAGTACTTTGGATGAGTACTCACGGTTGCCTTGTTTTCCCTTTTCCCCATCTCTCTACCCAATTGTTGCAACCAGACGATGGAGCCCAGGATCCAGACGCCACCATCGATGACGACTCCTACTACTCTGGAGGTGCCTACTACTACGTGAAGCCCGCTGATGATGACCAGGAGTAGTTAAGAGGATCCCAGGCAGGAGGCCTGCGCCTCTTTCGATTGTATCCCAGTTTGTGCTAGCCTTCTTAAGGCAAACTTGTTTAACTTATGTCTGTACTCAGATATTGTTGCTTCCGCTGACTCGTCTATGATCGAACACTTGTATTCGAGCCCTCGAGGCCCCTGGCTTGTATTATGATGCTTGTATGACTTATTTTATTTGTAGAGCTGTGTTGTGATATCTTCCCGTGAGTCCCTGATCTTGATCGTACACGTTTGCGTGCATGATTAGTGTACGATTGAATCAGGGGCGTCACAAGTTGGTATCAGAGCCGACTGCCTGTAGGAATCCCCCTTCCAAACTCCTTGGCCGAGGTTGAGTCTAGACATTACAAAACTTTTACTAACATGGATGTGTGCCTTACGGGCCCACGTCGCCATTGGGTGGTATTAGGATCTTTTATTCCTCGTCTATACTCTGGGATTCTGATCTCTCTTCTATCCGGGTTAAATGATTTTGCTAAAATCTAACTCTAGGTTCTCGTTACCACTTCCTGCCGGAGAGCCCATTCATTACAGATGATCGACTGCTTCAACAGAAGATTCTGACAATACTCTCCGATGTTCTCCCGAAACTTTGTGACATTGCTTTTGCAATTCCCTACCACCGAAATATCCCTATAGATAAGTATTTAGAGCTGTTGTGCTTACTTTTATTCCCAGTCGATCTTGTTATTATAAGATACCCCAAGAATACTTTGTGCCTACTGCCTTGCAGTTCTTTGCCACATGAATACCACTACGGATAATTTCTCGCATTTATCGAGTATCCGCTCATCCCCAGATGATTCATGTATTTCACAAAATTCTTTGAAATACCATTCGGTCTTCCGAAAATCCTGAGCAACCTATTGCTCCTGAAATTATTGCTTGCTTGCATTATGGTTAATCCCATAAGTATAGTAATCTTATTGGCAACCTTTGTCAATATCATTTTGAGTCCATTGATTCAATATGTTGCGAATGCTCGCAATCCTCACTCAGATCATAGAATTCATCCTTCCGGCTCAGATGTCATTTAAAACGTGAGCTGGTTCTCAACCAATCAAATTGCCGTCGATTGTACCCCTAAGTCTGTTCAACTTATCCATTCTTAATCAGAGCGTCTGCTTCTGATCCTTCATTTTGGAAATCATAATTCCTTTGTTATCTAAGCATCGAATTATTCAGATGTTCTATAATCAGATGCCTTTGCATTGTTTCTTTATCTGATTGTGTGCCGATGCTCACCTCAGCTCTACTATGGACCGTCAAATCCTTTGTGGGATTATAATTCGACATTCATATTTTACCACCTTGTGAATCCTCCCTGATACATAATGCCTTTGGTAATTTGTATCCTCTCCTTTGGTCAAACATACTCTGCTTCTGAGCTTGAGTTAATTACCCCTAAAGTTTGTGGTATATGTTTCTAAAAAGCCCCGACGGGTTGAGCCTATGCCTTCCTTAATATGTGTGAACTCGAAAGTTTTCACGAGTCATACTCTTCTGGTATTTTGCTAGATAAAATTTCAACATTACAACTTCTTCGAAAATGAGAAGTGAATGACAGGTTATGCATTGGAGAAGTGGGAGTCGACATTGAACTTGGTGTTCATGCCCATGGACATGATGTAGATCCTATCATGGAAACTTCTTGTAATAATAATTTTTTCCTTGATAATTATCATCTGGTATCTGTGAATTGATCCATTGCAACCATGGTTCCGACCATATTTTCTACTTGATCCCATTTCTCGAGCAAGTGAAAGCACTTGTCTTCTGCGGATCAATACATCTCCGCAACCCCTGTGTCAATCTTCCTTCTAGTAATACCCTCCAGTATCTCGAGAATATCAACGAACTGTGTTGCTCCCTATGAGTCTTCATCTATTATTGCTTCTCACCGATTTCAGATTTCCCCCGGGTTCTGAGTTATTTCACTCGAGACACCGATAAGTGAATCGATTCCGCACTCCGGTTCAATAACTCTAAGTAAATTTCATTGCTTACGAGTTTAATAATCCTTCAAGTCATTCCTAGCCTGATCGGCTATATCATTGTGCTAAATTTTAATTGTGTTACCTGGTCCTTTTTCCCGGAGCATAATTTTCGACGATGAGATAACCTTATGCTATTCTTCCTCGTCGTATCATTTCGCCTTGAACAACAAGCTTAATTTTGAGTTTATGTCGTAACCGTGGTTCCAATAACCTTTCGCTCCATCATTCCTTTGACTTGATGTCATCGCCGATCGATTACATCTTCATGAAATCTTGCGACAAATGTGTTGTGAACATCATCAACCTCCTGAGCTCTTCCAGAATATTAATCAAATTCATGATGAGAATTACCATCCTTGCCCCTCGATGATTTGTGTTGTCATTGACTACTTCCTTGCCTTCTTTCCAACACAAACTTGTTCGTGTTGTGGCTGTACCTTGAGTTCCTGGCTATCCAACTTGTCTTATGTCCTACCTTGAAGTAATACCAACTTATATATCAAGAATGTTGTGAGAATTTCACCACCTCTTAAGAATTCTTGGTATGGTGATACTTCTCACCCTCACCATTCTTTCTTGGTACCCGTGTTGTTTCTAACCGGAATACCGACAATTGAACTATGATGTGTGAATTCAAAACTTCTAGCAACCCTATTGCTTTGAAGTGAATGGTTGAGTTTCATTCTAATTCTTTTGTTCGTCAACTCACCATTCTAACATTGATCGTGCAACCCAGCCCATCTTTTGGGTGCACCCTTCAATCAATGTTTAGTTGTGTATGCTTTCCTCGAGCATACATCAATATATCATTTCATTCGAAAAATGTAATCTCCTTGTTCACATAGTTGTGGAAATCCATCTTTTTGGATACCCCGTTGACTTATCGCTGAGTCCATCAGCCACCTCCTCATCCTCTCCTTGGCTTAATGATGAATCCCTTCGTGTATCCAGAGTCTAACCTTTGCCTGAAGACTATGTCAATGCTACCTCGAAGCATGTCTGTGGTACTCCGATTTTCACTAAGAGCATTTGAAGAACAATGCTAAATTTTCTCTCTGGACATTATCCAAATACCGTTGTTTGGGCTATGTCATGAAATCCTCTCCCCTTACCTAAATGGGTTTCTACTTCTATCCTGTCATGGATATCATGCTCTGCTTATCCTTGGAAAGGATATACCCCTGAAAAATATGTTTAAACACATTTTCCTTTCCATTGTTTTCTTTAACCTTTCTTGCGATCAATATGATCTAAGCAGTAACAATTCCCTGCTTATGTAACCAACTCGGTGCACAATTCTATCAAAAAGACCCTATTACTTTTGTTCATGACATTCCGGTAACCACCGATGGACGAGAACTTTGCCTACTGGTCCGCCTCGTTCAACGAGCAGGAAAATAGTTCTCTTCGTCCCTCGCCCTTGGTACTGATGTTGTTGCCGACATAACTGATAGGCTATCCTCTGACATGCCTTGTTGTCGTGACCGTGCAAGATGTCAGCCCCCTTTCTAGTTTAACCCACATGGTGGGCCTATAACCCACAGTTCCACAGGATCGAAACCTGACTCTCCTATACACCCCCTGTTTCCAAAGTTATTCCTCACGCTTGGCTTCGTATGTAATTCACGAACCACCTTCCGTGTGATCCTCAATTTTGGTATTAAACACAATACTTATTTCCGTTGCTTTGAACCCTCTTCACACTCTATTTCAGGCAACGAACGATTGCCTACCCGCTTGAAACTTCTCATGGTACCTTCTTACTTTGCTCTCAATAATGTCTTAAGTTTCAAATCGAGAGTTACTTCCCGCCACCCTCCCTGATGTTATCTACCAGATAAGCAACACAGTAGCGACCCGTTCTTCCGGAATACCCCCTTATCCTTTCATAAGTACGATGGAGTTCCTCAAGAAAGGATGCCTACTTCATCATGATGACCCGAAGCAGAGAAATGAAGACATCAATGAAAGGGATTAACTTCTTCGAGAAGAGCAGCCAAGACCAAGAAGATCTGCTAGAATATCGTAACCAGACCTTTCCCCCTTGCTCTACCTCTTAAATCTCGGGACGAGATTTCTTGTAGTGGAGGAGAATTGTGACGCCCGGATAATTAAGCTACAGCAACCCCCTCCTAATGATGCCACGTCACCTCGGTTACTATTGATAAACTCGCATTGATTCGAAACGATTCAAATTCAAATTCAAAATCATGGCAAACAACAAAAGTTTTCGAATGTTAAAACTAAAATGTTCGGGTTGTGAAAAATATTGCATAGGTATTTATGGTGAAGAACCCATATTTAAATAAAATATTTAAATGCATGATAGTAGATAAAACCACGAAAAAACCATTATTTAAATGCTTTTAAATATTAAACAAATATTTAGAGTATTCCAAATAAATTGTAACTTGGCGGTCTAGCTCAGCGCACTGCCTAATATAGGTGTGCCAAATTTCATGCACAACTAAATTCGTTTAGTTTATAAAAGAATGCAAAACAGTAAAGAAAATAAGAAACATCAAAGTATAAAAGGAAAAGGCCTAACTACTACTGTGTTATTGGGCTCTAGTGACACTTTGCACCTTGGCCCATCTAGCAAGAATAGCCATCCCAATCCACCTCACATATCCTCCCCCTCCAGTTACAGGAGCAGAGGAGCCGTGGCGGGCATCCATGGTGCCCTGGCCACGTGTCGGCCATCCCCGGCACCCCCTGACGGATAAAAGCGACGCCGTTGACCCCCGAGCAACCCTAGCGCCTAGTTCCCCCACTCCCTTGCTCGCCATCGCCGTTTTGCTTGCGCCTGAGTACGATGTCGCCATGGCCGAGCTCAACCACATGGCTATCGTGCTCCCAGGCGCGTGATACGCTGTTGAGAAGCCTGATCGACATCGTCTCCTTCGTCTTCTTTGCTGGATCAAGGCCAACACGCCGCATCGCTGTCGCTGCGTCGGTCGTCTTCAACCTCGGTGCCGCGCCGTCCGCCGCCATCGATCTACGTCACCTCGTCCACCCTGGCCTCCCCGAGCACGCCACCGACCTCCATTGTGAGCCCCTCCTCTGATTCCCGGCCCTTACTCCATCGTTGCGTCGCCGTATGTCGCACCCCCATCGCCATGGCCGGACCTCACTCTTGCCGCAGCCGAGCTCCTGTGCGCGTCCGCCCCGTGCTCGCCGCCGCCTACTACCCTCGCCGCACCCTCGCTTGTCCTCGCCCCTGCCCCCCTGCCACAGCTGCCCCGCTCCGCATCGCCGCTACACGCCCCGCCGCGCGGCCTCACGCACGCGCCCGCCACCCGCTGCTCGCGCCTGCGTCCCGGGCCACGCCCTGCTCGCCTGGCCTCAACCTAGCGCACGCCCACGCGCGGCCATCCACCCACCGCCGCCGCGCCCGCTTCTGTCCGACCGCTGTCTGTCGCTCAGCTCATCGCCGCCTGTAGCTCGCCGTCCCCGCCACCCCTGCCTGCGCCGAGGCCGCGCCCGGCCATGCCTGACCGTGCCGTAGGCCGCACCGGGGTCGCGCCGGGGCCACCCCTCCCACTGCTTGCCATGCCCCTCGGCCGGCATGGACGCCCGTGCCCACTCCCAGGAGGGACCGGCCAGAAAAAAAAGAAGAAGAAGAGAATAGAAATAGAATAAAAATAAAAGTGAGACACTGACACGCGGGCCCCACTGGACCCGCTGATCGGTCAGAGTTTGACCAGTCAACTGTTGCGTCAGCAGTTGACTAGCCCCACCTGTCGGCCACTGGTGCACCTTTGGGTGCACTGCACCGGGTGCACCTACCCTTTTCTGCCTAGTTTCTATTATTATTAAAATAAAACCCAGGAATTTCAAATTATTGTTTAAACTTTGGAAAATCATATAAAATAATCCGTAACTCGGATGAAAATACTATGTAGATGAAAGTTGCTCAGAACAACGAGACGGATCAGGATATGCAACCCGCTCGTCCGCCACACATCCCTAGCATAGCAAACACGCAACTTTCCCGGATGTTTTCCCCCTTTTGCCGGTAACGTATAGCACCGCGTTAGAACACATCTAGCTCTGCATGTTGTCCTGTTATGCTCTTGTTTGCTATGTATTTACTGTTTCTCCCCCCTCTTCTCTCCGTTAGACCCCGAGACTGCCGCTGATGCCGCTGTGTTCAACTACGTCGACGACGACCCCTCTCTCTTGCCAGAGCAACCAGGCAAGCCCCCCCCCCCTTGATCACCAGATATCGCCTACTCTCCTCTATACTGCTTGCATTAGAGTAGTGTAGCATGTTACTGCTTTCGTTATTCCTATCCTGATGCATAGCCTGTCCTTGCTACTACTGTTGTTACCTTTACCTGCTATCCTACATGCTTGGTTTAGGATGCTAGTATTCCATCTGTGGCCCTACATTCTTGTCCGTCTGCCATGCTATACTATCGGGCCGTGATCACTCGGGGGTGATCACGGGAATATACTTATATACATAATACATAATACATGTGGTGACTAAAGACGGGTCGGCTCGTAGGAGTACCCGCGAGTGGATCTTTATGGCGGAGCGACAGGGCAGGTTGGGGCCACCTAGGAGAGAGGTCGGCCTGGCCCTGGTCGGCGTTCGCGGATACTTAACACGCTTAATGAGATCTTGGTATTTGATCTGAGTCTAGCCATTTGGTTTATACGCACTAACCAACTACGCGGGAACAGTTATGGGCACTCGATGTCGTGGTATCAGCCGAAGCCTTTGTGACGTCAGCGACTGAGCGGCGCGCGCCGGATTGGACTGGAACGCCACTAGGCTAGGTTTGCTTCCGGCCGCGTACGCAACATGCAGATGTGCTCACGGCGATGGGCCTAGACCCCTGCGCGCTTCGGTTTAGACCGGCGTGCTGACCTCTTTGTTGTGCCTAGGTGGGGCTGCGACATGTTGATCTTCCGAGGCCGGGCATGACCCCGAAAAGTGTGTCCGGCCAAATGGGATCAAGCGTGTTGGGTTATGTGGTGCACCCCTGCAGGAAAGTTAATCTATTCGAATAGCCGTGTCCCTCGGTAAAAAGACGACCCGGAGTTGTACCTTGACCTTATGACAACTAGAACCGGATACTTAATAAAACACACCCTTCCAAGTGCCAGATACAACCCGGTGATTGCTCTCTAACAGGGCATCGAGGAGGGGATCGCCGGGTAGGATTATGCTATGCGATGCTACTTGGAGGACTTCAGTCTACTCTCTTCTACATGCTGCAAGACGGAGGCTGCCAGAAGCGTAGTCTTCGACAGGATTAGATATCCCCCTCTTATTCTGGCATTCTGCAGTTCAGTCCACTGATATGGCCCCTTACACATATATCCATGCATACGTAGTGTAGCTCCTTGCTTGCTAGTACTTTGGATGAGTACTCACGGTTGCCTTGTTTCCCCCTTTTTCCCATCTCTCTACCCGATTGTTGCAAGCAGACGATGGAGCCCAGGATCCAGACGCCACCATCGACGACGACTCCTACTACTCTGGAGGTGCCTACTACTACATGCAGCCCGCTGACGACGACCAGGAGTAGTTAGGAGGATCCCAGGCAGGAGGCCTGCGCCTCTTTCGATTGTATCCCAGTTTGTGCTGGCCTTTTTAAGGCAAACTTGTTTAACTTATGTCTGTACTCACATATTGTTGCTTCCGCTGACTCGTCTATGATCGAGCACTTGTATTCAAGCCCTCGAGGCCCCTGGCTTGTATTATGATGCTTGTATGACTTATTTTATTTATAGAGTTGTGTTGTGATATCTTCCCGTGAGTCCCTGATCTTGATCGTACACGTTTGCGTGCATGATTAGTGTACGATTGAATCGGGGGCGTCACACCAATGGGGCTGAAAATGTAATTTTAGATTAACTTTTATTAGAAAAATGTGTGGAATCTATATATGATGTTAAATTTACCTGTTAATTATTTTATTAGAAAAATGTGTGGAATCTATATATGATGTTAAATTTACCTGTTAAATATTTTTAGAATATTGTTTTGGAAGCAAACTTATAATTTCTAGCGCCAGATCCGTTTTTCTTTCGTACCGGCGGCGATCTGGATTGCAAATAAACACCCCACTATAACCATATAGGCTTTAAGAAAACATCGATACCTACACATGCATACCTCTGAAAAATGTCACGAGGGAAAACAACAGTTTTCTCATCGCGAGAGTGAGAGAAAGCGAGAGAGAGAGAGAGAGAGAGAGGGAGGGAGGGAGGGAGGAGAGAGGGAGAGATAGACGCTTTAGGATTAACCATATGCAAACACGTTTTTTGTTGTTTTGTGTGAACACCGAGTGTCGTGGATTTGTCACGGCAGGTGTCCTAGTGGGAGGACTTAGTCGTGGAGCCATCGCAACGGGTTAGCTTGAAGGGGTTAAAAGCGGACACAAGGACACGGTGTTTATACTAGTTCGGCCCCTTCGATGAAGGTAAAAGCCTACGTCTAGTTGTGATGGGATTGATGGGTTTCGAGGGCTTAGGGAGCGATAAGCTTCGCCTAAACCTCGAGTTCTTGTTCTCTCCTTCAAACCGCCGTCGGGTCGTCCCCTTATATACACGGGTGATGCCCGTCGGTCTGCAAAGTCCCGACCTCCGGCTTATAAACGTGCCCGGGTCGGTCTCTCTATTCCTAACTTACAATACAAGTTTACCCCAGGCCGGTTTACACCATAAACCTTTAAACCGATTACAGGCCTTGGGCCCTTCTATTTCTCCTTGGGCTTTAACATCTCGGGTCTATTGACGGAGGTAACCCGGGCCCTGCAGGCCGGTTTACCCCAGATAGCAACATCCCCAACATTAGGCCCCAGATTGATTTGAACAGGTTCATGTCAATCCTTAATAAGAATTTCTGTCTTCAAATGTCTTCCAGTGACTTGTTAAACCGCCATTTCTTCGTCTCCTCTGGCTGTGGTAAACCGATATGACGTCAGCGCAAGTTATCGTCTCCTTTCGCTAACCCGCAAGAATCAGGGCGACGGCTGGGCTCCCGAAATCTCCGGCCCCTGGATTCGCGCGCCTGACACGCGCGCCGCGCCTTATAAATAGGACTTGAAGGCCATCTTCCTTTCCTCCCTTTCGTCCCCTTCTTCGTCTTCCTCGCGACCCAGACCTCAGAGCTCCGCCGCCGCCGTCAGCTGCTGCATCAACTCCGGCCGCTGCATCAACCTGATCGGACCAGAGCACCGCGGCGACTTTCCACATCTGTTTGGATCCCGGTAAAGCCTCTGTTCTTCCGCTTTTAGATTTGTTCTAGGGTTCGTCATCCTGTTACTGTTTCTTGTTCATCCCCATAGCAGTTTTGCGAACAGATGATGATACCTGTATCGTGATTTGTAGTCCCTCTCAGCAGTCGCCATAAATCTGTACTCATCTCCTTAGATCTCACTCTTTTTCCTGCTTGTCGAACTTATGTTGTTCTGCTGTGAGCCAAACTTCATATTTTTATTTCTTTTTCGCCCTAGCTGTAGATCCATTGCTTTGAAAGAATCCATACGGGATCTGTTTCTGCTTTCATACTCACAACTGTTAGATCTGGTCGGTTTAACTCTTAGCGAAGCGAACAAACCGATCCACACATCCATTAGTCCCCTTGATGAACCGCTGGTTGATATCATTGTTGATAACCTGACTCTATATAAGAGCATCTTCGGTTTACAATCACACTTGTTCTCAAACCGGAATACCTTTATCTTGTAGATTTCCTCATGGCAAAACAGGTGTACGAATGCAACTGGGTTCCCTCTTGCATCACTGAGACCCAACTAAACAACTTAGTTCTGACTGGTGCCTTGAGTAGCAAAAATACCATCCATTGGAGGGTTCCAGGAGACGAATGTCCTCCTACCCCGCAGGAGGGAGAAGTGGTGGTGTTTGCGGATCACCTGGCCCGGGGTTTTAATCCACCCGGTTCAAAATTTTATCGGGACGTCCTGGCTAATTTTAGGTTGCGCCCACAAGATGTTGGTCCAAACTCAGTCACGAATATCTGCCATTTTCAAGTGCTTTGCGAGGCGTACTTCCAAGAGGAACCTACTGTAGAGCTGTTCCGGGACTTTTTCCATTTGAACCGACGTACTGAATTTACCGACGGCCCTAATATGGAACTGGGTGGTATGGCGATCCAAAAGAGGAAAGAGGTGACTTATCCTCACGCCAAGTTGCATAGTCATCCGCAAGAATGGAATTGCACTTGGTTCTATTGCAAGGATACTTCCCCTGCTGAAGAAAATCCACTGCCCGGCTTCCGTCCAGAGAGACTTAGCAATACACACCCCTTCCCCCCACGGCTAACCGCCAAAGAGAGGAGTAAGTACGCCCCTCAGCTGTCCAAGCTCAGAGCCTTCATGGCTAACGGTTTAACGGGGGTAGATCTTGCCCGTTGCTGGATTTCATGGAGCATCCTGCCCCTTAGCATCCGCTCCGGTTTAATGTGCCAATACACGGGTCGGGTTGATGATCCTTTGAGGCACTGCAACATTCAGCTGACGGAGGACGAAGTCGCTGAAGCTGTGAAAAAGATGCTGAACGAACCGGAACATATTTGCGCTCGAACCGGCCTGCTTCCATTTTGCGCCACAAACAAACCACCTGCTGTAAGTAACTCCTCTCTGTTTATAGAATTTTTGATCTCCTTATATATATTGTTAACTTCCAGTCCTTTCCGAAACAGGGAGATGATCCGTTTTGGAGCAAGAAGTTTCAGGAGCCAACCGAAAAGATAATCAGACCCAAGACAAGGGTGAAGAAGCCCGCTACAAAGAAAAGGAACACTGCTTCCTCTACCCCCGATTTAGAGGAGGATGATGTGGGTAATCCGGACCTTGGGGTAGACCTCGATTCAGTTGGCTTACTTTTTATACGTCTTATTGATGATGATATTTGTCAGGACGACGCTGAAGCGAGCAATGCTGAAGGCCCAGAGGTAACTATGCTTTCTTCTGATGCCGTTCCTTTGCCTTTGAAAAAACCTCGCCAAGCAAACCGGAAAATTAAATTTTCTCACCCTCTTGCTTACTTGGATCCCAAATTTCTTGTGAAGACCCAGCAACATGAAGCTCGACGCACCACCTGGCATAGCGGCCAGGTAGTCACCTCCGCCGGTTTACCGAACAGCCCGGTTCGGAAACGCCGCTCAGAGGTCTCCGATTTATGCGCTAGCTTTCCTCCTAAAGCAGGTTTAACTCGTCAGCCTCTAAATCCATCTGACTCCGATTATCAGGTCACTTCCCATTCATCTTCCGGTGAATCTTCAGCCACTCAACTGCCACCGTTGAAGACAGTTATTGGGTAAGTTGGACCGATCACAACATATCTCTGTATGGGTCTCTTAATCCATCTTATACCGTTTTTTCAATCTTTGGGCTTTTTTCAGGGCTAAACCTAGACCGAGCAAGAAGGCTCGTCTGGATAACCCGGCTGAAGGGACTGCCGCTCCTGAACCGGAGAAAACTCCTGGTGCTGACGCTCTGGGTCGTGAAGATACTCAGAATTATCTATCTCCGCAAGATGACACCTGCGCTGAAGAAAGGACTATCGAACCTGCCAGCCGTACTGATCCGCCTGCCAGTCCTGTTCGGGTTGAGGAATCCATCCCCCCTTCTGGAACTATTGATAAACCGACAGGGCCACTGCAGAGCAGCGATTCCAAGGATGATGATGTTGTGATTACCGGCATTGGCCGCTCTGAACCGGGGAACACTGCTACTTTGGCCAAGCATACTGCCAAGGACGAAATCTCGGCCATAAAGGGCAAATGGGACCTTGACTCCTCTACATACGCCGCTTTAAGCGCCCCGGATCTTTATTCTGGGTACCTGAACCGACTGTACACCAGTCGGGATTATGAAGCTAGCATGATCAAGATGATGAAGGAAAAACTTGAGGTAACTCCCTTGTGCTTCATTCCATTGCAACTTAGCTTATCAATATTTCCAAACCGAGATGGTAAACCGGATCAGGCTGCCTTGACAATTAAGGTCCGGTTTAGAAAACCCAAGGCTTCAACATAGGTCATAACCAGAAAACATCATCAGATAACCATTAGCCCCCAAGTGCCAAGTTTAAATACTTGTATTAATCTTGGGACTTTTTGTAATGGAAAATTTGCGTTAAAATCAAGTATGCATTAGCCCCCAAGTATCGAGCACATAACTTGCTTGTGTGGTTGATACTTCCAAACCGTGCAATATTTTCTGAACACTGTTGACGACCTGCTGCAGGGGGATCTGAAGACCAAAGCGAAACAAGTCTCGGACCTTCAGGAAATCTTAAAAACCCAACAGGCTGAAACTGAAAAAGCGAAGGATGCATTGGCCAATGCCTTAACCGTTATGGAACAGCTGAAAGAAAGCCGCAAAAAAGAACAAGCTGATTGGGCTACTGAGAGAGCTCTTTTGACGAAGAGGGCTGAAAATGCCGAAGCTGCTCTTAAACCGGTGGTCGATGAATTATCCACCGTGAAGCGACAAATACACTCCATGACCTCTGCCGTCTTTGGTAAACCTTTCGATGCACTTCTTCCAATTTGTACCTTGTCTGCTACATCCTATGTCCGGTTTGTAATCCATCTTGAAACACTGCAGGCTCACGTATTGGACACTTGGGTTCTGATGTGCGGATGAAACTCAAAGCTGCTTATACTCTGATTGAACAGTTGTACACCGGAGCACAAAGAGCTATCACCACTGCATCGCATAACGACCCTGCGCCGTCTCTGATTCAAGACACGTTAAAGAGGCTGTCCATGCTTCCAGCCCGGATTGAAGAATTGAAAAGATCAGCTGCTCGAACTGGAGCCATCACTGCCTTGATCCGGGCCAAAGCGTGGGTACCAGATTTCGATCCTGTCGAAGCGGCCCAAGGATACCCCAGCTTGAAGGAAGACGGTTCAGACTTTGGTGAAGACGATTTGAGGGCGATAAACCGGGCGGTGCGCCCCCTAGCTTGTCAATTGGCTGAGGAAGCAGATCTGTCACATTACCAAGCCCAGTATGATAACCATAATAAGCGAGTAGCTGCCCCGGTCCCTGAAGCGGGAAACCTTATTCCTCCAATCCGTAAGCATACTTACGCCCCTGACATTGAACCGTCTTTGCTGATTCACGAAGAAGCCGTCTTTCAAGCGCTAATGGGAATCGACTGGACCACTGCTGATTTCCAGCCAATGGGTAACCAAGATAGAGCTGAAGCGGCGCAAGACGATCCCCAGCCTTCGAACCGAGGCGGCGAACAGGCGTAATCAACGCTCCGGTTCACCTTAATTGGTGACGTTTTAATCCGTCAACGAACAATATATTCAGGCACTACGTTGCCTTGTAATAAGATAGTTTAATACCTCTGCATTTGAATGTGCCTTCGCGCACGGGTACTGATGCTCTTTCCAATGACGTTTTCCAACTTTGTTTCCTGTCTTTACTGAGTACACAAGATCTTCCGACCCTATGAACCGTGCTGCGCCTTTGCCAAACCGGGCAACTTGCCTCTGGGTTAAAAAACGGACCAGGCTATGTCAGCTGAATCGGTTTAAAAATACTTGACGTTCCGAAGAACAAAAAATACCACAATAAAGGCAGGAAACAAAAACCAAATATGAAAAGGCAACGCGATAGTAAAACGCATGCAAATAGTGGTTACTATGAACCGTTCAGAAGGCGTGACCATCGTCAAGACAAAACCGAGCCCCCAAGAGGTGTAGCTACGGTTTAGGTCGACTAGGTTCCTAACTGAATCGTGGCAAATATGCCGGTCAAATGGCATTGCATTGGTTCGTCAACCAAGCCCCCAAGTGACTCAATGGCCAAGGGCCGATCAAGTGGCATTGCGTTGGTTCGGACACGACCAAGCCCCCAAATGATTCATTGGCTAAAAAGCCGACCAGAAGGCATTACCATCATCAAGACATGACCGAGTTCCCATAAGGCGTAACCTACGGTTCAAGTCGATTAGGTCCCCAACTGATTCAGTGGCAAATGTGCCAGCCAGAAGGCATTACCGTCGTCAAGACATGACCAAGCCCCCCGGAGGTATAGCTACGGTTCAGGCCGACTAGGTCCCCAACTGACTTTATAGGGTTTAGCTATGTTCTCTTTGGTTCGAACACGACCTATGTTTGAACAGGAAGCCCCATGTTTGAATAGCTATGTTCTCTTTGGTTCGAATACGACCTATGTTTGAACAGGAAGCCTCATGTCTGAATGACTATGTTCTCTTTGGTTCGAATACGACCTATGTTTGAACAGGAAGCCTCATGCTTGAACCGGGATATTGAACCGGATATTAAGAGCTTCACAGCCTTGTAGGAGACATCTTCCCTTGAACCGGCTTTTAAACCGGAATCTATAATTTGAACTTCTGTGAAGCGACCTCCAGGGGTAAGCACACATGATGTGAAGAACAGTAGAGACCCCGCTTTACTCGAGGCTCCGGTTTATTGTATTAATCATAATATATACATGGTCATGATATGTACATAAACAGAGCCCAGGGCTCATGTATAATAAGGTCGAAGATGAGCTATGTTCCACGGCCTGCTGGTCTCCTCCTCTGATGTGCGTGAATCCTTGCGCTCTCGAATATCAATCAGGTAATATGACCCATTATTCAGATTCTTGCTGACCACAAAAGGCCCCTCCCAAGGCGGGGATAATTTATGCTGATCAGACTGATCCTGGATGAGCCGAAGCACCAAATCCCCCTCCTGAAAGGTTCTGGTCTTAACCCGACGGCTGTGGTAACGGCGAAGATCTTGCTGGTAAATCGCTGAACGGGCAGCTGCCAAGTCACGCTCTTCATCCAACAAGTCAAGAGCGTTCTGCCGTGCCTGCTCATTGTCCGCTTCAACATATGCTGCCACGCGAGGCGAGTCATGTCGTATATCACTTGGGAGAACCGCCTCTGCTCCATAGACCATAAAAAACGGCGTAAACCCCGTGGATCTGTTAGGCGTGGTGTTGATGCTCCATAATACAGACGGTAGCTCCTCCACCCAACAACCCGGCGTCCTTTGCAAAGGGACCAGAAGCCGGGGTTTGATACCTCTCAAGATCTCTTGGTTCGCTCGTTCTGCCTGACCATTAGACTGTGGGTGCGCTACCGAAGAAACATCAAGCCGTATATGCTCCCGCGCACAGAACTCTTTCATGGCCCCCTTGGATAGATTGGTACCATTATCTGTGATGATACTGTGTGGAAAACCAAACCGGAAGATCACCTTCTTTATAAACCGAACCGCCGTGGCAGCATCACACTTACTGACAGGTTCTGCCTCCACCCACTTCGTAAATTTGTCAACCGCCACCAGTAGGTGGGTCTTCTTATCTTTGGAACGCTTAAAAGGCCCAACCATATCAAGCCCCCAAGTCGCAAACGGCCAAGTGATTGGAATCATCCTCAATTCTTGAGCCGGTATGTGTGCTCGTCTGGAAAAATTTCTGGCAACCATCACATAATCTGACCAGGTCTTCTGCATCAGCATGAGCAGTTAACCAGTAGAAACCGTGGCGGAACGCTTTAGCCACCAATGATTTTGAACCGGCGTGGTGGCCGCAATCCCCTTCATGTATTTCTCGTAATATCTCGCACCCCTCCTTAGGGGATATGCACCGTTGCAGCGCTCCTGACACGCTGCGATGATGTAACTCTCCATTGAAAATGGTCATAGACTTGGACCGTCGTACTATCTGTCGAGCCAAGCTTTCATCCTCTGGCAACTCACCCCGGTTCATATATGCCAGATAAGGGAGCGTCCAATCCGGGGTGATGTGAAGAGCCGCCACTAATTGAGCCTCCGGATCAGGAACAGCCAACTCCAGCTCACCGGGCAGCTGTACCGATGGGTGATATAATACATCCAAGAAAACATTGGGTGGGACCGGTTTACGCTGAGAGCCCAAGCGGCTTAAAGCGTCCGCTGCCTCATTCTTTCTGCGGTCCACATGATCCACTTGATAGCCTTTGAAATGCCCAGCCACCATATCTACTTCACGTCGGTATGCAGCCATGAGTGGATCCTTAGAATCCCAGGTGCCAGATACCTGCTGAGCCACCAGATCCGAATCACCAAAACACCTAACTCTGCTCAGATTCATCTCTTTAGCCATCCGAAGACCATGAAGCAAAGCTTCATACTCAGCCGCATTATTTGTACAGGGGAACATTAAACGGAGGACATAACAAAACTTATCTCCTCGTGGGGAAGTCAAAACGACTCCAGCCCCCGAGCCTTCCAATTGTCTTGACCCGTCAAAATGAATGGTCCAATAGGTGTTATCTGGCTTCTCCTCAGGCGCTTGTAACTCTGTCCAATCGTTTATGAAATCGACCAGTGCTTGTGACTTTATGGCCGTCCGGGGTACGTATCTTAAATCGTGCGGCCCGAGCTCAATAGCCCACTTGGCAATCCGACCGGTCGCCTCCCGGTTCTGTATAATGTCACCCAAAGGAGCAGAACTGACCACCGTGATGGGGTGTCCTTGAAAATATTGCCTCAGCTTCCGGCTTGCCATAAAAACACCGTATACCAGCTTCTGCCAATGCGGATACCTTTGTTTGGACTCGATAAGTACTTCACTGATATAGTAAACCGGTCGCTGAACCGGATGTTCCTTTCCAGCCTCCTTTCGTTCTACCACCATCGCCACACTGACCGCTCTGGCATTCGCTGCAACATATAACAGGAGTGGCTCTTTATCTACAGGGGCTGCCAACACTGGCGGATTGACTAGCTGTCGCTTCAAGTCCTCAAACGCTTTATCAGCCTCCGGACTCCAGACAAATTGATCCGTCTTCTTGAGCATTTGATACAAGGGGATCGCCTTTTCACCAAGGCGACTGATAAACCGGCTTAACGCCGCAATCCGCCCGGCCATGCGCTGAACATCATTGATGCATTTCGGTTTGGCCAGGGAGGTGATGGCTGTGATCTTTTCTGGATTGGCCTCAATTCCTCTATGGGACACTAAAAATCCCAACAACTTGCCTGCAGGTACACCAAAAACACATTTAGCTGGGTTGAGCATCATTTGGTACACTCTCAAGTTATCAAAAGTCTCCTTCAAATCGTCAACCAGGGTCTCCTTCTTTCGTGATTTGACCACAATATCATCCACATAAGCGTGCACATTACGACCAATCTGCTCGTGGAGGCAATTTTGCACACATCGTTGATAAGTAGCCTGTGCACTCTTAAGCCCGAAGGGCATAGACACATAGCAGAAGGATCCAAAGGGAGTAATGAACGCTGTCTTCTCCTGGTCCTTAACTGCCATCTTGATCTAATGATAACCCGAATAGGCATCCAAAAAACTTAAACGCTCGCAACCTGCCGTAGCATCAATGATCTGATCAATCCGGGGGAGAGCAAAAGGATCCGCTGGGCAAGCTTTATTCAAGTCTGTGTAGTCCACACACATGCGCCAGGTGCCGTTTTTCTTAAGAACCAGCACCGGATTAGCAAGCCATTCGGGATGAAAAACCTCAATGATAAACCCAGCTGCCAGGAGCCTGGCCACTTCCTCACCAATCGCTTTACGCCTTTCTTCGTTAAACCGCCGTAAGAACTGCTTTACCGGCTTATACTTAGGATCCACGTTAAGGGTGTGCTCAGCGAGTTGCCTCGGTACACCAGGCATGTCAGACGGCTTCCATGCAAAGATGTCCCGATTCTCACGGATGAACTCGATGAGCGCGCTTTCCTATTTTGGATCCAAGTTTGCACTGATGCTGAACTGCTTGGATGAATCGCCAGGCACGAAGTCAACAAGCTTAGTTTCGGCCGCTGACTTGAACTTCAAGGCCGGATCATGGTCCGTAGTTGGCTTTTTTAATGAAGTCATATCCTCCGGATCAACACTGTCTTTGTACTGCTTTAGCTCTTCCATAGCACAAACCGATTCTGCATAAGTCGCATCTCCTTCCTCGCATTCCAAAGCGATTCGACGGCTGCCATGAACCGTTATAGTGCCCTTGTAACCCGGCATCTTAAGTTGCAGATACACGTAGCAGGGCCGTGCCATAAATTTCGCATAGGCTGGCCGTCCGAACAAAGCGTGGTACGGACTTTGGATTTTAACCACTTCGAACGTCAGCGTCTCTGATCTGGAATCGTGACTATCGCCAAAGACCACTTCAAGGGCTATCTTACCGACCGGATATGCAGACTTGCCAGGCACCACCCCGTGGAACACGGTATGGGTTGGTTTGAGATCCTTATCCACCAGTCCCATGCGACGGAAGGTCTCATAATACAAGATGTTAATGCTGCTCCCTCCGTCCATGAGCACCTTGGTGAGCTTATAACCTCCCACCTGAGGCGCTACCACCAGTGCTAACTGACCCGGATTATAAACCCTGGGAGGATGATCTTCTCGGCTCCATATGATAGGCTGTTCCGACCAACGCAGATAGTGAGGCGTGGCCGGTTCGACAGCACTGACTGCCCGCCTCTGAAGCTTTCTATCTCGTTTATCCAAGCTTGTAGTAAAGACATGATACTGTCCACCACTCAACTGTTTCGGGTTGTTCTGATAACCTGATTGCTGCTGTTCGTAACCACTTTGATTACTTTGATTATTTCGGCTGTCCTGTCCGCCCGGATTACCCTGGAATCCTGGACCGGAATTTCCGCCACCGTATCCTGATCCGGAACCTGAACCGCCGCCGGAGCTGTGATCATATTGGAAAGTGTTTGAGGTTTTGAATTCCTTCATGATATAACAATCCTTCCAAAGATGGGTTGCTGGCTCCTCTTTTGTTCCGTGCTTCGGATAGGGCTGGTTTAAGAAAAAGTTCAAACGCTCCGGATTAGGACCGGGATTTGTGCGGAAACTTGGCTGTTTCCCCTTGCGCCGCTGGCCCTTATTCTGTGCGCTTGTGTTGGCCACAAAATCCATGCTCCCGTCCGGTTTACGCTTACCTCCGCCTCCATTACCTGTCGGTCGATGCTGCTGACCTTTGGTGTTGCTATTCTTCTTTCCCTTCCCTGCCTTGTCATCACCAGAGTCAGGATCCTTGGTACTGTCAGAATCCGCATACTTCACTAAAGCGGTCATGAGCGTTCCTATATCTGTACAATCACGCTTCATCCGGCCCAGCTTTAGCTTCAAAGGGCCAAACCGACAGTTGCTTTCCAACAGCACTACGGCGGTGTCTGCGTTGATGCGATCTGACGAATGCAAAACTTCTAATACCCGCCGTACCCAATGGGTAGTTGATTCCCCTTCTTGCTGAACGCAGGCTGCTAGGTCAACTATCGACATTGGCTGTTTGCACGTGTCCTTGAAATTCTTGATAAACCGGGCGCGCAATTGGGCCCATGAACTAATTGAATTAGGCGGTAAGCTCTTTAGCCAAGTCCGGGCCGTTCCTTCTAACATCATAGTAAAATACTTGGCACACGCCGTGTCATCCACATCCAGCATCTCCATAGCCATCTCATAGCTCTCCACCCATGTCTCCGGAGGCTGATCTGCCGTGTAGTTTGGTACCTTGCGGGGGCCTTTGAAGTCTTTGGGCAGGCGTACGTTGCGTAAAGCGGGAACAAGGCACGGTACTCCCAGAGAACTGGAGGCCACCCCCGGTTCAACCGTAGCCGCTGGGAAGATAGGTGTAAGCTGACGAGCCTGATGCTGCGCTGCTATTCCGGCCTCCCGCGCACGGGTGCGATCCACACTCTCCTGAGCATTGTCGACGCCTGCCGGGTTGTTGCCGCGGAGCGCTTCACGCCTGGCATTGCTTGAAACAGCCGGCTCCTCCATATGCCTACTATGGCTCCTGCTGGGGCGAGGGGTGGAGTGAATCCGATCACAGCTTTGTGAATATGCTTCTTGTTGGGCCAGCGCGGTCCTAAGGAGCTCCTTGACCCGGCGTGTCTCTACGTCCTGCGGTGAATCGCCTTCGATCGGAATGGCTTCCAGCCGAGCTGCCGCCGCGACGAGGTTATCCATCGGGTTGGAATAATGACCTGACGGTGTTGGCACGGCCGGTGGTGTACCAGTGTTGTGACGAGGCAGGCTTATTATCCGGTGCTGAACCGGGGCGCCAACTGTCGCCTCCGCACGGTTTACCCCCGGGGTGTTGAAGAGATTTCGGGCGTCGAGGGCTGCAGGTAATCGAGATCGGGATTTCCTCTTCAGGACTTCCTGAGACGCCTTCTGGTCCATCATGAGCCTGTAAGCCTGTGCATCCAAAGCGGCGCGCTCCGCCGTCATCCTGATCTCTTCTGCTGCCAGCTCCGCTTTAGCTTGAGCGATCTGCTCTCTCACTTTGGCAATCTCAGCATTATGAACCTCCTGATCCACCGGGTTGGCTTCCGCCATGAGCGCTGCCAGTGCGTCAAACAGGTCTGACAAAACTTGGGCTGGTGAACCGGTAGGGCCTCCCGCCCGCGCAGCCGTTGCTGCTGCCGATCCGGAGATCGCTGCTGCTGCAGTTGATGATCGTGGCGCCGCCTGTGTTCCAGCCATGAAGATCCCAACCCGATAGGGCAGATCAGAGGGGTCCGGAATACTGTTGCCATCGGAGCCGCCCCTAATCCGATCATCTTGTAGCTGGTAAAGAGATTCGGTCTCCCCGGTCGACGTTTCATCGCCGGAGTAGATGGCGGTTTCGTCACCAGATTCGGATCCTTCCTCGTAGCTCCCTTCGTGGATGACTCCCACGAAGGCGTGCTTCCTGGTCGGTTTAGCCAGGGTCGATCTCGTGCACTGAGCTGTCTCGACGAGGTCGGCGCAGACACCTAACTCGGGGCCTGGTTCTCCGATCTTGCCGATGAAAACATGGATGCCGCCAAAGGGGACCCGGTACCCGTACTCGATCGAGCCGGCGTCGGGGCCCCAGCCTGTGCTGTCGATGTAGAGTTTTCCGCGGCGGCTCTTGGTCATCCGTCCCACAGCGTAACCCTTGAGTCCTTCAAAGCGGCCCTCCAAGAACCTGAAACCATCTCGCGATAGCCCCACGGTGGGCGCCAACTGTCGTGGATTTGTCACGGCAGGTGTCCTAGTGGGAGGACTTAGTCGTGGAGCCATCGCAACGGGTTAGCTTGAAGGGGTTAAAAGCGGACACAAGGACACGGTGTTTATACTAGTTCGGCCCCTTCGATGAAGGTAAAAGCCTACGTCTAGTTGTGATGGGATTGATGGGTTTCGAGGGCTTAGGGAGCGATAAGCTTCGCCTAAACCTCGAGTTCTTGTTCTCTCCTTCAAACCGCCGTCGGGTCGTCCCCTTATATACACGGGTGACGCCCGTCGGTCTGCAAAGTCCCGACCTCCGGCTTATAAACGTGCCCGGGTCGGTCTCTCTATTCCTAACTTACAATACAAGTTTACCCCAGGCCGGTTTACACCATAAACCTTTAAACCGATTACAGGCCTTGGGCCCTTCTATTTCTCCTTGGGCTTTAACATCTCGGGTCTATTGACGGAGGTAACCCGGGCCCTGCAGGCCGGTTTACCCCAGATAGCAACATCCCCAACACCGAGGCCATCCCCGGCAAGGGTGAGAAGGAGGATAAGCGGCAACACAAATATGGTGTCTCACTAAAATAAAGGAGATGGACCTATTGAGTGATGGTTGTTGGGTTTAAGAGCGTGTGTTATGTTTT
The DNA here is from genome assembly GCA_032464435.1 of Aegilops umbellulata. Lineage (NCBI taxonomy): Eukaryota > Viridiplantae > Streptophyta > Magnoliopsida > Poales > Poaceae > Aegilops > Aegilops umbellulata. Next base: position 315,138,156 of record CP136056.1, on the reverse strand, counting down.
TTCTTCCGTTGCAACGCACGGGTTCTTTTGCTAGTGACTAACTATGTGAATAACTTGACCTTTGTGTAATTCATGGAGGTAAGCGTGACCCCAAAAATTGAGCTTGGTATGCCAAAGTTGCGTAGTGTTCGCCAATTACCGAAAACTTGCAAGTCATGTAGTCGGGGCTTCCTCATTTAGGTGGATTTGATCAAGGCGAGCACACAGCTCCACAAAAATGGGCGACATGAGCCCAAGTTAGGGCGTTGCTCGTGATTTTTTTTATCCAAGCATTTTTCAACTAAGGCTTGCCTAACGTTCCATTTCTTCCTAGTTTTTTTGCGTGAAAACTTTCGATCTATTCATTAATTGTCAAGGTAGTACAAAGAACACTAGAAATAAAAATTACATCCAGGTCCGTAGACCACCTAGCGACGACTACAATCGCTGGAGCGAGCCGAAGGCGCGCCGCCGTCATCGCCCCTCCCTCGTCGGAGCCGGGCAAACATTGTTGTAGTAGACAGCCCGGAAGTCGTCGTGTTAAGGCCCCATAGGACCAGCGCACCAGAACAACAACCGCCGCCGATGAAGAGAAGCATAGACCGGAAGGATCCAACCTGCAGACACACAGGTGTAGAGAGCGAAGACCGGATCCAGTTGGATCCACCGAAGACAAACGCCGACCGAATCCCATGAGATCCGCCGGAGAGAAACCTCCACACGCCTTCCGGCGATGCTTGAAACATCACCGGAACGGGGGCTAGGCGGGGAGGACCTTATTACATCTTCAAGAAGCCGCCACCGCCTCATCTTCTTGAGCATGGCACAAACCCTAACAAAACTCAGAAAAGCATCTAAAAACGGAGCCCTCCCGCCGGCAAGGGCCGGGATCCACCGTGCCTCCATGATCCGAGGACCATAGAAGATAAGGCAGACCGGCGGCGCCGGCGAGAGGCAGGGAAACCCTAGATGAGAGTTGGGCGTGGGCAGGAAACCCTAGATGGGAGTTGGGCGCCGACGAGAGGCAAGGAAACCCTAGATGAAAATCCTAGTTGAGATCTCAAAAATGAACATCCTTTGGCTTTTAACCATGGAATCACAGAGATTCCCTAAAGGGGCCTCCTCACCATAGCCTAAGGTGATGGTTGTTAAGGCATCTCTCCAACGCGAACGCCCAGACCTTCTCTATATGTTCGGATCGTACGATCCATACACTTTTAGACTTCCAATGCGGACATTTATTTTGTGCCGGATCGGTTTGGACGTCTAAAATCCGCCTAGTTCAGCCCCAAATCAAGGGAAGCTCTAGGGGGGTCTAAACGTCCGTGAAGTCAGACTCCGACATCCCGGTCCCAACCAAAACTCCACCCGGCTCATTGCTCAGCCTACCCGCTTTGATGCCCGAAGGCGCGGTACCCGATGAGCCTGCCACGGCCATTAAAGCTGGCCTCCCCCCCCCCCCCCCCCATTCTAGCCTTCACCCTGTATTTTCTTCTCATTCTTTTCGTGTTGCATGACATCGATCATCGAGGCCCTGGCGTCGAGCAGCAACGCGCCCTGATGGAGTCCCTCCAAGGCGTGTGAGATTTCTGGTTTTCCAGAGACACCGTCGGCGTACCGTGCTTGACGAGAAGGACACACAGGTGACATGTTTGTATGCAAACACATCCATGCATGATGCATCCGAGTTCTTCCTTCCTCCTTGCAGACCCCACAACATCACTCTCATTTCTTATTTCTTCTCCGAGCCACTCATCTGCCTAGATCTGGCGGCAGCAGAACATTTGGTTCCCGAACCGAGAGGAACGGACGTTAAATTAGAACCTTTTCTGTTTCTTAACAGATGATCAATTACTCTGTTGATGGTTGTTACATGTGACAAATTTTAGGTGTGGTCCTTCTATGCTATCACACCATAAACCTAATCTACAAATTTTGAAGCAACCAAACCATACGTAGCTATGGAATATTGTACCACTAAAACGTTTATACTTTTGTTTTGAACGTTCGGTGGTAGAATGGATACATTATTTTCACGTCAGAGTTTAGGTGGCCCAATCATCAAAGTTCAGGGATTAATTCAGATTTGTTTAGTTAACAAAACATATTAGTCCATTATTCACTCTTTAGAGATATACAAGTATGTGAATGACAGAAGGCAGACGCATAGGTTGATTCAACTGTCTCGCCTTGCTATCCCTTTGCTATCCAGCCCCGTGTCGCCCCCCGCGGGCGACCCGGGCGCCCAACCCTAGCCGCCGCCGAACCCAGCCCCACCTCCTTCCTCTCCTCCCGCCGCCGGCGGCGGGCGCCGCCGGGCAAAGCCCGCGCGGGGCCGGCGGCGGCGGGATCTCGCTTGCCCTCGCCTGGAACAGGGGCCGCGGGGGGTTGCTTCCTCGGGCGCGGCGGCAGAGCTCGGCGGCCGGCGTGTCGGGTGGCGCGCGCTGGTGTCGGGGCGGGCGGCGCGGCCTGCTGGCCGGTGGAGGCACGTCACGGTGGAGCGCGCGGGCCGGTGGCGGCACGGCGTTCTTCGCGGCGGAGCTTGTTCTGGTCAGATCCGTGCCGGCTGATCTGAGGCGGCGGCCTCGCTGGTGCGGACGGCGCTCCTCCGGCGGCAGGGAGTGCTCGTCGGTGAGGTAGGCCGGATCCCCTCGGCTGCACGGGCAGCGAGGTCCCGGTGGGCGCTGGTCATGGCGCGGGGAGGCCCCGGGCTCCCCTCGTCAGATCGGAGGCGATCTGGTCCGCTCGTGATGAATGACCTCCGGCCGGCCTGGATCTCTGGCGTGCACGCGCCTGCTGATGTTGTGGCTGGTTCGGAGGTGGCGGCAGGGTGCTTGGCCGGGGGAAACCCTTGGCCGCCGGTGGCGGTCACGGCGTCGATGGCGTCCCGGACGCCATTCCATCCTTGGTGGCGGTGCCGAGGCTAAACCTCCCCTGCCTCCCCCCTTCCCCTGCGCCCGGGTGAAAACCCTAGCCCCGGTGGCTAAGCGGCGGCGGCGTCAAAGCGTCGTCACCTTCTTGAAGGCGCCGACTTGGGCATGGGGATGCTGGGTGTGCATGGCGAGTTTGTCTGGTTCCTGGTGGCGGCTCGTCTGATCTACCGCGTCGCAGCTCCGGGCAGTTCTCGTGGTTGTGGTGCTTATCTTCCGGCCGTGTCTCCGATGGCGACCTCGCCCTTCCTCACCTTGTACTTGCCGTGGTGGAGCGGTACTCCATCTCACTCATTGATGGCGGTGGAGATCGGCGGCATGGCGCCGTGGAGGCTCGGCGTCCGATGCGTGGAGATGGACTCGCGCAGGAGGAGGCAGCTGTCTGGCGTCATGGTGACGTCGATGGCAGAAGTGGCCTTCACAAGGTAGAAGACTCGATATAATCTGAAGACGGACTTGTGGAAGATGGCGGCGACGACGCAAGAGTGCGCCTGACCGGATTGTGTCCCAGACCCGGTATGTGGCTCGGCTGGGGCTTCCGGCTTTTGATGTTAGGTTTAGGTGAGTGGTTTGGGTAGTGGCCTAGCTAGCATCCCTTCATCATATGGATAAGAGTAGCGGCATATGTTGCCAAGATGGTGGATTCAGATATATTGTTTGTAATACCTTGTAAGGTCCTCGAGAATAATTAATAAAGTGACCGTATGCATCTTCAAGATGCAGAGGCCGGGGGGTCATCCTCCTTTTCTAAAAAAAATGTGAATGACAGAACGCCTGCCTTTTCCTAATAGAAAAAAACTCAACACTGCAGAATATACAAGTGAGTGCCACATATGAAGTCATGTACATGTAAATAGACCGGAGTCGTCAGTAGTCACCTCTTGGTAGAAACATGTGTGCGTCAGCTAGTATTTGGTCTTTTAAGCAAAATTCCGATACAAAATATATTTAATTAAGCAGTTTTCTTTCTAGAGGAAACAATGTACATCGGATCTGTTTGTCCTGGATTGGGAGATATATCAACAGCCTGAAAAGACAGAAAAGGATCTGCATCAAGGGGCTTGATTTATAACACATAAAACGGAAATTGTTACAACTATGTAGTTTGTATAGGTACATGCAAATGCAAAATTTAGGAGGCCATTGAACCCTTGCTAGGAACATCATGTCGTGGCGAAATTATTAGACAAATGGCATACCTCAGGGGGCTCAAACCCTGCAGCATAATGGAAGTATGCACCAACTATCCAAGCATGGTCAGCATCACCAGTTGATGTCCAAATGGATATAGCTTTTGTCCAAAAGCAGCGATTTGAAAAGCTGTATCCAGAGTTAAATCGTGTTTAGAACAAATTACAGGAAAAACTGATATTCGAAAAACAGTTCTTATGGTCTTACCAAATGGTCATGCTAGTTCTTACCTCATGATAGCTACTCCAGATGGTTTAAGTATTCGTCTCATCTCCTTAAAAACATCCATTGGTTTTGTCAAGTAGTCTACACTAACCTAGAAGAAAAATAGAAGGAAATTTATTATCATTCCATACATGAAACTAGATAAGAGGCCCAAATGTACAATTAGTAATATGTGGTATGGCCTACAAAAGTGGACCAGTTTTTCAGCAGGACTGAATTCATCATAAGAAAACCATACCACGTTGGTTATAACATCAAAGGTGTTATCGTCGAAAGGAAGCTTCGGATTCAGATTGAGGTCTTGCACAACATACGCTGTCAAAACCTATTATCACCAGGAAGCAAACAAGAGGAGTTGCAAAGAAAAGCAGTCTCAGTGTAAGAGCTGAAAAGGGATAATACAAAGAGTCATTTCTAGCAGAGTACATGTTTTTTTCCAAAAAAAAAAAAGAGTACATGTACATTTTCATGTCAATTATTTGCCCTGGCCCCAATGGAGAGCCCTTAACTGACTCGGTAGCTACTGAAATATATTCCAAAACACACATTACCCAACAGTAAAACCAAAGTTATATTGAAAGAAATGAAGTTCCTATATTGTATCCAATTAGTATACTTCAGTATAGACAGAGACTGATGGAACTGCATATCTTATTTTTTATCCTATTACCACTACAAAAGGCTTTTCTTCTGAACAATCATTTCTTCTGTAGCAACATAGCTACATATTTTAGTCCTCGTAAGTTATATCACTACTACCTGAAAGAAAATCAGGAGAATCAAAAGGTAGCGTAACTCGCCAACTGAGTCAATTGTTGCTCAATCCAAAATAAAATGAAAATCAAGACGATGTTGCTCAAGCAAATTGCACAGGCCTGTTGGAAGTATGTTTGTCCAACATGAACTGTGCAGGATACTGTATTTCAAGAGAGAATTGACCATTTCATGACTGCCATTAAGCCTAACTGCCATGCAAGTACCATTCCATTTGGAGATTTTCATTCTCATCACTTGGGTGGTCTGGGTAACCAGAAATAGCTAAATCTTCAATGGAATTCATCCTAATCTTTACTCCTGCCGAAAGAAATTCAAAGAGGAGCTGGGCTGGCTCACTTATAGGGCACAAACAGGAAGGCTTTTAGAGTTTTAGTACTCTAAAGCCATAATGCTGAATTGATATTAGCTCATAACTAAAAAGAGAATAGCAGACCAAATGTACAGAATCACACCAATTTCGTAAGAACTAGTACCGGATTCTTCTTCAGCTCGTCTTCATTCATACCCATCCCTACGATCTTCTCTTGCTTGTACCCAGCTGGATAATGGCTCACCTGCATAAGGTGGAAACCAGTAAGCCACCTCACAAGACGACGTTAAGATGAACGTGGATACTTGCGAACTCCAAAATTCCTACCCAGCTACTGCACATGTCCAGGACGGCCACGCCTGGAGTGTTGCTTGGAGGAAGAACTTGCGAGTAGTATTTTGTGAGCGCTCTGATTGCTGGGTCGTCAATGTGCGTGACAAAACGGGGAGCTGAATAGAACACAGTATCTGATGACCTGCCAAGTAACAAGAACGAACCATACATCATCGACGTATCAGGTCATACAAATAGATACAAGAATCATAAGCCACTGGCTATCCCGAATCCTGAAAAATTTGCACGCGCACTGCGTGGTGAGTGTGCTCCGAGCTACTTACTCGTCGAAGCGGCTGAAGTCTTCGGGCTTGAAAGGGAACTCGTCCGGCCACTCCACATCCTTCAAAATCTGCAAAGCACGAAGGACAATTCGCACAGCTCGGCATGCCGGTGCCGCGCCGCGCGCACGGCGCACTAGGACTTTAGGAGGAAGCAGAGAAAGTGTGACGCATACGAACCTGTTCGACAGGGGAAACTCCCTGCCTTGGCCGCGCCGCGGCCACGAACGAGCGGGACGGGGCACCACCGGAGGCCATGCGGGCAAGCTGGTCGACGAAAGCGGCGCCGAGGCCGAGGAAGACGCGCCGCGCTGCCTGCGGTGGCACCGGAGGGCGGCGGGCACGTGGGACGGCGGCGGCGCGGGCGCGAAGCGTCCTGGCGCGGGACCTTCTCAGAGCGACGAGGAGGAGGTCGGGGCGTGGCGCGAGGGTGGCCATGGACGTGGAGACGGGCAGACGGCGGCGGTTAGGAGGGGGGCGCGACGCGGTGCCGCCATGTACTCTGTGTTATGCTGCTGGTGCGCCCAAGAGAGGCGTCGTGGCGCCACGCGCGTCGCAGAGACGTCTCTGCCCGTGGAATGGATTGGGGTTGGTTTGGCTCGTTCGTTGGCCGCTGTGGAGGTCTCTGTCGTGTGGGTCTCCTCTGCAGTCATGAACAAGTGTAAAAGCAGGCTGTTCTGACCCGGAGTTCACAGCTCGGGCGAACAGTAAAATAAAAACAGTAGTTTTTTATAATAATAAAAATCTGAATTTTTGTGTGAGACATTGACAAAATGTTTGTTAGAGCAACTCCAACTCGGCGCTTTTGTCTGTCTTTTGTCCGTTTGGGTCGATCGCCCGCTCGGCGTCCGCCCTGTTTGAGATTTGGGTCGGTAGTGCGTCGAACGCGCCGACCCATATATGCCGGCTGGCCGCCCTTTTTCAACAAATAGCACATATGCTCAATATATAGTCCACAACCAAATAAATAACATAGTTTCAACCAAATAAATATCATAGTTTTACAAGTCGAATAGAAATAAAACAGCCTCACATAGTTTTGCAAGCCGAATAAAAATGGGTGACGGCATTGTGTGTGTGTGTGGGGGGGGGGATGTTGCGGCACCGGCAGCTCGCAGAGGCACCGAAGAAATGAGGCACCGGAAGGAGGCGGGCGAGGGTTTGCTGTTGGAATGGGAGAGGATGGCCAATGTTCCACCAAATAGCGGGCCAGTGGGAGGAGTAGGCGGGCGCGGCGCGCGTTCGGCTCGTGTCCGCATCGACACAAATGAGGCCGAAAAATGGGCCGGGAATGGGTCGGCAGGCGGACGAAAGGCGGACACGCGTCCATTTGGGTCGGCACTTTGGGCCGGCTTTTTTGTCCGTACCAACTAGACCTGGCCATGGCCGGCCCGGCCCGATCCGGCCTGAAAAAGCCCGACCCGGCCCGACCCGACGCTGCCCCCGGGCCGAGCTCGGGCCTAGATTTTGAGCCCGGTGGCTGGGCCGGGCCGGGCCCGGGCCCGTCGTTTTTGCAGTTTTCTGAAGATCGGGCCGGGCCAGCCCGAGGCCCGGCGGGCTTTTGCATGTTCTGGCCGGGCTCGGGCCCAGAAAACAGGCCCGATGGCCGGGCCGGGCCGGGCTCGGGCCTGGGTTTTTTTCGTCGGGTTTGGCTATGCCCGGCCCGAAGCCCGGCCCGGCCCGAGGTTTGGCCAGGTCTAGTACCGACCCAAACGAACGCGCACGGACAAAATGGGTCGGCGCATTAGAGTTGCTCTTAGCTTGCAAAATTTCATCACCAAATGATATTCATGAAAGACATGGCAAAAAAATTAATGCTCCAAATTGTTTTTTTACATATTCCACTAATATCATTTCATGGTGAAATTTTGGCTATCAAAACATTTGTCAATGTTTTGAAAAAAAACAATTTTTTAAAAACTTTAATTTTTTTGATTATACTGTTCACCCAAACCTAGAAGAGCTCGGGATTAGAACAACACTTTTGGTTGTATATGTGTAATTTCAGCTCGACTCTCTCTCTCTCTCAAGGCGACACAACAATTATTTAGTCAGTCAATCGCACGACTAATAGAAGGAAGGCTTCCAGCACAACACCTCTACCACACAAAAAAAAGTAGCACTTCTGATGTCACGCAAGGGTGTTGAGTAAGAGGTCCGGAGTTGGACGATTCAGTTTAATACAGTATAATTCATCCATTCCGTTACACAAACATAAACACCAATATTTTTCTTGGAAATGGCGGGATTCCCACATTCATTAAAAGAAAAGAGTTGCTCGGTTAATTAGGGAAAACCAGATTGTTCAATTAATTATAACAAAAACCGGACAAAAAACCATCTGTCAGTACTAAAACTGGCGGATCTCGGATAGGGGGCCCTGAGCTGTGGATCCCGGGTCAATGGGTAACAGGAGACGATGTTTACCCAGGTTAGGGCCCTCTCGAGGAGGTAAAACCCTACTTCCTGTTTTGATCGTACTGATGCTAATGTATCGAGTACAGGCTTGATCTACCTGGAGATCGTATGTTGTGTTCTAACCCTAAGGTGAGTAATTGTGGTCGTGTCTCTACGGACTAAACCCCTCAGCTTATATAGGTACTCGGGTATCTAGGGTTACACATGGTCGGTTGCCAACTAGGGAAATCCTTAGGGTACACGTCAAGTCTTCGGCAGAGTCCATCTTAGTCATGTCGGGGTTTGAGGCTTCCGGTGTCCTTCCTTATGAGATCGGTGGGCGATAAGCTCGGCCCATGGACTGTGGGCCAACTAGGTTGGTACCCCTTAGTCCAGGACATCATCAGTAGCCCCTGAACTGGTCTTCGAAGCCGGAGTCCGCAATCTTCCTTGGCCCCATGTCTTCGGCTTGACAGGCAAGTTCCCCCCCTATAAGTGGCTATTATGCAGACCCGGGGTTTTTATTGAAGGCAATTACCAAGCTCCCCCTCTAACGGGATTGCCCGTCGGCCATAAGTTTCAAGAGTCATATTTCGACATCCGAAGTCTATAGATAACTTAGCCTTGAACGCCTGCCACATAGGCGTGAATAGTGCATTGATAACCCACAAGTATAGGGGATCGTTTGTAGCCTTTTTCGATAAATAAGAGTGTCGAACCCAACGAGGAGCTAAAGATAGAACAAATATTCCCTCAAGTTCTATCGACCACCGATACAACTCTACACACAGTTGACGTTTGCTTTACCTAAAACAAGTATGAAACTATTTTGTAGGTGTGATGCTAGAACTACTTTGCAAAAATAAAACTATGAGTACTTTGCGAGATAATAAAAGTTATTTGTTTAGTAAATAGCTTTTTGTCACACAAGAAGGTTGTTTGTCCCTAGGTGATCGATAACTAAACCGGTAATCATTGTTGCAATTTTATATGAGGAAGAGTGTCGTGGTTTTGTCACGGCAGATGTCCTAGCCAAAGGACTTAGTCGTGGAGCCATCGCAATGGGTTAACTCGAAGGGGTTAAAGCGGACACAAGGACACAGAGGATTTATACTAGTTCGGCCCCTTCGATGAAGGTAAAAGCTTACGTCTAGTTGTGATGGAATTGATGGGGTTTCGAGGATTAGGGAGCAAACAAGCTTCGCCTAAGCCTCGAGTTGTGATTGTCTCCCCTGAACCGTCGTCGGATCGTCCCCTTATATACACGGGGACGTCCGTCGGTTTATAGAGTCCCAATCACCGGTTCATACTCGTATCCGGGTTGGTCTCTTTCTATTCCTAACTTATAACACAAGTTTATACATCAGGCCGGTTTACGGCTATAGGTTCTAAACCGACTATAGGCCTTAGGCCCTTATCTGCCTCTCTGGGCTTTAATACCATTGAACTACTGATGAAGTTAACCCGGCCCTGGTAGGCCGGTTTACGCCCAGTAGTAATATCCCCAACATTAGGCCCCAGATTGATTTGAACGGGTTCATGTCAATCCTTAGCAAAAATCTTTGTCTTCAACGTCTTCCTGTAGTCGTTGAACCGTCGTGTCGTCATCTTCTCTGGTTGTTGTAAGTCGGCATGACGTCATCATGAAGCTAACATTTATGATGCCTTCTTTGTTTAATAGATCCGCAATAATCGAGGCGACAGCTCCGCTTCCGAAATTTGTGGCTCCTGGATTCGCGCGCCTGACACATGTCTTTTGCCTCATAAATAGGACCGAAGGGTCATTTCCTTTTCGCCCCTTCATCTCCTTTCTCTTCGTCTTCTTCGCGTCGCCAGCCTCGGAGCTCCGCCACCGTTGCTGACCTCTGCATCATCTTGGGCCGCTGCATCAACCTGACCGTACCAGAAAACCGCGGCGACCTTCCGCGTCTCCCCAAGCTCCGGTAAGACCTCTGCTTTTATCAACCTAGATCTGTTCTAGGGTTTCACGTTCTTGCAGTGTTCTTGCTCACTGTTCATACTCATGCCCATACCTCTGGATAGATCCATGAAACCCTACTGTGATTACCAATGGCCCTTTAGCATTCGTCTTGTAGATTCATACTTAAGTTCATAGATCTCACCAATTTTTCTTCTCATTGAATCAATACTATTCTGCCTTAAGCTTTTAAATATTTTCCCTTTTCTGAACTGGCTTTAGATCCATCGTTGTAGAGAAATATTGTGAAATCTGTTTCTGTACACTTATACAACCTCAATTGCTTTCAATGTTTAGATCCGGCGGTTTAACTTTGGCGCAGCAAATGTGATGAACCAGTATATATCATTAGTCCCCTTGTTGAACCGCCAGACGTTGCCACCTTGCATAACTCCGGTTTAGATAGGACTGCCTCCGGTTTAACATTGTACATATCAGCATGTTTGAACAAACGCACTCTTGAACGGAAACCACTTGTCTTGTAGATTTCCTCATGGCCAAGCAAATTATGAGTGCAACTGGGTTCCTTCTCGTGTTACGGAAACACAGCTGAATAATTTAGTTCTAACCGGTGCTTTAAGCAGTAAAAACACCATCCACTGGAGAGTCCCAGGCACAGAATGTCCTCCCACACCTGAAGAAGGAGAGGTTGTTGTTTTTGCAGATCACTTGGCCCGGGGTTTTAATCCGCCCGGTTCAAAATTTTATCGGGATGTCTTAGCCAACTTTCAACTGCGCCCACAAGATATCGGTCTCAATTCTGTTACCAATATATGCCACTTCCAAGTGCTTTGCGAAGTGTACTTCCAAGAGGAACCCACAGTTGAGCTGTTCCGAGACTGCTTTCACTTGAACCGCCGCACAGAGTTTACTGATGGCCCCAATATGGAACTGGGTGGCATGGCGATTCAAAAAAGAAAAGAAGTCACTTACCCTCATGCGAAACTGCACAGTCATCCCCAGGAATGGAATCACTCATGGTTCTATTGCAAAGATACTTCTCCTGCTGACCAAAATCCTCTGCCTGGCTTCCGTCCGGAACGGCTTAGCAATACACACCCCTTCCCACCAAGGCTATCTGCCAAGGAGAGAAGTAAATACGCTCCTCAACTGTCCAAGCTCCGAGCCTTCATGGCCAACGGTTTGACAGGGGTCGATCTCGCCCGCTGCTGGATATCATGGAGCACACTGCCCCTTAGTATGCGCTCCGGTTTAATGTGCGAATATACTGGCCGGGTCAGTGATCCACTAAGGCACTGTAACATCCAACTGACCGACGACGAAGTCACCGAGGCTGTGAAGAAAATGTTGAATGAACCGGAATATGCTTGTGCCCGAACCGGCCTGCTTCCCTTCTGTGCCACCAACAAACCGCCTGCTGTAAGATCTTGACTTTGCTTTTACTGAACTTGTAATTGCTGCACATGTATATTGTTAAACTCCAATACTCTTTAAACAGGGAAATGATCCGTTTTGGAGTAAAAAGCTTTCACAAGAACTACCGGAGAAGACAACCCGACCAAAGACCAGGGTCGTGAAGAAAACTGCCCACAGGAAGAAAACCACTGCATCTTCCGATCTGGCGGCCGATGATGATGATGTGGGTAATCCGGACCTTGAGGTAGAGCTCGATTCAGTAGGCTTACTTTTTACACGCCTTATTGATGATGATATTTGTCAGGATGATGCTGAAGCCAGTAATGCTGATGTTGTAGAGGTAATTATTCTCTCTTCCGATTCAGATCCTTTGCCTTTGCCAAAATTTCGCCAGGCAAACCGGAAAGTTAAATTTTCTCATCCTCTTGCTTACTTGGATCCCAAATTTTTTCTGAAGACTCAGCAACACGAAGCTCGCCGCACAACTCGGCACAGTGGCCAGGTAGTTACCTCCGCCGGTTTACCGAACAGTCCGGTTCGGAAACGCCGCTCAGAGGTCTCCAACCTACTTGTTAGTTTCCGTCCTAAAGCGGGTTTGATCCGTCAACCTCTTAATCCGTCTAATTCCGATTACCAGGTTACTTCTCATTCATCCTCTAGTGAATCATCGGCCACTCAACTGCCACCGTTGAAAATGGTTCTTGTTTAAGCTAGACTGAACATACTACTTCTGGTACATTGCCTTGTAACTTATGCTGTTTGTTGGCTCTGTATTTCTCTTTCAGGGCTAAACCTAGACCGAGCAAGAAAGCCAGCCTGGATAAAGCGGCCGAGGAAAACGCTGCCCCTGAACCGGATAAAGCACCAGATGTTGAAGCGGTTGTTCGTGAGGATGTACCCAATGATCCACCCCTGCAAGATGATGATCGAATTACTGGAGAAAGACCCATTAATACTTCAGGCCCTGTTGATCAGCCTGCCAGCCCCATCCGGATTGAAAGGTCCACCAGTCCTTCCAAACCTGCCGACAACCCGACTGCACCGGTGCAAACCAGCAAGTCTAAGGATGATGATGTTGTAATTACTGGCATTGGTCGTTCCGAGCCAGGGAATCCCGTCGCTTTAGCTAAGCATACTGCCAAAGAAGAATTTTCTGCCATGAGCAAAGGCAAATGGGATGTTGATCTGACGACATATGTTGCTCTGAACGCCCAAGATCTTCATTCTGGTTACTTGAACCGGCTATATACTAGCCGTGATTATGAAGCTGGTCTGGTAAAGATGATGAAGGAAAAGCTTGAGGTAATTTCCATGTGCTTCCTCCTGCAATCGCATTAACTCTCCTAACCCCCAAGGGTCGGTTTGTAATCTTCTTTCAAACCGGGACTTTAATATAGATCTCAATTTTTTGAAACTTGCCAAGGTAGCCCCCAAGGGCCGGTTCAACTTAGTATAGTTAAACCGGGACCTGACATAAAACTCAATGCTCCAGAATTCACTGATGTATCCCCCAAAGGCCGGTTCAACTTGATATAGTTGAAACCGGGACTTTGATTAATAACTTGACTTTAGAACATAGTTGAGCAAATAGCCATTAGCCCCCAAGTGCCAAGTTGAATACATGTATTGAGCTTGGGACTTTGCAATTTTAGTAATAGATGAAGGTCAAATATGCATTAGCCCCCAAGTGCCAAGTGCATAACTTGTTATGTGATTGGTACTTCAAATTCTTGTACCATCTTGTTAAATCATATAACTGTCTTTACGCAGGCTGAACTGAGGACCAAAGAAAACCAGCTTACCGACCTTCAAGAAATTTTGAAATCCCAACAAGCTGAATCCTCAAAGGCAAAGGAAGAATTGACCATCGCTTTAAGCGTGATGGAACAGCTGAAGGAGGGTTTCAAGAAGGAGCGGGCTGATTGGACCACTGAGAAGGCCGCTTTAACCAAAAAAGCTGAAAATGCTGAAGCTGCCCTTAAACCGGCAGTAGACGAGCTGACCAGCATAAAGCGGCAAGTGCATGCCTTGACTTCTGCCATCTTTGGTAAGCTTCCTTTGGTTTTTATGAGAATTTGGCTTTCTCATGACAAGTCCGGTTTGTGATCTTTCTTGTAACACTGCAGGCACACGCATTGGTCACTTGGGGTCAGATGTTCAGATGAAGTTGAAAGCTGCCTACACATTAGTTGAACAGCTGTATACTGGAGCGCAGTGGATCATCACCACTGCATCACATAATAATCCGGCACCCACTTTAATCCAAGACACTCTGAAGAGGTTGTCAATGCTCCCTACCCGGATTGAAGAGCTGAAGAGATCTGCCGCTCGAACCGGAGCCATTAATGCCTTAATTCGGGCCAAAGCATGGGTGCCTGATTTTGATCCTGTTGAGACAGCTCAAGGCTATCCCAGCTTGAAAGAAGATGGCTCAGAATTCAACGAAGACGATCTGAGAGCGATAAACCAGGCGGTGCGCCCTCTGGCTTGCCAATTGGCAGAAGAGGCAGATTTGTCACATTATCAAGCTCAATATGATGATCAGAACAAACGAGTGGCTGCACCAATCCCTAAAGCGGAGAATCTGATTCCTCCAATCCATAAGCACACCTACGCTCCTGATACTGAACCATCTTCACTGATCCATGAGGAGGCTGTCTTTCAAGCTTTAATGGGAATCGATTGGACCACTGTTGACTTCCAGCCGCTGGGTAGGGCAGAAGACACTGAAGCGACGCAGGACGACCCGCGATCATCAGACCAAGGCGGTGACCAAGCTTGAACCGGAGACCGGTTTAATAGGCTGCCTTGTGGTACTTTGCCAGAAAGCAGTGATCTTATTTGGGCACCATGTTGCCTTGTAATAGGATAGCCAATACTTTTGCTTCTGAGATGCCTTCGTGCATCTGAACCGATACTTTTGGTTGAAAGATCAAAACTGCCAATCTATACCACCTGCCATCATTGGGCATGAAGTAGGCTTAGCCAATCTTGACACGGCGGTTTGATAAACCTGCACCGTCATGGGAGAAAACAGCTCCTGTATATACAATGCCGGTTTACTATGTAAACCGTGCTTGGTCATAATGAACAATTTGTTACTCCAAGAAAGGATGTTAACAGAAGAAATCAAACCGGGTAAATGACCTCTGGTTTAAAAAATGGACCGTGTGCCGCCAAATTGGCAGTTTGAACCGGTGTAAAACGTTTGTTGGTTTAAAAACGCAACCAAGATAAAACAGCAGTTTTAAAAAAAATATTGAAGCAAAGGCAATGATAAAACTGTTTGCAAAAAAGAGGCTTTATTGAGCCGATCAGATGGTGTTACCTTGGTCGGACATGACCAAGCTCCCAATAGGTGTAGCTATGGTTCAAGTCAGCCAGATCCCCAAATGAAACCGTGGCATTACGCCGATCAAGTGGCATGGCAATGGTTCGGGTTCGACCAAGCCCCCAAGTGATTCTATGACCTTTAGGCCGATCAAGAAGCGTGACTGGTTCAGACTTGACCATGTCCCCAAGTGATCTGGTGGCTTTCGCCTATCAAAAGGTGTTGCATCGGTTCGGACACGACCGAGCCCCCAAGTGATCTGGTGGCTTTCGCCTATCAAAAGGTGTTGCATCGGTTCAGAGATGACCGAGCCCCCTAGTGATATTTATAATTGTTTCAAGGGGTAAACCGGAGGCCGCTTTAAGATAGAACAACCCCATGTAACCACACATGATATAAAAGAACGGATACCCCGCTTTAGGCTGAGGGCCCGGTTTATTGTATTTATAATATGTACATTGTCATAATATATACATAAGCAGAGCCAATGGCTCAAGTATAGTAAGGCCGAAGATGAGCTATGTTCCACGGCCTGTTGGTCTCCTCTTCTGACTTGCGTGAGTCTTTTCGCTCTCGAACATCGATCAGATATTATGACCCGTTGTGCAGATTCTTGCTGACCACGAAAGGTCCCTCCCAAGGCGGGGATAATTTATGCATATCGGTTTGATCTTGAATGAGCCGAAGCACCAGATCTCCTTCTTGAAAGGTTCTGGTTCTGACTCGACGACTGTGATAGCGATGAAGATCCTGTTGGTAAATCGCTGAGCGGGCAGCTGCTATGTCTCGCTCTTCATCCAACCAGTCCAAAGCGTCTTGTCGAGCTGTCTCGTTGTCCGCTTCAACATAAGCCGCCACACGAGGTGAATCGTGCCGGATATCACTAGGGAGAACCGCCTCCGCTCCATAGACCATGAAGAACGGTGTGTATCCTGTTGATCTGTTGGGTGTGGTATTAATGCTCCATAATACAGATGGAAAATCTTATACCCAACAACCCTGCATCCTTTGCAGAGGAACCATAAGCCGCGGTTTGATGCCTCTCAAGATCTCCTGATTAGCTCTTTCTGCTTGACCATTGGACTGTGGGTGCGCCACTGATGAAACGTCAAGGCGGATGTGCTCCCGTTCACAAAACTCCTTCATGGCTCCTTTGGACAAATTGGTACCATTATCTGTGATGATACTATGTGGAAAGCCAAATCGAAAAATCACTTTTTTGATGAACTGAACCGCCGTGGCTGCATCACACTTGCTAACAGGCTCCGCCTCCACCCATTTTGTAAATTTATCAACCGCCACCAGGAGGTGTGTCTTCTTATCCTTGGACCTTTTGAAAGGCCCAACCATATCTAGCCCCCAAGTTGCAAACGACCAAGTGATTGGAATCATCCGCAATTCTTGAGCCGGTACATGAGCGCGTCTTGAGAACTTTTGGCAACCATCACATCGTCTGACCATATCCTCCGCATCAGCATGGGCAGTTAGCCAATAAAAACCGTGGCGGAACGCCTTGGCCACCAAAGACTTTGAACCGGCGTGGTGACCACAATCCCCTTCGTGGATCTCACGCAAAATTTCACAGCCTTCGTCAGGAGATACACAGCGTTGAAACGCTCCTGATACACTGCAATGGTGCAACTCGCTATTGATGATTGTCATGGATTTGGACCACCGTATTATTTGTCTGGCCAGAGTGTCATCCTCTGGTAACTCGCCCCGGTTCATGTATGCCAGGTAAGGAAGCGTCCAATCCGGAACGACGTGAAGAGCTGCCACCAATTGAGCCTTCGGGTCAGGAACAGCCAAATCCGCTTCACCTGGGAGCTTGACCGATGGGTTGTGCAACACATCAAGAAAAACATTAGGCGGGACCGGTTTACGCTGGGAGCCCAACCGGCTCAGGGCGTCCGCCGCCTCATTCTTTCGTCGGTCCACGTGGTCCACCTGATATCCCTTGAAATGACCCGCAATAATATCCACCTCACGACGATATGCAGCCATGAGTGGGTCCTTAGAATCCCAAGTGCGAGACACTTGTTGAGCCACTAGATCCGAGTCACCGAAGCACTTAACCCGGCTTAGATTCATATCCTTAGCCATCCGGAGACCATGGAGCAAAGCTTCATACTCAGCTGCATTGTTAGTACAAGGGAACATTAAGCGGAGAACATAACAGAACTTGTCACCTCGTGGGGAAGTTAACACGACTCCAGCCCCCGAGCCCTCCAATTGCCGTGATCCGTCAAAATGGATGGTCCAATATGTGTGATCCGGCTTCTCTTTAGGGGCCTGCAGCTCCGTCCAGTCATTGATGAAATCGACCAGCGCTTGGGATTTCACCGCCGTCCGAGGCACGTATCTTAAACCATGCGGTCCAAGCTCTATAGCCCACTTGGCAATCCGGCCCGTCGCCTCCTGGTTCTGGATGATATCACCCAAGGGGGTAGAACTGTGATAGGATGCCCTTGGAAGTACTGCTTCAGCTTCCGGCTTGCCATAAAACCCCCATATACCAGCTTCTGCCAATGCGGATACCTTTGTTTGGATTCAATTAGCACCTCGCTGATATAATAAACCGGACGCTGAACCGGATACTCCTTGCCTGCCTCCTTCCGCTCCACCACAATAGCCACGCTGACCGCGCGAGCATTAGCAGCAACATACAGCAACAATGGCTCCTTATCGATGGGAGCGGCGAGCACATGCGGATTGGCCAATTGCCGCTTTAAGTCTTCGAACGCCTGATCAGTAGCAGAACTCCAGACAAATTGGTCCGTCTTTTTCAACATCTGATACAAGGGGATTGCTTTCTCACCAAGGCGGCTGATAAACCGACTCAACGCGGCAATCCGGCCAGCCAATCGTTGAACATCATTGATACACTTCGGTTTAGCCAAGGAGGTGATGGCCGTAATCTTCTCCGGATTAGCCTCAATTCCCCTGTTGGACACCAGAAAACCCAACAACTTGCCTGCCGGTACACTGAAGACACACTTGGCCGGATTAAGCATCATCTTATACGTCCTCAGGTTATCAAAGGTCTCCTTCAAGTCGTCAACCAAAGTCTCCTTTTTCCTTGACTTAACCACAATATCATCCACATAGGCATGTACGTTGCGGCCAATCTGCTTGTGAAGACAATTTTGCACACACCGTTGATAGGTTGCCTGGGCACTCTTGAGCCCAAAAGGCATAGATACATAGCAAAAGGCTCCAAAGGGAGTTATGAATGCTGTCTTCTCCTGGTCCTTAATTGCCATCTTGATCTGATGATAGCCGGAATATGCATCCAAAAAACTTAAACGCTCGCAACCCACCGTAGCATCAATAATTTGATCAATACGGGGGAGGGCAAAAGGATCTGCTGGACAAGCTTTATTAAGATCAGTGTAATCCACACACATGCGCCAGGTGTCGTTTTTCTTAAGGACCAGCACCGGATTAGCAAGCCACTCAGGGTGGTAAACCTCAACAATGAAGCCGGCTGCCAGGAGCCTGGCCACTTCTTCTCCAATAGCCTTACGTCTTTCCTCGTTGAACCGGCGGAGAAACTGTTTCACCGGTTTGTATTTAGGATCCACATTAAGAGTGTGCTCAGCGAGTCGCCTCGGTACACCTGGCATGTCAGAAGGCTTCCATGCAAAGATGTCCCGATCCTCACGGATGAATTCGATGAGCGCGCTTTCCTATTTTGGATCCAAATTGGCACTGATGCTGAACTGCTTGGACGAATCACCAGGTACGAAGTCAACAAGCTTAGTCTCAGCCGCCGATGTGAACTTCATGGCCGGATCATGCTCCGTGGTAGGTTTCTTCAAAGGAGTCATATCCGCCGGATCAACATTGTCCTTGTAATACTTCAGCTCCTCGGTGGCACAAACCGATTCTGCGTAAGCCGCATCTCCTTCTTCGCATTCCAAAGCGAACTTACGACTTCCGTGAACCGTTATGGTCCCCTTATGACCCGACATCTTGAGCTGCAAGTACACATAACAGGGTCGTGCCATGAACTTGGCATAGGCCGGTCGCCCAAACAGGGCGTGATACGGGCTTTGAATTTTTACCACCTCAAACGTCAGCGTCTCTGATCTGGAATCATGATCATCTCCAAAGGCCACTTCTAGCGCTATCTTACCCACGGGGTATGCTGACTTGCCAGGTACCACACCATGGAAAACCGTATTCGACGGTCGGAGATCTTTGCCTGTTAGTCCCATACGACGGAAGGTCTCATAATATAGGACATTAATACTGCTACCCCCATTCATGAGTACCTTGGTGAACTTATAACCTCCGACCTGAGGCGCTACCACCAAAGCCAGTTGACCCGGACTGTCAACCCGGGGAGGGTGGTCCTCTCTACTCCATATGATTGGCTGCTCTGACCAGCGTAGATATCGCGGTACGGCCGGTTCAACAGAATTAACTGCCCGCTTCTGGACCTTCCGGTCTCGCTTGTCCAAGCTAGTGGTGAATACGTGATATTGCCCACTATTCAATTGCTTCAGATTGCTCTGATAACCCGACTGCTGCTGCTGCTGATTGTAACCTCCCTGGTTATTCTGATTGTTCTGATTGTTACCTCCGGCCGGATTACCATTAAATCCTGAACCGGAGTTTCCTCCACCGGAACCCGGCCCGGAACCACCGCCGGAGTTGGGATCATACTGGAAAGCATTAGTGTCGGGGATATACCCCGTGGCGTAAACCGGCCGGAAGTTAACCCGGCCGGACTTGGCGGTTTATCTGAAGACCCGCCCTGACCTTGGCGGTTTACAAGCAACCCGCTTGGTCGTTATGACTCACTGGTAACCTGGCGGGCGGATCAGACGGATGACAAGGCCCAAGGCCCAGAAGGCCGGTTCAACTATGGTGGGCCGGTTTAAGAGGAAAGGAATATTTTCCTTACAAGGAGTTAAGGCCAGGACTTGTATCCGGTTTGTATTAGAGATAGACTAGTCCTAATCCTAATAGGACTCCACATGTAAACCGCCCCTTCAACATATATAAGGAGGGGCAGGGTACCCCAAAGAGGGACGAGTTAGAAGCTACAAGCAAGAAGAAACAATCTTAGGGCTAGACACAATTAGAGGAGAGCCGGTTTACGGCGACTCCCTCGTAATGATAATGAGATCTAGCCTCAAACAGCATGTAGGGCTATTCCGGATGATGTTTCCCGGGGCCCGAAGCTGTCTAAATCCTTGTCTTATGTGTTGATCCGCCCTGCGTCTCTCGTCCCACTCAACCCCTCTCAAGCTACCACATAGATGCGTTGGCCTCGCGACTAAGTCCTGACACTAAGGACATCTGCCGTGACAAATCCACGACAGTTGGCACCCACCGTGGGGACTGCGCACGGTGGTGTTGAGTTCTTGAAGGGATTCTTCAATGGATTGAGAAGTCCGAAATTTTTCATATGAAGAGAGGCCGGTGTGGAAGAATCTGCATCAACAGGCAGTCGAGCAAGATTGAGGTTCGATCCAAACCCGCCGTTCGTATCCGGATCAGAAGCGGTGACATCTATTCCGATCGGAAGCACAAGTCGCCGTAACCAAAGTTAAAATGTATTCGATCTGCTTGGTCATCGCTAATGGCCAAAGGCATAAGTTACGCCGGACACAGCCGCTCGTGTCTGATCTGCTGAGTTATGTCTGTTGTTTTTTGCTGTCTACAAGATCAACTCTTGGTGCAGTAACTAGTACTACTCGTATTAAGCATCAAATCGAAGTTCAAGTGCTACTTTTCCCCATCACGTCAAGCATCAAGTTTGACCCCCAAAAAACATGGGAAGCCACGGCCTGAAAGAGACAGACGTGGAGAGCTAAACTAGCAGTAAGCGGGAGGTGGACCCAGAAGTGGATTGGATTCAGACTCCTCGACAGCCACGCCTGCGACTCGTTCCGCCGCCTCAGGCAGCCACCGTCGGCCGACGATCTTCGTGGCCCTGCCGCCTGCGCCTCTGCGGCTGCTGCCGCCTCGACGCTCCGCCTCCGCGCCGCCCCGTCGATCCACCGCCAAGCAGCTGCCTCTGCCAAACTCGCCCCGACGGACCGGCTGATCTGTTTTCTACTGTCGTTCTAAGCCGCCCGTCTTCAAACCGCCTCCGCCTCTTTGCTTCGTCAGCACAATTACGGCCTGGAGAAAGACCCGAACAGGATTGGTTAAACCTCCACAATTCGGAGGAGGACTCGGCCATGGCATGCGGACGCCTTTGCCGCCCCTGGCCCGGCGCCCTACCTTGTCAGCCGCGGCCGTAACCTGCCGGACCCGTGAGCCACCATCGCTCACCTCAAGCCTGAGCTGGTTCGCGCCGTGAGCCGCTGACCAGCCTCTGCATCAACAACAGCAGCGCTGAGTCGCTTCCGACTGTGCCTGCGCCAACCCGTCACCGGTTCAGCCGCGCCTCGCCTCCTCTGAATCGCCATCAATGACCCGCGGCCGCGCCTCTCCAACCCGTCGCCGGTTCGGCCGCGCCTCTCCAACTCGTCGCCGGTTCGGCCACGCCTCTCCAACCCGCCGCTGTGGCGGACGCACTTCAAACGGCTCGCCGGAGCGTCCACGCCTTGCTCCAGTTCACTGAAGCCTTCAAATCACAGTCGCCTCAGTAAACCGGCTAGATCTCTATGTTGCCGGGTCGCCTCCCCCTTGTTAGTTCGCTTCGCCGCCGACGCATTGTCAAACCGTCGTATCCTCATCTTCGCTGTTGCGGCTGTCATCAAAGTCGCCACTGCCACCGCGCCTTGAGCAGGCTGGGCAACCCGTCCCCGTTGAATCGAGCCGCCTTTACCAGTGTGTCGGCCTCGTGCTGCCTCTATTTCAAGTTGCCGCTGCCTCCGCCGAGCCGCTGTCTCTTTTCACCAAGAGCCTCCTCAGTCACCTTTATAACTGCGTCAGGACTCGGTTGCTACCTCCGCTAACCCGCCGGCCGCTGACTCGCCGGGCGCTTTGAAACCACCCTGCTGACTCGCCGGATGGGGTAGTTGCTGAGCGCCTGCATCACCGTCGAGCGGTCTCGTCTCCGTCACCAGCCTCGTACCAGTCTGTCTGTCACAGCTCGTGTGTGACTTTGCTGCTGAGCAGCCTTGCCTTTGAGCGCCTGACTGAAAGCAGTACAACCCCGCTTCAAAGCACCGCTTCAAAGCAGTACAGCGAATCAGCAAAGCTAGCGGACATCCACTACTGCTCCTACAAAAAGTTATCTACAGTATACGTGAAGGCCGAAGCCAACCCAATAATCAAAAACTTCCAATTAGCACTCCTACTCATCACGTGAAGGCTAGAGGACTAGAAAGCCAACGGAAAGATATATGAGGCGTTCCCGACGATAAATATGCCCCAATTTCTTGAAGTGAAGATTATACAAACTACGACGAATTCTGGCAAGGCCCTTGAAAGGATCAGCACAAAAATTCTTGGTTATCTACGGACGCCATATAATGATCATCTGTCGCCTAAAAATCAGATGATATTTATCTTACATATTTTGTTAAGTACATGTTGATTTCCTTCGATAAACAGCTACTCTGCCCTGCTGTATTTTTTGTACGCAGGACAATTATTCACTATGAATGTGGTTTATACCACGGATACGGAGTACATACTGGCAGCATTGCACCCGGTATTCGTCCGTGCCTCATTACCCGATAAATGGATGCGCGCAAGTCGCCGCTCTTGCGGCCCGAACTACTTCAACTCACCGGGACCGTCCCTGTGAATTAACTCGCCCGTCCGAACCGGTTTACAACGCCGCGACCGACTCATCTGTCTGTGCCGCCTCTGATGTTGCGGTCGTATTTTCCGTCCGTCTCTCGCGGCCTGGTCTACATCAACATACCGGACCGCACCTATCTGCATGAGCTGTTTATTGAGTATGAGCAAGTCACAACTTGGGTAGCCCGGCTTTCTTTCAAATTGGAGGCAAATTATCATCAACCGTCGTCTGCACTGGATGGTTCAATGGGCAGGCGCATAAGTCGCCGCCACTACAGTCTGGTTAACTTCAAATCACCAGTTGGAAGGAACCATTGGCCGAGTTGCTGAGACGGCTCATACGGGGACATTTAGCCGCAGACACATCAACCTTCTGTGGATCCACATCGTGCTATCAACATCAATGATATACAAGTTATGGCGGTTTATATCACGGTCAAATATGGAGCTTCTCAAGCCAACTCCTCGAGTCACCTTTAAGACTCGGGGGCTATGATGACGTGACTCAGCAAATCTTGCCAGTTTCAGCCGGTTTAAGAAACCCAGGACGATGGAGGGAAAGATAACTCGGTCCCGGAGGCTACTGTTATATTGATGAAAATTTAAAGGCCGCCAGAAAATTTCCGGTTTAGAAAGTATATAAAAGTTACAAAATCCCGGCTCAATGAAGAAGATTCGGGTCATCAGAAAGGATTCCGGTTGAAAATCCGGCTCAAGGGAAGTCAGTCTCACTGAAGCTCTCAAATAACCGGTTTACAATCCGGTTCAAGGGAAATTTGTTCTCCCACAAAGCTCTGAAGCGCTCAAATCCGGTTTAACAATGTCCGGTTCAAAAAGGAATTAACTTCTCGCAAGTTCGAGTTTCAAGATCGTCAGAAAATTTCCGGCAGAAAATGAAGATTCTGGTTTAAAATCCGGTTCAAGGGAAGGATGTCTCCCACAAAGCTTTGAAGCTCTCAATATCCGGTTTAACATCCGGTTCAAGAAGGATTTATCTCTTGTAAAAAGTTAAAGGGTGCCAAAGAGGACCTGCTGCCATGATGCCCGGTTCAAACATAGGTATCATGCCTTATTGGCTTATCATATTATTGATCACTTGGGGGCTTGGTCATATCTGAACCATAGTCACACCTCTTGATCGGCTCAATGCCACAACGTCACTAGGGGGCTCGGTCATGTCTGAACCAATGCAATACCTTTTGATAGGCGAAAGCCACCAGATCACTTGGGGGCTCGGTCGTGTCCGAACCGATGCAACACCTTTTGATCGGCGAAAGCCACCAGATCACTTGGGGACACGGTCAAGTCTGAACCGGTCACGCCTCTTGATCGGCCTAAAGGCCTTAGAGTCACTTGGGGGCTTGGTCGAACCCGAACCATTGCCATGCCACTTGATCGGCGTAATGCCACGGTTTCATTTGGGGACCTGGCTGACTTGAACCATAGCTACGCCTATTGGGAGCTTGGTCGTGTCCGACCATGGTAACGCCACTTGATCGGCTCAATAGCCTCTTTTTGCAAATGGTTTTATCATTGCCTTTGCTTGAAATTTTGTTTTGATAAATATTTCTTTCGTTGCGTCTTTAAACCGACAATTCTTAAACCAGTTCGACTGTCAAATTACAAATTAACGGAACACGGTCAAATCTTAATCCGGAGGCTACCTGCCCGGTTTGATTTTCTGTTACCATCCTATTATGGGGTAAGCCGGTGTTTATCAACCCGGCTCGGCTTTCAACTACAAGTTGTCAGTACACGATCAAGTTATAATCCGGAGATTATCAGCCCGGTCTATTTTGACTACAAGTCACCAGTATTGTATATGGTTAATCCGGTGTTTATCACAAACCCGGTACGGTTTTATCATAAACCGGCACAATATGAAAGGAGTTATCATTACTCAAATATTGGGGTTATCACTCTTACTACAAAAAGTTGGTAAACCAACGATGTGATTCAATGTCACAGGTATGATATATTTCATATTTTTAAGTGCAGCCTTGGTTATAAACCCAGGTTATATGTTGGGCATTATGACCCGTCCGGCGGTAAACTGCCAGGACACTTTAAACTTGTTGTATGCAGAAACAGGTTGAATAAAGTATGATGATAAATTATCCGGTGTTTTTTAAACCGGCCTGGCTTTAAGACAATAAGTCGCCAGCATGACGATAAATTATCCGGTGTTTTGTTAAACCGGCCTGTCTTTAAGACAATAAGTCGCCAGTATATGATGAGAAATTATCCGGTGTTTTATTAAACCGGCCTGGCTTTGGACTATAAGTCGCCAGTATATATTTGGATTGCGCCATTGAAATTATGCGCTTATAAATCATTGGGTTATTCAAATAGCCAAACTTGGCTGAATTTTCATTATGATATTGAATGAATAATGTTTTCATACAGGATTATATTATTCAAATAGCCAACATGGCTGGATTTTTATTATGGTTATCAATAACCAGTATTATGATTAAGGTTTTCAAAGTCGCTTTAGCGCAATGGCTATCATATTATCAATGGATACGATTTATTCTACAATTGAAGGAATAGTCCTGAGTCACTGCAGGCTTACGACCTGGCACTTGGGGGCTACATTATTTAAGTTGAGATTACATCAAATACACAAGTTTCATGTCGCTGCAAGCATGCACCATGACACATGGGGGCTAATGCAAACTCATTTTTTTGCTCATATTATTGAAGACCCGACTCATCACATTATAATGAGCTGGCCCTTGGGGGCTACCAATTGCTCCTGTCAACAATTCAAGGTACACAAATTTTCATCTATTATTGAAAGGTCCACTGCTCAGTTGGTAAAGCACAAGGCTCTTAACCTTGTGGACGTGAATTCAAGCCCCATGATGGGGGTTATATCATATGATGTTATTTTCGTTGAAGTATATATCAAGTCCCGGCTCAATATTATCTTACTGAGCCGGCCCTTTGGGGCTATACATCATTGCTCAAATCTACATGATTATATTTACAAAGTCCCTGCTCATTATTGCATAATGACCCGGCCCTTGGGGGCTACAAGTGATAGGCATATAAGAGGTATATTTTTGTCGGTGT
Organism: Aegilops umbellulata; assembly: GCA_032464435.1. Taxonomy (NCBI): domain Eukaryota; kingdom Viridiplantae; phylum Streptophyta; class Magnoliopsida; order Poales; family Poaceae; genus Aegilops; species Aegilops umbellulata. The sequence goes on along the minus strand of CP136056.1, from coordinate 315,112,256 downwards.
ACTAAAGTAGGGGTACCTTAGTACCCCGAACTTGTGCACGGGCAGTAGTAGCGTCCCGCGGCAAGGCTTGCCAGGGGAGCGACAAGAGTCTCCACGGCCCTTTCTGGGCCGGACGAAGGCCAAGTGATCGAGCCTAGAAGACCAGGCCCCGGCAAGAGGAGCTTGCCGGGCCAAGGAGGCGAGTCCGGCAAGAGGAGCTTGCCGGGCCAAGGCGGCAAGGCCCCGGCAAGAGGAGCTTGCCGGGACGACTAAGCCGAAGCACCAAGGCCCCGGCGGGAGGAGCTCGCCGGGACGGCCAAGCCAAGGCACCCCAAGAAAAGCCTGCCGCGGCGCGCCGCGCGCCCCGGCAAGGCCTGACGAGCGGCAAGCTTTCAGGTGCGGCAAGACAACCACCGCGGCAAGCCACTTGCCGCGGCAAACCACCACCTCAGGCCTGCGCTCCAGCTCACCTGACCACGCGTCACTCTAGAGCTTCCCCAGAGGCACGTGGCGGGGCGCCGCGCAACCTGAGGCGCGCGGTGGCATGCGACGTTGGCAGAGTCGCCCCCGTGGCAAGCGGAGGCGCCCCCAACGGTCCGCCTCGGTACTGTTCGGGCGATCCAGACGGGCATTTAATGCCTTTGTCCCCCCGCCGTCAGAGTTAGGTGCGATAGCACTGTGCGGCCACTGTTCGCACAGTTCCTTGCCATTTTTACCCTCACCTGTGTCGCTACCTGTGGGAAACCCCTTAGCATATAAAAGGAGGCCCATGCGCACGTAGGGGTAGGACCCCGAAGGAAAAAACCCGGTAGACCCTCGTCTACGTCCATCTCCGACTTACTGTAGCTTCTTGCGCTCCAGAGCAAGAACTCGAATCAACCAGACAAGCAGCAGTAGGGTTTTACGCATCCGTGTGGCCCAAAGCTGGGTAAAATCGTTGTGTGTGTGTGTTGCCTCGATCTGCTCTTTGTGCAACCTCCGCCCCCCGCCGAACCGAAAAGGGGCTCCGTCCCCATAGGTGCTCGTGGAGGCCGATTTCCCCCCACATCTTTGGCGCGCCAGGTAGGGGGTGCGTCGAGATTGTGTGAACCAGATCCTGCGTCCGCGCGAGCCAGACTCTCATTGTTTGCGCCGGCATGGCGCCGAAGAAGAAAGCTCCGGAGGTGACCGGTCCGTCAGCGTCGAACCCACCGCCCATGGAGCAGACGGGTGGTGGGGAGGACGCCGGCGGAGGAACGGGCGCCGTCGAACCAGTTCTTGGTCCCGCGACGTCCGAGCTCGCCCCGCGCCCCTCTCAGGAGGCGCGAAACCAGCAGCGTCATGGTACCCATGGTACCATACGCTCGCTGGACCCAGACCGTGTTGGTGGGTCCCAAGGCGCTCAGGACCAGCATGCGATCCAGCGTGCCGGAACGAGCGTCGCGCGGCTGCCTGGACCGGGTGCTGCTCCTTCTAACATAGTTAGGAGTTCGAGCACATCCCGCTCATCGCGCCGTTCGCCGCCTCTGCCCGCCACCCCGGCGGAAGCTCTCATGCGAGCTCAGCTACTCCTAGACTACCCTCGGACGGCGGACAAGCTCGACGACTGGAGGGCAACCATCCAGAGCCTCATCGGTTTCGCCAACGGCGACACTCCGCGGCAGCACAGCGCGTCGCAGCCGCGGCCAGTCACCCAGGCGAGAACCGATGGCGCCAAGAATGGCGGGGGTGCGACCACCGTGCACTCCCCGCCACAGAAGCCGCGGTCGCCGACTCGCCGGGCTCGCCTCGACAACGACTCCACTGCGTCGTCGAACCCGCGAACTCGCCGCGACCAACGCAAAGTCCTTCACGAACGAAGGGAAGAAGACGCTCGAACCCGCATCGAGCGGAGAAGAGAGGCGCGGCGTCAATCAGACCAGCGCGTTGAGCCCTCTGGAAACATGCACGCACCGGGGGAACCAGGCGAACTGCCGTATTCGGTAGGCTGCCCCGCGTTCACCCGCGAGCTGCGGCAAGTCCAGTGGCCCAGCACGAAGAACTTCAAGCCCGACGTGCCCGAGAAGTACGACGGCAAGTCACACCCGTCGGAGTTCCTCAGCATCTACACCATTGCGGTGCAGGCTGCCGGGGGACGGGACGACAAGATCCTTGCCAACTACTTCCTGCTGGTACTCAAGCCCAACGTCAGATCCTGGCTCATGCACTTGCCGGACGGCTCCATCTCCTCCTGGCCAGATCTATGCCATCAGTTCGTTGGCGCCTTCACGGGCGGCCACAAACCCCATGGCCAGTCAAGCGACCTTCATCTGCTTGTTCAGAAGGAGGGGGAGCCTTTGCGCAAGTTCATCCAGAGGTTCAGCCGTGTGCACTACAACATCCCAGACGTCCACCCCGCCGCGGTGATCAGCGTGTTCCACCAGAACGTGCGCAACCGCAGGATGCGGGAGGAGATGGCGATGTGCAAAATCAAGGAGGTCAGCGAGCTTTATGCCCTGGCCGACAAGTGTGCACGCGCTGAGGAGGGGAGGAAGCTCCCCGGAGAAAGTGTTGGAGAAGGAGAATCTGACAATGAAGGTACCGCCCCGGCAAGGAGAGGCCGGCGGCGGAACGGCAAAAAGAAGAAAAACCCAGAGGTGCTGGTTGTCGAGAAGTCCGGCAGTGAGGGCTCCGCCAAGAAAGCCCAGGCGGGAGGCCCCGGCAAGGAGGTTGTCGGGTGCGCCAACTGCCGGGCGGTGGCTGCTGCCGATAAGCGGGACGGTACCGACAAGAAGTACTGCAAGATCCACCGTACCAGGGGCCACGACCTCCAGAGTTGCAAGCAAGTCGAGCGACTCGTCGAGCTGCAGAAGGCCGAGTACGCACGACGCAACAAGGAGAGCGCCCAAGCAGGCGGCGGGGGATCCGGCACGAAGCGTCCCGGCCCGGGGGAGCGCCGCGGCAAGGACAAGCAGCGGCAAGCAGACAGACCTCCCCGGGGACGCGACAAGGACGAAGACGATGACGACGACGAAGACATGGAAGACCCCGAGACCAGCGAGCAGGAGTTTTAGAAAGCCACTGAGGTCTTGTGTGTGGACGGCGGTGCCTCCCTGCACGCTTCCCACCACCAGCTTAAACGGTGGGTGCGGGAGGTCAATGCAGCGGAGCCACCCGTCGAGTCACGCAGACCCCTGAGATGGTCCAGCACGCCTAACATCTTCGACATTGAGGACCACCCTGATCGCACAACCGCGGTCGGGTGCTTGCCGATGTTGGTTTCCCCAACGGTCCGCAACCTCAAGGTCACTAAGATGCTAGTTGACGGCGGGGCCGGCTTGAATCTGATCTCCTCTGCTGTTCTCCGGAGACTCCAAGTTCCCGACAGCGAGCTCGAAGAAACCGGCACATTCCAAGGAATCAACCCGGGAAGGAGCAAGCCGAAGGGAAAGATCACGCTGCCGGTAACATTTGGCAGCGAGCTGAATTTCAGGACTGAGAAGGCCACCTTTGACGTCGCCGACTTTCCGTTGCCTTACAACGGGATCCTCGGCCGACCAGCGCTCGCCAAGTTCATGGCGGCCTCTCACTATGCGTATAACATGCTCAAGATGCCTGGCCCAATAAGCGTCATTTCTGTCCCCGGCGACAAGAAGGATGCCCTTATCTGCGCCGACCAAATATACCGGGACGCAACAGCAGCAACGGCCTGCGGCCCACTTGCCACTGGAGCTTCCGGGGGAAAGAAGAAGTCCGGCAAGTGCTCTGGCGCCCACTCCGGCAAGCGCGTCTCTTCGGAGTGCTGCGCTGCCGTCGAGGACGTGCCATCGAGCCCCGCCGGCAAGAAGACCAAGCCCGGCAAGTGCTCTGGCGCCCACTCCGGCAAGCGCGCCTCTTTGGAGTGCTGCGCTGCCGTCGAGGACGTGCCATCGAGCCCCGCCGGCAAGAAGACCAAGCCCGGCAAGTGCTCTGGCGCCCACTCCGGCAAGCGCGTCTCTTCGGAGTGCTGCGCTGCCATCGAGGACGTGCCATCGAGCCCCGCCGGCAAGAAGACCAAGCCCGGCAAGTGCTCTGGCGCCCACTCCGGCAAGCGCACCTCTTCGGAGTGCTGCGCTGCCGTCGAGGACGTGCCATCGAGCCCCGCCGGCAAGAAGACCAAGCCCGGCAAGTGCTCTGGCGCCCACTCCGGCGAGCGCGCCTCCTCGGAGTGCTGCGCTGCCGTCGAGGACGTGCCATCGAGCTCTCCCGGCAAGAAAGCCAAGCCCGGCGAATGCTCTGGCGCCCACTCTGGCAAGCGCGCCTCTTCGGAGCGCTGCGCTGCCGTTGAGGACGCACCATCGAGCCCCGCCGGTAAACACAAGAAGACGACGGCTGCTCCACCAGCGACCAAGAAGGTGCCCGCCAAGGAGGACGGCACTGGTGGTACCTTCACCATCAGTGCCACTCTCGACCCCAAATAGGAAAGCGCGCTCGTTGCTTTCCTACGGGCGAATGTCGATGTGTTTGCCTGGCAACCATCTGACATCCCCGGCGTTCCCAGGGAAGTGATTGAGCACCACCTTGCCGTCTGTCGTCATGCGCGGCCCGTCAAGCAAAAAGTCAGGAAACAAGCGGTGGAGCACCAAGAGTTTATCGCGGAGGAGATCAGGAAGTTGGAAGCGGCAGGCCTCGTCAGAGGCGTGCTCCATCCGACGTGGTTGGCCAATCCTGTTGTCGTGCGCAAAGCAAACGGGAAGTGGAGGCTTTGCATCGATTTCACCGATGTCAACAGAGCTTGCCCTAAAGATCCATTTCCCTTGCCGCGCATCGACCAGATTGTTGACTCCATGGCCGGATGTGGCCTGCTTTCATTCCTCGACGCCTACTCCGGGTACCACCAGATTTTCATGACCAAAGAAGATGAAGAGAAGACTGCGTTCATCACTCCATGCGGCACGTACTGTTTTTGTGTGGATGCCTTTTGGACTGAAGAACGCAGGCTCGACGTTTGCGAGGGTTGTCCACACTGCTTTCGAGCCACAGATGCACAGAAATGTGGAGGCCTACATGGATGACATTGTGGTCAAGAGCAGAGACAAGGCAACCTTGGTTCAAGACTTGGAAGAGACCTTTGCGAACTTGCGCAAGATCAGCCTCAAGCTCAACCCCGAGAAGTGCGTGTTCGGAGTCCCCTCCGGCAAGCTTCTCGGGTTCTTCGTGTCTCAGCGTGGGATCGAAGCCAACCCCGACAAGATCAAGGCCATCGAGCAGATTGAAGCACCAACGCGTGTCAAGGACGTGCGAAGACTTGCCGGCTGCATGGCGGCTCTCAGTAGGTTTATTTCCAGGTCTGCGGAACGCGCCCTGCCGTTTTTCAAAATCTTGAAAAAGGCAGGTCCAGTAAAATGGACTCCCGAAGCGGAGGCTGCGCTGCAAGACTTGAAGAAATACCCGTCCTCCGCTCCTATACTTGTCGCGCCTAGACCGCAAGAGAAGTTGCTGCTCTACCTAGCGGCAACCAATCAAGTGGTTAGTGCTGCGTTAGTAGCGGAGAGGGAAGCTGATGACGAGCCAGCAACCACGGCAAGCGCGTCCGACGACAAGTAGGGGGCTTCCCCGACAAGCTCTGGCCCCGGCAAAGGCGAATCCGCGCAAGCGCAAGGGGAAGTGCAGAAGAACAGGATGGTGCAGCGCCCAGTTTACTTCGTCAGTTCCCTCCTGCAGGGGGCTAGGTCGAGGTACTCTGGTGTGCACAAATTGCTCTTCGGCCTCCTCATGGCCTCGAGGAAGCTGCGCCATTACTTCCAAGCACACGAGATCACAGTGGTCACTCGCTTTCCGCTTAAGAGGATACTGCAGAATCTCGAAGCAACAGGCAGGATTGTCGAGTGGGCACTAGAACTGTCAAGCTTTGGCCTCAAGTTTGAGAGCACATCGACCATCCAGAGCAGAGCATTGGCAGAGTTCATAGCAGAGTGGACGCCGACACCGGACGAAGAAATTCCAGAGACGAGCATCCCCGGCAAGGAAGCAACCAAAGAGTGGCTGATGTACTTTGATGGTGCCTTTTCGCTGGAAGGCGCCGGTGCCGGCGTGCTGCTCATCGCGCCCACCGGAGAGCACCTCAAGTACATCGTCCAGATGCACTTTCCCAAGGAGCAAGCAACCAACAATACGGCAGAGTATGAAGGTTTGCTCGCCGGTCTCAGGATCACGGCGGAACTTGGGATCAAGAAGCTCATTGTCAGGGGTGACTCGCAGCTCGTCGTCCGCCAAGTGAACAAGGATTACCAGTGCCCGTTGATGGAGGCTTACGTTGATGAAGTGAGGAAGCTGGAAGAGCGCTTTGACGGCCTGCAAATGGAATACGTTCCAAGAGCAGAGAACGACATCGCCGACGGCCTGTCAAAATGCGCCGCACTAAAGCTACCTGTGGAACCAGGGACTTTTGTGCTCAAGCTGACTCAGTCATCCGTGACACCATCGACTGGGCCAAGCAAGAAGAGAAAATCGGTCTCCGGTGACTATCTCCCGGCAGAGCTTCCTGAAGCCGCCGTCAAGAGAGTCCCCAAGATCGACGCCAAGAGTGCGGAGGAGTTGCCCGCTCCGGCAAGCCCCAGGGTTTGTCCCGACGAAGCAGGCGCTCCTGGCAAGCCATGCCCCGGCAAGCTTGCCGGGGAACGTCAAGCTCCGGCTGAGCCCCAAGTCCTCGCCGTAGAAGCTGATGTTCCCGCAGCCGCCGACATGCCTTTAGTCCTCGTCGTCGAGCCACAGGCTCTGACGTGGGCACAGCAGATCGTCCGTTTCCTCCAGACAGGAGAACTTCCCGAAGAACAAGAAGAAGCGGAAAGAGTAGCCCGGCAGTCCAGTATGTACCAGTTCGTCGACGGCGCACTGTACAGAAGAGGACGCAATGGGGTGAAATTGAAGTGCATTCACCGGGAAGACGGACAGGAGCTGTTGGCGGAGATACACGGAGGCATATGTGGACACCACATTGGCGCCAGAGCACTTGCCGGCAAAGCATTCTGGCAAGGTTTCTTCTGGCCAACAGCCCTCCAGGATGCAACTGCACAAGTAACCAAGTGTGAAGCCTGCCAGTTCCATTCCAAGAAGATACACCAGCCAGCTCAAGCTCTCCAGACGATCCCTTTGTCCTGGCCCTTCTCGGTCTGGGGGCTCGATATCCTCGGCCCCTTCCCCCGAGCCGTCGGGGGCTTTGAGTACTTGTTTGTTGCCATCGACAAGTTCACAAAGTGGCCAGAAGTGGAACCGGTGAGGAAGGTGACAGGCCAGTCCGCGATCAAATTCTTTAGGTCGATTGTTTGCCGCTTCGGGGTCCCCAACAGGATCATCACCGACAACGGTACGCAGTTCACAAGCCACGCTTTCATGCAGTACACCCAAGACCTCGGCACCAAGGTCTGCTTCGCTTCTGTTGCTCATCCCCGGAGCAACGGTCAAGCGGAAAGGGCCAACGCTGAGGTACTGCGCGGGCTCAAGACCAGAAGTTTTGACAGGCTGCTCAAGCGCGGACGGAACTGGATCGAGGAGCTACCGGCGGTTCTTTGGTCGGTCAGAACGACGCCAAATCGAGCCACCGGCCAGACACCATTTGCTCTAGTCTATGGAGCAGAAGCAGTTACCCCCACGGAACTCGTATACGGGTCACCTCGAGTGCTCGCTTATGATGAGCTTGAGCAAGAGCGGTCGCGTGAAGATGACGCACTGCTCCTCGAGGAGGATCGTCTCCAGGCTGCTGCGCGATCCGCTTGCTACCAGCAAGCTCTGCGTCGCTATCATAGCCGCAAAGTTAAAGCCAGGAGCCTCGAGGAAGGCGACCTTGTTTTTCGGCGCGTTCAATCGGCCAAGATACACAACAAGTTGACGCCGAAGTGGGAAGGCCCTTACCGGGTGAAACGAGTCACGAGGCCCGGCGCCGTCCGCCTCGAGACCGAAGATGGTACTCCGGTGAGCAATTCCTGGAACATTGAGCATCTTCGCAAGTTTTACCCGTAAGGCGCGGTTGTCGGACCCCGTCCGGCAACCAACTCTTTGTACAAAGTCTTGCCGCAGTTGCATGTAATCCTTTGTACAAAGCCAGGCGCAGACCCTGGTAGCAGATAATGAAGCGCTGGCGCCCCCAAGTTTTAGCATGCATGCTGAGTCGAGTCTCGTCCTTGGTTAGGGTTGGTAGTGCCTAACAGTCGCTAACCCCTAACTTAGAGGTCGAGTCCGCGTCTTTTTCCCGTCCTTCCCCTTTGGCTCGCAGGAATTGCATACCCTTGCCGAGCCGCTCAAGGACGAAGAAGGGGAGAAGGGCGAGCCAGCACCCGCGCCCCGGCAAGCCAAAGTTGCCGGGGGTTGCAACCTCAGATAAGTCTTTACATCCCTTATCATGCATTCTCTCGTGAGCTGCGGAATGTGAAAACCTTGCTTCCTCCTAAAAGCTGTCGTGCTCTCTTAAGCGACAAACCCCAGAGCGCGTTCCCGGGGCCCGCTTCTGATAGTAGCCGCGGCGGCAAGAGGAGGAAGCGAAGGGCCAGAACCCGCCTTCTCCCTGCCTCCGCCAAGAGCGTGAGGAGGGCCAAGGGGCGCGGGGAGACGGCAGGGTCCGTTGCCGGGCGGGGAAGTGTCTATCTTAACGATGCAAAGGGTTCGCTCCTTGTCGCGGGATGTACCCGCGAGACAAATGGTCCGGCAAACACTCCCTTTTCATTAAAAACATTCCACTCAGGTACAACTCAGAGAGAATGAAAAACATGAAAGATGGGATTACAAGATTTAAACACAATTAAGGCCCGAGGGCTTACAAGATAAAAAGAGATAAGGTGCCCATGATCCCTTTCTTGTCTCTCTCCTCAGGAGGTAGGGCAAGGAGGCGAGAAGGGCAAAAGGGGCGCCTAGACGAGCTACGGGTGGCAGAAGACGCCAAGAGAGCATCCGGGGCTCCGCCCGGGGGCTCCGGAGGCCGGATGGAGACGGCGACGCCGGAAGCGGAGCTCGAAAAGGAGGCTGCGGGACATCAACACCCTGTCAAGGGCATCTAGCCCTCGTACTTCGAGTTGACGGCCTTGCCGCCGGCCTCTTCCGCAGCCTCGCCACTCCGGCCGCCCGAGAAGACGAAGCCCCGGCAAGAGGAGCTTGCCGGGCCGGGGAGAAGACCCCGGTGGTCGTCGCCGCGAGCAGGGGTGGTGACGGCGTCTGGGGCGAAGCTGGAAGACGAGGCAGCGGCCTTGCCGCCCACCCTCTTCCTCTTCCGCAGCCTCCCTACGCCAGCCGCCCAAGGAGACGACCCCGGGGAGTTCACGGCGCCAGCGACGCGGACGATGGGGGTCGCCGGTGCCACGCGGAGCTGCGACCGGCACCTAGTCGGACCCGTCATCCCGGCGACCGCTCCCCTCGTCGTCGCTGTCGCTCCCCTCCTCGTCAATCTCGCTCGAGGAGGAGCCTTCGCTGTCGGAGGAGCTATCCACGCAGCACCGGGCCCGGGTGCCGAGGTCCCCGAAGACCTTGACGGAGAGGAGATCACCCTCCATCAGCTCAAAATGGAGGGTGAACCCCTCCATCAAGCTGTGGATCTGGGCGAACGACTTCCACCCTCGGCCAAGATACATCACGCCGGGGGCTCGGGATTCGACGTGGACTCGCGTACCACTGATCCCGCAGCCCCTCATGCGCAGTCTCAGCGTCTCGTGTTGCTCCGCTTCCAGGACGTCCACGAAGGGAGCCGGGAGGCGGAGGCGACGGCGAGGCGCCCGGCGCAGCCTGATGATGAACTCGCAGGGGTCGTCCCCGAGATGAACCGCCAGGAGAAATGGAGCCGCCGGCGGAGGCGAGGCCGACGCGCCGCCCCGCCCGCCTCGAGCGCCTCAGCCCCGTCCACGGCCTCATCCACGACCTCGCCCCCTCCCCCTTCCCCTTACGGTTGGCTCCGTCACCATGGGTGCAAGGGGAGGAGGGGCGCGCTGCCTGGCGGCAACCCTTGCCGCCACCGAAGAAGGACCAGGGTTCCCTTTCTCCATGACAGTTAGGGAGAGGGGACCAGGGATCTAAGAGAAGAAAGAAGGAAGGAGTGCGGACCCTCATCACCCCCTTCCGCTCCTTATAAAGGGGCGGAGTGGGGGCTCGGCCGCCCCGCCCAACCAATCAAAGCAGAGGAAGAGCAGGCGACGGGGCCGACCCTCTACTTCGACCCGCGTCGGCCCGGTTTCCTGCCTCCACCACCGCAACCCCAAGCGCATGGAGGACGCGTGGCGGGCGAGCACGGCCGAGGCGACAGATGAGGCGACCTCTCCCCACCCCATGATCGTGGGGGCGGGCGCCCCGAAAGCCGCGCCTCGACCCCGTTCGTTCACCAAGCCGCGCCTCCACGTCTCCCCCCCACTTGAAAGTGGGGGCGGACGTTTCACTTTTCCAAATAAAGGAATCGTGCCCGACGTGACGCATGCCTGCGGGCCTGAAGCCCCGCGCACGCCACCCACGTCACGCACGCCTCGCACGCCTCGCCCCCCACGACGCCGCGATAAGTGCACGCCACTTGGGGAGGGCGCGACGGGCACGGAGTTAAGGAGCAGCGCAACCCAGGCCACGCGTGCCCGTGCACTGTTAGGGCCTGGCCCAACAACGCTCGGCACCGTGTATGGCCCAGACCCGGGGGCTCCTATCGGTGTACTAAAGTAGGGGTACCTTAGTACCCCGAACTTGTGCACGGGCAGTAGTAGCGTCCCGCGGCAAGGCTTGCCAGGGGAGCGACAAGAGTCTCCACGGCCCTTTCTGGGCCGGACGAAGGCCAAGTGATCGAGCCTAGAAGACCAGGCCCCGGCAAGAGGAGCTTGCCGGGCCAAGGAGGCGAGGTCCGGCAAGAGGAGCTTGCCGGGCCAAGGCGGCAAGGCCCCGGCAAGAGGAGCTTGCCGGGATGACTAAGCCGAAGCACCAAGGCCCCGGCGGGAGGAGCTCGCCGGGACGGCCACGCCAAGGCACCCCAAGAAAAGCCCGCCGCGGCGCGCTGCGCGCCCCGGCAAGGCCTGACGAGCGGCAAGCTTTCAGGTGCGGCAAGACAACCACCGCGGCAAGACACTTGCCGCGGCGAACCACCACCTCAGGCCTGCGCTCCAGCTCACCTGACCACACGTCAGTCTGGAGCTTCCCCAGAGGCACGTGGCGGGGCGTCGCGCAACCTGAGGCGCGCGGTGGCATGCGACGTTGGCAGAGTCGCCCCCGTGGCAAGCGGAGGCGCCCCCAACGGTCCGCCTCGATACTGTTCGGGCGATCCAGACGGGCATTTAATGCCTTTGTCCCCCCGCCGTCAGAGTTAGGTGCGATAGCACTATGCGGCCACTGTTCGCACAGTTCCTTGCCATTTTTACCCTCACCTGCGTCGCTACCTGTGGGAAACCCCTTAGCATATAAAAGGAGGCCCATGCGCATGTAGGGGCAGGACCCCGAAGGAAAAAACCCGGTAGACCCTCGTCTACGTCCAGCTCCGACTTACTGTAGCTTCTTGCGCTCCAGAGCAAGAACTCGAATCAACCAGACAAGCAGCAGTAGGGTTTTACGCATCCGTGCGGCCCGAAGCTGGGTAAAATCGTTGTGTGTGTGTCGCCTCGATCTGCTCTTTGTGCAACCTCCGCCCCCCGCCGAACCGAAAAGGGGCTCCGTCCCCATAGGTGCTCGTGGAGGCCGATTTCCCCCGACAATTTTCAAGCTGGATGTTAATTACAAGTAGGGCCCAGTGCTATCAATATTTATAAACCGGTGATCTTGGCAATGATAAACCGGCAAGTTCTGTGTCCTTAAACCGGCTGAAGATCAGATGAACATTTCAAGGACCAATATTGTTTTTAAGCATTGGGAGCTGAATCAAAGGAGTTATTCTTCACAATATATTTTCTATGAGAAACCAATGTCAGCAAGTTGATTATGAAGCTGGCCTGTTAAACCAGATTTTCTAGAAGGAGGAAATGACAAGGACTTAAGGACGATCAGGTGTCGGTTTACAAAAATTCTTAACCCGGAGCACAACCTGTCAAATTTGTTCTGGTGTTTATTTGCAGCATAAGTTTACCATGGATAAATCCAAGCTAAACTTGGGGGCTAATGTCGGGGATATACCCCGCGGCGTAAACCGGCCGGAAGTTAACCCGGCCGGACTTGGCGGTTTATCTGAAGACCCGCCCTGACCTTGGCGGTTTACAAGCAACCCGCTTGGTCGTTATGACTCACTGGTAACCCGGCGGGCGAATCAGACGGATGACAAGGCCCAAGGCCCAGAAGGCCGATTCAACTATGGTGGGCCGGTTTAAGAGGAAAGGAATATTTGCCTTACAAGGAGTTAAGGCCAGGACTTGTATCCGGTTTGTATTAGAGATAGACTAGTCCTAATCCTAATAGGACTCCACATGTAAACCGCCCCTTCAACATATATAAGGAGGGGCAGGGTACCCCAAAGAGGGACGAGTTAGAAGCTACAAGCAAGAAGAAACAATCTTAGGGCTAGACACAATTAGAGGAGAGCCGGTTTACGGCGACTCCCTCGTAATGATAATGAGATCTAGCCTCAAACAGCATGTAGGGCTATTCCAGATGATGTTTCTCGGGGCGCGAAGCTGTCTAAATCCTTGTCTTATGTGTTTATCCGCCCTGCGTCTCTCGTCCCACTCAACCCCTCTCAAGCTACCACACAGATGCGTTGTCCTCACGACTAAGTCCTGACACTAAGGACATCTGCCGTGACAAATCCATGACAATTAGAGCTCTTGAACTCCTGCATAATGTAGTAGTCCTTCCAAAGGTGGTTTGCTGGCACCTCCTTCGTCCCATGCTTTGGACAGGGCTGGTTCAACAGATAATTCAGTCGGTCCGGATTAGGACTAGGTGCTCCACTGCGGTTCTGTGATTTACCCTTGCGTCGCTGGCCCTTGTCCTGTGCATTGGTGTTAGCCACAAAGTCCATGTTGCCATCCGCTTTACGCTTGCCTCCGCCGCCATTACCTGCTGAGTGATGTTGCTGACCCTTGGAGTTGTCGTTCCTCCTTCCCTTCCCTGTCTTTTCATCATCAGACTCGGGATTCTTGGTACTATCAGAATCAGCATACTTTACCAAAGCGGCCATAAGAGTCCCCATGTCAGTGCAATGGCGCTTCATTCGTCCTAACTTCAACCTTAGGGGTCCAAACCGGCAATTGCCCTCCAAGGTTATGACTGCCGTGTCAGCGTTGATGCGGTCTGATGAGTGTAGAATTTGTGAGACCCGGCGTACCCAATGAGTGGTTGATTCTCCTTCTTCCTGGACACAGGCAGCTAAATCCACTATCGACATGGGCTGCTTACATGTGTCTTTGAAGTTATTGATAAACCGGGCCCGTAACTGGGCCCATGAACTGATAGAATTGGATAGCAGGCTCTTCAACCAGGTACGGGCCGTCCCTTCAAGCATCATGGTGAAATACTTTGCACATGCCGCCTCATCTACATCCAGCATCTCCATGGCCATCTCATAGCTCTCCACCCATGTCTCTGGGGGTTGATCCGCCGTATAGTTTGGTACCTTGCGCGGGCCCTTGAAATCTTTAGGCAGGCGCACATTGTGTAAAGCGGGAACAAGGCAAGGTACCCCCAATGCGCTAGAATTAAGCCCAGGCTCAACCAAAGTGGTCAGACGAACTGGCGTAAGCTGACGAGCTTGATGCTGTGCCGCTAACTCGGCCTCCCTGCATGCTCGGGCCCGGTCCACCACCTCCTGGGCGTTGTCGGTACCACCGGCCGGATTGTTGCCATGGGGCGCCCCACGCCGTGCATTACTTGACACAGCTGGTTCCTCCATATGCCTGCTATAACTCCGGTTTGGACGTGGGGTAGAATGAATCCGGTCGTGGCTGTATGAATACGCTTCCTATTGGACCAGAGCCGTCCTAAGGAGCTCCTTGACCCGACGCATCTCTATGGCCTGTAATGAATCACCTTCGACTGGAATAGCCTCCAACCGTGCCGCGGCTGCGACAAGGTTATCCAGCGGGTTGGAGAATGACCCGGAGGTGTGGGCACAGCCTGCGGTACACCAGTATTATGACGGGGCATATCTATCAAGCGAGGCTGGACCGGCTCGCCTGTCCCAGGCACCTCCGCCCGGTTTACCGCCGGCGGATTACTGGCTCCCGCACCAGGGGTGTTCAAAAGGTCCCTTGCTTCGAAAACTGATGACTTCCTGTGATGCGCTCTGGTCCAGCATGAGTTTGTAAGCTTGTGCGTCCAAAGCGGCCCGTTCTGCAGTCATCCTGACCTCTTCAGCTGCTAAATCCGCTTTGGCCTGAGTGATCTGCTCCCTCACCTTTGCAATCTCTGCGTTGTGTGCGTCTTGATCCGTCGGGTTATCTTCTGCCATGAGCGCAGCCAATGCATCAAACATATCTGATAAGACTTGAGCCGGCGGGCGCACAGGGCCTCCTGCCCCGGCAGCCGTTGCCGCTGCTGAACCGGAAACCATCGCTGCGGCAGTTGATGAATGAATCGCTGCTTGCATACCGGCCATGAATATTCCAATCCGGTTGGGCAAATCAGAGGGGTCCGGAATACTGTCGCCATCGGAACAGCCCCCAATTCGGCCACTTTGTAGCTGATACAAAGACTCAGTTTCTCCGATTGACGACTCGTCGCCAGAGTAAACGACGGTTTCACCACCAGATCCTGATCCATCCTCATAGCTTCCTCCATGGATGACTCCCACGAAGGCACGCTTCACAGCCGGCTTAACCCGGGCAGGTCACGCACGCTGAGCTGTCTCGATGAGGTCGGTGCAGATGTCCAGCTCAGTGCCCAGTTCACCGATCTTGCCAATGAAAACGTGTATGCCGCCAAAAGGGACCCGGTACCCATACTCGATCGAGCCAGCCTCGGGGCCCCAGCCTTCATCGTCGATGTAGATCTTGCCACGACGACTCTTGGTCATCCGGCCCACAGCGTATCCCTCGAGTCCTTCAAAGCGGCCCTCCAAGAACTTGAAACCATCGTGCGATAGCCCCACGGTGGGCGCCAACTGTCGTGGTTTTGTCACGGCAGATGTCCTAGCCAAAGGACTTAGTCGTGGAGCCATTGCAATGGGTTAACTCGAAGGGGTTAAAGCGGACACAAGGACACAGAGGATTTATACTAGTTCGGCCCCTTCGATGAAGGTAAAAGCCTACGTCTAGTTGTGATGGAATTGATGGGGTTTCGAGGATTAGGGAGCAAACAAGCTTCGCCTAAGCCTCGAGTTGTGATTGTCTCCCCTGAACCGTCGTCGGATCGTCCCTTTATATACACGGGGACGCCCGTCGGTTTACAGAGTCCCAATCACCGGTTAATATTCGTATCCGGGTTGGTCTCTTTCTATTCCTAACTTATAACACAAGTTTATACATCAGGCCGGTTTACGGCTATAGGTTCTAAACCGACTATAGGCCTTAGGCCCTTATCTGCCTCTCTGGGCTTTAATACCATTGAACTACTGATGAAGTTAACCCGGCCCTGGTAGGCCGGTTTACGCCCAGTAGTAATATCCCCAACAAAGAGGCATGAGCTAACATACTTTCCGTACTTGGATCCTATGCACTTATGATTGGAAATCTAGCAAGCATCCGCAACTACCAAAGATCACTAAGGTAAAACCCAACCATAGCATTACGTATCAAGTCCTCTTTATCCCATACGCAACAACCCCCTTACTCGGGTATGTGCTTCTGTCACTCACACCACCCACCATAAGTGAATCATGAACGTATTGCAACACCGTACAACGGGGATCCCTCATGTTTGCGCGACATGGAGGGCACCATAGGACAACACCAAAATAAAATATACAACTCAAACCAATCACGATCATTAATCAACCCACAAGACAAAACAGATCTACTCAAACATCATAGGATAACCACATATCATTGGATAATAATATATAGTGTTGAGCACCATGTTTAAGTAGAGAATTGCAGCGGGAATAGAGAGGTCACACCGCTGCATAGAGGGGGAGAAAGTTGGTGTTGACGGTAGCAAGATTGTTGATGTAGATCGCCGTCACGATTCTTGCCCCGGCGGCATTCCAGCGCCACCGGGAGAGAGGGGGAGAGAGCCCCCGTCCTTCTTCTTCTTCCCTGGCCTCCCCCTAGATGGGAGGAGGGTTTCACCTCTGGTCCATGGCTTCCATGGCGGTGGAGGTGCGGGAGCTCCTCCAAGATTGGATCTCCCTCTCTGTTCTCTTCTGTTTCGCGTTCCTGTTTTCTGGGCCTTCATTGTTTCTTAAACTCCCGGAGATCCGTCACTCTGATTGCTCTGAGATTTTAACACGATTTTTTCGGATACAACCTTCCTTGCGCCCGAAGTAGAGAAGCAACGGCCTTACGAGGTGGCCACCACCCACCACCACGCGCCTG
Source organism: Aegilops umbellulata (assembly GCA_032464435.1). Classification (NCBI taxonomy): domain Eukaryota; kingdom Viridiplantae; phylum Streptophyta; class Magnoliopsida; order Poales; family Poaceae; genus Aegilops; species Aegilops umbellulata. Next base: position 315,095,934 of record CP136056.1, on the reverse strand, counting down.
GGGACTGGGCCGCGCCCTGCTGTCTTGTGGAGGCCGTGGGCCTCCGTTTGCATTGATTCCACCTCCCGTAAAGGAAATATGCCCTAGAGGCAATAATAAAGTTGTTATTTATATTTCCTTATATCATGATAAATGTTTATTATTCATGCTAGCATTGTATTAACCGAAAACTTAGTACATGTGTGAATACATAGACAAACATAGTGTCACTAGTATGCGTCTACTTGACTAGCTCGTTGAATCAAAGATGGTTATGTTTCCTAGCCATAGACATGAGTTGCCATTTGATTAACGGGATCACATCATTAGATAATGATGTGATTGACTTGACCCATTCCGTTAGCTTAGCACTTGATCGTTTAGTATATTGCTATTGCTTTCTTCATGACTTATACATGTTCCTATGACTATGCGATTATGCAACTCCCGAATACCGGAGGAACACTTTCTGTGCTACCAAACGTCTCGACGTAAATGGGTGATTATAAAGGTGCTCTACAGGTGTATCCGATGGTACTTGTTGAGTTTGCATAGATCGAGATTAGGATTTGTCACTCCGATTGTCGGAGAGGTATCTCTGGGCCCTCTCGGTAATGCACATCACTATAAGCCTTGCAAGCAATGTAACTAATGAGTTAGTTACGGGATGATGCATTACGGAACGAGTAAAGAGACTTTCCAGTAACGAGATTGAGCTAGGTATTGAGATACCGACGATCGAATCTCGGGCAAGTAACATACCGATGACAAAGGGAACAATGTATGTTGTTATGTGGTTTGACCGATAAAGATCTTCGTAGAATATGTACGAACCAATATGAGCATCCAGGTTCCACTATTGGTTATTGACTGGAGATGAGTCTCGGTCATGTCTACATAGTTCTCAAACCCATAGGGTCCGCACGCTTAACGTTCGGTGACGATCGGTATTATGAGTCTATATGTTTTGATGTACCGAAGGTAGTTCGGAGTCCCGGATATGATCACGGACATGACGAGGAGTCTCGAAATGGTTGAGACATAAAGATCGATATATTGGACAACTATATTTGGACATCGGAATGGTTCCGGGTGAGATCGGGCATACATCGGAGCACCGGGGGGTTACCGGAACCCTCCGGGAGGTATATGGGCCTGATTGGGCCATAGTGGGAGAGAGGAGAAGGGAGCAAAGGAGGGGCGCCCCCCAAGCCCAATCCAAATTGGGAGGGGGGTCGCCCCACCTTTCCTTCCTCCTTCCTCCTCCTTCCTTCTCTCCTAATCCAACTAGGGAAGGGGGGGAATCCTACTCCCGGTGGGAGTAGGACTCCCCTTGGGGCGTGCCTAGGAGGCCTGCCTCCTCCCCGTCCTCCACTCCTTTATATATGAGGGAAGGGGGAACCCCATTGACACACAAGTTGATCATTGATCTTTTAGCCGTGTGCGGTGCCCCCCTCCACCATAATCCACCTCGGTCATATCGTCGTAGTGCTTAGGCGAAGCCCTGCGCCGGTAGCTTCATCATCACCGTCATCATGCTGTCGTGCTGACAAAGTTCTCCCTTGAAGCTCTACTAGATCGTGAGTTCGTGGGACGTCACCGAGCTGAACATGTGCAGATCACGGAGGTGCCGTACGTTCGGTACTAGGGTCGGTCAATCGTGAAGACGTACGACTACATCAACCGCGTTGTCATAACGCTTCCACTTACGGTCTACGAGGGTACGTGGACAACACTCTCCCCTCTCGTTGCTATGCATCACCATGATCTTGCATGTGCGTAGGAAATTTTTTGAAATTACTATGTTCCCCAACAGTGGCATCTGAGCCAGGTTTATGCGTAGATGTTATATGCACAAGTAGAACACAAGTGAGTTGTGGGCGATAATAGTCATACTGCTTACCAACATGTCATACTTTGATTCGGCGGTATTGTTGGATGAAGCGGCCCGGATCGACATTATGCGTACGCTTACGCGAGACTGGTTCTACCGACGTGCTTCACACAAAGGTGGCTGGCGGGTGTCAGTTTCTCCAACTTTAGTTGAATGAGTATGACTACGCCCGGTCCTTGTGAATGTTAAAACAGCACATACTTGACGAAAAATCATTGTGGTTTTGATGCGTAGGTAAGAAAGGTTCTTGCTCAGCCCGTAGCAGCCACGTAAAACTTGCAACAACAAAGTAGAGGACGTGTAACTTGTTTTTGCAGGGCATGTTGTGATGTGATGTGGTCAAGACATGATGCTCAATTTTATTGTATGAGATGATCATGTTTTGTAACGAAGTTATCGGCAACTGGCAGGAGCCATATGGTTGTCACTTTATTGTATGAAATGCAATCGCCATCTAATTGCTTTACTTTATCACTAAGCGGTAGCGATAGTCGTAGAAGCAATAGTTGGGGAGACGACAACGATGCTACGATGGAGATCAAGGTGTCGTGCCGGTGACGATGGTGATCATGACAGTGCTTTGGAGATGGAGATCAAAGGCACAAGATGATGATGGCCATATCATATCACTTATATTGATCGCATGTGATGTTTACCCTTTATGCATCTTATTTTGCTTAGTTCGACGGTAGCATTATAAGATGATCTCTCACTAAATTTCAAGGTACAAGTGTTCTCCCTGAGTATGCACTGTTGCAAAAGTTCGTTGTGCCGAGACACCACGTGATGATCGGGTGTGATAAGCTCTACGTTCACATACAACGGGTGCAAGCCAGTTTTGCACAAGCATAATACTCGGGTTAAACTTGATGAGCCTAGCATATGCAGATATGGCCTCGGAACACTGAAACCGAAAGGTCGAGCGTGAATCATATAGTAGATATGATCAACATAGTGATGTTCACCATTGAAAACTACTCCATCTCACGTGATGATCGGACATGGTTTAGTTGATATGGATCACGTGATCACTTAGATGATTAGAGGGATGTCTATCTAAGTGGGAGTTCTTTAATAATTTGATTAACTGAACTTTAAAATCATGAACTTAGTACCTGATAGTATTTTGCATGTCATGTTGTTGTAGATAGATGGCCCGTGTTGTTGTTCCGTTGAATTTTAACGTTTCTACAGAAAGCTAAGTTGAAAGATGATGGTAGCAACTACACGGACTGGGTCCGTAACTTGAGGATTATCCTCATTGCTGCATAGAAGAATTACGTCCTGGAAGCACCGCTAGGTGCCAGACCCGCTGCGGGAGCAACGCCAGATGTTATGAACGTCTGGCAGAGCAAAGCTGATGACTACTCGATAGTTCAGTGTGCCATGCTTTACGGCTTAGAACCAGGACTTCAACGACGTTTTGAACATCATGGAGCATGTGAGATGTTCCAGGAGTTGAAGTTAATATTTCAAGCAAATGCCCGGATTGAGAGATATGAAGTCTCCAATAAGTTCTGCAGCTGCAAAATGGAGGAGAATAGTTTTGTTAGTGAGCATAGACTCAAAATGCCTGGGTATAACAATCACTTGATTCAACTGGGAGTTAATCTTCCGGATGATAGTGTCATTGGTAGAATTCTTCAATCACTGCCACCAAGCTACAAGAGCTTCATGATGAACTATAACATGCAAGGGATGGATAAGACAATTCCCGAGCTCTTCGCAATGCTAAAGGCTGCGGAGGTAGAAATCAAGAAGGAGCATCAAGTGTTGATGGTCAACAAGACCACCAGTTTCAAGAAAAGGGGAAAAGGGAAGAAAGGGAACTTCAAGAAGAATGGCAAGCAAGTTGCTGCTCAAGTGAAGAAGCCCAAGTCTGGACCTAAGCCTGAGACTGAGTGCTTCTACTTCAAAGGGACTGGTCACTTGAAGCGGAACTGCCCCAAGTATTTGGCGGATAAGAAGGATGGCAAGATGAACAAAGGTATATGTGATATACATGTTATTGATGTGTACCTTACTAATGCTCGCAGTAGTGCCTGGGTATTTGATACTAGTTCTATTGCTAATATTTGCAACTCGAAACAGGGACTATGGATTAAGCAAAGATTGGCTAAGGACGAGGTGACGATGCGCGTGGGAAATGGTTCCAAAGTCGATGTGATCGCGGTCGGCACGCTACCTCTACATCTACCTTCGGGATTAGTTTTAGACCTGAATAATTGTTATTTGGTGCCAGCGTTGAGCATGAACATTATATCTGGATCTTGTTTGATGCGAGACGATTATTCATTTAAATCAGAGAATAATGGCTGTTCTACTTATATGAGTAATATCTTTTGTGGTCATGCACCATTGAAGAGTGGTCTATTCTTTTTGAATCTCGATAGTAGTGACACACATATCCATAATATTGAAGCCAAAAGATGCAGAGTTGATAATGATAGTGCAATATATTTGTGGCATTGCCGTTTAGGTCATATTGGGGTAAAGCGCATGAAGAACTCCCTTCCGATGGACTTTTGGAATCACTTGATTATGAATCACTTGGTACTTGCAAACCATGCCTCATGGGCAAGATGACTAAAACTCCGTTCTCCGGAACAATGGAGTGAGCAACAGATTTGTTGGAAATCATACATACTGATGTATGTGGTCCAATGAATGTTGAGGCTCGCGGCGGGTATCGTTATTTTCTCACCTTCACAGATGATTTGAGCAGATATGGGTATATCTACTTGATGAAACATAAGTCTGAAATATTTGAAAAGTTCAAAGAATTTCAGAGTGAAGTGGAAAATCATCGTAATAAGAAAATAAAGTTTCTACAATCTGATCATGGAGGAGAATATTTGAGTTACGAGTTTGGTCTTCATTTGAAACAATGCGGAATAGTTTCGCAACTCACGCCACCCGGAACACCACAGCGTAATGGTGTCTTCGAACGTCGTAATCGTACTTTACTAGATATGGTGCAATCTATGATGTCTCTTACTGATTTACCGCTATCATTTGGGGGATATGCTTTAGAGACGGCTGCATTCACGTTAAATAGGGCACCATCTAAATCCGTTGAGACGACTCCTTATGAACTTTGGTTTGGCAAGAAAGCAAAGTTGTCGTTTCTTAAAGTTTGGGGATGCGATGCTTATGTGAGAAAGCCTCAACTTGATAAGCTCGAACCCAAATCGCAGAAATGCTTCATAGGATACCCAAAGGAGACTGTTGGGTACACCTTCTATCACAGATCCGAAGGCAAGACATTCGTTTCTAAGAATGGATCCTTTCTAGAGAAGGGGTTTCTCTCGAAAGAAGTGAGTAGGAGGAAAGTAGAACTTGATGAGGTAATTGTACCTGCTCCCTTATTAGAAAGTAGTTCATCACAGAAATTTGTTCCTGTGACTCCTATACCAATCAGTGAGGAAGCTAATGATGATGATCATGTAACTTCATATCAAGTTACTACCGAACCTCGTAGGTCACCCAGAGTAAGATCCACACCATTGTGGTACGATAATCCTATTCTGGAGGTCATGTTACTTGACCATGATGAACCTACAAACTACGAGGAAGCGATGATGAGCCCAGATTCCGCAAAATGGATTGAGGCCATGAAATCTGAGATGGGATCCTTGTATGAGAACAAAGTGTGGACTTTGGTTGACTTGCCCGATGATCGGCAAGCCATTGAGAATAAATGGATCTTCAAGAAGAAGACATACACTAACGGTAATATTACTGTCTACAAAGCTCGACTTGTTGCGAAAGGTTTTCGACAAGTTCAAGGAGTTGACTACAATGAGACCTTCTCACCCGTAGCGATGCTTAAGTCCGTCCGAATCATGTTAGCAATTGCCGCATTTTATGATTATGAAATTTGGCAAATGGATGTAAAGACTACATTCCTGAATGGATTTCTGGAATAAGAGTTGTATATGATGCAACCTGAAGGTTTTATCGATCCAAAGGATGCTAACAAAGTGTGCAAGCTCCAGCGATCCATTTATGGACTGGTGCAAGCATCTCAGAGTTGGAATAAACATTTTGATAGTGTGATCAAAGCATATAGTTTTATACAGACTTTTAGAGAAGCCTGTATTTACAAGAAAGTGAGTGGGAGCTCTGTAGCATTTCTAATATTATATGTGGATGACATATTGTTGATTTGAAATGATATATAATTTCTGGATAGCATAAAAGGATACTTGAATAAGAGTTTTTCAATGAAAGACCTCGGTGAAGCTGCTTATATATTGGGCATCAAGATCTATAGAGATAGATCAAGACGCTTAATTGGACTTTCACAAAGCACATACCTTGATAAAGTTTTGAAGAAGTTCAAAATGGATCAAGCAAAGAAAGGGTTCTTGCCGTGTTACAAGGTGTGAAGTTGAGTCAGACTCAATGCCTGACCACTGCAGAAGACGGAGAGAAAATGAAAGGTGTTCCCTATGCTTCAGCCATAGGCTAATCATGTATGCAATGTTGTGTACCAGACCTGATGTGTGCCTTGCTATTAGTTTAGCAGGGAGGTATCAAAGTAATCCAGGAGTGGATCACTGGACAACGGTCAAGAACATCCTGAAATACCTAAAAATGACGAAGGATATGTTTCTCGTTTATGGAGGTGACAAAGAGCTCGTCGTAAATGGTTACGTCAATGCAAGCTTTGACACTGATCCAAATGACTCTATGTCACAAACTGGATACGTGTTTATATTGAACGGTGGAGCTGTCAGTTGGTGCAGTTCTAAGCAAAGCGTTGTGGCGGGATCTACATGTGAAGCGGAGTACATAGCTGCTTCGAAAGCAGCAAATGAAGGAGTCTGGATGAAGGAGTTCATATCCGATCTAGGTGTCATACCTAGTGCATTGGGTCCAATGAAAATCTTTTGTGACAATATTGGTGCAATTGCCTTGGCAAAGGAATATAGATTTCACAAGAGAACCAAGCACATCAAGAGAGGCTTCAATTCCATCCGCGATCAAGTCAAGGAGGGAGACATAGAGATTTGCAAGATACATACGGATCTGAATGTTGCGGACCTGTTGACTAAGCCTCTCTCACGAGCAAAACATGATCAGCACCAAGACTCCATGGGTGTTAGAATCATTACTGTGTAATCTAGATTATTGACTCTAGTGCAAGTGGGAGACTGAACGAAATATGCCCTAGAGGCAATAATAAAGTTGTTACTTATATTTCCTTATATCATGATAAATGTTTATTATTCATGCTAGAATTTTATTGATCGGAAACTTAGTACATGCGTGAATACATAGACAAACATAGTGTCACTAGTATGCCTCTACTTGACTAGCTCGTTGAATCAAAGATGGTTATGTTTCCTAGCCATAGACATGAGTTGTCATTTGATTAACGGGGTCACATCATTAGAGAATGATGTGATTGTCTTGACCCATTCCGTTAGCTTAGCACTTGATCGTTTAGTATATTGCTATTGCTTTCTTCATGACTTATACATGTTCCTATGACTATGAGATTATGCAACTCACGAATAGCGGAGCAACACTTTCTGTGCTACCAAACGTCACAACGTAACTGGGTGATTATAAAGGTGCTCTACAGGTGTCTCCGATGGTATTTGTTGTGTTGGCATAGAACGAGATTACGATTTTTCACTCCGATTGTCGGAGAGTTATCTCTCGGCCCTCTCGGTAATGCACATCACTATAAGCCTTGCAAGCAATGTCACTAATGAGTTAGTTATGGGATGATGCATTATGAAATGAGTAAAGAGACTTGCCGGTAACGAGATTGAACTAGGTATTGAGATACCGACGGTCGAATCTCGGGCAAGTAACATACCGATGACAAAGGGAACAGCGTATGTTGTTATGCGGTTTGACGGATAAAGATCTTCATACAAAATGTAGGAACCAATACGAGCATCCAGGTTCCGCTATTGGTTATTGACCGGAGATGAGTCTCGGTCATGTCTACAACTCTACATAGTTCTCGAAACCGTAGGGTCCGCACGCTTAACGTTCAGTGACGATCGGTATTATGACTTTATGAGTTTATATGTTTTGATGTACCGAAGGAAGTTTGGAGTCCCGAATATGATCACGGGCATGACGAGGAGTCTCAAAATGGTCGAGACATAAAGATCGATATATTGGACGACTGTAGGATCGGAAGTATGTCTAGAGGGGAGGGGGTGATTAGACTACTTGACCAAATAAAAATCTAGACTTTTCCCAATTTTAGTTCTTGGCAGAATTTAGCTATCTTAGCACAAGTCAAGCAATCTCCACACAATTCAAGAAAGCATGCAAAAGAGTATATGAGCGGCGGGAAGTAAAGCATGCAACTTGCAAGAATGTAAAGGGAAGGGTTTGGAGGATTCAAACGCAATTGGAGACACGAATGTTTTTGTCGTGGTTCCGATAGGTTGTGCTATCGTACATCCACGTTGATGGAGACTTCAACCCACGGAGGGTAACGGTTGCGCGAGTCCACGGAGGGCTCCACCCACGAAGGGTCCACGAAGAAGCAACCTTGTCTATTCCATCATGGCCGTCTCCCACGAAGGACTTGCCTCACTAGCGGTAGATCTTCACGAAGTAGGTGATCCCCTTGCCCTTAAAAACTCCTTGGTTCAACTCCACAGTCTTGTTGGAGGCTCCCAAATGACACCTAGCCAATCTAGGAGACACCACTCTCCAAGAAGTAACAAATGGTGTGTTGATGATGAACTCCTTGCTCTTGTGCTTCAAATGATAGTCTCCCCAACACTCAACTCTCTCTCACAGGATTTGGATTTGGTGGAAAGAAGATTTGAGTGGAAAGCAAATTGGGGAAGTCTAGAGATCAAGATTCATATGGTAGGAATGGAATATCTTGACCTCAACACATGAGTAGGTAGTTCTCTCTTAGAAAATGTGTATTGGAAGTGTTGGTATGTTCTGATGGCTTTCTCCACGAATGAAGAGTGGGTGGAGGGTATATATAGCCTCCACACAAAATCTAACCGTTACACACGACTTGCCAAACTCGGTGGGACCGAATGGTTAAACTCGGTCAGACCGATTCAGCAAACCTAGTGACCGTTAGGATTTTCGGTGGGACTGAGATGCAACTCGGTAGGACCGATATGGTTAGGGTTCGGGCATAACGTAATCTCGGTGTGACCGATTACACAAACTCGGTGGGACCGATTTTGGTAATAAGCTAACCAGAGAGTTGGTCAGGTAAACTCGGTGGGACCGGTTCGCTCATTTCGGTGAGACCGAAATGTTACGAAAGGGAAACAGAGAGTTTACATTGCAATCTCGGTGGGACCGATCGCTCACTTCGGTTATACCGAAACGTTACGAAGGGAAACAGAGAGATTACAATCCCATCTCGGTGAGACCGAGATCCCTATCGGTGAGACCGATTTGGCTAGGGTTTGTGGCAGTGGCTATGACATTTGAAACTCAGTGGCGCCGGATATAAAGAATCGGTGGGGCCGAGTTTGATTTTTGGTTTAGGTCAAATGAGGATGTGGGAAGGTAGTTGAGGGTTTTGGAGCATATCACTAAGCACTTTGAGCAAGCAAGCCATTAAGCAACACCTCATCCCTCCTTGATAGTATTGGCTTTTCCTACAGACTCAATGTGATCTTGGATCACTAAAATATAAAATGTAGAGTCTTGAGCTTTAAGCTTGAGCTAAACTTTTTGTCCTTAGAATTTTGAGGGATCTACTTTCCTCATCCATTCCATGCCATTCATTGAGCTTTTCCTGAAATATTAATCTTGGAATAATGTTAGCTCAATGAGCTATATGTTGTTAGGAATTACCAAAACCACCCAGGGATAGTTGCACTTTCAGTCTCCCCCTTTTTGGTAATTGATGACAACATATAGATCAAAGCTTCGACAAATGATAATAAGAGTGAAAAATATTGTCGCTTTGAGAAGTATGCGAAAAGCAAGAGCTCCCCCTAAATTTGTGCATATCTTAAGATTTGCTTTGGACTGCAAATGCACAATGAGTTAGGATCATGGGTTACTCTTCCATGTCACATACATCTTGGTGGAGCGCTCAAAATGATAAGAATTAAATACATGCACTCATCACCAAACAAAGTGAATGATCAAATAGGGATAACATGATAGTATCATCCAACAAGCATAAGTGTAGCTTATGATCAACCACATGATCATCAATGTCTCACAGATAATAGCATAGTATCTCAAGCAAACAAACTTCAACCAAGAAGACAAGAGAGAACAAAAGCAAACGAACTCTCTCTCTCTCTCGAAGCCTATAATCTATAAATTTTCTCCCCCTTTGGCAACAAGTTACAAAAAAATTCATAGAGAATGCATAGCACTAAAACGACTCTCAGGCTTGGTCTTCAGGTGGTGGAGTCTGGATAACGCCGAGGACGAAGGCTTCAGTTGAAGTAGATGGAGCTGGAGCTGGTGTAGGTGCTGGAGCTGGTGGCACTGACGCTATAGCTGGTGCAGATGAAGTGGCTCTGGTGTCAGTTACTGGCACTACAGATGATCTCTAAGCTCTCGGCACTCTGGCAAATGCATCAGTTGTTGTTTTGCCCTTCCTCTCCTGCATGTCATCTTGTAGTTGCTCCACAGCAGACTGAATCTCAGTTATTTTCACATCTAAGTCATAGAACTTTTGTTCCATGATTCTTTCCAAGCTCTCTTGGTTTCGAGTCAGGGTGGCCAGTCCTTTCTCAATCCTCAGAGTTGATGCTATCAGATAACCGAGCTGCTCCTGCTTGTTCTTCAGAAAGTACTCAGATGCCTCCTCTTGAGTTGGCATCTTGGCAGCCTTCTCCATCTTTGCCTTCTCCTTCTTTGCTTGAGCTTGCACTGATGATGGTTCATTCTCATTCATCACAACTTGATTGTCCTCAAAATCTGGATGGATGGGCAAGTGTTCCTTATCCAACAGGTATGTGCCTGTGCCCATCTTTGAGTTAATCAATTCTTGAATATGTGGAGCATATCCACAACTTCTCTTCTGATCAGCTGCTGTCCTCTTGATAGTCTCAACTATGAGGCTCATGACCTTGAACTTCTATGGCACATCAAATATATGTAGCAAGTTAATTGCGTGCCCTCTGATCATGTTGTGGTCACCTGACTTGGTCAAGAGAGTGTGCCTTAGGATCTAGTTGATTGTAGGCAGCCCTGACAAAAGAAAGTGGACTGATCCAAACTTGAAAGTCTTAAGAGCTTTGTCTGGGATCTCCTTATACATGTTTGTCGGTGTCAAAACCGGCGGATCTCGGGTAGGGGGTCCCGAACTGTGCGTCTAGGTTGGATGGTAACAGGAGATAAGGGACACGAAGTTTACCCAGGTTCGGGCCCTCTCGATGGAGGTAAAACCCTACTCCTGCTTGATTAATATTGATGATATGGGTAGTACAAGAGTAGATCTACTACGAGATCAAGGAGGCTAAACCCTAGAAGCTAGCCTATGGTATGATTGTTGTGTATGGAGTTGATTGTCCTACAGACTACAACCCTCCGGTTTATATAGACACCCGATAGGGTTAGGGTTACACGAAGTCGGTTACAATGGTAGGAGATCCTGAATATCCGCACCGCCTAGCTTGCCTTCCACGCCAAGGAAAGTCCCATCCGGACATGAGACGAAGTCTTCAATCTTGTATCTTCATAGTCCAGGAGTCCGACGAAGGTATAGTCCGGCTACCCGAACACCCCCTAATCCAGGACTCCCTCAGTAGCCCCTGAACCAGGCTTCAATGATGACGAGTCCGGCGTGCAGATTGTCTTCGGCATTGCAAGGCGGGTTCCTCCTCCAAGTCCTTCATAGAAGATTTATAAACACCAAGAATAGTGTCCGGCTCTGCAAAACAAGTTTCCACATATTGCCATAGAGAGAACAATATTAACACAAATCAAATTTGTTGACGTATTCCGCAGTGTATCACACTACGACCAAGTCCTTTTACTCGAATCGTTTTTACTTTTCCACCTCAGCACGTTTTGCGAGGCGGTTTCCTTGGCACGTATTGTCAAAGCAGAGATCGTGTCCCCTTTTCACGGGATTCTCATCAATACGGACGTGGGTAACCCAACTGTGCCATTTACCACGGCGTTTGGGAGGCAAGCGAGTTTTATTAGGCAGGTGGGGACGCACAACCGCATTCGCCCATATAAGGGGATAAGGATCCACCTTTTTTACCTACGCCTTATTCCTCCTTTGCCTATCCATCTCCTGCGCACTCGAGCTCTAGCGCCCAAGCCCGCTCTTCCCACCTCAACCTTCTCCAGCAATGTCCGGAGCGGGAGGCAAGTGGATGGTCTCCTCCATTACGGAGGGCCATGTCAAGAAGCTAAGGAAGGCCGGATACCTGTCCAAGGACATCCCGCACCGGCTTCCCGAGGAGGGGCAGCTTGTCCCCACCCCAAGGCCCCATGAGAGGGTAGTATTCCTTCCCCACTTCCTCCGCGGACTAGGTTTTCCACTGCACCCATTTGTCCGGGGGCTCATGTTCTACTACGGCCTGGATTTCCACGATCTGGCCCCGAACTTCATCCTCAACATCTCGGCGTTTATCATCGTGTGTGAGGCTTTCCTCCGTGTCCGCCCCCATTTCGGCCTCTGGCTCAAGACCTTCAACGTCAAGCCCAAGGTGGTGCGCGGCAGCCAGGCGGAGTGCGGAGGCGCCATGGCGGGCAAGATGGCCAACGTCCTATGGCTCGAGGGCTCCTTCGTGGAGACCCTAAAGGGGTGGCAATCCAGGTGGTTTTACATCACTGAGCCACACGATCCAAAATGGATTGTAGCCCCCGAGTTCCGATCCGGACCCCCCACGCGGCTTATGTCCTGGAAAGAGACGGGCTTGTCGTGGGGTGACGAAAAAGAGGTGACCGGACTGCAAACATGCATCTAGTCCCTGGTCAACAAGCCGATCAGGCTCGTCAATGTAGTCCAGGTTATGCTCGTCCGCCGGATCCTCCCGTGTCAACAACGGGATTTTACTCTGTGGGAGTTCAACCCGGCGCAGCACCAAACCCTCAACAGGCTCTTCGACACGACGTATGAAGACGTCTGGAAGGTGCTAACCAAAGGCGCCGAGGCTCCAACATCCGCCTCCGAGGATCGCGGATACAACTCGCAGCGTCACGCTAGCGAGGTAAGCTACTTTTCACCTTTTACAGGATGTTTTAGTTTTTTCATAGTTTGACTCCATGCGGGATCTAAACTCCCTTGCCTTTAACAGGCTTGGCAGGTGATATCCGGACCGATTAACTGTCCGGATCCCTTGCCCGAAGACCCAGCTCCTGCTCTCCTAGTGAAGCTGCTGGCCCCGGCGCCTTATGTGGTGCCGGAGAAGAAGGTCAAGAAGAAGAAGACCACGGGGACTCGAAAGAGTGCCCGTAACGTGGTGGTGTCGGACTCGTCAGCCGATGAGTCCGAGACACCCTCCTCCCATGGAAACGAGGAGGAGGAAGAAGAAAAAACCTCTCCCCCTCTAGCGGGGGAGGAGAAAAAGGGAAGGCCGCCCCAATGGGGGAGGTCGGAGGGTCTAGAAAGAGGAAGACCCCTCCGCCGGACTACTCCCCCAGCGCCAACGAGGACGACGAGGAGTGGCCGGACAGGGCCAAGCGTCCGACGTAATCGTAAGTATTCGGATACCAGAGTAACTCATGATATTCCTAAGTCGTGTATATTTCCATAATACCGAACATAATTGCGCAGCCCGCCCCGGGCCGAACTCGACGATTCGTCGAGTGGCTCCCTGGATTCATCGGACGTGAACTCGGTTCCGCCCGCTGTCTCCCCCCGCACTGCCGACGACGCCGAAGTGGCGTCGCAACGAGCTCCGGGGCAGGAGGAGGTGGTCCTGGAGGAGCCGAAAGGCGACCTCCCGGACCCCAGGAATAAAGGGGACAAGACCCCCCAGGGCTCCGAGTCCGGCTTTGAGCCAGACACCGTGCCGGAATCTTCAACGATTCCGGACCACGGTAGGCGAACTCCTTCCAAGAGGAGTAAGCCTTCTGAGCCCGCGGCCTCCGTCCAACCGGAGGCGCCGGACAATCTGCTGGAGGTGCTTGACGGCGCCTCCATCGACGAGGAGCATCGTACTATCATGAGTACGGTGATCCGGAAGGTCCAGTCTGCCAAGAGCGGACTGAATGAAGCTTGCGCTAGCCTTCTAACAGGCTTCGAGGTAAGTAAAAAATATGCAAGAATATAACCGCATAGACAGTAGCCCCTGATGCTCTTTTTGGCGTTCGGAAAGAAAAGCCGAATAGAGGATCTATTAATTTTCGCAGGAGTCTGAAAAAAGAGTTAATATGCATATACAGGCTTCACGCTATCCACCGCCGCACTGACTGCGGAGGTGGGTGTCCTGAAACAGGACCTCGGGTGGACCGAGCAAGAGCTCGGCCTTGCCAAGCGGCAGCTCGAGGAAAAAGAAGGTAAGAAATGCCTTTCAGAAAAAGTGCCTGTAAAAAGTCGTGATTGCAAGAAAAAAATAACAGGATTGTACTGCTTATTTGTAGGGGCCACGAATGAGGTGGCGACCCTCAAGCAGGCGCTATCTGAGGCCGAAAAGAAAACGGCCACGGAGCGCACCAAGGGAGAGAGACTTGGGGCTCAGGTCGGCGAGGTGCAGCAAGAGCTTCAGGCTCTCATGAAAAAACATGAGAGTTTGGAGCTTGAGTCAAAGGCGCAAGCATCCGAGCTCGCGTCGGCCCTTGAGACCGCCAAGTCTGCCAAGGCCGAAGCCCAACAGGCCCTCCAAGAGTTGGAGGAGATGAGGAAGATAGCAGCGGGTAAGGAATTCTTTATGCAAAGCAGAAATATAAAAGTAAACTACTTGTTACTTACCCGAGTCCGGAGCTCTCCAGGGGCATTCGCAGATCTTCCCCGCAGTGTATCCGACGCCGCCGCATTCTACCGAGTTGAACATGGCAGCTCGACGGAGAAGGTGTTATGGTCTCAGTATTCTGAGGCCGGACACCCTGTGCCCTTGAGCGACCAGCTGAAACAGCTGGTCGAACTCCACAAGGCGACCGAAGAGGCCATGAAGGGCTTCATGGTTCGGCTGTGGCCCGGAGAGGTCCTGCCTGGGAGCTACTTCAGGCTGGTGCGGCGGCTGATGGAGGCCTGTCCAAGGCTTGAGGTCATCAAGCGCTCCGTCTGCATTGAAGGTGCACTGGGGTAAGCTGGACGGTGAGAAGCTTGTGAGGGACGGGCCGCCGCCGGGGAAGGAGCATCGCAAGCCCGAGAACTACTACAAGGATGTTCTTGCAGGTGCCCGCCTTGTGGCGGATGAATGTAGCAAGGATGTAATTTTTGAATGAACTCGCTCGTGTTTATCCTGTGCGCTGAAAACTTGTTTATATGCGCTAAGCAATGCTTATTGGATTTAAAATATTATTTTATGTGCGACTGTTTATCAAAAATTGAGAGATGGCCAGTCGTCGGCTTCTGCCCCCGTGCCACTAGTGCTGGGGTGCTCGGGATAAAGCTGAGCGCTCTTTTTCCCATGGTTGGGTCCTTCGAGGGAGGCGCTCAGCACAACGAACCAGGCAATCGGACTATAATGCTTGAACACTCTCACTTAGCCATAGAACTTTATAATTTTAAATTTCGGCGAAGCCCCTAGTTCGGAAGACCGAATTCGGGGCGCTATCCATGCCTTGGCCGGACAAAGCCAGCTCCTCGCTCGAAGCGACATAAGTCTTTAGGGACTCAAAAAACCTCTCGAACGGCGACCGGTCTCTCGCCTTATCATGACAATCAGTTTTAGCTTTCTCCACTGAGGTGCTTAACCCAGCTGAACCGGGGCACAATAGCAGTGGTTCTCCTAGTGCTACCTTAGCCGATATAGCGGAACGTAAGGCACCAAAACATAGGAGCCGGGCAAACCCAACTATTGACCCAAATCATGATTCGGAGTCGATGCATATAGTGCTATAAGTTCGGGGTGCCGCACTTGTCGAAGTGTTCGGACTTCTCACACCATAATGAGGGGTACTGAAGCCCCTGGCGTATTTGCCGTACCATGGTGTACGGGTGCAATCATGTCGTTTAATAAACTGGACTATTTAACATGTCCTGAGCAGGGGCAGGCCGCGGAAAGTAATTTGAAACAGGTATGCTGCTTGTAACAGAGACCACCTGGGGGTTCCATAATGAGGCCTGGCTTGTCTGCTTCCCTGGATCTTGCATCGTTTGTTCGGCAGTCGAATTGCCGAACAGGTCGTCCGAAGTGTGGAGTCCTGAAAGTAAGAAAAAAAGAATCTGACAGCCCCTAATACATTTTAAGCCGTATTTTGGGTGTGCCGTTATTGTGCCCCTTCCCCTGTGCCCATGGTATTTCAAAGGCGTAGTTATGTACGCGAGGTACTGGTTTCGCTATGTCACGAGGGCTGGGGTTGGGGCCGCATTGCTACGCCTTCTCGGAACGTGCTAGACGGTCTTGTTGTAGGTTACTCCGGGCGCGCTTGGCAGTGTCCGGCTTTTTAACGGCCGTACTGGAGAGTTGCCTAAGAAGGCTGCTTTGTACTTCCGCTGCAAGGGCCGCCGTGTGTTCCTCTGTACGGAGGGAGCGTTCGGTGTTTCCGTTGACCGTGATTACTCCTCGAGGTCCTGGCATGTTGAGCTTGAGGTATGCGTAGTGCGGCACCGCATTGAACTTTGCGAATGCGGTTCGTCCAAGCAGGGCGTGATAGCCACTGTGGAACGGGACTATATCGGAGATTAACTCTTCACTTCGGAAATTATCCGGAGATCCGAAGACCAAGTTAAGTGTTACTGAGCCTGTGCAGTTGGCTTCTACACCTGGTATAACGCCTTTAAAGGTTGTTTTTGTGGGTTTAATCCTTGAGGGACCTATGCCCATTTTTCGCACCGTATCCTGGTAAAGCAGGTTCAGGCTACTGCCGCCGTCCATGAGGACTCTTGTGAGATGAAATCCGTCGATGATTGGGTCGAGAACCAATGCGGCGAAGCCGCCATGACGGATGCTAGTGGCATGGTCCCTTCGATCAAAGGTGATCGGGCAGGAGGACCATGGGTTGAACTTTGGGGCGACTGGCTCCATCGCATATACGACCCGTAGCGCACGCTTCCGCTCCCTCTTGGGGATGTGGGTTGCGTATATCATGTTCACCGTCCGCACTTGTGAGGGAAAACCCTTTTGTCCATTGTTGTTCGGCGGCCTGGGCTCCTCCTCGTCGTCGCTATGCAGCCCCTTGTCTTTGTTTTCGGCTCTTAACTTGCCTGCCTGCTTGAACACCCAACAATCCCTGTTGGTGTGATTGGCCGGCCTTTCGGGGGTGCCATGGATCTGGCACAAGCGGTCGAGTATTCGGTCCAAACTGGACGGGCCCTGAGTATTCTTCTTGAATGGCTTTTTCTGCTGACCGGATTTACAGCCTCTAAATCCGGCATTAACTGCCGTATCTTCATTATTATCGCTGCTAACGCGGCGTTTTTGCTTATTCCGACGTGTCCTGCCACTTTTGTCCTTGGTATCCGAATTACCAGGGTTCTTAGCTAAGTTATTACTGCGAGCTAGCCAGCTGTCTTCTCCCGCACAAAAGCGGGTCATGAGTGTCGTGAGGGCTGCCATAGATTTCGGCTTTTCCTATCCCAGGTGCCGGGCAAGCCACTCGTCGCGGATGTTATGCTTAAAGGCTGCTAGGGCCTCTGCGTCCGAACAGTCTACTATCTGGTTTTTCTTTGTTAGGAACCGTGTCCAGAATTGCCTGGCTGATTCCTCTGGCTGCTGAATTATGTGGCTTAAGTCGTCGGCATCCGATGGTCGCACGTAGGTGCCCTGGAAGTTGTCGAGGAATGCAGCTTCCAGGTCCTCCCAAGAGCCGATTGAGTCTGCTGGCAGGCTATTAAGCCAATGCCGTACCGGTCCTTTAAGTTTGAGCGGGAGGTATTTGATGGCGTGTAGATCATCGCCGCGTGCCATGTGGATGTGAAGGAGATAATCCTCGATCCATACCGCCGGATCTGTTGTGCCATCGTATGATTCGATGTTGACGGGTTTGAAACCCACCGGGATTTTATGATCCATTACTCCATCTGTGAAGCATAGTGGGTGTGTGGCGCCCCTGTACTGGGCTATATCACGACGCAGCTCGGAAGAGCTATGTCTGTTGTGTTCGGCCTGGCCGGATTTGTTGTATCCGTAGTGAAGATCATCGTCACGTGCCATAGGGCGCCTGCGCGATCCGTAGATCGATCTTGTTTGTCTTGCCTTATCCTCCAGTACGTCTCGCAGGTCTGGCGCGTTTTCCCGTGCCTTAGTTGAGCGGTGCCGGGGCATGGCTTGGGTGGAGGGTCGAGAGGCCTCTCTGTCGCGGCCACGAGGTAGCCGGTCTGCCATGTCGTGCGTTTGTGATGTAGGCGCTTCCTCCTCTGATCGGGGTAGCGGCCTGCGCTTTGGGTAACTCTTGGAGGGGCGTTCGAGTTCATACTCTTTGGCCGCAAGGACTTCAATCCATCGATCAGCTAGCAAATCTTAGTCAGCTCTAAGCTGTTGCTGCTTTTTCTTGAGGCTGTTTGCCGTGGCTAAAAGCCTGCGTTTGAAACACTCTTGTTCGGCGGGATCTGATGGTACGATGAATTCATCGTCATCGAGGCTTGCCTCGTCTTCGGAGGGAGGCATATAGTTATCATCCTCAACCTCTTGGTCTGCCGCTCTCTCATGAGGGCTGGCTTCTCCATCTTCCTGCGCCGAATCTTGATGGGGTAGGTGTTCTTCGGCACTATCCGGGGTAGTATTATCTCCCGTGCCGGAATCACCGTTTTTGTTTTGGCGGGATTTAGAGCGGCGCCGCTGACGCCGGCGCTTTGGCTGTTTCTTGGAGGCGTCGTCCCCCGCTGTTCCATCGCCATCTCCATCTTTTGGAGTGTCCACCATGTATATGTCGTATGACGAGGTGGCCTTCCGGCGCCCTATAGGTGCTGGTTCCTGTTCGTCTCCCACATTGTCGTCCATACCGTCGATGTCTTCGGAGCCGAAGTCGAGCAAGTCGGTTAGATCGTCGACAGTGGCTACAAAGTGGGTGGTGGGTGGGCAGTGAATTTATTCGTCGTCCGTATCCCGTCCTTGCTGACCGTGGTCCGGCCAGGGCTCTCCTGATAAAGAGAGAGACTTGAGAGAATTCAGGATATCGCCGAAAGGCGAGTGCTGAAAGATGTCCGCGGCGGTGAACTCTATTATCGGTGCCCAATCGGATTCGATTGGTGGGGGCGCGGGGGGGGGGGGGGGGTTCGGAGTCTGGAGAAGAATCCGGATCCTCGGAGTCATGAGTCACGCGCCGTGCGGGGCTGGTGTTTGGCTCGATCGCCTTTGAGATCACAGCCCCCGAGGTGACGTCCACCCGTTCATCCTCGATCGGCGCTACAGGCTCCAAGTTAAGGGTCGGAACCGGTGCGCGTGCGGCCTCCAGGACACCGTTCGGAGGCAGAGCTAGATCATGCCCCTCGAGATAGTGCGGCGCGCTTGGCCGTGGCTCGAACCCGTCGAAGATCAAGTCTCCGCGGATATCAGCCGTGTAGTTTAAGCTTCCAAACATGACTTGATGGCCAGGGGCATAGCTTTCGATCTGCTCCAGGTGGCCAAGTGAATTGGCCCACAGAGCGAAGCTGCCGAAGACGAAGATCTGTCCGGGGAGAAATGTCTCACCCTGGACCTCATCGTTGTTGATGATCAAAGGAGCCATCGGACCCAAAGGCGACGACACAGAGGAACTCTCAATGAAAGCACCAATGTCGGTGTCAAAACCGGCGGATCTCGGGTAGGGGTCCCGAACTGTGCGTCTAGGTCGGATGGTAACAGGAGATAAGGGACACGAAGTTTACCCAGGTTCGGGCCCTCTCGATGGAGGTAAAACCCTACTCCTGCTTGATTAATATTGATGATATGGGTAGTACAAGAGTAGATCTACCACGAGATCAAGGAGGCTAAACCCTAGAAGCTAGCCTATGGTATGATTGTTGTGTATGGAGTTGATTGTCCTACGGACTACAACCCTCTGGTTTTTATAGACACCGGATAGGGTTAGGGTTACACAGAGTCGGTTACAATGGTAGGAGATCTTGAATATCCGCACCGCCTAGCTTGCCTTCCACGCCAAGGAAAGTCCCATCCGGACATGGGACGAAGTCTTCAATCTTGTATCTTCATAGTCTAGGAGTCCGGCGAAGGTATAGTCCGGCTACCCGAACACCCCCTAATCCAGGACTCCCTCAATGTTGGACATGGAATTGTGATCCATCTTCTTCTTGGCATAAACATCCAAGTCATCTTCTTGCTCTTCTGGGGCATTGATCAACTGAGCCCATTCCTCAATAGTTGATTGGTACCTTGTACCTTCAGACATCCATACTATCCTGCCATCTGGATAGAAATGTGCCGTGGAGTAAAATTGCATTATGAGCTCCTCATTCCACTTTGTGAGCTTCTGCCCAACAAAGTCTGCAACTCCACAAGCATTGAAGCTGTCATACACTCCAGGATAGTGTTCTTCATTTTCCTTTATGTAGGTCCAGTCGACCCACCTCATATCACACACTATGGGTTTCTTGTCCAGCAGCATTGTCTCATAGAAGTCTTGTTGTTCCTTTGTGTGGAACCTGTAATCAACAGCAGTCCTTCTCCTTGTAGCATATGTATCTGTCTCTCTCCATTTCCTCAACCCTGAATCTCTCCTGATCTTCATGTTCTCAGCCACAGGATGAGCAACGTTGTGGTCTGGAATCTTGGGTTTGAGCTTCCTCAGAACTTGTCCTTCATCATGTTCCTCAGCAGCAACATCAGGAACCGGGGCCTTGTTCTTCTCAGCAGCTGGTATACTCCTGGTGTTCCTCTTAGGTGCACCCTTGGGCTTGGAGGCAGCTTTGGGTGCTTCTTTGGGCTTTGAAGATGTAGCAGCCCCTGACCTTATAGCATCACCCATTAGCTTTTGTTCCTTGGGTGCTGGTGCAGCAACCTCTTCTTCTTCTTCTTCTTCTTCTTCTTCAGAATCTCTCCTCATGGAGGGTTTGCCAAGAACTCTGGCAGTAGTGGTTCTGACTCTCTTTTTCTTTTTGTCTTGGCCAATAGCTTCCTCTTCTGACTCCATGGTAAACTTCAGCGTTTCTCCAGTGGCAACCTTCCTAGGTTTAGAAGTGGGAACTCTCCTTGCAGGTACCTTCTTCTGCATACCTGGCTTTGTGGCTGCAGCTGAGCCATATTCCTTCTTGAGCACTTTCTTCTTTGAAGTGGCTTCCTCTTCCTCTGCCACATAATCTTCATCTTCAAACTCTGAAGTCCTTTTCTTGCTTGCTCTAGTGGCAGCCTTTGGCAAGTTGCTTGGGGTGCTTTTGCTACCCTCATCTGAGCTGCTAGAGGGACTAGTGCCCTCACTCAAGTGAACCTGCTCCTCTAACTTGTTCTGGCTGTCACTTTGGTCAGACATGTTGCAAACACTGACTGCAGACCCTGTGAATAGATTGTCGATGAGATAGAGTGGATGAGCATCACAAAATGCAGAGATTTTTGCAAAAGAATGAGTCAAGGACTTGGTTTTAGTTTTCCACAAAAAGCATTTCAGATCAACCGATTTGCAAACTCGGTGATACCGAAGCAGCTGTTGGAACCAAAACTAGTGAACTTGGTTAGACCGAGTCACAGTTCGGTGGCACCGAGACTGCTAGGGTTTCACAAAGTCCTGAACTCGGTCACACCGATTTGCAATTTTCGGTCAGACCGAGAACCACATGTGCAATGGCCTCGGCCGAATCGGTGGAACCGAGTTCTGCAACCCAGTGGGTCCTAGATGGTTTCGGCGGAAACCTAACCCTAAATTTTCGATTCAATTCTAATCTACGGAGTGTTTTGATTGGATAGAAGCGTTTCAATCGTGGCAAGATTCATAATGAACACAATGTGCTAGGAATCGGACGGGGATAGCACTATGATCGAGTCCATACCCAAGTTCGGCAATGAACTCGCTACGGCGGCAACGGCGGAGACGAAATCCATTGACGGCGGCAGAGACCAGCGACAGGAGGCGGCTGGTGACGAGGAGGACGATCCGGAGACCCAGGAGGCAGAGCGAGCTATGCGCGGGTGAAGAGGTTTTGAAGAAATTTCCAAAATTTCGCCCATGAATATATATAGCCCGACCCTGTCGATGTGACCGAGTGGAACAACTCGGTGGCACCGAGATGCATAACTGTTGAAAGTTACAGCAACTCGATGTGTCCGAAAAGTTCAAATCGGTTGCACCGAGATGAAAACCTAGATCGACTTAGTGATCTCGGTGTGACCGAAATGAAGGAATCGGTCAGACTGAAACACACAAAGAAGTTTTGGAAGTTTAAGTCTATGACAAATCGGGGACTCCGAGTGCTCCTCACACAGAGTGGTTCGAATCTGACTTGATCAAATTTTGTGATGTAGCATGAATAGAGTTTGAGACGAGAAAAGCATAGATAGCTAGAGAGTGTTCTTAGGCATTCTTGTCCATCCACTTGGCAAAAGAAAAGAAAACAATCAATCAAAACAACAAGTGGATGTCCTCGAATCAGTAAAATATGCAATCAACATGCTCACACAATAAAATGGCAATTGAAATATGTGGCAAAACATGGACAACCAATTCTAGCATCTATCAAACAATTTGCGGGGACTAGGACATCTATATATGAGTATATTGACTTAGGAGTCAAATGAGAACATTTGATCATAGGTCATACTCATCGTTTAAGCACAAGTGGGGTTACCACTTTTACATAAAGCATTGTTGTGTTCACACCATTAGAGTTGCTTTAGCTCATTCTTAGAGTAAAGCTCCCCCTAGATGTGAGATCCCCCTAAGAGGGATGAACTAACCTTGGGTTTTGTCGATGATGACTTCATGCAGATGTTGAAGATGTGGATGCTCAATGTTGATGTAGATCATTTGGAGCTATCCATTGGAGTGAGTTGCACTTTCAATACCTACACGGGTTAGTCCCACAAGGAACAAACAAGGATATCCATAGACATAAAGTGATGCACACACAAGATGATGTCTATGAAAGCTTTTAGGTTACCTTGTCCCATGTCTTACCAACAAGAGGGTTTGTGACTCCTTGAACTAGTGCAAGATGTGGAAGTTGATTGCACTTGTTCTTGCCAAGATGATAAGAGTGAAATATGTTGGCGGAGTCACCCTCAAGAACTCTATAGTTCTTCTTCTTCTGGATCCACACCATCTTGATGGGAATCCTCGGAGTTGTAGTTGTACTTGATGAAGTGGAATTTGAAGTAGTCTTGGGAACCCATTTGACCAAGGCCTTAGGAGCTTCTTCAAATGCATCAATTTTCTCTTGAAGCTTGTCCTTGCCTTTTTGCTTGTGGTCTTGTGGTGGAAGATCATCTTGAGCTTGTGTCCCTTTGAAAGAAGTATGATCATACTTCTCTTGTTGAGGAACAAACTTTGTCTTGGGGTATTGATCTTCTTCCCACTCAACTCCATTGGCATTGAACTTTTGTTCAAAACCAACACCTCGATTCTTCCGGTGCCTTCCTTGCTTGCGTACAATTTCCTCGAAAGCTTACTTCCGGCAAGGCTCTTGTAAACACCTTTCTCTATAATTCCCTTCAATAAGCTATTTTCTTACTCAAGTGTAACTTGGCTAAGAGAATCATTAGTGGAATCAACAGAACTAGTAGAAGCAACAATATTGGATTTAGCATGATCATTGTTACTACTGGAGGAAGAATCTTTCTTGTTCTTGTTACTAGACTTGACTTGAGGCATGTAAGTGGATAAGAGTAAACGCTTGGCAATGTAATAAGAACTTTTCTTACGAAGATCATCATTGATTGCTTTTAAGAACTCATGCTCTTGCTCAAGGTTGAGCTTTTCAAAGCGTAATTTCTCATGAGTCCTTAAAAGTTCTCGATGATCTCCTAAGATAGTTTCATGAGCTAACTTAAGAGTGTTTAGTTCTTTAGTTAGAGACTCAATCTTCTCCTTATCATTGTCATTCGTTTTATCTTGATTAGCATGATTAATTGACGTTTCATCATAGTATTCATCACTAGAGTTGTCAACAAGTAAATCATCATCACCTAACAAGTCATCTTCATCATTATTGAAATCAACATACTCGGGGTGTGATACCTTTGGGCCTCTCGCCATGAAGCATGTTCCAACTCCTTCATTTGGTGAGTCAAATATGTCGTAGGAGTTGGTTGTCACAAGAGCGAGACCGGCAACACCTTCATCTTGAGTATATTCGGAATTGGAGTGATAGCTTCTCTCGGAGTGCTTGTCAGAGTCGGAGCCGGATACCCATTCACCAACATGAGCTTGATGTCTTCGTTTTGTGTAGCTCCTTGATGACTTGTCATTTCTTTTCGAATCCTTGCTTCTCCGTGAGGGTCTTCGTTCATAACGATCATCTCTACTCCTTCTTTCTCTAGATGGTGATTCTTCTCTTCTACTTCTTCTCTTGGGAGAGTCTTGTCTTCTCTTGTAGGGGGTCGTACACTCATTGGAATAGTGTCCGGACCTTCCACAATTGTAGCAGTTTCGCTCTCGACTAGAAGATCTTTTGTCATTGTAGGACCTTGACTTGGAGCTTCTATCTTTGCTTCTATTCTTGTATAACTTGTTGAAGTTCTTCACCATTAAGCTCAATTCTTCATTGAAGGTTTGTTTCTCACTTGATGATGTGGGGGCTTCACATGATACTTTGTAAGCACCACTTGATTTGTTGTGAAGTTCCTCTTTATCCTTGAGTGACATCTCATGAGCAACAATTCTTCCGATGACTTCCGTTGGCTTGAGATCTTTGTAATTTCGCATCATTTGGATCAATGTGCACATGGTATCATATTTTCCATCCAAGGCTCTTAGGATCTTCTTGATGATGAATCTATCGGTCATCTCTTCACTCCCTAAGCCGGCAATCTCATTTGTGATAAGAGCAATCTTAGAGTACATTTCAGCGACACCTTCACCATCCTTCATTTTGAACTTGTCAAGTTGACTTTGAAGCACATCCAATTTGGATTCCTTGACGGAGTCGGTACCTTCGTGCATATCAATCAAAGTATCCCAAATTTCCTTTGCATTCTTAAGACGGCTGATTTTGTTGAATTCTTCGGGGCACAATCCGTTGAAGAGAATATCACAAGCTTGAGCGTTGTATTGCAGCATCTTCAACTCTTCCGCGGTAGCTTCACGGTTCGGTTCTTTTCCATCAAAGAATTCACCTTGCAAACCAATACACACAATAGCCCAAACGGCGGGGTTATGTCCAAGAATATGCATTTTCATCTTATGCTTCCAACTAGCAAAATTAGTACCATCAAAGTAAGGACCTCTACGGTGATAATTTCCCTCGCTAGACGCCATACTCTCCTAGGTTGTGAAACCAAGGCTATGACCACCAAAAGCTATGGAAATCAAAGCAAATGGAGACCAAAGCTCTGATACCACTTGTAGGATCGGAAGTATGTCTAGAGGGGGGGGGGGTTATTAGACTACTTGACCAAATAAAAATCTAGACTTTTCCCAATTTTAGTTCTTGGCAGATAGGGGGGTCCTTCCCACACGACCCAGAAACCATTGGGGATAGGGAGCCTTGATGCATACAGTTTTCCCTATATAACCGTTTCCGATATCTTGATGTTCCAAACACTTCATCCTTACTACTCGTTTGTGCTCGCATTGCCATCGCAGTCGAAGTTTTATGGTTTTACCTAAAACCAGGCAGATTCTAGGCAAGGGAGCTTTCCAGGCAGATTCTAGGCAGATTCCAGGCACGGGAGATTTATGATGCCCGACGCATCACAAACAATTCATTATTATAAACTATGTATGATAGGTAGACAATCACACATATTTTGTTTTCCCGCATCGTATGTGATAGTGTCTGACATCACACAGGCTTTGCAAACGGCAACTGTGTGCATGCTTGCACACGTTTCCTCTCTGTGAATCGTCTCGGGTTATGGTGTATATCACAGACGTTTGTGTTTTAGCAACCGTGTGTGCCATAATGACCTACACAACATAATTTTGCCCTAATTTAATTGATGCTTCCTCTCTGTGAATCGTCTCGGGTTATGGTGTATATCACAAACGTTTGTGTTTTAGCAACCGTGTGTGCCGTAATAACCTGCACAACGTAATTTCACCCTAATTTAATTGCTGCTATTTAAAATTGCACCTAATTTAAACTTGAAAGTAGGCTATAGCTTTATTCATATCCATCAGGCTCAAACAACCAATGCATTATTCGATTCACAGGTACATATGTTTAAGAATTACATAAGCACCAAATAAAGAATGATGTACCAGGGTTCTATACGTGTACTATTACAGATGGTAAAGAAAGAGGCGACAGACATTCCAGTTGCTGAACAAGGTGAAGCGGAATGGCCCTATTGTGCTCTCCTGGATGCAGAAGGCATGCAGGACTCTAATCGAACCCCTTATGATGGTCAGCCGCCAATCATGTAGTTTGAGAGGTAATCTTGAGTAAAGTGCTTCAGGATCCACTGCAAAAGAAAAAAGATTTAGATATTGTCATCTAACACAACTCATTACGGGCAGTAAAAAGAAGGCTACAGGGTTCTTACTTACCATCATGTACTTCGCTGTTGTCTTGCATAAAGTGTAAAAAAATAGTTCGATTGACATCTTTTGACCCATTTTAATAACAATATTTATCAGTTTCCTCACTTGATGCTGGTTCATGAATATCTCATTGCACCATACACAGAAAGGGTCGAAGTGTGGATCTTTGGCAATGATATATGTACCTAAAAGCACCAAGTTAATATTAGAAGGTAAACAACAATTGAAAAATGATGTAGTACAACACTCCATCATCCCATTATATAAGATTTTATTACATGTATATCTAGACATCATCAGAACATTAAGGTAACACTCTTCCTTATTGCTATGTAGCCTAGGATTGCATATTTAGTCATTCAGTACAATGCATGTTGCTAAACAACAACTGAAAAACGAAAAGACATGTTAACTGCAATATCCTTAACAACAACAAAATATCGTAATTAATAGTGGTATTGTTGGAACTGTTATTGATGAAATTGAATTGCACGGCAAATAGTTGCACATATAGAGCATCACATTGTGAAGAAATGAAATAAACAAGTCATAAGGACATCTCTAGATGTCCTTATGTCCTTGTTTATGTCCTTAAGAAACTCCAACAATTTTTGGCCTTTTCTAGTGGATCCCCTAAACTTAAGGTTGTAAACTTCAATTTGATCAAGTTCAAAGCAGGTTCAACCGAAAGTAGCATGCATTCAAACATAAACATAGATAGTTTTGCATAACCAAACATAAAACATAAATTGAAACTAAGCTAAACTACTTTCCGTCGAAGTAGAGGTTGAGCCAATCCTTCCTCGTCATGTACGGTGTGCCGCGAGCCGGGTCCGGGCCAGTACCGTCGTCGGGGTCATTGAGGAAGGCACTCCTCCACTCGTAGACGTCGATCTCCTTGTCCTTGGGGCCCACCTCGATGCCCTCCGCGCCGCCGTCGCCGCCGCCTTCGACCTCGTCATCAGAGGAGAGCGCTATAACCTCGCCGCCCTCTGCATTGGCAAAGATCGCCCGCTCCGCCTCCACGAGCTCCGGGTGCTGCCGGCAGAGCTCTTGCATGTAGGCCTCGTCGACGGCCTCGGCCTCGAGGCGCTCCCACGCCTTGCGGTCCTCCTGCGCCATAGCTGAGCTCACCACCCCTGGCTCCGGCGGAACGAGGTGGACCGAACGTGTGCCCAAGGGGAAATTGAGCCTAGCCGCCGCGCCGTGGTAGCGGACCTGCCAGCAGTCATACTCCATGGCCGCGAGCTCGGCCGTGTGGAAGCTTCCGAGCCACCGGCGGGTGTGGGTCTCCCGATCTACAATCTCGGCGACCCACGTCTCCCACTGCCACTGCCGGACCCCGAGGTAGGACTTCGTCGGCTGACGGGTCCAAGGGAGGACGGGGAAGTCCTCGAACCGGTGTAGGGTCGTGGCGGCGGGTAAATCAGGGGATTGGCAATGACGGATCAGGCCCGCGGAGGACGATGGGGACACCTCGGCGGCCACCTCACCGGCGTCGAGCGAAAAGGCCGCGATAAACCTCTTTTTGGCCATTGGCTCCTCGAGCTCCCGGGTACATGGGCAGAGGTTGAGGATGGAGGCGTCGACGATGGCAGTGACCTACCTATGGTTTCGAGGGTTGTGTGTGTCGATGTCAAAACGGCGGATCTCGGGTAGGGGGTCCCGAACTATGCGTCTAAGGCTAATGGTAACAGGAGGCGGGGGACAGAATGTTTACCCAGGTTTGGGCCCTCTCGATGGAGGTAATACCCTACTTCATGCTTGATTGATCTTGATGATATGAGTATTACAAGGGTAGATCTACCACGAGATCATAGAGGCTAAATCCTAGAAGCTAGCGTATGGTTATGATTGTTGTTGTCCTACGGACTAAACCCTCCGGTTTATATAGACACCGGACGGGGCTAGGGTTACACAGAGTCGGTTACAAAGAAATGAATCTTCATATCCTAACTACCAAGCTTGCCTTCCACGCAAAGGAGAGTCCTATCCGAACACGGGACGAAGTCTTCTATCTTGTATCTTCATACCCCAACAGTCCGGCATACGCATATAGTCCGGCTGTACGAGGACCCCTTAATCCAGGACTCCCTCAGTAGCCCTCGCACCAGGCTTCAATGATGATGAGTCCGGCACGCAGATTGTCTTCGCCATTGCAAGGCGGGTTCCTTCTCCGAATTCTTCAAAGTACCTATTGTAAAAAGCAGAGACCGGTCCCCCATTTAATGTTACGCTCATCAACTTTTGAACCTTAACAGTCTCAGCCTCCACGTGTCGAGCGAATGCGAGAGGTCGGGGCATTTTTACATTTGCCACCCTGACTGTGTAAACAATTTGTCTATTAAAGAGACATGGATCTTCAGATCCAATCCACACCATCTTCCCCAAGCGAGGAATCATCAGAGCGTGCCCGAAAAAACCACTCCAACATGGCTGGCGTTCGCAACTCTTACTCCCGCTCTCGGAACACCAAGCTGGGCGATTGGGAGAAGTGTTTCGTATCCCATGGCCGATTAGTGAAGTTGCAGACCCAAGGGCACCCACCTCCTGCATATCTAGTCCCTGTTCGAGCCGGATTGACTTCCTTCGATGGCGGGGAGCAGGCGGAGAACTTTCCTAACCCATCCAGAGGGGAGCGAGTATGCTTCGTTTCGTACTTACTGAGGGGTGTCAGATTTCCCATCTGTTCCTCCGCGGGCTTCTGGAGTTCTATGGCCTCCAACTGCACAATTTCACACCTGCCTCCATCCTGCATATCGCAGGCTACGTTGCTCTTTGCGAGCTATTTCTGGGCTGCGAAGCTCATTTTGAGCTATGGAAGAAGCTATTCTACCTCGTCCCCCGTAATCAAGGGGGATCAATATTCCAAATGGGCGGAGCCGAGATATGGCGCATCGCCGGGTCCGTATACTTATCCGGCACATCGAAGAAGGCACCTGAAGAGTGGCCCTCTGAGTGGTTTTATATTGAGGACGTCTCCCTTCCCGACCCAATCCGAATGGGTCTTCCCGAGTTTACAAACCCTCCACTGAGAAAATGGCTTAACTGGCGTCCCCGGAGCCCCAGAGAGGAAGATAGCTGGGAGGTCCTTCAATTGATGAGCAAGATAAGAATACTCGCTCAGTTCGGATTATCAATAGTAGAGGTTATGGCGATATCCATAATGCGGGGGTTCAGCCACTCCAATACTGAGGGCGTCCCATGTGGCACTTTAATGGAGAAGACGACGCCACCCGCTGTGGATGAATGGGTCCGGAGTCCACCACTGCTTTGGTGGAAATACTGTCCGATTTATACAAGGGGGGAAGAGAGGAGTTCATCCGCATTAAGACACGGGATGGATTCTCCATGTACAACCCTCCCAGCTGGGTGAGTTGCCATCCATTACTCTACTCTATTTATTCCCTGAGCCCTTGTTTTCATAAATATTTACTTTGTCTACTTATAACAGGAATGGTGGAAAATAACCAGGGAGTTCCATAGCCCGGCTCCACAGCAAGAGGACCGTAACCGGGCCCTTGACCCCAGATTCGAAGATGATCCAGATATATGCGTGGACCTCATGGAAGGGGTGTTTCACCAGGCGAGCTGTGACGGCACAGAGGTGGCCATCATCGCTGACTATCCCGGCCTCCTCCCTGTATCGCATGTAATTAAACAAGAGACTTATCTTCCAGGAAAGATTCACTCCTTATGTCTTACCCATCACACAATTCTTATGCTCTAAAGGGAAGACGATCGACGCGCCAAACCGAACCCGAGGCGTCTTGCCAACAAGGGGCGCCCGTGCCGGGTAGGCCTTCAAAGAGAAAGGCGAACAAGGATATGGCGGAGCCGTCATCAAGGAGGTATGGTTTTAAATATGCTCCGTGGTTTGTCATCTTAAAGTATGACACCATCCATTGTGTTTTAGCAGAAAGAACATCCGCCGGACTATGTCCGGGGATCCTGCCAACCGTACCTCTACTAGCCGGATTCCATATCCGGTCTCAAGGACGGAGGCTAATACGGAAGCGTCACAGGAATATCCTCATACAGAGGATTCAGATAGAATGTCCGTTACAAATTCTGAAGTGGA
The DNA here is from genome assembly GCA_032464435.1 of Aegilops umbellulata. NCBI lineage: Eukaryota > Viridiplantae > Streptophyta > Magnoliopsida > Poales > Poaceae > Aegilops > Aegilops umbellulata. The sequence continues at coordinate 315,065,368 of CP136056.1, read as the reverse complement.
GAGTGCCATGAATCATCGGCGTCGGCGGGCCACACTCCGCGACCCTGGTTTTTCAGACGAGGCTTTTAATGCCTTCAACTCGGGATGCGTACATACGAGCTGCCCAAGATGGGCTTGCTAGAGCCACGGACCAGTATTTGAAAGATATACGGGTAAGTATAAAAATCTGATAATTATGTATATCGGTAGCCCTTGAGACTTGAAGCAGTTGGTAAAACTGATTTAAGGATCATAGTACTATTAGGTTCTCTCAGAGAAGAACAACATGTTGTCGCAAGAGCTAGAAGAATGTTGAATCCAGCTAACGGCTGCTATGGCCAAGCTGTCAAGATCCGAAGAGGCATCGACTGGTATGTATTCCCGAATTTGAGAAAAAACAAATTGTGTTTAAGAACCAGCAATGCTAATAATATCTGATGACCAAAATCCTCAGATAATCCTGAACAGAATCCGGGAGTCCCACAAGCGGGTGAGCAAGAGGCACAAAGGCAAGCAGCCGCAGGCGAGCGTGTACTTTCACGGGTCATACAGAAGAATAACAATCTGCAAGATGCTAATACCCAGCTGGGTGAAGAATTGAAAGATGTTTGGGCCCAGCTGGCTGACTCCATGAAGGAAAATAAGAGGCTTCGGCGTGGCATTTTTAGTATGTTCTCAAACGAACATTTACATAGTTGGGAAAAGATAAGAACTAACAGAGTTATGTCTGTAGGTGTTCCAACGGGCCGTCCTGAAGAGGAGATGCCCAGATCCGTAGACGATCTGCTACAAGAGCTTTCTCAACAGCGTGAGCAAGTTCGGCAGGTCATGTGGAGTGTTGCCAAGGCCTTGAGGCCATCCGCCTCCCTACCAGGAAGTATGGGGGAGCTTGTACACTTTTCAAGGGAGTGCGGCGGCATTTCCGACTATGGAAGATATCTGCCTGTCGAGAAGGTGCGAGGGAAGCTTGGGCCATGGTGAAAACATGGTATACCAAGCTCGATCCGAATCATATGGCCCGGGTCGGACCTATAGGGTCAGATGGGAAAGAAATTCTCGTTAGTCTGGTATATGACTAGGTAGAAGTAGCCGCAAGATATTCCCAACAGGATTGTAGGCTAGACAGCCTGTTGGATGGCATAGAGGAGGAAGCATTTGGGTCTATATGACTATGTATTTCAATAGACATATTTGTCCCTAGCCGGATTGTAAAACATTTGTCATGGTGGGCCTTTTCGCTTCGGCCTCTGTACCCGACAGTCCGGAGTGTTTCCGAATACCAGCTCGATAATATAAACTGGGGTACGCGTGGAAACCAGGCGTAGGGGTCATAATTGCTTGAAAAGACAAGTACCCAACTACCCATGTTATATTACATGGTTAGTAAGAAACATCTTCCAGAGAGAATAGTTCCGTTAAGGGTTCCTTTCCCTGGGTACGCATGCATTAACGTGCATGTCCGAACTGCGATAAAAAAGCGCAGTATGTGAAACATCTGGGGGTTTATATTGTGATAGGTAAAAAACATCTTTAGTCCACCGACCGAATATTCCCTTAAGAACGCTAGCTTTCGGCTTCACCCAGTCTGAGGTACACGTCCGGAGTACCCGACAGTAACAATTGCAGGGGTGCTCCCTTTATGCCCTAGCCGAATTAACGGGAACGTAGGGCATAAGCACAGGAGCCAGGCAACCCAGCTTGGCCAAAACTTAAGTCATATCGATGCATATAATGGCGAAGAAAAGGTACATATGGAAAAAGAACGCATATGCAATGGGCTTAATGCCCGGAAGATAAGTAAATTAAGCTTCTGTATAAGAAGCCCCCAGGTAAAATGAGCGCACACACTTAAAGATTAGTGCGTCACAAGTGTGTAGTCTAGCCACACTAAAGCTGTAGAGCTTTTCAAAAGGAAAGGTGGGAAGAGAGCTGAAATTTAAATAAAAATGAACGGAGGGGAGGAGACGAACAGGGAGTTTGGCGCTAGGCGTAGAATCTTCAGAGTCTGTCCGCGTTCCATGGGTTCGGCTCGAGGCAATTATCTGATGCATCACGCAGTCGGTACACTCCTCCGGTGAGAACTTTATCAATAATGAAGGGACCCTCCCACTTGGGCTTGAGTTTGTCCTTTTTCTTCTCCGGTAGGCGTAGAACGAGTTCGCCAATATTATAAGTCTTGGCCGGTACTTCTCTGCTTTCATACCTGCAAGCATATTGTTGATAGAATGCAGAACGGGCTTTTTCAACGTCGCACTCCTCTTCCAGGGCATCTAAACTGTCCTGCTGATCGAGCTCGGCCTCCCTCTCTTCGTACATGCGCACTCAAGGTGAGTCATGAATAATATCGCAGGGTAGTGCAACCTCTGCGCCATACACCATGAAGAAAGTGTGTATCCGGTAGTGCGATTTGGCGTGGTCCGCAGCCCCCCAGAGTACGGAGTCAAGCTCCTCAACCCAGTGTGTGTCTGATTCTTTTAAGGATCGCACTAGTCTAGGTTTAATTCCGCTCATAATAGGACCATTGGCTCGTTCGACTTGACCGTTCATTTGAGGGTGATAGACGAAGGCGTAATCGAGCTTGATGCCCATGTTGCTGCACCAAGTTTTCACCTCATCGGCTATGAAATTGGAGCCGTTGTCGGTGATGATGCTATGGGGGACACCATAACGGTGTACCACGCCCGATGTGAAGCCTATCACGGGTCCGGATTAAGCCGTTTTAACTGGTTTGGCTTCTATCCATTTGGTGAGTTTATCCACCATGACCAACAGGTATTTTTTTCTTATGAATTCCCCCTTTAAGGGGTCCGACCATATCAAGCTCCCAGACCGCAAAAGGCCAAGTTATGGGGATTGTTTGTAGGGCGGTGGGTGGCATATGGCTTTGGTTGGCGAAAAGCTGGCATCCGACGCAATGTTGGACTAGGTCTTGTGCGTCCGCTCAGGCCGTCGGCCAGAAGAAACCTGTACGGAAGGCCTTGCTTACAAGGGACCGAGCTGCGGCGTGGTTGTGACGCCCTCGATTCAATTGTACACTAATCATGCACACAAATGTGTACGATCAAGATCAAGGACTCACGGGAAGATATCACAACACAAGTCTAGACACAAATCAAAAATAATACAAGCTTTATATTACAAGCCAGGGGCCTCGAGGGCTCGAACTCATAAGCTCGAATACACAAGAGTCAGTGGAAGCAACAAATCAGAGTACAAACATGAGTTAAACAAGTTTGCCTTAAGAAGGCTAGCACAAAAACAACATCGATCGAAAAGGCAAGGCCTCCTGCCTGGGAGCCTCCTAACTACTCCCGGTCGTCGGCGGTCTCCACGTAGTAGTAGGCATCAGCAGTGGCATCTGGCTCCTGGGATCCGACATATGGTTGCATCAACTGGAAAGAAGAAGAAAGGGGGAAAAGGGGGAGCAAACCAACCGTGAGTACTCATCCAAAGTACTCGCAAGCAAGGATCTACACTACATATGCAACATTATCAAAGAGGGGTTGTATATGTGGACTGGACTGCAGAAATGCCAGAATAGAGAGAAGGCCTAGTCCTATCGAAGACTAGCGTCTTCTAGAAACCACCATCTTGCAGCAACAGGAGGGAGTAGAGTAGCATAAAGTAAAGTAGTAGAAGTGTTATCAACCTCGGCCAGAGATCCTTTCTCGACTCCCTACGAGAAAGCAATCCCAAAGACATACTATCCATTTCTCATATCCATTTCTCATCTCAAGTATCCAGTTCTAGCTGTATCGACTGGGATACAACTCCAAGTGTCCGTTACCATAGGACAGGCTATCGATAGATGTTTTCTTCCCTGCAGGGGTGCACCAACTTACCCACCACCCTCGATTAACTCTGGCCGGACACACTTTCCTGGGTCATGCCCGGCCTCGGCCAAACAATACGCCGCAACCCGACCTAGGCTTAATAGAGAGGTCAAGCACCCCGGACTAAACCTATGCCCCCAGGGGTCATGGGCCATCTCCCCGGGAACTCCTGCACGTTGCGTGGGCGGCCGGTGAGCAGACCTAGCTACCTCCTTAAAAAAAGGCAGGTTCTTACCAGTCCAACCCGGCGCGCGCCGCTCAGTCGCTGACGTCTATTAAGCTTCTCTGATGCATACGACGCAGAACGCCCATACTATGCCCACGTGATGGTTAGTGCTATCAGGCCAGAGGCCCCTCGGATCAGATATCCAAATCGTAGTGGATTAGGAATGCGCGGTGACAAGTAGAGACTCGTGAAATATGTGACCCCGTTGCCCTGTCTCGAGGACTTGTGGCAAGGGCTAAGAATGCCCGGCCACGCTTTGTAATTATCTCGCGGGCACCTTCTAGGTCAACTGACTCCACATTACTCGCAATTATGCTCGCGCGGGTACCCCTCAGGGTCGACCCGTCTTTAGTAACATGGTTCAGTGTAAAGTCATAGTAATCATAGTAACTGTGTGTCTAAACATCAAGGGGAAAACCCGAGGAATCACCCCCGGTGAATTCCACTCGATGTAATCATCAAGGTGAATGTAAGATGGACCACCCTCGAGGTTCACACTTGAGGGGTTGCACGACAGAGTCGTATCATAAGTGGTTAAAGAGGAAATCACCCTCAATGACCACGACGGAATAGCTACACTACAGGGTTAACATCAGAAGTGCAGATGAGGTCTCACCCTCGGTACTCGATAGTAAGCCAGTAGTGTTGAGCAACTAAGGGGAAAGTGATGTGCGGTGCCGGGGCCTGGTCCTCGATCCCGTTGATCGGGTCTTCTGATAATCCAGCAGGGCAGTCGGATAAGCAGGTAAGGTACAACAGCAGATACAAAAGCAGGCTATACTAAACAGTTTAGGATAAGCAGGTAAGGTACAACAGCAGATACAAAAGCAGGCTATGCATATGAATAGGAGCAATCAATAACAGTAGCAAAATCTAATGCAAGCATGAGAGAATGGAATGGGTGATATCGGGATGATCAAAGGGGGGGCTTGCCTGGTTGCTCTGGCAAGGAGGGGTTGTCGTCGACGTAGTCGATCACAGGGACATCATCGGTCTCGGTGTCTACCAGAGAGAAGAGGGAGAAGAAACATAATAAAAAGCAAATATAGCATCACAAAGCATAACGTGGCAATAGGATGTGCCATGTGTGACCTAATGTATGGCTACACGATATAGGTGAAGGGGGGATTCAACCGGGAATGTTTTCTCGGTTCCGGACGTGTGTCAAACAGATGACCGGAGGGGGAATGTTCCATGTTCAACATGCTAGGGGCATGTGACAGATGAACAGACCGCGTATTCGGATTCGTTGGATTTTTCTGAGCGACTAGAAAACATTTTCATCCGAGCTACGGTTTATTTTCTATGATTTTTAAAGTGTTTCTAGCACTTTCTAGATTTATATAAGTTAACAGCAATTTCCAGAAATGGAATATGACGTCAGCATGATGTGAGGGTGATGTAAGCAGTCATCTGACCTGTTGACTAGTCAAACTGACCAGCAGGTCCCACCTGTCATAGACAGTGGCCTTAACAAAGTTTAGTTTCAATTAATCTAACTAATTAGATAATGGAGGCCCACTGTCAGTGAGTAATCAGTGTAAATTTAATTAAATTAACTAATTTAATTAGTGTTAGGGGCGGGGCCCACTAGTCAGTGACTGGTGGTTGATACGTCCATTTTCCATCATGGTTTTATATCAATATTTATTGCATTATGGGCTGTTATTACACATTATGCCACAATACTTATGCCTATTCTCTCTTATTTTACAAGGTTTATATAAAGAGGGAGAATGCCGGCAGCTGGAATTCTAGGCTGGAAAAGGAGCAAATTTTAGAGACCTATTCTGCACAACTCGAAAAGTCCTAAAACTCCACGGAATTTATTTTTGGAAATAATAAAAAATACCGAGCGAAGAAAATACCAGAGGGGACCCACACCCTGGGCACGAGGGTGGGGGCGCGCCCTACCCCCTGGGCGCGCTCCCCTGCCTCGTGGGCCCCCTGGTGGCCCTCCGGGGCCCACCTTCTGCTATATGAAGTCTTTCGTCCGAGAAAAAATCTTAAGCAAGCTCTCGGGACGAGACTCCTCCTCCACGAGGCGGAACCTTGGCGGAACCAATCTAGGGCTCCGGCAGAGCTGTTCTGCCCGGGACACTTCCCTCCGAAGGGGGAAATCATCGCCATGGTCATCACCAACGATCCTGTCATCGGGAGGGGGTCAATCTCCATCAACATCTTCACCAGCACCATCTCCTCTCAAACCCTAGTTCATCTCTTGTATCCAATTCTTGTCTCTAAGTCTAAGATTGGTACCTGTAGATTGCTAGTAGTGTTGATTACTCCTTGTAGTTGATGCTAGTTGGTTTATTTGGTGGAAGATCATATGTTCAGATCTATTATGCATATTAATACTCCTCTGATTATGAACATGAATATGCTTTGTGAGTAGTTATGTTTGTTCCTGAGGACATGGGAGAATTCTTGCTGTTAGTAGTCATGTGAATTTGGTATTCGTTCGATATTTTGATGAGATGTATGTTGTCTCTCCCCTAGTGGTGTCATGTGAACGTCGACTACATGACACTTCACCATTGTTTGGGCCTAGAGGAAGGCTTAGGAAAGTAGTAAGTAGATGATGGGTTGCTAGAGTGACAGAAGCTTAAACCCTAGTTTATGTGTTGCTTCGTAAGGGGCTGATTTGGATCCATATGTTTCATGCTATGGTTAGGTTTACCTTAATACTTCTTTTGTAGTTGCGGAGGCTTGCAATAGGAGTTAATCATAAGTGGGATGCTTGTCCAAGTAAGGACAGCACCCAAGCACCGGTCCACCCACATATCAAATTATCAAAGTACCGAACGCGAATAATATGAACGTGATGAAAACTAGCTTGACGATAATTCCCATGTGTCCTCGGGAGCGCTTTTCTCTATATAAGAGTTTGTCCAGGCTTGTGCTACGTCTCGAGCTAGCGTTGGTTTTCCCCGAAGAGGAGGGGTGATGCAGCACAGTAGCGTAAGTATTTCCCTCAGTTTTTGAGAACCAAGGTATCAATCCAGTAGGAGGTCACGCGCAAGTCCCTCGTACCTGCACAAAATGTTAGCAGCTTGCAACCAATGCTTAGGGGTTGTCAATCCCTTCAAGGTCACTTACGAGAGTGAGATCTAATAGAGATAATATTTTTGGTATTTTTGGTATAAAGATGCAAAGTGAAAAGTAAAAGCAAAACAAGTAAAATAAAGTAATGGAGATTGATATGATGAGAATAGACCCGGGGGCCATAGGTTTCACTAGTGGCTTCTCTCAAGAGCATAGATATCTACGGTGGGTGAACAAATTACTGTTGAGCAATTGATAGAATTGAGCATAGTTATGAGGTTATCTAGGTATGATCTTGTATATAGGCATCACGTCCGTGACAAGTAGACCGACTCCTGCCTGCATCTACTACTATTACTCCACTCATCGACCGCTATCCAGCATGCATCTAGAGTATTAAGTTAAAAACATAGTAACGCCTTAAGCAAGATGACATGATGTAGAGGAATAAATTCATGCAATATGATAAATACCCCATCTTGTTATCCTCGATGGCAACAATACAATACGTGCCTTGCAACTCTTTCTGTCACTGAGTAAGGACACCGCAAGATTGAACCCAAAGCCATGCACTTCTCCCATTGCAAGAACTACCAATCTAGTTGGCCAAACCAAACGGATAATTTGAAGAGACTTGCAAAGATAACTCAATCATACATAAAAGAATTCAGAAAAGATTCAAATATTATTCATAGATAAGTTGGATCATAAACCCACAATTCATCGGTCTCAACAAACACACCGCAAAAAGAAGATTACATCGAATAGATCTCCACGAGAGAGGGGGAGAACATTGTATTGAGATCCAAAAAGAGAGAAGAAGCCATCTAGCTACTAGCTATGGACCCGAAGGTCTGAAGTAAACTACTCACACTTCATCGGAAGGGCTATGGTGTTGATGTAGAAGCCCTCCGTGATGGATGCCGTCTCCGGCGGAGCTCCGGAACAGGCCCCAAGATGGGATCTCATGGATATAGGAAGTTGCGGCGGTGGAATTAGGTTTTTGGCTCCGTCTCTGGTCTAATGGGGGCACGTGGGTATATATAGGAGGAAGGAGCACGTCGGTGGAGCTCCGAGGGGCCCATGAGGCAGGGGGCGCGCCCAGGGGGCGCCCTCCACCCTCGTGACCTCCCCGGAAACTTCTTGGAGTAGGGTCCAAGTCTCCTGGATCACGTTCGGTGAGAAGATCACGTTCCCGAAGGTTTCATTCCGTTTGGACTCTGTTTGATATTCTGTTTCCTCGAAATACTGAAATAGGCAAAAAAACAGCAATTCTGGGCCGGGCCTTCGGTTAATAGGTTAGTCCCAAAAATAATATAAAAGTGGAAAATAAAGGCCAATATAGTCCAAAACAGTAGATAAAGTAGCATGGAGCAATAAAAAATTATAGATACGTTGGAGACGTATCAGCTTGCACTACAAAAAAAGACACATCCGTGACATTTTGGGCCGAACGATTTTTTTTTCTGTCATACATATGACACTTCTATGACAATAATTGTGACAAAACTCGGTATCATCATAGATGTGGTGGGCTCCTACTTCTATGACAGAAAATCATGACAGAAAATGGGCTTTTCGTCCTGGGCGGGCCGGAGACGCAGCTGCATGACATTCTTTGGGCCGTCCATGACGGAAAAAGGCGTGGTAGAAGATAGAGGGAGCAAAATTTCGGGTAGTTCCCGGTTACGGTGGGAGGTCGGGGGCCGAGCGATGCGCGTTCCTCTCGTACACGTACGCGCGTGTGTGCGAGGCGTTGGCTCTAACTGAACCCGAGCGAGGCAGTGGGCTCTAACTGAACCTGAGCGATTGCACTGCAGGCTACGCGTTACTGAACCCGAGTGATCGATCGATGGCTGTTAACTGAAGCCGATCGAGCGATTCCTTCGCTACTGCTGCTAACTGAAGCCGATCGATGGGATGAACAGTGAGCGTTGCGGGGGGTTTGGATGAACAGTGAGCGGTGGCGTTGCCTCTGGATGAACAGGACCCCGTGGTGTGGTGGAGGGTTGGATGAATAGTAGACGGTGGAGGGGTGCCCGTGGAGGGGTGGATGAACAGGACCCCGTGGTGTGGAGGGCAGGATGAACAGTAGACAGTGGAGGGGTGCCCGTGGAGGGGTGGTTGAACAGGACCCCGTGGTGTGGAGGGATGGATGAACAATAGACGGTGGAGGGGTGGTTGAACAGTAGCTGGTGGAGTAGCGCGTGGTGGAGGCTGGATGAACAGGAGCCCGTGGAGGCTAGAGGAGGTCGACGGTGGATGAACAGTAGCTCGTGGAGGCTGGAGGGGGTCGACGGTGGAGATGAACAGTATCCCGTGGAGTCCCGTTTTGCAGTACGCCACACCCCTCCCGATGAACATGACCCCCGTTTCGACCGTAGCGCTCCAACACAAGTCTGTTTCCTCTGTTTCGCGGTACGCCACACCCCTCCCGATCAATAGGACCCCCGTTTTGACCGTAGGAGGTCCGTTTCCTCCGTTTTGCGGTACGCCACACCCCTCCGGATCAACCGGAACCCCGTTTCGACCGTAGGAGGTCCGTTTCCTCCGTTTTGCGGTACGCCACACTCCTCCCGATCAACAGGACCCCCGTTTCGACGTAGGAGGTCCGTTTCCTGCGTTATGCGGTACGCCAGGCCTCGTTTCCATCGCCTCTTCCGTCCAAGCCCTCCCGATGAACACGACCACGCATTCCGTTCCGACCCATGAACACGACGACGACGCTCTTTCTCCGTTCCGACCCAGCCATGTACACGATCCCTCGCCGTACGTATGCGTGAGTAGGCGTTCGAGACCCCGCCCGTATGTACACATACGTGGCCGTATTTTCATTCTTGCACCCTGGCCGCTGTACGTACGTGTACATGCTATGTGCGCGCCTCTACTACGACACGTGCGCGCCTCTACATCGACCAGTATATATGTACGTACACGTTCGCGACCAGAATGACAACGCTACGTACGCTTCGACCAGGTGGGTCCCGACTGTCAGGCACTTCCTTGCGTGCGAAGTTGTAGCTGGTGGGTCCCAGCAGTCAGGGGGGCGAAATACGGTGGCCCGTCCGATGGGTCCCCGCTGTCAGGTGGAGGAATAATTATTTTGCATGTAATAAGGAGGCACTTCCTTGCTGCGGCCGTGGACCCAGCTGTCAGCCTCTCCACGTACAGTCCACGTCCAATGGAAGCCGTTCCTTGACCATGTTGACCACGCCGCACCGAGAGCACCAGGGCGGTGGACGATGGCGAGTCCTAGGAAGGGGACGACGCGGAGCCGGGGAAGACGCGGCAGTGGATGCCCACGCATAGAGGAGTACGAGGGCACTGGTTCGCTGCGGTGTGAGGCTGCCGTCGCCGCAGAGTAACAGGGGGTGTGGGTGAGTAGAGGGATGGCCTGGCCAGCGGTGGGAGTAGTAGGGGGCGGTGAGGCCTCTGCCGCATCGCAGCCAGCCACGGGAGGCAGGAGCACGAGGCACGACCGGTGCTGGTTTGGGCGGCTGGAGCAAGAAGACCAGAGGTTGAAGAAGCACTACGGCCGTTGGATGGACATCGTACGGTCACTGGAGCTAGAATCGTGCATATTGACTAAGTTGACAAAGCCCTCCATCCCCGTCAACTTAGTAGGCCCACAAGTCTGCCTGCCACTATACTGGTTCCCAGCTAATAGGGGGAGTATTCATTTTTTTGTGCGTAATAAGGAGGCACTTCCTTGCGTGCGAAGATATAGTTGGTGGGTCCAAGCTGTCAGCGGCGGTAACGTTTTTTCGCGAAATACAGAGGCCCTTTCGGTGGATCCCAGATGTCCGGTGGAGGAATCATTATTTTGCGCGTAATAAGGAGGCATTTCCTTGCGTGCGGCCATGGACCCAGCTGTCGGCCTCTCCACCTAAAGTCCACTTCAGATGCATGTCGGTCGTTGACCACGTTGACCAGGCCGCGTCGAGAGCACCAGGGTGGTGGACGACGGCGAGGCCTAGGAAGGGAACGACACGAAGGCAGGGAAGACTCGACAGTTGTTTCCCACGCGGAGGGGAGTACGACTGTACGAGGGTTTACTGGTTCGTCTGCCGTCACCGGAGAATAACATCATATGTGGGTGATTAGAGGGATGGCTAGGCCAGCGATGGGAGTACAGTGGGGCGGTAAGGCCTGCGCAGCAGCAGAGCCGGCCGCGGGTAGGAGGGAGCAGGCAGTCCCGCCGGCGCCTGTTTGAGCGGCTGGAGCACGAAGAGCAGAGATTGAAGAAGCACGATGGCCGTTGGATGGCCATCCAACAGCCACTTCTTGTGCGTCAACCTTTTTTTAGGAAAGCCTCAAATCTGTGGGAAATAGCATACAACCCATCTGCCATTATTTCTAATAATTTACAGCCCATTTACTAATTATTAAGGTTTTTTTGGAGCCCATATTCTTTTTGTTAGCATTACAGCCCATATTGTGGCCACGGTTAAAAAATTATAAGAAATTTTGCATATTTCAGTGCGGTCCGAAATGTTTTTAATCCCGAAATTTTGACTCACATTCAAACTGATTTTAAAAATAAATGTATATCAATATAAAATCCAACAAATTCTCCACGCATAAAAATTAATGTAATTTCAAATCTCGAAATGAAAAAAAGATATTTGAAACTAATTGCCGGTTTTATGTGTTTAAAAAATGTACAACCCATTTCTCATTACTGATGGGCCATTTTCTCGGCCAGCCGAATGAAAGCTCTCCTCGTCGTCTTGAAAGATTTGCAGCCCAACAGGCCTGACAAAGCGAGTTACTTGGCAAATCACAAAAAAACTGGCCTGTGACCGTGGACCCAGTTGTCAGCCTCTCCACGTACAGTACTCTTCCGATGGAATGTCGTTGACCACATTGACCACGCCGCGCCGAGAGCACCAAGGCGGTGGACGACGGCGAGGCCTAGGAAGGGGACGACGCGGAGCCGGGGAAGACGCGGCAGTGGATGCCCACGCGGAGAGGAGTACGAGGGTTCACTGGTTCGGCTGCGGTGTGAGGCTGCCGCCGCCGCAGGGCCTGGCTAGCGGTGGGAGTAGTAGGGGCGATGAGGCCTCATTAGCAGCACAGCCGGCCACTAGAGGCAGGAGCAGGCGGTCTCCCCGGCACTGGTTTGGGCGGCTGGTGCAAGAAGAGCAGAGATTGAAGAAGCAGCAGGACAGTTTGATTCAAATCCAACGGTTACTGCTGCTAGAATCGTTTGTTGACTAAGTTGACAAGCCCTGCGTACGCGTCAACTTAGTAGGCCCACAGGTCAGCCTCCCAACCGGTGCGCCCCAGATGTCAGTGGGAGGAATCATTTTTTTCGTGTAATAAGGAGGCAGTTGATTGCGTGCGGCCATGCCAGCGGAGGGAGTAGGGTGGGCCGGGGAAGCCTGCGCGGCATCATAGCGGGCCACAAGAGGAGGGAGCAGGCAGTCTCGCCGGCGCTAGTTTAGGCGGCTGGAGCAGGAAGATCAGAGATTAAAGAAGCACGTCGGTCGTTGGATGGACATCCAACACTAACTGCTGCTAGAATCGTGTGTTCGCTGACAAAGCCTTGCCTAAACAAGTCAGCCTCGAAATCCATGGCGTGTACAGCCCATTTGCTATTATTTTTATAATTTTTACTCATTTTCTAATTCATATGGAATTTATTGCAGCCCGTTTTCCATTTTTAGAATTGTTGGCCATTTTCTTGTTAGTACCAGGGTCAAAAAATTAACTAAATATGTGGGAAATTTTGAAAATTCGCAAATTTTTGGTGCTGAACAAAATATTCTTAATCCAAAAATTAATAGCGATAGTAAAACAAATTTAAAAATAAATTAGTACTATGTCATGTTAAATCCAATGAAATACGTATAAGATATCAGTGAAGACAAAACAAAAAAATAAACTTATATCCCATTTGCTATAAATTTTTTGGAATTTTCAACCCCTTTTGATATTACTTTAACAGACATTGACCATACTCTTAAGCCAGGCCGGAATGCATCCCTCCTCGTCTTGAAAGATTTGCAGCCCAGTAATTCGGAGAAAACAAATAGGCCCAGCTTGGGTATTCTTCAAAAAGAAATACTGGGCTACCTATTTTCCCAAAGAACTGGTGCATGAGCATTTAGCTTTATTTATTTACTTATTTATGTTTAGAGGACCATGAGCATGTACCTGGGCCGGATTCATGTGAGAGCCTACCTTCCAGTTAATTATGGGCTTCTCTATTGGGCCTTCATCAGTGGGCTGCATGTTATCAACAAGTGGAAAATGTGTTCCGAGTTTCAAAAACAAATGTGTTCCGTACGATAAATAGTATGCGCTACATACGGTATGGGGCACTAAAGGATCGAACAGTGCAACGACTTCCAAAACATTGTGTTTGTCATTCTAACAACACATTTATTCAACCAACAAACGAAATATACTACTAATTGTACATTGAAAACAGCAGCAGCAGCAACCAGGGCTGGGGGTGCAACAGAAGCAGTAAGCAGGCCAGAAGAGTGAAGACGCAGCTCTCTCTTCCAAACCAAACATCAGCCATCATTACAAAAGGGCTACCAAAAAAGAACAAGTGTATGCATCAAACTAAATAAAGATCCTACTACACCAAGTGTATGCATCTAACTAACTGGCTCAGTTAGACGTTACTATTTATTAAGCTGCAGTGGAGTCACAGATGGAGAGGAGTGGGAAACTTCACAGGTTTGGGTGCGGGGCAGCACAGCCGCGGTGTCGTCCATGGGAGACAGGAGCAAGAACAGAGGTTGAAGAAGGAGCATGGCTGTTGGATTAACATTCAACGGTCCAGCTGCTAGAATCATTTGTTGATTAAGTTGACAAAGCCCTGCGTACACGTCCGCTTAGTAGGCCCACAAGTCAGTCACCAAATCTGACGGGTCCCAGCTGTCAACGGGATGAATGATTTTTTTTGCAAAACAAGGAGGCACTTCCTTCCATGCGAAGATACATCTGGTGGGTCCCAGCTGTCAGGTGGAGGAAACATTTTTTGCAGCTTAATAAGGAGGAACTTTCCTCGCGTGCGACCATGGACCTCATGGGTCCCAGCCGTCAGGCTCTCCACGTAAAGTCCTCTTCCGATCACTCTCGTTTGTTGACCATGCCGCACCGAACGCAGCGAGGCGATGGACGACGGCGAGGCCCCGGACGGGAACGACTCGGAGATGGGAAAATGCGGCAGTGGAGTCGCAGATTGAGAGGAGGAGAAGGGTTATAACTGGTTCTGTTGCGACGTGGGGCTATAGTCTGTAGAGAATAACAGGAGGTGTCGAGAGGTGGAGGGATAGCCTGGCCAGCGGTGCGGTAGCGCTTCGCAACGATGCGTGCTAAGCAGAGCCGCTAGCCGCCGAAGGCCGGACCAGGCGGTCCCAGCGACGCTGGAGGAAGAAGACGAGAAATTGAAGGTGCATGCCGGCCATTGGATATAAATCCAATGGCTGTGGATGACACAATCATCTGTTGACCAAGTTGACAATGCCCTGCGTAGGCTTCGACCTATTGGCCCACATGTCAGTCTGCAAAAATGTGGCATATATTTAACCCATGTTTTCTAGAATGTACAGTCCATTTGCTGGGCTGGGTGAACAAATAATTTCGCGTCAATCAGGCCCATTTATATTTTCTAAGAAATCCCAGCCCATTTGCACTTCCTTGAAATACACGTATTAGGTGGGCTCGTTATATATACGTATAATGTTATGTTAGAAGGAGCAATTAATATCAAAGAATAAACCGGAGAGGCACATTTTTTATATATATAATTAAGAAATTAGCGAGTTATTGCTCAAAATAAAAATGAGCGCGTTACTATTAAATTGGTCCTTAAAATCTTCGCAATCACCAGGATTTTCCTTGCGTGTGAGTCAAAAACAACAAGGATTTTCCTTGCCTGTGAGTCAAAAAACAACCAGGATTTTCCTTGCCTGTGAGTCAAAAACAACCAGGATTTTCCTTGCCTGTGAGTCAAAAACAACCAGGATTTTCCTTGCCAACTTCCGTTAAACATTTACTTTTATAATTTGGGATGTTTTTATAATGTATATATAAGTCTCTATAAAATATACGATAATAGTAATAATATAAATATATATAATGTGGTTAGAAGGGAAAACATGAATTGGACACGGCATTACTTTTATAAGAGACCTGCGTTTTATACCCCACAGTAGGCATACTAACAAGTTCACACACAAATACAATAGAAAAGGTAAACATTCATATCAAACTCAAGTTCACAAGACACGTTCATATCCATAGCCAACATTCACAATCAACAACTCAAAAGATTCATATATACACAAGCTCAGCATATCTATGCATCCAAATGATTGATAGATCACACGACAATATTCATACATAATTTACAAAAAGATTCAGATATACACATGTTCAGTATGTTTATGCATCCAAACGATTGAGATCACAACCAATATGATCCATGGACAAACTTCAATTACCTAGGGTACAGACTGGTAAATGGTGTTCAATCGGAGGTACTTCTTGCTAAAATTAGTTCTTGTACGAGTAAACTTTCGAGTACGTAAGAGGCAGCACAGACAATCTGAACTTTGCTTGTAGGTTTATCCTCAAATAGTGGCCTTGTGCCGAGGGAGGTTTGAGCAACTTGGCCACTACTTTCAGCCGACCAGTTTACTGGCTCATCTTGGTCCTGTATCTCGCCAAAATTCTACATTGCAGACGAGAAAGGAGGCGGTTGAGAAAATGAACCACCCAAATTTTTTGTGCAGTTCAACTGAAATGGAGCATCCTTGGCGTGCAGACTGATTAAGTGCCAGATGAATATACGCGTCAACCAACTTGTCTGGAATCTTTAGACTCCATGCCATACAATTGGTTTACGCCGGTTGATACTCGAATGAATATAGGCACTTCTTGTCAACATCGTCCGTGATAGCCCTTTCGTAAAAGGGTCTGCCAGATTCTTAGCCGTCTGGATATAATCCAACGCTATTACTCCGGAGTTTCTTGATTTTCTGACAGATCTTAATCTTCTTCTTATGTGCTTTGTGGATTTCATGTTGTCCTTTGAACTCTTAGCCTTGACAATTGGTTGACGCCGGTTGATACTCGAATGAATATAGGCACTTCTTGTCAACATTGATGCTTGTCTGAGTGAACTTTGGAGTACATAGCAGCAGCATAAGTACATGTCCATCTGATCATTTTGTGTAGTTGTACTGAAATCACCCGATGTAATGATTTGCCTGCGAGTTCAGGCTCCAAATTACTCATTTATGAAATCGGCAAACAGTAGCACAATACCAAATTACCAATACATATGACAGGCACAATAATCAGGATAAAGACCAGTACCAACCTGTGTCAGGTAGCATATCAATTACTATTTCCTTTGACTGGAGGCCAAGATAAGCCAAGCGACTAACAACAAAGGAAGAAAGCATGTGGAGTTTAGCGACTGACAGGAAAGGACCGAAGCTGTCGAGGCAATGAAGCACCCAAAGTTTTTGTGCAGTTCCACCAAAATCGGGCATCCCTGTTGGCACATATATTGAGAGAGTGAGATTACTGTAATAGTGGGACTAGTTTATGAAACATACACTAACAAATAGAAGCACCCTCATTATATTAATGGGTAAAGTTAGCAACATAGTAGTCCTGCTTAAAGAGAGGTATTAGTTTATTTAATCAGTGCCAATTAGCTCAACTCAACACTCAAAACATTGCCATTTATCATAGGTTGCAAAACTTTAACATGCAAAGATAAAGGAGTTTCTCATGACAGTAGCACGATACAAATAGAGATGACAACAAACTAATATGGATGAAGGCCTTAGGCCCGTACCAACCTGAGAAAAAAGCTTATTCATGTAGTCCCATAAGAGATGATAAAGCACTCACTGGAATCACACAATAGTATATATTTTTTTGCACTTCAAATGTATGGTTGAAATCACTCTTGTTTACCAGTGCTGAGATCATATCGAAAGATTATCAAGAACTTCCAACAGAGTTAAAGCACTGGCTGGGATACAGTTCATTGTATTGTCTTGTTTAGTTCCATTTAATGTATGATTGGCACAACATGATCCCTGTTTGCACAAGTAGGAACAAGGTGAAACCTTCATTAGCTTAGTGAGAAAGGATAGGAAGACATTAGCATATTACTCAACCAGTAGCATCAAATTCAGGATGGACAATACGCAAAACATTGCCTCATTGAACCAATGGCAATAAATTGACATGCAAAACAATAGCACTATTATGTCATGACACTAATAATATTCTCTCCCTGCTCCACCACATGATTCACCTCCATAGACAAACATACACACGTACATGATTCAGCATAGGGTCCTACTAAAGATTTGTTTAACTCCAACAGGAAAATTAGGCAGTAATAAATTAGTGGTACTTAAGAACTCCTAATTAATTAAGTGAGACACCAGAAGTGGAAGGGCTCCCTAGAGGATTGTCTCCGGAGCCATAATCCGAAGTGAGGGGTAACACGGAGGAACGCTTCGCACACAACAACGAACGAGGAGATATGGAGGATGGACTCCGGAGCTAAGTCGTGGATTCCAGCCCATAATAAAACATCAGCCACCTTACAAAGGGATCCATTGGGAAGCCTAATCCCCGAAGGAAGTGGGATACGAATACTACACTCTCACCGGGCTGAGGGCTAGGGATCACCTGTCCTTGAACAGGCAACCTATGCGAAATCTCGCCGGTCAGGAATTTAGCTTCCCTCAACCTTAATACGTCCTCCTTCATGACGGAGGAGGGCATCCATCGGCCTTGGAGGTCGGAACCGGACATTGTCGAAGGTCCGGTGCACCTGGAATCTGGAAGCCTAGGGTGTTGGAACTCGAGGCGACGGGCGAGCTCGTTTTGAGAGTAGAAAAAGGGAACAGGGTCTTGGTCTCTTTATAAGAGGCAGAATACCAAGAGCCCTCCCCATAACCGTCTTAGACTAGCCTTTAATTAAGGCAAAACATGCTAACGGGCACGACTGGGTTACCCAAGTCCGTATTGATGAGAATCCCGTTAAAAGGGGCACACGATCTCTGCTTTGACAAGACATGCCAAGGAAATCGCCTCGCTAAACACGCTGAGGTGGAACAATGAAAACAATTTATATAAAGAGCTTGGCCGCAGTGTTATGACGCACTGCGGAATACGTCAGCAGATTTGATTTGTGTTAATATTATTCTCTATATGGCAATATGTCGAAACTTATTTTGCAGAGCCGGGCACTATTTTTGGTGTTTACAATCTTCTTGAAGAACTTGGAGCAGGAACCCGCCTTGCAATGCCGAAGACAATCTGCGCGCCGGACTCGTCGTCATTGAAGCCTGGTTCAGGGGCTACTAAGGGAGTCCTGGATTAGGGGGTGTTCGGATAGACGGACTATACCTTCAGCCGGACTCCAGGACTATGAAGATACAAGATTGAAGACTTCGTCCCGTGTCCGGAAGGATCTTTCCTTGGCGTGGAAGGCAAGCTAGGCGTGCAGATATTCAAGATCTCCTACCATTGTAACCGACTCTGTGTAACCCTAACCCTATCCGGTGTCTATATAAACCGGAGGGTTGTAGTCCGTAGAAGTACCATCATCATACACAATCATACCATAGGCTAGCTTCTAGGGTTTAGCCTCCTTGATCTCGTGGTAGATCTACTCTTGTACTACCCATATCATCAATATTAATCTAGCAGGAGTAGGGTTTTACCTCCATCGAGAGGGCCCGAACCTGGGTAAAATAAAGTGTCCCTTGTCTCCTGTTACCATCCGACCTTGACGCACAGTTCGGGACCCCCTACCCGAGATCCACCGGTTTTGACACCGACACTCGGTCATACCGATTCTTTCAATCTGGCGCCACCGAGTTTCACTTGTCATAGCCACTGCCAAACCCTAAGCAAAGCGGTTCTACCGATAGGGATCTCGGTCTCACCGAGATGGGATTGCAATTTCTCTGTTTCCTTTTCGTAACTTTTCGGTCTCACCGAAAGAGCGGATCGGTCCCACCGAGATTGCAATGTAAACTCTCTGTTTCCTTTTTGTAAGTTTTCGGTCTCACCGAAAGAGCAAATCGGTCCCACCGAGTTTACCTGACCAACCCTCTGGTTAGCTTATTACCAAATCGGTCTCACCGAGTTTGTGTAATCAGTCTCACCGAGATTACGTTATGCTCTAACCCAAACCATATCAGTCCTACCGAGTTGCATGTCGGTCCCACCGAAATCACTAACGGTCACTAGGTTTACTAAATCGGTTCGGCCGAGTTTATTGATTCGGTCCCACCGAGATTGGTGAATTGTGTGTAACGGTTGGATTTTGTGTGGAGGCTATAAATACCCCTCCACCTCCTCTTCATTCGTGGAGAGAGCCATCAGAACACATCTACACTTCCAACTCATATGTTCTGAGAGAGAACCACCTACCCTTGTGTTGAGGCCAAGATATTCCATTCCTACCATATGAATCTGGATCTCTAGCCTTCCCCAAGTTGCTTTCCACTCAGATTCGAACCACTCTGTGTGAGGAGCACTCGGAGTCCCCGATTCGTCATAGACTTAAACTTCCAAAACTTCTTTGTGATTCTCGGTCTGACCGATATCTCCTTTTCGGTCCTACCGAGATCATTAAGTCAATCTATGTTTTCGATCTCGGTGCAACCGATTTGAACTATTCGGTCACACCGAGTTGCAATAACCGTATACAGTTTTGCATCTCGGTGGCACCGAGTTGTTCCACTCGGTCACACCGACAGGGTCGGGCTATATATAGACACGGGCAAAAATTTGGAAATTTCTCCGAACCCCTCCGCCGAAACCATCTCGGACCCACCGAGTTGAAAAACTCGGTCCCACCGATTTGGCTCATGCCATTGCACAAGTGAGACTCGGTCTGACCGAGAATTACTAATCGGTGTGACCGATTTTGGAACTTTGTGAAACCCTAGCTGTCTCGGTGCCACCGAACTGTGACTCGGTCTGACCGAGTTCACTAGTTTAGGTTCCAAAACTGCTTCGGTATCACCGAGTTTAAAAATCGGTAGATCTGAAATGATTTTTGTGGGAAACTAAAACTAAGATTTTGAATCATTCTTTTGCAAAAACCTCTGCATTTTGTGATGCTCATCTATTCTACCTCATCTATAAACTCTTCACAGGGTCAGCAGTTAGCTTTTTCATCATATCTGATCAGAGTGACAGCCAGAATATGTCAGAAGAGCAAGTGCATATGAGTGAGGGCACTAGTCCCTCCAGTTCTTCAGATGAAGGCAGCAGGAGTACCCCTAGCAATTTGCCTAAAGCTACCACTAGACAAAGGAAGAAGAGAACCTCAGAATCAGAGGATGAGGATTATGTGGCAGAAGAAGAAGAAGCTACTTCCAAGAGAGTAGTGCTCAAGAAAGAGTATGGCTCAGCTGCAGCCATCAAGCCTGGAATGCACAGAAAGGCACCTGCAAAAAGAGTTCCTACCTCTAAGCCCAGGAAGGCTGCACCTGAAGAAACTATAAAGTTCACCAAGGAATCTGAAGAGGAAGCAAGTGGCCAAGATAAGAGAAAGAAGAGAGCCAGAACTACCACTACCAGAGTTATTGGCAAACCCTCCATGAGGAGGGATTCTGAAGAAGAGGATGAAGAAGAAGAGGTTGCTGCACCAGCACCTAAGGCACCTAAGCTTATGGGTGATGCTATAAGATCAGGGGCTACTGCATCAAAGCCCAAGGAAGCACCCAAAGCTGCATCAAAGGCCAAGTCAGCTCCAAAGAGAAATACAAGGAGCATCCCGGCTGCTGAGAAGAACAAGGCCCCAGTGCCTGAGATTGCAGAAGAAGAAGAAGGTCAAGTTCTGAGGAAGCTAAAGCCCAAGATCCCAGACCACAACGATGTTCATCCTGTGGCTGAGGATATGAAAATCAGAAGAGATTCAGGGCTGAGGAAGTGGAGAGCAGAAGATCCTTATGCTACAAGGAGAAGAACTATTGTTGATTACAGGTTCCAGACAAAGGAACAGCAGGACTTCTATGAGACAGTTTTGCTTGATAAGAAGCCTATCATTTGTGACATGAGATGGGTAGACTGGGAATACATCAAGGACAATGAAGAGCACTATCCTGGAGTGCAAGACAGCTTCAAGGCTTGTGGAGTAGCTGACTTTGTTGGGCAGAAGCTCACAAAGTGGAATGAAGAGCTGATCATGCAATTCTACTCCACAGCACACTTCTATCCAGATGGCAGAATTGTGAGGATGTCTGAAGGTACAAGGTACCAATCAACTGTTGAGGAATGGGAAAAATTGATCAATGCCCTAGAGGAAAATGAGGATGACTTGGACATATATGCCAAGAAGAAGATGGATCACAACTCCATGTCCAACATGTACAAGGAGATCCCCAACAAGGCACTTGATACTTTCAAATTTGGATCAGTACATTATCTTCTGTCAGGGCTACCAAGTATCAATTGGATTCTGAGGCACGCTTTATTGCCCAAGTGAGGTGATTACAAGATGATCAGAGGCCATGAAATCAATTTGCTTCATATCTTTGATGTGCCACAGAAGTTCAAGGTAATGAGCCTCATGGTAGAAACTATCAAAAGGACTGCAGCAGATCAGAAGAGGAGCTGTGGTTATGCCCCTCAGATCCAAGAGCTGATAAACTCCAAGATGGGAACAGGCATATACTTATTGGACAAGGAACATTTGCCTATCCATCCAGATTTTTAAGATAATCAAGTTGTGATGAACAAGGATGAACCATCATCAGCTCATGCACAAGCTAAGAAGGAGAAGGCAAGGAAGGAGAAAGCTGCCAAGATGCCAACTCAAGAGGAGGCATCTGAGTATTTCCTGAAAACCAAGCAAGAGCAGCTTAGTTACTTGATTGCATCCACACTGAGGATTGAGAAAGGATTGCCCACCCTCACTCAGAATCAGGAGAGCTTAGAGAGAATCGTAGAACAAAAGTTCTATGACTTGGATGTCAAAGTAACGGAGATTCAGTCTGCAATGGAGCAACTTCAAGATGACATGCAGGAGAGGAAAGGGAAGACTACCACTGATGCATTTGCCAGAGTGCCACAAGCTCAGAGGTCAACAGCAGTGCCAGTTCCTGACACCAGAGCCACCACCTCAGCTCCAGCTACAGCACCAGCCCGACCAGCTCCAGCATCCACTTCAGCTCTAGCTCCAACCACGTCTACAGAAGCCTTCGTCCTTGGAGTGATCTAGACTCCACCACCACCAGAAGATCAAGCCTGAGTGTCGATCTAGCACTATGCATTTTCTAGGAACTTTTTGGTAACTTGTTGCCAAAGGGGGAGAAAAATGTATAGATCATAGGCTTCGAGAGAGCGAGGGTGTTGCTTTTATTCTCTCTTGCTTTATTTGGTGGTTTTTCAAACTTTGTTTGCTTTTGGTTGAGATACTATGATATGCTTGTGAGACATTGATGATCATGTGTTTGATCATAAGCTACACTTATGCATGCTTGATATTATCCTATCTATCTTATGTGATCATTCACTTTTATTGGTGATGAGTGCATGTATTTAATTCTTATCATTTTGAGCGCTCCACCAAGATGTATGTGACATGGAAGAGTAACCCATGATTCCACTCTTTGTGCATTTGCAGTCCAAAGCAAATTTTAAATATGCACAAATTTAGGGGGAGCTCTTACTTTTCACATACTTCTCAAAGCGACGATATATTTCATTCTTATTATCATTTGTCGAAGCTTTGATCTATATGTTGTCATCAATTACCAAAAAGGGGGAGATTGAAAGTGCAACTATCCCTAGGTGGTTTTGGTTATTCATAACAACATATAGCTCATTTAGCTAATGCTATTCCAAGATAATTATTTCAGGAAAGCTCAATGATTGGCATGGCATGGATGATGAAAGTAGATTCCTCAAAATGCTAAGGACAAAGGATTGGCTAAAGCTTCAAGCTCAAGACTCTTCATTTTATATTTTAGTGATCCAAGATCACATTGAGTCTATAGGAAAAGCCAATACTATCAAGGAGGGATGAGGTGTTGCTTAATGAGCCTCTTGCTTCATGTGCTTAGTGATATTCTCCAAAACCCTCAACTACTTTCCCATATCCACATTTGACCTAAACCCAAAGCCAAACTCGGTCATACCGATTCTTTCAATCCGGCGCCACCGAGTTTCACTTGTCATAGCCACTACCAAACCCTAAGCAAATCGGTTCTACCGATAGGGATCTCGGTCTCACCGAGATGGGACTGCAATTTCTCTGTTTACTTTTCGTAACTTTTCGGTCTCACCGAAAGAGAGGATCGGTCCCACCGAGATTGCAATGTAAACTCTTTGTTTCCTTTTTGTAACTTTTCGGTCTCACCAAAAGAGCAAATCGGTCCCACCGAGTTTACCTGACCAACCCTCTGGTTAGCTTATTACCAAATCGGTCTCACCGAGTTTGTGTAATCGGTCTCACCGAGATTACGTTATGCCCTAACCCTAACCATATCGGTCCTACTGAGTTGCATGTCGGTCCCACCGAAATCACTAACGGTCACTTGGTTTACTAAATCGGTTCGACCGAGTTTATTGATTCGGTCCCACTGAGATTGGTGAATTGTGTGTAACGGTGGATTTTGTGTGGAGGCTATAAATACCCCTCCACCTCCTCTTCATTCGTGGAGAGAGCCATCAGAACACATCTACACTTCCAACTCATATGTTCCGAGAGAGAACCACCTACCCTTGTGTTGAGGCCAAGATATTCCATTCCTACCATATGAATCTTGATCTCTAGCCTTCCCCAAGTTGCTTTCCACTCAAATCTTCTTTCCACCAAATCCAAATCCTGTGAGAGAGAGTTGAGTGTTGGGGAGACTATCATTTGAAGCACAAGAGCAAGGAGTTCATCATCAACACACCATTTGTTACTTCTTGGAGAGTGGTGTCTCCTAGATTGGCTAGGTGTCACTTGGGAGCCTCCGACAAGATTGTGGAGTTGAACCAAGGAGTTTGTAAGGGCAAGGAGATCGCCTACTTCGTGAAGATCTACTGCTAGTGAGGCAAGTCCTTCATGGGCGATGGCCATGATTGGATAGACAAGGTTGCTTCTTCGTGGACCCTTCGTGGGTGGAGCCCTCCGTGGACTCGCGCAACCATTACCCTCCGTGGGTTGAAGTCTCCATCAACGTGGATGTAGGATAGCACCACCTATCCGAACCACGACAAAAACATCCTTGTCTCCAATTGCGTTTGAATTCTCCAAACCCTTCCCTTTACATTCTTGCAAGTTGCATGCTTTACTTTCCGCTGCCTATATACTCTTTGCATGCTTGCTTGAATTGTGTGATGATTGCTTGACTTGTCCTAAAGTAGCTAAAATCTGCCAAGAACTAAAATTGGGAAAAGGTTAAGTTTTTATTTGGTCAAGTAGTCTAATCACCCCCCCCCCTCTAGACATACTTTGGATCCTACAGCAGCTGAATAAACAAATAGCATCTCATACTGCCAAGCATGCTACTCTAAAAAAACAAATCTGTACATTTCGTAGTCCATCCGAACACATTCTCTTGAGAGTTTCCTCCGGTTCGCTGTTCCATAGTTTTATACCTACATTCCTTTCCTATTCCTCTATTTTCATCAAGACCTATGTTTTCTGCCCCTTTATTCCGAACGGAGCCTAAATATTTGGTATAAGGGCATGGGACAGTGGGTGCACCAGCAATCCAGCACCATGTACGTAAACAGGGGCATAAATTGGTGATTCATAGTTTGTTGCCACGAGAAACAAACATCCAAGAAACATATCTGGGTTGGTCCCATTTTTGTTCACTCTAGCCACCTACTCCTATGTGTGGATAGCAAATCTAGTCCTGGTCATACCACTGTGTACAACGTTACCCCTGTATTTCCCTTTTCGACCAAGAGACCGGTTGGATGACCAGTCTGTACTACTTTCACCCTCTTTCCTTCCTATTTTTACCAAGTCCGATGTACATACTAAATTCCCCCACCCCCACTTTATTTCTTGGTTGAACCAAGTAGTACAAGATTTGACTCCATGAAGTAGCTTTACCTCTAACAATAGAAGAAGAAAATGTGCCATTGGACCATCCAATCGAGAGGGGCTGAGAGGTAGAAAATGATGCACATGCAGCGACGTAGCGAGCTGGGGTAGTAGAGCTAAGGCGGTTTCGAACAAAGATATACCTGAAGGTCGTCGGGATGTGGATAGGTGGGCGGCGGGAGGCCGGATCCGCCCACAGGCAACGACGAAGGGATCGGAGGACCTCCCGCGCCGGCGCTCGGCCAGAGATAACGGTGCGGCCGACAATGGGTCTCCTCCCTCGCTGTCGACGACATCCTAAACACTGCCCCTCCTCCCCTTCACCGGCGGAGGGGGATACGTCCGGATCTGTAACCAGCGGTGAGGATAGAAATCCAGTGTTTTTTGAAGGGAGAAAGACAGTGTTACTACCCCTATCTTGTTTAGATCTGGAGAGGATGAGAGTGTGTGAATAGAGCAACCCTAGCAAGCAAGTGCGGAGGCTCCGGGCTATATATACGTAGCAAGCAACCCTAGCAAGCAACCCTAGCAAGCAAGCAACCCCTATCTTCATCAACTCGTACAAGACCGAGAAATTTGATTACTACAATGCCCTCTCCCTCGCGGACTGAGCTCCGGTGCCTTAACTGCACCTGCCTTTGGCTGCATGACAGGAGGGCCAACCACCTGTTGGGCCCACCTATCATAGACGCAAAGGCAGGAGCAGTAAGTAGAAGCTTTCACTACACGCTATCCCTCCCGCACGAGGTGGACGGACATGCAGCAGTGGATTCGATACTGTAGAAGTAGGAGTAACATCATTGTTTGTCTTCTCGAAGAGGAGAAGAGCCAAGCGCAACCCGAACGTAGCAGTTGCGAACGCTCGCGTGGTGCGGTTCCTTGGAGTACTAGCCAGGCTCTTGCATGAGACAAAATTGCTATTGTTTAACAATTAAACCCCATTATCCATTGGTTGATACTCATTCTACGTAGGTCCACGCGCTTAGCACCGTTTCCTCCTGGGGTCACCAATGTTTATTTGCTAATTAATAGCATTGCATGCAATGAACTAGCCATTGCAAGTCTTTAAAAGCATGCACACCTATCATCTCTTATTGGTTGATATGTCAAGAAACTAGAAACAAGGTAGAAGTTAATGCACCGCGCCTAAGTGTTTTGGGACTACGTATTTGGTTTTCATAAGATGACTTACACACCTAGACGGAGGGAGTAGTATAGCCCTGTAAACAGGAAACGAGTATTTTCCTTTCTAGAGATTTCAACAAGTGACTAGACTACTCTGTGTGCAGTACTCCCTCCCTTCCGGTTTATAGGGCTCAAATCTCATATCTCATGAACCAAGGCATTTTGCGATTGGAGAAATGAATCTTGTACTTTACAAAACTACCCTAATTAAACTCATGCACTAATTACGTAGTTCTCTCATTTTCCACTCCGCCTTGGTCGCGGTGCACAATATTGAGCATTCCTACTATATGACTAGCCGCTCTATCTACATGCGGGACATTTCAAAGCATCCGGGACCGCGTGCCATCCACCAAATCACAGCGAGGTGCTACAGTCGAGACTCACCTGTCACCCCGGTGTGGCCTTCATGACCCATCATATCACAAAACCCACAGCTTTACCAGCAGTGGTAAGGTGGCCTCCAAGTTGGACTGGACGAAGCAACCATCATTTCACTTGAACGCTCGTTCAAGCCCTTTCTTCCCTTTCTTGAAGAAAACCTCACTCCAGGCTACTCACTTCTGCCATTTTTCTTGTGTACCAACGAAGGAAAGGTGGGCGAATTAGTTATGCTGCTATATTTTCATTCCAAGAATCTTCTTTTTGCGAAGCACCGACCGATTCTCACATCCTATTCTTTTCTCGTTTTCATTGCGATTGTGGTTTCCTTTCAATTGCTTTTTGCTTGTCAGTTCATCGATGGATCCTGGAGCACTAGGCAAAGAGTTGCCGGCGGACAACCCACTGGAGATAGCGATCTCCAGGAAGTGAGCACCGACCAACGAGTTGACCATGTTGGGGGCCAACCCATGGAGACGAAGAACTCCAAGAAACAAGCACTGGCCCAAGAGTTGAGGACGTTGGCAGACGAACTCCTCAAAGAAAGTTGGAAGAACAGCAATGGCCCCACCGTGCCTACCCCAGGAACTCTGATTGCCACCTATGTGAGGCTCAAGACTGAGTTTGAGGAGATAGTCGCCGTTGAGAAGCAGTATTCCCCTGGCAAGGTGATGGCCCCCATCGAGGACGAGGAGATGGCCCCCGGAGGGATGAGATCCCCCGGTGAGCTGCACAAGGTAAAAAATAATGGCTTATTACCATAGTTGTGGTTTTTGATTATTTGCAATGTGCTTGCTAATATGTTAGGGTTGTGCAGGTGTCGGTGAACGTCCTTGATGATTCCGATGTCGTGGCCCGTCCTGTTGGCATCGCCCCGGAGATCGATTCCGATGCCGCTGTCCATCCTGTGGACATCGCCCCAGAGATCGATTCCGACGTCGCGGCCAGTCCTGCGGACATCGCCCCAGAAATCGATTCCCATGCCGTTCTCCGTGTTGTGGTCATTGCCCGAGAGATCGATGACAAGAAATAGTTGGTCGCGCTAATCCTTCAGGGTAGTTTGCATTGCCCTGTGTTTAATTACCAGAACGATGCGTGTTATCAAACCATCTTAGGGCTAGTGCACTGTCTTTTGTTTGTGGATCTTGCTACTTTTGTTTGATAGTGAATCATGCGAACCCTCTCTGAGTTATGGAAACAGATGTATCCTCACCAGCTTTTGATGTAATATATGGCATGATTAGATGTAAGTTTGAACTGTTTATCATATCAGCTGGGCTTGTTTGATGATTCTTGGTGTTAGTAGGCTAGCTACTGTGCGAGCTATAGTACTTGCAAAACACTCACCGAAGAGAAACGTTGGGGCTGATGAGCTCGTGGTACGCTTATACTTATCCCTTGTAGATCGACCAATACCCCTAGCTCCTAAAATTGTAGGCTTAGTGATCGATGACCTAGGCGGGCTAGTTTGGCCTAGTGGGTTTCAGTGATATGACGTGCAACACAAAATCATAGCAGTGCAGAGACGTACTCCCTTCGTTCCAAAATAGATGACCTAGGCGGGCTAGTTTGGCCTAGTGGGTTTCAGTGATATGACGTCCAGTCTTCGCATGTGGTAGCAGTATTGCGGGTACAGTAAGTTTTCTTGAAGAAGCGGAATTCAACGAAGTCATGATGATTCCTTCGTCCTAAAAACTTACAGTGGGAAAGGTTGGGCGTGCGATACGACTCGGGTAGACCAGGATAATTTTGTGCATGGCAGGTGGACCAGGATGGTCGACGTCCCACATGTCGGCGAATGAAAGTATTCTTTACGATGTAGAGGACGAGCAACGAGTATTCATTGTTTATTTTTGATGAAAGCTATTGTCTCCACTATTACGACGAAGGAGTGTGAAACACGGCAGCCCAGTGAACTTGGCATGTGCACCTTCCTCATGTAATGCCCAGGTTACAGCTTTTTCTCACTTTCTCTCTATTTATTTCCACTCAAATATTTTTTACCTTTCTTTTTTAAGACACAATTGTTTTTTATGCCTTTTTTAGAATTATTTTTTTATACCTAGGAGCACGTGTAGAGACGGGCTCTTGCAGAGCCCACTCCTTGACTTTGTCAATGCCTCTCTCTCCTCCACATAAGGAGTACTACTTGCTATGCATGCATGCGGCGGGCAGCTGGCGTCTTGAGGGGCCAGGGCGGTGAGAGCGGGCTCCGGAAGCGGTCCGGACTCTAGCATAATTTTGGTTTTTACAGTATTTCTTTATCCATTGACAGGTAGGCTCGCGTAGATAGATAAAGAACACGAGCTGATGAGGCGCATGCGGACTGTTTGACTGGTCAACCAGACAAATACCGAGCTATACGCTGAGCCAGTGACCGTATAATCACCATATCTCATATACAATGATCAAAGTGAGCTATCAAGACAAGTTCGATGACCGCCAATGCATTTTACTCGGTAATAAATGACCAGTTTTGAAGGGGAATCCAAATTTGCTTCGTCTTCTGTCCTTGAGCTCTTGACAAACCAATGCACTATACGGTTGTCCGGCCACTCCACCCCAGAGCTCTCACCAAACGCCGTTCATGCCACCGTGCTGCACACTAACCGGTAAGGCAGCGATGGCATCTCGCCGCGCAAAGTTCCTCGCCGCCCACGACCGCACACAAAATTGTAGGGAAGCGATGGCATCCCGCCGTGCCGAGTTCATCGCCGCTCGCGACCTCACAACTATGTGGGAGGAATTTGAAGATGCCAAGGCCGAATGGGCGGTAGAGCAAGAGGCGGCCAAAGCCACACAGAGGGAGCGGAAAAGTCAGAAAGCACTCAAGAAAAGAGAGGCCCGCCGCCGCAAGGAAGAAAAGGACGCACGCGCTGCTGCGGAGAGGTCAGCGGAGATCCAAGCATGGTGGGGTGTCGCCGACAAAGCCGGGAAGGAGAACGGCGGCATTTGGCCAGCATGTGAGAAGTAGTAGTACTAGTAGTTAGTGTGTGTGTGTGTGTGTGTGTGTGTGTGTGTGTGTGTGTGTGTGTGTGTGTGTGTCTGAGTACGAGCATGTACCAGTACTACTAGTTACTACTGTAGTTTTTAGAGCAAATTACCAGTACATTAGCCTAGACTAAATGGAAAAATTCCTATCCTAAGCATCAAATGGCATCTCTTTCTCTATAGGAATTGAGATGCATGTCATCTCACTTCCTATGATTTTCATATTCCTATCCTATGAACGAAAGGAGGCCTCTGTTGTAGTAACTACTGTAGCTAGCAGTACTGCTGGTACAGTAGTTTTCTTCAAGAAGCGGAATTCAACGAAGTCATGATGGTTCCTTCGTCCAAGCAACTTCAAAGTGGGAAGTGGGCCTGTGATTCGACGGCTCATTAGTCATTGTTACTGCGGCGCGACGACCTGGGTGACTCCCTTGGAGTTCTGCGTGCAGGGCAAGTGGACTAGGATGGTCGACGTCCCACATGTTGGCGAACGGAAGTAGTATTCTTTCCGATATCGAGGAGCAAGGAAACCGCGTGGTGTAGTATCACTGTTGATTGGTTCGCAAAAAAAAGTATCACTGCCGATTTATAATTATTTTTTATTTCTGATGAATGCTAGTGTTTCAACTCTTACGACGAAGGGTGCCAAACACGGCATGTGCTGGATGTCCCAGACGTCAGCGAAAGGAGTGGGACATGAACAACATGGTAGAGCCCAGCGTAAAAAAAAACCCAGCGTGGTAGAGCGTCTCCACTTCTGGGTCGGAGACCACACGTAGTAGTACTTGGTGGTATGAACGATACAAAGTGCGACCTGGAGACAAAGACACGTCTAGTTGGAAGGTCTCGGGGCATACACGTAAACAAATATAAAAGTTAATATGTGCCTCCAACTAATATAGTAGTAGTAGAGTACTTAGGCACGTACTCCATAACATCACCATGCATTGCACGTACAACATTTAGTGGTAGTACGTAGTAAGAGACAAATGCCGCCCAAGAGTTCCCTTCTCGACCTACTTTTGGGTGTTTGATAGAGTGTATGGAGGGTGCATGAGTCCACACTAGTTTAGCACAAATACACTAGAAGCATGCATGAAGAGAGCATGCATGAAGAGGGGTGTTGAGTTGAGCATGCATGAAGAGGGAACAACTATGCTGAGACTAGAACGCAACCAAACACACCCTATATGACACGCATGTTCATACGATTTGTGCCTTTCTACTTCACTTACTGCGCTACATTACTCAGGTTCGTACGTCCGCTCCTGCGTACATGTTCGTCTCGTAGTTCCAGTCCCACGTGTTCTTCATATAGATGGAACGATCCCTGCATAACACGTGCACCTTGATGCTAGATGTCTCGCGTGTTGGCAAAAGGATGAACAAAGCTCACGTAAAAAAATATAGAGTGGAAGAACATAGATTCCAGACGTCCGAGAAGGAGCAAGGAACCTCGTGGTGAAGCGTCTGCACTCATAATATTTAATATTATTCAGCGATATAAAATTAACCAATCATCTCCACAGTGGACTGGAAGAGTAAGAAACACGGCAGCCCAATGTAGTTACATCATACTAGTACATGGCTAACCCACGCTATCACCATATTTCTTGGCTTCCGTGCGACACCTATCTCTAGTAATCCAGCAGCCTGTATCGCTTCTCCCTCCTCGTCTCTATCAAAGTGCGGCGGGTTGGCGTTTCTGCCGTCTATTGAGGTCGGTTAACTATCACATGTTAGCGACATGCCAAGAGCATTCTAAAAAATTCCTTTCATGTTCCGTTTTCAAAAAGAAAAAATCCTTTCACGTACGAATTTGCATGTATGCTTTGAGCAACTTGCATGTCCTATACTGCTCCTGTTTGATACTCTAACTTAGCTAGAGGTTAGACTAACTCACGACTAACCCTGAACTAACTGTAGCCAAAGAGGTGTTTGGGTGACAGGGTTAGATTGACAATAAATGCACTTCATGGAGAGAGAAAAGTGATTTTTCAATGGTCCCAATGAGAACTATCTCCAGTTAGCACCTCTTGGGTGGGATAGTTTTTTTTGGTGGGTTCGGTGCAACTTGCTCCAATTTAAACCCTCATGCTTGGATAGTTTAGGGCTATTTGAGCCCCAACTAGCTCAAACTAACTCTAACCCATGGATCCAAACAGGGCCTATGGCCAGTTTCGACGCGGAGCAGTCGCGTGCACCGGGAAGCGGCGCTCTCTCGGCCGTCGCGCCACTTCAAAGCCGGCGCCAGTGAGAGGTCGCCTATGCTCTGGCGAGGCATTAATGCGGCACTGATGCTCCAGGGCGACGCTGACCATTTCACACGGGAAGCGCGCGTTGGCAAGGGAGTATAGGTTTTGAATCGTTTCAGGTGTAGTACTGGTAGTTTGAAAAACTACTCAATTATTGCACTCGGTTTCCTAGGAAATTGTGGTAAAAAACGTTACTCCACAGCCTGCTTCCCTTCTCCTTCCTCTTCCACCGCTCGCACACGTCCGCGGGAAGCGACCGGTCAACCCTTATATAGGAGTGCTAGCACAAAAAGATGCATGCATGACCACTAAAATTTCCATATTAAAGCGCCGCTCCGGCGGGAGTATGGCGTATGTTGTTACCTTCGGCCGGCCCATGGCTACTAGGCGACGGCGACCAGAGAAGAGGCAGCGGGAGGGGAATGAATGCAGCTCCTATTTGGGTTCGCCTTCCGGCTTAAATAAATGCGCAACATCATGTGTACCCGCGGGTGCACAAATTGTAACATACGTGCCTGCTTAAGTGAGCGTCACGTAACTGGTGTGTGTGTGAGAGAGATTCTAAGAGACAGAGTGCGTGTGTGCGACTCTACTCTTCGGACATGTGCTCAACCTTTTGCACCGGGATATAAGTATAATGGTATTTACTTTAGCTAGTGATTTACGTGGCCATGTTAACGTGGTTGTGTCAAAAAAATGTCACTTCCTGCTCGTGATTTGCGTTATATAATTACAAGCAAGATTCTCGTGCATTGCACGGAACATCAATATCCATTTTTTTACAGAACACCTGTTGTGATTGACCCATGCAGGAGTAATCCCATGTGTAAAAACTAATGATATCTCGAGAATTTTATCGAAAAACTGGTATCTCGAGAATGTCATCGAAAAAATGAAAGATGAGAGATAAGGCGAGGAGGAGTGGAGCGTGGTGGTGACTGGTAGTCGGAATGGGCGGAGGCATGGGGATGGACGGTGCCGGCAGGCGGCAGCGGCCACCATGCATGCTATATTGTTCCAGAGACTTATTCATTTTTTAATTGCTGAGAAATGAGGCTGCGGGAGATAATGATGTGGAGAGAGGTGCGGGTATCTTTTGTAAAATTATCATAGTTTGCTTTCTATCCTCATATATAAATCATACGATATGTATTACAAGATGGCAGGCACACCATCACCACCAACTCGTTTTTTATAAGGGTGCAGATGTTAAGTTTGCTGACTACTAAAGTAAAGTGGAATTTGTCCATGTTATGCAAATAAATAAAGGTGATTGTTCATCATACGGGTTAGGTTGGATGAAGGGTGGTAGGAACAAATGCTCCGCCTAGAGCATGTGTGTGTGAGATGGAGTCTTAGTGTGTGTGTGTGTGTGTGAGAGAGAGAGAGAGAGATGGAGTCTTAGTTTGTGTGTGTGAGAGAGAGGGAGAGAGATGGAGTCTTAGTGTGTGTGGGGGGGGGCGTGCGTGCTTGCGCGTGTGTGTTTGTGTGTGTGTGAGACAGAGAGAGAGAGAGAGATGGAGTCTTAGTGTGTGTGTTGGGGGGGAGCGTGCGTGCGTGTGTGTGTGTCGCGGGGTCCTCTGTGGCGGATGTAATTTAAGTGTCCATGGCTTTCATCATAGAGAGGTGATGTGTATGGCAGAGGCCACCAACGATGGGGTGCGAGAGAGAAAATGCCCGTAGAGAGGGAAGAGAAGGTGTGTGCGCGTGAGAGGAGTCGACTTCGAGAGAACGTGTTTGTTCGAGAGACACCGAGGAAGACTACTATATATCGATGGTGCATGTAGGCGGGAATTAAACTAATGGATAGTCTTATTGGTTTCAGGGATATAGGGAAGAGTGAGAGGCGGGGGGGTAGCTAGAAGGGATTGTTAACTGTGAGTGTGTGTTTTACCCATCCAGGCGGAAGTTATGTGCACAAAAGAGGAGAACGATTCAATGTGGCGTTAGGATTGAGGGTAATTAACTACGTATGGAGACATAGAGACCTTGAACGTGCATGTGTGAGAGGTATACATGTATATGTGGGATGTGTGTGTGCGCGCGCACGCATGATCGAGATAAAAGAAAGAAGACAGAAGTCATAAGATCAACGACATGGGAGAGACGGATCGGTATGACAATATGCATGCATGTGAGAATGCATGGATGAAGTCCCGACAATTGAGCATGCGTTTTTGTCTTTAAGAGATAGTGGCATGGGCTGGAGCATGCATCGATGGCGAGCAGAGGGAGTGAGGCGCAACGATTGTGCAAAAGAGACCAACCTATAAATGCATATGTATGGAGAGACATATATAGTGTGGGTGATAGGAAGCAAGACTCCGTGCGAGAAAGAAATGTTGACGGAGAAACTACAGATAGATATAGAGATGGAGATGCTAGCTAGAGGGACATCCGCTAGTTTGGGTGTTGGAGATGACCGTCGGGTGGTTCAAAGGGTGAAGTTATATATGTGTGTGAGAGGGCACTTGACTGCATGTAGAGAGAAACATATGTAGTGTGCGTGATAGGAATCAAGAGTGAGGGCGAGAAAGAAGATTGATGGAGAAACAGATAAATAGAAAGATAAAGATGCTAGCTAGTGCGCATTAGAGATAGGAGTATAGTGGATTAGAAGGCTGGGTTATGTGTGTGGGTGTGAGAGAGATAGAGAGAGGGTGCGTGTGAGTCACATACAAACAGATATCAGAGAGAAATGAGATCCAGAGAGACGGAGTTTTGTGTCTGCGAGAGAGAAATATATTTCACAATGATTGTGATAGCTAGAGAGACATATGAGGGAACGCAAGATATCTCTAGGGAGAGAGGGTGTGTGTGAGCGACATACAAGAGAACAATGGAGAAATATGAGACCCTGGGAGACAGAGTTTGTGTTTGTGTGTGAGAAAGAGATATTGAAGAGGAAGAGTCGTAGGTTATCATATCTAAGGAGCGAAAGACATCTCTGTATGAGGGGTGTGCGAGTGGCACACATGGGAATAGTAGTGAGAAAGGAGACCCCGGGAGACAAAGTTTTGTGTTTGTGTGAGAGAAAGAGATTCCACATGGAGAATGATAGTTATAGACACATAGCAGGGAGCGAGATATACTTAGAGAGAGATAGAGTGATGAAGGTCGAGGGAGAGAGTACCGTCAGTGTGTTACGAAGATAAAAGATCATTGTCGACATACTTGTAGCACGAGAGATACCTGAGAGACGATGAACACGTATAGGTCCAAAGAGATAGTCCTATATAAGCATTAGTGATAGCTATATGAGACGAATATCTGGATCAAAGGGGATTCAAATATTTAAACTGGAGATCACGACATCGATAATATCATAACGCAAATTGGTGTATCAAACATGCATATTCATTTGAATTTAGGCACACGTGTAATGTTATATAGTTTATCAATATTGTGTTGGGGATCGTAGCAGAAATTTAAAATTTTCCTACGTGTCACCAAGATCTATCCATGGAGAAACCAGCAACAAGGGGAAGGAGAGTGCATCTACATACCCTTGTAGATCGCTAAGCGGAAGCGTTCAAGAGAACGGGGTTGAAGGAGTCATACTTGTCGTGATCCAAATCACCGGAGATCCTAGTGCCGAACGGACGGCACCTCCGCGTTCAACACACGTACAGCCCGGTGACGTCTCCCATGCCTTGATCCAGCAAGGAGAGAGGGAGAGGTTGAGGAAGACTCCATCCAGCAGCAGCACAACGGCGTGGTGGTGGTGGAGGAGCGTGGTGATCCAGCAAGGCTTCGCCAGGCACCGCGAGATATGAAGAGAAAGAGAGGTAGGGCTGCGCCAACAAGAGAAGAAACTTCATGCAGGGGCTGCTCCTTTGCCTCCACTATATATAGGGGGAGAGGGGGGACTGCGCCCCCACCTAGGGTTCTACCCTAGGGGCGGCGGCCAGCCCAGATCCCATCTGGTGGGGCGGCCAAGGGGGGGAAGAGGGGAAACTTGCCCCCCAAGCTAGGTGGGGCGCCCCCTCCCCAAACCCTAGGCGCCTTGGGCCCTTGTGGGGGGGGGGCGCACCAGCGCACCTGGGGCTGGTCCCCTCCCACACTTGGCCCATGCAGCCCTCCGGGGCCGGTGGCCCCACTTGGTGGACCCCCGGACACCCCCAGTGGTCCCGGTACACTACCGGTGATGCCCAGAACACTTCCGGTGGCCAAAACCATACTTCCTATATATAAATCTTTACCTCCGGACCATTCCGGAACTCCTCGTGACGTCCGGGATCTCATCTGGGACTCCGAACAACATTCGGTAACCACATACAAACTTCCCTCATAACCCTAGCGTCATCGAACCTTAAGTGTGTAGACCCTACGGGTTCGGGAACCATGCAGACATGACCGAGACGTTCTCCGGTCAATAAGCAACAGCGGGATCTGGATACCATGTTGGTTCCCACATGTTCCATGATGATCTCATCGGATGAACCACGATGTCGAGGATTCAATCAATCCCGTATTCAATTCCCTTCGTCTACCGGTATAGTACTTGCCCGAGATTCGATCGTCGGTATCTCGATACCTTGTTCAATCTCGTTACCGGCAAGTCTCTTTACTCGTTCCGCAACACATCATCCCGTGATCAACTCCTTGATCACATTGTGCACATTATGATGATGTCCTACCGAGTGGGCCCAGAGATACCTCTCCGTCACACGGATTGACAAATCCCAGTCTCGATTCGTGCCAACCCAACAGACACTTTCGGAGATACCTGTAGTGTACCTTTATAGCCACCCAGTTACGTTGTGACGTTTGGCACACCCAAAGCATTCCTACGGTATCCGGGAGTTGCACAATCTCATGGTCTAAGGAAATGATACTTGACATTAGAAAAGCTTTAGCATACGAACTACACGATCTTTGTGCTAGGCTTAGGATTGGGTCTTGTCCATCACATCATTCTCCTAATGATGTGATCCCGTTATCAATGACATCCAATGTCCATGGTCAGGAAACCGTAACCATCTATTGATCAACGAGCTAGTCAACTAGAGGCTTACTATGGACATGGTGTTGTCTATGTATCCACACATGTATCTGAGTTTCCTATCAATACAATTATAGCATGGATAATAAACGATTATCATGAACAAGGAAATATAATAATAACCAATTTATTATTGCCTCTAGGGCATATTTCCAACAGTCTCCCACTTGCACTAGAGTCAATAATCTAGTTCACATCGCTCTGTGATTAACACTCAAGGTCACATCCCCATGTGACTAACACCAAAAGAGTTCTGGGTTTGATCATGTTTATGCTTGTGAGAGATGTTATAGTCAACGGGTCTGAACCTTTCAGATCCGTGTGTGCTTTACAAATCTCTATGTCATCTTGTAGATGCATCTACCACGCTCTATTTGGAGCTATTCCAAATAACTGTTCTACTATATGAATCCGGTTTACTACTCAGAATCATCCATATTAGTGTCAAAGATTGCATCGGCGTAACCCTTTACGACAAACTCTTTTACTACCTCCATAATCGAGAAAATTCCTTAGTCCACTACTTACTAAGGATAACCTTGACCGTTGTCCTGTGATCCATTCCTAGATCACACTTGTACCCCTTGACTGACTCATGGCTTGGCACACTTCAGGTGCGGTATACAACATAGCATACTTTAGAGCCTATGTCTGAAGCATAGGGGACGACCTTCGTCCTTTCTCTCTATTCTGCCATGGTCAGGTCTTGAGTCTTACTCAACACTCATACCTTATAACACAGCCAAGAACTCCTTCTTTGCCGATCTATTTTTGAACTCCTTCAAAATCTTGTCATGGTATGTGTTCGTTTGAAAGTACTATTAAGCGATTTTGATCTATCCTTATAGATCTTGATGCTCGATGTTCAAGCAGCTTAATCCAGGTTTTCCATTACTTTTCAAACAACCCTATATGCTTTCCAAAAATTCTACATCATTTCCGATCAACAATATGTCAACAACATATACTCATCAGAAATTTTATAGTGCTCCCACTCACTTCTTTGGAAATACAAGTTTCTCATAAACTTTGTATAAACCTAAAATCTTTGATCATCTCATCAAAGCGTACATTCCAATTCCGAGATGCTTACTCCAGTCCTTAGAAGGATTGCTGGAGCTTTGCATACTTGTTAGCATCTTTCAGGATAAACAAAATCTTCTGGTTGTATCACATACAACCTTTCCTCAAGAAAATCATCAAGGAAACAATATTTTGACATCCTATCTGCAAGAAATAATGCAGCAACTGCTAACTTAATTCCAACAGACTCTTAGCATCGCTACGAGTGAGAAAATCTCATCGTAGTCAACTCCTTGAACTTGTTGGGAAACATTTTAACGACAAGTCGAGCTTTCTCAATGGTGACACTTACCATCATTGTCCGTCTTCCTTTTAAAATCCATATGTACCTAACAGCCTTACGACCATCAAGTAGTTCTTCCAAAGTCTACACTTTGTTTTCATACATGGATCCTCTCTCGGATTTTATGGCCTCGAGCCATTTTGGAATCCAGGCCCACCATCGCTTCTCCATAGCTCGTAGGTTCATTGTTGACTAGCAACATGACTTCCAAGACAGGACTATGTACCACTCTGAAGTAGCACGCATCCTTGTCGGCCTATGAGGTTTGGTAGTGACTTGATCCGAAGTTTCATGATCACTATCATAAGCTTCTACTTCAATTGGTGTAGGTGCCACAGGAACAACTTCTTGTGCCCTCCTACACACTAGTTGAAGTGACGGTTCAATAACCTCATATAGTCTCCACCATCCTCTCACTCAATTCTTTCGAGAGAAACTTTTCTCGAGAAAGGACCCGATTTCAGAAACAATTCCTATTGCTTTCGGATCTGAGACAGGAGGTATACCCAACTGTTTTGGGTGTCCTATGAAGATGCATTTATCCGCTTTGGGTTCGAGCTTATCAACCTGAAACTTTTTCACATAAGCGTCGTAGCCCCAAACTTTTAAGAAACAACAGCTTAGGTTTCTCTAAACCATAGTTCATACGGTGTCGTCTCAACGGATTTGTGTGGTTCCCTATTTAAAGTGAATGCGGTTGTCTCTAATGCCTAACCCATAAACGATAGTGGTAATTCGACAAGAGACATCATGGTATGCACCATATCCAATAGGGTGTAGTTATGATGTTCGGACACACCATCACACTATGGTGTTCCCGGCGGTATTAGTCGTGAAACAATTTCCACAATGTCTTAATTGTGTGCCAAACTCGTAACTCAGATATAAATCTCTATGATCATATCATAGACAATTTATCCTCTTGTCACGACAATCTTCAACTTCACTCTGAAATTACTTGAACCTTTCAATAATTCAGACTCATGATTCATCAAGTAAATATACTCAGCATCTACTCAAATCATGTGTGAAGTAAGAACATAACGATATCCACTACATGCCTCGGCACTCATTGGACTGCACACATCAAGATGTATTACTTCCAATAAGTTGCTTTATTGTTCCATCTTACTGAAAACGAGGTCTTTCAGTCATCTTGTCCATGTGGTATGATTTGCATGTCTCAAGTGATTCAAAATCAAGTGAGTCCAAACGATCCATCTGTATGGAGTTTCTTCATGCATATCTACCAATAAACATGGTTCGCATGTCTCAATCTTTTCAAAAACGAGTGAGTCCAAAGATCCATCAACATGGAGCTTGTTCATGCGTTTTATACCAATATGACTCAGGTTGCAGTGCCACAAGTATGTGGTACTATGATTACTATCATATGAACATGTGTATCACTACGATCGGGATAGTATTATTCAAATAAACAGAGTAACCATTATTCTCCTTAAATGAATAACCGTATTGCGACAGATCATGTATATGCCCAACGCAAACACCAAATAAAAATTATTTAGGTTTTAATACCAATCTCGATGGTAGAGGGAGCGTACGATATTTGATTACATCAACCTTGGAAACACTTCCAACGCATATCGTCATCTCACCTTTAGCTAGTCTCCGTTTATTCCGTAGCCTTTTATTTCGAGTTACTAATACTTAGCAACCGGACCGGTATCTAATACCCTGGTGCTACTAGGAGTACTAGTAAAGTACACATTAATATAATGTATATCCAACACATTTCCGTCGACCTTACCAGCCTTCTCATCTACCAAGTATCTAGGGTAATTCCGCTCTAGTGACCGTTCCCCTTATTACAGAAGCACTTAGTCTCGGGTTTGGGTTCAACCTTGGGTTTCTTCACTAGAGCAGCAGCTGACTTGCCGTTTCATGAAGTAGCCCTTCTTGCCCTTGCCCTTCTTGAAACTAGTGGTTTTACTAACCATCAACAATTGATGCTCCCTTTTGATTTCTACTTTCGCGGTGTCGCGAATAGCTCAAGGATCATATCTATCCCTGATATGTTATAGTTCATCACGAAGCTCTAGTAGCTTGGTGGCAGTGACTTTGGAGAACCATCACTATCTCATCTGGAAGATCAACTCCCACTCGATTCAAGCGATTGTTGTACTCATACGATCTAAGCACATGCTCAACGATTTGAGCTTTTCTCCTTAGTTTGCAGGCTTAAGAAACTCGTCGGAGGTCTTATACCTCTTGACGTGGGCACGAGCCTGAAATCCCAATTTCAGCCCTCGAAACATCTCGTATGTTTCACGACGTTTCAAAATCGTCTTCGGTGCCTCAACTCTAAACCGTTTAACTGAACTATCACATAGTTATCAAAACGTGTATGTCAGATGTTCGCAACATCCACAGACGACGTTCGAGGTTCAGCACACTGAGCGCTGCATTAAGGACATAAGCTTTCTATGAAGCAATGAGGACAATCCTCAGTTCACGGACCTAGTCCGCATAATTGCTACTATCAACTTTCAACTAAATTTTCTCTAGGAACATATCTAAACAGTAGAAATGAAGCGCAAGCTACGACATAATTTGCGAAGACCTTTTGACTATGTTTAGGATAATTAAGTTCATCTTATGAACTCCCACTTAGATAGACATCCCTCTAGTCATCTAAGTGATTACATGATCCGAGTGAACTAGGCCGTGTTCGATCATCACGTGAGACGGACTAGTCATCATCGGTGAACATCTTCATGTTGATCATATCTACCATACGACTCATGCTCGACCTTTCGGTCTCTTGTGTTCCGAGGCCATGTCTGTACATGCTAGGCTCATCAAGTCAACCTAAGTGTTTCGCATGTGTAAATCTGTCTTACACCCGTTGTATGTGAACGTTAGAATCTATCACACCCGATCATCACGTGGTGCTTCGAAACGACGAACTTTCGCAACGGTGCACAGTTAGGGGGAACACTTTCTTGAAATTTTAAGAGGGATCATCTTATTTACTACCGTCGTTCTAAGCAAATAAGATGCAAAAACATGATAAACATCACATGCAATCAAAAAGTGACATGATATGGCCAATATCATTTTGCTCCTTTGGATCTCCATCTTCGGGGCGCCATGATCATCATCGTCACCGGCATGACACCATGATCTCCATCATCATGATCTCCATCATCATGTCTTCATGAAGTTGTCTCGTCAACTATTACTTCTACTACTACGGCTAATGGTTAGCAATAAAGTAAAGTAATTACATGACGTTTATGTTGACATGCAGGTCATCAATAAATTAAGACAACTCCTATGGCTCCTGTCGGTTGTCATACTCATCGACATGCAAGTCGTGATTCCTATTACAAGAACATGATCAATCTCATACATCACATATCATTCATCACATTCTTTTGGCCACATCACATCACATAGCATACCCTGCAAAAACAAGTTAGACGTCCTCTAATTGTTGTTGCATGTTTTTACGTGGCTGCTATGGGTTTCTAGCAAGAACGTTTCTTACCTATGAAAAACCACAACGTGATATGCCAATTTCTATTTACCCTTCATAAGGACCCTTTTCATCGAATCCGATCCGACTAAAGTGGGAGAGACAAACACCCGCTAGCCACCTTATGCAACTAGTGCATGTCAGTCGGTGGAACCTGTCTCACGTAAGAGTACGTGTAAGGTCGGTCCGGGCCGCTTCATCCCACGATGCCGCCGAATCAAGATAAGACTAATAACGGCAAGTAAATTGACAATATCAACACCCACAACTACTTTGTGTTCTACTCGTGCATAGAAACTACGCATAGACCTAGCTCATGATGCCACTGTTGGGGATCGTAGCAGAAATTTAAAATTTTCCTATGTGTCACCAAAATCTATCCATGGAGAAACTAGCAACGAGGGGAAGGAGAGTGCATCTACATACCCTTGTAGATCGCTAAGCGGAAGCGCTCAAGAGAACGGGGTTGAAGGAGTCGTACTCGTCATGATCCAAATCACCGGAGATCCTAGTGCCGAACGGACGACACCTCCGCGTTCAACACACGTACAGCCCGGTGGCGTCTCCCATGCCTTGATCCAGCAAGGAGAGAGGGAGAGGTTGAGGAAGACTCCATCCAGCAGCAGCACAACGGCGTGGTGGTGGTGGAGGATCGTGGTGATCCAGCAGGGCATCGCCAGGCACCGCGAGATATGAAGAGAAAGAGAGGTAGGGCTGCGCCAACAAGAGAAGAAACTTCATGCAGGGGCTGCTCCTTTGCCTCCACTATATATAGGGGGAGAGGGGGGGCTGCTCCCCCACCTAGGGTTCCACCCTAGGGGCGGCGGCCAGCCCAGATCCCATCTGGTGGGGCGGCCAAGGGGGGAAAGGGGGGAAACTTGCCCCCCAAGAAAGGTGGGGCGCCCCCTCCCCAAACCCTAGGCGCCTTGGGCCCTTGTGGGGGGGCGCACCAGCCCACCTGGGGCTGGTCCCCTCCGACACTTGGCCCATGCAGCCCTCCGGGGCCGGTGGCCCCACTTGGTGGACCCCCGGACACCCCCGGTGGTCCCGGTACACTACCGGTGATGCCCAGAACACTTCCGGTGGCCAAAACCGTACTTCCTATATATATATCTTTACCTCCGGACCATTCCGGAACTCCTCGTGACGTCCGGGATCTCATCCGGGACTCCGAACAACATTCGGTAACCACATACAAACTTCCTTCATAACCCTAGCGTCATCGAACCTTAAGTGTGTAGACCCTACGGGTTCGGGAACCATGCAGACATGACCGAGACGTTCTCCGGTCAATAACCAACAGCAGGATCTGGATACCCATGTTGGTTCCCACATGTTCCACGATGATCTCATCGGATGAACCACGATGTCGAGGATTCAATCAATCTCGTATTCAATTCCCTTCGTCTACCGGTATAGTACTTGCCCGAGATTCGATCGTCGGTATCTCGATACCTTGTTCAATCTCGTTACCGGCAAGTCTCTTTACTCGTTCCGCAACACATCATCCCGTGATCAACTCCTTGATCACATTGTGCACATTATGATGATGTCCTACCGAGTGGGCCCAGAGATACCTCTCCGTCACACGGATTGACAAATCCCAGTCTCGATTCGTGCCAACCCAACAGACACTTTCGGAGATACCTGTAGTGTACCTTTATAGCCACCCAGTTACGTTGTGACGTTTGGCACACCCAAAGCATTCCTACGGTATCCGGGAGTCGCACAATCTCATGGTCTAAGGAAATGATACTTGACATTAGAAAAGATTTAGCATACGAACTACAGGATCTTTGTGCTAGGCTTAGGATTGGGTCTTGTCCATCACACCATTCTCCTAATGATGTGATCCCGTTATCAATGACATCCAATGTCCTTGGTCAGGAAACCGTAACCATCTATTGATCAACGAGCTAGTCAACTAGAGGCTTACTATGGACATGGTGTTGTCTATGTATCCACACATGTATCTGAGTTTCCTATCAATACAATTATAGCATGGATAATAAACGATTATCATGAACAAGGAAATATAATAATAACCAATTTATTATTGCCTCTAGGGCATATTTCCAACATATTGGTGATCCATAGATTCTTCAATTACAAACAATGCATGGTTTATATGCAATTAATGTCTAAACGGGATTACACTATATGTTGCGTGTGTGAAACACATTATACATGTTTGAG
The DNA here is from genome assembly GCA_032464435.1 of Aegilops umbellulata. Taxonomy (NCBI): domain Eukaryota; kingdom Viridiplantae; phylum Streptophyta; class Magnoliopsida; order Poales; family Poaceae; genus Aegilops; species Aegilops umbellulata. The sequence goes on along the minus strand of CP136056.1, from coordinate 315,021,340 downwards.
AAGTAAAAAAACCCGCATGATACACACATTAATTGGAGACAGTTAGCGAGGAATGCATACATTGGATTTCAACATAAAGTGGTTTCAAATATTTGAAAATCCAAATTGATGAATACAACCTTATGAATCTGAGATCATGCCATTTGTAAACCATATTTATGTATAAATGGTGTTGTTCTTTTGAAAGTATATATAAAAAATGATGTATATAGAATGTAATTCCAATTGAAAATGGATCCCGCCCGAAAAAATATATAGAATACAAACGAGATTCGAATTGAGTTGGCATGGTAAACGTGCACTCTGCAAAATTTGAACGAAGCGGGGAAAGTTGCAGTAACCGCCCGAAACCAAAATCTGCGAGATGGAAATCACTACTGCCTATCCCTGCCACGCAAAGCCTATATATTATATTTCTATAGGTTTCGATAGGGGTAGGTTTGTAATTTCACCCAAACGTGACGTAACCGCCTCTCACCCAGATTCATACACGGTGGGCGCCAAAACACAGTGTGTCCTCGGCCAAAATCGACTCCCTCCCCGATTCATATTCATACACGGTGGGCGCCAAAAACAAACTCTCGTCGGCAAATATTCGGTGTATGCGAGATTACCGTCCTATCCCCAACCGACTAGTGTTGCTGTGATGTAGTAGAAATTTGAAACGGGGGCTAAGTTTGTAAATTTCCTCGCATTTGAGACAAGCGCGCCCTGAATACATGGTTCCCCCTTCCTCTCTACCTCCCTTTTCCCCATTCGTACTCCCGGGGCGCCAAAACACCCTCTCCACCCCACCCTCCTCCGTCCGTCGCCGTCCGCCACCCCATCCACCGCCGTCCTCCTCCACCATGCCGGAGCTGATACCCTGATGCTGCCGTCCATTACAAGAGATCGACCTCTCTCATCCACGGCTTCGGACCGGGATCCTTGCATCCCGTCCTCTCGCTTCATTCCCATCATCGTCCACCTTGTCAGCGCCGCTCCTACGACCGTCTCGTCCACCGCGCCCCGCCGCCACCGACTACCCTCCTAGATCTGCTTCCACGCCGTCGACAGCCATTGCTACCGCAGCACCGTCAAATTCTCAGCAGATGCGTACACGGCGCCGCACCAGAGGCGATACTCTTTCGTATCTGCTCAACTTATTTATCGCAGCAAGAAAATAGATCGCCACTTCTTTACTCTGATTTCTTGTCTTGGTTGCGAAGTTGCCTTTGTCCGGTTTGCACCTTCAGATCCACCATGGCATGCTCAACACCATACTCGCAATGCTCATGGTTTTCCCCTTTTATATTCCACACTAGTTAAATCACAGTAGACTAAATTTCAAAATTGGGTCAGTCGATTTTTCAGAGCTCGCCGAAGTTTGCCGGTGTGATCGAAGGGGCTCGGGTGGGGACGGTGGTTGTGGGGGCGGTGGTGGGGCCTCATTGAATGAAGAAAACTCGACGTGGGTGGGGGCGGGGGTGGGGGTGGCGGAGGAACACAGGCGGTGGGGCCGGTGGTTCGGCAGGCGGCCCATGCGGTGTTCTGTATGGGAAGCACAGTATGTTCCTTGTCAAGAAGGGGAGCAGGGACATCTGCAGTGCACAGCTGATAGAGCTGGCATGTACGTGATTGATAGGCTTTCAATTACTAGCGGCAATACAACACTGTAATTTCCAGCTAGTTCCACTTTCCTGATTTGTATATCCTGGTTATGGTGTACCCCTGTTATGTACACTATGATCTGCCTAGTTGCTGTGTGCTCTTGTTATCATGGTTTGGCAATAAACTCTGTACACAGTATATTATGAACCTATCATCTGCCAGCTATCCTTACTTCTGGAGCCTTTTTTTTGTACTTGTGCCAGATTATATAAATGCACGCACCATATTACAGCACACATGAGCTCTCTCATGAGAATCCAGTGATAGCACACAAGTGTTTACAGGGGCGCCCCTATATTAGAATATCATCTGCATTACAAAGATAATCTGACAACTATTTATGTTTTCATGGTTCTCAGATATCATACGCAATTACAGTGAATATCAGAATCCGCGCATCAGAAGAATATTGTGGAACACTGCAATGACTTACAAAATTGGCACCAAGGCATTGAGTGCCATTCTGGAAGCAATGAAACTTGTACGCTCCCCACCTGTTGATTCTTGTTCAGAATATCATCCTAATGACTATTCTAACCTCGAGGAGTCAAAGGCAGATGGCATGTCCTGTTCACCCATCAAGGTGCCTGTTCTAATTTGGCAAGGTTTTATTGATTGCGCGTATCTTGCATATGTTGTCTTGCATTTCTTCTACTAGGTTGCACCGACATCTGCTTAGTTTACTCATCATATATGTCGAGATGCCATGCCCATCCATTATAAATACATATTCCATCTGTCATCGTACCATGTTTTTTCACTCAAATGTTGTTCTTGTGCATCAGACATCAAAAAGGAACAGGGTGATTGCCGAACCTGAAGGAGCACCAGCAAAGTCCTTGAAAAACATGGTGGTGTCGGAGAAATCAGACAGCACCCCACTTATATTGGCTGTACAACCAGTGACACAAAACGTAGGACCGACTCCAGTAGACTGTACCCATACTTCACTGGCCACACCACTAGCCCCACCACACAGGACCTGCACTCCAGCAAAAGGTATACCGATTTCATTTGCAATAGCACCAACTGTACCATAGAAAAATCCCACTCCAGCAAAAAGTACAGCAAGTCCACCGGCCGAAGACCTATCCCAACTGCAGAGACGGCCAATTCCTGCAGATTGGAACCTCATTCCATTTATTCCCAGTTTAAAATACAATGCTTTCAATGTTGTTAGGGACTACGTGCATATATTCCCATCATGGGAAGATTATTGTGAAGACAAACACCATTTTCACATCTTCCTGTCCAACTTACGTGTAAGTGCTATTATTCATGGTTATTATTTTCCTGTTTTCTGCTGATTGAACACATCAAAGATTTACATTACATTGTTATAACTAGGCGAGGGTCAATCTGGATAGTCATGACGAGCAAAGCTTGCTTGTGCTTTTCAAGGAAGCATTGCAGCAGTATCGGTGTTAGCTGAGGAAATCACACTTTGATGGCAAGTCTATAAACGAATTTCCGGTGAAGTCTCCTGTGCTAAATTTAGAAGACATTGAATGGAAAAACCTTGTTATGCACTGGTCTCGTTCCCAGGATGAGGTACTGTCTATGAAATCACATGACAATTTGAACTTCTACTTTTCCGCATGTGCCTTACGGATCTTTTTTGCAGGAAATCTGCTCGAAGAAGAATTCCGGTTTGACAAGAATGACAGGATATCACAAATATGCTGCCCGCTGCTTTGCTCTTGTTAGTACATATTGTCCTGTATCACTGTACTTGCATACATACCTGGTTCATTATGTGACAGCAGTATGCATGATAGCTTGCTTATCAATTGTTCGCACCAAATTATCTGATCTGTATGAATGGTTACATTAGTGTAGAATATATCCAATGCCAATGTTTTTTTAGCTCTGCATTGTTCTTGTAAGTACATGTTGTCCTTTACCAGTGTACTTATAATGACAGGTAGGTGTTCATGTACCATCACTCTGCAGCTTATTTTCCTTTGCCCTCCATTTTCTACACATCAGATCTATATTTACTCTTACCATAAGGTTGGTACTGAAGAAGTTTAGCTGTGCATTGCTCTTGGCTGTACCTTTTGCCTGTATCGCTGCACTTACATTTATAGCTACTTGGTTATGTAGCATCACTCTTCATCTTATCTTAAATATTCTCCATTTTTCGTATATTATCACATCTATATTTACTCTTAACAAAATGTAGAATAAAGGCAATGCTTTTGAAGACGATTTTGTGGTAAACTTCTTGAATTGCCCCCCCCCCCATCAGCATGGACAAGGCCTTTATAGAGCCTGTCTTCACCAATAATGTAAGTTTGTCCATCTCAAGCCTTCAAACTTTGTTGTATATATTTGGTTAGGCATGACTGCAACAGCTGTTTATTTTTGGTGTTTGCATCAAATTGCTTGTTTAAAGTTTATTATGTAGTTCATAAACAAAAGTTTGTCCTTTCTCAATTTAAGTTTTCAGTTGTACAACCAAGTTCCTTCTTCATACCATGTAAATTAAACTATACAGAGCAAGTGATCTTCTTTTGCACTTCATGTATGCTTCTGTTCTTCATCCGTAATCCAGTGGTGCGGTGAACCTACCCACTACAGCACAATGTCATATTCTGCAATGTCTTAACTATGAACAATGTCATATCATTCTACTATTATTTAAACCGTCTCTTTAGTTGCCAATCTGAAATGGTATAAATTGACAGCACACTAACCAACGATACTTATGAGTTCTTGATCTGTAATCCAGTGGTGTCGTGAAGCTGCCAACTCCTTCACAATGTCATTTCCTGCCATGTCTTGACCTGAACAATACCATATTGTGTTAATGCAATTTTAAACTGTGTCACTTTATTCGTCAGTAAGAAATGTGATGAATTGTCAGCACTGATACTTTTATGTGCAAAACATGTCATCTGTCTGCTTGTTTATCTTTCAGAGTGAGGAAGATATAAGTGTTGAACAAGCGCAATCTCATCATCTTGCTCAGCTGCTTGCGCTACAGCTCCCCAGCAGCGCTAACCTTTCTTGAACTCTATTGAAGTGTTGTCGGTTTTGTATATTATTTTGTCGGCGTGTTTATTTGCACGGGTGGCGATCTTTGATGCCCAGTGTATGTAATCTGTTGTCTGCTTGTGCTTTATTATCATAGTGGCGAACTTTGATGCCCAGTGGATGTAATATGCCGTAATTTCTTTATTGTAATAGTCTAGGTTTTTTCTTATTCATAGTGCCGCAGTTATTTTACTGTATATATATCCTGTCTTCGTAGTAAACCGGCCAAACCGTAAAATTACGGTACATAATCGGGCCGTCATGCAATCACGATGTAGGTTGGGCCTCAAACATGTCGAACAGCTCACGGGCTGGCAGCAGCCCGAAATGAACCCTGGCCCATGATTGTGCGAATCAAATCACGGGCTTTTAACATGCCAAAATTGTCTCAGTCCTTGTTTGGCCCAATCAGATATCGGCTGCGAGCAGGCCGGATGCAAACCGGGTCGTAGTTAGGCCCAACTATATGACGGGCTTTTAACATGCCGAAATTAATATAGGGCCAAAATGTTAAACGGGCCCTTAACAGGGCAAAACTAATATCAGGCCGAATTACTAAGTGGGCCTTTAGCAAGTGGGCCCAAAAGCATAGTGTCCAGTTGACAGGCCGAATCTGATATGGGCCATAATTGAGCCCAAAGCCTCTTAAAGGGCCGGACCTGATCTAGGGCGTAATTTGGCCCAGAACATGGTAGGCCTTTAACGGGCCGGATCTCATATGGGCCACTATTAGGCCCGGAGCGCGGCAGACCATTAATGGACCGGATCAAATATGGGCCAACATTTGGCCCAAAACATGGCAGGCAGTTAATGGGCCGGACTACTAGGGTCCACAAAATCTTGTGGGCCTACAGCTGGGCCGGCCCATTAATGTCGGCGAAATCCTGTGGGCCTTTAGCTGGGCCGGCCCATTATGACCTACAAGAATCTTGTGGGCTTTACCTGGGCCGGCCCATTATGGCACAAAAAAATCTTATGGGCCTTTACCTGGGCCGACCCATTATGGCCCGCAAAATCTTGTGGGCCTTTAGCTGGGCCAGCCCATTATGGTCCGCAAAATCTCATGGGCCTTTAGCTGGGCCGGCCCATTATGGTCCGCAAAATCTTGTGGGCCTTCAGTTGGGCCGGCCCATTTAAACTTGATGGGCCGGTCCACGTGTCAACATATCATAGGCGCGTCTCGCCCATTAGATGAGTTGACACGTGTCTCCTCCACCAATGATGATTTTACACGTGGAAAATCCCCATTGGTCGGGGCTATTAACGGGTTATTGGATCCAAACCCCGACCCGATAGCTTAACGGCGTTCCGTTACGGTGGATGCCACGTGTCGGTCACCCTTGACAAAAGCACTTCTGTGACGCGTGATTTATTGTCATGGAAGTGGACACTTCCGTGATGATAATTTTGGTAATGTCATGGAACACTTCTACGACAGCACAGGTATGACTATCTTGATTCTGTCATAAATTTGTCATGGATGTACATGCATGACAAAAAAACGACCTACTGTGACAAACATGTATCATCACGGAAGTGTATTTTTTTTGTAGTGTTGTCCTTTGCTACAAAAAGGATTGGGCCATCTTGCTGCACTTTAGTTACACTTGTTACTTGTTACTCGTTACAAATTATCTTATCACAAAACTATCTGTTACCTATAATTTCAGTGCTTGCAGAAAATACCTTGCTGAAAACCGCTTGTCATTTCTTTCTACTCCTCGTTGGGTTCGACACTCTTACTTATTGAAAGGACTACGATAGATCCCCTATACTTGTGGCTCATTTGTGGTCGCCCAGTCAGCGAGGTTGACCGGGTCAACTTGGTCAAGGGGGCGAGCGGGGGCCACTGGGGCCACCGGTCAGTGACCCAGAGTGGTGGCCCCGGGCGGCCACGTCAGCGGTGGCGGTGGCGCGCCGGCGGCGGATATTACAACGGCGGCGATGCGCCGGAGTCGGCCGGAAAAAGGCCACAGAGGGCCTCCAGGCCGGCGGTTTGGACCTACGGGTGCGTGCCGGCGTCGCGCATGCGATGGTGAGGAGGACCGGCGCTGGGGACGGTCGGAGCATCGCCGACGTCGAGGTTTGTAGTCGCCGGAGTTGGGCGAGGATGGAGTCGGCAACAGGGGCACGAACGGAGGCGCGGTCGGGCTCTTTCGAATGCCGGGTCGACGCTGCGTCAAGTGGTGGTATTAGGAGATGCTGGGGAGGCCGGAGCTGGCCGGAGTAGCGACGGGGAGTGGCGGTGGCACTCGGGCCCCATTCAAATCGCGGCAGGAGCGACCTAGGGGTGTGGTTGGGGCTGCAGCTCGGTGTTGCGCGTCTCCTTGAGCACTCCAGTGACTTGCGCTGGGGCTCGGAAGCGCGTACGGCTCGCGGGCGGCGGAGCTCACCTCCGCGGGGACGGCAACGGAGTGCGCTAGAGTGTCAAAGAGAGGGAAGGGAGCGACACAGAGGCTCACCTAGCAGGCACACGGTGGCCCCGTGAATGCTTAGGAGCAGTAGGAAGCAGCGAAGCGGGCGACGGTGCTCATTGGAGTCGAGGACGATGACTTCGTCGGGGCGGTGCTATAGCGGGCTTTGGCTCGAGCGGGTGGTCGGGGTCAGAGTAGTGGATGTCGACGGCGCGTCTGAACACAGTGGCTCGTCGAGGAGGGGCCGGTGGCTACATGGGCGAGCAAGCGGAGGTGACGGCAGTGGCGACCATGGCGGAGAGGAGAAGCAGCAGCGCATGGGGGGAAAGGGGATCTGAGAGGAGAGGCGGAGAGGGAGAGAGGCGTGGAGTGGGGGAGGGATCGAGGCGCGCGCGTGGTGGCCTTATCCCCTCACCGACGATGGCGAGTGGTTTCGGCGGGGCTACGCCTCTGTTCCGACCCCGGTCGGGGGAACTGGGAAGGGAACGGGTAGGGGGATCTGGGCTAGCTCGGGTGGGTTTGGTGGGTCGTCCCAGTTGGGTTAGGTCCAGGGGGGTTGATGTCTCTCTCTCTCACTTTTGTTTTCTTTAACAGTTTTCTTTTCCTTTTAAACTTTCTGTTTTCCAAAACTTTTCAGAACCAAAACAGTTTAATAAATTATAAAACTTACACCTAAAATATCATCATGTTTTAGGCTACTGCCACAATTAGTTTAGCACTTAAATAAAGTAGGTTAGCATTTTTACAAATGAAAAAGCATTTAAACAAATGTTATAAGCACTATTTTAGCTAATTTAGTGCACTTAAACACTTTGTGAAAATGTTGGTTCACTACCAATATTAGTTATGGGATTATTTGGCACAAGATGAACATTTTAGATTTCATGTCTGACAAATATGATTTTTTTTTACTTTAGATTGGATTTGAATTTGAATGGTGATTTGGATCAAGTGAAGATTAGCAACAGTAATGTGATGACATGGCACCATTAACAGGGATTACTGTAGCATGACACTAGGGGTGTTAAAGTGGTGACCGCCGAGGCCGGCATGAATTTCAGCCAATAGCTGTCGCCCTTCCTCCTCGGAGATACATCTTTGAAGTAACCCGGTAGCAATTTTCTTATAAAGCTCTCCCTCGTGGACTTTTTAGGCTTTAGAGCGCCGCACAATGCAACGTGCCTCATTTTGATCCTCGGGGAGTTCATGCCTATTGAGGTAGGCCAAAAAGGGTTCGGTCTATGGGGCGATAACAACCATGATGAGATGGGCCGAGGGTGTTATTTCGGTGGCAGAGCCCCCGATTATGTCAGTTTGTTCGGAATCTGGGGTTGTGGTCGGATCCTGTCTGATGTTGCCGGTCTCCCCTTGCCACACCACGGATGGCTTGAAAAGCCTTTCCAGAAAGATGTTAGGTGGGACGCGGTCGCGCTTAGCACCGATGCGGGCGAGGACATCCGCCGCTTGATTGTTTTCTTGAGCCACATGATGAAATTCGAGCCCCTCGAACCGAGCTGACATACGTTATGATATGTCGCCATTTTCGGATCTTTGGCATCAAAGTCTCCATTTATTTGAGATATTGCGAGGTTTGAATCCCCAGGCACTTCTAGGCGCCGAATGCCCATGGAGACGGCCATCCGAAGACCATGCAACAAAGCCTCGTATTCGGCTGCATTGTTGGAGTCTGTGTATAATATCTGGAGTACGTATTGGACTGTATCTCCAGTGGGGGTGTGAGGACGACGCCTGCTCCTAGACCTGCCAGCATTTTAGAGCCGTCGAAGTGCATGATCCAGTTGGAGTATGTGTCGTACTCTTTAGGGAGTTCGGCCTCTATCCATTCGGCGATGAAGTCCGCCAGTACTTGGGATTTAATGGCTCGCCGTGGTTTATATGTGATGTCGAATGGGAGGAGCTCTATGGCCCGCTTGGCAATCCGGCCCGTGGCATCGCAGTTGTTTATTATGTTGTTAAGTGGTACTTCCGAGGCCACCGTGATTGAACACTCTTGAAAGTAGTGTCGTAGTTTCCGGGATGCCATGAAGCCCGCGTATGCTATTTTTTGATAATGTGGGTACCGGGATTTGCATGGAGTGAGAACGGTAGATACGTAGTATACCGGCTTCTGAACCAGAAATTTGTGTCCGTCCTCCTCTCGCTCGACGACGAGCGCCACACTCACAACTTGGTCTGTTGCAGCTATGTATAACAACATGGGTTCGCCAACATTCGGCGCGGCCAGGATTGGGTTTCTCGCTAAAAGAGCCTTTATTTCCTCCAGTCCGGCCGTCGCTGCGTCCGTCCACTCGAAGTGTTCGGTTCGTCGAATAAGGAGGTAAAGTGGCAATGCCTTTTCTCCTAATCTAGAGATAAAGCGGCTTAGAGCTACCACGCATCCAGTTAGCTTCTGGATTTGTTTGAGATCTGTTGGGGTAGCCAACTATGACAAAGCTCGAATTTTAGCTGGGTTTGATTCAATTCCTCTATTAGAAATGATGAAGCCCAGGAGCTTTCCGGCGGGGACACTGAAAACACATTTTTCTGGATTGAGCTTAATGTCGTATGCTCGGAGGTTATCGAACGTGAGCCCTAGATCGTCTACTAAGGATTCGGCGTGTCTGGTCTTGATGACTACGTCATCGACATATGCTTCAACTGTTTTGCCGATTTGTTTCTCTAGGCATGTTTGAATCATGCGTTGGTAGGTGGCACCAGCGTTTTTAAGCCCGAAAGGCATAGTGTTGAAGCAGAAAGGCCCGTATGGGGTGATAAATGTCGTTGCGGCTTGATCAGACTCCGCCATCTTGATTTGATGGTATCCGAAGTATGCGTCGAGGAAACACAATGACTCGTGTCCCGCGGTGGCGTCGATAATCTAATCGATGCGTGGGAGAGGGAAGGGATCCTTAGGGCAAGCCTTGTTGAGGTATTTGAAATCGACACATAGGCACCAGGATTTATCCTTATTTGGTTCCATCACCAGGTTTGCTAGCCAATCCGGGTGTTTTATTTCTCTGATGAATCCGGCCTCAAGTAACTTGGCTAGTTCCTCTCCCATAGCTTGTCGTTCGGGTTCTGAAAAGCGCCGTAGTGTTTGCTTGACCTGCTTGTACCCCTTTAGCATGTTAAGGCTGTGTTCGGCCAGCCTACGTGGGATCCTGGGCATATTGGAAGGGTGCGAGGCGAAGATATCCCAGTTCTCGCATAGGAACGCCCATAGTGCGGCGTCAATTTTGGGTCCAGCTTTGCCCCGATGGATGCTGTCTTTGAGGAGTCCGTTGGGTGGACTTGGAATTTGACTATTTCATCTGTTGGTTTAAACGAGGTGGACTTGGGTCGCTTATTGAGTATCACGTCGTCCCTATCCACTATGGAGCGTAATGCAGTTAATTCTTCGGCCGCGAGGGCTTCGGACAATGCTTCGAGGGCCAAGGCAGTTGTTTTATTTTCGGCGCAGAGTGTTGTGTCCGGATCACTGGCAAGGGTGATAATTCCATTGGGCCCCAGCATCTTGAGCTTCATGTACCCGTAATGGGGTATAGCTTGGAACCTCGCGAACGCATCCCATCCTAACAAGGCGTGATATCCACTGGTGAAGGGGGCCACCTGAAAGGTTATCTCTTCGGACCGATAATTCTACGACGTGCCGAATACCACATCGAGTGTGATTTTTCCAGCGCATCTTGCCTCCTGGCTAGGAATAATTCCTCAAAAGGTTGTGCTGCTTTGCTCAATGCGGCTCCTGTCTATTTCCATTTTGTTGAGAGTTTCCTCGTAAATGAGGTTTAGCCCGCTACCGCCGTCCATGAGCACTTTGGTAAGCCAGAAGTCGTCCACGATTGGACTGAGGACCAAAGCGGCAGGTGCCCGGACTGTTCTAAATTGCAGTTCGTCACTGGCGCTGAAAGTTATGGCCATGTCGTTCTAGGAGTTTATTCCTGCGACTTGGCGGACTTCAGCGGGGGCGCGGAGTGCTCTCTTGCGCCTGCTACCTAAGGCGAAAGTCTCGAAGACTGGCAATACTGTAGTGTTATGCTCTATGGGATGTTGATCTGTGGTGTTTTTTATGAGGAGATCCTCGCCGCTCTTGGCCACCTGCCGAAGTATCCAACATGCTCTAAGGCTGTGTGTTGGTACGGTATCTGGTGTGGTGTGTATTTTGCATGGACTATCGAGCCACCCTTCCATAACAGTTGTGCGCCCTGCAGTGGGCTTTGATTTCTTCGAGATTTACGCGACCTACAAGGGTACACCCTTTTTGTTCGGATAAGGGGTTTAGCGAGATCCAGTGGGTCCCAAAAGGCCTGGGTTTTCCATGCGCTTTCCATCGCGCAGTAGTTCTGTACTATGGTTGCCAAGTCATCGAAGCGTGATATGTGACAGGGATTTATGGCGTTAAGTAGTCCCTTGTCCGTGCAATTTTTGCAGAATAATGAGATTGCGTCTTCATCGCAACAATCTTTGACCTTGTCCTTGACAATGAGGAACCTGGCCCAGAAGTGATGTACCATCTCTTGGGACTGTTGTCTGATGCATGAAAGATTGCTTGAGTTTGGGTGGGTGGGTGCATTTAAGTGCGAACCCAGATCCGGTTCATGAACCAGAGCTTGAGGAGTTTCCTAGCGTAATAATTCGGACTCCGGGATGTAAACCAATTTATCTGGCCCACAGTCCGATTATAAGTTCGGAGTTTGGGGCGCGTCTTCCCGCGGGCATGTATCCAGCTTGGTAAGCTCGGAAATCTGGACATATTTCGTCCTCAATATGGGGGAAGAGTTGTTGGATCGCTCCTCCACCACCGATATCTGATGGGTGATCGGCGGAGATTCAATCTCTCTTTGATCGGGTTTAAGCCCAATCCGATCATAGTCCGAAGCGACTCCCAGAGCGGTTATGCGATCCAGGAGTCCATTTAAAGACGATAGATCCGTTGGATCCATCTGCTCGGCATATTCCGAGCTAACGCGGAGGCGATTTTCAATGACTTGAGAAGCCATGGTCGGCCCAACGGCCGAACGGGCGGTCAAGATGAAGCTGCCCAGTCGGAGAGTTTGGCCTGAGGCCGGAGCTCCCCTGGAGATGATGTTGTCCTTTATAACAAGGCGGGCCATCAACACTATCTTCAACGTCATAGTGGAACTCTCAATGAAAGCACCAATGTCGGTGTCAAAACCGGCGGATCTTGGGTAGGAGGTCCCGAATTGTGCGTCTAAGGCTAATGGTAACAGGAGGTGGGGGACACAATGTTTACCCAGGTTCGGGCCCTCTCGATGGAGGTAATACCCTACTTCCTGCTTGATTGATCTTGATGATATGAGTATTACAAGAGTATATCTACCACGAGATCATAGAGGCTAAACCCTAGAAGCTAGCCTATGGTTATGAATGATTGTTGTCCTACAGACTAAACCCTCCGGTTTATATAGACACCGGAGGGGGCTAGGGTTACACAGAGTCGGTTATAGAGGAAGGAATCTTCATATCCTAACTTCCAAGCTTGCCTTCCACGCAAAGGAGAGTCCTATCCGGACACGCGACGAAGTCTTCTATCTTGTACCTTCATACCCCAACAGTACGGCATACGCATATAGTCCGGCTGTCCAAGGACCCCTTAATCCAGGACTCCCTCAGTGTGTGCCTGTGTGAGCGGAGGTTTTGGGGTGTGTGTGGAGGGGGAGCAAGGTTGTGTTTGAGGAAATACTGCGGCAACTGAAAAATTTACTAGGCGGGAGTAACAAGGCGGGGCTACTAAAATTTTGGATCAAGGGCGAGCAGAAATTTTTGAGATTGCGAGGGATGAAGAGGCGGGAGTAAAATGTCGGGGCTACTAAAAATTTGAATCAAGGGACTGAAGCAGAGCGGGAGTAATAGACATCGCACACAGTCCGTACATACTAATCGTGTGCTATCAAACATTAAAACCTTCCAGGCGGTAGATATTTTCGAGATTGCGAGGGATGCAGAGGCAGGAGTTTTTGGGGAGTGAGCTAGTGTGCTTGACACGGCGGCTGTGGACTGTAGTCGACACACCTTCTCGCGTAAGCCATAGGCGTACTATACACCGACGGTGCTCCAAGATATTTTGTACTACACCTCACACGGTTGGTGATAATAAACTGTGTGAGATCTACTAGATTTGAATTACAAAATGGGGTCACAGCGGCAATGGACGTTGTTTGAATTGATAGACCTTTTATCCGTAGTGAACATGCAACTATATGTGTGTCATAAAAGAATTCGAATTATTCAGGGTTCGTTTGGACATTTTATACAATAAACTGGTTTTCTAGCCATTTCACATGCACAATTAAAAATTAAACTACATGCACATGCTCCCGTGCATACAAATTGGTTGAGAAATCAAATATGTGTCCTCTAGTGCATGCTTAGGTCCCATGGAAGAAATGGGAATGAATTTTTCGGGGTTCATTTGACCTTTTTATACATTAACTGGGTTTTCTAGGCATTTTATGTGCATAATTCAAATTTGAACTACAAGCACATGCTCCAATGCACCAAAGTTGGTTGAAAAATCACATGTGTATCCTTGGGTGAATTTCTAGGTCCCACACAAGAGATGGGAATGAATTTCAAACACCAGGGCACTGTTGATTGCCGGTAAAACGTTGAGATACTTGGTTTTTAAATTTTATTAAATCCAAAATTCGTCTGAAATTCATGAAACTTGGCATGCTATAATGGAGCGGCATCAACATGACGTGGTGAAAATTTTGTCCCATTTGGTGCAGGTTTGGGTATAAGCTTCTCACAAACCAGACCTTCTCCGAACAAGCATGATGGTTTCGATAGGGAACGTACCACCTTTGGGGACGGGATGATATCCCTTGCCTCTTATTGCTTTCATAAAATTTCTAGTGTCAACATAGAACAATAGGAGTGTTGTGTTTAATCTTGGAATTTTTCGGGGTTCGTTTGGCCTTTTTTATACATTAAATGGGTTCTGTAGGCATTTTATGTGCATAATTCAAATTTGAACTACAAGCACACGCTCCAATGCACTAGAGTTGGTTGAAAAATCACATGTGTGTCCTTGGGTGAATTTCTAGGTCCCATGCAAGAGATTGGAATGAAATTCAAACACCAGGGCACTGTTGATTGCCGGCAAAACGTTGAGATGCCTGGTTTTTAAATTCTAGTAAATCCAAAACTTGTCCGAAATTCATGAAACTTGGCATGCTATCATGGAGCGGGATCAACATGCCATGGTAAAAATTTGTCCCGTTTGGGGCTGGTTCGGGTATATGCTTCTCACAAACCGGAGCTTCTCACAACAAGCATGATGGTTTGCATAGGGAACATCCCAGCTTTGGGGACAAAACAATATCCATTGCCTCTTGTTGCTTTCAAATTTTTTTCTCGTGTCAACATAGAACAACAGGAGTGTTGTGTCAATTTTTGGGATTTTTCGGGGTTCGTTTGGACATTTTTATGCATTAACTGAGTTTTCAATGGATTTATGTGCATAATTAAAATATTAACTACATGCACATGCTCCAGTGCATATAAATTGGTTGAAAGATCAAATATGTGTCCTTGGGTGCATGCTTAGGTCCCATGCAAGAAATGGGAATGAATTTCAAACACCAGGGCACCGTTGATTGCCGGCAAAACATTGAGATGCCTGGTTTTAAAATTCTAGTAAATCCAAAACTCATCTGAAATTCATGAAACTTGGCATGCTATCATGGAGCGGCATAAACATGCCGTGGTGAAAATTTTGTCCCGTTTGGGGCAGGTTTGGGTATATGCTTCTCACAACAAGCATGATGGTTTCGATAGGGAACGTCCCACCTTTGGGGACGAAACGATATCAATTGTCTCTTATTGCTTTCAAGTTTTTTCTCGTGTCAACATAGAACAACAGGAGTGTTGTGTCAAAATTTTGGGATTTTTTGGGGTTTGTTTGGACATTTTTATACATTAACTGAGTTTTCAATGCATTTATGTGCATAATTCAAATTTGAACTACATGCACATGCTCCAGTGCATATAAATTGGTTGAAAAATCAAATATGTGTCCTTGGGTGCATGCTTTGGTCCCATGCAAGAAATGGGAATGATTTTTAAACACTAGGGCACCATCGATTGCCCGCAAAACATTGAGATGCTTGGTTCTTAAATTCTAGTAAATCCAAAACTCATCTGAAATTCATGAAACTTGGCATGCTATCATGGAGCGGCATAAACATGCCGTGGTGAAAATTTTGTCCCATTTGGGGCAGGTTTGGGTATAAGCTTCTCACAAACCAGAGCTTCTCACAACAAGCATGATGGTTTCGATAGGGAACGTCCCACCTTTAGGGACGAATTGATATCCATTGCCTCTTATTGCTTTCAAATTTTTCTCGTGTCAACGTAGAACAACAGGAGTATTGTGTCAATTTTTGGTATTTTTCGGGGTTTTTTAGACATTTTATGCATTATCTGAGTTTTCAATGCATTTATGTGCATAATTAAAATTTTAACTACATGCACATACTCCAGTGCATATAAATTGGTTGAATAATCAAATATGTGTCCTTGGGTGCATGCTTAAGTCCCATGCTTAAGTTCCGTAGACGACAGTCACCATGGTCGTATTTGAACTCACATAGAATACCGGTGTACTCAAACTCTGGGCAGCAGTCTGAGATTTTTGGAAGTGGAACCCGGTGACGAGTGTACAGATTCACAAGTTCCCACTCGCAGTTGTACCCAATATAAACAACCCAATCTCCGTTTGCGCCTACACAAGCCTTGCCCTCAAGCGATGGCATCTTAACATCATACGTATCATTATCAAGCGGCATCAACTTGCACAAGGCGAGGCTTCCCTAGTCCCCGGGCCAGTCAGCATGGTCACGGGGAAGAAGATAGGGGAGATCAAACCGCTCCTAGACCCTTGGGTTTCTTGTAATGATGTTATTAGTTGACTCGAGAATGGTCTTGGACGAACCTGCCATGCTAGCTGTGGTGATGATGTCGCCCCGATCAATGAGTTCCTCCACCACGTCATCATTCAGATCAGGGCAAGAATAACGGGGTCGTTTCCGGCCTGTTCCCTCCATGGAGAAGATGATCGAACAATGGCAGAAGGAAGGGTGAAGGTAAATGGAGGGAGGAAGAGCATGCGACAGCAGTTCCAAATCGAGAGGGAAAGGCGAAGAGGCGGTGGACGGTTGCCACGGTTACATGAAGAGGCGTCTGGAGAGCGAACGGTTGCCACAGAGGTCACACACTGACGACAAGGGCCGAGTGAACCGAATGTGTATATCGCACACACCTTGATCTGGCTGACCGTTTCCTTTGTGTTTCCTAATCACAAATAGTTCATCCGAGTGAACCGTATGTTGTATATCACACACACCTTCATCTGGCTGCCCGTTTCTTTTGTGTTGCCTAATCACAAACAGTTCATCTGAGTGAACCGTATGCTATGTATCACACACGCCTTCATCTGGCTGCCCGTTTATTTTGTTCCTACTCATCGCAAACAGTTAATTGAACCGAACCGTATGCCCTTCATCGCACACGCAACTAAAACCTGAACCGTGTTTGATGCATCCGTCATCGCAAACATTTTATACATTTCTGACGGTTTTCATACAGCACCGTTTGTGATTATTGCATCGCACACAGTTTCTCAAAGGGTCTCTGATCGTAGTGTCGCGTTAGCAGCATCCTGCAGTAGTGATCACAAAAGACAGTGCAAAAATCAAGGACGGATAGGGCATGGAAGCTCAACGATAAACTTTGGGCAGATCCCACCGCCTACAAAAATCCCATGGGTATTATGCCATATAAAATGGTTTATGGTAAGGCATATCATTTACCTTCGGAACTGGATCATAAAGCTTTTTGGGCCATTAAGAATTTTAAACTTTGATCGTAAAGAGGTACGAGAAAAGCGATTATAAGATATGCATGCTCTAGGTGAATTTAGAAATGAAGCTTATTAGGGTTCACGTCTTTTTAAAGAAGAAGTAAAGATGTGTCATGATAGAAATATTTGAAGCGGAAGTTCAATGTTGGAGACAAAATTCTCCCATTTAACTCCCATCTCAAGTTGTTTCCAGGTAAACCTAGATCCATATGGGAAGAACCTTATGAGACCAAAGAAGTTTACAACTCAGGAGCAATACAGTTGAAGGGTACTAGGAATACCCCCCACAGTTCGTAATGGACGA
The DNA here is from genome assembly GCA_032464435.1 of Aegilops umbellulata. NCBI lineage: Eukaryota > Viridiplantae > Streptophyta > Magnoliopsida > Poales > Poaceae > Aegilops > Aegilops umbellulata. The sequence goes on along the minus strand of CP136056.1, from coordinate 315,004,047 downwards.
AGAGGTATGGAGCAAGCTAGGACATTGGATCTGGATCGTGCGGCTCACTTTAGAAGATGTCGATCGACTGTGTTGTTGTTGTTGTTGTTGACGCATGCACATGAGCTAGAGATACTTGGAGAGAGAGATGGACACGGCCTAGTTTGTTAGGATTCTTTTGTTCTATTAGCAGAGTTTGAATTTGATATTTAAAGTAATCAAATACATTCCAAATAAATCGAGAAAAATACATATCCTAAATAAAATACAGAGAGTCTAGCAAATATATTTCCCTCTCCAAATAAATTATGAATAATTTTTTACTTACTAAAAATCAATCAAAGCATTAATAATTTTGTAAAATGCCTTTTAGGGTTTTATAAATACCCAAAATGATTTTGGACAAGCCAATAATTCAAATGAGCTCCAATAAATATTTCCAATGATATATTTGGAGAAGTCATATTATCTCCTCCCACTTTATATGATATGAATAATTAGAATATATATAAATGCCCTTTAAATGCAAATAACAAATAAATTCCAAATTCAAAGAAGAATTCAAAATGAAATATTGGTCCACAAATAATTTGATAAATCATTTTATTATCACTTTAAATATTTAATTATGGTTTCAAAATACTTCAAATGAGACCAAAAAGTAAATCCTTTTGAATTTCTGAATAAACCTCACAACCAAGATTTTAGTTATTGGATAATTGGTTATCAGATATTCATAACTTGGTTTGTAAAGATTTGAACAACAAAGATTCGAAAGAAGAGCAACATTGAACATTGAACAATAAAGACTCGAAAGGCTTTAATTTTCCATGAAAACAAAAAAAAATTCACACACTATTACTTATTTGTTAGCATTCCAAAATTTGCATTTTTCGCGGGATGTTACACAGGAGATAAAAAGCACCTTAATCAGTTTATATTTACAATGATTATGACAGATTTTTACAACGACATAATTCTCTATAAGCTATGCGGCTCTTTTTATTTAAAAAACGAAGGATAACCTCCGGCCTCTGCACCAATGGATGCATGAAGACATATTATTAAATAAAAACGTAACAAAGTCTCAAGGTCCAGAAAAGCTCATAGTTTGAGCTTAAAACAAAACACAATGGGAAAAGTGCCACATTCAGCGATAAAGAATAGACTATGATGCCTACACACCTAGCCTATTGTTAGCTCGACGTCCAAATCGACTGAAGATAGCCTGTGCTACCATCTCCCAACCGTTGCACCCAATAGCCAAAAGCTCCCTAAAGTCTGCATGAGTTAGTAACGACCACATGCGGATTCAGGCTATAGCTTTGAAGATAACTTGCAAAAAAATAACAAATTTTGTTCCATTAAGAATAAAATCATTTCTAGTATTCTAGATAGCCCAAATAAAACACATATCCCTATCCGAATATGTTTGGCTATGTCACTGTTCACTCCATTGAGTCACGTCCCAAATAACATGTTTATGCTCGTAGGGGGTGTATGTTAAAAGCAATATGTATTGATCTCCATAATAATTTCGCAAGAGGACACTCAAGAAAGAGGTGTTTAATCGATTCATTTTGATCACAAAAGCAGCATCTAGTATTACCAACCTAGTTCCGCTTTGTCAGATTATCTTTGGTGAGAAAAACTCCTTTGTGAATGAACCACATAAAGATTTTAATCCGAAGTGGAACTTTAATATTCCAAAAGTGCAATAGCCTCGACAATGGCCCGGTGTCAATTAAGTCCAGATACATAGATTTCACTGAGAAGACTCCCGTCGCAGTTAACTTCCAGCGAATTGTATTAGCCTAATCTGATAGTTGAACGTCCATCAACCTCCGGACCAGATGCAACCAGGCATCCCAACGTTCTCCTATCAGGGATCTCTTAAACTGGATATTAAGCGGTATCGAGTTTAATACTTTGGCAGCATAATCCTCCTTATGTTGCACAATATTATATAAGGAAGGGTATTGCGCAGCGAGAGGCGTATCCCCTAGCCATGTATCCTCCCAGAATCTAGTATTGTTACCATTGCCAGCTAGAAACTTGACCCGTTGGAAGAAAGTTACCTTTGTCTTCATTAACCCCTTCCAAAAGGGTGAGTCTGTTGGCCTAGCGGTTACTTGGGCCAAAGTCTTAGAGTGAAGGTAATTATTCCGCAATATTTGTACCCACATACCCTCGGTCTCAACGGATTGCCTGTATATCCATTTGCTAAGCAAACATCTATTCTTCACTTCTAAATTTTCAATCCCTAACCCACCTTGTTCCTTTGGTCTGTAAATAATATCCCATCTAGCCAATCTATATTTCTTCTTGGCCTCATCACTTTGCCAAAAGAACCGCAATCGATAGAAGTCTAGTCTTTTTTGTACCCCTATCGGCACTTCAAAGAAGGATAAAAGGAACATCAACAGACTTGTCAAAACTGATTTGATCAAGACCAGCCGGCCTTCGTACGACATTAGCTTGCCCTTCCAGCAGCTTAATCTTTTTTCAATCCTGTCTTCTATACATTTCCATTCCTTATAAACGACTATGATGAATTGGGACTCCTAGATAACTAAACGGTTGAGATCCCATTTCACATCCGAACAGTTGTCTGTATTCGTCTTGTTCCTTTTTCGCTCTCCCAAACCAGAATAGTTCGCCTTTGTTGAAATTAATTTTTAGTCGAGACAACTTCATGAATAGGCATAACACAAGCTTCATATTCCTAGCTTTTGCTAGATCGTGTTTCATGAAAATTATTGTGTCATCCGCATATTGTAGGACAGATACACCCCCTTCTACAAGGTGAGGAACGAGTCCTCCTACTCGGCCACTATCTTTTGCCCGTCTAATAAAGAGTGCCAACATATCCGCTACAATGCTAAACAACACAGGAGACATGGAGTCCCCCTGTCGTAACCCCTTGTCAACCAGGTAAGCTATGCGACTCTAGCTACCCGTTTACGTTTTAACATAGTGATTATAGACCCCGCAAAAAAAGACATAGTGATCACAGTAAAGTCTTTAGGGACAATTACATTTGTGCCCCTAACTGGAAGCCACTATTCGGGTTTGCCCTAATTTCAAAGCATGCTCAAATTTGCCCATCTGTCGTTAGTTACTCTTATAGAAATGTCCTTCTGCACCGTTACCGTCTGGTTGAAGTGCTTTGACCATCTCGAAAAAATAGCGATTTTTAAAAAAAAACTGAAACATTTTTGGATCAAATATACTCAGGTGTGCAACGTGCGTGCAAATTTTCGTGCTATTTAGACATACCAGGAGCTCGTGGCAAAGGAAAACAATAAATCTGTACATCTTTGAATAGTAAATTAAAAAATAACAAGAAAATTCAAAACCATATGAATGTTTTTCGCATCCAAGATGCTCGGGTGCACAAGCTGGGTGCAAAATTTTGTTATCAAATGACATGCGAGGAGCTCTAGCACAAAAAACCCAAAATAGTGTATTTTTTTAAAGTTTTTTTCCGAGCCAAATTTTGTTTTTTCTCCACGAACTCCTACAATGTCCAAACACAACAAAATTTGGCACACATCTTGTGCACCCGAGCATCTTGGATGCCAAAATAATTCATATTTTTCTGAATTTTCTAGCTATTTTTTGAATTTATTGTCCACGGGCGTACATATTTACTGTTTTTCCTTTGCCACAAGCTCCTAGAATATCCAAACAGCATGAAAATTTGCATGCACCTTGCGCACTTGAGTAACTTCGATCCCACAAAATTTCAGTTTTTTTTTTACTTTTTTTTTTTGAGATGGTCAAAGTTCTTTGATTAGACGGTAACGGCGCAGAAGGACATTCTACAAGGGCAACTAACGGTAGAGGGACAAATTAGAGCATGCTCTGAAATTATTGGCAAATCTGAGTAGTGGGTTCAAGTTAGCGTCACAAATATAATTGTCCCAAGTCTTTATCATTGTACCGAGGAGGTCAGATTTGAACGACCAGATGCTCTCATCACATTTGACCTTCATACAACACTAAAAAATGTAAATTATTTACATACAAGTGCCATTTTTTCTCTACGGTTTGGACCTACGTGATTTCCCTATAAATCGTCGGTCATCACATTGGTGTGCAGGTACGGCGAGCCAGTGTTCCTTTGAGCTGTTGTCAGGCAAGGTGAAAGGAATATGCTTCGCTGATGTACTACTACCTACTGAACAGCAGCTTCCACTCTGAACCGTCCATGGCTCCGGGACAACCAACAACCAACAACCGGCAAGTAGGAGAGACGACAGTACATTTCTAGCTAGGCTCGCTATGTATACTGACGTGACGGCTGATTAGATCAAAGATCGCGATTACTTTAAATAGCAGCCAGTTGCTCCATTTTTATCAAGCCGCAGAACAACCGGCACAGAGGATGGATCCGTCTGCTCTGGAAGAACTCTTGCACACCGCGAGAGGGTTAACCAAAGAAGAAACTCCAGCTCATTCGTGCAGCCGTGTACCACTGGATTTTCTTTCTCCTGCCTTGTACAGGCCGCGTGCGCAAATACTTGGCGTGCAGGACTATGCCCGGCGAGAGAAACATGATTGGCGTTGCTTGGCTGCAGAGTCGGCTCAAGCTGTCGAGCACAAGCTAACCTGCCGCTTACATGACCATCAGAAAGCGACCAGTGGCTTGGGTTTGGACGCAGAATCATTTAGGCCCGTCAGGAGTCAGGAAAAGGACGCCAAACACAAGCGAGATCAAAGATGGGATCGCAGTCAAAATCCGGTGGCTGCTAATTTATTTAAGAAATGTTTGTTGTGACTGATTTAATGCAGAGCTCGCACACCATCGCTATCTATGCACAGGTTGTTGTTTTCTCCGGGACACTCATTCTTGCGTTCGTTTAAGAATCAAGGGCGGTCAGCAATCTACTTTCTTCCGGGAAAATGATCTCGGAATCGCTACGATATTCCTGAAATGCAGACTTGACTATGATTGTATGATTGCACTTTGCGTCATCTGATCAGGAATAGACTTGGGCTGTGATTGCACGTTTGGATTTTCTACCTAATCTAACGCTGATCTACATATACCCCTTGCTTGGCTCGGTGGCAACTAACCACCCACAACTCAGCCCCATCCAGAGAAGTTTGTAAAGCGATTGGATCGATGGCTTCTTTGCCGCTCCTTCTTTAATGTGATGATACGCATGCTTGTGTGTATTGGAGAAAAAAAAACAGATCCGATCATGTGTTTGAGACTTGCAGGGAAGAAATGGGCCGATTGTCTGATTGGTTGGATAATCAGCGGTGACCACAACAGGCCCCGCAGTGCGTGCAGCACGAGCTCCATTTTTTTGTGTGTATCCTATATATCTATTTCCTACTCACGAGTCGTGAGCTGTAGTGTGTGATTCGTTGAAACAACGACGTATTAGAGCAAGAGACGGGGAAGGAGAAGCAACACGTTACTTCCATCCGAGAAATACTCCACCTGTTTATTACGGCATCCCGTCGTTTAGAGGATTTTTACTACGTAGTACGAGTAATATATATTTTTCTCATATGATAATACACACATGAATACAAGAATGGTAAGTAGGTCCCAGCTCTTGGTGTCCGATCAGCAAACCACGAGCGCCATGTGGAATTTACAGCTCACCCATCTGCACAAGATTATTTCTCGTCATATTATTCTTTCTTGAAGATTATGAACATTATCTCGTCCGATCTCTCCCCGCCCCAGAGAGGGTCCCGAGGCGCGCATCACACATCGGACGACCTGTACTTGTACACGTGGAAGCTCGCCTGCGGCGCCACAGCGGCCAGGAAGACCCTGGCCGTCGCCTCCTGCGCCGCCACCGCCCCATCCTTCTCTACCAGCGCCGCCGCCACCACATCGCCGGCGGAGCCGCCTCCGGCGGCAATCATCGCAATGATGGCCGTCTGCACGGGGCCCAGCGTCGGGTTGTACGCCGCGGACTCCAGGCAGCCCCCGGCGTACACCTTCCCCTCGCCGTCCGCCACCGCGAACCCCGACGGGCACCCGCTGTATGGCGCGTGCGCCGCGCGCGCCGCCGCCTCCGCGGCATCCTTGAGGCGCCCCTCCAGGTCGCCGGCGGCGAAGCCATTGGCAGCGGCCTCAACGGGATCGCCGAGGCGGTTGTCGTGCGGCTCGAGGACGAGGGGGGCGTCCTTGGGGAGGAGGTCGTGGGGGCCGAAGGGGCGGGGCAGGAGCGACGCCAGCGAGCGCCACTCGGCCGCGCAGCCGTCGGCGGCGTCGGAGGTCACCAGGATGCGGATCCCGGCGGCGCCGCGGATCTCCTGGAGGAACTGCCGGCAGTGGCCGCAGGGCATGTGGGAGACGGCGATGGCGCGGAGCGCGGGCTCCCCGGCGGCGGCGGCGTTGGCGATGAGGAACTGCTCGGCGTGGACCACCTGGGAGAGAGGGGCGCCCAGGAACTCGAGGTTCACGCCGGCGTAAACGCGCCCGCTCTCGCCCAGCCCGACGGCGCCCACGGGGAACCGCGAGATCGGGGGACGCGCGCGCCGCATCGCCGAAGGGATCAGCAGGGGCAGCAGGTCCTCCACCGTCTCCACCCCGGCCGCCGCGGCCGCGCGCTCCGCCTCGTCGGCGCTCATCACAAATCCTGGCAGCTCCACGGCCTCGGGCTTCGCCGTCATCCTCTCCTCCCCCATTGCTCAGATCTGTCTCGAAACTGTGTTGTCACTATGATTTTTTTTCTACCTTGTATGTAATCGTACTACGTCGCCGCTTGAGATGGAGGGAGCGCTTGGATGTTTCCTCAAAGAGTGGAGGAGAGGAAGAGCGGGGGAGGGGGGAAACTCGGTGGTGGTAGCGTGTGGGTATTTATAACGGACACACATCCGTCTGCTTTGTTGTTGCTGTTTTTCTCTTTTGCCAGGGCTTCGCTTCCTTTCTCTCTTTTCAGTCTTTTGCAACCATGGGCACGGATAATTATCGTCCGCTGGACGTGTCATGGTGCAATCTTTTTTTTTTTTAGCTGAACTGAAGTGGTTTGTATGGCAAGTGGCCACACAAGTATTGCTAGCTGAGGATCACAAAATTAAATCCGAGACTATGTGTCATCAGATGGTTTCAAATCAAGCTAGCCAACTCGATCTTAATCCATTTCTTTTCTGAAAGCCATTTACATGTGTGCTAAAAAAAAGAACAATGTTTCAAGATATTGGTCAATCATGACAGATGATGTTCAATCAGCTGATCCCAAGGATCCCGCAATTGCAAGCCTGTACCAAATGAGAAGTGGAAGGCGTTGGATTTTATGGGCCTTGACCTGTTAAATCTTGTATCTCAATCTAATTAAAATTTGCGAAGTGCGATTACAGAAGTGGAAGCGGTCGCCGCTTAGGACCTTAATTTGCGAAGTCGAAGCGGTTGCCGATCAGCGGCGCGGCGTATTCATGTAGGCTCAGAGCAGACACGACTTTTCACTAGTGTCGGCATTAAAGCGGCACGCCTGTTGAGAGCATCGGTCGCACCATGTCTCGGTCTTCACATATGTTTAATGTCGGAGCGACGTGATTTGACGGGGCGGGACGGATATCTACCGCATTCAAACATGCTATCCGTTTGTGCGCCTACTCATATTAAACCGGAACACGAGCCGAGAAACCCACTCCGGCGGCCCCATTGACACAACCCGCTGCTTTGCCTGGTCGGCATCCGCTATTTAAATGCGGTCACGCCCAACACAAACTGCACCACACCACGTCCTGCTTCACATCCTCCTTCGTGCACCACCTCCACCATGACCGTGAGCTCTAGGGCGTTGCAGCAGAACCTCTTGACATAGCAGAAGCACGTGTTGGTCGCCCTTGCGGCCAGCCAGGAAGGTCGCTGCACGAGGCAGACATAGACGGGCCTGCCGGCCAGCTCTTCGAAGGTCTCTGACGACAATCCAATGATGGAGAGGGCCTCCAACAACGAGTTGACTCCCCTGTCCGTGATGTTCCATGCTAGCTTGACCATTGAGCACGAACAGGCATACTTTGATGCCGTCATGGCAGAGGAGCAGCCGACGCCGCAGCTAGTGTCGGCGTTCCGGCATGTGCAGGAGGAGCAGTGGTATAACCTCTCCCTCCTCGCGCGTCACTGGCTGGTGGATGGCCAAATCTACGACGAGTTCGCGAATGAGTACGCCATGGCCACGGAGAACCTCAACTTCCTCGTCGAGCAACGGGCCTTATATGAGGCCGAGTGCGCTCGCGCCGGCTACACTGCGATCGCGACGCACTAGGACAAAGAGGCGGTGCAAGCCTTCGAGGAAGAGAACACCAACAGCTGCGTGTCGTTCGCGTCGCCAACTGTACATCATTCGTGCCGCTACGACCAAGAGGTTGGCCCGTCCACGTCCATCATTGACCTCACCTCCATCGGTGACTGCCAGGTCCACGTCCTACTTTTTCTCACCAAAGACCGCACCTTGATGTCGCAGGTCTCATAACTGCCGAGCACAGATGCGGAAGGGAACACCAAGGACTTGTACAATAGGCTTCGACCAAGAATTAGACTAGAATAGGGTCTAGAGGTGTTTTTTCATCAAATATGCCGAAAATGAAATGAATGTGGTCTGGTTTAAATGAAAATCATCCGATCCGCGTGAAAATGTCTGGTTCGGTCAAAATCGCTTTGAAATGTATGGGGCACGGTTGAATGGTCGGCTCCCGTATCACCATCCACGGACGCATCCGCACACAGATACGTGTCAGCATTAGAGCATTTGCAATAGATGACGTAAAATTTGGAGTCTAAAATAGTTTCGGGATAGAGATAAGGGTTTGAGGCACCAGAAAAGCTTAGGACTAGTGCCGTAAAATTCAGAAAGCAATTGAAACATGATACCCAGCCGTGCAGAGACACGAAGATGGATCTAATGATCGCAGTTACAAAGATCGATTTTGGCCGATGGAGGTTGTCCGAGGGTGAGGAATGACGGAAGACGGGGTAGCGGCTGGATGGGAGCCGAGGGTTGCGTCCAAATCTGTCCATAAGTGGATCGATTTGTTGGTCAATTTATAAAGTGGTGGTTTTTTTTGCTAATGAGGACGCTATTTGTGGTGGTTTTTTGCATTTAATAACTCCTCAAAATTTCGTAGCACCAAAATTTTTGGTAAATAGTATGCTGCAAACCTTTTTTTTGTTGGCATGGTATCTTCGGTTCATATGCGTATATGCTAGATTTTCCTAATCTATTCATGTAAGAAATGTTCCCAACCTGTTGTGATCTACCATGTCAGTAATTGTAATGGTGTTAAGCTTCATTAAGTTTAAAGAAAGCTGCCTAAGGGCATTGTTGGGAAACATAGTAGACAACAAAAAAAATCACCCTACAATCACCCAGGAACAATATGAAGATGCATAAACGGTTTGGATCACGATCCTTACCTACTCGGGAGTGCAACAGAAGTAGACGAGCCGGTGTAGATCATACTTGGAGTCCCTTGAACCATCGATGAACGATCCCGCCAACCGCCCATGAACGATCCTTCGAATAGAAGACTGAAAGCACGTCGTCTTTACTTGGTTGCAAGCGTACGGTCTTCACGATCCGGTAGCACTTCGTTGTCCAGAGCTAATCATCGCCGGAGAATTAATGGGAGGAGATTAGAACCACATTAGGCTTGTAATTATGAGGATTAGAGGATCTAGGTCAATCTCTAATTGATCAACTAGAACTAGAAATAGAGGACTAGAGGAGGCTCCAAAAGTTGTGTATGCAAAAGTGCCTAGATCCTCTAGTATCCAAGTTGGAGGGGAGGAGGGGCACCAGAAGGAGGGGAAGGACTCCCCTCCCCTTGCGTCAGCCAAGGAGGCGAAGGAATCCCCTCCCCTTGCGGTGTCCAAGGAGGGAAGGAGGAGTCCTTCCCCTTCCCCAATTTGGCCTTCCCAAAGGGGGAAGGGGGCGCCTCCCCTACATGGGCCTTGGTGGCCCAATTCTCCCTCCTCCACTTGGCCTTTTAAGGCCCGTTGATATTAAATTAAATACAAAAGCCTCCTAACAGTTACTAAGCCTTTTATTATTAATTTAACATCACAATATTCCACCTATATATTATTTACCGGTAATACCCGATATTGCCAAATAAAGTCTAAAACCCTTTTAGTGACCCCGAAACGCTTTCGATTCCTCTCGGAAGTATTCCGAATATTAATGAAACAATTCAACAAATAAATCCTTGATAATCTCGTCCTACTAAGACTCAGCAGATCGTGATTACCTTAAGCTTGTGACCTTGTAAGTTCGGTAAAACATAGACATGAACGAAACCCTTTCATCCAATGACCGATAGCGGAACAGTGGACGCCCATATCGATCGCTGTGAATACATGAATGACCTTCGAGTGAACCTTTGGTTATCATGTGATGTTCCCTTTGCTTTGCGATACTTACAAAACCCGATGTCAGATGTATCAGTATCCTCTTGAGTCATCACCATGCTCAGTATACCGATCTCCTCGTTACCGGTTTTGTTCTTCTTTCTCGTTGACGTGTTCCGGCATCCTCGTAACGCAGTCACCTGTGTCTAGCTAGACGATTATGGATGTCTTCACACCAAGAGGGACCTAAGAATATCTCTCCATCACCAAAGGAGAAATTTCCACTCTCGAGCTATCTAGTCCCTTGTCAAACATTCAGATGAATCTATAAGTTGTCTTATGATCACCGTGTGTTACAGATGACATTTGAGCAACCCCAAAGTCCACCTTACGGTAGGAAGTGACTACGATACTCTCGTTGTCTAAGGAACTAAAACAAACTTTAACACTGTGTTATAACAATTGATTTCAGATGATATTATCTCAATGTATAACAAACAAGTTTGAGTCAATTCAATATGATCGTTCTTCTGACGTCATACTCTCGAAGTTGTATTAGGACTACCGTTACACTTAAGGATATCCTAAGATCCGAAAAACATGATCACAAACAACACTTAAGCAATTCTTCGAGGCGAGACTAGGAATTTTATTTTGCTGTTTATCATTCCTCACGTGGATATGAGTTTTCCTCTAAATCACATATTCCAGGATCATAGCAGTTATAGCATAGAATATAAGCTCCTCATTATGAACACGGAAATACAGTAACACAATATTATTGCCTCTAGGGCATATTTCCAATAGGCATCTCCAACACCGACCATCAAACCGGCCACATGCATCCGGACCCCGGAAGCCATCCAACGCTGACCCCCATCTGTCCGAGGAGCAGTTCGGACCACGTTTTTCCTGCAAACTAGAACCAAACACGGGAGGGGGGCTTTACGGGGCGTCCAAAAACGAGACACGTCAGACTCTTACACCAATGCCCTCCAAAAAATGAATGCAGAGCCCACGCTTTTGTAGCATCCCCCACTGTTTCCGCGCTAAAATCCCCCACTCTCTTCTTCCATCCCGCCGCTCTCCACCCAATTCTCGCCCTTTTCTCCCACTTACTTCTCCGCTCCTGGCGCCGATGCATGGAACTAGAAAAAATCATGTCGGATATGGAGGTGATGGAGGTGCAGCAGGATCCAAGCATCACCCTCGCCCGAAAGATCAACTCGGCGACACAGCAAAATCGTCGCGTCAAAACGAAGGCCGAAAAGGAGGAAAAGCTCAGGAAATCGTGTTAAAGCGGATGCCGCAAAGGAGGAAATGCTTAGGAAGCGGAAGGCCGGTGGAGGGCGTGCTGATGGCGTCTGTGGTCGTGGGTGTGCTGGTCGCGGACATGGGGAGGTCACGGCCAGGGCCGTGGAGCCCCGATGATGTCACCCACCGTCCAGACGCCGTCATGGCCAAAGCATTACAAGGCTCCATACTACTACGCCGCCAAGTAGCTTTGTAGGCAGTCCGCGACAACTGTCGCTAGGCAAGTGCCTTACATTGTCAACGTAAATGCGGTGACGCTGCTCTTCTTGGAGTCTTCTTCGCCACTGCTCGTTCGGGCACGGACGGCGGGCGGGGAGCAGATGGGTGCCCGCACGTTGTTCGCTGCCATGCCTAAAATGAGGGAGAAGGTGTATGAAAACGTGGATAGGGAGATGTTTGACATCATCCACGATAGAGGCAGAGGAGGAGGTGGTTATGAGGAAAGGAAGGTGGAAGACTCAGATCCCACCCAGTCTGGCAACTACACCCGCACGCAATATGACTAAACCCAGACCGGCACGCCGCAGTCCTACACCCACACTAGCATGGGTACACGGTAGCAGGATTGGGCCGTGATTTGATGAAGAAGGGTAGAGGACAAAGTTTCAACATCCGGGAGGACGAGTTGTTGTGCAATGCATGGTTAGCCGCTAGCCTCGATCTGATCCATGGCACGGAGAAAAAAGGGCACAACTTTGTGGGCCAACATTCATGCATGATTTCATGAACACAAGCACTTCGCTCCCTACTCCGACGCGATCATGCGCAACTGTGAATCAAAGTCCCTCAACCATCGATGCTACATGATCCAAGAGGCCGTGATGGAGTATTGCGGCCACTTGGCACATCTCATCGCACGATGGCCTAGTGGTGCGCAAACACAGAGCAGGTAAGTTCATTTGGCCGGATATGCATAGTTTACTTCATCACTAGCCGAATATGCATAGTTTGTTGATTATTAGTCGGATATGCGTAGTTCTGTTGATCACTAGTCGAATATGAATAGTATTGTTGATCATTTGCTAGATATGCATAATTTTGTTGCTAACTGGCCGGATATACATAGTTTTATTGATCACTGGCGGGATATGCATAGTTTTGTTGATCACTAGCCGAATATGAATAGTTTTGTGGCCGGATATGCATAGTTTAGGTTACAATGTTTATGTTGTAGCCTTCTCGTGCGTGTATGGTGTTCAAGAAGTTGGAGAAGAAAAACTTCATTATCATGCACTGTTGGTTGAAGTTGAATGGACAACCGTAGTGGAACTTATACATAGGCAAGATCGCCGCCTAAGCCACCGAGGAAAAAATCGGTGACCCAACTGACCCAACAAATTAAAGAACCACCCAAGAAGGTTAGAAGAGGGTTTCAAGGAAAGAAGTGGGAGGAGGAGAGGGCGAAGCGAGAGAGTGCGGCGGTCAAGATGACAGAGAGGTTCGAGGACATCTTATCCAAGAAGGAGGAGTCATACGTCAAGCGCTCAAACATCAAGGAAGAAAAAATTACGGAGAGGTTCAAATTATTGATGGAGGTGGCCGAGAAGAAGCTAGAGCTCGAAGAGAACATGGCCATGATCGAAGAGAAGAAGGCCATGCTCGAGGAGAAGAAGGCTATGCTCCAAGAAAATAAGGCGAAGATCGCAACCAATGCGGAGGACGCCAAGATGTTGTCCTTGAATTTGGATTCTTTGGATGCCTATGCAAGAATGATTGTGCAAGTCATCCACTACAAGATGTTACAGTAGCAGAAAGATGAGTTGGAGGCGGCGTACGAGGAGGAGGAGAGGAGGCGACAGAGAAGGAGGCCGAGGCTGCATACGCGGCAGCAACGACACCTTGAGCGTGGAGGCTTGGATTGCCGGGCCGGCAGGGTAGAAAATCTCAATTCTTTTGCATGGACCGTCGGATTGATATTTTTTTGTGATCGGGCATGTAAAAACTTAAGCATACTTGCCTCTTTTTGGTTGTGACCGAGCATGCGATCCCGCGCTGATGTGATCCGGCACGCGCTATGGATCGAACTTTGTTTGAATTTCAGATTGCCCTTTACCGACAGATATATAGCTTTGGATAATAGGCTCCCGCATCCGTGTTCGCGGACTGGTCCTCCTGTCCACGGACGGATGCGGGAGGAAATTTATGGGTGCGCGTTGGAGATGCCCTAATATCCTTTTTTATACCTAAAACCCCTATTTATTCATTGGACACCAAGGTTACTTCGTTGATAAGGAGGGGGATTAAATCAGCTGATAGTGGTAGAAGTTCTTGCTCATCTAGGTAGATCATGTGCTACAACATTCGCCTGTCTAGGATAGTGTTCATAAATTACATGAGAAATATCGATGAATATGTAGTAGCAATCTTCGAAAATTGCAGCTGCGACACCTGCAAAGGACCCGCCCTCTTGCCTCCTACTAATCACATCAATATTATCCGAATTGATAACCAACCTATTGCAACCAACAATCATTGATAAATTCAGTCCAAATCTCAGAGCCATAGCTTCAGCTATACAAACATCTAAGCATAATTCAATCTTCTCATTTGCTGCCGCAACGAAATTACGTTTGTCATCTCTAGTGACTACACCAACTACCCCTTGAGTAAATCGGGGTCAAAAGATCGGAAATCCCTTTTGGAGCTCGGGCTCCAGTGAGGCCTCCCAATTCAAATTTGAAATTTCATTAAAATGCATATTTTTACATTTCAAAAAATTCTGAAATATATATATATATATATATATATATATATATATGAAGGCGTAACACACATGTGTGTAAATTTTCAATTCAAAATACATTGAAATGAGGGTTGTGCAAAAAAGGCAAATCTGGGGCTGTTTAACACATGATACTATTCATCATCCCAGACCATGATTTTGTCTTTTTTGTACAGGTCGCAACTCAAGGTATTTCATCATGAATATTTACACACATGTGAGTTACATCCTTACGTACACACATATTTTTTTTAGAATTTTTTAATCATAAAAATTTAATTTTTTTTTTAAATAAAGGCCTCCATGAAGCTCAGCCTTCAAAACGCCTTTCTCATCAAAAGATGGTCTAATATCCTTACACAAGGTGCTGGCGTGCTGCGCACAAGTTTCTATAGAGGGCAGTCGCTTTCGTGGTAGCTTCTTTTGCAAATGTGCCGGAGGTGACATACGTATTTAGGCTCTGTTCGGAATCCCTCCGCTCCGTGACTCCTCTGCGGAGCGGAACGGCAGATAGTAGAAATACAGAGAGTGGCAAACAGGCTGCTCCGCGCGCTCCGCTCCCTGGTGACAGAGCGGTGGATTGCCGAACACAGCCTTACTATCTCCGTCCTGATTTACTAATCCCCATCATATTTTAGGTTAAAGTTTGACCATGTATTTGACTTGTAAAATGTGAATGCATGTCATCAAAATATATATAATTGGAGTCGTATCTGGATTTAGTTTCCAATAACATTATTTTTGCCACGTATAATATATATTTTATTAATTAAAATCATGATTATATGACCAGAATACAAAAAGACTAGTAAATCAGCACGGAGATAGTATAACTGAAACACTACCCTTCACCGCGGAATTAGCAGTAGTATTAAATTTCCCACGACCATGCATTTGGTTGCTCAGTGCAGCCTGCCACGTTCATGTGCGAAAATATTATCGCCGCGGAGCAGTTTGCCGCTATAGGCAGCTAAACTGGGGCTAGGCCGTTCAGCTCCATGCAGATCTAATCGTGCCTTCGGGTGACAGAATCAGATGGTTTTCTCGTCGCGAAAACGATGCCGCGAGGTGAAATCGTCCCACGCTTTTCACGCCGGTGGCTCTGTCGCTCTCCCTGTTGGAACTGTATAGTATGTTAACGACACGCACGAACCACGGGAAATAATGCTGATCGGCAGTGGAGAAAGAAAACGTGCTCAATTGGCCTATTAAGCCACTGATGATAGAGACGGAGGGTTATCGATCAGCGCTCACGGGACCATGGCTCCGTCTCATGACCGGGTCGACGAATGCAACGTCGGTGCACTTAGTAGGTCAGAGTTTTTATTGCTTTTTAAGAGAGATTAGTAGGTCAGAGTTAGGACATGCTGTTGACGGGGTTTGTATCTTTTGCACATTCGAGCAAAGCCAAGGCGTCTCCTGACAGGAACGCCTGCTCCTCACACAGAAAGCCAGTGAGGCGTGCATCGGACTTGCACTGAACTACTGTGGTAGAAAAGGCGTAGGCAGAGCAAGCAAAGCACATTGACGAAGAGATATGCGTTTCTGTCATTGAACTTGCGTTTTTTTAAGAACTTTACGTTCTATTCATAATCAATCATGACAGTATAAAAAGACTACAATTAATAATAATTACAAGTATGTCCATAAACCACCTAGCAATGACTATAAACACTGGAGCGAGCAGAAGGCGCGCCGTCGTCATCGCCTCTTTCTCACCGGAGCCGGACAAATGTTATTGTAGTAGACGGTCGGAAAGTCGTCGTACTAAGGCCTCAAAGGACCAGAGCAACAACGATCGCCGATGAAGAGAGCTGTAAATCTGAAAGGTCAAACATGTAACCACGCGAACGAAGACGAGCGAAAACTGGATCCAAAATAGATCCACCAAAAACCAGCACACGAATCCCGCGAGATCCGACGGTGACACAACTTCACATTATTCCTACTAAGGGACATCGCCACCTTCACACAGCCCCAACTAAGGCGCCGAATCTAACAAAACGACGGGGGGGGGGGGGGAGAAAGAAGGTTTTTCTTGAGGAGGAGGAAAGAGGGGTCGTGTTATAGGTTGCTTTTTGATGACTAGTTAATAAAATAGACAGTATCTATTATTTTCTACCTTCTCTACCTAGATCTCCTTTTTCCAAGGAGGAAGAGAAGACGGTTCTCCGGGACGGAAGACATCTCTCACTCGTACATATATGAACGGGTAGTTATCTTACGAATTTAATTCATGAGGAGGATAGTGTTTGACAAAATTGTATTGGTGATCCTAGGCTAGGATTTCCTAGCTACCAATTGAAGAGAAATGTCCACATTACAATCCTAAACTAACCATGCCGTTTAAAACTCAAAGCTGAACTTCAAAATCGGGTCAACATAAGCAATAAACTCATGTCGATCAAGTTAAGAGTTGAGTTAACCATGTGGTTAATTCAGGGTTGCTATGTGAAATTTTCTCCCAATTGAAAGTCAATGATTCTGTAGCTACTGCTTTGAATTTTTTTTGTGTGTGAAAAGGCCAGGATATGGTTTCCTCTAATCCTAAAATTGAAAAACATAACAACAATTGTACTCATTTTTTCACTCTGGAAAAGCAAGATAACCTCAGGCTTGTACATAATGTGAGTAAATAGTTGATCGAAAATGGGAGGCAAGTGTGGCATAATTTCTATTATGGACGACGTTTGCGAACACCATGTGCCTCAATGTATTCGACATGGGTTCAAGCTCATGCTGACAAGCGGGCCACATTTAGGAAATTCATCATAGTGTGATAAATCAGGTATAAACTGGAGAAACAAGCACCAAATGGGACACAATGTCGTTAAATTTTCAAAATGAGGTACTTCACGTCATTTTTCTGGACACTTTTTTTGTACTATAGTTTTTTTAACAAGCATAATTTGTTTTCAAATTGTTTTTTGTCACATCGCTGACTTCGGCCTCTGGTCATTGTGATGCACACAGACATCTTCATTTTAAGATAGCATAAGTTCAAGTTCTAGCTCAAAGTATCCAAAGAAATAATAATAAAAGAACCATACCACAACCGGTCGATAATAGGATTACATGACTCAACTTAATGATTGCTGACACGCCAATCAAATCGGTGAGATAAGGGCAACTCTAGCAGACCCCGCATCCTCCTGACCCGCAAAACATTTTTGCAGTTTACGGAAACACGTCTTTGCGGGTCGGCGCGGACGGCCGCAGTTGCAGACCCCGCATAATGAACCCGTAAAAAAGGATATTTTCAGAATATGTTTTTTTACGGGTTGGGGTTGCGGCGTCTAATCTGGCGCATCTCCTCCCGACCCGCAAAACTTAAATTTGCAACTCAATTTGATCTAGCATATTGCATTGCTTTGTTTTATAACAACATTGGATACAAAAAACATCACCAAATCTTTGCTAGAATAGTAAGACCAAAGAAAACAAGAACTACAAGAATGCATTTTAGAAGATTTTCAATTTCCATAATTGCTCCCACTAGTTGGACTAATATCTTCTCCATGCATTCGTTGTTGATTTGTGGATTCTTGATTTTGCATTCTTCTTTCTTCATCTTTGGTTCGGAAGAAGTAGATGTTGCTTCCCCTCTAGTTGCACATGCAGACTCATCATTGCCTTCGATTGTACCAAGGAGTGCACTAACATTTATTGAATTTCTTTCTATCAACAAATCAATGTATTGCCCTTCCCAAAACCAAAATGAGCATCCTTCGTCCTACACAAAAGAATGAGCAAGCTCGAAGTGAGCCACCCCAATTTAGCTAAAGAATGAACTGTGAAACGAGCTACCGCAAGTGCACGTGCCCCGTCGTTTTCGCATTTGAAGAACACCCATACGGGGTGCTTCGGCGTGCTCGAAGTGAGCCGCAACACTTTCCGCGTGCAGTCGTCACACTCTATGAGTGGTATCGGCAAGCCACAAAGACGTTGCGCGAGCGCCGAGCCCGGTGGACGGCCGGACGAGTCCATGCCCGCAAACCTTCGACGACGGCGGGCGGACGAACTCGCACCTGCATGCGGCGATGCGCTCTTGCCTGGGCTGCGGGAGAGGTTCCCTGACCACTCCATAGCTTGGGGCAACAACCAGCGGCCGAAAAAAGCCAAATCCGGCGGCCCGCGATGAAGTGCCGCAGATCTGCAAATCCGGCGGCCCGCCGACGCAGGGGGGGAGGGGGAGGCCTCGTGCGCGTGGCGGCCTTCCGGCTGCGGTCGCCCGAATCTTGGGCGGCGGCCAGCGGCGACGCGAGAGGGGAGAGGAGAGGTGGTTGGTGGGAGAAAGCGCAGGATGAAATGTCCCCCCACCAATCGCTTCCGCTTATATGCAGGGCACCGCAGCCGCGAGGAGGAAACACACGTTTTCCCGGTTTGGGCTCGGGATTTTGTCCCGCCCCCTAATAATTTTTACAGGCCGGGGCGGGATGCGGGGTCTGATCGAACGGGTTTTTCTGTCCCGATCCGTATTTTGATTGTTATTTTACGGGTCGGGGCGGGATGCGGGGTCTGCTAGAGTTGCTCTAAGTCCCGTGCGACCCGTCTCTAAACTGCTAGACCAGAAGGCCATGTGCTCATGGCGTGCACACACTGAAATAATGGCCACATGCCCATGCATGATGTATCTTGACTATGACCTACAAAAATTGTAATATTTTATCCATTGAAGACATGGTATATTCCTGCAATTCCAAATTTCCTATAATAACACGCATACGGCCAAGCTGATATGTCCTTTGAGTTTTGGTTGAAAACCAGCCAAGACCAAATCTGGTATACTTGCTGGAGGTGACAAGTTATATGCAACACGAGCCGTACGACAGATTAAAGTGGCAAATGGGCAAGACAGGAAAAGATGTTGAATAGTTTCATCTTGATCACAAAAGCAATATTTTTTACAACCCTTTTCTTTTTGGTAGATTATCTTTTGTAAGGACTACTTCCGATGCAAGAACCACATGAAAACTTTTATTAAATCGGCATCACTATGAAATACGACATGAAAGAAGTTCACCAGTGTAGTCCCCTTTCGCTTTCCTCATCCTCTTCTTCCTCCTCAGGAGTGGAAGTAGGGGCTGAAGGGGCGTAGGGATTTTTGCCAGCGCCGTTTGTGGTAATCCTGCATGCTAACGAGGGCCTGGGCAGCCCGGGCTTGCTCCTCGGCGAAAGCTTGGGCTCGGTAATTTTTCCTAGCTTTAATGCGTGAAGCATTTTTTTTTTTGAAACAAGGCAAAAGACTTGCCATTTTCATTGAATAAGAAGAAGGTTTTAGAGCCGAGGCCAACGGCCGAGTTACAGTCCTCATTCTCGCGGCATTACATTACACAAATATTTTACCCCGGCACGGCACCACCATGAGGCTTCCTCTTTGATTCGAGCAACAAGCACACCCACTGGTATTGCGTTGTTACGGAACACACGTGAATTTCGCTCTTTCCATATTTCCCAAGAAGTCAGTAGCATGATGGAAGTCAGCGCCCTTCGTGGTCGTGAGGCCCCAGAAGCATTGGGGCGCCACCATTCTTTGACCGAAGTCAAACCACCCCAATTCGTTGGGTGTACATCTAATAAACCAAGCCAAGATTTAATCATTCCCCACACACGGATGGTGTAGCGGCATTGGAAAAGAAGGTGTGCCGCCGATTTCGGAGTTTGCTTGCAAAGAGGACAAAGATTACAATTTGGCCAACCCCTTCGCTGAAGCCTGTCAGCTGTCCAAACCCTGTTGTTGATGACCAACCAAGCAAAGCCTTGGCGATGGGGCATCAGATTCTTTGAGGGGTCAAAAGAGCAATCCTTGATACCATGGACCACTGATCGACGTCGCCGGACGGCACGACCAACGGGGAGAGGTAGGACCTCCCTAGCGAGGCTGACGAACCGCGATAGTATAGAAAGCACGCACGGGCTACTCATGTGGACGACTTCGGGTGGGCGGAGTAGCTCCCCGCGTCAGTGGCGCCAGGCTCAAGAACAAACATCAATATACAGTGTTTCTAGTATGTTCTCCTCAAAAGTAGTGGGTTAGAGCAACTCCAATGGGGCGACCATTTCGTCCGCCCGCGTCCGTTTGGGTCGGGGAGGACAAAAGTGGCGGCCCAACGCGCCAAGCCAAATTCAAATCGTGTCCGCCTGGCGTCCGCGCCGACCCATTTCCGGCCCAAAGTTGCGCCTGGAATGCGTCGGCGCGGACGGGAAGCGGACGCGACGCGCGTCTCCTCGCCGTCCGCCGCGTCCCCACCTGGCGGCCACCGATTGTCTTATTTATGACGACCATCGACAGCGAGCCCACGCGTCAGCCAGTGGAAGCGTCCTTTTTTAACCACGCGTGCGGCGGGGTCGGCCTCATCCACTTCTCCCGTCCACATCTGTCCCCCCACCACTTCCTTTGCTTCCTCGCCGGCGACCGTTAACCCTAGCCATGGGCCTCTTTGGCAGCAGCAATGGCAAGGGCAAGGGCACCCCCGGCGCCTCGTCCTCCCGTGCTCCCCTTCCCCCTCCTCCTCCTCCGGCGGTGACGCGTTTCCGCCTTGGTCGCCGGCGCCTGCACATCCCGGTGCATCAAGCGCGGTGGCACTGGGAGTACAGGCAGCCATTGCCGTACCCCAATGTCACGCTGCCGCACCGTTGGCATCTAGATCCGCAGCGGAACCCGGTGTCGCGGTTCCTCGTACCCAACGGGCGCACGACGACGAGGTGCGCAGTGTTGGGGAACGTAATAATTTCAAAAATTTCCTACGCACACGCAAGATCATGGTGATGCATAGAAATGAGAGGGGAGAGTGTTGTCCACGTACCGTCGTAGACCGAAAGCGGAAGCGTTAGCACAACGCGGTTGATGTAGTCGTACGTCTTCACGATCCGACCGATCAAGTACCGAACGCACGGCACCTCCGAGTTCAGCACATGTTCAGCCCGATGACGTCCCTCGAACTCCGATCCAGCCGAGTGTTGAGGGAGAGTTTCGTCAGCACGACGGCGTGGTGACGATGATGATGTTCTACCAACGCAGGGCCTCGCCTAAGCACCGCTACAGTATTATCGAGGTGGACTATGGTGGAGGGGGCACCGCACACGGCTAAAAGATCAAACGATCAATTGTTGTGTCTCTAGGGTGCCCCCTGCCCCCATATATAGAGGAGCAAGGGGGGAGGCGCGGACGGCCAGGAGGGGCGCTCCAGGAGGAGTCCTACTCCCACCGGGAGTAGGACTCCCTCCCTTTCCTTGTTGGATAAGGAGTGGAGGGGGAAAGAGGAGGGAGAGAGGAAGGAAAGGGGGGCGCCGCCCCCTCTCCTTGTCCTATTCGGACTACGGGGGGAGGGGCATGTGGCCCTGCCTTGGCCGCCTCTCCTCTTCTCCACAGAGGCCCACTATGGCCCATTAAGCCCTCGGGGGGTTCCGGTAACCCCTCGGTACTCCGGTAAAATCCTGATTTTATCCGAAACACTTTCGATATCCAAATATAGGCTTTCAATATATCAATCTTCATGTCTCGACCATTTCGAGACTCCTCGTCATGTCCGTGATCACATCCGGGACTCCGAACAACCTTCGGTACATCAAGACTCATAAACTCATAATATAACCGTCATCAAAACTTTAAGCGTGCGGACCCTACGGGTTCGAGAACTATGTAGACATGACCGAGACACGTCTCCGGTCAATAACCAATAGCGGAACCTGGATGCTCATATTGGCTCCCACATATTCTACGAAGATCTTTATCGATCAGACCGCATAACAACATACGTTGTTCCCTTTGTCATCGGTATGTTACTTGCCCGAGATTCGATCGTCCGTATCTCAATACCTAGTTCAATCTCGTTACCGGCAAGTCTCTTTACTCGTTCTGTAATACATCATCCCGCAACTAACTCATTAGTTACAATGCTTGCAAGGCTTAAGTGATGTGGATTACCGAGAGGGCTCAGAGATACCTCTACGACAATCGGAGTGACAAATCCTAATCTCGAAATACGCCAACCCAACAAGTACCTTCGGGACACCTGTAGAGCACCTTTATAATCACCCAGTTACGTTGTGACGTTTGGTAGCACATAAAGCGTTCCTCCGGTAAACCGGAGTTGCATAATCTCATAGTCATAGGAATATGTATAAGTCATGAAGAAAGCAATAGGAAGATACTAAACGATCGAGTGCTAAGCTAACGGAATGAGTCAAGTCAATCACATCATTCTCCTAATGATGTGATCCCGTTAATCAAATGACAACTCATGTCTATGGTTAGGAAACTTAACCATCTTTGATTAACGAGCTAGTCAAGTAAAGGCATACTAGTGACACTCTGTTTGTCTATATATTCACACATGTATTATGTTTCCGATTAATACAATTCTAGCATGAATAATAAACATTTATCATGAAATAAGGAAATAAATAATAACTTTATTATTGCCTCTAGGGCATATTTCTTTCAGTCTCCCACTTGCACTAGATTCAATAGTCTAGCTCACATCGCCATGTGATTTAACATCAATAGTTCACATCTTTATGTGATTAGTTCACATCTCCATGTGATTAACACCTAGAGGGTTTACTAGAGTCAAAAATCTAGTTCACATCGCTATGTGATTAACACCCAAAGAGTGATCATGTTTTGCTTGTGAGAGAAATTTAGTCGACCGGTCTGCCAAATTCAGATCCGTATGTATTATGCAAATTTCTATGTCTACAATGCCCTGCATGGAGCTACTTTAGCTAATTGCTCCCACTTTCAATATGTATCCAGATTGAGACTTAGAGTCATCTGGATCAGTGTCAAAATTTGCATCGACGTAACCCTTTACAACGAACCTTTTGTCACCTCCATAATCGAGAAACATATCCTTATTCCATTAAGGATAATTTTGACCGTTGTCCAGTGATCTACTCCTAGATCACTATTGTACTCCCTTGCCAAAATCAGTGTAGGGTATACAATAGATCTGGTACACAGCATGGCATACTTTATAGAACCTATGGCTGAGGCATAGGGAATGACTTTCATTCTCTTTCTATCTTCTGCAGTGGTCGGGCTTTGAGTCTTACTCAATTTCACACCTTGTAACACAGGCAAGAACTCTTTCTTTGACTGTTCCATTTTGAACTACTTCAAAATCTTGTCAAGGTATGTACTCATTGAAAAACTTATCAAGCGTCTTGATCTGTCCCTATAGATCTTGATGCTCAATATGTAAGCAGCTTCACCGAGGTCTTTCTTTGAAAAACTCCTTTCAAACACTCCTCTATGCTTTGCAGAATAATTCTACATTATTTCCGATCAACAATATGTCATTCACATATACTTATCAGAAATGATGTAGTGCTCCCACTCACTTTCTTGTAAATACAGGCTTCACCGCAAGTCTGTATAAAACTACATGCTTTGATCAACTTATCAAAGCGTATATTCCAACTCCGAGATGCTTGCACCCGTCCATAGATGGATCACTGGAGCTTGCATATTTTGTTAGCACCTTTAGGATTGACAAAACCTTCTGGTTGCATCATATACAACTCTTCTTTAATAAATCCATTAAGGAATGCAGTTTTGTTTATCCATTTGCCAGATTTCATAAAATGCGGCAATTGCTAACATGATTCGGATAGACTTAAGCATAGATACGATTGAGAAACTCTCATAGTAGTCAACACCTTTGAACTTGTCGAAAACCTTTTGCGACAATTCTAGCTTTGTAGATAGTAATACTACTAACCGCGTCCGTCTTCCTCTTGAAGATCCATTTAATCTTAATGTCTCGCCGATCATTGGGCAAGTTAATCAAAGTCCATACTTTGTTCTCATACATGGATCCCATCTCAGGTTTCATGGCCTCAAGCCATTTTGCGGAATCTGGGCTCATCATCGCTTCCTCATAGTTCGTAGGTTCGTCATGGTCAAGTAACATGACCTCCAGAACAGGATTACCATACCACTCTGGTGCGGATCTTACTCTGGTTGACCTACGAGGTTCGGTAGTAACTTGATCTGAAGTTTCATGATCATCATCATTAGCTTCCTTACTAATTGGTGTAGGAGTCACAGGAACAGATTTCTGTGATGAACTACTTTCCAATAAGGGAGCAGGTACAATTACCTCATCAAGTTATACTTTCCTCCCACTCACTTCTTTCGAGAGAAACTCCTTCTCTAGAAAGGATCCATTCTTAGCAACGAATATCTTGCCTTCGGATCTGTGATAGAAGGTGTACCCTATAGTTTCCTTTGGGTATCCTATGAAGACACATTTCTTCGATTTGGGTTAGAGCTTATCAGGTTGAAGCTTTTTCACATAAGCATCGCAACCCCAAACTTTAAGGAACGACAACTTTGGTTTGTTGAAAAACCACAGTTCATATGGTGTTGTCTCAACGGATTTAGATGGTTCCCTATTTAACGTGAATGCAACTGTCTCTAATGCATAACCCCAAAATGATAGCGGTAAATCAGTAAGAGACATCATAGATCGCACCATATCTAGTAAAGTACGATTACGACGTTCGGACACACCATTGTGCTGTGGTGTTCTAGGTGGCACGATGATGTCTACTACACAACCTTCTTCTTGAAGACGTTGTTGGGCCTCCAAGTGCATAGGTTTGTAGGTCAGTAGCAAATTTCCCTCAAGTGGATGACCTAAGGTTTATCAATCCGTGGGAGGCGTAGGATGAAGATGGTCTCTCTCAAGCAACCCTGCAACCAAATAACAAAGAGTCTTTTGTGTCCCCAACACACCCAATACAATGGTAAATTGTATAGGTGCACTAGTTCGGCGAAGAGATGGTGATACAAGTGCAATATGGATGGTAGATATAGGGTTTTGTAAACTAAAAATATAAAAATAGCAAGGTAGCAAGCGGTAAAAGTGAGCACAAGCGGTATTACAATGATAGTGAACAAGGCCTAGGGTTCATACTTTCACTAGTGCAAGTCCTCTCAACAATAATAACATAGTTGGATCACATAACTATCCCTCAACATGCAACAAAGAATCACTCCAAAGTCACTAATAGCGCAGAACAAACGAAGAGATTATGGTATGGTACGAAACCACCTCAAAGTTATTCTTTCCAATCAATCCATTGGGCTATTCCTGTAAGTGTCACAAACAACCCTAGAGTTTGTACTAGAATAACACCTTAAGACACAAATCAACCAAAACCCTAATGTCACCTAGATACTCCAATGTCACCTCAAGTATGCGTGGGTATGCTTATACGATATGCATCACACAATCTCAATTCATCTACTCAATCCAACACAAAGTACCTCAAAGAGTGCCCAAAGTTTCTACCGGAGAATCACGACGAAAACATGTGACAACCCCTATGCATAGGTTCATGAGCGGCACCCGCAAGTTGATCACCAAAACATACATCAACTGAATCTATAGAATACCCCATTGTCACCACGGGTATCCCACGCAAGACATACATCAAGTGTTCTCAAATCTTTAAAGACTCAATCCAATAAGATTACTTCAAAGGGAAAACTCAATCCATTACAAGAGAGAAGAGGGGGAGAAGAAACATAAGATCCAACTATAATAGCAAAGCTCGCGATACATCAAGATTGTGCCAAATCAAGAACACGAGAGAGAGAGAGAGAGATATCAAACACATAGCTACTGGTACATACCCTCGGCCCCGAGGGTGAACTACTCCCTCCTCATCATGGAGAGCGCCGGGATGATGAAGATGTCCACCGGTGAGGGTTCCCCCTCCGGCAGGGTGCCGGAACAGGGTGCCGATTGACTTTTGGTGGCTACAGAGGCTTGCGGCGGCAGAACTCCCGATCTAATCTCTATTCTGGAAGTTTTAGCGTACGTAGGTATATATGGGTGCAGGAAGTACGTCGGTGGAGCTTCGGGGGGCCCACGAGGCAGGGGTGCGCCCTAGGGGGGTGGGCGCGCCCCCCACCCTCGTGGACAGCTCCCTCCTTTC
Source organism: Aegilops umbellulata (assembly GCA_032464435.1). Classification (NCBI taxonomy): domain Eukaryota; kingdom Viridiplantae; phylum Streptophyta; class Magnoliopsida; order Poales; family Poaceae; genus Aegilops; species Aegilops umbellulata. The sequence goes on along the minus strand of CP136056.1, from coordinate 314,977,756 downwards.
CTGATGTGGGGTCCAAGTCTATCATGTAGCTTTCCTTCCAAAAATAACTTCTCCAGTTGATTTCGTTCCGTTTCGACTCTGTTTGATATTCCTTTTCTTCGAAACACTGAAATAGGCATAAAACAACAAATCTGGGCTGGGCCTCCGGTTAATAGGTTAGTCCCAAAAATAATATAAAAGTGGATAATAAAGCCCAATATTTCCCAAAACAGTAGATAATATAGCATGGAGCAATCAAAGATTATAGATACGTTGGAGACGTATCAAGCATCCCCAAGCTTAATTCCTGCTCGTCCTCGAGTAGGTAAATGATAAAAAAGAATTTTTTGATGCAGAGTGCTACTTGGCATAATTTCATTGTAATTCTTCTTAGTGGTATGAATATTCAGATCCAAAAGATTCAAGAAAAAAGTTCATGTTGACATAAAAATAATAATACTTCATGCATACTAACAAAGCAATTATGTCTTCTCAAAATAACATGGCCAAAGAAAGTTATCCCTACAAAATCATATAGTCTCGCTATGCTCTATCTTCACCACACAAAGTATTTAAATCATGCACAACACCGATGACAAGCCAAGCAATTGTTTCATACTTTTGATGCTCTCAAACTTTTTCAATCTTCACGCAATACATGAGGGTGAGCCATGGACATAGCACTATATGTGGAATAGAATGGTGGTTGTGGAGAAGACAAAAAGGAGGGGAAGATAGTCTCACATCAACTAGGCATATCAACGGGCTATGGAGATGCCCATCAATAGATATCAATGTGAGTGAGTAGGGATTGCCATGCAACGGATGAACTAGAGCTATAAGTATATGAAAGCTCAACAAAAGAAACTAAGTGGGTGTGCATCCAACTTGCTTGCTCACGAAGACCTAGGGCATCTTGACGAAGCCCATCATTGAAATATACAAGCCAAGTTCTATAATGTAAAATCCCACTAGTATATGAAAGTGACAACATAGGAGACTCTCTATCATGAAGATCATGGTGCTACTTTGAAGCACAAGTGTAATAAAAGGATAGTAGCATTGCCCCTTCTCTCTTTTTCTCTCATTTTTTTATTTTTCTTTATTTTTTTTGTTTGGGCCTTTTCTCTTTTTTATGGCCTCTTTTTTTTTTCGTCCAGAGTCTCATCCCGACTTGTGGGGGAATCATAGTCTCCATCATCCTTTCCTCACGGGACAATGCTCTAATAATAATGATTATCACACTTTTATTTACTTACAACTCATGAATTACAACTCGATACTTAGAACAAATTATGACTCTATATGAATACCTCCGACGGTGTACCGGGATATGCAATGAATCAAGAGTGACATGTATGAAAGAATTATGAACAGTGGCTTTGCCACGAATACAATGTCAACTACATGATCATGCTAGCAATATGACAATGGTGGAGCATGTCATAATAAATGGAACGGTGGAAAGTTGCATGGCAATATATCTCGGAATGGCTATGGAAATGCCATGATAGGTAGGTATGGTGGCTGTTTTGAGGAAGATATATGGTGGGTGTATGATACCGGCGAAAAGTGTGTGGTATTAGAGAGGCTAGCAATGGTGGAAGGAAGGGAAAAGTGCGTATAATCCATGGACTCAACATTAGTCATAAAGAACTCATATACTTATTGCAAAAATCTAGAAGTTATCAAAGCAAAGTATTACGCGCATGCTCCTAGGGGGATAGATTGGTAGGAAAAGACCATCGCTCGTCCCCGACCGCCACTCATAAGGAAGACAATCAATAAATAAATCATGCTCCGACTTCATCACATAACGGTTCACCATACGTGCATGCTACGGGAATCACAAAATTTAACACAAGTTTTTCTCAAATTCACAACTACTCAACTAGCATGACTCTAATATCACCATCTTCATATCTCAAAACAATCATCAAGCATCAAACTTTTCTTAGTATCCAACACACTCATAAGAAAGCTTTTACAAATCTTGAATGCTTAGCATATTAGGATTATTTAAGCAAATTACCATGCTATTTAAGACTCTCAAAATAATCTAAGTGAAGCATGAGAGTTCATCTATTTCTGCAAAATAAAACCACCGCCGTGCTCTAAAAGATATAAGTGAAGCCCTAGAGCAAACAACAAACTACTCTGAAAGATATGAGTGAAGATCAGTGAGTAGTCGAATAATTATGCAACTATGTTAAGACTCTCCCATTTAATAATTTCAGATCTTGATATTTTATTCATACAGCAAGCAAATCTAAATAAAATAAAATGAGGCTCCAAGCAAAACACATATCATGTGGTGAATAAAAATATAGCTCCAAGTAAAGTTACCGATGAACGAAGACGAAAGTGGGGATGCCTTCCAGGGCATCCCCAAGCTTAGACGCTTGGTTATCCTTGAATATTACCTTGGGGTGCCTTGGGAATCCCCAAGCTTAGGCTCTTGCCACTCCATATTCCATAGTCCATCGAATCTTTACCCAAAACTTGAAAACTTCACAACACAAAACTTAACAGAAAACTCGTGAGCTTCGTTCGCGAAAGAAAACAAAACACCACTTCATGGAACTGTAACGAAATCATTCTTTATTTACATTAGTGTTAAATCTAATATATTCCAACTTCTCTATGGTTTATAAACTATTTTACTAGCCATAGATTCATCAAAATAAGCAAACAACACACGAAAAACAGAATCTGTCAATAACAGAACAGTCTGTAGTAATCTGTAACTAATGCAAACTTCTATAACTCCAAAAATTCTAAAATAAATTGGTGGACCTGAGGAATTTGTCTAGTAATCATCTGCAAAAAGAATCAACTAAATATCACTCTCCAGTAAAAAGTTTTAGCTAATCTCGTGAGCGCTAAAGTTTCTGTTTTTTACAGCATGATCATAAAGACTTCACCCAAGTCTTCCCAAAGGTTCTACTTGGCACAAACACTAATTAAAACATAAAACCACATATAAACAGAAGCTAGATGGATTATTTATTCCTAACCAGAACCAAAAAGTAAGAAACTAAAATAAAATTGGGTTGCCTCCCAACAAGCTAGGCATGATGATTTCAATGATGCTCTCATAAAAGATAAGAATTGAAACATAAAGAGAGCATCGTGAAGAATATGACTAGCACATTTAAGTCTAAACCACTTCCTATGAATAGGGATTTTGTGAGAAAACAACTTATGGCAACAAGAATCAACTTGCATAGGAAGGTAAGACAAGCATAACTTCAAAACTTTAAGCACATAGAGAGGAAACTTGATATTATTGCAGTTCCTACAAGCTTATATTCCTCCCTCATAATAATTTTCTGTAGCATCATGAATGAATTCAACAATATAACCAGCACCTAAAACATTCTTTTCATGATCTACTAGCATAGAAAATTTATTACTCACCACATAAGCAAAATTCTTCTTATTCGGAATAGTGGGAGTATCATAAGAGACTTGAATACAATAAATTGTTTCCACATTAAAAGAGTAATGTTCAGAGAAAGGGTACACATAATCATGACAAGTTTTATAAATATAATCATAACTACTCTTTATAGCATAAGTTTTATCACAATAATCATCATAAGTAGCAACTTTGTTCTCATCATAATCGATTGAAACCTCTTCCAAAATAGTGGATACATCACTAAATAAAGTCACGACCTCTCCGAATCCACTTTCATAAATATTATAAGATTCAATATCCTCCAAAATAGTGCGATCATTACTTCCTGAAGTTGACAGTCTTCCAAACCCACTTTCATCAATATAATCATCATAAGTAGAAGGCATGCTATCATCATAACCACTTTGCATATCAAAACTTGAGAGGCTAAAAATATCATCATTATTAAACATAGCATCCCCAAGCTTGGGACAAACATTAATTGCAGCAAATATATTCTCAAATATGTCATCCTCATCAAACATAGCTTCCCCAAGCTTGGAACTTTTCGTATCATAAGCATAATCACTCTCATCATTAATAACATGGATAGCACCAATAGTATAGCAATTATTATATTTTTCCAAGCAAGTGCCAAAAAGATTTTCAAGATCATAAGAAGTATCATTATTTTCCCAATCATAATCATCACAACAAGCAATAGGCATAACGAGATCATCATCAAGTGTATCATCTTCATTTTCATGAGGCATAACAATAATAGGAGCAAATTTATTTGGGAGAGATACCTTTTTACCTCTCTTCCTTTTTCTTTTCTTCTTCTTCACCACATCATGTGTGGGTTCAATCCTCTTTTTGGAGCTCCTTATTAATGAGATTGGTTGAATAGAAGGCTCCTCCTCGTTACCTGATTCATCATAAGAAATAATAGGAGGATATTGGGAAGTCTCTTCCCTTTCATTAGTATTCTCTTCATCATCTATTTGTTTTCTTTTCTTTATGTAATTGGCAATACACGGATTTTCAATGCAATTCACCGCACAATACATATAAATATTCTCTAGATCAAAATCAAGAATTTTATCAAGATTAAATTTTGGAATACCCTCAGTTATACGTTTCATTTCTTCATAACCCAAAAGAAGGCTAAGTTCTTTATGATGCTCAAGGGTAATCAAATTATCACAATATTTGGACACGACTTGATCATGAAACAAATAGCATTGGAGCTTTAAATGACAATGTTCATTGCAAAGTTCACAAGGGGCATGAAACATATTGAATCTTTCAGCACATTCATCTAGCTCTTCTTGCAACAATTTGGTTTCTAAGTACTTATGCCTCTTGCAATATCTATCTTCCCTATTTGGTGTGTACTTACAAACCCAATGCACTCCACAAAAATTGACATGTTTATAGGAGGCATTTTCATCATAACTAGTGCAATCATCATTAGTACCATGGATACTCAAGGAGTTCATACTAACAACATTGCAATCATGCTCATCATTCAAAGATTTTGGTGCCAAACATTTTAATGCATTCTTCTTCTAACACTTTGGCACAATTTTCTTTTCCATCATACTCACGAAAGATATTAAAAAGATGAAGCGTATGAGGTAGACTCAGTTCCATTTTTTAATTTTCTTTTATAAACTAACTAGTGCTAAAACAAGAAACAAAAAGATTCGATTGAAAGATCTAAAGATACACCTTCACTTACCTAGCCTCCCCGGCAACGACGCCAGAAAAGAGCTTGATGTCTACTACACAACCTTCTTCTTGTAGACGTTGTTGGGCCTCCAAGTGCAGAGGTTTGTAGGACAGTAGCAATTTTCCCTCAAGTGGATGACCTAAGGTTTATCAATCCGTGGGAGGCGTAGGATGAAGATGGTCTCTCTCAAGCAACCCTGCAACCAAATAACAAAGAGTCTCTTGTGTCCCCAACACAGCCAATACAACGGTAAATTGTATAGGTGCACTAGTTCGGCGAAGAGATGGTGATACAAGTGCAATATGGATGGTAGATATAGGTTTTTGTAAACTGAAAAAATAAAAACAGCAAGGTAGCGAGCGGTAAAAGTGTGCACAAACGGTATTGCAATGATAGTGAACAAGGCCTACGATTCATACTTTCACTAGTGCAAGTCCTCTCAACAATAATAACATAGTTGGATCACATAACTATCCCTCAACATGCAACAAAGAGTCACTCCAAAGTCACTAATAGCGGATAACAAACTAAGAGATTATGGTAGGGTACGAAACCACCTCAAAGTTATTCTTTCCAATCAATCCATTGGGCTATTCCTATAAGTGTCACAAACAGCCCTAGAGTTCGTACTAGAATAACACCTTAAGACACGAATCAACCAAAACCCTAATGTCACCTAGATACTCCAATGTCACCTCAAGTATCCATGGGTATCATTATACGATATGCATCACACAATCTCAATTCATCTACTCAATCCAACACAAAGTACCTCAAAGAGTGCCCAAAGTTTCTACCGGAGAATCACGACGAAAACGTGTGCCAACCCCTATGCATAGGTTCATGGGCGGAACCCGCAAGTTGATCACCAAAACATACATCAAGTGAATCAATAGAATACCCCATTGTCACCATGGGTATCCCACGCAAGACATACATCAAGTGTTCTCAAATCTTTAAAGACTCAATCCGATAAGATTACTTCAAAGGGAAAACTCAATCCATTACAAGAGAGAAGAGGGGGAGAAGAAACATAAGATCCAACTATAATAGCAAAGCTCGCGATACATCAAGATCGTGCCAAATCAAGAACACGAGAGAGAGAGAGAGATCAAACACATAGCTACTGGTACATACCCTCAGCCCCGAGGGTGAACTACCCCCTCCTCGTCATGGAGAGCACCGGGATGGTGAAGATGGCCACCGGTGAGGATTCCCCCCCTCCGGCAGGGTGACGAAACAGGGTGTGACGCCCCCGATTCAATCGTACACTAATCATGCACGCAAATGTGTATGATCAACATCCGGGACTCACGGTAAGATATCACAACACAACTCTACAAATAAAATAGGTCATACAAGCATCATAATACAAGCCGGGGGCCTCGAGGGCTCGAATACAGGTGCTCGATCATAGACGAGTCAGCGGAAGCAACAATATCTGAGTACAGACATAAGTTAAACAAGTTTTCCTTAAGAAGGCTAGCACAAACTGGGATACAGATCGAAAGAGGCGCATGCCTCCTGCCTGGGATCCTCCTAAACTACTCCTGGTCGTCGTCATCGGGCAGCACGTAGTAGTAGGCACCTCCAGCGTAGTAGGAGTCATCGTCGACGGTGGCGTCTGGATCCTGGGCTCCAGCATCTGGTTGCGGCAACCGGGTAGAAGGGAAAGGGGGAAAAGGGGGAGAAAAGCAACCGTGAGTACTCATCCAAAGTACTCGCAAGCAAGGAGCTACACTACATATGCATGGATATATGTGTAAAGGGCCATATCAGTGGACTGAACTGCAGAATGCCAGAATAAGAGGGGGATAGCTAATCCTGTCGAAGACTACGCTTCTGGCAGCCTCCGTCTTACAGCATATAGAAGAGAGTAGACTGAAGTCCTCCAAGTAGCATCGTATAGCATAATCCTACCCGGCGATCCCCTCCTCGAAGCCCTGTTAGAGAGCGATCACCGGATTGTATCTGGCACTTGGAAGGGTGTGTTTTATTAAGTATCCGGTTCTAGTTGTCATAAGGTCAAGGTACAACTCCGGGTCGTCCTTTTACCGAGGGACACGGCTATTCGAATAGATTAACTTCCCTGCAGGGGTGCACCACATAGCCCAACACGCTTGATCCCATTTGGCCGGACACACTTTTCTGGGTCATGCCCGGCCTCGGAAGATCAACACGTCGCAGCCCCACCTAGGCTCAACAGAGAGGTCAGCACGTCGGTCTAAATCCTATGTGCGCAGGGGTCTGGTCCCATCGCCCATTGCACACCTGCACGTTGCGTACGCGGCCGGAGAGCAGACCTAGCAACCTCCATTACAAAGGAAGTCACGTTACGCGGTCCAACCCGGCGCGCGTCGCTCAGTCGCTGACGTCACGAAGTGCTTCGGCTGATACCACGATGTCGGGATACCCATAACTACTCCCGCGTAGGTGGTTAGTGCGTATAGACCAAATGGCCAGACTCAGATCAAATACCCAGATCTCGTTAAGCGTGTTAAGTTTCCGCGAACGCCGACCAGGGACAGGCCCACCTCTCTCCTAGGTGGTCTGAACCTGCCCTGTCGCTCCGCCACAAAGTAACATTCGGGGGCCGTCGGGAACCCAGGCCCACCTCTACCGGGATGGAGCTACCTGCCCCTTCAGCCCCCATCTCCGAACAGTATCACAGGTAATGTAGCAGTGTAAAGTATATAGTATGCCCGTGATCACCTCCCGAAGTGATTACGGCCCAGTAGTATAGCATGGCAGACGGACAAGAATGTAGGGCCACTGATGGAACACTAGCATCCTATACTAAACAGTAGGATAGTAGGTAAAGGTAACAACAATAGTAGCAAGGACAGGCTATGCAGCAATATAGGATTAACGGAAAGCAGTAACATGCTACACTACTCTATTGCAAGCAGTATAGAGAAGAATAGGCGATACCTGGTGATCAAGGGGGGGGGCTTGCCTGGTTGCTCTGGCAAGAGAGAGGGGTCGTCAACTCCGTAGTCGAACGGGGCAGCAGCAGCGTCGGTCTCGGCGTCTATCGAGAGAAGACGGGGGAGAAACAATAAATATTTAAGCAAGCAGATGCATAGGGATGCATGACATGACAAGTAAGAGCGTTAGAGGTGCCCTAACGCGGTATCGGATGATACCGGTGAAGGGGGGAAACATCCGGGAAAGTATCCCCGGAGTTTCGCGTTTTCGGGCAGAGGAGCCGGAGGGGGAAAGTTGCGAGTTGGATATGTTAGGGATGCGTGGCGGATGAACGGGCTACGTGTCCGGGTTCGCCTCGTCGTTCTGAGCAACTTTCATGTCGAAAATATTTTAATCCGAGTTACGAATTAAAAGATATGATTTTCTAAAGGTTTTATTAATTTTTGGAATTTAATTATTTATTTAAATTAATTCGAAAAAACAGATTAATGACATCAGCATTATGTCCTGCTGACATCAGCAGTCAACAGAGTTGACTTTGTCAGTCATACACTGACTAGAGTTAATAAGGGTTTAGGCTAATTTAATTACTATTTAATTAACCTAACTAGTTAATTAAATTAATTAAACCGGGTTAATTAATTCATTAGATAATTAATTAATTAATTAATAATTTTATTAAATCATTTTTATTTTTATTTATTACTTTTATTTTTAATTCTCTTTTTCTCCCTTTTTTTAAACGTTCTATGGGGTAGGGCCCCCCTGTCATTGGCCCAGGGGGCCATAGCGGGCACGGGCGCTGGGGCGCTGCAGGGCGCCCGAACTGGGGTTCGACCCGGTGGTGCAGGCGCGTGCGCCCGGCGCCGGAGCGCGCGACCAGGGGGAAGCAGCGGGCGGCGCCGGCGGAGGGTTCCGCGCGTGCGGGGCGCTGGGGGGCAGCACCGCAAGCAGAGAGGGGGGGCTGCGGCGCACGGGCAGGCAAGGCCAGCGGAGCGCCGGCGAGGCGGGACCAGGGACGACGCGCGCGTGGTCGGCGAGGTGCGGGCGCGACGGCCGTCAGCGAGGAAGGCGGAGGCAGGGGCAGCACGAGGCAAACGGCGGGGCTGGAACCGCGGCAAGGCAGCGCGGCCCGACGAGGCCAGCGCGGGAACCATAGCAGGGAGGAGGGGATGTAGGCAGCGCCGGGCGTGGCTGGGCAGAGGCGGGACGCAGCGGAGCCAGGGCAGCGGAAGGGAAGCAGCTCACAGGGTCGAGCGGCCAGGCCTAGCGCGACCAGTGGGCGCGGCGCGGGCGCGCAAGCGCGTCGAGTGATGAAGTCATATACCTAGGGTAGGGTCATAGGCCTACCCAAGGGTACCCTCCCCAAGGTCACTTACTAAAAGAGGCTGCTTACCAGTCGACCTGATAAGCGTCCACTCGACTAATACAATAACACTCGACGAGCGCAGAGACACTCGACCATGAAGATTCGCTCGACCATAGGAAGCACAGGAGCCACTCTGCATCCAAACGGTCTGTAGTTAAATGGCCTTTATAGCCTTAATAGCACTTTATACAGGGCGTTTCCAGTAACGCCCTGCCTTAATGTACCTTAAGATCCTTCATTCCGTGGGCTGGCAGGGGTCCTGGCGAACTCTATATAAGCCACCCCCCTCCACAGGAAGGAGGGTTCGCATCTTTGTAACACACACGTATATAATCCAGTCGACCGCCTCCGGGCTCCGAGACGTAGGGCTATTACTTCTTCTGAGAAGGGCCTGAACTCGTAAAACTCTTGCATGCACAACTACTCCAAAGCTAGGATCTTGCCTCTCCAACCCTACCCCCCATTCTACTGTCAGACTTAGAACCACGACAGTTGGCGCCCACCGTGGGGCAGGTGTTCTAGCGATTTGTTGGAGGAGTTGGGATTATTTTGACATCTCCCATCATGTCGTCGAGCGGAGTCCTGGTCGAGGGCCGCGAGATCCGTCTCGGCGCCCTCACTTTCGTCGTCGATGACTCTGCTTGGCTCCAGGAGGCTCCACTCGACGTGGACGCGCTTCCCGCCCGCGGGGCAACGCACTTTCGCGCGTGCATTCGTGGCATCCTCCTGCGGCAACCGTCGGCCCAGTACGGGTCGGCGCCCGTTTCGTCCTTGCTCCCAGTTTCCCGCCGGCGCAAGCGCTCCGGTCGATCGAGGCTCCAGCGGTGGGTGAGGCATGCATTGGCCCGCCAGTCGGCCATCCCCCAAGTCGCGGCGATCAAGCCCGACGAATCACTCTACGGCCTGTTCGATCTGTCGACTGGCTCCGCAGAGACTGCGTCCGAGTGCGACAGCAGCGATCCAGCGGCGGAGGTACTGATGGTCGACGGACCGTGCAGTCCCCCCGAATTCCCCCACACCGAAGAGGTTGCCGGGGGAGGAGTTCCGGCGCGGGGCCACGAAGAGTACAGACCCGAGCCTCTCACCTCGCTGCAGAGGGAGGAACTTCGTCGCGGAACATGGACGCGCTTCACACTCCTATCGTTGGAGAAACCCCCGAGGCGCGCGCCTTGGAGGAGGCGCGCTTGGCCAACCTGGATGAACGCACTCGACTGGAGAATCTCCAGAAAGTACTCGACGAGAGCGCTCGACCGCTAGTTCCAGAATCCAGTCGACGTCGCCTCTTTCAGCCGCCAACTCAGGTATACCGAACTCCGATTTAGAATTTAGCAGCTGCAGCCCGCATAGCAGAGTCGACCCAGCCTTCTCAGTCAGAGGCAGGGAGAGGTCTGCTACAGATCAGAGATTTGCTCCGGGCAGCAGGGGATCAGAACTCAGTTGTATCACAGTCACGTAACAGGATTCACAGCCGATCCGTCGCTGCGAATTCCGTACAGTCGGCCCACAGTCCAGGATCGCCCCTGAGGCATCAGGAACATAGAGGCCGGCATGATGATCAGTATCAAAGCCGTGAGCGGTACGAACACCGATTCGATCGCAATGATCGACGTCGAGTGCCCACTCCTCCCCCAAGGGGTGGATCGTATGTTCCTCGGCAGCAAGCTGACAGACGCCAACACAGTGCTGGACGAAGGTTTCCAGTCGACCCCAGGGAACCAGGCTTTGATGCAAGATCCATTATCGTTCAAGGTCTGGTCGACAGGAATAGAGCTCACCGAGAAGGTCATGACAGAGACTTTCCCTCCAGCAGCAGGGTTCATGTATGAGGACCAGAATGTTTCAGCAGAGCAATCAGAGCCGCAGTAATTCCTCCCAACTTCAGGTTGGCGACTGGAGTTAGTAAGTTCACCGGCGAATCCAAGCCTGACAAATGGCTTGAAGATTACCGAGTGGCTATTCAGATTGGCGGTGGCAACGACGAGGTAGCCATGAAGCATTTGCCTCTTATGTTGGAGGGATCAGCCAGAGCATGGTTGAACCAGTTGGCACCCAGCAGTATTTACACTTGGGAAGATCTTGCCCGAGTGTTTGTCAGGACATTTGAAGGGACTTGCAAGCGACCAGCAGGGTTGACAGAATTGCAGTCGTGTGTTCAGAAGTCGAGTGAAACTCTGAGGGATTATATCTAGAGGTGGATCACTTTACATCACACAGTCGAGAATGTATCTGATCACCAGGCAGTTTGTGCCTTCAAGGAAGGCGTCAAGAACAGAGAACTAAGTTTGAAATTCGGTCGAACCGGAGATATGACATTGAGTCGGATGATGGAAATTGCCACCAAGTATACAAACGGTGAAGAAGAAGATAGGCTCCGGAGTGGCAAGTACAAAGCAGCCGCTAATGAGGCCGGCGGAGGAAACTCCAGTTGGAAGCAAAAGCGCAAAGCCAAGCCAGCTGCTCCTGGAGAGACCTTGGCTGTGACTCCAGGAAAGTTTAAGGGGAAACCCAAGGGTCCCTAGAACCCCAAGAAAGTGAAAGACCAGGATGGGAACGATGTGATGGACTTACCGTGTCACATTCACACGAAGAAAGACGAGGAGGGTAAACTCATTTACCCAAAGCATACCACTCGACAATGTCGACTCCTGATTCAGCAGTTTCAAGGGAAACAGGCCAAAGACAAAGAGAAAGAGTCAGACAAAGTTGAGGACAAAGAAGACAGCGGTGAGGAGTACCCTCAAGTCAACTCCACCCTGATGATTTTCGCTGATGTCGAAAGCAAGAGTCGATTGAAGGTTATCAATCGAGAAGTGAACATGGTCGCTCCGACGACACCCAATTATCTGAAATGGTCTCAGACTGCCATCACCTTCGACCAGTCCGATCACCCGACTCATATTGCTACCCCAGGGAGGCAAGCGTTTGTGGTCGACCCAGTCATTGAAGGCACTCGACTGACCAAAGTGTTGATGGATGGTGGTAGTGGTTTGAATTTGCTGTATGCAGAGACGCTGAAAGGGATGGGCATTCCGATGTCCAGACTCAGCACCAGTAACATGAGCTTCCACGGAGTTATTCCTGAAAAGAAGGCTGAGTCACTCGGCCAAATCGCTCTCGATGTAGTTTTTGGTGACTCAAAGAATTTCCGGAAGGAAAAGTTGACCTTTGAGGTCGTGGATTTTCAGAGTGCGTACCACGCCATACTTGGAAGGCCAGCGTACGCTCGTTTCATGGCCCGACCATGCTACGTGTACCTTAAATTGAAGATGCCCGGTCCCAGAGGTGTGATCACTATCACGGGCAATCGGAAGAAGGCAGAAGAGTGCTTCCAGAAGGGCTCCAAGATTGCTGACGCTCAGATGGCCGAAATGGAGTTACAAGAGTACCAGAAGACCGCAGACCCGAGTGATTTGTTGCGAGCCAAGAAGCCTGCCACAGAGTCAGCATTTCAGTCGTCCGGTGAGACAAAACAGGTTCACATCCACCCGACTGACCCCAATGCGGCTCCGACCAACATCTCCACTACACTCGACTCTAAATAGGAAGAAGCGCTCATCCAGTTCCTCCGTGAAAACTGGGATATCTTTGCATGGAAGCCTGCTGACATGCCGGGTGTTCCCAGGGGACTGGCTGAGCACCGCCTTCGAGTCGACCAAAAAGTCAAACCAGTTAAGGAACATCTTCGACGGTCCGCCGTCCAGAAGAGAAAGGCCATTGGCGAAGAGGTGGCTCGACTCTTAGCGGCAGAGTTCATTCGCGAGATCTACCACTCCGAGTGGCTCGCCAATGTTGTAATGGTCCCCAAGAAGGACAAGTCGTTGGGCATGTGCATCGATTTCAAACATATCAATCGGGCCTGCCCGAAAGATCATTTCCCTCTTCCTCGCATCGACCAAATAGTCCACTCGACCGCAGGATGCGAGAGGTTGTCTTTTTTAGATGCTTACTCCGGATACCATCAGATCCGTCTGTATGGACCCGATGAAATAAAAACAGCTTTCATCACCCCGTTCGGGTGCTTCTGCTATGTCACCATGCCTTTCGGTCTCAAGAATGCCGGAGCTACATTCATGAGAATGATTCAGAAGTGCCTGATCACTCAAATCAGTCGGAATGTAGAAGCGTACATGGATGATATAGTGGTCAAGTCACGAAAAGGTTCCGACCTGCTGACTGACCTTGCTGAAACATTTGCCAATCTCAGGAGGTATGATATCAAGCTTAAACCATCAAAATGCACATTTGGAGTTCCTGGAGGCAAGTTACTCGGTTTTCTTGTTTCCGAACGAGGAATCGACGCTAACCCTGAAAAAGTTGGCACCATACTCCGAATGAAACGCCCTGTGCGTGTGCACGATGTCCAGAAGCTTACTGGATGCTTGGCTGCTTTAAGTCGATTCATCTCCAGACTCGGTGAAAAGGCATTGCCTCTTTACCGACTGATGAAGAAGTCAGACAAGTTCGAGTGGACTCCAGAAGCTGATGCAGCGTTCGCAGAGCTAAAAGCTCTGCTCTCCACCCAGCCGGTGCTCGCTGCCCCCGTCAGCAAAGAGCCATTGTTTCCTTACATTGCAGCCACTGGACAAGTCGTTAGTACCGTACTTACGGTCGAGCGGGAAGAGGAAGGAAAAACCTTCAAAGTTCAGCGCCCAGTTTACTACCTTTCTGAAGTTCTGACCCCATCAAAGCAAAGATACACTCACTATCAGAAGCTTGTCTATGGGATTTACATGACCACGAAGAAGGTTGCTCATTATTTCTCTGATCACTCCATTACAGTCGTCAGAGACGCCCCGTTGTCAGAGATTCTTCATAATAGAGATGCAACTGGTCGAGTGGCAAAATGGGCGATTGAACTTCTTCCCCTTGATATCAAGTTTGAGGCAAAGAAAGCTATCAAGTCCCAAGCAATAGCTGATTTCCTCGCCGAGTGGACCGAACAACAACTTCCGACTCAAGTTCACTCGGAGCACTGGACTATGTTTTTCGATGGCTCCAAGATGCTGAATGGGTCCGGTGCGGGGGTTGTATTGTTTTCCCCCCGAGGAGATAAGCTCAAATATGTCCTCCAGATTCACTTTGATTCCTCCAACAACGAGGCAGAATATGAAGCACACCTATATGGACTGCGTATGGCCATTTCACTCGGCGTCCGTCACCTTATGGTCTACGGCGACTCAGATCTGGTTGTTAATCAAGTGATGAAGGAGTGGGATGTCCGAAGCCCGGCCATGACGGGTTATTGCAATGCAGTAAGAAAGTTGGAAAAGAGATTCGAGGGGTTAGAGCTCCATCATATACCCCGACTGAAAAACCAAGCTACGGATGATTTGGCGAAAATAGGGTCCAAGAGAGAAGCCATCCCCATTGATGTGTGCTTGGAGCACATTCGTGCGCCATCAATATAGGAAGACCCTTTCACAGAAGAACCTCCGCAGCCAAGGAGCACCAGCGATCCGACTGAAGTGGAGATTCCAGCCGTGGTCGACCTGATTATGGAAGTTGTAGTCATCACTCCCGACTGGACAACGCCTTACATCGCGTATATTATGAGGAAAGAGCTCCCAGAAGATGAAGGAGAGGCTCGACAGATCGTCCGTCGATCCAAGGCCTTTACAGTAATCAAAGGGCAGTTGTACAGAGAAAGCGCGAATGGAGTTGGCCAGAAGTGCATCACGCCAGAAGAAGGTCAGGTAATTCTTGAGGATATCCACTCAGGGACCTGTGGCCATCATGCGTCCTCTCGGACCATTGTGGCTAAAGCATACCGAGCGGGATTTTACTGGCCGAGGGCAAAGGAAATGGCAAAAGACATAGTCGACAAGTGCGAAGGGTGTCAGTTTTATTCCAACATGTCGCACAAGCCCGCCTCTGCTCAGACCATTTCACTCGTCTGGCCCTTCGCTGTTTGGGGGCTAGACATGATTGGACCGCTGAGAACTGGTAGAAGCGACTTCACTCACTTACTGGTTGCAGTCGACAAGTTCACCAAGTGGATAGAAGCCAAACCCATCAAGAACCTCGATGCAAGCACTGCTATCAGTTTCATCAGAGAGCTGATATTCAGATATGGAGTTCCACATAGCATCATCACGGACAATGGATCAAACTTTGATAACGACAGATTCAAAGCCTTCTGCGCCTCCCAAGGCACACGGGTCGACTATGCCTCAGTTGCCCATCCTCAGTCGAATGGGCAGGCAGAGCGTGCAAATGGTCTCATCCTCAAAGGACTGAAACCCCGACTGATGCGTGATCTCAAGCACGCGGCAGGAGCTTGGGTCGACGAACTTCCGTCAGTTCTTTGGGGATTAAGGACCACTCCTAATCGGTCGACTGGAAGAACGCCATTCTTTCTGGTCTACGGGGCTGAAGCAGTTCTGCCGAGTGATCTGCTTCACAATGCACCTCGAGTCAAACTATACTCTGAAGCAGAAGCGGAACAAGCTCGGCAAGATGCAGTCGACCTCTTGGAAGAAGAGAGGGAGATGGCCCTAATCCGCTCGACTATCTACCAGCAGGACTTACGTCGGTTCCACGCGAGAAACATGAAGAGTCGAGCCTTTCAGGAAGGAGACTTGGTCCTCCGAGTGGATCAGCAAAAACCTCACAAGCTCGCTCCAACTTGGGAAGGCCCCTTCATCGTCACCAAAGTCTTCCACAACGGAGCATATCACCTGTACAACATTGATCGCCAGATCGACGAGCCTCGAGCTTGGAATGCGGAGTTACTCCGTCCTTTTTACACTTGAAAAAAGAAACTCACTCGGTTGAGATGTAATAAAAGTACCTCTGTAGTTCTTTTATCTAAAGCAAGAATGTTATAATTTTCACAGAAGATTGCTATTTCTTTTTGTTGAAATTTCCCCCAGTGGGTGGCTTAGCTGCGAATCCGTTTCGCCTAAGTTTGTAAAAATCCTGCCGAGTGAAGAGCCAGCCTCCCACTCGGAGGCTTAGCCGCGAATCTGTTTCGCCTAAGTATTTAAAATCCTACCTAGTGGAGAGCCAGCCTCCCACTCGGGGGCTTAGCTGCAGTCCAAGTACTCGCCTAAGTATTTAAAATTCCTACCGAGTGGAAAGCCAGCTTCCCGCTCGAGGGCTTAATAACAGTCCAAGGATTTAGTCAAACTCTCAATATAATGAACGCTTCGCAAGGACGACAAGGCGCAGGTCGACTGCCTCCTTCTCCTTCAGAAGCTATATTCAAAAATTCTACCGAGTGGAGAGCAAACCTCCCACTCGGGGGCTTAGCTGCAGCCCAGTGCTCGCCTAAGTGTTTAAAAATCCTACCAAGTGGAGAGCAAACCTCCCACTCGGAGGCTTAGCTGCAGCTCCGTGCTCACCTAAGTCATTTTGAGTAAAAGTCAAGTCTCACTTGACGGATAAATCACGAAGATATTCAACGATAAATCAAGTTCGGATAAAGATCAAAAGGTCCTGGACCGCAAATAAAAGTACTCGAGCCTCCAGCTCGACAGAGTTTATCGGTTACACAAACCACTCGGCATTCCGAGGCAAATTTAAAGTGAGACACGGCAGTTTTTTACTCCTCCGGTGGAGGACTGGATGGGGCAACAAACTCGTCCAAATCAATCCCGTTTGAGATACGAGTGGCAGCAGCAATGAAGGTCTCCATGAAGTCCTGAAAATTATGCTTCCTGGTATTGGCAACTTGGAGGGCGGCCAGCTTCTCTTCTCGTGCCTCCTTGCAGTGGACACGAACCAGCGACAGAGCAACATCGGCACCACACCTGGCAGAAGACTTTTTCCATTCATGCACTCGACTTGGGACTTCCTTCAGTCGAGTGACCAAGGATTCAAGGTCATTCTGAAGTATCTGATTTGGCCAGAGTGCAGAGTCGATCTGCGACACTGCAGCCTTCAGTCGAGCAAGGTAGTCCACCACACTGGCGACGCGAGACTCCATCCGGAGGACATTCATGGCAGCTTCGTCCTTCACAGGAGAGTTGATGGGGTCCAGACTGGTTTCCACTCGACCAGTTTCTTCCTCGAAGTTTTGACAGAATTCTGAAAGGTACAGTCCAAAATTATAATTGAATGATGAGTCGACAATGACAAGTCAATCGAGTAAGGGGATTACCTTCAAGCATGAGGAATAGTTTCTTAGCGAGCCCTCCGAGGTAAGCCTCCAGATCCTTTCGCTTCCCCGCCATATCGCCGACCTTGTCAGTCAGAGCGATCTTGTCATTTTTCAATCGACTTGCTTCCTTGTTGGCCGCGTCAAGAGCAGACTTCAGCCTGGCATTCTCATCTTCAAGCTGACCAACTGAAGCAAGCTTTTCCTCAGCGAGCTTCGTCTTCTCCGAAGCCGCCTTCTGTGCTTCCGCAAGGTCAAGATCTTTCTTCCTCAGAGCCTCCTCCAGTTGGTCTGCAAAACAATAATGAGAACGGAGTTGAGAATAGGCAGAAAAACAAAGACAACCGTCGAATCCTCACCAGCCATACCTTTTGCTTCGTCCTTCGCCTTCTGCAAGTTTTCCTGAGCAAACTTCAAGTCGAGGTTAAGCTGGACCTGTTTTTCCTTCAATTCAGCAAGATGAGCAACAAGCTCGCAAGACTTCTGCAAAGAATCAATTGACAAAAGATATCAAAGACAAGTTATTTCCGAGTGACTAAAGGAAAAGTTGTAGCACTTCTAAGACTACAGCCGAATCAAAACATTCGACAGTAGCCTCGGGGACTACACCCAGTGGGTGCACCCAGCGTGCCCCCACCGGTAATCTTTCAAAATTCTGATCGATCAGTCGACCAAATATGATTCTAGAGCCATGACTAATAGTCAGCGGTCAGCCGCATATATAAAAAAAGAGAGAAGCATAAAAGTTCTTTAGACTATAGTCGACTGCCAGCAGTCGACCATAGCCTCGGGGACTACACCCAGTGGGTGCACTCAGCGTGCCCCCACAGGTTTTTCTTGGTTCCACTCGACTTGGTCCGTCCAGGCCGAGTGAAGAAGTTTGAAAGTATAGAGACTATAGTCGACTGCCAGCAGTCCACCATAGCCTCGGGGACTACACCCAGTGGGTGCACTCAGCGTGCCCCAACAGAAATTCAATTGACACACACACCCCAGTGGGTGTACAAACAGCAAAAATCTTCAGAAAGAATCAGTTTTCAGGTGGTGTTTCATAACGAAACAGACAAGTCGACGTACCTGAACATTATTCTGAAGAGCTGAACTAGCATCATAAGCCGCCTGACCGGCCTCTCGGACCACCTTCACTTGTTCCATCATAATCCCTGCTTGGCGTATGGCTTCCTTAGCAGCGCTCACTGGGTCTTCCGGGACGTGGTGGGTAGCAAAAAGAGATGGTGGAGCAACAGTCGACGAAGTGGGTCGAGCACTCGTCAGCGGTACAGCAAAAGTCACTGAAGTCTGAGTAGCATCACCTCCATCCCGAGCCACGACCTCAGGCGCCGGGGCAGCTTGTGGAGTCTTGCCGGCCAGAGCCTTCCTGTTCCTCCCCGCCCTCAGCGACTCTTCGTCGTCGTCATCAGGGAGGTCAATGACATGAGGAGGAGCTGCAAGAAAAGTTCAATCGACCGGAATGATAAGAAATCAGCAGTCGACCCAAAACAAAGCATCAGTAATCATACCCGAGTTGGAGGTAACAGCGTCTTCCATCTCCTGATCATCACCCTTGGCGGAAATCTCCGAGGTAGCAACACTGCAAATTTCGAGAGTCAGTCGACTCGCTCAATGAATCGACCAAAATCTGTCACATTCAGCAAGAGAAGACAAGTTCAACTCTTTACCCAGAAATGGTGGGGATAGTCATCTTCATCCTGGGCAAGGCCTTGGGGGGCTTGGACGGCGTCGCTCGCGGATGCTTGGGAGCTTTTTCAGTCGGCACGGGCGAAGAAGTCCTGGGATGCTTCGACGACTGCCCCACAGGAGCAGTCGCCTTGCCCCGCTCTCGCGCAGGGTCGTGCGTAAGCTTGGACCGCCTTTCTGTGTGAGGAGGTTCAGCTTCCTCCTCCTCCTCCTCACCGGAGTCGGCGTCGCCGCTTCCCTCCCCTTCGCCATCGGACTCCCACTCCTATGGCTCGTCTCCGCTCTCGCCTCCACTCGCCTCTCCTTCCACAGCCTGCTCCTGCGCTCCATTGGGCGTCGAATACATTTCAGTAATTTCCTGGAGAACAACAAACAAGGTAAAAGTCAATCGACTGTCTCGGAAGAGGAAACAAGCAGATTGAATATTACAGACTAGTCGGAGAAAGGTGTCCGTACCTTATCTGGTTGACGAGACTGGTCGAATGGGAGAACTCTCCTGGCACCTCGAGGATTGTCCTTGTTCCCAGTGATGGCAGTCATCCACCTCTCCAATGTAGCATCGTTGACCTCCTCTGGATGAACCCGAGTAGCGTCTTCGGTACCAGAGTACATCCACATTGGATGGCCTCGGTATTGCAGTGGCTGAATTCGCCGTCGGAGGAAAACTTCCAGAAGATCCATGCCAGTCACCCCGTCTCGAATAAGCTGGACTACGCGCCCCATCAACAACTTCACTTGGGCCTTCTCCTTCGGTACCACCTTCAGAGAAGATGGCTTGTCTACTCGACACATGGAGAAAGGGGGGAGCCCGGTCGACTGCCCCGACGTCGACTGGTCTTGGTAGTAGAACCAGGTCGACTGCCACCCTCTAACCGAGTCGGGCAGAGTCATCGCCAGAAAGGCACTCTTGCCCCTCGTCTGGACTCCGAGTCCCCCACACATCTGGATCACTTGGGTTCTCTCGTCATCTGGGTTTGTTTTCTTCACCGACTGAGAGCGACAGGTGAATATGTGCTTGAAAAGCCCCCAGTGCGGCCGACAGCCCAAGAAATTTTCACACAGCGAAACAAAGTCAGCGAGGTAGACGATGGAATTGGGAGTGAAATGATGGAGTTGCGCCCCAAAGAAGTTCAGAAACCCCCGGAAGAAAGGACTCGGCGGCAGAGAAAACCCACGATCTACATGAGTGGCCAGAAGAACACACTCACCCTCCTTCGGCTGCGGTTGCGACTCCGTTCCCGGGAGCCTCGCCGACCCATGGGGGATCTGTCCCTCGTCAGCCAGATCGGCGAGGTCCTTCTCGGTGATGGTCGAGCGGATCCAATCTCCTTGGACCCAACCCCGCGGCAGCTGGGACTGAGACGAGGATCCGCCCCGGCTTGACGCCCTCCCCTTCGTCGTCGCCATCGCCTTCTTCGCCCGCTCCAGAGCCGCGGTCTTCTCCTTCCCCATTGTCGCCGGCGAGACTAGTGCGAAGCAACAGCGCTGAGAAAGCTACGGACGCTACAGAGAGATTTGGGGGCGGAGGGAGACAAAGATTGTGTTGGCACTGTTCAAAATACCCCCGCCCGACGCCGTAACTAA
Organism: Aegilops umbellulata; assembly: GCA_032464435.1. NCBI lineage: Eukaryota > Viridiplantae > Streptophyta > Magnoliopsida > Poales > Poaceae > Aegilops > Aegilops umbellulata. The sequence goes on along the minus strand of CP136056.1, from coordinate 314,956,962 downwards.
GGCTACTTCCGAGTGGCTGACTGGTAGGGCCAGGCAATCTGTCAAATCCCGCAACAGGCACGCGAGCGGTACGTGGCGAAAAAGGTGGTGCAAAGATCGAGGCGTCATCGTCTCGTCCCATCCGAGTGCCGCGGTTTCCTCCGCTTCGCGCGCTTCCCAAAATTCGGATCCCGTGAAATCCGCTAACTGCAGAACAATCAGCCAGACAGCGAGTCTCCACCGATCTGTCACTCGGAGATCCTCAAGACCACAAAGTTCACTTGACAAACGCAAAGAATGGATCAAGGCGACTGAAAGAGAATTTGAAGCCATCGCTGAAAAGCCGTTGATCCAGAGCAAGACACACTTGCAACGCAAGAAACAGGTCGGAAGACTATCAACTCCTTCCTCACTCAAACCTCGATCCATTCGGGGGCTAATGATGAAGTCATGTACCTAGGGTAGGGTCATAGGCCTACCCAAGGGTACCCTCCCCAAGGTCACTTACTAAAAGAGGCTGCTTACCAGTCGACCTGATAAGCATCCACTCGACTAATACAATAACACTCGACGAGCGCAGAGACACTCGACCATGAAGATTCACTCGACCCTAGGAAGCACAGGAGCCACTCCGCATCCAAATGGTCTGTAGTTAAATGGCCTTTATAGCCTTAATAGCACTTTATACAGGGCGTTTCCAGTAACGCCCTGCCTTAATGTACCTTAAGATCCTTCATTGCGTGGGCTGGCAGGGGTCCTGGCGAACTCTATATAAGCCACCCCCCTCCACAGGAAGGAGGGTTCGCATCTTTGTAACACACACGCATATAATCCAGTCGACCGCCTCCGGGCTCCGAGACGTAGGGCTTTTACTTCTTCTGAGAAGGGCCTGAACTCGTAAAACTCTTGCGTGCACAACTACTCCAAAGCTAGGATCTTCCCTCTCCATCCCTACCCCCATTCTACTATCAGACTTAGAACCACGACATCGAGCGGCTGGAGCAGTGGGCGGGGTCACGGCGGCTAGAGGAGGCGTAGGCAGGGAAGCGCGTGCGGTCGCAGCGCGACCCGGGGCCGCGATGGATGGCGCATGCGGGCGCGCGCACTGCCAGGGCGCGTCCAGGGGCGCCGGGGCGCGTCCAGGGGCGAGGGAGATAGAAGGAGAGGTGGGGGCTCACGGAGCAGAGTAGGGACGGGGCAACGCGCTCGGTGGAGGTCGGGGAGGACGACGGGGACGAGCGGCGGAGAGGCGCAGTCCGGCGGGGGAGGGCGAAGCAGTCCGGCGGGGGAGGGCTCCGGGCGCCGGCGCGATCCTGACGGCGGCGGGCGTGCGGGGAAGTGGGGCGAGGGGCTCGGGAGCCCCGTTCCAGATCCAGACGAGGGAGGGGGAAGTGGTGCGGGTGGGGGAAGCGGCTAGGGTTTCTGGGGGGATAAGGGAGAGTGGGGTGGGCCTGCCGGCTGGGCCTGGGGTTGGCCCAGTTGGGCCACGGCCCAGGGGGGGTCTTCTCTTTTTCTTCTTTTTTTATATGTTTGTTTTCTCTTTTGTATTTTCTTTTATTATTTCTTTTCTGTTTAAATTCATTAAAAATTACTTAGGCATTTTATAAAATTGTGTTTATTACACCATATTGACTTATGTAAAATATGGCATCTCCCGAACATTTTTGTTTTAAATTTGAATTTTTTTTATTGTTTGACTTTATTTCAATTTTGAATTTTGAACGGGATTTGAATTAGTGGGAGGATAGCAACAGTAATCAAGGTGTCATAGCACGATTATCGTGGGATTACTGTAGCAAGATTATCCGGGCATTACACAGGGTCCCGATTGACTTTTGGTGGCTACAGAGGCTTGCGGCGGCGGAACTCCCGATCTAATCTCTGTTCTGAAAGTTTTAGGGTACGTAGGTATATATGGGTGCAGGAAGTACGTCGGTGGAGCTTCGGGGGCCCCACGAGGCAGGGGGCGCGCCCTAGGGGGGTGGGCGCGCCCTAGGGGGGTGGGCGCGCCCCCACCCTCGTGGACAGCTCCCTCCTTTCCTGACATGGGGTCCAAGTCTATCCTGTAGCTTTCCTTCCAAAAATAAATTCTCCAGTTGATTTCGTTCCGTTTTGACTCCGTTTGATATTCCTTTTCTTTGAAACACTAAAATAGGCATAAAACACCAAATCTGGGGTGGGCCTCCGGTTAATAGGTTAGTCCCAAAAATAATGTAAAAGTGGATAATAAAGCCCAATGTTGCCCAAAACAGTAGATAATATAGCATGGAGCAATCAAAAATTGTAGATACGTTGGAGACGTATCACACGAATTTGTGAAACTATTCACATTGTTTTAATTGAAGACCAAACTCGTAATTCAAATATTCGTCTCCATGATCAGATCGTAGAAAGTTTATTTTCTTGTCACGATGATTTTCCACTTCACTCTGAAACTCTTTGAACTTTTCAAATGTTCTAGACTTATGTTTCATCAAGTAGATATACCCATATTTGCTCAAATCATCTGTGAAGGTCAGAAAATAACAATACCCGCCGTGAGCCTCAACACTCATCGGACCTCATACATCAGTATGTATTATATCCAGTAAGTCAGTTTCTCGCTCCATTGTTCCGGAGAACAGTCTTAGTCATCTTTGTCCATGAGGCATGGTTCGCAAGCATCAACTGATTCATAATCAAGTGATTCCAAAAGCCCATTAGCATGGAGTTTCTTCATGCGCTTTACACCATTATGACCTAAACGGCAGTGCCACAAATGAGTTGCACTATCATTATTAACTTTGCATCTTTTGGCTTCAATATTATGAATATGTGTATCACTAAAATCGAGATCCAACAAACCATTTTCATTGGGTGTATGACCATAGAAGGTTTTATTCATGTAAACAGAACAACAATTATTCTTTAATTTAAATGAATAACCGTATTGCAATAAACATGATCAAATCATATTCATGCTCAACGCAAACACCAAATAACACTTATTTAGGTTCAACACTAATCCCGAAAGTGTAGGGAGCGTGCGATGATGATCATATCAATCTTGGAACCACTTCCAACATACATCACCACTTCACCCTAAACTAGTCTCTGTTCATTCTGCAACTCCCGTTTTGAGTTACTACTCTTAGCAACTGAACCAGTATCAAATACCGAGGGGTTGCTATGAACACTAGTAAAATACACATCAATAATCTGTATATCAAATATACCTTTGTTCACTTTGCCATCCTTCTTATCCGCCAAATACTTGGGGCAGTTCCGCTTCCAGTGACCAGTCCCTTTTCAGTATAAGCACTTAGTCTCATGCTTAGGTACAGACTTGGGCTTCTTCACTTGAGTAGCAACTTGCTTGCCGTTCTTCTTGAAGTTCCCCTTCTTCCCTTTGCCCTTTTTCTTGAAACTAGTGGTCTTGTCAACCATCAACACTTGATGTTTTTCTCAATTTCTACCTTCTTCGATTTCAACATCACGAAGAGCTTGGGAATCGTTTCCGTTATCCCTTTCATATTATAGTTCATCACAAAGTTCTACTAACTTGGTGATGGTGACTAGAGAATTCTGTTAATCACTATCTTATCTGGAACATTAACTCCCACTTGATTCAAGCAATTGTTGTACGCAGACAATCTGAGCACATGCTCACTGCTTGAGCTATTCCCCTCCATCTTTTAGCTATAGAACTTGTTGGAGACTTCATATCTCTCAACTCCGGTATTTGCTTGAAATATTAACTTCAACTCCTGGAACATCTCATATGGTCCATGACATTCAAAACGTCTTTGAAGTCCCGATTCTAAGCCGTAAAGCATGGTGCACTAAACTATCAAGTAGTCATCATACCGAGCTTTGTCAAACATTCATAACGTTTGCTTTTGCTCCTGCAATCGGTCTATCACCTAGCGGTGCATTAAGGACATAATTCTTGTGTGCAGCAATGATGATAAACCTCTCATTACGGAGCTAGTCCGCATCATTGCTACTAACATTTTTCAACTTAGTTTTCTCTAGGAACACATATAAAACATAGGGAAGCAACAATGCGAGCTATTGATCTATAACATTATTTGGAAAATACTATCAGGACTAAGTTCATGATAATTAAATTTCAATTAATCATATTACTTAAGAACTCCCACTTAGATAGACATCCCTCTAATCATCTAAGTGATCACGTGATCCAAATCAACTAAACCACAACCGATCATCACGTGAAATGGAGTACTTTTCAATGGTGAACATCACTATGTTGATCATATCTACTATATGATTCACGCTTGACCTTTCGGTCTCAGTGTTCCGAGGCCATATCTGCATATGCTAGGCTCGTCAAGTTTAACCTGAGTATTCTGCGTGTGCAAAACTGGCTTGCACCCGTTGTAGATGGACGTAGAGCTTATCACATCCGATCATCACGTGGTGTCTGGGCACGACGAACTTTGGCAACGATGCATACTCAGGGAGAACACTTTTATCTCGAAAATTAGTGAGAGATCATCTTATAAAGCTACCGTCAAATTAAGCAAAATAAGATGTATAAAAGATAAACATCACATGCAATCAAAATATGTGACATGATATGGCCATGATCATGTTGCGCCTTTGATCTCCATCTCCAAAGTACCGTCATGATCTCTATCATCCCCGGCATGACACCATGATCTCCATCATCTTGATCTATATCAATGTGTCATCACATGGTCGTCTCGCCAACTATTGCTCTTGCAACTATTGTTATCGCATAGCAATAAAGTAAAGCAATTATTTGGCGCTTGCATCTTATGCAATAAAGAGACAACCATAAGGCTTCTGCCAGTTGCCGATAACTTCAACAAAACATGATCATCTCATACAACAACTTATATCTCATCACTTCTTGACCATATCACATCACAACATGCCCTGCAAAATTAAGTTAGACGTCATCTACTTTGTTGTTGCAAGTTTTACGTGGCTGCTACGGGCTGAGCAAGAACCGTTCTTCCCTACGCATCAAAACCACAACGATAGTTCGTCAAGTTAGTGTTGTTTTAACCTTCTTAAGGACCGGGCAGAGCCACACTCGGTTCAACTAAAGCTGGAGAAACTGACACCCGCCAGCCACCCGTGTGCAAAGCACGTCGGTAGAACTAGTCTTGCGTAAGCGTACGCGTAATGTCGGCCCGGGCCGCTTCATCCAACAATACCGCCGAACCAAAGTGTGACATGCTGGTAAGCAGTATGACTTGTATCGCCCATAACTCACTTGTGTTCTACTCGTGCATATAACATCAACGCATAAAACCAGGCTCGGATACCACTGTTGGGGAACGTAGTAATTTCAAAAATTTCCTACGCACACGCAAGATCATGGTGATGCATAGCAACAAGAGGGGAGAGTGTTGTCCACGTACCTCGTAGACCGAAAGCGGAAGCGTTAGCACAACGCGGTTGATGTAGTCGTACGTCTTCACGATCCGACCGATCAAGTACCGAACGCACGGCACCTCCGAGTTCAGCACACGTTCAGCCCGATGACGTCCCTCGAACTCTGATCCAGCCGAGTGTTGAGGGAGAGTTTCGTCAGCACGACGGCGTGGTGACGATGATGATGTTCTACCGACGCAGGGCTTCGCCTAAGCACCGCTACAGTATTATCGAGGTGGACTATGGTGGAAGGGGGCACCGCACACGGCTAAAAGATCAAACGATCAATTGTTGTGTCTCTAGGGTGCCCCCTGCCCGTGTATATAAAGGAGCAAGGGGGAGGCGCGGCCGGCCAAGAGGGGCGCGCCAGGAGGAGTCCTACTCCCACCGGGAGTAGGACTCCCTCTGTCGGTGTTAAAACCGGCGGATCTCGGGTAGGGGGTCCCGAACTGTGCGTCTAGGCGGATGGTAACAGGAGACAAGGGACACAATGTTTTTACCCAGGTTCGGGCCCTCTCGATGGAGGTAAAACCCTACTCCTGCTTGATTAATATTGATGATATGGGTAGTACAAGAGTAGATCTACCACGAGATCAGAGAGGCTAAACCCTAGAAGCTAGCCTATGGTATGATTGTTGTTCGTCCTACGGACTAAAACCCTTCGGTTTATATAGACACCAGAGAGGGCTAGGGTTACACAGAGTCGGTTACAACGGAAGGAGATCTACATATCCGTATCGCCAAGCTTGCCTTCCACGCCAAGGAAAGTCCCATCCGGACACGGGAAGAGGTCTTCAATCTTGTATCTTCATGGTCCAAGAGTCCGGCCAAAGGTTATAGTCCGGCTATCCGGACACCGCCTAATCCAGGACTCCCTCAGTAGCCCCTGAACCAGGCTTCAATGACGATGAGTACAGCGCGCAAATTGTCTTCGGCATTGCAAGGCGGGTTCCTCCTCCGAATACTTCATAGAAGATTTTGAACACAAGGATAGTGTCCGGCTCTGCAAAATAAGTTCCACATATTGCCATAGAGAGAATAATATTTACACAAATCCAATCTGCTGACGTATTCCGTAGTGTGACATCACACCACGGCCAACTCTTTATTCGAATCATTTTACTGTTCCACCTCAGTGCGTTTAGTGAGGCGGTTTCCTTGGCACGTCTTGTCGAAGCAGAGATCGTGTCCCCCTTATTCCAGGATTCTCATCAATACGGGCGTGGGTAACCCAACCGTGCCATTGATTACGACGCTTGGGAGATAAGCGAGTTTTATCAGGCTGGTGGGGACGCGTGGTTTCGCCCGCCCATATAAGGGGATAAGGATCCACCTTTTCACCTACGCCTTCTTCCTCCTTTGCTCATCCATTTTCGCGTACTCGAGCTCCAGCGCCCAAGTCCGTATTCCCCACCTCAACCTTCTCCAGCCATGTCTGGAGCGGGAGGCAAGTGGATGGTCTCCTCCATCACGGAGGGAGACGTCAAAAAGCTGAGGAGAGCCGGATACCTGCCCGATGACATCGCGCACTGGCTCCCAAATGAGGGGCAGCTCATCCCCACCCCCAGGCCCCATGAGAGGGTTGTCTTCCTTACCCACTTCCTCCGCGGACTGGGATTCCCCCTCCACTCATTTGTCCGGGGGCTCATGTTCTACTACAGCCTGGACTTCCACGATCTGGCCCCGAACTTCATCCTCAACATCTCGGCGTTTATCCTCATGTGCGAGGCCTTCCTCTGCATCCGGCCCCACTTCAGCTTATGGCTGAAGACCTTCAGTGTCAAGCCGAAGGTTGTGGGCGGCTGCCAGGCGGAGTGCGGAGGCGCCATGGTGGGCAAGATGCCCAACGTCCTATGGCTCGAGGGCTCCTTTGTGGAGACCATAAAGGGGTGGCAATCGGGGTGGTTCTACATCACCGAGCCGCGTGACCCTGAATGGGTTGCAGCCCCCGAGTTCCAATCCAGAGCCCCTACGCGGCTCACCTCCTGGTAAGAGAAGGGTCTGGCGTGGGGCAGTTCGGAAGAGGTGACCGGACTCCAAACATGTGTCCGGAACCTGGTGGGCAAGAAGCTCAAACTTGTCAACGTGGTCCAGGTTATGCTCATCCGCCGGATCCTCCCGTGCCAACGACGAGGTTTCAATTTGTGGGAGTTCGACACGGCCCAGCACCGAGCTTTGAGCAGGCTCTTCGACACAACGTACGAAGATGCCTGGAAGGTGCTATTCAAGGGTGCCGAGGCCCCCGCACCCGCTACCGAGGATCGCGGATTCAGCGCGCAGCGTCAAGCCAACGCGGTAAGCTTTACTTACAAGATATTAGTCTTTCATAGTTTGACTCTATGCGGGATCTAAACTCCCATGCCTTTGACAGGATTCGCAGGAGACGTCAGGGCAGATCAGCTACCCGACTCCTTTGCCCGAAGACCCCGCGGACGCCCGCTTAGAGGGGCTGCTGGTCCCGGCACCTTACGTGGTGCCGGAGAAGAAGGCCAAGAAGAAGGCCACGGGAACTCGGAAGAGTTCTCGGCGTCCGGTGGAGTTGGACACATCGTCCGATGACTCCGAGGCGGACTCCTCCCATGAAGACGAGGAGGAGGAGAGAGAGGTTTCTCCCCCAGTCGGGGGAGAAAAGAAGAGAAAGGCCGCCCCAACTGGGGAGGCCGGAGGGTCCAAGAAGGCGAAGACCCTCCCTCCGGACTACCCCACCAACACCTCCGACAGTGAGGAGGAGTGGCCGTCCAGGGCCAAGCCCCTAGCGAAGTCGTAAGTATTCAGACAGCAGAGTGACTCATAGTGTTCCTTTATCGCACAGCTTTTCCTAACGCCGAATATAATCATGTAGTCCAGCACGAGACCGGCTCGACGTATCGTCGAGCGGCTCTTTGGATTCGTCGGACGTGAATAGCTTTTCACTTCCGGCTGCTACCTCCCCTCCTCTTACGAACGACGCCGAGGTGTTGTCCCAAAAGGTTCCAAGCCAGGGGGAGGTGATCCTGGAGGCGCCGCAAGGCAACCTCCCGGACTCCAGGCGCAAAGGGGATAAAACCCTCAAGGGCTCCAAGTCCGGCCCTGGGCCGGACACCGCACCGGAACCTTCGAAGGTTTCGGAGTCCGGCAGGCGGCCCGCTAATAAGAAGGGCAGGCCTACGACGCCGGCGGCCTCCGTCCGACCGGAGGCGCCGGATAACTTGTTGGAGGTGCTTAACGACGCCTCCATCAATGAGGAGCACCACACTATTATGAGTGCAGTGATCCAGAAGGTTCAGTCCGCCAAGAGCGGGCTGACTGAAGCTTGCGCCAGCCTGCTAACAGGCTTTGAGGTATGGAAAAAATATGTGAGAATATTACTGCATAGACAGTAGCCCCTGATGCTCTGTTTGGCGTTCGGAAAGAAAAGCCGAATAGAGGATCTAATAACATTCGCAGGAGTCTAACAGAATTGAGTCAATATGCGTATGCAGGCTTTGCTGCTAGCCTCTGTCGCACTGACTGCGGAGGTGGATGCGCTAAAGCAGAGCCTCGAGCGGTCCGAGCAAGAGCTCGGCCTTGCCAAGAAGGAGCTCGGGGAAAAAGAAGGTAAGTAGTACCTTGTGGAGTATAATATAAAAAGATGCAGTTGCAAAAAATGACAGGATCGCTATTGGTGTCATAGGGGCCACGACTGAGGTTGCGACCCTTAGGCAAGCGCTATCCGAGGCCGAAAGGAAGGCGGCCACAGAGCGCACCGAGCGGGAGAAGCATGAGGCGCGGGTTGGCGAAGTGCAGCAAGAGCTCCAGGCTCTCGTGAAAAAACACGAGAGTTTGGAGCTTGACTCGAAGACGCGAGAGTCCAAGCTCGCGGCGGCCCTTGAAAGCGCCAAATCTGCCAAGGCCGAAGCCCAGAAAGCCCTCCAGGAAGTTGAAGCGATGAAGAAGATAGCGGCGGGTAAGGCATTCTTTATGCAAAGCAAGCACGTGAAAGTGAATTACTTGTTACTTACCCGAGTTCGGAGCTCTCTAGGAGCATTCGCAGATTTGCCCCGTAGCGTGTCAGACGCCGCCGCTTTCTACCGAGCCGAGGAGGGCAGCTCGACGGAGAAGGTGTTCTGGTCTCAGTACGCTGAGGCCGGACACCCGGTGCCTTTGAGCGACCAGTTGAAGCAACTGGTCGAGCTCCACAAGGTGGCCGAACAGGCCATGAAGGGCTTTATAGTTCGGATGTGGCCTGGAGAGGCCCTGCCTGGGAGCTACTTGTGACGCCCCCGATTCAATCGTACACTAATCATGCACGCAAATGTGTACGATCAAGATCAGGGACTCACGGGAAGATATCACAACACAACTCTACAAATAAAATAAGTCATACAAGCATCATAATACAAGCCAGGGGCCTCGAGGGCTCGAATACAAGTGCTCGATCATAGACGAGTCAGCGGAAGCAACAATATCTGAGTACAGACATAAGTTAAACAAGTTTGCCTTAAGAAGGCTAGCACAAACGGGGATACAGATCGAACGAGGCGCAGGCCTCCTGCCTGGGATCCTCCTAACTACTCCTGGTCGTCATCAGCGGGCTGCACGTAGTAGTAGGCACCTCCAGTGTGGTAGGAGTCGTCGTCGACGGTGGCGTCTGGATCCTGAGCTCCAACATCTGGTTGCGACAACCAGAAGAAAGGAAAGGGGGAAAAGGGGGAAGAAAGCAACCGTGAGTACTCATCCAAAGTACTCGCAAGCAAGGAGCTACACTGCATATGCATGGATATATGTGTAAAGGGCCATATCAGTGGACTGAACTGCAGAATGCCAGAATAAGAGGGGGATAGCTAGTCTTATCAAAGACTACGCTTCTGGTCGCCTCCGTCTTGCAGCATATAGAAGAGAGTAAACTGAATTCCTCCAAATAGCATCGTATAGCATAATCCTACCCGGCGATCCCCTCCTCGATGCCCTGTTGGAGAGCAATCACCGGGTTGTATCTGGCACTTGGAAGGGTGTGTTTTATTAAGTATCCGGTTCTAGTTGTCATAAGGTCAAGGTACAACTCCGGGTCGTCCTTTTTCCGAGGGACACGGCTATTCGAATAGATAATCTTCCCTGCAGGGGTGCACCACATAGCCCAACACGCTTGATCCCATTTGGCCGGACACACTTTCCTGGGTCATGCCCGGCCTCGGAAGATCAACACGTCGCAGCCCCACCTAGGCACAACAGAGCGGTCAGCACGCCGGTCTAAACCTAAGCGCGCAGGGGTCTGGGCCCATCGCCCTGAGCACACCTGCACGTTGCGTACGCGGCCGGAGAGCAGACCTAGCAACCTCCATTTCAAAGGAAGTCACGTTACGCGGTCCAACCCGGCGCGCGCCGCTCAGTCGCTGACGTCACGAAGTGCTTCGGCTGATACCACGACGTCGGGATACCCATAACTACTCCCGCGTAGGTGGTTAGTGCGTATAGACCAAATGGCCAGACTCAGATCAAATACCCAGATCTCGTTAAGCGTGTTAAGTATCGCGAACGCCGACTAGGGCCAGGCCCACCTCTCTCCTAGGTGGACTGAACCTGCCCTGTCGCTCCGCCTCAACGTAATAGTCGGGGCCGTCGGGAACCCAGGCCCACCTCTACCGGGATGGAGCCACCTGCCCCTTCAGCCCCCATCTCCGAACAGTATCACAGGTAATGTAACAGTGTAAAGTATATAGTATATGCCCGTGATCACCCCCGAGTGATCACGGCCCCAGTAGTATAGCATGGCAGACAGACAAGAGTGTAGGGCCACTGATGGAACACTAGCATCCTATACTAAGCAGTAGGATTGCAGGTAAAGGTATCAACAGCAGTATCAAAAACAGGCTATGCATCAGGATAGGAATAACGAAAGCATTAACAAGCTACACTACTCTAATGCAAGCAGTATAGAGGAGAGTAGGCGATATCTGGTGATCAAGGGGGGGGGCTTGCCTGGTTGCTCTGGCAAGAGAGAGGGATCGTCAACTCCGTAGTCGAACGGGGCAGCAGCAACGTCGGTCTCGGGGTCTATCGAGAGAAGAGGGGGGAGAAACAATAAATATTTAAGCAAGCAGATGCATAATGATGCATGACATGACAAGTAACGGCGTTAGAGGTGCCCTAACGCGGTATGGGATGATACCGGTGAAGGGGGGGAAACATCCGGGAAAGTATCCCCGGTGTTTCGCGTTTTCGGACAGATGAACCGGAGGGGGAAAGTTGCAAGTTTGCTATGCTAGGGATGTGTGGCGGGCGAACGGGCTGCGTATCCGGGTTCGTCTCGTCGTTCTGAGCAACTTTCATGTAGAAAGTTTATCCATCCGAGCTACGGTTTATTTTATATTAATTTTAAAGGATTTAGATTAATTTTAGCATTTATTTAATTAACCTAATACGACATTATCCAAAACAGTGCATGCTGACGTCAGTATGACGTCAGCATGACGTCATCAGTCAACAGAGACGTTGACTGGGTCAACAGCAGTGTGGGTCCCGCATGTCATACACTTTTTAGTTTAAGTAGGGTTTAGTTGATTGATTACTGCTTAATTAAATTAACTAATTAATTAGATTGATTCAAACAAGATTAATTCACTTAATTAATTTACTAATTAATTAATTAATTAATAATTCTATTAATTACATTTTCTTTTCCTTTTCTTTTTTATTTTCGTTTTAGGGGTGTGGGCCCCCCTAGTCAGTGGCACACAGGGCCAAACAGGGGCGCGTTAGCGGGTCGCGAGGCGCTGGGCAGCGGTTGCGGGGGTAACGGGACGGGCGCCCGCATGAGGGGGCAGACCCAAGGGCGTACGGGCGCCGGAGCGTGCCCGGCGACCACGGTGCCCAGTCGGTAGGCAGCACAGCGGGGTCAGGCCGGGGGGGCCTGCCGGACGCGACCGTGACGGGGAGGACGGTGCAGCAGCAGCTATGTCGAGGGGGCAGGGCGCCGGCGGGCGCGCGGTTAGGCACGAGCGACGGGGCGCCGCTGGCGCGGCCCACGGGACCAGACGGGACGGCGCGAGGAGCGGGACGGTGGGGCGCGCAGGGGCACGCCGGCCGCGGCGAGGCCACGGCGGCGTCAACGGAGTCGCGGGGAGGAGGCCATGGCGTGGGCGCGACGGGGCGACAGTGGGCGCGGCCAGGGCATGACGAGCGCGGCACGGTGAAGAGGACAGAGAGGAGGGCGAGGCGTGAGCTCACTGTGCCGGTAGGGAAAAGGCAGCGGGGTCGAGGGGGACGTCGGGGACGACGCGACGGAGAGGGGCAGGCCGGCGAGGAGGAGACCGGGGACGGGGCGGCGCCGGCGTGGTCGAAGCGGAGGGTGTCGTGGTTCCAGACGACGCGGACGGGGCCGCGAGGAGGACGGCAACGAGGTAGCAGGGCGACGTCGGGGCGATCTGGCGAGGGGCGGCCGAGGCGGTGACGACGGTGGGGTGGTTCGACGAGGTAGCAGCGGGGCGACGGGGTCGGCGTAGCGAGGTCCAGCCACTGGGTGGCGGCGCGTCCAGATCGGGGGGAGAGGGGGGAGGCGCCAGGGAGAGTGGGGGGGGTCGTGGGGAGTGGGTGTAGTGGGGCTAGGGTTTCGGAGGAGATAAGGGGAGTGGGGGCGGCCAGTTGGGCCAGTGGGGGAGGCCGGCTGGGCTTGGCCTGGTGGCCAGCTGGGTCGGCCCAGCTGGGGAAGGCCTTTCTCCTTCTTTTTTTTTTGGTTTTGTTTTTTCGTTATTCCCTTTTCTTTATACTTATTTTCTTTTAATTTACAATTTGTTTTAATTTTGTATAAAAATATATAACTAGCATCTACTTTAGTGTTTCAACATACCCCAATGCCACAAAAGAGTTTGGTGACAAAAATAAAATAGTTTAATATTTTATTAAATGTAAAAGGCATTTAACTAATTGTTTTTGCTACTGTTTAAAATATGTTTACAGTATTAAACCTTTTCTAAAAATGTGGTTTCTCCACCATACTTACCTGTGCATTATTTGGCTCACCCCGAACATTTTAGTTTTAATATTTGAAAACTTTTATTGTTTGCTTGATTTTGAATTTGAATTTGAATCGGTTTCGAACTAACCGGGGGTTAGCAACTATAATCGAGGTGACGTGACATCACTAGTAGAGGATCACTGTAGCTTAATTACCCGGGCATCACACTACTTCAGGCTGGTGAGGCGGCTGGTGGATGCCTGTCCACGGCTTGAAGTCATCAAGCGCTCCATCTGCATCGAGGGTGCCCGTAGGGCCCTTGCCCGTGCTAAGGTGCACAGTGGCAAATTGGATGCCGTGAAGCTTGTGAAGGACGGGCCGCCACCGGGCAAGGAGCATCGCCACCCCGAGATGTACTATGAGGGTGTCCTGAAGGGCGCCCGCCTTATGGTGGACGAGTGTTCGAAAGATGTAATATTTGAGTGAAACTTGTACACTTTATCATGTGCGCTATGCAACGCTTGTTTAATTTAAAATATTACCTTCTATGCGGCCGTTTATTAAATTTGAGAGATGGCGAGTCGTCGGCTTCTGCCCCCATGCCACGAGTGCTGGGGTGTTCGGGATAAACCTGAGCACTCTTTTTCCCATTCTTGGGTCCTTCGAGGGAGGTACTCAGCACAACGAACAAGGCAATCGGACTATAATGCGTTATCACTCTCACTTAGCCAAAGAATTCTATAATTTTAAATTTTTGCGAAGCCCCTAGTGTTCGGAAGACCGAGTTCGGGGCGCTATACACGCCTAGGCCGGACAAAGCCGACTCCTCGCTCTAAGCGGCATAAGTCTTTAGGGACTCGAAACCTCCCGAACAGCGACCAGCTCTCGCCTTATCATGATAGTCAGTTTTAGCTTTCTCTACTGAGGTGCTTAGCCCAGCTCAACTGGGGCACAATCGCAGTAGTTCTCCCAACACTACCTTAGCCGATATAGTGGAACGTAAGGTACCAAAACATGGGAGCCGGGCAAACCCAACTATTGACCAAAGACATGATTCGGAGCTGATGCATATAATGTTATAAGTTCGGAGGGCCGCACTTGTGAAAGTGTTCGGACTTCTCACGCCGTATTATGGGGTGCTTGAGCCCCTGGCGTATTTACCGTACCAAAGTGTACGGGTGCTAAATGTCATGAGTGAACATATGTAATGAAAAAGAAATGAATAGAGAATGCAGTGATGAGCTGAAGCTAAGCATTGTTTATTTTGAAATGCTGCTGTAAAAGTAGAACGATACAAATAGTGCGATAAGCAAGAGATGGGACTATTTGACATGTCCCCCTCCAGGGGCGAGCTGCGAGACGATATGTAAGACAGGTATTTTGCTCGTTATAGAGACCACCTGGGAATTCGACGTAGCTTTGTGCCTCCTTGGTTGTTGCATCGTGTGTTCGGCGATTGTATTGCCGGACAGGCCTTCCGGATGTTGGAGTCCTGAAAGTAAGAAAAAATGACGAAATCGGGAGCCCCTGGTGCGGTTGAGCCACCTTTAGGGCATGCCGTGGCCGTGCCCCTCCCCCAATGCCCATGGAATTTTCAGAGCGTAGTTATGTACGCGTGGTACTGATTTCGCAGTTTCGCGAGGGCTGGGGTTGGGGCCGTATTGCTACGCTTGCTCGGAACGTACCAGGCGGTCTTATTGTAGGTTACTCCGGGCGCGCTTGACGGTGTCCAGACGTTTAAAAGCCGGACTGGAGAATTTCCTTGAGAGGCTGCTCTGTACTTCCGCTGCCAGTGCCGCCGTATGCTCCTCCGTTCGGAGAGAGCGTTCGGTGTTTCCATTGACCGTTATGACTCCTCGAGGGCCTGGCATCTTGAGCTTGAGGTATGCGTAGTGCGGCACCGCATTGAACTTTGCAAATGCGGTTCGTCCGAGCAGTGCGTAATAGCCACTGCGGAACGGGACTATGTCGAAGATTAACTCCTCGCTTCGGAAATTATCCGGGGATCCGAAGACCACTTCAAGTGTAACTGAGCCTGTGCAGTTGGCCTCTACACCTGGTATGACGCTATACAGGCGCTTTCCCGCGCTGTATCAGCATGCAAGGAGGAAGAATCGGTCGGTGGCCTATGCCCTGTCAGGCGACCGGTGGATCGCTGATCTTCAGCACGGTAACTGCGCTGATCTGGTGGTTGACTTCGTCGGCCTGTGGCGCGTCCTTGGATTGGCCGACCTCGCGCTGGTGCAAGGGGTCCCGGACGACATCAGATGGACGGCGTCCAACTCCGGCGTATACACCACGTCCTCGGCTTACCTGGCCCAATGCGACACCTCAAAAAGGACGGGCTTCACCAACCTCTTCTGGAAGACGTGGGCGCCGGCGAAAACAAAGATGTTTTCCTGGCTCCTCCACCAGGATCAGCTATGGTGCAACGACGAGGATGGCCCAACAACTACTTCTGCAGCCTGTGTGCACGACACCTGGAGTCCTCCCAGCATTTGTTCTGGGAATGTACCGTCTCCAGAGCAGTTTGGCAAGCTGCGGTTGCATGGCACGGCTGCGGCGCGCTCCATCCGGGCACCTGGAGACCAAACACCAACGCCACTGCCTTGGTGAGAGAGATCATCGCAAAAACCCCGAGCGCGGCGCGGAAGGGGATTAAGTCGATGATCGTGCTGATCACTTGGGAGATCTGGCAGGAGCGAAATGAGGCAACTTTCAGAGGGAAGTGCCCTTCGTCCACATCCATTCTTGCCGTAGTCCGGCGCGCTCTGGATCAATGGAGAGTGGCGGGAGCAAAGCATCTCATGAGCCCCTTCGGGGACAGTCCGGAAATTATAGCCTAACGATCTTTTCTTTTGGCCCTCTGCTGGCTAGCACAGCAAGGGCGCTTTTTTTTTGGGGGGCTCTACTCTAGCCACCCACCTGATCACTTGATCATCATGTTTCCCGCCTTCTTCCTTCTAAATCAATGAAACGCCAGCAGTGCTGGCATGTGTCAGGAAGGAAGTGCTACTACTTGAAGCCGAATTGTTCTGTCAGCATTACGGCGACAGGCACAGCATCTATGCACGCATCCGCGTCTCGTCTCATCCATGTAAAAGAGAAATCACGGCCGCACAATGATTCGTGCTTATCTGCATCACGCAAATACAACCTCTCTGGATAAGATTCGCCGTCCGATCGACCAATCCACTGTGCGTCCGCACGCCGTCCTTCGGCGTCCGCGTCTCGGCCTCCATGCTTAAACAAAGTTCCACCAGAAAGCCAAGCCGGATTCGCGGCGCGAGCGTGCATATCCGGAGCCTACCTGCAGCCGCCGCTCAATATCCGAACTCGACGTGGCGGTGGCGGTGGCACCTCGGACCAAAACACCCGCAGGCGGTACGCGTGCCCATCGAAGCGATCCGCGCAAGCGTATCTTATCCACGGTGGAATTTGTGCTGCGACACGCTTTTCTTCCGACTTGGGCACGTCTGCAATTGGAACACATGCAACGAAGCCGGTGCGTTTCGTACGGGCACCGGAAGCACACTCCGAAGACGATCACATTTCTTGCCTTGCTCCGGTTCCTTTTCTTCACGGTTTCTTTTTTTATTTGCGAAATCCTTTCTTTACGCTTTTACAATGCAAAAACGGGTCATCGGTGGTTAGTTCAACTGCGCCATGTAAGTGGTAGCTAAATTAATATGATTTGCAATTGTCGCAGTGCAAGAGACCCTAAAAAACCCGATTCCTTCACACGAAACTGGTGGCCGTCATTGATTTATTTAGGTTTATTTATTTGATCACCTTGCCGCTGTCCAGTCGGCATATGACCGTAAAATGGTGAGAAGATATTTCTCCGTCTTGCAAACGGTGAAATATTCTTTATGCACTTGAGCAAAGCATCAACAAATAGCGGACATGTTTTTTTTGTTTTTTGCGAATAATAGCGGACATGAATTCAGGATCCTATGGCAGCAGAAATATCTGGATTTTTTGGGGTAAAATGCATAGAGATTTGGTTGCAAAGTCACTAATTTAGTTGATTGCAGTTGTGGCGAAAAAAAAGTTCGAACCCAAAAGCTTGTTCAGTACTAAAACAACTAAAATTTTAGTAAATTCCGACGGAACCTCACCGAAAGTGAAAAGCTATGATTCTTCAGTGCTACCAAGAATCAACATTCTGAATCAGATTTTGGTACAAACAACAGGGCAAACCACTGCTTCGGAAATTCAACAGAGTTAATCAAAGGGATCCGAAAGCGGCTGATGATGGTATATCATTCTTCCCCTGAACCTAATACCCCAAGGCCCACAAAGCAAAAAGTAATTTCCCGCGCCGTTTTAAAATTCCTCTCCTTGACGCCTTAACTTGCAACACCTCCAACTCAAAATCGAGTGTTAGAACAACAGAAGGAGCGATGTTACGACATCCAGTGTGGGGAGCCATCTGCTTGCTCGCCGTCTCGCTGGTCCTGTGCACAGACAAGCTCCGCACGGACGCCGGACCGTCCGCCTACGCGCTCCTGGTCGACGACGACGAGGAGGATGACGGCGGCGACGGCGACGGCGACGGCTCGTCATCCTTCTCCTTCTCGTCCCCGCAGGCGACGCCGGACGAACTGGCATTCGGGTTCTACGACGGGACATGCCCCAGCGCCGAGGCGATCGTCGCGTCCACCGTGCGGGAGCTCTTCGCGGCCGACGCCAACGTCGCTGCCGCGCTCGTCCGCCTCTTCTTTCACGACTGCTTCGTCCACGTACGTACCAACTGAACTCCGTGTCCCGCAGATCAAGATATCTCTTCTGCCTGCACGCGCGCGCTCACGTACGCACACGCCAAGACGCTGTGCTCTGTTTTCTTTTCGTCCCTGGACGCGCTGTTGCAGGGCTGCGACGCCTCGGTGCTCCTGGACCGGATCGGCGGCGGCAAGTCGGAGAGGGACGCCGCCCCGAACCGCTCGCTGCGAGGCTTCGGCGCCGTCGACAAAATTAAGGCGAGGCTGGAGAAGCAGTGCCCGGGGACCGTCTCCTGCGCCGACATCCTGGCGCTGGCAGCGCGGGACAGCCTCGTACTGGTGGGCGGGCCGACCTACCCAGTGCTAACCGGCCGCCGAGACAGCGCCGGGAGCTTCTACGACGACGTGAGCATCCCGGCCCCGAACGCCACCTACGCCATGACGCTCAGCGCGTTCGCCCGCCGCGGCTTCACCGAGCGCGAGACCGTCGCGCTCTTAGGTCCGCCCGTGTGTCCGTCTGTCCACTGGAGCTCCCTGCAGAACTTACAGCACACATTTTATGTGCTAATTGATTGATTCTTCTCCACTCGACCCGCTTGTAGGAGCACATAGCATCGGGAAGGTGCAGTGCAGATTCTTCAGGGACAGGATCGACAACTTCGCCGGGACCGGCGAGCCGGACGACTCCCTGGACGCGGACATGGTCGGCGAGATGCGAGCCGTGTGCAACGGAGACGGCGCGGCGCCGATGGAGATGGGGTACTACCGGCAGGGCCGGGAAGTGGGGTTCGGCGCGCACTACTACGCGAAGCTCCTCGCGGGGCGGGGCATCCTGCGCTCGGACCAGCAGCTCACGGCGGGGAGCACCGTGCGGTGGGTGCGCGCGTACGCGTCCGGGCATCGCGGCGAGGAGGCTTTCCGCGAGGACTTCGCGCACGCCATGGTTAAGCTGTCCGCGCTTGCGCCGCTCAAAGGGTCGACCGGGCAGGTCCGGATCAGCTGCTCCAAGTCCGTTGAGTAGGAGCCGTGAGGGCTTTTTGTCAGCGCCAGGGATTCACTCGGTCTCAGATTGGATCACATACGAATTGTAGCAAGGTTTACGGTGGTTCATAGGATTCTCGCCGACGAGCTCGTCTCCTAGCTAGGTCTCTCACGGTCTCACTCCCGCCTACTCCTTTGCCCAGGCCCGTATGGTACACCTGTGCAGCATGTTCGACTGCACAGGGCCCCCAAATGGGCAAGGCCCCCAATTTGTTATTCTCCTTGTAATGACTAATCAATGCATTTGACTAACTGGGAAACTGCACCATAATTACTCCTAGGACTCCATCCCACGAACGCCTCTCCTCCTTCATCTTTTCTTTTTCTTTCTCTGCATTCTCTTTAACTTCCAACGATCCATGGAAATCCATTCCTTGGTCGCAGCTCTAGTGGATTAATTCCTTTGCAGGTTTGCCAAAATAAACCTATTGTTGGAAGTGGAACGTATAGGTAATCTACACCCTCAATCCACCATCTATTTATTCGGTGGCTTCCTCTTGATTTCTCATGTCTTCTCTGCCAGGCAAGACATGAACCAGACTGCCAGACGCATTGCCCGGGCGAGGTCTTCTTCCCAAATAATTCAAAGTTCGTTTCTTCCCCTTTTGTTTTAATACATCACAAGTTTATAGCGAATTAACAAGTCAATCTTGAAAAGGTGCTCTTGATCAATTCTTTTTAGCAAAATAATCAAATGGTATTTTTGATAACATTGTGTACGAAAAATAGCATGAAGAATTTGTATCAAAGGAATGCGAGAAGGATGGCATGATTTGTGCAAAATAATGTACTAATCCTGAGTTTGGAGAATAGCAAAAAGATACATATATATATATATATATATATATATATATATATATATATATATATAGCAATAATTTTGTTTTGGGAATCATTTTTTGATAAGATCACTTATTGCTGAATTCTTGTTTTCCTTTTTGTGTAACTGCAATGGTTGTATCGAGGGCCTAATTTTTGATTTGGCACAGGGCCCCCATTTTCTCCGGCACGGCCCTGCCTTTGCCATACACTTCTGTCAGGGCAACACGCTTCCGTTTTTTCGAAGATAGCTCAAGTTTTTTTTTTTGAGAACAAGATAGCTCAAGTATGACCTCCTACACGCCGCGCGTTGCTTCCAATTGGTGCAATCGTGCCTAGCGTGCCACTATATATGAAATCTCTAATGGTAGTATGAATCTCATTAATAATTGGTGCAATCGTGCCTAGCGTGCCACTATATATGGCGACGAGGGCTGCGGCGGCGCGGGATCGCTGGTTGGGGTCGCTGCCTCAGCCAGATCTGTCCGTGGCTGGTGGCTGGACGCGTTCGTGATGTCCGGTGACTGTCCATGGTCACCGGGTTGCAGACGGGCGCGGTGGCGGGTGTGGACCGTCGGCAACTAGGCGGATATCGGCGTGTTCTTCTGATCACGCCGAGATTCAACCCTGGTGTGGGTCCTTCACACCACGGGCAACTCCGAGGGAAACCCTAGGTATCATTGGGACCAAGCGATGATGGTGCTTTTGTATCGTAGTCCCTCTTGAGGGCATTGTCTTGCGAGTTTCTCAGGTGGAAGGGACCAGCGACGTCGGCGGCGTACGGACTGGTAATGCGACTGCCGTTGAAAATCGCGCCAACTTCGGTCACGGCAGACGATGGCGGTTTCTCTGATGTCGTTTCCCTGTTGAGGCATCGTCGTTGCAGTTTGCGTCATCAGGCTCGAGATGCTTCGGGGGAAATCCTAGATCTGGGTCTCCCGAATTGGACGATGATGCTTTGGTGTCGTTCGCCCTCCTGGGGGCATCGTTTTGGAGCATGTGCTGGCTGGAGGGGACTAGAGGAGAAGCGGTATTCCATCTACCGCAAGACCGACGGCGGATCCTGGCGGCATGGCGCTGCGGAGTTTTGGCGACAGGCGCGGGCGGATGGATACGTGCAGGATGGTGGCGCTGTCTGGCAGGCTTGACAAGGTCGGTGCGTCAGTACCTGCTCTGAAGATGGACCAGTGAAAGATGATGGCGGCGGCTTCTAAGAGTGTGCTGGATCGGTGTGTGACACAGTCCCAGTATGTGGCTGGGCTGGGGCATCCGGCTTAAGATGTTAGGTTTTGGTACGATGTTTGTTTAGTATTCGGCGAAGTGAATGGTTTACTCTTTATCATACTAACATATCTCATGAAGTTTGGTTAAGTTTTGTGTGATTGAAGTTTTCAAGCTTCAGGTGAGATATCAATACGAGGAGAATAAGGAGTGGAAAGATCCTAAGCTTGGGGATGCCCAAGGCACCACAAGGTAATATTCAAAGAAGACTCGAGCGCCTAAGCTTGGGGATGCCCCGGGAGGCATCCCCTCTTTCGTCTTCAAAACTATCGGTATACCTTACTCGGAGCTATATTTCTATTCATCACATGATATGTGTTTTGCTTGGAGCGTATTTTCAATTTTACTTGCTGTTTGAATAAAATCATTGGATCTAAAATATTGAATCAAAAATAATCCTCCCATGGCTAGTTAATTATTTGACTACTCACTGTTCTTCACTCATATCTTTTGGAGTAGTTTGTCATTTACTCTTGTGCTTCATGTATATCCTATGAGTAAATGGTTAAATAAATTGAATGTCATAAATATGAATTTATATATGTTTCATATGCTTATAACATGGGGAGTAATGACTTCACACATAATAAGTATATGTAGTAAACTTATTGAAAGTTAGCAAACGTAGAATTGGCCACTTGAACAATTCATGAAAGAATATTGAAGGGAGAGGGATTTCACATATAAATATACTATCTTGGGCATCTTTTGTAATTGTGAGCACTCATTAAAATATGACATGCTAAAAGGTTGATGTTGGACAAGGAAGACAACGTAATGGGCTATGTTTTCTTATATCTGAAATAAAGTATATTGTCATGGATCGCCCAACACGTTGAGCTTGCCTTTCCCCCTCATGCTAGCCAAATTCTTTGCACTAAGTAGAGATACTACTTGTGCTTCCAAATATCCTTAAACCAATTTTTGCCATGAGAGTCCACCATACCTACCTATGGATTGAGTAAGATCCTTCAAGTAAGTTTTCATCGGTGCAAGCAATAAAAATTGCCCTCTAAACATTTATGATTGACTAGTGTGGAGGAAATAAGCTTTATACGATCTTGTGATGTGGAAGAAATAAAAGCGACGGACTGCATAATAAAGGTCCATATCACAAGTGGCAATATAAAGTGACGTTCTTTCGCATTAAGATTTTGTGCATCCAACCCTGAAAGCGCATGGCAACCTTTGCTTCCCTCTGCGAAGGGCCTATCTTTTACTTTTATCTTTCAACCTTATGCAAGAGTCATGGTGATTTTCACCATTCCTTTTTACATTTATCCTTTGGCAAGCACCTTGTGTTGGAAAGATTCTGATATATATATCCAATTGGATGTAAGGCATCATGAACTATTATTGTTGACATTACCCTTGAGGTAAAAGGTTGGGAGGCGAATCTATAAGCCCCTATCTTTCTTTGTGTCTGATTAAAACTTTCAACCCATAAATATCCCGTGAGTGTTAGCAATTGTGAAAGACTAAATGATAGTTGAGTATGTGGAGTTTGCTAAATTAAAGCTCTGACATAGACTCTTCCTGAAAATAAGATGAATTGCAATTGTTTTATGACTAAGGACGCTGTTTGTTAGTTTTCAAGAAAGTTTATGATCTATACTTTAACATGTGAATGACTTGTTACTTGATCATGAAAAGTTTTATGCGATGAGCTACTGTTATGACATATAATGATGCTAGAAAAGGTGATTGAAATTATCATTGATCAAACTTGTGCACCTACTAGCATTCACACTTCATAAATTATTTCTTTTATCATTTACCTACTCGAGGACGAGCAGGAACTAAGCTTGGGGATGCTGATACGTCTCCAACGTATCTATAATTTATGAAGTATTCGTGCTGTTATATTATCTATCTTGGATGTTTAATGGGCGTTATTATACACTTTATATGATTTTTGGGACTAACCTATTAACCTAGAGCCCAGTGCCAGTTTCTGTTTTCTCCTTATTTTAGAGTATTGCAGAAAAAGAAAACCAAACGGAGTCCAATTGACGTGCCACTTGACGGAGATCATTTTTAGACCAGAAGAAGCCCACGGAGTACCGGAAGTAGGCCAGAAGAGTCCCGGGCTGCCCACGAGGGTGGGGGGCGCGCCTACCCCCCTAGGGCATGCCATCTGCCTCGTGGATAGCCCGCAAACCCCCTGACGTGAAATCAACGCCAACACCTCTCATATATACCCAAACTTTCAGAAAGAAACCTAGATCGGAAGTTTCGCCGCCGCAAGCCTCTGTAGCCACGAGAAATCAATCTAGACCCTCTCCGGCACCCTGCCGGAGGGGGCCATCATCACCGGTGACCATGGAGGAGGATCCCGGAGGGGCCATCATCACCATGAAGGCCAAGGACCAGAGGAAGGAGGCCATGGAGGAGGAAGCACAAGGGGGAGAACCTCTCCTCCTCTCTTTCGGTGGTACCGGAGTGCCATCGGGAGGGGAATCATCGCCGCGGTGATCGTCTTCATCAACATCACCACCACCATCATCATCCTCATTTATTTTATGTGGTCCACTCTCCTGCACCCCGCTGTAATCCCTACTTGAACATGGTGCTTTATGCCACATATTATGATCCAATGATGTGTTGCCATCCTATGATGTTTTGAGTAGATATCTTTTGTCTTTGGGTTGATTGATGATCTAGATTGGTATGAGCTGTATGTTTTATTTTGGTGCTGTCCTATGGTACCCTCTGTGTCGCGCAAGCATGAGGGATTCCTGGTGTAGGATGTTGCAATACGTTCATGATTCGCTTATAGTGGGTTGGTGAGTGACTGAAACACAAACCCGAGTAAGAGGGATTGTTGCGTATGGGAATAAAGAGGACTTGATGCTTTAATGCTATGGTTGGGTTTTACCTTAATGATCTTTAGTAGTTGCCTATGCTTGTTAGAGTTCCAATCATAAGTGCATATGATCCAAGTAGAGGAAGTATGTTAGCTTATGCCTCTCCCTCATATGAAACTGCAATAGTGATTACCGGTCTTGTTAACAATTGCCTAGGACAATTCCGCACACCGATCCACCATTATTCCACACTCGCTATTTATAATATTTAATAATATATTCTAACTTTATGATAACAGCACCTACTTTTATATTTTAGCTCTCCGATATCATACAAAGTTATCCTCTTCATACCCACAACGTAGTTTTATTTCTCGTTTCTAGTTGGAAGCAAACGTTCGATGCATGTAGAGTCGTATCAGTGGCAGATAGGGCTTGAGAGAATATTGACCTTACCTTTAGCTCCTTGTGGGTTCGACACTCCATACTTATCACTTCCATCTTTGGAAATTGCTACGATGATTCCCTGCACTTGTGAATTATCACTTATGTCTATGGGGGCTAAAGAAATTTGATTAAAGTCAGTTTCCAATCAATGCCAGCGTTCAAAATTCCTAAGATGCTAGGCAAGGAGATGAATGATGCATGTGTTAGCCGGACTCTGGTGGGGTGATACTGAAGAACAAAAGCGCATGTATTGGGCAGCATGGTGGAAATTATGCATCCCAAAGAAGTTGGGAGGTATGCACTTTTGAGACCTGCATGCTTTTAACTTAGCTATGCTAGCACTACTAGGGAAAACCTTATACACAGAACCTTAGTAGTAGCGCTGGATAAAATGACGCGCTACTGCTACTTAGTAGTAGCGCGTGGCATGAAAAGGCGCTACAGCTATCCTCATAGCAGTAGCGCGTGTTAGCAAAACGCGCTACTGCTAAGTTTGAAGTGGGCGCACATGGCGAGCCCCACTTAGCAGCAGCACGGATTGACATCCAGCGCTACTGCTATGCTCCGTAGTAGTAGCTCTTGTCCCCAACCCACGCTGCTACTAACCCTAGCTTATCGTCTTCCCCGCGCAGCCGATCCTCTCCCTCTCCCTCTCATCCGCTCTTCTTACTCTCCCTCTCCACTCTCTCGCGGTCCTCCTCGTCGCCGCCGCATTGCCGACGCCGTCCTCCTCCCTCCTCCTTCCACCGCCCTCCTCCTTCTCCAGCCACTTCCTCCTCCTGTCGCGCCCTCCTCAATTCTCCCTCCGCCTCCGGTCGCCCTCCCCCCTTCTCCCACTGCCCTCCTCCTCTCTTCTCTCTCCTCCCTCTTCCCACTGCCCCTCACTCCTCCCTCCTCCTCCTCCTCACTCCTCCCTCCTCCCACCTCTCTCTGTATAGAAATTTTGAGTAAAAAAATTAGGTATACAAATTTTTAGTAATAAAAAATAGTTGGAATTTGATGGTAGAATAGGTAGGTAGTATTTTACTAATTATATGTGGCAACCTCAATTTCATTTTTTGTAGTTTTTTTATAAACCAAACTAGTGATAAAACAAGAAACTAAAAATATTCAATTTCAAGATCTAAAGATATTCCTTCAAGCACTCACCTCCCCGGCAACCGCCAGAAAAGAGCTTGATGTCTACTACACAATTTATTCTAGTAGACTCGTCTTGGGCCTCCAAGCGCAGAGTTTTGTACGATAGTAGCAATTTTCCCTGAAGTGGATGACCTAAGGTTTATCAATCTATGGGAGGTGTAGGATGAAGATAGTCTCTCTCAAACAACCCTGCAACCAAATAACAAAGAGCCTCTTGTATCCCCAACACACCCAATACAATGGCAAATTGTATAGGTGCACTAGTTTGGCGAAGAGATGGTGATAAAAGTGTAGTATGGATGGTAGAAATATATTTTTATAATCTAAATAAAAAACAGCAAGGTAGCTAGGGTTCATACTTTCACTAGTGAAAAAGATCTCAACAATGATAACATAATTGGATCATATAACAACCCCTCAACATGCAACAAAGAATCACTCCAAAGTTCCTATCTCGAAGAACATAAGATAAAATTGTTTGTAGGGTACGAAACCACCTCAAAGTTATTCTTTCTGGTCAATCTTTTGAGCTATTCCTATAAGTGTCACAAACAGCCTTAGAGTTCATACTAAAATAACACCATATGATACGCATCAATCAACCCTAATATTACCTAGATACTCCAATGTCACCACAAGTATCCGTGGGTTAATTATACGATGTGCATCACACAATTTCAGATTCATAATATTCAATCCAACACAAAGAACTTCAAAGAGTACCCCAGGATTTCTATCGGAGAAAGGAATATGAAAACGCGTATCAACTCCTATGCATAGATTATCCCAATGTCATCACGGGAATCCGCAAGTTGATAACCGAAACATACATAAAGTGAATCAATAGAACATCCCATTGTCACCACGGATATCTCATTGCAAGACATACATCAAGTGCTCTCACATCCAAAAGATTCAATCCGACATGACAAAACCTCAAAGGAAAAGATTCAATTCATCACAAGAAGGTAGAGAGAGAAGAACACCATAAGTTCCAAATATATTAACAAAGCTCGTGGTACATCAAGATCGTGCCAATTCAAGAATACAGAGAGAGATCAAACACATAACTACTAGTACATACCCTCAGCCCCAAGGATGAACTACTCCCTCCTCATCATGGTGGCCGCCGGGATGATGAATATGGCCTCCGGTGGTGATTTCCCCCTCCGACAGGGTTCCGAAACAGGGTCTCGATTGAGTTTTCGTGGCTATACAGGCTTGCGGCTGCGGAACTTCTCATCTAGGGTTCTTTCTAGGGGTTTGGGTATTTATAGGAATTTTTGGCATCGTTCTCACGTCAAGGGGGTCCATGAGGCAGCGACAAGCTCACTCCAAGCGCCCTCGGGGGTAGGGCGCGCCTAACAAGCTTGTGGCTTCCTCGTGAGGCTTCTGGTCCTTCCTCGAAGCTTCGGAGGTCTCTTTTGGTCCACAAAAAATCACCGTGAATTCTCAGCCCATTCCGAGGACTTTTATTTCTGCACAAAAAAGGACACCGCAGTAGTTCTGCTGAAAACAACGTCAGTCCGGGTTAGTTCTAATCAAATCATACCAAAACCATATAAAATTGTTGTAAACATGGCATGAATACTTCATAAATTATAGATACGTTGGAGACGTATCAGCATCCCCAAGCTTAATTCCTTCTCGTCCTCGAGTAGGTATATGATAAAAGAAATAATTTATGAAGTGTGAATGCTTGCAAGTGCACAAGTTTGATCAATGATAATTTCAATCACTTTTTCTAACATCATTATATATCATAAACAGTATCTCATCTCATAAAACTTCTCATGATCAAGTAGCAAGCTATTCATCACATGTTAAAGTATAGACCATAAACTTTCTTGAAAACTAACAAACTTTGTTCTCAGTCATCAAACAATTGTAATTCATCTTATTTTTAGGAAGGGTCTATGTAAGAGCTTTGATTTAGCAAATTTCACATACTCAACTATCATATAGTCTTCCATGATTGCTGACACTCAAAGCATCCATCTAACACAGAGAAAGACATGGGCTTAATGTTTCGCCTCCCAACTTATTTATCATATAGATAATTGTCAACAATAATAATTCATGATCAAATATATTTGAATGGACATATATGCTTGGATATTTCCCCACAACATGATACTTGCCAACTAGAGAATAATTGAGGTTGAAATGAGAAGGAATACTATTGACTCTTGCATAAAAGTAAATACATAAAAGTAAAAGATGGGCACTTCGCAGAGGGAAGCAGAGGTTGTTATGCGATTTTTATTTTTGTATGTGCAAGCCCTTAATGCAAAGGAACGTCACGTTATATTGCCCTTTGTGATAGCAACCTTTATTATGCAGTCTGTCGCTTTTATTTATTTACCATCACAAGTTCGTACAACATTTATTTTCCCTTACAATAAAGGATCATATATATTTAGGAGCAACTTTTATTGCTTTTTGCACCGATGACAACTTACTTGAAGGATCTTATTCAATCCAAAGGTAGATATGGTGGACACTTATGGCAAGAAACTTGGTTTAAGGGTTTTTTGGATGCACATGTATCTCTACTAAGTACAAAGTTTTGGCTAGCAAAAGATCCTAAGCAAGCATCACATGTTGGAGAATCCATAACGATATAACTTATATACAAATATACACAAACATAACTCATTGCGTTGTGTTCCTTGTCCAGCTTCAACTAATTTGCTCAAGTTTGAAAATAATTAATGGGGCTCACAATCATAGAAGATAGCTAAGATAGTATATTTATATGTGAAATCTCTCTTCCTTCAATATTCTTTCATGAATTGTTGAAGTGACCAATGCTATGTTTGCTAACTTTCAATAAATTTTATCACCAATAATTCTTATATGTGAAGTCATTACTCCCCACGGGATAAGCATATGAAACATATACAATTTCAGATTTATGATATTCAATTCATTCAACCATTTACTCAAAGGATACAAGTGAAGCACAAGAGTAAATGACAAACTACTCCAAAAAGATATAAGTGAAGATCCATGAGTAGTCAAATAATTAAGTAGCTATGTCAAGACTCTCTCTCTCATTAAAAAATTAGATCTTAAATATTTTATTCAAACAACAAGCAAAGCAAAATAAAAGTAACCACAGGCTGAATTTGGCCCATTAGCAAAACAGGCCAGTAACGGACCGTAAGTACTCGAGGGATGGAAATGAGCCCAAGAATAAATGGGCCCTTAGAAGGCTGAAAGATAACACGGGCTGGAAACGAACCAACTAAAAAATGGGCCTCTGATGGGTATAAAGTGATATATTGTTCATTATGGGCCTGTTTCATCACGGCCCATTAAAGGGCCAAGAGTTACAAAGGGCCTTGATACGTCTCCAACATATCTATAATTTTTGATTGCTCCATGTTATCTTATCTACTGTTTTGGAGCATATTGGGCTTTATTTTCCACTTTTATATTACTTTTGGGACTAACCTATTAACCGGAGGCCCAGCCCAGAATTGCTGTTTTTTTTCCTATTTCAGTGTTTCGAAGAAACGGAATATCAAACGGAGTCCAAACAGAATGAAACCTTCAGGAACATGATTTTCTCACCGAATATGATCCAGGAGACTTAGACCCCCTTCAAGAAAGAAAGGAGGCGGCCACGAGGGTGGAGGGCGCGCCCCCTGCCTCGTGGGCCCCCCTTTGCTCCACCGACGTACTCCTTCCTCCTATATATACCTACGTACCCCCAAACGATCAGATATGGAGCCAAAAACCTAATTCCACCGCCACAACCTTCTGTATCCACGAGATCCCATCTTGGGGCCTGTTCCGGAGCTCCTTCGGAGGGGGTATCCATCACGGAGGGCTTCTACATCATCATAGCCTCTCCGATGAAGTGTGAGTAGTTTACCTCAGACCTTCGGGTCCATAGTTAGTAGCTAGATGGCTTCTTCTCTCTTTTTGGATCTCAATACAATGTTCTCCCCCTCTCTCGTGGAGATCTATTCGATGTAATCTTCTTTTTGCGGTGTGTTTGTTGAGATCGATGAATTGTGGGTTTATGATCAAGTCTATCTATGAACAATTTTTGAATCTTCTCTGAATTCTTTTATGTATGATTGTTTATCTTTGCAAGTCTCTTCGAATTATCAGTTTGGTTTGGCCTACTAGATTGGTTTTTCTTGCCATGGGAGAAGTGCTTGGCTTTGGGTTCAATCTTGCGGTGTCCTTTCCCAGTGACAGTAGGGGCAGCAAGGCATGTATTGTATTGTTGCCATCGAGGATAACAAGATGGGGTTTTTATCATATTGCATGAAACCATCCCTCTACATCATGTCATCTTGCTTAAGGCGTTACTCTATTTTTAACTTAATACTCTAGATGCATGCTGGATAGCGGTCGATGAGTGGAGTAGTAGTAGTAGATGCAGGCAGGAGTCGGTCTACTTGTCTCGGACGTGATGCCTATATACATGATCATACCTAGATATTCTCATAACTATGCTCAATTTTGTCAATTGCTCAACAGTAATTTGTTCACCCACCATAGAATACTTATGCTCTTGAGAGAAGCCACTAGTGAAATCTATGGGCCCCGGGTCTATTCTCATCATATCAATCTTCCATCACTTTATTATTGCTTTTCTTTTTTACTTTGCATTTTATTTTAGTTTGCATCTTTATACCAAAAATACCAAAAAAATTATCTATCATCTCTATCAGATCTCACTCTCGTAAGTGACAGTGAAGGGATTGACAACCCCTAATCGCGTTGGTCGCGTTGAGCTATTTGTTTTGTGTAGGTACGAGGGACTCGCGCGTAGCCTCCTACTGGATTGATACCTTGGTTCTCAAAAACCGAGGGAAATACTTACTCTACTCTGCTGCATCACCCTTTCCTCTTCAAGGAAATCCAACGCAGTGCTTAGGAGGTAGCAGGAAGATTTCTGGCGCCGTTGCCAGGAAGTCTACGCAAAAGTCAACATACCAAGTACCCATCACAATCCTTTATCTCTCGCATTACATTATTTGCCATTTGCCTCTCGTTTTCCTCTCCCCCACTTCACCCTTGCCGTTTTATTCGCCCTCTCTTTTCCGTTTGCCTTCTTCTCGCTTGCTTTTTGTTTGCTCGTGTGTTCGTTTGCTTGCTTGTCACGATGGCTCAAGATAATACCAAATTGTGTGACTTTACCAATACCAACAATAATGATTTCCTTAGCACTCCGATTGCTCCTCTTACCAATACTGGATCTTGTGAAATCAATACTGCTTTGTTGAATCTTGTTATGAAAGATCAATTCGTCGGCCTTCCCAGTGAAGATGCCGCTACTCATCTAAATAGCTTCGTTGATTTATGTGATATGCAAAATAAGAAAGATGTCGATAATGATATTGTTAAATTGAAGCTATTTCCTTTTTCACTTAGAGATCGTGCTAAAGCTTGGCTTTCGTCTTTGCCTAAAAATAGTATTGATTCTTGGAACAAGTGCAAAGATGCTTTTATCTCTAAGTATTTTCCTCCCGCTAAGATCATCTCTCGTAGAAACGACATTATGAATTTTAAGCAACTTGATCATGAACATGTTGCACAAGCTTGGGAGAGAATGAAATTAATGATACCTAATTGCCCTACTAATGGTTTGAATTTGTGGATGATTATACAAAACTTTTATGCCGGATTGAATTTTGCTTCTAGAAATCTTTTAGATTCGGCCGTGGGAGGCACTTTTATGGAAATCACTTTAGGAGATGCTACTAAACTCCTAGATAATATTATGGTTAATTATTCTCAGTGACACACTGAAAGGTCTACTAGTAAAAAAGTGCATGCGATAGAAGAAATCAATGTTTTGAGTGGAAAGATGGATGAACTTATGAAATTATTTGCTACTAAGAGTGTTTCTTCTGATCCTAATGATATGCCTTTGTCTACCTTGATTGAGAATAATAATGAATCTATGGATGTGAATTTTGTTGGTAGAAATAATTTTGGTAACAAGGCGTATAGAGGGAACTTTAATCCTAGGCCTTATCCTAGTAATCCTTCTAATAATTATGGAAATTCCTACAACAACTCTTATGGAAATTTTAATAAGATGCCCTCTGAATTTGAGAATAGTGTTAAAGAGTTTATGAATTCACAAAAGAATTTCAATGCTTTGCTTGAAGAGAAATACTTAAAGTTGATGATTTGGCTAGGAACGTTGATAGAATTTCTCTTGAGGTTGATTCTTTAAAGCTTAGATCTATTCCTCCTAAGCATGATATCAATGAGTCTATCAAAGCCATGAGAACTTCCATTAATGAGTGCAAGGAAAGAACTGCTATTATGCGTGCTACGAAAGATGCCTTTATTAAAGTGTGTTCTTCCAATTCCTATGAAAATAAAGATGAAGATCTAGAAGTTATTGATGTGTCTCCTATTAAATCTTTATTTTTCAATATGAATCTTGATAATGATGGGAGTGAATATGATCCACCTTTACCCAGAAGGCGTTCAAAAAATTCGGAGTTTTTAGATCTTGATGATGAAATTGATAAAAGTGGGATTAAAAAGAAAACCCTAGATGTTGCTAAACCTACTATTTTGGACTTCAAGCAATTTAATTATGAAAGTTGCTCTTTAATTGATTGTATTTCCTTGTTGCAATCCGTGCTAAATTCTCCTCATGCTTATAGTCAAAATAAAGCCTTTACCGAACATATCGTTGATGCCTTGATGCAATCTTATGAAGAAAAACTTGAGTTGAAAGTTTCTATCCCTAGAAAACTTTATGAGTGAGAACCTACTATTAAAATTAAAATTAAAGATCATGAGTTTTATGCTTTGTGTGATTTGGGTGCTAGTGTTTCCACTATTCCCAAAACTTTGTGTGATTTGCTAGATTTCCGTGATTTTGATTATTGCTCTCTAAACTTGCATCTTGCGGATTCCACTATTAAGAAACCTATGGGAAGAATTAATGATGTTCTTATTGTTGCCAATAGGAATTATGTGCCCGTAGATTTTATCGTTCTTGATATAGATTGCAATCCTTCATGCCCTATTACTCTTGGTAGACCTTTCCTTAGAACGGTTGGTGCAATTATTGATATGAAGGAAGGGAATATTAGATTCCAATTTCCATTAAAGAAAGGCATGGAACACTTCCCTAGAAAGAAAATAAAATTACCATATGAATCTATCATGAGAGCCACTTATGGATTGCCTACCAAAGATGGCAATACCTAGATCTATCCTCGCTTTTATGCCTAGCTAGGGGCGTTAAACGATAGCGCTTGCTGGGAGGCAACCCAATTTTATTTTTAGTTTTTTAGTTTTTGCTTCTGTTTAGGAATAAATAATCCATCTACCTTCTGTTTAGATGTGGTTTTGTGTTTTAATTTGTGTTTGTGCCAAGTTAAACCTATAGGATCTTCTTGGATGATAGTTATTTGATCTTGCTGTAATTTCCAGAAACTTTCTTTTCACAAAAACAATTGTTAAAAATCACCAGAATGTGATAAAATATTGATTCCAATTGCTGCTGATCAACAAACAAATTTTCTAGGTCTTCCTATTTTGGTAGATTTTTTGCAGTTCCACAAGTTTGCGTTAGTTACATATTACTATAGAATGTTCTGTTTTTTGACAGATTCTGTTTTTCGTGTGTTGTTTGCTTATTTTGATGAGTTTATGGCTAGTAAAATAGTTTATAAACCATAGAGAAGTTGGAATACAGTGTGTTTAATACCAATATAAATAAAGAATGAGTTCATTACAGTACCTTGAAGTGGTCTTTTGTTTTCTTTCGCTAACGGAGCTCACGAGGTTTCTGTTGAGTTTTGTGTTGTGAAGTTTTCAAGTTTTAGGTGAAATCTTTTGATGGATTATGGAACAGGGAGTGGCAAGAGCCTAAGCTTGGGGATGCCCGTGGCATCCCCAAGATAATCCAAGTACACAAAAAAGTCAAAGCTTGGGGATGCCTCGGAAGGCATCCCCTCTTTCGTCTACTTCCATCGATAATTTTACTTGAAGCTATATTTTTATTCACCACATGATATGTGTTTTGCTTGGAGCGTCTTGTATTATTTGTATCCTTGTTTGTTAGTCTACCACAATCATCCTTGCTGTACACACATTTCGAGAGAGCCATAAATGAATTGGAATTTGATAGAACACTCTATGTGCTTCACTTATATCTTTTGAGCTATATAGTTTTACTCTAGTGCTTCACTTATATCTTTTAGAGCACGGTGGTGGATTTGTTTTATAGAAACTATTGATCTCTCATGCTTCACTTAGATTAATTTGAGAGTCTTAATTAGCATGGTAATTTGCTTAAAATCTTAATATGCTAGGTACATAAAAAATAGTAAAAGCTTTCTTATGAGTATGTTGAATACTAAGAAAAGTTCGATACTTGATAATTGTTTTGAGATATGGAGGTGATAATATCAAAGTCTTGCTAGTTGAGTAGTTGTGAATTTGAGAAATGCTTGTATTGAAGTTGCAAGTCCCGTAGCATGCACATATGGTAAACGTTATGTAACAAATTTGAAACATGAGGTGTTCTTTCATTGTCCTCCTTATGAGTGGCGGTCGGGGACGAGCGATGGTCTTTTCCTACCAATCTATCTCCCTAGGATCATGCGCGTAGTGCTTTGGTATTTGATGGCTTGTAGATTTTTCCAATAAGTATGTGAGTTCTTTATGACTAATGTTGAGTCCATGGATTATACGCACTCTCACCCTTCCATCATTGCTAGCCTCTTCGGTACCGTGCATTGCCCTTTCTCACATTGAAAGTTGGTGCAAACTTCATCGGTGCATCCAAACCCCGTGATATGATACGCTCTTTCACACGTAAACCTCCTTATATCATCCTCAAAATAGCCACATACCTACCTATTATGGCATTTCCATAGCCATTCCGAGATATATTGCCACGCAACTTTCCACCATACCGTTCATCATGACACATTCGTCATTGTCATATTGCTTAGCATGATCATGTAGTTGACAGAGTATTTGTGGCAAAGCCACCATTCATAATTCTTTCATACATGTCACTCTTGATTCATTACATATCCCGGTACACCGCCGGAGGCATTCATATAGAGTCATACTATGTTCTAGTATCGAGTTGTAATCATTGAGTTGTAAATAAATAGAAGTGTGATGATCATCATTCTCTAGAGCATTGTCCTAAGTGAGGAATAAAAAAATAAAGGCCATAAAAAAAAGAGAAGGCCCAAAATAAAAAAATGAGAGAAAAAGAGAGAAGGGACAATGCTACTATCCTTTACCACACTTGTGCTTCAAAGTAGCACCATAATCATCATGATAGAGAGTCTCTTGTTTTGTACTTTCATATACTAGTGGGAACTTTTAATTATAGAACTTGGCTTGTATATTCCAACAATGAGCCTCCTCAAGTGTCCTAGGTCTTCGTGAGCAAGCAAGTTGGATGCACACCCACTTAGTTTCTTTTGTTGAGCTTTCATACATTTATAGCTCTAGTGCATCCGTTGCATGACAATCCCTACTACTTGCATTAACATCAATCGATGGGCATCTCCATAGCCCATCGATTAGCCTCGTTGATGTGAGATCTTCTCCTTTTTTGTCTTCTCCACATAACCCCCATCATTATTCTATTCCACCCATAGTGCTATATCCATGGCTCACGCTCATGTATTGCGTGAAGGTTTATAAGTTTGAGATTATTAAAGTATGAAACAATTGCTTGGCTTGTCATCGGGGTTGTGCATGATGAGAGCATTCTTGTGTGACGAAAATGGACCATGACTAAACTATATGATTTTGTAGGGTTGAACTTTCTTTGGCCATGTTATTTTGAGAAGACATAATTGTTTTGTTAGTATGCTTGAAGTATTATTATTTTTATGTCAATATAAACTTTTGTCTTGAATCTTTCGGATCTGAATATTCATGCCACAATTAAGAAGAATTACATTGAAATTATGCCAAGTAGCACTCCGCGTCAAAAATTCTTCTTTATCATTTACCTACTCGAGGACGAGAATGAATTAAGCTTGGGGATGCCTGATATGTCTCCAACGTATCTGTAATTTTTGATTGCTCCATGCTATATTATCTACTGTTTTGGACCATATTGGGCTTTATTTTCCACTTTTATATTACTTTTGGGACTAACCTATTAACCGGAGGCCCAGCCCAGAATTGCTGTTTTTTTGCCTATTTTAGTGTTTCGAAGAAACGGAATATCAAACGGAGTCCAAACAGAATGAAACCTTCGGGAACGTGATTTTCTCACCGAATATGATCCAGGAGACTTGGACCCCACGTCAAGAAAGAAAGGAGGCGGCCACGAGGGTGGAGGGCGCGCCCCCTTGCCTCGTGGGCCCCCCTTTGCTCCACCGACGCACTCCTTCCTCCTATATATACCTACGTACCCCCAAACGATCAGATACGGAGCCAAAAACCTAATTCCACTGCCACAACCTTCTGTATCCACGAGATCCCATCTTGGGGCATGTTCCGGAGCTCCTTCGGAGGGGGTATCCATCACGGAGGGCTTCTACATCATCATAGCCTCTCCGATGAAGTGTGAGTAGTTTACCTCAGACCTTCGGGTCCATAGTTAGTAGCTAGATGGCTTCTTCTCTCTTTTTGGATCTCAATACAATGTTCTCCCCCTCTCTCGTGGAGATCTATTCGATGTAATCTTCTTTTTGCAGTGTGTTTGTTGAGACCGATGAATTGTGGGTTTATGATCAAGTCTATCTATGAACAATTTTTTAATCTTCTCTGAATTCTTTTATGTATGATTGTTTATCTTTGCAAGTCTCTTCGAATTATCAGTTTGGTTTGGCCTACTAGATTGGTTTTTCTTGCCATGGGAGAAGTGCTTGGCTTTGGGTTCAATCTTGCGGTGTCCTTTCCCAGTGACAGTAGGGGCAACAAGGCATGTATTGTATTGTTGCCATCGAGGATAACAAGATGGTTTTTTTATCATATTGCATGAAACCACCCCTCTACATCATGGCATCTTGCTTAAGGCGTTACTCTGTTTTTAACTTAATACTCTAGATGCATGCTGGGTAGCGGTCGATGAGTGGAGTAATAGTAGTAGATGCAGGCAGGAGTCGGTTTACTTGTCTCGGACGTGATGCCTATATACATGATCATACCTAGATATTCTCATAACTATGCTCAATTTTGTCAATTGCTCAACAGTAATTTGTTCACCCACCGTAGAATACTTATGCTCTTGAGAGAAGCCACTAGTGAAATCTATGGCCCCCGGGTCTATTCTCATCATATCAATCTTCCATCACTTTATTATTGATTTTCTTTTTTACTTTGCATTTTATTTTAGTTTGCATCTTTATACCAAAAATACCAAAAAAATTATCTATCATCTCTATCAGATCTCACTCTCGTAA
This sequence comes from Aegilops umbellulata, assembly GCA_032464435.1. Lineage (NCBI taxonomy): Eukaryota > Viridiplantae > Streptophyta > Magnoliopsida > Poales > Poaceae > Aegilops > Aegilops umbellulata. Next base: position 314,920,019 of record CP136056.1, on the reverse strand, counting down.
GTGACCGTGAAGGGATTGACAACCCCTAATCGCGTTGGTTGCGTTGAGCTATTTGTTTTGTGTAGGTACGAGGGACTCGCGCGTAGCCTCCTACTGGATTGATACCTTGGTTCTCAAAAACTGAGGGAAATACTTACTCTACTCTGCTGCATCACCCTTTCTTCTTCAAGGAAATCCAACGCAGTGCTCAAGAGGTAGTAGGCCTCATATGGGCCGAAAGACGTCATGGGCCATCCGTGGACCGGAAGTTACAATGGGCTGGAATTATATTGGACGACCCACATGAGCTGCTCGACTGATTTTGGAAAGGCCAAAACGGGCCATGAGTTAGTGGGCTGTAAATGGACTACATGCGAACAGGCCCTTAACAGGCTTTCCATGAGTCGGCCCGCTAGATTTTGACCAAGTCAAATGGGACGACCTTTTTAACCTAAATGGACCACTATTAGGCTATGCCACATGTCAACATATTATAGGAGCCTCCTGTCCATTGAACGGTTGACATCTGTCCCAACGCGGAGCTGACACGTGGTTCCTTCGGCTAATGAGGATTTTACAGGTGGAAATCGCCATTGGTTCTGGCTGTTAACGGGTTATCGGATCCAAAACCGGACCCGGTAGCTTAACGAAGACCCGTTACGGTGGATGCCACGTGTGGGTTACCCTTGACAAAAGCACCTCCATGATGCGCCATTTATCGTCATGGAAGTGGACACTTCCCTGATGATAATTTGAATATTGTCATGGAACACTTCTACGACAGCACAGGTATGACTATCTTGATTCTGTCATAAAATCTTCATGGATGTACATGCATGACATAAATCATTACCTACTGTGACAAACATGTATCATGACGGAATTGTTTTTTTTTGTACTGAAGAGCCTAAGCTTGGGGGAGGTTATCACCACTTCTACATCAAGATGTGGCGCTACTTGAATAAATTGTAACGAGGTTGTACTTAAACTCGAGGAGCTTCAAAACACCCATGTTAGTTTGTTCCAACACCTTGCTTTTTATTTGCTTTTGCCTTTGTAGTTTTTCGGTTGCAAGTTAGTTTTCAAAAACCAAAAAAATAGAATAAGCTTTGCTTTGCTCTTGTTCTTATTTAGCCCCTTGTAGTTCATTACATTTTGTTTTCAGAGGAGTTAATCTATGCCAGGACAATGAGGAACGCAGGAGTAAGGAAGAGAAGTGTGTAAATTGGCAACCGTGAAGGTATGTCCTATGACTCCCGTCTTTTGCACTTGGATACTTAGAGTAGATGTAGTAGTTGTATGTGTAATATGTGTAGATGGGAGTGAGTCTTGATAGTTGATACAAAGGTTTTACTCTAGTAGCTAAAATAATTTTGTAGCCTTTGTTTTCTTTAGTTTGGACAACAAAGACTTGTCGTGGGACAGTTTCAAAATGAAATGAAATTAACCAAGTATAACCTTGCACAAGAGAAAGTCTTTCAAGACTTGGGAGTTGACAAATTGTAGTCGAAGCGATGTTTAACATGCTCAACCCCAAGTTGTTAATTTTAATAGACTTGATAGCACTTGTGGATTAAATTGTCTAGAGGAACTTAGTTGAAAGGTGGGTGAGATTATGCCAAAAATATGTGTTGTATATCTCAACATGGTGTTACAGACTCCGGCTGGTGCCATGGCCTTTGCTACCACATACGCGTTTACGTGTGTAAATGTGGCTTCATCACCCTTCTAGATGTTATGCTGAGGACTCCACTGGCCAATGAACGATCCACCAAAAGCGATAGCTCAGATTTTGGCTAAGAGTTTGTTACCGTACGTAGTGGCAACACTACAAACGTATATTATTCGGCTTTCTATTGAATGGATGTGTATGTGGTAAATAAAGGGGATTGATCAAAAGAGCTCGAAAGAGACAATATTGCTAAAGCTCCATAGTTCCCAAACATTAAGCCACAGGAAAAACCTATGCATGATCACTTATTTGGCATAATCTCCTTCATGTGACAATGAAAGTTCCAGCAAACAATGATTGAAACAAAGTGTTTGAGAGCCTAGAGGAGGAAACAATTGCGGGTGTGCTTAGGAGCACTTGAGCATCATGTTTTACTACATGATTTCTACTCCCTAACTTATGTTTTCATGGCTCCATCTTAAGAAACTCTTTCGTGCATTCCCGGCAAGCAAGTGTTGTCTAGATTAAATCAAATGAAGTGTTGCAAAGTTGTTTTATCTAGTAGATCAAGAACCTTGTGTTGATTATCTTTGCTTCACTAACACTTGCACTATAACCATGTGACCGCTATATCTATAATAAGTTTTTAGGTCAAGAAGCGGAGGGCTATCTAGGCATACCGATCGTAAGTGAACCAAAACCTTCTCGTTATTTAAGTTTAAACAATTGAGTTCCTCGTGCTTCAGATTTGTCTTTGTGTTGCTTGAGGACGATCAAGTTTAAGCTTGGGGGAGTTTATGAGTGATATTTTATAGTCATTTCAACCTTGTTTAAACTGAATTATTTCAATAAAAGAGAGATATTCGCTCCGATATTGCCACTAATGACTAATGAATGCAAACGTTTCCACAAATCCTCTCTTTGATATTTTTTCCACGGGAAATGGGCTAAAAAGGGAAGAGATCACGTGGGAGAAAGGAAAGGAAGGAAAATGGAGAAGAAATAAGTCACCAGGAGGCGTCAGAAGGCCACCAACAACTTTCCATGCGACCGCACGCGTTCGCATGAGCGGTTGTTTGGCATGGAAATCGAGGCAGGTCGTCCACCTAAACAACTTTCATAAAGGGAACCCCGTCGAAATGTCAACAAAAGGGGGAGAAAGAGGAGCGTCGAGCACAGCCACAACCCATTCATCATCATCTTCATCCACAAACCCCAGCCGCCGCCATTTTCACCTCCATAGCCATCTCCACCACCATAGTGCCCTCTCATCTAGTTCATACTTGTAATTGTGCATCGCACAAGGCATGTATTGTAAGACATATTGCAATCAATCAATCCCAAGATGTGTTCTTCAATTATTTCTTCTCGTGATCTGATATCCATGTGTGAGTAGTTCGGTAAGGTATGGGGTGAGGCATGAGCCTTGCAACCCCAGGTATTTGGTGAAGGGATCAATGGAAGTCTTTGACACAACGTCTCATATGTGTGAAATAAAATTGTTTCGTGAAGTATCTCTTACCTTGTCTGCAATCTTCATCCTTGCAGGTACCCAGGATCATGGAGATTGAGCATCGGTGAGGCTAGGAGCAAGGGGACCATGAAGTATTATACCAAACACTGGGGACAATAAGGTTTAGTAGGGTAACATGGATCATATCCTTGGGCATTCATGAGGTGTAGTCATTAAACGCCCAATGCTTTTGTCTGATATTATTATCTTAATTATCGGGGCAACCCCACGAGACGGATAGGGCCTTCGGTAGGACAACTGATTCTTGATGCAGGACTCACGTCGGTCAAGATGTAATTTGGACACATCCCCCACTCCGATACGAAGCAGGCACCTCTTGATGGGTGACTTTCCGAGCACAAACTAATATCATTTTTTATCCCAACAACAATACATGGTTGTAAACATTAAGACCCTATCCCCGTACCTTCTTTTTATTATAAGTGTTGAATCACAATTTGCTTGCTGGTCCGGTCAAAAGCTGGATTTGGCAAAAGCTTGCTAGAGACCATTGCTTCAAGGGAGTCTTCCTCTCGTGGGTTCGATACCCAGGGTTGCCTCTGGGAAAATAGGCGTGGAATACACTTTCTTGTTCCAATACCGGATCAATAAAAATGAGATATCAGTTTGCCAGCCCCACGACAATTCCAATAGAGAAGACTCACTGCGCTAGGCGGGATCCCAGAGGAGGGCCCGCCCTCTCGTATTTAACTCTGAAAATTTCATGCTTCTTCTTGAGAACGTGTGAGACGACATTCTTTAGGGGTTTTGTGACATCTACCATCACGTGAACTCTGAAAAAGTTGCCCTCAAAGTCTTGAGATTTTGGCTCGGTGTAGATGAATTCCCCTACTGTTGAAGCAAGGGACTTGATCAAGTGAAAGAAACTATCCGGTATATCATGTATCTGGATGCACATGACTACCTTGTCCAGTGCAATTGTTGTTAGTCTAATAAAACCATCATACAACGCGGTCACCACGGCTTTTCCATTGAACTTCAAGGGCCCTTCATCCATCACACGTTCTCAGTCATCGAGGCATGAAAACTACATCGTGTAAAGGTCGTCGCTGAGCGACCGGATCTTTACCTCACGCGGCAGATCCGAAGCAACCATCATATTTTTTGTAGAACTAGTACTGGCTATAGGGTCTGTCTATGTGTATAGGTGCGACCACCATCCACCTGGTTGCTTCTTCTGGCAGACCATCGTCTTCCACAACTACATCAACAAGGTCATCTTCCTCAAGTCCAAGCTCCTACTTCATCGCCTCAAGATCACTTTCGGCTGAGCCAGATCCTGAGCCTGACGCCGATCCATTAATCTTATCTCTCGCCCGAAATCTCCATAGGGGTGACAAGCACCGTCGTGGGGAGGAGAGAGAACCCTAACGAGAGGGGAGTTTCAATGCCGTGCAGGTGCTTAGGCTAAATTGACACATGCAAGAGATTATCACCGGAAGCCCGAAGCACCGGACAATACCGGAAGCAAACGCCGAAGCACATGGTCAAAGCGTACAGGAGCAAAACAAAAAACTGGTTTTCCCGTGAAGTATACAGCGCCTTAAACATGGTGCATGTCACAAATTTCTTGCCATAAAAGAGTGTCTACTCCCACAGGGCTATTTTTGGCGAACCTCCTCCACGCTTCAAGCTCCACCGCAGCCTACGACCAGTGAACGAGCAGAGCTCGCGCGGGGGCGGGGCGGCAGTGATGAGTGAGCCAACCACCACCACGGGCGAGCGCAAGGGGCAAGGGCCAGAGTGCGAAACGCGGAACCCAAACCAGGCGGCCCCCGGATTTCAAAGCTCACAAGCGAGCCAGCCATTCGCCTCGAACCCCGCGGGGAATCCCCATGCGGAAAAAACGCCAGGAGCGGCCTCCCCGCGCCTCCCACCCGGCGCCTGCCACCTTGCGCCCGCGCGGTTGGCCGCGCCCGCGCGCCCTCGGCATCGCCCCGTCGGGCGCTGGCTCCATTTCAGAGCTCGCCTGCCACTTGGCGCCGCGCCCCCGTCTCCGATTCTCCGCCCGCCCACCCATCCCTCCCATAAATGCGCCCCGCGCTGCCCCAACCCTAGCCGCCGCATCCTCCGCCTTGACCTCCTCCTCCTCCCCCCGGCCCGCCGGCATGGCCGCCATCAGCAGCAGCAGCAGCAGCAAGCGCCGCTCCCCCTCCGCTTCCACCACCTCCTCCTCCTCCGGCGGCGGAATCGGCGAGTACCGGCCGCAGCTCGTCACCCGGAAGCGGAGGTCCGGCGGGCGCGGGCCCCGCGGCGGCGTCCGGTGGATGCCGGCGATCCGACCAGTGAGTGCCTCGGAATTCATGGCCACGTCCTACTTGCGCGTAGGTGGTTGATCCTCCGTATATATGGGATCTCCGCGGAGGTGGTGGGCCGTGTGGTGGCGGGGAGTGGTGCGGTGGGCTGGAGGCCCAGGGGCAAGAGGGGGGCGATCGTTCGTTCCTTCCTTCCTCCTCATCGTCCCGGATTTTGAGTTTTGATTGGTGGACAGCGATCGAGGCGCCTCTAGGTGTTGACGTTTGTGGTTGATTGGGGCTCTGATCTGCCCGATTGCCGATTTGATTAGTGCATTGTTGCGAGTCTAGGGGATCTTTGCAGGTCTTCGTTTGAATTCCACGATCAGATTTCACCCACCTAGCGCACGGGTGTGTGCTTAGGTGTGAATGTGATGAATTGATTTTTTTTTTGCTCGATTGTTGTCGTTAGTGCTAGGCTACAGGTTATGGTAAGGGGTGATTATTGTACTTCTCTGTCGGATCTATGACGTTGATGGTCCGTTCACTGATAGTTTTGGTCAGTCATTAACTCATCGTATAGTACTAATTATTCATGTTTGGGAACTAATAATCAGAGTAAGATTTGGGAACTCATGTTCTGTCGTGTCTCATGTGGCACATGGATAGAATATGTCCTGTAGGTCCCATCTTGCAGTTTCAGTGTAACAAGAACACTTAGCGGTTCGCATCATCATGATGTCAATGTAGTTATGTGCAAGGGTAACAAGAGCACTTGCCTGGCTGTGTGCATCACTCGGTGCAGAGGCCGAGGGTCTTTCCCCTCTTTCTGGAAACAAAAAACAAGAACACTTGCGTGGTTATATATATCACAGCAGTGCACACTAACTTTAGCTACAAGTGCATGATTTAGTCCTTCACATACTCACTTTCTTTTGTCAATGTTGTTATGTGCATTGCACATTTACTGTGTCCACAAATGTCGTGTTATTCCTATTTCCAGGAGGCGCTGCAAAGTTTGTAGGAATTGTCCATACATGTGCTTTCTCTAGTAGCTTACTGCAGCACAATAATCGCAGGAAATAGCAGCACATGTTAATTGGATTTTTCATTTCAATGAATCTTTTGGCTTTTTTTTTCCATAGCATGGGGCATGGGCCACAACAGTAATTATGTAGGGCAGTATATACTAGCTGATACATTATGTGTACTTGTGTACCAGTGTGCTGACTGGAAGGTCTGGTAGATCATCTGGTATGAATGTAGCAGTGTTTCTTGGGACTGGGGTTCTTGAACCTTAATGGCCCCAAGTAACTTTTTTAAGCTTAATGCAATTTTCAGGTGCTAGTTATGTTTTCATGTTTGATTTGGACTTTGTAGTGTGATCTATCTTATATTTTAAACAGAAGCTATGAAAATTATCTGCGCTGTTCTTAAGCTGTTTAAGAGGCGAGAAACTGTGCGAACGTAGCATCATTTCTATTACTATGATGGACAGAACTGGTGTAAGAGGGCATCTGTAGTACAATTTAAGACACTTTCTATTGACACATTTGTCACCAGCTTAAGATAGTCATTTCTACGTTGACTAAGTTGTACACAATCTACAATTTGCAGCTATTTATTTTCCGTTGGTTGAAGCATCAATGCTCAGGATCGTTGACTTAGAAATAAGAATTTCCGTTTCAACTTAGAAATAGATACATCTAATGTGGTACTTAATATTTTTTTCTACCTGCTCTCTAAATGAATTCGTGTTTTTGTGATAGGTAAATGAGCTGGATTTAAATAGAGTTGCTCTAGATCCAAATGTAAGATTTATGCAAAACATATAGGAAGTATCTTTTTTTAGAAAAGGAAACAGTGTTAATCAAACTAGTGCATTGTATTAAAAGATTCTACAATGTTTGTGTAGCATCAAGTGGCTGGGTTGCGAGTTATTCTGCAGAAGGAGCTCCGTAATAGTGACATAAGCCAGCTTGGGAGAATTGTTCTCCCGAAGGTGAGTTCTTATTTAAACAGCTTTTACACACTTCATTTTACCATCATAGTCCATGCTCTCTAACTGTTGACACTTGTCTCCGACACTAATTGCACAGAAAGAGTCGGAGGCTTACCTCCCAATTCTGACATCAAAGGATGGCAGAAGTCTACGCATGCATGATTTGCTAAATGCACAACTGTGGACATTCAAGTACAGGTTGGCCAGTTTTGTTCTTTTTGCGTTAATGTTTGCTGCTATGAGCTACAGTACCCATATGATCTTTGTTGTACCTCACTTCTACTATCTCAGCCATAAAATTGACGAAAATCCTGTGAAAGAAGCACAATGGCATGATTATGATGGTGGTAATTTATTTTAATACTCTGCCATGTGTAACAAGAGATGAATCGTATCAGATAAGGTAGTTTTCTCTAAAACCATCAGAAGTACGACATGTGAATATGAATCATGTTACGAATGTTCTTAGTTGCAGTGACATCCCTGCATTTATGTTTATTTAGTCCAGCATATCCAGTACAATGACACGGTTTATAATCTCCATACAGATACTGGCCGAACAACAAGAGCAGGATGTATGTACTTGAGAATACTGGTAAATACCTTTATTTTCATCATATTTATTCTGTTGCACTTGTGGATCAAGTTCTTACATTTTTCTCCCTCTCTTAAACATCCCAGGGGATTATGTCCGAACCCATAACCTTCGAGTGGGAGACTTCATCATGATATACAAAGACGATGACAAAAACCGATTTGTACTTAATCTTTCTTCCTGGTTATTTAAGCATTTTAGTCATTTTGGCACATAGCCGGTAGTTGCTTACTGTATGCTGCTTTGTGTCATGCAAAGGTCATCCGAGCAAAGAAGGCGGGAGATGATCTAGTTGCTTCTTTGCCACAATTCCACGAGCATATCTCTTCCATTCTGCCAATTCCAGAAGTTGATGACTATGTGTCTCTAATCCCACCACCAGCTGACATCTCTGCTTTTGTGCCACAAGCTGATGAGAATTACGAGATGTTCGATGGGATTTTCAACTCTCTGCCAGAGATACCGGTAGCCAATGTGAGGTACTCAGACTTCTTCGACCCATTCAGTGATTGTATGGACATGTCAAATCCCTGCCTGAACGCCAACAACTCAGCTAATCTGGCAAGTCATTTCCATGATGAGAGGACTGGGCTTTCTTTGTTTCCCAACCCAAAGTCTGGGCCTCTGATGTGAGATCCAGCAAAACTGCTGGCTCCTAGCATACTACCCTACATGAAGCTCAGAGTCACCAGCCTTGACGCCGTAGCTGTACATCCAAATAATTGGTGTCCTCATTTTGTATTGTACTGTATATGCTTAACTGTTGCTTATGTGTAGAAGGTTTCAGTTTCTGTTTTTAACTGAAGGTTTCATCAGACGGAAATGCTATAACCGTGTTCAGCTCAGTGCACAATTGTTGTTCTGACATTTTCAAGCTCCTGAACGTGCAAATACAAAGACGAAAAATGCAGTGTGCATTTTTGGCTAGGTTGCCTGTGCCTGGTAATAGATGCAAGCCAAATTATCTAGGACATGAATTGCTGGACGGCATGCTGCAGAAAGCACAAAGCGGCTGTGTTTGCATGTGATCCTTTGCCACATGCGGACTTGATATTTCGTTTCTGATATAAGTAAGTGGAAAAATAATCCTATATGATAAGTTTCTGTCAACTCTTTTCGGTTGCCTGGTTTCCTGCCTGACTATTTATTACTCCCTCCGTTCACTATTATAAATCGGATGTATTTGTTCACTCATTTTATTTTGTATGTAGTTCATATTGAAATATACGAAACATCTTATAAAAGTGAAGGAAGTACTTAAGAAGCGTATGATACTCTTCGTGGACCTATGGAAGGTGTACCTTTTTCCTTTTATAGAGGAAATCAACGGGGGAGAATTCTCCTATATTTCTGCTGCTCAGTGCTCGGATTGGTAGCTGGTTTGTTAAGGTATGTACCTTTTTTTTAACAAGGCAAAAGACTTGCCATTTTTAGAAGTTTGTGAGATACACACCGTTTAAGTGGCACAACGCTAACTAATTACTCTCACGGCATCCTTAATAAGGCTAACAATCACAGCCACCGGTGCCGCTTTATTTCTAAAGACACGCGCATTTCTTTCCTTCCAAATCTCCCATACAACAAGGTGGATCAAGGATTCTTTGATGTGCAATGTTGATGATTCCTTGCCACCAAGCTTTAACTGTAGGAAAACTATGACAATTCGTCATGTCAACTTGAAGATCCAACCATGAGAACACCTTCCAAACGCGAGTTGTGAACCGACACTTGAAGAGGATGTGGGCCGCCGATTCCTGCACTTGGCTACAAAGAGGGCATTGATCGCAATTGAGCCATCCTCTATGTTGAAGTCTATCCGCTATCCAAATCCTGTTTTGAGTGACCAACCAAGCAAAAGATTTGCATTTTGGGGGGTGACCAATTCTTCCAAACCATGTCATGCAAGGGTGAACGGAGATGTCCAGCGAATCGGGCCTTGTAAGCCGACGATGCAATGTATGTCCCATCATTAGTGAACTTTCATATGGTAGAATCACGAACTCCGTGTTGTATGTTGACATTAGCTAGCTTTTCCCAGAGAGTGGCGAATTGTTGAATGTGAGCAAGCGTCATCCCCTGTTGGGTATCAATGTGACTAACCCAAGCATTATCCCTCAAAGCATTGTCCACCGTGGCCGCCTTTTTTCGTGAGATCTCGAATTTTTTTTAGTGCAATGTCTTTGGGCCTCATCCCCTCTAGCCAAGATGACTCCCAAAATCTCGATGTTGTGCCATCCCCAATTGTAACCTTAGTGGCCGCCGCGAAGCTGTCCCTATCCTTATTGTTGCACGGAGTTCCCAAGCCAAACCAAGCTCTCAGAGGGTCATCCCATTCAAGCCAAAGTCACCTTAAGCGCAGCGCAGTAGCGAACTTCCCTAGGTTAAGAATTTCGAGGCCCCCAAACTCCTCAGGCTTGCAGACTAGCTCCCAATTGATTTTACACTTGCCGCCAGACACCTTGTCCGAGTCAGCCCAAAGCACCGGAAGGTCAAGCGGTGTAAGATGGTAGATGGCCACAGCCATGAGGACCGCTTTGACAAGGGTCATTCGACCTGCAATAGCAACATGCATCCCTCTCCATTGTGCAAGCTTCCCGACAGCTTTACCTTCTAAGTGTTGCAACTAGACCCTCCTCAACCTTCTGATCGCAAGTGGTAAACCAAGATACCGGATGGGGAAGAAAGAGCGGCATGCCGGGAAAGACTGCAAGACGTCATCAAGTTCAATGCCCTCACATCAGATCGGCACAACCAGACTCTTAGTGTAGTTGGTCACCAAGCCCGTGGCCTCCACGAAGGAGGCAAGCATAGTGGTGAGGAACTGGACATCTTCCTTGCGCAGAAAAAACCCGCATCATCGGCGTACAAAAAGAAGCTCGGATGCCCTCTAGTCGACCACCAAGAGGGTGTAGGTGGCCCTGTACGGTGGCCTTGCTCAAATTATGGTGCAACGGGTCGATGGCTAGAACGAAGAGCAAGGGGGACATCGGGTTGCCTTGTCGAAGACCACAAGCATGCTTAATCGGGTCCCCGACGATCCCATTGAGAAGCTTGGTGGCAAGGAATCATCAACATTGCACATCAACGAGGGTATAATTCTCCCTCCGTTGAGCTTTTACTTCTTATATCCCGACAAAAGAAAAGAGGTTTTGTTGCCGCGATTTTTAGAGACTAACTGCCGCGATTTTTGCAAATGAATTTGATGATAGATCAGCTCTACACGATCTGAAGAAGGAAGCATGGAGTATCTCTAAGCTAATGGATAGCTTCATAGTTTCAAAGATTAGGCGTTCGGCTAATGAGGTGGCCCATCTAATAGCTAAGTTTAGTTTTGATAATAGAGCGGATGGGATTCTTGTTAATGATGTACCGCCGTGTGTGGTGAATTATGTAATGAACAATTGTAACACGTCCTTTGATTAATTAATATATTGAGATGGTGTTAAAAAAGAGAATTTTTTTAACTTCTTAGCTCCATGAATCTAATTTCAGTGTTAGATACATACGTTTCAGGGACAGTTATTTTCAAACTGAGGAAGTAGTATATTGTGCCTACCATTGGCCTGTCTGTAACGAACCCGAGATCTGATCTAGAATTTGGGAGAGAAGCAGAGAAGAGAGTAGGTGAGAAGCGTGTGGGAGGAGGAGATAGTTCAACTGATCACTTCTTGATGCCTTCATCGTTCTCCGTTCGGTAATAAGTAGCTGGCTACATGGGCCAACCCTAGTCTAGCACGGCTTGCTTACAAGGCCCAAGCCTAGATCACCACGCAGGGTGTTGCAAGTCCAGTTAAGTTTAGACTGAACTTGCACTGCTTCAGTCCATTGCATATGACAAACTGCTATCATCTGCAGGCGCGACATTGTCCCCTCCTTGAGATGTGTCCTGCTCCCATATGCTGGCGGATGGAACCATTGCCGCAATACGTCGTAATCTTCCCAGGTGGCTGCAGAGGAAGGCATGTTGTCCCACTGGATCTGGAGCTGCACGACTGGAGCGTTGCCCTTCTTCATCATCTGTCGGTCCAGGATGGCAGCTGGTTGTGCTTCACTGGTAGTAAGGTCCGGTACCTTGGGGAGCTCGGAGAAGACAGGTGTATAGTCGGGGATGAAGGGCTTCAATTGTGAGACGTGGAATATCGGATGGATGTGGCTGTCCGGAGGAAGCTAGAGAGGTATGCTAGGGTGCCGATGCGCTTGGTGATGACGAACGGTCCAAAGAACTTGTATGCCAATTTGCGGCATGGGCGGTTGGCGACTGAGGATTGAGCTATGGTGGAGCGCGGAGATCAGCTTGGTTTGCAGTGGGGAGTTCGGAACGATCCATAGGCGGCCGCGCTGCCTAATGACTCCTTGTTGCAGGGTGCGACCTTGGTCGTCCGTGTTCGAGATGGCGAGCAACTCCTCTGCGTCCGGGTCAGTCTCGTAGGAGTTGGCGACCTCCTCGAGTCACTGGGGTTGACACATGGAGAGCGCGTCGAGCGCCAGTAGGTGGCCGACTCGAGATAGCGCATCCGCAGCAGTGTTGTCGCTGCCCTTTTTGTAGCGAACGAGAACTGGAGGCCAACGAGCTTTGCCATGGCCTTTCTCTGGAGTTCACTAGCCAGTTGTTGGTCACCTAGGGCGCACAGGCTCTTGTGGCCGGTGACGATCTCGACCAGTGCACATTGGAGATACGGCCGCCACTTGTCAATCTCCATCATCACCGCTAGAAATTCTTTCTCATATGTGGAAAGCTTCTGGTTGCACACTCCGAGCGCCTTGCTAAGGTAGGTCACGAGGTGACCATCTTGCCTGAGTACCATGCCCATGCCCGTGTCGCAGGCGTCGGTCTCGATGGCGAACGGGCGGTTGCAGTCTAGGAGCGCGAGCACAGGCGTGCTCACCATGGCCTTCTTGAGCACGACGAAAGCGTCCTGGGACTTGTTGCTCCACTAAAATCCCTTCTTGGTAAGCAGCTGGGTCAACGTCTTGGCGATGATGCCGTAGTGAGAGACAAACTTGCGGTAGTAGCCTGTAAGGCCAAGGAAACCATGTAGCTCTGTTGGTGTAGTTGAAGGAAATATGCCCTAGAGGCAATAATAAAGTTATTATTTATTTCCTTATTTCATGATAAATGTTTATTATTCATGCTAGAATTGTATTAACCGGAAACATAATACATGTGTGAATACATAGACAAATAGAGTGTCACTAGTATGCCTCTACTTGACTAGCTCATTGATCAAAGATGGTTATGTTTCCTAGCCATAGACATGAGTTGTCATTTGATTAACGGGATCTCATCATTAGGAGACTGATGTGATTGACTTGACCCATTCCGTTAGCTTAGCACTTGATCATTTAGTATGTTGCTATTGCTTTCTTCATGACTTATACATGTTCCTATGACTATGAGATTATGCAACTCCCGTTTACCGGAGGAACACTTTGTGTGCTACCAAACGTCACAACGTAACTGGGTGATTATAAAGGTGCTCTACAGGTGTCTCCGAAGGTACTTGTTGGGTTGGCGTATTTCGAGATTAGGATTTGTCACTCCGATTGTCGGAGAGGTATCTCTGGGCCCACTCGATAATGCACATCACTTAAGCCTTGCAAGCATTGCAACTAACGAGTTAGTTGTGGGATGATGTATTACGGAACGAGTAAAGAGACTTGCCGGTAACGAGATTGAACTAGGTATTGAGATACCAACGATCGAATCTCGGGCAAGTAACATACCGATGACAAAGGGAACAAACGTATGTTGTTATGCGGTTTGACCGATAAAGATCTTCGTAGAATATGTAGGAGCCAATATGGGCATCCAGGTCCTGCTATTGGTTATTGACCAGAGAGGTGTCTCGATCATGTCTACATAGTTCTCGAACCCGTAGGGTCCGCACGCTTAACGTTCGTTGACGATATAGTACTATGAGTTATGTATGTTGGTGACCGAATGTTGTTCGGAGTTTTGGATGAGATCACGGATATGACGAGGAACTCCGAAATGGTCCGGAAGTAAAGATTGATATGTGGATAGTAGTGATTGATCTCCAGAAAGGTTCTGGAATCCATCGGAAGGGGTTCTGGATGTTTCCCAAAATGTTTGGGCACGAGAACACTTTATCTGGGCCAAAGGGGAAAGCCCACGAGGCTTTTGGAAAGTGCAAAAGGAAGTTTTGCGGAGACCAGAGGCTAGACGCCAGGAACCCTGGCGTCTAGGGGGTAGACGCCGGGAACCCTGGCGTCTAGTCCTGGAGTCCGAGTGGGACTCTTGCCTTTCAGGCAAAACCGACTTTGAGGAGGTTTTTGCTCCAAGTTTCGACCCCAGGGCTCAACATATAAATAGAGGGGCGGGGCTAGCACCGAAGACACATCAAGAAACACCAACCCGTGTGCCGGCAACCCTGTCCCCTCTAGTTTATCCTCCATCATAGTTTCTGTAGTGCTTGGCGAAGCCCCGCGGAAATTGTTCTTCACCAACACCGTCACCACGCCGTTGTGCTGCCGAAACTCATCTACTACTTCGCCCCTCTTGGTGGATCGAGAAGGCGAGGACGTCATCAAAATGAACGTGTGCAGAACTCGGAGGTGCCGTGCGTTCGGTACTTGGATCGGTCGGATCGTGAAGACGTACGACTACATCAACCGCGTTGATAAATGCTTCCGCTTACGGTCTACGAGGGTACGTAGACAATACTCTCCCCTCTCGTTGCTATGCATCACCATGATCCTACGTGTGTGTAGGAATTTTTTGAAATTACTACGTTACCCAACAGTGGCATCCGAGCCAGGTTTTATGCGTAGATGTCATATGCACGAGTAGAACACAAGTGAGTTGTGGGCGATATAAGTCATACTGCTTACCAGCATGTCATACTTTGGTTCGGCGGTATTGTTGGATGAAGCGGCCCGGACCGACATTACGCGTACGCTTATGCGAGACTGGTTCTACCGACGTGCTTTGCACATAGGTGGCTGGCGGGTGTCAGTTTCTCCAACTTTAGTTGAACCGAGTGTGGCTACGCCCGGTCCTTGCGAAGGTTAAAACAACACCAACTTGACAAACTATCGTTGTGGTTTTGATGCGTTGGTAAGAACGGTTCTTGCTCAGCCCGTAGCAGCCACGTAAAACTTGCAACAACAAAGTAGATGACGTCTAACTTGTTTTTGCAGGGCATGTTGTGATGTGATATGGTCAAGACGTGATGAGATATAAGTTGTTGTATGAGATGATCATGTTTTGTAACTGAGTTATCCGCAACTGGCAAGAGCCATATGGTTGTCGCTTTATTGTATGCAATGCAATCGCCCTGTAATGCTTTACTTTATCACTAAGCGGTAGCGATAGTCGTAGAAGCATAAGATTGGCGAGACGACAATGATGCTACGATGGAGATCAAGGTGTCGCCCCGGTGACGTTGGTGATCATGACAGTGCTTCGGAGATGGAGATCACAAGCACAAGATGATGATGGCCATATCATATCACTTATATTGATTGCATGTGATGTTTATCTTTTATGCATCTTATCTTGCTTTGATTGAAGGTAGCATTATAAGATGATCCCTCACTAAATTATCAAAGTATAAGTGTTCTCCCTGAGCATGCACCGTTGTGAAAGTTCTTTGTGCTGAGACACCACGTGATGATCGGGTGTGATAGGCTCTACGTTCAAATACAACGGGTGCAAAACAGTTGCACACGTGGAATACTCAGGTTAAACTTGACGAGCCTAGCATATAACAGATATGGCCTCGGAACACGGAGATCGAAAGGTCGAGCGTGAATCATATAGTAGATATGATCAACATAGTGATGTTCACCGTTGAAACTACTCCATCTCACATGATGATCGGACATGGTTTAGTTAATATGGATCACGTGATCACTTAGAGGATTAGAGGGATGTCTATGTAAGTGGGAGTTCTTAAGTAATATGATTAATTGAACTTTAATTTATCATGAACTTAGTCCTGGTAGTATTAGCATATCTATGTTGTAGATCAATAGCTCGCGTTTAGCTCCCCTGTTTTATTTTGATATGTTCCTAGAGAAAACTGAGTTGAAAGATGTTAGTAGCAATGATGCGGATTGGATCCGTGATCTGAGGATTATCCTCATTGCTGCACAGAAGAATTATGTCCTTGATGCACCGCTAGGTGACAGAACTATTGCAGGAGCAGATGCAGACGTTATGAACGTTTTGACAAAAGCTCAGTATGATGACTACTTGATAGTTTAGTGCACCATGCTTAACGGCTTAGAATCAGGACTTCAAAGACATTTTGAACGTCATGGACCATATGAGATGTTCCAGGAGTTGAAGTTAATATTTCAAGCAAATACCCAAGTTAAGAGATATGAAGTCTCCAACAAGTTCTATAGCTAAAAGATGGAGGAGAATAGCTCAAGCAGTGAGCATGTGCTCAGATTGTCTGGGTACTACAATCACTTGAATCAAGTGGGAGTTAATCTTCCAAATAAGACAGTGATTGGCAGAGTTCTCTAGTCACTATCACCAAGTTACTAGAACTTCGTGATGAACTATAATATGCAAGGGATAACGGAAACGATTCCCAAGCTCTTCGTGATGCTGAAATCGATGAAGGTAGAAATCAAGAAAAACATCAAGTGTTGATGGTTGACAAGACCATTAGTTTCAAGTAAAGGGCAAAGGGAAGAAGGGGAACTTCAAGTAGAACAGCAAGCGAGTTGCTGCTCAAGTGAAGAAGCCCAAGTCTGGACCTAAGCCTGAGACTAAGTGCTTCTACTGCAAAGGGACTGGCACTGGAAGCGGAACTGCCCCAAGTATTTGGTGGATAAGAAGGATGGCAAAGTGAACAAAGCTATATTTGATATACATGTTATTGATGTGTATTTTACTAGTGTTTATAGCAACCCCTCGGTATTTGATACTGGTTCAGTTGCTAAGAGTAGTAACTCGAAACGGGAGTTGCAGAATGAACAGAGACTAGTTAAGGGTTGACGATGTGTATTGGAAGTGGTTCCAAGATTGATATGATCATCATCGCACACTCTCTATACTTTCGGGATTAGTATTGAACCTAAAATAAATGTTATTTAGTGTTTGCGTTGAGCATGAATATGATTGGATCATGTTTATTGCAATACGGTTATTCATGTAAGTTAGAGAATAATTGTTGTTCTGTTTACATGAATAAAACCTTCTATGGTCATACACCCAATGAAAATGGTTTGTTGGATCTCGATCGTGGTGATACACATTTTCATAATATTGAAGCCAAAAGATGCAAAGTTAATAATGATAGTGCAACCTATTTGTGGCACTGCCGTTTAGGTCATATTGGTGTAAAGCGCATGAAGAAACTCTATACTGATGGACTTTTGGAATCACTTGATGCTTGCGAACCATGCCTCATGGGCAAGATGACTAAGACTCCGTTCTCCGGAACAATGGAGCGAGCAACTGACTTATTGGAAATAATACATACTGATGTATGCGGTCCGATGAGTGTTAAGGCTCACAGCAAGTATCATTATTTTTTGACCTTCACAGATGATTTGAGCAGATATGGGTATATCTACTTGATGAAACACAAGTCTGGAACATTTGAAAAGTTCAAAGAATTTCAGAGTGAAGTGGAGAATCATCGTAACAAGAAAATAAAAGTATCTACGTTATGATCGCAGAGGTGAAATATTTGAGTTACGAGTTTGGCCTTCAGTTAACACAATGTGAAATAGTTTCACTACTCACGCCACCTGGAACACCACAGTGTAATGGTGTGTCCGAACATCATAACCGTACTTTATTGGATATAGTGCAATCTATGATGTTTCTTACCGATTTACCACTATAGTTTTGGGGTTGTGCATTAGAGACAGCTGCATTCACGTTAAAAAGGGCACCATCCAAATCCGTTGAGACGACACCATATGAACTTTGGTTTGGCAAGAAACCAAAGTTGTCGTTTCTTAAAGTTTGGGGTTGCGATGCTTATGTGAAAAGTTTCATCCTAATAAGCTCAAACCCAAATTGGAAAAGTGTGTCCTCATAGGATACCCAAAAGTTACTGTTGGGTACACCTTCTATCACAGATCCGAAGGCAAGATATTCGTTGCTAAGAATGGATCCTTTCTAGAGAAGGAGTTTCTCTCGAAAGAAGTGAGTGGGAGGAAAGTAGAACTTGATGAGGTAACTGTACCTGCTCCCTTATTGGAAAGTAGTTCATCACAGAAATCTGTTCCTGTGACTCCTACACCAATTAGTGAGGAAGCTAATGATGATGATCATGTAACTTCGGATCAAGTTACTACCGAACCTCGTAGGTCAACCAGAATGAAATCCGCACCAGAGTGGTACGATAATCCAGTTCTGGAGGTCATGTTACTTGACCATGACGAACCTACAAACTATGTGGAAGCGATGAAGAGCCCAGATTCCACAAAATGGCTTGAGGCCATGAAATCTGAGATGGGATCCATGTATGAGAACAAAGTGGGGACTTTGGTTGACTTGCCCGGTGATCGGCAAGCCATAGAAAATAAATGGATCTTCAAGAGGAAGACAGACGCTGATAGTAGTGTTAATATCTACAAAGCTAGACTTGTCGAAAAAAGGTTTTTTGACAAAGTTCAAGGTGTTGACTACGATGAGATTTTCTCACTCGTAGCGATGCTGAAGTCTGTCCGAATCATGTTAGCAAATTGCCACATTTTACGAAATCTGGCAAATGGATGTCGAAAATACATTCCTTAATGGATTTCTTAAAGAGGAGTTGTATATGATGCAACCAAAAGGTTTTGTCAATCCTAAAGGTGCTAACAAAATATGCAAGCTCCAGCAATCCATCTATGGACTGGTGCAAGCATCTCAGACTTGGAATATACGCTTTGATAAGTTGATCAAAGCATATAGTTTTATACAGACTTGCGGTGAAGCCTGTATTTACAAGAAAGTGAGTGGGAGCACTACAACATTTCTGATAAGTATATGTGAATGACATATTGTTGATCGGAAATAATGTAGAATTATTCTGCAAAGCATAAAGGAGTATTTGAAAGGAGTTTTTCAAAGAAGGACCTCGGCGAAGCTGCTTACATATTGAGCATCAAGATCTATAGAGATAGATCAAGACACTTGATAAGTTTTTTCAATGAGTACATACCTTGACAAGATTTTGAAGTATTTCAAAATGGAACAGTCAAAGAAAGAGTTCTTGCCTGTGTTACAAGGTGTAAAATTGAGTAAGACTCAAAGACCGACCTCGGCATAAGATAGAAAGAGAATGAAAGTCATTCCCTATGCCTCAGCCAAAGGTTCTATAAAGTATGCCATACTGTGTACCAGATCTATTATATACCCTACACTGATTTTGGCAAGGGAGTACAATAGTGATCTAGGAGTAGATCACTGGATAGCGGTCAAAGTTATCCTTAGTGGAATAAGGATATGTTTCTCAATTATGGAGGTGACAAAAGGTTCGTCGTAAAAGGGTTACGTCGATGCAAGTTTTGACACTGATCCAGATGACTCTAAGTCTCAATCTGGATACATATTGAAAGTGGGAGCAATTAGCTAGATTAGCTCCGTACAGAGCATTGTAGACATAGAACTTTGCAAAATACATACAGATCTGAATATGACAAACTCGTTGACTAAACTTCTCTCACAAGCAAAACATGATCACACCTTAGTACTATTTGGGTGTTACTCACATAGCGATGTGAACTAGATTATTGACTCTAGTAAACCCTTTGGGTGTTGGTCACATGACGATGTGAACTATGGGTGTTAATCACATGGCGATGTGATATAGATTATTGACTCTAGTGCAAGTGGGAGACTGAAGGAAATATGCCCTAGAGGCAATAATAAAGTTATTATTTATTTCCTTATTTCATGATAAAATGTTTATTATTCATGCTAGAATTATATTAACCGGAAACATAATACATGTGTGAATACATAGACAAACAAAGTGTCACTAGTATGCCTCTACTTGACTAGCTCGTTGATCAAAGATGGTTATGTTTCCTAGCCATAGACATGAGTTGTCATTTGATTAACGGGATCTCATCATTAGGAGAATGATGTGATTGACTTGACCCATTCCTTTAGCTTAGCACTTGGTCATTTAGTATGTTGCCATTGCTTTCTTCATGACTTATACATGTTCCTATGACTATGAGATTATGCAACTCCCGTTTACCGGAAGAACACTTTGTGTGCTACCAAACGTCACAACGTAACTGGGTGATTATAAAGGTGCTCTACAGGTGTCTCCGAAAGTACTTGTTGGGTTGGCGTATTTCGAGATTAGGATTTGTCACTCCGATTGTCGGAGAGGTATCTCTGGGCCCACTCGGTAATGCACATCACATAAGCCTTGCAAGCATTGCAACTAATGAGTTAGTTGCGGGATGATGTATTACAGAACGAGTAAAAAGACTTGCCGGTAACGAGATTGAACTAGGTATTGAGATACCGACGATCGAATCTCGGGCAAGTAACATACCGATGACAAAGATAACAAATGTATGTTGTTATGCAGTTTGACCGATAAAGATCTTCGTAGAATATGTAGGAGCCAATATGGGCATCCAGGTCCCGCTATTGGTTATTGACCAGAGAGGTGTCTCGATCATGTCTACATAGTTCTCAAACCCGTAGGGTTCGCATGTGATTTAACAGGAGGCAGGGGACACAATGTTTTACCCAGGTTCGGGCCCTCTTGATGGAGGTAAAACCCTACGTCCTGCTTGATTAATATTGATGATATGGGTAGTACAAGAGTAGATCTACCATGAGATCAAGGAGGCTAAACCCTAGAAGCTAGCCTATGGTATGATTGTTGTTCTGTCCTACGGACTAAAACCCTCCGGTTTATATAGACACCGGAGAGGGTTAGGGTTACGCAGAGTCGGTTACAATGGTAGGAGATCTACATATCCGTATCGCCAAGCTTGCCTTCCACGCCAAGGGAAGTCCCCTCCGGACACGGGACGAAGTCTTCAATCTTGTATCTTCATAGTCTAGGAGTCCGGCTGAAGGTATAGTCCGGCTATTCGGACACCCCCTAATCCAGGACTCCCTCAGTAGCCCCTGAACCAGGCTTCAATGACGACGAATTCGGCGCGCAGATTATCTTCGGCATTGCAAGGCGGGTTCCTCCTCCAAGTACTTCATAGAAGATTTTGAACACAAAGGATAGTGTCTGGCTCTGCAAAATAAGTTTCCACATATTGCCATAGAGAGAATAATATTTACACAAATCTAATCTGCTGACGTATTCCGTAGCGTGACATCACACTACGACCAAGCCTTTATTCGAATCGTTTTTACTCCCCCACCTCAGCGCGTTTTGCGAGGTGGTTTCCTTGGCACGTCTTGTCAAAGCAGAGATAGTGTCCCCTTTATTTACGGGATTCTCATCAATACGGATGTGGGTAACCCAACCGCGCCATTGATTACGGCGCTTGGGAGATAAGCGAGTTTTATCAGGCCGGTGGGGACGCATAGCCGCATCCACCCATACAAGGGGATAAGGATCCACCTTTTTACCTACGCCTTCTTCCTCCTTTTGTGAAAGTGCGTTATATCGACTAGAGGGGGAGGGGGTGAATAGGCGATTTTTATGAAATTCTTCACTGAGGAATTTGCTCGTGAGGAAATTCCTTAGCGAAGAACTACTAGCAGCGGAATATGTACTCAGAGGTAAACATAGCAGAATACATGCATGGTCATCATGATGAAATGAAGACACAGACAGAGTACAGAAAGCGTAAACACAGGATAGCACAATATGAAGACAAACAGACTGAAGAAATTGAACCGAGGAAATTGAGAAAGTCTTCAGTCAAAGTCTTCAAACACAGATATGATAAACAAACAACACACTACTGAGGAAATGAAAGAGTTGAGGAAATGGAACCAGTAAGCTTGGTGAAGACAATGATTTGGTAGACCAGTTCCAACTGCTGTCTCAGTTGTACATCTGGTTGGAGCGGCTGAGTATTTAAACTCGAGGACACTTAGTCCCGGACACACAGTCCTCACCGTATTCTCCTTGAGCTAAGGACACACAGTCCTCGCCCAATCACTCGTGGTAAGTCTTCGGGTGACTTCCAAACCTTCACAGACTTGGTCACTCGGCGATCCACAATTCCTCTTGGATGCTCTAGACCTTGACGCCTAACCGTCTGGAAGAAGCACAGTCTTCAAAGGTAACAAGCGTCAGATCCACGCAGGATCAATCTCTTCAGTGATGCTCAATCACTTTGGGTTTGTAGGTGTTTTGGGTTTGGGTTTGGATTTTCCTCACTTGATGATTTTTGCTCAAAGTCCTCGGAGGATGGGTTGCTCTCAAATGACAAGTGTCAAGTTCTCGCGGAGCAGCCAACCAGCTAGTGGTTGTAGGGGGCGGCTATTTATAGCCTAGGGAGCAGCTCGACATGATAAGACATAAATGCCCTTCAATGATATGACCATTAGGTGGACAAGATATTTTAGGACAGCTGGCGCGTAGCACAACAACGGTCGGGAATTTGAGGTTCAAATTCCTCAGGGCTATCATGTTCCTCATTGTGTAGGCAATTCGCACTGGCGAATTCCTAACTCCTCAGTCAGAGCAAAGTCCTCAGTGACCAGAAGAACTGCGTCTCTGTCACTGAAGAAATTGACTGAACTGTATGAGATTTCCAATTGCTTCACTCGAAGGGATTGGTAGGTGTAGGATTTGAGTTGAGCATCACATGGAAATTTTCTCCTTAGTATTTCCTCGACCCCCTTTAACAGTACGGTGTTTCCTATGACTCAAGAAAGAGAAAATGAAACTACGAAAACAAAAGTCTTCACGCTTCATGTTCCTCGAATGAATACCAAGTCTTCAAGGTTACACCAATTTATTCACTTTCAAAGTCTTCAGAATGTCTTCAGTATATCAAAGTCTTCAGTCGAAGAACTTCATTTTTAGGGGTCGACTTTCTCTGTAAATATCAAACTCCTCATAGACTTATAGACCTGTGTACACTCATAAACGCATTAGATACTTAACCTATAAGTCTTCAATACACCAAAATCACTAAGGGGCACTAGATGCACTTACAATCTCCCCCTTTTTGGTGATTGATGACAACATAGGTTAAGTTTTCAACGGGGATAAATATATGAAGTGTAAAAATTGATATTGAGGAATTTGATTGCAAGATATAGAAGAACTCCCCCTAAAGATGTGCATAGTGAGGAATTTGCTTTTGAAGCAATGTACACTTGAAGAGTTGAATCATGGAGATCTCCCCCTATATCTTGTAATTCATACACGCATTCGACATATAATATGAAGAATTTGAAATGCATGATGAAATATGGTGCCTGATGTAATTCAGCATGCGTGCAATAATATTAACGGGGAATAAGCATGCAGAATAGCGCATCAAAGTATCAAAGCATAGTGCAACAAAAGTATCAGCGCACCATCGGACTTAAGATTACAACTCGATCGAATAAAAGTTTCGGAAGAACGAGAGTTGTAACTTAAAAAAACGAATATGCCCTTATTATAGACCCGCTTGAAGACTAACTCAGATTTCTCCCCCTTTGTCATCAAATGACCAAAAGGATCGAAAACTGAGGACTAACGCCCCTGAAGATTTTCAAGTTGATGAAGGAGCGCCAGCGTTGTTGGGGTCGGTCGTTGAAGTAGGGCCTGCTGCAGTGTCGTCCAAATCTTCATTTTCATCAGTCTCACGCGATGAAGAATATGAACTGGACACCAAAGAAGGAACTGGGACCTTCTTGTATTTCTTCGGAGGAGGTGCAGACCAGGCAAATTCTCCGTTGAGACCCATTTGCTTCAAATCATCAGCATTGTACACTTGAGATAGAACAGCCCAGGTGCGGTTGAGGGTTTCATGAAGGTAGTAGTGGTTTTTTTTCACTGCATTGTGTGTGGAAGTCATGTTGTGAAGAATTGAACCAAACTGACGCTTGACCCATTTGTGATTGCGATCAACCTTTTGATGAAGACTGAGGAGTAACTCACGATCAGTCATCACCCTGGGTGCTGTGGCTTGAGGATTTGGCTTGGCAGTGTTAGCAGCAGAGTCATGTGTGGCAGAGTCATCATTGGTGGAATAAGAAGCAGCCTTGCGAAATTGACCATCCAATGGACGAATGCCTTCATCTATCACAGCAGTGGCCTTGCCCTTTTCTTCAGCTGAGGAAAATGTCCATTTGAGGACTTCAATGGGAGGCAAGTAGCTGCAGTGGTTGAGAGTTTCAGCCTTGTAGTTGAGTGAAGACCTTATCCTGATGAATTTCATTATCCAAGGTGCACAAGGCTTCAGCTCAAATGGTGACATAGCAATGTTGGCCAGAGTCCTCATGAAGAAATCATGGAAGTTGACGGGAACGCCATGAATGATGTTGAAAAGCATATTCTTCATGATGCCAACGACTTCTTCATCAGTCGAGTCGTGGCCTTTGATGGGACTCATTGTCTTCGTCAGAATGCGGTAGACAGTCCTTGGCACATACAACAGTTCCTTGATGAGGAATTTGGTTCTAGGAGCTTGCCCTGGCTTCAAAGGCTTCATCAACACTTGCATATAGTGATTTGAAAGCTCAGGTTCGTTGTACACACAACGCGCATCTTCAGTGGGTGGACTCAGAGGAAGGACACGAAGCAATTCAGATGCTGGGGCCTTATAATGGGTGTTCTCAGTCATCCAGTCCAAAACCCATGAGTTGACATCTTCAGAGTTGCCGGTGATGTGCAACGTTGCATAGAATTGAAGAATAAGTTCTTCATTCCAATCGCATATATCTGTGCAGAAGTTGAGCAGCCCAACGTCGTGAAGAACACTGAGGACTGGCGTGAAGCACGGCAAAGACTCCATATCCACGTGAGGAATATGAGCATGGTCGAAGACTTTGTCTTTGTTGTAAAGCACTGAGGAATAGAAATTTGCTTGGCTGGCTGTCCAGAAACGCCTCTTCCTTATGCGAGCAGAGTCATAGGGATTGTATTCGGTGAAGAACACATGCTCGCCATAGAAGTCTTCAGCCTTGAATTTCTGTTTGCGTGAGAACGGATCCTTTGGTCTTGGCAGAGGAGTGTCAGTGAGTTGCATCACGACCTCAGGAATCACAATCTCAGGTTCTTCAGGCTGAGGAATTTCAGGATTTTCCTCAGGTGCAGTCACCTTGTCAGTTTCAGCAGCAGTTTCTTCAGCACTAGTGACTGGAATTTCTGCATTCGCAGATGCAGTGGGATGAGTTTCTTCAGAGCCCATTTGAACAGTTTGAGCAGGGGAGTGAGGAATTTGCTGCAGGGGAGTGAAGAGTGGGGAATTGGGATGCTGACTTTCCCAAAAGTCGTTATTCATCAACGGGGTTGTGCTTCCAATATCCACATCTTCATCATCAATTTCTTCAACACCAGCCTCTTCAGCATCAAACTGAGGCATTGGTGATGAGACCATTGGGGTTGAAGGGATTGCATCTGCTTCAATTTCTTCATCAATCTGCTCTAACGAAGCAGCAGATTGAGTTTCTTCATCTGATCCACTAGGGATCTCATAATCTTCACCAAAAGGAACAAGGTCCTTTGATGGCATGTAGGAGATAGGAACAACATCAATTGGATTAGCAAACGAGCTGGTCATGGGCTTCATCTTCTTGGGAGCTGAAGATTCTGAAGCTTGTGATGCTTTCCTCTTCTTCACAGCAGCTCGCTCTGCAGCCTTGGTTTTCTTCACATCTAATGCAGATGGAAGAACTGGAGTTGGCGTAGGCACAGGAGGAGCTGAGGAATCTGGTTGATTTTCCTCAGGCGCAACTGATGCAGTTGCCCTGGTTTCTTTATTTTCTTCAGGCGCACCACTAGTGGATGCCCTGGCAATTTCGTCAGCGGCTGGAGCAGAGTCATCAGCCCTGGAACTAGCATTTTCTTCAGCAGCCTGAACTTCATCAGCGGTGCTGACATGTTCTTCAGTTTGCTGAACAGATGCTTCAGCTTGAGGAATGAGTTGTGTTGAGGCTACACCCTTGGTGAAGGTATCAGTCAGCCTTACAAATCTGACCTTGGCTCCTTGCCAATCAGCATAGTACGAGTCAAAGTTGTCGTTGAGGGCTTTGATCTCAGCCTGCATCTTGACGAGTTCTTCAGGCTTCATTGTGAGAACATTTTTCTTCAGTAGCTTCTCTTTGCGGTACTGCGATTTCTTGATCTCTCTGGCCTTATCATATTTCCACTTCTCCTCTTGGATGAAGTGAGTCAACATGTGACTTTGACCAGGTGTCAGCTTGAAATCAGGCATAGGTGTGTTAGGATCCTTATGCTAGAGATCAATATAATCTAGGATCGCCCTTGGATCCAATAGCAGGGGCTCAGGTGTGCCTTTGGCTTTAGCAGCCCTTTCTTGTCGGTCTCTGATGATTTCAGCAAGTTCTTCTTCATCAGCTTCATCATCATCAGATGGCACAGTGAAGACTACCTGCTTCTTCTGAGGACTTGTGCGAGTGCCGCGTCCAACAGTAGCCTTTTTCTTCAGCAAAGAGGGTCCAGCTGAGGAATTTGGTGCAGCTAAAGAACTAGCTGAGACACCAGAGGCAATAGAGATGCCAGTCGTCCTTTGGCATGAGGCCAGATGCACGGGTGCTGAGGACTCTGTCGGGACAGCTAAGGACTTTGGTGGAGCAGGAGCAGCATGAGGAATTTGCTTTGAAGATTTTGAAGATTCTGGCCGAGAGGGCACAACTGAGGAACTTGGCCGTGAGGGCATTGAAGACGAAGCACTTGGCTTGCGAGCGGGCTTCTTGAGCATTGCTTTCTTCGGCTTGACCGAGGCCTCAGTGGCAGCAGCAGCAGCAGCAGAGTCTTCATTGAATTTCCTCACTGCTTCTCTGGCTTGCCTTGCCAGTTTAGCTTGGCGCTTGGCCCATTCTTTAGGAAATTCCTCACCGCGTTTGATGCTAGTGGGATCAGCCACTTGGCTAGGTGCCAATGGAGGTCTTTGGCATGGAGGGTTTACTGCGAATTTCTTCATATACTTGGGAGTGACGTATCTGTACTCCCTCCATTCACGTGCCCATCTCCTTTCAATTTCTGTATGCGCACCTTGCGCTGATTTTTATCTTCCTCGGGAGGTGTGCAGTACCCAGCATAAATGTCCTCAGGGATTTCAAAGGCAGTCATGACCTCAGGCCTCTTTCCTCCTTTCTGTGGCCTTTTACCTTCAGCCATTTTCTTCAGATGAGGAATTTGAACAATTGAATTTTCTGAAGAAGTATGCAACTTTTCTTCGAGGAACGCTGCAAATGAGTTAAGTTGATGAGAACCTAATGATTCAGCAGCGGACATGTGTACCTGTGAACAGAGTATAGTTGCGAGGAATTTGAAGAGGTCATATGCGTTCTCAGAGGGTTTTTTATAAAGAACAAGTTTGAGGAATTTGACCAGATTCGTCTTGAGGAATTTCACTAAGCGCTTTATATCTTAGGCTCCAGAGTTGTATAGATCGAGGATCCACACAATTGAGGAATCTTGAAGAAATGAGGCTTAGGGAAATGAATCAAGAACAGACAGCATGTGAGGTGTTTTGTGTGTGAGGATCTGAAGTATAAAAACACCTTTGAAGATTTTGTAGAAAAGTTTCGAATCAAAGAGGGAAGTAAAATTAACTTTTAATTACCCTGAACGAAGAACACGACGAACTGGGAGTTGGAACAGTGAAGTTCGTCGATGCAGATCTTCCACGCCCTAACTTGGCGGAGGAAGACGTCTACGGCGGCGGCGGAGGTGAAGATTTCCGCGGTCGGCGCGAGTACGACGGTGACGAGGTCGAGGCAGTGAAGCTCTTCCTCTCCGACGACGATGAAGTAGCGACGCCGCTAGGGTTTGGAAGCTCGAGCGAGGGAGTGAGATCAAGCGGGGTAAAAGAAGTGAGGATGGCGATAGGGGTATTTATAGCCGCGGTGAAAAACTGCTCGTCCAAAGATTTAGGACGAACGTGCCCCTGGCCGTTCTCCTTCTTGCGACATGTGTCACCCACGTACTGTGTAGTGGAGACCGTGTAAGATCGTGGATGGATAAAATAATGCATCGTGGGATGCGGAACGGTTTGAGCGGCAAAACCGAAAGTTTGGATAAGATTAGTTTTAACGTTCCGTTCGCAATTTCTTCAGCTGACAAGGACACCGTGAAGAATTTGAACGAGTTTCAAATAGAACGCACATGAAGAATTTGTGAACAGATTGGATTGAGTATAGCATAGAGGGGAAGGGTCCGATCACATCCACTTAGCAGAAAAGATCCAACTTGAAGAATTAGCTATAAGTGAATGCTGTAGAGGACATAAACTTATATATATATATATATATATATAT
This sequence comes from Aegilops umbellulata, assembly GCA_032464435.1. Classification (NCBI taxonomy): domain Eukaryota; kingdom Viridiplantae; phylum Streptophyta; class Magnoliopsida; order Poales; family Poaceae; genus Aegilops; species Aegilops umbellulata. The sequence continues at coordinate 314,891,644 of CP136056.1, read as the reverse complement.
ATATATATATATATATATATATATATATATATAGCCAATGAAGAAAAACGACGGCACAAGTGAAGACTTTGTAAAGTTTGAAGAATTTGAAAAACTAAATAATTTCAAAAGTTGAGGAAAAACTCAAGCCGAAGATTTTCAACTTTTGTGGTGGCGTGACCCACCGTATAAGAATGATGATTTCAGACACCGCGTACAATTGTCGTAGGGTTCTGAGAATCAAATTCTTCATTGATTTCTTCACACTTAGAGTGTTATTCTTCATTGATTGAAGAAAAATGTTTCTTCATGTGTTGCACATCTAAGTCATCAATTTTGCATAAGTGTTAGGATGAGTGCCTTTTCAAAGTACTTTCGAAGATTCTAAGATATTTATCTCACACCGCAACTTGCTAAATCTCTTCTCATCCAAGGGTTAGTGAAGATATCGGCTAGCTGTTCTTCAGTCTTCACATGCTCAATAGAAATGTCGCCCTTTAACACATGATCACGAAGAAAATGATGACGAATTTGAATGTGCTTTGTCTTCGAGTGCTGAACTGGGTTGTGAGCAATCTTGATGGCACTCTCATTGTCACAAAGGAGAGGCACATTCTTCACATTGATGCCATAGTCCTTGAGCGTTTGCTTCATCCATAGCAGTTGAGCACAACAAAAACCAGCAGCAATGTACTCAGCTTCAGCAGTAGATAGTGATACGCAGTTCTGTTTCTTCGAGGACCAACAGACCAAGGATCGTCCGAGGAAATGACAAGTACCAGATGTTGACTTGCGGTCCACGCGGTCACCGGCATAGTCAGAGTCTGAATATCCAATGAGATCAAAATCTGAGCCCTTGGGATACCATAATCCTAGTGTTGGTGTGTGAGGTAGATATCGAAGAATATGCTTCACAGCCTTACGGTGTGATTCCTTCGGTGCAGCTTGAAATCGTGCACACATGCAAACACTAAGCATTATATCTGGCCTAGATGCACATAAGTACAATAAAGAACCAATCATGGAGCGGTATACCTTATGATCGAAATCAGTACCATTTTCATCAGTGCATAGATGACCATTTGTGGGCATAGGAATTTTGATGCCTTTGCAGTCTTGCATGCCGAATTTCTTCAGGACATCCTTGAGGTATTTCTCCTGAGATATGAATATACCATTTCGCTGTTGACGAATTTGAAGACCTAAGAAGAATTTCAACTCTCCCATCATAGACATTTGATATTCTTCACTCATCATATAGGCAAATTCATCACTATAACGTTGGTCAGTACAGCCAAAGATGATATCATCAACATATATTTGGCACACATACAGTTCACCATCATAAAATTTAGTAAAGAGAGTGGGATCGAGTGAACCGGGTGTGAAGCCTTTCTTCATGAAGAATTCCTTCAATGTATCATACCACGCCCGTGGGGCCTGCTTGAGGCCATAGAGGGCCTTGTTAAGTCTGAAGACTTTGTCAGGATGTTTTGGATCTTCAAAACCTGGTGGTTGAGCAACATATACTTCTTCCTCAAGCTTACCATTGAGGAATGCACTTTTCACATCCATTTGATATAAGATGATATCATGATGGTTAGCATAAGCAAGCAATATGCGAATAGCCTCAAGTCTAGCAACAGGTGCAAAAGTTTCATAGAAATCAATTCCTTCAACCTGTGTGTAGCCTTGAGCTACTAGTCGTGCCTTATTCCTCACCACAACACCATTTTCATCTTGCTTGTTGCGGTAGATCCACTTTGTGCCAATGATGTTATGCTTGCGAGGATCGGGATGATTGACTAGTTCCCATACGTTGTTGAGCTTGAACTGATGTAATTCTTCTTGCATGGCCTGAATCCACTCAGGCTCCAGAAATGCTTCATCTACCTTAGTGGGCTCTGTGATAGAGACAAAAGCAAAGTGCCCACAAAAGTTAGATAGATGTGAAGCTTTTCAGCGTGTGAGAGGACCTGGTGCTCTAATGTCATCGATGATCTTCTCCACTTGCACTTCTTTTGCAACGCGAGGGTGAGCTGGTTGTCGTTGAGGAATTTGATCAGCATTTTCTTCACCATCAATTTCCTCAGCATTTTCTTCAGGTGCATCAGCTCGACGTTCTTCACGTTCTGGAATGAATTCTTCAGCAGATTCTTCAGTAGGAATGACATCTTCAGTAGCCTTGTGCTTGATAGAATCCTCAGGTGCAGGTTCATCTAACACAGAAGGTAGGTGCTCTCTTTGCGAGCCATTAGTTTCATCAAACCGCACATCTACAGTTTCAACAATCTTGTGAAGAACATTGTTGAAGACTCTGTAGGTGTGCGAGTCCTTTCCGTAACCAAGCATAAAACCTTCATGTGCTTTCGTTGCAAATTTAGAGTTGTGATGAGGATCTCTAATCCAGTATTTAGCACCGAAGACTTTGAAATAACTCACATTTGGTTTCTTGTCAGTGAGGAGTTCATAAGCAGTCTTCTTGAAGAATTTGTGAAGATATACTCTGTTGATGATGTGGCACGCAGTATCAATTGCATCAACCCAGAAACGACGAGGGGTTTTGTACTCATCAAGCATAGTGCGAGCCATCTCAGCAAGAGTCCTGTTCTTGCGCTCCACGACGCCATTCTGTTGAGGAATATAAGGAGCAGATAACTCATGAGTAATACCAAGTTCATCAAGATAGTCATCGAGACCCGAATTCTTGAACTCAGTGCCATTGTCACTTCTGATGTGCTTAATCTTCACACCAAAGTTGGTTGAAGCCCTCGAGGAAAATCGTTTGAAGACTTCCTGCACTTCAGTTTTGTAAGAGACAAGGTGTACCCATGTGTAACGAGAGTAATCATCAACAATAACAAAGCCATATTGAGATGCTTCATTTGAAACAGAGGAATAATGATTAGGACCAAAGAGATCCATGTGAAGCAATTCAAATGGACGAGTAGTGGTCATGATAGTCTTCGCTGGATGCTTGGCCTTTGTCATCTTTCTAGCTTCACAGGCACCGCACAAGTGATCCTTGAGGAATTGGACATTCTCAATGCCAATGACATGCTTCTTCTTTGCAAGCGTGTTCAAATTCCTCATGCCTGCATGACCAAGTCGTCGATGCCATAGCCATCCTTCTGAAGCTTTTGCAAGTAGGCACACGGCTGGTTGTGAATCTGCAGAGAAATCAACAATATACAAGTCTCCTCTCCTAAAGCCTTCGAAGACTTTGGAATTGTCAGCTTCCATAATCACAACGCAACGGTACTTGCCAAAGACAACAACCATATCAAGATCACAAAGCATTGAGACAGATATAAGATTATATCCTAAGGACTCAACAAGCATGACTTTGTCCATGTGTTGATCCTTTGTGATAGCAACCTTACCTAGACCCAATACCTGACTTTTGCTTTTATCAGCGAAGATGATATGCTTCATGTGTGACGCTGATAAGGGAGCATCCATCAACAGATTCCTGTCACCGGTCATGTGATTTGTACATCCACTATCAAGTACCCATTCAGTGGCTTTGGGTTGATCATCCTGCAGATGAATTAGTGCAACTTACGACCTCATATACTTCAGCAGTGAAGAATATGATATCACAATTCATCAGATCAATTTCATCAAGTAGTAGACAGATAAAACAGAGGGAGGACATGTGAAATGAAAGTTCATTTCATCATGGTTAGCCTGCGTCCTTTCAGGCATTTTTGTCAGGTCCCCAGCAAATTCTTCAGACGTTATCGTACGTCTGGAGACCTGACCCTGCAGAAGAGATTAGTTCTTTTTCTTCACCACCCACATCTGAAGGGGTGGCAAAGAGTTCATCACTCTGCGAGCTCCATATGAGAATGGTGGCAAAGCAGCCAAACCATTTCGTTTCACATAAGAGGGGTTAGGGTAAGCATATGCATAAGCAGAGAAATTCTTCGAGGACTTATGAACATCATGATTAGGAGAATAATGCTCATATTCATAGTTCTTGGCTCTTCCCTGTGAAACAGAGTTGTTAGCACGATGATGTTCATATGAGGACTTTGATCCATGTGAGGAATTTGATCCCCTTGAGGAATTTGGTCCGTATGAAGAATTTGATCTGAGGTTCCTTTTCTTCATAGGTGGTGTCATGAGGACATTCACCTGAAGACTTTCAAGGCACCTTTTGGGAACCCAGATTTTCTTCACAGGGGAACCGTTCCTGCAGTTAGTGCCAACATATCTAGCAAATACTTCACCATTCTGATTTTTGAACAGTTTATAGTTGGAGTCAAATGACTCATCAGAAGAATGGGAAGATTCACATGTATAGCCAGATAAATTAGATGGATCAACTGGAGGTCCCTTTGCAGCAACCCATGAGGTTTTGGGGTACTGCTCAGGCTTCCAATATGTACCATCAGCATTGAGTTTCCTCTCAAAGGCAATACCCTCTTTCCTAGGGTTCCTGTTGAGGATCTGCTTTTTAAGCACATCACAAAGAGTCTGATGCCCTTTGAGGCTTTTGTACATGCCTGTTATGTACAATTCCTTCAGTCCTGCATCGTCAGTAATACTAGCAATGTCCTCATATGAGGAATTAGTGATAGCAGAGGCAGGTGAAGAATTTGTAACATTTGAAGAATTTGAACATTCAGGTGAGGAATTAGCAGATTCTCGTTCAATGCATTTTAAACATGGAGGAATAAATTCTTCCCGAGCAGCGCTGATTTGTTGACCAAGTAATGAATCGCGCTCCTTCTGAAGATCTTGATAACTCACTCTTAGCTTCTCAAGATCTTGCTTCTTTTGAAGATATTCATAAGAAAGCTTCTCATGATCAGATAAGAGAGTGTTATGTTGACTTTGAAGGTTGTCAAACCTGGTCTGAAGTTTCTGAAGATTTCCAGTTAAGGCCTTAGTGCGATCCAATTCTTCACCCAACATATCATCACTTTTGTCTAGCATGTTTTGAACCTTTTCAAAAGCCTTTTGTTGTTGCACAGCGATCTTAGCAAGTTTAGAGTAGCTAGGCTTAAGATTTTCATCAGATTCATCATCACTAGATTCAGAGGAGGCGTATTTGAGTACCTTGGCACCTTTTGCCATGAAGCAATAGGTGGGAGCGTAGTCATCACTGCCTTCATCAGCCTTGTTGGTGAGATCACTTTCTTCAGCGTTGAAGATGGATTTGTTGACGAATGCAGTAGCGAGGGCTAGGCTCGCCACACCAGACTCAGAATCCTCAGATTCCTCTTCTGCTTCATTTTCTTCAGATTCAGCCTCAGAGTCCATTTCCTTGCCAATGAATGCCCGAGCCTTCTTGGAGCTGCTCTTCTTGTGAGACGAAGACTTCGAGGATTTTGATGATGAGGATTTTGAGGATTTCTTCTTTTTCTTCGCATCATCAGAACTGTAATCCTTGTATTTCTTCTTCTTTGATTCCTTTTCCCACTGAGGACAATCTTGAATGTAGTGTCCTGGTTTCTTACATTTGTGACAAAGCCTCTTCTTGTAGTCACTGGATGTGGAATCATTGCTCCTTGAAGGTTTTCCAAAGCGTCCACGTCTTGAGAACTTCTGGAATTTCTTCACAAGCAGCGCTAGATCATGACTCAGTTCTTCAGGATCACCAAGGCTGCTACCAGAGTCTTCATCTTCGGACTCAGATACTACCTTGGCCTTCAGTGCACGTGATCTGCTATAGCTTGTACCATAGAGATCTCTCTTCTCAGCAAGCTGGAACTCATGAGTGTTTAGCCTCTCGAGGATATCAGCGGGGTCAAGTGACTTGTAATCACCACGCTCTTGTATCATCAGTGCCAGAGTGTCAAATGAGGAATCAAGCGATCTCAGCAATTTCTTCACCACCTCATGGTCGGTGATGTCAGTGGCACCAAGTGCTTGAAGCTCATTTGAGATGTCAGTGAGGCGATCGAAGGTTTGCTGCACATTTTCATTGTCGAGTCTTTTGAAGCGGTTGAAGAGATTGCGAAGAACATCAACTCGAGAGTCACGCTGAGTTGAAACTCCTTCATTGACCTTGGACAGTCTATCCCAGATAAGCTTAGCAGTCTCCAAAGCACCCACTCTACCATACTGTCCTTTGCTCAGATGGCCACATATGATATTCTTCGCTTGTGAATCAAGTTGCTTGAATCTCTTCACATCGGTAGCGTTCAGTGAGGGTGAGACGGAGGGAACACCATTTTCCACAACGTACCAGAGATCGTTATCAATTGCCTCAAGATGCATTCGCATCTTATTCTTCCAGTAGGGGTAGTCCGTCCCATCGAAGGTAGGACACCCAGCAGAGACCTTGATCATACCTGCGGTTGACATAACTAAAACTCCAGGCGGTTAAACCAAAATCACATAGAACAAGGGAGTACCTTGCTCTGATACCAATTGAAAGTGCGTTATATTGACTAGAGGGGGGTGAATAGGCAATTTTTATGAAATTCTTCACTGAGGAATTTGCTCGTGAGGAAATTCCTTAGCGAAGAACTACTAGCAGCGGAATAAGTACTCAGAGGTAAACATAGCAGAATACATGCATGATCATCATGATGAAATGAAGACACAGACAGAGTACAGAAAGCGTAAACACAGGATAGCACAATATGAAGACAAACAGACTGAAGAAATTGAACTGAGGAAATTGAGAAAGTCTTCAGTCAAAGTCTTCAAACACAGATACGATAAACAAATAGCACACTACTGAGGAAATGAAAGAGTTGAGGAAATGGAACCAGCAAGCTTGGTGAAGACAATGATTTGGTAGACCAGTTCCAACTGCTGTCTCAGTTGTACATCTGGTTGGAGCGGCTGAGTATTTAAACTTGAGGACACTTAGTCCCGGACACACAGTCCTCACCGTATTCTCCTTGAGCTAAGGACACACAGTCCTCGCTCAATCACTCGTGGTAAGTCTTTAGGTGACTTCCAAACCTTCACATACTTGGTCACTTGGCGATCCACAATTCCTCTTGGATGCTCTAGACCTTGACGCCTAACCGTCTGGAAGAAGCATAGTCTTCAAAGGTAACAAGCGTCGGATCCACGCAGGATCAATCTCTTCAGTGATGCTCAATCACTTTGGGTTTGTAGGTGTTTTGGGTTTGGGTTTGGATTTTCCTCACTTGATGATTTTCGCTCAAAGTCCTCGGAGGATGGGTTGCTCTCAAATGACAAGTGTCAAGTTCTCGCGGAGCATCCAACCAGCTAGTGGTTGTAGGGGGCGGCTATTTATAGCCTAGGGAGCAGCCCGACATGATAAGACATAAATGCCCTTCAATGATATGACCGTTAGGTGGACAAGATATTTTAGGACAGCTGGCGCGTGGCACAGCAACGGTCGGAAATTTGAGGTTCAAATTCCTCAGGGCTATCATGTTCCTCACTGTGTAGGCAATTCGCACTGGTGAATTCCTAACTCCTTAGTCAGAGCAAAGTCCTCAGTGACCAGAAGAACTGCGTCTCTGTCACTGAAGAAATTGACTGAACTGTATGAGATTTCCAATGGCTTCACTCAAAGGGATTGGTAGGTGTAGGATTTGAGTTGAGCATCACATGGAAATTTTCTCCTTAGTATTTCCTTGACCCCCTTTAACAGTACGGTGTTTGCTATGACTCAAGAAAGAGAAAATGAAACTACGAAAACAAAAGTCTTCACGCTTCATGTTCCTCGAATGAATACCAAGTCTTCAAGGTTACACCAATTTCTTCACTTTCAAAGTCTTCAGTATATCAAAGTCTTCAGTCGAAGAACTTCATTTTTAGGGGTCGACTTTCTCTGTAAATATCAAACTCCTCATAGACTTATAGACCTGTGTACACTCATAAACGCATTAGATACTTAACCTATAAGTCTTCAATACACCAAAATCACTAAGGGGCACTAGATGCACTTACGCTTTGCCTATCCATCTCCCGCACACTCGAGCTCTAGCGCCCAAGCCCGCATTCCCCACCTCAACCTTCTCCAGTCATATCCGGAGCGGGAGGCAAGTGGATGGTCTCCTCCGTCACGGAGGGACACATCAAAAAACTGAGGAAGGCTGGATACTTGTCTAATGACATCGCGCACCGGCTTCCCGAAGAGGGGCAGCTCCTCCCCACCCCAAGGCCCCATGAGAGGGTAGTGTTCCTTCCCCACATCCTCCGCGGACTGGGCTTTCCTCTCCACCCATTTGTCCGGGGACTCATGTTCTACTACGGCATGGATTTCCACGATCTGGCCCCGAACTTCATCCTCAACATCTCTGCGTTTATCGTCGTGTGCGAGGCTTTCCTCTGCATCCGCCCCCATTTCGGCCGATGGCTCAAGACTTTCAATGTCAAGCCGAAGGTGGTGCGCGGCAACCAGACGGAGTGCGGAGGCGCCATGGCGGGCAAGATGCCCAACGTTCTGTTGCTCGAGGGCTCCTTTGTGGAGACCCTGAAGGGGTGGCAATCAGGGTGGTTTTACATCACCGAGCCGCGCGACCTTCAGTGGGTCGCAGCCCCCGAATTCCGGTCCGGACCCCCTACGCGGCTCACGTCCTGGAAAGAGACGGGCCTGTCGTGGGGCAGCAAAGAAGAGGTGACTGGACTGCAAAAATGCATCCAAGCCCTGGTGAATAATCAGCTCAAGCTTGTCAACGTAGTCCAGGTTATGCTCATCCGCCGGATTCTCCCGTGTCAACAACGGGCCTTCAATCCGTGGGAGTTCGACCCGGCGCAGCACCGAACTCTAAACAGGCTCTTCGACACGATGTACGAAGATGCCTGGCAGGTGCTTTTCAAGGGCGCCGAGGCTCCCGCATCCGCTTCCGAGGATCGTGGATTCAGCACGCAGCGTCACGCTAGTGCGGTAAGCTATTTGTACCTTTTACAAGGTATTAATTTTTCATAGTTTGACTCTATGCTGGATCTAAGCTCCCTTACCTTTGACAGGATTGGCAGGCGAAGTCCGGACAGATCGACTGTACGGCTCCTTTGCCCGAAGACCCAGCCGATGCTCGCTTAGCAAAGCTGCTGGTTCCGGCACCCTATGTGGTGCCAGAGAAGAAGGCCAAGAAGAAGGCCACAGGGACCCGAAAGAGTGCCCGACGCCTGGAGGTGTTGGATTCATCATCCGACGACTCTGAGACGCACTCCTCCCATGAAAAGGAGGAGGAGGAAGAAGAAACCTCTCCCCCCAAGCGGAGGGAGGAAAGAAGAGGAAGGCCGCCCCAACCGGGTAGGCCGAAGGGTCCAAGAAGGGGAAGACCCTTCCTTCGGACCACTCCACCGACGCCGACGACGGCGAAGAGGAATGGCCGCACAGGGCCAAGCGCCCGGCGAGATCATAACTGTTCGGACACCAGAGTAACTCATAGTGTTCCTTTATTGCACAACTTTCCCTTATGTCGAATATATCTATGCAGTCCGCCCAAGGCCGGGCTCGACGAGTCGTCGAGCGGCTCCCTGGATTCGTCGGATGTGAATTCACTTCCGCCCGCTACCTCCCCCCGCCCTACGGACGATGCCGAGGTGGCGTCCCAACGGGTTCCAAGCCAGGAGAGGGTGGTCCTGGAGGAGCCGCAAGGCGACCTCCCGGACTCCAGGAGTAAAGGGGATAGATCCCCCCAGGGCTCCAAGTCCGGCCCTAGGCCGGACACTGCTCCAGAACCTTCAAAGGTTCCAGAGTCCGGCGGGCGACCTCCTTCCAAGAGGAGCAAGCCCACCGAGCCGGTGACCCTCGTCCAACCGGAGGCGTTGGACAATCTGTTGGAGGTGCTTAAAGGCGCCTCCATCGAGGAGGAGCACCGCACCATTATGAGTGCGGTGGTCCAGAAGGTTCAGTCCGCCAAGAGCGGACTGACTGAAGCTTGTGCCAGCCTTTTAACAGGCTTTGAGGTAAGTAAAAATTGTGTAAAAATATTACCGCATAGACAGTAGCCCCTGATGCTCTGTTTGGAGTTCGGGAAGAAAAGCCGAATAGAGGATCAAATAAAATTCGAAGGAGTCTAACAGAAAGGAGTCAATATGCGTATGGAGGCTTCTCTGCTGGCGTCCGCCGCACTGACTGCGGAGGTGGACGCGCTAAAGCAGAACCGCGAGCAGTCCGAGCAAGAGGTCGGGCTTGCCAAGAAGCAGCTCGAGGACAAGGAAGGTAAGAAATACCTTGTTTAAATATATAAAAAAGTGCAATTGCAAAAAAATGACAGGATTAACATGGCTATTGCAGGGGCCACGTCTGAGGTGCCGACCCTTAAGCAAGCGATGTCCAGGCCAAGAAGAAGGCGGCCACGGAGTGCACCGAGCGGGAGAAGTGTGAGGCCCAGATTGGGGAGGTGCGGCAAGAGCTCCAGGCTCTCATGAAAAAACATGAGAGTTTGGAGCTTGACTCAAAGACGCGAGCGTCCGAGCTCGCGGTGGCAATTGAAAATGCCCAGTCTGCCAAGGCCGAATCCCAGAAGGCCCTCCAGGAGTTGGATACGGTGAAAAAGATAGCGGCGGGTAAGGCATTCTTTATGCAAAGCAAACATATAAGAGTGATTTACTTGTTACTTACCCGAATCCGGAGCTCTCCAGGAGCATTCGCAGATCTTCCCCGTAGCGTGTCCGATGCCGCCGCATTCTACCGAGCCGAAGAGGGCAGCTCGACGGAGAAGGTGTTCTGGTCTCAGTATGCTGAGGCCGGACACCCTGTGCCCCTGAGCGACCAGCTGAAGCAACTGGTCGAGCTCCACAAGGTGGCCTAACAGGCCATGAAGGGCCTCATAGTTCGGCTGTGGCCTGGAGAGGCTCTGCCTGGGAGCTACTTCGGGCTGATGCGGCGGCTGGTGGAGGCCTGTCCAAGGCTTTAAGTCATCAAGCGCTCCGTCTGCATCGAAGGTGCCTGTAGGTCCCTTGCCCGCGCTAAGGTGCACTGGGGCAAGCTAGATGCTGAGAAGCTTGTGAAGGACGGGCCACCGCCGGGGAAAGAGCATCGCAAGCCCGAGAATTATTCTAAGGACGTTCTGAAGGGTTCCCGCCTTATGGCGGATGAATGTTCCAAGGATGTAATTTTTGAGTAAAACTCGCCCGTGTTGTCCTGTGCGCTGAAAACTTGTTCATATGCACTAAGCAATGCTTTTTGAATTTAAAATATTACCTTCTGTGTGGCCGTTTATCAAATTTGAGAGATGGCGAGTCGTCGGCTTCTGCCCCCGTGCCACTAGTGCTGGGGTGTTCGGTATAAACCTGAGTGCTCTTTTTCCCATGTTTGGGTCCTTCGAGGGAGGCGCTCAGCACAACGAACAAGGCAATCAGACTATAATGCTTGAACACTCTCACTTAGCCATAGAATTCTATAATTTTAAATTTCGGCGAAGCCCCTGGTATTCGGAAGACCGAGTTCGGGGCGCTATCCACGCCTTGGCCGGACAGAGCTGACTCCTCGCTCTAAGCGGCATAAGTCTTTAGGGACTCGAAAAACCCTCTCGAACGACGACCAACTCTCGCTTCATCATGACAGTCAGTTTTAGCTTTCTCTACTGAGGTGCTGAGCCCAGCTCAACTGGGGCACAATCGCAGTAGTTCTCCTAGTGCTACCTTAGCCAATATAGAGGAACGTAAGGCACCAAAACATAGGAGCCGGGCAAACCCAACTATTGACCCAAGACATGATTCGGAGCCGATGCATATAATGCTATAAGTTTGGGGTGCCGCACTTGTTAAAGTGTTCGGGCTTCTCACACCATATTGAGGGGTACTAAAGCCCCTGGCGTATTTGGCCGTACCAAAGTGTACGGGTGCAACATGTCGTTAATGAACATATATTTGTAAAAGAGAGTAATGCAAAAATAGACAAAAACTATGCATTGTTTATTAAAAAAAGGCTGCGATCAAGGCAGAACGATACAAATAACGCGACAAGCAAAAGGTTGGACTATTTAACATGTCCGTTCCAGGGGCAAGCTGCGGAATGGTATGCGAAACACGTATACTGCTCGTGATAGAGACCACCTGAGAGTTTCGTTAATGCGGCGTGGCTTGTCTGCTTCCCTGGTTCTTGCATTGTTTGTGCGGCAATTGTACTGCCGGACAGGCCTTCCCAAGAATGGAGTCCTGAAAGTAAGAGAAAATTAAAAAATCGGCAGCCCCTAGTGCGGTTTAAGCCATGATTCGGGCGTGCCGTGATGCTGCCCCTCCCCCTGTACCCATGGTATTTCTAGAGCGTAGTTATGTACGCGAAGCACTGGTGTCGCATTTTCGCGAGGGCTGGGGTTGGGGCCGCATTGCTACGCCTGCTCGGAACGTGCCAGGCGGTCTTGTTGTAGGTTACTCCAGGCGCGCTTGACGGTGTCCGGACGTTTAATGGCCGGGCTGGAGAGCTGCCTGGAGAGGCTGCTTTGTACTTCCGCTGCGAGGGCCGCCGTGTGCTCCTCCGTTCGGAGAGAGCGTTCGGTGTTTCCATTGACCGTAATTACTCCTCGAGGGCCTGGTATCTTGAGCTTAAGGTATGCGTAGTGCGGTACCGCATTGAACTTGGCGAATGCGGTGGGCCCGAGCAGTGCGTGGTAGCCACTGCGGAACGGGACTATGTCAAAGATTAACTCCTCGCTTCGGAAATTATCCGAAGATCCGAAGACCACTTCAAGTGTAACTGAGCCTGTACAGTTGGCCTCTACACCTGGTATGACGCCTTTAAAGGTCGTTTTGGTGGGCTTGATCCTCGAGGGATCTATGCCCATTTTCCGCACTGTATCCTGGTAAAGCAGGTTCAGGCTACTGCCGCCGTCCATAAGGACTCTAGTGAGATGAAATCTTTCAATGATTGGGTCTAGAACCAATGCGGCGAATCCGCCATGATGGATGCTAGTGGGGTGGTCCCTTCGGTCAAAGGTGATCGGGAAGGAGGACCATGGGTTGAACTTCGGGGCGACTGGCTCCATCGCGTATACGTCCCTTAACGCGCGCTTCCACTCCCTCTTGGGGATGTGGGTTGCGTATATCATGTTCACCGTCCGCACTTGTGGGGGAAAACCATTTTGTCCACTGTTGTTCGGCGGCCGGGGCTCATCGTCCTCATCGCTATGCAGCCCCTTGTCTTTATTTTCGACATTTAACTTGCCTGCCTGCTTGAACACCCAACAATCCCTATTGGTGTGATTGGCTGGCTTTTCGGGGGTGCCATGTATCTGGCACAAGCGGTCGAGTATTTGGTCCAAATTGGACGGGCCCTGAGTATTTCTTTTGAATGGCTTTTTCCGCTGACCGGATTTATAGCCTCTGAATCCGGCATTAACTGCCGTATCCTCAGCATTGTCGCCCTTAATGCGGCGCTTTTGCTTATTGCGACGCGACCTGCTACTATTGTCTCTGGTATCCGAATTACCAGGGTTCTTGGTCATATTGTTGCTACGAGCAAGCCAGCTGTCTTCTCCCGCGCAAAAGCGGGTGATGAGTGTCGTGAGCGCTGCCATAGATTTCGGCTATTCCTGTCCAAGGTGTTGGGCAAGCCACTCGTCACGGATATTGTACTTGAAGGCTGCTAGGGCCTCTGCGTCCGGACAGTCGACTATTTGGTTTTTCTTTGTTAGGAACCGTGTCCAGAATTGTCTGGCCGATTCCTCTGGCTGCTGAATTATGTGGCTTAGGTCATCGGCATCTGGTGGTCGCACATAAGTGCCCTGGAAATTGTCGAGGAATGCGGCTTCCAGGTCCTCCCAACAACTGATTGATTCTGCTGGCAAGCTGTTAAGCCAATGCCGAGCTGGTCCTTTAAGCTTGAGTGGGAGGTATTTGATGGCATGTAGATCATCGCCACGGGCCATGTGGATATGAAGGAGATAATCCTCGATCCATACCGCAGGATCTGTTGTGCCATCATATGATTCGACGTTCACGGGTTTGAAACCCTCGGGGATTTGATGATCCATTACTTCATCTGTGAAGCATGGTGGGTGTGCGGCGCCTCTGTACTGGGCTATATCATGACGTAGCTCAAATGAGCTTTGTCTGCTGTGTTCGGCCCTACCGGATTTGCTGTGTCTGGCGTGACGGTTATCGTCTCGAGTCGTGGGGCGCCCACGCGATCCGTAGATCGGTCTTGTTTGCCTTGCCTTGTCCTCCAATATATCGCGCAGGTTTGGCGCATTTTCCCGTGACTTGGTATGTTTTGAGCAGCGCCGGGGTGCGGCTTGAGTGGAGGGCCGAGAGGCCTCTCTGTCGTGGCCACGAGGTGGCCGGTCGGCCGTATCATGTGCTGGTGATGCAGGTTTAGGTGCTTCCTCCTCTAATCGGGGTAGCAACCTGCGCTTTGGGTAGCTCTTGGAGGGGCGTTCGAGTTCATACTCTTCGGCCGCAAGGACTTCAGTCCATCTGTCGGCTAGCAAATCTTGATCAGCTCTAAGCTGTTGCTGTTTTTTTTGAGGCTGCTTGCCGTGGCCATAAGCCTGCATTGAAAACGCTCTTGTTCGACGGGATCCTCTCGCACGACGAATTCGTCGTCGTCGAGGCTTGCCTCGTCTTCGGAAGGAGGCATATAATTATCGTCCTCGACCTCTCTGTCTGCCGCTCTCTCATGAGGGCTGGCTTCTCCATCCTCCTGTGTTGAATCTTGCTGGAGGGGGTTTTCTTCGGCACTCTCCGGAGTATTATTATCTCCCGTGCCGGATCACCGTTTTGCTTTGGCGGGATTTTGAGCGGCGCTGCTGACGCCGACGCTTCGACTATTTCTTGGAGGGGTCATCCTCCGCTGTTCCATCGTCATCTCCTTCTTTTGGTGTCTCCACCATGTATATGTCATATGACGAGGTGGCTTTCCAGTGCCCCATAGGCGCTGGTTCTTGATCATCTCCTACATCAGCGTCCATACCGTTGATGTCTTCGGAGTCGAAATCGAGCATGTCGGTTAAATCGTCGACAGTGGCTACAAAGTGGGTGGTGGGTGGGCTTTGAATTTCTTCATCGTCCGTATCCCAACCTTGTTGACCGTAGTCTGGCACGCGCTCTCCTGATAAAGAGAGAGACTTTAGTGATTTCAAGATATTGCCGAAGGGCGAGTGCTGAAAGATGTCCGCGGCGGTGAACTCCATGATCGGCGCCCAATCGGATTCAATCTGCAGGGGCGCGGAGGGCTTGGAGTCCGGAGACGAGTCTGGCTCCTTGGAGTCACGAGCCTCGCGGAGGACAGGGCTGGTGTTCGGCTTGATCGCCGTAGAGATTGCAGCCCCCGAGGCGGTGTCTAACCACCCGCCCTCGATTGGTGTGGTCGGCTCCGAGTTAAGGGTCAGAGCGGACACAGGTGAGGCCTCCAGGGCACTGTTCGGCGGCAGAGCTAGATCATGCCCAACGTGAGAGTGTGGCGCGCTCGGCAGTGGCTCGAATCCGTCGAAGATCAAGTCCCCGCGGATGTCAGCCGTGTAGTTTAAGCTTCCGAATTAGACATGATGGCCAGGGGCATAGCTTTCGATATGCTCCAGATGGCCAAGCGAATTGGCCCGCAGTGCGAAGCTATCAAAGACGAAGATCTGTCCGGGGAGAAAGGTCTCACCCTGGACTGCGTCGCTATTGATGATCGGAGGAGCCATCGGGCCTAAAAGTGACGACACAGAGGAACTCTCAATGAAAGCACCAATGTCGGTGTCAAAACCGGCGGATCTCGGGTAGGGGGTCCCGAACTGTGCGTCTAGGCGGATGGTAACAGGAGGTAGGGGACATGATGTTTTACCCAGGTTCGGGCCCTCTTGATGGAGGTAAAACCCTACGTCCTGCTTGATTAATATTGATGATATGGGTAGTACAAGAGTAGATCTACTACGAGATCAAGGAGGCTAAACCCTAGAAGCTAGCCTATGGTATGATTGTTGTTCTGTCCTACGGACTAAAACCCTCTGGTTTATATAGACACCGGAGAGGGTTAGGGTTACACAGAGTCGGTTAAAATGGTAGGAAATCTACATATCCGTATCGTCAAGCTTGCCTTCCACGCCAAGGAAAGTCCCCTCTGGACACGGGACGAAGTCTTCAATCTTGTATCTTCATAGTCCAGGAGTCCGGCTGAAGGTATAGTCCGGCTATCCGGACACCCCCTAATCCAGGACTCCCTCAGTCCGCACGCTTAATGTTTGTTGACGATATAGTACTATGAGTTATGTATGTTGGTGACTGAATGTTGTTCGGAGTTTTGGATGAGATCACGGATATGACGAGGAACTCCGGAATGGTCTGGAAGTAAAGATTGATATGTGGATAGTAGTGTTTGATCTCCGGAAAGGTTCTGGAATCCATCGGAATGGGTTCCGGATGTTTCCCGAAATGTTTGGGCATGAGAACACTTTATCTGGGCCAAAGGGGAAAGCCACGAGGCTTTTGGAAAGTACAAAAGGAACCCTGGCGTCTAGTCCTGGAGTCCGAGTGGGACTCTTGCCTTTCGGGCAAAACCGACTTTGAGGAGGTTTTTGCTCCAAGTTTCGACCCCAAGGCTCAACATATAAATAGAGGGGCAGGGCTAGCACCAAATGTCGTGGTTCTAAGTCTGACAGTAGTGTAGGGGGGTAGGAATGGACAGGCAATATCCTAGCTATGGAGTAGTTGTAGACACACGAGGTTTACGAGTTCAGGCCCTTCTCGGAGGAAGTAATAGCCCTACGTCTCGGAGCCCGGAGGCGGTCGACTAGATTATGTGTGTGTGAATTACAAAGGTGCGAACCCTTTTCCCAGAGGAGGGGAGTGGCTTATATAGAGTATGCCAGGACCCCAGCTCCCCTCTGTTACACAGGGTTCAATATACATTAAGAGGGGGCATTACAGGTAACGTCTATATTAAAGTGCTACAAATGGTCATTAAGTATGAGAATGAATGCTTGACCGTTGCTGCGCAGAGCGGATTTAGGTCTTCTGGTATGTCGAGTGGTTTGGTGGTCGAGTGACCTGGGTAAGAGAGGTCGTCGAGTGATTGATAGGTCGAGTGGACTTTGCTCGACACCTTTGCTGGTCCTTCGCTTCTGATTCTTGAACTTCTTAGTATTTAGGACAACATTAGCCCCCGAATGGATCGAGGCTTGAGTGAAAAAGAAGGATGGTAGATGACCTGGTACTCGCCCTTGATCTGCCTTGTCTTATTCTCCAAGTGAAGGTCGACTGCTGAAACTTTCGACTTCGTTTCAATCGCCTTGATCGATTCAAAAATTACCGACTGGTTTGTTTAGTGACATTTGTCGAGTGATATCTCTGATTGGAATCTTTGGCGTGACCGGTTGCGGAGGATCCCGGATCTCACGGGATTCGAAATTTGGGTGGAAGCGCGCCAGGCGGATCGTCCCGCGGAGTGGATTAGATTAATCGGACGTTTCGATTTCCGCGCCACCTTTTTCGCCACGTATCACGTGTGCAACTGTTGGGGGATTTGACAGTATTGATCGGGCCCATGCGTCAGCCACTCGGAAGTAGGCCTTTAAAAGCGGCGAGGCCGAGGCATTCACACTGTGCGTGCTCATTCCCCTTCTTCTTCCTCTCGCGTCTCCACCTCGCCTAGCACGACCCCTCTCAACACCGTTGTTCCGCCGCCATGGGGAAGGACAAAACGGCGTCATTAGAGCATGCGAAGAAGGCGACGGGGGCGGCGAAGAACAAGAAGATGAATCGGGGGTCTTCATTGCGCTCGGGGCTGCCGTCAGGTTGGATCCAGGGAGACTGGATCCGATCTTCGCTCCGGCAAGAGGACTTGGATGATTTGGCCGAGTTAGGGCTGATCGTCCATAAGTCCGCGCACCTGCCGAAGGGGGAATCGGAGCCGCAGCTGCAGCCGGGTGAGTGTGTCTTGCTCATCACCCATCTCGACCGCGTTTCTGGCTTCCACCACATCTTTTCTTTCGGGTCTTCTTAAAATTTTTCGGTGCCCAACTCCATCATTTTACTCCCAATACCATTACGTACCTTGTTGCGTTCGTCTCTATGTGCGAGAATTTCTTGGGGTGCAGACCGCACTGGGGCCTTTTCAAACACATCTTTACCATCCGATCTCAGGCCGTGAAGAAAGCGAACTCGAAAGACGAAAAAACCCACGTTATCCAGATGTGTGGGGGCCTGGGCATTCAGAAGAGGAAGAGGAGCTCTTTTCCTCCGATGACTCTTCCTAAATCAGTCACGGGCTGGCAGTCAACCTGGCTCTACTGCCAGGATATCGCGACTCCAGGCCACTCGTCTGGACTTCCCCCTTTTTCTTTTGACCGTGTCCAAACTCCATCTTCCTTGCAAGTGACCGCTGCTGAGAAGGCAGAGACAGGCATGCTAGTTGAGAGAGTAGTCCAACTAATCAATCAGGGTGTCACTGGTATGGATCTGCTCGAGGTGTTCCTCAGTCGGCGGATCCAACCCCTCCATGCTTGCGATCATTCTATGTGGATGTACTCCGGGGTTGGCGACACTGCTCGGGTTCATCCGGAGGAGGTGGAGGCCAAAACCGTGGCCGATTGGCTGATGAGCATTACCGGAAACAAAGACAACCCCAGGGGTGCCAGGAGAGTCGACCCTTTCAGCGACAACAACCTGCCAGACAAGGTTCGGTCGTCACAACTGCATTTTTGAACATATTTTCCGATTGATCGAGGTTCCGACTGATTCATGATTAGTTCGTTGTTTTGCATATCTACACGGAGATGTATTCGATGCCCAATGGTGAACAAGCCCTGGAGCAAGACCAAGAGGGTGGGGACAGTGTCGAGGAGAGCAGCGAGTGGGAGTCCCCAGCTGATGAGGATGATGATGAGAGTGACGAGTCCGACGATGAGGAGGTAGCCGACTCGCCGCCTCGCTTCGAATGTCGATCCAAGCAACGGCATGACCCCGCGAACAGACGCGGCAAAGCTGTGGCGACGAGTGCTCCATCTCACAAGCGCGCTCGGTCTCTGACTCCAGAACTGACTGAGACGGTCCCCAAGCAGCCCAAAGCTAACCCTTCGAAGGCTCGGAAGACCTTGCCCAGGATCAAGATGGACGTCCCCGTGGCCTCTTGGTAAATGTTCTTCTCATATTTTCTCGTTCCGATCGGTTTTATTGTTTTGACCGAGCGGATGATGAACTTGTATAGCCCGACCTCGGCTGCGACTGATATGGACGTTGACAAGACCCCTGCCGATGAAGAACCTGATGATGCTGTCACCTCCAAAGCTAGTAAGTTCGCCCGACTCGAAGTTTGTCTGGTTGACTGGAATGTTAGTCGGTTGTCTTTAAGGCTCTCTCTGTTTATTGCAGCCCCGCGAGACGTTGTTGTGCTCCCAGACGATGACGAGGAAGTACCGCTGAGAGGAAGGAAGAGGAAGGACAAGGAGCCGGGCAGGAAGGTGTCTGAAGCCCAAGTTCTTCGGTTGATTGGGATGCCTGGAGCGACGGTCGAGTGATCGACAGATCCGTCTCGAACCACCGTCACCTTCGCAGTTCCTTTGTTGACTGATTGTTCCTCGGGGTCAGCTGCTCATACTCCTGCTGCGCCAGTGTCACTCCATGCTTCAGATCCGGGGACTGCTTCAATTGCTCTACCTCCGTCACTTTTTGCTGCATATCAAACTCTAGACGATCCACCGGCTGCTGCCAGAGAAGCTCTTCTTCAACTGAACCTTGTGATGGGGCCGATGAAGGTGGTGCATGAGGCCAGTCAGGTGGCCTTCAACGCCGGAGCTGCCATGCAAGCCAATGTCCAGGTTAGTTGATTTTTCGATCGACCGTTTTTCTTGTCTGATTACCCATTGGAGTGTGGCTATTCGGAAACAGTATATCTCTTTGTGTCAGTTCGAACTGATTCTTTGCACTAGTGGGGGCACGCTGAGTGCACCCACTGGGTGTAGTCCCCGAGACCATAGTTGACTGCGGGCAGTCGACTGTGGTCTAATAATTTGGATCTCTCGTTTTTTGTGTGTGTACGTCAGTCGACCGTCGACTGTGGTCTGAAGATCAGTGGGGGCACGCTAAGTGCACCCACTGGGTGTAGTCCCCGAGACCGCCGTTGAATGTTTGATTCGGCGGTAGTCTTAGAATAATTATCATTGTGGTGTCTTTTTATCTCTGTCGACTGATATAGCTGTAACCGCAGAAATCTTATGATCTTGGAGCTCAACTTTCTATCATGAACAAACAGCAAATCAGCCTCAACCTTGATCTGGAACTGGCCAAGAAGAATCTCAAGACCGCTCGTAATGAAATAGCTGCCATGGGAGGTAACCAATCGACCACTTCATATCCCAACACTGGCACTCTTCCTTTCCATCTTTGAACCGAGTGGCTTCACTCAAGCAGATGTATGTAGTGAAAACAGCCAACTCCAAGCTCGTCTGAAGAATGTTATTTCTTTAGAGAAAATGAAGGAAGCTTTGGAGAAGAAGGATCTGGACCTTGCTGCAGCACAGAAGGAAGCGCGCGAGAAGACTGCGCTTGCTGACAAGAAGCTTGCTTCAGTCGGCAAGTTAGAAGAAGAAAACTCCAAGCTAAAGACTGTTGTATCTGACGCCAACCAGGAGGTCGAGCGATTGAAGAAGGACAAGGAGAAGCTGACCGACGAACTTGGAAGCCTCAAGGCCAAGAATGGCGAGCTAGAGTCTTGTCTGGGCCAACTTGCTGCGAAGCTAGTCTTGAAACTTGGAGGTATTGACCCATCTGTCTTATTTCCGTCGACTAACAAGTCTAGAGGTGTCGTCGACTCACAATTCACTCGACCATGCAGAACTTTGCCAAGATTTTGAGGCAGAAACCGGGCGGGTTGAGATGGGTCTTGATCCCATCAACTGTCCAGTCAAGGATGATGTTGCAATGAATGTGTTGCGGTTGGAGTCTCGCATGGACAACGCGGTTGCTTATCTGGCTCGCTTGAAAGCTGCGATGACTCGGGTTGATGCTGGACTTTGGCCTCAGGCGGAGCTGTCTCAAGATCTCGAGTCTTTGATGGGTCGACTGAATCAGGTCTCTGAGCGTGTGCAAGAATGGAAGAGGTCATCTGCTCGCTGCGGTGCTGACGTTGCTCTGTCTCTGGTTCGAGTGCACTGCAAGGATGTCAAAGAAGACAAGCTGGCGGAGCTCAAGGTTGCTAACACGAGGAAGCACACGTTCCAGTCTGTCATGGACACCTGCCTTGACGCCGCCACTCACATTGCAGACAGTATTGACCTTGACAACTTCTGTGACCCAGCCAGTCCTTCTCCTGATGCGTGACCGAAAAACATTATGCTCCACTTTTATTTGCCTCGGAACGCCGAGTGATGGTGTAACCGTTAAACTTCTTCGGGCTTGATGCTTGAATACTTTTGATCTGCCGTTTGGAACCTTGGGGTTTATCCGAACTTGGTTTATTTCTGAATATGCTGGTGTTTCCTTTCAACTGGAATTTGTTTTTTACTCGGAACACTCTTTGTGCTTGGAATGCAACTCTGAGGTGGAGAATACTTAGGCGAGTACTGGACTGCAGCTAAGCCCCCGAGTGGGAGGATTGCTTTCCACTCGGTGGGATTTTTCAAACTTAGGCAAGTACTTGGACTGCAGCTAAGCCCCCGAGTGGGAGGATCGCTCACCACTCGGTAGGATTTTTTCAACTTAGGCGAGTACTAGACTGCAGCTAAGCCCCCGAGTGGGAGGATCGCTCACCACTCGGTAGGATTTTTTAAACTTAGGCGAGTACTGGACTGTAGCTAAGCCCCCGAGTGGGAGGCTGGCTCACCACTCGGTAGGATTTTTTAAACTTAGGAGAGTACTGGACTGTAGCTAAGCCCCCGAGTGGGAGGCTGGCTCACCACCCGGTAGGATTTTTTAAACTTGGCGAGTACTGGACTGCAGCTAAGCCCCCGAGTGGGAGGCTGGCTCACCACTTGGTAGGATTTTTAAACTTAGGCGAGTACTGGACTGCAGCTAAGCCCCCGAGTGGGAGGCTGGCTCACCAATTGGTAGGATTTTTGAACTTAGGCGAAACGGATTCGCAACTAAGCCACCCACTGGGGGATTTCTCACGTAAACAAAAGCAACAATTAACACTGGTAAAATTATAACACTTTTGTCTTTGATAAATAAACTATAGAGGTATGTCTTATTACATCTCATCCGAGTGAGTACTTAAGTGTAAAAGGGGCGGAGCAGCTCCACATTCCAAGCTCGTGGCTCATCGATCTGGCGATCGACATTGTAAAGGTGGTACGCTCCATTGTGGAGGACTCTGGTGACGATGAAGGGACCTTCCCAAGTAGGAGCGAGCTTGTGTGGTTTCTGTTGATCCACTCGGAGGACCAAGTCTCCTTCTTGGAAGGCTCGACTCTTCACATTTCTGGCATGGAATCGACACAAGTCCTGCTGATAGATAGTCGATCGGATCATGGCCATCTCTCTTTCTTCTTCCAGGAGGTCGACTGCATCCTTCCGGGCTTGTTCTGCTTCATCTTTAGAGTAGAGCTCGACTCGGGGTGCATTGTGAAGCAAGTCACTCGACAAAACTGCTTCAGCTCCATAGACCAGAAAGAATGGAGTTCTTCTAGTTGACCGGTTCGGGGTGGTCCTCAATCCCCAAAGAACTGATGGAAGCTCGTCAACCCATGCGCCTGCTGCGTGCTTGAGGTCGCGCATCAGCCGGGGTTTCAGTCCTTTGAGGATTAAGCCGTTTGCTCTTTCTGCTTGTCCATTTGACTGGGGGTGGGCGACTGAAGCATAGTCGACTCGTGTGCCTTGAGAAGCACAAAAAGCTCTAAACTTGTCAGAATCGAAGTTTGACCCATTGTCAGTGATGATGCTATGTGGAACTCCATATCTGAATATCAACTCTCTGATGAAACTGATAGCAGTGCAGGTATCAAGATTCTTGATAGGTTTAGCTTCAATCCATTTGGTAAACTTGTCGACTGCTACTAGCACATGAGTGAAGCCGCTCCTGCCCGTTCTCAAAGGTCCAACCATATCAAATCCCCAAACAGCGAAGGGCCAGACGAGTGGAATGGTCTTCAGGGCTGACGCGGGTTTGTGCGACATATTGGAGTAGAACTGGCATCCTTCACATTTGTCAACTATCTCTTTCGCCATTTCATTTGCTCTTGGCCAGTAAAATCCCGCTCGGTATGCTTTAGCCACAATGGTCCGAGAGGACGCATGATGGCCACATGTCCCCGAGTGGATATCATCAATAATTATTTGACCTTCTTCTGGCGTTATACACTTCTAGCTAACTCCAGTCGCGCTTTCTCTATACAACTGTCCCTTTATGACGGTAAAGGCCTTGGATCGACGGACGATCTGTCGAGCCTCTTCTTCGTATTCTGGGAGCTCTTTCCTTAGGATGTACACGTTGTACGACACTGTCCAGTCGGGAGTGATGACCAAAACTTCCACGATCAGGTCGACCACTGCTGGAACCTCAACTTCAGTCAGATCTGTGGCACTTTTTGGCTGCGGGGCTTCTTCAGTGAAAGGATCCTCTTGAACTGATGGCGTGTGGATGTGTTCCAAAAACACATTGCTGGGAATGGCTTCTCTCTTCGAACCTATTTTTTCCAAATCATCAGCCGCTTGATTTTTCAGTCGGGGTATGTGATGAAGCTCTAACCCCTCGAATTTCTTCTCTAGCTTTCTCACTGCATTGCAATAACCAGTCATGGCTGGACTTCTGACGTCCCACTCCTTCATCACTTGATTAACCAACAAATCTGAGTCGCCATAGACCATGAGGCGACGGACGCCGAGTGAAATGGCCATGCGCAACCCATACAAAAGTGCTTCATATTCTGCTTCGTTATTGGAGGAATCAAAGTGGATTTGGAGAACATATATGAGCTTATCTCCTCGGGGGGAGACCAATACTACCGCAGCACCGGAACCATTCAGCATCTTAGAACCGTCGAAGAACATGATCCAGTGCTCCGAGTGAACTTGAGTCGGCAGCTGCTATTCAATCCACTCGGCGACGAAATCTGCTATTGCTTGGGACTTGATAGATTTATTTGCCTCAAACTTGATATCTAGGGGAAGGAGTTCAATCGCCCATTTTGCCACTCGACTAGTTGCATCTCTGTTGTGCAGAATCTCTAACAATGGAGCGTCGTTGACGACTGTAATGGAATGATCAGAGAAGTAATGAGCAACCTTCTTTGTGGTCATATAAATCCCATATACAAGCTTCTGATAATGAGGATATCTTTGCTTTGATGGAGTCAAAACTTCAGAAACATAATATACTGGGCGCTGAACTTTAAAGGCCTTTCCTTCTTCTTCCCGCTCGACCGTAAGTACTGTACTGACAACTTGTCCTGTGGCTGCAATGTAAAGCAACAAAGGCTCTTTGCTGATTGGGGAAGCAAGCACCGGTTGGGTGGAGAGCAGGGCTTTTAGCTCTGCAAACGCTGCATCAGCTTCAGGAGTCCACTCGAACTTATCTGACTTCTTCATCAGTTGGTAAAGAGGCAACGCCTTTTCACCGAGATGAGAAATGAATCGACTTAAAGCGGCCAAGCAACCAGTAAGCTTCTGGACATCGTGCACGCGCACAGGGCGCTTCATTCGGAGTATAGTACCAACCTTTTCTGGGTTGGCATCGATTCCTTGTTCGGAAACGAGAAAACCGAGCAACTTCCCGCCAGGACCTCCGAATGTGCACTTGGATGGATTAAGCTTGATATCATACCTCCTGAGGTTGGCAAAGGTTTCAGCAAGGTCAATCAGCAGGTCGGACCCCTTCCGTGACTTGACCACAATATCATCCATGTATGCTTCCACATTCCGACTGATTTGAGTGAGCAAACACTTCTGAATCATCCTCATGAACGTGGCTCCGGCATTCTTGAGGCCGAATGGCATGGTAACATAACAAAGGCACCCGAATGGAGTGATAAAAGATGCTTTGATCTCGTCGGGTCCATACAGACGGATCTGATGGTAACCGGAATAGGCGTCTAAAAAAGACAGGCGCTCACATCCCGCAGTCGAGTCGACTATCTGGTCGATGCGGGGGAGAGGAAAATGATCTTTCGGGCAGGCCCGATTGATATGTTTGAAGTCAATGCACATGAGGAGTGACTTGTCCTTCTTGGGAACCATGACAACATTGGCGAGCCACTCGGAGTGGTATATCTCTCGGATGAACTCCGCTGCTAAGAGTCGATCCACCTCCTCACTAATGGCCTTTCTCTTCTGGACGGCGGACCGCCGAAGATGTTCTTTGACAGGTTTCACTTTTGGGTCGACTCGTAGACGGTGCTCAGCCAGCCCCCTGGGAACACCTGGCATGTCAGAAGGCTTCCATGCGAAGATGTCCCAGTTCTCACGGAGGAACTGGATGAGCGTTTCTTCCTATTTGGAGTCAAGTGTTGTCGAGATATGGGTTGGAGCAGCATTGGGATCGGTCGGGTGAATATGAATCGGCTTTGTCTCACTAGACGACTGAAATGCTGATTTCGTGGCGGGCTTCTTAGCTCGCAACAAATCACTCGGGTCTGCCGTTTTCTGGTATTCCTGCAGCTCTACCACTGCCATCTGTGCATCGGTGATCTTTGAGCCTTTCTGAAAGCACTCTTCCACCTTCTTCCGATTGCCAGTAATAGTGATCACACCTTTGGGACCAGGCATCTTCAATTTGAGATACACATAACATGGTCGAGCCATGAAACGTGCATAAGCTGGCCTGCCCAAAATAGCGTGATAAGCACTCTAGAAATCCACAACTTCAAACGTCAAAATTTCTCTGCGGTAATTCTTGGAGTCACCGAAAACCACATCAAGAGCGATTTGGCCGAGTGACTCAGCCTTCTTTCCAGGAATGATTCCATGGAAACTCATATTGCTGGTACTGAGTCTGGACATCGAAATGCCCATCCCTTTCAACGTCTCGGCATACAATATATTCAAGCCGCTGCCTCCATCCATCAACACTTTGGTCAGTCGAGTGCCTTCGACAACTGGGTTGACCACCAAAGCTTGCCTCCCAGGGGTGGCAATGTGCGTTGGGTGATCGGACTGGTCGAATGTGATGGCAGTCTGAGACCATCTCAAATAACTGGGCGTCGCCGGAGGAACCATATTCACTTCTCGGTTGATAACTTTCAGTCGACTTTTGCTTTCAACATCAACAAAAATCATCAGGGTGGAATTGACCTGGGGGTATCCATCATCACTCTCTTCCTTGTCCTCAACTTTGTCCGACTCCTTTTCCTTATCTTTGGGTTGCTTCCCTTGGAACTGCTGGATCAAGAGCCGACACTGTTGAGTGGTATGTTTCGGGTAAATGAGTTTACCCTCTTCATCTTTCTTTGTGTGAATGTGGCATGGCAGATCCAACACATCATTTCCGTCTTGGTCTTTCACTTTCTTAGGGTTCCAAGGCCCTTTGGGCTTCCCCTTAAACTTTCCTTGAGTCACGGCCAAGGATTCTCCCGGAGCAGCTGGCTCGGCTTTCCACTTATGCTTCCGACTGGAATTCCCTCCTCCGGTTTCATGGGCGACTGACTTGTGCTTGCCACCCCGGAGTCGATCCTCTTCTTCACCATTGGCATACTTGGTGGCAATCTCCATCATTCGACTCAGACACATGTCTTCGGTTCGACCGAATTTCAGTTTCAGCTCTCTGTACTTAGTACCTTCCTTGAAGGCACAGACTGCTTGGTGATCAGATATGTTCTCTACCGTGTGATGCAGTGTGATCCATCTCTGGATGTAAGCTCTCAAAGTTTCATTCGGCTTCTGCACACAAGATTGCAGCTCTGTCAACCTTGCTGGTCGCTTGCAAGATTGCAGCTCTTTCAACCTTGGTGATCAGGTATTAGGCTTGGACTCACCAGTGAACTTACTGACTCCAGTCGCCAACCTGAAGTTCGGAGGAATCACCGCGGCCCTGATGGCTTTGCTGAAGCACTCTGGTCCTGAGACGTGTACTCTGCTGCTGGTGGGTACATCTCTGTCATTACCTTCTCGGTGAGCTCTGTTCTTGTTGACTAAACCTTGAACGAGAATAGATCTCGCATCAAAGCCTGGTTCCCTGGGGTCGACCGGAATCCTTTGCCCAACACTGTGAGGGCGTCTGTCATCCTGCTGTCGAGGCACGTACGATCCACTCCTTGGAGGAGGGGTGGGCACTCGACGTCGATCATCACGATCGAGTCGGTGATCATACTCCTCACGGTTCCTGTACTAATCACACCGGTCCCCACGTCCCTCACGCCTCGGGGGCGACCTTGGGCTGTGGGCCGACTGGACTGTATCTGCAGCGGCGGATCTGCTGTGGATCCTATTTCGCAATTGAGATACAGCTGAATTCTGATCTCTTGCCACCCGGAGTAATGTTCTGATCTGTAAAAGGCCTCTGCCAGCCTCTGACTGAGAAGGCTGAATCGACTCTGCTATACGAGCTGCAGCTGCTAAATTCTGAATCGGAGTTCGATATACCCGAGTCGGTGGCGGAAAGAGCTGACGTCGACTGGATTCTGGAACTCGTTGTCGTGCGCACTCGTTGAGTGCTCTCTGGAGGTTATCCAGTCGAGTGCGCTCAGTCAAGTTGGCCAAGCGCGCGTCCTCTAAGGCACGAGCCTCGGGGGTTTCTCCAACGATAGGAGTGTGCAGCGCATCCATGTTCCGGCGGCAAAGTTCTTCTCTCTGCAGCGACGTGAGGGGCTCGGGGTGATGCTCTTCATGGGCATGCGACAGATCGCCTGCGCCGGCGCCTCCGTCGGTGCGGGGAAAACTGGGAGGACTGCGTGGTCCATCGACCATCAGAACCTCCGCCGCTGGATCACTGTTGTCGCACTCGGATGTAGTCTCTGCGGAGCCAGTCGATAGGTCGAACAGGCCGTAGAGAGATTCGTCGGGCTCGATCGCCGCGACTTGAGGGGTGGCCGACTGGCATGCCACCGCGTGTCTCACCCACCGCTAAATCCTCGACCGAACAGAACGCTTGCGCCGGCGGGAAACAGGGAGGGAGGACAACACAGGGGCTGACCGATAATGGGTCGACAGTTGCCGCAGGAGGACGCCGTGGACGCACGCGTGAAAGTGCGTTTCCCCGCGGACAGGGAGCGCGTCGACATCGAGCGGAGCCTCCTGAAGCCAAGTGGAGTCATCGGCGATGAACGTGAGCGCGCCAAGACGAATCTCACGGCCGTCTACCAAAACTCCGCCCGAAACAATGATGAAGGGGATCGGAAAAATCGCAACTTCTCCAACAAGTCGCTAAGACACCTGCCCTACGGTGCGCGCCAACTGTCGTGGTTCTAGGCCTGACAGTAGTGTAGGGGGTAGGAATGGAGAGGAAGATCCTAGCTATGGAGTAGTTGGAGACACACAAGGTTTACGAGTTCAGGCCCTTCTCGGAGGAAGTAATAGCCCTACGTCTCGGAGCCCGGAGTCGGTCGACTGGATTATCTGTGTGTGAATTACAAAGGTGCGAACCCTTGTCCCAGAGGAGGGGGTGGCTTATATAGAGTACGCCAGGACCCCAGCTCCCCTCCGTTACACAAGGTTCAATATACATTAAGAGGGGGCGTTACAGGTAACGTCTCTATTAAAGTGCTACAAATGTTCATTAAGTATGAGAATGAATGCTTGACCGTTGTTGCATAGAGCGGCTTTAGGTCTTCTGGTATGTCGAGTGGTTTGGTGGTGGAGTGACCTGGCTAAGAGAGGTCGTCGAGTGATTGATAGGTCGAGTGGACTTCACTCGACACCTTTGCTGGTCCTCTGCTTCTGATTCTTGAACTTCTTAGTATTTAGGACAAGACTCTAGGTAGGGCATATAGGTCAGGCCTATTACCCTACCCTAGGTCTATGTCTACAACACCAAAGACACATCAAGAAACACCAACCTGTGTGTCGGCAACCCTGTCCCCTCTAGTTTATCCTCCGCCATAGTTTCTGTAGTGCTTGGCGAAGCCCCGCGGAAATTGTTCTTCACCAACACCGTCACCACGCCGTCGTGCTACGGGAACTCATCTACTACTTCGCCCCTCTTGCTGGATCGAGAAGGCAAGGACGTCATCAAGCTGAACGTGTGCAGAACTCGGAGGTGCCGTGCGTTCGGTACTTGGATCGGTCGGATCATGAAGACGTACGACTACATCAACCGCGTTGATAAACGCTTCTGCTTACGGTCTACGAGGGTACATAGACAATACTCTCCCCTCTCATTGCTATGCATCACCATGATCCTGCGTGTGCGTAGGAAATTTTTGAAATTACTACGTTCCCCAACAGTAGTTGGCACTGGCTAGGCGTCCATGGCGCTGGTCTTTCTGGGATCTGTTACCACCCCGTCCTTGGAGATGATGTGGCCAAGGTACTCTATGCTTGTTTGAGCGACCGAGCACTTCAAGGCCTTGGCGAATAGCTGGTGCTCGCGCAGGAGATTCAGTGTCACCCGGAGGTGTTCCTCGTGCTCCTGCAGGTCAAAGCTGAAGACCAAGATATCCTCAAGGAAAATAATGATGAACTTACGCATGTGGCGCCCAAACACCGTGTTCATCAGGCATTGAAATGTGGCCGGGGCATTGCATAGACCAAAGGGCATCACTCAGAAATGGTAGTGTTCGTGATGCGTGTTGAAGGCCGTTTTTTCTTCATCTTCCTCCCACATGGGAATCTGATGGTAGCCCGCACGTAAATCAATTTTGGAGAAGTAGGCCGCATCGGCCAATTCGTCCAGTATATTGTCCACCACTGGCAAGGGGAAGTTGTCTTGATCATAACGGAATTTAGTCGTCTGAAATCAACACAAAACCTCCAACTGACGTCTTTTTTCTTCACAAGCAGAACAGGTGCAGCATAAGGGCTCAGACTCTGGGTAATCACACCGGACTGCAGCATATCCTGAACTTGTTTTTCAATTTCGTCCTTCTCTGCTGGCGAGTAGCGGTACGGCTTGGTGTTGATGGGTGTTGTGCTCGGCTCCAGGTTGATCCCGTGGTCGTACTGGCGTCGTGGTGGTAGAGTGCGCGACTCTGCAAACACATCTTCATATTTAGTTAACAACTTCTGAATGTTGGGGGGGCAGGTTCAGTCTTCTTGACCTGTTCCACTATGACCAGAGCAGCAGTCCAGATGTCATTGGCTATCTCCAAGGGCTGCAGCTCGTACGCATCCGACTCTGCAATCAGTGGCAGATCCGTGGTTTTGACGCCTTGGAGCTGTATTGTCTTGCCTGCAGTTTCAAATGATATTGTCTTCAATTGCCAGTGGCAGTTCATGGGAATGTGCTGCGATAGCCAGTCCATAGGCACCCAACCGCAACACACGCAAAATCAGTGTGGAAGGTGTGCCCTGGAACTTCCCATGGCAAGGCACGGACGATCTTGTCGCATCGTAGCCGTTGGCCATTGGCCACACGGACAAAAACTAGCAGAAAATCTTCAGGTGTGACAGACAGGCGATTAACGAATGACTCACGGACAAAACTGTGTGTGCTTCCTGAGTCCACTAACAGCAGCATGACTTGATCGCCCACTTGAGCTCGTAGTCGTATAGTTAATGGCGCCTCTTCGCCGGGGAGGGCGTGTTGAGACAGCGAGCAGCACTCCGGTTCCTGTGCTGCCGGTGGATCTAATAGTTGAAGGGCGTGGACTGTATCACCATTTAGAATTTAACTGAAATCGCCCAGCTCAATCATAAGAATTTGCCCAGTTCGTTTGCACTGATGCTCACGAGAATACTTGTCTCTGCAGTGAAAACACAGCCCGTTGGCTCACCAGAATTCCTTTAGCTGACGCTCGCCGGCATAGTCATCCCCGCCCCGTCGCAAGGGAACAGCTGCACGGGCTGGTACTGGGGCCTTGGGTGGTGGAGGTCACCCCACTGTTGTGATTCTGTGGCGTTGTGCGCGTTGTTTCTCCATTTCCTTTTCTTGAATGCGCGCAAACACAACTGCCATTGTGATGCTTGTTGGTGCTTGGAGCCGCACGCCAAGCCTGAGCTCGTCCTTGAGGCCCAGAAGGAACTGCGAGATGAAAAACTTGGGGCTCAATGACGGGTCCAAGGCGAGCAAGCGGTATATGGTTGTCTCGAATTCCTGACGGTATTCCTGAACCATGCCTATCTGTTTCAGTTGAACCAATGTGTGCATCTGTACTTCGAACTCCTCTGGTCCAAATTCCTCATCTACTATTGCTCTGAATGTTGCCCAATTAACTCCAGGGTGTTTCTGTCTGTAAGCCTGCAACCACATTGCCGCCAGGCCTTCCATGTATAGCGCGAACGTGGTCACCCAACTGTGAGGCAGCACGCGGTAGAGCTCGAAGTAGGACTCACAATGCTCGAGCCAGATGAGGGGTGTAGTGCCATCGAACAGAGGAAAATCATGCTTGGGTGGCTTCGTGTAGTAATGGTTGTGGCGCTCGCGCTCTGTCGGTGAAGGGGCCCCGGTGATTAGTAGCCGAGGGCCATGGTTGACCAGCCTGGCAAATGGGAGCTGCGCCGCGCCGTCTGTATAGAGGAGGGTCAGCGTGGGGCGGGTCCTCGGTGGCAGTAGTGGTGGTCGTCCGTGTGCGGAGGAGTCCGCGATCACCGAAGGGGACATGGCGCCCGCATTTGCTATAGCGCCCGCACTTGCACACTTCTTCCACATCAGTCTGGGTGAGATCGATCTGTTTGGAGAGGAGTTTGAGCTCTGTGGAGACCTGGTTGTTGTAGGACAGATGCGCCTGATGCGCGTGATGCTGCTCGTCGGTTGTCTTCTGATTCGCGTTCAGGCGGCGGATGACCATCTCGAGCATGTTCTGAAGCTTGTCAGTGGTCTCTGACATGGCGTCGAGCACGCGGCGGGTCTGCACCGAAGGCTTGGATGGCGCCATGGTCTCGCTCCAAGTCGACCGAACCCTGAGCAGGATTTTCGAGCGAATTCACCGGAGTGATTCGCACCTGACTGTAACATCCCAAATTTTCAATCTGGAGTGTTATACATAGGTCATCATATGCATATCATATTTTATTTGCATTTTGGTTTCGATCCTAAATATCCTAAGCAACCTAACGACCCACATAGAGAGTTGGGTTTTTTTTTATTATTTTCATATTTGAATTTTCTCAAATATTGAAAACAGGATCATTTTGGTTTTAATTATTTTTCTCTCCGAAATATTTCAATATCAAAATAAATGAGAGGGGATAATATGACTTCTCCAAAATAAAAGAAGTATTGGAGGAAAAATATTTAAAATCAAATAATAATTTTTATTTGGATTTTATTGCTATTTTATTTGAATTAGAAATAATATCCATTTTTAAAAATTGCATTTTAGGCCAAGAAAATGTTCACTTTGTTCTAAATATTTTATTTAGACGGCGAAAATTGTTTTTGGCATTTTTAGAAAAAAACATTATATTTCGTTAGGATTTTTCTTTGCACAATTATTAAAAAAAAGTTTCGGACCGATTGGGCCGAAGCCCAGCCGGCCCAGCTCGCGCCGTCCCCGACCTCGAGCCGGAGCCCCGCTCGCGCACGCCGCCCGCCGTCGCCGCTTCGGACTCCGCCGCCGCAGCCCCTCCCCCAAGCCACCCCGCCCCTCCCACTCTTTAAATAGCCACCGCCGCCCCCCACACCGCCACCCCGCCCCGCCCCACATAGCCACCGCCGTCGCCCGACGCCGCACCCCGCCGCTCCGCCCGCGCCTCGCCTCGCCCCGCGCAGCCCCGCCGCCCGCCGGAGTCGCCGGAGCCGCCCCTTTGCCGGAATCTCGCCGTTGACCTCGTCGGATACGCCGTCGTTTTTTTGGTTTTAGATACCAAACCGCCGGTTTTCTTAAAAAACCCTAGTTCGGTTTTTCTTTATTTAGATCGGTTCAGTTTTTCTTCGGTTAAGTTATTTAGCGAGCGTTCGCTCGTTAGTTTGTTTTTAACGAACGCGTTCGCCTGTTCGTCTCTATTAGCGGACGTTCGTACGATAGATTTTTCTTTTTATTTTTTTCCTACCAGGGACCTATCCGCGATTACATTTATCATAGATTAGCCCCTGATCTTCAAACCCTCGCCGTTTCTAAACCGTTTGTCCAAACCCAGTGAAACCAACGCCAAAAATCTTGGTCTCGAGCCCCTCTTTCTGTTTAATCAACTTGAACAAGGTTTTGACAATTTAAATTTGGTTTCAAGCAGATTTGAATTTGAAGTTCTTTTGACCGTAGTTTCAGTTCCGTAGCTTCGATTCGACTGATTCTTTTTGCAAATCGAATCTCTTCAGTTGAACTTTCAGATTTGATCTTCTTGTTTGATTTTCACCCTTGCATCTATGCTTGAGTGCTTATGTATGCTATTGATTGTTTGCGATAGAATTCCCGGAGTGCGAAGCATGCTACTACGAGTCTTTAGGATTTGCGGGTCATCAGCAAGGCAAGTAACACATTGATCATACCCTTTATTACCCAGTTTTTATGCATTAGTTCAACCCTCACACATTGCATGATTAGGATCTGATTTAACATGTGGGTATTGGGAAGTAGTTGATGAGGTAGAACCTATTGCCCTTTTATTACCAAACCCTTGGGAGTTACTTCTACATTATGCTTATGTTGTCATGCTATGCTCGTAGACGTGGATTGGGTTTGAGTGTATCCATGACAGATGTGAGATTGTTAAATTAATGGTTAACTTAAGGTGGCTACTTAAATACACATCTAGGTGGATTGGTTGCGGGCACCTGGAGAATCCAGTGTTGTCCTAGGATATCCCGGAGTACCCGTGTGATCATCCTATGGTTCTCCACCCAGGCTCAAAGGGATCATAGGATTATTCATGCTAGGAACTTCCGTGTGTAGCCACAAGCTATTATGGGCTCTAGCATAGTTGAGTATGTTGCATGACCTCTTTCAGTGGTGGGCTAGCAGATGTAGGGGAAAGTAGGTGTAACTGTCCACCCAGAGTAAAGAGTTAGTGCTTCTGAAAGACTGTGTCTCGATCATCCGTTTCTCAAACATCATGCGGTGCGAGAAATACAACGGAGGAGATCGAGTCTTGTGGGGAAAAGTGCGCAAACCTCTGCAGAGTGTACAAACTAATCATGGTTAGCCGTGTCCCTGGTTATGGACATCTTGAGTATCTGGCTCTTGGATTATCATGATGATCTCATCACTCTAAATTAATTTGTTGGGTTATTAATACTGCTTAATTGGGATTGAGTTGGAGGAACCTTCTCAATGTTTAACAACTATCATGATAGTTAAATAAAATATATTCCTTTGATGTAGGAAAAAATTGGCTTTTCACAAAACAATATAACCGTAGAGCCTCCACCAGCCTCATATGCATGCAATGATAGCTTTTACTTGTTCATTGCTCTACTATGTTATCTTGCCAGCATATTCCATGTGCTGACCCGTTTCGGGCTTCAACATATCATGTTGCAGACTTTCCAGACGAAGAGTAAGGTGCACTAGGTCATTTGTCATGCACTCAGCTATGCCGTTGGAGTTGATGGAGTCACTTTATCTTCCAAGCCTTCCGCTGTTATGTTATTTAGATGGCCTTAAGGCATATTTATTGTAATAAATTCTCTTTTGAGACACTCGATGTAATAAGTGTGTGATTGAACTCTGTTACAAATCCTTCAAGTACTGTGTGTGTCAGCATTACCGTTCCAGGGATGACTCTTATACACAGAGATTCGACCATTTGAGGTTGGATCGCTACAAGATGGTATCATAGCACACGCTGATTGTAGGACACGACCATTAAGATGAGCCATAGGTCACTCTTCTCTACTCATTTCTGACTCCTCTCTATTTTTTCACTCTCTAGGATGGCGGACTCAAGGAACAAGTTTGCACAACCGGATGAAGACACACCTTTTGGACGACACTTGAAGGAAGTCACTAGGTACCTGAACATAGGATACCATGTTTCGCCGGGACCTACACCGCCACTTCACCAGAAGAGGAGCATTGGATGATTCGAGTTCAAGTTCCAGGAAGGACATTCACGCCAGTCACTGAGCCCATAGAGTTTTCCTTTGATGCACCCACCTGAAGTTTAGGTAAGAGCATGACAGCCCACATCGCCATGGGACGCATAGGCGAAGTTTATCACAAGGATCTTAAGGACACTATCTACTAGATATGTGGGCACCGAGATGAGCAATGGGAGATGGTCAGCACCAGGAAGGACATGTCCATTGCAACTTTCATCCAGAAGTTAAACCAACACATTCGTCGCCAGGAGAACCAGATGCGCGCAGGCATGATAGATCTGAAGAAGGTGATGACCCAGAACATGGAGCTAGAAGAGGAACTCAAGTCTACACGCGACAAATACTAGGAGGAAATCGCAATAATAGTGGAGAAGAATGACGACCTGATAAGGAAGCTAGGAGTATTCATGGGAGACCCCGCGCCAGGAGGAGATGACGACCATCTCGATGACATCCGTTCTGAAGACTACATCATCATCGACGACACCGACTCCGACCCCGACAGTAGTGATGATGATTATGAATACGAAGCTGGAGCAGATATCATGGAGTCTTCCACCGATCAAAATTTCTAGTAGACCACCATGTTATTAGTAGTATTTCCTGTTGGGGAACGTAGCAGAAATTTAAAATTTTCCTACGTGTCACCAAGATCTATCTATGGAGAAACCAGCAACGAGGGGAAAGAGAGTGCATCTACATACCCTTGTAGATCGCTAAGCGGAAGCGTTCAAGTGAACGGGGTTGATGGAGTCGTACTCGTCGTGATCCAAATCACCGATGACCAAGTGCCAAACGGACTGCACCTCCGCGTTCAACACATGTACAGCCCGGCGACGTCTCCCATGCCTTGATCCAGCAAGGAGAGAGGGAGAGGTTGAGGAAGACTCCGTCCAGCAGCAGCACAACGGCGTGGTGGTGGTGGAGGAGCGTGGCAATCCTGCAGGGCTTCGCCAAGCACCGCGGGAGAGGAGAAGGACTTGGGAGAGGGGGAGGGCTGCGCTAGCACATTGGTGCGGTTGCCCTCCCACCCCCTTCATATATATAGGGGCAAGGGAGAGGGGGGCCGGCCCCCTCAGATCCCATCTGAGGAGGGGGCGGCGGCCAGGAGGGGTGGCTTGCCCCCCAAGGCAAGGGGGGCGCCCCCTTCTAGGGTTCCCCCAAACCCTAGGCGCCTTGGGCCCTTGTGGGGGGGCGCACCAGCCCACCTGGGGCTGGTTCCCTCCCACATGTGGCCCATGCAGCCCTCCGGGGCCGATGGTCCCGCTTGGTGGACCCCCGGGACCCTCCTGGTGGTCCCGGTACGTTACCGATAAAACCCGAAACCCTTTCGGTGACCAAAACAGGACTTCCCATATATAAATCTTTACCTCCGGACCATTCCGGAACTCCTCGTGACGTCCGGGATCTCATCTGGGACTCCGAACAACATTCGGTAACCACATACAAACTTCCTTTATAACCCTAGCGTCATCGAACCTTAAGTGTGTAGACCCTACGGGTTCGGGAGACACGCAGACATGACCGAGATGTTCTCCGGTCAATAACCAACAGCGGGATCTGGATACCCATGTTGGTGTTGTGGAACGTTGCAGAAAATTAAAAATTTTCCTATGGTTTCACCAAGATCCATCTATGAGTTCATCTAGCAACGAGTCATGGGAGAGAGAGATTGCATCTACATACCACTTTGTAGATCGCGAGCGGAAGCGTTCAACGAACGGGGATGAAGTAGTCGTGCACACCGTGATCCAAATGACCGGAGATCCTAGCACCGAAAGCACGGCACCTCCGCGTTCAACACACGTACGGTCAGCGTAACGTCTCCTTCTTCTTGATCCAGCAAGGCAAAGGAGAGGTTGGGGAAGAAGACTCCAGCAGCAGCACGACGGCGTGGTGATGGTGGAGCCGCAGTACTCCGACAGGGCTTCGCCGAGCTCTACGGAGGAGGAGGAGGTGTTGGAGAGGGAGAGAGAGGCGCCAGGGCAAAGGGTGCGCAGCCCCCCTCCCCTCCCCCCTTTATATAGCCCCTTGGGGGGGCGCCGGCCCTAGGAGATGGAATCTCCTAGGGGGGGCGGCGGCCAGGGAGGGGGCTTGCCCCCCAAGCAAGGGGGGCGCCCCTTTAGGGTTCCCCCCCCCAACCCTAGGCGCATGGGCCCTTGGGAGGAGGCGCACCAGCCCACTTTGGGCTGGTTCCCTCCCTCATACAGCCCATGGGGCCCTCCGAGATAGGTGGCCCCACCCGGTGGACCCCCCGGGACCCTCCGGTGGTCCCGGTACAATACCGATAACCCCGAAACTTGTCCCGATGTCCGTATGACAACTTTACATATATAAATCTTCACCTCCGGACCATTCCGAAACTCCTCGTGACGTCCGGGATCTCATCCGGGACTCCAAACAACATTCGGGTTACTGCATATACATATCTTCACAACCCTAGCGTCACCGAACCTTAAGTGTGTAGACCCTACGGGTTTGGGAGACATGCAGACATGACCGAGATGGCTCTCGGGAAATAACCAACAGCGGGATCTGGATACCCATGTCGGCTCCCACATGCTCCATGATGATCTCATCGGATGAACCACGATGTCGAGGATTCAATTAATCCCGTATACGATTCCCTTTGTCAATCGGTATTTTACTTGCCCGAGATTCGATCGTCGGTATCCCAATACCTCGTTCAATCTCGTTACCGGCAAGTCACTTTTCTCGTACCATAATGCATGATCCCGTGATCAAAAACTTTGATCACATTGAGCTCATTATGATGATGCATTACCGAGAGGGCCCGGTGATACCTCTCCGTCAAGCGGAGTGACAAATCCCAGTCTCGATCCATGTCAACCCAACAGACACTTTCAGAGATACCCGTAGTATACCTTTATAGTCACCCAGTTACGTTGTGACGTTTGGCACACCCAAAGCACTCCTACGGTATCCGGGAGTTACACGATCTCATGGTCTAAGGAAAGGATACTTGTCATTGGAAAACTCTAGCAAACGAACTATGCGATCTTATGCTATGTTTAGGATTGGGTCTTGTCCATCACATCATTCTCCTAATGATGTGATCCCGTTATCGATGACATCCAATGTCCATAGTCAGGAAACCATGACTATCTGTCGATCAACGAGCTAGTCAACTAGAGGCTCACTAGGGACATATTGTTGTCTGTTATTCACACATGTATTACGATTTCCGGATAACACAATTATAGCACGAATAAAGACAATTACCATGAATAAGGAAATATAATAATAATGCTTTTATTATTGCCTCTAGGGCATATTTCCAACAGTCTCCCACTTGCACTAGAGTCAATAATCTAGTTACATTGTGATGAATCGAACACCCATAGAGTTCTGGTGCTGATCATGTTTTGCCTTAGGGAGAGGTTTAGTCAACGGATCTGCGACATTCAGATCCGTGTGCACTTTACAAATCTCTATGTCTCCATCTTGAACATTTTCACGAATGGAGTTGAAGCGACGCTTGATGTGCCTGGTCTTCTTGTGAAACCTGGGCTCCTTGGCAAGTGCAATAGCTCCAGTGTTGTCACAGAAGAGCTTGATTGGCCCCGACGCATTGGGTATGACTCCGAGGTCGGTGATGAACTCCTTCACCCAAATTGCTTCATGTGCTGCCTCCGAGGCTGCCATGTACTCCGCTTCACATGTAGATCCCGCCACGACGCTTTGCTTGCAACTGCACCAGCTTACTGCCCCACCATTCAAAATATACACGTATCCGGTTTGTGACTTAGAGTCATCCAGATCTGTGTCGAAGCTAGCGTCGACGTAACCTTTTACGACGAGCTCTTCGTCACCTCCATAAACGAGAAACATTTCCTTAGTCCTTTTCAGGTACTTCAGGATATTCTTGACCGCTGTCCAGTGTTCCTTGCCGGGATTACTTTGGTACCTACCTACCAAACTTAGGGCAAGGTTTATATCAGGTCTGGTACACAGCATGGCATACATAATAGAACCTATGGCTGAGGCATAGGGGATGACGCTCATCTCTTCTATATCTTCTGCCGTGGTCGGACATTGAGCTGAGCTCAATTTCACACCTTGTAACACAGGTAAGAATCCTTTCTTAGATTGATCCATATTGAACTTCTTCAATATTTTATCAAGGTATGTGCTTTGTGAAAGACCTATGAGGCGTCTCGATCTATCTCTATAGATCTTGATGCCTAATATATAAGCAGCTTCTCCAAGGTCCTTCATTGAAAAACTCTTATTCAAGTAGGCCTTAATGCTGTCCAAAAGTTCTATATCATTTCCCATCAAAAGTATGTCGTCTACATATAATATGAGAAATGCTACAGCGCTCCCACTCACTTTCTTGTAAACACAGGCTTCTCCATAAGTCTGTGTAAACCCAAACGCTTTGATCATCTCATCAAAGCGAATGTTCCAACTCCGAGATGCTTGCACCAGCCCATAAATCGAGCGTTGGAGCTTGCACACCTTGTCAGCGTTCTTAGGATCGACAAAACCTTTCAGCTGCATCATATACAATTCTTCCTTAAGGAAACCATTAAGGAATGCCGTTTTGACGTCCATTTGCCATATTTCATAATCATAGAAAGCGGCAATTGCTAACATGATTCGGACGGACTTCAGCTTCGCTACCGGTGAGAAAGTCTCATCGTAGTCAACCCCTTGAACTTGTCGATAACCCTTAGCGACAAGCCGAGCTTTATAGATGGTCACATTACCATCCGCGTCCGTCTTCTTCTTAAAGATCCATTTATTTTCTATCGCTCGCCGTTCAACGGGCAAGTCAGTCAAAGTCCATACTTCGTTTTCATACATGGATCCTATCTCGGATTTCATGGCTTCCAGCCATTTGTCAGAATCCGGGCCCGCCATTGCTTCCTCATAGTTCGAAGGTTCACCGTTGTCTAACAACATGTTTCTAAGACAGGGTTACCGTACCACTCTGGTGCGGAACGTGTCCTTGTGGACCTTCGAATTTCAGTAGGAGCTTGATTAGAAGTATCTTGATCATCATCATTAATTTCCTCTCTAGTCGGTGCAGGCACCTCAGAAACGTTTTCTTGAGTTTCGCCATTTTCCGGTTCAAGAGGTAACACTTCATCAAGTTCTACTTTCCTCCCACTTACTTCTTTCGAGAGAAACTCTTTCTCCAGAAAGGATCCATTCTTGGCAACAAAGATCTTGCCTTCGGTTCTGAGGTAGAAGGTATACCCAACAGTTTCTTTAGGGTATCCTATGAAGACGCATTTTTCCTACTTGGGTTCGAGCTTTTCAGGTTGAAGTTTCTTGACATAAGCATCGCATCCCCAAACTTTTAGAAACGATTCGTGCCAACCCAACAGACACCTTCGGAGATACCTGTAGTGTACCTTTATAGCCACCCAGTTACGTTGTGACGTTTGGCACACCCAAAGTATTCCTACGGTATCCGGGAGCTGCACAATCTCATGGTCTAAGGAAATGATACTTGACATTAGAAAAGCTTTAGCATATGAACTACATGATCTTGTGCTAGGCTTAGGATTGGGTCTTGTCCATCACATCATTCATCTAATGATGTGATCCCGTTATCAATGACATCCAATGTCCATGGTCAGGAAACCGTAACCATCTATTGATCAACGAGCTAGTCAACTAGAGGCTTACTAGGGACATGGTGTTGCCTATGTATCCACACATGTATCTGAGTTTCCTATCAATACAATTCTAGCATGGATAATAAACGATTATCATGAACAAGGAAATATAATAATAACCTATTTATTATTGCCTCTAGGGCATATTTCCAACAGTCTCCCACTTGCACTAGAGTCAATAATCTAGTTCACATCGCCATGTGATTAACACTCACAGAGTTCTGGGTTTGATCATGTTATTCTTGTGAGAGATGTTATAGTCAACGGGTCTGAACCTTTCAGATCCGTGTGTGCTTTACAAATATCTATGTCATCTCCTAGATGCAGTTACCATGCTCTATTTGGAGCTATTCCAAATAACTGTTCTACTATACGAATCCAATTTTACTACTCAGAGTAATCTGGATTAGTGTCAAAGTTTGCATCGGCGTAACCCTTTACGACAAACTCTTTTTCCACCTCCATAATCGAGAAAATTCCTTAGTCCACTAGTTACTAAGGATAACTTTGACCGTTGTCCTGTGATCCATTTCTAGATCACACTTGTACCCCTTGACTGACTCATGGTTTGGCACACTTCAGGTGCGGTACATAACATAGCATACTTTAGAGCCTACGACTAAAGCATAGGGGACGACCTTTGTCCTTTCTATTCTGCCGTGGTCATGTCTTGAGTCTTGCTCAATACTCACACCTTGTAACACAGCTGGGAACTCCTTCTTTGCTGATCTATTTTGAACTCCTTCAAAATCTTGTCGTGGTATGTGTTTGTTTGAAAGTACTATTAAGCGATTTTGATCTATCCTTATAGATCTTGATGCTCAATGTTTAAGTAGCTTAATCCAGGTTTTCATTGAAAAACATTTTTCAAACAACCCTATATGCCTTCCAGAAATTCTACATCATTTCAGATAAACAATATGTCAACAACATATACTCATCAGAAATTCTATAGTGCTCCCACTCACTTCTTTGGAAATACAAGTTTCTAATAAACTTTGTATAAACCCAAATCTTTGATACTCTCATCAAAGCGTACATTCCAACTCCGAGATGCTTACTCCAGTCCTTAGAAGGATTGCTGGAGCTTTGCATACTTGTTAGCATCTTTCAGGATTGACAAAAATCTTCTGGTTGTATCACATACAACCTTTCCTCAAGAAAATCGTCGAGGAAACAATGTTTTGACATCCTATCTGCACGATTTCATAAATAATGCAGTAATCGCTAACATAATTCCAACAGACTCTTAGCATCGCTACGAGTGAGAAAGTCTCATCGCAGTCAACTCCTTGAACTTGTCGGAAAACATCTTAATGACAAGTCGAGCTTTCTTAATGGTGACACTTACCATCATTGTTCGTCTTCCTTTTAAAATCCATCTGTACTCAACAGCCTCATGACCATTAAGCCGTTCTGCCAAAGTCTACACTTTGTTTTCATACATGGATCCTCTCTCGGATTTTATGGCCTCGAGCCATTCATCGGAATCCGGGCCCACCATCGCTTCTCCATAGCTCGTAGGTTCATTGTTGTCTAGCAACATGACTTCCAAGACAGGATTACGTACCACTCTGAAGTAGCACGCATCCTT
Source organism: Aegilops umbellulata (assembly GCA_032464435.1). Taxonomy (NCBI): domain Eukaryota; kingdom Viridiplantae; phylum Streptophyta; class Magnoliopsida; order Poales; family Poaceae; genus Aegilops; species Aegilops umbellulata. The sequence goes on along the minus strand of CP136056.1, from coordinate 314,849,604 downwards.
GTCATCCTACGAGGTTTGGGAGTGACTTGATTCGGAGTCTCATGATCACTATCATAAGCTTCCACTTCAATTGGTGTAGGTGCCATAGGAACAACTCCTGTGCCCTGCTGCACACTAGTTGAAGTGACGGTTCAATAACCTCATCAAGTCTCCACCATCCTCCCACTCAATTCTTTCGAGAGAAACTTTTCCTCGAGAAAGGACCCGATTTGAGAAACAATCCCTATTGCTTTCGGATCTGAGACAGGAGGTATACCCAACTGTTTTGGGTGTCCTATGAAGATGCAGTTATCCGCTTTGGGTTCGAGCTTATCAGCCTGAAACTTTTTCATATAAGCGTCGCAGCCCCAAACTTTTAAGAAATGACAGCTTAGGTTTCTCTAAACCATAGTTCATACGGTGTCATATCATCGGAATTACGTGGTGCCCTATTTAAAGTGAGTGCGGTTGTCTCCAATGCCTAACCCATGAACAATAGTGGTAATTTGATAAGAGACATCATGGTACGCACCATATCCAATAGGGTGCAACTATGATGTTCGGACACACCATCACACTATGGTGTTCCAGGCGGTATTAGTTGTGAAACAATTTCCACAGTGCCAAACTCGTAACTCAGATATTCATTTCTATGATCATATCATAGACATTTTATCCTCTTACCACGAAGATCTTCAACTTCATTCTGAAATTACTTGAACCATTCAATAATTCAGACTTGTGTTTCATCAAGCAAATATACTCAGTATCTACTCAAATCATCTGTGAAGTAAGAGCATAACGATATCCACTGCGTGCCTCAGCACTCATTGGACTGCACACATCAAAATGTGTTACTTCCAACAAGTTGCTTTCTTGTTCCATTTTACTGAAACCGAAGCTTTCAGTCATCTTGCCCATGTGGTATGATTTGCATATCTCAAGTGATTCAAAATCAAGTGAGTCCAAAAGGTCCATCTGCATGGAGTTTCTTCATGCGTATATACCAATAGACATGGTTCACATGTCTCAATCCCTTTTCAAAAATGAGTGAGTCCAAAGATCCATCAACATGGAGCTTCTTCATGCGTTTTATACCAATATGACTTACATGGCAGTGCCACAAGTAGGTGGTACTATCATTACTATCTTATATCTTTTGGCATGAACATGTGTATCACCATGATCGAGATTCAATAAACCATTCATTTTAGGTGCAAGACCATTGAAGGTATTATTCAAATAAATAGAGTAACCATTATTCTCCTTAAATGAATAACCGTATTGCGATAGACATAATCCAATCATGTATATTCTCAACGCAAACACCAAATAACAATTATTTAGGTTTAACACCAATCTCGATGGTAGAGGGAGCGTGCGACGCTTGATCATATCAACCTTGGAAACACTTCCAACACATCTCGTTAGCTCACCTTTAGCTAGTCTCCATTTATTCCGTAGCTTTTATTTCGAGTTACTAACACTTAGCAACCGAAACGGTATCTAATACCCTGACGCTACTAGGAGTACTAGTAAAGTACACATTCACATAATGTATATCCAATATACTTCTATCGACAACCTTCTCATCTACCAAGTATCTAGGGTAATTCTGCTCCAGTGGCTGTTCCCCTTATTACATAAGCACTCAGTCTCGGGTTTGGGTTCAACCTTGGGTTTATCCACTAGAGCAGCAGCTGATTTGCCATTTCATGAAGTATCCCTTCTTGCCCTTGCCCTTCTCGAAACTAGTGGTTTCACTAACCATCAACAATTGATGCTCCTTCTTGATTTCTACTTTTGCGGTGTCAAACATCGCGAATATTTCAAGGATCATCATATCTATCCCTGACATGTTATAGTTCATCACGAAGCTCTAGTAGCTTGGTGGCAATAACTTTGGAAAAACATCACTATCTTATCTGGAAGATTAACTCCCACTCGATTCAAGTGATTGTTGTACTCAGACATTCTGAGCACAAGCTCAACGTTTGCGCTTTTCTCCCTTAGTTTGCAGGTTAAGAAAATCGTCGGAGGTCTTATACCTCTTGACGTGGGCACGAGCCTGAAATCCGAATTTCAGCCCTCGAAACATCTCATATGTTCCGCGACATTTCAACAATGTCTTCGGTGCCTCAATTCTAAACCATTTATCATTACCGAACTATTATGTAGTCATCAAAACGTGTATGTCAGATATTCGCAACATCCATAGACCACGTTCGGGGTCCAGCACACCGAGCGATGCATTAAGGACATAAGCCTTCTATTGTCCGCATAATTGCTACTGTTAACTTTCAACAATATTTTCTTTAGGAACATATCTAAAACAGTAGGACTAAAGCGCGAGCTACGACATAATTTGCGAAGACCTTTTCGACTATGTTCAGGATAATTAAGTTCATCTTATGAACTCCCACTCAGATAGACATCCCTCTAGTCATCCAAGTGATTACATGATCCGAGTCAACTAGGCCGTGTCCGATCATCACGTGAGACGGACTAGTCAACGTCGGTGAACATCTTCATGTTGATCGTATCTACCATACGACTCATGCTCGACCTTTCGGTCTTCTGTGTTCCGAGGCCATGTCTGTACATGCTAGGCTCGTCAAGTCAACCTAAGTGTTTGCATGTGTTCCGAGGCCATGTCTGTACATGCTAGGCTCGTCAACACCCGTTGTATTCGAACGTAAGAATCTATCACACCCGATCATCACATGGTGCTTCAAAACGACGAACTTTCGCAACGGTGCATAGTTAGGGGGAACACTTTCTTGAAATTTTAATGAGGGATCATCTTATTTACTACCGTCGTTCTAAGAAAATAAGATGCAAAAACATGATAAACATCACATGCAATCAAATGGTGACATGATATGGCCATCATCACTTTGCTCCTTTCGATCTCCATCTTCGGGGCTCCATGATCATCATCGTCACCGGCATGACACCATGATCTTCATCATCATGATCTCCGTGAAGTTGTCTCGTCAACTATTACTTCTACTACTATGGCTAACGGTTAGCAATAAAGTAAAGTAATTACATGACGTTTATGTTGACACGCAGGTCATAAATAAATTAAAGACAACTCCTATGGCTCCTGCCGGTTGTCATACTCATCGACATGCAAGTCGTGATTCCTATTACAAGAACATGATCATCTCATACATCACATCCTTTGGCCATATCACATCACATGGCATACCCTGCAAAAACAAGTTAGACGTCCTCTAATTGTTGTTTGCATGTTTTACGTGGCTGCTATGGGTTTCTAGCAAGAACGTTTCTTACCTACGCAAAACCACAACATGATATGTCAATTGTTATTTACCCTTCATAAGGACCCTTTTCATCGAATCCGATCCGACTAAAGTGGGAGAGACTGGCACCCGCTAGCCACCTTATGCAACTAGTGCATGTCAGTCGGTGGAACCTGTCTCACGTAAGTGTACGTGTAAGGTCGGTCCGGGCCGCTTCATCCCACAATGCCGCCGAATCAAGATTGACTAGTAACGGTAAGCATATTGAACAAAATCAACGCCCACAACTACTTTGTGTTCTACTCGTGCATGGAATCTACGCAATAGACCTAGCTCATGATGCCACTGTTGGGGAACGTAGCAGAAATTTAAAATTTTCCTACGTGTCACCAAGATCTATCTATGGATAAACCAGCAACGAGGGGAAAGAGAGTGCATCTACATACCCTTGTAGATCGCTAAGCAGAAGCGTTCAAGTGAACGGGGTTGATGGAGTCGTACTCGCCGTGATCCAAATCACCGATGACCAAGTGCCAAACGGACTGCACCTCCGCGTTCAACACACGTACAGCCCGGTGACGCCTCCCATGCCTTGATCCAGCAAGGAGAGAGGGAGAGGTTGAGGAAGACTCCGTCCAGCAGCAGCACAATGGCGTGGTGGTGGTGGAGGAGCGTGGCAATCCTGCAGGGCTTCGCCAAGCACCGCGGGAGAGGAGAAGGACTTGGGAGAGGGGGAGGGCTGCGCCAGCACATTGGTGCGGTTTCCCTCCCACCCCCTTCATATATATAGGGGCAAGGGAGAGGGGGGCCGGCCCCCTCAGATCCCATCTGAGGAGGGGGCGGCGGCCAGGAGGGGTGGCTTGCCCCCCAAGGCAAGGGGGGGCGCCCCCTTCTAGGGTTCCCCCAAACCCTAGGCGCCTTGGGCCCTTGTGGGGGGGCGCACCAGCCCACCTGGGGCTGGTTCCCTCCCACATGTGGCCCATGCAGCCCTCCGGGGCCGGTGGTCCCACTTGGTGGACCCCCGGGACCCTCCTGGTGGTCCCGGTACGTTATCGATAAAACCCGAAACCCTTTCGGTGACCAAAACAGGACTTCCCATATATAAATCTTTACCTCCGGACCATTCCGGAACTCCTCGTGACGTCCGGGATCTCATCCGGGACTCCAAACAACATTCGGTAACCACATACAAACTTCCTTTATAACCCTAGCGTCATCGAACCTTAAGTGTGTAGACCCTACGGGTTCGGGAGACACGCAGACATGACCGAGATGTTCTCCGGTCAATAACCAACAGCGGGATCTGGATACCCATGTTGGCTCCCACATGTTCCACGATGATCTCATCGGATGAACCACGATGTCAAGGACTCGATCAATCCCGTATACAATTCCCTTTGTCTAGCGGTATAGTACTTGCTTGAGATTCGATCGTCGGTATCCCGATACCTTGTTCAATCTCGTTACCGGCAAGTCTCTTTACTCGTTCCGTAACACATCATCCCGTAATCAACTCCTTGATCACATTGTGCACATTATGATGATGTCCTACCGAGTGGGCCCAGAGATACCTCTCCGTCACACGGAGTGACAAATCCCAGTCTCGATTCATGCCAACCCAACAGACACCTTCGGAGATACCTGTAGTGTACCTTTATAGCCACCCAGTTACGTTGTGACGTTTGGCACACCCAAAGTATTCCTACAGTATCCGGGAGTTGCACAATCTCATGGTCTAAGGAAATGATACTTGACATTAGAAAAGCTTTAGCATACGAACTACATGATCTTGTGCTAGGCTTAGGATTGGGTCTTGTCCATCACATCATTCATCTAATGATGTGATCCCGTTATCAATGACATCCAATGTCCATGGTCAGGAAACCGTAACCATCTATTGATCAACGAGCTAGTCAACTAGAGGCTTACTAGGGACATGGTGTTGCCTATGTATCCACACATGTATCTGAGTTTCCTATCAATACAATTCTAGCATGGATAATAAACGATTATCATGAACAAGGAAATATAATAATAACCTATTTATTATTGCCTCTAGGGCATATTTCCAACATTTCCCCCATGTATATAGTAGTAGTCCGAGCAATGTAACGATAGTTAGATCTATTGTATGCCCTTGTTTGAATTGATTTTGGTGTGATATGAATGTGTTTGTCACATGTGCATATGGGTAGTGCTTTCTCACTAGACCTCATTCTATTCTAATCTCTCCCCTCTAAACCCATTAGATGCCTCCGAGACGTGACCCCGGATTTGTCTTCCCACCGGAGCTCACTCAGTTGATCCAGCAGCATAATGCCTTGATGCAGCTACTAGTCCAGAACCAAGGCAACAACAACAGCAACCCATCGCCACCACCACCAGTTGACAACTTAGCCCGTTTTCGAAGGTTGCAGCCGCCGGTGTTTTCCAGTAGCCCCGAGCCAATAGTTGTGGATGACTGGTTACGCAGGATTGGAAGGGAGTTGACCAACGCAGGTTGCACAGATGCTGAGAAGGTGCGTTTTGCCGCACATCACACTACAAAAAAATACACTTCCGTGATGATACGTGTTGGTCACAGTAGGTCACTTTTTCTGTCATGCATGTACATCCATGACAAATTTATGACAGAATCAAGATAGTCATACCTGTGCTGTCGTAGAAGTGTTCCATGACATTACCAAAATTATCATCACGGAAGTGTCCACTTCCATGACGATAAATCACGCGTCACAGAAGTGCTTTCGTCAAGGGTGGCCGACACGTGGCATCCACCGTAACGGAACGTCGTTAAGCTATCGGGTCCGGTTTTGGATCCGATAACCCGTTAACAGCCCGGACCAATGGGGATTTTCCACGTGTAAAATCATCATTGGCCGCAGGAAACACGTGTTGCCTCACCGTTGGGACAGATGTCATCTACTCATTGGACAGGAGGCGCCTATGATAGGTCAACACGTGGCACGGCCCAACAGTGGCCCATTTCGGTGAAAAAGGCCGGCCCAGTAAAAATTACCAGTCCGGTCCATATAAGGCCTACTTGTGTCACGTCCATTTAAGCCCACGACCCATACGAGATGTGCCAATTCAGCCCGTCAACGGCCCGTTAAAGATTTGACACCATTGCAGCCCATCGTCAGTTCGAGCCCGTTAACAGCCTGCTATATATTTGGGCTCAATATCGGCCCGGTGAGATTTCGGCCTATTAACGGCCCATTTAATGGATGGGCCAATTTTCAGGATGTACATCTTTCAGCCTTTTAGCGACCCATTTAAATGTTGGGATAATTTCTGGCCCGGTGTGTCTTTCAGCCTATTGACGGCCCATAAATCTGATGGGCCATTTGTAGTCAGACATGAGTTTCGGCCTTTTAGCGGCCCATTTAAGTGTTGGGCCAATTTCTGGCCCGGTGTCACTTTCAGCCTGTTGACGGCCCATAAATCAGTTGGGCCATTTGTAGTCGGACCTGAGTTTTGGCCTTTTAGCGACCCATTGAAGTGTTGGGCCAAATCCCGGCCCTGTGTGCCTTTCGGCCTGTTAACCGACCATAAATGAGTTGGGCCATTTGTAGTCGGACCTTTAATCATACATTTTGCTACAACTAAATTTAGATCAGATAAAGGTTGGATTCACGCCGATTAACAAAATACATGCTAATGTAAAAATATAGTGATATACAATAAGTACTTACATCTACATTAGAGCAAAGAGAATTCCTGCAAGAATCTTTCCTCATAAACGATACCATTGCAGAAAATCTTCTATCCGTTAAGCTTATTTTCTAAAAGAGAGATGGGTAAGAAACATGTAGAAAATATGATCAGCATGCTATAAAATTTCATGATGCAAGGATACACACACGCTTCTTAGAATTGAGTTGACATATTTTTGCTGGACTGGAGCGGACTAGTTCTTTGGCCACTGGAATCTGCTTATTATCAGTAGGAGTTGGGTTTCTCTGTGCTGGAGCAGTATCTATAAAAACTGGAGTTGGTTTATTATCTCCTGGCGTTTGGACGTTTTGCAAAGGCCTTGTTTGTAACCCTTCAGATTCTAACATAGTCGCCTTCCCCTTGCATGCCTTGTATAGAAGAATGGTGCTTTAATTATAAAACATGCGGCAGCAGAGAGATGGAATAGGTACTGAAGAATAGAAAGGCATGACATATTGACATGTATTCCCTCCATCCGGAAAAAAATGGATGGGTCTAGGCGTATTTCAGTTCTAGATACATCATTTTTTATCCATTTCGACATCATGTAATCCGGACGGAGGGAGTATGGTGTAAGAGCTAGGGATACGACATGACAACACAGCAAAAAACACTAGTTGAATGTAAAACTGTATGCTAGCGGAATACGTACAGAAATAACGAAGGCAACATACACGTGTATGATTGGGAAAATAAGATGGCATTGCAACAGAGCACTAGAACAACACTTCAATGTAAAAACATGGTATGGTAGACAGAAGAAGTACATACTGATGAATAACTATGCATAAGATATTCAGAAGCATGATGTCCAAATTAAGCAGATGGCATTGCGATAGAGTAGAATGACAGTACTTGAATTTGAAAACATGTTATCATGAATGGAATAGGTACTGAAAAACAGGAAGGCATGACATATTTACATGCATGATCAGCATGCTAAGCACATGGCATTGCAACAGAGTAGATACACTCTAGGACACTATATGCATGTTGTACCCATAGCACAGGCCAAGTTAGAGCAAGGACCTTGTGGGGTGAAGAGGATTCATCTTCTTTCTGCAAGTCTTCTGAAGAACTGCCTTTACATGTTCCATCATATTGGGTATCATTGACATCAAGTTTATTGGCCTTTACATTGCTCCGTGAGGTTCTTGTGGATATATCAGTGTGTGCAATTATATCTGACATGCATGGAAGACAACTAGTAGTTAGATTTATGTAATGAGTGCCTGTAGGAGAGGACATAAATAGTAGGACTGGGGTTAACTAGCAGCAACAAGTCTCATAAACTAAAGGGAGAACACAGATGAAAGCTACAGAATATGTATCGTTTGTACTCGAGATTAACTAGATGGCACACAAAAGTATTAAAGAACAACATAGGTAATACTAGAAGTGGTATAATACTATAATCACCAGCCTGTGGGATAGCATTGGCTGATGGATGATAACTATGGAACAACGTTACCCTAAGAACAAGTATCTTAGCTGAACTATGGAATAGCGTTAACTCCTGAACAGGACCAGTAAGAGATCAGCATTAATATATAGTGAAATGTGATGATCTATTTTCCATGCTTAGATGAATAACAAAGCCATAAATGTTTCACACAAGTAAGATGAGGGTACAACCTATCTGGCTGCCATCCATAGGAGTGAGCATCATGTGCTGACTTATCGATGGCCATGCAGTTGTTGTGGCTGTCCATGTCAGGCACGCGCATCCGATGCAGGGAACTATTGAGTGGCGACTATAGCTCCCTTCTGGTGTATGCTTCCCTTGCTGGAGTAGCTGCGGTGAGTCGGAAGACGGTGTGTCTGAAGATGCAGGTAACGCATAATGTTAAGAACGACATATCTCTTTGATCTGAAGAAATACACTAAGAGATCAACAACAAGGTACGATAGTGGTCACACGTCTATTGACTGAAGACTAAATTGGGGTCACACGATTTTATTTTATTTTGGTACTGTCCGATCTACGCCGGATGGCTGGCTCTCTTGTGCCTCTTGGCTGACACTGTTCGGAATCTTCCCCGAAGAGCTAGCGACCAATAGCAGAGCAGCCTGCCTCCGCCGTTCGTGGCCCCAGCCAAAACCCCGCTCCCCGCCCCACCGCACTGCCATGGTTGCGCCGCCCCGGGCCAATCCACAAAGACTCACCGTCATCCAGATCCGGCGGCGGTAGTACCTTCAACCCACGCAACTCTAAAAGATAGCCATCTAAGCGTTGCTTCCGCGGCGAACTTGCGGCCCCGCACACTTATGTTAGACACCAGCCAACCGGCAGCCTAGGAGCTCCTCCGCCTCGAGGGGTGCTGCTTCCCATTGGGAATCGATTGGCACAGAATAAAAATTCAGACAACTGACGCCTAAATAAAGTGATTTGAGATGAGGGTGCGACCTATCTCGCGGCATGGTGAAGTAGGCAGGTCCACCTGCCGAGTCGGTGAGGCCGGCGTGGTTGTGGTGGCGACCGGCGGCAGGGAAAGAGCGATGTCGCGACGGTCGACGGCTACGCGGAAGCAGCGCCAGGACTCTGGACGGATCCGAAGTTGGAGCCGCTCCGGCACGGTGAACAACGGCGGGGGTGAATCGGCTCCGGTACGGTTCACGCGGCCGTCGTCGAGGCAGCACCAGCAGCACGGAGTAAGAGGCACACAGCCTAGTGCACGACGGAAAATGGACAGCGTCTCCGGCATTAGGAAGGAGGGCGGCTGTGAAATTGGTGCGGTGGGGGCGCCATGGAGGTGGGGCTGAGGTTTCACGGCTCGGTAGAAGGTGATTTGGCGCCCACGAGGTATGAATGGGGGCGCGGGGGGGGGGGGAATTGGGAGGGGAGTGGAACCATGTCTTATGGATGCATTTGTCTGAAATGTGAGGGGGAGTTACAGTTCTACCCTTGCCTATAGGCTTCTCGGCTTGGGTCTGTGTACTGAGGGTCGGGGATAGTGGAGTAACTTTGCTTCTCCCCAAATAGTGGGCGGGAGCGATTTCGGGCGAGGAGGGCGTGTTTTCAACTATAGTGGGCGCGAGCGATTTCGGGCGAGGTGAGCGTGTTTTGAAATAGTGGGCGCGAGCTATTTCGGGCGAGGAGAGCGCGTTTTGCCGACCATGGTTTATGAATTATTCGACACATGTCATTTCGGCCGAGGAGAAGGCGCGCTTGGTTGAAGTTACGAACCTACCCTCGATGTACAACGGGCCAATTGATGCGTGTCCCACATAGGACATTAATTTCGCGTCTCCCATTTATTTGCTCGGGCGAATTCCACCGAGCAGAGCGGATGTTTAACGGTTCGTTCAAATTTTTGGAGAACGAGCATCCACATCTACCTTACCAAGTCGATTCGGATCAAATTTTGAAATATTAGCTTACCACTTCTTTTTTAGATGGAGAGATGATGCTCGGGAGTAATGTGTTTTTACATGCTCGTTTCTAGCTATTTACTATATGACAAATAGTTGACCCACTCAAAAACGCGAATCAAACCCAAAATGAAATATCTTGATTCAATGAAATAGCTCCTTCAATAGGTCAAAATAGTGAACTAAATCCAAAATTGAACACCTCAATCGAGTAGCATGTTGTACAGTATTATAGTACTCCATGAACATGTCAAAAGTCAAATTAATGAACTTGTTTGATATACGCATATATCCGTTCATGTGTGGATTGCAGACGACATGTTCTCCAGTTTATATCGAAACATGGTTTATATCAGTCTTTGATGCATAAAACGCGACCTCCCCCTCTCCCGGACTCATGTTCTCTCTCTCTCTCTCTCTCGCCAACAATCTTCAATTCTGTCGCACGCATCCGACACAAAACCTTGTTGGTCCCTCTCCCTTTCTCTCCATCTCTCTCTCTCTCTTTGTGTGTGTGTGGGGGGGGGGTCTTTCGAGTTCGCATGCATATATACACCATCTATAGGTCTCTCTCGCACATTATGTATGATACTCTAGCTAGTCCAAGCTAGATATCTTGGGTGCACTCATCGTACGCACACAAATTCCTTGGCTCTTTGCCCGTAACTCTCTCACGCACCACTATGTCGTCTCGGAGCTCTTCCCCCCCTCTCTCAAACTCTCCATCCACCTGGGTCACACATACACATGCATATCTCACTCGCACTCGATAGGCCCATCTAAAACTCTATCTCTCCCCCTCATTTATCTTTGGTATTGTAGATGTAAGTAATTTCTTTATAAACTTGGTCAAAGTTTCAAAAGTTTGACTTTAAAAAATGTTGGAACTACATTATCGAACGGAGGGAGTAGCTCTCTCTCGCTCTCTCTGCTATCTCTCACGGGCCTCCCCTCTCACTCGAACTCTCTATACCGACGGATTATACACTCACTGTGTCAGCGTATAGCTCCGTATATTGTTTAGTTGACCGGTCAACCAATCCACATGCTGCCTTGTCAGCTCGTGTTCTGTATCTTCGTGTGCTGGCCCATGTGGCAGTGGGTGAAAATAAGTAAACTAGAGGCCCATCTGACACGCGGTGAAGTAAACAGAGTTGAAACCACTCGGGGTAGCACCCCGCACGCTAGTAAATTGAGGGCGCATCGAGGACAAACTTCTTGCGCGCGAAGGACGCACTCGCGCACAATTCACCACTGCGCGGCGGCATGCACAGAAGGACGCACTCGCGCACACCCAACACACAACAGACACCAGCACACGTGTACACCGGCGTCGCCGCCGATTGAGATGGACGGCGGGGCAGCCAACAAGCGGAGGCGGCTCGAGCCAAAACCGCATCCGGCAAGCCTGGACTTCATTAGTAGCCTCCCCGACAACATGCTGCTCGTCATCATCGGCCTCCTCCCCACCAAATCTGCCGTGCGGACCGCCCTGCTCTCCCGGCGGTGGAGCCCCCTCTGGCGCTGCGTCCCCCTCAACCTCACCGTCGACAGCTGCCTCTGCGACGGGGATTGCAAACGCATGGCCGCAGTCTCCAAGATCCTTTCATCGCACCCTGGGCCAGCCAGACGCCTTGACATCCGCATGTTCAGTACCAACTGCAAGGTCCAACCCAAGTTCGACGAGTGGTTCTTATCCCCCGCCCTAGATCAGCTCTAGGATCTCAGCTTTGAAGCTGGACGATGTCGCTCTCTGCCGCCGTCCGCGCTCCGCCTCACGCCAACGCTGCGCCACGCCAGCTTCAGCTCCTGCTATCTTCCCCAGATTAATGTCGCGCCCGCCCTTCTTCTCCCTCAACTCAAGCAGCTCGACCTCTTCGACGTTGTCATCTCGAAGAAGGCTATGGAGCACCTGCTCCACAGCTGTACTGCGCTTGAGTACATTCGTCTTGAGCAGATCCACGGGTTCATTAGCCTCCACATCGCCTCGACGAATCTCCGATGGATTTACGTGTCTTGTTGGCCCCGCAACAAGACATCAATTGGGAAGAGATCACTCCAGCTGTTCCATGTTATGGTCATTGAGAATGCGCCTTTCCTTGAGGGATTGCTTGTATCGGATCTAGAAGGTCCAACAAAAATCAGGGTCATTGACGCGCCAAAATTGACAGCGTTGGTGTACTCGTCTGCCAAATTCTCCGAACTCTTTATTGGATCCGTAATCGTTCAGGTACAACACTCATCTTCTTCTCCGTCTTCTTGAAATTCACATTTTTAAATTTCTTCTTGATGTAGTTACGACCATCTTCCAGAAAATGATTCCCACAAGCTTGACCCAGTCCATGCGCACAGTGAAGATCTTAGCACTAAAATCTATCGACCCAATCTGGATCAAGTTGTTGGATTCCTTACATGCTTTCCGTGCACGGAGAAGCTACTCATCGAGGTGAAACTTCTTTCCTATAAGTAAACGGTAATCACAACGTAGCTCAATTTTTTCGTAATTTTCCCAAATTACGATGACAAGTGCAGTGTTCAAACCTGCATCTACGCATTGCACTGCACCGAAAGAAATGTTTTAGTATTTTTTTCTCACGTGATCACCTGCATCATTTTTATGTTGTACTACTATAGTAGCCTAGGCTACTCATAGTGGAAAGTAACTTAGACTACTCCAGTAACTCTATGGTTACCCTAAGAGCAAGTAGTACCTCCGTCCTGGTTTACTCTTCCAATTTTGTAGTATCAAAATTTGACCATAGATTTAACTGACAAAATGTTAATGCATGTCACTAAGAACTATATCGCTGGATTCGTATTTGAACATAATTTCAAATGGTGTAATTTTTAGTGACATGCATTGGCATTTTCTTAGGTAAATCTATGGTCAAAATTTTATACTAAATACGAGGTAGTATTCCCTCTGTCCCAAAATTCTTGTCTTACATTTGTTTAGATACAGATGTATCTAACACAATAACTAGATACATCCGTATTTAGACAAATTTAAGACAAGAATTTTGGGACGGAGGGAGTACAAAAGTGGGCTATGTAGGCCAAAACATGTGCCAAATTCACTTGCGATGCATTTGGCATCGATGCCCCTCCATTGCTCACCTGGTGCCCCAATCTGGATCACCTACTTTGCTCCGGTGCCAAATTAACTCACGCAATGAAAAAACACTACGTGGGAGAGAGAGAGGACTGAGGCAATAAAAAAACACTTGTTTGGGAGAGTGAGAGGCTGGTGTAGTTGGTTTGATTGATTTGTTTATACATGTGGGTCTGTGTGCACAGCGGTGCCAGCTCTCTCACATCGCGAGAGCGGTGCTAAAATCTTTTGATTTGACATCGATGTGTATTATGTGGCATAGTTTTGGCATCGGCCACATAGTGGAAGGCAACAAATGCCCAAGCTCTTCATGTGCTCCTAGTTAAATGAGAGGAAACAGAAAGAGAGAGAGAGAGAGAGAGAGAGAGAGAGAGAGTGAAAAAATATCACTAGCCAGCCAACCCTATCGTATGAGCGAATGATATTGGTACCTCTTGATGACACGACAATCTTATGCAGCCAGCTGCTCTAATATGTTCTCTTCTTTTGCAGATAAAAAAAGACCCGAAAGTGAAAAATGTGTTGCACTATAACAATCTCATCGAATGCCTTGATCTCCATCTTACAGAAATTGATTTGATCGACTACCGAGGCAACACATCTGAGATTAAATTGGCCAGGTTCTTTGTGCTGGAGGCAAGTGTGCTCTAGGTAATGAGGTTTGGCGTTCTCTGGCGCAACAATGAATGGCGTGTTGATCACCGCAAGCGTCTAAACCTAAATGACAAAGTCTCCGCAGAAGCTGAATTTGTTTTTGAAACATCAAGTGGCAGAGACTCGAAAACATATTTGCCCATTAGTGACTTATCAGGGCGGTGGATTTTAGTTTGTATGATAATGTTGCATGCACCTAAAGTAACAAAAGTGCTTACTTAAACTTCCTAGTAATTACCTCTTCGTAGGTGCAGCATTACTCCTAACATTTGTAATATCAGTTTGAAACTTGTAATATTGCCGTGTCCTATTCCTGTGTTTTCAAAATCCTGCGAATCAAACAGGTCCTGAGTTGGTGATGATGTTGTGCCTCCCATCTTTCAGCAATAGCCGTCGGATCTAGATCTAACGCATACAAACCAAGCTTCTCCATTTTTGCAAAAAGATGCCTGCACTTGTTCCCTATTTACAAACAACTCCTTGTCTCTCAGAATCAGCCTTATCTCCTCCCCACCACATCTAGAAGGTCGTGGAAAAATCTGGTGCGATGGCAGCTGCCGGAGCCGTCCACCCCCAATCTTGGTGTTCCGTGCAATGCACGGGCATCTACGCACGAGAAATTATGTCGAACAGGGCTAGTTGTAAGCAGGCTAGCTCTACAGCCATGATGATGGTGACTGCAGACGGTGAGGCTGACTATGGTATGTCGAACATGGCGCCTATACTCAGGTGTCATCTCCGGCGCAGGGTCTTGTCACTTGACTGTGAGGAGCAACACGTAATAATTTGACCAATGGGTAGTACAGTGCTAGTACTCCTACTACTACATTGGTAGTACTACTACTAGTACTAGTAGCACCACCGTTTGGATTTAGGAGTACTACCACGTCCATCTGGATTTTTGTATTTGACTAGCAATATCTAGTAATGCATGTCACAAAAAATGTACTACTCCCTCTGTAAATGAATACATGGTGTTTTATTCCTAACGGCGAGAGAACTTAATGTTTTTTTGCTAACTAGAGTACTAATAATAGGATTACATGCAATGAACTAAACACTGCATGTCATGTTTGGTAGTCTCAAGTCATTGAAAGCATGCACGGCCCACATCTCTCATTGGTTGATATGTCACGAAATAAGAAACAAGGAGGGAGTTAATGCACCGCGCCTAAATATTTCGGGATTATTTGGTTTTCGTAAGGTGACTTACACAACATTTTTGTTTACATGCATTAACATTTTATTAGTTAAATCAAAGGTCAAAACTTGGTGCAAAATGCAAAGGGGACCAATAAACTAGTAAACATCAAACTTCTCTCGTTTGGCCCCAACTAGAGGTCCGGTGAGATGACTATACTGCACCGGCACGGAGGGGGCGTAGCTTCATTGACTTAAGACAACTGCTTTTGGGTGAATGACACGTGGGCCCAGGGGGTGGCTGGCCCACCTATCATACAGCCAAAGGCTATAGGTGCAGTAGAGGGCCGAGGAGTAGTACGAAATGCTACGCACCTACGCACGGTAACCAAGGGCAAGAGTGATCACTCGAATTGCAAGATCAGTTGACTAGAAGCTAAGCTAGACCCATGGAGGCGATGAGCGCGAGCATCAGCCGGCTGTGCCAGATGGTCCACGACGCCGGCCTGCGGCCCGGCACCGAGGAACGTCTCCAGGTAGTATTGCTTGAGGCCGCCAGGGCGAGGGGCCGCTTGGACTACAGCTTCGTCTCCTTGTTCGACGAGGTCCTCGTCGGTTTCCTTGACAAGTTCACCGTCGTCAAGAAGCTTGCGGACGACTTTGACGTAAGCCTCCAGCCGACGCGCCCAGGCTCTGCAATGCCAGCCACCCTCAACGGCCACTATGGTGACAACCTCTTCGACGCACTGGTGGCCCTGCGACTGCCCGCCGTCGCGCCGGAGAATGTCCACCTCGAGGTCGCGCTCGCCGCGCAGCGCCTGGCGTAGCAAGACACCATCGACATAATCACCCAAGTCTACGCGCAAATCGTCCACAAGGACTACTACATGCAAGAGGAGGACGATAGGACGCTGGCCTTCTTGGACCGCTGGGCAACCTTGGACGGCACTGTTCAGAAGCACGTTGAGCTCGCCGCCAACGCCGCTGCTCCTCACACGTCGATTGGTGACCCGACGCACTAGGGCGTGAGGATGTCGTTGAACGTTGATGGATCCGTATGTATTTTTATCTTTCCGTCAAATCCATGTAGCAGTATATGATACTACAATAATTATCTTACCTTTCGCATCAACTTCATAATTTTCATACGTACTCCACGCATGAACGGCGCCAGAACCAAACTTCTCATTACTCTAGGCAAAATCGTTATTTTCTATCTATCGGTCGCGCCATGGAGCAGAACCAAATTTTACAAGTTACGAGTTCAAAAGGAAAAGCATGCCGTGTTTGCGTCGCACCCCCACACGGTTGTTCCGACACGCCGCTCAAGTGGGAATGCGTGCGGTGTTGCATTTTCACTTACAAGTGGGACCGCAGTTGAGCAAACCGACTATCGGTAAACCCCCACCCCGCCCACCGCGCGATGGCTGAGAAAACAGGAGGGAGAAGAGATGGCTGTAGCACGGACTCCAAGAAAATTGGTGTCGGATGGGACTCGTGTTGGTGGTGTGTGCCGTACTGCTAGACGTGAATGCTAGTTATGGCCCATGCCACCCCACTATATCGAGCCTATATTGAGGTACGTAGAACAAATTTCCTGCAGTCCGTGCTCAGCCCTCCTCTATCTCTCTTCTCAGCCAGCCAGCGGACGCGCGGAGCCCATCGTCTGTTTGCTCACATGCGGCCCCACATGTAAGTCAAAACGGAAGAAGACCCACTGAACCTGCACATCTTTCACCTCGACGTGCTGGTGATGAAAAACAAATCCAATAAAGATCTTCGGTGGCCGCTTTTGGAGTTACTCAAGAGTAGTAAGATTCTATTTACAGTTTAACACAAGATGCACATCTCGTGGCTTCAACTACCACTCTATTTTCTTTCATGACACGACTTGGATGCTGGATGTCCCACGTGTCGGCAAAAGGAGGAAGAACCCGACCAAATCTTCGGTTGTGCTCTCGGATTAGACTAGTTGTGCTAACTAAAAAAATTTATTGTGTACTCCCTCCGTTCCAAAATACTTGACTTCCATTTGTCCAAAAATGGATGTACCTATATACTAAAACATGTCTAGATACATATATATTTTGACAAATAGAAGGCAAGTATTGTGCAACGGAGGGAGTAGAATGGATGCAAGTTTTTGTATTGGGAAGAAGAGTACATCCATATATTTACAGAGCGCAATTTAGTAGATGTTCTATCACTTTTAGCTAGTAGCACAGAGGCTAGAGATGAGATTAGTGCACTTGTTGATACTCCTACTAGAACAGAGGCTAGACATGAGAATAGATGCGAGGAGGCAACGTCTACTTCTTTACACTCGAAGAAGAAAGAAGCACACAAGATCGAGCCTCCGCAGATCAACAATGAATGCATCGAGAAGGCACTAATCCAACTTACAGGGTAGTAAAATGTATTCTTGTGGTTCTTGTTTTCTTTGGTCTTGCTTTTATAGTCAAAATTATCGTTGGAGTTCGTGCAAAACGGAGGTCCGTTTGGGGTCGTGCGTTGGAGTTGGCCTTACAAGTGGGACCGCAGTTAAGGAAACCGACTATCGGCAAACCCCACCTCGCCCGCCACGCGATGGCTGAAGTTAGAGAAACGACGAGGTTGAAGAGATTGCTCTAGCACGGACTCCAAGAAATAATATGGTGTCAGATGGATGTCGTGGTGGTGGCGTGTGCCGTACTCCTGGACGTGAATGCTTGTTCTGGCCCATGCCACCCTACTACTCCTACTACTTACTCCTACTATATAGTACTAGTATCGAGGATTCGAGGTGCTGGTTACGTACAACGAACAGATTAACATATGGCTACAGTAAAAACACCCGCCCGACGCGCGAAGCATGTGAAGCTAGTACAAATAGTGTACTACTATTGTTGATTGGCCTCATCCGATAACCTATTGCAATGCACGTACAATTATGTATTCGGAAAATATTTTTTTGCCTCGTCGCACCACTCACTCAGAGAAGCGACTCGAAATCCATTCATAAATGTAGTAAGTTTATCACAGGCATATCATTTTATTACATACAACAGGTCATCAACCCACATCGACAACGAGGATACATTATAAATACTAAAGTTTTCACCACACAACAAATAACAAGCCATGAAATGAACTTCAACTCAACCATTCCGCGGCGTTGGAAACGCTTGCTTTGAATCACAAGTGATTCTCTGGGACGGGCCATCCATTGTCGATCTGGAGACCAACGCAGGACTGATCATCCAGGCTGAAGCGGCCTACTATATCAGTACCAGGGTAGGGAGCCACCCAAATGTCCGAGGTATAGACACAATTGCTTCTCATAAATGGTTCTAGTAACGTTGTGTCAACAGCAGTTGGATCGCCTTTCACCATCATCGGATAGTTTTGTCCAAGGAAGAGCGAGTTTTCTTCAAGACTATCCATTCTGTGCCAGGGAGAAGGAGTTTGCGCTAGCACACTAGTATCCATCCCGAATACCGTGCAACGGGTGTTGGAATAGGTCCGGAGAGTGCGACCATGGGAGACAC
Source organism: Aegilops umbellulata (assembly GCA_032464435.1). Lineage (NCBI taxonomy): Eukaryota > Viridiplantae > Streptophyta > Magnoliopsida > Poales > Poaceae > Aegilops > Aegilops umbellulata. Next base: position 314,830,834 of record CP136056.1, on the reverse strand, counting down.
CTGCTTCCTTAGCAATACCATCATCAGTGGGTTGTATACACACAAGAAGAGGTGATCCATCGGAATTAGTTGCCAGGCGCCACAGAGTATATGGGCACTGCTCGTGATCATCACCATCGGCATCTCCCCCTTGGTTATAAAATTTTTCAAGTATAGGTGGTGGGATATTCACAGGACCATGGAAACACAAGAAGAAGGTTAATTAGTAAAGGGAAACTTGCTAACCCGCATGCATGTGGATGAAACAATTATAATTATGGTGGAAGACAAACATACCGAAACTACGAGGATCCCATGCAAAAACAGTGCCACGAGTGGTGGCAGCAAACACAAGGCCCTCGTATTGAATTGCATCACAGTACTCATCCGTGTACAGAAACTGATTTTTGAGCAATATCCATCGATCAAACAATCAAGGACGGCAACAAGCTTGTCGAAGATAGCAACAACTTCATAGTTGTCGTAATTCCAAGAGCGGTTGGGAACTCGACAAATTGCTATCTTCCGTAGAAAACAGTCACCATGATCGTATTTGAACGTGCGTACATTACTGGTGTGCTCAACCTCTGGGCAGTGTGCTGAGATTTTTGGAAGTGGAACCTGGTCACGAGTGTACATATTCACAAGTTCCCACTCACAGTTGGACTCAATGTAAACAACCCAATCTCCATTTGCGCCCGCCCAAGCCTTGCCCTCAAGCGATGGCATCTTAACATCATATGTATCATTATCAAGCGGCATCAACTTGCACAGGGAAAGGCCTCCGGCGTGCCGGCGCCAGTCATCAGGGTCACGACGAAGAAGATAGGGGAGATCAAACCGCTCCTTAACTCTTGGGTTCCTTGTAATGATGTTATTAGTTGATCGAGAATGGGCTTGAACGAACCTGCCATGCTAGCCGAGGTGATGACGTCGCACCGATCAATGAGTTCCTGCACCACGTCATCTTTCAGATCGGGGCAAGAATAACGGGGTCATTTCCGGCCTATTTCCTCCATGGAGAAGACGATCGAACAATGGCAGAAGAAAGGGTGAAGGACTGAAGGAAAATGGAGGTGGGAGAGGAAGAGCGTGCGACAGCAGTTCCAAATCGAGAGGGAAAGGCGAAGAGTCGGTGGACGGTTGCGAGTTTGCCACGGTTCACGAAGAGGCGCCCCGGCCTACACGTCCGTTCGGAAATACTCCTACTACTCGCCGTCGTCTCACTGATATGTTGGAACGGGACCACATGTCAACGAAACATGTGTGTAATTTCTCATGCAAAATGCGATCTGGCCGCGTTGGCCCGAGGTGCCGCATTAGTTATCGACCTTTATTTTTTTAATGGCGTGTCGATCAGTTTTGAAGCACGACTAATTGGTACTGTACATAGAGAAAATATAAACTACTCTACCACTACTCCACCTCCAGTACTACTAGTATAAAAAAGATATATAGGCTGGAGCTTCAACGCTTTCTTGCTAAGGGCAGCCCACTTGCTTCTCACACTACCACCCTCTCTCCAGATCTAAAAAAGATGGCCCCTCTCTCCCTCCTCACCGATGGTCACACATCCGCCGGGGAAGAAAAGGACGTGCAGCATTGACACACTCGTCGTCGGCGAGCGAGGTCACGCACTGACGACAAGGCCGTCCTCTCAGACCTAGCGCCCGCGCAGGATGGACGCCGTCCCCAAGCTCGCTGCCGTAGTGTGTGCGGAGGACGACGACCACAAGCGAAGCCACTTCCCACTGACCCTCAGGTATGCTACCTCTTTTCGAACCATAACCTTGTTCTATTGCCCCATCCGCCACATCGTTGCATGTGGATCTTTCTCCACTCCACCATCTTCCCAATTTGCTATCCTCTGCTCTGCTGGCCACGCAGACGAAAACCATAATTTGCACTATTAAAGGAAACCCTACTTCATGCAGACTAATCCATGTCTGGGTTGAATAAGGAAAGGAAGGGAGACTGTACTGTCCAAGAGAGTAGGCATCGAACCCGCATCTAGGTTGAAAAGGGGGAAATCAGTAGCTAAGGAACGAGTCTCGTGTCTTTTGGTTTAAGAAGGGTAGAAAGGCATGACAACGCAATAGAGAATGACCAGGTCGATCTGTTTGTTGTCCTCACATAGGAAAAAGGTGGCTAAAGAGAAAAAAATGGGACGTAATCCACATATGTTGCATGGATATTTGTTGCTCTGGGCTACCATACCTCCCTCACCACTCTGCATCCGTGGAGGTACATCGTACTGGTGCGCCCACTGTCCGAATGGGCCTCCCATGCTCTTATTGCCACTTTTTTGTTGTTAGTATAACACCAGCAGTCAAGTCAAGCAATGCTACTGCTAAAGTGATGCCACATTTAACTAATGCCGCTCTCAGTCTAATGCCATCGATAAATTTAAGCAATGCCATTTAATGTCACTGGATTATTTCAGGGTTAGCTGTTGATTGTGGATGTATTAAAGATTTTTCAACTAAGGCATTCTAATGTTGTTGCACAGCCAGTATACCAACGATGAAACTTGTTACTACCTTCAGATTTTTGCACTGTTAATGCTTATAGATTACATACCTCGCTTTCATGAGATAAGTTAATTTTTTTGTACAGTGTCACCAAAATGCCAAGGCGCTCATGTCATTTTATTTTGGTTAAACTGCACAGACAATTATGAAGACAAGAGGAAAGGTCAAGAGTGGGCACCTCCTCCTCCGGCTGTTCTCTTGATTCGTTCGATCAAGTTTTTATGTTTGATCGATTATCAAGATTGGGATAGCAATTTTTAAGGTCCCCCCGAATTCGAAATGATATTTACCTTGGAGGTACATGGTTTGCAATTTTTTTATACTGTCATTAGTTAATAATGCTAGTTAACTTCAGACTTTTAAATTTGGTTTAATGCTCATGCACAAATAGTATACCAATGCTGAAACTTGTTACCTTTGAATTTTGTATTGTTAATTCTTATAGAAACCTTCCAGTGCTAGAGTTTATAGAAATCTGTTCAGTAAAACCATTGTACTATACCCTGTAATAAACTAACTACTCTACTATTGAACTAGCCACTGGATTAGTGTATATTTGTAGTATTCGAATGGTGTTGCATTAGCGTATGGACATAAATAAAGTGTGGCATGCTTTCCCAGATATGTGCTCAAGAAAACTACTACCTGTTTTTCTAAATACTAGACGTTTGGGTACTTTAAATTGAACCGCGAAAATGTCTTATATTAAGGAACAAAGGGTGTAGAGTTCACACCTTTGTTAAAATTAATGTTCATTATGTTATCGGAGGAGGTCTGTATGTTTGTCTCTAATGCCTGTCGACTACATACCTGACATCATGATGTAATGTTAAGTCATTTCCTTTTGTACAGTGTCACTAAATTGTCAAGGCGGTGATGGCATTTTATTTTAGTAGAACTGCACAAAATTTGCTTAAAAGAAGAGGAAAGGTCAGGAATGGCTTAGTTTTTCAGAAAAAACTATATATGCCTTCCTGACATCAGCCGTTGTTGCTTTATTTATTCCTTCAAACAGGTGGTTAGAAACAGTCTTGCTACCTTTTCCCATTAAGAAATTGGAATGCTTATATTTGTGAGTCTATGCTTCAACTAGTGCCACTTTTAGAGTAATAACACTTTCAATATCTATGCAAACAGGGATGCTCGATTTTAGTGGAACTGCACAAAAAGTCCAATTGGTTCAACATTAGGAGCATGTTTTTTTCCAAACCTTTATATCCAATTGGTGGAACTATGAGCTGTTCATTACGAAGGTACATGGTTTGCTACTATCTTGCTACTCTTTTTGTACTGTCATTAGATAGTAATATTAGTGGTTTGCATGTGAATTTATTGGCAGGGTGGACCTACATTGGAGGTGCAGGACAGGATTCAATGATTGGATGCTCAATTTCGGTTGTATCGATTTCACCTCTTCCATCACTGCGAACATGGATATCCTTGGTCTGATGAAGAATAGGCGCTATATTTCTGCTCTGAACCAGCAAATCAATTCAGTATGAAATTGTCTAGGGCAAAACATAACTATATCAGATTGTCCAGTGCAAAACATGACAGATGCTAAGCGGAAGAGACATGTTTAAACCGAAAATACAAGGTGTGGTATATGTTTACTAGCTGCTTGATATTTGTGCACACAGAGATGTTCGCCCGTTGCTATTTTGCAAACAAACAAAGTGTCCGCAATTTTGTTTGAACTGCACAAGAGAATAGTATAGTCACTGCATGCAGTGCCATTTGAAAATAGACACAGAAAGATTGGATAGTCACTTCATGGACTGCAGAAAAGTAGTACTGTACTATTTATTGGCCAACACTAGGTGCTTCATTGCTTTGGTCTGATTATACAATGGGCATCATTTTGCCTAAGTTAAAGTTTGTATTCCGAATATAGTCTCGTGGTGTGATCAAGAGAAGACCAAATCATATTGCAGTGGATGTTCCTCCATCATGTGTGGTCATTCTCATGGTTCCAGCTGTTGGTGAAACAACTTACGTTTGCAAGAGGAATTGTAGACTTCACAAACAAATTTGTCTTTCAGTTTGTACTGAATGTTGGCCAAGAGAAGCATCCATGTTACTAGGAAGAACAGATGTTTTTCTAGATCTTTGCTTTTGGAGCTACATATTTCTATATGATCTGTGAATCATTGAGATGCATTAACATGTTGATCTTATGTATGGGAATCGTACTAGTTAGTTTTAGTTGCGACGCAAGTTCTGAAGTGGCTGATCTTTGCTTTTGGAGCTACATATTTTTATATGATCTATGAATTATTGAGATTCATTAACAGTTACTTATTTCTATTCGCTCAGTGTTTACAAGTTACTGATCGATCACTAGCTAGCCTACAAATGTGCTCCTGGCAGTTTTATTTGCGACGCAAGATGCGAAGTGGCAGTTTTTTGAATAAAAACGCCTACCTCTGAAGAAACTGACAAGCTACACCATCGATCCTACACGGATAAAAATGCCTACCTTTGAAGAAACTGACAAGCTACACTATCGATCCTACACGGATAAATAGCGGATCACACACGTACTAGTACCTCCTTTCCGGTTTGCAGGGCTTAATTCAAACCTCTCACCAACCAAGGTACTCCCTCCGTCCGGGATTTATTAGTCCCGTGAGCAAAGCAGCAAGACCAAGCCATGGCAATAATTAACGGCATGCAGAAGTTTAAGCCTAATTAATTCCAGCAATTTAAGTGGCTGCATGCGTGCCCTCGGTTGCGACTCATTGCATGCTGCTTCGCGTACTGCCTGCGAGCGATTCTGAGTGCCTGCATGCAGCCGGCCGTAATTAAGGCAGCTAACTGATGCGAAAAAATATACACTTAAAATTCATAGAATCATTATTGACAAGGAGGGAGATGATTCGAGTGCACTCGTTTGACCGCCATGCCGGCGTGCGACCTAGACGGGACAGGACGACACAGTCATAATTTCAGTTTCTCTAGTTTTCGACAGCAAGCTGGCGCGCTAAGCCATTATGCATTGAATTCCAATGACCGTCGCGCTACCTTCCACCTATAAGTACTGTTTCCCGGCCTTCTCCGGTGCCACCGTGACCCAACTCGCCATATCCTCATAAGCCCCCACCAGCCCGACGTCGCTCGCCACGTCTGCCATGCCCCCACCCGTCCGCGGTAGGCGACGCCGGAGGCGGTCATCGTCGGAACTAGTGTTCGGGTTTTCACCGGAAGGCAGACAGAGGGAGGAGGCATTCTATCTGTCTTTAGACGGCAATGCGGAGATCGAGGAGTTGTTGGAGCGCGTCCGCATGGCGGAGGAGCAGGAGTTGTTGGAGCGCGACCGCCTGGAGAAGGAGCAGCATATCGCCGATTTGCTCCGCTAGCGGGACATGGAGCAGCAGCGCACCGACGCTCTTAGTCGCGAGCAGAGCGCCCGCAACTGGGCCGACTACGTGGAGGCCGGCGCCCGGCAAATAGCCCTGGAGGCTGTCGGGCACGCACGCGTTCGCGACGCCGATTTTTACTACCAGCTCGTCAAGTAGGTTTCCCGCTTGGAAGCCAAAGCTTCGGTGGACCACGCCGGCATGGAAAGGGCCAACGCGCGCGAGCAACTCGCCCTATCGCACCTCTTGCAAGTCCGAGGCGAGGCGCACGACGCCGGTGCCGGCGTTTAGCGTGTACCACAGATGGCGGCTGACATCGTGCAGTTAGCTAAGAGTAAGTTAGTACTTGTACGCTACTAGAGTATTAGTGGGAGTAAATAGTTAACTTGGCTATGATGGTTGTCAACGTGGAAGTTCAGTACTCTATATGTGGATCATACCTGTTACTTTGCTCTGAATGTTGAACTTTCCGTTTGAGCGTATGGAATGGGCTGTTATTTTTTTAAATGGGTTGTATTTGTCCTCCACGGGTTTAGAGGCTGACTTGTGGGCCTAGCAAGTTGACGCGTACACAATCAGGAGATGATTGTACGTGGAGAGGATGACAGCAGGGACCCGCCAAGGTCATGGCAGTACGCAAGCAAGTGCCTCCTTATTTCAAGCCAATAAAAAAAGGCTCCTCCTAGTGGATTTCTGACATCTGGGTCCCATGCCATTATCAACGTAGTCAATAAACGTGAGAATTGCACAACGAGCGGCTCACACCAGGGACCAAGCAGCTCGCCCAGTTATTTTTGTTTTGGGTTAATTTGATAAATGCCACTTCAAATCTGGTGTATCCGAGAAATGCCACTGCAATTTCAGAACTTTGAATTTCATGCCATTTCTAGTGACATTTTTCGAAGTCTAGAGTGGCGTTTTTCAAAGTTTGCAAACTGCAGTGGCGTTTTTCAAAGTTTGCAAAAATTGCAGTGGCATTTTTCAAAGTTTGGAAATTGCAGTGGCATTTTTCAAACTTTGGAAATTGCAGTGGCATTTTTATGAATCGCCATAATTGGAGTGGCATTTATCTATAATTTGTTTTTGAGACGAAAGTAGGGTGTCAACTGGGCTGTGCGGGACACTCTGGCCTGTCTAGACAACCTTTTCTTTTATGTTTACCACAGACCAGCCCAATAATTTTTTTTTCTTTCTGAAAATGGCTAGCCCAGTTTTTTTGTGATTTGTCAAGTAAGTCGCTTTATCAGGCCTGTTGGGCTGCAAATCTTTAAAGACGAGGAGAGCTTCATTCGGCTGGCCGAGAAAATGGCCTATCAGTAATGAGAAATGGGCTGTACATTTTTAAAACACATCAAACCGGCAATTAGTTTCAAATATCTTTTTTTCATTTCGAGATTTTAAATTGCATTGATTTTTATGCGTGGACAATTTATTGGATTTTATATTGATATACATTTATTTTTTAAATCAGTCTTAATGTGACTCGAAATTTTGGGATTAAAAACAGTTCAGACCGCACCGACATATGCAAAATTTCGTATGTTTTTTTAACCGTGGCCACAATATGGGCTGTAATGCTAACAAAAAGAATATGGGCTCCAAAAAACCTATAAGAATTAGCAAATGGGCTGTAAATTATTTGAAATAATGGCAGATGGGCTGTATACTGTTTTCCACAAATTTGAGGCTTTCCACAGATGGCCTGTATACTGTTGGATGTCCATCCAACGGCCGTCGTGCTTCTTCAATCTCTGCTCTTCCTGCTCTAGCCGCTCAAACAAGCACCAGCGGGACTGCCTGCTCCCTCCTCCCCTCGGCCGGCTGTACTGCCGCGCAGGCCTCACCGCCCACCGTACGCCCATCGCTGGCCTAGCCATCCCTCTACTCACCCACACCTGCTGTTATTCTCCGGCGACGGCAGACGAACCAGTAAACCCTCGTACAGTCGTACTCCCCTCCGCGTGGGAAACAAAAACAACTGCCGAGTCTTCCCTGCCTCCGTGTCGTTCCCTTCCTAGGCCTCACCGTCGTCCACCGCCCTGGTGCTCTCGGCGTGGCGTGGTCAACATGGTCAACGACCGACATGCGTCTGAAGTGGACTGTACGTGGAGAGGCTGACAACTGGGTCCACGGCCGCACGCAAGGAAATGCCTCCTTATTACGCGCAAAATAATGATTCCTCCACCTGGCATCTAGGACCCACCGAAAGGGACTCTGTATTTCGTGAAAAAAACATTACCGCCGCTGACAGCTCGGACCCACCAGCTTTATCTTCGCACGCAAGGAAGTGCCTCCTTATTACGCACAAAAAAATGAATACTCCCCCTGCTAGCTGGGACCCAGTATAGTGGGCCTACTAAGTTGACGGGGACGAAGGGCTTTGTCAACTTAGTCAATATGCACGATTCTAGCTCGACTGACCGTACGATGTCCATCCAATGGCCGTAGTGCTTCTTCAACCTCCGGTCTTCTTGCTCCAGCTGCCCGAAGCAGCGCCGGTCATGCCGCCTGCTCGTGCCTCCCGTGGCCGACTGTGCTGCCGTAGAGGCCTCACCGCCCCCATACTACTCCCACCGCTGGCCAGGCCATCCCTCCACTCCACTCACCCACACCCCCTGTTATTCTGCGGCGACAGCAGCGCAGCCGAACCAGTGAACCCTCGTACTCCTCTCCGCGTGGGCATCCACTGCCGCGTCTTCCCCGGCTCCACGTTGTCCCCTTCCTAGGCCTCGACGTAGTCCACCGTCGTGGTGCTCTCGGCGCGGCGTGGTCAATGTGGTCAATAACCGAATTCCATCGGAATAATACTGTACGTGGAGAGGCTGACAGCTGGGTCCACGACAGCCGCAAGGAAGTGCCTCCTTATTACGCGGAAAATAATTATTCCTCCACCTGACAACAGGGACCACCGAACGCCCATCAGTATATCGCAAAAAAACGTTAGCCCCTGACTGCTGGGAGCCACCCGACGGGCCATCGTATTTCGCGAAAAAAACTTCCCCCTGCTATCAGCTCGAACCCACCGGAAGTGCCTCCTTATTACGCACAAAAAAAATGAATACCCCCTGCGAGCTGGAACCCACCTTGGTGGGAGGCTGACTTGTGGGCCTACTAAGTTGACGGGGACGGAGGGCTTTGTCAACTTAGTCAATATAAACGATTCTAGCTCCAGTGACCGTACGATGTCCATCCAACGGCCGTAGTGCTTCTTCAACCTCTAGTCTTCTTGCTCCAACCGCCCAAAGCAGCGCCGATCGTGCCGCATGCTCCTGCCTCCCGTGGCCGGATGTGCTGCCGCGGAGCACTCACCGCTCCCTACTATTCCCACCGCTGGCCAGGCCCTGCGGCGACGGCAACCTCACACCGCAGCAGAACCAGTGAACCCTCGTACTCCTCTCCGTGCGGGCTTCCACTGCCGCGTGTTCCCCGGCTCCGCGTCGTCCCCTTCCTAGGCCTCGTCGCCGTCCACCGCCCGGTGCTCTCGGCGCGGCGTGGTCAACATGGTCAAGGAACGACTTCCATCGGGCGTGGACTGTACGTGGAGATGCTGATAGCTGGGTCCACGGCCGCAGCAAGGAAGTGCCTCCTTATTACACGAAAAATAATGATTCCTCCACCTGACAGCTGGGACCCACCGGACGGGCCACTGTATTTCGTGAAAAAACGTTTCGCCCTAACTGCTGGGACCCACCAGCTACATCTTCGCACGCAAGGAAGTGCGTCCGGGCAAAAAAATGATTCGCCCCCCTGACTGCTGGGACCCACCAGCTACATCTTCGCACGCAAGGAAATGTGTGCGGGCAAAAAAAATGATTCGCCCCCCTGACTGCTGGGACCCACCAGCTACATCTTCGCACGCAAGGAAGTTCCTGATTGTCGGGACCCACCTGGTCGAAGCGTACATAGCGTTGTCATTCTGGTCGCGAACGTGTACGTACATATATACTGGTCGATGTAGAGGCGCGCACGTGTCGTAGTAGAGGCGCGCACGTGTCATAGTAGAGGCGCGCGCGTAGCATGTATACATATGTACAGCGGCTAGGGTGCAAGAAAGAAAATACGGCCACGTATGTGTACATACGGGCGGGGTCTCAAACGCCTACTCACGCATACGTACGGCGAGGGCTCGTTGACATGCCTGGGTCGGAACGGAGAAACAGCGTCGTCGTCGTGTTCATGGGGACGCAACGGAATGTGTCGTGTTCATGGGGAGGCAACGGAATGCGTCATGTTCATTGGGAGGCAACGGAACGCGTGGGAGCCAACCGGCTGGGTCGGAACGGAATGCGTGGTCGTGTTCATCGGGAGGGCTTGGACAGAACAGCCGATGGAAACGAGGCCTGGCGTACCGCAAAATGGAGGAAACAGACCTCCTACATTCGGAACAGGGTCCTGTTGATTGGGAGGGGTGTGGCATACCGCAAAACAGAGGGAACGGGCCTCCTATGGTCGAAACGGGTGTCCTATTGACCGGGAGGGGTGTGGCGTACCGCAAAACGGACGAAACGGACCTCCTACGGTCGAAACGGGGGTCATGTTGATCGGAAGGGGTGTGGCGTACCGCAAAACGGGACTCCACGAGATACTGTTCATCTCCACCGTCGACCTCCTCCAGCCTCCACGGGCTCCTGTTCATCCAGCCTCCACCGCGCGCTACTCCACCGGCTACTATTCAACCACCCCCCCACCGTCTATTGTTCATCCAGCCCTCCACACCACGGGGTCCTGTTCAACCACCCCTCCACGGGCACCCCTCCATTGTCTACTGTTCATCGAGCCCTCCACACCACGGGGGCCTGTTCAACCACCCCTCCACGGGCACCCCTCCACCGTCTACTGTTCATCCAGCCCTCCACCACACCACGGGGTCCTGTTCATCCAGAGGCAACGCCACCGCTCACTGTTCACCCAAACCCCCCCGCAACACTCATTGTTCATCCCATCGATCGACTTCGGATAGCAGTAGTAGCGAAGGAATCGCTCGATCGGGTTCAGTTAACAGCCATCGATCGATCGCTCGGGTTCAGTAACGCGTAGCCTGCAGTGCAATCGCTCGGGTTCAGTTAGAGCCCAACGCCTCGGTCAGGTTCAGTTAGAGCCAACGCCTCGCGTACGTGTACGAGAGAAACGCGCATCGCTCGGACGCCGACCTCCCACCGTAACCGGGAACTCCTCGAAATTTTCCTCACCCTCGCTTCTACCATGGTTTTTTCTGTCATGGACGGCCCAAAGAATGTCATGCAGCTGCGTCTCCGACCCGCGCAGGACGAAAAGCCCATTTTCTATCATGATTTTTGTCATAGAAGTAGGAGCCCACCACATCTATGATGATACCAGGTTTTGTCACAATTATCGTCATAGAAGTGTCATATGTATGACAGAAAAAAATCCGTTCGGCCCAAAATGTCACGGATGTGTCTTTTTTTTGTAGTGTCAATTGGATGGACCCGCAGCCTCATGGTGGGAGAATTACACAGCCACCTTTCCTATAGCCAATATCACCTGGGATCAGTTTCAGCAAGCATTCCGCACCGCACATGTCTCAACTGGAGGTATGAGCATGAAGAAGCGTGAGTTTCGCAACTTACGCCAGGGCAACCGTACTGTGGGGCAGTACGTGGATGAGTTTAGTAAGTTAACCCGCTATGCCCCGGATGACGTGGCCACAGATGCCGCGAAGCAGGAGAAGTTTATGGAAGGGCTGAATGATGAGATGAGTATGCAGTTAATGGTGGCAACATTTAATAACTACCAGGAGTTGGTAGACAAGGTTCTAATGATTGAAGGGAAGCAGCAGCAGATTGAGAGCCGCAAAAGGAAGTATGGACAAGGGAAGTACAATTCAGGAGCTCAGTAGAAGCCTCATTTTACCCCAAACTCGGGAGGATATACCCATAACCATGGAGGCCATACCCACAATGGAGGAAGTTCGCACAACCACAGTGTCCCCAAGAATGGAAATGGGAACAGAGCAGGCAGTAATCAGAACCGCTCTAACCCAGCCACACCCGCCAAGAAGGATCTAAGTCACATTACTAGTTTCAAGTGCGGGAAGACTAGACACTACACCACCGAGTGTTCTGAAGCAAAGAATGGTAATGGTAGTGGAAGCTCTGGAAATAAACCCAACCCTTTCAACAGGGGACAAGTGAACCACGTGAACGTGGAGGAGGTTGAAGAGCAGCCAGATGCAGTTATCTGTAAGTTTTTGGTTAAGTCATTTACTGCAATCGTTCTTTTTTATACGAGTGCATCACATTCATACATTTAAAGGGGATTTGTGGATAAGTATAAGTTGCCCACCAAGGTTCTTAGGACCCCTATGTTAGTAAGCTCACCAGGAGCGGAGTATATGGCAAGCCAAGGATGTTTTCAGATGCCGTTAACCATAGGTAGGCATGTTTTCCCCTCAGACCTGATAATTTTGGAGTCACAGGGATTGCATGTGATACTAGGAATGGATTGGCCATCGATGTATGGGGGAAACATCGATTGCGCTAGTAAGTCAATTCTGCTCACCACCCCGGAGGGAAAAAGGATCAAGTACGTATCCAGGCATGTGCCAAGGAGGACCCAAGTAAATTCTCTCTCCGGAGTTGTTCAGGAATAAGTGCCTGTAGTGAAGGATTCCCCAGATGTATTTCTAGAGGAACTACCAGGTATGCCACCGGATCGAAACATTGAGTTTTTGATAGAGCTATTGCCAGACACCAGACCAATATCAAAGAGACCATACGAGATGCTCATAAATGATCTGGAGGAGATTAAGAAGAAGATTAAGGAGTTATTGGAGAAAGGTTACATACGACAAAGTTCGTCACCATGGGGATACCCAGTGCTCTTGGTTGAGAAGAAGGATGGATCTTTGAGAATGGTTGTTGATTATCGTGCATTGAATGAAGTGACGATCAAGAACAAGTACCCATTGTCGGTGATCAACGATTTGTTTGAACAGCTGCAAGGAGCTAAAGTATTCTCCAAGATTGATCTGCGATCAGGATACCACCAGCAGAAGATTCGAGAACAGGATATACCTAAGACAGCCTTCACCACAAGGGCTATATGAGTACACGGTTATGTCATTTGGATTGACTAACGCCCCTGCCTATTTCATGAGTATGATGAATAAGGTGTTCATGGAGTTCTTGGATAAGTTTGTTGTGGTGTTCATTGATGATATTTTGGTGTACTCGAAGAATGAAGAGGAACACAAGGAGCATTTGCGTTTAGTTCTCGAGAAGCTCAGGGAACATCAGTTATACGCCAAGTTCAACAAGTGTGAGTTTTGGTTGAAGGAAGTTGGATTTCTTGGACATGTTATATCAGGAGAAGGTATAGCAGTAGACCCTACCAAGGTTCGGTCCGTCACTGATTGGCTGGCACCCACCTCAGTAGGAGAGATCCGCAATTTTCTTGGACTCGCGGGATACTACCGGAGATTCGTTGAGAATTTCTCTAAGATTGCGAAGCCCATGACGGAGTTGTTGAAGAAGGACACCAAGTTCAAATGGATAGATGAATGTGAGGCAAGTTTTCAGGAGCTGAAGAAACGTTTGGTTACAGCCCCAGTGCTGATTCTGCCGGATATACGCAAGGATTTCCAAGTGTATTGCGACGCTTCTCGCTTAGGACTTGGAGGTGTACTTATGCAGGATGGAAGAGTTGTTTCATACGCCTCACGTCAACTTCGACCGCATGAGTTTAATTATGCCACGCATGATTTAGAGTTAGCAGCTGTAGTGCATGCGCTCAAGACCTAGAGACATTTTCTTATTGGAAATTGTTGTGATGTGTACACGAATCATAAGAGTTTGAAGTACATTTTCACACAGAAGGAGCTGAATCTCAGGCAAAGGAGATGGTTGGAGCTTATAAAGGATTATCATATGAAGTTGCACTATGATCCCGGCAAGGCCAATGTCGTAGCAGACGCTATGAGCCAGAAGATTTATGCCAATACCCTCGTAAGCGTAGGTTTGCCAAAGGAGTTAGCTGAAGATCTCAGGGAGCTTCGTTTGGAGATAGTCCATAGAGGTTTTGTTGCAACATTAGAAGTTCAGTCGACATTATTGGGAAAGATTCGAGACTCTCAGAAGGATGACAAAGAAATTGCCGAGATAAAGGAGAGGGTGAGCAAAGGAAAAGCCAAAGGTTTCCGTGAGGATGAGTGACGGTGTCCTGGACGAGGGGGTACTCACCACGTCATCTCCCGATCTATTAGATTGGGCCGAGGACCCCCATGGCCGTATACTCATGGGCCAGTTCGGGCAGCTGCCGCATACAAGGAAGATTCCACAAGACTTGGCGATCAAGACAAGGACTCCTCCCCGCCGACGTATTCGGCTAGGACTCTTGTTATCCTAGGCCTCTGGTGCATTATATAAACTGAGGCCAGGCTAGTCGATAGATCATATATAACAATCATACCATAGGCTAGCTTCTAGGGTTTTAGCCTCTCTGATCTCGTGGTAGATCTACTCTTGTACTACCCATATCATCAATATTAATCAAGCAGGACGTAGGGTTTTACCTCCATCAAGAGGGCCCGAACCTGGGTAAAACATCGTGTCCCTTGTCTCCTGTTACCATCGATCCTAGACGCACAGTTCGGGACCCCCTACCCGAGATCTGCCGGTTTTGACACCGAAATTGGTGCTTTCATTGAGAGTTCCGCTGTGTGATCGACAAACGGATCGATGGCTCCCCTGCAGATCAACTGCGACTTTGGCATCTTCGTCACCAGCTCGACAGGTCACCTTGGTTCGACCAAGAATTGCGCCCCGTGTTCGGATCACCATGTTCGGACGAGGGCCTTCATCAAACATCAACTCCGATCTCTATCAAGATCACGGAGGAATCATCCATGGAGCTCGGGGGCTCAACGTCAACATTGCCCTCAAGCGACCGTGCTGTTTTTCTGGACAGCGAACTCGTATCTGCTGCCACCACCTTCTCGAGTATCGCTTTGACGATTGCTTTGGTGGAATTGTGCGGAATTGAGTCTACAACAACCCTGGAAAATTTCGTCGAGTTCCGATGGAGGAATCTCTGGCAATCCACGATATACCGGAGCCCTGTCAAATCTGGATGAGTTTAGGGCGTGGTGTCCAGCTTCTAGCTCGGACATCCTTTGGAAGATCCAAACCATTGATCGACTGCGGAATTCCTATATCTACCACCTCGTAAAATTTCATCTCGATCCGACCGTCCAAACTCCGGGAACCTTCCGATTAGTGCATCACTTTTCGGATATGTTTTCTGCGCGAAAACGAATCTGACCCGAGTTCGTCTTTTTTATGAACGGGATCTCGGACATCCCTTTTGAAGGAAGTTTTGTATGGGGTATTGTGATTTGTTCCCGAACACATCCCACTAACTTTAAGATCTTTTGAACATGATCTTCAACATTATGCTGGTGTCAAACCAGTCCGGCAATATTGCTCCATGGCTACCGACCTACGCTAGACACATCGTCACTTTGTTGAGCCGAGCTCAACTTCTTCGGATTATCATCTCGGCAAGCCGAACAAGAGTCCGGCATCGCGAAGGATAAATCATCACCAACATCGCCGCCCCACGGATTACACGGAGCGGGCATACCGGCATCGCCGCACGGTCGCTTCATCAAGCCGGCATCGACCACGTCACGACCTGCATCGGCAGGGCCGCACTATTGCTTTTTCAAGCTGGTGTCCATCACGCCGACCTACTTCGACTCATCGGCTGACATCGAGGCTTCGACATCTCGGCTAGACCGGGGGCTTCGCCATCTCTTCATCAACCTACTCCGGACACTTCAGCGTCACTAGCCGACCAGCTCCGTCACGTTAGCTGGGCCGAGGGCTTTGCCTCAGCGAGCCAACCTTCGCCAGCATTGCCATGCCGTCGTTTTATCACCCATCAGGCAATGGGTGTGCGGATCGAGTCCCAATTTTGGGAATCACCTTCCTTCGGATTGCTACAATATATAAACCAGGTGCTATTAATCCCAATATTTTTTGCTTGCTTGGGTTCATTTTTTCCAAGGAATTATTACTCTGGTTTGTCCATCATATGTACACAGGTCTATCAAATGGTGGTTGCATTAACGACAGTCGCATGGTGGTTCGGTCAGTTTCCGTACATAGTCCGGCGAACGCCGCATCCGGACCTCGGACCGACCTGTGAATTCAGGCTTTGCCACGCGTTTACCGCATCATGCCGACGCCCTGCATCGACATTGACTTCGGCGCCAGGCCATATTTTTTATTACTCACTTTGCATAAATTATTCATTATGCAATGATTTTTTTAATTATTATTATTACTATTATCTCCCGTTTGCACTATTTTTGTGCACAGGAAAATGATCCGGGGACTTCAGCGTCACTCTGCCGGTTTGCATCGACCGTGCTATGTCACCACTTCGGCGTGTCGAGCTCTCCGATCCGCCACCTCGGGACCGGCTTGGGGGATAGAACCTTGTCCCGCATCAAGCTCGGACTGCGAACACATTAACCAGCTAAGTCGCTTTCATGCTCAAAGCTTTAATTTCTAACTTGTGTTCGGTTCGACCAAGCGTTATACTTTTTTGGAAAAAAAATTGCTTGTAATTTTTTTTCCTTGTCCAAACTTTGTTTGCGACGCATAAATTCAAATACCCCGTTTACTTGGGGGCTTCCTTTATGAAGCTTTTCCTGTTGCATATGATTATACTTGTACGGCTTCGTTCCTTGTTCGTGTATTACGCCACAATATGCACCATATTGACTTAAGCGATTTGCAAGCTGGGTTGCCTCGCTCCTGTGTTTACCCCTACGTTCCCGGTTGTTCGGCTAGGGAGTAAAGGGAGCACCTCTGCGATTGTCACGATCGGGTCGCCCGAGCCGGACCTCAGACTGGGTGAAGCCAAAAACTAGCGCTCTTATAGTTTTCAATGATGGTCGGCACACAACGGAACTCATGAGTACAAAAAATCTATTGCACAAGTCTCATAATAACAATGAGCACCGAAGAAAGGTATTGGTGGGGGTACTATTTTCTTCAAAGATGCTTCTTACACTTCGCAGTAATATAGCATAAGTTCCCTGAGCGCGCTTTGTCTGTTACAGCCTTATGGCCTGATTGCCTGGTTATTGGAAACACCGTAGATATTCTCGATCGATGGAGTACATAATACTTTTCGGTCCTTGACCGAAAAGGGAGAAGCCGACGGTCGATTAAGACGATTTTAAAGTTCGGTTGAACATAGATATGATATAAGTACTTCGGTACATGCAATCATTCTCCTACCCAAGTCACTTGGGGGCTCTTAAGTTTATTTGAGCCATTTTATAATAAGTGTTCTTCTTCTTAGTTGTTGCAAAGTTTTATTATTATTATTTATCACTACTTTTTTTGACACGAGTGTGCGGTCACTAACCGGGGAGCCTAATTTCTCTCTCAAAAGCCGCTAGAGTTTAGTTTGCTAAACTGGCCTGATGAGAAGTACTCCGCCCTCGGGATAGGAGGTTGAAGCCGTAGGCTGACCCGCTCGAAGTCTTGAGATAGGATGTATCATGTTAAAGCACGACAGAAGCACTTCTTTTTTCTAAGACCAATTTTCGGATTGGCACCGAACACTTGATATTGTTCGGACGTCATGTTTTTACTGACGTTTCTTGGTTTTCCAAGCTTTTTGGCACTTTTAAACTATTTGTGCTTTTCCAGCATTAGTCTTGCAGTGCAATGCAGGACACCTTTTAGGGATTCGGCAAAAACATTCTCAGATATTGCTATATATGCATCGGTTTCGAATTGTGTCTTCGGTCAATAGTTGGGTTGCCAGGCTCCTGCACTTGCTTCCTACGTTCCGTTTTGTTCGGCTAGGCATGCAAAGGGAGAACCACTGCGATTGTGCTTCCAGCTCACATGGTTAAGTACCTCAGTGGAGAAAGCCGAAAACTGACTGTCACAATAAGCATAAACTGGTCAGCGATCCGATGACTATGTTAAATAATAGGCTGTGCATAACATTGGCCGAAGTGTTTACGGCTTGACCTCGACTGTCGCCGAACACTACCGGGGGCTATTAACTAGCATCCCAAACTAAATCCTTGATATTTTGCTCTTACATTGGAGCGGAGGTTTTATGATCATGCTTAGCATGACAACCCAAAGAAAGGAACCGATAGCGGGACTATTTTGTTTGGAAGACATTTCTTCTGTTAAACAGTAATATAACATATCTCTCCGCGTACCTTTGTTTATAAAACCGTGTGGCCAGATTGCCTTGTTTGTCGTAAATCTTTGCCCTCATAAAGGATTTATAAAGTAGGGCAAACACTCCTCGGCTACTGGCCGAGGAGGTGGAAGCCGATGGTCGGTCAACAAAGTTTTGTACAATGCGGATCCGAGCATTAATGACGTAAAGTACTTGGATACATAGAGTCATTACACATAATTTGTGATTTTACTATGGATATCGATCCTTAATTCGGCCACCCGTGCCCGCATTAAGGCTCGAGGGCTACTGGGCTTCGGGCTTATTATTTACAAATATTAAAGGGGCACATCAATCCCCAGATCTGGTGTTGCCACCCGACCAGTGTCTCGGGGGCTACTGCATTGCCTGTTCAATGCAGAAAATTTTATGTGCAATATAGTTTCCGAGGAGATTTTGATCCTCAGGTTGGTCGGCCGCACCCAACCTGAGTCTCGAGGACTGAGCACGCCGCTTTTAGTGTCCCGAAGTATTCTGCTGAGCTAGGACTTGATCCTCAGGCCGATTTAGCAAATCAACCTGAGTCTCAGCGGCTACTGGGATCAGCGGTCTTATGTCATCCTTCATGTGCATCTCGGATTTTAGACCGATACCCACCTTGAGGGCTACTGGCTATATATCTCGGCAGAGAATAAATTGCACCAATCAAAAATATTGACAAAAATCGGCCCACATTCAGGGTGGTGCACCACCTCGGAAGCAGTCCGGCATAAAGCTCGGGCGCTAGTGGCTGGCTCCATAGAGGACCTTTCAGGCATTAAACTCGGCTAAACTCCTTCAAACTTCTTTGAACCAAGGTGATTTACGACACCTCAGATATAGACCGGCGTTGGAGCTCGGATACATAGTCCGGCGTTGGAGCTCGGATACATTTCGGCATTAGAGCTGGGAAGCGATCCGGCGTTGGTGCTCGGCTGCAAAAGATACCTCGAATGCAGTCCGGCGTTGGAGCTCGGACGCAAGAGGACACTGCCTCCCGGGAACAACTTCAAACCCGAGGTGTGGCATAAAAATAACAAGGCATTGATAAAGGCCGGAAACTTAAAGGGGCTCCTCGGATACCCGACGTGTAAACTCGTCGAATGCATTTCGGCGATCCTCAAGATCGAAGATGAGAACATTTGTTGAACCAGTTTTCAAGACTGGCGACCGAAGATGAAGAACAGTTCGGAAGAATCGAGAAGCGTCCCTAACTTGAAGACCGGTTCAGGGGGCTACTGACGGTGTCCTGGACTAGGGGGTACTCACCACGTCATCTCCCGATCTATTAGATTGGGCCGAGGACCCCCATGGCCGTATACTCATGGGCCAGTTCGGACAGTTGCCGCATACAAGGAAGATTCCACAAGACTTGGCGATCAAGACAAGGACTCCTCCCCACCGGCGTATTCGGCTAGGACTCTTGTTATCCTAGGCCTCTGGTGCATTATATAAACCGAGGCCAGGCTAGTCGATAGATCATATATAACAATCATACCATAGGCTAGCTTCTAGGGTTTTAGCCTCTCTGATCTCGTGGTAGATCTACTCTTGTACTACCCATATCATCAATATTAATCAAGCAGGACGTAGGGTTTTACCTCCATCAAGCGGGCCCGAACCTGGGTAAAACATCGTGTCCCTTGTCTCCTGTTACCATCGATCCTAGACGCATAGTTCGGGACCCCCTACCCGAGATCCGCCGGTTTTGACACCGACAATGAGCACGACACCTTGTGGTTTGAGGACCGTGTTTATGTACCCAATAATGCAGAGATCAGGAAGTTGATACTTCAGGAAGCTCATGACTCGCCATACTCGATACACCCCAGAAACACCAAGATGTATTTGGATTTGAAGGAGCGTTTCAGGTGGACGGGAATGAAGAAGGATATTGCCGAGTATGTAGCCGTATGTGATGTATGTCAGAGAGTAAAGGCAGAACATCAGAAGCCAGCAGGATTACTGCAGCCTATGCCGATACCCGAATGGAAGTGGGCTAAACTTGGCATGGATTTTATCACCGGATTACCCAGGACCCGATCGGGATATGATTCTAATAGGGTAGTAGTGGATCGTTTAACCAAAGTAGCTCACTTTATCCCAGTGAAAACCACCTATACGAGTGCGAAGTTGGCCAAGATATATATGACCAGGATCGTATGTCTGCACGGAGTTCTAAGGACCATCATATTAGATAGAGGAACACGGTTTACTTCATAGTTTTGGCACCAGTTGCACCAGAATTTGGGTACCAGGCTAGAGTTTAGTACAGCCTTTCATCCCCAGACAGATGGACATGCCAAGAGAGTCAATCAGATTCTGGAGGACATGTAGAGAGCTTGTGCACTAGATTATGGATCTAGTTGGGATGATAATTTACCTTACGTAGAGTTCTCTGATACATCTCCATCGTACCAACTTTTCCAAACACTTTGCCCTTGTTTTGGACTCTAACTTACATGATTTGAATGGAATTAACCTGGACTGATGCTGTTTTCAGCAGAATTGCCATGGTGTTATTTTTGTGCAGAAATAAAAGTTCTCGGAATGCCCTGAAACTTCACGGAGAATATTTTTGGAATTAATAAAAAATACTGGCAAAAGAATCAAGGCCCGGGGCCCACACCCTGTCCACGAGGGTGGGGGCGTGCCCCCTGCCTTGTGGGCCCCTGGTGCTCCACCGACCTCAACTCCAACTATATATTCACGCTCGGGGAGAAAAAAAATCAGAGAGAAGGATTCATCGCGTTTTACGATATGGAGCCGCCGCCAAGCCCTAATCTCTCTCGGGAGGGCTGATCTGGAGTCCGTTCGGAGCTCCGGAGAGGGCAATCCATCATCGTCGTCATCATCAACCTTCCTTCATCACCAATTTCATGATGCTCACCGCCGTGCGTGAGTAATTCCATCATAGGCTTGCTGGACGGTGATGGGTTGGATGAGATTTACCATGTAATCGAGTTAGTTTTGTTAGGATTTGATCCCTAGTATCCACTATGTTCTGAGATTGATGTTGCTATGACTTTGCTATAATTAATGCTTGTCACTAGGGCCCGAGTGCCATGATTTCAGATCTGAACCTATTATGTTTTCATGAATATATGTGAGTTCTTGATCCTATCTTGCAAGTCTATAGTCACCTATTATGTGTTATGATCCGTTAACCCCGAAGTGACAATAATCAGGATACTTACCGGTGATGACCGTAGTTTGAGGAGTTCATGTATTCACTAAGTGTTAATGCTTTGGTCCGGTACTCTATTAAAAGGAGGCCTTAATATCCCTTAGTTTCCATTAGGACCTCGCTGCCACGGGAGGGTAGGACAAAAGATGGCATGCAAGTTCTTTTCCATAAGCATGTATGAATATATTCAGAATAAATGCCTACATTACATTGATGAACTGGAGCTAGTTCTCTGTCACCCTATGTTATAACTATTGCATGAGGAATCGCATCCGGCATAATTCTCCATCACCGATCCAATGCCTACGAGCTTTTCACATATTGCTCTTTGCTTAGTTACTTTACCGTTGCCACTGTTACAATTACTACAAAACTGCTACTATTACTTTTATCACCGTTACCGTTACATCCATACTACTTTGCTACTAAATACTTTGCTGCAGATATTAAGTTATCCAGGTGTGGTTGAATTGACAACTCAACTGCTAATACTTGAGAATATTCTTTGGCTCCCCTTGTGTCGAATCAATAAATTTGGGTTGAAGACTCTACCCTCGAAAACTGTTGCGATCCCCTATACTTGTGGGTTATCAAGACTATTTTCTGGCGCCGTTGCCGGGGAGCATAGCTCTATTCTTTGAGTCACTTGGGATTTATATCTGCTGGTCACTATGAGGAACTTGAAAGACGAAAGAACTAAGATTTTTCCCTCAACTACGAGGGGAGGTAAGGAACTGCCATCTAGCTCTGCACTTGATTCACCTTCTGTTTTGAGTAAGCTTGCGACACCTAAACCTGCTTCTGCTATTAATTCTGATATGTCGCATTCTATTGATGATGCCACTTTGTTATTCTTGATATTCCTGAGGATGATAGTATGTCGATTATCCTTGGTAGACCCTTTTGAATACTGTATGGGGCTGTTATTGATTGCAACAAAGGCAATGTCACTTTTCATGTTAATGGTAATGAGCATACGATACACTTTCCAAGGAAACAACCTCAAGTCCACAGTAACAATTCTATTGGAAAAATTCCAATGATTACTATTGGAGGTTTTGAATTTCCTCTTCCTACTGTCAAAAAGGAATATGATATTCTTATTGTTGGGGATGTGCATATCCCCGTTGAGGTAGCATAGTGTTATTCGAAATTTCTCCGGTTCCATGTTATTCGAAATGAGTTTGTTAACAAGACTTGATCAACCTTGTTAGTGGATTCCTTTTGATAAGCATGAGATGGACGAAGTTAGAAAGCACAACCTTATGTACCCTCATTTTACTTTCTGTTATTTAGATTAAATAAAGCAAAATTTGTATTTTTCTGTCAGTTTTCTGAATTATCCATGCAATAAAAAATACCCCGAAAATAAAAGTTCTCCAAACGCCCCGAAAATGAAATATGATTTTTTCTAGAATATTTGGCACTGAGAACACATCAGGGGGAGCCAGCACCTGGCCACGAGGGTCCAGGGCGCGCCCACCCCCTGGGCACGCCCCCTGCCTCGTGGGCCCCTGGTGGCTCCCCTCCACTTATTCCAGCCACCACACACTCCTTCTTCCTCCCAAAAAAATCACCAACCAGCTCAAGCACGAGTTCTAGCTCATCTTGCTGCCATTTTCGATCTCCTTGCTCAAAGCTCCATTCACAAAACTGCTTTGGGGGATTGTTCTTCGGTATGTGACTCCTCCAATGGTCCAATTAGTTTTTGTTCTAGTGCTTTATTCATTGCAATTTTTTGCTGCTTAGGTGACCCTATTCTTGAGCTTGCATTTCAAATTTATTTGGTCCCAAGTAGTTCTAATGCATGATATAGTCTCTAGGCACTTGTGGGAGTACTATCAATTTGTTGAGTTTGGTTCACTTTTATTTTAAGTTACTAAAAATTTCAGAAATTTTCAGAAAATTGATGAAGAGATTTTTGAGCACCTCTTCGAGCCAAAGCTCGAGGGATAAGCAAAGTGAAGAGGATAAGAGGCCCAAATATAATCTCCCTCACACCACGGAAGTTCGGCCGTGTGAGTAGCCTTGTGATGAGTTATTGACAGCAGCTGGGATTCATGATGATTTTTATTCTTTGGCTGAGAATGCGGGCCTCACCGACTTCCTCCGCGACCAGCGCGAACAGTATCTCCTACTCACCAATATTTTTGTGCAAAACTTTCATTTCCATGCTAGTAGATCACCACCCTCGGTGGATTTTTATTTATATGATGAGTATAAGGAGATGTCCCTTTTTGATTTCTGCCAGGTCTGTAAGATACTCTTTACGGGCAGCATAGAGGAACCACATCGTAATGATGTGGAAGGGTTTATTGATATGATTGCTGTTGGGGAAACGAGTAGAGTTTCCGATGCAAGAATTACTAGCATACATTTTTCGGTTCTGCGTTACTTTGCGATATTTCCTAGTGGATGTTTAATTGGTCGCAGAAACTGTGGAAACCTTAGTGCCCCTGATATTGTTATTTTGTGCCATGCCTTGTTTCGTGACAACACTTTTAGTCTAGGTGCTATTATTGCCAAGCGGTTAAATCTGAACTGCACGAAGGGTCCCATCTTGGGAGGTATCTTCGCCTCGCGCCTCGCTGCACACTTTAACATACCTATTAGGCATTATGAGAAAGAAGAAAAGTTGTTGCCTCCTGTTTTTCTAGACTATAAGAGTATGGTAGCACATGATTTTATTGTTAAGAATAAGAAAAAGATGCTTAACTACAGACTAATATTTGATAAAAATTACCTTGAGACTATTACTTTGCCTGCTCCTTCTTTGTTTAACTTATCTTCAGGCAAATATCTTGTTCTGCCGGAGGCATTTCATGCCATCAAAGCCTCACACCAGCTCTAGAGCCAGAGCCAGAACCACAACTTGATCCTCCACGCCAGTCTGTTTACCAGTGGGATCCAGAGGAGATCGCCAATCAGTGGTACCCCGAGGCTCCATCTCAGTACGACCCCAGCTACAACTTTGGATATCCGCCAGGCCAGCCGTGGCCATAGACCAACTTAGGCCAAAAGCCTAAGCTTGGGGGAGTACGTATTTCTCACCGACATTACATTCATGTTCACACACTCACGCTAGTTGTCGATGCTCATACTTTTTCACTGTACTACCCATGCTAGCTTATTTTCCTTTTTTCTTGCTTTCTTCTTGTGTGTTTGATAAACCTTAAGAAAAAAACAAAAAAATAGTTGTAGCTTTTAGCTAGTTTACTTTCCATGCTTGTAGTAGTAGTAATTAAAAGAAAACCCAAAAAGATTTCTCATTCTTGTTTTGCTTGTTGGGAGCTTTCCCGTGTAAATAGTTTTATTTCTTTTCTTGTTCTCTCGGGGTCGAGAGGAGAAGACCTTAATGAAAATGCTGAAGTGGCTCTTATATGCATTATTGTTGATTTAACCAAGAGCCCATATTACCTTGTCTTGTCCTGTGTATCAGATGCTTGCAGATTCCAGCTTAGTCCAATGCACGTGCACTATTATTATTATACACATCGTTCGGTCGTGCAAGTGAAAGGCAATAATGACGATATATGATGAACTAATTGAGATGAGAGAAACTGGTATGAACTCGACCTCTCTTGTTTTTGTAAATATGATTAGTTCATCGGTCCTAATTCAGCCTATTATGAATGAAACATGTTTGCAATGACAATTAGAGATTATAGTTGCTTATGACATGCTTGATTAGCTAGGAGTTTATAATGGTTTACCTTGTGTGCCAACATGTTATTAAAATGGTTGTGATGTGGTATGATAGGGTGGTATCCTCCTTTGGACGATTTGAGTGACTTGACTTGGCACATGTTCACGCATGTAGTTGAAACAAAATCAACATAGCCTCCATGATATTTATGTTCATGGTGGATTATATCCTACTCGTGCTTGCACTCAATGTTTATTAATTTTAATGCATGTTCATGACTGTTGTCGTTCTCTAGTTGGTCGCTTCCCAGTCTTTTTCTAGCCTTCACTTGTACTAAGCGGGAATGCTGCTTGTGCATCCACTTCCATAAACCCCAAAGTTATTCCATATGAGTCCACCATACCTTCCTATATGCGGTATCTACCTGCCGTTCCAAGTAAATTTGTATGTGCCAAAATCTAAACCTTCAAATGAAATTATGTTTTGTATGCTCGAATAGCTCATGTATCAACTAGGGTTGTCTGTATCTTTCATGCTAGGCGGGTTATTCTCAGGAGGAGTGGACTCCGCTCCTCACTCACGAGAAAATGGTTGGTCACCGGGATGCCCAGTCCCATGCTCTAAGCAAATCAAATCTAAATAATTGCAAACAAAACTCTCCCAGGGCTGTTGCTAGTTGGAGGCACTCGTTGTTTTGAGCAAGCCATGGATTGATGCTTGTTGGTGGTGGGGGAGTATAAACTTTACCATTCTGCTTGGGAACCTCCTATAATGTGTGTAGCATGGAAGATATCGAGATCTCTCGGTTGTTATGTTGACAATGAAAGTATGCCGCTCAAAATATTATTTATCTCTATTTCAAAATCAAGCTCTGGAACCTCTACAAATCCCTGATCCCGTCTGCAAAGGGCCTATCTATTTACTTTTATGTTGAGTCACCACCCTCTTATTAAAAAAGAACTAGTTGGAGAGCACCACTGTCATTTGCATCCATTACTATTAATTTATATTGAGTATGACTATGACTGGATCTCTTTTACCATGAATTAAATGTTTAGTCAGTCCTTGATCTTCAGAGGTGCTCTGCATTTATGTTTTGCGGTCTCAGAAAGGGCTAGCGAGATACCATCTTGTTATATCATATTATGATAGTTTTGAGAAAGTGTTGTCATCCGAGATTTATTATTATTATTGCTCGCTAGTTGATATGCCTTTGATATGAGTAAATATGAGACCTAAGTGTTATTGTGAATATGGTTAGTTCATAATCTTTGCTAAAAACTTGAATGCTGGCTTTACATATTTACAACAACAAGAGCAAACAGAGTTTGTAGAAGTTTTTCTTTATCACTTTCAGTTTGTCAACTGAATTACTTGAGGACAAGCAAAGGTTTAAGCTTGGAGGACTTGATACATCTCCATCGTATCTACTTTTCCAAACACTTTTGCCCTTTTTTTGGACTCTAACTTGCATGA
Source organism: Aegilops umbellulata (assembly GCA_032464435.1). Classification (NCBI taxonomy): domain Eukaryota; kingdom Viridiplantae; phylum Streptophyta; class Magnoliopsida; order Poales; family Poaceae; genus Aegilops; species Aegilops umbellulata. The sequence goes on along the minus strand of CP136056.1, from coordinate 314,804,437 downwards.
TTTGAATGGAAATAACCCGGACTGACGCTGTTTTCAGCAGAATTGCCATGGTGTTATTTTTGTGCAGAAATAAAAGTTCTCGGAATGACCTGAAACTTCACGGAGAATATTTTTGGAATAAATAAAAAATACTGGCAAAAGAATCAAGGACAGGGGGCCCACACCCTGTCCACAAGCGTGGGGGCGCGCCCCCTGCCTCGTGGGCCCCCTGGTGCTCCACCGACCTCAACTCCAACTCTATATATTCAAGTTCGGGGAGAAAAAAATCAGAGAGAAGGATTCATCGTGTTTTATGATACGGAGCCACCGCCAAGCCCTAATCTCTCTCGTGAGGGCTGATCTGTAGTCCGTTTGGGGCTCCGGAGAGGGGAATCCATCGCCGTCGTCATCATCAACCTTCCTTCATCACCAATTTCATGATGCTCACCGCCGTACGTGAGTAATTCCATCGTAGGCTTGCTGGACGGTGATGGGTTGGATGAGATTTACCATGTAATCGAGTTAGTTTTGTTAGGGTTTGATCCCTAGTATCCACTATGTTCTGAGATTGATGTTGCTATGACTTTGCTATGCTTAATGCTTGTCACTAGGGCCCGAGTGCCATGATTTCAGATCTGAACCTATTATGTTTTCATGAAAATATGTGAGTTTTTTATCCTATCTTGCAAGTCTATAGTCACTTATTATGTGTTATGATCCGTTAACCCCGAAGTGACAATAATCGGGATACTTACCGGTGATGATCGTAGTTTGAGGAGTTCATGTATTCACTAAGTGCCAGTGGGAAACGACACCTATGGGATCACAAGAATCCCTACTACGGTTGCGGGGTGCGGGGTTGTGAAAAGAGCGGATCAAATAGGTAGCACATGGTTCCTTTACCCAGGTTCGGGCCGCAAGGATGCATAAAACCCTACTCCTGCTTTGGTGGATTGTATATCTGAGTTCCTGAGCTAGCTATGGGGCGTCGAGAGCTCCAAAAGCCAAATCCCCCTCCTGGTTGCCTCGGGCCTCCTTTTATAGGAAAGGGATTGTGTCGGTGTCAATGATGTGATGTGATATAACTCTGGTTCCCGACCAAGACAAATTTTATCTTTAGTTAGAACCGCAGCAATGATGTGATGTGATATAACTCTGAAGTACTCTTAATTTTCATGCACGTTATTTCCCCATTCAATTCCTCTTTGTATGTGTGCCCTACGCCGATCGGGAAGGCTTGCCGGTGCGAAAGCCCCAAGCGGCGTCTTGGGGACGGATCCCCATGGCCTGTCGGGTACGCGTGCTGCCGGACAAACCACCTTTCCGTTTCGAACGCGGCCGCTCGAACTGTCGAGCTTGACTCAGAATCGAGGGCGTCGTTGGTCGCGGAAGGCTACTCCGCCACTTTCGACGCAGCCACTTGAGCTGTTGAGCGGACTCGAAACAGGGCAAGGGCGTTGCCGACCATGGTAGAGCTCCCTGGCGTGCAGGTTTTTTCATACAAAGCGAACATCTCCGGGGGGAATAGCCTCAAATAAGAAAGGTAGCACAAAACAAGGGTTCAGTGCAACTTAGCTTCTGTTCGCGGTTGCTCGAGCGTCGACCTTCTGGCCTTCTTTCTTCTTAGAGGGTCACCAAGATGAAGGAGCGTCGAACCAACTGCTAAAGCTGATCCTCACAACTGTGCACCCCCTACCTGGCGCGCCAAGGATGTCGGTGGGAAACGACACCTATGGGATCACAAGAATCCCTACTACGGTTGCGGGGCGCGAGGTTGTGAAAAGAGCGGATCAAACAGGTAGCACACGGTTCCTTTACCCAGGTTCGGGGCGCAAGGATGCGTAAAACCCTACTTCTGCTTTGGTGGATTGTATATCTGAGTTCCTGAGCTAGCTATGGGGCATCGAGAGCTCCAAAAAGCCGAATCCCCCTCCTGGTTGCCTCGGGCCTCCTTTTATAGGAAAGGGGTTGGCACAGTGGCACACAGGAGGTGGAAAGGGTACAGTAATGCGAGGCTATCCTTTGCATTACATGACAAGGCCCATTTAATGTCCCTTTCTTAGGTGTCCTTGTTTTATCGGGGGCGGGGAGAGCCCTGTCTCGTCCGTCGCCGCTCCCTCTTGCGTCGACACGCGCCCTGGCCAGCGCTGCCCGCGGTGCCATGTAGGCAGGCAGGCAGCTGAGGTGGCGCAGTGGTGGGTCTCCACGAAGATCTGCACGCCGCCACGCAGGTGCCTTCCCAACTGGTTGGGTCGGCAGCTGCATGCGAACGGTGGTGGGGGTGCGACTGGCGCGGTCCTGATGGTGGTCCCATGGGCGTCCTTGGCAAGGGCCTTGCTGCGGCCCCGGCAAGGGTCTCGCCGCGGCCCCGACAAGGGTCTTGCCTCGGCGCCTGCTGTCATCCCCGTCAAGGCTCTTGCCGGGGGCCTTGCGGTCCTCCTTGGCTGGGATCCCGCCAAGGGTCATCATCTTCTAAAGTGGGTATCTGATCTTGAATGTCTTCACAAAGATCTGCATGCCACCACGGGGATGTCTCCCGAATCCTTTCCCCATGGGGGCAGTGGACTCGAGGGGGACTTCGCTCCGTAGGTGTGGGGCGAGCTGCCACGGCAAGGATCTTGCCGGGTTAGCTAAAGCTGCCCCCCGGCAAGGATCTTGCCGGGGGGTCTGCTCTGTCCCCTTTGCTCTTTGTGGTCTTGGCGTCGTTCTGCTTCCCTTCAGCTTCGGCCTTACCTTGGCTTACCTCCCTTGCCGTGCTCGGTGTGGCGGCGCCCGTGGCTCAGACTGCCCGTGCACAGTTATAGGGGTACAAAAAGTATACCCCTCTTTTTGTACACCGACACTAAGTGTTAATGCTTTGGTCTGGTACTCTATTAAAAGGAGGCCTTAATATCCCTTAGTTTCCATTAGGACCCCGCTGCCACGGGAGGGTAGGACACAAGATGTCACGCAAGTTTTTTTCCGTAAGCACGTATGACTATATTCGAAATACATGCCTACATTACATTGATGAACTGGAGCTAGTTCTGTGTCACCCTATGTTATAACTATTGCATGAGGAATCGCATCCGGCATAATTCTCCATCACCGATCCAATGCCTACGAGCTTTTCACATATTACTCTTTGCTTAGTTACTTTACCGTTGCCACTGTTACAATTACTACAAAACTGCTACTTTTACTTTTATCACCGTTACCATTACATCCATACTACTTTGCTACTAAATACTTTGCTGTAGATATAAAGTTATCTAGGTGTGGTTGAATTGACAACTCAACTGTTAATACTTGAGTATATTGTTTGGCTCCCCTTGTGTCGAATCAATAAATTTGGGTTGAATACTCTACCCTCGAAAACGGTTGCGATCCTCTATACTTGTGGGTTATCATTCTCATACAACAACCGCTACCAGGCTAGTCTGAAGATGGCACCTTTCGAAGCTTTGTATGGAAGAAGGTGCAGGACGCTGTTGATGTGGGATGAAGTTGGAGACCGTCAGTTGTTTGGACCAGATTTGATCAAAGAGTCAGAGGAGAAGTTTAAGTTGATTCGAGATAGACTAAACGTAGCTCAGTCCACGCAAAAGGGTTATGCCGACTCAAAATGCAAGGAGGTAGTCTATGAAATCAGAGACAATGCATATCTTCGTGTGTCACCTCTGCGAGGAGTTAAACGATTTGGAGTTAAGGGAAAGTTAGCCCCGAGATTTGTAGGACCATACCAAGTTTTGGAACGTATGGGAGAAGTGGCCTACAAGTTGGAATTACCTAAGGACTGTCAGGAGTTCATGATGTGTTTCACGTTTCCCAGTTGAAGAAGTTCCATGCTGAGATGGCCGATATTCCTCTAAGAGATACAATGCCCCTGGAAGTAATTCAGTTGGATAGTGATCTGACCTACGAGAAGAAACCAGTCAAGATTCTCGAGTTTGCCAATCGAATCACACGCTGCAAGGTTATCAAGTTTTGCAAAGTTCAGTGAAGCCACCATACCGAGGATGAAGCCACCTGGGAATGAGAAGATGATCTATGGAAAGACCACCCACACCTATTTTCTAACCAACCCGAATCTCGAGGGCGAGATTCATCTTAAGGGGGGTAGGTTTGTAACATCCCAAATTTTCAATTTGGAATGTTATACATAGGGCATCATATGCATATCATATTTTATTTGCATTTTGGTTTGGATCCTAAAAATCCTAAGCAACTCAAGGACCCATAGAGAGAGTTGGGGGTTTCATTATTTTCATATTTGAATTTTCTCAAATATTGAAAAGAGGATCGTTTTGGTTTTAATTATTTTTCTCTCCGAAATATTTCAATATCAAAATAAATGAGAGGAGATTATATGACTTCACCAAAATAAAAGAAATATTGGAGGAAAATATTTAAAATCAAATAATAATTTTTATTTGGACTTTATTGCTATTTTATTTGAATTAGAAAAAATATGCATTTTCAAAATTGCATTTTAGGCCAAGAAAATGTTCACTTTGTTCTAAATATTTTATTTAGACGGTGAAAATTGTTTTTGGCATGTTTAGAACTTTTCTAATATTTCTTTAGGATTTTTCTTTTGGCGCAATTATTTTTTAAAAAAAGTTTCGGACGGAATGGGCCGAAGCCCAGCCGGCCCAGCTCGCGTCGTCCCCGACCCTGAGCCGGAACCCCACTCGCGCACGCCGCCCACCGTCGTCGCCTCGGACTCCGCCGCCGCAACCCCTCCCCCAAGCCACCCCGCCCCCTCCCCCTCTTTAAATAGGTACCGTCACCGCCCCACATCGCCTCCCCTCCCCGCCCCACATAGCCACCACCGTCGCCCCGCGTCGCACCCCACCGCTCCGCCCGCGCCTCGCCTCGCCCCGCGCAGCCCCGCCGCCCGCCGGAGTCGCCGGAGCCGCCCCGCCACCAGAATCCCGCCGTTGACCTCGTCGGATCCGCCACCGATTTTTTTGGTTTTAGGTACAAAACCGTCGGTTTTCTTAAAAGCCCTAGTTTGGTTTTTCTTTATTTAGATCGCTTCGGTTCAGTTTTTCTGCGGTTAAGTTATTTAGCGAGCGCTCGCTCGTTAGTTCATTTTTAACGAACGCATTCGCCCGTTCTTCTCTGTTAGCGCACGTTTGTTCGATAGATTTTTATTTTTATTTTTTTCCTGCCAGGGACCTATCCGCGATTACTTTTATCGTAGATTAGCCCGTGATCTTCAAACCCTCGCCGTTTCTAAACCGTTTGTCCAAATCCAGTGAAACCAATGCCAAAAATCTTCGTCTCGAGCCCCTCTTTCTGTTTAATCAACTTGAACAAGGTTTTGACAATTTAAAATTTGGTTTCAAGCAGATTTGAATTCGAAATTCTTTTGACCATAGTTTCAGTTACGTAGCTCCGATTCGACTGATTCTTTTTGCAAATCGAATCTCTTCAGTTGAACTTTCAGATTTGATCTTCTTATTTGATTTTTACCCTTGCATCTATGCTTGAGTGCTTATGTATGCTATTGTTTGTTTGCGATAGAATTTCCGGAGTGCGAAGCGTGCTACTACGAGTCTTTAGGATTTGCGGATCGTCAGCAAGGCAAGTAACACATTGATCATACCCTTTATTACCCAGTTTTTATGCATTAGTTCAACCCTCACACATTGCATGATTAGGATCTGATTTAACATGTGGGTATTGGGAGGTAGTTGATGAGGTAGAACCTATTGCCCTTTTATTATCAAACCCTTGGGAGTTACTTCTACGTTATGCTTATGTTGCCATGCTATGCTCGTAGACGTGAATTGGTTTTGAGCGTATCCATGACAGATGTGAGATTGTTAAATTAATGGTTAACTTAAGGTGGCTACTTAAATATACATCTGGGTGGATTGGTTGCGGGCACCTGGAGAATCCAGTGTTGTCCTAGGATATCCCGGAGTACCCGTGTGATCATCATATGGTTCGCCACCCAGGCTCAAAGGGATCATAAGATTATTCATACTAGAAACTTCCATGTGCAGCCACAAGATACTATGGGTTCTAGCATAGTTGAGTATGTTGCATGACCTCTTTCAGTGGTAGGCTAGCAGATGTACGGGAAAGTAGGTGTAACTGTCCACCCAGAGTAAAGAGTTAGTGCTTCTGAAAGACTGTGTCTCGATCATCCGTTTCTCAAACATCATGCAGTGTGAGAAATACAACGGAGGAGATCGAGTCTTGTGGGGAAAAGTGTGCAAACCTCTGCAGAGTGTACAAACTAATCATGGTTAGCCGTGTCCCCGGTTATGGACATCTTGAGTATCTGGTTCTTGGATTATCATGATGATCTCATCACTCTAAATTAATTTGTTGGGTTATTAATACTGCTTAATTGGGATTGAGTTGGAGGAACCTTCTCAATGTTTAACAACTACCATGATAGTTAAATAAAATATATTCCTTTGATGTAGGAAAAAATTAGCTTTTCGCAAAATAATATAACCATAGAGCCTCCACCAGCCTCATATGCATGTAGTGATAGCTTTTACTTGTTCATTGCTCTACTGTGTTATCTTGCCAGCATATTTCATGTGTTGACCCGTTTCGGGCTGCAATATGTCATGTTGCAGACTTTTCAGACGAAGAGTAAGGTGCGCTAGGTCGTTTGTCGTGCACTCAGCTATGCTGTTGGAGTTGTTGGACTCACTTTATCTTCCAAGCCTTCCGTTGTTATCTTATTTAGATGGCCTTAAGTCATATTTATTGTAATAAGTTCTCTTTTGAGACACTCGATGTAATAAGTGTGTGATTGAACTCTGTTATAAATCCTTTAAATATTGTGTGTGTCACCATTACCGATCCAGGGACGACACTTATACACAGATATTCGATCGTTTGAGGTTGGATCGCTACACCGACCCGGTGGATTTTACCGGTGACCGAGAGGGTGAGAGATCAGTGGCAGCGACGAGGCGGGGAAAAGATTCTAGGCTCTGAATACCATATTGTAACGAACCCGAGATCCGATTTAGAATTTGGGAGAGAAGCAGAGAAGAGAATAGGTGAGAAGCGTGTGGGAGGAGGAGATAGTTCAACTGGTTAATTTCTCGATGCCTTCATCGCTCTCCATTCGGTACATAAGTAGCTGGCTACATGGGCCAACCCTAGCCTAGCACGACTTGCTTACAAGGCCCAAGCCCAAATCATCACGCAGGGTGTTGCAAGTTCAGTTAAGTTCAGACTGAACTTGCACTGCTTCAGTCCGCTGCAGATGATGAACTGCTATCATCTGCAGGCACGACACTGTCTAGTGTTGCCTTTCGGATGCAAAACACAGTGCTCACCGCGCCAAATTTTTCGTAAAGACACTGGTTATTGACTTTCAAGGATCAGATGAAAAGCATGATAATTATTCAGTTAGTTTCAGTCTCGAAAGCTGTCGAAATTGTGTGGTGTCACTTTTCAGTGTCACGAACCCTCACCCCAAAGAAAATAACTGTCTCAGGGCATTCTAGTCTGAGACACTTGGACACTCCGTCTGGCACACTAAAAAGTTCTGGAGTAGAAAATTTAGTCCGTCGATCGATCTTGAGCACAGCCTAATGGACACGGCAAAACATGAGTGAGAGGTTAGGCAAAAAGATGGTGGAGCGTGGCCGGTAGGTGGCAGCATTGGCAACGACAAATGGACAACCAACTTACCGAGAGGACCTTGTTGACACCGGTTGCTTACCTTCCGGGTGAAGGTCCATCCAACACGTATGAACGAGACACCCTGCAGACAAAGAAAGAAGAAACAGATCGGAGGCCAAGTGTCGCCCCAACAACACCGCGTACGTACGTTAGGGCTAGAAGCACGCAACAAATCGCGCTTTGCAGATCACTGTCCCGAACGGTCCCTTGCCGATCTGGTCCCTCGTGCAGAAAGAAGAGAACGGTTGTGGAAAGATCTTTCTTGTGAAAGGATCGTGTGGAATATCTTGGCGCCTCGGAGGGGAGACGATCGTGCAGTGCTGGTGGTATGCGTGTGGCTGGGGCGTACGTGACCAACTCAGAAACGCAGAGAATTATATGCGCTGGGTTCCGGTGGTCCATCCGTGCGTCCATGATTCGTGACGCGACGCCGACGCCGGAGCGTCCACGCGTGCAACGGAGGCGACACTTGGCGGAGCATGGGGCCGAGGCCAGGTGGAGTGGGGGACACCTGCATGGAATGCGATGTGTGCGCTCGCCGGTCGCCACGCCCGGCACGGTACTCCTACTACTGCGAGAATCTGTCGTCTCGGATTAGAAACCGTGAGCTTAGCCTTAGGGTCTGCCTAGCACACATCTAGATGTGACATAGTTACCTTATGTTCATTCTGTTTGTGATCTAATTTTTTATCCTAGTTTTTTTTGTTTCTTGTTGCTGCATTATATATTTACTTGGAGCTTAGATATGACATTCTTAAAAAACATTTAGATGTAAATTAGTCAAACTTTTAGCGTTAAGCGTCCCGCCCTGATTGGGTTCGGCGACCGGGTCCATACGACGTGCCTGGACCATGGACAGAGCCGGCACATCGTCGTGCGGCTCCGCACGATGGCAGAAAAACAATGCTAAATGTCGAGAGAAACACACCTTTTTTCAGGGGTGTCGAGAGAAACACATATTCAACCGTACTTAAGAAAACATAGGGCCGGTTTGGTTTACAAGATTGCCACGCTTAACTTTAGTCATGTCACAACATTCTAGACATGTGTTTGGTTCATTGCCACACTTTTCTAATAATATAGTTCACATGCCATAGGCTTAATATTTCACCAAATTTTGCCATACTTGTGATGGCCAAATTGTTAATCACACTTTTTTGTGGCAGCCACACTTTTCCTAAGCTTAGTTGTGGCAAAGTTCTCCATGAACTAAACAGGCCCATACTCAATAGGGTTCGGTAACTCCAGCGAGTCAGTTTTCTCGCTAGTGGGGCGCATGGCTCCCTCCAAGTCAATTGCTCTTTGGAGGACGCCAGTGGCGGATGAAAACAAAGCAACATGAATATCGAGTGACATGTATACATGTTAAATTTATTTTTTGAACTAGTACATGTGTAATTATACTTTTCAGAAATCTTAAATTATGTGTAAATTGAGCGATGTTCAGATGGTTATGTTCCTTATGGTGAAAACAGCCCATCAAAGGTTCAAATCCTAGACTTAGTATTAGTGGTCATATTTTCTTGCATTTATTTCAGGCCACATCTCTCACATCGGCTGCATATGTCGATGCGGTCATCTAGGATAGCAAAGAACATCAGAATTAGCACTCAGTCCCAAAACAATCCATATCGAAGATGGATGAGTGTAGATTCGAACCCTCTCCCTCCTTCCGCCACCATGACGTCCAAGACAGGGAGGAGGAGGAGTCACACCAATCCAATCCGGCAAGCCAACGAGCTTATTTGGAGAGCCTCCACCAGATCCTCGCCAGTGTTCGTCGTTCACCATGGAAGTCCACATTGGGAACAAACCAGCGGCCGCCTGGCGCTACTCGCGAGCACCAGGACAACGCTCCACATCCACGACATAAAGTCAGTCATTCTTAAGGCAAAAACACGAAAACCTACTGTTGTACATGACGACTACCCGCCCCCTCCACGTTATACACACCCGGCGGTTGCGCCGCCGAAGGAGAAGAGAAAAGGAATCGAGGAGAATTGGTGACTCTCAACGAAGACAAGCGTGAGAGAGAAAGGAAGGGGAGAAATGAGTGCCTAATCTTTTCTCTACGAAAACCATGTGGTTCAGGATATAAAATGAGTAATTCTATCTGTTTTCTTACCACTCCTATTTTATATCCATTGGTGATACAATTGTTTGGGTCAAGCATAAAAAGTAGACAAAGAAACTCACTTAAGAAGTCATCATGCAGACATTGACATTTTTGTAATAATTAATTCATAGACAATCAGACGTTAGGATAACATCGCTCATCATTCCGAACCTATGATCTGAAAGTTTATACATGATGATTCCTTATAATTAGAGGTTTTTGTATGTAAATAGAGTGCTAACATCATGCAAAAGTCCTATGGCCAAAAGGAGAGAGAAAAAGCGCTTAAAAGTTTGTACATAGAAACTCACTAAAGAAGTCATGATGCAGACATTGATATTTATGCAATAATGGATTCATAGACAATTCGATCACTAGGATAGCATCGGTCATCACTCCAAATTTATGAGCTGAAAGCTTGTACAAAATGATTCCTTATAAATTAGAGTTATAAGATCATACAAAATTCTTATGGCCAAAAGAAAAAGTGAACTACTTGGGCCACATACTAATTTGTTTTTGTGTAACCTCCTGCTCTTCTTCTTCCCCTTGACCTCCTGCTCTTCTTCTTCCTCCTTTAACCGCCCAACTTTCGTCCCATTCTTTGTAGTCGCCTTCGCCTGCAACCTGCAACGTCGCTCCTCGTTGCCGCTGACGTCATCTCCATCTCCGACAAGGGGCGAGATAGCTTTTTTATGAGCCTATACAGTGAGGTAGCTATCTAATCCGAAGGGCCCTCACCCACACCTAAGGACTCTCGTCCTCCTCGTGTCATTTCTCGAAGTTTCGCGTGTGCCTCTGACCTTTTATTTTCCGAAAAAAGGGACGCCTTACGTATAGTTGGTGTCTTTTTTGTTTGACACACAAGAGCCAAGTTTTTTTAGAACACGGTATAGACACATGCGTTCATATATACACGCATACAGTTATCTATATGAACACACATGTAGATCCTATCCCTATGAGCACCTTCGAAAGACTGGACCAACATATCATCTTGAGATTTATGAAGCCATCACATGCGCCTTGTAGTCAACGGGGACGTCTCCTCCCACTAAAGGCGTATTGACAGAAATCCTGAAATAAATCCATGAAAATGCGAGTACCAGAACTTGAATCCTGGTGGGCTGGGAATACCACTGTCCTCCTAAGTGCATCTTTAACACCGATCCGCAAAATTGCTATGGTATCCGTCCATGGACAGGGGGGCCCAATCCGCAGACATGGATGTTGGAGCCGGCCATCCAACGCTGCCCGCATACATTTCAAGCCAAGTTTCGACTCAACGGATGAAATTCATGCAAACCGGCTGATATTAATCAAAGTTCAGAAAGAAGATAGCACAAATCATCCATACATAGCATACGAATAATTCTAGTACAACAATGTCTCAAATTCAAGGTCCAACAAGTTTTTCAGCAGATCATGTCGGCCCACACATACCGCCCTTCAGTTTCATCCAATAGTGTGTACGCAAATGGCCGTCCCTCTTTCTTGTGGTATATCACGACATCGTGTACGAACTACACAATGTGTAGAGCAACATTGAGTGACAAGCCGAGGAATAATAAGCAAAACTTACGATCTCCTCATCTGCCGCGTGCAGTGGTCACCTTGCCTCCAGCTGAGCAACTTCATGACAAAACTTGGTGACGATGGTTTGGATGACGTACCATCGATACAATAACGACCTCACATTGCGATCACGGATGATGTGCGTGTCATATGATGCAATGTGATTTCGTGCGTGAAACGGTTCATGCACTTGCTGCCAGAAGGTCCCCCCTTTGCTCTTGCCTATGAAATCCGTGGATACTGCCAACCACGCATCGTACAATAATTCATCCTCCATGGTCGAGTACCCTGCCATCATTCTTACTTTGAAAAAACGACATGACGTCCGAAATAAGCTAAATGACATTTGATCGAACACCTGCCGGGCGTGGTGGAATCCTGGAGGTCGTTGACAGGGCGGCGGAGTGCTAGGTACAAACAGCCCCAGGATGGACAACACCGTCGTAAAAAGCGAGCGAGCGCGTTGTTGCTGGTTGCGAACGTCCGGCAATGCATGTGTGGCGGTCGGGGAAGTATAACAGCGGCAGCGAAAGTGGAGGGTGCGGATGCAAAAAAAAGGGAGAAATGACATAGTGCAAGAATGGGACCGGGAGGGCGGATTTAGTGCCTGGGGTATCGGAGTGCAACGTGGCTGCTGTTCGGACTTTCGCACCCCCCATCTTCCCTTTACGGGAGAATGCACTTTCATAGCCGAGCGGATCGTTACAAGACCGCATTAGATGACATATACGTTTCAAGCCATGTAGTCTGGACATATGCAAGCGGTTTAAAGAGTCGGTATGGTATTGAAGATGTCCTAACAATCCAACCGCAAATTGTTTCGCCGCAAGAGGAAAGTTTGTAGCCGTGGAACGGTGCAAGTAGCCAAGTAGCATAGCAGACACCAAAATCTCGAGTCAGCAACAGACGGTAACAACAAAACCACCCCAGCGGCAGCAGACTAGCAGCAGCGTCTAGACGCGACACCTGTTCTCCCCGGCGCACCCAGTCGCATTCCCCCACCTCGCCTCCTTGTACCTCGTGCCTTTGCTCCCTCACAAGTCCCACTCACCCGCATCCGCTCCTCCTGCCCCGAACACACAACGCCGTCGTCCGCCACTCGCAGCCTCCCACGCCCCCGCGCCCACCCGGTACACGTACTCCCCAGCCCAGCACCAACACTCCTCGTCACCACTCTCTCTTTACTTTCCCTCGCGCGCTCTCTCTTTCTCCATTGCTGCGCGCTTGATTCGCGCGCAGGAGGCCACGTCTCGCGCTCTCCCCGGCTGACACGGCGGTGGTGTGCTCAGGCGCGTGGTGCGGCGGGCGTCGGTGTGGTTTGCGGTTGTTGATACTGACGTGCGCTAGCGATGGCGGCTGCGGTGTTCGCCGGGGAGGGGGCCGCCGCGCGCGGGGGGTGCTCGGCGGAATGCGCCGGCGGGATCGAGAGGCCGCCGGATCTCGGGAGCAGGGCGCGCGTCGCGGTGGACGGGTGCGCTAAGAGGAGCGTGTACCTTATGGAGTGCGTGCCGCTGTGGGGCTGCGCTGCGGCGCGCGGCCGCGCCGAGGAGATGGAGGACGCGTGCGCCGCCGTGCCGCGCTTCGCCGCCCTGCCGGCGCGGATGCTCGCGAGCAGCCGCGAGCTGGCCGGGATCGGGGGCGACTTCGACGCCGCCGAGCTCCGGCTTCCGGCGCACCTGTTCGGCGTGTACGATGGACACGGCGGCTCGGAGGTGAGGTTATCTTCTTCTCCTGTGACTCCTGGCCCAGACGAAACACATTAAGCCTCGAGGTCCTCTTGCTCATGCTTCATCATGTCCGTGCAGGTCGCAAACTACTGCCGGGATAAGATCCACGTCGTGTTAAGAGAGGTGCTGAGAGCTGGCAGGGGGGTGGGGGAAGCAGGGGAGGTGGACGTGAAGGAACCATGGGAGAAGGTTTTCGGTGATTGTTTCCAGAAGGTAGACGACGAGGTGTCGGGGAAAGCGAGCAGGCTTTCCAATGGCCGTCCTGAGCCTATTGCCGCTGATAACGTGGGTTCCACCGCCGTTGTTGCCATTGTCTGCTCTTCTCATGTCATAACTGCGAATTGTGGAGATTCACGCGTGGTGCTCTGCCGTGGGAAGGAGCCGATTGCTCTGTCCGTCGATCACAAAGTACATGCTGGACTTTACTGCTCAGCTAAGTTTATCTGTTAACCCAAATTGTATCTGATTATGCTTTCGTGTTCTAGCCTGATAGGAAAGATGAGCGTGCCAGGATTGAGGCCGCAGGTGGAAAGGTCATTGACTGGAATGGTTATCGTGTCTCTGGTATTCTCGCAATGTCACGGTCAATCGGTAAGTTTTCTGCTTTTGCACACCCAAGATTATTATCTGGACAAAATTATTGATGATGTCAAGCAAGCTGTAAAGCCATGTTTGGAATGCAATTAAGGTCTTAAGATGTTTTTGTTACCTTTTGACCACGAGTTCCAACATGACTATTATTATCATGAGCTCTAGAAGAATGCACTTTAGTAACTCTAGGAGGCATCTCTCTGCAAGCTAGGAACTTAGCACAAAAAAAAGTGTCACAACAAGTAAGCTTGTACAAGGACATGTTGTAAAACTGTTATGGCATTAATTTATTCGGTTCAGCCAAACATCCATAGCAGGAGATAGTTTTAGTTCTATGGCCATATTGGCATATTTCTGCATATGTTTGGGATGTCAGTAAGTGATGATACATGAACCATTAGGAGCCTATATCAAACCATCAATCCGCGTGTTGTCAAAAAGAAGAAAAGCCAGTTACCATTATCTTAATATTTTGCAATACTCCTTAGTCTTTGGTACTGGACCGTTGTGTCAAACATTAAACTGAATTTGTGCCACAGTTTCCATCATATTTTTTCTTTACAAACTATGTTGTCATGCATATGCATTTTATTATGAGGTCAGATGTTTCTTTCAGATATTGTTCCAATTTACGAGATCACATGCTGTCACATTATTACATTAGATCATTTCAGGCAGTAAATTATAAGCCTAAGGTAATGCTCTGTTTCATATACCAGCGACTTGCAACTGCTGCCAACAACATGTTTTCATCGGACAAAAGTCATGTTTTAAGTTTAGTCTGTGTTCCTCGATTATTTTCTGGTTCCTTTCCTGGAAAGATTTGGGGATGGGGACAAAGTTGTCAGTGAACTTAAATATGATCGTGTCAAAGTATTTGGATTAGGATGCTGATGTACTTAAGGAGGCAAAAGTAAAAAGTCCCCCTTATTGAAGGAACAAAGGTACCCTGTATACTTATGCTACTATTCATGCAACTGGCTCTGGTAGTTGTGAATGTGTCACCATGGGTAATAGTAATACTGGATATTAGTTGCACTTGTTATAGCTGGTACTGTCTGAATACTTTTATTTTTAAAACTTGGTCAAAACTCTGTTCTTTCTGTTATACTATATGAAATTTCAATTGACATAAGCAGTTAAACCAGCAATTACCCTGTGCATGGGTAGCGTCGGTCAGAGGCTTCTTATGGCTTATTAACTTACAGCGGAAATGGCCAATCCTAACTACTTGCAGGTGACCGATACCTGAAACCATTTCTGATTCCAAAGCCAGAAGTCAGCATTGTTGCTCGGGCAAAAGATGACGACTGCCTCATTCTAGCAAGCGATGGTCTCTGGGATGTCATGTCAAATGAGGACGCATGCAAAGTTGCCCGGCGACAGATCCTTCTGTGGTACAAGAATAATAACGACGGTGCGAATTCCGATGGAGGCAGCG
This sequence comes from Aegilops umbellulata, assembly GCA_032464435.1. Taxonomy (NCBI): domain Eukaryota; kingdom Viridiplantae; phylum Streptophyta; class Magnoliopsida; order Poales; family Poaceae; genus Aegilops; species Aegilops umbellulata. The sequence goes on along the minus strand of CP136056.1, from coordinate 314,789,361 downwards.
AACCCACTATGAACCCTGCTGCAAAAGCAGCCGCTGATTGTCTCGTGAGGCTAGCGCTGTCGAAAGGGAGCGGGGACAACATTAGTGTCATTGTTATTGACCTGAAATCAAGAAAGAAGACCAAGGGCAAAACCTAACATGCCCATAATTCACCCGACTAGCTGACCATGTCTGGAGTTTCGTCCGCTAGTCTGCTTCCCTTGCAAGGGCACGCCTACTCTTTTTGTTTCTTCAGTCGTCTGCAAGAGCTGTATGTGTATATGCTAATAGGTCTACTTGCGACAATCTGATGTATGGGGTGTGTGTTGTCTTGTTTCTGTATGCCCCCTAGCCTTTTGGTTTCGGGCTGTTCACACTTGATTCCCGTCAGGTTTCAGAACAGACATGTAAATGTAGTGGTATCTGCATAATAACTGAGCCTTGTGAAGGACTGAGCAGCCGACATGATCGTCGCAAGTTACATATGTAGCAGAAGATGTGCTTGCAGGTGTTGCCTTCCTCTGATCATCATATGTACCCTTTTTTTTTCCAGATCATCAGATGAACATGATGGATGTTGATGAAAATGTCCTGACCTTCTGCATGGTTACCCTCTAAATGGCTGAATGTCTGACTGATATTGTTGCTTTAGCTCCCTGTCAACGACATTATTATGCAATTTTTGCACAAAAACAGCTCAGTCCTGGGCTAACTGTTTAATCTGATGGTAAGTAACATAAACATCAACCGGTGAATGCGGTAGAAGCTAGACCACCTGTCAAGCAGCTGCAATCGACATCACACATAAAACCGTCAAACGGCACATGACTTGTGCAGTTGTGCTCATGTTTTAGGAAGGACTACCACGCTGTACAGGGAATGAATGCTCAAATGAAAGTTCCGACCTATTTTTTCCTTCTTTTCAGAAGGAACTATCGACTATGTGCTTTGCGAAAAGCTCATTTAAAGGGATCAGCAGTACTGTACTTTCTCTGTCCTATAAGATGTTATTGCAATCAATGTAGAGAGTACATGACAGATGACGAAATTCTGCACTGCCAACGTGTAGCAACTTTTCTCTGTCTATAATGTCCGCTCCCAACAGAGAAAGAACGAAAAAAAAATTCAATAGAGCGGGGTAGGCTCCAACTTCATCTCAAAGAGAACGAAGACTCCAAGAGAAGGTATTTTGGGACGAACAGTAAAATAAAAACAGAAAAAGAAACTTTGTTTGTACCGGTTCATTTTTAGTGTCTGCTACGAAAAAATTCATGCAAAATGGTAAATTGATGCTTCCTAGTAAAAGAGAGAACGTTAAGTGCTCTCAAAAGATCTTTTTAATATACTCAGCTTGTTTTTCAACACAGGTCACACTTGTCCTTTTTTATATATAAAATTTTGCAGTCAACCAAAAGACACAGACATGTTCAAACCTTGTGTTGTATTGAGTTGGACCAAAAAGACAAAATAAAATGGGTTTATCTTCCATTATCCATGGCAATTGTACTGTGTAGTAGGTAGTTTCTGCTTGTCACCTTGATATTTGGTTTGCTGACAACCGAAATGGTACACATCAAACCTAAACAACATATAAACGAGTACTCCTGATCAAAATATACAGTTCAGAGTACATGACGACAAGGTTTGAACCCCTGATCAAAATATAAATTCAGAGTTGTAGGCAAAAGGGGCTTGCCATGACCCACACTAACATCACACGGTTTCAATTCAACATCTGATCAAAAGATACATGTTTCCACACAATGCGCGCTGCCACTAAGCACTTTCAACATCAGATCTCATCGCCTAGTCGTCCGCAGGGCAGACATAGGGCCTACCTTGGAGAAATAAACAACACTTATGGCATGTACAAAACGTAATACAACACAAGTAACACAACATGACATAACAGTCAGAAAGACCAAAACAAAGTCTTAACTTTGACTTGATGAACAAGCAAAATACATACTCTAAGATAGCTCAACCACACTGCAGAGAAATAGATGACTTCACTCACCACATTCCAAACATTTTAGAGGAGTCTCAACCATCGACTTGTCGAAGATGGTTACTTCCCTCACAAACTCGAGGGCCAACTCGAAGTGGAGAATGAATCCTGGCTTCGGCTTCTGACCATTGACGAAATCAAGGCGTCATCAAGGTACATAGTTTTGTATGACTTCTTCACCTTCACGTCCCAGATGCAACTTCGACCAACCCTCAGGTTCACCATGAGGTGCTTACCATTCATGTTTTTGAACATCCTTGCTCCAACCTTGTTTGGTAGTACTAAATGAGTGGGCTCGAACGTTTCTTCATCCATCTCGCGCAAAAATTTCCGGGCTTCGCTGGGACAATGTGAATTCTTGCTGCTCATGACTAGTCCCTCAGCAACAGTTGCCTTGTCCATCGTCTTTTTCTCCAGGTGATTCACATCTTTGCTCCCACCTTTCAGCTACTTATGTGCTTCTTTCTCCTTGCCTTTTTTCGGAACAAACTTGGAGCAATGACCACTTTCTGATTTACCTTTCAGAAGTGACCTAGCGTGGAAGAAACATGATGCTTGGCACGATGAGTAGACCTTCCAAAATTAGAGCCAGAAGAGTCTGCATCCAAATCTGACTCGGAGATGCTAACCATGGTATGATCCGGAAAATAATTGTCCATAGCCCTATACAATACAAGACAAGACATCGAACAAATTTAAACTACATCCTTACTTCAAACAAATTCTACAACCTTACTTCAAACAGATTCTAAAACATTCACACTACAGCAAAGGGGTCACAGTGTTAGAGTTCATAGTTGATTTCTACACACAAAGGTGACCTGATTCACTTTCACAATATGCTACACGGATCTTCGAGGGAGATCACCCATAACGCTAGAAGCACTTACCTATAGACAGATGTGAAGGGAGCCCTCGGTGGTGTTACTTCAAGACCAGGAGCCGCTGACGACTGGAAAGAGTAAAGACTTGACAAAAGGAAGCGACTGTCGAACGGATACCTTACAAATACATATGGCGACAGGGAATGACGACCTTCATCCTAGGTAGTGATGCAGAGGGGAAGATGCGAGGGCCAGACTTGGGGTTTTTACGGGGCAATGAAACTATTATAGGGACATATATTAAAGAACAGAGGGTTTAAATCACTATACACGCCTATCAATTTGACCACTGAAGACTGTAAATGTTTAGCCCCAATTACGAAACAATATGTTTGAGACTGACAACTTTTATGTGACACGGCAAACTACCAGACTAGTTAAGAAAATGATACTGAATACCATGACAAGAACAACTAGATGCTATTAGAGGATCCATATCACTACGGTGGCAGCCCGGAAAAACGTCTCAGGTGTGGGTATATGTAAATGAAAACCACCTACAAAGACATAGTGAAAGCACAAGTGCTCCCTGGGTGATTTTGGTAATTAATGTCAACATATCTCTTGTTGGACTAATGTTTTCATCTAGTATGTTTCAGATAAGTTCAACAATGGAGTGGCATGGACTAGAGGATGTGGAACCCCTTCGAGATGATAAGGACAAAGGATTGGCTCAAGCTCAAAGCTCAGGACTCTACACTTTTCATTTTAGTGATCCAAGATCACATTGAGTCCATAGGAAAGCCAATACTATTAAGAGGGGATGAGGTGTTGCTCAATGGCTTGCTTGCTCAAAGTGCTTAGTGATATGCTCCAAAGCCCTCAGCCACTTTCTCATATCCACATTTGTCCCAAACCAAAAGTCAAACTCGGCCCCATCGAAACCTTCTATCCGGCGCCACCGAGTTCTCTTGACATAGCCACTGCCAGAAACCCTAATCAATTCGGTCTCACCGATGGGATCTCGGTCTCACCGAGATGGGCTTGCAAACTCCCTGTTGCCTATTGCATTAGTTTCGGTCTCACCGAAATATGAAATCGATCCCACGAAGTTTGCTTGGCCAACTCTCTGTTTGCCTATTACCAAAATCGGTCCCACCGAGTTTGTGTAATCAGTCCAACCGAGATGAGGCTTTACCCTAACCCTAGCACATCGGTCCCACCGAAAATCCTAACGTTCACATTTTGAACTAAATCGGTCTCACCAAGTTTTGTAATTCGGTCCCACCGAGTTTGGTGATTTGTGTGTAACGGTTAGATTTTGTGTGGAGGCTATATATACCCCTCCACCCACTCTTCATTCGTGGAGAGAGCCATCAGAATATGCCTACACTTCCAACATACATTTTCTGAGAGAGAACCACCTACACTTGTGTTGAGGCCAAGATATTCCATTCCAACCACATAAATCTTGATCTCTAGCCTTCCCAAGTTGCTTTCCACCCAAATCATCTTTCTACCAAATCCAATCCTATGAGAGAGAGTTGAGTGTTGGGGAGACTATCATTTGAAGCACAAGAGCAAGGAGTTCATCATCAACACACCATATATTACCTTTTGGAGAGTGGTGTCTCCTAGATTGGTTAGGTGTCACTTGGGAGCCTCCGTCAAGATTGTGGAGTTGAACCAAGGAGTTTGTACGGGCAAGGAGATCGCCTACTTCGTGAAGATCTACTCTAGTGAGGCAAGTCCTTCGTGGGCGATGGCCATGGTGGGATAGACAAGGTTGCTTCTTCATGGACCCTTCGTGGGTGGAGCCCTCCGTGGACTCACGCAACCGTTACCCTTTCGTGGGTTGAAGTCTCCATCAACGTGGATGTACGATAGCACCACCTATCGGAACCACGGATAAAAAATCTCTGTGTCTCCAATTGCGTTTGCACACTCCAATCCCATCCCTTTACATTCTTGCAACTTGCATGATTTACTTTCCGCTGCTCATATACTCTTGTCATGCTTGCTTGATATGTATTGTGAATGTTTGAACTTGTGCTAAAACTCCACTTCAACTTAAAGAATTTAAAAACTGCAATTTTTCTTGCTAAGAGTCTATTCACCCCCCCCCTCTAGACACCTCTTCTCGATCCTTTCAATTCGTATCAGAGCTTTGGTCTCCATTGCTTTGGTTTAAACACCTTTGGAGGAAGATGGATGAGTCTACATTGGGGAATCTTAGAGTGCCTATACTTGATGGAGATTACTTTCATGAGTGAAAAAATGAGATGCTTGAGATTTTCAATGAATATCATTTGACCAAGTACATTACTACTCCTTGTGCTCGCATTGTTGATCCTTTGCATCCCACACCCGAAGAGGATCTTGACATGATTTGTAATCTTAGAACTATCAATCTTATTGTAAAAGGATTGCCAAAAAATTTGATCGCTAGCTTACCTACTCTAGATTGTGCTTACACCATATGGAGATTTCTAGAGGAACGATTCCCAAATTATTCCTTGAAAAATCTAGATGAGATTCTCCATAAGCCTATTGCCTTCAATAGGATGAGTACTAGTGATCCTAAGTTTGATGATTGTCTATTTGAGCTTCATGATCTCATGCGTGCCAAAGGAGATGTTGGAATTATTAGCAATATCATTTCAGAAGTCATTAGAATTCATAGAGATGAACATTGTTACGGTCATACTTCTAATGAATCACTCTCTCTAGGAATTGATCCATCACATGACAATGTTGAACATGGATACTATGATGAGAATGATGATAGTGACTATGATCTTGATGATGCGATGAGACACTTTGGTCTTATGGCTAATCTTCGCGGCTACATGGCTGGAGGAAAGGAATGGGTTCTTGATAGTGGATGTACTGACCATATGACCGGAGACAAAGATATGTTTCGTGAGCTTGCTGAAAACGACGGCCCTTGAAAGTATGTCACTTTCGGTGATAACTCAAAGGGTAAGGTGGTTGGCCTCGGTATGGTGGCCATCTCACATGATAGCTCCATACAAAATGTTATGCTCGTTGAATCGCTTGGCTACAATTTACTTTCCGTATCTAGACTTGCTGACTTTGGTTTCAACGTCCTATTTACTGAACTAGATTGCCAAGTGTTTCATAGAGATAATCATAAAATGGTCTTTACCGGTATCCTAGAGGTGACCTTTACATTGTTGGTTTCACCAAAAAGGCTCAACCTAGAACTTGCTTTATTGCTAAATCTTTGAAAAGATGGTTGTGACATAGAAGGTTAGGTCATGTGGGCATGCAAAATCTTGATAAGCTTATTAAGGGTGATCATATCCTTGGAGTAAAAGATGTTATATTTGACAAGGATAGACTTTGTAGTGCTTGTCAAGCAGGAAAACAAGTTGGAGGAAGCCACCCCGTGAAGAACATCATGACCACGAGAAGACCGCTCGAGCTACTTCAGATGGATCTCTTTGATCCTAATGCCTACAAGAGTCTCGCTGGTAACTCATTTGGTCTAGTCATAGTTGATGATTTTTCAAGATTTACATGGGTGTTCTTTCTTGATGATAAATCGCAGGTCCAAAAGATCTTCAAAAACTTCGCTAGGAAGGCCCAAAATCAGTTTGAAGTGAAGATCAAGAAGGTTCGGAGCGACAACGGAACAGAGTTCAAGAACGCAAATGTGGATACCTTTCTTGACGAAGAAGGGATTTTACACGAGTTCTCGGCTACGTACACGCCTCAACAAAATGGAGTTGTTGAGAGGATGAACCGGACTCTCATTGAGATGGCAAGAACGATGCTTGATGAATACAAGACTCCAAAACACTTTTGGGCAGAAGCGGTTGAGACAGCTTGTCATGCAACAAATCGCTTGTATCTTCACAAGCTACTCGGCAAGACGGCATATGAGCTCCTCACCGATAACAAACCCCAAGTTGGATACTTTCGAGTATTTGGCTCAAAGTGTTACATTCTTGATAAGCATCGTCGTTCTAAATTTGCTCCTAAATCTCATTAGGGTTTCCTACTTGGTTATGGCTCAAACTCTCACACTTACCGTGTCTACAACAATTTCACCCGAAAGGTTGAAGAGACGGTAGATGTGAAGTTTGATGAATCTAACGGCTCGCAAGTAGAGCAATTGCCAATGGATGTAGGAGGTAAAGATCCTTCGGAAGCAATCCAAGACTTGTCTATTGGAAAGATCCATCCAACGAAAGTGAAGGAGAGTACCTCGTCCGTCCAAGTGGAAGCTTCTACCTCACGACAAGGTGAACCAAAAGTTGATACAGAAGCATCCACAAGTGGGACTTACCAAGATGAAGAAAATGAGGAAGTACACCAAGATGAACCTCATCAACCTCCTTCTCCACCACGACAAGAGAACGACAACGTCAACAATGAAGAAGGCCAAGAAGAAGGACAAGATGAAGAAGATGTTCCACCCCGTCCCAAGCAAAAGCTCCCACGAGTTTGAGTAAGAGTCTCAAGAGATCATCCGGTCGAACAAATCTTCAATGATATTCAAACCGGGAGAATCACTCGCTCTAAAACTCGTTTGGCTAATTTTTGTGAACATTATTCATTCATCTCTAGTATTGAACCTATGAAGGTTGAAGAAGCATTGGAAGATCTGGATTGGATAAACGCCATGCATGAAGAGCTACACAACTTTGAAAGAAATCAAGTGTGGACATTGGTCGAGAAGCCCGAGAACAACCACAACATCATTGGTACCAAATGGGTGTTTCTCAACAAGCAAGATGAAGATGGTCAAGTCGTCTGCAACAAAGCTCGTCTAGTCGCCCAAGGCTACACTCAAGTCGAAGGTATGGACTAGGTGAGACATATGCCCCCGTTGCTAGACTTGAGTCCATCCGCATCTTACTTGCCTATGCTAATCACCATGATATCACTTTATACCAAATGGACATTAAAAGTGCTTTTCTAAACGGTGAAATTGAGGAGGAAGTTTATGTTAAACAACCTCCAGGCTTTGTCAATCCTAAGAAACCTGATCATGTTTACAAACTTCACAAAGCTCTTTATGGTCTTAACAAGCTCCTAGAGCGTGGTATAAATGCTTGACTAAGTTCCTTATTCAAAAAGGCTTTAAGATTGGAAAGATAGACTCTACTCTTTTTACTAAAAGGGTTAATGGTGAGTTATTTGTATGCCAAATTTATGTTGATGATATCATATTTGGCTCAACTAACCCTCATTTTAGTGAGAAGTTTGGAAAGCTAATGTCGGAGAAGTTTGAGATGTCTATGATGAGTGAACTCAAGTTCTTTCTTGGTTTGCAAATCAAGCAAACTAAGGAAGGCACCTTTGTCTCTCAAACAAAGTACACCAAGGACTTATTCAAGAAGTTCAACATGCAAGAAAGCAAAGGTATGAAAACTCCCATGCCTACTAGTGGACATCTTGATTTGACTAAGGATGGTAAATCGGTTGATCAAAAGGTTTATCGCTCTATGATTGGATCACTGTTATATCTATGTGCCTCTCGTCCCGATATTATGCTAAGTGTGTGCATGTGTGCACGATATCAAGCGGCCCCCAAAGAATGTCATCTTAAGGCTGTGAAAAGGATAGTGAGATACTTAATACATACACCAAATTTTGGCATTTGGTATCCTAAGAGGTCCTATTTTGATCTTGTTGGGTATTCCTATTCGGACTATGCCATAGACAAGGTTGATAGGAAGTCCACTTCGGGTACTTGTCAATTTCTTGGTAGATATCTTGTGCCTTGGTCCTCCAAGAAACAAAACTCGGTATCCTTATCCACCGCCGAAGCGGAATACATTGTTGCTGGTTCATGTTGTGCTCAATTACTTTGGATGACCCAAACTCTTAAAGATTATGGGATATATGTGAAACATGTTCCATTGCTTTGTGACAATGAAAGTGCTATTAAGATTGCTCACAATCCCGTGCAACATTCTCTAACTAAGCATATTGAAGTTCGTCATCATTTCATTCGAGATAATGTTGCTAAAGGGGACATTGATCTTAAGCATGTTCGTACCGATAAGCAAATGGCAGATATATTCACCAAACCGTTTGATGAGAAAGTCTTTTGCCGTTTGAGAGGAGAATTGAGCATTATTGATGCTTCAAACTTGGAGTAGGAACTCCATTTGGATACATGCAAGGCATGAGCCTATGACTAATCCTTGATATTTCTTTCATGACGCTATTCATATGTCTTGGATATATTTGCACCCTTGCATGCTATCTAACCCTTGTAGGTACTTGGATGAATCTAAATCTATGAGATTGCAACTCACTCACATCTTGAGCAATCTCTACATCACCAAGTCTCTACAACATGGTTGTTGAAGACAAGGAAGCATGAAACTCTTCAACATATCCTTTGACAAGTTCTATATATCAAATTTCATTTGGTATCAAATTTCATGATTGTCATTTTGGATACACAAGTGCTCTTCCTTGCAAAACTAGCCCATGTAGGTAGATGAACTCACTTCCGAGTGGTGCTCCCGACTCTTGATGAGCTACATCAACCTCAAGCAACTCACACAAGTTCAACTACATGACTAGGATCAACACCACCACCCAAGGTGTGTCATTCCATCTTAGAGAAGCTTAACCTCAAGTGATAGGTCAAAGCAACTCAACAAGATGAGAATACATCAAATGCTTAAACAAAAAATGGTAACCCCATTTTGAGCTTAAATGACGAGTATGACTTATGATCAAGTGTTCTCACTTGACTCCTTAGTCAATATACTCTAACATAGGTGACTTTGTCACTGCCCAATTTTAGATGAAGCTCTCTAGTGGTTCTTTGAGTTTTTGCATATTGCCCTTTGCATATTTATTCCCTTTCCTTTATAAAAAAAACTTCATCTAGATTTTCTTTTCTCTGTTTTGTTCTGCATTCCCTGCATACAATTCATTGCAAATCCTTCAGTTAATTCCTTGCAAATCCTTATGCGATCTTATTTGCCTAGTGAGCTGAGGTGACAAGTGTTCTCTCTGTGTTGAACTCGGTCACACAGGTCTGTTGTTTTTGGTCAAACCGAACCAATTCGGTACCACCGAAGCATACAACTCGGTGTAACCAATTTCACTACGGAGAAGACAATTTGCCACTTGTTCCTGTAGTTTTGTTCCAGCTCCACTAAATGTTTCTTGTCCTCTACCAGCATCACATTCTATATACTGCTTTGCTCTGTGGCTCAAGGACCAAACCTAGTTTGACTCACACTCTAGAAGATACCTTCTTGGAAATTGATGTCAAAGGGGGAGAGAGAGATCACATCAAAGCTTAATCACTTCAACAGGGGGAGAGAATTCTTCACCAGGGGGAAAGATAAATCACACAAAAGCCCCAGATGCTAAGTATTCAAAGAGGAGAGAAGTCACATGTCTTTAGAGGGGAAAATACATGTTCATGTTTGCTTATTTGGTTTGCTCTGAGTTTCTTTGCTCTGATTTTATGTTCCCTATCTTCTCCCAGTATCCCATAGAAGATTCAGGGGGAGCAAGACTTCTAAGGGAAGAAAATCTTCGGATTCATTGCATACTTTACATTTTGGGGACATGTCTATATCCAATAGAGTACCCAGTACTCACACTCCACATGTCATCCCAATCTTGGTACTCTTGTGGTTCCTTTTGTTTGCTCTGTCTAGTAGATGTATTTGTGTTATCTAACCTTGTTTACTCAGGTTCATCCCTTTCTAAGCCAACTCAAGACCACAAGGTAAGTATATGCATCACACTCATGTGCATGAGGATTTCTTGCTAATGTACATATTGTTTGCAAGAAGGACTCATGAGCATGAAGGTACATTTCCTATACTCACATCATTTGCTCTGATGCGTATAGCCAAGATACATGTAACTCATTGCTTGCTCTGTCATGCTTATGCATTCACATGCTCCTATATTTCATATATTTACATGATTGCATACATATAGGGGGAGCCTATGCATGTTACATGTCTTTCCAAAGCTTTACTTGTTATTCTCTATATAAGATCACTTGCTCTGTATAGTTTAATTTACATGGTATGAAGAAGGAACTTGGTTGTACAACTGAAAACTTAAATTGAGAAGGACAAACTTTTGTTTATGAACTGGAGTACATAATAAACTTTAAACATGCAATTTGATGAAAACACCAAAAATAAACACCTGTTGCAGTCATGCCTAACCAAATATACACAACAAACTTTGAAGGCTTGAGAAGGACAAACTTACATTATTGGTGAAGGCATGCTCTATAAAGCCCTTGTCCATGCTGATGGGGGGGGGGGGCAATTCAAGAAGTTTACCACAGAATCTTCTTCATAAGCATCGCCTTTATTCTACATTTTGTTAAGAGTAAATATAGATGTGACAATATAAAAAAATGGAGAATATTTAAGATAAGATGAAGAGTGATGCTACATAACCAAGTAGCTATAAATGTAAGTACAGCTATACAGGCAAAAGGTAGCCAAGAGCAATGCAGAGCTAAACTTCTTAAGTACCACCGGTGTTATCCAACCTTATGGTAAGAGTAAATATAGATCTTATGCGTAGAAAATGGAGGGCAAAGGAAAATAAGCTGCAAAGTGATGGTACATGAACAACTACCTGTCAATATAAGTACACTGATAAAGGACAGCAGGTACTTACAAGAACAATGCAGAGCTAAAAAAATTCATTGGCATTGGATATATTCTACACTAATGTAACCATTCATACAGATAAGATAATTTGGAGCGAACAATTGATAAGCAAGCTATCATGCATACTGCTGTCACATAATGAACCAGGTATGCATGCAAGTACAGTGATACAGGACAACATGCACTAACAAGAGCAAAGCAGCGGGCAGCATATGTGATATCCTGTCGTTCTTTTCAAACCAGAATTCTTTTTCGAGCAGATTTCCTGCAAAAAAGATCCATAGGGCACATGCGGAAAAGTAGATGCGATATCATAGACAGTACCTCATCCTCGGAACGAGACCAGTGCATAACAAGGTTTTTCCATTCAATGTCTTCTAAATTTAGCATAGGAGACTTCACCAGAAATTCGTTTATAGACTTGCCATCAAAGTGTGATTTCCTCAGGTAACACCAATACTGATGCAATGCTTCCTTGAAAAGCGCAAGCAAGCTTTGCTCGTCATGACTATCCAGATTGACCCTCGCCTACTTACAACAATGTAATGTAAATCATTGATGTGTTCAGTCAACAGAAAATAGGAAAATAATCACCATGAATAATAGCACTTACATGTAACTGGGACAAAAAGATGTGAAAATGGTGTTTGTCTTCACTATAATCTTCCAATGATGGGAATATATGCACGTAGTCCCTAACAACATTGAAAGCATTGTCTTTTAAACTGGGAATAACTGGAATGGGGTTCCAATCTGCAGGAATTGGCCGTCTCTGCAATTGGGATAGGTCTTCGGCCGATGGACTTACTGTACTTTTTGCTAGAGTGGTATTTTTCTATGGTACGGCTGGTGCTATGGCAACTGAAATCGGCATAACTTTTGCTGGAGTGCAGGTCCTGTGTGGTGGGGCTAGTGGTGTGGCTAGTGAAGTATGGGTACAGTCTGCTGGAGCCGGTCCTACGTTTTGTGTCACTGGTTGTACAGCCAATATAAGTGGGGTGTTGTCTGATTTCTCCGGCACAACCACATTTTTCAAGGACTTTGCTGGTGCTCCTTCAGGTTCGGAAATCACCCTCTTCCTTTTTGATGTCTGATGCACAAGAACAACATTTGAGTGGAAAAACATGGTATGATGACAGATGGAATATGTATTGATAATGGATGGGCATGGCATCTCGACATATATGATGAGTAAACTAAGCAGATGGCGGTGCAACAAAGTAGAAGAAATGCAAGACAACATACACAAGATATGCGCAATCAATAAAACCTTGCCAAATTAGAGCAGGCACCTTGATGGGTGAACATGACAAGCCATCTGCCTTTGATTCCTCGAGGTTAGAATAGTCATTAGGATCATATTCTGACCAAGAATCTACAGGTGGGGAGCGTATGAGTTTCATTGCATCCAGAATGGCACTCAATGCCTTGGTGCCAATTTTGTAAGTCATTGCAGTCATTGCAGAGGAACAAGCTAAAGAAGAGCAAGCAGATTTTGGATAATAAAATGTTCGTTGCGCAGTGCCCACACATGATGAACCAGAGCGCATTAAGAAAGCAACTCCTTGCTGTCTCTCTATATGTGGTGCACGTGCTTTTTCGAAAGTAAAGTAGGAACATTAGCTGACCAATTAAATGTTATCTGTTTTAGTAATATCAACATCATATCAGATTCGTACTTGAGCAACAAGTTTGGAATTATGAGTGGCACATTATTTAGCTTGATGGGTTCAGGAGCAGTGCTAAGCAGGTACGATGATGGTACTGAATATAAAGGCATGTCTGCATGCAAGTCGCGTGACTTTTGTCATTTGGGTCAGTCGACCATTTCAGGCGGTTGGATGAAGATCCTACGTCCCCTAACCTTTCTTCTTCCTCGTCTCTGATTCTTCCCATACAGAACACCGCACGGGCCGCCGGTCGGACCACCGGCCCCCACCGCCTGTGTTCCTCCGCCACCCCCACCCCGCCCCCACCCACGTCGAGTTTTCTTCGTTGGGCGAGGCCCCGCCACGGCCCCTCCCCCTAACCAAATTCCCCACCCGAGCCCCTTCATTCGCACCGGCGAACTCCTGCGAGCTCTGAAAAATTGACTAACCCAATTTTGAAATTTAGTCTACTGTGATTTAACTAGTGTGGGATATAAAGGGGGAAAACCATAAGCATTGGGAGTATAGTGTTGAGCGTGCCATGGCAGATCTGAAGGTGCAAACCGGACAAAGGCAACTTCGCAACCAATGTTTGCTCTCAACTAGCAAGTAAGTAATGGACAAGAAATCAGAGTAAAGTAGTGGCGATCTATTTTCTTGCTGCGATAAATAAGTTGAGCAGATACGAAAGAGTACCGCCTCTGGTGCGGCACCGTGTATGCATCTGCTGAGAATTTGACGGTGCTGCGGTAGCGATGGCTGTCGGCGGCATGGAAGCAGATCTAGGAGGGTAGACGATGGCGGCAGGGCACGATGGACGAGACGGTCGTAGGAGCGGCGTCGGCAAGGTGGACGACGCCGGGGATGAAGCGAGAGGACGGGATGCAAGGATCCTGGTCCGAAGCCGTGGATGAGAGAGGTCGATCTCTTGTAATGGACGACGGCGTTGGGGTATCAGCTCCGGCATGGTGGAGGAGGACGGCGGTGGATGGGGTGGCGGACGGAGGAGGCTGGGGTGGAGAGGGTGTTTTGGCGCCCACAGAGTACGAATGGGGAAATAGAGGTGGAGAGGAAGGGGGAACCATGTCTTCAGGGCGCGCTTGTCTCAAATGCGAGGAAATTTACAAACTTATCCCCCGTTTCAAATTTCCTACATCACAGCAATATTAGTCGGTTGGGGATAGGACGGTAATCTCGCATACACCGAATATTTGTCGACGAGAGTTTGTTTTTGGCGCCCACCGTGTATGAATCAGGGAGGGAGTCGATTTCGGCCGAGGACACACTATGTTTTGGCGCCCACCGTGTATGAATCCGGGTGAGAGGCGGTGATACGTCTCCAACGTATCTATAATTTTTGATTGCTCCATGCTATATTGTCTACTGTTTTGGGCAATATTGGGCTTTATTTTCCACTTCTATATTATTTTTGGGACTAACCTATTAACCGGAGGCCCAGCCCAGAATTGTTGTTTTTTGCCTATTTCAGAGTTTTGAAGAAACGAAATATCAAACGGAGTCCAAACGGAATGAAACCTTCGGGAGCGTGATTTTCTCACCGAATATGATCCAGGAGACTTGGACCCTACGTCAAGAAAGAAAGGAGGTGGGCACGAGGTAGGGGGGCGCGCCCTCCACCCTCGTGGGCCCCACCTTGCTCCACCGACGTACTTCTTCCTCCTATATATACCTACATACCCCCAAACGATCAGATACGGAGCCAAAAACCTAATTCCACCGCCGCAACCTTCTATACCCATGAGATCCCATCTTGGGGCCTGTTCCGGAGCTCCGCCGGAGGGGGCATCCACCACGGGGGGCTTCTACATCATCACCATAGCCTCTCCGATGAAGTATGAGTAGTTTACCTCAGACCTTCGGGTCCATAGTTAGTAGCTAGATGGCTTCTTCTCTCTTTTTGGATCTCAATACAATGTTCTCCCCCTCTCTCGTGGAGATCTATTCGATGTAATCTTCTTTTTGCGGTGTGTTTGTTGAGACCGATGAATTGTGGGTTTATGATCAAGATTATCTATGAACAATATTTGAATCTTCTCTGAATTCTTTTATGTATGATTGGTTATCTTTGCAAGTCTCTTCGAATTATCAGTTTGGTTTGGCCTACTAGATTGGTTTTTCTTGCAATGGGAGAAGTGCTTAGCTTTGGGTTCAATCTTGCGGCGTCCTTTCCCAGTGACAGTAGGGGCAGCAAGGCACGTATAGTATTGTTGCCATCAAGGATAACAAGATGAGGTTTTTATCATATTGCATGAATTTATCCCTCTACATCATGTCATCTTGCTTAAGGCGTTACTCTGTTTTCTTGAACTTAATACTCTAGATGCATGCTGGATAGCGGTCGATGAGTGGAGTAATAGTAGTAGATGCAGGCAGGAGTCGGTCTACTTGTCTCGGACGTGATGTCTATATACATGATCATACCTAGATATTCCCATAACTATGCTCAATTCTGTCAATTGCTCAACAGTAATTCGTTCACCCACCGTAAAATACTTATGCTCTTGAGAGAAGCCACTAGTGAAATCTATGGCCCCCGGGTCTATCTCCATCATACCAATCTTCCTACACTTTACTATTGCCTTTGCTTTTTTACTTTTCTTTTCTTTTACTTTGCATCCTTATCACAAAAATACCAAAAATATTATCTATCATCTCTATCAGATCTCACTCTCGTAAGTGACCGCGAAGGGATTGAGAACCCCTTATCGCGTTGGTTGCGAGGAGTTATTTGCTTTGTGTAGGTACGAGGGACTCGCGCGTAGTATCCTATTGGATTGATACCTTGGTTCGAAAAAACTGAAGGAAATACTTACGCTACTTTGCTGCATCATCCTTTCCTCTTCAAGGAAATCCAACGCGGTGCTCAAGAGGTAGCAAGAAGAATTTCTAGCGCCGTTGCTGGGGAGTCTACGCAAAAGTCAACATACCAAGTACCCATCACAATCCATTATCTCCCGCATTACATTATTTGCCATTTGCCTCTCGTTTTCCTCTCCCTCACTTCACCCTTGCCGTTTTATTCGCCCTCTCTTTTCCATTTGCCTTTTTCTCGCTTGCTTGTCGTTATGTCTGAATTTGGGGAAATTATTGCCGATATGGACAATAATAATATCATAGAAAATTCTGATGCTCCTGCTGAAGAACCCCCTACCTTGCATACAAAAAGATTTCGAATTGGTAGTGGTAATATTATTGGAAAAGGAGTTATTCAAGATTTCTTTACTTGTGCCGGTGCTTTGCCTTCTATGGGCAGTTCTATTCTTCATAGAACTGGTAGTCTTGCGGATGCTATTGCCATGCTTATAGTTGAACTTGAAAGGCAATTTATGCACATGCATCCTTGCATACAAAGAATTTTCTTAGAATTCTCTAATATTGAGCATTCTTCTGTTAAGCGTGCCGCCACTATCTTTTTGGCTCATGAGTTTAGATTTATAATAAAAGAGGCCAAAGAAATTTTTTCGCATTATAGGGTAGATGCTAGTCATCCTCCCATTGAAGTCATCCTTTTTAATCAAGAAGACATGATGCGTTTACAATCTTTAGATCATATTGCTTATAATGAAAATCTTAGGAAAAAGGTTCCTGCTGATGTCCTAGTTGATAGAATTTCCGAGCTTAATGATTTGCTATTCAGAATAATGGACTAGGTTTTCGTCTTGAACGAAGGCTTGTGACTTTTTGCCAAAAGAATGCTCTTAATGATGAATTGGTTGTGCAATACAAAGGGCCTAGGGAGGAACCCATACCTCCGGAGATTGATCTTGGGGACTTTTGTCCCATTAAATTTAGCCCTTTTGATTATTTTTTCTTGCCTCAAAGAAAACTTGCTGCTGAACGTAGAGGATATGAGAGAAGTTTTCATGATTTGCCATATCACTATTATGGCAATACCTAGATCTACCCTTGCTTTTATGCCTAGCTAGGGGCGTTAAACGATAGCGCTTGTTGGGAGGCAACCCAATTTTATTTTTAGTTTTTTTGCTTTTGCTTCTGTTTAGGAATAAATCTTAGTTCTAGCATCCTGTTAGATGTGTTTTTATGTATTAATTAGTGTTTGTGCCAAGTTAAACCTATAGGATCTTCTTGGATGATAGTTATTTGATCTTGCTGTAATTTCCAGAAACTTTCTGTTCACGAAAACAATTGTTAAAAATCAGCAGAACGTGATAAAATAGTGATTCCAATTGATGCTGATCAAGAAACAAATTGCCTAGTTTGTCCTATTTTGTCTGAATTTTTGGAGTTCTAGAAGTTTGCGTTAGTTACAGATTACTACAGACTATTCTGTTTTTGACAGATTCTGTTTTTCGTGTGTTGTTTGCTTATTTTGATGAATCTATGGCTAGTAAAATAGTTTATGAACCATAGAGAAGTTGGAATACAGTAGGCTTAACACAAATATAAATAAATAATGAGTTCATTACATTACCTTGAAGTGGTCTTTTGTTTTCTTTCGCTAACGGAGCTCACGAGATTTCTGTTGAGTTTTGTGTTGTGAAGTTTTCAAGTTTTGAGTGAAATATTTTGATGGATTATGGAACAAGGAGTGGCAAGAGCCAAAGCTTGGGGATGCCCATGGCACCCCCAAGATAATATAAGGACACCAAAAAGTCAAAGCTTGGGGATGCCCCGGAAGGCATGCCCTGTTTTGTCTACTTCCATCGGTAACTTTACTTGGAGCTATATTTTTATTCACCACATGATATGTGTTTTTCTTGGAGTGTCTTGTATGATTTGAGTATTTGCTTTTTAGTTTACCAAAATCATCCTTGCTATACACACCTTTTGAGAGAGACATACATGAATTGGAATTTGTTAGAATACTCTTTTGAGTTATATAGTTTTGCTCTAGTACTTCACTTATATCTTTTAGAGCACGGTGGTGGATTTGAATTAAAGAAACTATTGATCTCTCATGCTTCACTTAGATTATTTTGAGAATCTTAAATAGCATGGTAATTTGCTTAAATAATCCTAATATGCTAGGTATACAAAAAGAGTTAAAACTTTCTTATGAGTGTGTTGGATACTAAGAAAAGTTTGATGTTTGATGATTGTTTTGAGATATGGAGGTGATAATATCAAAGTCGTGCTAGTTGAGTAGTTGTGAATTTGAGAAATGCTTGTGTTGAAGTTTGCAAGTCCTGTAGCATGCACATATGGTAAACGTTTGTAACAAATTTGAAACATGAGGTGTTCTTTGATTGTCCTCCTTATGAGTGGCGGTCGGGGACGAGCGATGGTCTTAACCTACCAATCTATCCCCCTAGGAGCATGCGCGTAGTGCTTTGGTTTTTGATGGCTTGTAGATTTTTGCAATAAGTATGTGAGTTCTTTATGACTAATGTTGAGTCCATGGATTATACGCACTCTCACCCTTCCATCATTGCTAGCCTCTTCGGTACCGTGCATTGCCCTTTCTCACATTGAGAGTTGGTGCAAACTTCGCCGGTGCATCCAAACCCCGTGATATGATACGCTCTTTCGCACATAAACCTCCTTATATCTTCCTCAAAACAGCCACCATACCTACCTATTATGGCATTTCCATAGCCATTCCGAGATATATTGCCATGCAACTTTCCACCATTCCGTTCATCATGACACATTCATCATTGTCATATTTCTTAGCATGATCATGTAGTTGACATAGTATTTGTGGCAAAGTCATCGTTCATAATTCTTTCATACATGTCACTCTGATTCATTGCATATCCCGGTACACCGCCGGAGGCATTCCTATAGAGTCATACTTTGGTCTAGTATCGAGTTGTAATCATTGAGTTGTAAATAAATAGAAGTGTGATGATCTTCATTTTCTAGAGCATTGTCCCAAGTGAGGAATATAAAAAAAGGCCATAAAAAAAAGAAGGCCCAAAAAAAAGAGAAAGGCCATAAAAAAGAGAAGGCCCAAAAAAATATATGAGAAAAAGAGAGAAGGGAGAATGCTACTATCCTTCGCCACACTTGTGCTTCAAAGTAGCACCATAATCATCATGATAGAGAGTCTCTTGTTTTGTCACTTTCATATACTAGTGGGAATTTTTTCATTATAGAACTTGGCTTGTATATTCCAACAATGGGCCTCCTCAAGTGCCCTAGGTCTTCATGAGCAAGCAAGTTGGATGCACACCCACTTAGTTTCTTTTGTTGAGCTTTCATACAGTTATAGCTCTAGTGCATCCGTTGCATGGCAATCCCTACTCCTTGCATTAACATCAATCGATGGGCATCTCCATAGCCCATTGATTAGCCTCGTTGATGTGAGACTTTCTCCTTTTTGTCTTCTCCATTCTCCACATAACCCCAATCATCATATTCTATTCCACCCATAGTGCTATGTCCATGGCTCGCGCTCATATATTGCGTGAAAGTTTATAGGTTTGAGATTACTAAAGTATGAAACAATTGCTTGGCTTGTCATCGTGGTTGTGCATGATGAGAGCATTCTTGTTTGACGAAAATGGAGCATGACTAAACTATATGATTTTGTAGAGATGAACTTTCTTTGGCCATGTTATTTTGAGAGGACATAATTGCTTAGTTAGTATGCTTGAAGTATTATTATTTTTATGTCAATATGAACTTTTGTCTTGAATCTTTCAGATCTGAATATTCATACCACAATTAAGAAGAATTACATTGAAATTATGCCAAGTAGCACTCCCCATCAAAAATTCTGTTTTTATCATTTACCTACTCGAGGACGAGCAGGAATTAAGCTTGGGGATGCTTGATACGTCTCCAACGTATCTATAATTTTTTATTGCTCCATGCTATATTATCTACTGTTTTGGACAATATTGGGTTTTATTTTCCACTTTTATATTATTTTTGGGACTAACCTATTAACCGGAGGCCCAGCCCAGAATTGCTGTTTTTTGCCTATTTCAGAGTTTCGAAGAAACAGAATATCAAACGGAGTCCAAACGGAATGAAACCTTCGGGAGCGTGATTTTCTCACCGAATATGATCCAGGAGACTTGGACCCTACGTCAAGAAAGAAAGGAGGTGGGCACGAGGTAGGGGCGCGCCCTCTCCACCCAGGCGCGCCCTCCACCCTCGTGGGCCCCACCTTGCTCCACCGACGTACTTCTTCCTCCTATATATACCTACGTACTCCCAAACGATCAGATACGGAGCCAAAAACCTAATTCCACCGCCACAACCTTCTATACCCACGAGATCCCATCTTGGGGCCTGTTCCGGAGCTCCGCCGGAGGAGGCATCCACCCCGGAGGGCTTCTACATCATCACCATAGCCTCTCCGATGAAGTGTGAGTAGTTTACCTCAGACCTTCGGGTCCATAGTTAGTAGCTAGATGGCTTCTTCTCTCTTTTTGGATCTCAATACAATGTTCTCCCCCTCTCTCGTGGAGATCTATTCGATGTAATCTTCTTTTGCGGTGTGTTTGTTGAGACCGATGAATTGTGGGTTTATGATCAAGATTATATATGAACGATATTTGAATTTTCTCTGAATTCTTTTATGTATGATTGGTTATCTTTGCAAGTCTCTTTGAATTATCAGTTTGGTTTGGCCTACTAGATTGGTTTTTCTTGCAATGGGAGAAGTGCTTAGCTTTGGGTTCAATCTTGCGGTGTCCTTTCCCAGTGATAGTAGGGGCAGCAAGGCACGTATAGTATTGTTGCCATCGAGGATAACAAGATGGGGGTTTTATCATATTGCATGAATTTATCCCTCTACATCATGTCATCTTGCTTAAGGCGTTACTCTGTTTTCTTGAACTTAATACTCTAGATGCATGCTAGATAGCGGTCGATGAGCGGAGTAATAGTAGTAGATGCAGGCAGGAGTCGGTCTACTTGTCTCGGACGTGATGCCTATATACATGATCATACCTAGATATTCTCATAACTATGCTCAATTCTGTCAATTGCTCAACAGTAATTCGTTCACCCACCGTAAAATACTTATGCTCCTGAGAGAAGCCACTAGTGAAATCTATGGCCCCCGGGTCTATCTCCATCATATCAATCTTCCTACACTTTATTATTGCATTTGCTTTTTTACTTTGCTTTTATTTTACTTTGCATCTTTATTACAAAAATACCAAAAATATTATCTATCATCTCTATCAGATCTCACTCTCGTAAGTGACCGTGAAGGGATTGACAACCCCTTATCGTGTTGGTTGCGAGCAGTTATTTGCTTTGTGCAGGTACGAGGGACTCGCGCGTAGCCTCCTACTGGATTGATACCTTGGTTCTCAAAAACTGAGGGAAATACTTACGCTACTTTTGTACATCATCCTTTCCTCTTCAAGGAAATCCAACGCAATGCTCAAGAGGTAGCAGGCGGTTATGTCATGTTTGAGTGAAATTACAAACCTACCCCTATCGAAACCTATAGAAATCGAGCAGATAGGCTTTGCGTGGCAGGGATAGGCAGTAGTAATTTCCATCTCGCAGATTTTGGTTTCGGGCGGTTACTACGACTTTCCCCGCTTCGTTCAAATTTTGTAGAGTGCACGTTTACCGTGCCAACTCAATTCGAATCCCGTTTGTATTCTATTTTTTTCGGGCGGGATCCATTTTCGATTGGAATAAAATTCTATATACATCATTTTTTATATATACTTTCAAAAGCATAACAAAGAATTCTACTCCTTTATATGTATAATATGATTTACAAATACAATGATCTCAAAATCATAAGGTTGAATTCAAAAAATTAAACCAAATTATGTTCTACTAAAATGTATGGATCAGTAATATCTACATATTAAATAACATAGATGCGCGTGAATTCATATGAGTATGCATGTTTGATAAATCAATTTTGGTTCGAGTATGGATTACATGTATCATCATCTCAAATTCAAATATTTGAATCCCTTTTATGTTCACTCCTTTCATGCCCATCTGTCTCGCATGCATGCTCCTTCATGTAGCTATCACTCTCTTTTCTCCAGCTCACTCGCACGCTCACTTCATGTTTCTCCTATCCTCGCAAACATGGTCTCTCGACGTCTCCCTTGAGAAGTGTCACACTCTCCCTATCATTATACATTACATGGTTTTCATTATCTCTCACGTCTCTACCGTTCTCTCGTATCACTAGGTACCTAAGCTTTCTTTTTCACCGCCACACACACAGTCTCCACTCGTCTTTCACTTTATCTTTCTCTCTATGGGATTCTCTCTCACACCCTATATGTCTCTAGATATGAATCATACCACTAAAATTACTCTCTCTCTCTCCTGTAGACACAACATTTGTTGCGGTCTCCTTTTCGTCTCCATCCCAGACTGACATTATTCATTTGTTTACCGGTCAGACAAACTCCCCCCCTCTCTCTCACACACAACTCCTACTTCCACTCCCCTCCCCGACTACCGTCTCTCTCTCTCACACACACAGAACTCTCGCTTTTGCACCCCCGACTCATATTTCTCTCACAAACATTTATCAACTAACCTCTAGATAGGTTTATACACCCGCACACTCGTGCTTCCACTATCGCATACATGTCTCTCTCCTGCTCCTTGTATCTATGTAGATTTTTCTTCCCTTCTTGAGACACGCCCTCTCGATCGTGCACACACACACTATCGCCTCATTTTAAGATGATACCTCTCGCACACACACTATTTTTGTCTTTGTCACACATGCACTCCGTCCTCCTCCTCTCTCCCTCTCTCTCTCTCACACACACATGGGCTTTTCGCAACAACTAGCAAGATGCCCATGCATTGCACGGAACATGAAGATGCATTTGTATGAGTAGTTTATCTTGTGGGAGGAAAGGATGAACAAGGGAAGGCCTTATTTGCAAGTGTGGAGAGGGGTGTGGGTATCTTTTTGCAAAATTGCCATAGTTTCCTTCCTATCCGTCAGATATAAATCGGACGGCCTATATTGCAGGATGGCAGGCCCACCATCATCACGAACTCTGTTTTTATCCCTACTCTTATAAAAAGCATAGTCGGTGATGATCGTGTGCCTGCCATCCTGCAATATAGGCCTTCCCTCGTTCATCCTTTTCTCCCACAAGATCTTGATGTTCCGCGCAACGCACGGGCATCTTGCTAGTAAGAGTAGAAATTAGACATATACCACTTCTCGAATCTTGAAACCAACAGCACTCCTCCCTTATCTCATCAAAACCGCCAAAGGAATATATTTTGAGTGAAGCATAACATTTTTTTAGTGATATACGTATTTCAAAACTAGACTTTTTTCTATCAAATCGGTGAATATGTATTAATCTACTCTGATCGTGTGGCAACACATTGGCACATTGCTAGTAGTTATTATAATTTTTTGGACACCAGACAAACGGCGGAGTACATATACTAAGAGAAGAGGCACACGCACGCAATCGGTCTCTCATTGTCTCGCACACATGAATGTTACGTAAAGGCAACGTTAACAAATAAACCTTAAAACCCTAGGTGCACGATTGCTGCATTCGCAGGTACCGGGTACGTGGTGGAGCGCACCTTTGTAGGAATAGTCAGCTCGTGTGATAATTTGATCCGTAGGAGTTGATGGTCGGGACCACAGGTGAACGACTTGGAGGCGGTGGCTCGCCAGTTGTCACAGATCGAGTAGCCACGTTTAAAATATCATTTTTTAGCGAGCTTAAGAGTTCCGATTTTCAATGGCGCGTTATAAGTACTAAGTATTTTTTAGAACGATTGGTATGGAGCAAAAATGGAATTCATAGTACTACATACCTCCTTGGCGTATGGTTGTATGGGTTTATGTTGCGAGATGTTGAACCTGGTAGTTCTAGGGCAAATACTATGGTTTATATTTAGATGTTGGTTTTCAGTAATGAAAATCGGAAGGACCACAAGTGAACGACTTGGAGATGTTGAAACTATTGAACATGCGTAGGAAGCGAGCAAGGCATGCTTTCACCGTCGCGGATCCACATGTGTAGATGACGAAGAACTCATCGCGGATGATGGCTCTAACCTGGTACTCAACGGCGACCATGGAGATTTGGGAGGCCATGGATTTTGGAGGAGGGTTAGGAAAAGTTGAACTGGTGTAATGTGAAAGGACGGGACGACTGGGAGCGAACTGTTGTAAGGTACTGTACTAGTAGAAGACGGGGACGAGTAGGGCGTGCGAACGGCATGGGGTTGCTGGCTTGCCCGATGGATAAACGGCTGCAAGCCCCCAAAGAGTTCTCGAGAACTACGCAGGACCCACTAGATGTCATGTCTACTAGACCTATATCGTAGGCCTGACGGTATAGCTTCTGCCTGTTCGCACGCCATGCTGGTGCGTGGGTAACTTCACTTAATTCTGTCAACTGTCACCCCTCCCACGACCTTCGCCTCCCTCGCGCGGTCTCGCCCTTTGAGACTTCGACCGGCTATAAATGAGCAAATTTTTTTGCCT
The DNA here is from genome assembly GCA_032464435.1 of Aegilops umbellulata. Taxonomy (NCBI): domain Eukaryota; kingdom Viridiplantae; phylum Streptophyta; class Magnoliopsida; order Poales; family Poaceae; genus Aegilops; species Aegilops umbellulata. The sequence continues at coordinate 314,764,846 of CP136056.1, read as the reverse complement.
ACTCCGCATGCATGATACTCCCTCTGGTCCTTTTTACTTCCATCAACCGTTTGCAAAGTGTTTGACCAAATTTATACTAAAAATATCAATATCTACAATACTGATTATAATGAGTATAAGAACTACTATTAGATGAGTTAGATGAGTTAAAGATTCTAATCTTGAACTAACCCTAAAGTAACTCTAGCAAAAGAGGTGTTTGGATGACAGGGTTAGATGGAGCGCGGATACGGCGAGGTGCCTTCATGGGCGGTGTGAGAGGGAGGGAGGGAGGGAGAGGACGAGAAGCTTCAAGGAAGTGGGGAGGGATCTGCTATGGGGAGAGCGAGAGAAAAATGTGTTTTTTAGTGTCCCGAGAAGAACTACTCCCTCCGTCTAGGTGTGTAAGTCACCTTACGAAACAAAATAATCTCAAAACACTTAGGCACCGTACATTAACTTCCTCCTCGTTTCTTGTTTTGTGACATATCAACCAATAAGAGATGTGGGCCGTGCATGCTTTCAATGACTTGAGACTGCCAAACATGACATGCAGTGGTTAGTTCATTGCATGCAATGCTATTAATTAGCAAAAAGACATTAAGTTTTCTCGTTTTCCTCTCCGCCTTGATCGCGGTGCACAATGTAAATAAACACCTCTTGGGTGGGTTAGATTTTTTTGGGTTAGTTGAGTTCAAACTAATCCAAACTAACTCTAACACATGGATCCAAACAGGGCCAAGGTTAGCTATTAGAGTACTACTACCTCACTTCTAGTTTAAAGGGCTCGATTCAAAAATTTCACCTACTCTTAGCAAGATAGAGTCAGTGGAATAGTTTTTGTAGTTCTTCACAAAAAATGTGTTTACCAATGCATGCATGAACACTAGTTACTCTAACCCCCCTCTCTTCTTTAATTCTTTGCCACATCAGCATGTTTGCTATTCCCGTGTGCATGATACCAGCTAAGATACCACCATTATGGCCAGCTTTAATCATCGCATGCAATAATTTAGTGCACCTTGAAATATGAACATGTGTGGGGCGTGTATGTTTTTAATGACTTGAGACTATATCTAGCCCGACATGCAAGATGAGACTTATTATGCACCATTTTCCCCATACCCGCAGGAAGCCCGTTCGTCTCCAAATCTTTTCCTCTCCATGTGTGGAAACAATATGCCTGCCAGACTCTCCTTCTCCCTCCGGTGGTCCCACCACTCCACCCCGTGTGGAAAAAAATCTACATGCATGACTCTCCTCCCCCCGCGCTCGTCCAATCCGTTGTGACCAGCAATATTCCACCCCTACCCTCCCCCGTAATTTACTCCAACAAATATGCCCACGTAGCTGTTACTTAACTGCAGGTGCATTGGGTCACTGACATATGGGCCCAACAGGGGTCTGGCCCGCATGTCAGTGACGCAACTGGACCTGCAGTTAAGTCAGTGCAGCTCAGTCCATATCTAACGTAGGTGTGCCATTGCTTGCTATAAATTGTGCCTCCCACGACATCACTATCTCCTCCCCCTCACGTTCACGTTCATCGCTTTCTCCTCCCCCTCCCTCTCACGTCGACCACCATGGCATCGCCCCTCCCAAGCCCTAGGCGCCCCTCGCTGCACGCGCGGACGGTCACGCGTCACCATTCCGTTCCTCGCCGCCACTAGTCGAGGAGGACGCATCGACGTTCCACTCCTCGCGGCGACACGTCGAGGTGGACGCGTCGCCATTCCGTTCCTCGCCGCCACTAGTCGAGGAGGACGCGTCGGCGTTCCGTTCCTCACTACGATGCGTCGAGGTGGACGCGTCGGCGTTCCCAATCTCACCAGCACGTGCGTCGGAGGACGCGTCGGCTCCCCGCTATGAGGAGAACGTCGCGCCGCCCGCTGAGCCCCCCCCCCCAGCCTTGAGGAGCTTTGGAAAGAAATGGATGTTGCCTTGTGGGAGGCTTTGTCTCCAGCAGAGCGCGCCAAAATAGAGGCGGAGAAGAAGGCCGAGGATGAGAAGCGCACCACGGAACAAGCTGCCTGGGAGGCCTATGTCGCGTCCGAGAGAGTCAGGCAATTGGCTTTTTGGCAGAAGGCTCGTGCGAGGGCCGTGAGGGTGGCAGAGGACGCCCGTGCCGATGCCCTGAGTGCAGTCGGGCCCAAGCGCCTCATCTACGCTTGGCGGTACGTGGACCGGGTGCACGCTTCTAGCGAGGAGGAGTACATGTTGGCGCCGGATCACCACACCGGTGAGATCGCGCTTGCCCGCCGGCAAGCCGCCAATCAGCACCTCGCGAGTTGCGAGGCTGAGGAAGAGGCGTTGTGTCGGCGCGCTGGGAAACGGCCGCGCACCAGGGCACTCGTGGAGCGCCGCAAGCGCTCCTGCGAGCGTCGTGGCTTTTAGTAGGAGTATAATTTTTGTTTCATAAGGCGATCTCATTAGTTTTGGGACGCAAATGATAAATCCTGAACGTTCAGGAATTATTAGCGTCCTCAATTAAGTATGTAAAAGGGAAAGTTTGGAAACCTTGTGTATTCGTACGCATTTTGCAAGTACGTGCATATAGCACAAACTTTACTATATACTATCGCACTACACGTCTCTCTCTATATATGTTTGCAGACTCTGCTACTCCCTCCGTCCAGGTCAATAAGTCATCTTTGGTTGTGCACCGTGACCAAGAAGGAGAGAAGACTTATACACCTAGACGGAGAGAGTACTACTATTACTTATGTACGTGCAAATGCGCGTTTTAACATTACGATGCGGTTTTTGTAAAAGTAGAAAAACGGCACTAGTCAAGTTTGTGAAACGATTCAATGCAAAACAAATGCAAAAATGCTCGTTTGATTGTTTACTTTTAGCTTCCTTCTCTGTGGTTATTTCTTTGTTGTGCTTTGTACGGAGTATTTCACTGGTCGAAAAGGCATGCAAATTCCCAAATTGCTTCCTACACCCTGTATCGAATTTTTTGCCTAACAAGTTGTGTCGTGCAATTGGAATTCCAACTTGAGTACTACTACTAGTAGGAGTACTAGGGGCCAGTTCTTTTAGGCTTCTAGATTAGTAATCCCATAACTACTACCTCCGTCCTGGTTTATTGGTCCCCATTGTAATCTGTGTCAAATTTTGATCATAAATTTAACTAATGAAATGTTATCTTTGGTCAAAATTTAGCACAAATTACAATGGTGAGGAATAAACCAGAACGGAGGTACTACAAGTAGTAGTAGTTTAGAAGCCCAAATAAATGAGTGAGGCGCCTTAATGTTACTCTCCACTGTGACTAGTCTTATGGGAAAAGTTGGGGAAGCCGCCAAAAGAACTGGCACTAGGAGTAGTAGCTAGGGATACTAGGAGTAGTAGCTAGGGATCGTGTGTGCGAGATGAACCGGAGAAAGTAAATGCAGAGAGATGAAATGCAAAAAAGACGGAGGGATGTGATGGTTGCTTGTCCGTTTATTTTACCAGACCACTTATTACTGGGAGTGGTTGGGTTTTGTGATATGACTGCTTTACTGCCGCGCCACGAGCGGGGTGAGACTCCCGTGCAGCGTGATACGTCTCCAATGTATCTATAATTTTTTATTGCTTCATGCTATATTATATTCTGTTTTGGATGATTAATGGGCTTTATTATACACTTTTATATTATTTTTGGGACTAACCTATTAATCGGAGGCCCAGCCCAAAATTGCTATTTTTTGCCTATTTCAGTGTTTCGCTGAAAAAGAATATCAAACGGAATGAAACCTTCGGGAACGTGATTTTCGGAACAAACGTGATCCAGAGGACTTGGACCCTACGTCAAGAAAGCAACCAGGAGGGCATGAGGTAGGGGGGCGCGCCTACCCCCTGGGCGCGCCCTCCACCCTCATGGGGCCCACGTTGCTCCACTGACGTACTTCTTCCTCCTATATATACCTATGTACCCCCAAACCAATAGAAGCATCCACGAAAACATAATTCCACCGCCGCAACCTTCTCTATCCGTGAGATCCCATCTTGGGGCCTTTTCCGGCGTCCTGCCCGAGGGGGCATTGATCATGGAGGGCTTCTACATCAACACCATAGCCTCTCCGATGATGTGTGAGTAGTTTACCTCAAACCTTCGGGTCCATAGTTATTAGCTAGATGGCTTCTTCTCTCTCTTTGGATCTCAATACAAAGTTCTCTAGGATTCTCGTGGAGATCTATTCGATGTAATCTTCTTTTGCGGTGTGTTTGTTGATACCGATGAATTGTTGGTTTATGATCAAGATTATCTATGAACAATATTTGAATCTTCTCTGAATTCTTTTATGTATGATTGGTTATCTTTGCAAGTCTCTTCGAATTATCAGTTTGGTTTGGCCTACTAGATTGATATTTCTTGCAATGGGAGAAGTGCTTAGCTTTGGGTTCAATCTTGCGGTGTCCTTTCCCAGTGACAGCAGGGGCAGCAAGGCACGTATTGTATTGTTGCCATCGAGGATAACAAGATGGGGTTTATATCATATTGCATGAGTTTATCCCTCTACATCATGTCATCTTGCTTAAAGCGTTACTCCGTTCTTATGAACTTAATACTCTAGATGCATGCTGGATAGCGGTCGATGTGTGGAGTAATAGTAGTAGATGTAGGCAGGAGTCGGTCTACTTGTCTCAGACGTGATGCCTATATACATGATCATACCTAGATATTCTCATAACTATGCTCAATTCTATCAATTGCTCAACAGTAATTTGTTCACCCATCGTAATACTTATGCTCTCGAGAGAAGCCACAAGTGAAACCTATGGCCCCCGGGTCTATTTTCCATCATATTAATCTCCTGTCAACAAGCTATTTCTGGCGCCATTTATTTTGCTTCCTTTACTTTTTAGTCTTTATCATAACAATACCAAAAATATTATCTTATCATATCTATCAGATCTCACTTTCGTAAGTGACCGTGAAGGGATTGACAACCCCTTTATTGCATTGGTTGCAAGGTTTTTATTTGTTTGTGTAGGTGCGAGGGACTTGTGCGTGGTCTCCTACTGGATTGATACCTTAGTTCTCAAAAACTGAGGGAAATACTTACGCTACTTTGCTGCATCACCTTTTCCTCTTCAAGGGAAACCCAACGCAATGCTCAAGAGGTAGCAAGAAGGATTTCTAGCGCTGTTGCCGGGGAGTCTACACAAAAGTAAACATACCAAGTACCCATCACAACCTCTTATCTCCCGCATTACATTATTTTCCATTTGCCTCTCGTTTTCCTCTCCCCCACTTCACCCTTGCCATTTTATTCGCCTTCTTCCCGTATGCCTTTTTGTTTGTGTTTCCACATGCCTTCTATTTGCTTGCATCTTTGCTTGGCAAAAATCTTTTGATATGGATCCACTTAAAGTGTTCTACTTGGACCATCTTCGATCCTTATGCGCTTGTGCTGAAACCCCAACTAGCCTAGTTGATGGGAAATCTTTAGATGAGCATGCTCATTTTGTGCGTCACCGTTTGTCTGAAAAAGGGAAACTCTTATGGAATCAAATAAACAAATTGTTGTGTTATGCCTGGAATCTTTGTGAAATTTGTGATATTACTTGTTGCTCTAAGAACCCTAAAAAACACCTTCCCTACCTATGTGAGTTTAACGAAAATAAAATCTTATCTTCTTATGCAAAGGGTGTTTATAGCTACTATGATATCGAACAAATTGAAGAATTTGTTGCTTCTAAGGGTTCTTATGAACTTGCTTCTTTGTTTGAAAAGTATGATACTACTCTTTACGAATCTGAAAATCTTGACATACTTGAATATTGCTATGAAAACTATGCTCATAATGTCTATGTCAAAGAATTTATTGAAAGAATGATCGTTGCTTCTAAAGAAAATAATGATATGCACGAATCTATAGATAATTATGATTCCGATGATTTGATTGAAATATCCCTTGATGAACATGATGCTTGCTATCCTTGTGGCCATGATGCCAATATTTATGAAGATGAATTTGCTATAGTTCCTTACGTTAAACATGAGATCGTTGCTATTGCACCCATACTTGGTAGTTCCTTCGATGAAAAGCATGATTGCAATATTTTTACTATAAATTTTCTTAATGTCAACTGTGCTAATAATATGCAAAACCCTAAGCTTGGGGATGCTAGTTTTGCTATGTCTACTACTTGCTGCAGTGATCATGATTGGGGTGATTCTTCTTATGATCTTGAAAATTTATTTAAGCCCCATGATGAATATGAGATTGATAATAATGTTTGCAATAGTATTGAAAGTGGGTTTGGAAGAGTGTCAACTTTAGATCCCACATTTTTGGATTTTGATCAATCTTACGAAGTTTTTGATAAAAGTGGGTTTGGAGAGGACATGACTTTAGCTAATGTTAATCCCATTATTTTGGAAGAGTGTAAACTTTGCATACATGTGGATCGTGTTAAGCATATGTTTTGTGATAGCTATATTGTTGAATTTTCTTATGATCCTACATGTAATTATTATGATAGAGGAAAATATGGTTGTAGAAATTTTCATGTTGCTAAATTACCTCTCGTCATGTTGAGATTGCTATTGTTTCTTTCCACTTCCTTGCATATGCTAGTTTTTGCTTGTCTTAATAATTTGTTTGCCTATAAAATGCCTATGCGTAGGAAGTATGTTAGACTTAGATGTGTTTTTTCACGTGTTTTATGATGCTCTCTTTGTGCTTCAATTCTTGTCCTTCATGTGAGCATCATTAAATTTATCAATGCCTAGTTAGGGGCGTTAAACGATAGGCTTGTTGGGAGGCAACCCAATTTTATTTTTAGTTTTTTTGCTTTTGCTTCTGTTTAGGAATAAATATTTGATATAGCCTCTGGTTAGATTTGTTTTTATGTTTTAATTAGTGTTTGTGCCAAGTTAAACCTATAGGATCTTCTTGGATGGTAGTTATTTGACCTTGCTGAAAATTCCAGAAATTTTCTGTTCACGAAAACAAATGTTAAAAATCACTAGAACGTGATAAAATATTGATTCCAATTGAAGAAGATAAATAAACAAATTGTCTAGGTCTTCCTCTTTTGGTAGATTTTTTGGAGTTCCATAAGTTTGCGTTAGTTACAGATTACTACAGACTGTTCTGTTTTTGACAGATTCTGTTTTTCGTGTGTTGTTTGCTTATTTTGATGAATCTATGGCTAGTAAAATAGTTTATAAACTATAGAGAAGTTGGAATACATTAGGTTTAACATCAATATAAATAAGGAATGAGTTCATTACAGTACCTTGAAGTGGTGTTTTGTTTTCTTTCGCTAAGGGAGCTCACGAGACTTTCTGCTAAGTTTTGTGTTGTGAAGTTTTCAAGTTTTGGGTAAAAGATTTGTTGGATTATGGAACAACGAGTGGCAAGAGACTAAGATTGGGATGCCCATGGCACCCCAAGATAATCTAAGGACACCGAAAAGCCAAAGCTTGGGGATGCCCCGAAAGGCATCCCCTCTTTCGTCTACTTCCATCGGTAACTTTACTTGGAGCTATATTTTTATTCACCACATGATATGTGTTTTGCTTGGAGCGTCTTGTATTATTTGAGTCTTTATTTGTTAGTTTTCCACAATAATATTTGTTGTAAACACCTTTTGGTAGAGACACACATGATTCGGAATTTATTAGAACACTCTATATGCTTCACTTATATCTCTTGAGCTATATAGTTTTTGCTCTAGTGCTTCACTTATATCTCTTAGAGCATGGCGGTAATTTTGTTTTATAGAAACTATTGTTCTCTCATGCTTCACTTAGATTATTTTGAGAGTCCTACAAAACAGCGTGGTAATTTGCTTTAATTATGATAGGCATCCAAGATTAGTAAAAATTATCTTATGAGTGTGTTGAATACTATGAGAAGTTTGATGCTTGATAATTGTTTTGAGATATAAAGATGGTGATATTAGAGTTATGCTAGTTGAGTAGTTGTGAATTTAAGAAATACTTGTGTTAAAGTTTGTGATTCCTGTAGCATGCACGTATGATGAACCGTTATGTGATGAAGTCGGAGCATGATTTATTTATTGATTGTCTTCCTTATGAGTGGCGGTCGGGGACGAGCGATGGTCTTTTACTACCAATCTACCCCCCTAGGAGCATGCGCGTAATACTTTGCTTTGATAACTTGTAGATTTTTGCAATAAGTATATGAGTTCTTTATGACTAATGTTGAGTCCATGGATTATACGCACTTCCTTCCTTCCACCATTGCTACCCTCTCTAATATCGCGCACTTTTCACCGGTATCATACACCCACCATATACCTTCCTCAAAACAGCCACCATACCTACCTATCATGGCATTTCCATAGCCATTCCGAGATATATTGCCATGCAATTTACCACTGTTCCATTTATTATGACACGCTCCATCATTGTCATATTGCTTTGCATGATCATGTAGTTGACATCGTATTTGTGGCAAAGCCACCGTTCATAATTCTTTCATACATGTCACTCTTGATTCATTGCATATCCCGGTACACCGCCAGAGGCATTCACATAGAGTCATATTGTTGTTCTAAGTATTGAGTTGTAATTCTTGAGTTGTAAGAAAATAAAAGTGTGATGATCATCATTATTAGAGCATTGTCCCAAGTGAGGAAAGGATGATGGAGACTATGATTCCCCCATAAGTCGGGATGAGACTCCGGACTAAAAAAAGAAAAAAAAGAGAGGCCATAAAAAAAGAAGAGAAAAGGCCCAAATAAAAAAATGAGAGAAAAAGAGAGAAGGGACAATGTTACTATCCTTTTACCACACTTGTGCTTCAAAGTAGCATCATGATCTTCACGATAGAGAGTCTCCAATGATATCACTTTCATATACTAGTGGGAATTTTTCATTATAGAACTTGGCTTGTATATTCCAATGATGGGCTTCCTCAAAATGCCCTAGGTCTTCGTGAGCAAGCGAGTTGGATGCACACCCACTTAGTTTCTTTTATTGAGCTTTCATATACTTACAGCTCTAGTGCATCCGTTGCATGACAATCCCTACTCACTCACATTGATATCTATTAATGGGCATCTCCATAGCCCGTTGATACGCCTAGTTGATGTGAGACTATCTTCTCCTTTTTTTGTCTTCTCCACAACCATCATTCTATTCCACATATAGTGCTATATCCATGGCTCACGCTCATGTATTGCGTGAAGATTGAAAAAGTTTGAGAACACCAAAAGTATGAAACAATTGCTTGGCTTGTCATCGGTGTTGTGCATGATTTAAATACTTTGTGTGGTGAAGATAGAGCATAGCCAGACTATATGATTTTGTAGGGATAACTTTTTTTGGCCATGTTATTTAGAGAAGACATAATTGCTTAGTTAGTATGCTTGAAGTATTATTGTTTTTATGTCAATATTAAACTTTTGTCTTGAATCTTTCGGATCTGAATATTCATACCACAATTAAGAGAATTACATTGAAAATTATGCCAAGTAGCATTCCGCATCAAAAATTCTGTTTTTATCATTTACCTACTCGAGGACGAGTAGGAATTAAGCTTGGGGATGCTTGATACGTCTCCAACGTATCTTTAATTTTTTATTGCTTCATGCTATATTATATTCTGTTTTGGATGATTAATGGGCTTTATTATACACTTTTATATTATTTTTGGGACTAATCTATTAACCGGAGGCCCAGCCCAGAATTGTTGTTTTTGCCTATTTCAGTGTTTCGCAGAAAAAGAATATCAAACGGAGTCCAAACGGAATGAAACCTTCGGAACGTGATTTTCGGAACAAACGTGATCCAGAGGACTTGGACCCTACGTAAAGAAAGCAACCAGGAGGGCACGAGGTAGGGGGACGCACCTACCCCCTGGGCGCGTCCTCCACCCTCGTGGGGCCCACGTTGCTCCACCGACGTACTTCTTCCTCCTATATATACCTACGTACCCCCAAACCAACAGAAGCATCCATGAAAACCTAATTCCACCACCACAACCTTCTGTATCCATGAGATCCCATCTTGGGGCCTTTTCCGGCGTCTTGCCGGAGGGGGCATTGATCACGGAGGGCTTCTACATCAACACCATAGCCTCTCCGATGATGTGTGAGTAGTTTACCTCAGACCTTCGGGTCCATAGTTATTAGCTAGATGGCTTCTTGTCTCTCTTTGGATCTCAATACAAAGTTCTCCATGATTCTAGTGGAGATCTATTCGATGTAATCTTCTTTTGCGGTGTGTTTGTTGAGACCGATGAATTGTTGGTTTATGATCAAGTTTATCTATGAACAATATTTGAATCTTCTCTGAATTCTTTTATGTATGATTGGTTATCTTTGCAAGTCTCTTCGAATTATCAGTTTGGTTTGGCCTACTAGATTGTTCTTTCTTGCAATGGGAGAAGTGCTTAGCTTTGGGTTCAATCTTGCGGTGTCCTTTCCCAGTGACAGCAGGGGCAGCAAGGCACGTATTGTATTGTTGCCATCGAGGATAACAAGATGGGGTTTATATCATATTGCATGAGTTTATCCCTCTACATCATGTCATCTTGCTTAAAGCGTTACTCCGTTCTTATGAACTTAATACTCTAGATGCATGCTGGATAGCGGTTGATGTGTGGAGTAATAGTAGTAGATGCAGGCAGGAGTCGGTCTACTTGTCTCGGACGTGATGCCTATATACATGATCATACCTAGATATTCTCATAACTATGCTCAATTCTATCAATTGCTCAACAGTAATTTGTTCACCCGCCGTAATACTTATGCTCTCGAGAGAAGCCACTTGTGAAACCTATGGCCCCCGGGTCTATTTTCCATCATATTAATCTCCTGTCAACAAGCTATTTCTGGCGCCATTTATTTTGCTTTCTTTACTTTTTAGTCTTTATCATAACAATACCAAAAATATTATCTTATCATATCTACCAGATCTCACTTTCGTAAGTGATCGTGAAGGGACTGACAACCCCTTTATTGCGTTGGTTGCGAGGTTTTTATTTGTTTGTGTAGGTGCGAGGGACTTGTGCGTGGTCTCCTACTGGATTGATACCTTGGTTCTCAAAAACTGAGGGAAATACTTACGCTACTTTGTTGCATCACCTTTTCCTCTTCAAGGGAAAACCAACGCAGTGCTCAAGAGGTAGCACATCGCCGCCCTCTACACCAGTACTCGGTCGTGGTTTACTACATCGGTCGTGGTTTATCCCCCATTGAATTCGACTGAAGATTTAACTGACAGAATGTTAGTGCATGTCAACAAAAACAATATCGTTGGATTCGTATTTGAACATAGTTTTCAATGATATAATTTTAGGTGACATGCATCATCATTTATCGTACTATATATAATGTTAGTTCAATTTTTGGTCGTACTAATCTATAGTAAGGTGCCCGTGCGTTGCACGGAAGAGTGAAATGCATTGATCAGTGAGTTGCGTCTTCACTCTTCTGGCCTGCTTACTACTTCTGTTGCACCCCCAGCCCTGGTTGCTGCTGCTGCTGTTTTCAATGTACAATCAGTAGTATATTTCGTCTGTTGGTTGAATAAATGTGTTGTTAGAACGACAAACACAATATTTTGGAAGTCGTTGCACGGTTCGATCCTTTAGTGCCCCGTAACGTACGTAGCGAATACTATTTTTCGTATGGAACACGTTTTCCACTTGTTGATAACATGCAGACCACTGATGAAGGCCCAATAGAGAAGCCCATAATTAACTTCAAGGGAGGCTCTCACATGAATCCGGCCCAGGTACATGCTCATGGTCCCCTAAACATAAATAAGTAAGTAAATAAATAAAGCTAAATGCTCATGCACCAGTTCTTTAAACTCATGATTTAGCAGGAGGATATTATTTTCTATGATAGTGTCGTTACATTCAGTTGATATTATTCTTCGGCATAGTGAATCGGGAGAGGACTGTAGTTGTGAGTATGGCAGTATGGACCCACCAGGTCCACACCCGAACACAAGCAAGCGCCTCTTTTACCACTCAGATGAACCCCTCATTTTTTACTCTAATCCACCCTGCTAATATCTGGGACCCACATCATTTTTAACGTATAGTCAATTAACGACAGAATTGCATAACTTTTGTTAGTAGTAATTCGGAGGAGCAGGCTATAAACTGGGTTGTGCGGTCTCTGTGGCCCGTCTAACAACATGACCAGCTGATACGTCTCCGTCGTATCTACTTTTCCAAACACTTTTGCCCTTGTTTTGGACTCTAACTTGTATGATTTGAATGGAACTAACCCGGACTGACGCTATTTTCAGTAGAATTGCCATGATGTTGTTTTATGTGCAGAAAACAAATATTCTCGGAATGTCCTGAAACTCCACGGAACATCTTAGAAAAAATAGTAAAAAATCCTCGCCAAAGATGAAGACCAGGGGGCCCACACCCTGTCCACGAGGGTGGGGGGCGCCCCCCCCCCCTCTAGGGCGCGCCCCCTACCTCGTGGGCCCCCTGGATACCCTCCGACACCAACTCCAACTCTATATATGTACTTTCACAGAGAAAAAAATCAGAGAGAAGAAATCATCGCATTTTACGATACAGAGCCGCCGCCAAGCCCTAAAACCTCTCGGGAGGGCTGATCTGGAGTCCGTTGGGGGCTCTGGAGAGGGGGATTCATCGCCGTCGTCATCATCAACCATCCTCCATCACCAATTTCATGATGCTCACCGCCGTGCGTGAGTAATTCCATCGTAGGCTTGCCGGACGGTGATGGGTTGGATGAGATTTATCATGTAATCGAGTTAGTTTTGTTAGGGTTTGATCCCTAGTATCCACTATGTTCTGAGATTGATGTTGCTATGACTTTGCTATGCTTAATGCTTGTCACTAGGGCCCGAGTGCCATGATTTCAGATCTGAACCTATTATGTTTTCATGAATATATGTGAGTTCTTGATCCTATCTTGCAAGTCTATAGTCACCTACTATGTGTTATGATCCGGCAACCCCAAAGTGACAATAATCGGGACCACTCCCGGTGATGACCATAGTTTGAGGAGTTCATGTATTCACTATGTGCTAATGCTTTGTTCCGGTTCTCTATTAAAAGGAGGCCTTAATATCCCTTAGTTTCCATTAAGACCCCGCTGCCATGGGAGGGTAGGACAAAAGATGTCATGCAAGTTCTTTTCCATAAGCACGTATGACTATATACGGAATACATGCCTACATTACATTGATGAATTGGAGCTAGTTTTGTGTCACCCTATGTTATGACTGTTACATGATGAACCACATCCGACATAATTATCCATCACTAATCCGGTGCCTACGAGTTTTCCATATACCGGTTCTCGCTTATTTACTTTCCCGCTGCAACTGTTACAATCATTACAAAACACCAAAAATATTACTTTTGTCGTCTTTACTTTTGCTGCCGTTACCACCACTATCATATTACTTTGCTACTAAACACTTTGCTGCAAATATTAAGTTTCCAGGTGTGGTTGAATTGACAACTCAGCTGCTAATACTTGAGAATAATCTTTGGCTCCCCTTGTGTCGAATCAATAAATTTGGGTTGAATACTCTACCCTCGAAAGCTGTTGCGATCCCCTATACTTGTGGGTTATCAAGACTAATTTCTGGCGCCGTTGCCGGGGAGCATAGCTCTATTCTTTGAGTCACTTGGGATTTATATTTGCTGGACACTATGAAGAACTTGAAAGACGCTAAGACAACAATTTATCCCTCAACTACGAGGGGAGGTAAGGAACTGCCATCCAGCCTTGCACTTGATTCACCTTCTGTTATGAGTAAGCTTGCGACACCTAAACCTGCTTCTGCTATTTGTTCTGGTATGTCGCATGTTATTGATGATGCCACTTCTGCTATGCATGATACTTATGATGAAAATGCTTCTATGCCTGCTACTACTGTGCCCCTTAGTGAATTCCTTGATGAACAAATTGCTAGGGCTAGAGAAAAAGAAATTATTGAATCTGAATACGATGATGAAAGTGATGATGAAATATGCCTGCTATTCCTGAGGGTTATCTTTTTGATATGGAATCCTCTGCCGCTATTTTAGCTTGCAAGGATAGATATGAGCTCAAGAGGCTATTAGTTAAATGGAACAAAGAATCACTTAGAGATAAAATGAAACCCGACCCTGCTTTTGCAACTTCACCTATATGTGTTCCTGATAAGGATTATGAATTCTCTGTTGATCCAGATATAATTACTTTGGTTGAATCTGATCCTTTTTATGGCTATGAATCTGAAACTGTTGTGGCACATCTTACTAAGTTAAATGATATAGCCGCCCTGTTTACTAATGATGAGAGATCGCGTTACTTTTATATACTTAAAATATTTCCATTCTCATTAAAGGGTGATGCTAAGATATGGTTTAAATCTCTTGATCCTGGTTGTGTGCGTAGTCCCCAGGATATGATTTATTACTTCTCTGCTAAATATTTCCCTGCTCATAAGAAAGAAGCTGCTTTGAGGGAAATATACAACTTTGTGCAAATTAAAGAAGAGAGTCTCCCAGAAGCTTGGGGGAGGCTTCTCAAGTTACTTAATGCTTTGCCTGATCATCCTCTTAAGAAACCTGAAATAATTGATATATTTTATAATGGACTAACCGATGCTTCGAGAGATTACCTGGATAGTTGTGCTGGTTCTCTTTTCAGGGGAAGAACACCGGATGAAGCTGAAATTTTATTGAATAATATGTTGACAAATGAAAATAATTGGGCACCTCCTGAGCCAGCTCCTGCTCCAATTACTGAGCCTATTCCTAAACCAACTCCGAAGAAGAGAGGTGTTCTATTCCTCAGTCCTGAAGATATGCAAGAGGCAAAGAAATCTATGAAAGAAAAAGGTATTAAAGCTGAAGATGTTAAGAATTTACCTCCTATTGAAGAAATACATGGTCTCAGTTTACCGCCTGTTGAAGAAACATATGATCTCAATCACTTATTTATTGAAGAACCTCCTGATATCCCGACACAGGTAGTAAAGGTAAATTCTTTCTATAGATTTGATGAAGGTGATATCCCTTACTATAAGTCTACTAGGCAATGCTTCGATGAGTTTGATAATTTTATTGTCAAACAAGAAAATTTCAATGCTTATTTTGGCAGACAATTAAAAGAAAATGCTTATATGATTAGACGCTTGGGTGATTATATGGCTAACATTAGAGGTGAACTTAAACTTGTTAGCAAACATGCTTCTATGGTTACCACTCAAGTAGAACAAGTACTTAAAGCTCAAAAAGAAGTGCTTGATGAAATGAATAGTAAGAAAAATGATTATGCTGTTAGAGTGGCTACTAGAACTGGTAGAATGACTCAGGAACCTTTGTATCCTGAAGGCCACCCTAAGAGAATCGAGCAAGATTCTCAGAGAAATAATATTGATGCACCCAGTTCTTCTAAAAAGAAGAAACAGAAAAATGATAGAACTGTGCAAACTTCTAGTGAACCTATTGCTGAACCACCTGATAATCCAAACGATATATCTATGTCTGATGTTGAAACACAATCTGGTAATGAACATGAACCTAATGAAAATCTTAATGATGATGTTCATGATGATGCTCAACCTAGTAATGATAATGATGTAGAAATTGAACCTGTTGTTGATCTTGATAACCCACAATCAAAGAACCAACGTTATGATAAAAGAGACTTTGTTGCTAGGAAACATGGTAAAGAAAGAGAACCTTGGGTTCAGAAACCCATGCCTTTTCCTCCAAAACCATCCAAGAAAAAGGATGATGAGGATTTTGAGCGGTTTGCTGAAATGATTAGACCTATCTTTTTGCGTATGCGATTGACTGATGTGCTCAAATCAAATCCTTATGCTAAATATATGAAAGATATCATTACTAATAGAAGAAAGATACCGGAAGCTGAAATTTCCACCATGCTTGCTAATTATACTTTTAAGGGTGGAATACCAAAGAAACTTGGAGATCCTGGAGTACCTACTATACCTTGCTCCATTAAAAGAAATTATATTAAAACTGCTTTATGTGATCTTGGAGCCGGTGTTAGTGTTATGCCTCTCTCTTTATATCGTAGACTTGACTTGAATAAGTTGACACCTACTGAAATATCTTTGCAAATGGCTGATAAATCAACTGCTATACCTGTTGGTATTTGTGAGGATGTGCCTGTTGTGGTTGCAAACGTTACTATTTTAATGGACTTTGTTATTCTTGATATTCCTGAGGATGATAGTATGTCTATTATTCTTGGAAGACCTTTTCTTAATACTGCAAGGGCTGTTATTGATTGCAACAAAGGCAATGTCACTTTTCATGTTAATGGTAATGAGCATACGGTACACTTTCCGAGGAAACAACCTCAAGTCCACAGTATCAACTCTATTGGAAAAATTCCATCTATTATATTAGGAGGTTTTGAATTTCCTCTTCCTACTGTCAAAAAGAAATATGATATACTTATTATTGGGGATGTGCATATCCCCGTTGAGGTAACTTAGTGTTATTCGAAATTTCTCCGGTTTCATGATTATCAGAATGAGTTTGTTAACAAGACTTGATCAACCTTGTTAGTGGATTCTTTTTGATGAGCATGTGATGGATTAAACTAGAAGCAGAACCTTCCGTACCCGCTTTATACCCTCTGTTATTTAGTAGAAACACAGTAAAGATAGTATTTTTCTGTCTGTTTCCTGACTTATCCGTGCAATATAAAAATATCCTAAAAATAAAAGTCCTCAGAATGACATGCCAATTTAATATGATTTTTTCGGGAATATTTGAGGATTTACTGTGCAAAAATTACCTCGGGAGGAGCTACCACCTGGCCACGAGGGTGGAGGGCGCCCCCCTCTAGGGCGCGCCCCCTGCCTCGTGGGCCCACGGTGGCCCTCCTCCGCTTATCCCTGCACCCATCTTCTTCCTCTGCCTCACACGAACCCAAAAAACCAACTCAAGCACGAGTTCCAGCCACTTTTGCTCTGATTTTCGATCTCCTTGCTCAAAGCACCTCTCGCAAAACTGCTTGGGGGGATTGTTCCTTGGTATGTGACCCCTCCATTGGTCCAATTAGTTTTTGTTCTAGTGCTCTATTCTTTGCAAATTTGTGCTGCATAGGTGACCATGTTCTTGAGCTTGCATGTCAAATTTATATGGTCCCAAGTAGTTCTAATGCTTGATATAGGCTCTAGGCACTTGTAGGAGTAGTTGCTATCAGTTTTATTGAAGTTGGTCCACTTTTGTTTGAAGTTACTAAAAATTTCAGAATTTTTCAGAGAAAAACAATATGCTTAGGAAGATGTTCCAAGGTGGTTCTTCTAAGAAGCAAGGACCTAGGAATGCTATGCGCGATGCTGACGAGCATCCACCAAGAGACGCTCCCGTACGGCCTTGCGAATGGCCGTCGGAAAATTTTATGGACCGTGCGGGAATTAAAGAAGAATTCAAAGCATATTTGCGCAATGCTGGTCTTGAGGATTTTGAGGCTGACAAATGCCCCCAATATCATGATCTCACAAGTTCATTTGTGAGGAGGTTTGAGTATTCATCTTCGCGTAATTCTCCTTCAGTCATGTTTGATCTTCATGACAAATCTTATAGGAGGGACTTAGAGGATTTCACTTTTGCTTGCAAACTTCCATCATGGGGCAGTGTTAGGGATCCCCCTAAATCTGAATTTAGAAACTTTCTTGCTAGTATAACTGTAGGGGAATCTAGAGATATAACGCAAGCCACCATAGGGAGCATTAACTTTCCTGCTATACATTATTTTGCTCTCTTCATTGGTAGATGCATAAATTCTAATGATGAAGCATGTCACATGTGTGTCCCTGACCTTAGCATTCTCAGGAGTGCTGTGTTAGGAGACCAATCTTATCATATGGGAGCCATTGTAGCTCGTAGGTTGCATCATAATAGACATAATGGAGATTTCTTTGGAGGAATTTATGCAACCCACTTAGCTAATTTTCTTGAGATAGACATCCGAGAGGGTGATACGGAGTTGCCTCCTGCATATTTAGATTATAACTCTATGGCTTCGCACCAGTTTGTCGAGAGGCCTGAATCACCTCTCTTATATCGTTTAATTTTTTAACAAACGGCACGTTGTCCGTATTACTCTCCCTGCTCCTGCCTTCTTTGATTTTCAGACGAAACGAAGATATATTATTACCAGAGAGGAGGCAGATGATTACGAGAGGAGAGCGGAAGCAGCCCGACTCCACGCTGCAGCTCAGCAGGCGATAACTGCTGCATCGCAGTATGACCCCCGCTACACATACGGGTGTCCGCCAAGTTATCCCTGGCCATAGACCAACTTAGGCCAAAAGCCTAAGCTTGGGGGAGTAAGTATTTCTCACCGACATTACATTTATGTTCACTCACACTCATTGCTAGATGTCGGTGCTCATACTCTTTCACTGTAATATCCATGCTAGTTTATTTTCTTTTTCCTGCTTTCTTCTTGTGTGTTTGATAAACCTTAAGAGAAAAAAATTAGTAGTAGTTTACCTTTCTGTTGTAGTAGTAGTAATTAAAAATAAAACCCAAAAATATTTTCCGTTCTTCTTTTGCTTGTAGGGAGCTTTCCCGTGTAAATAGTTTTATTTTCTTTTCTTTTCTTTGGGGGTCAGTAGGAGAAGACCATGATTAAATTGTTGAAGTGGCTCCTATATGCTTTATTGTTGAGTTAACCAAGAGCCCATATTGCCTTGTCTTCTCCTATTTATTGAATGCTTGCAGATTCCAGCTTAGTCCAATGCACGTGCACTCTTATTATTGTTCACACCGTTTGGTCGTGCAAGTGAAAGGCAATTATGATGATACATGATGGACTGACTGAGATGGGAAAAACTGGTATGAACTCGACCTCTTTTGTTTTTGTAAATATGATGAGTCCGTCGTTCTTGATTCAGCTTATTATGAATAAACATGTTTGCAACGACAATTAGAGATCATAGTTGCTTGTGCCATGCTTGATTAGCTATGAATTATAATGATTTACCTTGCGTGCCAACATGCTATTGAGATGATTATGATGTGGTATGATGGGGTGGTATCCTCCTTTAAATGATTTGAGTGACTTGACTTGGCACATGTTCGCGCATGTAGTTGAAACAAATCAACATAGCCTTCACGATATTTATGTTCATGGTGGATTATATCCTACTCATGCTTGCATCCAATGTTTATTAATTTTAATGCATGTACATGGTTGTTGTCGCTCTCTAGTTGGTCGCTTCCCAGTCTATTGCTAGTCTTCACCTGTACTAAGCGGGAATACTGCTTGTGCATCCAATCCCTTAAACCCCAAAGTTATTCCATATGAGTCCACTATACCTTCCTATATGCGGTATCTAACTGCCGTTCCAAGTAAATTTGTATGTGCCAAACTCTAAACCTTGAAATAAACATTCTGTTTTGTATGTTCGAATAGCTCATGTATCAACCAAGGCTGTCCTTATCTTCTGTGTTAGGCGGGTTATTCTCAAGAGGAGTGGACTCCGCTCCTCATTCACGAGAAAATGGCTGGTCACCGGGATGCCCAGTCCCATGCTTTATGCAAACTAAATCAAAATTAATTGCAAACAAAACTCCCCCTGGGACCTGATGTATGTTGGAGACACTCGTTGTTTCGAGCAAGTCATGGATTGATGCTTGTTGGTGGAGGGGGAGTATAAACTTTACCATTCTGTTTGGGAACCGCCTATAATGTGTTTAGCATGGAAGATATCGCCATCTCTTAGTTGCTACGTTGACAATGAAAGTATACCGCTCAAAATGTAGTTTATCTCTATTTCAAACCGAGCTCTGGCACCTCTACAAATCCCTGCTTCCCTCTGCGAAGGGCCTATCCATTTACTTTTATGTTGAGTCATCACCCTCTTATTAAAAAGCATTAGCTGGAGAGCACAACTGTCATTTGCATTCATCACTATTAATCTATGTTGGGTATGACTATGATTGGATCTCTAGTCCTTGATCTTTAAAGGTGCTCTGCATTTATGTTTTGCGGTCTCAGAAAGGGCTAGCGAGATACCATTTTGTTATATCATATTATGATTGTTTTGAGAAAGTGTTGTCATCCGAGATTTATTTTTATGGCTTGCTAGTTGATTATGCTATTGATATGAGTAATTATGAGACCTGAGAATTATTGTAAATATGGTTAGTTATGATATATGCTGAAAACTTGAATGCTGGCTTGACATAGTTACAACAACATGAGCAAACATAGTTTGTAAAAGTTTTTCTTTCTTTCAGTTTGTCAACTGAATTGCTTGAGGACAAGCAAGGGTCTAAGCTTGGGGGAGTTGATACGTCTCCGTCGTATCTACTTTTCCAAACACTTTTGCCCTTGTTTTGGACTCTAACTTCTATGATTTGAATGGAACTAACCCGAACCGACGTTGTTTTCAGCAGAATTGCCATGATGTTGTTTTATGTGCAGAAAACAAATATTCTCGGAATGTCCTGAAACTCCACAGAACATCTTAGAAAAAATAATAAAAAATCCTCGCCAAAGATGAAGACCAGGGGGCCCACACCTTGTCCACGAGGGTGGGGGGCGCCCCCCCCTCTAGGGCGCGCCCCCTACCTCGTGGCCCCCTGGATGCCCTCCGACGCCAACTCCAACTCTATATATCTACTTTCGGAAAGAAAAAATCAGAGAGAAGAAATCATCGCGTTTTATGATACGGAGCCGCTGCCAAGCCCTAAAACCTCTCGAGAGGGCTGATCTGGAGTCCGTTCGGGGCTCCGGAGAGGGGGATTTATCGCCGTCGTCATCATCAACCATCCTCCATCACCAATTTCATGATGCTCACCGCCGTGCGTGAGTAATTCCATCGTAGGCTTGCTGGACGGTGATGGGTTAGATGAGATTTATCATGTAATCGAGTTAGTTTTGTTAGGGTTTGATCCCTAGTATCCACTATGTTCTGAGATTGATGTTGCTATGACTTTGCTATGCTTAATGCTTGTCACTAGGGCCCGAGTGTCATGATTTCAGATCTAAACCTATTATGTTTTCATGAATATATGTGAGTTCTTGATCCTATCTTGCAAGTCTATAGTCACCTACTATGTGTTATGATCCGGCAACCCCGAAGTGACAATAATCGGGACCACTCCCGGTGATGACCATAGTTTGAGGAGTTCATGTATTCACTACTGTGCTAATGCTTTGTTCCGGCTCTCTATTAAAAGGAGGCCTTAATATCCCTTAGTTTCCATTAGGACCCCGCTTCCACGGGAGGGTAGGACAAAAGATGTCATGCAAGTTCTTTTCCATAAGCACATATGACTATATACGGAATACATGCCTACATTACATTGATGAATTGGAGCTAGTTCCGTGTCACCCTATGTTATGACTGTTACATGATGAACCACATCCGGCATAATTATCCATCACTAATCCGGTGCCTACGATTTTTCCATATACTGGTTCTCGCTTATTTACTTTCCCGCTGCTACTGTTACAATCACTACAAAACACCAAAAATATTACTTTTGTTGTCTTTACTTTTGCTGCTGTTACCACCACTATCGTATTACTTTGCTACTAAACACTTTGCTGCAGATATTAAGTTTCCAGGTGTGGTTGAATTGACAACTCAGCTGCTAATACTTGAGAATATTCTTCGGCTCCCTTTGTGTCGAATCAATAAATTTGGGTTGAATACTCTACCCTCGAAAGCTGTTGCGATCCCCTATACTTGTGGGTTATCACCAGCCCAGCAGTTTTTTCTTTGGGTAAATAGGTAGCCCAATAATTCTTTTTGAAGAATACCCAAGCTAGGCCTATTTGTTTTCTCCGACTTACTGGACTGCAAATCTTTCAAGACGAGGAGTGATGCATTCCGGCCTGGCCAAAGAGTATGGTCAGTGTCTGTTAAAAGTAATATCAAAAGGGGTTGAAAATTCCAAAAAAATTATAGCAAATGGGATATTAGTTTCTTTTTTTGTTTTTGTTCTTCACTGATATCTTATACTTCCTCCGTCCCAAAATTCTTGTCTTAAATTAGTCTAGATACAGATGTATCTAATACCAAAACGTGACTTGATACATCCGTATTTAGACAAATCTAAAACAAGAATTTTGGGATGGAGCGAGTATTTCATTGGATTTAACATGACATAGAACTAATTTATTTTTAAATTTGTTTTAGTATGACTACTAATTTTTGGATTAAGAATATTTTTTCCCTAGCAAAAGTTTGCGAATTTTCAAAATTTCTCACATATTAGTTAATTTTTTTAACCCTAGTACTGACCAGAAAAAGGGCAGCAATTCTAAAAATGGAAAACGGGCTGCAACTCCATATGAATTAGAAAATGAGTAAAAAATATAAAATAATAGCAAATGGGTTGTACACGCCACAGATTTCGAGGATGACTTGTTTACGCAAGGCTTTGTCAGTCAACACACGATTCTAGCAGCAGTGTCTGTTGGATGTCCATCCAACGGCCGACGTGCTTCTTTAATCTCTAATCTTCCTGCTCCACCCGCCTAAACTAGCGCCGGCGGGACTGCCTGCTCCCTCCTCTTATGGCCCGCTGTGATGCCGCGCAGGCTTCCCCGGCCCACCCTACTCCCTCCGCTAGGCTGGCCGCACGCAATCAACTGCCTTCTTATTACGTAAAAAAAAGATTACTCCCACTGACATCTGGGGCGCACCGGTTGGGAGGATGACCTGTGGGCCTACTAAGTTGACGCGTACGCAGGGCTTGTCAACTTAGTCAACAAAAGATTCTAGCAGCAGTAACCGTTGGATTTGAATCAAACGGTCCTACTGCTTCTTCAATCGCTGCTCTTCTTGCACCAGCCGCCTAAACCAGCGCCGACGAGACCGCCTGCTCCTGCCTCCAGTGGCCGGCTGTGCTGCCGTTGAGGCCTCACCGCCCCCTACTACTCCCACCGCTAGCTAGGCCCTGCGGCGATGGCAGCCTCACACCGCAGCCGAACCAGTGAACTCTCGTACTCCTCTTCACGTGGGCATCCACTATTGCATCTTCCCCGGCTCCGCGTCGTCCCCTTCCTAGGCCTCGCCGTCGTCCACCGTCTTGGTGCTCTCGGCGCGGCGTGGTCAGTGTGGTCAATGACCAACTTCCATTGGAAGAGTACTGTACATGGAGGCTGACAGCTGGGTCCACGGCCACAGCCCAATTTTTTTGTGATTTGCCAAGTAAGTCGCTTTGTCAGGCCTGTTGGGCTGCAAATCTTTCAAGACGAGGAAAGCTTCATTCAGCTGGCCGGGAAAATGGCCTATCAGTAATGAGAAATGGGATGTACATTTTTAAAACACATCAAACCGGCAATTAGTTTCAAATTTCTTTTTTTTCATTTCAAGATATTAAATTGCATTGATTTTTATGCGTGGACAATTTGTTGGATTTTATATTGATATATATTTATTTTTAAAATCAGTCGAAATTTCGGGATTAAAAAGAGTTCGGACCGCACCGAAATATGCAAAATTTCGTATAATTTTTTAACCGTGGCCACAATATGGGTTGTAATGCTAACAAAAAGAATATGGGCTCCAAAAAAACCTTAAGAATTAGCAAATGGGCAGTAAATTATTAGAAATAATGGCAGATGAGCTGTATGCTGTTTTCCACAGATTTGAGGCTTTCCTAAAAAAAGGTTGACGCACAAGCAGTGACTGTTGGATGTCCATCCAACGGCCGTCATGCTTCTTCAATCTCTGCTCTTCCTGCTCCAGCCGCTCAAACAAGTGCCAGCGGGACTGCCTGGTCCCTCCTCCCCGCGGCCGGCTGTGCTACCGCGCAGGCCTCACCGCCCCATCGTACTCCCATCGTTGGCCTAGCCATCCCTCCACTCACTCACACCTGCTGTTATTTTCCGGTGACGGCAGACGAACCAGTAAACCCTCGTACAGTCGTACTCCCCTCCGTGTGGGAAACAACTGCCGAGCCTTCCCCGGCTCCGTGTCGGCCTCGCCGTCGTCCACCACCCTGGTGCTCTCGGCGCGGCCTAGTCAACGTGGTCAACGACCAACATGCATCTGAAGTGGACTGTGCGTGGAGAGGCTGACAGCTGGGTCCACGGCCGCATGCATGGAAATGCCTCCTTATTACGTGCAAAATAATGATTCCTCCACCTGACATCTGGGACCCACCGAAAGGGCCTCTGTATTTCACGAAAAAACGTTACCACCGTTGACAGCTCGGACCCACCAGCTATATCTTCGCACGCAAGGAAGTGCCTCCTTATTACGCACAAAAAAATGAATACTCCCCCTGCTAGCTGGGACCCAGTATAGTGGTAGGCTGACTTGTGGGCCTATTAAGTTGACGGGGATGGAGGGCTTTGTCAACTTAGTCAAGATGCACGATTCTAGCTCCAGTGACCGTACGATGTCCATCCAACGGCCGTAGTGCTTCTTCAACCTCTGCTCTTCTTGCTCCAGCCGACCAAACCAGCGCCGGTCGTGCCTCGTGCTCCTGCCTCCCGTGGCCGGCTGTGATGCGGCGGAGGCCTCACCGCCCCCTACTACTCCCACCGCCGGCCAGGCCATCCCTCTACTCACCCACACCCCCTGTTATTCTGCGGCGACGGCAGCCTCACACCGCAGCGAACCAGTGAACCCTCATACTCCTCTACGCGTGGGCATCCACTGCCGCGTCTTTCCTGGCTCCGCGTCGTCCCCTTCCTAGGCCTCACCATCGTCCGCCGCCCTGGTGCTCTCGGCGCGGCGTGGTCAACGTGGTCAAGGAACGACTTCCATCGGACGTGGACTGTACATGGATAGGCTGACAGCTGGGTCCACGGCCGCAGCAAGGAAGTGCCTCCTTATTACGCGCAAAATAAATATTTCTCTGCCTGACAGCGGGGACCCACCGGACGGGCCACTGTATTTCGCGAAAAAAACGTTTCCCCCTGACTGCTGGGACCCACCAACTACATCTTCGCACACAAGGAGGTGCGTCCGCGCAAAAAAAAACGATTCGCCCCCCTGACTGCTAGGACCCATCAGCTACATCTTCGCAGGCAAGGAAGTGCCTGACAGTCAGGACCCACCTGGTCGAAGCGTCCGTAGCATTGTCATTCTGGTCGCGAACGTGTACATACATACTGGTCGATGTAGAGGCTCGCACATAGCATGTACACGTACGTACAGCGGCCAGTGTACAAGAAAGAAAATACGGCCACGTACGTACATACGGGCAGGGTCTCGAACGCCTACTCGCGCATACGTACGGCCAGGGCTCGTGTACATGGCTGGGTCGGAACGGAGAAACTGCGTCATCGTCGTGTTCATGGGGAGCCAACCGGCTGGGTCTGAACGGGATGCGTCGTCGTGTTCATCGGGAGGGCTTGGACGAAACGGCCGATGGAAACGAGGCCTGGCGTACCGCAGAACGGAGGAATCGGCTTTGTGTTCGACCGGCCACGGTCGAAACGGGATCCTGTTCATCGGGAGGGGTCTGGCGTACCGCAAAACGGAGGAAACGGACCTCCTACGGTCGAAACAGGGGTCCTGTTGATCGGGAGGGGTGTGGCGTACCACAAAACGGAGGAAACAGACTTGTGTTGGAGCGCTACGGTCGAAACGGGGGTCCTGTTCATCGGGAGGGGTGTGGCGTACCGCAAAACGGGACTCCACGGGATACTGTTCATCTCCACCATCGACCCCCTCCAGCCTCCACGGGCTACTGTTCATCCACCGTTGACCTCCTCCAGCCTCCACCTACGACTGTTCATCCACGGGCTCCTGTTCATCCAGCCTCCACCGCGCGCTATTCCACCGGCTACTGTTCAACCAGCCATCTCCACGGGCTCCTGTTCAACCACACCTCCACGGGCTACTGTTCATCCAGCCCTCCACCGTCTACTGTTCATCCAGCCTTCCACGGGGTGGTCATGTTCGTCCTGTCCTCCATGGGGTCCTGTTCATCGAGCCCCAACCGTCTCGATCGATCGGGGTCCTATTCATCCAGAGGCAACACCACTGGGTCTTGTTCATCCACCCCCACCGGGAACTGTTCATCCAAACCCCCCAGCAACGCTCACTGTTCATCCAGAGGCAGCATCGACCGGCTTCAGTTAGCAGTAGTAGCAAAGGAATCGCTCGATCGGGTTCAGTTAACAGCCATCGATCGACCGCTCGGGTTCAGTAACGCGTAGCCTGCAGTGCAATCGCTCGGGTTCAGTTAGAGCCCAACGCCTTGCTCGGGTTCAGTTAGAGCCCAAAGCCTCGCACCCACGCACGTGCGTGTACGAGAGAAACGCGCATCGCTCGGCCCCGACCACCCACCGTAACCGGGAACACCCTGATATTTTCCTCGCCCTTGCTTCTACCATGGTTTTTCCGTCATGGACGGCCCAAAGAATGTCATGCAACTGCGTCTTCGGCCCGCCCAGGACGAAAAGCCCATTTTTTGTCATGATTTTTTGTCATATAAGTAGGACCCCACCACATCTATGATGATACCGTGTTTTGTCACAATTAATGTTATAGAAGTGTCATAAGTATGACAGAAAAAAAATTCGTCCGGCCCAAAATGTCACGGATGTGTCTTTTTTTGTAGTGCTTTACCCTAACCCTAGCACATCGGTCCCACCGAGTTGATCATGTCGGTCCCATCGAAAATCCTAACGTTCACATTTTGAACTAAATCGGTATGAGCGAGTTTTGTAATTCGGTCCCACCGAGTTTGGTGATTTGTGTGTAATGGTTAGATTTTGTGTGGAGGCTGTATATACCCCTCCACCCACTCTTCATTTGTGGAGGGAGCCATCAGAACATGCCTACACTTTCAACATACATTTTCTGAGAGAGAACCACCTACACTTGTGTTGAGGTTAAGATATTCCATTCCAACCACATAAATCTTGATCTCTAGCCTTTCCAAGTTGCTTTCCACTCAAATCATCTTTCTACCAAATCCAATCCTATGAGAGAGAGTTGAGTGTTGGGGAGACTATCATTTGAAGCACAAGAGCAAGGAGTGTTGGAAATATGCCCTAGAGGCAATAATAAATTGATTATTATTATATTTCCTTGTTCATGATAATCGTTTATTATCCATGCTATAATTGTATTGATAGGAAACTCAGATACATGTGTGGATACATAGACAATACCATGTCCCTAGTAAGCCTCTAGTTGACTAGCTCGTTGATCAATAGATGGTTACGGTTTCCTGACCATGGACATTGGATGTCGTTGATAACGGGATCACATCATTATGAGAATGATGCGATGGACAAGACCCAATCCTGAGCATAGCACTAGATCGTGTAGTTCGTATGCTAAAACTTTTCTAATGTCAAGTATCATTTCCTTAGACCATGAGATTGTGCAACTCCCGGATACCGTAGGAATACTTTGGGTGTGCCAAACGTCACAACGTAACTGGGTGGCTATAAAGGTACACTACGGGTATCTCTGAAAGTGTCTGTTGGGTTGGCACGAATCGAGACTGGGATTTGTCACTCCGTGTAAACGGAGAGGTATCTCTGGGCCCACTCGGTAGGACATCATCATAATGTGCACAATGTGATCAAGGAGTTGATCACGGGATGATGTGTTACGGAACGAGTAAAGAGACTTGCCGGTAACGAGATTGAACAAGGTATCGAGATACCGACGATCGAATCTCGGGCAAGTTCAATACCGCTAGACAAAGGGAATTGTATATGGGATTGATTAAGTCCTTGACATCGTGGTTCATCCGATGAGATCATCGTGGAACATGTGGGAGCCAACATGGGTATCCAGATCCCGCTGTTGGTTATTGACCGGAGAACGTCTCGGTCATGTCTGCATGTCTCCCGAACCCGTAGGGTCTACACACTTAAGGTTCGGTGACGCTAGGGTTATAGAGATATTAGTATGCGGTAACCCGAAAGTTGTTCGGAGTCCCGGATGAGATCCCGGACGTCACGAGGAGTTCCAGAATGGTCCGGAGGTAAAGAATTATATATATGAAGTACTATTTCGGCCATCGGGACAAGTTTCGGGGTCATCGGTATTGTACCGGGACCACCGGAAGGGTCCCGGGGGTCCACCGGGTGGGGCCACCTGCCCCGGGGGCCACATGGGCTGTAAGGGGTGTACCTTGGCCTATATGGGCCAAGGGCACCAGCCCCAAGAGGCCCATGCGCCAAGAGATAGGAAAAAGGGGAGAGTCCTAAAAGGGGAAGGCACCTCCGAGGTGCCTTGGGGAGGATGGACTCCTCCCCACCCTTGGCCGCACCCTTCCTTGGAGGAAGGGGCAAGGGCTGCGCCTCCCCCTCTCCATTGGCCCTATATATAGTGGGGAAAAGGAGGAGCAAACCAATCTAAGGCCTGGCGCCTCCCTCTCCCTCCCGTGACACATCTCCCTCCTCCCGCAGCGCTTAGCGAAGCCCTGTTGGAATCCCGCTACTTCCACCACGCCGTCGTGCTGCTGGATCTCCATCAACCTCTCCCTCCTCCTTGCTGGATCAAGGCATGGGAGACGTCTCCCTTCCGTACGTGTGTTGAACGCGGAGGTGCCGTCCGTTCGGCACTAGGACCATCGGTGATTTGAATCACGACGAGTACGACTCCATCAACCCCGTTCTCTTGAACGCTTCCGCGCGCGATCTACAAGGGTATGTAGATCCACTCCTCCCTCGTTGCTAGATGACTCCATAGATTGATCTTGGTGACACGTAGGAAAATTTTGAATTTATGCTACGTTCCCCAACAGTGGCATCATGAGCTAGGTCTATTGCGTAGATTCTATGCACGAGTAGAACACAAAGTAGTTGTGGGCGTTGATTTTGTTCAATATGCTTGCCGTTACTAGTCTTATCTTGATTCGGCGGCATCGTGGGATGAAGCGGCCCGGACCAACCTTACACGTACTCTTACGTGAGACCGGTTCCACCGACAAACATGCACTAGTTGCATAAGGTGGCTGGCGGGTGTCTGTCTCTCCCACTTTAGTCAGATCGGATTCGATGAAAAGGGTCCTTATGAAGGGTAAATAGCAATTGGCATATCACGTTGTGGTTTTGCGTAGGTAAGAAACGTTCTTGCTAGAAACCCATAGCAGCCACGTAAAACATGCAACAACAATTAGAGGACGTCTAACTTGTTTTTGCAGGGTATGCTATGTGATGTGATATGGCCAAAGGATGTGATGAATGATATATGTGATGTATGAGATTGATCATGTTCTTGTAATAGGAATCACGACTTGCATGTCGATGAGTATGACAACCGGCAGGAGCCATAGGAGTTGTCTTTATTTATTCATGACCTGCGTGTCAACATAAACGTCATGTAGTTACTTTACTTTATTGCTAACCGTTAGCTGTAGTAGTAGAAGTAATAGATGACGTGACAACTTCAAGAAGACACGATGATGGAGATCATGATGATGGAGATCATGGTGTCATACCGGTGACGATGATGATCATGGAGCCCCGAAGATGGAGATCAAAAGGAGCAAAGTGATGATGGCCATATCATGTCACTATTTGATTGCATGTGATGTTTATCATGTTTATACATCTTATTTGCTTAGAACAACGGTAGTAAATAAGATGATCCCTTACAACAATTTCAAGAAGTGTTCTCCCCTAACTGTGCACCGTTGCTACAGTTCGTCGTTTCGAAGCACCACGTGATGATCGGGTGTGATAGATCCTTACGTTCACATACAACGGGTGTAAGACAGTTTTACACATGCAAAACACTTAGGGTTAACTTGACGAGCCTATCATGTACAGACATGGCCTCGGAACACAGAAGACCGAAAGGTCGAGCATGAGTCGTATGGAAGATACGATCAACATGAAGATGTTCACCGACGTTGACTAGTCCGTCTCACGTGATGATCGGACACGGCCTAGTTGATTCGGATCATGTAATCACTTAGATGACTAGAGGGATGTCTATCTGAGTGGGAGTTCATAAGATGAACTTAATTATCCTGAACATAGTCAAAAGGTCTTTGCAAATTATGTCGTAGCTCGCGCTTCAATTCTACTATTTAGATATGTTCCTAGAGAAAATTTAGTTGAAAGTTGATAGTAGCAATTATGCGGACTAGGTCCGTAGACTGAGGATTGTCCTCATTGCTTCTTAGAAGGCTTATGTCCTTAATGCACTGCTCAGTGTGCTGAACCTCGAACGTGGTCTGTGGATGTTGCGAACATCTGACATACACGTTTTGATAACTACATGATAGTTCAGTTAAACGGTTTAGAGTTGAGGCACCGAAGACGTTTTTGAAACGTCGCGAAACATATGAGATGTTTCGAGGGCTGAAATTGGAATTTCAGGCTCGTGCCCGCGTCAAGAGGTATAAGACCTCCGACGATTTTCTTAGCCTACAAACTAAGGGAGAAAAGCTCAATTGTTGAGCTTGTGCTCAGATTGTCTGAGTACAAAAATCATTTGAATCAAGTGGGAGTTGATCTTCCAAGATGAGATAGTGATGTTTCTCCGAAGTCATTACCACCAAGCTGCTAGAGCTTCGTGATGAACTATGATATATCAGGGACATATATGATGATCCTTGAGATATTCGCGATGTTTGACACCGCAAAAGTAGATATCAAGAAGGAGCATCAATTGTTGATGGTTAGTGAAACCACTAGTTTCAAGAAGGGCAAGGGCAAGAAGGGATACTTCATGAAACGGCAAATCAGCTGCTGCTCTGGTGAAGAAACCCAAGGTTGAACCCAAACCCGAGACTAAGTGCTTCTGTAATAAGGGGAACAACCACTGGAGCGGAATTACCCTAGATACTTGGTAGATTAGAAGGCTGGCAAGGTCGATAGAAGTATATTGGATATACATTGTGTTGATGTGTACTTTACTAGTACTCCTAGTAGCACCAGGGTATTAGATACCGGTTCGGTTGCTAAGTGTTAGCAACTCGAAATAAAAGCTACGGAATAAACGGGGACTAGCTAAAGGTGAGCTGACGATATGTGTTGGAAGTGTTTCCAATGTTGATATGATCAAGCATCGCACGCTCCCTCTACCATTGAAATTGGTGTTTGCGTTGAGCATAGACGTGATTAGATTATGTCTATCGCAATACGGTTATTCATTTAAGGAGAATAATGGTTACTCTATTTGTTTGAATAATACCTTCAATGGTCTTACACCTAAAATGAATGGTTTATTGAATCTCGATCGTAGTGATACACATGTTCATACCAAAAGATAGTAATGATAGTACCACCTACTTGTGGCACTGCCACGTAAGTCATATCGGTATAAAACGCATGAAGAAGCTCCATGTTGATGGATCTTTGGACTCACTCATTTTTGAAAGGTTTGAGACATGCGAACCATGTCTGTTGGTGTATATGCGTGAAGAAACTCCATGCAAATGGACCGTTTGAACTCACTTGATTTTGAATCACTTGAGGCATGCAAATCATACCACATGGGCGAGATGACTGAAAGCCTCGGTTTCAGTAAAATGGAACTAGAAAGCAAATTGTTGGAAGTAATACATTTTGATGTGTGCAGTCCAATGAGTGCTGATGCATGTAGTGGATATCGTTATGTTCTTTCTTCACAGATGATTTGAGTAGATGTTGAGTGCATTTACTTGATGAATCACGAGTCTGAATTATTGAAAGGTTCAAGTAATTTCAGTGTGAAGTTGAAAGATCGTCGTGACAAGAGGATAAAAGATCTATGATATGATCATAGAGATGAATATTTGAATTACGAATTTGGCACAGAATTAAGACATTGTGGAAATTGTTTCACAACTAATACAGCCTGGAACACCATAGTGTGATGGTGTGTCCGAACATCATAACTGCACCCTATTGGATATGATGCATACCATGATGTCTCTTATCGAATTACCACAATAGTTTATGGGTTAGGCATTAAAGACAACCACATTCACTTTAAATAGAGCACCACGTAATTCCGATGAGATGACACCGTATGAACTATGGTTTAGAGAAACCTAAGCTGTCATTTCTTAAAAGTTTGGGGCTGCGACGCTTATGTGGAAAAGTTTCAGGCCGATAAGCTCGAACCCAAAGCGGATAAATGCATCTTCATAGGACAACCCAAAAACAGTTGGGTATACCTCCTGTCTCAGATTCGAAAGCAATAAGGGATTGTTTCTAGAATCGGGTCCTTTCTCGAGGAAAAGTTTCTCTCAAAAGAATTGAGTGGGAGGATGGGGAGACTTGATGAGGTTAACGAACCGTCACTTCAACTAGTGTATAGCAGGGCACAAAGAGTTGTTCCTGTGGCACCTACACCAATTGAAGTGGAAGCTTATGATAGTAATCATGAAACTTCGGATCAAGTCACTCCCAAACCTCGTGGGATGACAAGGATGCGTACTACTTCAGAGTGGTACGTAACCCTGTCTTAGAAGTCATGTTGCTAGACAACAATAAACCTACGAGCTATGGAGAAGCGATGGTGGGCCTGGATTCCGATAAATGGCTCGAGGCCATAAAATCCGAGGTAGGATCCATGTATGAAAACAAAGTGTAGACTTTGGAAGAATTACTTGATGGTCATAAGGCTGTTGGGTACATATGGATTTTAAAAGGAAGACGGACAATGATGGTAAATGTCACCATTAAGAAAGCTCGACTTGTCGTTAAGATGTTTTCTGACAAGTTCAAGGAGTTGACTACGGTGAGATTTTCTCACTTGTAGCGATGCTAAAAGTCTGTTGGAATTATATTAGCTATTACTGCATTATTTATGAAATCTTGCAGATAGGATGTCAAAACATTGTTTCCTCGACGTTTTTTTTGAGGAAAGGTTGTATGTGATACAACCGGAAGGTTTTGTCAATCCTGAAAGATGCTAATAAGTATGCAAAGCTCCAGCAATCCTTCTAAGGACTGGAGTAAGCATCTCGGAGTTGGAATGTGTGCTTTGATGAGATGATCAAAGATTTTGGTGTATACAAAGTTTATGAGAAGCTTGTATTTCCAAAGAAGTGAGTGGGAGCACTATAGAATTTCTGATGAGTATATGTTGTTGACATATTGTTGATCAGAAATGATGTAGAATTTCTGGAAAGCATATATAGGGTTATTTGGAAAGTGTTTTTCAATGGAAAGCCTAGATTGAGCTACTTGAACATTGAGCATCAAGATCTATAAGGATAGATCGAAACGCTTAATGGTACTTTCAAATGAGCACATACCTTAACATGATCTTGAAGGTGTTCAAGATGGATCAGTCAAAGAAGGAGTTCTTGCCTGAGTTGTAAGGTATGAAGTTAAGACTTAAAGCTCGACCACGGCAGAAGAAAGAGGAAGGACGAAGGTCGTCCCCTATGCTTTTGTCATAGGCTCTCTACAGTATGCTATGCTGTGTGCCGCACCTGAAGTGTGCCTTGCCATGAGTCAGTCAAGGGGGTACAAGAGTGATCCAAGAATGGATCACAGGACAGCGGTCAAAGTTATCCTTAGTAACTAGTGGACTAAGGAATTTTCTCGATTATGGAGGTGGTAAAAGAGTTCGTCGTAAAGGGTTACGTCGATGCAAGCTTAACACCTATCCGGATAGCTCTGAGTAGGGATACCGGATACGTATAATGGAGCAACAATTTAGAATAGCTCCAAGTAGAACAGTTATTTGGAATAGCTCCAAATAGAACGTGGTAGCTACATCTAGGAGATGACATAGAGATTTGTAAAGCACACACGGATCTGGAAGGTTTAGACCCGTTGACTAAAACCTCTCTCACAAGCAACATGATCAAACACAGAACTCATTGAGTGCTAATCACATAGTGATGTGAACTAGACTCTTGGATGTTGGTTACATAGCGATGTGACCTGTGAGTGTTAATCACATGGCAATGTGAACTAGATTATTGACTCTAGTGCAAGTGGGAGACTGTTGGAAATATGCCCTAGAGGCAATAATAAATTGATTATTATTATATTTCCTTGTTCATGATAATCATTTATTATCCATGCTATAATTGTATTGATAGGAAACTCAGATACATGTGTGGATACATAGACAACACCATGTCCCTAGTAAGCCTCTAGTTGACTAGCTCGTTGATCAATAGATGGTTACGGTTTCCTGACCATGGACATTGGATGTCGTTGATAACGGGATCACATCATTATGAGAATGATGTGATGGACAAGACCCAATCCTAAGCATAGCACTAGATCATGTAGTTCGTATGCTAAAGCTTTTCTAATGTCAAGTATCATTTCCTTAGACCATGAGATTGTGCAACTCCCGGATACCGTAGGAATACTTTGGGTGTGCCAAACGTCACAACGTAACTGGGTGGCTATAAAGGTACACTACGGGTATCTCTGAAAGTGTCTGTTGGGTTGGCACGAATCGAGACTGGGATTTGTCACTCCGTGTAAACGGAGAGGTATCTCTGGGCCCACTCGGTAGGACATCATCATAATGTGCACAATGTGATCAAGGAGTTGATCACGGGATGATGTGTTACGGAACGAGTAAAGAGACTTGCCGGTAACGAGATTGAACAAGGTATCGAGATACCGACGATCGAATCTCGGGCAAGTTCA
The DNA here is from genome assembly GCA_032464435.1 of Aegilops umbellulata. Classification (NCBI taxonomy): domain Eukaryota; kingdom Viridiplantae; phylum Streptophyta; class Magnoliopsida; order Poales; family Poaceae; genus Aegilops; species Aegilops umbellulata. Next base: position 314,730,406 of record CP136056.1, on the reverse strand, counting down.
ATACCGCTAGACAAAGGGAATTGTATATGGGATTGATTAAGTCATTGACATCGTGGTTCATCCGATGAGATCATCGTGGAACATGTGGGAGCCAACATGGGTATCCAGATCCCGCTGTTGGTTATTGACCGGAGAACGTCTCGGTCATGTCTGCATGTCTCCCGAACCCGTAGGGTCTACACACTTAAGGTTCGGTGACGCTAGGGTTATAGAGATATTAGTATGCGGTAACCCGAAAGTTGTTCGGAGTCCCGGATGAGATCCCGGACGTCACGAGGAGTTCCAGAATGGTCCGGAGGTAAAGAATTATATATAGGAAGTACTATTTCGGCCATCGGGACAAGTTTCGGGGTCATCGGTATTGTACCGGGACCACCGGAAGGGTCCCGGGGGTCCACCGGGTGGGGCCACCTGCCCCGGGGGCCACATGGGCTGTAAGGGGTGTACCTTGGCCTATATGGGCCAAGGGCACCAGCCCCAAGAGGCCCATGCGCCAAGAGATAGGAAAAAGGGGAGAGTCCTAAAAGGGGAAGGCACCTCCGAGGTGCCTTGGGGAGGATGGACTCCTCCCCACCCTTGGCCGCACCCTTCCTTGGAGGAAGGGGCAAGGGCTGCGCCTCCCCCTCTCCATTGGCCCTATATATAGTGGGGAAAAGGAGGAGCAAACCAATCTAAGGCCTGGCGCCTCCCTCTCCCTCCCGTGACACATCTCCCTCCTCCCGCAGCGCTTAGCGAAGCCCTGTTGGAATCCCGCTACTTCCACCACGCCGTCGTGCTGCTGGATCTCCATCAACCTCTCCCTCCTCCTTGCTGGATCAAGGCATGGGAGACGTCTCCGTTCCGTACGTGTGTTGAACGCGGAGGTGCCGTCCGTTCGGCACTAGGATCATCGGTGATTTGAATCACGACGAGTACGACTCCATCAACCCCGTTCTCTTGAACGCTTCCGCGCGCGATCTACAAGGGTATGTAGATCCACTCCTCCCTCGTTGCTAGATGACTCCATAGATTGATCTTGATGACACGTACGAAAATTTTGAATTTATGCTACGTTCCCCAACAAGGAGTTCATCATCAACACACCATCTATTACCTTTTGAAGAGTGGTGTCTCCTAGATTGGTTAGGTGTCACTTGGGAGTCTCCGTTAAGATTGTGGAGTTGAACCAAGGAGTTTGTACGGGCAAGGAGATCGCCTACTTCGTGAAGGTCTACCCTAGTGACGCAAGTCCTTCGTGGGGGATGACCATGGTGGGATAGACAATGTTGCTTCTTCATGAACCCTTCGTGGGTGGAGCCCTCCGTGGACTAGCACAACCGTTATCCTTCGTGGGTTGAAGTCTCCATCAACGTGGATGTACGATAGCACCACCTATCGGAACCACGGATAAAAAATCTCCGTGTCTCCAATTGCGTTTGCACACTCCAATCCAATCCCTTTACATTCTTGCAACTTGCATGATTTACTTTTCGCTACTCATATACTCTTGTCATGCTTGCTTGATATGTATTGTGAATGTTTGAACTTGTGCTAAAACTCCACTTGAACTTAAAGAATTTAAAAACTGCAACTTTTCTTGCTAAGAGTCTATTCACCCCCCTCTAGACACCTCTTCTCGGTCCTTTCACTTAGCGAGTTGCAAAGGCGCCTAATAAAATGTGTGCAAGTCGTGTAGGTGCCTAATAAAAGGTGTGCAAACTATGAAAGACGCTTAACGGTTTGTTGCTACAACCAATACTGATATCACGACTTTCCTTCAGGCGGGACAAGTGCCACACTGGCGACACAACTGACAACCGTAGGCCAACGGAGATCAATTTAGGTGCATAGCAAGCGCATGATGGTTAGGTGCAAATGAGGGGGCCAAATTCGAAAATAACTTTTGGGGGTAAGCGAGTGGGTTAAGTTTTTTGGAGGGTCACTTAGTAAAAATAAATAGTAGGCCGCATCCGTTCCCCTCGCGACCCCTATCCTCTGGCGAGCCATAGGCGAGCCTTCGGCGCTGCTACCGTCGTTCTTCTGCCCACACGGTGCCCTTCTTGGTGTCGTTCGTCTCCACTCTTTATCGCATCCTCCTCCTCCCGTTCCTTCTAATTTCTCACGGCTTACGTGCGCCACCGCCACCTCTTAAAAAAACAGTACAATTGAAGTCGCTCACATACACTCACCTCTATTAACACACACACACACACATACCCTACCCCAATAAACACCTCCGAGAGACTGAGCCGACACATCATCTTTATACGGTGGACCACCTCTGCTACAACGAAGGAGCACTTTTTTTAGACAACGGCGAAGGAGCACGTGGAAAGAGAAAGAACGGGGGAGCCACTAGTTAACGAGCGCTTCTTCGGGAGCCTCGCAACGATCAGCGTCACTTGGCGCGCTCTCAACCATTCACCACGTGTCGCGCTCTGGGCGCTTCCTTCGAATTTTGTTTTATTTATTTTTCCGCATGCGTTTTCGGCTATTTAAACGGTTATTTTCGTTTTTTCGACGTTTTGGTTTTCCACCGGTCTTTCATAGCTTTTCAAAAAAAATTCATTTTTTTCATGAAAAACGTGTTTTTTTCGTGAGAGTCACGATTTTGCTTCCGCGAGAGGCACGCGTGTGCTTTCGCAAGAGTCACGGCCGTGCCTCTCGGAAAGGAAAAAAACGCGTTTCTATATTTTTTCCTTTCGCGAGAGTCACGGTTTTGCTTCCGCGAGAGGCATGGTTGTGCTTTTGCGAGAGTCACCGTGACTCTCGGAAACGAAAAAAAACGTGTTTTCTGTTTTTTCCTTTCGCGAGAGTCATGGTTTTGCTTCCGCGAGAGGCACGGGTGTGCTTTTGCGAGAGTCACGGCCGTGCCTCTCGGAAACAAAAAAACGCGTTTTCTCTTCTTTTTTTCCTTCCTTGAGAGTCACGATTTTGCTTCCGCGAAAGACACAGTTGTGATTTCATTAGAGACACAGACGTGCCTCTTTCGGAAAGGGGAAAAACCCGTGCTTCCAGTTCGATTTTTTCGTTTGTTTTTTGGCTGGTTTTTTTCGTGAAAAAAAAGTTCGTTAAAATATATCAACGTTGGATCTAGTTTTGAAGATCTCGACGCGAGGAATGCAAAGGTGAAAGCGGTTTGAGATTTGGACGCACGATTTGAGAGGTAAAACGTTTTGAATAAATGAATCTACGAAAAAAGGGAAAACTCCCAGATTGCGACAAGTGGCGTGCTGCATGTGCGCCACTTGTCGCAACCTGTGGAATTGAAGTGATCTTTGCAACGAGTACCCTGAACTAGTTTTTTTGAGACAATACTCCTCACTCAACTAAGTGATTTGGAAAGAACGGACGTATATCAGACATCAGAGTTGGGCTTCTAATTTTTGAGCGTCGGGCCGCAGCACCACCAGGCGGCTAGGCCGAAACCCGGAAAGCCCAAGCCCAAACCCTCCCACTCCTCTAATCCCCCCTCACTCTCCTCCCCTCCCGTCGGCGGCAGTACAATCGTCAACCCTAATTCGCAGCCTGGACACCACCGCCTCCTCGAGCCCCTTTACCTCGAAACCCACCTAAATCTTATCCCTCCCGGCCGTCATGGCGTCGGCGGGCGAAGCGAATGCGGCGGCCGAAGGTACGGAGGGGAAGAACTGGCAGCGGAAGGGGAAGCACAAGAAGGAGAAGCCGTGGGACGATGACCCCAACATCGACCGCTGGACGGTGGAGAAGTTCGACCCCTCCTGGAACGAGGGCGGCCTGCTGGAAGTCAGCTCCTTCTCCACCCTCTTCCCCCAGTACCGAGGTGCCCAATCCCGCCCTCACCCTCATCCTCGTGCTGCTCGTTAGGAGCTAGTTGCAGTTTTCTAGTCACTGAATGCGTGGATTGACGCGGCTTGTTGTTTGGGGGCGCAGAGAAGTATCTGCAGGAGACATGGCCGATCGTCAAGGGCGCACTCAAGGAGTTTGGAGTCTCATGCGAGCTCAATTTGGTATGCCACCGACTTGTTATGATTGTTTGGACTATGCAGTGTTCTTAATCTTAAGTAGTGTCATGATTCTGTGGTATTTCTCTTGATTTGCGCATAGGTGGAGGGATCCATGACGGTTTCCACCACCAGGAAGACCAGGGACCCCTACATTATTCTTAAGGCCAGGGACCTGATAAAGCTCTTGTCACGAAGTGTCCCTGCACCCCAAGTATGCATTGTTTCTGTTACCAAGCCTTAACTGTTATGCAATTTCTATTAATTATTATATGCCTTGTGGCGGCTGTATTGAAATTGTGAGGGGGGCGGTTTCCCTACCCAATAGGGTATATTGTGTCTTTTGCCACCTGTGGCCTACTTCTGCCTGCACCTATTGTATGTTCACCAACACACCTTGACGCCTTGTTCAGGAGTAGTTTCATCCATAAACTTCTATTGTGTTTTCCCACAGGCAATTAAAGTGCTCAATGATGAGATGAACTGTGATATTGTCAAGATTGGTAGCATCATAAGAAACAAGGTACATTTTGTTTCATTGTTCAACTTCAGTTTTGTACCTCTTGGTTTGTTTGAAGGGATTGCTTTGATTTTACCTTGATTACCTTAATATTCTGCTAGGAGAAACTTTGCAAAGACAAGATTTGCATTTGCTAGGAGAAACTTTGCATTGCCAAAAGTAAAATGACGAAACCAATCACACAAGGATTCTTTTTGTGATCCAGTGTATTATGTAATTATTCTTATTAAGTTTGCACTGAGAATCACTTGTTAGTATGTGCCATCAGGACTTATTTGTGCTCTGTTGCCAATGTTAATGAAGTAATCTTTTAGCCTCAGTAAACTATTTTTTGATGGTGTGAGGTTTCAGTAAACTAACGGTGTGCTATCCACAGGAAAGATTTGTCAAAAGGAGAGAACGCCTTTTGGGCCCTAACCTGTCCACCCTTAAGGTAAATATCTCACATGGTTGCTGTCCTATGGATGAATCTCTTTCAGAACAATAGACACCCCTTTCTTAACATGTTTTATGTTACTGCAGGCTATAGAGATTTTGACTGGCTGCTACATCTTAGTACAGGTGTGCTTCATTTCTTACCTGCACTGCATTTAAAGTTACATTGTGGGTTCACCTCCTTCAACTCTGCATCTTGGTGTTATTAACTGCCATTATTGCGTATTTTCCATCATGAAAGGGAAATACTGTGGCTGCCATGGGTTCCTTTAAGGGACTGAAACAGGTCCGGAAGATTGTAGAGGATTGCATAAAGAACATAAAGCATCCAGTGTACCACATTAAGGTGATTTGTTTTGTTTTTTAGATATAATCTCTGAAGGAATGTAAAATATGATTTCTTATGGAGTGTTATTAAACTAAGCAGGAACTCCTTATTAAACGTGAGCTGGCTAAAAATCCTGCCCTAGCCACTGAAAGTTGGGACAGGTTTCTACCGAACTTTAAGAAGTAAGGAACTTGCATCATATTTCTGCTCGGAAGTTACTATCTCTAAAAGGTAGATTGTGCATCTTACACTTCATTATTTTCTGTTTTCCAGAAAGAATGTCAAGCAAAAGAAGCCCAATACTAAGGAGAAGAAACAATACACACCCTTTCCGCCGCCTCAGCAGCCTAGCAAGGTAAAGTCAATTGTTTGTTTCACCCATTGTTTCCAGGGTTGTTGTACAGTTTGCCATACTGATTTCACCAGTTCATTCATGACTTGTTATGTGGTTAGCGGTCTTGTCCTGCACCTTTGTCTTAATAGCATCAGCAGCTGTCCATCCTATGCAGATAATTCATTAATGTTATTTTCCAAGCTATTTAAATTGGGAAACTCTTACCATCACCCGGCGGATCGCAGCAGCCGCGTCCGCCACCTCCCCTGCATTGCACGTGTCCCAGTGAGAGCCCACATACCATCCTTTGTCGAACGCGCTTCTGCAACAGGAGCTATGTTTCTGAAACATATGTAGTGTTGCAAAGGTCTACGTTTTGCAACAAAACTTCTCTTGCGAAGTTTTTCTGCAACAAGACCTCGGTTGCAATTTTTTTTTTGCAACAAAAACTCAGTTGCAAAAAATGCAACAAAACAACTGTTGCAAAAAATTTCTGCAACAAGACATGTGTTGCAGAAATAATTCTGCAACAAGATCTGTGTTGCAATGGTGGGGCGCGCTCGGCCGCTTGATGCGGCAAATCTGATGGCTTGCAACCCGACGCGTAGTACACCCCATTTAAATTTGAGTGAAGCAGAACATGTAGGCAATAGATTTTTTTCTTGTACTGTTGGGGGTTGTAAATGTTCATTTCTGCTGGATATTTTTATTTAGTTATGTGAAACCATTGTTTAATTTGTCAATATGGATGTAGATTGATCTTGAACTGGAGAGTGGTGAGTATTTCATGAGTGACAAGAAGAAGTCAGCTAAGAAATGGCAAGAGAAGCTAGATAAGCAATCAGAGAAATCAGAAGAAAAGAAAAGAAAGAGAGAAGCTGCATTTGTTCCGCCGAAGGTCAGATTTTCCTTCTGTGTATTTATTTATGCATCAGTGGGCTTCTCTTTCTCTTGCAGAGTTACTAAATCTTGTTATTTGTTTCAGGAGAACACTGCTGGTCTATCTGAATCTGCCAAAAGTACTAATGACAACGAGATTGCTGATATCACAAAATCCTTAAAGGTACATAGCCGTTATTGTTTCATGCTTTACATATTTAGTTTGTGTCTGTTCTTTTAAACTTGTTTTGGCGTTCGAGCTGTGTTTTCTGAGGGAGAGTATGTGCTGTTAGTCCACTATAATAGTATCAAACAATTGCATTATTCCTATTTGCAGAAAAAGGCAAAGAAATTCAGAAATAGTGAAGCTGAGGAAAATGTGAAAATCGAGTCATATGTTGCGAGCAACGAAGGATCACACTCCAAAAAGAAGCGCAAATCGTCATCCAAGTAACCACAATACGTCAGCTACTGGGATGACAATTTTAATTGTTTCAAGTAGTTGAACTCCTGCCATTCAAGTAGGTTTTCAAGCTTTAAGCTTTTAGTGGTGAAACAGACAAACCTTCAAGCTTAAGTTGTGAACATTGTAGTCTGTTTGTTGGCAACTGCCGTCTGATTACTCCAGGAGTATTGCAGCTTTTTTGCATATTCCACGGCTTCTAATTTACAAGATCAGATCCGTCAGCAGTCTTTTTAGAAACATATGAAGAGCAGTTAATGATAAGTCCGTTAATTCTTCTTTTCTTCTTGAGAAACCCAAGGACATCACCTCGTATGCTCGGGGACAAGGGCAGAAAATCCGCTTCACGGGCGTCTCTAGTGTGGTGCATCAAAACGCCCATAAACATCCAAGTTTTGATGGACTGGCAGCATGTTTAAATTCCTGTAAATTGGAAGCTTCTTTGTTTACGGAAGTTTTGATGGACTGTCAGCATATTTAAATTCCTGTAAACCGGAAGCAAAGCTGGGGAAGTTTCCGGACGTGGGCAACTGCCACGTGGGACGTCATGACCCACAAAGAAATCCCACCCGGAGCCCTGAGACCGTTGTAGCACCATTCCGCCGCTCAGGCCTTGCTGGACATCTGTCGCTCCACCTGAGTGGCAGCCTCAACTTTACGCTTCCCTTCCACCCCTGGTCCGGCCACTACCTAGGTACCCCTTGGCCCCTGCACATTTTCGTCCATGACGGACACCAAATGCGGCATGTATTCGACCAAATGCTATAGCCAAAATTATTGATGTTTATGTTGTTTTGTTTGAAGCAAACATGATGTATGCTTGGATCACTAGGTTGCATGCATTAGCAATGGAAGAATTTTTCATATGCTCTACAAAAAGCAATGTAAGAAGCTCATCATCATTCTTAAAGCAATTGCATCACAAGAACTCTGGAGTTGACATTTTCTTTTGGATGCCTGAGTCTTATAGTAACATCAACCTGTTGCAGCTGTCTCCATTGCAAGGTTGTGTGTGGGAGAAGCTCCTTCATGCAACTATATCATTAGCGGTCATGACTACAACATGAGATATTGTCTTCATGATGGTATCTATCCTCCGTGAGACCTAAGCTCCTTCATGCAACTATATCATTAGCGGTCATGACTACAACATGAGATATTGTCTTCATGATGGTATCTATCCTCCGTGAGACCTTCATCAAGACCATCTGTGATCCAAGGGGTGAAAAAAGATCTCACTTTGCCGAAAGACAAGGAGATAGAAAGGATCTGGAGAGGGCATTTGGAGTGCTCCAAGCCCGTTCTGCAATTGTTCGAGGACCTGTAAAAATATGAGATCTAGAGACGTTGTGGGAGGTGATGACAGCTTGTGTGATCATGCACAACATGAATACTCTCCCCGCCTCAAAATTCTTGTCTTAGATTTGTCTAGATACGGATGTATAGATTTGTCTAGATACGGATGTATCTAATACTAAAACCCGACTTGATACATCCGTATCTAGACAAATCTAAGACAAGAATTTTGAGACGGAGGGAGTACATGATCGTGGAGCATGTGGGTGATAGAGTTTGTCACAGTCTGAAATTTGAGCAGATGGGTGATCCTATCGAATTTCCATGGCAGAATCCGACGACATTTGATGAACATATTCGCCATCGAGCAACTCATAAGCATTGCAAAATGATCTGTTGAGCATTTGTGGGTCCTTCATGGGGAGAACTAAAAAATGTGTCTGAATAAAATGAATTCAAATTTGAACTATTTGCAAAAGTTCATGTTTGGATTGTAATATTTATATTTGAATTAATGTTGCACTGGAATATTTGCATCATGATTATGGACCAAGAATGATATTTATCTTTAATTATTTTGAGTGCTTTGGATATAGGAAAAAACAGAGGTGGACATTTAGCGAACCGCTTTGGATGTCGGCTCCGCTACCAGTGTCCAATAACATTTGGTTTATCCGATTTGATGCACGGCATTGGAGATGCCCTAAACGTCCAGATTGCTGAATCCCCCACTTTCATCTCAAATATATCATCCGGGAGAACCCTATCTGTGCCCCACATCACAACAACCCAGCCATACTCTCACCTCTCTCCTGCCCTCTTTCTCCACCCATTGTAGCCCGTGCCTAACTCCCACCTTGACCACCTTCGCTGTTTTTCCCTGCCATCTGCCGTCGGTGTCATTCCCCACCCTCGAAGCAGCTGTCGTCCTTGCATGGATTTGTGCAGCATGGACACGACTAATTGTGTGCGTTGCATGGATTTGTGCAGCATGGACAAGACTGAGGCTGTGGAATCAACCAAGAAACCGAAGAGAGGTGCATACATGACGAAGGAGGATCAATTTTTGTACGTGGCATGAGTGGAGCTAAGAGTTGATCCAATATGTGGAGCAAAGGGGTTCAACCTATTGGAAGAACATTATGACTTATTTTTATTAGATGGAAATGAAATTTTTTGCTCACTTGCAATTTTCACCATGTGTTTCATTCGTTTTTATGTTTCACATGTATTTCATTTGCTAGTTGAACTTGGCGATAACATTGAACAAAAACAATGAGGGAGAGCCATTTATCTTGGCTCATTGTTGGATCAAGTTGGACAAGGTAGATAAATGGAAGGATCTCGAGCTGTGAGAACTCCAATCTTGCATCCAAGAAGTAAACAATCAATGATGGCTCAAGCTCCTAACAATAGGTTGGGGTGGATGGACATGAGAGGCAAGTGTGTGTGTGTGTGTGGGGGGGGGGTGCATCATGTACCTGCATGCAAGAACTAGGGGAAGGAAGTGGGAGAAAGAGAGGGTGAAGCATGCCGGGGCGGTGCGCAAGTTGTCGTCCTCATGGACGAAGATCATCTCCCACCAAAGGTCACAAGTGAAAAAATAAGAAAAGAAAGAAGAAAGAATGGAGGAAAGATACAAGAACTTCGTGGAGAACTAGAGATCCAAGCAACGAAGGTGGAACTTGAGAAGGAGAGGATGTCCATTGAGAGAGAGAAGACATAGCTTGAGACAGAGAAGGCAAATATGGATGCAATGAGAGAAACAATCAAGGCCGAGCAAGTTGAGCTCGCAAGGTTCACTAAGGAGTCAAGGATCACGTTGCCAACACTAGCCTCATGGATGGCAAAGCCAATAAGTGGTTACACACGATGCGTACCAATATCAATGCACGATGTGAAAATGGCGGCCAACTTCTATTCATCTGGTTTGAGTAAAACAATGTCATTGGACTTGTCAGGAAAATTCACTTTGGTAACTTCACGCAAAAATACCCGAATTACGGTCATTAAGCTCACATCAACATGCAACGACATTCATAAGATAGGTTTGGGCGTTGTATTCCGTTGTCATGGGACTTGTTGACCAACTTTGCAATGACATCATTGCATACGTGTTGTTTTTGCAAAATTTGCAGGCTGAGCCTAAACTCTCTGAGTTGGTTGAACTAGACTCATTCACATCCTCTCCCATGGCCTTCCCTGTCTGGTCGTCTACGGTCTTCAACGATTGGTGGAGGCTGCTACACTTGGACGTTCCATCGGCCGATAACACAAGGAAGGTGGCAAATGCATGATGCACTTGTGCCAATGCCTGCGCTAGCCGTGGCTTTTGGGGGCACCGACATCACAGTTCATGCGCTATGGCATCAGGCGGAGCAAGCGTGTCGACGATTGCTCCATTTTATATAGGGGTTTATGAGGGTATTTTGCTTGGTTTAACCTTGGGTTTCACCAGTTTTCGCTATTTCACAACCGATATGCACGGAAAATAGAGAAACCTTATTTGGTTGCTCGTTTTGCAGGTACAAACATCTTTGGGAGGATTTGGAGCCATATTTGGGTGATTTAGGAGGAAATGCACAACTTTTCCTTTGAAGGGAATTAGAACAGGTGTCAACATAAGAGAAGACGACGCACGATATGAGAGCAACTGTTCATACCAGCGGTTGTACCAGGCACCTTTGCCTTCCCCTCATCTATTAAAGACGCTTTCATAATTGGACGAGAAGGAACATAATAACAAGAGGGAGAACCACTAACCAAAGCAGAGGAAGAGAGATTCAAAGGAGAACTGCTTCACTTAGATCCATTTCGGGTTTCTCTGCAACATGATTCTCCATTCCACCATCGACACCACCACCATCAGAGGAGATTCCAACTTGCATGACTAGGGTTTATAAACTCTACTTGTACTTTGATACATCGATCACAATTTGTTTAACCATTTATCTTGTCACGACAAACTACGATAATATCGATACAATTCCCTTTGATTTGATCTTTGTGTTTGGTTGTTATTCTTCTCTAATGTGCGAGCAATCCCCGCTCCCCCGGGCGTGAGAGAATTAGGGAATTAATGAGATACATTTGTGCCTAATCGTTATGATGATATTTTGTGAGATTGCTTTGATGATTGGTTATTAGGTTGACTATTTGTTTCATGTGTAATGCTTGTCGTCTATTTTAAGCGCCCAGACAACATGATCCAAAGACCTACATGGGTAGACACTGATTATTCTACGAATCCACGACCTCCATGCGACATGATTTGGTATTAGCAAGGAGCGAAGACAATACGAGGAACATGAGAAGCCATGATGCTTGGAGTGTTGGTTCGATCTAACATCCTTAATTGTCGAGACGACCATTGTTGATGGTAATGGGAGACATGATAATAGAGTGAAAAAATCCCAACAAGAGGAATACGGCTATTCAAGGGTGACTCGCCTACCGAACAGTAATATAAAGGGTAACATCACAATACTAGGTTATTTCACGTTAAATTGTAAAGCAAGCGACTTTACAATTAAGGAAGTAGCTTCACAACTAAGTAGTTCCACATAGTTAAATCGATTGACTGAAATAAGTGGATTGAAACATTGTAATTTGAATATGTTTCAAATGTATTCAACATTCATATTGTTCTAAAGGGCTTGGTACCAGGAATTCAATCATATATATACCAAATCAAAACGAATATCTGTTTCAAAAGTTACGAGCCATTCAAAATGCCACATGAAAAATAAAATGCAAGGCTTTAGTTGGAGAGAGAGAGAGAGAGAGAGAGAGAGAGAGAGAGAGTATACTATGTGCATGTTAAGTCATTCTCTCCTCTCACACTCTTTTAACCGACAAAAATTGAATCATAGTGGGGCCTTGTCATACATGTGTTTGCTATGTATTCATTTGAGAAACTAATTAACAACTCATACAGAACAAAACAATACGAATCTCTAGGAACGGATGAATGGTGGATATTTTGTAGTTACATACCCTTGCCGCTAGAATTTTTCATTTTTGGCCATGTTGCCTCCTTGACTGCTCATGGCGTCTACAGTCCACCGCCCCCCGATCTCCACTAGCCGTCCTACACGTCCTTTCCTGTTGGCCACTCCCGTCACCAGCTCCAATCTCGCGGAGTCACCGTTCCTCCTAGGCCATTGTGCCGCTGCCACCAGCCACCAACCCCTTCTTTCATGGGTCCTAACTGCTTCCCTTCTAGCCTTCGCTTCAGCCGCCGTGTTGCGCTGCTACTACTCCGGTCGGGCAGTTCAACAGTAGGTAATTTTCCTTACCGAGACCGGACTAAAATTGATGCATCAAATATTTGATGATCTAAACATTGAGTTTGGATTACAAAGAACTTATGTGTATGTATCGATTTCAACATTGAACTAAAATTTGATCACAAAGATAGATTTAGGTATTTTGAGAAAAAAGTTTTATTTTTTCTGGTGTCGGAGAAAATTATTCCGGGTTCACACCAATACCAGACAATTTAGTTTAATACCACCAAACAATTAGAATGTATTTAATACCACCAAACAATACAATTCCCACTCAATCCACTTTTCACATCAAATAGACTTTCGCTCCGCTTTATAAATAAAGCTCAACCCACGGCAGTTTCTACGTAGTATAATTGAAGTTCTAGCACTAGTGACTAACTACTCCTAGTAACTAGTGAGTGGGTGTGAACTGAGGCTGCCACTGCCCACTGCCCGCCCTGCAGCTCTGCAAGATGACCGCGAGGTCGGCGAGGTGCATGCTACTGCTGCTTGCCCTGGTGGCGGCGTTCCATGGCCACGGTCACGGGGGAGGAGCATGCGTCCGTGCCACGAAGGCGCCAGGCCGCCCGCGCTGGCTGGGTGGGCTGAGCCGGGCGTCGTTCCCCAAGGGATTCGTGTTCGGGACGGCAACGTCGGCGTACCAGGTGGAGGGCATGGCCACAGGAGGCGGCCGCGGGCCTTCCATCTGGGACGCCTTCGCGCATACTTCAGGTGCTGCTTAATTACCTCTTCCTTTTCACTTCACTTCACTTGTGCCGCCCGTAAACCGAACTCCCTTTTTTTTGTTTTTTTTTAATTTCTGACGTCAGTTTCATATTCCGTGCTGCAACGGCAATAAACAGGAAAAGTTGTGGGAAATCAAAACGCCGACGTTACAACAGATCAATATCATCGCTACAAGGTACAACATCCGAAACATACATGAGTAATCGGTCTTTCACGTTTAATCCTTTTACATATGCTGGGACAGGAAGATGTTAATCTCATGAAAGGATTGAATTTCGACGCCTACCGGTTTTCCATCTCATGGTCCAGAATCTTTCCGGGTAATACCCCAACTTCCATGTTTCTCTGACTGAACGCAAGCTGTTGATTGACACCGCTGATTCGTCATTTATTTCTGTAGACGGTGAAGGAAAAGTTAACGAAGAAGGTGTAGCGTACTACAACAATCTGATAGATTACCTGCTTCAGAAAGGTAGACAAGAGCTAAGCATCCATTTCAACATGTGAAACTTCCATGGGAACCTAAATGAATGCATCGATATCTGAATGTTTCCATGAAAACTAAGCAGGCATTACTCCTTATGTCAATCTTTACCACTATGATCTCCCTCTAGCACTTGAGAAGAAGTATGGAGGCTGGTTAAATGCAAAGACAGTGTAAGTCAAACTAGCAATCCATCTTTCTATTTACGAATGTGTTAGATTTCCATTCCCATTCAGAGTATTTCTAGACTTAAAGTTTGGATTTAGAAGCATACAGGAAAAAATGTTCAGACAAATTACCAGTTACTCTTTTTACATACATAATTTTCTATTAAATGCGACTTCACATATTCGAGAATTGTACATTAGGATGCAGAAGTTTTTGTATGTTTACTCAAAAAGTAAATCGTACAACACACAATCACTTTATTTTTCTATGTCGAAGCAGCATGCGTGATTATCTTCGTAATATTTGTTCTGTAGGGAACTATTTGCAGATTACGCTAACTTTTGTTTCAAGACCTCTTTTTTTTTCTTTTCTTCTGTAGGGAACTATTTGCAGATTACGCAGACTTTTGTTTTAAGACCTTTGGCGACCGTGTAACGCACTGGTTTACATTCAACGAACCAAGTAGAGTAGCGATTGGTGGTTATGATATAGCGACGACTCCTCCCCAAAGGTGCACCAAATGCTCTGCTGGTGGGAACTCAGCAACAGAGCCTTACATTGTTGGTCATAATTTTCTCTTAGCACATGGTTATGCAGTTGCAAGATACCGGAACAAGTATCAGGTATTTTTCTACTTGAACTATAAGAGTATATTATAATATAACCAGCCTTAGGGAGTTTAGTTTGATTTAATTTTCACTTACAAAATCATTATCGAATTAATTTTGTCTTGGCGCATGGTCAATGTGCATTAATTGTGTCCAACAAGATTGTTTTTGTGATTGTGTATATATCCATGAATGTATATATATGCATTATTGCTTCCCCAACTCGCTGGGCATGTTAGTGACAAATAATCTTGAGATATCAGATTTGTATGATTTGTTGTGAACGTTGATCATTTCGTCTAGATTGGTGATAGAATAGTAGAAACAAAATGTAGGCAGCTCAGCAAGGGAAGGTTGGAATAGTTCTGGACGTCAGTTGGTACGAGGCTCTTAGCAACTCAACTGAAGACCAAGCTGCAGCTCAAAGAGCCATGGACTTCCTTGTTGGTTGGTACGGCCATACACGTATCATGCATTTGACAAAGAGTTTTATTTAGATACAAAATATATATCAATGACAGTTGCATTGGATGCAGGTTTCTTGATCCACTAATAAATGGACAGTACCCACAGATAATGCAAGACCTTGTGAAAGAGAGGTTGCCCAGGTTCACTCCTGATGAAGCTAAAGTAGTAAAGTGGTCAAGGGCTCAGCGGACTGGATCGGAGTCAATCAATACACAACTGAATTCGTAAAGGGGCAGAAATTGGTGCAGCAGAGGCCGACTAGCTACTCAGCCGATTTGCAGGTTACTTATTCATGTGAGTTTCCTTCCTGTCTTAAGCTTAAGCTGCAGGTTTTACTTTACATCAGTATATATTATTGCGCTTTATCCTTAATTTATAGCCGAAACTTTGCAGTTGAGCGAAATGGCAAACCGATTGGACCAAGGGTATGAAGCTCCTAGCTGAAACCTTTCTCAGCTTTATTTCTCCGACCATAAGTTGGAAATTAACATGATAAATCCTTGTGGGTGCGTGAGTTGCACGTTACAGGCGAATTCTAAATGGCTTTATATCGTCCCGAGGGGGATGTACGGATGCGTGCACTACATCAGTCAGAAGTATGGAAATCCAGCGATGCTCATAACTGAAAACGGTACTGGAGTTCCATATCTCTTTGTTCCGTTTCATGCCTCTCAAGCATCTTGTCATGCATATGTGCTAATGTCGTCGTCATCGTCAACTAAAAAAAAAATCCTAGATGAAAACATAACAGAACAGTTGGAAAAACATTTTGTGTTGCCAGGAATGGATCAACCAGGGAACCTCACCCGCGATCAGTACTTGCGGGATGCCACAAGGGTACGGTACTACCGGAGTTACCTCGGCGAGCTGAAGAAGGCCATCGACTGCGGCGCCAACGTTCTTGGCTACTTTGCGTGGTCCCTCCTGGACAACTTCGAGTGGATGTATGGCTACACATCCAAGTTCGGCATCGTGTACGTCGACTTCAACAGCCCCACCCTAGAACGGCACCCCAAGGCGTCGGCCTACTGGTTCAGAGATCTGCTGCAACACTGATGTAGCTAGTGCCTCTGAATTAACCTGATGTTATCATCATTATGTTGAGTGTCTGTTGGAACTCACGCTGCTTGCCGTAGATCAGATCACCGCATTACGCCGGTGCAACTAGTCTCGGGACTGATCCACGTACAAAGCTAGAAGCTGTTAGAGTTATAATATAAGTCATGTACACCTTTATATTTATCCCGTTGTATAAGGGGTTTCCTGCATATGTTCCACCTGTACATGTATATATATATTGGCCTATGGCCTCATGGAAATACAAGTTGCATATTTCCTAACATGGTATTAGAGCCTTAGGTTTTTTTTACGCACGCGCAACTCGTGCTCTCGATCCAATCTCTTCTCCGAGCGGCCGTCCTTCTCCCAGCGGCGCTGCTCTCTCTCGTGCCCCTGCCCCCCCTCCTCATCGAGCGCCCAGGCCGCTGCCTCCGCCCTCGAGTTCGTCCGCCAGGCCTCTGCTCGGCTTGTCCGCTGGTCCAACCCATCCGAGCGTCCCTGCTGCTGCTGCTTGTTCATGATCCAGGCTGGTGCTGCTGCCTCCCACGATCCGATCTGATCTGCATCAACGCCCGCGGCTGCCCGAGTCCATCCCGATCCAGCCTGCATCCCGATCCAGTGGGAGGCTCCAGCCGCCAGGAAGCCAGGTCCCGTCGCTGCTGTAGCCGGTCCCGCCCACGATCCAGCAGCCAGGTCCCATCGCTGCTGTAGCCGGCTCCTGATCGTCATATTTCCTAAAAAAAAAAAAAGTGCAGGCGTGATGTCTCTGTCCTCCGGCTATGTTGCTGTTCCTCGCTGTCCGATGACTTTTGATGGTACCAACTACATTGAGTTTGTCGGCTTCATGCGCATTCACATGCGTGGCCTTCGTCTCTGGGGCGTCCTTTCTGGCGAGGTCCCCAGTCCACCATGTCCAGTTCCTCCTGTGGCTCCTACTCCACCGACGCCACCGGTTCTTGCTGCCGACGCTGATCAGACTGCAAAGGATGCGGCTAAGCTGGCTGATGACGCTGCCGTTCTTGCTTATGATGAGCAGGTTCAGACCTATGAGGACGCACTTCAGACTTATCATGCAGCTCTGTCTGCCTACACTCAGTGGCTTGATGATGATGCTCGTGCCGCAGCTGTTTTGACTGCTAGTGTTCTGCCTCAGTTTGCTTCTGAGTTTCTAGGCCTCTCTACTGTATTTGAGATGTGGACCCGACTTCGTCAGCGCTATCAGCCCTCTGGTGATGCCTTATACCTGTCTGTGGTTCGTCAGGAGCATGCTCTTCAGCAGGGTGACTCCACTGTTGATGAGTTCTATGCACAGAGTTCTGCTATCTGGCGTCAGCTTGATTCTCTCCGCACTGCTGGTTGTCGTACATGTCAGTGTTGTCAGGCTGTGCGGGCTGATTTGGAGTTTCATCGTGTCTACGAGTTCTTGTCTCGCCTCCGTAAGGAGTTTGAGCCCCGGCGCGCTCAGTTGTTTGCTCGTGGTCGTATCTCCCTCATGGAGGCGCTTTCTGAGATCCGTGCTGAGGAGACTCGCCTCCGTGGAGCTGGTTTACTTGAGGTTCCCTCTGTGCTCGCTGCTCGAGTTCCTACTATGCCTGCTGCACCGACTCCTTCCCGCTCGAGTGCTCCGCCGCTCTTGCCTACTCCTACGGGCGGCCAGGGTCGGTCTCGTTCTCACTGCGACTACTGCAAGATGGATGGTCATGTTGAGTCTCAGTGTTTCCAGAAGAAGAAACACCTGCGTAAGGCGCGATCATCAGCTTCAGGGACTTCTTCTACTTCTTCAGCCATCGCTTTGACTGAGCAGGATATTCTGAGACTTAAGCGTCTGCTCGCGGCTTCAGGTTCTTCCTCGACGGGTACTGCTGGTTCTGTGACTGATGCTTCCCGTACTGAGCAATCACCCTCTACACAGTCAGGTACATTCCCATGGGTTCTGGACTCTGGAGCTTCTTTTCATATGTCTTCTCATTCTTCCACTTTGTCCTCTCTTCGATCACTGGATTCTCCTGTTTATGTCTTCACTGCTGATGGTACTCCACTTTCTGTTGCTAGTAGAGGCAATCTTACCACTCCTTCTTATTCTGTTCCTGATGTTGCTCATGTTCCTCGACTTACCATGAATCTGTTTTCTGCTGGTCAACTTACTGATTCCGGTTGTCGCGTCATCCTTGACGCTGACTCTTGTTCTGTCCAGGACCGTCACACGCACACTCTGGTTGGGGCTGGCCCTCGGCGCCGTGATTCTCAGGGTCTTTGGGAGTTGGACTGGCTTCATGTTCCTTCCGCTGCCACCACCATCGCCAGTTCTTCCGCTTCTGTCGCCTCCGCTACTGGTTCCTTCCAGCAATGGCATCATCGACTTGGTCATCTGTGTGGTTCTCGGTTGTCTTCTTTAGTTCGTCGAGGTCTTCTGGGGTCTGTCTCAGGAGATGTCTCTTTAGAGTGTCAGGGTTGCCGTCTTGGCAAGCAGATTCAGTTACCATATCCACATAGCGAGTCAGTGTCTAAGCGTCCTTTTGATTTAGTCCATTCTGATGTATGGGGTCCGGCCCCTCTTGCTTCAAAAGGTGGTCATAAATACTATATTATTTTCATAGATGATTTCTCTCGTTACACATGGCTTTATTTCATGACTTCTCGTTCTGAGGTGTTGTCTATTTATAAGCGTTTTGCTGCCATGGTTCATACTCAGTTCTCTTCACCCATTCGTGTTTTTCGTGCTGACTCCGCTGGTGAATATATCTCTAAGATGTTGCGTGGTGTTCTTGCTGAGCAAGGGACTCTCTCTCAATTCTCTTGTCCTGGTGCTCATGCTCAGAATGGTGTGGCTGAGCGAAAGCATCGACATCTTCTTGAGACGGCTCGTGCATTGATGATTGCTGCCTCTCTCCCGCCTCATTTTTGGGCTGAGGTCGTCTCCACATCCACCTATCTTATCAATATCCAGCCTTCCGCTGCTCTACAGGGTGGTGTTCCTTTCGAGCGACTTTTTGATCGTTCTCCCGATTATTCGATGCTTCGCTCGTTTGGTTGTGTTTGCTATGTTCTTCTTGCCCCTCGCGAACGCACCAAACTGACCGCTCAATCTGTTGAGTGTGTCTTCTTAGGCTACAGTGATGAGCATAAGGGCTATCGTTGTTGGGATCCTATCGGTCGTCGGATGCGTATCTCTCGAGACGTGACTTTTGATGAGTCTCGTCCCTTCTACCCACGCCCATCTTCCTCGACTTTTTCAGTGCAGGATATCTCTTTCCTCACTTTTCCTGACTCACCTATCACACCCGTCGAGCCTGTACCTCTCCATTCCACTTCCTCTCCTTCTTCACCTCTAGTTGATTTGCAGCCACCATCCTCCCCCGTCTCCTCGCCTAGCATGTCACAGGGTTCTCCACCTTCATCTCCGGTGATTTCCTCCCCGGTCTCCTCTCCTCACATGTCACCGGATTCCACACCTTCCTCTCCGGTGACTTCTTCGTCGCCACCCCCCGATTCTACCTTGATGATTCCTCCTTCTATTATTCCATCCTTTCCTCAGCATTACACTCGTCGTCCACGACCTGTCGATGCCTCTGTGGATGAGTCGTCATCTTCCTCTCAGCCTACTTATGGCTTGCGTTCTCGTCCTCGTCCGCCTGTTGATCGCTTTGGATTTCCCACCGCTGGTGCTGCTGTTCTTGAGCCGACTTCTTACCGTCAGGCTGTTGTTCATCCTGAATGGCAGTTTGCGATGGCAGAGGAGATTGCTGCTCTTGAACGCACTGGTACCTGGGATCTTGTTTCCCGTTGTATAAGGGGTTTCCTGCATATGTTCCACCTGTACATGTATATATATATTGGCCTATGGCCTCATGGAAATACAAGTTGCATATTTCCTAACAGAAGCAAGCAAGCACACTGCTGGATCGATTCCCAGCACATGCACGTACAAGTCGCCGTAATCAACCTCGACGGAACACACCTCGTCGAGACGGCCGAAACACACGTATGCACACGAGAGAATATTTGTTTTGCCTCAGCCTGTTGGCTTCATCGGTTATTTTTGCTTATAAGACACAGATTACATGACCTGAACTCACACGGACACATACCGACTAACCTGCAACCTGACTCCAACTAGTACTCCTTCTAGTACTAACTCACGTAGAAGTCTAGGACTCAACTCTAAACATTATACGTGTCACGTGGGGAGTTTGGAATATCCAACAATCTCCCCCTAATCCAAACTCGCCGTCTCGTCGACTCGACTTAACGCATGATCCGGACTACCAGTCCACGCTGCCACATCTAGCGTGCTACGTGCAAGACTAGACACATCATTAGTCTCACGTAGGAACTCAACTAAACTGGTCACTGCCCCACTATACGCTAAGCTCGACCCATCGACGCACGCAGGCGACGCTAACTCAACTAACATGTGCACACACAGTGGTCACATATCACATGTTGTGCCATGCCAACTCAAATACTCAAACGACACAAAACAAAAACTAAGACATGACTCTTTTTTTTCGCAACTTCTTCATCAAAGCAACCTCGGGTCATCATCCATGCCCACTTCAGCTAGTTGAAGAATCCCATGCTGCTTCTTTGCCTCCTTATGCGGATTAGGTTCCTGACAATTATAGCATCTAACTTTGGATTTATCACGACGGCGCCCACGCTCCCTTGCTATCCACTCCGATCTTGTCAGCAAAAGTTGGTCACCGTCTTGATCATCATGGACATAGGCTCGCAGTCGTTCCTCATGAACCTTCAACCTCCCTATGACTTCCTCCATGGTCATTGTCTTGAAATCGCCAAACTGCTCTATGGTAGATGCAATGTAAAGAAACTTTGACGGAACCGCTCAAAGGATTTTCTTGACGGCAGTTGTCTCATCGAACTTTTCTCCAAGCCCTCGTATACCATTGGCGATGGTTGTCATCCGGAGAGAGAAATCATCGATTGTTTCAGTGTCCTTCATCTTGAGCCTCTCGAACTCGGATTTGAGGGTTTGCAACCTCGCCTCCTTGATGCGATCGTCTCCAAGACGATTCGTCTTTATTGCCTCCCAAGCTTCATGTGACTTCTCTTTTTCGGTGATGAAGGCAAACACATCATCCGGGATACTTTGATAGATAGCCGTCAACGCCTTCTGATCCATTGCATTGTCCACCTTGCCGGGGTCGGCCGGCTCCACTGCATCCCAAACACCTTGTGCGCGCATCAGCGCCTTCATCTTGATCGCCCAAATCAAGTAGTTGCTCTTTGTCAGCATCGGGTACTGCACAAACACACTTCCTCCTTTTTCAGCCATGATCTTGATCGTCGCTCCAGGGAACCACAGTGCTCACCGGACGATCTTGAACCTAGCTCTGATACCAATTGTTGGAACTCACGCTGCTTGCCGTAGATCAGATCACCGCAGTACGCCGGTGCAACTAGTCTCGGGACTGATCCACGTACAAAGTTAGAAGCAAGCAAGCACCCTGCTGGATCGATTCCCACGTCCACTAGCACATGCACGTACAAGTCGCCGTAATCAACCTCGACGGAACACACCTTGTCGAGACGGCCAAAACACACGTACGCACATGAGCGAATATTTGTTTTGCCTCAGCCCGTTGGCTTCATTGGTTATTTTTGCTTTTCTATTTATAAGACACAAATTACATGACCTGGACTCACACGGACACATACCGACTAACCTGCAACCTGACTCCAACTAGAACTTCTTATAGTACTAACTCACGTAGAAGTCTAGGACTCAACTCTAAACATAATATGTGTCACGTGGGGAGTTTGGAATATCCAACAGTGTCTGCCTACTGTTATTGCACCATAATTCAGAAACAGGACTGTTCTAGAGTTATCTAATGGATATAAAAGATGGCAAAATGATTCAGTATTTCATTCGTGTTTGTTGCACGGATTTTGAGCTGTCACTACTTCATTTTACCTTGATATGTGATATCTATCTATCTACCTATACTAATCAGAGGCTGCCAAAAAATTCCAACGTTAATCACAAAATACAAGCCGTAGAGTAGAAAAACAGATCTCTCACTCAATCTCTCTCTCTCTCTCTCTCTCTCTCTCTCTCTCTCTCTCAATCTCAGGCATCTCAATCTCTCTCTCTCTCAACCTCACGTCTCAATCTCTCTCTCTAAAGCTCTCACGTCTCAATCTCTTGAACCTGAAGGAATTGTAGTCTCATTCTTGATCTCTCACGTCTCTCTCTCAAACTCTCTGATGTCTCTTTTCCTCCCCACATGGAATACAGATCGATCAGTGTCCATCTCAAATTCGAGCAAGGAAGTTGGGGCAAGTACCCCATGCGTCTAGATCAGGTTCGTCCTCTCACACAAACTTGTTTCGAATTTGGTTCTTTACCAGTTTATAATTGGATTGGCAATATCTTTTCCATTGTACCTGGACCGAGGAGCACAATGATTCAAGGTCTAGTGTTAGCTAATCTAGTCGCTAAGAATAAATTTGTAGTAGTTAGTCTGTTTCCAGCTTAGTTTGTTGGTCAAGAGCCATGACTTGTGCGTGCCTTGCATGTAGGCTGCATGGGCCTGTAGCACGATGTGACCACGTCACATTAGCCCATGCGATTAGCTGGGGTAGTTTAGCACGACGCGAACTCGTGGGATAGCACGAGCGGTCAGGGTCGTGGCGTAGAGGTAGGAAACTGCCGGCCACTCCGTTTCCCTTTGTACCCAATAAATAGATGAAGTAAAAAACGAGAAAAGTCGCAACAATTGAACGCGACGCAAAAACCACGGAGTCTTTCCTTGTGTGATCGAGTGATTAGCGCAGATTAGACTCTGTCAATTGGTATCAGAGCCGTTTGCGATCCCGGCGACCATGTCGATGGCGGCCGAGCGGGCAAAGGCGGAAGCCGCGGCGACAGCGCCCCTCGCTGCAGGCGAGAACGGGGCAAGCCGTTCAGCGACTCCACCACGCTCACGAGAGCTTAGCCGCGGACGGAGCCGCGGGAGGCGAGAGCGAAGGGTGGTGGTGCACGAGACGGCGGCCACAGAGCGCCCGCCGGTCGTACCAGGCGCAGGCGTGACGTTCCCTACGCTCACCCCGACCAACTACATCGAGTGGGCCTTGTTTATGTAGGTCCACATGGAGTCCTGGGGACTCTGGGACGCCGTCGAGGGCCATGCCGCCTCGGTGCGCGACGACAAGAGCGCCCTGGGCGTGATCCTACGGGCGGTGCCGCCGGAGGTACTCAGCGTGCTCGTGGTGAAGAAGACGGCGAAGGACGCCTGGGACTCACTGAAGGTGATGCGGATGGGCGTGCACCGCGTCCGCAAGGCCACCGCGCAACGCTTGCGCGCGGAGTTCGAGCAGATCACGTTCCGCGACGGTGAAACGCTCGACGCCTTCGATATGAGGATCAGCGCCCTCGTCAACCAGCTGCGCACGCTGGGGGACAACGTGGAGGAGGTACGCGTGGTCCAAAAGGTTCTCCGAGTCGTTCCCTCACGCTATGCGCAGATCGCCGTCGTGATTGAGACGCTCCTTGACCTGTCCACGATCTCGGTCGAGGAGCTAATCGGGCGGCTGCGGACCGCTGAGGAGCGCTGCGGCAACGCCCCGACGCAGGCCAGCGGTGGCCAGCTGCTCATGACAGAGCAACAGTGGTACGCACGGCACCGGGAGCGTGAGCAAGGCCAGAACTCGGGGTCCGGCGGCGGTGGCGGCAACGGCAACGGCGGCGGAGGGAACCGTCGTCGCGGCAAGCCGCAGAACCAGATGCGCGGCAACGACAACCAAGGCAATGGCGGAGGTACTAGCCGCGAGGGCGCCGGCAACGGCAGCCGTGACATGAGCAAGGTGAAGTGCTACAACTGCAACAAAAACGGGCACTTCTCTCGCGACTGTACTGAGCCACGGCGCGAACGCAAGGAGCGGGTGCACCTGACTCAGGAGGGCACGCACGAGTCCGCGCTCCTCCTCGCAAGTGCGCACGAGGTCACGGTGACCACGGCCGGTGCCGGTGGGCACGTGCTTCTCAACGAGGAGCACTCCCAGGCGCGCGCAGCGGCAGAGGGCCAGGACTGCGACATGTCATGGTACCTGGACACCGGAGCCAGCAACCACATGTCCGATCGCCGAGAAATCTTCTCCGAGCTGGACACGATGTGCGCGGCACAGTCAAGCTGGGCGACGGATCAGCCGTCCACATCGAGGGGAAGGGCACCATTCTGTTCCAGTGCCGCAATGGTGAGCATCTTGTATTATCTGAGGTGTATTTCATACCGCAACTGTGTAGCAACATAGTTAGCATCGGGCAGTTAGATGAAATTGCCTACGAGACAAACATACACCATGGTGTACTCCAGCTCCGTGAGCAGGGAGGGTGTCTCCTCGCTCGTGTGGAGCGCAACCCTGGCCGGCTCTACATTCTGCAGCTCACTCCGGCTCGGCCGGTGTGCCTCTCCGTACACGGCAGCAAGGACGCATGGCGTTGGCACGCGCGCTACGGCCATGTCAACTTCCGGGCTCTACGTCAACTCGCCCGGGACGGCATGGTGCATGGCCTCCCACTCGTCGACGAGGCTGATCGGGTGTGCGAGGCCTGCCTCGCAGGCAAGCATCATCGCGCACCGTTCCCCGACAGGGCGCTCAACCGAGCCACGACACCACTGGAGCTGGTCCACGCCGACTTGTGTGGACCGATCAGCCCACCAACACATGGTGGGAAGAGGTACTTCCTCCTGTTGGTCGATGACCACAACAGGCACATGTGGCTGGTGCTGCTCGCCGCCAAGGATGAGGCGGCCGCGGCGCTGAAGCGGTTCCAGGCCACGACGGAGTTCGAGTCCGGGCACAAGCTCAAGGTCCTGCACACAGATCGAGGTGGTGAATTCACCTCTCACAGCCTCGGCGAGTACTTCGCCGACCAGGGGGTGCGGCGGCAACTCACCGCGCCCTACATGCCCCAGCAGAACGGCGTTGTGGAGCAGCGCAATCAAACTGTCGTCGGAATGGCACGCTGCCTCCTGAAGGCCAAGGGCATGCCGGGACGCTTCTGGGGCGAGGCCGTAACGACGACCGTGTACCTCCTCAACAGGTCCACGACAAAGAGTGTTGAGAAGATGACACCACATGAGGCGTGGTGTGGGCATCGTCCGAGTGTTCATCACCTGCGCACTTTTGGGTGTGTCGCACACGTCAAGGTAACGAACCCCAGCCTGAAGAAACTTGATGACAGGAGTGTGCCCATGGTGTTCCTAGGGTATGAGCCAGGCTCAGCAGCGTACCATGTACTGCGTCCCTCGACGAGTTGCGTGCATGTCTCGAGGGACGTCGTCTTCGACGAGGATGGCGCGTGGGACTGGCATGCCAACGCGGGTGGAGAGCACCACTCGCCGGCGCTGGAGACGTTCACTGTCGAGCTCAAGCACGGCCTGCTGGCTGACCCCTACGAAGCACACGATGTCGCGTCGGCAGCGGCCTCTCCGCCTCCTTCGCCTCCCGCGGTCGACGCCGGAGGCGAGACGCCGACCACTCCTACGACGCCGGCGCCCATGACGCGGGCTCACGCGACGCCAGCCACTCCCACGAAGACGGCTCCTATGACACGGTCTCACACGACACCAGTCCCGGCAACGTCCGGCATTGAGTTTGCCTCCCCGCCCACTGGTGTGTCCGTGCCATCTATCGATGTGGAGGCGCCACGGCGCTACCGCACCTTGGAGAATCTGTGGGATACCACAGATGAGGTCGAGACGGTGTATAGTCCTCTCTGCCTGCTTGCAGGGGAAGAACCAGCCTCGTATCTTGAGGTGAAGAAGGAACCAGGGTGGCGGAGTGCCATGGACGAGGAGATGCAGAGCATCGTCGACAACCGCACGTAGGAACTCACGGAGCTCCCGCCTGGACACCGCGCTATAGGCCTCAAGTGGGTGTACAAGCTTAAGAAAGACGCCCATGGCATGGTGGTGAAGCGCAAGGCGAGGCTAGTGGCGAAGGGATACGTCCAAGTTCAGGGAGTGGACTTCGAGGATGTGTTCGCGCCGGCGGCGCGGATGGATTCTGTGCGCGTCTTGATCGCCCTCGCTGCGTCGCTGCGCACCACGCCTGGCCGGTGCACCACATGGACGTCAAGTCCGCCTTCTTGAACGGCGACCTTCTCGAGGAGGTCTACGTCGTCCAGCCGCCGGGCTACATCGTGCCCGGCAAGGAGGAGAAGGTGCTGCGCCTACGGAAGGCGTTGTATGGACTTTGTCAGGCGCCGAGGGCGTGGAACGCCAAGCTCGATGAAAGCTTGCACTCCCTGGGCTTCGAGCGATGTCCGTCCGAGCATGCTGTGTACCGACGTGGGGAGGGAAGCAAGCTCCTGCTCATCGGTGTGTACGTCGACGACCTCGTCATCACCGGCTCGGACCCGTCGGAGATCAGCTCTTTCAAGCGCCAGATGACCTCGCTTTTCCGTAGGAGCGACCTCGGGCGGCTCAACTATTACCTTGGCATCAAGGTGCGCCACGAGAGTGATCGGATCACACTGTGCCAGGCTGCCTACGCCAAGAAGCTGCTGGAGCGCGCCCGCATGGACGACTGCAACCCCGGCAATGTGCCGATGGAGGCGCGGCTGAAATTGAGCAGGGACAGCAAGGAGAAGCCGGTGGACAACACCCTGTACCACAGCATCATTGGAGGGCTGCGTTACCTCGTACACATGAGGCCGGATATCTCCTTCGCCGTCGGATATTTGAGCCGCTTCATGGAGGCGCCAGCATCAGATCATTACGCGGCCGTGAAGAGGCTGCTGAAGTACATCGCCGGCACGATTGACTACGGCTGTGCCTACGTCCGTGGAAAGGGCACGCCGGAGCTCACGGGATACAGTGACTCTGACCACGCCGGCGACATCGACGACAGGAGGAGCACGATGGGAGTGCTCTTCTTCCTTGGTGGCAGCCCCGTAAGCTGGCAGTCCCAGAAGCAGCGCGTAGTGGCGATCTCCTCATGCGAGGCCGAATACATGGCCGCCACTACTGCTGCTTGCCAAGGCATTTGGCTAGCTCGGCTGGTTGGAGAGATGCTGAACACCAACGTCAAGCAGCCAAGGTTACTGGTCGATAACAAGTCTGCCATCTCTCTCGCGAAGAACCCCGTCTTCCATGATCGAAGTAAGCACATTGAGTTGCGGTATCACTTCATTCGTGAATGCGTGGAAGAGGGGCGCATCTACATCGACTACATCTGCACCAACGATCAGCTTGCCGACACTTTCACGAAGCCACTCGGACGCATCAAGTTCCTGGAGCTAAGGGGAAGAATCGGCATGACAGAAATAAGCAGGCAGCGACAAGATTAGGGGGGTGTTTTGTTAGCTAATCTAGTCGCTAAGAATAAATTTGTAGTAGTTAGTCTGTTTCCAGCTTAGTTTGTTGGTTAAGAGCCGCGACTTGTGCGTGCCTTGCATGTAGGCTGCATGGGCCTTTAGCACGATGTGGCCACGTCACATTAGCCCATGCGATTAGCTGGGGTGGTTTAGCACGACGCGAACTCGTGGGATGGCACGAGCGGTCAGGGTCGTGGCGTAGAGGTAGGAAACTACCGGCCACTCCGTTTCCCTTTGTACCCAATAAATAGATGAAGTAAAAAACGAGAAAAGTCGCAACAGTTGAACGCGACGCAAAAACCACAGAGTCTTTCCTTGTGTGATTGAGTGATTAGCGCAGATTAGACTCTATCATCTAGGACAAGGCATAGTTGGTGTTGACAAAGAGTCGCTGAACAAAGACATTCAAAAGTCTGGTGTATCAAGGACTCAAAATGTAACGTCCCGGTCATAGCCACCGTTTCCCGGTCATTAAGTCTGGAGGGATCTAGACTGGCCCCACGGATCAACACTAGTCTTTTCTGTGTACTTTGTGCTTAATCTTGTGCACACCTCGGTCGGTCATCCATCCTAAAATTACTGCAAGCCAAGCACGCTTAACTTTGGAGTTCTTTTTGAATGGACTCCTGGAAAAGGAGTCGTCCTCGTCGGCCCATCAGAAACGTTCTCTCTTGGCACACATATGCATGTCCAGTTCGGCATATGTGCCATGCCATGTGCCACAACGGGCCACATGTGTCAAGAGCCACATGTCCGCGCACCTGACCACGCATGCCCGTGTAACCGTGAGGGTTGGCTCTGATACTAATTGTAATGCCCCGGCCATAGCCACCGGTTCCCGGCCATTACGCCTAGAGGGATCTAGACTGGCCCTATAGACCAACACTAGTCTTTTCTGCGCACTTTGTCCTCTCACTCGTGCACACCCGGGACCAACTTCCATGTTGGCCACCCATCCTAGAATTACTCCAAACCAAGCTCGCTCAACTTTGAAGTTCTTTTCGAATGAGCTCCCGAAAAAGAAGGAATTCCTTATTGATATGAGTAGTCTATCATTCCTATTAAGCCAGACTCTCACACAAAAGACAAGTCGTTGTTTAGCTATCCAATCATTTAGGATGTAGTATAATAGATGCGAGCATCAAAAATTTGTACTTTGCATGAACTTTGTCATTATTTAAGATTGTTTTTAATGAATCTAAACACATACCTTTGCATTAATAAAGTTATTGTTCTCTCTATTAATCAAGAGTAAATGTTTAGTGTAATCCTGAATAGTCTTAAACAATTTGATTTAGGCACCTTAGTTGCTTGCTATATGAAGAAAGCATTACATCCAAAAGAACAATTCTGCTATGGTTAATAGTTGAGTTTACATGTGTGAGAATGATGTATACTTGAAACAAACTTTGGAAACTAAAATATGACCTCAAATAAAATGTACTTCCACGAATATCAGCTATGTGCCCATCATCATGTTGGGGAATGTTGCAGAAAATTAAAATTTTTCCTATGGTTTCACCAAGATCCATCTATGAGTTCATCTAAGCAACGAGTCATGCGAGAGAGATTTCATCTACATACCACTTTGTAGACCGCGAGCGGAAGCGTTCAACGAACAGGGATGAGGTAGTCGTACACGACGTGATCCAAATCACCGGAGATCCTAGCACCGAAAGGACGGCACCTCCGCGTTCAACACACGTACGGTCAGCGTAACGTCTCCTTCTTCTTGATCCAGCAAGGCAAAGGAGAGGTTGAGGAAGATGGCTCCAGCAGCAGCACGACGGTGTGGTGATGGTGGAGCTACAGTACTCCGGCAGGGCTTCGCCGAGCTCTACGGAGGAGGAGGAGATGTTGGAGAGGGAGAGGGAGGCGCCAGGGCAAGGGGTGCGGCTGCCCCCTACCCTCCCCCTTTTATATAGTCCCCTAGGGGGGGCGCCGGCCCTAGGAGATGCAATCTCCTATGGGGGCGGCGGCCAAGGGGTGGGGCTTGCCCCCCAAGCAAGGGGGCGCCCCCCTTTTAGGGTTTCCCCCACCCTAGGCGCGCATGGGCCCTGGGGAAGTGGCGCCCCAGCCCACTTTGGGCTGGATCCTTTCCCACTTCAGCCCATGGGGCCCTCCGGGATAGGTGGCCCCACCCGGTGGACCCCCGGGACCCTCCGGTGGTCCCGGTACAATACCGATAACCCCGAAACTTGTCCCGATGGCCAAAACAGCACTTCCTATATATAATTCTTTACCTCCGGACCATTCCGAAACTCCTCGTGACGTCCGGGATCTCATCCGGGACTCCGAACAACATTCGGGTTACTGCATATACATATCTTCAAAACCCTAGCATCACCGAACCTTAAGTGTGTAGACCCTACGGGTTCGGGAGACATGCAGACATGACCGAGACGGCTCTCGGGCAATAACCAACAGCGGGATCTGGATACCCATGTTGGCTCCCACATGCTCCACGATGATCTCATCGGATGAACCACGATGTCGAGGATTCAATTAATCCCGTATACGATTCCCTTTGTCAATCGGTATTTTACTTGCCCGAGATTCGATCGTCGGTATCCCAATACCTCGTTCAATCTCGTTACCGGCAAGTCACTTTTCTCGTACCGTAATGCATGATCCCGTGATCAAACACTTTGATCCCAGTCTCGATCCGTGTCAACCCAACAGACACTTTCAGAGATACCTGTAGTATACCTTTATAGTCACCCAGTTACGTTGTGACGTTTGGCACACCCAAAGCACTCCTACGGTATCCGGGAGTTACATGATCTCATGGTCTAAGGAAAGGATACTTGACATTGGAAAACTCTAGCAAACGAACTATGCGATCTTATGCTATGTTTAGGATTGGGTCTCGTCCATCACATCATTCTCCTAAGGATGTGATCTCGTTATCATTGACATCCAATGCCCATAGTCAGGAATCCATGACTATCTGTTGATCAACGAGCTAGTCAACTAGAGGCTTACTAGGGACACGTTGTTGTCTGTTATTCACACATGTATTACGATTTCCGGATAACACAATTATAGCACGAATAAAGACAATTATCATGAACAAGGAAATATAATAATAATGCTTTTATTATTGCCTCTAGGGCATATTTCCAATAGTCTCCCACTTGCACTAGAGTCAATAATCTAGTTACATTGTGATGAATCGAACACCCATAGAGTTCTGGTGCTGATCATGTTTTGCCTTAGGGAGAGGTTTAGTCAACGGATCTGCGACATTCAGATCCGTGTGCACTTTACAAATTTCTATGTCTCCATCTTGAACATTTTCACGAATGGAGTTGAAGCGACGCTTGATGTGCCTGGTCTTCTTGTGAAACCTGGGCTCCTTGGCAAGTGCAATAGCTCCAGTGTTGTCACAGAAGAGTTTGATTGGCCCCGACGCATTGGGTATGACTCCGAGGTCGGTGATGAACTCCTTCACCCAAATTGCTTCATGTGCTGCCTCCGAGGCTGTCATGTACTCCGCTTCACATGTAGATCCCGCCACGACGCTCTGCTTGCAACTGCACCAGCTTACTGCCCCACCATTCAAAATATACACGTATCCGGTTTGTGACTTAGAGTCATCCAGATCTATGTCGAAGCTAGCGTCGACGTAACCCTTTACGACGAGCTCTTCGTCACATCCATAAATGAGAAACATTTCCTTAGTCCTTTTCAGGTACTTCAGGATATTCTTGACCGTTGTCCAGTGTTCCTTGCCGGGATTACTTTGGTACCTTCCTACCAAACTTACGGCAAAGTTTACATCAGGTCTGGTACACAGCATGGCATACATAATAGAACCTATGGCTGAGGCATAGGGGATGACACTCATCTCTTCTATATCTTCTGCCGTGGTCGGACATTGAGCTGAGCTCAATTTCACACCTTGTAACACAGGTAAGAACCCCTTCTTAGAT
This sequence comes from Aegilops umbellulata, assembly GCA_032464435.1. NCBI lineage: Eukaryota > Viridiplantae > Streptophyta > Magnoliopsida > Poales > Poaceae > Aegilops > Aegilops umbellulata. The sequence goes on along the minus strand of CP136056.1, from coordinate 314,699,102 downwards.
TGATCCATATTGAACTTCTTCAATATCTTATCAAGGTATGTGCTTTGTGAATGACCTATGAGGCGTCTTGATCTGTCTCTATAGCTTCTCCAAGGTCCTTCATTGAAAAACTTTTATTCAAGTAGGCCTTAATGCTGTCCAAGAGTTCTATATCATTTCCCATCAAAAGTATGTCATCTACATATAGTATGAGAAATGCTACAGAGCTCCCACTCACTTTCTTGTAAACACAGGCTTCTCCATAAGTCTGCGTAAACCCAAACGCTTTGATCATCTCATCAAAGCGAATGTTCCAACTCCGAGATGCTTGCACCAGCCCATAAATCGAGCGTTGGAGCTTGCACACCTTGTCAGTATTCTTAGGATCAACAAAACCTTCCGGCTGCATCATATACAATTCTTCCGTAAGGAAACCATTAAGGAATGCCGTTTTGACGTCCATTTGCCATATTTCATAATCGTAGAATGCGGCAATTGCTAACATGATTCGGACGGACTTCAGCTTCGCTACCGGTGAGAAAGTCTCATCGTAGTCAACCCCTTGAACTTGTCGATAACCCTTAGCGACAAGCCGAGCTTTATAGATGGTCACATTACCATCTGCGTCTGTCTTCTTCTTAAAGATCCATTTATTTTCTATGGCTCGCCGCTCTACGGGCAAGTTAGTCAAAGTCCATACTTCGTTTTCATACACGGATCCTATCTCGGATTTCATGGCTTCCAGCCATTTGTCGAAATCCGGGGCCGCCATTGCTTCCTCATAGTTCGAAGGCTCACCGTTGTCTAACAACATGATTTCCAAGACATGGTTGCCGTACCACTCTGGTGCGGAACGTGTCCTTGTGGACCTTCGAATTTCAGTAGGAGCTTGATTAGAAGTATCTTGATCATCATCATTAATTTCCTCTCTAGTCGGTGCAGGCACCTCAGGAACGTTTTCTTGAGTTTCGCCATTTTCCGGTTCAAGAGGTAACACTTCATCAAGTTCTACTTTCCTCCCACTTACTTCTTTCGAGAGAAACTCCTTCTCTAGAAAGGATCCATTCTTGGCAACAAAGATCTTGCCTTCGGATCTGAGGTAGAAGGTATACCCAACAGTTTCTTTAGGGTATCCTATGAAGACGCATTTTTCCGACTTGGGTTCGAGCTTTTCAGGTTGAAGTTTCTTGACATAAGCATCGCATCCCCAAACTTTTAGAAACGACAGCTTAGGTTTCTTCCCAAACCATAATTCATACGGTGTCGTCTCAACGGAGCCCTATTTAAAGTGAATGCGGCAGTCTCTAAAGCATAGCCCCAAAAAGATAGCGGTAAATCGGTAAGAGACATCATAGATCGCACCATATCTAATAGAGTGCGATTACGACGTTCGGACACACCATTACGCTGAGGTGTTCCAGGCGGCGTGAGTTGTGAAACTATTCCACATTTTCTTAAGTGTGTGCCAAATTCGTGACTCAAGTATTCTCCTCCACGATCTGATCGTAGAAACTTGATCTTTCTATCATGTTGATTTTCAACCTCACTCTGAAATTCCTTGAACTTTTCAAAGGTCTCAGACTTGTGTTTCATTAAGTAGACATACCCATATCTACTCAAGTCATCAGTGAGGGTGAGAACATAACGATAGCCACCGCGAGCCTCAACACTCATTGGACCGCACACATCAGTATGTATGATTTCCAATAAGTTGGTTGCTCGCTCCATTGTTCCTGAGAACGGAGTCTTGGTCATTTTACCCATGAGGCATGCTTCGCACGTGTCAAATGATTCATAATCAAGAGACTCTAAAAGTCCATCTGAATGGAGCTTCTTCATGCGTTTGACACCTATGTGACCAAGGCGGCAGTGCCACAAATATGTGGGACTATTGTTATCAACTTTAACTCTTTTGGTATTCACACTATGAATATGTGTATCATCACGTACGAGATTCATTAAGAATAAACCATTAACCATCGGAGCATGACCATAAAACATATCTCTCATATAAATAGAACAACCATTATTCTCGGATTTAAATGAGTAGCCATCTCGAATTAAACGAGATCCAGACACAATGTTCATGCTCAAACTTGGCACTAAATAACAATTATTGAGGTTTAAAACTAATCCCGTAGGTAATGTAGAGGTAGCGTGCCGACGGCGATCACATCGACCTTGGAACCATTCTCGACGCGCATCGTCACCTCGTCCTTCGCCAGTCTCCGTTTATTCCGCAGCTCCTGCTTTGAGTTACAAATGTGAGCAACTGCACCGGTATCAAATACCCAAGAGCTACTACGAGTACTGGTAAGGTACACATCAATTACATGTATATCACATATACCTTTTGTTTTGCCGGCCTTCTTGTCCGCTAAGTATTTGGGGCAGTTCCGCTTCCAGTGACCACTTCCCTTGCAATAAAAACACTCAGTCTTGGGCTTGGGTCCATTCTTTGGCTTCTTCCCGGCAACTTGCTTACCGGGCGCGGCAACTTCCTTGCCGTCCTTTTTGAAGTTCTTCTTACCCTTGCCCTTCTTGAACTTAGTGGTTTTATTCACCATCAACACTTGATGTTCCTTCTTGATTTCTACCTCTGCTGATTTCAGCATAGCATATACCTCAGGAATGGTCTTTACCATCCCCTGCATGTTGTAGTTCATCACAAAGCTCTTGTAGCTAGGTGGAAGCGACTGGAGGATTCTGTCAATGACCGCTTCATCCGGGAGATTAACTTCCAGTTGAGTCAAGCGGTTGTGCAACCCAGACATCTTGAGTATGTGTTCACTGACAGAGCTATTTTCCTCCATCTTACAGCTAAAGAATTTGTCAGAGACTTCATATCTCTCGACCCGGGCATGAGCTTGGAAAACCATTTTCAGCTCTTCGAACATCTCATATGCTCCATGTCTCTCAAAACGCTTTTGGAGCCCCGGCTCTAAGCTATAAAGCATGCCGCACTGAACGAGGGAGTAATCATCGGAACGTGACTGCCAAGCGTTCATAACGTCTTGTTCTGCAGGGAGGACAGGTGCGTCACCCAGCGGTGCTCGTAGGACATAATCTTTCTTGGCAGCTATGAGGATGATCCTCAGGTTCCGGACCCAGTCCGTATAGTTGCTGCCATCGTCTTTCAGCTTGGTTTTCTCTAGGAACGCGTTGAAGTTGAGGACTACGTTGGCCATTTGATCTACAAGACATATTGTATTTTTTAGACTAAGTTCATGATAATAAAGTTCATTTAATCAAATTATTTAATGAACTCCCACTTAGATAGACATCCCTCTTCTAGTCATCTAAGTATTACATGATCCAAGTCAACTAGGCCGTGTCCGATCATCACGTGAGACGGACTAGTCAACATTGGTGAACATCTTCATGTTGATCGTATCTTCTATACGACTCATGCTTGACCTTTCGGTCTTTTGTGTTCCGAGGCCATGTCTGTACATGCTAGGCTCGTCAAGTCAACCTAAGTGTTTGCATGTGTAAATCTGTCTTACACCCGTTGTATGTGAACGTTAGAATCTATCACACCCGATCATCACGTGGTGCTTCGAAACAACGAACTGTCGCAACGGTGCACAGTTAGGGGGAACACTTCTTGAAATTATTATGAGGGATCTTCTTATTTACTACCATCGTTCTAAGTAAACAAGATGCAAAACATGATAAACATCACATGCAATCAAATAATAAACGTGACATGATATGGCCAATATCACATAGCTCCTTTGATCTCCATCTTGGGGCTCCATGATCATCTTGTCACCGGCTTGACACCATGATCTCCATCATCATGATCACCATCATCGTGTCTCCATGAAGTTGCTCGCCCACTATTACTTCTACTACTATGGCTAACGCGTTTAGCAATAAAGTAAAGTAATTTACATGGCGTTTCTCAATGACACGCAGGTCATACAAAAAATAAAGACAACTCCTATGGCTCCTGCCGGTTGTCATACTCATCGACATGCAAGTCGTGATTCCTATTACAATAGCATGAACATCTCATACATCACATATAGATCATTCATCATTCATCACAACTTTGGCCATATCATATCACAAAGCACTTGCTGCAAAAACAAGTTAGACGTCCTCTAATTGTTGTTGCAAGTTTTACGTGGCTGAATTAGGGTTCTAGCAAGAACGTTTTCTTACCTACGTGAAAGCCACAACGTGATTTGTCAACTTCTATTTACCCTTCATAAGGACCCTTTTCATCGAATCCGCTCCAACTAAAGTGGGAGAGACAGACACCCGCCAGCCACCTTATGCAACTAGTGCATGTTAGTCGGTGGAACCGGTCTCACGTAAGCGTACATGTAAGGTTGGTCCGGGCCGCTTCATCCCACAATACCGCTGAAGCAAGATAAGACTAGTAGCGGCAAGAAAGTTGACAACATGTACGCCCACAACAAATTGTGTTCTACTCGTGCAATAGAGAACTACGCATAGACCTAGCTCATGATGCCACTGTTGGGGAACATTGCAGAAAATTAAAATTTTTCCTATGGTTTCACCAAGATCCATCTATGAGTTCATCTAAGCAACAAGTCATGGGAGAGATATTGCATCTACATACCACTTTGTAGACCGCGAGCGGAAGCGTTCAATGAACGGGGATGAGGTAGTCGTACACGACGTGATCCAAATCACCGGAGATCCTAGCACCGAAAGGATGGCACCTCCGCGTTCAACGCACGTACGGTCAGCATAACGTCTCCTTCTTCTTGATCCAGCAAGGCAAAGGAGAGGTTGAGGAAGATGGCTCCAGCAGCAGCACGACGGCGTGGTGATGGTGGAGCTACAGTACTCCGGCAGGGCTTCGCCGAGCTCTACGGAGGAGGAGGAGATGTTGGAGAGGGAGAAGGAGGCGCCAGAGCAAGGGGTGCGGCTGCCCCCCTCCCCTCCCCCTTTTATATAGTCCCCTAGGGGGGGGGGCGCCGGCCCTAGGAGATGCAATCTCCTAGGGGGGGCGGCGGCCAAGGGGTGGGGCTTGCCCCCCAAGCAAGGGGGCGCCCCCTTTTAGGGTTTCCCGCACCCTAGGCGCGCATGGGCCCTGGGGAAGTGGCGCCCCAGCCCACTTTGGGCTGGATCCTTTCCCACTTCAGCCCATGGGGCCCTCCGGGATAGGTGGCCCCACCCGGTGGACCCCCGGGACCCTCCGATGGTCCCGGTACAATACCGATAACCCCGAAACTTGTCCCAATGGCCAAAACAGCACTTCCTATATATAATTCTTTACCTCCGGACCATTCCGAATCTCCTCGTGACGTTCGGGATCTCATCCGGGACTCCGAAAAACATTCGGGTTACTGCATATACATATCTTCACAACCCTAGCGTCACCGAACCTTAAGTGTGTAGACCCTACGGGTTCGGGAGACATGCAGACATGACCGAGACGGCTCTCGAGCAATAACCAACAACGGGATCTGGATACCCATGTTGGCTCCCACATGCTCCACGATGATCTCATCGGATGAACCACGATGTCGAGGATTCAATTAATCCCGTATACGATTCCCTTTGTCAATCGGTATTTTACTTGCCCGAGATTCGATCGTCGGTATCCCAATACCTCGTTCAATCTCGTTACCGGCAAGTCACTTTTCTCGTACCGTAATGCATGATCCCGTGATCAAACACTTTGATCACATTGAGCTCATTATGATGATGCATTACCGAGAGGGCCCGGTGATACCTCTTCGGCAAGCGGAGTGACAAATCCCAGTCTCGATCCGTGTCAACCCAACAGACACTTTCAGAGATACCTGTAGTATACCTTTATAGTCACCCAGTTACGTTGTGACGTTTAGCACACCCAAAGCACTCCTACGGTATCCGGGAGTTACACGATCTCATGGTCTAAGGAAAGGATACTTGACATTGGAAAACTCTAGCAAACGAACTATGCGATCTTATGCTATGTTTAGGATTGGGTCTCGTCCATCACATCATTCTCCTAATGATGTGATCTCGTTATCATTGACATCCAATGCCCATAGTCAGGAAACCATGACTATCTGTTGATCAACGAGCTAGTCAACTAGAGGCTTACTAGGGACACGTTGTTGTCTGTTATTCACACATGTATTACGATTTCCGGATAACACAATTATAGCACGAATAAAGACAATTATCATGAACAAGGAAATATAATAATAATGCTTTTATTATTGCCTCTAGGGCATATTTCCAACACATCATATGTTTTCTCCTTGCCGTGAGCCACACATAGTAAATTGTACCATCATGCTCTCTCGGGATTCTATTCCTTGGACTAAGTCGCATATACTACCTTTGTCGCAAAATATAGTGTATACATATTTTTTTGGTCAAAGTTTGTTGGTGTAATTACCTACCCCTTCTGTTTTGGAGATTGTCGTCAGAAACATTAAGGGAGCGATTTGTTTGCTACTGCACACAAAGATAAATAGTCCCTGGAGTATTGGGAAGATTGTCATAATCTTCCGAGAAGTTTGCTATAAACTTCAGTGAAAGTCTTCTGCGATGTAGAGAAGATTAATAGATTTTGAGGAGTTTGATTTCGAGAGGATTGCGTGTCAGAGATGAGCCCCCAAAAGGACCGCTGACGTGAAAGCAATTGGTAAGCGAGGTGTTCGAGAAGAAATGACTACAGGCGTGAAGATTGAAGACGAAGTGAAGACGTGGCATTTCTTTCGTCGTTTCATTTATTCCTTGAGTCGTAGGACCATCGTACTATTAAGAGGGGTATAAGTATTTTCAGACATATGCCTGTTGTGATGCTTAACTGAAACCTATCCTATAAGAGTTGAGAGAAATCTCTTTGTGTTTCGATACATTTACTTGTCAGCCAGAGACGAAGATCTTCTAAGCTGCGAGAGAAATGCTTTGAACCAAGGAGTCAGCTTTACTTATTCCTCAAGTAAAGTTGTCATGTGCGCTCAAAATCCGACTATTTATAATGTGCCAGTTGGCCATTGGCTGGACCGCATGTCCTAAATGGTCATTTCCCTTTTGGGAAGACTGTGGCTATAAATAGTCACCCCGCACCAACGTTATTCGTTGACTGCTCTACTCGAGATTCTGATAAGATTGATTGAGCAACCCTCTCTGAGAGATTTGAGTTCAAAATCCACTAAGAGAAAATCAAGAGTCAATACTTAGATAGTGGTTGAGTATCACAGTAGATATGAGTTAAGAGTTCTTGTGCCTATTACTCTTGAGAGTTGCTAACTCTCTAGGCGGCTATGCGTCAACTTGAGTGATGAAGATTAATTGTCGTCTCCAAGTCAAAGTCTTCAGCAACTAAGTTATTATGGTTTGTGAAGAAAGTCTGTCGAAGGTTTGGAGATTGCCGAGAAGAATCTACCACGAGTAAAATCAATTGAAGTCTGCTCAACTTCACGTTGAGGAGAATAGGAAGGAGAGAGGTTTGCTCCTGTTTCAATCACAAGTTCCTCCAACCAGACGTAGCTCTTTTGCAGAAGAGCGAACTGGTCCACCAATTCTTCTGTCGCCAACAAGCACCACTTGTTATTTCTCAGTCCGTATTTATGTTTAATAATTCTTTCTCGGCTGAATTGTGTATCTTGTGTTGTTCTTTGGTTTAATTGCACCTGGTCTCCTTTCAATCAAATCCATTAGTATTGTGACTATGTTATGTGTTGGAAATATGCCCTAGAGGCAATAATATTTGTATTATTATATTTCCATATTCATAATTATAGAGTTTATATTCTATGCTATAATTCCTATGATCCTAGAAGATGCAATTCAGTGAAAAACTCATATGCACGTGTGGAATGATAAACGGTTAAATAAAAGGTTCCTAGTCTTGCCTCTAGGAGTAGCTCAAGTGTAGTTGGTGATCACGTTTTCCTGATCTTATGATGTCGTTAAGTGTTAAATGATAGTCCTAAAACAAAATTGAGATTATGACGTTGGAAGAATGATCATATTGAATCGACCCAAATTTATCTGTTATGAATTGAGTTAATATCATCTGCAATCAATTGTAATAACACAGAGTGTTAATGTGTGATTTTGCTCCTTAGACCATGATAGTATCATAGTCACTTCTTACAGTATGGTGGACTTTGGGGTTGCTCAACAATCATCTGTAACATGGTGATCATAACAACAACTTACAGGCTCATCAGAAAGTTTGACAAGGGACTAGATAGCCCGAGAGGGGGATTTGCTCCTCCGACGATGGAGAGATATTCTTAGGGCCCTCTCGGTGTGATGACATCCATCACCGTCTGGCCAAACACAGATTACTATGTTACAGGGATGCCGGAACACAACAACGAGAAAGAATAACAAAATTGGTAACGAGGATAATGGTATAGTGTGCATGTGATGAGGATACCGATGCTTTTGGGGTTTTGTGAAGTATCACGAAGCAAAGGGAACATCACATTATAACCACATGTTCACTCAAATATCATTCATGTGCTCATATGGATCAACATGGAGTCCCGCTGTCAGTCATTGAACGAAGGGGTTTCATTCATGTCTATGAGTTACCGAGCCTACGATGTCACAAGCTTAAGGAAATCACGACCTACAGAGTTTTATTGGGACGGTACTGACAAGAATATATTTGTGGAATATTTTCATAAATATTCAAAATAGTTTCGAGAGGACCTAGAAGCGTTTTGGGGTCATCAGAAGGGTTTCAGAGTTTATCGAGCAATACCGAGTATTCTTGATAATTAATATATAGGTGGAAAATGTTTCGGTGATGTTAAAATATATAAAAAGTGTCTAATAATCATTAGAAGGATTTAATATTTAATTTAATATCAACGGGCCCAAAAAGGCCCAGTGGTGGAAGGCAACTTGCACTGGTACGTGTTGGTGATATACAAACGGTTTTTAACCCCTTTACACGACGACATTTGGAACCGTCGCCAAGTGAGTGTGGGCGATAGGGGGGTCCTTCCCGCACGACCCAGAAATCGTTGGGGATAGGCCCTCCTGGGACATAGGCTGGGGCCGTGTGCGGTCAGGCGAGGCATCGAAACCCAATCATTTCTGTTCGTATGTACATCCCGCACGGTGAATCCCAAAAAAACATTTCCGTTCGTATGTATATCACACAAAGTCAATCCAAGGAATACGTTTCCGTTCTTATGTATATCCCACACAGTCAATTCAGGGAGAACCTTTCCGTTTGTATGTACATCCCACACAGTTTTATGTATACGCTTGTGTGTGAAAGGTGTAACTATCACACACGCTCTGCCTTGGTTAACTGTTTGCTTTTATGAACTACATCACACACGATTTGATGTAAAAAACTGTTTGACATTGGGCTATCCATCACAAGCGCTTTTACTGCCAGAACCGTCTGCAAAGTTCGATGACCGTCTGTTCACTTTTTACATCGCACACGCTGTTTTCTTTCTAACCGTGTGCACATTATTTTATTAGCTCATGTATATTTTTATTTTGCCTGTAATTTATTATTCAAATTGGAAATTTTGAAATATGAAACGTGCAATTCAAATTATCAGCACAATGGTTCAACAACGAATCCATAAATAAATTTGCCAGTACAATATGTTCAGTAATTACAGAATTAGGCAACAATTAACTATGATGGACCACAATATTTAAAGGTGGTAAAGGTGAAGAGACAAGTGTAAATTATTTTGACTGCCGATGGTGTTGAAGAAGCGGAATGCCCATAATGTGCCTTCCTGCATGCCATAGGCACAAACCACTTTTGTCCAACCCCTTGTGACGATCGCCCGCCCATCCTTCACCGCCTTCAGGAAGACTTCTAGAGCATTATCATGGTAGCATGAATTATATACTTTAACCTTAGTTGCCTCCACTCCGGTCATGTAGTTTGCAAGGTAATCATCAGTAAATAGCTTCGGAAACCACAGAAAAGAGAAAAAAATATCAGATACTGAGGTCTAATAGAGTAACTTGTTGTGGGCAGGGGGAAAAGACAACACATTACTTACCATCCTAAAGTTCACTGTTGTCTTGGACAAAGTGTAAATAAAGAGCTTAATTCCAATCACCCGTTTCTTTCGCCTAACTATCTTTCTTAGTTTCCTCACTTGACGTTTGTTCATGAATATCTCATTGACCCATACGCAAAAGGGATCGAAACGTGGATCAGTACCGCTCGTATATGTACCTACGAGCAACCAGTAAATGTTAGAAGCTAAACTGAGATTGCACAAATGATGTAAATACAACTACCTATGTTCCTAAGTACAAGTTTTTTTTGAGATTTCAATATGAACTACATACAGATGTATAGAATTATAGATATAGTTTAGATTAGAATCTAGATTCACTCATTTTGCTCCTTATGTAGTCTATATTGGAATCTCTAAAAATACTTATATTTAGGAATAGATGGTGTACAAGACATGGGATGCAGCTAACCTCGACGGCAAACAACAACATCGCCCATTGTAGCCCTATGTAAGTACATGGAAAGCCAATGTTAACTACAACAGGGTTAACATCCACAAAAAATAGCAAATGGTAATAAAACGACAACATCTATAGTAATATCTTCATTGCGAAAGAGTAGCACTGTAGCAAAGGGACGGACTAAAAAATGGATACAATTGTTAATTGCAACAGGCTTAATAACATCCTAATTCATGTTTTGTAAGTTTGTAGCCATTGAAATACAACTCTTTAAAAGTGGATACAACTGTTAATTGCAACAGGCTTAATGACCATTGAAACCCGTACTGATAAAAATGCAATTGGCAGAGTTAAACATCATAGGGCAGGTGCTGCCAGAGCAGATAATGGCCTAGTTGTCTATAAAAAAGGTAGGGAAAATAGCTAAAACATGTTAGGCATGTTTACTACAACATGCTTAATACATCGACCATACAAAACATCGCCATTAATTGCAACTGGTATTGGTAAGATTGAACTGGTGAGTACATACTTGGTAAGTCCTGAGAGGTAGTTGCTGGGGCACTTCATCTTGGCAAGAACCCGCCCAAAGTCAGCGACGGTGGAGGCGAGCTGTTCCTCTGGGTCGAAGCGTGGATCAGTGGCACTGACATGTGTACCTACAGGCAACATGTAAATGGTAGAAGTTAAACTGAAATTGCACAAATGGTATGAAATACCGTAAGACATGGGATGCAGCTAACCTCGACGGCAAACTACAACATCGACCGTTATGACCCTGCGTAAGTACATGGACAGGCATGTTAAGTACAACAGGTTTAGCATCCACTAAAAATAGCAAATGGGTAGCATCTCTAGTGATATCCTGAGTCATGTATTGTAAGTTTGTTGCTGTTATTGGTGAAATTGAGCTGCACACGGTAATATTTGAACATCACACAGTGTGCAGTACTGAAATAAATAAGGCTCGAACATGCTTAATACATCAACCGTACAAATCATAGCCGTTGCAAGTGGTATTGGTAAGATTTAGCTGGTCAGATCTTACCTATTAAGTCCTGGGGGGTAGTCGCTGGAGCACTTCATCTGGGCCAGAGCCTGCACCATGTCGGCGGCAACGGCGGAGGCGAGGTGTTCCTCCGGGTCAACACGCACAGCGGCCATCACACCATGGACCGCCATCAGCTCCTGGCGATGGGGATTTGAAAGCATGAGGGTGTTTCGTAAGCGCCGTATTTAAGCAATCAGGTCGGGGCCGTGATAGAGATTGGTGGGTTACCTGACTGGATCCGAGCAGTACGTAGATGTGGTTGAAGCTGTGGTTGCGGCGGAGGCGATTTGAGATGCCGGTAGGGGGAGGCGCGAGGGGGGGGGGGATACTGAGGGTGGGGATGTGGTTGGAGGAATAAATTCTAAAATCGTGTGTGAGAAAAAAGAAAGTTGAAAGTTGAAACTTGGGCAGAGGAAACACATAACGCAGACGAAGCGCGTAAAATACTCGCGTGCGAGAAAAAAAGTTGGCAGATCCCGTCTCCAAAAAAAATGTACACGTGTAGTTGATTTTTTCAATCAATCGTACGCCTGGTTTATTAGGAAACATCGCACAGGTAACTGACTTATGGATCATTAATGCAAAAAACACAGACGGGTACGACATAGAAACCGTGTGTTTTGTGGTCTTCTAATGATTAACGCAAAAAAACGCACACGGGTACACATGCTAATCAACGCTCAAAGCCTCAAAGGATGCTCTTACCGATATTGTACGTTAATACTACAAACTTAAAGTACTATTGGCAGTTTTCTCTAATACTACGAACTTAAACTACTTCTCACATGCTGCCACCGGGCATGCTGGCCAGACGCCGGTGTTCTCCTTCCCGGCCTTGTAGGCGGCAACCCACCATGCTTCGATCTCCGCCAAGCTCTCCTCACCACGGCGTGCGACCTCTTTTTTCTTGCGGCGACATGACTCTCTTTTCTTGACTACTTTCTACCTTTTCCGCTCCTTCTATGTGGCTTTGGCTGCCTCTAGATCCACCACCCATTCGGCCATGGCAGCCTCAAAGTCCGCCCTTGTAACTGTCTAGCCGTCGGCGGCGATGAACTTGGCGCGGCGAGATGCCATCGCTTCCTTACCATGTGTGCGGTCGCGGGCGGCGAGGAATGCGGGGCGGCGGGATGCCATCACTTCCTTACCAGTTACTGTGCGCCGCGATGCCATGGACAACGCCTGGAGAGAGCTCTGGGACGGAGGGGCCGGGAAGCCGTACAGTGCGGTGGTATTCAAGAGCTCAGCGACAAACGACAACATAAATTTGGCTTCCCTTACAATTTTGCTCGTTCATTATCGCACACAGTTCATCTTCGTCGCTTCCAGAAACAGTGTGTGCTGAGCCTATTGTGTGTTGCGTTATGATTGGCCGGAACCCCAGCCACGCGGATCGCGCGTGTGCACCGTAGGATGCGCCGCGATTGATCGGCAATATACATCCCTCACATCACACCCGTGCACCTGTAGCTGGATTGGATTTATATGCGCTAAATGCCTAGAAAATGCACATAATCCCCTAAATATGGTAAATGAGCCCGGAAAAATGCCAAATTTGAACACGGTGATTTGCAGGGTGTATGTTCGTCGTAGAAAAAAACTCCAGGGCAAAGAATGAAGAAAATTTGAATTCCCCTTCAATCTTGGTGTCGGTGTACTAAAGTAGGGGTACCTTAGTACCCCAGACTTGTGCACGGGCAGTTGTAGCGCCCTGCGGCAAGGCCCGCCCAGGAAGCGCCAAGAGAAGACCAAGCATTCAAGACAAGGCCCCCGGCAAGAAGAGCTTGCCGGGCCAAGAAGACAAGGCCCCCGGCAAGAGGAGCTTGCCGGGCCAAGAAGACAAGACCCCGGCAAGAGGAGCTTGCCGGGACGACTGAGCCCATGTAAGGCCATCCAAGAACAAAGTATACGAGACAGAAGATCGAGACCCCGACAAGAGGAGCTTGTCGGGAAGGCCGAACCCAGGCACCACAAGAGAAGCCCGCCACGGCACGCCATGCGCCCCGGCAAGGCTTGATAGCCGGCAAGCTGTCAGGCACAGGAAGACGACCCCCGCGGCAAGCCACTTGCCGCGGCAAATCGCCACCTCAGGACTGCGCTCCAGCTCGCCCGCCCACGCGTCGCCCCGGGGCTTCCCCCAAGGGCACGTGGCGGGGCACCGCGCAGCCTGGGGCATGCGGTGGCATGCAGCCGCCATCGTGGCGAGCGGTGGCGCACCTAACGGTCCGCCTCGGTGCTGTCCGGGCGACCGTGACGGGCATTTAATGCCCTTGTCCCCTACCGTCAGAAGTAGGTATGATAGCACTGTGCCGCACTGTAGCGCCACCGTTCCCGCACTATTACAGCTACCACCTCTTTTACACTTTTACCCCTTTCTCTTACGTTGACACCTGTCGGTGACCCCTTTGCGCTATAAAAGGAGGCCCGTGTGCAACGTAGAGGAGGTTCCGGGGGTTTCGAGGTTCGGAGGTTGGGAATCCAGACAGCCATACGCTCGGTGCAGCTAGCTCTCCAAGCTCCCGAGCTCCCCAGTTCAATACAACCAAGCAGGAGTAGGGTTTTACGCGTCCATCGCGGCCCGAACCTGGGTAAACCGCCCGTGTGCTCGCCTCGATCTGCTCTCTGTGCTCCCTCCGCCCCCCTCACCGGACAACGAAAGGGGCTCCGGCCCCATAGGTGCTCGCGGGGGACGCGGTCCGCCCCGACATCTTTGGCGCGCCAGGTAGGGGGACAGCCCGCTCCTGCGGATCCCAGGATCCGTCCAGTCGAAGCAGGTGTCCCCGGTAAGCCTTGCTCCGGCGAGCAGATCAGCAGTCTGAACGCTGAGGAACAGTCCGCTCCTGCGGATCCGAGGATCTGTCCAGTCGAAGCGGGGGTTCCCGACAAGCTTTGGCATTCCTTCCCACGGGCTCGTGTGCGGCCCTCCTCGAGTATCCACTCACGCAGAGACTGGGCAAGAAGCAGCTGCTCCTTGAGGAGGACCGCCTTCTGGCCGCTGGGCGAACGATTCGCCTCCAGCGAACTCTGCGCCGCTCCCGTAGCCGCAGAAGTTAGCGCCAGAAGTCACGAGAAAGGCGACCTCGTTCCCCGGCGCGCCTCGTCCGCCGGGGTGCCGAACGAGTTGACGCCGACCGTGGGAGGAGTCTTGCCAGCGCGGTTGCCGGAACCCATTTCCGCCAACCATCCTCTCTGCCCAAGTCTTGCCGCAGTTGCATGTGATCCTTGGCGCAGAGAGGGGCGCGGATCCCCAAGCTTAACTACGCCTAGCTCCGGAGGGTCGTGAGGCCCTGCGCCTTCACCTACCCCCAGGATGGGCTGGATGCTGCCCAAGGAGGTTTTACCCTACCGGGCGGCAAGCGATAAGAAAAGATAAGTTGCCGGAGCTCGAGCAATTTCCCCATCAATTTTTAAGAGTTATCTCCCTCGAACGACCGAGCCTTGGTTGAGAGGCCTGAGCGCGGAAGGACCGGCACGAGACTGGTTGCGCCCTCATTTCGTTTCGAGTCCGCTCAACGACTTGAGTGTGCTACACCCCGAGTAGCGTCCTCACTTTGTTTCGAGCTCGCCCGGCACCCTAAGCGTGCTGCGACCGCAGTCGCACCGCTTACTTTGCCTTGAGCCTGCTCAACAACCTGAGTGAGCGGCAACCAGCCGCGGCGAGGTTTCTTGCCGGTGGTAGCCCCGCCAGCGGGTCGCTGACGTCCCGCACTCGGCGCCCGTGGCAAGGCGGAGGCCTACGCCGGCAAGCCCCCGAAAGCGTAGGGCGGAAACAAACAAGGCGCCGGTCAAGTAGAGGAGATAACAGTGCGATGCATTGCCTAAGATAAAAAGTTATATTACAAAATGCCTTACTGCTGCTCTGACCAGCCGTTTCCATGGCATATTTAACAGCGGCAGGGAAAGGAGATAAAAGAAAGGGGCGGAGTGGGACCGTGGCCGCCTCGCTCCTCCAATAGAAGCGGAGGAAGGGCAGGCGACTGGGGCCGACCCACTGCATCGACCCGCGCCGGCCCGACTCCCTGCCTCCGCCGCCGCGACTCCGAGTGCATGAGGACCGCGTGGTGGGCGCGCAGAACCGAGGCGACGGGTGGGACGACCTCTCCCCATCCCGTGATTATGGGGAACGGACGCCTCGAAAGCCGCGCCTCACCCCCGTTCATTTATCGAGCCGCGCCTCCGCACCTCCCTCCACTTAAAGAGGGAACGGGCGTTTCGCCCCCACGACGCCGCGATAAGCGCGCGCCGCCTGGGGAAGGAGCGACGGGTGCGGAGTTAAGGAGCAGCGCGACCAAGGCCATGCGTGCCCGTGCACTGTTAGGGCCTGGCCCAACGACGCTCGGCACCGTGTGTGGCCCAGGCCCGGGGGCTCCTGTCGGTGTACTAAAGTAGGGGTACCTTAGTACCCCAGACTTGTGCACGGGCAGTTGTAGCGCCCTGCGGCAAGGCCCGCCCAGGAAGCGCCAAGAGAAGACCAAGCATTCAAGACAAGGCCCCCGGCAAGAAGAGCTTGCCGGGCCAAGAAGACAAGGCCCCCGGCAAGAGGAGCTTGCCGGGCCAAGAAGACAAGACCCCGGCAAGAGGAGCTTGCCGGGACGACTGAGCCCATGTAAGGCCATCCAAGAACAAAGTATACGAGACAGAAGATCGAGACCCCGACAAGAGGAGCTTGTCGGGAAGGCCGAACCCAGGCACCACAAGAGAAGCCCGCCACGGCGCGCCATGCGCCCCGGCAAGGCTTGATAGCCGGCAAGCTGTCAGGCACAGGAAGACGACCCCCGCGGCAAGCCACTTGCCGCGGCAAATCGCCACCTCAGGACTGCGCTCCAGCTCGCCCGCCCACGCGTCGCCCCGGGGCTTCCCCCAAGGGCACGTGGCGGGGCACCGCGCAGCCTGGGGCATGCGGTGGCATGCAGCCGCCATCGTGGCGAGCGGTGGCGCACCTAACGGTCCGCCTCGGTGCTGTCCGGGCGACCGTGACGGGCATTTAATGCCCTTGTCCCCTACCGTCAGAAGTAGGTATGATAGCACTGTGCCGCACTGTAGCGCCACCGTTCCCGCACTATTACAGCTACCACCTCTTTTACACTTTTACCCCTTTCTCTTACGTTGACACCTGTCGGTGACCCCTTTGCGCTATAAAAGGAGTCCCGTGTGCAACGTAGAGGAGGTTCCGGGGGTTCCGAGGTTCGGAGGTTGGGAATCCAGACAGCCATACGCTCGGTGCAGCTAGCTCTCCAAGCTCCCGAGCTCCCCAGTTCAATACAACCAAGCAGGAGTAGGGTTTTACGCGTCCATCGCGGCCCGAACCTGGGTAAACCGCCCGTGTGCTCGCCTCGATCTGCTCTCTGTGCTCCCTCCGCCCCCCTCACCGGACAACGAAAGGGGCTCCGGCCCCATAGGTGCTCGCGGGGGACGCAGTCCGCCCCGACACTTGGTGATTTACCTCTCGAAAGCATGGAACTTCCTCGGTGATGGTTCGATTTATGAAGGGCGTGCATTACGACATAAGCCAAACCTTCTCAATTTTTTACCAGGGCATGGTGAGGTCAAATGGCACACCATGCCAGGCTTCATGTTTATTATTCATGCTGGAATTGTATTGATCAGAAACTTAAATACATGTGTGAATACATAAAAAAATACCGTGTCCCTAGTAAGCCTCTACTAGACTAGCTCGTTGATCAAAGATGGTTAAGGTTTCCTAACCATAGACAGGTTTTGTCATTTGATAACGGGATCACATCCTTAGGAGAATGATGTGATGGACAAGACCCATTCGTTAGCTTAGCATATTGATCGTTCAGTTTACTGCTATTGCTTTCTTAATGTCAAATACATATTCCTTTGATTATGAGATTATACAACTCCCAGATACCGGAGGAATACCTTGTGTGCTATCAAACGTCACAACGTAACTGGGTGATCATAAAGATGCTCTACAGGTATCTCCGAAGGTGTTTGTTGAGTTGGCATAGATCAAGATTAGGATTTGTCACTCCGAGTATCGGAGAGGTATCTTTGGGCCCTCTCGGTAATACACATCATAAGAAGCCTTGCAAGCAAAGTGACTAAGGAGTTAGTTGCAGGATGATGTATTACGGAACGAGTAAAGAGACTTGCCGGTAACGAGATTGAACTAAGTATGAAGATACCGATGACCGAATCTCGGGCAAGTAACATACCGATGGACAAAGGGAATTACACATTTTGTCATAAGGTTCATCTTCGCAGAATATGTAGGAGCCAATATGGGCATCCAGGTTCCGCTATTGGTTATTTACCGGCGAGGTGTCTCGGTCATGTCTACATAGTTCTCGAATCCGTAGGGTCCGCACGCTTAAACGTTCGTTGACGATATATTATTATTTGAGTTATGTATGTTGGTGACCGAATGTTGTTCGGAGTCCCGAATGAGATCACGGACATGATGAGGAGCTCTGAAATGGTCCAGAGGTAAACACTGATATATGGGATAATAGTGTTTGGTCTCAGGAAGGGGTTCCGGATGTTTACCGAAATGTCTGGGTACGAGAACACTTTGTTTGGGCCAAAGGGGAAAGCCCATGAGGCTTTTGGAAAGTGCAAAAGGGAGTTTTGCGGAGACTAGAGGTATGACACCAGGGAACCGGCCGTCTAGGCCCAGATACCGGGAACCTTGGCGTCTAGCCCTGGAGTCCGAGAAGGACTCTTGCCTTTCGGGCAAAACCGACTTTGAGGAGGCTTTTGCTCCACGTTTCGACCCCAGGGCTAAACACATAAATAGAGGGGCAGGGCTAGCACCCATGACACATCAAGATTCACCAAGCCATGTGTTGGCAACCCCGTCCCCTCTAGTTTATCCTCCGTCTAGTTTCTGTAGTGCTTGGCAAAGCCCTGCAGAGATTGTTCTTCATCACTGAGGGAGTCCTGGATTAGGGGGTGTCCGGACAGCCGGACTATAACCTTTGGCCGGACTGTTGGACTATGAAGTTACAAGATTGAAGACTTCGTCCCGTATCCGGATGGGACTTTCCTTGGCATGGAAGGCAAGCTTGGCAATACGGATATGTAGATCTCCTCCCATTGTAACCGACTCTGTGTAACCCTAGCCCCCTCTGGTGTCTATATAAACCGGAGGGTTTAGTCTGTAAAACAACAACAATCATACCACAGGCTAGCTTCTAGGGTTTAGCTTCTCTGATCTCGTGGTAGATCTACTCTTGTACTACCCATATCATCAATATTAATCAAGAAGGAGTAGGGTTTTACCTCCATCGAGAGGGCCCGAACCTGGGTAAAAACATCGTGTCCCTTGTCTCCTGTTACCATCTGCCTAGACGCACAGTTCGGAACCCCCTACCCGAGATCCGCCGGTTTTGACACCGACATTGGTGCTTTCATTGAGAGTTCCTCTGTGTCGTCGTCATCAGGCTTGATGGCTCCTTCGATCATTGTTGGCGATGCAGTCCAGGGTGAGACTTTTCTCCCCGGACAGATCTTTGTATTCGGCGGCTTTGCACTACGGGCCAATTCGCTTGGCCATCTGGAGCAGATTGAAAGCTACGCCCCTGGCCATCAGGTCAGGTTTGGAAGCCTAAACTACACGACCGATATCCGCGGAGACTTGATCTTCGACAGGTTCGAGCCCCTGCCGAGTGCGTCGCACTGTCATGATGGGCATGATTTAGCTCTGCCGCCGAACAGTGCCCTGGAGGCCACACCCGCATCCACTCTGACCTTTAGTTCGGAGCCAACTGCGCCGACCAAGGGCGGGTGGCTAGACCCCGCCGCGGAGGATGCAGTCTCGACGGCGATCGAGCCGAACACCAGCCTTATCCTTCGTGAGGCATGTAACTCCACATTGCCGGACTCTTCTCCGGACTCTGAACCCTCCACACCCCTGCCAATCGAATCTGATTGGGTGCCGATCATGGAGTTCACCGCCGCGAATATCTTTCAGCACTCGCCCTTCGGCGACATACTGAATTCACTAAGGTCTCTCTCTTTGTCAGGAGAGTCCTGACCGGATTATGACCGGCAGGACTGGGATGCGGATGACGAAGAAAATCGACACCCACCCACCACCCACTTCATAGCCAGTGTCGATGATTTAACTGACATGCTAGACTTCGACTCCGAAGACATCGACGGTATGGACGACGATGTTGGAGACGAATAGGAACCAACGCCTATAGGGCACTGGAAAGCCACCTCGTCGTATGACATATATATGGTGGACACACCCAAAGAAGGCAATGACGACGAAACAGCGGAGGATAACCCCTCCAAGAAGCAACCCAAGCGCCGACGTCAGCGGCGCCGCTCTAAGTCCCGCCAGAGCAAAAATGGTGATTCCGGCACAGGAGATAATAGCACTCCGGACAGTGCCAAAGACAGCCCCCTCCAGCAAGATTCAGCGCAGGAGGATGGAGAAGCCAGCCCTCATGAGAGAGCGGCGGACAGAGAGGAAGAGGATGACAATTACATGCCTTCCTCCGAAGACGAGGCAAGCCTCGACGATGACGAATTCGTCGTGCCTGAGGATCCCATTGAGCAAGAGCGCTTCAAGTGCCGGCTTATAGCCACGACAAATAGCCTTAAGAAGAAGCACCAGCAGCTTAGAGCTGATCAGGACTTGCTAGCCGACAGATGGAGTGAAGTCCTTGCGGCCGAGGAATATGAACTCGAACGCCCCTCTAAGAGCTACCCAAAGTGCAGGCTGCTACTCCGATTAGAGGAGGAAGCATCTAAACCTACATCTCCAGCGTATGACACGGCCGACCGGCCACCTCGTGGCCGCGACAGAGAGGCCTTTCGGCCCACAACTCAAGCTGCACCCCGACGTCACTCAAAAAATACCAAGGCATGTGGAAACGCGCTAGACCTGTGAGATATGTTGGAGGACAAACAAAGCAAACAAGATCGATCTACGGATCGCGTGGGTGTCCCACAGCACGAGACGATAACCGTCACGCCGGATACAGCAAAAGTAAATCCGTCTGGGGCGAACACAGCAGACAAAACTCATTTGAGCTACGTCATGATATAGCCCAGTACAGAGGCACCGCACACCCGCTATGCTTCACAGATGAAGTAATGGATCATCAAATCCCAGAGGGTTTCAAACCCGTGAATATTGAATCATACGATGGTATGACAGATCCTGCGGTATGGATTGAGGACTACCTCCTCCATATATCCACATGGCCCGCGGCGATGATCTACACGCCATCAAATACCTCCCACTCAAGCTTAAAGGGCCAGCTCGGCACTGGCTCAACAGCTTGCCAGCAGAATCCATTGGGTGTTGGGAAGACCTGGAAGCCGCATTCCTCGACAACTTCCAGGGCACCTATGTGCGACCACCAGATGCCGATGACCTGAGCCACATAATTCAGCAGCCAGAGGAATCGGCCAGACAATTCTGGACACGGTTCCTAACCAAGAAAAATCAAATCGTCGACTGTCCGGACGCAGAGGCCCTAGCGGCTTTCAAGCATAACATCCGCGATGAGTGGCTTGCCCGGCACCTTGGACAGGAAAAGCCGAAATCTATGGCAGCCCTCACGACACTCATGACCCACTTTTGCGCGGGAGAAGACAGCTGGCTGGCTCGTAGCAATAACATGTCAAAGAACCCTGGTAATTCGGATACCAAGGACAGCAATGGCAGATCACGTCGCAACAAGCACAAGCGCCGCATTAACAGCGACAACACTGAGGATACAACAATTAATGCCGGATTTAGAGGCTCTAAACCCGGTCAGCGGAAAAAGCCATTCAAAAGAAGCACTCCGGGCCCGTCCAGCTTGGACCGTATACTCGATCGCTCGTGTCAGATACATGGCACCCCCGAAAAGCCAGCCAACCACACCAACAGGGATTGTTGGGTGTTCAAGCAGGCCGGCAAGTTAAATGCCGAAAACAAAGACAAGGGGCTACATAGCGACGATGAAGAGGAGCCCCTACCGCCGAACAATAGAGGACAGAAGGGTTTCCCCCCACAAGTGCGGACGGTGAACATGATATACGCAACCCACATCCCCAAGAGGGAGCGGAAGCGTGCGTTAATGGACGTGTATGCGTTGGAGCCAGTCGCCCCAAAGTTCAACCCATGGTCCTCCTGCCCGATTACTTTCGATCGCAGGGACCACCCCACTAGTATCCACCACGGCGGATTTGCCGCATTGGTTCTAGACCCAATTATCGACGGATTTCACCTCACTCGAGTCCTCATGGATGGCGGCAGCAGCCTGAACCTGCTTTATCAGGACACAGTGTGCAAAATGGACATAGATCCCTCAAGGATCAAACCCACAAAGACAACCTTTAAGGGTTTCATACCAGGTGTAGAGGCCCATTGCACAGGCTCAGTCGCACTTGAAGTGGTCTTCAGATCCCCGGATAATTTCCGAAGCGAGGAGTTAATCTTCGATATAGTCCCGTTCTGTAGTGGCTATCATGCACTGCTCGGGCGAACCACATTTGCAAAGTTCAATGCGGTGCCGCACTATGCATACCTCAAGCTCAAGATGCCAGGACCTCGGGGAGTCATTACAGTCAATGGAAACACCGAGCGCTCTCTCCAAACAGAGGAGCACACGGCGGCCCTCACAGCGGAAGTACAAAGCAGCCTCTCAAGGCAATTCTCCAATCCGGCAATAAAACGTCCGGACACCGTCAAGCGCGCTCGGAGTAACCTACAACAAGACCGCCTGGCACATGCCAAGCAAGCGTAGCAATGCGGCCCCAACCCTAGCCCTAGCAAAATGGCGAAATCCGTGCTACCGTACATAACTACGCTCTGAAAATACCATGGGCACAGGGGGAGGGGCATGACCACGGCACGCCCCAAAACATGGCTCAACCGCACTAGGGGCTGCCGATTTTATCATTTTTTCTTACTCTCAGGACTTTACTCTCCGGAATACCTGCTCGGCAGTACAATTGCCGAACACACGATACAACAACCAGGGAGGCAGAAAGCTACGTCGCACTATGGAACTCCCAGGTGGTCTCTATAACGAGCAAAATACCTGTTTTACATACCATTCCGCAGCTCACCCCTGGAGGGGACATGTCAAATAGTCCCATCTCCCGCTTATCGCAGTATTTGTATCATTCTGCTTTTAATGCACCTTTCTCGAATAAACAATGCTTAGTTTCAGTCTATTATTGCATGCTCTATTCATTCCTTTTTATGTATATATGTTCATTCATGACATTCAGCACCCTTACACTTTGGTACGGCTAATACGCCAGGGGCTCAAGCACCCCATAATACGGCGTGAGAAGTCCGAACACTTTCACAAGTGCGGCACTCCGAACTTATATCATTATATGCATCAGCTCCGAATCATGTCTTTGGTCAATAGTTGGGTTTACCCGGCTCCCATGTTTTGGTACCTTACGTTCCGCTATATCGGCTAAGGTAGCACTGGGAGAACTACTGCGATTGTGCCCCGGTTCAGCTGGGCTAAGCACCATAGTAGAGAAAGCTAAAACTGACTGTCATGATAGGGCGAGAGCTGGTCGCCGTTCGAGAGGTTTCGAGTCCCTAAAGACTTATGCCGCTTAGAGCGAGGAGTCGGCTTTGTCCGGCCTAGGCGTGTATAGCGCCCCGAACTCAGTCTTCCGAACACTAGGGGCTTCGCCGAAATTTAAAATTATAGAATTCTCTGGCTACGTGAGAATGATAACGCATTATAGTCCGATTGCCTTGTTCGTTGTGCTGAGCACCTCCCTCGAAGGACCCAAGAATGGGAAAAAGAGTGCTCAGGTTTAATCCCAACACCCCAGCACTCGTGGCATGGGGGTAGAAGCCGACGACTCGCCATCTCTCAGATTTAATAAACGGCCGCATAGAAGGTAATATTTTAAATTAAAACAAGCGTTGCATAGCGCACATGAACAAGTTTTCAGCGTACATGATCACACGAGCGAGTTTACTCAAATATTACATCTTTCGAACATTCATCCGCCACAAGGTGGGCACCCTTCAGGACACCTTCATAGTACATCTCAGGGTGGCGATGCTCCTTGCCCTGCGGTGGCCCATCCTTCACTAGCTGCTCCGCGTCCATTTTGCCCCAGTGTACCTTTACACGAGCAAGGGCCCTGCGGGCGCCCTCGATGCAGACGGAGCACTTGATAACCTCAAGCCACGGATAGGCATCCGCCAGCCGCCTCACCAGCCCGAAGTAGCTCCCAGGCATGGCCTCTCCAGGCCACAACTGGACTATGAGACCCTTCATGGCCTGTTCGGCCACCTTATGGAGCTCGACGAGTTGCTTCAGTTGGTCGCTCAAGGGCACCGGGTGTCCGTTCTCAGCATACCGAGACCAGAACACCTTCTCCGTCGAGCTCCCTTCCTCGGCCCGGTAGTAGGTGGCGGCATCGGATACGCTGCGGGACAAATCTACAAATGCTCCTGGAGAGCTCCGGACTCGGGTAAGTAACAAGTAATTTGTTGGAAATATGCCCTAGAGGCAATAATAAAAGCATTATTATTATATTTCCTCATTCATGATAATTGTCTTTATTCGTGCTATAATTGTGTTATCCGGAAATCGTAATACATGTGTGAATAACAGACAACAATATGTCCCTAGTGAGCCTCTAGTTGACTAGCTCGTTGATCGACAGATAGTCATGGTTTCTTGACTATGGACATTGGATGTCATTGATAACGAGATCACATCATTAGGAGAATGATGTGATGGACAAGACCCAATCCTAAACATAGCATAAGATCGCATAGTTCGTTTGCTAGAGTTTTCCAATGTCAAGTATCCTTTCCTTAGACCATGAGATCGTGTAACTCCCGGATACCGTAGGAGTGCTTTGGGTGTGCCAAACGTCACAACGTAACTGGGTGACTATAAAGGTATACTACGGGTATCTCTGAAAGTGTCTGTTGGGTTGACATGGATCAAGACTGGGATTTGTCACTCCGCTTGACGGAGAGGTATCACCGGGCCCTCTCGGTAATGCATCATCATAATGAGCTCAATGTGATCAAAGTGTTTGATCACGGGATCATGCATTACGGTACGAGAAAAGTGACTTGCCGGTAACGAGATTGAACGAGGTATTGGGATACCGACGATCGAATCTCGGGCAAGTAAAATACCGATTGACAAAGGGAATCGTATACGGGATTAATTGAATCCTCGACATCGTGGTTCATCCAATGAGATCATCGTGGAGCATGTGGGAGCCAACATGGGTATCCAGATCCCGCTGTTGGTTATTGCCCGAGAGCCGTCTCGGTCATGTCTGCATGTCTCCCGAACCCGTAGGGTCTACACACTTAAGGTTCGGTGACGCTAGGGTTGTGAAGATATGTATATGCAGTAACCCGAATGTTGTTCGGAGTCCCGGATGAGATCCCGGACGTCACGAGGAGTTTCGGAATGGTCCGGAGGTAAAGAATTATATATAGAAAGTGCTGTTTTGGCCATCGGGACAAGTTTCGGGGTTATCGGTATTGTACCGGGACCACCGGAGGGTCCCGGGGGTCCACCGGGTGGGGCCACCTGCCTCGGAGGGGCCCCATGGGCTGTATGAGGAAGGGAACCAGCCCAAAGTGGGCTGGTGCGCCTCCCCCCCAAGGGCCCATGCGCCTAGGGTTGGGGGGGGGGAACCCTAAAGGGGGCGCCCCCCTTGCTTGGGGGGCAAGTCCCCCTCCCTGGCCGCCGCCCCCCCTAGGAGATTCCATCTCCTAGGGCCGGCGCCCCCCCAAGGGGCTATATAAAGGGGGGAGGGGAGGGGGGCTGCGCACCCTTTGCCCTGGCGCCTCCCTCTCCCTCTCCAACACCTCCTCCTCCTCCGTAGAGCTCGGCGAAGCCCTGTCGGAGTACTGCGGCTCCACCATCACCACGCCGTCGTGCTGCTGCTGGAGTCTTCTTCCCCAACCTCTCCTTTGCCTTGATGGATCAAGAAGAAGGAGACGTTACGCTGACCGTACGTGTGTTGAACGCGGAGGTGCCGTGCTTTCGGTGCTAGGATCTCCGGTGATTTGGATCACGGTGTGTACGGCTACTTCATCCCCGTTCGTTGAACGCTTCCGCTCGCGATCTACAAAGTGGTATGTAGATGCAATCTCTCTCTCCCATGACTCGTTGCTAGATGAACTCATAGATGGATCTTGGTGAAACCGTAGGAAAAATTTTAATTTTCTGCAACGTTCCCCAACAGTGGCATCATGAGCTAGGTCTATGCGTAGTTCTCTATTGCACGAGTAGAACACAATTTGTTGTGGGCGTAGATGTTGTCAACTTTCTTGCCGCTACTAGTCTTATCTTGCTTCAGCGGTATTGTGGGATGAAGCGGCCCGGACCAACCTTACACGTACTCTTACGTGAGACCGGTTCCACCGACTAACATGCACTAGTTGCATAAGGTGGCTGGCGAGTGTCTGTCTCTCCCACTTTAGTTGGAGCGGATTCGATGAAAAGGGTCCTTATGAAGGGTAAATAGAAGTTGACAAATCACGTTGTGGTTTTCACGTAGGTAAGAAAACGTTCTTGCTAGAACCCTAATTCAGCCACGTAAAACTTGCAACAACAATTAGAGGACGTCTAACTTGTTTTTGCAGCAAGTGCTTTGTGATATGATATGGCCAAAGTTGTGATGTATGATGAATGATCTATATGTGATGTATGAGATGTTCATGCTATTGTAATAGGAATCACGACTTGCATGTCGATGAGTATGACAACCGGCAGGAGCCATAGGAGTTGTCTTTATTTTTTGTATGACCTGCGTGTCATTGAGAAACGCCATGTAAATTACTTTACTTTATTGCTAAACGCGTTAGCCATAGTAGTAGAAGTAATAGTTGGCGAGCAACTTCATGGAGACACGATGATGGAGATCATGATGATGGAGATCATGGTGTCAAGCCGGTGACAAGATGATCATGGAGCCCCAAGATGGAGATCAAAGGAGCTATGTGATATTGGCCACATCATGTCACGTTTATTATTTGATTGCATGTGATGTTTATCATGTTTTGCATCTTGTTTACTTAGAACGATGGTAGTAAATAAGATGATCCCTCATAATAATTTCAAGAAATTGTTCCCCCTAACTGTGCACCGTTGCGACAGTTCGTTGTTTCGAAGCACCACGTGATGATCGGGTGTGATAGATTCTAACGTTCACATACAACGGGTGTAAGACAGATTTACACACGCAAAACACTTAGGTTGACTTGACGAGCCTAGCATGTACAGACATGGCCTCGGAACACAGAAGACCGAAAGGTCGAGCATGAGTCGTATAGAAGATACGATCAACATGAAGATGTTCACCGATGTTGACTAGTCCGTCTCACGTGATGATCGGACACGGCCTAGTTGACTCGGATCATGTAATACTTAGATGACTAGAAGAGGGATGTCTATCTAAGTGGGAGTTTATTAAATAATTTGATTAAATGAACTTTATTATCATGAACTTAGTCTAAAATTTTACAATATGTCTTGTAGATCAAATGGCCAACGTAGTTCTCAACTTCAACGCGTTCCTAGAGAAAACCAAGCTGAAAGACGATGGCAGCAACTATACGGACTGGGTCCGGAACCTGAGGATCATCCTCATAAATGCCAAGAAAGATTATGTCCTACGAGCACCGCTGGGTGACGCACCTATTCTCCCTGCAGAACAAGACGTTATGAACGCTTGGCAGTCACGCTGCGATGATTACTCCCTCGTTCAGTGTTGCATGCTTTACAGCTTAGAGCCGGGGCTCCAAAAGCGTTTTGAGAGACATGGAGCATATGAGATGTTCGAAGAGCTGAAAATGGTTTTTCCAAGCTCATGCCCGGGTCGAAAGATATGAAGTCTCCGACAAATTCTTTAGCTGTAAGATGGAGGAAAATAGCTCTGTCAGTGAACACATACTCAAAATGTCTGGGTTGCACAACCGCTTGACTCAACTGGAAGTTAATCTCCCGGATGAAGCGGTCATTGACAGAATCCTCCAGTCGCTTCCACCTAGCCACAAGAGCTTTGTGATGAACTACAATATGCAGGGGATGGTAAAGAGCATTCCTGAGGTATATGCTATGCTGAAATCAGCAGAGGTAGAAATCAAGAAGGAGCATCAAGTGTTGATGGTGAATAAAACCACTAAGTTCAAGAAGGGCAAGGGTAAAAAGAACTTCAAGAAGGACGGCAAGGAAGTTGCCGCGCCCGGTAAGCAAGTTGCCGGGAAGAAGCCAAAGAATGGACCCAAGCCCGAGACTGAGTGTTTTTATTGCAAGGGAAGTGGTCACTGGAAGCGGAACTGCCCCAAATACTTAGCGGACAAGAAGGCCGGCAAAACAAAAGGTATATGTGATACATGTAACTGATGTGTACCTTACCAGTACTCATAGTAGCTCTTGGGTATTTGATACCGGTGCAGTTGCTCACATTTGTAACTCAAAACAGGAGCTGCGGAATAAACGGAGACTGGCGAAGGACGAGGTGACGATGCGCGTCGGGAATGGTTCCAAGGTCGATGTGATCGCCGTCGGCACGCTACCTCTACATTTACCTACGGGATTAGTTTTAAACCTCAATAATCGTTATTTAGTGCCAAGTTTGAGCATGAACATTGTATCTGGATCTCGTTTAATTCGAGATGGCTACTCATTTAAATCCGAGAATAATGGTTGTTCTATTTATATGAGAGATATGTTTTATGGTCATGCTCCGATGGTTAATGGTTTATTCTTAATGAATCTCGTACGTGATGATACACATATTCATAGTGTGAATACCAAAAGAGTTAAAGTTGATAACAATAGTCCCACATATTTGTGGCACTGCCGCCTTGGTCACATAGGTGTCAAACGCATGAAGAAGCTCCATTCAGATGGACTTTTAGAGTCTCTTGATTATGAATCATTTGACACGTGCGAACCATGCCTCATGGGTAAAATGACCAAGACTCCGTTCTCAGGAACAATGGAGCGAGCAACCAACTTATTGGAAATCATACATACCGATGTGTGCGGTCCAATGAGTGTTGAGGCTCGCGGTGGCTATCGTTATGTTCTCACCCTCACTGATGACTTGAGTAGATATGGGTATGTCTACTTAATGAAACACAAATCTGAGACCTTTGAAAAGTTCAAGGGATTACAGAGTGAGGTTGAAAATCAACGTGATAAAAGGATCAAGTTTCTACGATCAGATCGTGGAGGAGAATACTTGAGTCATGAATTTGGCACACACTTAAGAAAATGTGGAATAGTTTCACAACTCACGCCGCCTGGAACACCTCAGCGTAATGGTGTGTCCGAACGTCGTAATCGCACTCTATTAGATATGGTGCGATCTATGATGTCTCTTACCGACTTACCGCTATCTTTTTGGGGCTATGATTTAGAGACTGCCGCATTCACTTTAAATAGGGCTCCGTCGAAATCCGTTGAGACGACACCGTATGAATTATGGTTTGGGAAGAAACCTAAGCTGTCGTTTCTAAAAGTTTGGGGATGCGATGCTTATGTCAAGAAACTTCAACCTGAGAAGCTCGAACCCAAGTCGGAAAAATGCGTCTTCATAGGATACCCGAAAGAAACTGTTGGGTATACCTTCTACCTCAGATCCGAAGGCAAGATCTTTGTTGCCAAGAATGGATCCTTTCTAGAGAAAGTGTTTCTCTCGAAAGAAGTAAGTGGGAGGAAAGTAGAACTTGATGAAGTGTTACCTCTTGAACAGGAAAATGGCGAAACTCAAGAAAACGTTCCTGAGGTGCCTGCACTGACTAGAGAGGAAATTAATGATGATGATCAAGATACTTCTAATCAAGCGCCTACTGAAATTCGAAGGTCCACAAGGACACGTTCCGCACCATAGTGGTACGGGAACCCTGTCTTGGAAATCATGTTGTTAGACAACGGTGAACCTTCGAACTATGAGGAAGCAATGGCGGGCCCGGATTCCGACAAATGGCTGGTAGCCATGAAATCCGAGATAGGATCCATGTATGAAAACGAAGTATGGACTTTGACTAACTTGCCCGTTGAACGGCGAGCCATAGAAAATAAATGGATCTTTAAGAAGAAGACAGACGCGGATGGTAATGTGACCATCTATAAAGCTCGGCTTGTCGCTAAGGGTTATCGACAAGTTCAAGGAATTAACTATGATGAGACTTTCTCACCGGTAGCGAAGCTGAAGTCTGTCCGAATCATGTTAGCAATTGCCGCATACTATGATTATGAGATATGGCCAATGGACGTCAAAACGGCATTCCTTAATGGTTTCCTTAAGGAAGAATTGTATATGATGCAGCCGGAAGGTTTTGTCGATCCTAAGAATGCTGACAAGGTGTGCAAGCTCCAACGCTCGATTTATGGGTTGGTGCAAGCATCTCGGAGTTGGAACATTCGCTTTGATGAGATGATCAAAGCGTTTGGGTTTACACGGACTTATGGAGAAGCCTGCGTTTACAAGAAAGTGAGTGGGAGCTCTGTAGCATTTCTCATATTATATGTAGACGACATACTTTTGATGGGAAATGATATAGAACTCTTGGACAGCATTAAGGCCTACTTGAATAAGAGTTTTTCAATGAAGGACCTTGGAGAAGCTGCTTATATATTAGGCATCAAGATCTATAGAGATAGATCGAGACGCCTCATAGGTCTTTCACAAAGCACATACCTTGATAAAATATTGAAGAAGTTCAATATGGATCAATCTAAGAAAGGGTTCTTACCTGTGTTACAAGGTGTGAAATTGAGCTCAGCTCAATGTCCGACCACGGCAGAAGATATAGAAGAGATGAGCGTCATCCCCTATGCCTTAGCCATAGGTTCTATTATGTATGCCATGTTGTGTACCAGACCTGATGTAAACCTTGCCGTAAGTTTGGTAGGAAGGTACCAAAGTAATCCCGGCAAGGAACACTGGACAGCGGTCAAGAATATCCTGAAGTACCTGAAAAGGACTAAGGAAATGTTTCTCGTTTGTGGAGGTGACGAAGAGCTCGTTGTAAAGGGTTACGTCGACGCTAGCTTCAACACAGATCTGGATGACTCTAAGTCACAAACCGGATACGTGTATATTTTGAATGGTGGGGCAGTAAGCTGGTGCAGTTGCAAGCAAAGCGTCGTGGCGGGATCTACATGTGAAGCGGAGTACATGGCAGCCTCGAAGGCAGCACATGAAGCAATTTGGGTGCAGGAGTTCATCACCGACCTCGGAGTCATACCCAATGCGTCGGGGCCAATCAAGCTCTTCTGTGACAACACTGGAGCTATTGCACTTGCAAAGGAGCCCAGGTTTCACAAGAAGACCAGGCACATCAAGCGTCGCTTCAACTCCATTCGTGAAAATGTTCAAGATGGAGACATAGAGATTTGTAAACTGCACACGGATCTGAATGTCGCAGATCCGTTGACTAAACCTCTCCCTAAGGCAAAACATGATCAGCACCAGAACTCTATGGGTGTTCGATTCATCACAATGTAACTAGATTATTGACTCTAGTGCAAGTGGGAGACTGTTGGAAATATGCCCTAGAGGCAATAATAAAAGCATTATTATTATATTTCCTTATTCATGATAATTGTCTTTATTCATGCTATAATTGTGTTATCCGGAAATCGTAATACATGTGTGAATAACAGACAACAATATGTCCCTAGTGATCCTCTAGTTGACTAGCTCGTTGATCGACAGATAGTCATGGTTTCCTGACTATGGACATTGGATGTCATTGATAACGAGATCACATCATTAGGAGAATGATGTGATGGACAAGACCCAATCCTAAACATAGCATAAGATCGCATAGTTCGTTTGCTAGAGTTTTCCAATGTCAAGTATCCTTTCCTTAGACCATGAGATCGTGTAACTCCCGGATACCGTAGGAGTGCTTTGGGTGTGCCAAACGTCACAACGTAACTGGGTGACTATAAAGGTATACTATGGGTATCTCTGAAAGTGTCTGTTGGGTTGACATGGATCGAGACTGGGATTTGTCACTCCGCTTGCCGAAGAGGTATCACCGGGCCCTCTCGGTAATGCATCATCATAATGAGCTCAATGTGATCAAAGTGTTTGATCACGGGATCATGCATTACGGTACGAGAAAAGTGACTTGCCGGTAACGAGATTGAACGAGGTATTGGGATACCGACGATCGAATCTCGGGCAAGTAAAATACCGATTGACAAAGGGAATCATATACGGGATTAATTGAATCCTCGACATCGTGGTTCATCCGATGAGATCATCGTGGAGCATGTGGGAGCCAACATGGGTATCCAGATCCCGCTATTGGTTATTGCCCGAGAGCCGTCTCGGTCATGTCTGCATGTCTCCCGAACCCGTAGGATCTACACACTTAAGGTTCGGTGACGCTAGGGTTGTGAAGATATGTATATGAAGTAACCCGAATGTTGTTCGGAGTCCCGGATGAGATCCCGGACGTCACGAGGAGTTTCGGAATGGTCCGGAGGTAAAGAATTATATATAGAAAGTGCTGTTTTGGCCATCGGGACAAGTTTCGGGGTTATCGGTATTGTACCGGGACCACGGGAGGGTCCCGGGGGTCCACCGGGTGGGGCCACCTGCCTCGGAGGGGCCCCATGGGCTGTATGAGGAAGGGAACCAGCCCAAAGTGGGCTGGTGCGCCTCCCCCCCAAGGGCCCATGCGCCTAGGGTTGGGGGGAACCCTAAAGGGGGCGCCCCCCTTGCTTGGGGGGCAAGTCCCCCTCCCTGGCCGCCGCCCCCCCTAGGAGATTCCATCTCCTAAGGCCGGAGCCCCCCCAAGGGGCTATATAAAGGGGGGAGGGGAGGGGTGGCTGCGCACCCTTTGCCCTGGCACCTCCCTCTCCCTCTCCAACACCTCCTCCTCCTCCATAGAGCTCGGCGAAGCCCTGTCGGAGTACTGCGGCTCCACCATCACCACGCCGTCGTGCTGCTGCTGGAGTCTTCTTCCCCAACCTCTCCTTTGCCTTGCTGGATCAAGAAGAAGGAGACGTTACGCTGACCGTACGTGTGTTGAATGCGGAGGTGCCGTGCTTTCGGTGCTAGGATCTCCGGTGATTTGGATCACGGTGTGTACGACTACTTCATCCCCGTTCGTTGAACGCTTCCGCTCGCGATCTACAAAGTGGTATGTAGATGCAATCTCTCTCTCCCATGACTCGTTGCTAGATGAACTCATAGATGGATCTTGGTGAAACCGTAGGAAAAATTTTAATTTTCTGCAACGTTCCCCAACATAATTCACTTTCACATGCTTGCTTTGCATATTGAATGCCTTACCCGCCGCTATCTTCTTCATTGCCTCAATTTTCTGGAGGGCTTTTTAGGCTTCGGTCTTGGCAGACTTGGCGCTCTCGAGGGCCGCAGCGAGCTCGGACTCGCGAGTCTTCGACTCAAGCTCCAAACTCTCATGATTTTTCATGAGAGCTTGGAGCTCTTGCTGCACCTCGGCAACCCGCGCCTCTTGATTCCCCCACTCGCTGCACTCCGCGGTCGCTTTATCTTCGGCCTCGGATAGTGCTCGCTTCAGGGTCGCCACCCCGGTCGTGGCCCCTAGCACATCAATAACGTTCCTATCATTTTCTGCAACTGCATATTTTTTATATACACACATAGACAAGGCATTACGTACCTTGGTTCTCCTCGAGCTGCTTCTTGGCAAGGCCGAGCTCTTTCTCGGACCGCTCGAGGTTCTACTTCAGCGCATCAACCTCCGCAGTCAGTGCGGCAGAGGTTAGAAGCGAAGCCTGCGCACGCATATCGACATAATTATGTTAGTCTCCTGTGAATATTATTAGATCCTCTATCCGGCTTTTCTTTGTGAACACCGAACAGAGCATCAGGGGCTACTGTCTATGCGGTAATATTTTCACATATTTTTTACATACCTCAAAGCCCGTCAGAAGGCTAGCACAAGCTTCAGTCAGCCTGCTTTTGGCGGACTGAACTTTCTGGATCACCGCACTCATAATAGTGCGATGCTCCTCGTCGATGGAGGCACCGTTAAGCACCTCCAGCAAGTCATCCGGTGCCTCCGGTTGGATGGAGGTCACCGGCGCAGTAGGCTTACCCTTCTTAGCGGAGGGCCGCCTGCCGGACTCCGGAACCGTTGAAGGTTCCGGTGCGGTGTTCGGCCCAGGGCTGGACTTGGAGCCCCTGGGAGTCTTGCCCCCCTTGCGCCTGAGGTCCGGGATGTCGCCTTGAGGCGCCCCCAGGACTGCCTCCCCTCGGTTTGGAACCCCTTGGGACAATACCTCGGCATTGTCCGTAGGGCGAGGGGAAGAGGCGGCCGGAAGTGAAAGGCTATTCACATCCGACGAATCCAAGGAGCCGCTCGACGACACGTCGAGCCGGGCTCGGGGTGGACTGCATGATTATATTTGGCATTAGGAAAAGCTGTGTCAATAAAGGAACGCTATGAGTCACTCTGGTGTCCGGATACTTACGACTTCGCCAGGGGCTTGGCCCTGGGTGGCCACTCCTATTCGCTATCGGTGGCGTTGATGGAGTAGTCCGGAGGAAGGGTCCTTCCCTTCTTGGACCCTCCGGCCTCCCTAGCTGGGGCGGCCTTCCTTTTCTTCTCTCCCCCTGCTGGAGGGGAAGAAGCCTCTTTTCCCTCCTCCTCGTCTTCGTGGGAGGAGTGCGCCTCGGAGTCATCGGCCGATGAGACCGACACCACCAGGCGCCGGGAACTCTTCCGGGTTCCCGTGGCCTTCTTCTTGGCCTTCTTCTCTGGCACCACGTAAGGTGCCGGAACTAGCAGCTTCGCCAAGCGGGCGTCTGCTGGGCCTTCGGGCAAAGGAGCAGGACAGTCGATTTGTCCGGCCGTCTCCTGCCTGTCCTGTCAAAGGTACGGGAGCTTAGATCCCGCATAGAGTCAAACTATGAAAAACGAGTATCCTGTAAAAGGTAAAACAGCTTACCACATAGGCTTGGCGCTTCGCGCAGAATCCGCGATCCTCGGTAGTGGGAGGGGGAACCTCGGCGCCCTTGAATAGCACCTTCCAGGCATCCTCGTGTGTTGTATCGAAGAGCCTGTTCAGAGTTTGGTGCTGGGCCGGGTCGAACTCCCACAAGGTGAAAGCCCGTCATTGACACGGGAGGATCCGGCGGATGAGCATGACCTGGACTACGTTGACAAGTTTGAGCTTCTTGTCCACCAGGTTTTGGATACATGTTTGGAGTCCGGTCAGCTCTCTCGAATTACCCCATGACAGGCCCTTCTCTTGCCAGGAGGTGAGCCGCGTGGGGATGCCAAATCGGAACTCGGGGGCCGCTGCCCATTCAGGGTCACACGGCTCGGTGATGTAGAACCACCCCGATTGCCACCCCTTTATGGTCTCCATGAAGGAGCCCTCGAGCCATGTGACTTTGGGCATCTTGCCCACCATGGCGTCTCCGCACTCCGCCTGGCGGCCACTCACTACCTTCGGCTTGACATTGAAGGTCTTCAGCCATAAGCCGAAGTGGGGCTTGATGCAGAGGAAGACTCGCACACGACGATAAACACCGAGATGTTGAGGATGAAGTTCGGGGCCATATCGTGGAAGTCCAGGCCGTAGTAGAACATGAGCCCCCGGACGAATGGGTGGAGAGGGAAGCCTAGTCCGCAGAGGAAATGGGTGAGGAACACCACCCTCTCATGGGGCCTGGGGGTGGGGATGAGCTGCCCCTCATCTGGGAGCCGGTGCGCGATGACGTCGGGAGGGTATCCGACTCTCCTTAGCTTTTTGATGTTTCCCTCCGTGACGGAGGAGACCATCCACCTGCCTCCCGCTCTAGACATGGTTGGAGAAGGCTGAGGTGGGAAATGCGGACTTGGGCGCTGGAGCTCGATTGTGCGAAAACGGATGAGCAAAGGAGGAAGAAGGCGTGGATGAAAAGGTGAATCCTTATCCCTTTATATGGGCGGACGAAATTATGCGTCCCCACCAGCCTGGTAAAACTCGCTTATCCCCCAAGCGCCGTAATCAATGGCACGGTTGGGTTACCCATGCCCGTATTAATGAGAATCCCGTGATAAGGGGACACGATCTTTGCTTCGACAAGACGTGCCAAGGAAACCGCCTCGCAAAACGCGCTGAGGTGGGACAGTAAAAAACGATTCAAATGAAAGCTTGGCTGTGGTGTGATGTCACGCTACAGAATACGTCAGCAGATTAGATTTGTGAAAATGTTACTCTCTCTCTACGGTGGTATGTGGAACTTGTTTTGCAGAGCCGGACACGATCCTTGTGTTTAAAATCTTCTATGAAGTATTCGGAGGAGGAACCCGCCTTGCAATGCCGAACACAATCTGCGCGCCGGACTCGTCGTCATTGAAGCCTGGTTCAGGGGCTACTGAGGGAGTCCTGGATTAGGGGTGAAGGAAATATGCCCTAGAGGCAATAATAAAGTTATTATTTATTTCCTTATGTCATGATAAATGTTTATTATTCATGCTAGAATTGTATTAACCAGAAACATAATACATGTGTGAATACATAGACAAATACAGTGTCACTAGTATGCCTCTACTTGACTAGCTTGTTAATTGAAGATGGTTATGTTTCCTAGCCATAGACATGAGTTTTCATTTGATTAACGGGATCACATCATTAGGAGAATGATGTGATTGACATGACCCATTCCTTTAGCTTAGCACTCGATCGTTTAGTATGTTGCTATTGCTTTCTTCATGACTTATACATGTTCCTATGACTATGAGATTATGCAACTCCCGTTTGCCGGAGGAACACTTTGTGTGCTACCAAACGTCACAACATAACTGGACGATTATAAAGGAGCTCTACAGGTGTCTCCAAAGGTACATGTTGGGTTGGCGTATTTCGAGATTAGGATTTGTCACTCCGATTGTCGGAGAGGTATCTCTGGGCCCTCTCGGTAATGCACATCACTTAAGCCTTGCAAGCATTACAACTAATGAGTTAGTCGCGGGATGATGTATTACAGAACGAGTAAAGAGACTTGCCGGTAACGAGATTGAACTAGGTATTGAGATACCACGATCGAATCTCGGGCAAGTAACATACCGATGACAAAGGGAACAACGCAAGTTGTTATGCGGTCTGACCAATAAAGATCTTCGTAGAATATGTAGGAGCCAATATGAGCATCCAGGGTATTGGTTATTGACCGGAGACGTGTCTCGGTCATGTCTACATAGTTCTCGAACCCGTAGGGTCCGCACGCTTAACGTTACGATGATAGTTTTATGTGTTTTTATGTACCGAAGGTTGTTCGGAGTCCCGGATGTGATCACGGACATGACGAGGAGTCTCAAAATGGTCGAGACATGAAGATTGATATATTGGAAGCCTATGTTTGGATATCGGAAGTGTTCCGAGTGAAATAGTGATTTTACCGGAGTACCGGAGGGGTTACCGGAACCCCCCGGAGGCTATTGGGCCTTATGGGCCCAAGTGGAGGAAGAGGAGAGGAGGGCCAAGGGGCAGATGCGCGCCCCTCCCCCCAAGTCCGAATTGGACAAGGAGGGGGGCGGCGCCCCCTTTCCTTCCCCCTCTCTCCTCCTTCCCTCCCAAGTCCTATTCCAACTAGGAAGGGGGGGGTCCTACTCCCGGTGGGAGTAGGACTCCTCCTGGCGCGCCCAAGCCTGGCCACACCTCTCCCCCTCTTGCTCCTTTATATACGGGGGTAGGGGGGCACCCTAGAGAAAACAATTGATCGTTTGATCTTTTAGCCGTGTGCGGTGCCCCCCTCCACCATAGTCCACCTCGATAATACTGTAGTGGTGCTTAGGCGAAGCCCTGCGTCGGTAGAACATCAACATCGTCACCACGCCGTCATGCTGACGAAACTCTCCCTCAACACTCGGCTGGATCGGAGTTCGAGGGACGTCATCGGGCTGAACGTGTGCTGAACTTGGGGGTGTCGTGCGTTCGGTACTTGATGGTCGGATCGTGAAGACGTACGACTACATCAACCGCGTGGTTATAACGCTTCCGCTTTCGGTCTATGAGGGTACGTGGACAACACTCTCCCCTCTCGTTGCTATGCATCACCATGATCTTGCGTGTGCGTAGGAATTTTTTAAAAATTACTACGTTCCCCAACAAGGGGGTGTCCGGACAGCCGGACTATAACCTTTGGTCGGACTGTTGGACTATGAAGATACAAGATTGAAGACTTCGTCCCGTATCCGTATGGGACTTTCCTTGGCGTGGAAGGCAAGCTTGGCAATACGGATATGTAGATCTCCTCCCATTGTAACCGACTCTGTGTAACCCTAGCCCCCTTCGGTGTCTATATAAACCGGAGGGTTTAGTCCGTAGAACAACAACAATCATACCATAGACTAGCTTCTAGGGTTTAGCCTATCTGATCTCGTGGTAGATCTACTCTTGTACTACCCATATCATCAATATTAATCAAGCAGGAGTAGGGTTTTACCTCCATCGAGAGGGCCCAAACCTGGGTAAAAACATCGTGTCCCTTGTCTCCTGTTACCATCTGCCTAGACGCACAGTTTGGGACCCCCTACCCGAGTTCTGCTAGTTTTGACACCGACAATCACCAATCATCACCACGCCATCGTGCTGCCGGAACTCATCTACAACTTCGCCCCTCTTGCTGTATCGAGAAGGCGAGGACGTCATCGAGCTGAACGTGTGCGCAACGCGGAGGTACCGTATGTTCGATACTTGATTGGGATGGACCGTGAAGGTGTACGACTACATCAACCGCATTGATAAATGCTTCCACTTAGCGATCTTCAAGGGTATGAAGATGCTCCCTAATAACCCGCAAGTATAGGGGATCGCAACAGTGTTCGAGGGTAGAGTGTTCAACCCAAATTTATAGATTCGACACAAGGGGAACCAAAGAATATTTGAAGGTATTAGCAGCCGAGTTGTCAATTCAACCACACCTGGAGATTAATTATCTGCAGCAAAGTGATCAGTAGCAATGTAGTATGATAGTTTTCATAATAGTAGTAGCAGCAATGGTAACGATAACAGTGATAGCAGTAATTTTGTAGCAAGTGCAC
The DNA here is from genome assembly GCA_032464435.1 of Aegilops umbellulata. Taxonomy (NCBI): domain Eukaryota; kingdom Viridiplantae; phylum Streptophyta; class Magnoliopsida; order Poales; family Poaceae; genus Aegilops; species Aegilops umbellulata. The sequence goes on along the minus strand of CP136056.1, from coordinate 314,660,682 downwards.
TAGTAATAGCAGTAGTAACTTAGCAAGATCAATATAGGATAAATTCATAGGCATTGGATCGGTAACTTGTTGGATGATATTCATCCTGAGATAGTTATAACCTAGGGCGATACGACACTAGCTCCAGTTCATCAATATAATGTAGGCATGTATTCCGTAAATAGTCATACGTGCTTATGGAAAGAAGTTGCATGACATCTTTTGTCCTACCCTCCTGTGGCAGCGGGGTCCTATTGGAAACTAAGGGATATTAAGGCCTCCTTTTAATAGAGAACCGCAACAAAGCATTAACACATGGTGAATACATGAACTCCTCAAACTACGGTCATCACTGGGAGTGGCCCCGACTAGTGTCACTCCAGGGTTGCCGGATCATAACACATAGTAGGTGACTATAACTTGCAAGATTGGATCTAGAACATGGATATAATCATGATAACATAAACGGTTCAGATCTGAGTTCATGGCACCCGGGCACAAAGTGACAAGCATTAAGCATGGCAAAGTCATAGAAACATCAATCTTAGAAAATAGTGGATACTGGGGATCAGGCCCTAACAAAACTAACTCGATTACAAGATGAATCTCATCCAACTCCTCACCGACCAGCGAGCCTACGATGGAATTACTCACACCCGGTGGGGAACATCATGGAATTGGCGATGGAGAAGGGTTGGTGATGATGAAGAACGAAGATCCCCCTATCCGGAGCCCCAAATGGACTCCAGATCTGGCCTCCCGATGAAGAACAAGAGGTGACTAATACGTTTCATACGTATCTATAATTTTTGATCGTTTCATGCTATTGTATTATCTGTGTTGGATGTTTAATGGGCTTTAATATGCTCTTCTATATTATTTTTGGGACTAACCTATTAACCGGAGGCCCAATGCCAGTTCCTGTTTTTCTGCCTATTTTAGTGTTTCGCAGAAAAGGAATATCAAATGGAATCCAAATGGAATGAAACCTTCGCGATGATCTTTCTTGGACCCAAAGCAATCCAGAAGACTTGGAGTTGAAGTATGGAACGCCACGAGGCGGCCACGAGGCAGGAGGGCGCACCCAGGGGGGTAGGTGCACCCCACCCTCGTGGGCCGCTCGTAGATCCACCGACGTACTTCTTTTGCCTATATATACTCTTATACCCTAGATCGATCAGGGAGAGCCATGAAACCACTTTTCGACCGCCGCAACCTTCTGTACCCATGAGATCCCATATTGGGGCCTTTTTCGGCGATCTGCTAGAGGGGGAATCGATCACGGAGGGCTTCTACATCAACACCATTGCCTCTTCGATGAAGCGTGAGTATTTTACCAATTACCACTGACATTTGGGTCCATAGTTATTAGCTAGATTGCTTCTCCTATCTCTTTGATTCTCAATACAAAGTTCTCCTCGATGTTCTTGGAGATCTATTCGATGTAATACTCTTTTGCGGTGTGTTTGCCGAGATCCGATGAATTGTGGATTTATGAACAAGATTATCTATGAATATTATTTGGTTCTTGTCAGAATTCTTATATGCATGATTTGATATCTTTGCAAGTCTCTTCGAATTATCGGTTTAGTTTGGCCTACTAGATTGATCTTTCTTGCAATGGCAGAAATGCTTAGCTTTGGGTTCAATCTTGCGGTGTCCTTTCCTAGTGACAGTAGGGGCAGCAACGCACGTATTGTATTGTTGCCATCGAGGATAAAAAGATGGGGTTTATATCCTATAGCTTGAGTTTATCCCTCTACATCATGTCATCTTGCTTAATGCGTTACTCCGTTCTGATGAACTTAATACTCTAGATGCATGCTGGATAGCGGTCGATGTGTGGAGTAATAGTAGTAGATGCAGAATCATTTCGGTCTACTTGACACGGACGTGATGCCTATATTCATGATCATTGCCTTAGATATCTTCATAACTATGCGCTTTTCTATCAATTGCTCGGCAATAATTTGTTCACCCATCGTAATACATGCTATCTTGAGAGAAGCCACTAGTGAAACCTATGGCCCCCGGGTCTCTTCCTTATTATATTGCATCTCATTTATTTACATCACATCTCGTTTATTTTGCAATCTTTACTTTCCAATCTATACAACAAAAATACCAAAAATATTTACTTTACTATCTTTATTAGATCTCACTTTTGCGAGTGACCGTGAAGGGATTGACAACCCCTTTATCCTGCTGGTTGCAAGGTTCTTGATTGTTTGTGCAGGTACTAGGTAACTTGTGTGTTGTCTCCTATTGGATTGATACCTTGGTTCTAAAAAACTAAGGGAAATACTTACGCTACTTTGCTGCTTCACCCTTTCCTCTTCAAGGGAAAACCAACGCATGCTCAAGAGATAGCAGTGCCAGCGTCTTCGTCTCATGGATCGTGATAATTCTTTCTCCTTGATTTTTTGTGGAAAAATAGGATTTTATAGCGTCGGTTTTAGGGTCTGCGGGGCCATCAGGTGGGGACAACCCACTTGGGCGCGCCAGGAGGGGGGCGCCCTGGTGGGTTGTACCCACCCAGGTGCCCCCCTCCGATGGATCTTGGCTCCAGAAATTCTTATTTATTGTATAAAAAATCCTCGCAAAGTTTCGTTCCATTCCGAAAACTCTGATTTCTGCACAAAAACAACACCATGGTAGTTTTGCTGAAAACAGTGTCAGTCCGGGGTTAGTTTCATTCAAATCACCCAAATTAGAGTCCCAAACAAGAGGAAAAGCGTTAGGAAAAGTAGATACGTTGGAGACATATCAAGTCCCCAAGCTTAAACCTTTGCTTGTCCTCAAGAAATTCAGTTGATAAACTGAAAGTGAGAAAGAAAAACTTTTACGAACTCTTTTGCTCTTGTTTGCATAAATAAGCTTAAACAACACCCAGGTTTTCAGCGAACATTATAACTAACGATGCCAACAATACCTCTTAAAGATTATATTAACTCATATCAATGACATAATCAGCTAGCGAGCAATAATAAGATATCTCAGACAGCAACACGTTATCAAAACAACCATGATATAATATGACAATAGTGGTATCTCGCTAGCCCTTTCTGAGACTGCAACACATAAATGCAGAGCACCTCCAAAGTTCAAGCAGCGACTAAGCATTGTAATTCATGGTAGAAAAGATCCAGTCATGATGCACCCAACATTAGCTACACACAATGCATAAGCATGACAACATTGCTCTCAGGTTCTGGCGCTTATTTTTGAAGGTGATGACACAACATAAAAGTAAATAGATAGTCCCTTCGCAGAGGGAAGCAGTGATTTCCAGAGGTGCTAGAGCTCAAGTTTCTAAATAGAGGTAAATGATATTTTGAGACATGCGCCCTTCTCATTTACTTCACGACCATCAGTTATGAACATCTTCCATGCTAAGCACGCTAGTGGCGGTTCCCAAGTGATAAAAGTAAAGGTTTTGAGTCCATTGGGAGTTTTTGTTTGATTATTTGTAAGCCTTCTCTGTTTGCAGTTTGGGACTGGGCATCCCTATTACCATCCTTTTCTCGTGCGATGGCGAGTGAATAAACACTCGACCTGAGAATAACCTGCTTATCATGGAACATACCGACCACCTCCTGTCGTTCCATGAACGATCCAGGCAGACAAAAAGGATATTTATTAGAAGCTTTTAGAGGTGGCACATGCAAATTTACTTAGGACTGCAGGGTAATACCGCATATAGGTAGGTATGGTGGACTCATTTGGAATATCTTTGGGTTCAAGGTTTTTGATGTACAAGCAGAATTCCCACTTAGTACAGGCGAAGGCTAGCAATTAGATTGAGAAGCGGCCAGCTAGAGAGCAACAACGGTCATGAACATGCATTATGCATAAGTAACATTGGACACTAGCATGATTAGGATATGAACACCATGAAAATAAATATCATAGAGGCTATGCTGGTTTTGATTCAACTACATGCATGAACATGTGCCAAGTCAAGCTACTCGAACATTCAGAGGAGGATACCATATCATCATACTACATCACAATCATTTTAACTCAATGTTGATATCCAACATAAATCATTATCCACTCCCAGCTACTTATGCATGGCATGAGAAACTATGATCTCTAATTGTTATTGCAAACATGTTTAATCATAATGGCCTGAATCACGGTTACTAGGTTAAACATATTTACACAAACAGAACAAGTCGAGTTCATACTCGTTTCTCTTTGCCATGGCCAGTTCATCGAATATCATCATTATTGCCCTTCACTTGCACGACCGAACGATATGAAAATAATAATGGTGCAAGAGTGTCATGGACTAAGCTGGAATCTGCAAAACATTTTATTCAACAGGAGAAGACAAGGTAAAATGGGCTCTTTATTAGATCAACAGTTATTCATATGAGAGCCACTCAACATTTTCATCGTGGTCTTCTCCTCGGTACAACTCGAATAAAAAGAACAAAAATTCAGAGAAACATACTGAAATATTTTTGGAGTTTTTGGTTTTCTTGAACAAGCAAATAAAAGGGAAAAGCCAAAAGGGGAAAAATTATTTACACGGGAAAGCTCCCAACAAGCAAAAGAAGAACAAGGAAATCTTTTTGGGTTTTCTTTTTAGTGTTACAACTAAGCATGCATAGAAAGTGAACTAACTACAACTAATTTTTTTTTTGTTTTTTCTCAAGTTTTCCAAACACACAAAAAGATAGAAAATAAATCTAAGCATGGGTGGTACAACGAAAAAGTGTGAACACCGACAAATGGAATAAGTGGACATCAATGTAATGTCGGTGAGAAACACGTACTACCCCAAGCTTAGGCTTTTGGCCCAACTTGGTAAGCAGTCAATAGCCTGGATAGTATAGTCGGGGTGCTGAGGAGCGGGCATCCACTCATCCCACTGCTGAGGCTCCTCCTCTGCTGCAGCCAGGTCGTTCCGGTAGGCGATGATATCCGCATGCATAATCTTATATCCGCCCCTGGCAACAGGATCAAACAAAGCAGGAGCAGGCAATGGAATAATATCGCGAGTCCTCACACTAAAAACCAGGTTATATGGAATAGGCATGTCAGGAGAATTGTTATCAGTGAAATGGTGGTGATCCATAGCTGCGCGATCTAGGTAAACTTTGGTAAGAGGGTGATCATGGAGGCATATCTCAACATTGAAGTGAGTCGCCAAACGAGTAGCGAAAATCCCACCATGTATTTTACCCTTGGATTTATTAATATGGAGGCGACGAGCCACAATAGCTCCCAAGCTATAAGTATTGTCGCCCTCTAGTGCACGACGTAAAACAGCAAGGTCTGGTGAACTGAGCGCACCCACCTTCTCTCTAGCAAGCAAGCATTTCATAATGAAAAGAGCAAAGTAATGAACAACAGGAGAATGCAAGCCATCGGCAGTGATAGCTGACACGCCTCTCTCATCTCCCACTGTCGAGGTACGATAAAAGGCCTCAAACTTTGCCGGCCTAGGCTCAGCTAAGCTCGCGTCAGAAGGGATCATGCATATGTTACAAAATTCAGCGAGTGGTATCTGACGGGTTTCAACATATAAACTAAACTGCACCTCAGGTGGATTATTCCTAGGAAGGAAAGTAAAAGTTTGAACAAAGATGTTTGTGAGGAGATGACACTGTTCACATTCAGCTGCGATGAAGTCGGTGAGGCCGGCATTAGTAGCATATTGCGTGAACTCTTGAAGGATTCAGCCTCTTCCATGAACTGGGTATGCGGCCGTTCACACGGCTGTACCTCTGCCAACCTCCGAGGATGAAGATCACTGTTAGACGACTCCCCAATAACACACTTGGAGTTCTTCTTAGAAGCAAACTTTCTAAAGATATTCATCCTTTTCATATGAACAAATATTCTGAAATTTTCAGTCCACAAACTTTTCTCAAGAAAACTTCACAAAATTGATAGCAACTACTCATAGGGATGCATAGAGGCCATAGCAAGCATTCAAACTACTTAGAACTCTAAGAATTCAACATGCAAGCTCATCTACAACAGCACCAAGAGTAGCTAATTATTCAAAATATAAACCACTAAAAAACTAGTTGGACAAACGGTGGAGTTACATACCAAGCAGAAATCCCCCGAAACAGTTTTAGAAATAGAGCTTCGAGCAAAGAGATCGAAACCCGCGGGTTTGAGAGCAAGAACACGGGAGAGAGAGCAATGGTGAATTTTTTCTGGAGGTAAGTGATGATGTGGTGTGAAGGGATAAGTGAGGGGGCCCACATGGGGACCACAACCCACCAGGGCGCGCCTGGGGGTCCTGGCGTGCCCAGGTGGGTTGTGCCCACCTGGTGCACCTCCCTCTAGTATTATTTGCACCAAAAATTCTTAAATATTCAGAAAAAAACCATATTAAATTTTCAGAGCATTCTGAGAACTTTTATTTCTGGGTCATTTTTTATTGCACGGGAAATTCAGAAAACAGACAAAACATGGCATTTTATTTTATTTAACTAATAAAAACAGAAAACAAAGTATAGGGACAGAAGGTAGTGCTTACTAAATTCATCAACTTCATACTTCTAAAAAATGATCCATTAATAAGGTTGATCTAGTCTTATTAACAACCACTTTCGATTAGCATGAAACCGAAGAACTTTCATAAATCACTAAGTTACCTCAACAAGGATATGAATATCCCCAACAATAAGCATTTCAAATTTGTTGTTAATAGTAGGTAGAGGTAGTTGAAAACTTCCAATAGTGATTGTCGGAGATTTTTCAATAACATTAATACCATTCACTTGGAATTGTTTCTTCGGAAAGTTCACTGTATGCTCATTACCATTGATATGAAAAGTGATCTGGCTTTTATGGCAATCAATAATAGCTCCTGCAGTATTCAAGAAGGGTCTACCAAGGATAGACGACATGTTGTCTTCCTCGGGCATCTCAAGTATAACAAAGTCAGTCAAAATAATAACATTAGCAACAACAACGGGCACATCCTCACAAATATCGATAGGTATGGCAGTTAATTTGTCAGCCATTTGCAAAGATATTTCAGTAGGTGTGAGTTTATTCAAATCAAGTCTTTTATATAAATAGAAAGGGATAACACTAACACCATCTCCTAAATCACATAAAGCAGTTTTCACATAATTTCTTTTGATAGAGCAAGGTATAGTTGGTATTCCCGGATCTCCATGTTTTTAGGTACTCCATCCTTAAAAGTATAATTAGCAAGCATAGTGGAGATTTTAGCTTTAGGTATTTTTCTCTTATTAGTGATGATGTCTTTCATGTACTTTGCATAAGGAGGCATTTTCAAGATATCAGTCAAGCGAGTACGCAAAAAGACTGGCCTCAGCATTTCAGCAAAGCGTTCAAATTCTTCATCATCTTTCCTTTTAGTAGACTTAGGTGGAAAAGGCATAGGTTTTTGAACCCACAGTTCTCTTTCTTTACCATGTTTTCTAGCAATGAAGTCTCTTTTATCATATCTTTTATTCTTAGGTTGTGGGTTATCAAGATCAACAGGTGGTTCTATCTCAACATCATTGTCTGGTTCTTTATTATTTGGTTGAGCATCTTCATGAACCTCATCATTATCTTTTTCATTATAATAAGGTGAGTGTTCATTACCAGACTGAGTTTCAGCATCAGAGATAGAAGTTTCATTATCATTATCAGAAGGTTTTTCTATTTCAGGTTCACTAGAAGCATGCAAAGTCCTATAATTTTTCTTCTTCTTTTTCTTTCTAGAAGGACTAAGTGCTTCAGTGTTAACTCTTTGTGAATCTTGTTCAATTCTTTTTGGGTGTCCCTCAGGATAAAGTGGTTCCTGAGTCATTTTACCTCCTCTAGTTGCTACTCTAACAGCAAAGTCATGTTTATTATTATTCATTTCATCAAGCAATTCTCTTTGAGATTTAGCAACTTGTTCTAACTGAGTTTGAACCATAGAAGCATGCTTTCCAACGCCTCTAACATCATTTGAAATTCTAAATAACAAGTCACTCAAGCGAGCAATCATATCAGAATTGTATTTCAATGTTTCATAACATTTACATTGAAGTGATCTCATTTTCTAATGTAGTTTTCAAACTCATAAAGGCATTGTCTAGGGTGCATATCGTGAGAACTTTCATTATCATTGAATTTCATTAGAGAATTTAACTCTAATAGGAGGTAAATTTTTGACATCCTCAGCTTTAATACCTTTTTCCATCATAGATTTCTTTTCCTGTTGCATATCTTCAGGGCTCAGATATAATATACCCCTCTTCTTGGGAGTGGGTTTAACCGGTTGTTCAGGAAGAGTCCAATCATCATAGTTTTTCAATACATTATTCAATAATACTTCAGCTTGCCCAACGGTTCGTTCCCTGAAAACACAACCAGCACAACTATCTATGAAATCCCTAGAAGCATCGGTTCGTCCATTATAGAAGATATCAAGTATTTCATTTTTCTTAAGAGGATGATCCGGCAAAGCATTAAGCAATTGGAGAAGCCTCCCCCAAGCTTGTGGGAGACTCTCTTCTTCAGTTTGCACAAAGTTAAATATTTTCTATAAGGCATATTATTTCTTATGAGCAGGGAAATATTTTTTAGAGAAGTAATAAAGCATATCCTGGGGACTACGCACACAACCAGGAGCAAGAGTATTGTACCAATCTTTAGCATCACCCTTTAATCAAAATGGAAATAGTTTGAGAATAAAGTAATAGCGAGTCTTCTCATCATGAGTAAAAAGGGTGGCTATGTCATTCAACTTAGTAAGATGTGCCACAACAGTTTCAGTTTCATAACCATGGAAAGGATTAGATTCAACCAAAGTAATTAACTCTAGGTCGACGGAGAATTCATAATCCTTATCATTAATAAAGATCGGTGAAGTAGCAAACTTAGGATCATATTTCATTCTAGCGTTCAGAGATTTTGCTTTATACTTGCATAATAATTTCTCTAGATCATCTCTATCCCTACAAGAAAGAATATCTCTAGTTGTCTCCTCATTCATAACATAACCTTCTGATACCTTAGGCAATTCATATCTAGGAAGGCTAGTTCTAGCAGGTGTTTCAGGAGTTTCAATTTCAAGCTCATCATCAGATTCAACAACATCATGTTGTATTACTCTAGCAATTTGTTCATTAAGAAAGTCACCAAGTGGCACATCATCATTATCAAGCAAGGTACTAGCATCAACATAAGCATTATCCATAGCAAAAGTAGCATGATCAAAAACTTGCGACATATCAAAATTGATAGCATGTGGTGGTGTTGCAAGTTTACTTATGACAGAAGGTGAATCTAAAGCAGAACTGGATGGCAGTTCCTTACCTCCCCTCGTCTTAGAGGGATAAATCTTAGTCTTAGCATCCTTCAGATTCTTCATAGTGATAAATTGATAATAATCCCAAGTGAGTCAACAAATATAGCTATGCTCCCCGGTAACGGCGCCAGAAAAAGGTCTTGATAACCCACAAGTATAGGGGATCGCAAAAATTTTTGAGGGTAGAGTATTCAACCAAAATTTATAAATTCGACACAAAGGGGGCCAAAGAATATTTGAAGGTATTAGCAGCTGAGATGTCAATTCAACCACACCTGGAGTATCTGCAACAAAGTGATTAGTAGTAATGTAGTATGATAGTTTGGTTAATAGTAGCAGCAACAACGGTAACGGTAACAGTGGTAGCAGTAATTTTGTAGCAAATGCAACAGTAACAAGAGCAGTAGTAACTTAGCAAGATAAATATAGGATAAATTCGTAGGCATTGGATCGGTAACTTGTTGGATGATATTCATCATGAGACAGTTATAACCTAGGGCGATACGACACTAGCTCCAGTTCATCAATATAATGTAGGCATGTATTCTATAAATAGTCATACGTGCTTACGGAAAGAACTTGCATGTCATCTTTTGTCCCACCCTCCCGTGGCAGCGGGGTCCTATTGGAAACTAAGGGATATTGAGGCCTCCTTTTAATAGAGAACCGAACTAAGCATTAACACACAGTAAATACATGAACTCCTCAAACTACGGTCATCACCGGGAGTGATCCCGACTAGTGTCACTCCGGGGTTGCCGGATCATAACACATAGTAGGTGACTATAACTTGCAAGATCGGATCTAGAACATGGATATAATGATGATAACATAAATGGTTCAGATCTGAGTTCATGGCACCCGGGCCCAAAGTGATAAGCATTAAGCATGGCAAAGTCATAGCAACATCAATCTTAGAACATAGTGGATAGTAGGGATCAGGCCCGAACAAAATTAACTCGATTACATGATGAATCTCATCCAACTCCTCACCGACCAGCGAGCCTACGAAGGAATTACTCACTCCCGATGGGGAGCATCATGGAATAGACGATGGAGAAGGGTTGGTGATGACAAGGAACGAAGATACCCCTCTCCGGAGCCCCAAACGGACTCCAGATCCGGCCTCCCGATGAAGAACACGAGGTGATGGTGACTCTGTCTCACGGATCGCGATAATTCTTTCTCCCTAATTTTTTCTGGAAAAAGGATTTTATAGCGTCGATTTTAGGGCCTGCGGGGCCACCAGGTGGGGACAATCCACCTGGGCGTGCCAGGAGGGTGGGCACGCCCTGGTGGGTTGTGCCCACCCAGGTGCCCCCCTCCGGTGGATCTTGGCTCCAGAAATTCTTATTTATTGTATAAAAAATCCTTGCAAAGTTTCGTTCCATTATGAGAACTTCTATTTCTGCACAAAAACAACACCATGGTAGTTCTGCTGAAAACAACGTCAGTCCGGGGTTAGTTTCATTCAAATCATGCAAATCAGAGTCCAAAACAAGAGGAAAGGATTAGGAAAAGTAGATACGTTGGAGAAGTATCACTCTCCCCCTCTCGTAGCTATGCATCTGCATGGACAGATCTTGCGTGTGTGTAGAATTTTTTGTTATCCATGCAACATTTCCAACAGGAATTACTCACTTTTGGTGGTGAGCATCATGGAATTATTGATGGAAAAGGGTTGATAATGATGAGGTGATGATTTCCACCCTCCAGAGCTCCGAACGAATGCCATATCAGCCAGGGGCGGAGCCAGGATTAAGGCATGAGGGGGGCGAGAAAAATAATAAACACTTTGAAGACACATCACAAGAATATAATCTCAAAAGTAGCATTGATACAAACGTATGGCAACATTTGATTTGCAATATAAAATAAATAAATTTCTACTATGTCTGTTTCAAATTAGTTGTTCTAAATTTATCTAGATACAAATGTATTTAGACATGTTTTAGTGTTATGTACATCCATATCTAAAAAAATTAAGACAATTAATTTGGGACGGGCATAATATTAGTTTAGATTTACCTGTATGAATCCCTGGGTGGATAGTACTTCAGCTATCCCAAAAAACTTGTCTTAAATTTTTCTAAATATGAATTTATCTAGAGACGTTTTTGTGTTAGATACGTCTGTATCTAGATAAATTTAAGACAAGCTTTTTGGGACCGGGTAATACTAAATACCGAGTCACCTCTTGTAAAATGAATTTATTTTGGTATATTTCCTCATCATCCTAACATTGCACAAAGAGTTGAATTAGATTTATAAATTCTGATATTACCGCATCTGATTAGTAATTCACCCAGAATCTTAATTTGTAATGTGCGGTCGATCTGGAGATCTAGTACATTAGGTTATTGCTGTTACTGGATATACTAGCAATCGTACCTCTGAATTCATGCCATAAGCCTTGCAGTCTATGTAGCAGCCATGGATTCAATCACTGGAGGAGAAGCACTGAGCGCCCTGTGCTCCGGCGGCGACGAAAGGTGCAAAGAGATCTTAGAGGCGACGACGCACGAAGAGAACTTGGGACGGAAATCGTCTACTCGATCGACGGCTGCGCGTATGCCCATTTGGCTGATGCATAGACCTAGCGATTACTTGCATGTTGGGCCTTTGGCTGGAATATTTGGCCATTAACTTCGAGCGGGCAAATTACCTCAGCCATACGTGTATTAAATACCCATATTAAATTAGTGTAATACTTAGCGAGCATTCATAGGGGGGCGAGACGGTGGGGGGTGTCTGACCCCTGCTTGCACCCCCTGTCTCCGCCCCTGATATCAGCCCTCTCAATGCAGAACAGGAGGTGGCGGCAGCTCCTGTCGTAAAAAATGATGATTCCTTCTCTCTGTTTTTTCTCCCTGAATGGGTATATATGGAGTTGGAGTTAGGGTTGCCGGAGGCTCCAGGGGCCCACAAGCCTGCCAGGCCCGCCCTAGGGGAGGGCGGGCCCCTGGGCTTGTGGCTCCTGGGTAGCCCCCTCTAGTAATTCTTTCGCCGGTATTTTTTATATATTTTAAAATTACTCTCCGTAAATTTTCAGCCCAATCCGAGAACTTTTTATTTCTGCACAAAAATAACACCATGGCAATTCTGCTGAAAACAACGTCAGTTCGGGCTAGTTCCATTCAAATCCTGCAGATTAGAGTCCAAAACAAGAGCAAACGTGTTTGGAAAAGTAGATATGTTTGGGACGTATCAACTCCCCCAAGCTTAACTCATTGGTTGTCCTCAAGCAATTCAATTGACAATCTGAAAGTGATAAAGACAAACTTTTACAAACTCCTTTTGTTTTTGTTGTTGTATATATGCTAAAATAATGTCATGTTTTCAACAAAGATTATGAACTAACCATGTGCATGATAACACTTAACTCTCACATTTACTCATACCAATGACATAACCAACTAGCGAGCAATAATAAGTATCTCGAATGCCAACAATTTGTCAAAACAATCATGATACAATATTATAACATGGTATCTCACTAGCCCTTTCCAGACTGCAAAACATAAATGCAAAGAACCTCTGAAGTTCAAGCAACGACTAAACATTGTAATTCATGCTAAAAGAGATCCAGTCATGTCATACTCAACATTAACTATACTCAATGTGTGATGTTTGCTAGAACTACGTCGGTATTTCCCCAAAGAGGAAGGGATGTTGCAGCATAGCAACTGTAGGTATTTCCGTCAGTGATGAGACCAAGGTTATCGAACGAGTAGGAGAACCACGCAACACCACATAAACAGCTCCTACACAAAGAACAAATACTTGCAACCCGACGTAAGAGAGGGGTTGTCAATCCCTCACAGGTAAAAAGATAGATAAAATTGTAGTAGATTGGATAAATAGATCTCGCGGGAACGCGAGATAAAATAAATAAATAAAAATTGCAGTAAGGGATTTTTGGTTTAATAGATCTGAAAATAAAAGCAAATAAAAATAGACCGTGAAGGCAAATATAATAAAGAAGAGACCCATGGGCCGTAGATTTCACTAGTGGCTTCTCTCGAGAAAAATAGCAAACGGTGGATAAACAAATTATTGTTGGGCAATTGATAAAACTTCAAATAATCATGATGATATCCAGGAGATGATCATTATATATGCATCACGTCCAAGATTAGTAGACCGACTCCTGCCTGCATCTACTACTATTACTCCACACATCGACCGCTATCCAACATGCATCTAGTGTATTAAGTTCATGGAAAAATGCAGTAATGCAATAAGAACGATGACATGATGTAGACAAGATCTATTTATGTAGAAATAGACCCCATCTTGTTATCCTTAATAGCAACGATACATACGTGCCCCTTCTATCACTGGGATCAAGCATCGTAAGATCGAAACCATCACAAAGCACCTCTTCCCATTGCAAGATAAATAGATCAAGTTGGCCAAATAAAACCCAAATATCGGAGAAGAAATACGAGGCTATAAGCAATCATGCATATAAGAGATCAAAGAAGACTCAAATAACTTTTATGGATAAAAACATAGATCTGATCATAAAAAGTTCATCGGATCCCAAGAAGCTGTAGCGACCAGACCCAAATGGATCAAGTCTCTATGCTTAAGTGTCATCCATGGATCGGTATGCTGACACATACAGTACTCGAGGATTTATAACAGAGGTAAACCACATGTATAAAGTAACGTAAATACTATTACCACAATCCAAATAGCGGAAGTCGTAACAACAAGGTTGTGGATTCCCATCAACACCAATGACAAAGTTGAGTGTAAAAATCGTAACCCTAATGTATCACTTACTCGTCGTAAGATTCCTGCAACATGAGACGTTGCAGCCATGTAGGTCAGTACATTGAATGTACTGGCAATTTCATACTGTAGAGCAATGCCTAATAATGGCTATCACTACATGCATATTTGGCTAGTGGAGGCTCTAAGTTAAATTTTTGCATAAAGCCAATTTTTTCGTACAACAAAGGAATATATTTTATTTAACTACAAAGCTTGCTAAAAATATTGAGAAGATAACCCCAACTCAATCCCAAAGTAATATTAACAACCCAACAAAATTTATTAAGTAACGTGATGAGATCAAATCTATATTTCAAAAACCAGATACTGAAGATGCCCATAACCAGGGACATGTCTAATCATGATTAGCTTGTACACTCTGCAAAGGTTTGCACACTTTTCCCCACAAGACTCGATCTCCTCCGTTGGTTTTCTCAAAGTACATGGTGTTTGAGAAACGGATGATTGAGACACAGTCTTTTAGAAGCATTAACTCTTTCGATGGGTAGATAGTACTACCTACATCCCCTACATCTGCTAGTCTACCACTGAAAGAGGTCACACAACATACTCAACTATGCGAGAGCCCATAATGGCTTGTGGCTGCACACAGAAGTTTCTAGCATGAATAATCTTATGATATGATCCCTTTGAGCCTGGGTGGCATTCCAATAGGATGATCACACAAATACCCCAGGATCTCCTTTGGACAACACTAGATTACCCCAGGTGCCCACAAACCAATCCACCCAGATGTGTATTAAAGTAGCCACCTTAAGTTAAACCTTAGTTAACAATAATCTCTCACATCTGTCATGAATCACTCAAACCAAACCACCTCCACGAGCATAGCATAGCAAAGTATAGTAAGCATAATGTAGTAACTCCCAAGGTTTGAGTATAGGACAATAGGTTCTACCTCATCATCTACTTCCCAATACCCACAAATTATCAAATCCTAACCATGCAGTGTTGAGGGTTGAAAGTAATGCATAAAAACTGGGTAGTAAAGGGGTATGATCAAAGTGTTACTTGCCTTGTACTGTTGATGAAGATGAATCTCACTCATAACTCCTGATATTTCTACTCATCACACTCCGATCAATCTATCGTAAGCAAGCAATTGCATACATAAGCACTCATGCAAAAGAATCGAAGAAAAGATCTCGGAAAACTTCGAAAACAACCAATTAACTCTTGCAACATAAAACAATTTCTAACAGTACCAAAATTAAGTGAATTTGGCCTTATCAGAAAGTTTAGGTCAGGAGCTTCGATTTGCAAAAGAGAATCAACTAAATCGGAGTAACGAAACTCAAATTATGAACAAAATAAGTTTGAAATCAAATCTGTTTGAAATCAAGTTTTAAACTTTCAAAAACATGTTCAAGTTGATTATCTAGATAGAGGGGATCATAACGAAGAAGTGGGCATTGGTTTCGTTGGATTTGGACAAACGGGTAAAAAGTTATGAGGGTTTAAAGATCAGGGACTAAACTGTAAGAAAACTATTTGCGGATAGGTCCCTGGCCGAAATAAAAAAACAAAAGAAAAACTCTACCGAACAAACATTCACTACCAAAACTAATCTAATGGAATCGTTTGCTACAGAACCTGTACTAGCGAACGTCCACTAAACAAATCTATCTAAAAAGAAAAACCGAACGATTTTAACGAAAAACCGAACCAGAAGGAAAACCGGATCGGACCGGCGGTTCTTACCGGTTCGGTAGGTTTTCGACGTCGCCGGTGACGGTTTCCGGCGGCTTTTCGCGGCGGCTGGCGGCGGCGGTGGCTGCGTGGCGAGGCGGCGAGCGGCAGGCGGCGGCTGCGCGGGGCGGCGCCGGAGGCGATGGCGAGGCGCAGTTGCGGCGGCGATGTGCGGCGTGGGATGCGGCTGCTCTGGTGGCGGTGCAGGGGAGGAGAGAGAGGCAGGCCGGGGCCTCGGGTTTTACAACCTCTGCTTCCCTCTGCGAAGGGCCTATCTTTTACTTTTTATGTATTTACTTGTATGCAAGTGTCAAAGTATTTCTCTCTTTTCCTTTTTATTTTCTCTTTTGGTAAGCGTCATGTGGTGAGGAAAGATATAGGCACATATATCCAGTTGTATATGGGTAGCATGAGTTATTATTGTTGACATCACCCTTGAGGTGAATACGTTGGGAGGCGAATCTATAAGACCCTATCTTTCTATGTGTCCAGTTGAAACTTTTTTCTCATGTGTATGCGGTGAGTGTTAGCAATCATAGAAGACTATATGATGGTTGAGTATGCGTACTTGCCCAAAGGCTCCGATACGTGACCCTTCTTGAAAAGATGATGAATTGTAGTTGCAAAGTTGACTGAGAACATAGTTTGTTGGTTTTCAATAGAGTTTATGCTTTATACTTCGATGTTGTGATGAATTGTTACTTATTCATGAGAAGTTATATGATAAAAGTTCTATGATAAAGTTTTATGTTAAAAGTTTGTTGTTGTTATAATAATATACATGATGCTTCTACATCCGTATTTTGTTTTTATCGACACCTTTCTCTCTAAGCATGTGGACATGTTTTTCGATTTCGGTTTTCTCTTGAGGACAAGCGAGGTCTAAGCTTGGGGGACTTGACACTGGTACGGGTCGGTGCTATACAAACGGTTTTTAACCCCTTTCCGCGACGGCATTTGGAACCGTCGCCAAGTGAGTGTGGGCGATAGGGGGGTCCTTCCAACACAACCAAGAAACCGTCGAGGATAGGCCCTCCTGGGACACAGGCTGGGGAAAAATGAGCTCGTGTGCGATCGGGCGAGGCATCGAAACCCAATCATTTTCATTCATATGTACATCCCACACGGTGAATCCTAGAAAAACATTTCCATTCGTATGTATATCACACACATTCAATCCAAGGAATACGTTTCCGTTCTTATGTACATCTCACACAGTCAATCCAGGGAAAACGTTTCCGTTCGTATGTACATCCCACACAGTCAATCCAGGGAAAACGTTTCCGTTCGAATGTACATCCCACACAGTCAATCCAGGGAAAACGTTTCCGTTCGTATGTACATCCCACACAGTCAATCCAGGGAAAATGTTTCCATTCGTATGTATATCCCACACAGGTTTATTTATAGGCTTGTGTGTGATAGGTGTAGCTATTACACACGCTCTGCCTTGGTTAACCGTTTGCTTTTATCAACTACATCACACACGATTTGATGAAGAAAACTGTGTGGCATTGGGCTATCCATCACAAGCGCTTTTACTGCTAGAACCATTTGCAAAGTTCCATGACACATTTAGCAGGTTTATTAGTTTACAAGTAATAATTCCAGTATTAGGAAAATTCACATTTCATATCGAACAGTTGTTTGCCAATTTCATATCAGGCACATAAATATATTTTAACATCACAGTACGATAGCTGCCTGAAAACAGCACATTACAACATATAGCTAGTTCAACTTCATAAGAACAATATTAGAACAATATATTCATTTCCCTAATCGAGATCATCCAGGCTCGTCTTATCCACCTCTGCTTTCAGTTCAGTAAGAACCTGTTTTGCACTGGCCAACTGGGAAAGTGCCTCCTCCTTCGCCAACACCATCTTAGCAAAGTCTGATTTAAAAAATCTGAGCTCATTCTTCACCTTCCTCTTTTTATCCCGCATCTTCAAATATTCTTCAATGTTGACAACACTTTCTCTAAGCCTACCTCTGTTATCTTCCTCATACATGCTCCCGAGCTTTTCTAGGCACATCTTCAAAGACGGTGGCCACTCTTGATCAACCCACTCCAAGTAAGAACATTTCCGTTCATCCTATAATATTTAAAACTAGATCAGTAACAATTGTAGGGGAAATGGTTTATAGCAACATAGAAAATCACCAATGCTTATTTCGAAAAACTGAAGAAACATGTTAATTATGACATATCTTGTCAAAAAGATCAATGTGCAAATGAATTAATTGCTACTGAGACAACAACCAAATTCTGAAACATTAGAAGCTATAATTAACTACAACAACGCTACAAGTTCTTACTCATGTAAAATAAATAACAAATTGAACATTTTGAGGAAGGTAAATATAACTGCAACAACATAGCGACAGTGTTTGGAAGACAGCAAATTGATACTAACAGGTGTGTACATGCACAAATTTAGTAACATAGAACTAATAGCACTAAGGTCGTCCACTATGTATGCCAAAAGTGGTGTAAAGACAATTGTTGCTACATCTCGCACTAGTGCCCTGCACTGGCGAGCCGATGCAGCGGAAAAAAATCAGGGACCCGGACTCCGGAGCACCTAGTTGCTCTGATGCCCTGTTCCTTCGTGCCATAAAGATTTAGTATTTTACTGCTTGGCTGCTCGGATGTGTGGACCAAACTTGGTCGCACAAACTGCTGGAGCGGTGCCAAATAATTTTCTAATGGCACCGCTGATGAGATGGCAACAATTTTAGATACTAGGTACAAACTGTGACACTGTCTTAGGATGCGTTTGGTTGAAGGTGTGGTATGAACGGGTTGGGACCGTGACAGTGTCTGAATCACATCTAACAAATGATTTGCAACAACGAAAGAGGGTCTAACCTTCTCTGCACATGCCAGAAACTTCCTCCCACAGTCCACAGATTCAAACGAAACTAGCTTCACGCATGGAGATTGATAGTGACAACGAGCAGATAGATCTTCAGCCACCCCACTCCATTCGTTGCCACTGATGGTCCTAGGGAGCTACAAGAGGAAGAAATGACTCAAATCAACCGCCGGGTAAAAATCCTCCATTCCAAGTCATAGCCCGAGAGAGAGAAGAGAGGCATACCCGGGTTCATCGGAGGAGGAACCGCTGGAGAGGTCTTTGAAGAAGACCATGGCAACCCCAGCGGTAGGATGCGATGCAGCGAGAGCAAGGAAGTGGCTACAGCTTAGGAAGGAAGGAAGGAAGGAGGAAACGGGGGAAATATGACTTGTGGTCAGGGAGAAAAGGGGGTGGGGAAGGAGGGTAGATATTTCGGCGGTAGGCCAAAAAATTTGAACTGTGGAGGGAAACTTTGCGGGGGTGCCGCCGGACACCATTCACTTTGAATGATTGTGTGCATGGCAAATGATTCTTCTACTTTACACACATGGGATGAGCTTGATAATTCAAATTTTGGTGGAAATTTCCTCGGGTACTTCATTGCATAATTTAACATCGGTTGCTAATTTGGGCACACAAAGAGCGTATAGCAGATAGACCACACTTGCTGAATCAAGCAATTTTAGTAATTAAACAGATCCAGATGACCTAAACATTGCTCTAAGAAAAGACCAGCATTAAAAACAAAGCCTAAGTATGCATAATTTTAACAAATCCGCCGCCGTGCCGGCCTATGCATCGCTGGTGTGAGATGAGACGTCGATGACTTATCCTAGCAACATGCCGCCTTGGTGGACTCCGCATCCCCCTGCTGAACTCGACCGCGTCCTCGTCCTCGTCCTTGGCGCCGCCCTTAAGGTTGTAGTACTCGTAGTAGTGGTTGCGCCAGAGCTCGCGTTGGTACTCCACCGCAGGTTCATCGATGGACAGACTCTTCTCTACCTCGATCTCGGCCATGCGCAACTCCTCCTCCCGATGCTCCTCGATCTCCGCCGCCTCTTGCATCTCCAGCTCCCGCTCGGCGACCTCATAGGAAGCAGGTGCTCCATGGCCACCGCCGCCTTTTCGGACGTGGGTTGCATGCTGGATTCCGAGGTGGCCTATAATATCTTTGCTGGATGGCCTCGACCCGGGCCAGGGCGACATCGGCGGCACAAACGGCAGCTCGAGCGCTCTCGGCGTAACACACATATATATATAGTGTGTGTATCTTGTTGCCTTGTGTAGCTTGCTACCTTGTTGTAATACATTATATATACAGTGTGTGTATCACCTATTGCCGACTTAATTCTAAGATTGATTTTTTTAATGATTTATCTAAAAAATGGTTCATCTAATTAGCCATTTGTCTTCACTATTGAGTTTATCTCGACGAAGGCTTCGAAACAAGATCACATGTTGACTTGTTTTGACAAAACAAAATTGTCGTCACTACTTGACATATTGTGTCATCATAGTTGTCATTTTAGTAGTGAATGGTTGTCATGATGATTGTGTATACTTACGTGACAATAATTTTGTATAATCTTAGTCATTGCAATGATATGTATAGTTGAAGAATTAGCATTCAAGTGTTAACAACAATTAATATACGTATCAACTCATACAAGTATGAATCAAGTCTTTTAGTTGTGTATATCGATGTTCATCAAGTGGACAACTAAGTTAATTTAATCTGATAACTAAATGGCTAATAAATTGGCAAATAAGTGATACTAATCTAGCAAATTGGCAAGGGACACAAATTTTTGGGACATGGTTCTACACAAGTATCATATCCAGTCCGTGTGTTTGTGCCTTGAGATGTGTATTTAATATAGCATTCTTTTTAATATGTAACAGATATTAGAATGGTGTTTTGGATCTTAGCCTCCATGGAGACTGAATTTTTGAAAAAATCAAAATTCAAAAATTTTGGTTTCAAAAAAATCTGATTTTTTTGTATAAACAAGGATGTAAGGCAAATGTGTGTAAAATTTCAGGATGAAATACGTTGAAATGTGACCTGTACAAAAAAGAAAAAATCATGGTTTAGGAGGGTGAATAGTATCATGTGTTAAAAGGCCTCAGATTTGTCTTTTTGCACAACTCTCATTTCAGCGTATTTTGTCCTGAAAATTTACACATTTGTGGATTGTGCCTTCATCTATCTCTGTAGTTTTCAGAATTTTTGAAATGTAAAAATATGAATTTTTCACAAATTTTGAATTTACATTTGAAGGCCTCTATAGATCTTGGCCTCCAAAAGCATTTTCTGAACAGATATGGGATATACCGCAATGAATACAAATGTGAATACAAGTCTCATGGGCCCAGGTGCAGTGTGGGTACCGTGTGTTCATTGCATTGAAGACATGCATCAATGCATGCACACCACTCAGTTTTATGGCACTTGTGATTAATTAGGTGGCCAAGCCTCCAATAATGTACTGGATGGTAAATGGAATGCTGACACGAAAAGCAGCTTTATTCATAACGACTATTCCATGACACTGGATGGTATACTGTAATACTCATATGCTAATTAGCCCTAGTTATTAGTACATAGCTAATAACTGGCACACTGATTAGACACCTTTTGTCTGTGGGAACGACACCTATGGATTCACTGGGATCCCTTCTACGGTCGGCGGGCGCGAGGTTGTGCAAAGAGCAGGTCTGACAGGAAGCACACGGGTCGTTTACCCAGGTTCGGGCCGCGAAGATGCATAATACCCTAGTCTTGCTTTGGTGGATGTATTGAGTGTTCTTGTGTTCTTGAGCTAGCTACGGGGTGCAACTTGCCCAAAAGAGCCGAATCCCCCTCCTGGTCGCCTCGGGCCTCCTTTTATAGGCAAAAGGGGGTCGCCACAGTGGCACACAGGAGGTGGAAAGGTCTATAGTTGATAAGCCTATCTTCTGGGACCGTCGGACAAACGCATTTAATGTGTTGCCGACGTGTCCCCCTTGCTTTATCGGGGATGGCAAGGAAGCACGTCCCAGCTGTCGCCGCCTCGCCTGGCCTTGACACGCGTCCGAGCTGACGAGGCGTCGTGGCGCCACGTTGGCTGGCTACTGGGCTGGCGCGGTGGTGGAGCCTTCACGAAAGGTTGCATGCCACCACGCAGGTGCTTGCTGAGTCAGTGTAGAGGCCGCCCGTCGCCACGCAGGTGCCTGCCCAGCTGGTTGCGCTAGCATCTTCTTGGGGACGGTGGTGGAGTCTTGGCTGGCGCGGGCCTGGTAGTGGCCCCGCTGATGCCTTCAGCAAGGGCCTTGCCGGGGCCCCGGCAAGGGTCTTGCCGTAGCGTTGTAGTCGTCCCCGGCATGGCGCTTGCCGGGGGTCGTGTGGATTTCCTCGACTAGGATCCCGCCGAGGTTCGTCGTCTTCTGGTCCTGATCTGATCTCACATGTTTATGATCTTGACGAAGATCTGCATGCCACCTCAGAGGCGCCTCCCGAGCCTTGGTTCCAATGTAGTTGGTGGTGTTGGGACCCATGGGCTCAAGGGTGGCTTGCTCCGCTCGCATCGGGCAGGTTGCCCCAGCAAGGCTCTTGCCGGGGCTGCGGAGGCTGCCTCGGCAAGGATCTTGCCAAGGGAGCCTACCTCTCCCTCTTGCTCTCCTATGTTCCTGGTCTTGGCGTTGCCTTAGTTGTCTTGTGCTTCGGCTTCTCTCCGGCTTCCCTCCTCTGCCCTGCTAAGTGTGGCCGCAGCGCGTGGCTCTGACTGCCCGTTCAAAAGTAAAGGGGTCAAAAGAAGAGCCCCTACTTTTGTACATCGACAGGAGCCCCCAGGTCTGGGCCACACACAAGCGCGACGTGTTGTTCGGCCAGGCCCAGAACGGTGTGCGGGCAGGTGGGGCGGATTTTTACCGTAGTAACTGTTTCATCCACTGCACTTCCCCACGACCCGTGTTGAATGCGCGATGTGGAGGGTCGTGTGTGACATGGGGGTCATGCGTGGGGCGGTCTCCGCACGCATGCGTCACATCGCAGTAAAGAGGCGGCCCGCGCCTTTCCCATAAGAAAAGAGAGGGAGGCGCAGAGGCGCGGCTCATTTACTGAGTGGACTCAGGTCGCGGTCTTCAAGGCGCCCGCGCCCCATGATCATGGGGTGGTGAATGGTCGCCTCACCCGTCCCCTCGATCCTGCTCGCTCGCCACCAGTCCCACATGCAGGTGGCAGGCGGTGGAGGCAGGAAACCGGGCCATCGCTGATTGGGGCAACGGGTCGGTCCTGATTCCCCGCACCTCCAATGGCTGGATTGGTCGAGTGGGGCGGCCGAGCCTCGACCCCGCCCCTTTATAAGGAGGGGAGGGGGATGTCATCCCACGTTCTCCCAGCATCCATCTTCTTCCACTTCCACTTCTTCTTTCCACCCATCATGGCGAGAGGGGGCGCATGCCCTTCAACGGTGGGGGCGAGGGTTGCTGCTCGACGGCGTGTTCCTTCTTCCCATGAGCTCGCGGCGGCGGAGCCAGCCATGAGAGGAAGGGGAAGGGGGCGAGGCCAAGGTTGCCGTGGCGGTCGGGGGAGAGGGGGACGAGGCGGCGTGATGGCCGTGCCTCCGCCAGCGATGCCGCCCATGATGGAGGGCCACGTCGGGGACCAGCCGGAGTTCTTCATCAGGCTGCGCCGGCCACCGCGTCGTCGTCTCCATCTCCCTACCCCATTTTCTCGGGAAATGGAGCTCGATTCGCCCCAGACCCTCATATTGCACATGAGGGGCTGCGGGAACGGCGGCACGCTGGTCGACGTCGACTTCCCCGCTCCTCGTGTTATGTACCTCCGTCGCGGATAGAAGACACTTGCTCGCATCCATAGCTCGACGGCGGGGCTCGTCCTCTACTTCAAGTTAATGGAGAGCAGCCTTCTCTCCGTCAAGCTCTTCAGAGATCTTGGAACTCGCCTAAAGTGCTGCATGGAGAACTCCTCCGACGATGAAGATTCCTCCTCAAGCGGGAGTGACGAGGAGGACAGCAACAGCGGCGATGAGGGAGTTGAGCGGCAGGACACCGAATCCGACTGACCGCGTCACCCTTCCCTCAGCCACGCGCCCTGCCGAGGTCCTTCCTCGTCAAGCTCTCCATCAGGGCGCTCCCCGTCGTTTGCTTGGGCGACTAGCGTAGGAGGGCCGGAGAAGGCGAAGAAGGTTGGTGGCGGCTGTCAAGTCGGAGTACGCGGACACCGACGCCTTCGTCGTGTATTGTCGGCCTGCTGCCTCGTCTTCCAGCTCCTTTCCCGGCACCAAGATGTTCTCTTGGTGCCTTCTGCTCCTCGTACCTTTCCTAGGCGCTCCTTTTGCCCTCCTGCTGTCTTGTTTCACCTTTTGAGGAGAGGGACAAGAAAGGGATTACGGGCACCTTATCTCTTTTTAGTTTGTAAGCCTACGGGCACTTGTTAATTTTAAGACTTGTAATCCCCTTGCTCATGTTTTTAATTCTATATGAACTGTACCTGTATGGGATGTTTTTA
Organism: Aegilops umbellulata; assembly: GCA_032464435.1. Taxonomy (NCBI): domain Eukaryota; kingdom Viridiplantae; phylum Streptophyta; class Magnoliopsida; order Poales; family Poaceae; genus Aegilops; species Aegilops umbellulata. The sequence continues at coordinate 314,636,549 of CP136056.1, read as the reverse complement.
ATGCAAAAGGGTGTCTGCCGGGTTCTTTGTGCGTGAGCGAGGCCCATGCCAAGGAATGAATCCTTGTTATTTTTTGGATAAACATTGTCGCCCGGCAACAGGCCTTGCCGTCCCCTAACTTCAGTCGACCATTCTCACGCTTTTGGCGGAGGCAGGGCAAAGTAGAGTTAGGCCCCTAATTTATTTCCTTGCCACCGCGTCTACGACCCGGTTCTGTCCCAGGGACTTGGGTACAATAAGAAGGGGGAGCACGGTGCTCTCGGAGTAAAACGAGGTTTCATTTGTTCCAGTTCCATACGGAAATGCACAACAGGGGATGAAGGACTTATCTGAATCCGCAGCCCCCGGCAACCTTGGCTTGTTGTGGTTAGATCCTTGTGTCTTCAGCACCTGGCAGTCCTGGCTTGCCGGGGCCGGAGCGTCGGTTCGTCCTCTTTCTCCCAAGCGGCTCAGCAGAACTGCCCACTGAAGGAAATATGCCCTAGAGGCAATAATAAAGTTATTATTTATTTCCTTATATCATGATAAATGTTTATTATTCATGCTAAAATTGTATTAACCGGAAACATAATACATGTGTGAATACATAGACAAACAAAGTGTCACTAGTATGCCTCTACTTGACTAGCTCGTTAATCCAAGATGGTTATGTTTCCTAACCATGGACAAAGAGTTGTTATTTGATTAATGGGATCACATCATTAGGAGAATGATGTGATTGACATGACCCATTCAATTAGCTTAGCACCCGATCGTTTAGTATGTTGCTATTGCTTTCTTCATGACTTATACATGTTCCTATGACTATGAGATTATGCAACTCCCGTTTACCGGTGGAACACTTTGTGTGCTACCAAACGTCACAACGTAATTGGGTGATTATAAAGGAGCTCTACAGGTGTCTCCGAAGGTACATGTTGGGTTGGCGTATTTCGAGATTAGGATTTGTCACTCCGATTGTCGGAGAGGTATCTCTGGGCCCTCTCGGTAATGCACATCACATAAGCCTTGCAAGCATTGCAACTAATGAGTTAGTCGCGGGATGATGTATTACAGAACGAGTAAAGAGACTTGCCGGTAACGAGATTGAACTAGGTATTAAGATACCGACGATCGAATCTCGGGCAAGTAACATACCGATGACAAAGGGAACACTATATGTTGTTATGCGGTCTGACCGATAAAGATCTTCATAGAATATGTAGGAGCTAATATGAGCATCCAGGTTCCGCTATTGGTTATTGACCGGAGACGTGTCTCGGTCATGTCTACATTGTTCTCGAACCCGTAGGGTCCGCACGCTTAAGGTTTCGATGACAGTTATATTATGAGTTTATGAGTTTTGATGTACCGAAGGAGTTCAGAGTCCCGGATGAGATCGGGGACATGACAAGGAGTCTCGAAATGGTCGAGACGTAAAGATCGATATATTGGACGACTATATTCGGACATCGGAAAGGTTCTGAGTGATTCGGGTATTTTTCGGAGTACCGGGGAGTTACGGGAATACGGGGGAAGAAGTATATGGGCCTTATTGGGCTTTAGGGGAGAGGAAGAGGCAGGCCACGCGCCGCCCATTAACTAGTCCGAATTGGACTAGGGGGAGGGGCGGCGTCCCCTTCCTTCCTTCTCTTCCCTCTTCCCCTTCCTTGTCTCCTACTCCTACTATTTGGAAGGACTCCTAGTTGGACTAGGAAAGGGGGAATCCTACTCCCGGTGGAAGTAGGACTCCCCTAGGGCACGCCATAGAGAGGGCCGGCCCTCCCCTCCTCCACTCCTTTATATACGGAGGCAGGGGCACCCCATAGACACACAAGTTGATCTTTGTGATCGTTCTCTTAGCCGTGTGCGGTGCCCCCCTCCATGATAATCCTCGATAATATTGTAGCGGTGCTTAGGCAAAGCCCCGCGACGGTAGAACATCAAACATCGTCACCACGCCGTCATGCTGACGGAACTCATCCCCGACACTTTGCTGGATCGGAGTCCGGGGATCGTCATCGAGCTGAACGTGTGCTAAAACTCGGAGGTGCCATAGTTTCGGTGCTTGATCGGTCGGGCCATGAAGACGTACGACTACATCAACCGCGTTGTCATAACGCTTCCACTGTCGGTCTACGAGGGTACATAGACAACACTCTCCCCTCTCGTTGCTATGCATCGCCATGATCTTGTGTGTGCGTAGGAATTTTTTTGAAATTACTACGTTCCCCAACAGTGGCATCCGAGCCTAGGTTTTATGTGTTGATGTTATATGCACGAGTAGAACACAAGTGAGTTGTGGGCGATATAAGTCATACTGCTTACCAGCATGTCATACTTTGGTTCGGCGGTATTGTTGGATGAAGCGGCCCGGACTGACATTACGTGTACGCTTACGCAAGATTGGTTCTACCGACGTGCTTCGCACACAGGTGGCTGGCGGGTGTGAGTTTCTCCCACTTTAGTTGAACCGAGTGTGGCTACGCCCGGTCCTTGCGAAGGTTAAAACAGCACCAACTTGACAAACTATCGTTGTGGTTTTGATGCGTAGGTAAGAACGGTTCTTGCTAAGCCCGTAGCAGCCACGTAAAACTTGCAACAACAAAGTAGAGGACGTCTAACTTGTTTTTGCAGGGCATGCTGTGATGTGATATGGTCAAGACGTGATGCTATATTTTATTGTATGAGATGATCATGTTTTGTAACCAAGTTATCGGCAACTAGCAGGAGCCATATGGTTGTCGCTTTATTGTATGCAATGCAATCGCCCTGTAATGCTTTACTTTATCACTAAGCGGTAGCGATAGTCGTAGAAGCATAAGGTTGGCGAAACGACAACGATGCTACGATGGAGATCAAGGTGTCGCGCCGGTGACGATGCCAATCATGGAGGTGCTTCGGAGATGGAGATCACAAGCACAAGATGATGATGGCCATATCATATCACTTATATTGATTGCATGTGATGTTTATCTTTTATGCATCTTATCTTGCTTTGATTGATGGTAGCATTATAAGATGATCTCTCACTAAATTTCAAGATAAAAGTGTTCTCCCTGAGTATGCACCGTTGCCAAAGTTCGTCGTGCCCAGACACCACTTGATGATCGGGTGTGATAAGCTCTACGTCCATCTACAACGGGTGCAAGCCAGTTTTGCACACGCAGAATACTCAGGTTAAACTTGACGAGCCTAGCATATGCAGATATGGCCTCGGAACACTGAGGCCGAAAGATCGAGCATGAATCATATAGTAGATATGATCAACATAAAGATGTTCACCATTGAAAGCTACTCCATTTCACGTGATGATCGGTTATGGTTTAGTTGATTTGGATCACGTGATCACTTAGAGGATTAGAGGGATGTCTATCTAAGTGGGAGTTCTTAAGTAATATGATTAATTGAACTTAAATTTATCATGAACTTAGTCCTGATAGTATTTTGCAAATTATGTTGTAGATCAATAGCTCGCATTGTTGCTTCCCTGTGTTTATTTTGATATGTTCCTAGAGAAAACTAAGTTGAAAAATGTTAGTAGCAATGATGCGGATTGGATTCGTGATCTGAGGTTTATCCTCATTGCTGCACAGAAGAATTATGTCCTTGATGCACCGCTAGGTGACAGACCTATTGCAGGAGCAGATGCAGACGTTATGAACATTTGGCTAGCTCAATATGATGACTACTTGAGAGTTTAGTGCACCATGCTTAATGGCTTAGAATCGGGACTTCAAAGACGTTTTGAACATCATGGACCATATGAGATGTTCCAGGAGTTGAAGTTAATGCTTCAGGCAAATACCCGAGTTGAGAGATATGAAGTCTCCAACAAGTTCTATAGCTAAAAGATGGAGGAGAATCGCTCAACTAGTGAGCATGTGCTCGGATTGTCTAGGTACTACAATCGCTTGAATCAAGTGGGAGTTAATCTTCCAGATAAGATAGTGATTGACAGAATTCTCTAGTCACCGTCACCAAGTTAGTAGAACTTCATGATGAACTATAATATGCAAGGGATGACGAAAGTAATTCCCAAGCTCTTCGTGATGCTGAAATCGTCGAAGGTAGAAATCAAGAAAAACATCAAGTGTTGATGGTTAACAAGACCACTAGTTTCAAGAAAAGGGTAAAGGGAAGAAGGGGAACTTCAAGAAGAACGGCAAGCAAGTTGCTGCTCAAGTGAAGAAGCCCAAGTCTGGAGCCTGAGTGCTTCTACTGCAAAGGGACTGGTCACTAGAAGCGGAACTACCCCAAGTGATTGGCGGATAAGAAGGATGGAAAAATGAACATAAGCATATTTGATATACATGTTATTGATGTGTACTTTACTAGTGTTTATAGCAACCCCTCAGTATTTGATACTAGTTCAGTTGCTAAGATTAGTAACTCGAAACGGGAGTTGCAGAATAAATAGAGACTAGTTAAGGGTGAAGTGACGATGTGTGTTGGAAGTGGTTCCAAGATTGATATAGTCATCATCACACACTCCCTATACTTTCGGGATTAGTGTTGAAACTAAATAAGTGTTATTTGGTGTTTACGTTGAGCATGAATATGATTTGATCATGTTTATTGTAATACGGTTGTTCATTTAAGTTAGAGAACAATTGTTGTTCTGTTTACATGAATAAAACCTTCTATGGTCATACACACCAACGAAAATGGTTTGTTGGATCTCGATCGTAGTGATACACATATTCATAATATTTAAGCCAAAAGATGCAAAGTTAATGATGATAGTGCAACTTATTTGTGGCACTGCCGTTTTAGTCATATTGGTGTAAAGCGCATGAAGAAACTCCATGCTGATGGGATTTTGGAATCACTTGATTATGAATCACTTGATGCTTGCGAACCATGTCTCTTGGGCAAGATGACTAAAACGCCATTCTCCAAAACAACAGAGCAAGCAACAGATTTGTTGGAAATCATACATACTGATGTATGTCGTCCGATGAATATTAAGGCTTGCAGAGGGTATCATTATTTTTTGACCTTCACAGATGATTTGAGCAGATATGGGTATATCTACTTAATGAAATAGAAGTCTGAAACATTTGAAAAGTTCATATAATTTCAAAGTGAAGTGGAAAATCATCGTAACAAGAAAATAAAGTTTCTACGATCTGATCATGGAGAAGAGTATTTGAGTTACGAGTTTGGTCTTCAGTTAAAACAATGTGAAATAGTTTCACTACTCACGCCACCTGGAACACCACAGCATAATGGTGTGTCTGAACGTCATAACCGTACTTTATTGGATATAGTGCAATCTATGATGTTTCTTACCGATTTACCACTATCGTTTTTGGGGTTATGCATTAAAGACAGTTGCATTCACGTTAAAAAAGGGGCACCATCTAAGTCCGTTGAGACGACACAATATGAATTGTGGTTTGGAAAGAAACCAAAGTTGTGATAAGAAAAAGTTTCATCCTAATAAGCTCAAACCCAAATCGGAGAAATGTGTCTTCATAGGATACCCAAAGGAGACAGTTGGGTACACCTTCTATCACAGATCCGAAGGCAAGGTATTCGTTGCTGAGAATGGATCCTTTCCAGAGAAGGAGTTTCTCTCGAAAAGAAGTGAGTGGGAGGAAAGTAGAAAACTTGATAAGGTAATTGTACCTTCTCCCGTATTGGAAAGTAGTTCATCACAGAAATCTGTTCTTGTGACTACTACACCAATTAGTGAGGAAGCTAATGATGATGATCATGTAACTTCAGATCAAGTTACTACCAAATCTCGTAGGTAAACCAGAGTGAGATCCGCACCAGAGTGGTACGGTAATCCTGTTCTAGAAGTCATGTTACTAGACCATGACGAACTTGCGAACTATGAGGAAGCGATGATGAGCCCAGATTCCGCGAAATGGTTTGAGGCCATGAAATCTGAGATATGATCCATGTATGAGAACAAAGTATGGACTTTGATGGATTTGCCCGATGATCGGCAAGCCATAGAAAATAAACGGAACTTCAAGAGGAAGACGGACGCTGATAGTGGTGTTACTATCTACAAAGCTAGAATTGTTGCAAAAGGCTTTCGACAAGTTCAAGGTGTTGACTACGATGAGAGTTACTCACTCGTATCTATGCTTAAGTCTGTCCGAATCATGTTAGCAATTGCCGCATTTTATGAAATCTAGCAAATGGATAAACAAAACTGCAATCCTTAATGGATTTATTAAAGAAGAGTTGTATATGATGCAACTAGAAGGTTTTGTCAATCCTAAAGGTGCTACCAAAATATGCAAGCTCCAGCGATCCATCTATGAACTGGTGCAAGCATCTCAGAGTTGGAATATACGCTTTAATAAGTTGATCAAAGTATATAGTTTTATACAGACTTGTGGTGAAGCCTATATTTACAAGAAAGTGAGTGGGAGCACTACAACATTTCTGATAAGTATATGTGAATGACATATTGTTGATCGGAAATAATGTAGAATTATTCTGCAAAGCATAAAGGAGTATTTGAAAGGAGTTTTTCGAAGAAGGACCTCGGTGAAGCTGCTTACATATTGAGCATCAAGATCTATAGAGATAGATCAAAACGCTTGATAAGTTTTTTCAATGAGTACATACCTTGACAAGATTTTGAAGTAGTTCAAAATGGAACAGTCAAAGAAAGAGTTCTTGCCTGTGTTACAAGGTATGAAATTGAGTAAGACTCAAAGCCCGACCACGGCAGAAGATAGAAAGAGAATGAAAGTCATTCCCTATGCCTCAGCCATAGGTTCTATAAAGTATGCCATGCTGTGTACCAGATCTATTGTATACCCTACATTGATTTTGGCAAGGGAGTACAATAGTGATCTAGGAGTAAGATCACTGGACAGCGGTCAATATTATCCTTAGTGGAATAAGGATATGTTTCTCGATTATGGAGGTGACAAAAGGTTCGTCGTAGAGTTACGTCGATGCAAGCTTTGACACCGATCTGGATGACTCTAAGTCTCGATCCAGATACATATTGAAAAGTGGGAGCAATTAGCTAGAGTAGCTCCTTGCGGAGCATTGTTGACATAGAAATTCGCAAAATACTTACGGATCTGAATATAACAGACCCGTTGACTAAACTTCTCTCACAAGCAAAACATGATCACACCTTAGTACTCTTTGGGTGTTAATCACATAGCGATGTGACCTAGGACCTTTGGGTGTTGGTCACATGTCGATGTGAACTATGGGTGTTAATCACATGATGATGTGAATTATCGATGTTAATCACATGGTGATGTGATCTAGATTATTGACTCTAGTGCAAGTGGGAGACTGAAGGAAATATGCCCTAGAGGCAATAATAAAGTTATTATTTATTTCCTTATATCATGATAAATGTTCATTATTCATGCTAGAATTAGAATTATATTAACCGGAAACATAATACATGTGTGAATACATAGACAAACAAAGTGTCACTAGTATGCCTCTACTTGACTAGCTCGTTAATCAAAGATGGTTATGTTTCCTAACCATGGACACAGAGTTGTTATTTGATTAATGGGATAACATCATTAGGAGAATGATTTGATTGACATGACCCATTCCATTAGCTTATCACCCGATCGTTTAGTATGTTGCTATTGCTTTCTTCATGACTTATACATGTTCCTATGACTATGAGATTATGCAACTCCCGTTTACTGGAGGACCACTTTGTGTGCTACCAAATGTCACAACATAACTGGGTGATTATAAAGGAGATCTACAGGTGTCTCCGAAGGTACATGTTGGGTTGGCGTATTTCGAGATTAGGATTTGTCACTCTGATTTTCGGAGAGGTATCTCTGGGCCCTCTCGGTAATGCACATCACATAAGCCTTGCAAGCATTGCAACTAATGAGTTAGTTGTGAGATGATGTATTATGAAACGAGTAAAGAGACTTGCCGGTAACGAGATTGAACTAGGTATTAAGATACCAACGATCGAATCTCGGGCAAGTAACATACCGATGACAAAGGGAACACCGTATGTTGTTATGCGGTCTGACCGATAAAGATCTTCGTAGAATATGTAGGAGCCAATATGAGCATCCAGGTTCCGCTATTGGTTATTGACCGGAGACGTGTCTCGGTCATGTCTACATTGTTCTCGAACCCATAGGGTCCGCACGCTTAAGGTTTCGATGACAGTTATATTATGAGTTTATGAGTTTTGATGTACCGAAGGAGTTCGGAGTCCCGGATGAGATCGGGGACATGACAAGGAGTCTCGAAATGGTCGAGGCGTAAAGATCGATATATTGGACGACTATATTCGGACATCGGAAAGGTTCTGAGTGATTCGGGTATTTTTCGGAGTACCGGAGAGTTACGGGAATACGGGGGAAGAAATATATGGGCCTTATTGGGCTTTAGGGGAGAGGAAGAGGCAGGCTGCGCGCCCTCCCCCCCCCCCCCCATTAACTAGTCCGAATTGGACTAGGGGGAGGGGCGACGCCCCCTCCTTCCTTCTCTTCCCTCTTCCCCTTCCTTGTCTCCTACTCCTACTATTTGGAAGGACTCCTAGTTGGACTAGGAAAGGGGGAATCCTACTCCCGGTGGGAGTAGGACTCCCCTAGGGCGCGCCATAGAGAGGGCCGGCCCTCCCCTCCTCCACTCCTTTATATACGGGGGCAGGGGGCACCCCATAGACACACAAGTTGATCTTCGTGATCGTTCTCTTAGCCGTGTGCGGTGCCCCCCTCCACGATAATTCTCGATAATATTGTAGCGGTGCTTAGGCGAAGCCCTGCGACGGTAGAACATCAAACATCGTCGCCACGCCATCGTGCTGACGGAACTCATCCCCGACACTTTGCTGGATCGGAGTCCGGGGATCGTCATCGAGCTGAACGTGTGCTAAAACTCGGAGGTGCCGTAGTTTCGGTGCTTGATCGGTCGGGCCGTGAAGACGTACGACTACATCAACCGCGTTGTCATAACGCTTCCGTTGTCGGTCTACGAGGGTACGTAGACAACACTCTCCCCTCTTGTTGCTATGCATCACCATGATCTTGTGTGTGCGTAGGAAATTTTTTGAAATTACTACATTCCCCAACATCCACGTGCTCTGCGAACCAAAGAGGACAGAAAGACGCATACTCGACCTCTAGGCTAGGGGTTAGCCGCCGCTAAGCACTATCAACCCTAACCGAGGGAGAGACTTAACCTAGCATGCATGCTTAAACTTAGGGCACCAGCGCTCCGTTTATTTATGCTCAGGGTCTGCGCCTGGCTTTGTACAGAGGGTTACATGCCATGCCGACAAAGCTTGTACAAAAGGTGGCTTGCCAGGAGGCCCAGCAACCGCGCCTTATGGGTAAAACTTGTGAAGTTGTTCGATGTTCCAGGAGTTGCTCACTGGGACGGCATCTTTGGTCTCCAGGCGGACTGCGGCGGGCCTGGTGACTCGTATTACCCGATAAGGGCCTTCCCACTTTGGTGTCAACTTGTTGGAATTCTTGGCCGACTGAATGCGCCAAAGAACAAGGTCGCCTTCCTCAAAGCTTCGGGCATGAACCTTGCGGCTGTGGTAGCGACGCAAGGCTTGCTGGTAGCGTGCTGCTCTCATAGCCGCCCGAAGATGATCTTCCTCAAGGAGCGTTGCGTCATCTTGCCGCAATTGCTCTTGCTCAAGCTCGTCATAAGCGAGCACTCAAGGTGACCCGTATGTGAGTTCCGTGAGGAGAACTGCTTCTGCCCCGTATACCAGGGCAAAGGGTGTCTGGCCGGTGGCTCAATTTGGGGTTGTTCTGATCGACCAAAGAACCGCCGGCAACTCATCAATCCAGCGCCTTCCACTCTTGTGCAGCCTGTCAAAAGTCTTTGTCCTCAGGCCTTGCAACACTTCAGCATTTGCCCTCTCCACCTGGCCGTTGCTCTGTGGGTGTGCCAGGGAAGCGAAACAGACCCTGCTGCCGAGGTCTTGGATGTATTGCATGAAGGTGTGGCTTGTGAACTGTGTGTCGTTGTCGGTGATGACTATGCTTGGCACACCAAAACGGCACACTAGCCCCTTGAAGAACTTGACGGCTGACTGTGCTGTCACCTTTCCTCACTGCCTCCACCTCCGGCCACTTTGTGAACTTGTCGATTGCAACGTACTAGTACTCAAAGCCCCCGACAGCGTGGGCGAAAGGGCCCAGGATGTCGAGCCCCCAAACCGAGAACGGCCAGGAGAGAGGAATTGTTTGGAGGGCTTGAGCTGGTTGATGAAGCTTCTTCGAATGGAAATGACACGCTTCACACTTGGTTACTAGTGTCGTTGCATCCTGGAGGGCAGTGGGCCAGAAGAAACCCTACTGGCAAGGGCCCTCGACCCTATGTGGGAACCACATATGCCTCCGTGTATCTCTGCCAACAGCTCCAGTCCTTCCTCCCAGGGGATGCACTTCAATTTCACACCATTCGGTCTCTTTATGTATAGGACGTCATCGACGAACTGATACATAGCAGACCGACGGGCTACTTTCTCCGCTTCTTCCTGCTCCTCAGGAAGCTCCCCTGTTTGGAGGAATTGGACGGTATGTTGTGCCCATGCTGGAGCCTGGGGCTCGGCGGCAAGGACCAAAGGCATTTCTTCTACCATGGGAGCGGTCGTCTCTACGGTCAGGGCTTGACGGCCTGCCGAAATCATTCGCTCCTCGGCAGGCTCAGAATTCGCGGCAACATCCTTGCCGGCGGCCACCGAGGGCTCAGCGGGAAAGTACTTGCCGGGGCCTAATTTCCTCCGTTTGTTCTACTACACCGATGGTTCGATGGATAGTTGAGTTAATCGAAGAAAAAAGGTACCTGGTTCCACAGGTAGCTTGAATGCAGCACGCTTTGACAGGTAATTGGCGATGTCGTTCTCCGCTCGGGGAACGTGCTCCGCTTGTATACCATCAAAGCGCTCCTCCAGCTTCCTCACCTCATCTACGTAGGCCTCCATCAACGGGCTCTGATAATCTTTGTTGACTTGTCTGACGACAAGCTGTGAATCACCTCTGACGATGAGCTTCTTGACTCCGAGGTCTGCCGCGATCCTGAGACCGGCAAAGCAACCCCTCGTACTCAGCAATGTTGTTGGTGGACATCTCCCTGGGAAAGTGCATCTGGATTACATACTTGAGGTGCTCTCCGATGGGTGCGACGAGAAGCACACCAGCACCGGCGCCTTGCAGCGAGAAAGCCCCGTAAAAGTACATGATCCAGTTGTGCCTTGCTTCCTTGCCGGGGAGAGTGGTCTCCTGGATTTCCTCGTCGCCGTTGAGGTCCATTCTGCAATGAACTCCGCCAAGACTCTGCTCTGGATTGTCGAAGTACTCTCAAACTTCATACCAAAGCTTGAAAGCTCCAAGGCCCACTCCACAATCCTTCCGGTCGTGTCTGGGTTGTGCAGTATCCCTTGTAACGGGAGGCGGGTGACGTCGGTGATTTCGTGTGCTTGGAAGTAGTGACGCGACTTCCTCGAGGCCATAAGGAGGCCGAAGAGCAATTTTTGCACACTAGAGTACCTTGACCTAGCCTCCTGCAGGAGGGAGCTGACAAAGTAAACCGGGTGTTGCATCATCTTCTTCTTCTGCACCACTTCTTTTGATTGCATGGGCCCTGTCCTGATGGCGTCGGACTCTGCCGGGGGCCTTGCCTTGCTGGCATCGGGCCCTGCCGGGGGAATCTCTGGCTTGGCATCCATCAATCATGCCATCGCCACTGCCTCTTCATCGACCTCCCTCTGCGCCACCAGCGCGGCACTGACCACTTGATTCGTCGCCGCCAGATACAGCAGCAACGTCTCTTGTGGTTTAGGCGCAACCAGTATTGTTGTAGAGGAAAGGTATTTCTTCAGATCCTGCAATGCTACCTCGGCCTCTGGGGTCCACTCCATTGGGCCCGCCTTCTTCAAGATTTTGAAAAAGGGAAGGGCACACTCAGCGGACTTGGAGATGAATCTGCTCATGGCGGCAACGCAGCCAGTGAGCCGACGCACATCCTTAATCCGCTTGGGTGCCTCAATTTGCTCAATAGCCTTGATCTTGTCCAGGTTTGCCATGATCCCGCGCTGCGACACAAAGAACCCGAGAAGTTTGCCGGATGGAACACCGAAGACACACTTCTCAGGGTTCAGCTTGAGGTTGATCTTGCGTAGGTTGGCAAATGTCTCTTCTAAGTCTTGTACAAGGGTTGCCTTGTCCTTGGTTTTGACCACTATGTCATCCATATAAGCTTCCATATTTCTATGTAGTTGGGGCTCAAAACCAATTTGGACCGCCCTTGCGAATGTCGAGCCAACACTCTTCAACCTGAAAGGCATCCGTAAAAAGCAATACGTACCACATGGGGTGATGAATGTTGTCTTCTCTTCGTCTTCCTTTGTCATGAAGATCTGGTGGTAGCCCGAGTAGGCGTCGAGGAATGATAACAGATCGCACCCAGCCATGGAGTCAACAATCTGGTCAATACGCGGCAACGGGAAGGGGTCCTTAGGACAAGCCTTATTGATATCTGTGTAATCAGTACACATCCTCCACTTCCCGTTCGCCTAGCGCACCACCACCGGATTGGCCAGCCACGTCGGATGGAGCACTCCTCTCACCAAGCCCGCCGCTTCCAACTTCCTGATCTCCTCTGTGATGAATTCCTGCCATTCCAAAGCTTGCTTCCTGACCTTCTGCTTGATGGGTCGCGCATGGGGACAGACAGCAAGATGGTGCTCAATCACTTCCCTGGGAACGCCGGGGATGTCGGATGCTTACCATGCAAACACATCGACATTCGCCCGCAGGAAAGTGACGAGCGCGCTTTCCTATTTGCTGTCGAGGGTGGAGCTTATGGTGAAAGCCCCTCCCGTGCCATCCTCCTTGACGGACACCCTCTTGGTCTCTGGTGGTGTAGCTCTGGATTTCTTGCTCTTTCCGGTGGAGCTCTCTGGCACGTCCTCCACGGTAGCACAACACTCCGAAGAGGTGCGCTTGCCGGAGTGGGTGCGAGAGGTATTGCCGGTCTTCTTCTTCCCTCCCAGGGCTTCAGCGGCAGGAGCAAGTGCCTTGGCGGCAGCTGCTGCAACTGCTTCTTGGTAGAGTTGGTCAGCGGAGATCAGCGTGTCCTTCTTGTCGGAGGGGGCGGATGATGGTCATCGGCCCAGGCATCTTCAGCGTGTTGTAGGCGTAGTGTGACACCGCCATGAACTTTGCTAGTGCCGGGCGGCCGAGGATCCCGTTGTAAGGCAAGGGGATCTCGACTACATCGAAGACAATCATCTCCGTCATGTAGTTCAACTCGCCTCCAAAAGTCATAGGCAACATAACCTTCCCCTTCGGCTGGCTCCTTCCCAGGTTGACCCCTTGAAACGTGCCCGTTTCCTCGAGGTCTCCATCAGGAATTTGCAGCCTTTTGATCACAACGGTGAGATCAAGTTCAGACCGGCCCCGCCGTAAACCAGCATCTTGTTCACCTTGAGGTTGTGTATCGTTGGTGAGACCAACAATGGCAAACACCCGACCGCAGTTGTGCGGTCAGGGTGGTCCTCGGCATCAAAGATGAGGGGCGTGATGGACCACTTCAGTGGCTTCTGAGCGTCGAACAAGGGTTCCGCTGCTGTGATCGCACGCGCCCACTGTTTGAGCTGGTGGTGAGAAGTATGCAGCGAGGCGCCACCATCGACGCACATGGACTCCGTAGCCTTCTAGAAGTCATGCTCGCCGGACTCGTCGTCCTCGTCATGATCATCATCTTCCTGCTTCTTGTCGCGGCCCCGAGCGGGCCTCTCTTGCTGGTTATCCTTGCCGCGGCGACCTCCTTGGCCGCCACGCTTCTTGCCGGATCCTTCAGCGCCATCTTGGCCCTTCTCCTTGTCCCACCTCTCATACTCGGCTTTTTGCTTTTCAGCAAGCAGCTCGACTTGTCGGTAGTTCTGGAGGTCGTGGCCTTTGGTGCGGTGGATCTTGCAGTACTGCTTGTCGGAGCCCCCTGGCTTGTCGGCAGCCGCCAAGGCCCGGCAAGTGGTGCACCCGGCAACCTCCTTGTCGGGGTCGTCTACCTTGGCCTTCTTGGCGGCGCTGGTGTCGTCGGATCCCTCGACGGCAAGCACGGTCTTGCCCTTGCGCTTCCTGTTGCGACGCCGACCCTTCTTCGTCGGGGCGGCGGTGTCTTCGTCGGTAGAGTCGGTTTCCGCGCCGGCGTCTTTGCCGGGGTACTTCCTCCCCTCTTCTGCCCGAGCGCATCTATCGGCTAGAACGTAAAGTTCGGCCACGTCCTTGACCTTATTCATTGCCAGCTCTTCACGCATCTTGTGGTTGCGCACATTCTGATGGAACGCGCTGATCACGGCGGCAGGGTGAACATCCGGGATGTTGTATTGCACTCGGCTGAACCTCTGTATGTACTTGTGCAGGTTTTCACCTTCCTTCTGGGGAATGATATGCAAATCACTCGCCTGGCCATGAGCTTGATGGCCTCCGGTGAAGGCACCAACGAACTCATGACACAGGTCTCACCAAGAAGAAATGGAATCCGTCGGCAAGTGCATCAACCAAGACATGACATTGGGTTTCAGGGCCAACGGGAGGTAATTGGCAACCACCTTATCGTCACGAGCCCCGGCGGCTTGCATCGCGATGGTGTAGATGTTGAGGAACTCCGACGGGTGGGTCTTGCCATTGTACTTCTCGCCGACATCGGGCTTGAACGTGTGGTGGGACAGCCACTAGAACTGCCGCAGCTCACGGGTAAACGCTAGGCAACCCACCTCGTAAGGTAGGCCGCCGGAGCCTCCCGATGCTCGGTGGTCCATAGCGGGGTCCGCCCGCCTATCTGACTGGTGACGTGTATCGCGCCGGCACTCGATGGTGGTTCGAGCATCTTCATGAGCTCGCTCCCGAAGAACTTGGCATTGGTCGCGGTGGGTCCATGGGTCAGACGACGCTATGGAAATGTTATCACAAGCGTCATCACGACGGACCGACACCCGCGGTAGCTGGCGTGGAGGAGGAGAGTGCACCGTGGCCGCGGCGCCTCCGGCCCCTCCACCGCTGGCGTGCGGTGGTTCGATGGAGCGCCGGCCTGAGGGCCCCGCCGGCCATGGCTCGTCTTTGTTGGCGACGGCGACGAGGCTCTAAATGGTGGCTCTCCACTCGTCGAGCTTCTCTGCAGCAGGAGGGAAGTCGAGGAGCAGCTGCGCGCGCGCCAAAGCTTCTGCTGGCATGGGTGGTGGTGAAAACTGCGTGGACCGTGGCGCGCTTCGACTTCTAACCACGTTAGAAGGAGCTCTATCACGGCCCAGCGGCTGCGTGCGATTTTCGCCAGCACTTCGGCGGGCATGCTGGCCTCCTTCATCCCGCAGATGATGCACAGGGCTCTTCCCACGGCGGTGTCCAGGGTCACTGGTGTGGTGACGCTGCTCGTCGCGCACAGCCTGGGAAGAGCGTGATGTGGGCGCCGGGGTGGGCGTCTTGGAGGTTGCCGCGTCGCCCTTGGGTGGCGCGGCGACGCCCGCGGAGGGCCCCGCGCCGCATGCGGGGGGCCCAGCTCCGTCTCTGAATTTCGCGGCGTGTGTCCCGTCGTCTCGCACACGAACGACGCCGCTCGCCAGGCTCTAACTGCCAGAGCGATGTTGGTGCTCGCGGGTCGCGCCTCGGGTCCTGTCCGCGACCGGCCCGCTGCTCGCCCGCACAGGTATGGGTCGTCCGGCTCCCGACGAACCGACCGTCGTGGCCGCCTTCTTCCTGGGAGCCATGGCGATGAAGAACTGCTAGACCAGATTCTCACAACTGCGCCCCCAGCCTGGCGCGCCTAAGATGTCGGTGGGAACGACACCTATGGGGTCAATGGGATCCCTTCTACGGTCGGCGTGCGCGAGGTTGTGCAAAGAGTAGGTCTGACAGGAAACACACGGGTCGTTTACCCAGGTTCGGGCAGCGAAGATGCGTAATACCCTAGTCCTGCTTTGGTGGATGTATTGAGTGTTCTTGTGTTCTTGAGCTAGCTACAGGGTGTAACTTGCCCAAAAGAGCCGAATCCCCCTCCTGGTCGCCTCGGGCCTCTTTTTCTAGGCAAAAAGGGGTCGTCACAGTGGCACAGGAGGTGGAAAGGTCTAGAGTTGATAAGCCTATCTTCTGGGACCGTCGGACAAACGCATTTAATGCACTGCGGACGTGTCCCCCTTGCTTTATCGGGGACGACAAGGAAGCACGTCCCAGTTGTCGCCGCCTCGCCTAGCCTTGACACGCGTCCGAGCTGACGAGGCGTCGTGGCGCCACGTTGGCTGGCTGCTGGGCTGGCGCGGTGGTGGAGCCTTCACGAAGGGTTGCATGCCACCACGCAGGTGCTTGCTGAGTCGGTGTAGAGGCCGCCCGTCACCACGCAGGTGCCTGCCCAGCTGGTTGAGCTAGCAGCTGCTTGGGGATGGCGGTGAAGTCTTGGCTAGCGCGAGACTGGCAGTGGCCCCGCCGATGCCTTCGGCAAGGGTCTTGTCGGGGCCCGGCAAGGGTCTTGCCGTGGCATTGCAGTCGTCCCCGGCAAGTGCCGTGTGGATTTCCTCGGTTAGGATCCCGCCGAGGGTCGCCGTCTTCTGGTCCTCATCTGATCTCACATGTTTATGATTTTCACGAATATCTGCATGCCACCTCAGAGGCGCCTCCCGAGCCTTGGTTCCAATGTAGTTGGTGGTGTTGGAACCCGTGGGCTCAAGGGTGGCTTGCTCTGCTGGCATCGGGCAGGTTGCCCCGACAAGGCTCTTGCCGGGGCTGCGGAGGCTGCCTCGGCGAGGATCTTGCCGAGGGAGCCTACCTCGCCTCTTGCTCTCCTGTGTTCCTGGTCTTGGCGTTGCCTTGGTTGTCTTGTGCTTCGGCTTCTCTCCGGCTTCCCTCATCTGCACTGCTAAGTGTGGCCGCGGCGCGTGGCTTTGACTGCCCGTGCACAAGTAAATGGGTCAAAAGGAGAGCCTCTACTTTTGTACACCGACACCTTTCATATGATGATTAGCCATAATTTATCAACTAATACAATACTAATGAACTGAACATCGACTGAGCACACGAACTTAGCTGCAACCATGACAAATGTGTTCCCATGTATTTTGGTAATTAAATGTAGATTGCATGTATTTTCATATCGTAAGAAATTTGTGAGTTTATTTTGATGTCTCTAATTAATTTAGAAATGGGAATTGTATTTTTTGGTTAACATCGAAAGTATGATTGTGAAGCTGACATCAAAAGCAAAGCGGTGAAAACAAAACTCAATCACTCATATTCATGAGGCCTCGATATTCTATATAAGACGTGTACAAATGGCAATGCATGCACGCTACTCATTAATCGGCGTACAATTTCTTATTAGTATTATTAGTAGGGCATTTTAAAATTCAAATTGTATTTCCATGATTCGAGTTAATTATGAAAGAATGAAGTCAACCGTTTTTTTCTTGGGGGGGGGGGGGGATAAGAAATTGGTAGATGTAAGGATTTCAGTTGTAAATAAGTTGTCCAAAACATGTAACGAAACTAAAATACCTCACTTTTTAAATTGACGAGTGCTGGGTGGAAAGAGCTGGTGTGATTATGGCCAGTGTGCGTGCTTTCAATGTATTGACTGCTTAGCGACTTGCTTCAAATAAATTGTACCCACATTTTTAACCTAGCGTGGACAAAAAGATGGCCATGGGATCAGGCTCCAGCGTTAATTTATTGTCCACTACTCTGGCGAGACTTTCCTATACTGATTGAGATCCTAATTCCTACTCCCTTTGTTCCTAAATACTACTTGTTTTTCTAGAGATTTCAACAAGTGACTACATACAAAACAAAATAAGTGAATCTACATTAAATATGTCTATATACATCCGTATATGGTAGTTCATTTGAAATCTCTAAAAAAAAGGAACGGATGAAGTAATACATAACATGAGCTTGCAATTTACACCACCTCATTATGAACAGGTTTGATTAGTTAAGCATATGCATCTGGACCGACTATTAGTTTGGTTGGCAGCTTGGTGCTGATAGCTCCTTCCATGGAGTTGTGTCCCCACTGGAACTACATGGTATTTGGCTTAGAGACTAACATAAACGAGAGACAAAGGGGTGAATAAGAAGTGATTAATGTGGTGGACAGAAGGAAAAATATGAAGTCTGTCGTTAGTGCAAATTGCCATGGGCCAGCTGCTCCACATGAAAGGAGAGTTACTCCATATATTAACACTGCCGATACGATGCAGTTAATGGTGTGTTGGTACTATCATTATGCAGTGCTGAAGCATTTTATACACAATTATTAGTATGCATACTGCACGTATCTTAGACTACCTACAGTGAGGAGTAACTTAGACTAGTAACATGCATATGTTACTATCCACATTTTTTACCTGGCGTGGACAAAAGGATGGCTATGGGATCAGGCTCTAGCGTTTCGTTTATTGTCCACTACTCTGGCAAGACTTTTCTATGCTAATTGAGATCATAATTCCTACTCCCTCCGTTCCTAAATATTTGTTTTTCTAGAGATTTCAACAAGTGACTACATATAAAACAAAATGAGTGAATCTACATTTTAAATATGTCTATATACATCCGTATGTGATAGTCAATTTGAAATCTCTAAAAAGACATATATTTAGGAACGAAGGGAGTAGCACATAACATGAGCTTGCAATTTCCACCACCTCATTCTGAACAGGTTTGATTAGTTAAGCATATGCATCCAGACCGACTATTAGTTTGGTTGGCAGCTTGGTGCTGATAGCTCCTTCCATGGAGTTGCGTCCCCACTGGAACTACATGGTATTTGGCTTAGAGACTAACATAAACAAGAGACAAAGGGGTGAATGAGAAGTGAATAATATGGTGGACAGAAGGAAAATATGAAGTCTGTCGTTAGTGCAAATTGCCATGGGTCAGCTGCTCTACATAAATGGAGAGTTACTCCATCTATTTAACACTGCGGGTCCGGTGCAGTTAATGGTGTGTTGATACTATCATTATACAGTGTTGAAGCATTTTATACACAATTATTGATATTCATACTGCACACATCTTGGACTACCCACAGTGGAGAGTAACTTAGACTAGTAACATGCATATGTTACTACCTTCATAGTGGATAGTAACATATGTGGGGTGTCATGCAACTTTTCATTTATTAGGTTGTAGACTCATCTTGTTTGATATGTGTGATGTTACTCATAGTATTAGTAACTAGCTATGTTACTACATGCCTCTCTTTCATCATTAATTACTTGTCATGTCATATAGTTTGTCTAGATAAGTGTGATGTTACCACCTATGTTAGACTACCTAGTCTAATATAGATGGTAACATCACACGTATCTAGATAAAATAGATGATGTGTCAAGCAATAAATGAAGAAAGAGAGGCATGTGGTAACATACATAGTTACTAGTAGACTAGCCATAATGGGTAGTAACATAGAGTAGTAACATGCTCATGTTACTACTCTATGTTATTACCTCTATAGCGGGGAGTAACATATGTGTGGTAACATGCAACACTGCATTTATTAGGTTATAGACTCATCTTCTCTTGATATGTGTGATGTTACTTATACTAGTAGTAACTAGCTATGTTACCACATGCTTCTCTTTCTTCATTTATTGCTTGCCACATCATCTATTTTATCTAGATATGTGTGATGTCACTACATATGTTACTCCCATTGTGGGTAGTCGTAGTATGAGTAACATCACACATACCAAGGCAAGATGGGTCTATAGCCTAATAAATAAAGTATTGCATGTTACCACACATATGTTACTCCCACTATAGAGGTAACATAAAATAAAATGATGTGACTAGTCTATGTTATTATTCATTGTGGCTATCTTACTTCCACTGTGAGTAGTCTTATAGGAATGTGCAGTTAAGATTCCATCCTCTCGTGGTACCATGTCCACTCATGCATTTTCGGTTGGTAAGTTGCTGTTGATGAGGCGGCCTTGTTTTCATGGATAGATTAATTCAAAAATAAAATGATGTGGCATTGTTTGCATGATAGATTAAGGAAAACATTTAAAAACAATCGGGAAATCATCCGCGTTGACCGGATGCCAGGCGTCATGGCGGGACCACACATGAAGTCGCTCTTTCCTGAACCACTCATTTTCCTATCCTTGTATTCTCTCTTTGATGGTCATCCTCTCCTCCTCTAACCTCTCCGCCCAGCTCCCCCCACCACCACACTTGCGAGGTTGCACTGACACCGTGTCTGCTCCTACAAATAAAACGCCGACGAGGTCGTTGAGCTCTGTCGCGCGGCTGCATTAAGGTGCCACCGGAGCTGCATCGCAACATCCCTGCTCGGCATCACAGCTTCCCCTGTCGTTGCTGCGCGCCACGTCGCAGATGTCGCCATGGCCGCTGTGTGTTGCGTCGCAGCATCCGCCATCATCGTCGGCACTGCAATGAAGCTTCACCGGGCCTGCAATGGAGCACTGCTGGGGTCGTTGGAGCTCTGCCGCCGCTGCAATGGAGCTTCGTCGGAGCTTCAATGGAGCGTGTCGAGGGCTGCAATGGAGCACCGCCGGGGTCATTGGAGCTCTGCCGCCGTTGCAATGGAGCTTCGCCGGAGCTGCAATGGTGTTAGCCATAATCTTGATCTAGAAATTAGCTGCATGCATTTAGTTCACGTGGTGCGGATCATAGACTCGGTGGGCGTTGCGTCGTGCCGCTGGGTCGTGGGTTGTATGCGTGTTGTAGTTAGTGCGGAGAAAAAAAAGGATCAAGCCGTTGTGTGGCTTGACCGACGAGTTTGCATGCTAGTTAGGTAGTTAATGCATGGGGTTAGTGGCCGATCTGGGCGGCGGGGCCGTGCGTGAGTCTGCGTATTAAAATGGCCGCGGTGCTGCTGTGTAGAGTAGCCAGAGAGAGATGTAGCCTCTCGGAGTGTATGTGTGCTCGCCGAGGGGTGGTGTGTGTGGCTTGAGTTCGTGCATGTGGAAAAGATCGCCGTTGTTGCTGCGGGGCGTACGTGCGCCGGAAACTCCCCCGTGTCCTTTGTGTTCTTCGTTTCTTCTTCTTCTTCTGTCGTGCGAGCGCATCAAGAGAGAGAGAGAGCCAA
This sequence comes from Aegilops umbellulata, assembly GCA_032464435.1. Taxonomy (NCBI): domain Eukaryota; kingdom Viridiplantae; phylum Streptophyta; class Magnoliopsida; order Poales; family Poaceae; genus Aegilops; species Aegilops umbellulata. Next base: position 314,615,528 of record CP136056.1, on the reverse strand, counting down.
GCGAGAGCTCGGGTGAGGTGGAGAGCTAGGGCTAGACAACAACAATTGGTATCAGAGCTGGTTCATCTTGGGTGTCGTCCCCTTGCCGGAGGAGTGCCAGCGGTGGCGGCGTTAGCCGGCGGCTGCGCGGTGAATCTCTGGGCCGTGTGTCGGCCTATGGAGGTGCGCGGCGCTGCGGCTGCCATGGCGGACGCAGAGGCAGCGCGCGGCGAGTCCATGGCAAGCGTTGTGGCCGTGAAAGCGTTGCGTGGTGGTGCAGAGGCCGCGGACGTGCAACACGGTGCGACGAGCACAGCGTCGGGCGCGTCGGGTGCGCGCGGGACGTGCGGGACACACTTGTGCGGTTGGGCTCGTCGGGCGCGTCGGGTGCGCGCGGGACGTGCGGTACACACTGGTGCGGTCGGGCTCGTCGGACGCGTTGGGTGCGCGCGGGACGTGCAGGGCGCAGAGGGACGCCAGGCATGTGTCGTCGGAGTCGTGACGGAGCATGGTACGACCGGCGCCAGTGCGCCAGGTTGGGTTCGTGGCGGTGGCGACAACGGCGATGGGAGTAGCAGCGTCAAGTCTGGCGATGGCGGACGTGTGACGATGGCGACGACAGCTAGTCAAGATTAGGAGGTGATTGTTAGCCATAATCTTGATCTAGAAATCAGCATTTAGTTCACGTGGTGCGGATCATGGACTCGACGGGCGTTGCGTCGTGCCGCTGGGTCATGGGTTGCATGCGTGTTGTAGTTAGTGCAGAGCAAAAAAAGAGGATCAAGCCGTTGTGTGGCTTGACCGGCGAGTTTGCATGCTAGCTAGGTAGTTAGTGCATGGGGTTAGTGGCCGATCTGGGCGGTTGGGCCGTGCGTGAGTCTGTGTTTTAAAATGGTCGCGGTGCTGCTGTGTCGAGTAGCCAGAGAGAGATGTAGCCTTTCGGAGTGTATTTGTGCTCGTCGGGGGGTGGTGTGTGTGGCTCGAGTTCGTGCTCGGGGAAAAGATCGCCGTTGTTACGGCGGGGCGTACGTGCGCCGGAAACTCCATCGTGTCCTCTGTGTTCTCCGTTTCTTCTTCTTCTTTTATCGTGCGAGCGCAGCAAGAGAGAGAGAGAGCCAAGCGAGAGCTCAGGTGAGGTGGAGAGCTAGGGCTAGACAACAACAAATGGAGCACCCCCGGGGTCGTTGGAGCTCGCCGTCGCTGCAATGGAGCTTCACCGGAGCTGCAATGGAGCGCTGCCGGGGTTGTTGGAGCTCTGTCGCGGCTACAATAGAGCTTCACCGGAGCCGCAATGGAGCGGCACCTAGGGCTCAAGCATTTTTTGCGCTTGTAGTGATCGTCCGAGGCTCGCCGTCTGTCGGTGGGAACGACACCTATGGGGTCATTGGGATCCCTTCTACGGTTGGCGGGCGCGGGATTGTGCAAAGAGCGGGTCGGACAGGAAGCACACAGATCGTTTACCCAGGTTCGGGCCGCGAAGGTGCGTAATACCCTAGTCCTGCTTTGGTGGATGTATTAGAGTGTTCTTGTGTTCTTGAGCTAGTTGCGGGGTGTCACTTGCCCAAAAGGTCTGAATCCTCCTCCTGGTCGCCTCGGGCCTACTTTTATAGGCACAAAGGGGTCGCCAAAGTGGCACACAGGAGGTGGAAAGGTGTACAGTGGATGAGTCTATCCTATGGCACCGTCGGACAAACGCATTTAATGCGTTGCCGACGTGCCCCCCTTGCTTCATCGGGGACGGCAAGAAAGCACGTCCCAGCTGTCGCCGCCTCGCCTGGCTTTGACACGCGCCCGAGCTGACGAGGCCTTGCGGCGCCACGTTGGCTGGCTGCTGGGCTGGCGCGGTGGTGGAGCCTTCACAAAGGGTCGCATGTCACCACGCAGGTGCTTGTTGAGTCGGTGTAGAGGCCGCTCGTCACCACGCAGGTGCCTGCCCAGCTGGTTGAGCTAGCAGCTGCTTGGGGACGGCGGTGGAGTTTTGGCAGGCGCGGGCCTGGTAGTAGCCCCGCTGATGCCCTCAGCAAGGGTCTTGCTGGGGGCCCGGCAAGGGTCTTGCCGTGGCGTTGCAGTCGTCACCGGCAAGGCGCTTGCCGGGGGTCTTGTGGATTTCCTCGGCTAGGATCCCGTCGAGGGTCGCCGTCTTCTGGTTCTCATCTGATCTCATATGTTTATGATCTTAACGAAGATCTGCATGCCACTACAGAGGCGCCTCCCAAGCCTTGGTCCTAACGTGGATAGTTGGTGGTGTTGGAACCCGTGGGCTCAAGGGTGGCTTGCTCTGCTGGCGTCGGGCAAGTTGCCCCGGCAAGGCTCTTGCTGGGGCTGCGGAGACTGTCTCGGCAAGGATCTTGCCGAGGAAGTCCACCTCGCCCTTTTGCTCTCCTGTGTTTCTGGTCTTGGCGTTGCCTTGATTGTCTTGTGCTTCGGCTTCTCTTCGGCTTCCCTCCTCTGCCCTGCTAAGTGTGGCCGTGGCGCACGGCTCTGACTGCCCGTGCACAAGTAAAGAAGTTAAAAAAAGAGTCCCTACTTTTGTACACCGACACCGTCGGTTTGCAACTGACCAGCTACTTCAACGAAACAACTCCGTTTGCGGCACCTGCTGTTAGGCAGCATCGCCCGTCGGGCGCTCGAGGTGACAGGGGGTGCCATGGCGCTGCGAACTGGGGTTGCTGCTTTTTCTCTCCTACGCAAAGTGTACGCGCTGTTTGGTGGGTACTGGGTAGCAGTCGCCAAAAGAAACGCGAAGGGAAAAGCTGAGTGGGCTGACTCGATGGATCCCGCGGCTGATGTCGCTTCCTGATGGCCCGATCGAGTGGCTAACGAGGCGGCTTATCCTACGCAGGGATCAACCGGATGATTTGCATAGATTAATGCAAAATATGGAACTTCTCGATACAAACACGACTTGCTGATGTCATACAATTTTGATTGTATATTATAAGGTGATGTGAAAGCACACATGTGTGGAAAAAAACTTATAGTGAGGGCTAACTATTTTTTTTAGGCTGGAGGCTAACTATTTATAGTATATAGAATACTCAAACACCACGGTATTAGCAGGTGCATCTTTCTCTGTGGCGATAAATGATCCTCTTCTACTCGTCTAGAATAACACACCATAATAAATCTTCAAATGTAAGTCTAGCACACAGGGAACTAGCTGAACAAATAATAAAGATTTAGAATTGAAGGCACGAACAAGCCAACCACAATGCCATTATTCTATACCAGCAGAACAATGATGTTCATTTTCTGTAACAATTTACAACACACGTACAGCTTCACTAATTACAGCAAAACTTTGTATTATACTAAGCTTATACAGGGACTTTTCCCTTGTCCCCTTGGTATACAAGCCCAACATAGTTGAAAAGAAAACATGGCATGAAAAACTGGACACAAATTTACAATCAACGAACCAATCAATCGAAATCAGATACCTAAGCTCTCCTAGGAACTACTCCTCAATGGCTTGCTATCTGGTATAAAAAGAATCACGCATACTGTACAACCTACAAACAAGAACTCCTGGTTTATCCACAGCTGCTGAAGGCTCCACGGTGAGAAAAATAACTATTCCCCTCTTTGCAATAAAAACGCAAAGCCTGGGTTTTCACGGACAAACGGTAGCAAGTCATCATCAGCCATCTCAATGATTGGCATTGTCTTTGTAATATCATCGAGTGAAAAAGGTATACTGCATTTGAGGAATGAAACAGTGAAACCATGAGCCATAAACATTAGAAGGCTTTAAGCTGAAAAAGATGCTATTTTTTGTCAAATGTAACAAACCTAGAATCATCATCTAGCAGTATAGAGAAAGTTGTGACAGTATTTGCCTCCTCACGCGCTGCAGCTTTCAAGCTTGATGCGAACTATAAATAGAGAAACAGAAATCACTTATCATTTAACAGTTCATTTGTAAATGAGAAACAAATCAATATTGTAGTAAAGACCAAATTGTGTATTTTTTTTAAGTGGAAGTGGATGAGGGTTGCCACATAAGGACATCCTAGGAGGTCATGATATTACTATCGCCCCAAGTGCACTCAAGTTCAGAGTCACATGATTAACTTCAGAGTTCTGATTAGATTTGGGGCTTAAGTGATGGTATGATCGCATCTGACCAAATAGTATATGAGGGTACATCATCTCACCTCTGCTGAAATAGTGTTTGAACCATTGACGTCATCCAAGTACATACCAACTATGCGCTCTAGCTGCTGTATGCTGAGGGCCTGAAAGAATTCATACAAATATTAGAAGTACAACTTATAGGGGTAAGGACTGGCAGTGGAAGAATCTTCCTTTCTTATTAAGAAAACAATGTCAGTCAAATCAAATACTTACTTGGCACACATCAGCACGTATCTCTCTTAGTGTTCTCATTGGCTTAAGAGAAATCACCTGGCAAAATTGAAAAATAGGAATAAAATGTATTTGTGAATAAAACACTATTGGGGAATTAATATTCAGTAAGTTAAAAAGAACGCGCACCAAGAAATCAACAGCCTGTCTGATATGCTTCAATGCCTCCCAGGCCGAACCTGCAAACTGCATCAAATACAACAGATAAGCCAATAGCTTTGGAAAATCCATTTGTAAACAGGGAAGTGAATACCTCTCGAGTAGCATTATCAGACCAGTGTTTTAGCTCAGCTAGTCCAGCTTTGACATATTCCCCGTTGCTAAATGAACAGCACTCACGCCGCAAAAGGAGCCTGTTTCCAAGGGGAAGATCTTAAGAGAAGCTTATACATATGTGAATACATGAGGCTAGGACAAAGTGCTAACCTGTTAAATAGCTGAACATCAATCAGTGAAAATATCTGTACGAACAATTTATGCACCAAAATTGATGGGACCTGCAAATTCAACCAGATAAGACAAAATGCATTCAGACAATTTTATGAACGGATACCATGGGTCCATGATCATTTTACACCTACATGGTTCGCCTTTAATACATCCAAATAGTTGGCGAGGACTTTCACGATGTTTAACCAATGTGCTAATTGGTTCTGTTGTCCCAAGCCATTTGTATTGCTTTTTGCCAGATTTGAGTGAGAAGTTCGTGGATCCTGAAGAGATTCAACATTTAACCATCTTTAAATAGAAAAGGATGAAGCTTCTTTAACTTTCTTCCAAAAAATGAGAGCATGTAACAGCACCTGGATGCACAATTCAAGTAAAGGGTTTAGTTCCTTCTTCACGCTGTCACTTATCATACCGTAAACCTTCTCAATTAGATCCACAAGCTGCTGTTTAAAGAGCAAAGCTGGATATTTTGCTTCAACTTGGGGTAATCCGGTAGCTCCAACAACTGATTGCCCACTGAGATAAGCAAGCCCAGCATTTGAAGTTTGACTTGTATGAAATGTCCTCTCAGACGAAAATCTTCGCCTTTGCGGAGTTGAGAGTGCGGTCCTAGTAGTTTTGAATGATCGTTGAAGGAGAACTGTTAATGCAGATAAGTTGGACAACCAATATGCCAATGTTCTCACATCATGTTCAGCCTTCAAGAGAGGGAAAGCCGACATCAGGACAAGTAGTCAAACTCTACACCAATTGCATGAAGTGTAGTTTTGCAAGCAATTTGAAAAGTTGTTACTGTAGTTAATTTCCATATTTTCATGTTTTATCAATTATTCAAGGCACTCTGAGAGAACATGGATCCTAATCTTGCCAATTATTATTTTATGTACATGTTAGATGTTACACAACAGAAAATTGGATAAATGAGATTAATTCCAATTCTGCTGCAATAGGACATTCAATAAATGACATTCTCTCCTAGTTTGTTGCAACAAGCAGAAGTTGTACTCCATGTCATCGATGCTGCATTTAAATGAAGAAAGATGCTATTCAAATCCAAAGAAGTGTGAGGAACCTCTATTGCAGAGTTTATAGCATGCAGAATTCTGTCAAATACACCAGTCTTCATGGCTTCAAATGATCTCCAGTGAAGAAGACACTGGTATATAAGAAGAGTGGCAACAGGCTTGCTCCCAGAAAATCCGAGATATTGTGGAATGCAAGTAAGTAACCACTGCTGGTCATCTTGGGGCTGCTGGGGCTGCGGAGACTTCCAAAAAGCAACAAATGATCATCTCAAAAGTAGGTTGACAGTTCGACTGAACACGAAGAACCAGCATCAAATTTGTAGAATACCTGATGTTTCTGATTAAGCACTCTTTGCAGTTTTTCTCCGTGTTCAAAGTCTTTTTGATTACTCAAGTTGGGAGCATTGCCCTATATTATTGTTTAGACATTCAATTAAATGCAATTTTGTAGAAATTATATGCAGATACATAGTTGCTATAACTCACTGCTGGGGGTGTTGCTTCTGACATGCCAGCTGATGGCCTCATCTCAGCCTGCCTTAGTTCACCGTTCAAAACATGCCCATTCTCTGGGCTTCTCTGCAAAATATACTAACAATATCAGTTTGAGGATCGAATAATCATCATATATGTGTCAGGCCCACTAAAGGTACATTACATGAATCCTTGTGATCTTTGAACGTGAGTGTGGAGATTTGGCAGTAGAAGGTGGAGTAGCAGTTGCTTGCTGACGGAGAACATGATTCTCAGCCTCTAAGTTGGCTGCTTTTCCTTCAATTCTGCTTATGGAAAGATCACAAAGAATTGTTTGATTGAGGTACAAAATAGGAAGCAGAACCTGACCGCTATTCTTGAAAAAATGAAACAGAAAAGAAATGCATATGCACCTTTGTAGGGACTCCTGAAGGTGAGTTATAACTTTGCCTGACTCCTCAATTTTTTTAACCAAATCATTATTCCTGTTAAGGAGGCCTTCATTTCTCTTCAATAAATCCTCATTTCTTTCCTGAGCTTCAGTAAGAGCTCTCTTGGCAACATCATTGTCTTGTTTTTCCATCACAAATGAAGACAATCTTGAAATTGCATCTACTTGAATCCTGGTTTCAGGAAAAGAAGTAGACTTGTAAAGGATAACACCAATGATTTTTTATGAACATACAATACTAGTAATCATGTAATGATGTTATTCTAGTTCGAAACTCAGTGGCAGCGCACTGCACACAGAATAAATATACTAACTTTTGCACTGTGTCTTGAAGTAAGTGGATCCGGTACTCATTATCACTAATTTTTCTGAGTAATTCCTCATTTCTTTCTTGAGCTTCAGTGAGAGATTTTCTGATTGAGTCATTTTCTTGCCGTGCAGCTTCTAACGAAACATCTTTTGCTGCTATATCTTCCTCAAGCCTGTTTTATTGGTAAACATAAAACTATGTCATAAATCTGAGAACTGGAAATATTTAACAGTATACCAAATCAAATTTCGGACATCGTAAGATTGAGGTGGCTGAAAGAGTGTATAGATATGTGGGTGGCAAGTGTAGAATAATAAAATCATACAAGAAGCATTAGTGAAGACACGTACTTAATTATGGTATTCTGAAGATGTTCAATTTTTTCATTAGTATCTTCAATTTTCATTAGTAACTCTCCATTTTTCTCTCCAGCTTCAGCAAGTTCTTTCTTCATTGCATCCTTCTCTTGTCTCTCAGATAGTAACAAAGCATCCTTTGTTGTTGAACTTTCTCCAAGCCTAATTATGTTGAAGAAATGAATATCAAATATTAACATCTCATAACAAAAACAGAAAAATAAGTATGTACTAAACATACAGCTATACATTGAAGGCTAAGAAAATGAAGTACCTTTCTATGCTATCTTGAAGAAGATCAATTTTCCTGTCAACATCCACAAATTTCTTTAGTAACTCTTCACTTCTTTCTTGGCTCTCAATTTGCGCCTTCGTTGTTGCATCATTTTGTTCTCTTTCTCTCAACAACAAATTCTCCTTTGTAGCTGTATTTTCTTCAAGCCTGTGTTTGTACATAAAAAAAAGGTTGATATACCTAGTATTTTTAGAGGGAGGACATGGGCATTGTGATAAAAAGTAGTGCCCTAAGGAACTATCATGTACCTCTGTATAGTAAATTGAAGCTGAAGAATATTTTTATCATCATCGTGAATTTTCTTGAGCAATTCTTCATTTCTTTCCTGAGCTTCAACTAGAGTTTTCCGAGTTGCCTCATGTGCTTGCTTTTCTGTTAGCAGCAAGACATCTTTGGCAGTGCCATCTTCTTCAAGCCTATCAATGTGAAGAGAGAAAACAATTTGACTAAGAGAAGTTGGTGCATGATTGCAACTCTAATCAAAAAAAGATAGGATGGTACAACCAGCACATGAAGTGACCCACCCCACCCCCGCCACCAAAACACGCGTGAACACACACCGCAACATTGAAAGAAGTACAGAATCTGACCTTTCTATTGTATTCTGAAGGCTGTCAGATTTTCTATGTGCCTCTTCAATACTCTTTATTAATTCAGCAATTTTCAACTGTTCTTCTGCAAGCAGTTTTGAGGTTGAAGCATTTTGTTCTCTTTCAGTTAGCAACAAAGTCTCCTTTGTGCTGACATTTTCTTCAAGTCTATGTGTGTAATGATGGAACACATCGTTGTGTTATGCAATCAAAGATAAGTATAATGTTAGTGCTCTGGGGTCAGAAGAGAAGCCTGATTTAATCCTATACAAGAAATGGCAGACCTCTTTATCATATCATCACGCTCTGCTAGACTTGCATGGTTATCTTGCGCTTCATTTAGTAATTCATCGATCCTTAGGCGAGCATCAGATAGTTCACTCCTTAATTTGCTGTTTTCATGTCTTTCTATTGCCAATTGAGAATCCATGACCGATGTACTTTCTTCAAGTCTACGTCCAAAGAAGAGAAAAATTACACTAAGAACTACCTAATATAACGCGAGAGATAGTCATGTACAGTGATAGGAGACAATTCTAGAAGTGGTCAAGTAGAATTGACAAACCAACAAATGTTGGTTTCAATCTTACATATACTTAAAAGCAAAGAGATTAAACCTTTTCACCGAAACTTCAAGCAGACTGATTTTGTTATCCGAGTCCTCTATTTTGCTCGTTAACTGTTGATTTGTCTCCTGAGCTTCAAATAGCTCAGTTATGGTGTCATCATAACTTTGCTTTGTTTTAAGAAGCAAAGACTCTCTTGTCATTGCATCTTTTTCAAGTCTATATTTATTGAAATGAAGGAAATAAGTGTTAGTTCACAATACTGAAACCATAGGAGTCAGAATTCTGTAGTACCAGTTAGTGCAGATCATCAAACTTAGCTGCTACTTATGCTAACCTACCAATAAAGCTGGCAAAAAAAAAACAGACCTTTCCACATTCTCTAGAAGATGACCAATGTTTTTATCAGCTTCTTCAACTTTCCTAAGCAACTCCTGATTTACTTCTTGAGCTTCTGAGAACACTTTCTTGGTTTGATCGTGTGCGTGCTTTTCTTCTAAATAAAGAGCATCTGTTGTTGTTGCACCCTCTTCTAACCTATGTTCAGGTTTAAATTGTAACAGGTGCGATCCATAAAATCGATGAGGAAGAATCTATCTTATCAAAGCAGATGCCAAATTACTTAGAATCTACTACATTGTGCCTCAAGCTGCAAATAACCCCCACATATTGCCTTTAAGAAACACATCCTACAGGACATGCAGCACAACTTAAATGAAAGATCATGATGCTTAACAATATTGTGACCTTGGCTTTCTTTTTTTCTAAGTTCAGTTTATCTCTCAACCAGCTCCCAGAACAAGTGAACCATGGCATGTACTTTATGTTTACTCTAATGTTGGAAAGAACTATCACTATTTCCTTCCATTCCTAGAGCTGTGGGCAGTAATGGGATGATAGCCAGCAAAAAGCATCTATAAAATTTAGGTACAATCTCTCAGAAGACTAATTATCACACTCACAGGAAGGAAGTTTATGAGAAGAGATAAGCACTAGTGAAATTGTAAGTGGATGGTTGTGAAATACTCAAGTGAAATGGAATACTGCCAGAGTAGCGCTTTAAAAGCCTATGCAGCATGACGTTTGCATATGAAGGTAAATGCATGGATGATATGCAAGTGATTTTCCAGTAGTAAAGTTTACACAAAGAAGTTCGCTTCATGAAAAAACAAACCTTTTCATAGTTTTTTGAAGTAGATCAATATTTATATTAGCAGAAGAAATTTCCTCCAGCAAACCATCAATCCTCGCTTCTGCCTCTGCTAGTGCTTTAGATTTCGCATCTTTTTCCTGATGCTCTGTTAGTAAAACTGCCTCTCTTGCAGACGCACTTTGTTCAAGTCTACGTTCATGGATATAAAACAGTAAGAAACAGGTTCACTCAGAGGTTTCATGGATGCTTGCTTTGGAGTAAACAGACCTTTGTATACTATCTTGAAGCTGATGCATACTGTTGTTAGCACACTCAAGTTCTTTAACTAGTTCCTCGATTCGATCCAGAGCTTCAGTTAGTGTCTTTTTGGTCACCTCTTTTTCTTGCTTTTCAGCTACCAATAAAGCATCGCTTGCGGTAGATTCTTCATCAAGTCTAGGTGTATGAAAAAAAAACACTGAACTCTCCTATATTGAAAGGCTAATAGAGCTCAGAATAAGACGTAATGCAAGCCAGAATCAGACGAGCTTAAAATAACCCTTGACAGAAAGAAACTAACCTGCACACCTTATCATCAGGCACTCATAAATTCTTATTTTCCTTGGTCAATCATCATTTTAGTGCTAGCCAGCTAGTTCATTTAACAGCTTCTTGGTTTTTCTACCTTCTAGTTGCAAAAAACTCTTTGATACTGGATGCTACTATTAAGTTCTATGCGCCAACCAGTAGAAACAAAAGTACGAACTGATGGGGAAGATTGGGCAATCCACATATACTTCAACACGCCCTCGCACGTGTGGCTCGAGAAGGCCATACATGAAGAGAAAGAGGGCAAGCATTTTTATTTATTTTTATTGTGAAAGCCAAGATTGGAATCCAAGATCTCTTTTTCATGCACCAACCAGTAGAACCAAAAGTCCAAACTGATGGAGAAGGTTGGGCAATCCACATACACTTCAACAGCTACCAGGTGCTCTTCCATGGCACCGTCGAGTATGATTCCTGGAAGCAAAACTGGAAGATGCAGGCACCTGGCAAGGTCAAGTTCTCCATCATAGCCGCTGTCCAAGCCAAGCATCTTACTTTTTGGACCATGTTGCTGGCAACACCTCATAGCCGACCAAGAGGGCATGGTTATATGGAGTTGGTCCCTGGACTTGGAAGCAGTGGCGGAGCTTGACGGTGATTATTGGGGGGGCCGAGGATAAAACACTCAATTTCCAAGGGTGGGGGGGCCATGGCACCTGCAGCCTTGTACATAGCTCCGCCAGTGCTTGGAAGTACTTGGTGAAATCTGTGTAAGGGCTTTCTTCGTCAGTCACGCCATTTTCCCATGCCACAAAATCCTGTGAAGGCTCATGCACCCCTGAGGTGTCGCCTCTTCCTCTGGCTCGCTTTGCAACACCGGTGCTGGAAACTGACAGGCTTGAGCGCCATGGCCTCCCTAGCCGCAAAAACTGCTCCTTGTGTTCCCAGGAACCAGAGTCGGCGCAGCACCTCTTCATTCAATGTCCATGGCCCAGCCATCTATGGGATCATATCCTCTGTTGAGCAGGACATGTCATTGCCATCCCCTCTGTGACAAACTCCCTGGAAGAATGGCGGCCGACCATGCAGAAGAGCACCCCCTAAGCACAAAAGGAAGGATTTTGACTTAATGGTCCCCTAAATGTTTGATCCATTTGGTGTGACCGTAACAAGGTCCATTGACCATAACAAGGTATTTCAAGGGGAGAGCAAGGACATTAAGATAGTAAAGAACGACATCAGGGACGAAGCAGAGTGGTGGCAAGAGGCTTTTAATTAATGGTTGCGCAAACTGGAGTGGGTGTTGGTTGTCTTGTGTTGTGTGTGCTGCTTGATCTTTGGTCGTGTTTTAATCTTTGATCCCCGCACTAGCTGCCCAACTCTCATAACTATTTTCTTCTCCTAGTAATGAAAAAATGTGCAAAAAATAGTCCGCGTGTTATTTAAAAAACAGAGTAATGCACACATTTTCCGCGGAGAGACTTCGGCAGGGTCAATGCTAAATTCTCAATCAAGGCAGGGGCTAAGACGTCACAGCTGCTTCTGCCTATCGACCTTGCTTTTATTTTTATGGTTCGTCAATTGGCTGTAGCCTGTTCTCAGATTTGTACACGACCTTTTTTTTCTATGATGCAAACGAGGTGCAATGTTTATTGCAGTTTCTCGACGAAAAAAAAACTTGGCTACTTGCATGATGCCCTTGTGCGTCAGGATTCAGGTCATGCTTTGAGTGAATACTAGTTAGTGAGGATGACCCCTTCATGCCTTCATTCATGAGGATGCACTTTTTGATAACCGGCGGTTAAAGAGAGCAGTTTGTTGGTATTTATCCTGTCAATATCATATATGATGAAGAAAGCGCTTCTCTGATTGTACAAACCATCTTTTTCCAATAGGAATGGCCCACTTTCACCACATTTTTTTAATGATATATCTAAGACCACAGCTTATAATTGATTAAGTGTACAGGAAGATTGAGAAAGCAAGAACTGGACTCCTGCTCGAAACATTAGTGCTGTTGCTCAAATATATGTTAGCAGTTAAGCATGACCAATGACAAGTTCTTACCGATATGCTAGGCCCATCACACTTGGTACTTTGTATAATTGTCTAGTCGAGCATGTAACATGTACAGTATCTTAGACATGTCAGGAACTTCCAACTTCTTTAGATATTCTTCATTTGTTTCTCATTTCTTTTACACCATGTTTACATAAATTCTTTATGCATTGCATGTTTTTCCTGACACTAGTCAGCAAAATATTGTTATTTTTATTCTAGAAAAAATGTTGTCAAACTCTGAAGAAGGATTCACTCTAGTTAAAACAAAAGACTGACCCTTACTGATAGGAGGAAATAGTGCACATCGGTTATCCCTGCCAATGCATGCTAATCAGATGTGTTGTCTCACAGAAGAATGGGAACAATCTTGACAAATATGATTATTAATTGTTTTGAGATGATACCACACAGAGTAATAAATTTAAGGTAAGAAAGGAACCTCTGTAAAGAATCTTGAAGCAGACTGTTTCTCTTATCAGCACCTTCAAGGTTCCTCTGTAGCTCTACAATTTCTACCTGGGCATCTGCTAGTTGTTTCATGATCACATCATTTTGCTGCCTTTCATCTTTCAAGGAAACCTCCACTGCCGCTACATTTTCCTCGAGTCTAAATCAACACGGAACAAATAATCAGCTGTGACAATGGTGCGATAATAGACACAGTTCTCCAACAACAAGATCACAAGAGTGTAAAGTTAGTAGCTCAGATTTGGATGCTAGAAAACGAATCAGAAATGAAATGCCCTCAGGTTTAGAAATAGGGCGGTAAATATCAAGCAACACACCTTTGGGTGGTGTCTTGATAATGAACAATATTTTTTCCAGCATCTTCGAGTTTCTTGAGTAATTCCTCATTTTTACCCTGAACTTCATTGAGTAATTTCTTAGTTGCTTCACTTTCTTGTCTTTCTGTAGTTGATAGAGCATCATTCTCGGTTAATCTTTCTTCAAGCCTATATACATGGAAAGAAGAAATGACTATTATTTGAATATCCCGGTCAAAAACTATTATTTGAATATGTTGACAAATTCATAATATTATGATTGATAAGGATTCCTATGTAGAGTAGGTTGTAAAGGGGAACGAAAGAACCTTTGTACAGTAGTCTCAAGCAGAGTAGACTTTTCATCAGCGTCCCCAACTTCTCTCAGAAGTTCCTCAATTTTACCTTGTGCTTCAGCTAGTTCTACCACACTTGCCTCATGTTGTTGCTTCTCAATTGTCAGTGAAGACTGCAGATCTGCCATGCTATATTCGAATCTGCATTCCACAACAGGGTGCAAGCTATCAGATCACACCGTATAGAAGGATGAAAACATGTTCAGTAACTGCCCGTGCACCCACCAAAAGAATGGTTTAAGAATAACTATGAACTCATAGGTACAAACTAAAGAGTATCAATGTGATGATGGCTGATTACGCGATAGAATCACTGCTCAAAGGTACATTTGGGACAAACCTTTCAACATTTTCCTGGAGCAGAGTGATTTGTTTCTCAGCCTCTTCAATTTTGATCGCAAAAGCTTGATCTCGTAGGTGAGATTCAGCTAGTGCGGCACTAGCTTCTTCCTTTTGCTGCTTCTCTGTTAGCAAAAGGGCCTCTCCTTCTCTTACAGTCTCTTCTAGTCTGCGTTCATACAGAAAACAAAATGCGGCATTTTCAGAGTAATCCCTTGAAAATTAGGGGACTAGATTCTAATACAAGCAGCATCCAGCAAAGTTAGGGCCCATTCGTAAAAAAAGTCAGGCGCCCATTCCATTAACTACTGGAAGGGTGGGGGCAAGAGAAATAATGTATTTTTCAGTTTACATAAATATACATCAAACTGCAAAAAGGCAACCGAGTTCTCAAAATGTAATTTACAGAATGCCCCTGCAGACTGCAATTGCAGACACTTTCTGCATATGTTACCGTTGAGACAAAACCCAGAAACTATGCTGCTCCAGGAACTGGAGCACCATGTGCCGTGAACTTATATCAACACTTAAATGTGGCACCATGTGGCGGCAGTTTTCGAGTGATACGAGATACACTGGATCAAGGATCAAAGATCGGAGAATTTGATGTTCTTTAACAAAAAAAGAACACCTTTGGCAAAAAAAAAAAAAAAACAGGTTTACCCTATACAGCATAAGAAACACAGAATGTGTACCATCTTACGTGTGCACAAGCATGTCTCTGTTGCTTGCAAGCATTAGTGTGTACAGTTATGCATGAGGCTCTTCTAAGTAGTTCTCGAGTACAGCTTCCCTTAAACAACAATTAGTAGAGGCCATGTTGAAGAATAATGATGAGGGACGCATGCCTCTAATAAAATTTAGTCAATGTTGGTATCAATACACATTTTCTGGTAGCAATACCGATTTTGGAGTTGGTATCTCCCTGGAAGTGACTGGTGGATGTACATTAGTACATAGTATGAAAACTTACAGAATAGCCACTATGCTTAGAAATTTAGATGCAAGTTCAAGAAACTCCATAAGATCTTTAGGTATGACTCACTAGACTATGACCTTTTTTACAGGCTGTGTTTTAATAATATTTCAACCAGCTCTGTGTAGAAGAAATCCTTCTGTGCAATCAACAAGATATAGTATTGAGGAACTCAGGCAATTAAAAACAACAGCAAACCTCTTCACGATATCATTAAGCTGCTTGATCATTTCATCTGCATCCTGGACTTTCCTATTCAGTTCTTCATTTCTTTCCTGGGAATTCGCGTGTGCTTTCTTTGTTACATCATTTTCCTCTCGCTCTGCTACTAGTAGCACCTGAAACAGTAGCATGTGTCTATTATCACAATATTTCGCACTACGCGCAAGAATGTTAATTATTTGGATCTTTTTAACTAGAACAGATACTGTAATATATATTGATAAATGCAAGTCACTATATGAAGCTATAACACCACCCCCTTGCTCCAGTCCTTTGTACTGCAGTTCAACTGTACTTCCATAGTTAAGGTTGAAGAGCATACCTTCAGGCCCTCAATTTCAGAAGTCAATGAACTGATCTTTTCTCTTTCTTGAGCTAGAGCTTCTTCAACAGCTTTTTTAGCTGATTCGTTTTCCTTCATTGCGGCAGCTTCTTCCACTCGCTGTTCCATGTCATGAAGAGCAGACTGCAGTTTAGAAATTTCTGTTGCTTTGGACTTCTCCAGATCAGTCTGCAAATTGTATACACAAGTACAACAATTAGTTGGTATTTCAATACATCAATAAAACTGCAGATTTAGCATATACTCAGTAATTTCAGTATGACCAATATTCAGCAATTATTCAAGACCAAGTATTAACCCTTAGTTTCTTTTCCAAGCTCAAGCGGCTCATTAGCTCTTCCACACGTTCCTCCAGTTTCTCCTTTGCCACCTTTAGAGCTTGAGTATCTCTTGCAGCCTAGAAAGTTTGTTCCCAAATAAGCTTTACAAAAAAGCAACAACCAAAAAAACTACCAGAAAAAAAAACACCACAACAGGTGATATCAAGTACCATTTTGAGCTGCCGCAGTTCCCTTCTGGCAACCCTTCCTCTCCAAGCACATTGGTAGGTCAATGCTGCTCTCTTTAACTTTATATAACTTAAGTTATCTCTGTGGCGACGCCAACGGGACTGCAATGTTGTAGTTATGGTCCAAATATAAGTGAACAAGAAACCCATAAAAATGGCAGGAGCCAAAATTCGTCTGCAGCAGAATAAGGAAAGGAGCACTGCACCTACCTGGATATGGATAGAAGCTTTGTCCTGATTTCTAGAATTGAATTCATTGCGAGCTGCCATGGTCCTTAACCCTGTCTGCAATGTAATGGCTGACAGGCATAGCTGAGAATAAGTTCTCCGTGCAAAATAACGGCGTATATTTTTCTGTATTTTCAGCGCTGCTGCTTGTTGTCTCAAGAATCCATGCAGTTTACAAGCCAATCTTGCTGCAATAAGCAAAGGAAGTCTTAACATATGCATATGGCTCCATCAATACTATGAACATAATGTCCAATTCAGATGTCATATGGAAATGAATTTACCTCTAACAAAGGATTGCAAACAAACAGATGCATTGCGCAGTATTAGGAACTGCTCACGAGCAACATGAGTACGTAACTGACTCTGAACACCTCTTGCTGCAGTATTTCGCACCTCTGTTCTTCTAGCATCCAATTCAGCCATTTGGCCAGCTCTAAGGAATACCTTAGTTCTTCCTATCTGTTGATCAGAAAATATGCTGCAAATGTTAAGGACTGAGTGAACAAACTCTTGCATAAAAATATTTCCCAGATACTAAACAAAATCAGTCCAAAAGAATAAGTACATTATTAACCAGTTGCAAGCAAGGAGTTAGTTCAGAATCTCCATTGTATGCTGCAGAATACTTGTGAAACTATCTAAAAGGTAAAAGGAATCTAAAACAAATGCAACATAGAACTCATACATGCCTGGTAATGAGCCAATTTCTAAACCTTAACTCATACTCCCTCCGTAAACTAATATAAGAGTGTTTAGATCACTATTTTAGTGATCTAAACGCTCTTACATTAGTTTACAGAGGGAGTACTAGCCTAATAATTTACACAAATAAATAGCGGTCCCCAACCAAAATATATTTAGCTCAGTTATAACCCAACCTATAATTCAGCTCAGCCATGTCAGATCTAGCCCTGACTAAGTGATTAGCCCACACAATTTCAAGTGAACTCAGCACCTTACTTTGTATGCATTTCTGACAGTTTTTTTTCCTGAGCGGAAAATTGAAATTAAATTAATATATAAGAGTTGTATATATGTATAAAGATGTGAAGAAAGAAGGAAAAGGTCTCTCTTGAAGAGAAAGGAAGAAGGAAAAGGTCTCTCTTGAAGAGAAAGGACCAAGTGCCAAGACTAGGGTTTAAATTGTCAAAGATTTTAGCATTTCTTTGCTTCCAAATGGCCCAAGCAGCGATGGTACTGAAGGCCTCCATGAAGAAAGGCTTGCCAAAGTCCGCCCTGGTCATGGTGATCCTGTTCTCCATTCTAAGATCGTTATCATGGTGCAGGTTGATTGATGTCCAACACTCCTTGCTGAAAGAGCAGTTCCAGAAAAGGTGATCTCTGGTCTCAAGCTGGTCATCATTACAGAGAATGCAGTTGACTCCATCATTGACCTGGAAATTTCGATTTGCAGCATGTCTTTAGTGTTGAAGCGGTCATTTAGCAGAAGCCAAACAAACGCCTTAAGCATGGAGGAGCATTTAGAGTTCCAGTCCAGTTTGAGAAAATAGGGACCAGAATATGATTGAAGGATAGCTTATAAACTTTTGAGGCAGAGAAGGAAGCCCCCCCCCCTCCCCCCTGCACACACACACACACACCTGTAGCTCCAAAAGTTAACACCAATGTTATTTATGTGGAACTGAAGGATCATCTGCCTGGATTCATGAAGTTCATCAAAAGCTTGTGCGGACAGAGGCAGATGGAGGAGATAGAGAGGATCCAGCACACATGTTCAAAGCATCACCAACTGAGGCTAGGCTATTAATAGCAAAGTGCAATCTGGGAGATTTATTTCTCATACGATCAATTGGGTTTTTGAGGGGAACATAGTCTCTGATTTTTGGCCTAGAGAGGACAAGGGGGAGCCCGAGACAGGTGAAACAGAAAGAGGCGGCCTTGCAGCCAAATAAACTGGCTAAGTGACTTGCTTTGTTCTCGGGAACATTGATGGAGAGGAGGCAGAATTTGTGATAGTTAACATGGAGCCCTGTAGATTGGGCAAAGGTTTTGAGGAGGCACTCAAGGCAAAGCAATTGACGAGGGAAGGCTTGAATGATCATGGTAGACCAAACTTGACATGGGAAGAGTCTGTGAAGAGAGATCTGAAGGACTGGAATATCACCCAAGAACTAGCCATGGACAGGGGTGCGTGGAAGTTAGCTATCCACGTGCCAAAACCATGACTTGGTTTCAAGATCTTATGGGTTTCAACTCTAGCCTACCCCAATTTGTTTGGGACTGAAAGGCTTTGCTGTTGTTGTTTGGTAGGCCTGAATGATCATGAGGGTATCGTTGGCATATTTAACAATTGGGAAGTCCCCATCATTAGTTGAGGTAGGAAGCTAGAGGAGATTGCGCCGATGGACTCTTGATGGATTGAAGAAGATCAGCAGCCAGGCCGAAGAGGAGAGGCGACATGAGATTTCCTTGTCTAAGCCCTCTGCGGCAGTAGAATTTTTTCCCAGGAACTCCGTTAAGGAGCACAGCTGACGATGTACTGGAGCGAAGAATAGAGTTGATCCAGGCAATCCAACAAGCATCGAAACCATTGTGTCTGAGCATTGACAGAATAGTGCAATGTTCTGATAGTTTATGCTGTACTTATATGGGAAACCAATTTGTTGAACCACTAATCGGAAAAAAAATGTTGAACCTAAAGTACAAAGTTGTTGCTTGGTTTAGAACATAAAAAACCTGCTCACCTGATAGCCCTCCAGTCCGATTTTGTCCAAAACCTTTTGGCAAGTCGTCTTTTCATCATTTCTACCAGAAAAGAAAACATGTAATTGTTAAGAAGACAGGCTAGAGATAAAGAAAGATAAAAAAGAAAATGTAATCCATGATTGAACAGACTCACTTCTCTTTTAGAATTTCAGGAGCAAGAATGCGAAAACGATGTAAAAAATCATGAAACAGTTTTCTTGTAGGATATCCAGCGCAGCTGATTCTAATTGCTTCTAGAACACCCTAAGATGGTGAAAAAATATTATCAGGGGACACAATGGCACTGAATTTCTCAAATTTTGAAAAAAAAGAATGGGGAGAAGCATGAAATATCTTATTACCGAGCATCTAAGTTGCTGTAGAACGTTGGTGTTCTCAAAAATAGCAGGCTTAAGAACACTATTTGGTTTTACACATCTAATGTAGTGAGGTTCTGTAGAGCTTAAAGTCTCCATGAGTTCATGAAGTTGCATCTGAAAATTACATTGAAAAATTAGATACACAATGTCATCACAAGAAAACTTCGACAAAGCAAATGAGAAGTAAATATAACCACAGGTCCCTATTATTTACTACACATTTCAACTGAATGCCTATTCTTCTAATTTGTAAAGTGGGGCCCTTAAGTTCACTTGTGGGTTCAACTAGGCCCTCCCGGTTAAAAATTCTTCTGTTATGAATTTGCAGGCATGGAGGGCCACGTTAGCAATGTACTGTTGGTGTGGTACACCAACCCCAGTCTAGTACCATGTGGCAGCAAGGTTCTCCCTTACTGTTTTTCCTAAAAATACCTAGCAACAAGATCAAGGAGGCACCAAGTCAACAATTAAATGACAAATGATCATGCATACCCCTATTAAGTGAGATACTATGACCATTAATCTCTTTGAAAGCATTTTCTTAGGTATAGAAAGTGGAAATTTTGAAATAAATTTTTTTTTCGAGAAAACGCAAAAGACTTTGCGTTTCTTTTCATTGAAAAGGGTAGGGAGTCAGTTACATTCGTCCTAGGACGAATAATCGAGGATCAGTTACAAAGCTCAGTGCACGTCCCATGAAGGGGGCAGGACTACTCTAAGGCCTGCTGCTCCGGCCTTAGCCCAGGAGCCGGCTTCCTCCTTGATCCGGTCGACAAGCGTGTCGAGGGAGGGCGTCGCGTTGTCGAAGACGCAGCTGTTCCTATGTTTCCAGATGATCCATGGTACTAGAAGCGCTACGGATTGCAAGGCCTTGCGGCGTGTCGTCCTTGGCGTGCCGCCACCAGTCCATGAGGGTGGGCTCCTGGTTGGGGATCGGCGCTGGTATGCGTAGCCAGGCCAGGGTCTCGTGCCATGCCTGCCTAGAGAAGGGGCAGTCAAGCATGAGGTGCCGGATCGTTTCCGGCGCCTGATCGCACAGGAGGCAGCGCGGATGCTGCTGCAGACCGTGGCGGGCCAGACGGTCGGCAGTCCAGCAGCAATCCAGGTTAGCAAGCCAATGGAAAAACTTGACCCGAGGGGGAGCCCAAGCCTTCCAGATCAGCTTCCAGGAGTAGGAGTGTGATGATCCTTGGAAGGTAGCCAAGTAGCACGACTGCGCCGAATAGATGCCGCTCGTGGTCCACTTCCAAATCAGTTGGTCAGGGGCATCACTGAGCGTGGCCTGCTGCGCGAGTTGCCAAAGCTGCAAATACTGTCCAATCTCGTGGAGGCCGAGAACACCCTGGATGTCTCGGGCCCAAGCGTTGCCGTTGAGGTCTTCGGCCAACGTTCTAGCCTTGTGCCGGCGTTTGGGGATGCAGTTGTAGAGCAGGGGCATGAGCTCGCCAACCGAGCGCCCGTTGAGCCAACCGAGCGCCCGTTGAGCCATCGACCCTCCCAGAACAGGGCTTTCATGCCGTTCCCAATGGTCATGTAAGTGGAGGCAAAGAACAGTGTACGCTCGTTGCTGGAGAATTGGAGATCCAGCCCCTGCCAGGCGCGTCCTTTGTCTGTTCGCGAGAGCCAGAGTCACCGCAGTCTGAGCGCGAGCCCGGTGCGTTCGAGGTCGCGAACCCCAAGACCACCAAGCGCGAGGGGGCGATTTTGAAATAAATTCACAATAGGTTTTTTTTTTGCACGGAGACCCCTGGACCCGTATTGCACAACAAATGATGATAGATGATATTACACAAGCCTTTAACTATAGCAGAATGTGACCTTGAAGCGAGTAGCAATTGAGGATGACTTTGATGATTTTGTGTTCTCTTCTGGTGCTGGTGGGAATAAAACTGATACAAAAGAGCACCTGGAAGCATTAAGTAATTCCTGGTGTTCTGCTACCACATAATCTTTGTTTTTGTCCAGGAAATGATCAGATTGATATATCACCTGCAGATGAATTAAAAAAATGGATGTACTTGAATAAATGCGTGAATAAAGGAAGTGCTATGATGTAAAAAAAACTTACATCTCCAGCATAATGTTGGATTGTAAATGCAGTACGAGAAAGTTTCGGTTTAGCAAATCTTTTGTGATTCTTGAACTTTTCATACAGCTTCTGAGATAATGTCTCGTGTGTCGACTTTGGAAACATGCTGGAGGATATATATAGGACACGGAAAAGAAAGAATCTTGTCAGAAACATGTGAACAAAATCATTTGGTGCAAAAATGCATGTCCTTGGCTAAGACAAGAAAAATGAATTAGCAAGTGTTTCTTGGATGTTGACATGACGCGTTCAGTCTGGCAAACTATGAAGAATAATCTGGGCATGCATATCCTCAGCCAAAACAAGAAAAATGAATGAACAACCATTGCTTGGATGTTAGGATCAGGTAATCAATCCGGCAGACTATGGAGAATAATTTGGGCATGCATGTCATAAATTTGCTACCAAAACAATTAATCAGAACTTTCGGCTCTCTCCAACAGGCAGGCATAAGGCAGCAAGCAACACACACTGATGTATAAAAGGACAGACCCAGTGCATAGAAGCTCCCACACAAGGTGGGGTCTGGGGAGGGATTATAGGAACCTAGTCTTACCCCTGCGAAGTGCAATGCAGAGAGGCTGGTTCAAACCCAGGACCTCTTGGCACAAGTGGGGAGGACTTCACCACTGCACCAGGCCTGCCCTCTTAGCAACACACACTGACATATATGTTTATTTATTTATTTGAACACGCACATCCTAGTAAAACTGCAACATGTAGTGCCAACAAATGAGGCATTAAAACTTACCAAGCTTCATCAAGAAGTGCAATAATGCCACCTGGTTTCTGGACACAAAAAGGTGGTAATTAAATGTGCGAACATAAAAAAAGTAAGCAGATATTGCTAAGAATGTACAACAAATACACAAATATATTGATAATTTCCATCATCTATATAGGACAATGTAGCTGATATTGTACTGCATCAAACACTGAACGGGGCTGAGCGCAAGATCACATAGACTAATGTGTTATCCTTGAGCTTAATTTGTTGTGTTTCAGCTCTACTGATCAAAGGAAGCTAAGATCAGCATGACACTCCTTTACAAATCACAGAAACTTGAGGTTTGCCATATAAATAGAGAAATTTGCACAATGTTTATAACTATGAACTAAATACAAATAGTTTTAGGTACAAGAGGGGGGAGAAATAAAAGGAAATTACAAAAGCGAGTCAATGCATGTAACAGCGACCAACCCGTACCTTCTCAATCAAATCAAGAACATCTTGGTTGTCAACAAACTCTATGTAACTCCAGTTAATCTGCTCCCTTGTGTACTCCTCCTGCTCCATTTTGAATACATTCTGCCGAAACAAACACCGCTGGTTGCTTGGCACAGGAAAGAGGAGAAGAAAATTCTAACAAAGATGAGTTTTGCATATACCTGATTAAAATGTTGCTGGAGTTTTTCGTTCGTGAAGTTGATGCATAATTGTTCAAAACTGAAGAGTAGTTGCAGACCAAAGGAATATTTAGCAACCCCATATAAGTCATAAGGTACTCCTTACTATGCATTAGCTTCAAATTTCTTTTTCTGGAACAACTTAGTGCTTACTCACCTATTAGTCTTAAAACTTTCAAAGCCATATATATCAAGTACCCCAATCAATTTGTCTGAGCTTGGATCTTGCCCGATTGATGCATTTATTCTATTTACAAGCCTGCAATAGTACAATTGTATATAGTTAGAAAAGATAGGCACATAATTATAGTACTCCCTCCATTCCCTTATACAAGGCCACAAACTAAAATTACAGGTACCTAGGTAAAACTTAATGGCTACTTTGCAAACTAACTTTTTTTTTTGTTAACTGGGATCATTAATACGCCCGCATGCATGCAAGGAAGGAATGAGAAGGAAGTAGCACAGTGTCATTATGACTACATGCATGCAAGTATTAAACAAGTTGCTAGTACGAGAAAACATCATTAAAATTTTCCTCGGTTACTATTAGTGGCCTTGTATAGGTGCAAAATGTATTTTTCATAGTGGCCTTGTATAAGGGAATGGAGGGAGTACATAATATGTGCTCAAGTTTTTTTACCAGTCAAATAGTCGAGAGTATATTTGTTTTGCAAAGCCATCCCTGCTAACAGTAGCAGAATTAGGACCAACTGTAGTAGTAATAACTCCTTCTGGCGTATTTATTTCCCTCTTTATCAAGGCATTCTCCAATTTTTCACAGTCACACCTGCAAGGAGCATTCCAATGTATCATAGATTACAAATATTAATTATGAAAGATAATAATAAAATTATAGAGAATTGGTGAACCAAAACCAACAGCCTACATCAAGAGCTCTCCTGCTGTATTGAGATGGAATCTTGATTTGGCATCCTTTATTACAGATGAATCTGCCTCTGTCCCTTTCGCAAAACTAATATTACCAAGATGAAGCACAGCAGCAACAACCCGGAATATAGCTTCCTGTAAAGAAACATCCCGTTGAAAAACAAATGTGATATCCACAGCTGACGAGCAAATCCTTGCTGAAAAGGGCTGAGTTTAAACCTGTTCTTCCTCAGTGATGCCAACCATATCCATAGCATTTCTTGTCGCAAGATACTCTTCAGCATCATTGATTCCATCAACTCTGATGCAAGATGACTGGTTGAGGTAGTGAAATGAAGATGGGTCCCCCAGCTTATATTTTTTAATATCCTGGACCAAATTAGACATAAAAAGGTATAACAGCTTGAAAAGTATAAGTAGCAAACTGACACCGGTAACATTTTTTTTTACCTCTGATGGTGCTGAACAAAGGAAATAAAAGCAATGGTAGTTTCTCTCTGGACTACTAGTTTGGCAGACCCGAGATCTCTCGAGCAAGTAAGTTCTAATAGCAGCACCAGATATCTTCCCGCTCTTGTCGAATTGGAGCTCCACAAACTTGCCAAATCGACTTCACCATGTCGAGAAAAAGTTAAGAGGTAT
The DNA here is from genome assembly GCA_032464435.1 of Aegilops umbellulata. Taxonomy (NCBI): domain Eukaryota; kingdom Viridiplantae; phylum Streptophyta; class Magnoliopsida; order Poales; family Poaceae; genus Aegilops; species Aegilops umbellulata. The sequence continues at coordinate 314,591,068 of CP136056.1, read as the reverse complement.
GTCAGTCACATAGAGCAACAATCAGAACATAAACCGATAAATAGTGTACTCCCCCCGTTCACTACTATAAAATGTTCTAGCTTTTTTTTCTGAATCGGATGTATATAGACGTGTTTTAGTGTGTTTGTTCACTCATTTCAATCCGTATGTAGTCCATATTGAAATATCCAAAACATCTTATAATAGTGAACGAAGGGAGTATATGATACTGTGTACTGCCCATCTAGATGAGATGAATGTTGAGAATGAAAAAAAAAAGAACTATTTGGCTTTGACCTCCCATACAGAGTCTGATTGTTTATTTTATATTCAATACTCAAATAATTACTACCTCCGTCCCATAATATAAGAACGTTTTTGGCACTACACTAGTATCAAAAACGTTCTTATATTATGGGACGGAGGAAGCAATAATCTGGAGGGACCCATAACCAGTTATATCACACAAATTAGGAGGAATTTTATATTCACCAGAGTTGTGGCAAGGTATACTGTGCCACGAATCGAAAAGAGAGGTCTTGCTCATTTTCTCTGTTTTCTTTACCAATAAAAGACGACTAGAAGCCACATGCTCTTTTGTCAGTTATGACAATAACTGTGATGGTTACCTCAAAAAGAAAACTGTGATGGGCTTTCTAAGTGAAACCAAGCAGAAACCACAGATCTTTCAAACTTCCATATCTTGGTCTCAGAATCAATATCACAATGTTTTGATTATGGGAGAGCCCTAATGAAAAAATCACATTGCCATACTTTTTGGTTGAAACACAACTATCCTTCAATATTCACAATGCAATCTTGAATGGGTGGATCTGGAAAAGTAGAGGCATGCTATGCTGCTTACAAAAAAATATTAGTGAATGAAGTTCAGCGGGTCCTATGCAACGCTAATGTGGTGGTGGAGTGAATGTATGTATCTTTTCTTTGTGTCCCAGTTTAGTCTGAGCTAACGGGTACTTAATTTGGATAAGTTCGGATGCATCTATTAGAATATTTTATATGGTTAACTTACCAAAATCAAAGCTGGAGATAAAAATAGTTTATCAAAGGTGTACACTCCAAATCCCCCCACCCCCTCTTAAGACAAAAAAAAACACATTTAGAATGACACGTGTAGAGTTGCCCAACAACTAGCTGAAGCTTTGACTAGGTGCATTAGCATATCAAGGAAAAAAGGGAATGGTTCATCTTATAATTTGTAATTTGTCCTACCATACTACATTCTAATTTTGTTTGCAGCTTTTAACCATGAGTAACAATAACATGCTTGGTTTTGGTTGCCTTCAATACTATGTTGGATTGGGCTGTTTAGCACTTTGAGCTGTGCCTTTGGTCCTCTGGAACCTTGTAAATTTCTATTTATCAATATATTTCAGTAGGGTCTTCCCTGCTGTTGTAACAAAAGGTTTCATTTCCTTCAACTAAAAAGCTTCCATATGTTTGTCCGTACTTTTGGTTACCCAGTAAACTCTGCTACTGTATGATACTTTTGGTTATGACTTGTATAACACATACGATACTACTAGTACATACGATACTACTACTGGCTTGGTGTTACTTTGACGACACCAATGAAACACAATAAATATCTTCTGATTTCCATAGTATGATATCCATACCTTGAATTATTGTTCCGAACAGTTTTTGCATTCCCAAAAGCTTCAAGGACTGGGTTAGACTGTATGCAAAGCATAAGTGATGATAGAATTAATACAGCTGAAATCATTGCATTGAATATCTTTGAACAAACACAGAGCTTGCTGTCAGCGAGAAGCATTACAACTTATGAAATCCAACTTACTTCCAAAACCTGTTGTTCAACCGTCCTTCCTCCTGTTCCAGACCGACCACCCAAAAATGCGAGATATCTCATCAACAATTTTGTAGTCTCAGTCTTTCCAGCACCACTTTCACCACTGACCAAAATGGAATTACTCTTTCCTTCATTCATCATTTGCCTGTTTCCTTATTCAAATGAATGCAAAATGGTTCCATCAATATAGACCTACAGGGGCACAGCTCACTGTAGGAGAGTCATAGCATAATAGTAGTATAAGCATTCACCTGTAAGAGACATCAGCTATTGCAAATACATGAGGATCTAAATCTCCAAGATTTGCACCTTTGTATTTTTCCATAGTCTGGACGTCAACGAGATTAGGCAACCTTTGGAATGGATTTATGGCAATCAGAATGTTCCCCGTATAGGTCTGAAACTCAGGATAATAGCATTAGAAAGAAAAAAAAATAAGGCACTTACTATAATGATTGTGGACTTGACATCACAAGATATGATCACTCACATATATTATATTTTTTGCATATCTGACAGCCAAATTATCCAGAACACCGGGCTCATGCAAGTATGATAGCCTTGTCATGTCATCGACTCCATCAGGTGGTGCTTCTGTGTCTTTAGGATGTATATCTGATACATTTGCAGTAACCTGGTTGCACAAATAACAGTGTAACCATGTAGTTTTCATGACAGAAAACTAACTTTCGTACTAGAAGAATATCACATGCAGTTCTCCTTCATGGTTTGGAAAAAAACCCGGGGAAAGAACCCCCAAAGTACAACAAATTACACGACTCGAGAGAGTCAACCACTGCATCCCATACAAACTCCTCTGACACTACAAAAACACAGACCCCGAAAGGAAGTGACGTTAGTAGATGCGACTTGACCAGAACGTATCTAATCCTTGGTCTGGTTGAAGAAAACATCTATCTGCGTGAAAAACTCTCAAACACACGACCGTTTCTCTGCCTCCAAATAGCTCAAACAACCAGCACTCTTGCTTAATGAAACATTCAAAGATTGACAGTCAATGACACACAGAGTAAACTGAAGTTCAAAATGCACTCTTTGTCCAAGGTCCAACTAAGTCCAAAAGTAACAGTCCTCAAAAAAAAGTCCAAAAGTAACAGGTATGCAACAGAAATCATGGACACATACCGTCTTTCCCTTGGTTGTGCGAACATGAGCATTTTGACCATCAATTTTGAAGACCTCCCCATCAATCCAAGTTAAATCTTTGTCTGCCACCCATACATGAGAGCCTATAACAATGTTTAACACGGGAGCCTGCACACATGACAAGTGACAAGTTTGACATGTCAAATAGATCAAAATTGCATGATAATGGATCATACATCTGCATTGAAATTCGGCATTCCAGCCAGTAGATGCCAAACCGATAATGTGTATATATTGATAATATCCCAGGAAAAATGAGCAAAAGAATAATAACACCTATATATTAGATACGAATGACTCATGAAATCAAGATGCGAGGTGCGTAAAGCAAACCTAAGAATAAGATGTATGATGAAGAAATATCTATGAGTTCCGATGACTTCTCATGGTGATATTGCATTGTAATAAACCATTTAACAAACTGAAAAATGTTTATAGAAGAAACCTTGAGAATTTAGGTCTGGTTGGTTCCACAGAAATCAGTGCAGTTGACATCTAACTAAACATGTAGAGCAGAGTAATGTACCATCATATGGAAGAGGGTATTGGCATTTAGTTTGATTATATGATCGAGTAAATTTGGGCTTTGTCTACCAGGGCATAAGCATGTAAAACTATCCAAAGTCGCACAGAAGAGAAGTATAAACAGCAATACAAGCATGGCAGCCTTTTTAACATACAATAAACTAGCATGTTCCCCTGGTTTAACATTGTAAATGTGAAGCTAGTTCATGCAATCTGTGTCTCTGTCCTGAAACTAGACCCGTTGGTGGACGGCCTTCCACAATTCAGCTAAACCTCTAAAAGGCACTGAACTCCATTTCATTCTCATCATTTAGCAAACAGGTCCGACCGAGTTGTAGGCAAGCAAAGGATGCTAAATGCTTGGCTAGAGCAGATTCATGCTAAGTGCCTCACTCGTGACACCCGCAGAACAAGTACGTCCCGCTACTGTCGGCAGGTGCAGGGATTCAGCTCACTCAGCAGGTGCAGGGATAAATTCACTCGATGAATGGAATCCTCCAAAATTCGGCGGAATGCCGGCTAAAATCCACTTGGTTTCCCAGACACGAGCTCGAAAACCACACAAAATTCCCCCCCCCCCCCCCAAACCCAGACAAAAAAAATATACCGCGGCGGAAGTAGACAAAAGCGCACCCCGGCGCATTCAATTGAATCTCAGAAGAGAACAAAAGAAAAACGGCAAGCGTGACAAGTCAGACGCACCATGTATCATCTGGGGCAGTCGCGGCAGCCGTAGGAAGAGAATCGGGACGCGGCAGGAGGTGTTGCGGGCAGGCACGATCGGACGGGAGGAGACGCGGCTCGGCGGCGGTGGCGGCGCCGACGGGCGATCTCCTCCCCTCGGCCCGGTCGCCGATCGCCTCGCGATCCGGCTCGGGGCGCGCGGCGTCGGCGCGCTTGGGCGGGGGAGCGCGGTGGCGGGGGGCGACGCGAGGAGGGGAGCACAGGCGGGCACAGCGCGACGAGGGGGGAGAGCGGGGAGCACAGGCAGGCAGGCAGGCAGGCAGGGCAGGGCAGGGCCAACCAGGCGCGACTCTCATTAACAGGAAAAAGAAATGGCGAATAATCTGGGTGCGCGGCGCGAGCTCGGCAGCACCAACGTGCCGGATCGGGTCGTCGTCAGCACCACCAGCGCACCACCGCGGCTGCGTGCGGCATTTCCAAAAGGCGGGCAGACTAAAGGTGGGGGAAGGTGGCGGCGGGCGGGGCGGGTGGTAGGATTAGGAACGGGGGTGAGGGATTAAAGCCGAGCCAGACAGCGACGGATTCTCCTTGGGAGAAAGGTGGTGGTGGATTTGGAGCCAGGAAATGGAGGAATCGGGGTGGATTAGTGCGGGTAAACCCGCGATTCCGATGGTGAGAGCGTCGTCACGGGGACGATTTGGCCGCAGGAGGGAGGGGGTGACATGTGCGGGGAGGGCCGGGGCAGGGAGGAGGGCGGTGCGGTGGATTGGCGGGACGGGAGGCCGCGGTGGCCCACCTGGCCGACAGTTAGGCAGCGTGTCGTCATTAGGTGGACGGAGAAAAAGGAAAAAGGAGGAAGAAAACTGGATTGCTTTCGGCACCGGAAACTGGAAAATTTGTACACGCTCGCTCGCTGCTCATGCACGTACGGATCGCTCCCTCCGGTACACTACGCTGTACGCCTACCGTTGTAGAGTCAGGGTACTTGTACGTTCTAGTGTACGTACTCGTCCAAGGCAATCTCCAAGGAGTTACTGCTGGTACTACCTGCCCGAACCGCCATTTTGGGCGCACTCGTAAACAGTGGGTCACCTGAGCGACGTACGCTAGCTTGTGCTTTTCCCATCCTGCTCTTGCACAGCTCCTTTTTTTCTAATTAATTGTAGTACAACTCATTTTAATAGTGCCAGCTTGACAGTTCAGTCTCGGCTAGTTTATGTTCATAACACGGCAGGGAGGCGCGCAACGTACGATTCAATTCCGCGATAGCAACTCCTCCTGACCTTGCCTAGCTAGCGTACTGCTGATCCCTTTGAAAATTGCAGCGTGGAAAAAAATTTGTCAGTTGGGAGCAGTGGATTGGACGTTTCAGTTTCAAGCTTTTAGAAATACCTGATCCGCCGCGGGCTTTTTCATCGTGCGCCTGTTACCGAAAGAGAAATCTGTTTGCTGTTTTATTCTACGTATTGTTTGTGATGAAGAGATCTGTTTATTCTACCAAGTTGTAACATACAGAAGCTCGACTAGCTGGCTTACTCAAGAGGCATCTGTAGTCCAAACATTCTATTCCACTGAAAAACAAATAAATAAACAAAAGAAATCTGTCAAGGTATCGTGACCACGACTGCTGGTTGCAATAGAAACAAAATTAAATGAAGGAACTGTCTATCACACGCAGGCCGGCTTGACCCATCTTCCAAGCATTGATAGATCGAACAGGCGCCTTCTTGTCATGGACCCCCGTCGCGAAGAAAAGTTTGGCTCCATCCTTTCTTTCCTCACCCTCCCATGCATCAAGCTACTAGACAAGATTGGAGGTATAACAGGGTACAGTTAGGTGGTTGGGGCGTGCATAATTGCCCAACAAATCATGGATCGGATACTTAATCTTTTTTAGTGAGTGAGGACGGATCCCTAATCTTCCGTGTAGGACAGCAATAATATTGCTCACTGTTCAGCACTTGGCCAACATTTATGATTTCCATTGTTTCTCTCTGTAGTAGAGTATGCGCGCACGGGTGCTTGCGTTGCGTTGCATCTATCGGTGTCGCTGTGTCGGAGTCGTGCGGTTACGTACGCTTTGCCAGCTAGAGAAATCCGGAAACGGCAAGCTGGATGATCACCACGTTTCTTGGTCCAGAAGAATCCAGGGCTCGTCGGTCGCAGCCGCGACATGCTTCGCACGCACGCACACGATCGCCTAGCTCTATCCGCCGGCCGGAGTATACAAATAGCCGCGGGGATTGGTTACAGTGAAGTTTGATAGAGCTGATGATAGGAATCATGGCATCTGCACGCAGAGGAAGAAGTTTCAATAATCACCATTCAAGTTTAGCCGATGAATACATCGAAAGTTTATCCCGTAAAAAAAAAGTTTGTCCGCTCTTAAAAAAATAGATCTATCATAGAAGTTTATCAAAAGTACATAGCATCACAAACATAATAAAAATTACATTGAGATTTTGATACCACCAAACAACCGCAACGAGTCACCGACGCGCCGTTGTTGTCGCTCCCCTACCGTAGCTGGCTTGACCTCGTTGATGACAATCGATAAGTCTTCGTGCACGTAGGGTTGCAAACGAGTTGAGCTTGAGCGAGTTGGATTTGGCTCAACTCAACTGATATGAAAATTCGAGCGAGCTCAAACTGAGTGAAGCTCATGATCGAGCTGTAGAACATGACTCATGCTCAGCTTGTAACGATTTCGAGTCGATCTCGAGCTACTTTCGAGCTAAATAAGATGATAAAAATTATAAATCTATGTATGAAAAACAAAAAGGGGCGTGCTACGCGTCCGCCGGCTGATCTTTTTAAAAGATCAGCCGGGTCGCGAGCCGTCGGATTACCGCATCACATGGCCGAACGTGCCTCCATACTGCAACACAGGTCTTGTTGCGGAATTATTTCTGCAACACAGGTCTTGTTGCGGAATTTATTTCTGCAACACAAGTCTTGTTGCGTAATTATTTCTGCAACATAGGTCTTGTTGCGGAATTTTTTTTGCAACATCAGTTTTTTTTTTTGCAACTGAGGTCTTGTTGCAGGAAAATTCGCAAGAGAAGTTTTGTTGTGAAACATAGACCCGTCATAAAGTATTGCAACACTACATATGTTTCGGAAGCATAGCTCATGTTGCAAAAGCGAGTTTATTGAAGGATGGTCTGCGGGACGCGTGTCATGCAAAGAAGGTGACGGACGCGGCCCTGTTATCCGTCGGTTGATGGTAAGTATTTCCCAAACAAAAAAGGTGAATATTGCTAGGAACCTTTGCCAAAAATATAGGATATTTAGCACATAGTCGACCACGTGCCATAATTAGGCCTAAATTTTCTCTGCACTTAATTAAGTTTTTATGTCTGTTGGTAAATAAAATGAAGAAAATCATGAACAACATATATAATAATAAATTATCTTATTTTTATTTAATATATGGCATGATCATTTAACATAATAATATTCAGTCGAGCTATCGAGCTAAAATCTAGCGAGCCAACATTGGCTCAAGATCTGCTCATTTCTCGGTCGAGCTACACAAAATATTCAAACTCAGCTTGTTTCTTTTCGAGTCGATCTCGAGTCGAGTCAAAAAGTGAGTCAATCTCGAGCGGCTCACGAGCCTCGAGCTTTTCTTGTAGCCCTACGTGCACGTGCCCTTCAGGACCAGCAACCTGGAGACACAGTCATCGCCGTTGAACCCTTGCATAGATCTGAAGCACCTGACACCAAATCTCGGCACATGACGAGAAACTCTGACCTCACCGCCCCAAGAAGACGGCAGGAATCTACGCCGGAGCTCCATCGATTACGTCCAAACGATCAAACTCAAGGAGGATCAAATTCTGGAAGACAAACTGAAAGAAGAAGCATCGTCATCCTCTTGAGCACCGCCCCTGTAAAGACTTAAAAACCATGACCTAAACTACTAACCGAAGCGAATGCACCGGGATTCTCCTTCCCGCAACTGGCTGTTGGAGTGGCAGGCAGAAGAAAGATGAATCCATGGACTCGCCGATAAAGTCTGAAGAGGAAAGCTTGCCCTAGCCACTTAAGATCAGGGGAGGAAACGAGAGAAGTTGTGGACTCGTATTGCCGTTTTCAAGCTCTTTTACTACCTCTCAGTCCCATAATGTAAAACTTTTTTTACACTAGTGGGATTAGTTGGTACTACACAGCATGGAAAGGTGGCTGCATAAGAGGTGAGAAATCGTCCACTGGGACGAATGATGGCGACGATGCGCAGCAGCCGCGTTATTGTGGCGTGCCGTCCATTTCGACCGACGTTGATTTGATTTTAGCAAGTAATAATTTCCCCTGCAGCTGTAAGAACAGAATTACGCAAACAGAGATAAATAACGTTTGACAATTTCGAGATTTCAGGAAGTCAGCATCGATGATTTCCTCAATCGCTAAGGAAATATATACTTTTCTTGTTTTTAAATATAAGTCCTTTTAGAGGTTTTTCAAATGGACTACGATACGAATGTATATAGACATATTTTAAAATATAGATTCACTTATTTTGCTTTGTATATAATCCTTTGTTGAAATCTTAAAAAAAACCTTACAGTATTTAGAAACGGAGGGAGTAGTTCTTTTGGGATGTATTGTTGCCGTTTGTTTCACGGTTTTAGCTAACTATAGAACAGGTAAAAACGTCACGATAGCTTCACAGTGAAAAGAATTACCATGAGCATCTACAAGCGGACTTAGTAAATTCGATCCCTCTCGTAGATCCGTCCGGGCGCGTCCACGATCACTGGCTGGTCAAGCCCCAAATTACCTTTCTCACAATGGACACCTTAATTAGCATATCTCAAATCCATACCAACTCATGCAACTGCGTAAACGATGTGCCTCCTACTACAACATGTCATCGAATTACCAAAATTTGACATGTTTGGCTATGGTGGAGAAAATTATCCACGGCTGCCCTTGCACCTTCTCGCAAAAGTACCGGTTGAAGACGCAGTAGGGATCGAGTCGGATCTGCTCGTCGCCAGAGCTGTCCAACTCGTCGCTGTCCTCCTTCTCCTCCTTGGGTGGCAATCCGACCATGGTAGAGACTGCCCGATTCTGCTCTCGGGCGAGGGCTCGGGTGTTCCTTCGCCGCCGCTTCTTTACAATGCGGGCGCGGATGGCTTCCTCCTCTGCGACAGCCCGTGCCGCCGCATCAGCCACCTTCATCGTCGCCATGTCAGCAGCGAGGCGGGCCTCTGCCGCCCTTATCCTCTCCTTCCCATGGCGGGCACACCAGTCCCAGTGGGACTCATACTCCGCTGGATCGGTGATGGGGAAGGAAAGATTTGAAGGCTCCCGAGACCGCGATGATCCAGCCCCGGAGGATCCGAGCGCCCGATGCGCCGACGCTATGGAGTCGCGCCAGATAGATCCTGTCGTCAGCCAGGCGCTGTCCTCCCAGGAGCGACGAAGTGCAATGCGGACGACCATTGCATCCTTCAACCCACACGGGATGACACCCCAGTCAACAGACCCGGACTGGTTGGAGTCAGACCCGTTGCCCGCCATGTCGGAGAAGGCCGGAAATCGCCGGAAGGGAACTCGGTTGGCAGAGGGAGTGGAATGAAGTGGCTAGGGTTTGGTCTGCTGAATGGATGGGGAGGAATATATGTGGGGTCGTATGGCCAACGTGCGCCGGGTCCGATGTGGCGAACGCACCCGGGCGCCCTCATATCCGCCCCATTTTTGGGCTAGACTAGAACATGATGGCGCGCGTTGCTGCGCCCGTCTACTTTTCTAATAAATTGGTCAGAATATTCCTACATATATTGTTGCATGAAATATAGAAGTTAAATTGAACCAAGTTGTTTGCAGCTTAAGGACAACACTGAATTGAAGTTTTGGATTAACAAAAGAAACATTTGTTCTTAGGAGAATAAAATGGCAGAACCAAATAATTGCAGCGATAAGTTGCCCATCCATTCTGGGAAAAAAGATATGCCTAAGAAAAATAAAAATAGCTCATGTAGTTAAATCATATATTTGTTCAAAAGTTTCGATATATAATGAATTATTCCAATTATAATTTAATGAACGAATTTGCATGTACAGCATCATTCTAAGTAGGAGCTATGTACCATAGAATAATCACTGGTACAACCAATCCTTACTTTATTGCATAAGCAAACATGTCTACATGTACAATACATCATTATTTTGCACACCGTGGAAAATAAATCTACACACATAAATAGCCAAAACAAGAACTCTGAGTAGTCATGTGACTCACCAAAGCTCCCTCGGCGCATAATCACAGTCTTATTCATACAAACAAACTGTCGTAATTTTGAAGGATGTCGAAAGTCAATATCATCTTCCTTTGGAGAACGTTGGGGGTATTATATCGTTTCATCTACCGTGCGTTGCTTTCTGCTAGTGTGTCTTTTGAATTGCATTTGTCAGAACAAATTACTGGACATGTCCTTGCGCATTTGATGTTGAAGAATACCATCATGTCAATAAGAAAAGTTGCCTTCAGATCAACATCAAATGTTAGTAGGTTGTTGTGAAACAATCACTCAAGTTATGTTACATGCCAAAACAATTTAACTCAAGCAAACCAATTATAATTGCTCCCTATATATTGTGCAATAACATGGTGTATTGCAAACAATACTACCAAAAGAGATTGTATATTTGAAGCTGGAAAAATAAAACCTAGACCATGGGTATCAAATGAGAATTCCCTAAATTGATTATCTCAGTGTATGCGCATGCATGTATATGTACCCGTAATAATTATAATACCTCCCACATTTTTAATGGTGGGGACTTTAGCTACTTGCTTTAAGACACAACAGAATATTATCGATAAATGACCCTAACAAATCATGTGGTTTCAATTCTTTCAAAAGAGCTTTAACCAATTTTATAAGCAAGAACAATATTAAAGTAAATAACGAATAAGATCGCAAACCAGACACTTGCAAAATTTTGATCATGTTCCCCTTTCAAAAGAATCTACGTGGTCTTAAGCACCCAGCAATACCTAATGTGTTGGCGTTCATGCTAATCAATAGATACTGACTTGTTCATGCTATTTCATCGGGATTTGACCATTATTTGTAGTTATTCATATTTTCATTTAAAAGCATCACAAACCAGGCAACTGGCACAAGATCCAAATATGAAGATTCTTAATCGCCATTTTACCATCATGCCGCCTTATCTGATACCGGATATTCTGACAAACCAAAAAAAGCAACCTCAAATTGAATTAAAATAAAGTAGGAAAATCTCACATTCGCCTGTATGATTAGGTAATATAGGTACCGAGGGATCATAGCTGTAGCACCAGGCTACGCAAGTAGAGGCACTAACGACGGCGCTCTCCCATGCTCTGGCTCATCGCCTCTCCTGGTGCTTACTCCACTGCATGGATTCCATCATGGATTATTGAAGGACTCAACTCAACATATGAACATACATGTACATATTCTTTTATCAGAAACACATGTAGTAATTAATACCCTTGAGGCCTTCACATGTAAAACAAAATGAAGAAATGCATACAGGGCTATCTCCTTAGTAGTCATAATATCTTGCAAATGCAACTAACAATGAATTTCAAACAATTCCTTTGCAAAACGTGCAGTTCATCTTGACTGGGATCATGCCACTTCGGAGCAAAATTACGCATTCCAACTTGTCTATCCTGACGAGATATTAGACAAGCAATAATATTAGCAATTGAATTGGCAAGGAAATAGCTATAAAATGACAGGATCGTTTATATTGAATTACAAATTTTAAAGATGAAATGGAAAAATAGGCCTAGTGATATAGCTCATAGCTGAGACACTGAAACCAAGTTCCCTAGCACAACACGATGGAGATGATCAAACGATGGTGGGTGGGGGTGGGGGTGGGTGGGTGGGGGGCTCATTTTATCGATTGTCTGCTGCAAAGAAAACACATCATCAACAACTTGTACATAGCAGTCAATCAAAATTGCAAAATAGTTACTGACAATTGTCGACAGAAACCTAATTAGGAGTCCCATTTACAAACAGCCATCAATAGCGAGATCTGAGAAAAAAAAGAACGCAGATGGGGGAAGGGGAGTGGGGTGCGGTGCTCAGTTGCTCACCTTGTTACTGCTGGCTCACGTAGATTGGGGAGGCCGCGGGCTTGGGAGGAGGACAGCGGGTCAGAAATTCATAGACCAAAGAGGCAGTCCGGGGATGCGGTTGTTGTGGGGCGTGCACCGTCGGGCGATGTGGTTCAGTGGTTGACGAACGCGTCAGTGGCCGACAGATTGGTGCCGTTGAGGAATCCCCATCGACCATCCAGAGCGAGCAACCGAGGGGTTGAGGAGGAGATCCTTGAAGTGGAGTCGTCACCGTTGTCGAAGCTGCTCGTAGCTTTGCTGTCGCCGCTTCTACAACCTGGTCAGAGTTTGACGATCTAGGGCGTGGCCACCGGGCAATCAATCACCGCTCTACCGTGATAGGCAGTCTGTTTGCTGGAGCAACAAGGGAGAGGAGAGCAACAAGAGCAAGGAGAGCACCAGGACGAAGCTATGTGCACGCGGATGAACCGAAGCAGCTGCAGGTTGGGGAAAAGAAACGCACACCTTAATTTGTCACCACCGGTGAGTAGCGCACTTCACCCGCGATGAATGCTCCTAGGAACTGATAATCGATTGCCTCCTCCCCATCGAGTCAGTTTCAATCCTCTGCTTCACCGAAGAGTCGAACGTCGCATCGTATGTGCCTGCATCGGCGTGCGGTCCTCGAAGCAGTTCGGCATGATCTCTCTCCGCGAATGGGAAGGCCGTGCAATCCGCAATCTGACCGGGACTCACCAGCAACCGTGCGACCCCGCGGCTCGTTTAATTTTTCTGAGCGCAGCGACCGGCCGGCTCTAGTCCTCTCGATGGATAAAGTTCCGCTTCCGCTCGAAATGAGCCGCACGACATAGCGCTCCAAGGATTATGACAGACCGAAGGCCCAGTCGGCCCAGTGAACAGGGGACCACAGATTTTGTTACGGGAGCAGCGATCCAGCCCATGTAGCGCGAGCTGCACAACAAACGAAGCCCACGCGGGATTGGAAGGACATGCAACGGCCAGATTTGCGCAAAACTTGAGATCCCACGGCCAAAACCACTAATGGTCTGAGGAGGCAGGAAAAGTGCGTGGTTCTAATGTTTCTAAATATGAGGGGTGATGGTCAGCCTGGTCATCCCATATCCACCCCGTATTTGGGTTGGATATGAGGGGTGCCGGTCAGCGCTGGCGTTTGAGGCTCGTTTGAGACGTCCGTCTGAGTTGAATTTTTGTGCCCGATCGGGCCGTTCGCTCGGGTATTTGAGGCGCCCGGTGTAGATGCTCTAACTGGTGCCCCTAAAAAATGCTCTAACTGGTACTGACCTGACAGGCAGGCGAGGGTGGATGATGAATTGTACCTAGCTTCTTCCACTTTTCTTCTGTATTAGAACAACTCCAACGTGTCGAATCATAGTCTACAAGACAAGTAAAAATTAAATTGTCTCAAATACATTTATAAAAAGATAGGCGATACATCTATTGGTTGCCAATGTGAGCCCACATATGCTCAACCAAATCATCTTGCAGTTGAATGTGAGTTTTCCAATCACGCATTTGATGATGAAATTAGTTGAATTGTGCAAGCGTTGCCGCTCTTCCATGCTCAGACACAACATTGTCACCCTGAAACTGAAACCCTTGGTCATAGATACGTTCTGGGCGCTCATCCTCTACGATCATATTGTGCATGATCACGCAAACAGTCATCACCTCTCACAACTTCTTTGTGCTCCAAGTTCTAACAGAATGTCGAACAATGCCCCATCGGGTTGAAGAACACCAAAGGCATGCTCCATATCCTTCCTAGCGCTCTCTTGCTCTTGGGAAAATCTCTTCCTCTTCTCTCCTACGGGGTTGGGGATTGTCTTCGCAAGAGTAGTCCACTAAGGATAGATACCGCCCGCTAGGTAGCATCCTTTGTTGTAGTGTCCGCGCAGTTGCCTTCTGTAATCCTTGCAAACACCGAAGAACGTTCAAGCATGTCGATGTCGTTGTGAGGTCCGCCATGCTGAAGAAAGAGTGTCGAATCCAGAGATCTTGTGAAGCCACGGCCTCGAGTATGACAGTGCAAGCTTTGACATGGCATGTGATAGCCTGGCTTATTAGGGATGATAGAATACTCATATTAATAAGGAATTTCTTCTTTTCTGGGAGCCCATTTGGACAGAATTCCAAAGTTAAGCGTGCACATCTTGGAGTAGTTTCAGATGGGTGACCGACCGGGAAGTTGTTCCCGGGTGCGCACGAGTGAGGACAAAGTGCGCAGAAAAGACTAGTATTGATCTGTGGGGCCAATCTAGATCCCGCCAAGAGTAACGACCATCGGCGGGTGTGTCCGGGGCGTTACAAGTTGGTATCAAAGCCAACCCTCGCAGTTACATGGATGTTTGCGGACAGGTGCGCGGTCATGTTGTGCATGACATTTGTGACCCGTCGTGGCACACGGCATGGCACATGTGACGGACTGGAAGCACAGACGTATGTGCCAAGAGGGAATGTTCCTATGGCCCGACGAGGACGTCGGTTCCTTTGAGTGGGGGTGTATGTGATAGCCTGGCTTATTAGGGATGATAGACTACTCATATCAATAAGGAATTCCTTCTTTTCCGGGAGCCCATTCGGACAGAACTCCAAAGTTAAGCGTGCTCAGCTTGGAGTAGTTTCAGGATGGGTGACCGACCGAGAAGTTGCTCCCGGGTGCGCACGAGTGAGGACAAAGTGTGCAGAAAAGACTAGTATTGATCTGTGGGGCCAGTCTAGATCCTGCCAGGAGTAACGACCATCGGCGGGTGTGTCCGGGGCGTTACATGGCCACTATACCGCCCCTGCCAAGCAGAAGGGCAGTTCTTCCACTCCCAGTGCATACAATCTATGCTACCAAGCATCCCTGGAAAGCCCGACTGGCATTCATCCCCAACAACCGGGTTGTATCTGCAGAACTTGGCTCTCTCAAGTACTCCGGGCCAAACACTATTGTCACAGACTTGCAGAACCTATACGTGGAGTCTAGACACGTGGACTTGTTCATTCGAACATACTCATCAATGAGATCACCGAGAACTCTGTATGCAAGCATGTGAATAGCTGCAGTGCATTTCTAATAAGAGGAGAAGCCAATCTTTCCAAGGGCATCCTCCTTGCACTCGAAATACTTATCATGCCCCACCACCCCCTCCCGGATACGGTTGAACACATGTCTAGCCATACGAAAACGACGATGAAATAGGTGGTGTTTGAAGAGCGGGTTGGTGGGGCTCGAAGTAGTCCTGCTAGAGTAGGAAATGGATGCTCTCCTGGTTGCGATTCAACGCCGGAGTGTGCTCCAAGATCGAGCCCCTGAACATCGGCATTGCCTACTAAGTTGGTCATGGATGACCAACACATCAACCACAAGCTACTCATCGTCGGATCAAGAACCATTCGAGTCGCAAATGAAATTGTGGAAAAGGAACTCGTTGGTAGAGTCCATTTATATCTTGCGGGCAGACCGTCGAACAACTTGCGGGCGTTGTGGAAGAAGTTGGCCGGTGAAGAGCCTCACGCCTCCCTGGACCAGGTAGGGCGCCTATCGGCGTCCGACGAGTGTGTTGGCGTCCGACGAGCGAGGTCACAGTGCTTGGGTGCTACAAGCAGGGGGTGGTGGCTGACGTCGGGGTGTTGCGGTGGTGGTAGGTGTGAAGCGGTGGTGGCGGCGATGGCGACGAGTGGTGTGTTGCGGGGGAGGTACGTGGGTGCGAACGGGTGCAGACAACTGGCCTGGGGTAGCGGAACTGGGCGGCGGCGGCGAGGGGTGGGGCAGCTGGGTCTGCTGGCTGTCGATGGGAGGAAGATGGAATGGCTAATGTGCCACCGACTGGCAGGCCAGGTGAGGACAAGGGTGGGCGTCGCGCGCGTCCGTTTTGTATTCGCGCTGACGCAAACGCGACCCAAGTTTGGGTCGAAAATGGGACGCACCACGGACAAAAAGCGGACCCGCTTCCGTTGGGGTCGCCACGTTGGGCTGAATTTTGTGTCTGTTGTTTTGACCCAAATGGACACACGCGGACAGTTTGGGTCGGTGCGTTGGAGTTGCTCTTATGTCATAAAATGGTCGCATCTAGAGAAGGCCGGGGTTGGTTCATCGTCGGCTGGTCATCACGTAGAGCTAAGGGCATCTCCAAGGCTGACCCGCAAACCTCCCGCGACCGTCCAGACTATGGGAGCCATCCAACGTGGGCATGTATTGGTCCGCAGGGCGGTCCAGATGCTATTTCTCCCGTAAAACAAAGAAAAAAGTGGGAGGAGGTTTGCGGGATTTCGGACATGCGAAACATAGGAGTCCGACACCCTAGGCCCACCCAAAACCCTTCCCGGACCCCGCGACTCCATCCTCCCCATTTTCTCTCCTTTCTTCTTTCTCTCTTGCCTTCGCCGCTGCTCCACCACCCCAGCCACCACACCACACCCCTGCCGGAACTCTGCATCTCCGTCATCTTCGGTGCCCCAGCAGGGCTCCACCCCGCTTCTCCTCCGTCTCCGTTCAACCCCTGTCCTCCGACCGCCCTGCGAGGTACCATCTACTACAACTATTCTCACCATGTCAGGCAACTGTTCGCTGAACCGCCAGAGCTAAAAACAGTTGTCCCTTGTTCTTTCTAGTAATGGATTCCGATTGGAGTACATATACGAGCAGTATGTTGAGTCGTCCGACGGCTCGTCGAATGAGGAGTACTCCGATGAGACGACGATGATGCAGGCGGTTCTTGAAGACGTGGAGCGTGCAGAGTAGCATGTTCTCAATTTCAAGGGCTCGATCAAGGGTCATCGAGTGCTCAACTGCAACAGGGCGTGCGGCCATTTGACACTGATGGCCGACTACTTTGCCCCCGATGCACTCTTCGCTGACCATTTTCATCGGCGTTTTTAGATGCGCAAGACTGTCTTCGATCGTTTGTACTATATGGCGTCCGGTCCTATGATGACTATTGTTGGGGAACGTAGCAGAAATTCAAAATTTTCTACGCAGCACCAAGATCAATCTATGGAGTAATCTAGCAACGAGGGAAGGAGAGTGCATCTACATACCCTTGTAGATCGCTAAGCGGAAGCGTTCAAGTGAACGGGGTTGATGGAGTCGTACTCGTCGTGATCAAAATCACCGATGATCCTAGTGCCGAACGGACGGCACCTCCGCGTTCAACACACGTACAACCCGGGGACGTCTCCTCCTTCTTGATCCAGCAAGGGGAGAGGAGAAGTTGAGGGAAAACTCCGACAGCACGACGGCATGGTGGTGATGGAGTTCGTGGTTCTCCGGCAGGGCTTCGCCAAGCACTACGGAGGAAGACGAGGTGTTGGAGGAGGGAGAGGGCTGCACCAGGGGAAGCGTGCGGCTGCCCTCTCTCTTCCTCACTATATATAGGGGTAAGGGAGGAGGGGGAGGCGCCCTAGGGTTCCCTAGGGGAGGGGCGGCGGCCACAGGGGAAACCCTAGATGGGTTTGGGCGCCTCCACCCCCTAGGAAACTTGCCCCCCAAGCCGGGAGGGGCGGCTTCCCTAGGGGTGGCGCCCCCACCTCTCTGGTTACGTGAGATGGGGTTGGGAGGGGCGCTCATCCCCTTAGTGGGCTGATGTGCCCTCTCCCCTTGGCCCATAAGGCCCCCCAACGCTTGCCGGGGCCTCCGAAACCCCTTTCGGACACGCTGGTCATCACCTGTTACCCCCAGAACAATTCTGGACTCCAATACCCTTCGTCCAATATACCGATCTTCACCTCCGAACCATTCCGGAGCTCCTCATCATGTCCGGGATCTCATCCGGGACTCCGAACAACCTTCGGTAACCACATACTATTTCCCATAACAACTCTAGCGTCACCGAACCTTAAGTGTGTAGACCCTACGGGTTCGGGAACCATGCAGACATGACCGAGACAACTCTCCGGCCAATAACCAACAGCGGGATCTGGATACCCATGTTGGCTCCCACATGTTCCACGATGATCTCATCGGATGAACCACGATGTCGAGGATTCAACCAATCCCGTATTCAATTCCCTTTGTCTAGCGGTATTGCACTTGCCCGAGATTCGATCATCGGTACCTCGATACCTTGTTCAATCTCGTTACCGGCAAGTCTCTTTAATCGTTCCGTAACACATCATCCCGTGATCAACTCCTTGGTCACATTGCGCATATGATGATGTCCTACCGAGTGGGCCCAGAGATACCTCTCCGTTACACGGAGTGACAAATCCCAGTCTCGATTCGTGCCAACCCAACAGACACTTTCAGAGATACCTGTAGTGTACCTTTATAGCCACCGAGTTACGTTGTGACGTTTGGTACACCCAAAGCGTTCCTACGGTATCCGGGAGTTGCACAATCTCATGGTCTAAGGAAATGATACTTGACATTAGAAAAGCTTTAGCATATGAACTACACAATCTTTGTGCTAGGCTTAGGATTGGGTCTTGTCCATCACATCATTCTCCTAATGATGTGATCCCGTTATCAACGACATCCAATGTCCATGGTCAGGAAACCGTAACCATCTATTGATCAACGAGCTAGTCAACTAGAGGCTTACTAGGGACATGGTGTTGTCTATGTATCCACACATGTATCTGAGTTTCCTATCAATAGAATTATAGCATGGATAATAAACGATTATCATGAACAAGGAAATATAATAATAACTAATTTATTATTGCCTCTAGGGCATATTTCCAACAGTCTCCCACTTGCACTAGAGTCAATAATCCAGTTTACATCGCTATGTGATTAACACTCAAGGTCACATCCCCATGTCACTAACACCCAAAGAGTTCTGGGTTTGATCATGTTATGCTTGTGAGATATGTTATAGTCAACGGGTCTTGAACCTTTCAGATCCGTGTGTGCTTTATAAATCTCTATGTCATCTTGTAGATGCAGCTACCACGCTCTATTTGGAGCTATTCCAAATAACTGTTCTACTATACGAATCTGGTTTACTACTCAGAATCATCCAGATTAGTGTCAAAGATTGCATCGGCGTAACCCTTTACGACGAACTCTTTTACCACCTCCATAATCGAGAAAATTCCTTAGTCCACTAGTTACTAAGGATAACCTTGACCGTTGTCCTGTGATCCATTCCTGGATCACACTTGTACCCCTTGACTGACTCATGGCTTGGCACACTTCAGGTGCGGTACACAACATAGCATACTTTAGAGCCTACGTCTAAAGCATAGGGGACGACCTTCGTCCTTTTTCTCTATTCTGCCGTGGTCAGTTCTTGAGTCTTACTCAACACTCATACCTTATAACACAGCCAAGAACTCCTTTTTTGCCGATCTATTTTGAACTCCTTCAAAATCTTGTCATGGTATGCGTTCGTTTGAAAGTACTATTAAGCGATTTTGATCTATCCTTATAGATCTTGATGCTCAATGTTCAAGTAGCTTAATCCAGGTTTTCCATTGAAAACACTTTTCAAATAACCCTGCATGCTTTCCAGAAATTCTACATCATTTCTGATCAAAAATATGTTAACAACAATACTTATCAAAAATTCTATAGTGCTCCCACTCACTTCTTTGGAAATACAAGTTTCTCATAAACTTTGTATAAACCTAAAATCTTTGATCAACTCATCAAAGTGTACATTTCAACTCCGAGATGCTTACTCCAGTCCTTAGAAGGATTGCTGGAGCTTTGCATACTTGTTAGCATCTTTCAGGATTGACAAAAATCTTCTGGTTGTATCACATACAACCTTTCCTCAAGAAAATCAAGGAAACAATATTTTGACATCCTATCTGCAAGATTTCATAAATAATGCAGTACCTGCTAATATAATTCCAACAGACTCTTAGCATCACTATGAGTGAGAAAGTCTCATCGTAGTCAACTCCTTGAACTTGTCGGAAAACATCTTAACGATAAGTCGAGCTTTCTCAATGGTGACACTTACCATCATTGTCCGTCTTCCTTTCAAAATCCATATGTACCTAACAGCCTTACGACCATTAAGTAGTTCTTCTAAAGTCTACACTTTGTTTTAATACATGGATCCTCTCTCGGATTTTATGGCCTCGAGCCATTTTTGGAATCCGGGCCCACCATCACTTCTCCATAGCTCGTAGGTTCATTGTTGTCTAGCAACATGACTTCCAAGACAGGATTACGTGCCACTTTGAAATAGCACGCATCCTTGTTGTCCTATGAGGTTTGGTAGTGACTTGATCCGAAGTTTCATGATCACTATCATAAGCTTCTACTTCAATTGGTGTAGGTGCCACAGGAACAACTTCCTGTGCCCTGCTACACACTAGTTGAAGTGACGGTTCAACAACCTCATCAAGTCTCCACCATCCTCCCACTCAATTCTTTTGAGAGAAACTTTTCCTCGAGAAAGTACTCGATTTTAGAAACAATCCCTATTGCTTTCGGATCTGAGACAGGAGGTATACCCAACTGTTTTGGGTGTTCTGTGAAGATGCATTTATCCGCTTTGGGTTCGATCTTATCAGCCTGAAACTTTTCACATAAGCGTCGTAGCCCCAAACTTTTAAGAAACAACAGCTTAGGTTTCTCTAAACCATAGTTCATACGGTGTTGTCTCAACGGATTTGTGTGGTTCCCTATTTAAAGTGAATGCGGTTGTCTCTAATGCCTAACCCATAAACGATAGTGGTAATTCGATAAGAGACATCATGGTATGCACCATATCCAATAGGGTGCAGTTATGATGTTCGGACACACCATCACACTATGGTGTTCCCGACGGTATTAGTCGTGAAACAATTTCCAGAATGTCTTAATTGTGTGCCAAACTCGTAACTCAGATATAAATCTCTATGATCATATCATAGACATTTTATCCTCTTGTCACGACGATCTTCAACTTCACTCTGAAATTACTTGAACCTTTCAATAATTCAGACTCGTGTTTCATCAAGTAAATATACTTAACATCTACTCAAATCATCTGTGAAGTAAGAACACAATGATATCCACTGCGTGCCTCAGCGCTCATTTGACCGCACACATCAAAATGTATTACTTCTAACAAGTTGCTTTCTTGTTCCATCTTACTGAAAACGAGGTCTTTCAGTCATCTTGTCCATGTGGTATGATTTGCATGTCTCAAGTGATTCAAAATCAAGCGAGTCCAAACGATCCATCTGTATGGAGTTTCTTCATGCATATCTACCAATAAACATGGTTCGCATGTCTCAATCTTTTCAAAAACGAGTGAGTCCAAAGATCCATCAACATGGAGCTTCTTCATGTGTTTTATACCAATATGACTCAAATTGCAGTGCCACAAGTATGTGGTACTATCATTACTATCATATATCTTTTGGCATGAACATGTGTATCACTACGATCGGGATGGTATTATTCAAATAAACAGAGTAACCATTATTCTCCTTCAATGAATAACCGTATTGCGATAAACATAATCCAATCATGTATATGCCCAACGCAAACACCAAATAACAATTATTTAGGTTTTAATACCAATCTCGATGGTAGAGGGAGCGTACGATATTTGATTAGATCAACCTTGGAAATACTTCCAACACATATCGTCATCTCACCTTTAGCTAGTCTCCGTTTATTCCGTAGCCTTTTATTTCGAGTTACTAACACTTAGCAACGGAACCAGTATCTAATACCCTGGTGCTACTAGGAGTACTAGTAAAGTACACATTATAATGTATATCCAACACACTTCTGTCGACCTTACCAGCCTTCTCATCTACCAAGTATCTAGGGTAATTCCGCTCTAGTGACCGTTCCCCTTATTACAGAAGCACTTAGTCTCGGGTTTGGGTTCAACCTTGGGTTTCTTCACTAGAGCAGCAGCTGACTTGCCGTTTCATGAAGAATCCCTTCTTGCCCATGCCCTTCTTGAAACTAGTGGTTTTACTAACCATCAACAATTGATGCTCCTACTCGATTTCTACTTTCGTGGTGTCAAACATCGCGAATTGCTCAAGGATCATCATGTCTATCCCTGATATGTTATAGTTCATCATGAAGCTCTAATAGCTTGGTGACAGTGACTTTGGAGAACCATCACTATCTCATCTGGAAGGTTAACTCCCACTCGATTCAAGCGATTGTTGTACTCATACAATTTGAGCACATGCTCAACGATTGAGCTTTTCTCCTTAGTTTGCAGGCTTAGGAAACTTGTCAGAGGTCTCATACCTCTTGACGCGGGCACTATCCTGAAATCCCAATTTCAGTCCTCGAAACATCTCATATGTTCTGCGACATTTCAAAAACGTCTTTGGTGCCTCAATTTTAAACCATTTAGCATTACGCACTGAACTATCATGTAGTCATCAAAACATGTATGTCAGATGTTCGCAACATCCATAACCCACGTTCGAGGTTCAGCTCACCGAGTGGTGCATTAAGGACATAATCCTTCTGCGGAGCAATGAGGACAATCCTCAGTATACGGACCTAGTCCGCATAATTGCTACTATCAACTTTCAACTAAATTTTCTCTAGGAACATATCTAAATAGTAGAACTGAAGCGCGAGCTATGACATAATTTGTGAAGACCTTTTGACTATGTTCAGGATAATTAAGTTCATCTTATGAACTCCCACTCAGATAGACATCCCTCTAGTCATCTGAGTGATTACATGATCCGAGTCAACTAGGCCGTGTCCGATCATCATGTGAGACGGACTAGTCATCATCGGTGAACATCTTTATGTTGATCGTATCTACCATACGAATCATGCTCGACCTTTCGGTCTCTTGTGTTCCGAGGCCATGTCTGTACATGCTAGGCTCGTCAAGTCAACCTAAGTGTTTCGTGTGTTTTAATCTGTCTTACACCCGTTGTATGTGAACGTTAAAATCTATCACACCCGATCATCACGTGGTGCTTCGAAACGACGAACTTTCGCAACGGTGCACAATTAGGGGGAACACTTTCTTGAAATTTTAATGAGGGATCATCTTATTTACTACCGTCGTTCTAAGCAAATAAGATGCAAAAACATGATAAACATCACATGCAATCAAAAGTGACATGATATGGCCAATATCATTTTGCTCCTTTTGATCTCCATCTTCGGGGCTCCATGATCATCATCGTCACCGGCATGACACCATGATCTCCATCATCATGATCTCCATCATCGTGTCTCCATGAAGTTGTCTCGCCAACTATTACTTCTACTATTATGTCTAACGGTTTAGCACTAAAGTAAAGTAATTACATGGCGTTGTTCATTGACACGCAGGTCATACAATAAATTAAGACAACTCCTATGGCTCCTGCCGGTTGTCATACTCATCGACATGCAAGTCGTGATTCCTATTACAAGAACATGATCAATCTCATACATCACATATCATTCATCACATTCTTTTGGCCATATCACATCACATAATATACCCTGCAAAAACAAGTTAGACGTCCTCTAATTGTTGTTTGCATGTTTTACGTGGCTGCTATGGGTTTCTAGCAATAACGTTTCTTACCTACGCAAAAACCACAACGTGATATGTCAATTGCTATTTACCCTTCATAAGGACCCTTTTCATCAAATTCGATCCGACTAAAGTGGGAGAGACAGACACCCGCTAGCCACCTTATACAACTAGTGCATGTCAGTCGGTGGAACCTGTCTCACGTAAGAGTACGTGTAAGGTCGGTCCGGGTCGCTTCATCCCACGATGCCGCCGAATCAAGATAAGACTAGTAACGGCAAGTAAATTGACAATATCGACGCCCACAACTACTTTGTGTTCTACTCGTGCATAGAAACTACGCATAGACCTAGCTCATGATGCCACTGTTGGGGAACGCAGCAGAAATTCAAAATTTTCTACGCAACACCAAGATCAATCTATGGAGTAATCTAGCAACGAGGGAAGGAGAGTGCACCTGCATACCCTTGTAGATCGCTAAGCGGAAGCGTTCAAGTGAACGGGGTTGATGGAGTCGTACTCGTCGTGATCCAAATCACCGATGATCCTAGTGCCGAACGGACGGCACCTCCGCGTTCAACACACGTACAGCCCGGGGACGTCTCCTCCTTCTTGATCCAGCAAGGGGAGAGGAGAAGTTGAGGGAAAACTCCGACAGCACGACGGCATGGTGGTGATGGAGTTCGTGGTTCTTCGGCAGGGCTTCGCCAAGAACTACGGAGGAAGACGAGGTGTTGGAGGAGGGAGAGGGCTGCGCCAGGGGAAGGGTACGGCTGCCCTATCTCTTCCTCACTATATATAGGGGTAAGGGAGGAGGGGGAGGCGCCCTAGGGTTCCCTAGGGGAGGGGCGGCGGCCACAGGGGAAACCCTAGATGGGTTTGGGCGCCTCCACCCCCTAGAAAACTTGCCCCCCAAGCCGGGAGGGGCGGCTGCCCTAGGGGTGGCGCCCCCACCTCTCTGGTTACGTGAGATGGGGTTGGGAGGGGCGCTCATCCCCTTAGTGGGCTGATGTGCCCTCTCCCCTTGGCCCATAAGGCCCCCCAACGCTTGCCGGGGCCTCCGAAACCCCTTTCGGACACGCTGGTCATCACCTGTTACCCCCAGAACAATTCCGGACTCCAATACCCTTCGTCCAATATACCGATCTTCACCTCCGAACCATTCCGGAGCTCCTCGTCATGTTCGGGATCTCATCCGGGACTCCGAACAACCTTCGGTAACCACATACTATTTCCCATAACAACTCTAGCGTCACCGAACCTTAAGTGTGTAGACCCTACGGGTTCGGGAACCATGCAGACATGACCGAGACAACTCTCCGGCCAATAACCAACAGCGGGATCTGGATACCCATGTTGGCTCCCACATGTTCCACGATGATCTCATCGGATGAACCACGATGTCGAGGATTCAACCAATCCCGTATTCAATTCCCTTTGTCTAGCGGTATTGCACTTGCCCGAGATTCGATCATCGGTACCTCGATACCTTGTTCAATCTCGTTACCGGCAAGTCTCTTTACTCGTTCCGTAACACATCATCCCGTGATCAACTCCTTGGTCACATTGCGCATATGATGATGTCCTACCGAGTGGGCCCAGAGATACCTCTCCGTTACACGGAGTGACAAATCCCAGTCTCGATTCGTGCCAACCCAACAAACACTTTCAGAGATACCTGTAGTGTACCTTTATAGCCACCGAGTTACGTTGTGACGTTTGGTACACCCAAAGCGTTCCTACGGTATCCGGGAGTTGCACAATCTCATGGTCTAAGGAAATGATACTTGACATTAGAAAAGCTTTAGCATATGAACTACACGATCTTTGTGCTAGGCTTAGGATTGGGTCTTGTCCATCACATCATTCTCCTAATGATGTGATCCCGTTATCAACGACATCCAATGTCCATGGTCAGGAAACCGTAACCATCTATTGATCAACGAGCTAGTCAACTAGAGGCTTACTAGGGACATGGTGTTGTCTATGTATCCACACATGTATCTGAGTTTCCTATCAATAGAATTATAGCATGGATAATGAACGATTATCATGAACAAGGAAATATAATAATAACTAATTTATTATTGCCTCTAGGGCATATTTCCAACAACTACTTCATCCTCAAGAAGGACGTTGTGGGAACGATTGGCTTCTCTGGTTACCAGAAGTGCACAACCGCACTCCGGATGCTTGCATATGGCATGTCCGCTGATTCATGGGACGAGTACCTATGGATGTCTGAGAGCACATGCGGAGATGCCATGGTCAGTTTTGCAACTGCCGTGGTTGAGGTGTTCTGACCTCAATACCTGAAAGAACCAACTATGGCAGACACCGAGAGGCTCATGGCAATCTCAGAAGCAAGAGGGTGGCCAGGTTTTGGACCTCTTGGCTGCATGCATTGAAAATGAAAGAACTGTCAGAAGGCTTTACAAGGGCAATATTAGGGTCATGTTAAGAAGCCCACCGTCATTCTTAAAGCAGTTGGATCACATGATCTTTAGATTTGACACGCTTTCTTTGGCATGCCCGGGTCTCACAATGACATCAATGTGCTGCAACGATCGTCGTTGTTTGCGAGGCTGACTGCAGGAAAAGCTCCTCTTTGCCACTACATTGTCAACGGACATGAGTACAACATGGGAATTATCTGGTTGACGATATCTATTCTCTACGGGCTACCTTTGTCAACATCATTCCAAACGCAGTTGACCAGAAAAAGGCTCACTTTGCCCAAAGACAAGCAGCT
This sequence comes from Aegilops umbellulata, assembly GCA_032464435.1. Classification (NCBI taxonomy): domain Eukaryota; kingdom Viridiplantae; phylum Streptophyta; class Magnoliopsida; order Poales; family Poaceae; genus Aegilops; species Aegilops umbellulata. The sequence goes on along the minus strand of CP136056.1, from coordinate 314,564,624 downwards.
AGAAAGGATGTAGAGAGGGCATTTGGAGTTCTGCAGGCCCGTTTTGTAATAGTTCGTGGACATGCTAAACAATGGGATTCAGAAACCTTATGAGAGGTGATGACATGTTGTGTGATCACACAACATGATTGTCGAGGATGAGGTTGACGATGCTGCCGCGGCTCTGGAATTTGAGAACATGGGTGATCCTATCCAGTTTCCGAACGAGAATTCGGCCATATTTGATGAGTTTATTCAAATGCATCAACAAATTCGGCATCGACCAACTCACAAGCAGCTGAAAAAAGATCTAATTGGGCATCAGTGGACGGTGAAAGGAGACAACAATGTTGGGATGTAATATTTGAACTTTTTAAATTTTGAACTAGTGACGCATGTAGTTATTTGAACTCTGTACCCTTTGCATGCAACTACTTAATCATGTGGACTAGAAAAATAAACGAGAAAGACCGGATGTATGCGGCTACGGTTGGATGGCGACTTTTGCATCCGCGTCCGTGGACAGATGCGAAAAAAATTTTACGGATTGGGATGTATGCGGCTACGGTTGGATGGCGACTTTTGCATCCGCGTCCGTGGACAGATGCGAAAGAAAATTTACGGGTTGCCGTTGAAGATGCTCTAGCAAGCTTCATTTGGAGCTGATAGCCGGTGATCAAGCAAAGCGTCCACGGGACGAGATCTGTGATAGGTGATGGATGAGTTGTCTCATTAGAAAACTGGCAACAACTCCCAGCTTTCGTTCTCACATCATTTGGGGTGTGCTGGTCCGGTCCGGTAGTTCCGTAAACAAGGCGATCATGTCATGCCCACCGCGAAATCACAGCTAGCTAACCACAGCTTTTGAGGTCGTGGGAGCCCCCACTGGATCATAATAACATCCACGCTACAGCTGCAGCTACAGCCTGAGCAGGGTGTCATGTCATATACTCGTATCCTCCCGGGTGTTCAAGCGCAGCTCAAAATGCCGCGAGCTGCCATATGTAAAAGGGAGCTGATTTTACTGAAATCAAATTCAGAGAGATTTATGCGCTGCTAAATGACCGGCCTATTTTCCACCCCCTTTTAAAAATGACAAAACCTGGGAACACCAGGCCAAAACTTCTGGGAGGGAAATAGCAGCATCACTGTCAATGCCCATGAACATGACAATACGTCTGAGATTATAGCGACGCACATGATTGTAAACATGACGATCACTGCCATGATTGATGACAGACAGAACAAAAAAAAAAGGATGAAAACAAATTTTTGAACAGCTTCAGTCACACTACACCACCCCTCTCGGGCGGTGTTTCGGGCGGCGTCTCGGTGGGCGACGGGCGATCGTCCCCGGAGTTGCCAATTCTGCCTGAACCCCCGCCGCCCCTCTCGCCGGCCGATGGGGGTGGATCGGGGGCCAACGGGAGGGGGTGCTCCCCATCGTCGCGTCGCACTGACCTGCCTTGCGGGGAGGTGTTTCCGCCGCCGCCGCCTCGGCGGTTGTCGCCGGATCCGCCGCTCCCTGAGGATCTGCAGCCGGCGCTCGGGGTTGCAGCGGATCTACTCCCTTCCCCGCCGTCCCCTCGTTCGGCGGATCGGGATTGGGACTTTTTGCATCCCACGAAATGGTTAGTACGTTTTTAAGATGACAGGGCGCCGGGGCGATGGATCAATGGCTCGATCTACTCGCATCCGTCTCGTTGGATGACGATCCGGGACGAAAATGGAGATATTTTGGCCGGACGACATCTCAACGTTGATGAGGAGCTTGCGATCGGTAAGAGTTTAATTATTGATTTTTTCAATATCGAGGTTCTTGAGTGTGTGCAGGCTCCCATGGACTGCAACGAGCAACTCGATGTAGTGGATCTCACGGAGGACGCCGACGGACCCAAGCCCACGCAGCGGGTTGGTGGACGTTTCTGGATTCTTGCTGATGAAGATGATGAAGATGATGATCCACCGGAAACGACGGTTCGGCCACCAACTACATCTGGCGTGGCTACATCTGCATCGGTGCCTGAAACTTTGGTGAGTAGTAAGAAACCGGTCTCTTTTGGTACTCCGGTTCCTTCGCAGAAGTCGAAAGTGAAACCATGGAGTGGACCTTTGCCGAAGGAGGGGCCGCCGGCTATTACGTTGTCGGACTTTTTTCTTCCCGAGTGCTGGACGAGAGTAACTCGGAGAAAGAAGGAAGGAGGTCGCATGGATTCACAACGAGCGCCGGCGGTGGCCGCTGCGTGTGACATTCGAGCGGCCAGATCTGAGCGTTTGAATGCTCTGTTGGGTTCAGGTGGGCCGCTGAGAGTGCTGGCGATGCGGGCCTGGCTAGTACTGGGCTAGAGGCCCAGGGGGCTGGCCAGGTTCGAGTAGCGACAGGCGTGGGCGACGTGCATGAGGTGGCCTCGGACCGAGCGCCCCTGCATGCACGATCTATCTCACCCCCTCTCTTCGCTATCGCTAGGGTTCGCCGTCGCGGGACAGTAGGTTTCCCTTCGGCTTCCTTGTGCCGCCTCCTCCCTGCTCGCGCCGGAGTTCGATGGCAACTGCCGGCGGAGATGCCGCCCAAGCCACCACCGGCACGAGCTGCGCCGGGGGTGAGAAACCCGGCCGGGGCCGCGGGGGCCTCCGCTCCTCCGGCCGCGTCTGCGTCTGCGCCGGGCCCCGCTCGGTTGGCGCCTCCTACTCGGGCCGTTCCACCGCCGCCTCGGGGTGCGCCTCCTCCGCCTCCGGCTAGGGCAGCCCTGTCGTCCAAGACCGCGCCACCTCCGCCTCCCCAGCCCAGGCCAGCGCCACCACCGCCACCAAGGGCCGAGCAGCAGCCGACCCAACGGCCGTGGCCGAGGCAGATGTCGGGTGGTCGCAGCGGGAATGGCCTTGCCACGAACGGCCGTGGGACGGGGGCGTCAGCAGGGGATGATCATAATCCTCCGCGTGGGCAGTGGGGCGATGATGGTTATGATGCTTATGGCTCTGGGCTGCATCGGGGCTCGTCGTCTACCGGCGGTGGACGTGGGTACGCATGGGTGGATGACGGTAACGCCAACCAGGGTTTCCAAGGACCACCCGACAACTTTGTGGAGGGTGCAGTTGGCCCCAACAACCGCTCTTTCCGGGGTCATTTCCGCGGAGGGCGGGGCGGGAACAAACGTTTCTATCAGCCAAGGCATCCGAAGACTACGGTTGAGACGGAGTTGGCTGATGGTGGATCAAATCTACCACAGGTGGCGGTGGAGACGGTTCAGGCTCTGGCCGAAGTTACGTTGCCGGAACCCATGCAGACCGGTGATTCTGCTTCGGAGCATGGTACGGACAAATCTGAGGCTGACAAGTTGTCCAAGTGGGCGGCAAAGAAGAAGAAGCTTACGTGTTTTCGCTGTGGTGACACGGGACACTTTATGGCTGAGTGTACTGCGGAGTTATGTGACCTATGCCGGAAACCTAAGCATTCCGCTGCTGAGTGTCCGCTTATGCTTGGGCCTAAGCCTTCTGTTCAGATCTTCGGGGTCTGCTGCTCGGAGTTGATGTTCTTCGAGTCTCCCAGAGTGGCACCCTTGACACCAGCGGTAGAGACTTCTTTCCCAGGAGTGGTGAAGGTAGTTCATGGACCGTTGACCGAGGCGCAAATTATTCAGCAGCTGCGGGAACTCGCTCCGGGTAATTTTCAGTGGTCGTTGCTCAAGCTAAATGATACGTCTTACAAAGTTGATTTTCCGTCTAAGGAGGATCAGGTGCGGATCCTCAAGTTCGGTATGAGTAGGGTTACAGGCACTAGTTTTGTGTTACAGTTTGATGAGTGGAAGAAGAAGGAGCCGCAGGGCATGCCGTTGAGGCAGATTTGGGTTCGTTTCTCCGGGGCACCATCTGATCCCTTGGATAGCTTCTTGGTAACATGGAGTTTGGGGTCTTTGATCGGCAAGACTGAACAGGTGGATATGCCATTTACTCGGGCCAACGGGGTAGCGCGTTTACTTGTTAGTGTGGCTAATATCGAGTTCTTGCCGAACGTGGTGCCTTGGACATATGATGGTGTTATGTATCAGCTGGACGTTTTGTATGAGGATCCTAATTTGTTCGATGAGTTTGAGGATGATAACCCTGTGGATACGACTGAGGGAGGAGGTGCCCCGGGGAACCAGGAAGATTCGGCTAGGGGTGATGACGACGGGGCCAAGGGTCCGGGTGGTCAGTCTGCGTCTACTGATATTGCTCCTGCTACGACTTCTGGGGTTGCTCCGAGATCCACTTTGCAGCTTGGGTCCTTGGGACCGTTCTCTGCACCACCTCGGATGCGGGGTGTTTCTCCGGGCCCTGTGGATCCCGTGGCTTCCCTTTGTGTGTCGGCGGTTCCTGACTTGGGAGATACTGATAGGCAGGTGGTCCATCCCACGACTCCTACCTCGCTGATGACTACAGAGGATGGTGTCGCGACTGCGGCCATGGCTACACGTGATGGACAGGACGCCCGGTCCCCTCTGCGTTCGACGCCGTCGGCGTCCATGGAGGTCTTGGCGCCCCTTCCCTCGTCGCCACGTGAGGGAGGAGGGGTGGCAGTGCAGGAGGCCGCCGTCTTTCCTTGCCCCGGTGCGGTGGGTGGGTCAGGGGACGCGCCCGTCTCACCAGCTGCCTCTCCGGAGCACCGTGCGCGCGTCTCCCAGGACCCCACTACCGGCGGGGCGCCCGTGCATATGCCGCGGGAGTCGTCGCCGCGCTACTCTCCTGCCCCGGTGGCTACGGCCCGGGGCGCCGCTGTTGGGGGAGGGGCAGGAGGCCTTTCCCCTAGCAGAGCTTCACGCGAGGAGGTCATCGCCTTTGGTGGTATCCCGGACACTGTCTCCCAGGGGAGGCGGGTCAGCGGGAGGCTGCAGGAGCAGCCGGACGTTGATGCCATGCAGCTGAGGTGTGCTTTGAGAGCTGCCAAGTTGCGCGACGTCGAGACCTCCACTGGTATGTCGGTTAATAAGTCAAACTCCATTTTGCATTTTACTGATGTTGAAATCATCCATAACGCACATCAGATAGGTGTTTCACTTGGTAAAAATGATTTGGAGGTCTCTAGGTCGGTTAATGATATTCTTGATCTAGAAGCAGATCGTGCGGTAGAAATGATCTGTCACATTGCTGCGGTTAAACCTATGAGCGATTCGGAGATAGATGCGCTTGGGGTTAGGGTCCTTGATGGCTTGTGTGCCGATCTGGACGCTGCACTACCCGAGACGGAGGAGGACACCATTCCTGAGGTGTCTCTTCATGTAGATGAGCCCGAGTCGATAGAAGCTGAGAATGACTGTGCTAATCTGGCTGATGGTCTCCTTAAGCCAAAGCGGACGTGGAAACGGAAGGTTTACCCCGTCTCGGCAGCACGTAGGAGTGCTAGGATCCGCACTGCAAAAAAAATTCATGATGAACTATGAGAGGCATTTTCTGGAATAGCAGAGGTCTTAGAGACTTGGCTAAAAGAAAGTTTCTAGCGGAGGCTTCTATTGAATATCAGTTAGATTTTATTGCATTGTCTGAGACTGGAAGAAGCAACTTCACTTCACAATTTCTTGCCACTTTGTCCGGGGGGGGGGGGGTAGACTTTGATTGGCATTGCCTCCCCCCTCGAGGAAGATCCGGTGGGGTTTTACTTGGGGTTAAGTGTGACACATTGGAAGTTCGGAGTGTAGTTTTGGGGGATTTTGCCGTCAAGTTTCGAGTTCGAACTAAGGCGGATGGGTTTGATTGGGCTTTGGTGGCAGTGTATGGAGCTGCGCAACCAGAGCTCAAGCCAGACTTCTTGGCGGATATGGTTCGTATTTGTGGTAATGAACAGCTCCCCCTTTTAGTGGGGGGGGGGGGATTTCAACATTATCCGAAGGAAGGAGGAGAAGAATAATGACAATTTTGACGGCCGATGGTCGTTCATGTTCAACACTATTATCGAAAGTTTGGACCTTAGAGAGATAGAGCTTTCGGGTAGGAAATTCACTTGGGCTAATTCGTTACCGGTCCCAACTTTTGAGAAACTTGACCGTGTCCTAGCAAGTGTCGAATGGGAACAGAAGTTTCCTCTGGTAACCGTGCAGGCATTGACAAGTGGTGTCTCTGATCATACACCGTTACTAGTTGATTCGGGAGTTCAAACTTTTGTGGGCAACAAGAACATTTTCTCGTTTGAACTTGCCTGGTTTGAAAGAGAAGCTTTCCTTGAGTTGTTAGCTCAGGAGTGGGCTAAAGACTCAGGAGGAAGGACACCTATCGAGCGATGGCAATGCAAGATTCGTCATCTCCGAAGGTTCCTTCGAGGATGGGCTAAACACACGCATGGTATTTATAAGGCGGAGAAGGAGAGACTTCTTCTTCTTATTCAAAACCTTGAAGTTAAAGCTGAAACTTCTATCTTGGATTCCAGTGAGTTGGAAACAAAGATGGAGGCGGAGATGCGACTTAAAGAGCTTCTTCGCGAGGAGGAATTGAAGTGGGCGTTGCGAGCTAAGGTTCGCAAGATAGTACAAGGCGAGGACAATACACAATTCTTTCATATGACTGCTAATGGGAAGCATCGTAAAAAAAGAATTTTCCAGCTAGAGCAAGACGAAGGGACGATAGTTGGTCAAGACAATCTGAAAGTTTACATTACCAACTATTATAAGCAGTTGTTTGGTCCCCTGGAAGAGAATTTTGTGTCCTTAGATGAGTCGAGGGTTGAGGATGTTCCTCAACTTTAGACTGCCGAGAATGAGCTCTTGACTGCTCCTTTCTCTGAGAAAGAGGTGTTTGAAGCCATTGCACAAATGGAGAATAATAAGGCTCCAGGACCGGATGGTTTTCCGGCAGAGTTCTACAAAAAGTGCCGGCAGTTTATTAAGGGTGATTTGATGCCCATGTTCCAGGAGTTCTTTGAGGGTCAGCTTCAGTTGTTTAAGCTGAATTTTGGAACGATAACTCTTCTTCCTAAGAAGACAGACGCGGTTCGTATTGAGCAGTTCAGACCGATATGTCTGCTTAATGTGAGTTTCAAAATTTTCACCAAGGTCGGGACGAATAGACTAACGAAGATTGCGCACTCTGTGGTTCATCCGTCCCAGACTGCTTTCATGCCTGATAGAAACATCCTTGAAGGGGTTGTTGTCTTGCATGAAACGCTCCATGAAATCCACTCAAAAAAACTTGATGGCGTAGTTTTTAAAGTGGATTTTGAAAAAGCATATGATAAAGTTAAATGGTCTTTCCTTCAACAAGCATTGCGTATGAAAGGTTTTGATCCGGCATGGAGAAACCAGATTGATTCCTTTACGCAAAAAGGGAGTGTAGGGATTAAAGTGAATGACGACATATGTCACTATTTCCAAACACACAAGGGGCTAAGGCAAGGAGATCCGATGTCCCCGATCCTGTTTAACATAGTGGCTGATATGCTCACTATCTCAATAGGCAGGGCAAAGGATGCAGGGCAGGTAGGTGGCCTGGTCCCACATCTAGTTGACGGAGGGATTTCCATTCTTCAGTATGCTGATGATACTATCATCTTTATGGAGCACGACCTGGCGAAAGCAAGAAACATGAAGCTGCTGTTATGCTTGTTTGAACAATTGTCTGGCCTCAAAATTAACTTCCATAAGAGCGAATTGTTTTGCTTTGGAAGAGCAAAGGATGACCAGGACACGTATAAACAATTGTTCGGATGTGAATTGGGCTCCTTACCATTTACGTACTTAGGTATACCCATTCATCATCGTAAGCTGACTAACTTGGAGGGGAAATGCATCGAGGATCGCTTTGAAAAGAAACTGAGCTGTTGGAAAGGGAAGCTCATGTCATACGGAGGACGATTGATTCTGATCAATTCGGTTCTTACTAGTATGCCTATGTTTCTCTTATCCTTTTTCCAGGTTCCGGTGGGAGTCAGGAAAAGGTTAGATTTCTACCGATCTCGATTCTTTTGGCAGAATGACGAGCTCAAACGAAAATATAGGCTTGCTAAGTGGGATATAATCTGTAGACCGAAGGACCAAGGGGGTCTAGGTATTGAAAATTTGGAAGTCAAAAACATATGTCTCCTTAGCAAGTGGCTATTTAAACTGTCATCTGAGACGGAAGCTATTTGGGCACAGATCTTGCGTAATAAGTATCTTTATGCTAAAACCTTGGCTCAGGTAAATGTGAGGCCTTCCGACTCACCTTTTTGGAAGGGTTTGATGAGAGTTAAACAAATTTTTTTCAACAAGTCAAAATTTATTGTCGGCAATGGTGCCACTACGAGGTTTTGGGAGGATACGTGGCTTGGGGAGACTCCCCTTGCACTTCAATATCCTACTTTGTACAACATTGTGCGACGTAGAGAAGCCTACATTGCAACTGTTTTACAATCCACTCCTCTCAATATTAGTTTTCGAAGAACGCTAGTTGGAGATCGTTGGGAGGCCTGGCTCCACCTTGTTAGACGTTTAATGGAGGTGCAGTTGACCCAGCAACCAGATCAGCTGTCTTGGAAACTTACTAGGAACGGTGTGTTTTCAGTTAAGTCTATGTATCTGGATGTCATTAACTCTAGCGTTGTCCCCTCCTCGATTCACGTTTGGAGAGTTAAGGTTCCCTTACGTATCAAAGTGTTTATGTGGTTTGTGCATAAACAAGTCATTTTGACTAAGGATAACCTGGCAAAACGCAACTGGGTGGGCTCATCTAGGTGTAGCTTTTGCGATCATAACGAAAACATCAAACACCTCTTTCTCGATTGTCCGTTGGCTAAGATTCTGTGGCGGTCAATTAATATTGCGTTTAATATCAACCAGCCCACCTCTATCGATATGTTATTTGGAACATGGCCTGATGGGGTTGATTCCGATACTGCAAGACACATTCGTGTTGGCGTTTGTGCTTTACTTTGGGCAGTATGGAACTGCAGAAATGACTTGGTTTTTAACAGATCAACAAACATTTACTTTTTGCAGGTTGTCTTCAGGGCCACGGCTTTCATCCGTATGTGGTCGCTACTCACTCCGACGGAGGACAGGGAGCGTTTGGTTACTGCGTCTACCCGATGGGAGATGGTAGCGCGGGATATTTTTCAACCGGTTTGGATGACGGTCATGTAATAGGATAGGCATGTAGTGCTCCTATTTGTGTTTGCCAGCCGGTTGTGGCTTTGGGTTTGAGCTCTTTCGAGCCTTTTGTCTTTTTCTTTGCATCACGATACTTGACGACTTTGTTACTGGAATTATTTTTAATAATATGAGCCGTATGCATCTTTCTGATGCAGAGACTGGGGTAAACCCCCTTTTTGAAAAAAAACACTACACCACAAGACACAAAACTGCACCTTCGTGGACAGAAAAACGCTTTTGACATTGTACACTACTACTAGCTCTCAGTCTCAGTACAATTAAGCGCAGGGGGGCTCTAAAAAGAAAAGAAAAAAAGCGCAGGGGAGCTCTAAAGGAACAAAAGCCCCGCTCGAAGCACATAAGAAAAGGGGGCTGGTACGAAACAATTCCATATGCATCACGAAAAAAGAACTGGATTTACATGATTTGGCACTTTAGTACTCCCTCCGATCCAAATTAATTGACGCACAAGCGTGCGTCTATTAATATGGATGGGAGGAGTAGGAACAATAATTTCAGGCGAGGTTCGGTTACACAGGCGAACCGCCCCAAAGGCCCAAACCCGCCACCCCTCGGCACACAAGAACTACTAGTACCTACCTAGAATCGGTAAAGCTCTCACCGGAATCTCTTATCCTTCTGGAGGAGGATATTAGGGTTCCGCTTAGATCCTGTTAGCTCGCCCCATCTTGTTCCTGCTCCATGAACCCGTGAAGAAATGCTCCACAGGGTGTCTCCTTGCTGACCAGCTGCGTCTTTCGTTGCCTTCGCAGTGGCTTTCGATTTCATCAGAGGATGCTTGCTGCCCTTGCCCATGCCAGCTCCTAGCAGCCATCTTGAGCCAGACTGCTGCTGTGTTTGATTACCCCACGGTTTTGATTTCTCAGGCTCACTCTTAAAACCGGCCACATGTACTTCTGTGACTTTAAATTGGGGAACAGAGTCTTCCTCTATCTTTTCTTCATCGACCGATACTTTATCAAGAACCTGCTCAGGATTGGGCTCCTCATAATCTTGCTCACTGTTACCTTTCTCTGAAACGGTGCTGTATATCTTGGGCTTTGGGGGAATAAAAACTCTCTCTACTTGAATCAAAGAAAGCATCGGTGTGCCAACTGGCTCATAGTTACGTAGGGGGTCACGCAATTGAACCATGAGAGCAACTGTGAAGGTGTTCCCCAACAAACCCCATCTTCTACCAGATCTCCTGCTCTTCTTGTCTGCAGTCTGGCCTTCACCAAGTAGGTCCATTGATTTGGCATGGTGGGCAGCAAGTATTTTCGATGTACGGTCACTGAACTGCTCCTCTTCATCCACTACTCCAGAATCAAGCCTCATCCACTCATCTAGAGTGATCGATAAGCCCATTAATCCATCAACATCACCACCAGTTTGTTTAACATCCAGAAGCTGCAATCCTGCAGTTCCTTCCAAACCAAGGGACAAAGCATTCTCTGCGGACTTTCCTTGCAGAGATGAAATTTCTCCAATAGGGTGGGCACTGATGTTGGAGGGTGCCTCTTCTTCAGACATGCCAGATTGTATCCTCAGACCCTCAATGGAAAGGGCTTCAATCTTTTCCATAGCTAATGGGGCAAGATCCTCAAGTGAAACATATTCTGAAGCACTTATCGAACCCAATGATGATGACAGATCAGCACCTCTCCCTTTCTTCTTCTTCTTTCCCGAGGCAGCATTGCTGGCCCCTGCTGCCAAAGCATCCAAACTATGATTCTCCAATAGGTCATATCTGCATTGGTTAGAGTAATATATTTTAGCCAGGGCAAATTATGAAGTATTAAGAAGTCATGAACAAGCAGGAAAAGAAAGATTTCTAACCTTCCTGAAGACTCTAGAGCAGGAGAAGCCTCCCACGCAAGCTGCTGCATCAATTTTCCATTGACATCTTCTAAGGGCATAAGTTTGTTTGCTTGCATTGATAGCTTTTCGATTCCAACTGAAGCTAGACCATGCAATATCTCCATAATTCCAGAGCCCATTTCTGCTGGCAGTACGATTGGAGAAGAAGCCTGCATGACCAAGCTACAATTGTTCTTTGCATTCTTGAAAAGAACTGGATTCATCGACCGTAGAAATCCACCATCCTCTGTCTGAATAAATGGGCCCAAACCATCAGCCAGAGGTGGCAGCTCAAGGGGCTGCTCAGGTGGGAGGGCAATGGGGCTACCAAACCCACTTCTACTCCCAGGTGGAGAAGATTGGAAGGACTCCTCATTTAGCCCAAACTGACGCATCAAAGCTTCAGTTTCCTCGCCTTCCAGTGACTTGGCTCTAAATGTGGTGTCTATGGGCGGAACTACATTTTGCAGCTCAAGTTCAGCCTCGCGAATGATTGTGGAGAGATCAAAATCCTCTGCAACATCTTCAGAGCTAGGTTCTTCCACTCCATCTTCGAAATCCAAACCAAGAATACAGTCCCCAGATTCTAGAGCTTCCTTTTCAAACTGCTTCCAAAGCCGCTCTCTTGGTGACTCCGGATCACTATCTGAGGTTACCCCAAATGGGCTATGAGCTATCCCAAGCATATCCAAAAACTCATTAGCAACAAAATCAGATGAGGCATCCATGCTGCGTGATCTGCTCAGCCTACTTGCGGAACTGCAACCATCTTCCGTACCAATGCAGCTCAATCGCCTAGAATGCTTATCCTCTACAATTGGTGAGTCAAATTCCTCTGGCTCAACAATTGAGAATTTGTTGAATATACCCTCCAGAACCTCCAGTTCTGTATCTGCTGCCAACTCACCATCTTTTTCAAATGATTCGGCAGTAGGAAGCAAGGCCGCTTGGACCGATACATCGCCCATTTCAAGAGCAACATAATTGAGTTCCTCTTCCAACTTCACTTCAACAGTCCCCTCTTTAGCAAGATCGTCAATTAATAATGCAGGCTTGGCTGTTCCGTCTTCATTAGCTTCACCACTAAAACCCTCATCTTGATCATTCACATTGGCAGTCTCGACATGTTTGAACTGGTCTGGATCCTCGAGGGTGACCTCAACTCCCTGCTCAACCACATTGAACTCTGAACCATGGCAATCACCCTCTGGGTGCACCAAGTCTCCCTCCCCCTTCCTCACCTCTACTGAGGTGCAATGCTTTGACTGCGGTGAACCATCCTCCTCGCATTCTACTGTTGTCGTCTCACCCTTGGTCGCATCAAGACCGGCATCACCAACAAAGGGCAAGGCCTTTACAGGCCTCGTGCGTGGCAAAACCTCGTGCAGCACCCTCACGTCCCGGCTCCGTGCCGGCACCGGTGATGGTGACTGCACTGACACCGGCCGCGCCATGGAGCCCCGTCTCAGACGGGCCACTTCCCCTCCCTTGTGCTGCTCCCCACCTCCGCCCACGAGCACGCAGGAGAAGGTGACATTGAGCCGCGCGCCGCGGGCAACGCCAGAGAGCCGGAAGCTGGTGCTCCACTTCCCAAATCCAGAGTCACCGCCCTCCTCGAGGTCGTCGATGGAGAGCGGCAGCAAACGGGTGAGGTCGACCTCGTGTTTGCCGAGCTCGAGCGCCGAGGCGGCGACGGTGACGAGGAAGGCCCGTGGCTCGTACTTGACCGCGTTCTTGGCCCCGCGGGAGAAGTAGACGGGCGAGCGCTGCGTGAGCGGCTCCTCGAAGGCGACGGCGCCGAGGGCCGGCGCGACGGGGCGGGTGGAGGCGCAGGCGGACATCCGGCGGAAGTGGACGGAGATCGGGGAGCCGTCGAGCGCGGTGGGTAGGCCGTCGACGGAGTGCACCTGCAGGGTGAAGGCGCAGTCGAGGCGGCGCCTGCCCAGGTGGGAGATGGCCGTCAACGACTTCTTCCAGAAGGACGAGGAGGAGGAGGAGGTGGTGGAGACCGAGGAGGAGTAGGAGGCGGAGGGTAGGAGCTTGCGGGAGGAGGAGGAGGGCTTGAGCTTGGGCTTGTGGCGGGCCTGGTCGGTGGCAGATGGAGATGGGGCGGCGGGGAGCGGGAGGGAGCGGCGGCGGCGCGAGGGGTCGAGGGAGAGGGCCTTGTGGAGCGTGACGATGTCGCGCGCGAGGGCCGCGTCCCCCGCCTCGGCCGCGCGGTCCGCCGGCGGCCGGCGCGACGACATGGGTGGGGGGTTGGGGATTTTTGGATGGGGTGGGGTGGGGGAGGGAGACGGCGCGGCCGGCGAGACAGGGGAGCGGGTGCCTTGCTTGGTTTGTTGTTTACTGTTTGGTGGGCTTGGCTTGCTCCTTTTGTTTAGCCTCGCTGGAATGGGGAATCGAGATCTGGACTGAGGATTCGAATTCTTGTCTTGCCTTGCCTTGTGACGCCCGGACGGGGATGCGGAGGGAACGAAAACGTTGGTTGGGCGTTGGAGGAGCTCGTGAAGAAAGAGCACGGCCGCACCGCATGGGTCGTCTGTGCTCGGGTTTTTCTGTTTCTGCGGGGTTGGGTGGTCGTTGCGAGTCGTATTCAGGGTTTTTGGGTGGGGGTTGGGACGATGCGGATGCAGGTCAAGCCCGAGTTTTTTTTTGTCAAAAAGACCATCTGCCGAATACAGAAACAACCATCTCTAATGCAAACAACAGAAAAGACCAGATAGGTCGTGGCGGTAGGCGCGCCAGCCGACACGTGGCATCTGCCGCCACAGTCGAAGGCGGCAAGGCCCGCCGTCACAGTCGATGGCGGCACCCCTTGCACCACAGGATTTGGAGCAACGCTAGAACGGAAAACTAATGGCATGGCACCTGCCGCCATGGGCTTCGCGCAGCCACATAATTGCATGCCAGCTAGCTATTTGAACTTGCTGGCTAGCTAAATATTTTATCTTGCTGCTATCACATACCAATCTTGATGGCTAGCGCTATTTGAAAAATATCTGATGCATCGAAGCTTGTGGTGTTACCGGTGCACCGAACTCATGATGCGCTTTTAAAATGTTCAAAAGAATCTGAAAAAAAATTAGTACATTCACACAACATCAATGTAGGTTCTCATGAAATTTCAAGTCAAAACTCGAAACATAAATCCAAAAACAAAAAAGACAAATCAAACACTGAATAGTACATAACATACCTTGGGCTTTAGATTTGGCCCATTATCACACAACTGTCAAATTTATCATTTTTGTATTTCAAATAATGTCTCAAATTTTGATACGAAATTTTGTGACACCGTATATTGATGTTGTGTTAGTGTGATAACTTTTTTCTTCAAATTTTTTAGGATGTTCTATGGCATCCGGTGCACCGGTAGCACCACAAGTACGGGTGCGCCGGATACATTCCCAGCTAGCTAGCCATCGTGATCGATCTGGTCCATCTTGCGTGCATGCAAATATGTTTGGCTGCCGCCACAGCCCATGGCGGCAGGCGCCATGTCATCTATTTTTCGTTCTGGCGTTGCTTCAAATCCTGTGGTGCAAGGGGTGCCGCCACTAGCTGTGGCGGCAGGCCCTGCCGTCTCCGCCTGTGGCGAAACGTGCCACGTGTCGGCTGGCGCCTCTGCCGCCACAGTCCAGCTGGTCTTTTCTGTCATTTACATTCAGGGGTGGTCTTTTCTGTCAATTTGATTCGGCGATAGTCCTTTTGGACAAAAATTCCAAGTCCTATGCTGCTTCCTGCTGGTTGTACACGTATGGTTTATGTGTTGTTTATTCTCTCAAAACGAGCTCGTACCTGTTTAGCACGAGCTTTATTAAAAGTATAGTTTGAATTTTCAACATGCCCTGCACTCAGTCGCAGGTGTTTCTGGGTGTGGTACTCGGGGGGGGGGGGGGTTGTTAATGGCAAACTTCCGTGTACCTAGCGAAATGAAAGTGCCTCAGCAAATGCTTAGGGTTGTTTGAATTGCTACCAGAGATGGCACAACAGAATTTTTGGTCATGATCAAGACATTAGTCCTTGTTTGGATGGTTGTTAATTATTTTGGGCTTCCCGGTGTGCATGGGTGGCGGCGGTGGCTGGCACTCCATGGATGACATGGTGGATGGCTTTGCATGGAGATGGGTTGCGGCAGCCGTGGATCTGGCGTTCCGTCCAGATGCGTCGTGGCACGGTCTTCGTCGGCCGGCGGCGCGTGGAGGAACCGGTGAGGGGCGGCTGGAGGCCCTCTGTCGGCGTTTCGATGGCAGCACTCATCTTTGTTGCGAGGCTCCGTATGGATCCAGTCAGCTGCGAGATCAGGGTGATACAACTTTCGATGAAAATCACCGATGCGGTCATGGCGGACGATGGCGGCGTCTGTGACGTCATTCCCCTCTCGGTGCATCGTCGTCGCAGGTTGCGGCACCACACTCAGGATGTTCTGGGGGAAACCCTAGATCTGGGTCTCCGGGATCGGACGATGATGGCATCTTCGATACCGTTCTCCCTCCTAGGGGCATTGTTTTGGAGCAGTAGCTGGGTGGAGGAGACAAGAGGAGGAGCGGTGTTGCATCTACTGCAAGGCCGACGGCGGATCTCGGCGGCGTGGCACAACGGAGTCTTGCTAACGGGCATGTGTGGATGGACAGGTGCAAGAGGGTGACACTGCCTGGCGTCGTGGTGGCGTCGACGGCAGTATGGCCTGACAAGGTGAATGCGTAGATCGCCCTTGAAGATGGAACGAAGAAAGATGACGGCGGCGGATCCAGAGTGTGCGCATGCGGTGCGTGCTGCGGGTCGGCCAGACCGAAGGGTGCTCCCGGCCCGATGCGGGGTAGTTGCGTGAGGCCTCCAGATTAGATAGTGCTTGTTCATGCGGTTGAGGCACATTATCATGTGCAGGTGTTGTGCCTTTGTTCACCATCTAGGTGGCTTCGGGTTGATCTATGTATGCATATTGTCAGACTCTGTTGACTAATAATAAAAATGGTTGTGTGCATCGGTAATACGTTATTCCCTGAACGAGATTGAACTAGGTATGAAGATACCGACGATCGAATCTCGGGCAAGTAACATACCGATGACAAAGGGAATAACGTATGGTGTCATTACGATATGACCAATAAAGATCTTCGTAGAATATGTAGGAACCAATATGAGCATCCAGGTTCCGTTGTTGGTTATTGACCGGAGAGGTGTCTCGGTCATGTCTACATAGTTCTCGAACCCGTAGGGTCCGCATGCTTAACGTTTGATGGCGATTTTGTATTATATGAGTTATGTGATTTGGTGACCGGATGTTGTCGGAGTCCCGGATGAGATCACGGACATGACAATGAGTCTCGAAATGGTCGAGAGGTAAAGATTGGTATATAGGACAATAGTATTCGCACACCAGAAGTGTTCTGGGGGTACCGGGTACGTATCGGGTCACCGAAAGGGGTTCCGGGCACCCCCCCGGCAACTATATGGGCCTAATGGGCCAAGAGGGGAAACGCAACAGCTAGCAAGGGATGTTGCGCCCCCAGTATAGGCCAAAATAGGAGGGAAGGAAAAAGGGGAAGAGAGAAGGAAAGGGGAGGGGAGGGATTCGGCCTCCCCTTCCTTCCATCCTCCCTCCTTCTTCCTACCCCCTCCGAAAAATATGGTAAGGGGGGCCGATGGGGCGCCCCAAGGGTGTCCACCTCCCCCTCCCACCTATATATACATGGGGAGGGGGCGCCTAGTGTTGGGGAACGTAGTAATTTCAAAAAAATTTCCTACGCACACGCAAGATCATGGTGATGCATAGCAACGAGCGGGGAGAGTGTTTGTCTACGTACCCTTGTAGACCGAAGCGGAAGCGTTGACACAACATAGAGGAAGTAGTCGTACGTTCTCCTCGCGATCCAACCGATCCCAGCACCGTTACTCCGGCACCTCCGAGTTTTAGCACACGTACAGCTCGATGACGATCCCCGGGCTCCGATCCAGCAAAGCGTCGAGGAAGAGTTCCGTCAGCACGACGGCGTGGTGACGATCTTGATGTGTTACCGGCGCAGGGCTTCGCCTAAGCACTGCAACAATATGATCGAGGTGGAATTTGGTGGAAGGGGGCACCGCACACGGCTAAGGAACGATCCGTAGATCAACTTGTGTGTCTTTGGGGTGCCCCCTGCCCCCGTATATAAAGGAGCCAAGGGGGAGGGGCTGGCCGGCCAAGCTAGGCGCGCCAGGAGAGTCCTACTCCCTCTGGGAGTAGGATTCCCCCCCCCCCAATCCTAGTTGGACTAGGATTCTCCAAGGGGGAGAGAGAAGGAGAGGGGGGCGCCCACCTCTCCTAGTCCTAATAGGACTAGGGGAAGGGGGGGAGGCGCGCAGCCCCTAGGGCTGCCCTCTCACTTCTCCTCCAAGGCCCATGTTGGCCCATTATGCTCCCGGGGGGTTCCGGTAACCCTCCCGGTATTCCGGTAAAATCCTGATTTCACCTGGAATGCATCCGATGTCCAAACATAGGCTTCCAATATATCATTCTTTACGTCTCGACCATTTCGAGACTCCTCGTCATGTCCGTGATCACATCCGGGACTCCGAACTCCTTCGGTACATCAAAATGCATAAACTCATAATAACTGTCATCGTAACCTTAAGCGTGCGGACCCTACGGTTCGAGAACAATGTAGACATGACCGAGACACGTTTCCGGTCAATAACCAACAGCGGGACCTGGATGCCCATATTGGCTCCTACATATTCTACGAAGATCTTTTATCGGTCAGACCGCATAACAACATACGTTTGTTCCCTTTGTCATCGGTATGTTACTTGCCCGAGATTCGATCGTCGGTATCCAATACCTAGTTCAATCTCGTTACCGGCAAGTCTCTTTTCTCGTTCCGTAATACATCATCTCGCAACTAACTCATTGGTTGCAATGCTTGCAAGGCTTATGTGATGTGTATTACCGAGAAGGCCCTGAGATACCTCTCCGACAATCGGAGTGACAAATCCTAATCTCGAAATATGCCAACCCAACATGTACCTTCGGAGACACCTGTAGAGCACCTTTATAATCACCCAGTTACGTTGTGACGTTTGGTAGCACACAAAGTGTTCCTATGGTAAACGGGAGTTGCATATTCTCATAGTTAAAGGAACATGTATAAGTCATGGATAAAAGCAATAGCAACATACTAAACGATCGGGTGCTATGCTAATGGAATGGGTCATGTCAATCAGATCATTCAACTAATGATGTGATCTCGTTAATCAAATAACAACTCTTTGTTCATGGCTAGGAAACATAACCATCTTTGATTAATGAGCTAGTCAAGTAGAGGCATACTAGTGACACTCTGCTTGTTTATGTATTCACACATGTATTATGTTTCCAGTTAATACAATTCTAGCATGAATAATAAACATTTATCATGATATAAGGAAATAAATAATAACTTTATTATTGCCTCTAGGGCATATTTCCTTCAGTCTCCCACTTGCACTAGAGTCAATAATCTAGATTACAAAGTAATGATTCTAACACCCATGGAGTCTCGGTGCTGATCATGTTTTGCTCGTGGAAGAGACTTAGTCAACGGGTCTGCAATATTCAGCTCCGTATGTATCTTGCATATCTCTATGTCTCCCACCTGGACCAAATCCCGGATGGAGTTGAAGCGTCTCTTGATGTGTTTGGTTCTTTTGTGAAATCTGGATTCCTTTGCCAAGGCAATTGCACCAGTATTGTCACAAAAGATTTTCATTGGACCCGATACGCTAGGTACAACACCTAGATCGGATATGAACTCTTTCATCCAGACTCCTTCATTAGCTGCTTCCGAAGCGGCTATGTACTCAGCTTCACATGTAGATCCCGCCACGACGCTTTGTTTAGAACTGCACCAACTGACAGCTCCACCGTTTAATGTAAATACGTATCCGGTTTGCGATTTAGAATCGTCCGGATCAGTGTCAAAGCTTGCATCGACATAACCGTTTATGACGAGCTCTTTGTCACCTCCATAAATGAGAATCATATCCTTAGTCCTTCTTAAGTACTTAAGGATGTTCTTGACCGCTGTCCAGTGATCCACTCCTGGATTACTTTGGTACCTTCCTGCTAAACTCACAGCAAGGCACACATCAGGTCTGGTACACAGCATTGCATACATGATAGAGCCTATGGCTGAAGCATAGGGAACATTTTTCATTTCCTCTCTATCTTCTGCGGTGGTCGGGCATTGAGTCTTACTCAACTTCACACCTTGTGCCACAGGCAAGAACCCTTTCTTTGCCTGATCCATTTTGAACTTTTTCAAAACTTTGTCAAGGTATGTGCTTTGTGAAAGTCCTATTAAGAGTTTTGATCTATCTCTATAGATCTTAATGCCCAATATATAAGCAGCTTCACCGAGGTCTTTCATTGAAAAACTCTTATTCAAGTATCCCTTTATGCTATCCAGAAATTCTATATTATTTCCGATCAGCAATATGTCATCCACATATAATATCAGAAATGCTACAGAGCTCCCACTCACTTTCTTGTAAATACAGGCTTCTCCAAAAGTCTGTATAAATCCATATGCTTTGATCACACTATCAAAGCGTTTATTCCAACTCCGAGAAGCTTGCACCAGTCCATAAATGGATCGCTGGAGCTTGCACACTTTGTTAGCTCCCTTCGGATCGACAAAACCTTCTGGTTGCATCATATACAACTCTTCTTCCAGAAATCCATTCAGGAATGCAGTTTTGACATCCATTTGCCAAATTTCATAATCATAAAATGCGGCAATTGCTAACATGATTCGGACAGACTTAAGCATCGCTACGGGTGAGAAAGTCTCATCGTAGTCAATTCCTTGAACTTGTCGAAAACCTTTTGCAACAAGTCGAGCTTTATAGACAGTAACATTACCATCAGCGTCAGTCTTCTTCTTAAAAATCCATTTATTCTCAATTGCTTGCCGATCATCGGGCAAGTCAACCAAAGTCCACACTTTGTTTTCATACATGGATCCCATCTCAGATTTCATGGCCTCAAGCCACTTTGCGGAATCTGGGCTCACCATCGCTTCTTCATAGTTCGTAGGTTCACCATGGTCTAGTAACATGACTTCCAAAATAGGATTACCGTACCACTCTGGTGCGGATCTTACTCTGGCTGATCTACGAAGTTCAGTAGAAACTTGATCTGAAGTTTCATGATCATTATCATTATCTTCCTCCCTATTTGATGTAGGTGTCACAGAAACAGATTTCTGTGATGTACTACTTCTCAATAAGGGAGCAGATACTGTTATCTCATCAAGTTCTACTTTCCTCCCACTCACTTCTTTCGAGAGAAACTCCTTCTCTAGAAAGTTTCCGACTTTAGCAACAAAAATTTTGCCTTCGGATCTGTGATAGAAGGTATACCCAATAGTCTCTTTTGGGTATCCTATGAAGACACATTTCTCCGATTTGGGTTCGAGCTTATCAGGTTGAAGCTTTTTCACATAAGCATCGCAGCCCCAAACTTTAAGAAACGACAACTTTGGTTTCTTGCCAAACCACAGTTCATAAGGCGTCGTCTCAACGGATTTTGATGGTGCCCTATTTAACGTGAATGCGGCCGTCTCTAGAGCATAACCCCAAAAAGATAGCGGTAAATCGGTAAAAGACATCATAGATCGCACCATATCCAGTAGAGTACGATTACGACGTTCGGACACACCATTACGTTGTGGTGTTCCGGGTGGCGTGAGTTGCGAAACTATTCCGCATTGTTTCAAATGTAGACCAAACTCGTAACTCAAATATTCTCCTCCACGATCAGATCGTAGAAACTTTATTTTCTTGTTACGATGATTTTCCACTTCACTCTGAAACTCTTTGAACTTTTCAAATGTTTCAGACTTGTGTTTCATTAAGTAGATATACCCATATCTGCTCAAATCATCAGTGAAGGTGAGAAAATAACGATATCCGCCACGAGCCTCAACATTCATTGGACCACATACATCAGTATGTATGATTTCCAATAAATCTGTTGCTCTCTCCACAGTACCGGAGAATGGTGTTTTAGTCATCTTGCCCATAAGGCACGGTTCGCAAGTGCCAAGTGATTCATAATCAAGTGACTCCAAAAGTCCATCAGTATGGAGTTTCTTCATGCGCTTTACACCGATATGACCTAAACGGCAGTGCCACAAATAAGTTGCACTATCATTATCAACTCTGCATCTTTTGGCTTCCACATTGTGAACATGTGTGTTACTACTATCGAGATTAAGTAAGAACAAACCACTCTTTAATGGCGCATGACCATAAAAGATATTACTCATATAAATAGAACAACCATTATTCTCTGATTTAAATGAATAACCGTCTCGCATCAAACAAGATCCAGATATAATGTTCATGCTCAACGCTGGTACTAAATAACAATTATTTAGATCTAATATTAATCCCGAAGGTAGATGTAGAGGTAGCGTGCCGACCGCGATCACATCGACTTTGGAACCATTTCCCACGCGCATCGTCACCTCGTCCTTAGCCAATCTTCGCTTAATCCGTAGCCCCTGTTTTGAGTTGCAAATATTAGCAACAGAACCAGTATCAAATACCCAGGTGCTACTGCGAGAATTAGTAAGGTACACATCAATAACATGTATATCATATATACCTTTGTTAACCTTGCCATCCTTCTTATCCGCCAAATACTTGGGGCAGTTCCGCTTCCAGTGACCAGTCTGCTTGCAATAGAAGCACTCAGTTTCAGGCTTAGGTCCAGACTTGGGTTTCTTCTCTTGAGTAGCAACTTGCTTGCTGTTCTTTTTGAAGTTCCCCTTTTTCTTCCCTTTGCCCTTTTTCTTGAAACTAGTGGTTTTGTTAACCATCAACACTTGATGCTCCTTTTTGATTTCTACCTCCGCGGCTTTTAGCATCGCGAAGAGCTCGGGCATAGTTTTGGTCATCCCTTGCATATTATAGTTCATCACGAAGCTCTTGTAGCTTGGTGGCAGTGATTGGAGAATTCTGTCAATGACGCAATCATCCGGAAGATTAACTCCCAGTTGAATCAAGTGATTGTTATACCCAGACATTCTGAGTATATGCTCACTGACAGAACCATTCTCCTCCATTTTACAGCTATAGAACTTATTGGAGACTTCATATCTCTCAATCCGGGCATTTGCTTGAAATATTAACTTCAACTCCTGGAACATCTCATATGCTCCATGGTGTTCAAAACGTCGTTGAAGTCCCGGTTCTAAGCCGTAAAGCATGGCACACTGAACTATAGAGTAGTCATCAGCTTTGCTTTGCCAGACGTTCAAAACATCTGGCGTAGCTCTTGCACCAGGCCTGGCACCCAGCGGTGCTTCCAGGACGTAATTCTTCTGTGCAGCAATGAGGATAATCCTCAAGTTACGGACCCAGTCCGTGTAATTGCTACCATCATCTTTCAACTTTGCTTTCTCAAGGAACGCATTAAAATTCAACGGAACAACAGCACGAGCCATCTATCTACACAACATAGACAAGCAAGATACTATCAGGTACTAAGTTCATGATAAATTAAAGTTCAATTAATCATATTACTGAAGAACTCCCACTTAGATAGACATCTCTCTAATCCTCTAAGTGATCACGTGATCCAAATCAACTAAACCATGTCCGATCATCACGTGAGATGGAGTAGTTTCAATGGTGAACATCATTTATGTTGATCATATCTACTATATGATTCACGCTCGACCTTTCGGTCTCTGTGTTCCGAGGCCATATCTGTATATGCTAGGCTCGTCAAGTTAAACCTGAGTATTCCGCGTGTGCAACTGTTTTGCACCCGTTGTATTTGAACGTAGAGCCTATCACACCCGATCATCACGTGGTGTCTCAGCACGAAGAACTTTCGCAATGGTGCATACTCAGGGAGAACACTTCTTGATAATTTAGTGAGAGATCATCTTATAATGCTACCGTCAATCAAAGCAAGATAAGATGCATAAAAAGGATAAACATCACATGCAATCAATATAAGTGATATGATATGGCCATCATCATCTTGTGCTTGTGATCTCCATCTTCGAAGCACCGTCATGATCACCATCGTCACCGGCGCGACACCTTGATCTTCATCGCAGCATCGTTGTTGTCTTGCTAATCTTATGCTTCTACGACTATCACTACCGTTTAGCAATAAAGTAAAGCA
Source organism: Aegilops umbellulata (assembly GCA_032464435.1). Classification (NCBI taxonomy): domain Eukaryota; kingdom Viridiplantae; phylum Streptophyta; class Magnoliopsida; order Poales; family Poaceae; genus Aegilops; species Aegilops umbellulata. The sequence continues at coordinate 314,541,530 of CP136056.1, read as the reverse complement.
TTACATCGCGATTGCATTGCATACAATAAAGCGACAACCAAATGGCTCCTGCCAGTTGCCGATAACTCGGTTAAAAACATGATCATCTCATACAATAAAATTTAGCATCACGTCTTGACCATATCACATCACAACATGCCCTGCAAAAACAAGTTAGACGTCCTCTACTTTGTTGTTGCAAGTTTTACGTGGCTGCTACGGGCTTTAAGCAAGAACTCATCTTACCTACGCATCAAAACCACAACGATAGTTTGTCAAATAGACTCCGTTTTAACCTTCTCAAGGACCGGGCGTAGCCACACTCGGTTCAACTAAAGTTGGAGAGACAGTCTTCCGCAAGCCATCTATGTGCAAAGCACGTCGAGGGAACCGGTCTCGCGTAAGCGTACGCGTAAGGTTGGTCCGGATCGTCTCGTCCAACAATACCGCTGAACCAAAGTATGACATGCTGGTAGGCAGTATGACTTGTATCGTCCACAACTCACTTGTGTTCTACTCGTGCAAATAACATCAAACCATAAAACCTAGGCTCGGATGCCACTGTTGGGGAACGTAGTAATTTCAAAAAAATTTCCTACGCACACGCAAGATCATGGTGATGCATAGCAACGAGCGTGGAGAGTGTTTGTCTACGTACCCTCGTAGACCGAAGCGGAAGCGTTGACACAACGTAGAGGAAGTAGTCGTACGTTCTCCTCGCGATCCAACCGATCCCGGCACCGTTACTCCGGCACCTCCGAGTTTTAGCACACGTACAGCTCGATGACGATCCCCGGGCTCCGATCCAGCAAAGCGTCGAGGAAGAGTTCCGTCAGCACGACGGCGTGGTGACGATCTTGATGTGTTACCGGCGCAGGGCTTCGCCTAAGCACTGCAACAATATGATCGAGGTGGAATTTGGTGGAAGGGGGCACCGCACACGGCTAAGGAACGATCCGTAGATCAACTTGTGTGTCTTTGGGGTGCCCCCTGCCCCCGTATATAAAGGAGCCAAGGGGGAGGGGCTGGCCGGCCAAGCTAGGCGCGCCAGGAGAGTCCTACTCCCTCTGGGAGTAGGATTCCCCCCCCCCCCAATCCTAGTTGGACTAGGATTCTCCAAGGGGGAGAGAGAAGGAGAGGGGGGCGCCCACCTCTCCTAGTCCTAATAGGACTAGGGGAAGGGGGGGAGGCGCGCAGCCCCTAGGGCTGCCCTCTCACTTCTCCTCCAAGGCCCATGTTGGCCCATTATGCTCCCGGGGGGTTCCGGTAACCCTCCCGGTATTCCGGTAAAATCCTGATTTCACCTGGAATGCATCCGATGTCCAAACATAGGCTTCCAATATATCATTCTTTACGTCTCGACCATTTCGAGACTCCTCGTCATGTCCGTGATCACATCCGGGACTCCGAACTCCTTCGGTACATCAAAATGCATAAACTCATAATAACTGTCATCGTAACCTTAAGCGTGCGGACCCTACGGTTCGAGAACAATGTAGACATGACCGAGACACGTTTCCGGTCAATAACCAACAGCGGGACCTGGATGCCCATATTGGCTCCTACATATTCTACGAAGATCTTTTATCGGTCAGACCGCATAACAACATACGTTTGTTCCCTTTGTCATCGGTATGTTACTTGCCCGAGATTCGATCGTCGGTATCCAATACCTAGTTCAATCTCGTTACCGGCAAGTCTCTTTTCTCGTTCCGTAATACATCATCTCGCAACTAACTCATTGGTTGCAATGCTTGCAAGGCTTATGTGATGTGTATTACCGAGAAGGCCCTGAGATACCTCTCCGACAATCGGAGTGACAAATCCTAATCTCGAAATATGCCAACCCAACATGTACCTTCGGAGACACCTGTAGAGCACCTTTATAATCACCCAGTTACGTTGTGACGTTTGGTAGCACACAAAGTGTTCCTATGGTAAACGGGAGTTGCATATTCTCATAGTTAAAGGAACATGTATAAGTCATGGATAAAAGCAATAGCAACATACTAAACGATCGGGTGCTATGCTAATGGAATGGGTCATGTCAATCAGATCATTCAACTAATGATGTGATCTCGTTAATCAAATAACAACTCTTTGTTCATGGCTAGGAAACATAACCATCTTTGATTAATGAGCTAGTCAAGTAGAGGCATACTAGTGACACTCTGCTTGTTTATGTATTCACACATGTATTATGTTTCCAGTTAATACAATTCTAGCATGAATAATAAACATTTATCATGATATAAGGAAATAAATAATAACTTTATTATTGCCTCTAGGGCATATTTCCTTCACCTAGAACGCACACCAACAATTGTTAGCCGTGTGCGGTGCCCCCCTCCACAGTTTACGCCTCCAGTCATATCTTTGTAGTGCTTAGGCGAAACCCTGCGCAGATCACTTCACCATCACCATCACCACACCGTCGTGCTGATGGAACTCTCCCTCGACACTTTTTTGTATCAAGAGTTCGAGGGACGTCATCGAGCTGAACGTGTGCAAAACTCGGAGGTGCCATACGTTCGGTGCTTGATCGGTCAGAACGAGAAGAAGTTCGACTACATCAACCGCGTTGTCAAACGCTTCCGCTTTCGGTCTACGAGGGTACATGGACACACTCTCCTCCTCCTCTCGTTGCTATACATCTCCTAGATAGATTTTGCGTGAGCTTAGGAATTTTTTTAAATTGCATGCTACGTTTCCCAACAGTGGTACCAGAGCCAAGTCTATGCATAGATGATATGCACAAGTAGAACACAAAGAGTTGTGGGCAGTGATCGTCATACTGCTTACCACCAATGTCTTATTTTGATTCAGCGGTATTGTTGGATTAAGCGGCCCGGATCAACCTTACATGACCACGTTCATGAGACCGGTTCCACCGACAGACATGCAACTAGTTTTGCATAAAGGTGGCTGGTGGGTGTTTGTTTCTCCAACTTTAGTTGAATCGAATTTGACTACGGTGGGTCCTTGTTGAATATTAAAACAACAAACTTGATAAATCACCGTTGTGGTTTTGATGCGTAGGTAAGAACGGTTCTTGTTAGAAGCTCATATCAGCCACGTAAAACTTGCAACAACAAAGTAGAGGACGTCTAACTTTTTTGCAGGGCATGTTGTGACGTGATATGGTCAAGACATGATGTGATATACCTTGTTCACTACTGGAATCAGGATCTTTGCCGTCAGCTGGCTCTTTGCCATCAACTAGCTGATGGCAAAGAAGGTCTTTGCCATAAGGTTAAATGAAACTGACGACAAAGAATAAGCTGACAGCAAAGATATTGTTTGCCGTCAGTTGGCTCTTTGCCGTCCGCTAGCTGACGGCATAGATGCATTGTCGTCTGCTCGCTGACGGCAAAGAGGGAGGGTGGCCCACTAGAGACA